>CM056721.1:95740662-98240662 GCA_029844215.1 Przewalskia tangutica
AGTGTAGGGCCAAGATTCACCCATGTGTACCTAGCCAACTTGCACACAAAATATCTACCAAAAATATCTCCCACTTGCCTTCCCAAAACGTCCACGTGTGCGCCACTTTGCACACCAATGAGAGGGTGCCAAGTGCGCCTCTCGTTGGTCCAAAATGTTCCGTCTCTCGGAAAAATCCGCAAAAATACTAAATGACATAGCCGTAATTTACCCCATGAAGTTAGGTAGAGCGTTTAGTCGAAAACGACTCTAGCAGGGTGTTGTGCACAAACATATTTCTACCAAAGGTGCCATGGGGTGACACGTGTCGCCCCGATTCGCCCAAAATATTTCGTCTTAGAAAATATCCAAAACGGCCAAAATCTCAAAATCAAAGCGGGCCCCACAAAGCGTAAATTTCTCGTGGGCCCACGTGACCATTTCGAAAATAAAATTCCATAATTCTCTAATATTCGGGAAGTCCGAATACCAAATCTGGGAATCCAATTCCATAAACGAACCTTTTTCCTTCACAAAAAGGAAACTTTTCCGTGGAAAAATCGCCTCTTTCTTCCTTTCCAATCTTTACGCCGTGTTCTCGCACGTCGCCCTCGCATACATACCCCGGAACTACGAGGTATAACATTCTTCCCTCCTTAGAAACATTCGTCGAATGTTCCTTCTAAGTCTCAAACAAGCGTGCGCAAGATAGTCTTCACTACTTATACGAGAACAATCTCGCCATACCGGCCATGAAACACTGCGCAAAACTTACATCTAAGTCCACGAGGAAACACCTCTACATCACCACAAATAATACCACTTTTGTCACTTTGCCTGAGATACCACTTTGTCACTTTGCGCGAGCCTTGCTCGGCGACCCGACAAATGGTGCAGTCGCGTCGATCATTTGAAGACACTCGAATTCTTACCACATTTACGATCGCTTTAGTATCCAAAACTCGGGGTTACTATCTCTAACGTGGTCATCATTAGCGGGAACATTCGGATGGATCTTCGATACTTTCCCGAACATAACAATACGAGAGGCCGGACGTCCTTCCTCCTAAGTCGGACGGCAAATGCTAACATATAAGCAACTGGCCTATTCTTCACATGAACTCACAAAGGCCCAAGTAACTCGGGCTAAGTTCCTTTGTTTCCAAAACTCGTCACACCCTAACCGGGTGGTACTTTCAAGAAGACCGACCGTCGACTGAACTCTGGCGTCGTCGCCGATTATCCGCACGATTCCTCCGAGTGCGAACTTCTAGACAAGCTACCTATCCGATCTGCTGGAACAAGCTCGAACTAACTATCGAACCGCCAACATCGAACCAATCGGCCGGCAACTTGCATTTCTGCCCTACAAGGCGTCACAAGGCGACATCCGAACAACGAAATGGTAGCTTAAACACTCCCAACCGGAGACAACGATCTCACGGCTACCCGAAATCAAAACAACGGCCGTGGCGAATGCGGTCGAGACTTACGAGTTCCTAGCCTGCGCAGTACAAACTCGGAAGGAGAAAGCGGTAGTACCACTGGCTCCACTGTCATAAGGTGAAGGTAGGCACCGTGCAACCTCACAACACCGGATAACAACAACTGCAGAGAGCGACACGGCCAGAAGAACACGATAGGCGCTTCATCGGCCCGACCAGCGGTCGACGCATCCACGAACTTGCACGCGGCTAACTAAACATGGGCCTAACACCCTCGCGACCCTACCTGGCGGGACCACCACAACCTGACCCACCACCATACCGCGCGGGTTGACCCGCAACATGGCAGCCTCAACCGGACCCGTTGCGCGAAAACACTAGCTCTCAGAAGGAATAATTTCACAAATCATCTTACGAAAACCTAGCGGTCTTCCTAGCTCGACTACCTTCTTTCAAATCACGCTACTCGGGGACTTATCCCACGAACATAGCTCACGTGCACTATGCACTCCTATAAGGAGTCAAACATAACACTACACCTTTCTCGAGATGGCCTTACCTCTAAGGTCTTTACGTATAACACTCTAAGGCTCACACCTTCTCTATCCCCAAAATCTTACTCGGTTAACCCACCGTGATTCTAATCACAACTAACACCTTGCTATCGAACATAGCACTTAAGGTATACTCACCTTGAAAGTTACCAAAGGACCTGCTGCTCGGCCTCTACGTTGTCGCCCGTTAACGTCGATCTACGTTTCTCGGCTGCTGCGCATAAGCCCGCATACGAGCCATGCTCGAAGCCTAAGCGAAGGATTACTCTTGCACAACCTTCTTAGGTAGTCATCAAGACTCGCGATACATCGGTATACTCTCCGGTAGCCAAATCCATAGCTAGTAACAAGGTTGTCTCTTGGCAATCTATATTCTCTGTTCTGGCCGTGGGCGAAGGTTCAAATATTATGGTCATTGTAGGCCGCTGCCGTGCTAAACAACTGCTTGGGGCTAGTGGCGTCGCAAAACTCCCGAATGAAGCACTACCCTAGGTAATGATTGGGCTGTGCCCTCGCCACCTCTGAACTCTACTCGCGACTCTCTGGCGCCTTGCCTCCCGGCGGGTTGCCTACGCGGAGGCATAATGATAAGGAAATAATTTCGTCGGAGGGTCCACTTACAACACGGCTCTAAGGCACGATCTCGAGTGAGAAGAATAGAAACCAATCCTAAATATCCTATAGCCTCACGATTATTGGTGTGGTGCACAACACTCGATAATCAGAACTCTCGGATCTGATGCAGCGAGACACTTTCAGGATTAATCGCTCGATACCACTTTTGTCACGACCGGCGGGCGTGTTGATGGTGCCTTACCGGGCACCCTAGTGACACAACATCAGTAATCGGTGAACATAAAACAACAACATGAGATAACGAAATATAAAACAATAATCAGTGAAAACTTGCCTTTCGGCATATATATAACCATCAACTCTTTTACAAATGAGCGACTTAATCCTTTTTACCAACCACCGCAGCAAGATTACTCTGGACCTGCAGAATGATCGACACGATGGCGGGACGGGGCCCGCCAAACCACGAATGTAAACACTTACTACGACGGACTATACGTGATAAGCCTCGAGAAACGGAGCTTCCCAAGCGCTGACCACGAGAGCTAGGATCAACGGCGATGTACCTCAACTGCGGCATGAACGCGGCCCGAAGGAGGTCGATAACAGTGCAGGTATGTGAAACTAAAAATAAATCGTAAATGAAATCATAGTAGTCTATACAAAGCGGGAGACATGTATGATAACCAACTACGATTCACCATAAATAGCGATCATGTCAGTCGTGGACTCACGCCTCAAGTCATCACTCAATTTAACAATGGGTCTCACGCCCACAACATCAATCGTGCCGTGGAATACCTTCCTCAGCTGCGGCGTTTATGATATACAAGCACCAAGGAATACATGAACACGTGTCCGCTGTGTCCTAATAAAGCATGCGGTAAATACGAAGGCATAGCCGACTACTAACACCACAGTACCAACAAGGTCATAAAGCGTATCATAAGATTCGTCTGCACCGTCACATGATCAAAGGCGGCCGCCACTTGCGCGATATCTAATGCGCGCGTCTAGTCTGAACTCCGCGACTCGCGTAGGCCAATCTCATCGGCCCGCGTGAGGTATTCCCGCGTCGAGGTAGCTACTCCGGCATCGCCCCGACTTCGCGATCCGCGTAGCCACGTGGACCGCGTGCCCATAAAGGCGATACACTAACACGGAACTCGTAGCTCGCATAGGCCCGGGACTGCGTGAGGTATTCTCGAATCATAGGTCCATCGACCGCTGAGTCTACCGCGTCGGAGGCAGCTTAACCCCCGGAATCATCTCAAGAGGTGAATGCCACAATACTATCATAACGACTGATAGTTAATAAGCACAATCAAGGGAAATCCCTTTACCCAAACATCACAAGATACTAACACACGTAGCATCCTGACACGTTTACTTATCAAAGCAATCAAGAAAGTATTACAAGGCTATCACAAACCAATACAATCAAGTTGTTCACACAAGGTACCTTCTACTATATGATTAACAAGATCGGGTTTTATCCCCAAAGTACTTCATACATTAACTCTTTAAAAGATCGTTACATTCACAAAAGTCACACAATACGTAGTATATGAAAATAGAGTGATTATCTTTTCTGATAAATCAATTACTTCTCTTTGTAAAATCAAGTAGCAACATTCTTTTCCAATGTTCAAGTTTGCCTAATTTCCAATGTTCAAGTTTCTCATTTTTTTTGAAAGGGTTCGTAGTTCATAGTCTTATTCATTTAAGAATATAATTCTCCTTTAAACAATCTGAGAAACATAAGCCTTATATGTGAGTAGGATATCTTGTTTATAACAATCTTATTACAATGACCATGATCTAGGAAATATCATTTTGTCTCATCTTAGCTTACATGCGGATGGAAGTTTCTCTGGTTTTAATAATACTTAATTATTCAAAACATTTCCTTTTAATGTATTTGCGATGGTTTGTCGATACACATTCTGATTTCCGAAATCAGTAAAACATTCTTAAGCCGTTATACCTAACTTCCCATAAAGCTAGTATAACTCTTAAGTTTTCAAAAACCAAATATTACTTCTTCTTTCGAAATGATTCAAAAATCTTTTGAAATACTTCAAGTTCTTTATTAACACATAACAAGCGATTATAGTTCAAATCGATTACCTTTTCAAGACCACAAGTACTTTCTTACCAACATAAAGTCATATAACCAACTTCCCATAAAGCCGTTATAACACTTTATGTTTAAACCAATCAAATACGTTTAGCACGTATGCGTCTACCGCACTACATAGTTCACACATATCATGCTAGAAGAGGTAGGAAAGGTTCACATACCTCGCGGCCAGTATCGACTAATAGCAAAACGCTCAAGTACTTCCAAGCGTCGGCTACCTTAAGCCACGTAGATCGCGCCTGCGTAGTACGTCCACCTATAAGGCCACAAGGCGCTTATTAACATTTAGGTCTCATCGTAGAACTTTCTCAGAAATTTCGTGACACCTCCCCCACAACAGCGTAAATCTCCTCTCTTCAGAAGTGGCTACAAGCCAACCGGGGGTTATACATCTAACCCTAACTGTACAATTCTACTCCACGGTACTACTACACAAGTCTCATGAATGTCTGTCCTATGTAATTCTGATTCGATTGATTCTTGAGCTTAAGTCAAAAGACATTGCGCAAGATGCTAAGCTTAGTTCTATATATAGTATACTTCAACTATATAATCTAACAACATGTAATTTCCAATTACAATAGAGGACAAGATATTTACCTCGATAAGCCCATAATTATCCAAGTATAAAGTCGATCTGGGCAATCGTTTAGCTCGACTCAGGCGCTCCACCGCTCTAAACCACCCTTAGAAGTTCTAACCAACTTCACACAATACTCCAACTGACTATGGAGATTTTCCTAGGGTTTCGGTTTGTATTGACGGGAAGTATAATAGTATAAGCGGGCTTTTTGTAAAGGTATAACCTTAGAATACTACAAGGTATTTGGCTAAGGTAATTTGGGCATTATAACAATACTTTTGAGAGTATTTCTACACCACAAAGGGGTATTATACTAAAACAACTAGGCTAGGGGTACCCCGGCTAGCAACTCTAGGAGGGGTGTCTACCCTCGGCCTACCCCAGCTGGGGACTCTCGGCGAGGGGAGAGAGGGCTCTCGGCCAAGACACTACACTAAGGGGAAGGAAGAAGCTTTCAAGACTTAGGCAATTTGTGAATGAATTAGTCTTCAAGGAGGAGGTATTTATAGGTCAAGTGAAAGCCAACCAATGGCCAAGATTACACCAAGTGTTAGGCAAGTGTAGGGCCAAGATTCACCCATGTGTACTGTGACTTGCACACAAAATATCTACCAAAAATATCTCCCACTTGCCTTCCCAAACGTCCGTATGCCACTTTGCCCGCTGATGAGTGGGTGCCAAGTGCCGCCCTATCGTTGGTCCAAAATGTTCCGTCTCTCGGAAAAATCCGAAAAAATACTAAATGACATAGCCGTAATTTACCCTTCGAATGTTAGTTATAACTTTTCGTCGAAAAACGACTCTAGCAGGTGTTGTGCACAAACATATTTCGGAAAGGTGCCACGTGGGGTGACACGTGTCGCCCCGATTAAATCAAAATATTTCGTCTTAGAAAATATCCAAAACGACCAAAATCTCAAAATCAGCGGGCCACAAAAGTAAATTTCTCGTGGGCCCACGTGACCATTTTCGAAAATAAAATTCCATAATTCTCTAATATTCGAAGTCCGAATACCAAATGCAGAATCCATTCCCATAAACGAACCTTTTTCCTTCACAAAACGGAAACTTTTAGTGGAAAAATCGCCTCTTTCTTCGCTTTCCAATCTTTACGTCGTATTCTGCGTGACGTCCTCGCATACATACCACGGAACTACGGTATAACAGATGAGCACGATCCACGGGCCCAAAGCGGGTCGTGATGCAGATTTCTTTGGAAAAAGGGCTTCATCGAACTAGTGTTTCTCGCAGGAAGCCGTGTTGTTCGTGAAGAAGAAGGGCGGGGCCTGCGCATGTGTGTTGATTACG
Organism: Przewalskia tangutica; assembly: GCA_029844215.1. NCBI lineage: Eukaryota > Viridiplantae > Streptophyta > Magnoliopsida > Solanales > Solanaceae > Przewalskia > Przewalskia tangutica. Next base: position 95,747,251 of record CM056721.1, read on the forward strand.
AGCTGAACAAGGTGACCATTAAAACGAATACCCTTCCCGGGATTGATGATTTGTTCGACGATTGCGAGCGCGAGATGTTTCTCCAAGATTGATCTGCGTTCGCTATCATCAGTGCGCAGTCGAGAGGTGGATGTCCACAGATCGCATTCGGACGATGCGGGTATTATGAGTTCAGTCATGTCTTTTGGGTTGACCAATGCTCGTGGCGGTATTCATGGATTTGATGAACCGAGTGTTCAAACCATTTTTGGATACGTTTGTGATAGTGTTCATTGATGATATCTTGGTTTATTCTCGCTCGAGCGAGAGCACGCGAGCATTTGAGGCTGTCTTGTGATTCTCGAGACCAGCGGTTATGCGCCAAGTTTTCCAAATGTGAGTTTTGGTTGACTTGATGGCGTTTCTTGGGCATATTGCCGGTGATGGCATTCAGTGGATACGGCGAATCGAAGCGATCGAGACTTGGCCTAGACCTCTTACTCCGCGAGAGGTTCGCGATTTTACGGGCCTTGCAGGATATTATCGGCGGTTCGTGGAGAAGTTTGCTTTATCTCGCACCATTGACTAGGTGACTCGAGCGGCCAAGTTTGATGGTGATGCTTGTGGCGAGGTTTCGATTCTTTGAAAGAGTGGCGGCCGCCCGTTCTTACTCTTCCGAGGGTCGGATGGTTATGTCGTGTATTGTGATCGTCGGGCATCGGGTTGGGATGTGTGTTGATGCAGCATGGTAGGGTTATAGCATATGCATCCGGCGGTGAAGAAACACGAGGAACTACCCGCATGATTTGGAGTTGGCGGTGTGATTCACGCTTTGAAGATCCGGAGGCACTATTTGTATGGGGTTCACGTGGATATTTTTCGACCACAAGAGCCTCCGGTATATCTTGACGGAGGAGCTGAACTTACGGCGAGGCGGTGGTTAGAGTTGCTTAAGGATTACGATGTTGATATCTGTACCACGGGAAAGGCGATGTTGTGGCGGATGCTCTTAGTCGTAGGTCGATGGGAGCCTATCGGATGTGCGGCTAGAGAGGAGGACATGGTTCGTGATTTGCATCAGTTAGCGAGCCTTGGTGTCCGTTTGATTGATTCTGATAGCAGTGGGGTTCGAGTTCGTGAGGTTGCCGAGTCTTCCATCGTCGAGGAGGTGAAGAGGCAACAGTTTGAGGATCCAGTTTTGACACGTTATCGTGATACAACTCTTCGTGAGGCAAGGTCCTTTGAGGTAGCTTTGATGGGGTGCTAAGGTTTGGCAGGTTGTGTGTTCGGATGTTTGAGGACTTGGCGAGGATCTTGGGAAGCACACGGTAGCGTTACTCATCCATCGAGTCGACCAAGATGTACCACGACGCCCAGATCGTGTATTGGTGGGATGGCTTGAAGAGGGCGTTGCGAGTTCGTAACTCGATGCGTGTTGTCGCAGTGAAGGTAGAGCACGAGGCACGGTGGTTTGTTCTGACGATAGAGATCCCGACGGAAGTGGGAGGTGATCAACATGGACTTCATCACGGGATTGCCTCGCACTCGGAGAGACATGATTCTATATGGGTTATCGTCGGCGGTGTGAAATCAACCCACTTTCTTCCGTTAGGGCGACTTTCGGTGAGGATTATGCGGACTTTACATCAGAGATCGTCGGTGCATGAGTCCCTATTTCGATCATATCAGACAGAGCCCGGTTCGGCTAACTTACGGAGGTCTTTCGAGAGGTTTAGGGATGCGGTGAGCACGAGTCTTGCATTCCATCCACGAGACGGACGGGCGAGCGCACTATCCGAACTCTTGAGGATATCTGCGAGCTGTGTTATCGACTCGAGGGTATTGGGAGGATCATTTGCCTCTAGTTGAGTTTGCGTACAATAATAGCTACCACTCCGGATTCGGATGGCGCCTTATGAGGCCTTGTATGGGAGGAAGTGCGGATCGCCTATAGGTTGGTTCGATGTGGGCGAAGTGCGGCTAGTGGGTCGGTTGGTGCGATGGCGATGGATAAGGTGAAGCTTATCGGAGAGGTTCTTGGCGGCTGAGTCGGAAGTCATATCACGAGATCATCGTCGTCGGCATCCGGAGTTCGAGGTTCATGATTGGGTTTTCCTAAAGGTGTCGCCCATGAAGGGTGTGATGAGATTCGGGAAGAAGGAAACTTCGGCCAAGGTACATTGGGCGTTTCGATTGTCGCGAGGTAGGCAAGGTTGCCTACGAGTTGGATCTGCCGTCCGATCTGGAAGCGGTGCATCGGTGTTTCACGTTTCTATCTTTGAGGAGATGTATCGGGGATCCATCTAGGGTACATCCGATTGGCGATGTCGGTGTAGGGGTTATCGTATGAGGAGATTCCCATAGCGATAGTCGATCGTCGAGTTAGGCGTCTGCGGACGAGGGCGTGGATTCCGTCAAAGTTACGTGGCGGAACGAGCTCGGGAGGAGATGGCGTGGGAAGCGAGGAGGACATGAGGCGAAGTATCCTCACCTATTCCCCACACCTCCAGGTAATTCACTTTCCTACTTGTAAATTTCCATTATCATATATGCCTAAGTGTTGTTCTATGGCAGTGTGTGGCATTTGCAACTGTTTAAGCTTTATCGATAACTGTCTTGGGAAGGAACATTCGACGAATGTTTCTAAGGAGGAGAGAATGTTATACCGTATTTCGGAGTATATGCGTGAGGGCGTCGTCTGCAAAGTTTAGCCTTAAAGTTAGGCCAAGTTCGAAAATTGTACCTGACTCGCTAAAAGAATCGTTTTCCGACGAAGCGTTTCCCACGACTTTCGTAGGAAAATTCCGGCTATGCCATTTCTAATTTTTGCGGATTTTTCGAGAGGCGAAACATTTTGGACCAGCGGAGGGCAACACTTGTCACCCTCCAATTGGTGGACTTAAAACGTCCATTTGGACGAATTGGACTAAGCTTGGCACATTTTTTGTGCCTTGCACAAAGTCAAGGAGTTGGTAGGATATTTGTGTGTAGTAAATCTTCACCCTACACTTGCCTTGCACTTGTCTTCATCTTGGCCATTGGTTGGCCATGGCTTGAGCTATAAATACCCGCAAGATGAAGAGTTCTTCATCCACAAATTACTTCAAGTCTTGAAAAATCCTCTCCTCTCCTTAAGCCTTTTAGTCCAACACCTTCCCCTCTTGTGAAGTTTGGCGAGGCCTACCCCCTAGCCTAGCCGAAATCTACCCCTCCCTTGGTAGAAAAGTTGTCTTCTAGTATTGTTATAATGCCCAAAATACCTAGCCCAAATCCCTTAGTCCTTTGTAGAAGTTGTGAAGAACTTCTAAGGTTTCTTAGACTCTGGAGCGTCTAACTTAGGAGCTAAACCTTGCTCAGCGCGACTTTATCTAGGATATTATTGGGCTTACCAGGGTAAATAATCCTAACCCTCTTTGTATTAGAGAATGCATCTTGTAGAAGTATAAGAATAAGTATTAAATACTTAGAAGGATATTACTGGAATAGAATTGGTATTATCACGATGAAGGGTTTAAAGAAGAATAATTGAACTGTACTCACATAGAATTTGTTTTCATAGTAGACTTATATAGCTCATGGGTAGGGTTGTCTGCCCGACTTTCCGTAGAATTGTGAACCTCTGTTTAGAATGACCTTGAGTAGTCTAGACTTTGATAGATGTGCGTGACTATTATAGGTTGATTCTGCGCGACATATTCAACTTGGCGGGAGGTTTTCGCGAGAAGGTATGTGATTCTTCCTAAGCATGATATTTTAACATATATATATAGCACGGTAGGCGTACATGTGTTAAGCGAATAATAACTACGGCAATGTCTTTTGACTTAAGCACGAATAATAACTACTGATGTCTTTTGACTTAAGCTGAATAATAAGAATCGATGCATTTCAAAGAACTATCGAATCATGTTTTAACAGAAGATAAATAGTTGGTTTTAAAACAAAAGCTTAAGAGTTATACTAGCTTTATGGGAAGTTAGGTATATGACTTAAGAAAGATAAAAAGAAGCTGTTTACTTGTTTGTTTATAAAAGCCTTGTATTGATTTACATTAAGTGTAGTAAGATTGTTTGATAAGTAGACATATTATGATGCTATCGTGTTAGTGTCTTGAAATCTTTGTGTAAGGGGTCATTCTTGCTTTGGCTTACGTTGCTAAGCGGTAAGTCCGTTGTCTTTATTATTGTATCACCTACCCCCATTATCGTTATACAGGGCTTGCCCCTTGATCTGGTCTATACGGCTATGCGGTCTGTGAGACTATGCGGGCAGCGGTATGCTCGAGATTGATCATTCGGTGTTTAGCACGACGCGGGGATTCCTATGCGGTCCGTTAAGACTATGCGGTCTTTGAGGCTATGCGAGTGCGGGAGCCTAGGCGGATCTGGGGTTGCTGCCCCGTCGCGAGGAATACCTCATGCGGTGCGTGTGTGTGACCTATGCGGACTGCGGAAGTCCAGGACTAGGCACGCAGAATGATACTATGGGCGATTGGCCTTGCTTCGATCATTCGCGACCTAGACTAGACCGATTCTGATTTTCCATTCTCGTTATTGTTTGTGATATGGCACTATGTGCAATTGAACCGATTATATTTGTGAAAAGGTTTTAAATACTTTGATTTCATTTAAAGTACTTTATAGTTTCACATACTTGTACTGTTATCGACCTCCTTGGGCTGCGTTAAATCTGCGCGGTAAAGGCAGCAGTGCTAGATCCGCATCCAGGATCTTTTGCGTTGGTGTCGGGAGCTCCATCTTCTCGGAGGCTCTACTTTGGGTATGATCTCCACTGTTGTAGATAGTTTTATGCGATCGAGGTATGGCGGGGCCCCTGTCCGCCATAGTTGTATATTTTCCTTAAGTGCAGTAGTCGTATTTATGCATTTGGGATGTAGCTATTGAACCATGTTTATTTATATATGCCGAAAGGCGTTTTCTCATAAAGCGTGTCTATTTTATAAACTGTTTCCTGTCTTGTTTTATATTCCGCTAGTTACTCTGATGTATGACTACTTGGGTGCCCCAGTAAGGCACGATCCACGAACCGGGCAGTCGTGGCGATTTTAAAGAGTAAATCGTAGTACTTGGGTTAAATTCCCGGATTTTTATAAAAGACATGTTAGTGCCTTAGGTAAACTAAAATGAGAGTGTTTATAAACAAGAATAGTAAGAAGTTAGGGGATTTCTTAACTTGCTTACATATTCTATGATAAGCCGGTAGTGCTTATGTTACGTATGATAGCCGGATTTGGGCTAGTGATATATTATTCATTGCGGGGTCATTCCCCGGGATTGTGGCATTGCATATTTCCGTGGATTTGCTACCCACGATGCGAGGAATACCTCATGCGAGTCCGTAAGGGCTTATGCGGGTGAAATAGTCCCATGCGGGCGGGTCCAGCCTATGCGAGGAATACCTCATGCGAGTCCGTAAGGGCTTATGCGGGTGAAATAGTCCCATGCGAGGAATACCTCACGCGGGTCCACTGGACCTATGCGGGTGAAATAGTCCCAGGAGTAGGATTTCAATCCTATTTTTCGTTGTAAGTATACACCTATTTTTACTCTCATTGTTAGTAAGGCACAGTGTACTGTAATTTGATTATCATACATGTCTCCGGCTTTGATTTAGACTTGTGATGTAATTCTGATATTCTTTTCGATTTACATACTTGGTACATATTGTGTCGCGACCCTTCCCTGGGCTGCGTTAAATGCCGCAGAAAGGGTAGCAGGTGGCGGATCCACATTCTTAGGATCACTTATCTGACGACAGAAGCTCCATTTATCCGGAGGCTTGTCTCTTTTGGTACAGTCTTTTCCCTGGTGTTGTAGATTTATGTACATTCAGGGGTATGGCGGGGCCCTGTCCCGCCACAGTTGTTATTCCTAGAGGTCTGTATTCACATATGTGGTTGGGCTGTAAGAACTGATGTTGTACAGTTGTACTTTTGATTTTGTTATCTATATTGGAAGGCGGCCTTATCGGCTAGCCTGGGATGTTTTATAGTTACACATGTGTTTATGTTGTGTATGTTCCGCTGCTATTCTCTGATGTATACCTGAACAGGGTGCCCAGGTAGGGCACCAGTCGTGACCCGGGGTCGGGTCGTGACAAAAGTGGTATCAGAGCAGTTAGTCCTCGGAAAGTGTCTACAGACCGTGTCTAGTAGAGTCTTGATTATCGGTGTGTTGTGCACCACATCTATAATCAGGAGGCTGCAGGACATTTAGGATTGGTTTCCATTCTTCTCTCCCTGAGATCGTGCAGTAGAGCTGTCTTATTAGGTTGAATCCTCTCTGACCTAGTCTTATGAAACAGATATGCCTCGCGGAGGCGACGAGGCCCGAAGGGCAAAGCGGCGGAGGCGCTAGCGGTACTCGAGAGGGTTACGGGCTCGAGCGCAGACTATGCACGAGGTAGTAGGCGGGTCGGCAAGTTCAGCCACGCTGCGATTTTAGAGGCGAGGCGGCGGTAGCTCGAGAGGTTCGGTGCGAGCCTCCAGTTCCCGGCCAGTGCGAGTATAGAGACTACGGGAAGCGGTCGGTTGTTGACCAAGATAGTAATGGCGGCGGCGACGAAGCGGCGACCCTGGCCGACGGTTTGCGGATTAGGGATTTTAGGATGTCATCCACGAGTTTTATGGTTCGAGTGCGATGAGGATCGCGAGAGTTCATTCGGCTCTACGGACCATGCGAGTTCTTAGGGCTTGAGAGATGCATTACGCTAGCCTCTTCACGGTTGCGCGATATTGCGTTGAACTGGTTTGAGTCGTGGTTGCTTTCGAAAGGTGACGATGCTCTTCGGTGTTTGGGAGGAGTTTACTGAGGCCTTCATGGATCACTTTTGCCTCCCGAGATGAGAGAGCCGGGTAGACATTCTTGACCTTGAGGCGAACGGGAGGGTATCGGGAGTATAGCTTGGAGTTTGACTCCTTGGCGGTTATGCGCATACTATTGTAGGCGACATGGCGGATAGGGTTCATCGTTACGTGATGGGGCTTGGCCGTCATATGATTACCGCATGCTTGGGTGTGGCTCTTGGCCGGTATGGACATCGCCGGATGCGAGCCTATCTGCGAGGTTAGAGGATAGAGAGGAGGACGGTTGACGCGAGCGGCCAAGAGGCAGACATCAGGTCTCGGGGCGGTTCTCGAGGCGGACAACCTCGTGAGCAGACCGGGTCCACATTCCGGCCGGACAGAGTGCTCGTCACGGTTTTTACGCGGGAGGTCCGATCGGCAAGGTCATTCGAGGCGGTCGAGGGCTCCGGGCCGAGGTTTCGGGAGGCGAGATCTCGCCGATCGAGACCACCCACACCTCGGTGTGCTCGTCTGATAGATCGCACCCAGGCGAGTGTCGTGTTCCTGCAGGGGGTTGTTACTCTTGTGGCCAGCTGGGCCATTTGAAGAGAGATTATCCGTCTAGAGGCAACATGGGTGGTGCAGCCTGTAAGACAGGATCGATTCTTTGGGTCTTCTTCTCCTTACGTGGTTATGCGCCCGGCGTGGTACTGCGGACGAGCGGGCGCGGTAGAGGTCGGGGTGGTGGTTCCAGTTCTAGCGGTCCACAGAACCGCATATATTCTCTAGCCAGCCGCCAGGATCAGGAGGCTTCCAGCGTCGTCGCGGTACATTATTGATTTGTTGTGATGTTTATGCTTTGATAGATCCGAGTTCTACCTTGTCCTATGTGTCCCCTCTTGTGCGGGTAGAATCGGGATAGCCGAGTCGTTAGAGCCTTTTGAGGTAGCTACGCCTATGGGAGATTCGGTGTTAGGCGGCGGGTGTCTGAGGTTGTCAGGTTTATATTCTGATCGTCGGACCACTTGCAGACTTGATAGAGTGGAGATGGCGATTTTGATGTCATTATGGGTATGGTGGTTGGCTTCTTGTTATGCCAACGTTGGTATGGGACGAGTTGGTTGGTTCGATTTCTGGCGAACCGATTATCGAGTGGAGGGCAACACAACATCGCCGAGGGGTAGGTTTATTTCTTACCTCAAGGCTAGGAAGATGGTGCAGAAGGGGTACATCTATCATCTGGTTCGGGTATTCGTCTGAGTGAGGTGCGATTCTTGATCGATACCGATGGTTAGGGAGTTTCCATATGTGTTCCCAGATGATCTTCCGGGCATCCCTCCTGAGAGGGAGATTGAGTTTTGTATTGACACGTTGCCAGACACTCGACCTATTTCCATTCCGCCATACAGGATGGCACATGCTGAGTTGAGGGAGCTGAAGGACCAGCTGAAAGGCTTGCTGGAGAAGGGCTTTATCAGGCCTAGTGTATCTCCCTGGGGAGCACCGGTTTTGTTCGTAAAGAAGAAGGATGGGACACTGCGTATGTGTGTTGATTACAGGCAGCTGAATAAGGTAACCATTAAGAATAGGTACCCCCTCCCCAGGATTGATGATTTGTTTGACGATTCTGCGAGTGCGAGGTGTTTCTCAAAGATAGACTGCGATGCAGTTATCATCGAGTTCGAGTTCGAGAGCGGACATCCCAAAGCGCATTCGGGACCGGTATGGGCACTATGAGTTTAGGGTTATGTCTTTCGGTTTGACCAACGCTCAGCGGTATTTAAGGATTTCATGAACCGGGTGGTCAAGCCATTTTTGGAGAGATTTGTGATAGTACTCATCGCTGACATCCTGGTTTATTCGCGGACAGGCGAGGAGCATCTGAGACCACGAGGGCGGTGCTTGGGTTCTCGGAACCTTGTCACGACCCGACCGGGATCGCGATCGTGCCACTACAGGCACCTACAGTAAACATCAGAGAAAATCAGCGGAACATACATGAAACTTATAAATAACACAACAGAAGTAAAACAACAGGTTAGCCGATAGGGCTACCTTCCTGGACATAATATATATACAACCGAAGCAGTTGCCTCCTTTCATTTACAAACTGACCCAATATAGGTGACTACAGACCTCTAAGAGTTTTAACATAACCACTGTGGCGGGACAAGGCCCCGCCGTACCCCTGAATATACATAGCCATGACAACTCCGGAATCATTGGAGCCATCTCAGAATGCTGAACCAGGATCCTAAACTCGCGGATCCACAACTGTGTACCTAAACCTGCGGACATGAACGCAGCCCCCCGAAGGGGGTCAGTACAACAGGTACCGAATATGGAACAGAAATAACGTACAGTAAACAGATCATAACTGTACAAAAGAATGACAAGGACAAGTATAAAAATACATACCAGATCCTGCCGTGTCATTACCACTTATGAACTTAATTTCACATCAATATCCTTTTTCCATTCCATTAAGAGTTATAGCCATATCTTACGTACTTACTTAGGAGAAGTCATTAAGTTCATTTCTGTCTAACTTACTTATCTTTCATAACATAGTCCGGCCCCCTACGGAGGGACACATATACTACCCGGCCCAAACTGGGACGCGATCAAGTCACACCAATATCAAAGCATGCCCGTGGAATCCCCCATCACTGTCGACAGCTAAAAGTGTAAAACATAACCATGGGTCTCACGCCCATAATATCCATCAAAAACAGGTGGTATAACGTCTTGGGGCTTGCCCCTCATTTATACTCTTACCCTGGAGAAGGTGGTAAGCGGTATAACGTCTTGGGGCTTGCCTCATTTATACTCTTACCTGGAGAAGGTGGTATAACGTCTTGGGGTTGCCCATTTATACTCTTACCCTATCTCGGCCGGTCGTCAAACGACACATAAAGCGGGTGGTGCAGTCTTGGGGTTTATCCTCACTTATACTCTTACCACGGAGAAGGTGGTATAATTGGGGCTTGCCTCATTTATACTCTTACCTATCTCGACCGACCATCATACATAACATAAGCCCTACCGACATCATACATAACATAAGCACCACCACTTACCATACATAACATAAGCACTACCGACTTAACATACATAACATAAGCAAGTTAAGAAAAACCATAAATTCTTATTAGCTTGTTCATATACACTCTCATTTTTGTTTAATTAAGGCACTAAAATGACATTATAAAATCAGGGAATTTAACTGACGTACTACGTGCGTTACTCCTTTAAAATGATTCTCTTTCAAATAAAACTTCCAAGATACTAATAACCGTAGTATCAAGTCATATCTACTCTTCAAGACAAGTCACAATACTTTTAGAAATACAATTAAAGGCTTCTAAATCAAGTGACTTCTTTCTTTGAAACCTTAAGCAATTGGTACCTTTAAAACAATTTGCCCTTTCTTTATTTCAAATCATTTCTTTGCTTACATTACTGAAGAAAACCATTCTTTAAAATCTTCCATAAAGTTGTTATAACCAACTTCCCATAAAGCCGTTATAACTCTTTTATTTCTTAGACACATTCATTCACTTTGATAACCAAGAAACTTATACTTCAATTCAAATTACATAGCTTTCAAAATACTTCAAGTCTCTTAACTTTTAGGAAAACAAGTTTCTTAACTTAGAATGGCAAGAAATCAATACTTTCCAAATCAAGTATTCTATACTTTTAAATCAATTCATTTCTCCCTTTAAGAATCAAGTCCCATAACTTGAAAAATAAAGTCCCTTAACCTTTTAACAAAATTGAGGTCCATAGTCTTAAAACTTCATACGTAAATTCTTATAAATTAAGTAACATATACTTGGTGCGTTGTGAATAAGTTATACTTATTTATAACTATCTTAATCAAGTAGCCATGATCTAGAAAATGTAATACAATTTTGTCTTATCTTAGTTTCTATGCAGATGGAGAATTCTACTTGTTTTAACATAATTAATTGTCATTACATTTTCCTTTATTAGCCGCAATAGCTTGTTCGATACTTATTTTCATTCGTGCAGTAAATTAGCCAAGTCAACTTGGCTCCAAATACCTCTAACGACTCTTACCAACATCCCCATAAGACTTGGTAAGAACTTAGGATAACTTAGACATAACCTTTACGTGAGTAAATCAACATACATACCTCTTAACTTCTAAGAGTAGAAGGAATCATGAAATAGTACTACGTATATTCCATACATAGAATCATGTCAAAAGAAGGAAGAGGTTCACATACCTCGCGACGATTATCGACAAGTAGCAAAAAGCTCCAAAGTACTTCCACCGAGCTATTCCATTCTTCAAGTAGGATACGCTATACTTAGTACTTCAACCTATCATGGTCACAATCGTCCATTAACCTCTTACTTCAAACGTAGAATATTCTAAGTGCTAAGTCGCCAAATTCTACGGAAAATCGGACAAGACTTCCTTTGTTTCTACTTACTTTGCCACCTTTTTCAAGTGAATACAATAACCAAACAGCCCCAATTGGCTCACAATTTCTATAAGGTACTCCAAAATAAAAACTAAACAGCCCCAATTGGCTCACAATTTAGAAAGTAGTCCAATACAAATGAAAAACAAACTAAAAGTCCAAATTCGGCCACCTTGAGTTCAACCTTACCAATTCTTATCAAATTTCCAATTACAATCCGAATTGGTAGCATAATAAGATATCAAGTCGCATTTGGTTATAACTACCATAATCTTCAAGTCAATAACATGCGACGATTCTAACAACGATTAAATTGAAATCCAACTTAACATGGCTTATATTACATTTCGGTTCCAAGGCTACAATCAATCCATAATCCTTATAAACTTCTACATACCAACTTCATGTTGTCAACATGTAAAACTAACAACAACACAAAAATATATAATCTTGTAACATCTTAAAGGACAAGATTATACCTTAACGATTTCAATCCAATCTTCAAATCCGTAGTCGTTCCTTAGCAACCTAGAGACTCTCCAAGATACTTCAATCCGCTACTTGAGACCCTTAGACCCATGCCAACAATTTTCCTTCAAACTTCCAACCAAAACCTAGAAAAGTCATTAGGTTTTCACCTTGCGACTAATACGAAAACTCTCTTTTTCCGGGATTTTTCTATTGAGATATACTCACAATACACTTAGGAACCTTGGTTTAAAGTGGGGAGATTATTGGACAACAAACAAATTTTTTTTCCCTTCTTCTTGAACCCAACCCGAGAGCATCCCCCTCTCTTGTTCTTCAATTTGTGAAATTTTAGCTAAGTGTGGAACTCTTGTCTTGCTACTAGTATTATATAGGGACATGGAGGGTCAAAGTGTGCACAAATGGTTGGCTAGGATGAGGTCTTAACAAAAATCAAGACTAATTGTCCCCTTGACTAAGTCAAACATGTCAAGCTTTCAAGTTGCAAGACTTGTCTTGCTAACAAAGGTCCAATGACCCTTTAGCCCTTGCAAAAATCGTCCAAGGCATTTTCTAAGGGGGGGTGACACGTGTCGCCCTCCCATTAAATCCTAACAAGCGTTTTTCGACAAATTCATAATTCCGATAAAATTTTACAAGTCTCAAATCTTGATACCTCTGAGTTCTTACGTACGTTCTTGAAACATGTCCTTTAAAATACGGGGTGTAACACCGGCATTTATTCGCCAAGTTCTCCAAGTGTGAGTTTTGGTTGGCCTCAGTGGCATTCCTGGGGCATATTATTGGGGCTGATGGTGTTCGCGTGGATACGACAAAGATTGAGGCAGTCAAGTCTTGGCCGAGACCTACTACTCCGACCGAGGTGCGCAGTTTCTTAGGGCTGGCAGGTTATTATCGTAGGTTTGTGGAGCAGTTTGCTTCGATTTCAGCACCGTTGACTAGGCTGACTCAGAAGGCAGCCAAGTTCCAGTGGACAGAGGCTTGCGAGCAGGGTTTCCAGTTGCTGAAGGAGAGGTTGACTACAGCCCCAGTTCTTACTCTTCCTGAGGGGTTAGACGGGTACGTGATCTATTGTGATGCCTCGGGTATCGGGCTAGGGTGTGTTTTGATGTAGCACGGCAAGGTTATAGCCTATGCTTCCCGGCAGTTACGGAAGCATGAGAGGAATTACCCTACCCATGACTTAGAGTTGGCCGCAGTTATTCATGCCTTGAAGATTTGGAGACATTATTTGTATGGGGTTCATGTGGATATTTATACAGACCACAAGAGCCTCCAGTATATCTTGACGAGGAGGCGAACACGAGGCAGAGGCGGTGGTTAGAGTTCTTTGAAAGATTATGATGTTGATATTCTCTACCATCCGGAAAGCCAACGTAGTTCTTGATGCCTTGAGTCGTAAATCTATGGGAGCCTATCGGAGAATGCGGCAGAGGCGGGACATGGTCCGTCAGATCCACGATTAGCGAGCCTAGGGGTTCGATTGATCGATACCGGCGGTAGTGAAGTGCAGGTTCGTGAGGTTGCGAGTCTTCCATCGTTGATGAGGTGAAGAAGCGGCGATTTGAGGACCCGATGTTGGTGCGGTATCGAGATCTGACTCTTCGTGAGAGAAGAGTCTATTAGTAGCGCTGATAAGTCTTGAGATTTGAGCGGTTGTGTGTTCCCGATGTGTCGAGGACCGTCGTGGATTACAGGGAGCGCGGTGCTCGATATTTTATTCATCGGGTCGACCAAGATGTACCATGACCTCGGATGTTTGTATTGGTGGGATGGCACGAAGAGGGGCGTGGCGAGGTTTTGTTGCCTGATGTCCTAATTGCCGGCAGTCAAGGTCGAGCACCGAGGCCCGATGGATTATTGCGATCTATTGAGATTCCGACTTGGAAGTGGGAGGTGATCAACATGGACTTCGTTCTGAGGTTACCTCGTACTCGAGGAAATGCGACTCCATTTGGGTTATTGTTGTGGTAGCGAAATCAGCCCATTTCCTTCGATCGGGGCGGCGTTTTTGGTGAGACTATGCAGATTGTACATCGAGAGATTGTGAGTGCGGTGTCGGTGTCGATTATATCGATAGAGAGCCAGTTCTGACTAACCAGAGATCTTTCCAGAAAGGTCTAGGGACACAGGTGAGTCTTAGTACAACATTTCATCCTCAGACTGATGGGCAGGCAGAGCGCACTATCCAGACAATTGAGGATATGCTGCGAGCCTGCGTGATTGATTTCAGTGGTAGCTGGGAGGATCATTTGCCCCTTGTAGAGTTTGCTTATAACAATAGATACCATTCCAGTATACAGATGGCGCCATACGAGGCTTTATATGGGCGGAAATACAGGTCGCCGATCGGTTGGTTCGACGTGGGCGAGGTACAATTAGTTGGCGGACTTGATACGGCGGTGTGGATAAGGTGAAGCTTATCCAGAGAGGCTGATAGCGACTAAAGTCGGCAGAAGTCATATGCGGATAATCGGCGTCGGCATTTGGAGTTTCAGGTAGACGATTGGGTCTTCTTGAAGGTGTCACCCATGAAGGGTGTGATGAGATTCGGTAAGAAGGGGAAACTCAGCCCAAGGTACATTGGGCCCTACCAGATCGTTCGTAGAGTGGGCAAGGTTGCCTACGAGTTGGATCTGCCATCAGAGTTAGAGGGGGTACATCCGGTCTTCCATGTTTCCATGTTGCGGAAGTGTATCGGAGATCCAGCGAGAGTTTTTCCTACTAGTGAGGTCCAGGTGACAGAGGGGTTATCGTATGAGGAGAGTCCCATAGCGATACTCGATCGCCAGGTCAGGCGACTGCGGACCAAGGATGTAGCTTCCGTCAAAGTCCTGTGGAGGAATGATAACCGGGAGGAGATGACTTGGGAAGCGGAGGAGGACATGTTGAGGAAGTATCCTCACTTATTTCCTATACCTTCAGGTAATTCATCTTCCCTTACTTGTCAAGTTTTAATTGAAGTATTCTTTTTGCTTAAATGCTATTGTGTGGCATTTTTGGTATGTCGGGGTTGTGAAAGGAAACTATGTCGCTAATTGTAAGTTTGACTCCGAAAGAACATTCGGGGACGAATGTTTCTAAGGGGGGAAGAATGTTACACCCCGTAATTACAGGACATGTTTTAAGAACGTAAGTAAGAACTCACAAATGTTAAGATTTGAGACTTGTAAAAATTTATCGGAAATTATGAATTTTTTTTCGGAAAACGTATTATTGTGACGAATGGGAGGGTGACACGTGTCACCCCCCCTTATTGATGCCTTGGTCGATTTAGGCATGGCCAAAATGGTCATTTACCATAAGTCTTGGATGACTAAAGTCTTGCAAGTGTAGCTTGAGAATTTTGACTAAGTCAAAGGGTCAACTAGTCTTGATATTTTGAAAGACTTCATCCTAGCCACCCAAATGGTTGCATCTTGTCCCTACATGACCCTTTATATTACTACTAGTAGCACTACTAGTGCCAACACTTAGAAAAATTTCTTGAAATTGGATGAACATAGAGCTTGAGCTCTCGGGTTCCTTAAAAAAAAAAAAGGAAAATCTTTGTTTGTGATCCATTTAACTCCACACTTTAAACCAAGGTTCTTAGGTGTATTGTAAACACATCTCAATAGAAAAGTCTTGGAAAAAGAGAGTTTACGGGTTAGTCGCAAAACGAAAACCTAGTTGTCTTTCTAGGTTTTGTTTGGAGATTTGAAGGATAATTGTTGGTGTTGTTCTAAGGGTCTCAACAAGCGGATTGAAGTGTCTTGGAGAGGCTCTATGCTACTAAGGAGCGACTTCGGATTGGAGTTGGATTAAGAATCGTTAAGGTATAATCTTGTCTTTTAAAGGTGTTACAAGATTACATATTTATATTGTTTTTGTTAGCTTTACTTGTTGCTAGCATGAAGTTGATAGGTTGAAGTTATAAGTATGATGGATTGCTTGTAGCTAAATCCGAAATGTTATACAAGCCACTTGAAAATTGGATTACTAATTGGTCGTTTATTAGAAATCGTCGCATGTTACTTACTTGAAGATTATGGTTATTATAATCAAATGCGACTTGATATCATGTTATGCTACCAATTTGGATTGAAATGGAAATTGGTTAAGAATTGGTATTGTTGAACTCAAGGTGGCCGAATTTGGACTTATAGTTTGTATTAGTTTGTTATCGTTTGTGGTGGAATTTTACACGTCTAGTAGGCGTGTAATCCTGATGATTAATTGCTTTGATTGTGCCTTAAATGTGGCGTGTTTGGTTATTGTATTCGGCCTTGAAAAAGGTGGCAAAGTTAGTAAAAACAAAGGAGGTGTTGTCCGATTTTCCGTAGGATTTAGCGACTTGACACTTATAATATTCTACGTTTGAAGTAAGGCGTTAATAGACGTATTGTGAATATTATAGGTTGACATACTACGGGCGGGACTTTGTACTTGGCAAGTGGTTTGACCCGGCGAGGTATGTAGAACTTTTCCTATCTTTGAGCATGACTAGTTTCACGTATATAGTACGGTAGACATACAAGACTTTGACATTCTTTACTAGCTTTATGAAATGCCAAGTCGGGTGAGTTAGGAGATTAACTCACTTCTTTGAAAATACTAAGGATGTCTTAAAGTTTTATTAAGGATAAAGGACTTGAAGAGTTTTAAAGTATGTGATACTTGTTTCGTTTTAAACGTATAAGTCCCTTGGATAGGAAATGGTACTTGACTAAGGTATAAAGTGAATATAACGACTTTATGGGGAGTTGGTTATATTGGCTTTATGGAAAGGTAAATGGCTTGATTGAATGGAAGGCAATTCGATTTTAAGGTATCAATTACCTAAGGTTTTATAAGAAAATGAGTCACTTGATTTAGAAACCTAACTTTATTTCTAAGAGTGTTGTGACTTACCTTGAGATGTAATTTGGACTCGATACTAGGATTAATAGTATCTTGGAAGTTTTCTACTAAAAAGAGTCATTTGTTTTAAAGAGTAGAAATCGTAGTACTTGGGTTAAATTCGGATTTTTATAAAAGACATGTTAGTGCCTTAGGTAAACTAAAATGAGAGTGTTTATAAACAAGAATAGTAAGAAGTTAGGGGATTTCTTAACTTGCTTACATATTGTATGATAAGCCGGTAGTGCTTATGTTACGTATGATAACCGGATTTGGGCTAGTGATATATTATTCGTTGCGGGGTCATTCCCCGGGATTGTGGCATTGCATATTTTCGTGGATTTGCTACCCACGATGCGAGGAATACCTCATGCGAGTCCGTAAGGGCTTATGCGGGTGAAATAGTCCCATGCGGGCGGGTCCGACCTATCACGAGGAATACCTAAATGCGAGTCGTAAGGGCTTATGCGGGTGAAATAGTCCCATGCGAGGAATACCTCACGCAGGTCCACTGGACCTATGCGGGTGAAATAGTCCCAGGAGTAGGATTTCAATCCTATTTTTCGTTGTAAGTATACACCTATTTTTACTCGTTGTTAGTAAGGCACGATTGTCTTGTAATTTGATTATCATACATGTCTCCGGCTTTGATTTAGACTTGTGATGTAATTACAGTATTCTTTTCCAGTTTTACATACTTGGTACATATTGTGTACTGACCCCCTTCCAGGGCTGCGTTAAATCCGCGAGAAAGGGTAGCGGTGGCGGATCCACATTCTTAGGATCACTTATCGGCGGCTGAAGCTCCATTTATCAGGAGGCTTGTCTCTTTTAGGTCTGATCTTTTCCACAGTGTTGTAGATTTATGTACATTCGGGGTATGGCGGGCCTGTCCATACGATTGTTATTCCTAAGTGCTGTATTCACATATGTGGTTGGTGTAGAAGCGATGTTGTCTGATTGTACTTTTGATTTTGTTATCTATATTGGAAAGCGGCACTTTATCGGCTAGCACAGGATGTTTTATAGTTACACATGTGTTTATGTTGTGTATGTTCATTGCTATTCTCGATGTATACAGGCAGGGTGCGGGTAGGGCACGGATCGTGACCCGGTCGGTCGTGACACCTTCGAACGCGAGATAGCGTGACTACGAGGCGGGATCGGGAGGCGACATCGCGCGGGTTCTGGTATATTTCGATTCCTTTGAATCATACGTGCGTTGATAGGTTTAGATTTTACCCTAGCGTATATGTTTTCCCTTTATTGCTAGAGTTGTAAAGTGATAGTACCCCAGAGGTAGGGATACCTTGATTAGTAAGTAAGAAGTTAAGAATGTTGACAAGAATGATAAGTGAACTGAGACTATAGTTGTGTAGAGCTCACAAATAGTAATTGCCCCATAATAGTGTAAGACCGATAGGGAAGAATGTGCAGTGGGAATACTTTGGCTTATGTGACAAACCTCTAGTGTATAGGGGATAGGGTGAGAAATACCTTGAGGTAAGAGAGAGATTTATTTCAGACTAAGAATGAGAAGTTAAGTGTGACGATGAGTCGGGTTATGGACTCATTTCGGGTCAACCGGTAGTGTGGAATGAGGTGATGTCAGTTAGAAATGGTCCCGCTATGTGATAGGGTCACGAGGGTGCTAGGCCAAGTCTAGTTGATCGTTGTACGAGTTCATGGATGCGTTCCACCGGAACTAGGTCGTAAGGACCGAGAAGAGCCTTAACGGGAATGTAAGTAACTATATGGCCAAGTTTGGATAGTAACTCCAAGGATTGGAGAAGAGAAACAAAATTTAAGATTTTGTATGTGTACTAGATGAGTTTGAAAGTATGACAAGTAAGGAAAGAAAGGAACCTCTAAGGATCCCGTGTTTGGGAAGATAGTAACCTTCGAGTTTTGTCAGAAGGGACCACGGACGGAAGGTCCATTATTATGTTCACGTATGTTGTGGTGGCCATGCGTGGCATCGTTGGCCTTGTGCATGTATTGACTGTTAGGCATAGTATAGAGTTTATGCCGGAGTTTGTATAGCTTGACAACCGACTAAGAACATTCGGGGACGAATGTTTCTAAGGGGGGAAGAATGTTACACCCCGTAAGTCCAGGACAGGTATAAGAGAATGTACGTAAGGAATCAAGACTTGGAAATCGGTACGAAAGGAAGAATTGTTTTTCCGACGGAAAATCTTCCGAACGTCGGTAAGGAAAAATGTTCGTTGTTGAGAATTTGATTCTCAAAAGGCATTATTTGAAGAGTATGGAACTCTTAACCTTATGGAAATTTATTTTTATGGATTTGGTCACGTGGGGCCCACCCGAGGAATTTTACGTTTTGTGGGGCCCACGAGGGTTACAGAATTTTATGGACGAATGAGAGGGCGACACGTGGCACCTCCCCCTCATGGCTTGGTCGAATTTATGCAAGGGCATAATGGTCATTGACCAAGGTAAAAGATTAGTCTTCTTTAGAGCTTGACATTGTTGACCAGTCGAGGCCATTTGGCTTGATCCCTTTCATCCAATTAATACAAGTGTTTTTATCTAAGCCATCCAATGTGTTATATAAGCATAGCTAGTGCAAGACTAAGTCTCTAACACTTAGAAAATATTTGAGAAACTAGAGCTTGAGTTCAAGAGCTCTCGGGTTTGGTCCTCCCCTCCACACAAAATTTTGTAGTTTTGATCCATTAGCCACAAGACTTTAACCCAATGTCCTTAAGGGTATTGTAAGGATATCTCAATAGAAATATTTCGGAAAAACGGCGTTTTCGCATTAGTCGCAAAGCGGAAACTTGTGGAGTTCTTCAACTTTGAAGTTAGAACTTAAAGATGGGTTCTTCATAGGCCTCTAAGGAGTGCTTGGAGCGGATTGGAACCTAAGGAAAGGAGCTAAGAATTGCTAAGGCGCGACTTTGAATCTTTGAAATTTTAAGGGCTTGGAAAGGTATAAATTTTGTTGTTTTAGCAATTAAGTTTACTTTTTGATTATAGCTATGGATATTAGCAAGCATGAGTTATATATTATGTAGTTGGATTAGTGTATTGGCTATTGGAACCCTAATCCGAAAACTAGCATGTTTAGCCTTAAGATTGGAATTCAAGTTGATTATTAGGTTAAAGTCGTCGCATGTTGTATAAGAAAGAAATTGTAGTTGTTGAAGTTGTTTATGACTATATAACATGTTAGACCTTAGAACATGGAATTTGAAAAGGATTGGAAAAGACTTTGAATTGTGGTTATGTTATTAGCCGAGAATGGCTTGATTATGGACTAAGTTGGTATAAATTGTGGGGCGGAATTTTACACGTATTGTAAGGCGTGTAATCCCCTTTGTTTGGTTGTTATTTGAGCCTTAAATGTGGCGTGTTGGTTATTGTATTCGGCCTTGAAAAAGGTGGCAAAGTGAGTAGAAACAAAGGAAGTGCTGCCCGATTTTCCGTAGAATTAGAGACCATATACTTAGTATTATTCTACGTTAGAGACTAGAAGTTGATAGTCTTGTTGTGACCATTATAGGTTGACACTTCTACGTACGGCGTATTCGGCTTAGCTTGTGGATATTAGCCGAAAAGGTATGTGAACTATCTCCTCTTCTAGCATGATTCCTTAGGATAAAGAAAGTAAGTTCCACTCCTTAAATGATTCATTCCTTGGTTGTACTTGGATTGCCTAATATAGAATTTGTTCTATGAACTTCCTTGATTGTACTTTGATGTGTAAATTGTAAGTTGTATAATCCATTGCCTTAGTGAAGTTGGATTCTTAAAAGTGAAAGTATTTTACTTAAAGTACATAGAGTCTTGAAAAGGAAGTGGTTTCCAAACCTTTTGGCTAGTGCCTTAGTTTCAAAACCTAAAGGTCATTATAATGACTTTAGGGGAGTCAAAGGAGTGATTTACTTAATTGTTTAAAGAGAGGAGAAATGACATGATTTAAGAGCAGTAACTTGTTTTAAAGGTGTGAGTTACTTGAGGTTTAAAAGTAGAAGAAACTTGTTTTCTAAATATTAAGAGACTTGAAGTATTTTGAAAGTTAAGAACTTGATTAGTAAGTATGTGATACTTGGTTTTAAAAGTATAAGTCTCTTGGTTATAAAAGGAATGAAATTGTCTAAAAACCATAAAGGGTTATAACGGCTTTATGGGAAGTTGGTTATAACGGCTTTATGGAAGGTTTAGAAAGTTGTCTATTTTGATTAATGGGCATAAGTTGTCTTGATTGTGAAAATTTGAAGTTACTTGATTTCAAGCTTTGAAATGAGTTTTCTAAAAGTGTAGTAACTTACTTTGAAAAATAGACACACCTTGATACTACGGGTGTTAGTATCTTGGGATTTACATAAAAAGGAGTCTTTTGAAAAGAATGTACGTACGTAGTACTTTGGCTTGATTAATTGAGAATTATTCTAAGTGTGCCTTGATAAGTACTTTGGCTTGATTAATTGAGAATTATTCTAAGTGTGCCTTGATAAGTACTTTGGCTTGATTAATTGAGAATTTTTCTAAGTGTGCCTTGATAAGTACTTTGGCTTGATTAATTGAGGATTTTTTCTAAGTGTGCCTTGATAAGTACTTTGGCTTGATTAATTGAGAATTATTCTAAGTGTGCCTTGATAAGTACTTTGGCTTGATTAATTGAGAATTATTCTAAGTGTGCCTTGATAAGTACTTTGGCTTGATTAATTGAGAATTATTCTAAGTCTGCCTTGCTAAGTACTTTGACTTGTTTAATGAAGAATTGCCTATATGTGCTGGTGATAGCCTTTGAGTGCAAGTATTATGTTTTATTACGTTGTCGCGACTCTCGGTTGGAGGGCCGGCGATCTTGTTGTAAGTACTTGGACGTACCGACAGTGATGGGGGATTCCACGGGTATGCTTCCGTTATTTGTAGTACTTGGGTTAAATTATTTTTATAGAAGACATGGTAGTGCTTATGTTTTGTTTGTGACCGATTGAGATAGGGTAAGAGTATAAGTGAGGGGTAAACCCCCAAGACATTATACCCCCTGCTTGTTTTGTTTGATGGTCGGTCGAGATAGGGTAAGAGTATAAGTGAGGGGTAAACCCCCAAGACTCTATACCACCTTCTCCAGGGTAAGAGTATAAATGAGGGGTAAACCCCCAAGACATTATACCCCCTGCTTGTTTTGTTTGATGGTCGGTCGAGATAGGGTAAGAGTATAAGTAAGGGGTAAACCCCCAAGACGCTATACCACCTTCTCCAAGGTAAGAGTATAAATGAGGGGTAAACCCCCAAGACATTATACCCCCTGCTTTACCACCTGCTCGTCTTCCTACTTGGCCCGTACAGTTTTTAGGACACAGGTGGGACTTGGTGTTCATGTGTGCCTATTGGTGTTATATTATATCATGGACTGCCGGCAGTGAGGAAGGATTCCACGGGCATGATTGATATTATGGGCGTAGACCCATGGTTATTGTTACACCCCGTAACTCCAGGACATGTATAAGAGAATGTACGTAAGGAAACAAGACTTGGAAATAGGTACGAAAGGAAGAATTGTTTTTCCGACGGAAAATCTTCCGAACGTCGGAAAGGAAAAATGTTCGTTGTTGAGAATTGGATTCTCAAAATTCATTATTTGAAAAGTATGGAACTTGTTAATATTATGGAAATTTATCTTTACGGATTTGGTCATGTGGGGCCCACCCGAGGAATTTTACGTTTTGTGGGGCCCACGAGGGTTACGGAATTTTATGGACGAATGAGAGGGCGACATGTGGCACCCCCATAAGTGGTCTTGGTCGAATTAGAGGAGGGGTATTATGGTCATTGAACATCTTGGAAGATAAGTCTTCAAAGCTTGACATAATTGACTAGTCAACTTGCCACTTAGGCTTGATCCATGTGATTTTAATCCTAGCCTCACATTTGTTTAAGTCTAAGCCCTCCATTGTGTGTTATAAGGTTAATACTAGTGCAAGACTAGCTCATTTTACACTTAGAAAATTTTAGGGAACCATTGTTCTAGCAACATTGCTCTCGGGTTTGCATACTATACCCACACAAAAATTTGTGATTTTGATCCTTTGTTCACAATACTTTAACCCAAGGTTCCTAAGAGTGTTGTAAGGTTATCTCAATAGAAAGATTTCGGAAAAAACGTATTTTTACGTTAGTCGCAAGGCGGAAACTAAGGGAGTTCTTCAACTTTGAAGTTAGAACTTGAAGATGGGTTCTTCGTAGGCCTCTAAGGAGTGCTTGGAGAGGATTGGAACCGAAGGAAAGGAGCTAAGAATTTCTAAGGCGCGACTTTGGAATCTTGGAAATTTTTAAGGGCTTATAAAGGTATATTCTTGTCGTTTTAGCAATTAAGGTTTACTTATCATTGTATCTATGGTTATTAGCAAGCATGAGTTGTATAGTATGAAGTTTGATAAGTATTTTGACTATTGGAACCCTAATCCGAAATCTAGCATGTTTAGCTTTAAGATTGGAATTCAAGTTGATTATTAGTTTAAGTCGTCGCATGTTGAATAAAGAAGGAAATTATAGTTGTTGAAGTGGTTTATAACTATATAACATGTGGACCTAAGAACTTGAAATTGGAAAAGGATTGGAAAAGATGTAGTGTGATTGGTTATATGTTGGCCGAGAATGGCTAGTGAAGTTTTATACTATTTCGTATGAATTGTGGGGCGGAATTTTACACGTGGTGTAAGGCGTGTAATCCCCTTTGTTTGGAGCCTTAAATGTGGCTTGTTGGTTATTGTATTCGGCCTTGAAAAAGGTGGCAAAGTAAGTAGAAACAAAGGAGGTGCTGCCCGATTTTCCGTAGAATTAGAGACCGTATACTTAGTATTATTCTACGTAGAGACTAGAAGTTGATAGTCTTGTTGTGACCATTATAGGTTGACACTTCTACGTACGGCGTATTCGGCTTAGCTTGTGGATATTAGCCGAAAAGGTATGCAGAACTTGATTTGTAAGTATCTGATACTTGGTTTTAATAGTATAAGTCTCTTGGTGATTGAAGGAATGGATACGCCTAAAACCATAAAGGGTTATAACGGCTTTATGGGAAGTTGGTTATAACGGCTTTATGGAAGGTTTAGAAAGTTGTCTATTTTGATTAAATCGGCATAAGTTGCCTAGATTGTGAAAATTTGGAGTTACTTGATTTCAAGCTTTGAAATGAGTTTTCTAAAAGTGTAGTAACTTACTTTGAAAAATAGACACGCCTTGATAAGTACTTTGGCTTGTTAAAAGAGAATTATTCTAAGTGTGCCTTGATAAGTACTTTGGCTTGTTAAAAGAGAATTATTCTATATATAACTTGATTAGTACTTTGGCTTGATAAATTGAGGATTTGTCTAAGTGTGCCTTGATAAGTACTTTGGCTTGTTAAAAGAGAATTATTCTAAGTGTGCCTTGATAAGTACTTTGGCTTGTTAAAAGAGAATTATTCTATGTACGCCTTGATAAGTACTTTGGCTTGTTAAAAGAGAATTATTCTAAGTGTGCCTTGATAAGTACTTTGGCTTGTTAAAAGAGAATTATTCTATATATAACTTGATTAGTACTTTGGCTTGATAAATTGAGGATTTGTCTAAGTGTGCCTTGATAAGTACTTTGGCTTGTTAAAAGAGAATTATTCTAAGTGTGCCTTGATAAGTACTTTGGCTTGTTAAAAGAGAATTATTCTATGTATGCCTTGATTAGTACTTTGGCTTGTTAAAAGAGAATTATTCTAAGTGTGCCTTGATAAGTACTTTGGCTTGTTAAAAGAGAATTATTCTATGTATAACTTGATTAGTACTTTGGCTTGATAAATTGAGGATTTGTCTAAGTGTGCCTTGATAAGTACTTTGGCTTGTTAAAAGAGAATCATTCTATGTATGCCTTGATTAGTACTTTGGCTTGATAAATTGAGAATTTGTCTAAGTATGCCGTGATAAGTACTTGGGCTTGTTAATTGAGAATTGCCTATGTGTGCTGGAAATAGCGGTTGTGCTATTGGTATATCGATCGTTCGGGTTATTCCCGGTTTGTGGCATTTGCATAATTCCGTGGATTTGCTACCCACGATGCGAGGAATACCTCACGCGAGTCCGTAGGGCTTACGCGGGTGAAATAGTCCCACGCGGCGGGTCCGACCTATGCGAGGAATACCTCATGCGAGTCCGTAAGGGCTTATGCGGGTGAAATAGTCCTATGCGAGAATACCTCATGCGGTCCGAAAGGGCTTATGCGGGTGAAATAGTCCCACGCGGGCGGTCCGACCTATGCGAGGAATACCTCACGCGGGTCCACGCGACCTACGCGGGTGAAATAGTCCCGGAATAGGATTGCTAAATGATCTGCGCGGATGGTCCCGCTTGATCATGAGCTTCCTAGTTTATATTGTAAGGATACTATCGCTTACTCTCATTGTTAGTAAGGCACAATATGTTGTATTTTGATTATCATATATGTCCCCGATTTGTTTGTGTTACCCTTTGGTCATGCTTTTACGGTGGGATTAGGGCATGGGACCACGAGGTATTGAGGACACAGGTGGGACTTGGTGTTCATGTATCCTTATTGGTGTTATTACATCATGGATCCAGCGGTGAGGAAGGATTCCACGCATGATTGATATTATGGGCGTGAGACCCGTGGTTATATAGAGTAATGACTTTGAGGGCTGCGTCCCCGACTTGATATGACCGCTTATGTGTTATATCGTAGGTTGGATATCATACATGTCTCTGTGTTATTTAGATCGCTATGATTTTATTACGCATTTCATCGCTCACATACTTGGTACATTCTTCGCATCGACCTCTCGGGCTGCGTTAACGCCGCAGTTTAGGTACGCAGATTCGGTGATCGGCAGTGTAGGATCTGCTCGGGGTTTTGGATAAGCTCCTTCTATTCGGAGTTTATCTTTGGTATATGTCCTTCAAGATGCTTTGTATAGTTTTGGGTACGGCGGGCCTTGTCCGTCATAGTTCGATTTAACTCCTGAGGTCCGTATTCATATGTGGATTGGACTCGTATGCGGTGTAGTGTCTTTTGTTTATGTATATATGGCAGCCTTGTCGGCTTTGCCCTTCCACGTACGTTTTTTTTAAAAAAAAATGAGGTGTTATTTAAGTTCCTCAGCTTACTTGTATTTTTAAGGTATAAGGGTGCCTGGTAGGCACCACCACGCCCGGTTCGGGCGTGTGATTATATTTAGAAATGTCTTGAGGCACGCGTCACGACTTGATATGATCGCTATGTATTATGTATCGTAGGTTGGCTATCATACACGTCTCTGCTTTGTTTAGACGTTATGATTTCATTCTGATTTCATCGTTCACATACTTGGTACATTCTTCGCATCGACCTCGGCCGAAGTGCGTTCATGCCGCAGGTTTAGGTACGCAGTTTGGTGATCGGAAGGTGTAGGACCCTGCTCAGAGTTTTTGGATAGCTCCTTCAGTTCGGAAGTTTATCTTTTTGGTATAAGTTCTTTCAGTACAGGCTTTTGTACAGCTATGGGTACGGCGGGGCCTTGTCCCGTCATAGTTCAGTATAACTCTTAGAGGTCTGTATTCATATGTGGGATTGGACTCATGTACAGTGTAGTGTCTTTTGTTTATATATATTATGGCAGCCTTGTCGGCTTTGCCGTTGCACGTATGTGGGTTTTTAAAAAAGAAAAGAAAATAGGTGTTATTTAAATTCCGCAGTTTTACTTAGTTGTTAAGGTAGAAGGGTGCCCAGGTAGGGCACCAGTCACGGGCCCGGGGTTCGGGGCGTGACAATGTCGTTATGACACATGTGTTTGTTTTTATTGTGGCCGTCCAGGCCATATGCTGAGGATATGTCCTTTTAGAAGGGGCACCTGTTACACCCCGTAAGTCCAGGACATGTATAAGAGAATGTACGTAAGGAATCAAGACTTGGAAATTAGTACGAAAGGAAGAATTGTTTTCCGACGGAAAATCTTCCGAACGTCGGAAAGGAAAAATGTTCGTTGTTGAGAATTGGATTCTCAAAATGCATTATTTGAAGAATATGGAACTTATTAACATTGTGGAAATTTATTTTTACGGATTTGATCACGTGGGGCCCACCCGAGGAATTTTACATTTTTGTGGGGCCCACGAGGGTTACGGAAATTTTGTGGACGAATGAGAGGGCGACACGTGACACCCCCCACATGTGGTCTTGGACGAAATTTAGTGAGGGTAAAATGGTCATTGACCACCTTGGAAGATTAGTCTTGCTAGCATGACATTGTTGACTTGTCAACTTGTCCACATGGGCTTGATCATAGTGAAACTCATCCAAGCCTCACATTTGTTGTAATCTAAGCCCTCCAATGTGTTTTAAATACTACACTAGTAGCAAGACTTGGTATTTCTACACTTAGAAAAATTAGAGAGTCCTTGTGCTTGAGAGATAACTCTCGGCTTTCATGGAATTCCCACACAAATTTTTTATAGTTTTGATCCATTAGCCACAAGACTTTAACCCAATGTCCCTAAGAGTATTGTAAGGATATCTCAATAGAAAGATTTCGGAAAAACGGCGTTTTCGTATTAGTCGCAAGGCGGAAACTTAAGAAGTTCTTCAACTTTGAAGTTGGAACTTGAAGATGGGTTCTTCATAGGCCTCTAAGGAGTGCTTGGAGCGGATTGGAACATAAGGAAAGGAGCTAAGAATTTCTAAGGCGCGACTTTGAATCTTGGAAATTTTAAGGGCTTATAAAGGTATAATTTTGTCGTTTTAGTAGTTAAGACTTACTTATTGTTGTAGCTATGGATATTAGCAAGCATGAGTTATATATTATGAGGTTTGATAAGAGTTGTGGCTATTGGAACCCTAATCCGAAAACTAGCATGTTAGCCCTAAGATTTCAATTCAAGTCGATTATTAGTAAAGTCGTCGCATGTTGTAAAAAGAAGGAAATTGTAGTTGTTGAAGTTGTTTATGACAATATAACATGTTTGACCATAGAACTTGGAATTGGAAAAGGATTGGAAAGGACTTAGTGTTATTATTTTTGTTGGCCGAGAATGGCTAGATTATGGAGCTATTTCGTATGAATTATGGGGCGGAATTTTACACGTATTGTAAGGCGTGTAATCCCATTTGGTTGGTTGTTGTTTGGAACCTTAAATGTGGCATGTTTGGTTATTGTATTCGGCCTTGAAAAAGGTGGCAAAGTGAGTAGAAACAAAGGAAGTGCTGCCCGATTTTCCGTAGAATTAGAGACTGTATACTTAGTATTATTCTACGTTAGAGACTAGAAGTTGATAGTCTTGTTGTGACCATTATAGGTTGACACTTCTACGTACGGCGTATTCGGCTTAGCTTGTGGATTTAGCCGAAAAGGTATGTGAAATATCTCCTCTTCTAGCATGATTCCTTAAGATAAAGAAAGTAAGTTATACTCCTTAAATGATCCATTCCTTGGTTGTACTTGGATTGCCTAATATAGAATTTGTTCTATGTACTTCCTTGATTGTACTTTGATGTTTAAATTGTAAGTTGTATAATCCATTTCCTTAGTGAAGTTTGGATTCTTAAAAGTGAAAGTATTTTACTTAAAATACATAGAGTCTTGAAAAGGAAGTGGTTTCCAAATCTTTTGGCTAGTGCCTTGTTATACCCCGTAGTTGCAGGTATGTATGTGAGGACGTACGTACGAGAGTACGGCAGAAATTTTGAAAAGAAAGAAAGATGTGAGTTTTCGACGGAAAAGTTTCCGGTTTTTGTAAAGAAAAATGTTCGTTGATGGGAATTGGGTTCCCAGATTTGGAATTTGGGCTTCTTAAATTATATTAGAATTTTGAGATTTTATTTTCGGAAATGGTCACGTGGGCCCACGGAGAAATTTACTGGTTTTGTGGGCCCGCTTTGTTTTTGAGATTTCGGTATTGTGGATATTTTTGAAAGACGTTTTATGAGGGCGATAGGAGGTGACACGTGTCACCCCGCCTGCGTGGCTCGGGCCGGTTACCTTTGGCACAACACCTTAGAGTCGTTTTTCGGCGAAACGTTTTCGTAACTTGCGAAGGAAAATTCGGCTATGTCGTTTTGTATTTTTGCGGATTTTTCCGAGAGGCGAACATTTTGGACAACGGGAGGTGACATGTGTCACCTCACATCGAAGAAGCGGGCGCAACCTCGACGATTGGTTCACGTTTCGCCAATTGGCTCCTTGTTTTGGCCTTGTTTTGTGGCTTGTTTGGTGCCATGTTTTGTGCATTGTTTTGTGGAGTAGGGCTAGGGTGCACTTGGCTTGATCAAGGCCATACACTTGCCTTGCACATGGCTTGATTCGCCGTTGGTTGGCTTTTGGTTTTGCTATAAATACCCCCTTATGTTGATGAACTCTTCATCCACAAATGAAACCTTCCAAGACTAAAATCCTCCTCCTCTACAGTGTTGAGTTCGTCCAACTCACCCCCTCTTTTGAGAGTCTTGCCGAGGCCTCCTCCTCCCCTTTGAGGTGCTAGCTGGTACCCCTAGCCTAGTTGTTTTCGTATAATACCCCTCCCTTGTGGTATTGAAATACTTCTCCTAGTATTGTTATAATGCCCAAAATACCTTAGCCTTTACCTTGTTGTATTCCAAAAGATACCTCTTTACGTAGAGCCCGGAAATACTACCTTTTGTCCTTTTAGTCTCAAACCGAAACCCTAAGGAAATCTTCATAGTTGGTTGAAGTATTTGAGTAGAAGTTGGTTAGAACTTCTAAGGGTTGTTTGGAGCGCACGGAGTAGGAGCTAAACCTTGCTCAGGATCGACTTTTATCTCGGATAATTTTGGGCTTGTCGAGGTAAATATTCTTGTCCCCTTATTGTAATTGGAGATTACATGTTGTAGGATTATATAGTTGAAGTATACTATATACAGAACTGAACTGTATTTACGTAAGACTGTATTGCAGTAGACTTGTGTAGTATTGCTGAGTAGAATTGTACACGTCCGGTTAGACGTGTAAACCCCACGTTGGCTTGGTAGCCGAGCCGACAGAGGAGGAGATTTGCGCCATGTTGGGGAGGTCGCCGAATTTTCTGTAGAAAGATAGAAACTTGTGTTTTGGGGTTAATAGACGTTTGTGACCTTTATAGGTGAAAGTACTAAGAGTAGCGTATTCTACTCGAGGAGTGGAAAGGGCTAGCAAGGTTGTAGTACTTGGAGCATTTTGCTTATTGTCGATAAATCGTCGCGAGGTATGTGAACCTCTTCCTATCTTTTCTAGCATGATTGTTGTGAACTATGTAGTACGGTAGACGTACATGTGCTAAGTGATTTGGTTGGTTTAAAACATAGGGTGTTATAATAGCTTTATGGGAAGTTAGTTATAACGACCTTATGTAAGTGAAAATGGTTTACTGATGTTAGAAGTTAAGAGACTTGATCTTATAAGATAAGAGACTTAACTTATTTGTTTTAATGTGGATGTTTGTGCGAAACCTCATTCGTGAGTAATGAGTACTTGGTTTTTAAAGGGATAATGTTTTACTGATTTCGGGAATCAGAATGTGTATCGACAGACCATTGCAGCGTTAATAAAGGAAAATGTATTGAATAATGATGTATCGTATTAAAACCAGTAGAAACCTCCATCTGCATAGAAACTAAGATGAGACAAAATGATATTACATTTTCTAGATCATGGCTGCTGTAATAAGAATGTTGTAAACAAGAATAACCTACTCTCACGTAAGACATATATTACTCAATTGTTCTAAAAAGGAATCAAGTGATTAAGTTTGGGAACTATGAAACCATTTGAAAATGAGAAGCTTGAGTAATCAAACTAGGCAAACCGAACTTAGGAAAAGAATGTTGTTACTTGATTTTGAAAAGGAATGTGGGTTGGTCATCCTAATACTACGGGTATCGGGTGACTTTTATAAAAGTAATGGATCTCTTTTAAAAGAATTTAACGTATGTAGTACTTTGGGGTTAAAAACCCGGACTTTGGCATAAAATGAAAGTACTTTGAGTTGTGTGAAACTTGCCTATGCTTGTTGTTGTGAAACTTGCCTATGCTTGTTGTTGTGAAACTTGCCTATGCTTGTGATGATAGCCTTTGTTGTGCAAGTGTGGTATTTCTGTGTTACCGCGTCTCTCGATAGAGGGCCGGTCGACTTGTTGAGAACTTACTTGACGTCTTTGGCGGTGATGGAGAATTCCACGGGTATGTTTCCATTTTGATTCTTGTATTGTTGTTTATGTCACATGGACATGTCTACACCGACGCAGACTCCGGCATGTGGCCACGCGGGGTTGATTACCGATATATTGTTATTGTGGTTACATGGACATGTCTACACCGAGGTAGAATTCCGGCATGTGGCAACGCGCAGGTTGATCACCCAAGATATTATTGTTGATGTCACATGGGCGTCTACACCGAGGTAGAATTCCGGCATGTGGCCGTGGCATTGGTATTATTGTTGCATCATGGACATGTCTACACCGGCGCATTCCGGGCACGCGCCGTGATGCGAACATGATTGATGTTGTGGGCGTGAGACCCATAGTTATATTTGAGTGATGACTTGAGGCGTGAGTCCTCGATCGACATGATCGCTTTTATGTTGTGAATCGTAGTTTGGTTATCATACATGTCTCCCGCTTTTTATAGACTAGTATGATTTCATTCTGATTTTTACTGATTTCATACTTGGTACTGTTGATCGACCTCCTTCGGCCTGCGTCATGCCGCAGTAGAGGTACATCGGCCGTGGATCCTCGCTCTTAGGATCTCGCCAGCGTTGGGAAGCTCCGTTTCTCGAGGCTTATCTTTTGTATGTGTTCCCCGAGTTGTAGGTTCTTATACATTCGTGGTATGGCGGCCCCGTCCGTCATAGTTGTTGTAAATCTTAAGTGCGTAAATCTTGTAGGCGTGGTTTGTAAAAAGGATTAAACTGCTCGTTTTGAAAGAGTTGTAATTATATATGTTATTGGAAGGTAACCAGTTGGGCCTGCTTTTATGATCATATATCTTGTTTCTTGTTTAAAGTTTTATTTTCCGCTGGTTTTCTCGATGTTGTGTCACTAGGGTGCAGGATAAGGCACGATGAATCTGCCCGGGACGGGTCGTTACATGCCTTAATTCCAAAACCTAAAGGTCATTATAATGACTTTAGGGGAGTCAAAGGAGTGCTTTACTTACTTGTTTTAAAAGAGGAGAAGTGACATGATTTAAGAGAAGTAACTTGTTTTAGAGGTGTGAGTTACTTGAGGTTTAAAAGTAGAAGAAACTTGTTCTCTAAATATTAAGAGACTTGTAGTATTTTAAAAGTTGAGAACTTGATTTGTAAGTATGTGCTACTTGGTTTTAATAGTATAAGTCTCTTGGTTATAAAAGGAATGGATATGTCTAAAACCATAAAGGGTTATAACGGCTTTATGGGAAGTTGGTTATAACGGCTTTATGAAAGGTTAAGAAAGTTGTCTATTTTGATTAATGGGCATAAGTTGCCTAGATTGTGAAAATTTGAAGTTACTTGATTTCAAGCCTTGAAATGAGTTTTCTAAAAGTGTAGTAACTTACTTTGAAAAATAGACATGCCTTGATACTACGGGTGTTAGTATCTTGGGGTTTTACATAAAAAGGAGTCTTTTGAAAGGAATGTACGTACGTAGTACTTGTTATACCCCGTATTTTCAGAGTATGTACGTAAGGACGTACGTAGAAAAATTTGAACTTGAGAATAAGCTTGGCCGATTTATTTTTGTGCACAACACCCGGTTAGAGTCGTTTTTCGACGAAACGTTTTCACAGCTTTCGTAGGGAAAATTCCGGCTATGTCATTTTTAATTTTTGCGGATTTTTCCGAGAGACGAAACATTTTGGACCAACAAGAGGCGCCACTTGGCACCCTCTCATTGGAGCACGTT
The DNA here is from genome assembly GCA_029844215.1 of Przewalskia tangutica. Lineage (NCBI taxonomy): Eukaryota > Viridiplantae > Streptophyta > Magnoliopsida > Solanales > Solanaceae > Przewalskia > Przewalskia tangutica. The sequence continues at coordinate 95,779,738 of CM056721.1, forward strand.
GTGGGCGGTTCAAGTGGACGAAATGGCCATTGTTTGGTCAAGGGGTTGGTAGGATATTTTTGTGGTAGATGGATAAGGTGCACTTGGCAAGATCTTGGCCCTACACTTGCCTTGCACTTGGCAAGATCTTGGCCATTGGTTGGCCTTTGCTAGACCTATAAATACCCCCTTCTTTGATGACTTCTTCATCCATTCTACAAATCTCTAAGTGTTAAAAATCCTCCCCCTCTCTTAGTAGTGTTCTCGTCCAACTCCATTCCCCCTCCCCCTTGGCCGAGAGCCCTCCCCCCCTCCTAGTAGTGTGGCCGTGGGGTACTCCCCCCCCCCTAGCCTAGTTGTTTTCGTATAATACCCCCCCTCTTGGTAGAAATACTCTCAAAAGTATTGTTATAATGCCCAAATTACCTTAGCCGTATACCTTGTAGTATTCTAAGGTTATACTTATACGAAAAGCCCAGAAATACTATTATACTTCCCTTCCGTCACAAAACCGAAACCCTAAGGAAAATCCCCATGGTTAGTTGGAGTAATAAGTAGAAGTTGGTTAGAACTTCTAAGGGTTGTTTGAGCTGGCCTGAGCGCACGAGTAGGAGCTAAACCTTGCTCAGGATCGACATTTAAACTCGGATAATTATGGGCTTATCGAGGTAAATATCTTGTCCCTCTATTGTAATTGGAAATTACATGTTGTATCATTATATAGTTGAAGTATACTATATATAGAACTGAACGTAGTTATCGGCAATGTCTTTTGACTTAAGCCTGAATAATAAGAAACCTTTTCGAAAGAAGAGTACTGAACTGTAATTACATAGGATCAGACAAAGAGACTTGTGTAGCTTTGCTTGTGTAGTAGAATCGCACACGCCCGGTTAGGCGTGCAAACCCCCGGTTGGCTTGGTAGCGGCCTCGATAAAGCGAGGAGATTTACGCCGCATGCGGGGTGGTGAATCTTGCCGAATTTTCTGTAGAATGTTCTACGATAAGATCTAAATGTTAATAAGCGCCTTGTGGCCTTATAGGTTGAGTACTACGCGTGGCGCGATCTACTTGGCTTAAGGAGTAGCCGACGGTTTGAGGTACTTGGAGCGTTTTGCTATTAGTCGATAATCGTCGCGAGGTATGTGAACCTCTTCCTATCTCTTCCAGCATGATATGTGTGAACTATGTAGTACGCAGACGCATACGTGCTAAATGTATTTGATTGGTTTAAAACATAAAGTGTTATAACGGCTTTATGGGAAGTTGGTTATAACAGCTTTATGTTGGTAAGAAATACTTGTGGTTTTTAAAAGGTAACTGATTTGAACTATAACTGACTTGTTATGTGTTAATAAAGAACTTGAAGTATTTCAAAAGATTTTTGAATCATTTTGAAAGAAGGAGTAATACTTGGTTTTTTTGAAAACTTAAGAGTTATACTAGCTTTATGGAAAGTTAGGTATAACGGCTTAAGAATGTTTTATCGATTTGAAATCGAATGTGTATCGACAAACCACTAAGCGTTAATAAAAGGAAATGTTTTGACAGATTTAGTATTATTAAAATCAAGAGAAACTTCCATCCGCATAGAAGCTAAGATGAGACAAAATGATGTTTCCTAGATCATGGTCTTTGTAATAAGATTGTTATAAACAAGAATATCCTACTCACATAAGGCTTATGTTTCTCGATAGTTTAAAAGAGAATTATATTCTTAAATGAATAAGACTATGAAATCTAAACCTTTCTAAAATAAGAACCGTGAACATTTGAAATTAGGCAAACTTGACGCTTGGAAAATAATGTTGTTACTTGATTTTACAAAGGTAAGTGTTTTGATTTACTTCAAAAGATAATCACTCTATTTTCATATACTACGTATTGTGTGGTTTTGTGAAGTAACATATCTTTAAAGAGTTATTGTATAAAGTACTTTGGGGATAAAACCCGATCTCGTTAATCATATAGTAGAAGGTACCTTATGTGTGAATAACTTGATTGTATTGGTTTGTGATAGCCTTGTAATACCTTCGTGTTGATTTGATAAGTAATCATATTAGGATGCTACGTGTGTTAGTATTCGTGATGTTTGTGTAAAGGATTTTCCTCGATTGTGCTTACTTTGTTTAAACGATAAACCGTTATGTTGGTATTTATACCACTCACCGTGTTTCCGGGTTAAGCCGCCTCCGACGCGGTAGACTCAGCGATGCAGGACCATGATTCGAGAATACCTCACGCGGGTCCCGGCCTATGCGAGCTACGAGTTCCGTGTTAGTGCGCGCCTTTATGGTCATGCGGTCTATGTGGCCATGCGATCGCGAGTCCAGGGGCGACGCCGGGAGTAGCTACCCTCGATGCGGGTTATACCTCATGCGGGCCTATGAGATTGGCCTACGCGAGTCGCGGAGTTCTGTGGCTAGACGCGACATTTGATATCATGCGCGGCGACCAACTTTGATCATGTGACGGCCCAGACAGATATCATGATACGCTTTATGACCTTGTTAGTATCCGCTGGTGTTAGTAGTCGGCTATGCCTTCGCATTTACCTGCATCGCTTTATTTGGACACAGTGGACCCGCTTGTTCATGTGTATTTCTTGGTGCTTCTCTATCATCGATCACGGCAATGAGGAAGGTATTCCACGCATGATTGATGTTGTGGGCGTGAGACCCATTGTTATATTGAGTGATGACTTTGAGGCGTGAGTCCCCGACTAGACATGATCGCTTATTTATCAGGAATCGTAGTTTGGTTATCATACATGTCTCCCGCTTTATAGACTATTATGATTTCATTTACGATTTTCGTTCACATACTTGGTACTGTTAGATCGACCTCCTCGGGGCCGTTCATGCCGCAGGTAAAGGTACACCAGTCGTTGATCCTCGCTCTTAGGGCCACAGTTCAACGTTTGGGAAGCTCCGTTCCTCCGGAGGCTTATCTTTTTATAGTCCCCTGTTGATTGTAGGTGCTTACATTCAGAGGTATGACGGGGCCCTGTCCCGTCGTTGTTGTCATATCATTCTTAGAGGTCTGTAGTACTGTTATGGGCAGAGTGGTAGAAAGGGATGTAACTGTTCAAATTGTTATTTATATATACTGACGGTAACCGTTTTTGGTTAGCCTGTCTTCTTACTTCACTGTCTTATTACATTGGTTTCATGTATTGTCTTTATGTTCCGCTGATTACTCTGATGTTGTATCACTAGGGTGCCCGGGGTAAGGCACGACCACGCCCCGAACGGGTCGTGACAAAAGTGGTATCGTAACGCTTAATCCTCGGAAAGTGTCTACGCACCGTATCCGCAGAGTCTTGATTATCGGTGTTGTGCACCACACCAATAATCGTGAGGCTATAGGATATTTAGGATTGGTTTCTATTCTTCTCACTCGAGATCATGCCTTAGAGCCGTGTTGTAAGTTGACCTCTAACGTATTTCTTTCCTTACCGCTATGCCTCCGCGTAGGCAACCCGCCCAGAGGGCAAGGCGGCAGGAGCCGCGAGCAGAGTACGCAGGTTACGTGGGCATAGCCCAATCATCACTGAGGTGCTTCATTCGGGAGTTTTGCGACGCCACTAGCCCCAGCAGAGTTTAGCACGGCGCGGGCAGCTCATCGCGCCATGACATTTGAACCTTCAGTTCCACGACCGGGGACAGAGAATATAGATTGCAAAGAGGCGACCCTGTTACTAGCTATGGATTTGGCTACCAGAGAATATACCGATGTACCGCGAGTCTTGGTGAATATCTAAGAGAGGGTTGTGCAAGAGTAATTCTTGATTGGCTTGAGCATGGCTCGTACGGGCTTATGCGAAGCAGGCCGAGAAGCGTAGAGATCGACGGGTTAACGAAAGACAGCAGGAGAGGGCCAGAGCAGCAAGGTCCTTTAGTAACTCTCGAGGCAAGTCGCCTCACCAGCAGATTAGATATGCACCTCCGCCAGTGCAGAGTGGACTTCCACGGATTTCAGGACGTTCGGGGTATGCAGGAGTTGGTCAGAGCTCCAGAGCTTCCGGTTCACGATACACGGGCGTTCCACCATCCGATTCGATTTTTCTCTGTTCACAGCTGGCGCGCCATCTCGAGAATGTCGTCTTTTGGTTGGTACTTGTTGTACCTATGACCGCCGTGGTCCGATGTCGAAAGAGTGTCCTCGCGGGAGGACTTAGCCTTCGTGATCGGTGGGTAGTTTGTCATCTTCCTTAGCTATGCGCTCACGCAAGGTGTTTGATTAGAACGACTAAGGAGTGAAGAAAGAGATATAGATATATCCTTAACCTCAGAGATCGGTATGTGTGATAAGGTGAGTATACCTTAAGTGCTATGTTCGATAGCAGTATTAGTAGTGATTAGAAATCATGGTGGTTAACCGAGTAAGATTTGGGGATAGAAGGTGTGAGCCTTAGAGTTTTATACGTAGACCTTGCAGGTAAGGCCATCTCGAGTATAGGTGTAGTGTTATGTTTGATCCTCATCGAGTGCATAGTGCACGTGGGCTATGTTTGTGGATAAGTCCCCGAGTAGCGTGATTTGAAATAAGGTAGTCGAGCTAGGAAGACCGCTAGGTTTTCGTAACATGATTTGTGAAATTATTCGGATCGGGAGCTAGTGTTTCTTGCGATGCCGGTAGGGTTGAGGCCATGTTGCGGGTCAACCCGCGGCATGTATGGTGGTGCGGGTCGGTTTGTGGTGGTCCCGCCAGTGGTAGGTCACGAGGTGTTAGGCCTAGGTTTAGTTAACCAACAGACGACCGTGGACGATCCGACCGCAAGAGTCCGCCGGCGAGGTCACCGCCTTGTCTTCTAGCAAAGACCGAGTGCTCAGCAGTGTTGTTTATATCGTAAAGGTTGTAAGGTCGCACGGTGCCTACCTTCACCTTATGGCGCATGTGAAGCCCGTGGTGGCTATTTTCGTTTTCTAAAAGTTTTACCAAGCATGTGTTAAGAACTCAGGTGAGTCTCAGAATCGCATTCGCCCTCGGGCCAGTGTTTGGATTTCAGGGATAGTTGTGGGGATTGTTGTTTCCTGTAGAGGTAGTGTTTAAGCTACCATTTCAATGTTCGGATGTCGTCTTTTGAAGCCTTGTAGGGGCGGAAGTGTAAGTTGCCGGTCGATTGGTTCTATGTTGGCAAGGTGCAGATAGTTGGTTCAGCTTGTTCCAACAGACCGTGAATAGGGAAGTCGTCAGAGAGGTTTTGGCAGCTCAGAGAAATCGTGCGGATAATCGGCGACGACGCTTAGAGTTCAGGTTGACGGTCGGTCTTCTTGAAAGTACCACCCCGGTTAGGGTGTGGCGAGTTTTGGAACAGAGGGAACTTAGCCCGAGTTACTTTGGGCCTTTTTGAGTTCATGTGAAGGAGATAGGCCAGGTTGCCTATAGGTTAGCTTTTGTCGTCCGACTTAGGAGGCAGTACGTCCGGTCTTTCGTATTGATATGATCAGGAAAGTATCGGAGATCCATCCAGAGTGTTCCCAGTTAATGACGACCACGTTAGAGATAGTAACCCCGAGTTTTGGAAACTGAAGCAGTATCTGAATGTGGTAAGAGTTCGAGGGTATGACAGCCTCAGGGATCGCATGCGGCCCGGTACCATTTGTTGGGTCGCCGGAGTGACACTAGAACCTCGCAGCAAAGTGACAAAAGTGGTATCATTTCTTTTGTAAAGAGGCGCGGAAGGAAGTATATTTTAGACCCCGGAGAGAGGTGTTTGTGGTGATGTTAGAGGTGTTTCCTCGTAGACTTGGATGTAAGTATCTGCACAGGTGTTTCTGTGGCCAGGTGTGGCAGGATTTGTTCTCATAAGTATAGTAGTGAAGACTATCTCGACGCTTGTTTTGAGACTTAGAAGGAACATTCGGACGAATGTTTCTAAGCGAGGAGAATATTATACCCGTATTTTTCAGAGTATGTACGTGGGGCGACGTAGAAAATTTGAACTTGAGAATAAGCTTGGCGATTTATTTTTGTGCACAACACGGTTAGAGTCGCCGATTTAAACGTTTTCACGCTTTCGTAGGAAAATTCCGCTATGTCATTTTTAATTTTGCGGATTTTTCCGAGAGGCGAAACATTTTGGACCAACAGAGGGCGCCACTTGGCACCTCTCATTGAGCACGTTGTGGGCGGTTCAAGTGGACGAAATGGCCATTGTTTGGTCAAGGGTTGGTAGTATATTTTGTGGTAGATGGATAAGGTGCACTTGGCAAGATCTTGGCCCTACACTTGCCTTGCACTTGGCAAGATCTTGGCCATTGGTTGGCCTTTGCTAGACCTATAAATACCCCCTTCTTTGATGACTTCTTCATCCATTCTACAAATCTCTAAGTGTTAAAAATCCTCCCCCTCTCTTCGTAGTGTTCTCGCCCAACACCATTCCCTCCCCTGGCCGAGAGCCCTCCCCTCCTAAGTGTGGCCGTGGGTACTCCCTAGCCTAGTTGTTTTCGTATAATACCCCCTCTTGGTAGAAATACTCTCAAAAGTATTGTTATAATGCCCAAATTACCTTAGCCAGATACCTTGTAGTATTCTAAGGTTATACTTATCTGAAAAGCCCGTAAATACTATTATACTTCCTTCCAGTACAAAACCGAAACCCTAAGGAAAATCCCCATGGTTAGTTGGAGTAATAAGTAGAAGTTGGTTAGAACTTCTAAGGGTTGTTTGGAGCTGGTCGGAGCGCACTGAGTAGAGCTAAACCTTGCTCAGATCGACATTTAAACTCGGATAATTATGGGCTTATCGAGGTAAATATCTTGTCCCTCTATTGTAATTGGAAATTACATGTTGTATCATTATATAGTTGAAGTATACTATATATAGAACTGAACGTAGTTATCGGCAATGTCTATTGACTTAAGACTGAAGAATAAGAAACCTTTTCGAAAGAAGAGTACCGAATCAGTAATTACATGGGATCAGACATACAAGAGACTTGTAGCTTTGTGTAGTAGAATCGCACACGCCCGGTTAGGCGTAAACCCCACTGGTTGGCTTGGTAGCCTACCGATAAAGGAGAGAGATTTACGCTGTTGCGGGGAGTCTTTGCCGAATTTTCTCAGAGAATGTTCTACGATAAGATCTAAATGTTAATAAGCCCCTTGTGGCCTTATAGGTTGAGTACTAAGCGTGGCGCGATCTACTTGGCTTAAGGAGTAGCCGACGGTTTGAGGTACTTGGAGCGTTTTGCTATTAGTCGATAATCGTCGCGAGGTATGTGAACCTCTTCCTATCTCTTCCAGCATGATATGTGTGAACTATGTAGTACGGTGACGCATACGTGCTAAATGTATTTGATTGGTTTAAAACATAAAGTGTTATAACGCTTTATGGGAAGTTGGTTATAACGACTTTATGTTGGTAAGAAATACTTGTGGTTTTTAAAAGGTAATCGATTTGAACTATAAGCGACTTGTTATGTGTTAATAAAGAACTTGAAGTATTTCAAAGATTTTGAATCATTTTGAAAAGGAGTAATACTTGGTTTTTGAAAACTTAAGAGCTATACTAGCTTTATGGAAAGTTAGGTATAACGGCTTAAGAATGTTTCTTGATTTGAAATCGAATGTGTATCGACAAACCACCGCAGCGTTAATAAAAGGAAATGTTTTGTGATTTAGTATTATTAAAATCGGTAGAAACTTCCATCCGCATAGAAGCTAAGATGAGACAAAATGATGTTTCCTAGATCACGGTCTGTAATAAGATTGTTATAAACAAGAATATCCTACTCACATAAGGCTTATGTTTCTCGATAGTTTAAAAGAGAATTATATTCTTAAATGAATAAGACTATGAAATCTGAAACCTTTCTAAAATAAGAACCGTGAACATTTGAAATTAGGCAAACTTGGGCGTTTGGAAAATAATGTTGTTACTTGATTTTACAAAGGTAAGTGTTTTGATTTACTTCAAAAGATAATCACTCTATTTTCATATACTACGTATTGTGTGGTTTTGTGAAGTAACATATCTTTAAAGAGTTATTGTATAAAGTACTTTGGGGATAAAAACCCGATCTCGTTAATCATATAGTAGAAGGTACCTTATGTGTGAATAACTTGATTGTATTGGTTTGTGATAGCCTTGTAATACCTTCGTGTTGATTTGATAAGTAATCATATTAGGATGCTATGTGTGTTAGTATTCTGTGATGTTTGTGTAAAAGGATTTTCCCTTGATTGTGCTTATCTTTGTTTAAACGATAAAGCGTTATGTTGGTATTTATACCACTCACCGTGTTTCCGGGTTAAGCCCTCCGACGCGGTAGACTCGCGATGCAGGACCATGATTCGAGAATACCTCATGCGGTCCCGGGCCTATGCGGAGCTACGAGAGTTCCGTGTTAGCGCGGCCTTTATGGTCACGCGTCATGCGCTACGCGATCGCGAGTCGGGGCGACGCCGGAGTAGCTACCCTCGATGCGGGTTATACCTCACGCGCCTATGAGATTGGCCTATGCGCGAGTCGCGGGAGTTCGGGCTAGACGCGCACATTTGATATTGCGCGGCGACCAACTTTGATCATGCGACGGTCAGACAGATATCATGATACGATTTATGACCTTGTTAGTACGCTGGTGTTAGTAGTCGGCTATGCCTTCAGACTTACCCTGCATCGTTTATTTGGACACAGTGGGACTGCTGTTCATGTGTATTTCTTGGTGCTTCTATCATCGATCATTGGCGGTGGGAAGGTATTCCACGGGCATGATTGATGTTGTGGCGTGAGACCCATTGTTATATCGGAGTGATGACTTTGAGGCGTGAGTCACGACTAGACATGATCGCTTATTTATCAGGAATCGTAGTTTGGTTATCATACATGTCTCCGCTTTATAGACTATTATGATTTCATTTACTGATTTTCGATTCACATACTGGTACCGTTGCTTGACCTCGCCGGGGCTGCGTTCACGCCGCAGTAAAGGTACACCGCCGTTGATCCTCGCTCTTAGGCCACGATTCGGCGTTTGGAAGCTCCGTTCCTCCGAGGCTTATCTGTATAGTCCTCGTTGATTGTAGGTGCTTACATTCGAGGTATGACGGCCCTGTCTCCGTTGTTGCCATATCATTCTTAAGTGCGTAGTAATGTTATGGGCAGAGTGGTAGAAAGGGATGTAACTGCTTCAAATTGTTATTTATATATACCGACGAACCGTTTTGGTTGCTTGTCTTCTTATTTCACCGTCTTATTACATTGGTTTCATGTATTGTCTTTATGTTCCGTGATTACTCGATGTTGTATCACTAGGGTGCCCGGGTAAGGCACGACCACGCCCCCGAACGGTCGTGTGATTTTTGGCCTGTTTAATTGAGAATTATTCTATGTGTGCCTTGATAAGTACTTTGGCCTGTTTAATTGAGAATTATTCTATGTGTGCCTTGATAAGTACTTCACCGCTTAATTGAGAATTATTCTATGTGTGCCTTGATAAGTACTTTGGCTGTTTAATTGAGAATTATTCTATGTGTGCCTTGATAAGTACTTTGGCATGTTTAATTGAGAATTATTCTATGTGTGCCTTGATAAGTACTTTGGCCTGTTTAATTGAGAATTATTCTATGTGTGCCTTGATAAGTACTTTGGCCTGTTTAATTGAGAATTATTCTATGTGTGCCTTGATAAGTACTTTGGCCTGTTTAATTGAGAATTATTCTATGTGTGCCTTGATAAGTACTTTGGCTGCTTAATTGAGAATTATTCTACGCGCCTTGATAAGTACTTTGACTTGTTAATTGAGAATTAGCCTATGTGTCCGGTGATAGCCTTTAGTGCAAGTATTATGTTTTATTACGCGCCGCGACTCTACGAGGTCGTCATGTTGTAAGTTACTTGGACGTACCGACAGTGATGTTGGATTCCACAGGTATGCTTCCGTTATTGTAGTACTTGGGTTAAATTCCCGGATTTTAAAAAAAGACATGGTAGTACTTACGTTTTGTTTGACGGTCGGTTGAGATAGGGTAAGAGTATAAGTGAGGGGTAAACCCCCAAGACGCTATACCACCTTCTCCAGGGTAAGAGTATAAATGAGGGGTAAACCCCCAAGACATTATACCCCCTGCTTGTTTTGTTTGATGGTCGGTTGAGATAGGGTAAGAGTATAAGTGAGGGGTAAACCCCCAAGACGCTATACCACCTTCTCCAGGGTAAGAGTATAAATGAGGGGTAAACCCCCAAGACATTATACCCCCTGCTTTACCACCTTCTCCAGGGTAAGAGTATAAGTGAGGGGTAAACCCCCAAGACGCTATACCACCGGTGGGACTTGGTGTTCATGTATGCCTATTGGTGTTGTACTATATCATGGATCGCTGGCGAGGAAGGATTTCCACGCATGATTGATATTATGGGCGTGAGACCCATGGTTATATTTTAGTAATGACTTGAGGGCATGCGTCCCTGACTTGTTATGACTGCTTATGTGTTGTGTACTGTAGGTTGGCTATCATACATGTCTCCTGTTTTGTATAGACTGTTATGATTTCATTACGATTTCATCGTTTGCCATACTTGGTACATTCTTCATACCGACCTCCTCGGCCGCGTTCCTGCCGCAGGTTTAGGTACGCTGTTTGGTGATCGGCAGTGTAGGACCGCCGTAGTTTTGGATAGCTCCTTCATCGGAGTTTATCTTTTGGTATAAGTTCTTTCGCGGTGCTTTTGTACGATTCACGATTGCACGGCGGCCTTGTCCGTCATAGTTGATAGATAACTCTTAGAGGTCTGTATTCATATGTGGGATTGGACTCATGTACAGTGTTGTGTCTTTTGTTTATGTATATTATATGGCAGCCTTGTCGGCTTTGCCCTTGCACGTACGTTAGTTTAAAAAAAGAAGAGATGAGGTGTTATTTAAATTTCGCAGTTTACTCGTGTTGTTAAGGTAGAAGGGTGCCCAGGTAGGGCACCACCACGCCCGGTTCGGGGTGACAAAGACCAGTGAGGTGGCCACCTTATGAGGCCGATGGTTGATTCCCTTCCTCCACAAATGTCCCCTGCGTGTGGTGTTCAGATGTCAGCCAGCCGTGGTAGAGGTCAGGGTGGAGTTTATAGTTCTGGCGGTCCTTCGAACCACATAGATGACGTGACTACTGGACAGGATCAGGAGGCAACATCGCGTAGGGTTACAGGTATATTTCGATTCTTTTGAATCATACGTGCATTGATAGATTCAGATTTCGCCCTAGCATATATGTTTTCCCTTTGTTGCTAGCAGTTGTAAGTGATAGTACCCGCAGAGGTAGGAATACTTTGATTAGTAAAGTGAAAAGTTAAGAATGTTGACAAGAATGGTAAGTGAACTGAGACTATAGTTGTGTAGAGTTCACAAGTTGTAGTTACCCCATAATAAGTGTAAGACCGATAGAGAAGAATGTACAGTAGAAATACTTCGGCCTATGTGATGAACCTCTAGTGATAAGGGGATAGGGTAAGAAGTACTTTGAGTTAAGAGAGAGATTTATTTCAGACTAAGAATGAGAAGTTGAGTATGACGATGGGTCGGGTTATGGACTCATTTCGGGTCAACCGGTAGTATGAAATGGGGTGATGTCAGTTGGTAATGGTCCTGCTATGTGATAGGGTCACGAGGATGCAAGGCCCAAGTCTAGTTAATCGTTGTACGAGTTTGTGGACGCGTTCCACCGGAACCAGGTCGCGAGGGCCGAGAAAGGCCTTAGCGGAAATTCAAGTAGCATAATGGCCAAGTTTGGATAGTAACTCCAAGGATTGGAGAACAGAATCAATAATTGAAATTTTGTACGTATGCTAAATAAGTTTAGAAGTACGAGAAAGTATGACAAGTAAGAAAAGAAAGGAACCTCTAAGGATCCCGTGTTTGAGAAGACTGTAACCTTCGAGTATTGTGAGAAAGGACCACGGACGGAAGGTCCATTGATATGTTTACGTATGTTATGTGGTGGCCATGTGTGGCATCATTGGTCTTGTGGAGTATTGATTGATAGGCATAGTATAGAGACTGTGCCGGAGTTTGTATAGCTTGACAACTGACTAAGAACATTCGGGGACGAATGTTTCTAAGGGGGAAGAATGTTACACCCCGTAAGTCCAGGACATGTATAAGAGAATGTACGTAAGGAATCAAGACTTGAAATTGGTACGAAAGGAAGAATTGTTTTTCCGACGGAAAATCTTCCGAACGTCGGAAATGAAAAATGTTCGTTGAGGAGAATTGGATTCTCAAAATGCATTAATTGAGGATTATGGAATGTATTATCATTATGGAAATTTATTTTTTTACGGATTTGGTCACGTGGGGCCCACCCGAGGAATTTTACGTTTTGTGGGACCCACGAGGGTTACAGAATTATATGGACGAATGGGAGGGAGACACGTGGCACCCCCCCCCCCACAATGGTATTGGATGAAAATTGCAAGGGTAAAATGGTCATTGACCATTGAAGATGAATAAGTCTTGCTAGCTTGAGATTGTTGACTTGTCAACTTGCCACTTGTGTAGTTATCCAAGTGTTCTTCAAGCCACAAATTTGTTATAATATAAGCCTTCCATTGTGTTATATATACACTACACTAGTGCAAGACTAGTCTTCAACCCTTAGAAAATTTCACAACATTTTCTTGTTGCTAAACTTGCTCTCGACTTTGTCCATTTGTGCACACAAAACTTTTGTAGTTTTGATCCATTATTCACATGTTATACCCCGTATTTCTCGAGTATGTACGTATGGACGTACGTAGAAAATTTGAACTTGAGAATTAGGCTTGGCCGAAATTTATTTGTTCACAACACCCGGTTAGAGTCGTTTAGTGAAACGTTTTCACGGCTTCGTAGGGAATTTCCGCTATGTCATTTTTAATTTTTGGATTTTTCCGAGACACGAAACATTTTGGACCAACAAGAGGGCGCCACTGGCACCCTCTCAGTGGAGTGGGGCGGTAAAGGTGGCGAAAAGTTGGCCTTGTTTGGTCAAGGTTGGTAGGATATTTTTGTGTTAGATGGATAAGGTGCACTTGGCAAGATCTCGCCCTACACTTGCTATGCACTTGGCAAGATCTTGGCCATTGGTTGGCCTTGGCTTGTGCTATAAATACCCCCCTTAGGATGACTTCTTCATCCATTCCCCATATTTCCTAAGTGTTAAAATCCCTCCCTCTCCCCTTGTTGACTCGCCCAAGAGCCCTCTCCCTTTGAAAGGCCTCCTTGGCCGAGAGCCCTTCCCCCCCGGCTTGGTGTGTGGCCGTGGGTTACCCCCCCCCCTAGCCTAGTTGTCTCGTATAATACACCCCCCCTCTTGGTAGAAATACTCTCAAAAGTATTGTTATAATGCCCAAATTACCTTAGCCGTATACCTTGTAGTATTCTAAGGTTATACCTATATGAAAAGCCCGTAAATACTATTATACTTCCCTTCCGTCAAAAAAACCGAAACCCTAGAAAAATCTCCATAGTCCGTTGGAGTATTGTGTAGAAGTTGGTTAGAACTTCTAAGGGTGGTTTAGAGCGGTTGAGCGCTCGGAGTCGAGCTAAACGATTGCCGGGATCGACTTTATACTTGGATAATTATGGGCTTATCGAGGTAAATATCTTGTCCTCTATTGTAATTGGAAATTACATGTTGTTTGATTATATAGTTGAAGTATACTATATATAGAATCAACGTAGTTATCGCAATATCTTTGGACTTAAGCTGAATAATAAGAAACCTTTTCGAAAGAAGAGATCGAATCAGTATTTACATAGACCGTATTACAAGACTTGTGTAGCTTTCGTGAGGTAGAATTGTGCACGTCCGGTTTAGACTTATAACCCTCGGTTGGCTTGGTAGCGGCCGATAGAGGAGGAGATTTACGCGGTTGCGTGGGAGGTGTCGCGAATTTTCGTAGAATGTTCTACGAAGGGATCTAAATGTTAATAAGCGCCTTGTGGCCTTATAGGTTGAAGTACTACGTGTGGCGCGATCTACTTGGCTTGAGTAGCCGACAAATGGAAGTACTTGAGCGCTTTTGCTATTAGTCGATAATCGTCGCGAGGTATGTGAACCTCTTCCTATCTCTTCTAGCATGATATGTGTGAACTATGTAGTACGGTAGACGCATGTGCTAAATGTATTTGATTGGTTTAAAACATAAAGTGTTATAACGGCTTTATGGGAAGTTGGTTATAACGACTTTATGTTGGTAAGAAAATACTTGTGGTTTTTAAAAGGTAAGCGATCCGAACTATAATCGCTTGTTATGTGTTAATAAAGAACTTGAAGTATTTCAAAAGATTTTTGAATCATTTGAAAGAAGAAGTAATACTTGGTTTTGAAAACTTAAGAGTTATACTAGCTTTATGGGAAGTTAGGTAATAACGCTTAAGAATGTTTTACCGATTTGAAATCGTGTGTATCGACAAACCAACTGCGGCGTTAATAAAAGGAAATGTTTTGACAGATTTAGTATTATTAAAATCGAGAAACTTCCATCCGCATAAGCTAAGATGAGACAAAATGATGTTTCCTAGATCATGGTCTTTGTAATAAGATTGCTATAAACAAGAATATCCAACTCACATATAAGACTTATGTTTCTCGATAGTTTAAAGGAGAATTGTATTCTTAAATGAATAAGACTATGAACTACTTAAACCTTTCTAAAATAAGAAACGTGAACATTTGAAATTAGGCAAACTTGACGTTTGAATAATAAAGTTGTTACTTGATTTTACAAATATAAGATTTATGATACAAATCAAAATATAATACCACTATTTTCAAATACTACGCGTATTTTGTGAATTTTGTGAAAGAAACGTATCTATTAAAAAAAAGGTTAATGTATGAAGTACTTTGGGGATAGAAACCCGAACATGTTGACATATAGTAGAAAGTACCTTGTGTGTATAACTTGATTGTGTTGGTTTGTGATAGCCTTGTAATACCTTCGTGATGCTTTGATAAGTAATCATATTAGACGCTACGTGTGTTATTATTACGTGACGTTGGTGTAAAGGGGTTTTCCTCGATTGTGCTTATGTTGTTTAAACGATAAACCGTTATGTTGGTATTATACCACTCACCGTGTTTCCGGGTTAAGCCGCCCGACGCGGGGTAGACTCAAAGGTCCGGCAGGACCATGATTCGAGAATACCTCACGCGGTCACGGGGCCTACGCGAGCTACGAGAGTTCCGTGTTAGCGCGCCTTTATGGTCACGCGGTCATGTGGCCACGCGATCGCGAGTCGGGACGACGTCGGGAGTAGCTACCCTCGATGCGGTTATACCTCACGCGCCTATGAGGTAGGCCTACGCGAGTCGCGAAAGTTCGAGGCTAGACGCGCATTTGATATCGCGCGAGTGACCACTTTGATCATGTGACGGTCAGACAAATATCTTGATACGATTTATGACCTTGTTAGCATCCGCTGGTGTTAGTAGTCGGCTATGCCTTCGCATTTACCCCGCATCGCTTTATTTGGACACAGTGGACACGTTGTTCATGTGTATTCCTTGGTGCTTTTCTATCATCGATCGCCAGCGTGAGGAAGGTATTCGCGCGCATGATTGATGTTGGGCGTGAGACCCATTGTTATATCGAGTGATGACTTCGAGGCGTGAGTCACGACTTGATATATCGCTTATTTGTTGTGAATCGTAGTTGGTTATCATACATGTCTCCCGCTTTATATAGACTACTATGATTTCATTTACGATTTTCGCCACATACTTTGTACAGATCGACCTCCTTCGGGCCGCGTTCATGCCGCAGTAAAGGTACGCCATCGTTGATCCTCGCTCTTAGGATCACGTCAGCTTGGGAAAGCTCCGTTTCTCGGAGGCTTATCTTGGTATAGTCCCCGTCGTTGTAGGTATTTACATTCGTGGGTATGGCGGGCCCTGTCCCGCCATTGTTGTCATATCATTTCTTAGGTCCGTAGTAATCGTTGCAAGCGTGGTTTGTAAAAAGGATTAAACTGCTCATTTGTAAGAGTTGTTATTTATATATATGCCGAAAGGCAAGTTTTCCTCGACATCGTTTTGTACTTCATTTGTTTCATGTATGTGTTTATGTTCAGTGATTACTCGATGTTGTATCACTAGGGTGCCCGGTAGGCACGACCACGAGCCCAGTTCGGTCGTGACAAAAGTGGTATCGAGCGATTAATCCTCGGAAAGTGTCTACGCATCAGATCCAAGAGAGTCTTGATTATCGGTGTGTTGTGCACCACACCAATAATCGTGAGGCTATAGGTATTTAGGATTGGTTTCTATTCTTCTCACTCGAGATCGTGCCTTAGAGCCGTGTTGTTAGTTGGACCTCCGACGAAATTATTTCCTTATCGTTATGCCTCCGCCGGCAACCCGCCCGGGAGAGGCAGCCGAGGAGTCGCGAGTAGAGTTCAGAGGTGGCGAGGCACAGCCAAATCATTACCTAGGATAGTGCTTCATTCGGGAGTTCGCGACATCACTAGCCCGCAGAGTTTTAGCACGGCGGCGATTCCATCGCGCCACGATGTTCGACCTTCGCCCGCTGACCGAACAGTGAGTATAGAGTATACCGATGTACCGCGAGTCTTGATGACTATCTAAGAGAGGTTGTGCAAAGAGTAATTCTTGATTAGGCTTGAGCATGGCACGTACGGCTTTGCGCAGCAGCCGAGACGTGAAGAGATCGACGCGTTAACGGGCGATGCAGAAGAGGCCGTGAGCAGCAAGGTCCTTTGGTAACTTTCGAGGCGAGTCGCCACCACAGATTAGATTATGCACATCCACCAGGCAATGAGGTCCTCCACAAATTTCGGGGCGCTCGAGCACGCAGGAGTTGGGTCGAGCTCCGATCTTCCGGTTCACGCGATGCACGCCATCCCGGAATGTCGTCTTTAGTCGGGTACTTGTTGTACGGCGACCGCCGTGGTCCGTTGTCGAAAGAGTGTCCTCAGAGGACTTAGCCTTCGTGATCGATGGGTAGTCGCCACCTTCCTTAGCGCGCTCACGGGCGTGTTTGATTAGAACGACTCGGAGTGAAGCAAAGAGATATAGATATATCCTTAACCCTCAGAGATCCAGATGTGATAAGCGAGTATACCTTAAGTGCTATGTTACGATAGCAAGGTGTTAGTTGTGATTAGAAATCATGGTGGGTTAACCGAGTAAGATTTTGGGGATAGAGGTGTGAGCCTTAGAGTTTTATACGTAGAGACCTTAGAGGTAAGGCCATCTCGAGTAAAAGATGTATTGTTTATGTTTGACCCTTATAGGAGTGCTTAGTGCACGTGAGTTATGTTGGTGGATTAGTCCCCGAGTAGTGTGGAATGAAAGAGGGTAGTTGAGCTAAGAAGACCGCTAGGTTTTCGTAACGTGATTAGTGAGATTGTTCCGGTTCGGGAGCTAGTATGACGCGGCGTTAGGGTCGGGTTGAGGCCACGTTGCGGGTCAACCCGCGCGTGCTCAGCGCGGGTCGGGTGGTGGTCCCGCTTTGGGTTGGGGTTACGAGGGTGTTAGGCGAGTTTAGTTAACCAACGCATTTAATTCGTGGACGATTCGACCGCAGTCGGGCCGGCGAGGTCACCGCCTTGTCTTCTAGCAAAGACCGTTTACTCGGCAGGTTATGCGAGATGATGTATCGAAAAGTTGTAAGGTCGCACGGTGCCTACCTTCACCTTATGGCGCATGTGGAGCCAGTGGTACGGCTGTTTTTATTTCGGAAGTTTTACCAAGGGGGTTAAGAACTCGGTGAGTCTCAGATCACATTCGCCCGGGCCGATGGTTGGATTTCGGGATAGTTGCGAATTGTTATCTCCTGTTGAAGTGTTTTATAGATACAATTTGGTGTTCGGATATCGCCTTGCGACGCCTCAGGGCGGAAGTGTAAGTCACGTTGATTGGTTCGACGTTGGCAAGATTCAGATAGTTGGTTCAGCTTGTTCCACAGATCGTGGATAGAGTAAAGCTTGTCTAGAAGAGGTTACGCACTTCGGAGAAATCGTGCGAATAATCGGCGACGCACGCCAGAGTTCGTGGATCGACGGTCGGTCTTCAAAGTACCACCCGGGCGTGTGACGAGTTTTGGAATACAGAGGAACTTAGCCCGAGTTACTTGGGGCCTTTGAGTCCATGTGAAGAATAGGCCGTTGCCTATATGTTAGTTTTGTCGTCCGACTTAGAGGCGATATGTCCTCTTTTCGTATTGTTATGATCGGAAAGTATCGGAGATCCATCCAGAGTGTTCCCGATTAATGATGACCACGTTAGAGATAGTAACCCGAGTTTTGGAAATCAAGCGATTTCGAAATGTGGTAAGAGTTCGAGTGTACGACATTTCTGGGATCGCATGTAGTCCGCATCATTTGTTGGGTCGCCGAGTGACACTAGAACCTCGCGGCAAAGTGACAAAAGTGGTATGCTTTATGATGTTAGAGGTGTTTCCTCGGACTTGATATAAGTATTTTCGTGATTGTGTCGCGGCCATTGTGGCGTGATTTTTCGTAAGTATGGTAGTGAAGACTATCTCGGCGCACGCTTGTTTTGAGACTTAAGGAACATTCGACGAATGTTTCTAAGGAGGAGAATGTTATACCGTATTTCCAGTATATGCGTATGGACGACGTAGAAAATTTGAACTTGAGAATTAGGCTTGGCCGAAATTTATTTGTTCACAACACCCGGTTAGAGTCGTTTTTCGGCGAAACGTTTTCACAGCTTTCGTAGGGGAATTTCCGGCTATGTCATTTTTAATTTTTGCGGATTTTTCCGAGACACGAAACATTTTGGACCAAAAATAGGCGCCACTGGCACCCTCTCATTGCGGAGTGGGCGTAAAGGTGGCGAAAGTTGGCCTTGTTTGGTCAAGGGTTGGTAGGATATTTTTGTGTTAGATGGATAAGGTGCACTTGGCAAGATCTCGCCCTACACTTGCTATGCACTTGGCAAGATCTCGCCATCGTTGGCCTTGGCTTGTGCTATAAATACCCTTAGGATGACTTCTTCATCCATTCCAAATATTTCCTAAGTGTTAAAATCCCTCCCTCTCCCCTCTTGTTGACTCTCGTCCAAGAGCCCCTCTCCCCCTTTGAAAGGCCCCTTGGCCGAGAGCCCTTCCCCTCCTCAGTGGTGTGGGTACCCCTAGCCTAGTTGTCTCGTATATTACACCCTCTTGGTAGAAATACTCTCAAAAGTATTGTTATAATGCCCAAATTACCTTAGCCGTATACCTTGTAGTATTCTAAGGTTATACCTATATGAAAAGCCCAGAAATACTATTATACTTCCCGTCAGTCAAAAAAAACCGAAACCCTAGGAAAATCTCCATAGTCCGTTGGAGTATTGTGTAGAAGTTGGTTAGAACTTCTAAGGGTGGTTTAGAGCGGGTTGGAGCGCCTGAGTCGAGCTAAACGATTGCCCAGGATCGACTTTATACTTGGATAATTATGGGCTTATCGAGGTAAATATCTTGTCCCTCTATTGTAATTGGAAATTACATGTTGTTTGATTATATAGTTGAAGTATACTATATATAGAACTGAACGTAGTTATCGGCAATGTCTTTGGACTTAAGCCTGAATAATAAGAAACCTTTTCGAAAGAAGAGTATCGAATCGTATTTACATAGACCGTTACTGAGAGACTTGTGTAGCTTACGTGAGGTAGAATTGTGCACGTCCGGTTTAGACTTATAACCCCGGTTGGCTTCGTAGCCGCCCAGATAGAGGAGATTTACGCCATGTGTGGGAGGCCGCGAATTTTCTGTAGAATGTTCTACGAAGGGAACTAAATGTGAATAAGCGCCTTGTTGCCTTATAGGTTGTAGTACTACGTGTGGAGCGATCTAATTGGCTTGTAGGAGTGGCCAAGATTGGAAGTACTTGAGCGTTTTGCTATTAGTCGATAATCGTCGCGAGGTATGTGAACCTCTTCCTATCTCTTCTAGCATGATATGTGTGAACTATGTAGTACCAGAGACGCATACGTGCTAAATGTATTTGATTGTTTAAAACATAAAGTGTTATAACGGCTTTATGGGAAGTTGTTATAACACTTTATGTTGGTAAGAAAATACTTGTGGTTTTTAAAAGGTAATCGATCCGAACTATAACCGGCTTGTTATGTGTTAATAAAGAACTCAAGTATTTCAAAAGATTTTTGAATCATTTCAAAGAAGTAATACTTGGTTTTGAAAACTTAAGAGTTATACTAGCTTTATGGGAAGTTAGGTAATAACGCTTAAGAATGTTTTATCGATTTGAAATCGAGTGTGTATCGACAAACCATCGCTGCGTTAATAAAAGGAAATGTTTTGTGATTTAGTATTATTAAAATCGTGAGAAACTTCCATCCGCATGTAAGCTAAGATGAGACAAAATGATGTTTCACACGACCTGCCCGGCCCGTGATCGTGCCTTACCCGCACCCTAGTGATACAACATCAGTAATCACGAACATAAACGATACAAGACATATTATAAAATATGAAACAATAACTGAGAAAAACTTGCCTTTTCGCATATATATAAATAACAACCTTTTCAACATGAACAGCTTTAATCCTTTTACAAACCACACCACAAAGATTACATGCACTCTAAGAAATGATACGACAACAATGGCGGATGTGGCCCCGCCATACCACGAATGTAAATACCTACAACAGCAGGGACTATACCACTGATAAGCCTCCTGAGAAACGGAGCTTTCCAACGCTGAATCAGGACCCTAAGAGCGAGGATCAACGATCGTGTACCTTTTCTGCGCAGATGAACGCACCCGGGCGAGGTCAAGACAACAGTACCAAGTATGTGAAATGAAAATACGTAAATGAAATCATAGTAGTCTATAAAAACAGAGACATGTATGATAACCAAACTACGCTCACAATAAGCGGTCATGTCAAGTCGTGACTCACGCCTCAAAGTCATCACAATAAAACCGCACGGTAAGTGCGAAGGCATAGCCGACTACTAAGACCCCCAGTACCACAAATGCCATAATCTGTATCACAAGGTCTTTCTAGACCGCACCACATGATCGAAGCTGGCCACTCGCCCGCAGTATCACTGAGCGCGTCTATTCCTGGAACTCTCGCAGCTCCGCATAGGTCACACACGACCCGCATGAGGTATCCTCGAATCACGGTCCTGCATCACCGAGGTATACCCCGCATCGGCGAGGCGCCTTAACCCCAGATCCGCCTAGGCTCCCGCAACCCGCATAGTCTCAAAAGACCGCATAGTCTCAACAGACCACATAGGGAATCCCCCGCATCAGGCTAAACACCCGGAATGATCAATCCTGGAGCTACCGCACTCCGCATAGTCACAAGGACCGCATAGCCCTTATGGACCCGCATCAAGGGTGGCAAGCCCTCGGTATAATAAGTCAAAGGGGTATGTGATACAATAACAAGATAACCGCTTAACGCTTAACAACGTAAGCACAACAAGAATGACCCCTTACATCACGATCACACAAGATACTAACACAAGTAGCATCCTAACATGTTTACTTATCACATCAACAAGAAAGTATTTACAAGGCTATCTCAAACCAACACAATCAAGTTATTCACACAAGGTACTTTATGCTAACAAGTTCGTATCTATCCCTAAAGTACTTCATACATTAAATCTTTTAAAAGATCCGTTGCTTTCACATAAGTCACACAATACGTAGTATAGAATAGAGTGATCGTTTTTTTAATTAAACCAAAACATTTACCTTTGTAAAATCAAGTAACAACATTATTTTCCAAACGTCCAAGTTTGCCTAATTTCAAATGTTCACGTTTCTTATTTTAGAAAGGTTTCTTAGTTCATAGTCTTATTCATTTAAGAATATAATTCTCTTTTAAACAATCTGAGAAACATAAGCCTTATATGTGAGTAGGATATTCTTGTTTATAACAATCTTATTACAAAGAAAGTGATCTAGAAATATCATTTTGTCTCATCTTAGCTTCTATGCAGATGGAAGTTTCTCCGGTTTTAATAATACTTAATTAGTCAAAACATTTCCTTTTATTAACGCCGCAGTTGGTTTGTCGATACACATTCGATTTCCAAATCAAGAAAACATTCTTAAGCCGTTATACCTAACTTCCCATAAAGCTAGTATAACTCTTAAGTTTTTCAAAACCAAGTATTACTTCTTCTTTCAAAATGATTCAAAAATCTTTTGAAATACTTCAAGTTCTTTATTAACACATAACAAGCCAGTTATAGTTCAAATCAGTTACCTTTTAAAGACCACAAGTATTTCCGTACCAACATAAAGCTGTTATAACCAACTTCCCATAAAGCCGTTATAACACTTTATGTTTTAGACCAATCAAATACATTTAACACATGTACGTCTACCGTACTACATAGTTACACACATATCATGCTAGAAGAGATAGGAAGAGGTTCACATACCTCGCGACGAGTATCGACTAATAGCAAAACGCTCCAAGTACTTCCAACCGTCGGCTACTCCTTAAGCCAAGTAGATCGCGCCACACGTAGTACTTCAACCTATAAGGCCACAAGGCGCTTATTAACATTTAGATCTCATCGTAGAACATTCTACCGAAAATTCGCAAAGACCTCCCCGCAACAGCGTAAATCTCCTCCTCTATCGAGGTCGGCTACCAAGCCAACCAGGGGGGTTATACGTCTAACCCTAACGGGTACAATTCTACTCCACGGTACTACTACACAAGTCTACTGTAATACAGCCCTATGTAATTACAGTTCAGTATTCTTCTTTAAATTCAGGCTTAAGTCAAAAGACATTGCCGATAACTACGTTCAGTTCTATATATAGTATACTTCAACTATATATTCTAACAATCATGTAATTTCCAATTACAATAGAGGGACAAGATATTTACCTCGATAAGCCCATAATTATCCGAGTATAAAGTCGATCCTGGGCAATCGTTTAGCTCCAACTCCGTGCGCTCCAACCCGCTCCAAACTACCCTTAGAAGTTCTAACCAACTTCTACATACTACTCCAACTAACCATGGAGATTTTCCTGTGGTTTTGGTTTGGACCGACGGAAGTATAATAGTATAATTGGGCTTTTTGTAAGGTATGACCTTAGAATACAACAAGGTATACGGCTAAGGTAATTTGGGCATTATAACAATACTTTTGAGAGTATTTCTACCAAGAGGGGGGGGTATATACGAGACAACACCACAAGGGGGGTGTATACCTCTACTACCCCACTGTGGGTACTCGGCCAAGGGGGTGGGAGGGGCTCTCGCCAAAGTGCCAACTCAAAGGGGAGAGGGGTGTTGACGAAAAACACCACACAAAGGGAGGAGGATTTTTAACACTTAGGAAATATGTGGAAAGGATGAAGAAGTCTTCCCAGGGGGGGTATTTATAGGTCTAGCAAAGGCCAACCAATGGCCAAGATCATGCCAAGTGCATAGCAAGTGTAGGCCAAGATCTTGCCAAGTGCACCCTAACCAACTAACACACAAAATATCCTACCTACTACTTGACAAAATTGTCACCAAATCGTCCAAGCCAACCGCCCACTCCATCAATGAGAGGTGACAAGTGTCGCCTCTCGTTGGTCCAAAATGTTTCGCCTCTCTAAAAATCCGCAAAAATTAAAAATGACATAGCCGAAATTCCCTACGAAAGTCGTGGAAAACGCTTTCGAAAAAACGACTCTAAACGGGTGTTGTGAACAAAATAAATTCGCCAAGCCACTTTACACTTCAAAATTTTCACGCATATCCTTACGCATACTGCGAAATACGGTATAACATTCTCCCTCCTTAGAAACATTCGTCCCGAATGTTCCTTCTAAGTCTCAAAACAAACGCCGCGGTATAGTCCTCACCGCTATACTTACTTAAAACAATCCCGCCACGCATGGCCACGAACCAACTTGCGCAAAATACTTACCTCCAAGTCCACGAGGAAACACCTCTAACATCACCACAAACACCTCTCTCCGGGGTCTAAAATATACTTCATTCGCACCTTCTCTTTACAAAAGAAATGATACCACTTTTGTCACTTTGCCGCGAGGTTCACTCCGCGACCCAACAAATGGTACCGGCCGCACGCGATCCTCGAGGTCGACGTGACACTCGAACTCTTACCACATTTCGACATCGTCGCTTCCAAAACTCGAGGTTACTATCTCTAACGTGGTCATCATTAATCGAACACTGATGGATCTCCGATACTTTCCAAACATAACAATACGAAAGACGGACGCATCGCCTCCCAAGTCGAAAGAAAAGCTAACATATAGGCAATCCGCCTATTCTTCACATGAACCTAAAAGGCCCAAAACAACTCGCTAAGTTTCTCTGCTTTTTCCAAAGCTCGTCACACCCAACTGGGTGGTACTTTCAAGAAGACCGACCACCAACTCGAACTCTAAGCGTCGCCGATTTTTCCGACGATTTCTCCGAGCTGCCGAACTTCTTCTAGACAAGCTTCACTATCCACGATCTGCTGAACAAGCTCAACCAATCGCGAACCTTGCCAACATCGAACCACTCGACCAAGAACTTACACATCCGCCCTACAAGGCTTTATAAGGCGACATCCGAACACCGAAATGGTAGCTTAAACACTCCTCCACAGAGACAACAATCTCCACAACTACCCTCAAATTCAACCATCGCCCGAGGCGAACGCGATTCGAGACTCACCCGAAGTTCTTAACACATGCTTGCAAAGCTTCCAAACAAAAACAGCCGTAACACTGGCTCCATCGTTCGACATAAGGTGAAGGTAGGAACCCTGCAACCTTACAACCTTTCGATATAACAACACCGCCGAGTACACGGTCCTCGATCAAAAACACGACGGGCTGCCCCCATCGGCCCGACCACTGGTCGAACGCATCCATGAACTCGTACGCTGGTTAACTAATCTTGGGCCTAACACCCTCGTGACCCCACCACCCGGTGGGACCACCACGAACTGACCCCACCAACAAACATGGCGCGGGTTGACCCGCAGACGTGCCTCAACCCGACCCACTCGCAGAAACACTTGCTCCCGGTCCGAACAACTTTTCTAATCACGTTACGAAAACCTAGCGGTCCTTCTTAGCTCAACTACCCCTTTCATTCCACTCTACTCACTGACTTATAACAAAATATATCTCACATGCAATTAGCACTCTGATAAGTATCAATAATAACACTACACCTTTACTCGAGATTGCGTTACCTCTAAGGTCTCTACGCATAGAACTTTAAGGCTCACTCCTTCTCTATCCCCCAAATCTTACTCGGTTAAACAACCATGATCTAATCACAACTAACACATCGCTATCGTAACATAGCACTTAAGGTATACTCACCTTATCGCATAAACAAAACTCTGTAGGTTAAAGATATATCTATATTCATCGCTTCACTCTTAGTCGTTCTAATCAAACTCGCCACGTAGGCGCATAGCTAGGGAAGATGACGACTACCCACCGATCTGAAGGCTAAGTCCTCCTACAAGGACATTCTATCGACATCGAGACTGACGGTCGTAGTACAACAAGTACCAACTAAAAGACGACATTCCCGGATGACGTGCACACCGCGAACCGAAGCCCCGGAGTTACGACCAACTCCTCGCACACCCCGAACGCCCCAAATCCGTGGAAGACCACTGCATCGGGCGGAGGTGCATATCTAATCACGTGAGGTGACTCGCCGAAAGTTACCAAAGGACCTTCACGCTCGCCCTTCTCGCCCTTTGTTAACCCGTCGATCTCTACGCTTTCGGCCGCTGCGCATAAGCCCATACACGTGCCATGCTCAAGCCCAATCAAGAAATTACTCTTGCACAACCTCTTTAGATAGTCCTCAAGACTCGCAGACGCGTCGGTATACTCTCCGTAGCCAAATCCATAGCTAGTAACAGGTTGTCTCGCAATCTATATTCTCTGCTCCTGGCCGTGGACCGGCGTTCAAATATCATGGCCGCAGTAGGCACTGCTGTCGCCGTACTAAACTCTGCTGGGGCTAGTGACGTCGCAGAACTCCCCGAAAGAAGCACTACCCTAGGTAATGATTGGGCCTGTGCCCTCGCCACCCTCTGAACTCTACTCGCAGCCTCCGCCGCTTTGCCCTCCCGGCCCGGTTGCCCTACGCGGAGGCATAACGGTAAGGGAAAGAAATACGTCAGAGGGTCCAACTTACAACACAGCTCTAAGGCACGATCTCAGAGTGAGAAGAATTAGAAACCAATCCTAAATATCCTATAGCCTCACGATTATTGTGGTGCACAACACACCGATAATCAAGACTTCGGATCGATACGGTTCAGACACTTTCCGAGGATTAATCGCTCGATACCACTTTTGTCACGACTTCGCCCGGGCCCGTGGATCGTGCCTTACCCCGCACCCTAGTGATACAACATCGAGTAATCACGAACATAAACGATACAAGACATATTATAAAATATGAAACAATAACTGAGAAAAACTTGCCTTTCAAGATATATATAAATAACAACCTTTTCAACATGAACGCTTTAATCCTTTTTACAAACCCCGCCCACAACAAGATTACTGCACTTAAGAAATGATACGACAACAATGGCGGACAGTGGCCCCGCCATACCACGAATGTAAATACCTACAAAGCAGGGACTATACCATCGATAAGCCTCCGAGAAACGGAGCTTTCCCAACGCCGAATCTGACTCCTAAGAGCGAGGATCAACGATCGGTGTACCTTTTCTGCGGCATGAACGCACTTCAAGGAGGTCAAGCAACAGTACCAAGTATGTGAAATCGAAAATATCAGAAATGAAATCATAGTAGTCTATAAAAACAGAGACATGTATGATAACCAAACTACGGTTCACAATAAGCGCCATGTCAAGTCGTGACTCACGCCTCAAAGTCATCACAATAAAACCGTGACGGTAAGTACGAAGGCATAGCCGACTACTAAGACCCCAGCACCACAAATGCCATAAATCAGATCACAAGGTCTTTCTAGACCGCACTACATGATCGGCGGCCACTCGCCCGCAGATCACCGAGCGTCTATTCTCGAACTCTCGCACCCGCATAGGTCACACACGGACCCGCATGAGGTATCCTCGAATCACGGTCCTGCATCACCGAGGTATACCCCGCATCGAGGGCGCTTAACCCCGTATCCGCGCAGGCTCCCGCAACCCGCATAGTCTCAAAAGACCGCATAGTCTCAACAGACCGCATAGGAATCCCCGCATCGGGCTAAACACCCGAATGATCAATCCGAGCTACCGTGACCGCGATAGTCACAAGGACCGCATAGCCGATAGACCGCATCAAGGTGGCAAGCCCTGTATAATAAGTCAAAGGGTATGTGATACAATAACAAGATAACCGCTTAACGCTTAACAACGTAAGCACAACAAGAATGACCCCTTACATCACGATCACACAAGATACTAACACAAGTAGCATCCTAACATGTTTACTTATCACATCAACAAGAAAGTATTTACAAGGCTATCTCAAACCAACACAATCAAGTTATTCACACAAGGTACTTTATGCTAACAAGTTCGTATCTATCCCTAAAGTACTTCATACATTAAATCTTTTAAAAGATCCGTTGCTTTCACATAAGTCACACAATACCCGTAGTATAGAATAGAGTGATCATTTTTTTAATTAAACTAAAACATTTACCTTTGTAAAATCAAGTAACAACATTATTTTCCAAACGCCCAAGTTTGCCTAATTTCAAATGTTCACGTTTCTTATTTTAGAAAGGTTTCAGAGTTCATAGTCTTATTCATTTAAGAATATAATTCTCTTTAAACAACTGAGAAACATAAGCCTTATATGTGAGTAGGATATTCTTGTTTATAACAATCTTATTACAAAGAAGTGATCTAGGAAATATCATTTTGTCTCATCTTAGCTTCTATGCAGATGGAAGTTTCTCGGTTTTAATAATACTTAATTAGTCAAAACATTTCCTTATTAACGCCGCAGTGGTTTGTCGATACACATTCGATTTCCAAATCAAGAAAACATTCTTAAGCCGTTATACCTAACTTCCCATAAAGCTAGTATAACTCTTAAGTTTTTCAAAACCAAGTATTACTTCTTCTTTCAAAATGATTCAAAATTCTTTTGAAATACTTCAAGTTCTTTATTAACACATAACAAGCCGCTTATAGTTCAAATCGCTTACCTTTTAAAGACCACAAGTATTTCCGCACCAACATAAAGTCGTTATAACCAACTTCCCATAAAGCCGTTATAACACTTTATGTTTTAGACCAATCAAATACATTTAACACACGTACGCTACCGCACTACATAGTTACACACATATCATGCTAGAAGAGATAGGAAGAGGTTCACATACCTCGCGACGAGTATCGACTAATAGCAAAACGCTCCAAGTACTTCCAACCGTCGGCTACTCCTTAAGCCAAGTAGATCGCGCCACACGTAGTACTTCAACCTATAAGGCCACAAGGCGCTTATTAACATTTAGATCTCATCGTAGAACATTCTACCAAAATTCAAAGACCTCCCCGCAATGACAGCGTAAATCTCCTACTCTATCGAGGTCGGCTACCAAGCCAACCGGGTGGGTTATACATCTAACCCTAACGGGTACAATTCTACTCCACGGTACTACTACACAAGTCTACTGTAATACACCCATGTAATTACAATTCAAGATTCTTCTTTAAATTCAGCTTAAGTCAAAAGACATTGCCGATAACTACGTTCGATTCTATATATAGTATACTTCAACTATATATTCTAACAATCATGTAATTTCCAATTACAATAGAGGACAAGATATTTACCTCGATAAGCCCATAATTATCCGAGTATAAAGTCGATCCCGGCAATCGTTTAGCTCCAACTCCGCGCGCTCCAACCCGCTCCAAACTACCCTTAGAAGTTCTAACCAACTTCTACATACTACTCCAACTAACCATGGAGATTTTCCCTGTGGTTTCGGTTTGGACTGACGGGAAGTATAATAGTATAATTGGGCTTTTTGTAGGTATGACCTTAGAATACAACAAGGTATACGGCTAAGGTAATTTGGGCATTATAACAATACTTTGAGAGTATTTCTACCAAGAGGGGTATATACGAGACAACACCACAAGGGGTGTATACCTCTACTACCCCACTGTGGGGTACTCTCGCCAAGGGTGGGGAGGGCTCTCGCCAAAGTGCCAACTCAAAGGGGGAGAGGGGTGTTGACGAAAACACCACACAAAGGGAGGAGGATTTTTAACACTTAGGAAATATTTGGAATGGATGAAGAAGTCTTCCAAGGGGTATTTATAGGTCTAGCAAAGGCCAACCAATGGCCAAGATCATGCCAAGTGCATAGCAAGTGTAGGCCAAGATCTTGCCAAGTGCACCCTAACCAACTAACACACAAAATATCCTACCTACTACTTGACAAAATTGTCACCAAATCGCCCAAGCCAACCGCCCACACTCCATCAATGAGAGGGTGACAAGTGTCGCCTCTCGTTGGTCCAAAATGTTTCGCCTCTGGAAAAATCCGCAAAAATTAAAAATGACATAGCCGGAAATTCCCTACGAAAGTCGTGGAAAACGCTTTCGTCGAAAACGACTCTAAACGGGTGTTGTGAACAAAATAAATTCGCCAAGCCACTTTACACTTCAAAATTTCTACGCACGCCCCACGCATATACTGAAATACGGTATAACAGCTTTCCTAGATCATGGTCGCTGTAATAAGATTGCTATAAACAAGAATATCCTACTCATATAAGACTTATGTTTCTCGATAGTTTAAAGGAGAATTGTATTCTTAAATGAATAAGACTATGAACTACGAAACCTTTCTAAAATAAG
The DNA here is from genome assembly GCA_029844215.1 of Przewalskia tangutica. Classification (NCBI taxonomy): domain Eukaryota; kingdom Viridiplantae; phylum Streptophyta; class Magnoliopsida; order Solanales; family Solanaceae; genus Przewalskia; species Przewalskia tangutica. The sequence goes on from CM056721.1 coordinate 95,809,518, forward strand.
AAACGTGAACATTTGAAATTAGGCAAACTTGACGTTTGAATAATAATGTTGTTACTTGATTTTACAAAGATAAGTGTTTTGATTCACTTCAAAAGATAATCCTCTATTTTCATATACTACGTATTGTGTGACTTTTGTGAAAGTAACGATCTTTTTAAAAAAAGGTTAATGTATGAAGTACTTTGGGGATAGAAACCCGAACATGTTGACATATAATAGAAAGTACCTTGTGTGTATAACTTGATTGTGTTGGTTTGTGATAGCCTTGTAATACCTTCGTGATGCTTTGATAAGTAATCATATTAGGACGCTACGTGTTATTATTACGTGACGTTGGTGTAAAGGGTTTTCCTCGATTGTGCTTATGTTGTTTAAACGATAAACCGTTATGTTGGTATTATACCACTCACCGTGTTTCCGGGGTTAAGCGCCTCCGACGCGGGTAGACTCAGCGGTCCGGGACCATGATTCGAGAATACCTCATGCGGTCCCGGGGCCTGCGCGAGCTACGAGAGTTCCGTTAGTGCGGCCTTTATGGTCATGCGGTCTATGCGCCATGCGGATCGCGAGTCGGGGCGACGCCGGAGTAGCTACCTCGATGCGGGTTATACCTCACGCGCCTATGAGGTAGGCCTATGCGAGTCGCGGAAAGTTCTGTGGCTAGACGCGCGACATTTGATATCGCGCGCAGTGACCGCCTTTGATCATGTGACGGTTCAGACAGATATCTTGATACGCTTTATGACTTTGTTAGTACCGTGGTGTTAGTAGTCGGCTATGCCTTCGCATTTACCCCGCATCGCTTTATTTGGACACGTGGGACTCGTTGTTCATGTGTATTCCTTGGTGCTTTTCTATCATCGATCAGCAGTGGCGGAAGGTATTCCGCGCATGATTGATGTTGTGGCGTGAGACCCATTGTTATATCGAGTGATGACTTCGAGGCGTGAGTCCCCGACTTGATATGATCGCTTATTTGTTGTGAATCGTAGTTGGTTATCATACATGTCTCCCGCTTTATATGACTACTATGATTTCATTTACTGATTTTCGCCACATACTCGCACCAGTTATCGACCTTCGGGCCGCGTCATGCCGCAGTAAAGGTACGCCATCGTTGATCCTCGCCTTAGGATCACGATTCAGTTGGGGAAAGCTCCGCTTTCTCGAGGCTTATCTCGTATAGTCCGTCGTTGTAGGTATTTACATTCGTGGGTATGGCGGGCCCCGTCCCGCCATCATGTCATATCATTTCTTAGAGGTGCAGAGTAATCCGTTGTAAGGTGGTTTGTAAAAGGATTAAACTGTTCATTTGTAAGAGTTGTTATTTATATATATGCCGAAAGGCAAGTTTTCTCGACATCGCTTTGTACTTCATTTGTTTCATGTATGTGTTTATGTTCCGCTGATTACTCTGATGTTGTATCACTAGGGTGCCCGGGGTAAGGCACCAGTCACGGGCCCAGGTTCGGGTCGTGACATCACAAGACTTTAACCCAAGGTCCCTAAGGGTATTGTAAGGATATCTCAATAGAAAGATTTCGGAAAATGACGTTTTCACGTTAGTCGCAAGGCGAAAACCTAAGTCATTTTCCTAGTTTTGGATTGAAAATGGAAGAGAAGTTGGTTGTGAACTTCTAAGGGCTTAAAATAGCGGATTGGAGCGTAAAGGAAAGGAGCTAAGAATTGCTAAGGAGCGACTTTGAATCTTGGAAATTTTAAGGGCTTGTAAAGGTATAAATCTTGTCGTTTTAGCAATTAAAGTTTACTTATTGTTGTAGCTATGGATATTAGCAAGCATGAGATATATAGTATGAAGTTTGATAAGTGTATTGGATATTGGAACCCTAATCCGAAACTAGCATGTTTAGCCATTAAGATTACAATTCAAGTTGATTATTAGTTTAAGTCGTCACATGTTATATAAAGAAGGAATATTTGTTGTTAAGTTGTTTATGACTATATAACATGTTAGACCTAAGAACTTGGATTGAAAAAGAATTGGAAATGACTTGTGTTGTTGTATATGTTGGCCGAGAATGGCTTTTGAGTATTAAACTACTTCGTATAAATTGTGGGGCAGAATTTTACACGTATTGTAAGACGTGTAATCCCCATTGGTTGGTTTTTGTATTGAGCCTTAAATGTGGCATGTTGGTTATTGATTATCGGGCCTTGAAAAAGGTGGAAAAGTATGTAGAAACAAAGGAGGTGCTGCCCGCTTTTCCGTTGAATAAGAGACCGTATACTTAGTATTATTCTACGTTAGAAACTAGAAGTTGATAGTCGTGTTGTGGCCTTTATAGGTTGACAATTCTACGTGCGGCATATTCGACTTAGCTTGTGGATTAAGCCGAAAAGGTATGTGAACTATCTCCTCTTCTAGCATGATTCCTTATGGTAAAGAAAGTATGTCCTACTCCTTAAATGATCCACTCCTTGATTGTACTTGGATTGCCTAATATAGAAGTTGTTCTATATACTTCCTTGATTGTACTTTGGATGATTAAATTGTAAGTTGTTATAATCCATTTCCTTAATGAAGTTTGGATTCTCAAAAGTGAAAGTATTTTACCTAAAGTACATAGAGTCTTGAAAAGGAAGTGGTTTCCAAATCTTTTGGCTAGTGCCTTAGTTCCAAAACCTAAAGGTTGTTATAATGACTTTAGGGGAGTCAAATGAGTGATTTACTTAAGTGATTTAAAAGAGGAGAAATGACACGATTTAAAGAGAAGTAACTTGTTTTAAAGGTGTGAGTTACTTGATTTTAAAAGTAGAAGAAACTTGATTTCTAAAGATTAAGAGACTTGAAGTATTTTGAAAGTTAAGAAAATTGATTTGTAAGTATGTGATACTTGGTTTTAAAAGCATAAGTCTCTTGGTTATAAAAGGAATGAATTTGTCTAAAACCATAAAGGGATATAACGGCTTTATGAGAAGTTGGTTATAACGGCTTTATGGAAGATTAAGAAAGTCGTCTATTTTGATTAATGGGCATGAGTTGCCTAGATTGTAAAAATTTGAAGTTACTTGGTTTCAAGCTTTGAAATGAGTTTTCTAAAAATGTAGTAACTTACTTTGAAAAATAGACATGCCTTGATACTACGGGTGTTAGTATCTTGGGGTTTTACATAAAAAGGAGTCTTTTGAAAAGAATGTACGTACGTAGTACTTTGGCTTGTTTAAATGAGAATTTTTCCATTTGTGCCTTGATAGTACTTTGGCTTGTTTAAATGAGAATTATTCTATGTGTGCCTTGATAGTACTTTGGCTTGTTAATTGAGAATTATTCTATGTGTGCCTTTATAAGTACTTTGGCTTGCTTAAATAAGGATTTCTCTTGGTTTATGTAAAAAGAAGGCATGGTAATTGTCTTGGTTTATGTGAAAAGAAGGCATGGTAATTGTCTTGGTTTGTGTAAAGGCATGGTATTGTCTTGGCTTATGACAAAAAGAAAGGCATGGTAATTATCTTGATTTTTGTAAAGGCATGGTTTTGCCTTGGTTTGCTTGCATATGGGTTGCTCATATAGACATTCGTGCAAGTGTCATATTTCCACATCTCCGCGTTCCTCCATAAAGGGCCGGCAACTTGTTTCAAGGATACCATGGGTTAGCTCCCCATGGGGGTGAGTGATACACACTCACGACGGGTCGGTATTTGACTCGGGCGGGTTAAATTCCCGGGATATATATAAGCCATGGATTATCTATCCGTGATGCGAGTATCGTCTACCGATGACTCATTGCGGGTCCTCATGACCTAAGCGGGTGAAATAGTCCTATGATAGGTTGCATTATAATACAGAGGGTGGTTGACCCTGGAACTGGCACGACCTTCATGTTTTGAAACGGTATTGATTTCATTAATGAAAGGGTGCAGTGTGTTCATGACTTAAAGTGGAACAGTTTGGTACGGTAGGCCCCGGTCATATCTCGTGACGATAGGCTGGATCTGGTAGTTAGCTTTCGTACTTGCCCCTGCCGATTGACGACGCAGCCGGATCTCGTAGTTGGCTTCGTACTTGCCTTGGCCGCTTTATGACGCAGCCGGATATGGTGGTTCGCTTTTCCTACTTGGCCCGCATAGCTTTTAGGACACAAGTGGGACTTGTGTTCATGTATGCTTATCCGTGTTATATTATATCGTGGATCACGGCATGAGGAAGGATTCCACGCGCATGATTGATATTATGGGCGTGAGACCCATGGTTATATTTGAGTAATGACTTTCGGCATACGCGCCCCAACTTGATATGATCGCATGTGTTGGTATCAGAGTTTGGTTATCATACATGTCTCCTGTTTTGTATAGACTGTTATGATTTCTTTACAGTATTTATTGTTTCACATACTTGGTACATTCTTCATACTGACCTCCTTCGGGGGGTTGCGTTTATGCCGTAGGTTTAGGTACGCAGTTTGGTGATCTGCAGGTGTAGGACCCTGCTCAGAGTTTTTGGATAGCTCCATCTGTTCAGGAGTTTATCATTTTGGTATAGTTCCTTTAGTACAGGCTTTTGTACAGTTATGGGTACGGCGGGGCCTTGTCCCGTCATAATTCAGTATAACTCTTAGAGGTCTGTATTCATATGTGGGATTTGACTCGTGTACAGTGTAGTGTCTTTTGATTATGTGTATTATATGGCAGCCTTGTCGGCTTTGCCCTTGTACGTACGTTGGTTTTTTAAAAATAAAAAAATGAAATGAGGCGTTATTTAAAGTTCCGCGATTTACTTGTGTCAGTCAGTAGGCGGTGCCTGTGTAGGCACTACCACGCCCGGGGTTCGGGGCGTGACAAATAGTATGATTACATTTTCCTCCAGAAAAATTTTGAAAAAATGTGAAGACAAAAAAATTATTAACTCAGAGTTATATTTCCTAATGTGGATTTATGGACTTAGTATTGGATTATGAAGTAATGGAATTGATAATATAAGGCTCGTCAAATTTCACAATTTGGGGGGGGGGGGGTGGGGGGTTAGAAAATTTTAAGTATTTTGGCTAAGTGTTGGATTAATATTTTGTGAAGAGAATTATGGGCGAATAAGAGGGTGACATGTGTCCCTCCCCACTTGTGTAGCAAAGCTCTATGTATGTATGTATATGTATAGCAAGAGTGACCAAGTGTGGGAAGGGGGGAGTTTGAAATTGGGTGGATAATGACTAAGTGTAGGAGATATTTTCATCCAAGTGGACAAGTGTGGAAGATATTTGTGAGATATTTTCATCAAGACAAGTGGACCACTTAGGTCCCCCTCCACTTGTAAGATTTCATCTATATAAGAGAGGTGATAGCAAGACTTAGAGACTTGGCATAATAATCTTCATCATCCAAAACCTCTCTTCTCCCTATTATTTTCGAGAACACCGATAGCCAAGGGAAGAACAAGAGTTGATTATTCTCCTAGATTAAGAACACTAATCAAGTGTTGAGCCAAGATAAACTCTCTAAACCTTCCAAAACCATTTGGGCCATGTGTAGTGATCTTGAGAACCTAGTGTGTTCTTCAACTTTTTGGAAGTAAAACAAGAAGGAAAGTGGTTACAAGCTTGTAGTAGATTCATGTGTGTGATTGGAACTTGAAGAATAAGGAGCTAAGACTAAACTATGGACCGACTTTAAGTGGATTATTTTGGGCATATTTAAGGTAAGGATTATTCCTCCTCTTGAAGTAATTGGATATTACATGTTGTAGTAATTAATGGATGAACTTGTGATTAAAAATAATGAAGAATAAGAAGTACATGTCACAATCTTGGCATGTTAGCCGATTGTGGGCAGTTTTGGCATTGTCGGATTCATTGGTTATGGTGGTTGTTATCATCACCTATTACATGTTAAAACATGAAGGAATCTTGTTGTTAACAAGTTGATATAACTTATATAAAAGTATTGGAATATAAGTGGATGATAAGAAGTTATTGTAAACAGTTTTGGTTATAGTAGTTGGCCGAGAATACTATAAGACTGTATTAGTGGACTGTATTAATGGACTGTATTAGTGGACTGTACTAATGGATTGTATTAGTGGACTATTTTAGCGGATTGTTTTACGTAATTAAGGGACTGTTTTTACGTGAGAAATAGGTGTGTGAATCGCCTTGGTTGCTGTTTGGTTGTGCCTTTAATTGGTGTCTTAGTTATTGATGAAATTGGCCTTCTTGAAAGGTGGAAAAGAACGTATAAACGGGGAAAGTGCTGCCCAAATTTTTGTAAAAGAAATGAGATTCATTGAGTAGTATAAATGTATACTAGTATCATGAAGTCGATAGAAGTATTATTATCGTTATAGGTTGAAGTACTACTTACGACGTATTCTACTTGGTGTGTGGAGTAACCGAAGAGGTATGTGAACTCTTCCTTTCTTCTTTGAGCATGAACCTTATAAAATGATACTTGATATGATAAGTGTCTTGAATTTTCAAATGAGCCTTTTAAATGAATTCGGATTTCATTGTGGTGTTTACTTTATTTGGAAAGAATAGGTTACTTGATTTTAAAGGTGTGAGTGCCTTGATGTTAAAAGTGTAAGATACTTGATTTAAAAGTGAAAGTGTCTTGATGCTACAAGTGCTAGTGTCTTGGAGTTTATGAAAGAAAAGGATGTGCGGCGGACGTACATGGTTCTAGTTGGTTTGTCTAGAAAGGAAGTGGTTCTATCTATTTCATTAAAAATACTTTGGGTTTTATAAAATGGAAGTTGTTATATCCATTCTCTTATTAGTACTTTGAGTTTCTAAATAGAGGTTGTTCTATCCATTCTCTTGATAGTACTTTGGTCACTTTAAACGGAAGGCATGGTATTGTCTTGGTTATTTTAAAAAGGAAGGCATGGTATTGTCTTGGTCATTTTAAAAAGGAATGCATGGTATTGCCTTGATTGTTTTAAAATGAAAGGATGTACGGCGGACGTACATAGTACTTTTGGGTTCAAGTCCCTAATACTATACTTTTGGGTTCAAGTCCTTAATAGTATATGACATAAAAATACCTTGAGTTTTCTAAAAAGATAGTTCATTATTTTAATGAGAGTCAAAGATTATTTAACTTGTATATGTATGTGGGTTAGAGTCCCATGACAGTATATTATTCTACCGGCGACATTATATATGTATGTGGGTTAGAGTCCCATGACATTATATCATTCTCCCGGCGATATTATTTATGTATGTGGGTTAGAGTCCCATGACATTATATCATTCTCTCGGCGACATTATATATATGTGGATTAGAGTCCCATGACATTATATCATTCTCCTGGCGACATTATATATGTATGTGGGTTAAAGTCCCATGACATTATATTATTTTCCCGACGACATTATATATAGATGTATGTGGGTTAGAGTCCCATGACACTATACTATTTTTGTCACGACCCGAACCCCGGGCCCGCGACTGGTGCCCTACCTAGGCACCCTTCTATTCATACAACACAAGTAACCTGCGGAAGCTAAATAACACTCATTTTTTTCCTGAACAAAGGCAAAGCCGGCAAGGCTGCCATCACATATATAACAACCAAAAAGAAACCACATATGTACATAAGTCCAGCCCACATATGAATACATACCTCTAAGAGTTTGGACACATAACTGTGACGGGACAAGGCCCCGCCGTACCCATGAATGTACATAAAACCATAATACAACTCCGTACCAACATGGAAAACTCTGGAATAATGGAGCTACCTCCCTGAAAGCTGAGTGGAGATCCTAAGCTCGTGGATCACCCAACTGAGTACATAATACCTGCGGGGATGAACGCAGCCCCCGGAAGGGGGTCAGTACAACAAGGTACCAAGTATGTAAACATGAAGTACAATAGACATGGTCATAACTGTACAAAGAATGACAGGGACAAGTATGAAAATCAAATACCAGATCCAACCGTGCCATAATAAATAAGAACCAACTGTACCTTTTAAAATATGCCTTTTAAAAAGTGAGACCAACCGTGTCATTTCAAATTATGAAATCAATCGTACCTTTTCAATTTGAGTCATATGAACATCATGAATGCTTACTCAGAGAATCATCAAGTTCATATACATATATATAACGTATCTCATATAACATAAACCGACCCTTTATTGAGGGACTCGATGAAATCATCAATATAACGTAACCCGACCCATTTTGGGGCTCGATGTAATTATCAATATGTCACGACCCGACCCCGGGCCCACGACTGGTGCCCTACCTGGGCACCCCTCTCAGGTATATGTTACACCCCGTATTTCCAGGACATGTTTATAAGAACGTACGTAAGAACTCAAAAATGATAAGATTTGAGACTAGTAAAAATTTATCGGAATTATGGAAATGTCGGGAAATGAAATATTCCGACGAATGGGAGGGTGACACGTGTCACCCCCCTTAATTGGTCTTGGTCGAATTGACCATGGACTTAATGGTCATTTGACCTATGTAAAGATGACTAAGTCTTGCTAAACTTAGAGCTTGATATTATTGACTTAGTCAAAGAGCCATTTGGCTTGATCTCTTAATGAAGTGCATCTAAGCCACCCATTTGTTCTAATATTGACCCTCCATAGTGTTATATATGCATACTACTAGCAATACAAGTTCCCATACTTAGCAAAAATTTCAAGAAACTTGTTCTTGCCTTAAGGGAGCTCTCGGCTTTGCTAGGGTTTCTAGGAGGAAAAATTTTGTTTGTTGTTCAATAATCTCCACACTTTAAACCAAGGTTCCTAAGAGTATTGTAAGGGTATCTCAATAGAAAGATCCCGGAAAAGTGTCATTTTCGTATTAGTCGCAAGGTGAAAACCTAGTCACTTTCCTAGGTTTGGATTGGAAGTTAAAGGAAAGTTGTTGGTGATCTTCTAAGGGCTTCAAGTGGCAGATTGGAGTGTCAAGGAGAGGCTCTATGTTTCTAGGGAGCGACTTTGGATCTTGAAGTTGGATTAAGGCTCGTTAAGGTAACAATCTTGTTCTCTTAGTGTTATAAGATTACATATTGTTGTAGCCTTACATTTTTACTAGCATGAGGTATATGTATTAAGGATTGATAAGTGATATGGATAGTGGAAGCCTATAGCCGAAATGACATTGTGAGCCATTTGAAATTGAAATACAATTTGATCGATAATTAGAATCGTCGCATGTTATCTACTTGAAGATTTTAGTTGTTATAATCGATTGCGGCTTTATAACATGTTAGAATAACAACTTGGATTGAAAAGGAATTGAAAGAGAATTAATGTTGTTGTAGCCGAGAATGGCATGGAATTATTGGATTGTTTTGTATTATTGTGGGGCAGAATTTTACACGTCCTGTTAAGGCGCGTAATCCCCTTTGGATAGCTGAATTGTTGGGCCTTAAATGTGGCGTGTTTCGTTGTTAAATTTGGGCCTTGAAAAAGGTGGAAAAGTATGTAGAAACAAAGGAAGTGTTGTCCGATTATCCGTAGAATTTGGTGACTTTACACTTATAATATTCTACGTTTGAAGCTAGAGGTTAATAGACGTATTATGGTCATTATAGGTTGAAGTACTACGTATAGCGTATTCTACTTGAAGGGTGGAAAAGCTAACAACGTTATAGTACTTTGGAGCATTTTGCTACTTGTCGATAATCGTCGCGAGGTATGTGAACCTCTTCCTTCTTTTGGCATGGTTCTATGTATGAAATATACATATGGTGTTATTTCATGATTCCTTCTACTCTTAGAAGTTAAGAGGCATGTATGTTGCTTTACTCTACGTAAAAGTTATGTCTAAGTTATCCTAAGTTCTTACCAAGTATTATGGGGGATGTTGGTAAGAGTCGTTAGGAAGTATTTGGAGTCGAGTTGACTGTGCTAATTTACTTTACTGTACGAATGAGAATAAGTATCGAACAAGCCATTGCAGCGTTAATAAAGAAAATGTATCGACAATAAATTATATTAAAATGAGTAGAATTCTCCATCTGCATAGAAGCTAAGATAAGACAAAATTTTATTACATTTTCTAGATCATGGCTGCTTTAATAAGATCCTTATAAACAAGTATAACCTATTCACAACGCATAAAAATATATGTTACTTAAGTTAAAAAGTTTACGTATGAAGTTTTAAGACTATGAACCTTGAATTCTAAAAAGGTTAAGAAACTTTATTTTTCAAGTTATGGGACTTGCTTCTTAAAGGAAGAAATGACTTGATTTAAAAAGAAGTATGGTTTCTATGAATTATTTCAAAAGTTAAGAGGCTTGATTTCAAAAGAGAATGTAAATAGAGTTTTCAAAAGAAGAAGTTTATTGATTTAAAAAGAGAAGGGGTTTTAAGATTCTTTTTAAGTATGTATGTACGTAGTACTTTTGGGTTTAATTTTCCCTAAAGTAATAAGGAATAAAAGTGCCTTAAGTTCTCTAAAGTGAAAAGGTTGTTATAATAGCTTTATGGGAAGTTGTTATAACGACTTAAGAAGAAGTGAAAAGAGGATTTAAAATGTTATGTAAAGATGACATTATCAAGGCCCCGTGAACGGGCCGCAAAGATACCTTTATGGGCAGACTATATGACATTATCGCGTCCCAGGAATGGACCAGGCAGTATACCTTTATGGGCAGACTATATGACATTATCACGTCCCAGGAATGGGCCGGGCAGTATACCTTTATGGGCAAACTATATGACATTATCGCGTCCCAGGAATGGGCCGGACAATATACCTTTATGGGCAGACTTACATGACTTTATCGCGTACCAGAATGGGTCGGGCAGTATACCTTCGTGGGAAGATTCTTTATGAATTCGCCATGTCCCGCAAATGGGTCGGGTTACATTATCACGTATGGATAATCAAAGTGAACTCCAAAATGAGGCGTCCATCCATAAGGGGCCGGATTATGTTAGGCAAGATACGTAGGTTATATGTTTATGAACTCGATGATTTTTCCTAAGTATGTACGTAAGAAGATGACTATAACTTTTATTGAAAAATAGGAAACGATAATAAAGTGTGATTAAGTTTACGAGATTGTAATGACACGATAGGATCTTGTATTTATTTTGTTTATATACTTGCCCCTGTCATTCTTCTGTACAGTTATGATTTGTTTATTGTACCTTATTTCCGTTCCATATTCTGCACTTTTGTTATCGACTTCTTCGGGCCGCTCATGCCCGCATGTATTTAGGTTGACAGGTTTGTGATCATTGCTCTTATGTTTTCGGTTCAGTTTTGGGAAAAAGCTCCATTTACTCCGGAGGCTTATCTTTTGGTACGGTTTCCCCTGAGGTTGTAGATTCATGTATATTCAGGGGTATGGCGGGGCCCTGTCCCGCCTCAGTTGTTATATTAAAACTCTTAGAGGTCTGTAGTCATATATTGTGGGTCAGTTTGTAAAGGAAAGGAGGCAACTACTTCGGTTATGTATTTATATATCCAGGGAGGTAGCCTTATCGACTAACCTGTTGATTTTATTTCTGTTGATTTATTTTATAACTTTCATGTATGTTCCGCTGATTATCTCTGATGTATACTGTAGCGGTGCCCAGTAGGGCACCGCCATGCTCCTGGCCTGGAGTCGTGACAAAAGTGGTATTAGAGCAGTTAGTCCTCGGAAAGTGTCTATAGACCGTGTATAGTAGAGTCTTGATTATCGGTGTGTTGTGCACCACATCTATAATCAGGAGGTTGCAGGACATTTAGGATTGGTTTCCATTCTTCTCACTCTGAGATTGTGCAGTAGAGCTGTGTTATTAGGTTGATCCGTCTCTGACGTATTCTTATGTATATGAATGAGTTATGCCTCCACGGAAGGCGACCAGGGCCCAGAAGGGCAAGGCAGCAGCAGGAGCTGCTAGTGGTACACGGAGGGTTACCAGTACTCAGGCCCAGATTATGCCTGAGGTCAGGCTCAGCGGCGAGTTCTGGGCCACCGACGACAGAGGAGCCTAGAACAGCCGCAGCTCCAGAGGTTCCGATACCCGAGCCTCCAGTTCCGCAGCCAGGGGCAGAGTTTAGAGATTATGGAGAGCAGATCAGGTTATTGACTAGCATAGTGGTAGGGCAGCGCCGACAGGAGCAGGTAGCTAACCCTAGAGCCGACAGTTTGAGGATTCGAGATTTTCTGGGTTGTAGTCCACCCGAGTTCTATGGTTCGAGATCTGAGGATGATCCTCAGGAGTTCGTTCGGCAGCTACAGCGGACTATACATGTGCTTAGGGCCTCGGAGACAGAGTCAGTTGTGTTAGCTTCTTTCCGGTTACACGATATTGCGTTAAACTGTTTGAGTCTTGGGAACTGTCGAGGGGTGTGGGTGCTCGTCCAGCAGTTTGGGATGAGTTCACAGAGGCCTTTCTTGATCACTTTTTGCCTCCTGAGATGAGGAGAGCCCGTGTTGATAGGTTCTTGTCATTGAAGCAGAATGGGAGGACCATCAGGGAGTACAACCTGGAGTTTGATTCGTTGGCCAGGTATGCGCATACTATTGTGGATGACATGGCTGATAGGGTTCATCGCTATGTTATGGGGCTAGACCGTTATAAGATTAATGCTTGCCAAGGAGTGGCCCTTCAGCCAGGTATGGACATTGCTAGGATGCAGGCATATGCACAGGGGATCGAGGATAGAGAGAGAGAGGACCAGCCAGACCGAGGCCAGCCCAAGAGGCCGTGACTACAGGTTTCGTGGAAATTTTCGAGGCGGACAAAGCAGTGACTAGGTCTACATTTTAGCCAAGACTGAGTGCTCCTCCACGCTTTTTCTACGGAGGGTTTTACGTTCTCGGAATGCAGGGGCCGGTCAGATCTCTAGAGCTTCAGGGTCTCAGGGAGATGGGGGTTCCAGTCAGTCGAGACCACTTTTGCCTCAATGCACCCAGTGTGGTAGGTTCCATTCTGGGGTGTGTCGCGCCGGTACGGGTGCTTGTTTTTCTTGTGGTCGTCTGGGCCATATGTTAAGAGAGTGTCCTTATAGAGGTGGCACTGGTGGGACAACACGCCATCTTTGGATCAGCCATGGTTCTTCGCCTTCAATACCGGGCAGATGTTCATGCACTTACAGCCGTGCGCAGGTCGTGGTGGAAGTTCCCAGTTTTAGCGGTCCTTCGACCCGCCTATATGATTTCAGGTATATCTTTGACCCTTTAGAGACTTGTATGCATGATAAGGTTGTTATAAGTTTAAGTGTCATGAGCAGATAATATTGAGACTGTGTATATATGCTAGAAGGGGTTGGATGTACGAAAAGATAATCCTTTTGGGCTTATGATGGATGGCTATGTGTGTGCGAGGTATTAGGGCCATATGTGGCATTATTAGGTTTCATTAAGTGTAGTTTTATGAGACTATGCCGAGTAATGTTAGATTGAGCTCCGGAAGAACATTCGAGGACGAATGTTTCTAAGGGGGAAAAAATGTTACACCCCGTATTTCCAGGACATGTTTATAAGAACGTACGTAAGAACTAAAAAATGATAAGATTTGAGACTAGTAAAAATTTATCAGAATTATGGAAATGTCGGGAAATGAAATATTGCGACGAATGAGAGGGTGACACGTGTCACCCCCTTAATTGGTCTTGGTCGAATTGACCATGGACTTAATGGTCATTTGACCTATGTAAAGATGACTAAGTCTTGCTAAACTTAGAGCTTGATATTATTGACTTAGTCAAAAAGCCACTTGGCTTGATCTCTTAATGAAGTGCATCTAAGCCACCCATTTATTCTAATCTTGACCCTCCAGAGTGTTATATATGCATACTACTAGCAAGACAAGTGTTACACCCCGTAATTTCAGGACATGTTTTAAGAACGTACGTAAGAACTCAGAAATGATAAGATTAGAGACTTGTAAATTTATCGGAATTATGAAATTGTCGGAAAACGAAATATTGTGACGAATGGGAGGGCGACACGTGTCACCCTCCCCTTAAGTGAGCTTGGACGAAAATCAACATGGGTATAAGAGTCATTTGACCATTATTAAGATGACAAGTCTTGCAAGTAGTAGAGCTTGATAATATTGACTTGGTCAATGGGACCACTTAGCTTGATATTTAAAAGATTTGCATCCAAACCACACATATGTATTAATCTTAGCCCTCCATGTTGCTATAAAAGGATACTAGTAGTGAGACAAGCTTTGTATACTTAGAAAAATTTCAATAAATTGGATGAACAACAATAGGTGCTCTCGGGTTCATCAAAAAAGAAAAGAGAAAAAAATTTGTTTGTTGTCCATTAAGCTCCACACTTTAAACCAAGGTTCATGAGGGTATTGTAAGGGTATCTCAATAGAAAGATCCCGGAAAAATAGCGTTTTCGTATTAGTCTCAAGGTGAAAACCTAGTTGCTATCCTAGGTTTTGATTGGAAGATTAAAGGAAAGTTGTTTGTGATATTCTAAGGGTCTCAAGTGGCGGATTGAAGTGTCAAGAAGAGGCTCTAAATTGCTAGGGAGCGACTTCGGATTTGAAGTTGGACTAAGACTCGTTGAGGTAACAATTTTGTTCTCTTAAAGTGTTACAAGATTATGTATTGTTATTAGCCTTACATTTTTACTATCATGAAGTATATGTGTTGAAGATTTATAAGTGTTATGGATTGTTGTAGCCTAAAATCCGAAATGTCATATAAGCCATTTGAAGTTGGATTACAATTTGGTCGTTAATTAGAATCGCCATATGTTACTTACTTGAAGATTGTAGTGGTTATAATCGATTGCGACTTGATATCATATTATGCTAACAACTTGGATTGAAAAGGAAATTGGATAAGAATTGGTGTTGTTGTATCTCAAGTTGCCGGATTTACACTTGTAGTTTGTACTAGTTTGATATCAATTGTGGGGCGGAATTTTACACGTCTAGTAGGCGTGTAATCCCCTATTGTTAATTACATTGTTGGGCCTTAAATGTGGCGTGTTTGGTTATTGAATTCTGTTATACCCCGTATTCTCAGGGTATGTATGCGAGGACGTACGTACGAGAGCACGACATAAAAATTGGAAAGGAAGAAAGAGGTGATTTTTCCACGGAAAAAGTTTCCGGTTTTTGTAAAGAAAAATGTTCGTTGATGGGAATTGGGTTCCCAGATTTGGAATATGGGCTTCTTAGATTATATTAGAATTTTGAGATTTTATTTTCGGAAATGGTCACGTGGGGCCCACGGGAGAAATTTACGGTTTTGTGGGGCCCGCTTTGATTTTGAGATTTTGGCCATTTGGATATTTTCAGAAGATGAATTATTTTGGACTAGTAGGAGGGTGACACGTGTCACCCCCCCCCTAGGTGGCTTGGCCGAATCATCTTTGTGCACAACACCCGGTTAGAGTCGTTTTTCGACGAAACGTTTTGCGTAACTTGCGAGGGGAAAATTCCGGCTATGTCTTTTCTTATTTTTGCGGATTTTTCCGAGCGACGAAACATTTTGGACCAACGAGAGGGTGACACTTGTCACCCTCAAGTGGACGGTAAAGTGAGGCTCAAGTGGGACGAATTCATGCCTTGTTTTGGCCTTGTTTTGTGCAATGTTTTGTGCAATGTTTTGTGGCTTGTTTTGTGGAGTAGGGACTAGGGGGCACTTGGGCACATCTTGGCCCTCCACTTGCCCCCCACATGGCTTGATCTTGTCCGTTGGTGTCCCTATAAATACCCCCTTGCTTGAAGGTTTTTCTTCATCCCTCATTTCATTCTAAGTCTTGAAATATCCCTCCCCTCTTCTAGTTGTTCTCGTCCTAAGCCTTCCCCCCTCCCCCTTTGAGTGGCCTCAGGCCGAGAGCTTCCCCTCCCCTTTGTAGTGTCTAGCCGAGGGTACCCCTAGCCTAGTTGTTTCGTATAATACACCCCCCCTCTTGGTAGAAATACTCTCTAAGTATTGTTATAATGCCCAAAATACCTTATCCCTTACCTTGTTGTATTCCAAAAGTTACCTCTATACGTAGAGCCTTAAATACTACCTTTTGTCCTTTTAGTCTCAAACCGAAACCCTAAGGAAATCTTCAGTTGGTTGAAGTATTTAAGAAGTTGGTTAGAACTTAGGGTTGTTTGGAGGGATTGAGCGCACGGAGTAGGAGCTAAACCTTGCTCAGATCGACGTTATAACTTGGATAATTTTGGGCTTGTCGAGGTAAATATTCTTGTCCCCTTATTGTAATTGGAGATTACATGTTGTAGGAATATATAGTTGAGGTATACTATATATAGAATCAACATTATTGCGGCAATGTCTTTTGACTTAAGCCCAATTTAAAGAAGAGAATCGAATCGTAATCACATAGATCAGACATGCAGAGACTTGTGTAGCATTGTTGTAGTAGAATGGTACACGCCCGTTAGACGTAAACCCCTGGTTGGCTTGGTATCCGACCTCGATAGAGGAGGAGATTTACGCTGCCATGGGGAGGTGAGGCGAATTTTCAGAGAACATAGAACCGCATGCGGTTAGAAGTTAATAGACGTTTGTGGCCTTATAGGTGGAGGTACGAGTAGCGTATTCTACTTGAAGAGTGGAAACGGCTAGCCGGGTTACAGTACTGTGGAGCGTTTTGCTTATTGTCGATAATCGTCGCGAGGTATGTGAACCTCTTCCTATCCTTCGAGCATGATGTTTTGTAAACTATGTAGTACGGTAGACGTACATGTGCTAAATGAGTTGGTTGGTTTAAAACATAGGGTGTTATAATAGCTTTATGGGAAGTTAGTTATAACGACCTTATGTAGGTAAGAATGGTTTATTGAATGTAAAAGTTAAGAGACTTGATCTTGAAAGATAAGAGACTTAACTTGTTTTACTTGGTAATTAACTTTTTGTTAAAAGTGTTGTGAAATCTCATTCGCGAGTAATGAGTACTTGATTTTAAAAAGAGTTAATGTACGTAGTACTTTAGGGTTAAAACCCAGACTTTGATACAAAATGGAAGTACCTTGAGTTGTGTATAACTGGCCTATGCTTGTTGTTGTGTAACTCGCCTATGCTTGTTGTGATAGCCTTTGTTGTGCAAATGTTGATATCAGGTGACTTCGGGAGAAAGAGTAGATCTTTTATAAAAGTCTAGGAGTATGGTAATTTTCTTGAGCTTGTTTGTGATAGCCTGGTTGTGCGGTATATTGTTATTGCGATCACATGGACATGTCTACACCGATGCAGAATTCCGGGGGCATGTGGCGTACGCGGGGTTGATTACCCGATATATTGTTATTGTGGTTACATGGACATGTCTACACCGAGGCGTAACCGGGGCATGTAGCTACGCGCAGGTTGATCACCCAAGATATTGTTGTTGATGTTACATGGACGTGTCTACACCGGCGCAGAATCCGGCATGTGGCCATGGGCATTGTTATTATTGTTGCATCATGGACGGTTCACACCGGCGCAGACCGGGCACGCGCCGCGACGCAAGCATGATTGATGTTGGGCGTGAGACCTATAGTTATATCGAGTGATGACATTGAGGCGTGAGTCCCGACTTGATCGCTTATGTTGCGCATCAGATGTTGGTTATCATACATGCTCCCGCTTTATATAGATCGTTATGATTTAACCGCAGATTTTCGGGCCACATACTTGGTACTTGCCAGATCGACTCCTTCGGGGCCGCGTTCACGCCGCAGTAGAGTACATCGGTAGTGGATCCTCGCCATGTGGATCACGCCAACAGATTGGGAAGCTCCGTTTCTCGAGGCTTATTCTTTGTATGTGTTTCCGAGTCAGAGGTTCTTGCATATCTGTGGTATGGCGGCCCCGTCCCGTCATAGTTGTTGTAAATCTTAGAGGTGCAGAGTATTGTTGCAAGCGTGGTTTGTAAAAAGGATTAAACTGCTCGCTTTGAAAGAGTTGTATACATATATTTTATTGGAAGGTAACCGCTTGTTGACCTGTTTTATGATCATATATCTTGTTTCTTGTTAAAGTTTTATTTTTCCGCTGGTTATCTCTAATGTTGTATCACTAGGTGCCCGGTAAAGCACGACCACGCCCGGTTCGGTCTTGACAAAGTGGTATCGAGCGCTTAATCCTGGCGTGTCTACGCATCGTGTCTAGTAGAGTCTTGATTATCGATGTGTCGCACCACATCTATAATCGTGAGGCTATATGACATTTAGGATTGGTTTCCATTTCTTCTCATTCCGAGATCGTGCCTCAGAGTCGTGTTGTAAGTTGGACCCTCCGACATATCTCGCTTTTACCGATTATGCCTCGCGCAGTGCAACCAGAGAGCCCGAATGGCAAGGCACCGAGGGTGCCGCTAGTGAGATACTGAGGAGTACGAGGCACAGCCCTGGCCAAGACTGAGATTGTGCTTGACGGCGAAGTTTCAGGACGCCGCCAGCCAAAGAGAGTTTAGAGTCGCAGCAGCTGGTCGCTGAGACCACAAGACTGAGCCTCCACCCCACACCGGAGCAGATGACGGGTACAAGGAGATGGCGGGCTTTGGCCGTGGTCGTGGCCGATATGAGGATAGGCCGGACGCAGCAGCCTCAGCCCAATAGCACCAGCCGTTCACCCCGAGCAGATAGTTTGAGGCTACGGACTTTCTCGAGTCAGAGCCCGCCAGAGTTTTATGGATCGAGGCTCGAGGATGATCCGCAGGAGTTCATCCGGCGATTCTGGTCGCGAGAGTGATCAAGGCTTCGAGACCGAGTCGGTGGTCTTAGGTTCGCATCGGCCGCGCGTGATACCGCAATGATCGGTTTGATTCGCGAGTTGTCCCGGAGAGCACGCGCTCAGCAAAGATGGGACGAGTTCTCGCAGGCATTCCTCACTCACTTCTTGCCTCCGCAGATGAGGAGGGCACGGCCGGCGATTTATGATGCTTAGACAGAGGCGCACGGTCGAGTACAACGTGGAGTTTGACTCGTTGGCTCGGTATGTCCCCGCTTTAGTGGCAACCATGGAGGATAGAGTGCACCGCTATGTCACCGCTAGATGATTACTTGACAGAGGCTTGTTCGTGTAGCTCTTCACCGGCATGGACATTGCCCGCACGCAGCTCATGCACCAGGATGCGAGGTACGAGAGGTCGACGGAATGACCGGATCGCCAGAAGAGGCCGTGACATCGTGGTCTTTGCGACTTTCGAGGCGGACCGCCAAGAAGCAGACTAGTTTTGTACCCCGCCAAGACAGAGTGGTCCTCCACCGCCTTCGTGAGCGGTCGTGGCTCGAGGTTGAGTGTTTCGAGGAAGTAGGGTGTTGGCGACGCACTACCCCTACCTCGTGGCGATGTGGTAGACCGATTTCGGGAGTGTCGTGGTGCCAAGGGAGCTTGTTACTTTTGCGGCCAGCAGGGCCATTTTGCGAGGAACTGTCCGACCAAGGGTAGCACGGATGTTACGACTCCGCCTTCAGATCGATGGTCGTTCATCACCTTCACTAATGCGCCTGCAGGCGTGATCGTGATTAGAAAAGCAGTAGAGACAGGTATATCCTTAACCCTCTAGAGTTTTGTATTCTGATATGTTTAGTGTTATGTTCGGATAGCTTTGTGCTAAAATGTGATTTAGAAGCCTGGTTAGTGTAGAAGGGTAAGCACGGGCATGGTAAGTGTGAACCTTAGACTATTTCACGATTGAGACATTAGAGGTAAGGTCGTCTTGTGTAAAAGATTTATTTTATGTTTGACCTTTATCAGAGTGCATAGTATACGTGGGATTTATTTGTGTGATAAGTCCATGGGTGATGTGAGATGGAAGTGGTAGCTTTCATGACGTTTGTTAGTAAGATTGTTCCGTATCGAGGAGCAAGAGTTGGCGCGACGAGGGTCGGGTTGAGGGCATATGCGGGTCAACCCAGAGCCCGGTTTTAGGTGGGTCAGTTCCGTGGTCCCGCCATTGGTAGGGTCACGAGGTGCTAGGCCCCGCTTTAGTTAATCATCGTATGAGTTCGTGACGCGTTCGACCGAAGCGGTTCGTAAAGGCCGGAATGGCCTTAAAAGTTTGAGGTTAGTAAGATGACCAAGTTTGGAGGTAGTGACTCCGCAGATTTTGGGAACGGAAGTAATGACTGAAGTATGGTACGTCTCGTGAGAGTTCAAGTGTTCGAGAAGCGGCATGACGAGTAAGGAAAGAAGAGGACGTGTTATTTCGCGGCTGCCGCGCGTTGGCAACTTGTTAGAGGAACTTCATCGATATCCGCTTGAGAAGGAACATTCGACGAATGTTTCTAAGGAGGGAGAATGTTATACCGTATTCTCGTGGTATGTATGCGAGGACGCACGCATTTGAGAGCACGCATGTAAAAATTGGAAAGGAAGAAAGAGGTGATTTTTTCACGGAAAAAGTTTCCGCTTTTGTAAAGAAAATGTTCGTTGATGGGAATTGGGTTCCCGATTTGGAATACGGGCTTCTTAGATTATATTAGAATTTTGAGATTTTATTTTCGGAATGGTCACGTGGGCCCACGGAGAAATTTACGCTTTGTGGGCCCGCTTTGATTTTGAGATTTTGGCCATTTGGATATTTTCAGAAGATGAATTATTTTGGACTAGTAGGAGGGCGACACGTGTCACCCCCCTAGGTGGCTTGGTCGAATCATCTTTGTGCACAACACCCGGTTAGAGTCGTTTTTAGACGAAACGTTTACAGTAACTTGAGGGAAAATTCCGGCTATGTCTTTTCTTATTTTTGCGGATTTTTCCGAGCGACGAAACATTTTGGACCAACGAGAGGGTGACACTTGTCACCCTCAAGTGGACGGTAAAGTGAGGCTCAAGTGGGACGAATTCATGCCTTGTTTTGGCCTTATTTTGTGCAATGTTTTGTGCAATGTTTTGTGGCTTGTTTTGTGGAGTAGGGACTAGGGGGCACTTGGGCACATCTTGGCCCTCCACTTGCCCCCCACATGGCTTGATCTTGTCCGTTGGTGTCCCTATAAATACCCCCTTGCTTGAAGGTTTTTCTTCATCCCTCATTTCATTCTAAGTCTTGAAATATCCCTCCCCTCTCCTAGTTGTTCTCGTCCTAAGCCTTCCTCCCCTTTGAGTGGCCTCAGGCCGAGAGCTTCCCCTCCCTTTGTAGTGTCTAGCCGAGGTACCCCTAGCCTAGTTGTTTCGTATAACACACCCCCCCTCTTGGTAGAAATACTCTCCAAGTATTGTTATAATGCCCAAAATACCTTAGCCTTACCTTGTAGTATTCCAAAGTTACCTCTATACGTAGAGCCCGGAAATACTACCTTTGTCCTTTTAGTCTCAAACCAAACCCTAAGGAAATCTTCATAGTTGGTTGAAGTATTTAAGTAGAAGTTGGTTAGAACTTCTGGCGGTTGTTTGGAGCGGATCGAGCGCACTGAGTAGTGAGCTAAACCTTGCTCAGATCGACGTTATAACTTGGATAATTTTGGGCTTGTCGAGGTAAATATTCTTGTCCCTTATTGTAATTGGAGATTACATGTTGTAGGAATATATAGTTGAGGTATACTATATATAGAACTCAACATTATTGCGGCAATGTCTTTTGACTTAAGCTCGAATTTAAAGAAGAGAATCGAATCAGTAATCACATAGGATCGTATTAAAGAGACTTGTGTAGCATTGTTGTGTAGTAGAATGGTACACGCCCGGTTAGACGTGTAAACCCCCGGTTGGCTTGGTAGCGCCTCGATAGAGGAGAGATTTACACCGCATGTGTGGGAGGTCGCCAATTTTCTCAGAACATAGAACCGCGGTTAGAAGTTAATGACGCCAGGCCTTATAGGTGGAAGTACTACGGCAGCGTATTCTACTTGAAGAGTGGAAACGCCAGCCGTTACTGATCTTGGAGCGTTTTGCTTATCGTCGATAATCGTCGCGAGGTATGTGAACCTCTTCCTATCCTTCGAGCATGATGTTTTGTAAACTATGTAGTACGTAGACGCATACGTGCTAAATGAGTTGGTTGGTTTAAAACATAGGGTGTTATAATAGCTTTATGGGAAGTTAGTTATAACGACCTTATGTAGGTAAGAATGGTTTATTGAATGTAAAAGTTAAGAGACTTGATCTTGAAAGATAAAAGACTTAACTTGTTTTACTTGGTAATTAACTTTTTGTTAAAAGTGTTGTGAAATCTCATTCGCGAGTAATGAGTACTTGATTTTAAAAAGAGTTAATGTACGTAGTACTTTAGGGTTAAAACCCAGACTTTGATACAAAATGGAAGTACCTTGAGTTGTGTATAACTGGCCTATGCTTGTTGTTGTGTAACTCGCCTATGCTTGTTGTGATAGCCTTTGTTGTGCAAATGTTGATATCAGGTGACTTCGTGAGAAAGAGTAGATCTTTTATAAAAGTCTAGGAGTATGGTAATTTGCTTGAGCTTGTTTGTGATAGCCCGTTATGCGGTATATTGTTATTGCGATCACGTGGACATGTCTACACCGACGCAGAATCCGGGGCACGTGGCCACGGCGTGGTTGATTACCCGATATATTGTTATTGTGGTTACATGGACATGTCTACACCGAGGCAGATTCCGGGGCATGTGGCTACGCGCGTGGTTGATCACCCAAAGATATTGTTGTTGATGTTACATGGACGTGTCTACACCGATGCAATTCCGGGTACGTGGCTACGGGCATTGTTATTATTGTTGCATCATGGACGTGTCAACACCGGCGCAGATTCGAGGCACGCGCCGTGACGCAAGCATGATTGATGTTGTGGCGTGAGACCCATAGTTATATTGAGTGACGACGCTGGGCGTGAGTCCTCGACTGATCGCTTTTATGTTGCATCAGATGTTGGTTATCATACATGTCTCCTCGCTTTATATAGATCGTTATGATTTAATCGCAGATTTTCGCCACATACTTGGTACTGTATCGACCTCCTTCGGGGCCGCGTTCATGCCGCAGTAGAGTACATCGGTAGTGGATCCTCGCCATAGGATCACGATCAACAGATTGGAAGCTCCGCTTTCTCGAGGCTTATTCTTTGGTATGTGTTTCCCTGAGTTGTAGGTTCTTGTACATTCAGGGGTATAGCGGGGCCCTGTCCCGTCATAGTTGTTGTAAATCTTAGAGGTCTGTAGTACTGTTGTGGCAAGGTGGTTTGTAAAAGGATTAAACTGCTCGCTTTTGAAAAGAGTTGTATACATATATTTTATTGGAAGGTAACCGTTTGGTTGACCTGTTTTATGATCATATATCTTGTTTCTTGTTAAAGTTTTATTTTTCCGCTGGTTATCTCTGATGTTGTATCACTAGGGTGCCCGGGGTAAGGCACCAGTCACGGGCCCGGGTTCGGGTCTTGACAAATTCGGCCTTGAAAGAGGTGGCAAAGTAAGTAGAAACAAAGGAAGTGCTGTCCGATTTTCCGTAGAATTTAGTGACTTTGCACTTATAATATTCTACGTTTGAAGTAAGACGTTAATAGACGTATTGTGGACATTATAGGTTGACATAGTACGTGCGGGATATTGTACTTAGCAAGTGGATTGACCCGAAGAGGTATGTAGAACTTTCCTATCTCCTGAGCATGAATAGTTGCACTTATATAGTACGGTAGACGTACAAGACTTTGATATCCTTTACTTGTTTTAAGAATGACCAAGTTGGGTGAGTTAGGGGATTAACTCACTTTTTAAAAAGTATTAAGGATGTCTTAAGTTTTCAAAAGTTAAGGGACTTGAAGTGTTTTAAGTATGTGATACTTGTTTCGTTTTAAAAGTATAAGTCCCTTGGATATAGGAAAATGTAATTGACTAATGTATAAAGTTAATGTAAGGACTTTATGGGAAGTTGGTTATATTAGCTTTATGGAAAGTTGAAAGAGAGATTTTGTCACGCCCCGAACCCCGGGCCCGTGACTGGTGCCCTACCTGGGCACCCTTCTACCTTAACAAAAAAGTAAACTGCGGAAATTAAATAACACCTCTTTTTTTTTTTTCAAAACCAACATACGTACAAGGGTAAAGCCGACAAGGCTGCCATAATATACATAATCAAAAGACACTACACTGTACATGAGTCCAATCCCACATATGAATACTGCACTTAAGAGTTTTATCAAATATGACGGACAAGGCCCCGCTGTACCCATAACCGCATAAAAGCTCAGATCAAGGAACTATACCAAAAGATAAACTCTGAGCAGGAGCTATCCAAAACTCGAAAGGTGGTCCTACACTGCAGATCACCAAATCACATTACCTAAACTCGCAGATGAATGCACTTCAAGGAGGTCAAGACGAAGAATGTACCAAGTATGTGAAACGATGAAATCAGAATGAAATCATAACGATCTAAACAAAACAGAGACATGTATGATAGCCAACCTACAATACACAATACATAAGCAAATATAAAGTCGTGGACGCATGCCTCAAAGTCATTACTAAATATAACCATGGGTCTCACGCCCATAATATCAATCATGCCCGGAATCCTTCTCACCGCCAGCGTCCATGATATAATATAACACCAATAGGCATACATGAATACTAAGTCCCACCGTGTCCTAAAATCAGACGCTAAGTAGGAAAACGAACCACCGTGATCCACTGCATCATAAACCGACGGCAAGTAAAAGCCAACTACCAGATTCACCAAGGCTATCAATCGACGGGGCAAGTACGAAGCTAACTACTGGATCCAAATTGCCGTCACGATATGACCGCCAAGTGCGAAAGCTATCTATCTGAGTTCATCAGACTAAATCGCGTAATAGCACTGACGGGGGAAAGTAAGAAAGCCAACTACCAGATCCATCCTGCGTCATCAACTGAGCGAGGCAAGTACGAAAGCTTACTACCAGATCCATCCTGCGTCACTAAATCTCATGGAGGGCCAATCCATGGAATAACAATATCCCACGTGGTCGCATGCCCCGGAATCCCACATCGTATAAGCATGACCATGGGGTAATACAAACAAATCCGGGAATCTAACCCGCCTCCTGGTCACATGCCCCGGAATCCCACATCGTATAAGCATGTCCAAGGAGTAACACAAATAATGGAAGCATACCCGTGGAATCCCACATCACTGTCGGTACGTCCAAGTAAACTTACAACAAGACAGTCGACCCTCCAACCGAGAGTCGCGGCAACGTAATAAAACATAATACTTGCACTCAAAAGCTATCACCAGCACACATAGGCAATTCTCAATTAAACAAGCCAAAGTACTTACCAAGGCACACATAGAATAATTCTCAATTAAACAAGCCAAAGTACTACATACGTACATTCTTTTCAAAAGACTCATTTTTATGTAAAACCCCAAGATACTAACACCCGTAGTATCAAGGTGTGTCTATTTTTCAAAGTAAGTTACTACACATTTAGAAAGCTCATTTCAAAGCTTGAAATCAAGTAACTTCAAATTTTCACAATCTAGGAAACTTATGCCTAATAATCAAAATAGACAACTTTCTTAACCTTCCATAAAGCCGTTATAACCAACTTCCCATAAAGCCGTTATAACCCTTTATGGTTTTAGACATATTCATTCCTTTTATAACCAAGAGACTTATACTTTTAAAACCAAGTATCACATACTTACAAATCAAGTTTCTTAACTTTCAAAATACTTCAAGTCTCTTAATCTTTAGAAATCAAGTTTCTTCTACTTTTAAACCTCAAGTAACTCACCCCTTTAAAACAAGTTACTTCTCTTAAATCATGTCATTTCTCCTCTCTTAAAACAATTAAGTAAATCACTCCTTTGACTCACCTAAAGTCATTATAACGACCCTTAGGTTTTGGAACTAAGGCACTAGTCAAAAGATTTGGAAACCACTTCCTTTTCAAGACTCTATGTACTTTAAGTAAAATACTTTCACTTTTAGGAATCCAAACTTCACTAAGGAAATGGATTATACAACTTACAATTTAAACATCAAAGTACAATCAAGGAAGTACATAGAACAAATTCTATTTTAGGCAATCCAAATACAACCAAGGAATGGATCATTTAAGGAGTAGGACATACTTTCTTTATCTTAAGGAATCATGCTAGAAGAGGAGATAGTTCACATACCTTTTCGGCTAAATCCACAAGCTAAGCCGAATACGCCGTACGTAGAATTGTCAACCTATAATGGTCACAACATGACTATCAATTTCTAGTCTCTAACGTAGAATAATACTAAGTAAGCGGTCTCTTATTCTACGGAAAATCGGGCAAAGACCTCCTTTGTTTCTACATACTTTGCCACCCTTTTCAAGGCCGAATACAATAACCAAACATGCCACATTTAAGGCTCAACATACCAACCAATCAAAGGGGATTACACGCCTTACAATACGTGTAAAATTCCGCCCCACAATTCATACGAAGTAGTTCCATATTTAAAGCCATTCTCGGCTATATAAACAACAACTCAAAGTCTTTTCCAATCCTTTTCCAATTCCAAGTTCTAAGGTCTAACATGTTATATAGTCATAAACAACTTCAACAACTACAATTTCCTTCTTTATACAACATACGCGATTTACTTAAACTAATAATCAACTTGAATTGTAATCTTAAGGCTAAACATGCTAGTTTTCGGATTAGGGTTCCAATAGCCAATATACTTATCAAACTTCATACTATATACCTCATGCCTTCTAATATCCATAGCTAAAACAACAAGTAATCTTAATTACTAAAGCGACAAGAATGTTACCTTTACAAGCCCTTAAAATTTCCAAGATTCAAAGTCGCTCCTTAGCAATTCTTAGCTCATTTCCTTATGTTCCAATCCGCTACAAGCACTCCTTAGAAACCTATGAAGAACCCATCTTCAAGTTCCAACTTCAAAGTTGAAGAACTCCTTAAGTTTTCGCCTTGCGACTAACGTGAAAACGCCATTTTTCCGAAATCTTTCTATTGAGATATCCTTACAATACCCTTAGGGACCTTGGGTTTAAGTCTTGTGAATAATGGATCAAAACTACAAATTTTTTGTGTGGGATAAGTCACAAACCCGAGAGCTCAATGTGTGAAGAACAATGTGTTCTGATTTTTCTAAGTGTTGGAGACTTAGTCTTGCACTAGTTGTCACGACCCGACCTCGCTCGCGATCGTGCCCTACCCGGGCACCTGCCTGGTATACATCGAGAATAGCAATGAACATACATGAAACTAAAAAAAAAAAAATAACGACAGATTAAACCACAGGTTAGCCGATAAGGCTACCTTCCTGGACACATATACATATACATAACAACAGCAGTTACATCCCTTTCTTTTTTTACAAACCGACCCACAACATGTGACTACTGCACTTAAGAATTACAATCACAAGTGACGGGCCCGCCATACCCCGAATGTACATAAGTCTACCACATCGTGAAACCGCACTAAAAGACAAGCTCCGGAGTGAAAGCGGGCTTCTTTCCAAAATCGAACAGAGATCCTAAGAGCAAGGATCACCAACTCGTACCTATCACTGCGGCATTTAACGCACTTCGGCGGGCCGCATAACAAAAATTGCAGTATGGAACAAAAATAAAATGAAATAACCAAATCATATCTGTATAAAAGAATGTCCTTTTAACTCCTGAAACCAATCATATATTAACCGTTCCTTTCCTTCTTTCGATAAGATTTAACAACATATTCTTACATACTTACTTAAGAGTTTAATCCAGTCTTTTTCACATAACTTACATATCTTACATAACATAATCCGCCCGCCGCTGGCTCTGCATCGTGGGAATCATATAACATAATCCGCCCGCCCGGGCCTTGCATCGTGGAATCATATAACATAATCCGCCCGCTCGGGGCTCGGTGCATCGTGGAATCATATAACATAATCCGGCCCGCCTGTGGGGCTCGGTGTAAGATGACGTAACCCGTCCTATGTGTAGGCTCGGGGTAATATGGCGTAATCCGGCCTATGTGTAGGCTCGGTGTATCTCATAACGTAACCCGGCCTATGTGTAGGCTCGGGGTAATATGGCGTAATCCGGCCTATGTGTAGGCTCAGTGTATCTCATAACGTAATCCGGCCTATTTGTAGGCTCGGTGTAATCTTCCTTACTTAACATTTTTAAATCATCACTTCACTTCTTCTTAAGTCGTCATAACAACTTCCCATAAAGCTATTATAACAATTTTTCATTTTAGAGAACTTAGACACCTTTATTCTTACAACATTAGGGAAACTAGCCCCAAAAATACTACGTACATACATACTTAAAAGAATCATATCGCTTAAAACTTCAAAATCCTTAAAAGACAATCAAAGTTCTTAGTCTTAAAACTTCATAACATGCGTCCTTAAAAGCCCATTGTCTTATACTTATAAAAAAAAAAAAAAAAAATATAAAGTTCCATACACTTCCAAAACCAAGTAACTTATTCTCTTAAAATCATATAACTTCCACTTTTAAAATCAATCCCCTTTTCACATATAAATTCAAGTCATTTTCGAACATAAAATCCACTTACTTACTTTAAACAAATCAAGACACATAGCCTTTAAATCAAATCTCATAATTTCCTAACCATTCTTACTAACGTCTCCCATAAGACCTAGTAAGGACTTAGGACAATTTAAACATACTCTTAACTTAGATTCAACAATGTAAATACTTCTTAACTTCTAAGAGTAGAAGGAATCTTGAAATACTATCACATGGATATTTCATACGTAGGATCATGCCAAAGAAAGTAGAGGTTCACATACCTCGCGACGATTATCGACAAGTAGCAAAATGCTCCAAAGTACTTCAACCTCGAGCTATTCCATTCTTCAAGTAGGATACGCTAAACTTAGTACTTCAACCTATCATGGCCACAATACGCCCATTAACCTCTTACTTTAAACGTAGAATATCCTAAGTGCCAAGTCACTAAATTCTACTAAAATCTGGACAAAGACCTCCTTTGTTTTTACTAACTTTGCCACCTTTTCAAGGCCGAATACAATAACCAAACAACCCCAATTGCTCACCACAATCTATAAGGTAGTCCAATACAAATGAATAACAAACTATTACAAACTATAAGTACAAATTCGCCACCTTAAGTTCAACAATACCAATTTAACCAATTTCCAATTCAATCCAAATTGGTAGCATAACAAGATATCAAGTCGCATTTGATTATATAAACCGTAATCTTCAAGTAATTAACATGCGACTATTCTAATAACGATCAAATTGTAATCCAACTTAACATGGCCTACATTACATTTCGAACTTCCAAGACCACAATCGATCTATAATCCTTATAAACTTCAACTTAACAACTTCATGCTAGCAACATGTAAAGCTAATAACAACAATATAATTATATAATCTTGTAACACTTATAAAAGACAAGATTATACCTTAACGATTCTTAATCCAATTCCAATCCAAGTCGCTTCCTTAGTAGTTTAGAACCTCTCCAAGACACTTCAATCCGTTTGTTGAGACCCTTAGAACCATACCAACAACTTTCCTTCAAACTTCCAATCCAAAACCTAGAAAGCCACTAGGTTTTTCACTTTGCGACTAATACGAAAACTCTCTTTTTCCGGGATTTTTCTATTGAGATATACTTACATAACACTCATGAACCTTGGTTTAAAGTGGGGGAATTATTGGACAACAATTGAAAATTTTTCCTTTGGAACCCTAGGTTGGCCGAGAGCTCCCTTCAATGCTCATCCAATTTTTCTTGAAAATTTGCTAAGTGTTAAGCCTTGTCTTGCACTAGGGAGCTTATATAAATAAATGGAGGGTCAAGATTAGAACAAATGGGTGGTTTGGATGCTTTTCACATGGATCAAGCTGTGGCATCGACCTAGTCAACAATGTCATGCTAAATGTCTTTGCAAGACTTGATCTTTTAATTTGTGGTCAAAAGACCATTTCCTCCATGTCACTTTCGTCCAAGACCATATAGGGGGGTGACACGTGTCGCCCTCCCGTTCGTCGCAATAATTCGTTTCCCGACAAATTCCAAAATTCCGATAAATTTTTTACAAGTCTCAAATCTCAACACTTGTGAGTTCTTATGTACGTTCTTAAAACATGTCCTGTAAGTACGGGGTGTAACACTAGTGTAGCATTTATAACACAATGGACAGCTTAGATTAAAACACTTGTGGGCTAGGATGAAGGACTATTAATGTTAAGCCAAGTGGACAAGTTGACAAGTCAACAATCTCAAGCTAGCAAGACTTATCTTCCTTGATGGTCAATGACCATTTTACCCTTACTATTTTCGTCCAAGACCATGTCGGGGAGGTGCCACGTGTCGCCCTCCCATTCGTCCATAAAATTCTGTAACCCTCGTGGGCCCCACAAAAATGTAAAATTCCTCGGGTGGGCCCCACATGACCAAATCCGTAAAAATAAAATTCCATAATGTTAATAAGTTCCATACTCTTCAAATAATGCATTTTGAGAATTCAATTCTCAACAATGAACATTTTTCCTTTCCGACGTTCGGAAGATTTTCCGTCGGAAAAACAATTCTTCCTTTCGTACCAATTTCCAAGTCTTGATTCCTTACGTACATTCTCTTATACATGTCCTGGACTTACGGGGTGTAACATTCTTCCCCCCTTAGAAACATTCATCCCCGAATGTTCTTAGTCGGTTTTCAAGCTATACAAACTCCGGCATAATCTCTATACTATGCCTATCAATCAAAACTGCACAAGACCAACGATGCCACACATGGCCACCACAACATACGTAAACATATCAATGGATCTTCCGTCCGCGACCCCTTCTCACAAAACTCGAAGGTTACAGTCTTCTCAAACACGGGATCCTTAGAGGTTCCTTTCTTTCCTTACTTGTCATACTTTCTCTTACTTCCAAACTTATTTAGTACCCGTACAAAATCTACTAGACTTGGGCCTTGCATCCTCGTGACCCTATCACATAGCGGGACCATATCCAACTGACATCACCCGATTCCATACTATCGATGGACCCGAAATGAGTCCATAACCCGACCCATCGTCACACTTAACTTCTCATTCTTAGTCTGAAATAAATCTTTCTCTTATCTCAAGGTACTTCTCACCCTATCCTCCCATTCACTAGAGGTTCGCCACATAAGCCAAAGTATTTCTACTGTACATCCTTCCCTATCGGTCTTTACACTTATTATGGGGTAACTAAAACTTGTGAACTCTACACAACTATAGTCTCAGTTCACTTTATCATTCTTGTCAACATTCTTAACTTTTCACTTTACTAATCAAAGTATTCCTACCTCTGGGGGTACTATCACTTACAACTGCTAGCAACAAAGGGAAAACATATATGCTAGGGCGAAATCTGAATCTATCAATGCACGTATGATTCAAAAGAATCGAAATATATTCAGAACCCCACGCGATGTCGCCTCCCGATCTCGCCTCGTAGTCACGCTATCTCTCGCGTTCAAGGACCGCGTAACCATAAACTCCACTCGACTTCTACCACTACCGGGCCGACATCCAACACCCCGCTCGGGGACGCATACCGCGAGGAAAGGGAACCAACTACCGGCCTCATAGGCTGAGCCACCTCACCGGTGCTCTTTCTAAAAGGACACACCCTCAGTATATGGCCCGAACGATCACAATAAAAACAAACACCTGTGCCATAACAACATTTCCCCATATGACGCTTACTACATCGGAAACACTGAGGAATAAGTGGCCTCGACTGAGAAAATCCTCTGCTCCTCCGGAGTTCGAACTCGGAGCTCGGACCAGCCTCAATACCTTGTGGGTCAAATCTCCCACCAGGGCCGGGGTATGTACCGGGTAGGCCGACGAATATCTCACTGGCCGAGGTCGCCGTCCAAAACTCACCGGATAACCAACCGGTCTAGCCTCTTACGCCGATCTCCGCTGCCCTCTACCCTCTCGTACACTGTCTGCATCGCCGAATAACCTCGTCGATGAAATCAGTAGCACCGCTTATCTTGGTCAATAACATAATCGCTTCCTCGCGACCTATAGTCTTCCCTAATCGAGAAACCGAGGCTCGTGCTGGGCCTCAAAACTCGCGCGCAAGAACTCACCGATCGCGCACAATATTCTAGATACCACGGGCATAAGCCCTATCAACTCTCGAGTCCGACTAGTAGCTTCGCTACTCCTTTGCCCTTCAAGGCCGGTTCTCCTCTCGAGGCATAATCAGAACACAAAAATACATCGAGAGGAATTATCTTACTAACACGCTCTATGGCACGATCTTAGAGTGAGAAGAATAGAAACCAACTCCTAAATGTCCCGTAGCTCCTGTTAATGGGTGTGGCGCGCAACACACCGATAATCAAGACTCTACTAGACACGGCCTCAGACATTCCGAGGATCGATCGCTCGATACCACTGTCACGCCCAACCTCAAGCTGCGGATCGTGCCCTACCTGGCACCCTTCTACCTTAACAACTAAGTAAATCATGGAAATTAAATAACACCTCATTTTTTTCAAAACTAACATACGCACAAGGGCAAAGCCGATAAGGCCGCCATAATATACATAATCAAAAGACACTACACTGCATACGAGTCCAATCCCACATATGAATACGCACTCTAAGAGTTTTATCGAAATATGACGGACAAGGCCCCGCTGCACTCCATAACCGCATAAAAGCCTGCATCATGAACTATACCAAAAGATAAACTCAATAGAGGAGCTATCCAAAACTCGAGCAGGTCCTACACTGCAGATCACCAAACTACGACCTAAACTCGCGACATGAACGCAGCTTCCGGGCGAGGTCAAGACGGGCATGTACCAAGTATGTGAAACAGTAAGTATTGTAATGAAATCATAATGTCTAAACAAAATAGAGACATGTATGATAGCCAACCTACAAGATACACAATACATAAGCCATATATCAAGTCGTGACGATGCCTCAAAGGCATTACTAATATATAACCATGGCTCACACGCCCATAAGATCAATCATGCCCGAGGAATCCTTCCTCACCGCGATCCCATGATATAATATAACACCAATAGGAATACATGAACACCAAGTCCCACTGTGTCCTAAAATCAGACGCTAAGTAGGAAAACGAACCACCAGATCCACTGCATCATAAACCGACGGGCAAGTACGAAAGCTAACTACAGATTCCAAGGCTATCAATCGACGGGGCAAGTACGAAAGCTAACTACGATCCACTGCTGCCACGAGATATGACCGCCAAGTGCGAAAGCTATCTACCGGAGTTCATACTAAATCGTAATAGCAGCGACGGGGCAAGGACGAAAGTCAACTACCGATCCATCTCGGCTATCAATCGAAAGGGGCAAGTACGAAGCTAACTACGGATCCACTGCTACTAAATCTCATGGAGGCCAATCCATGGAATAACAATATACCACGTGGTCGCATGCCCTAATCCCACATCGTATAAGCATGACCACGGGTAAACAAACAACCGAATCTAACCCGCCTCCTAGTCACATGCCCTAATCCCACATCGTATAAGCGTGTCCCAAGAGTAACACAAATAATGGAAGCATACCTGGAATCCCACATCACCGCTTCAGACGCCCAAGTAAACTTACAACAAGACAAACAATTCTCCAACTGAGAGTCGCGGCAACGTAATAAAACATAATACTTGCACTCAAAAGCTATCACCAGCACACATAGGAAATTCTCAATTAAACAAGCCAAAGTACTTATCAAGGCACACATAGAATAATTCTCAATTAAACAAGCCAAAGTACTACGTACGTACATTCTTTTCAAAAGACTCATTTTTATGTAAAACCCCAAGATACTAACACCCGTAGTATCAAAGTGTGTCTATTTTTCAAAGTAAGTTACTACACTTTTAGAAAACTCATTTCAAAGCTTGAAATCAAGTAACTTCAAATTTTCACAATCTAGGAAACTTATGCCTAATAATCAAAATAGACAACTTTCTTAACCTTCCATAAAGCCGTTATAACCAACTTCCCATAAAGCCGTTATAACCCTTTATGGTTTTAGACATATTCATTCCTTTTATAACCAAGAGACTTATACTTTTAAAACCAAGTATCACATACTTACAAATCAAGTTTCTTAACTTTCAAAATACTTCAAGTCTCTTAATCTTTAGAAATCAAGTTTCTTCTACTTTTAAACCTCAAGTAACTCACCCCTTTAAAACAAGTTACTTCTCTTAAATCATGTCATTTATCCTCTCTTAAAACAATTAAGTAAATCACTCCTTTGACTTCTAAAGTCATTATAACGACTTTAGGTTTTGGAACTAAGGCACTAGTCAAAAGATTTAGAAACCACTTCCTTTTCAAGACTCTATGTACTTTAAGTAAAATACTTTCACTTTTAGGAATCCAAACTTCACTAAGGAAATGGATTATACAACTTACAATTTAAACATCAAAGTACAATCAAGGAAGTACATAGAACAAATTCTATTTTAGGCAATCCAATTACAACCAAGGAATGGATCATTTAAGGAGTAGGACATACTTTCTTTATCTTAAGGAATCATGCTAGAAGAGGAGATAGTTCACATACCTTTTCGGCTAAATCCACAAGCTAAGCCGAATACGCCGTACGTAGAATTGTCAACCTATAATGGTCACAACATGACTATCAATTTCTAGTCTCTAACGTAGAATAATACTAAGTAAGCGATATCTTATTCTACGGAAAATCGGGAAGCACCTCCTTTGTTTCTACATACTTTGCCACCTTTTTCAAGGCCGAATACAATAACCAAACATGCCACATTTAAGGCTCAACATACCAACCAATCAAAGGGGATTACACGCCTTACAATACGTGTAAAATTCCGCCCCACAATTCATACGAAGTAGTTCCATATTTAAAGCCATTCTCAGCTATATAAACAACAACTCAAAGTATTTTCCAATCCTTTTCCAATTCCAAGTTCTAAGGTCTAACATGTTATATAGTCATAAACAACTTCAACAACTACAATTTCCTTCTTTATACAACATGCGACGACTTAAACTAATAATCAACTTGAATTGTAATCTTAAGGCTAAACATGCTAGTTTTCGGATTAGGGTTCCAATAACCAATATACTTATCAAACTTCATACTATATACCTCATGCTTGCTAATATCCATAGCTAAAACAACAAGTAATCTTAATTACTAAAACGACAAGAATGTTACCTTTACAAGCCCTTAAAATTTCCAAGATTCAAAGTCGCTCCTTAGCAATTCTTAGCTCCTTTCCTTATGTTCCAATCCGCTCCAAGCACTCCTTAGAAACCTATGAAGAACCCATCTTCAAGTTCCAACTTCAAAGTTGAAGAACTCCTTAAGTTTCCGCCTTGCGACTAACGTGAAAACGCCGTTTTTCCGAAATCTTTCTATTGAGATATCCTTACAATACCCTTAGGGACCTTGGGTTTAAGTCTTGCGAATAATGGATCAAAACTACAAATTTTTTGTGTGGGATAAGTCACAAACCCAAGAGCTCAATGTGTGAAGAACAATGTGTTCTGATTTTTCTAAGTGTTGGAGACTTAGTATTGCACTAGTGTAGCATTTATAACACAATGGAGGGCTTAGATTAAAACACTTGTGGGCTAGGATGAAGGACTATTAATGTTAAGCCATGTTTCGACAAGTCAACAATCTCAAGCTAGCAAGACTTATCTTCCTTGATGGTCAATGACCATTTTACCCTTACTATTTTCGTCCAAGACCATGTGGGGGAGGTGCCACGTGTCGCCCTCCAATTCGTCCATAAATTTCCGTAACCCTCGTGGGCCCCACAATAATGTAAAATTCCTCGGGTGGGCCCCACATGACCAAATCCGTAAAAATAAAATTCCATAATGTTAATAAGTTCCATACTCTTCAAATAATGCATTTTGAGAATTCAATTATCAACAACGAACACTTTTCCTTTCCGACGTGCGGAAGATTTTCCGTCGGAAAAACAATTCTTCCTTTCGTACCAATATCCAAGTCTTGATTCCTTACGTACATTCTCTTATACATGTCCTGGACTTACGGGGTGTAACAGATTTACTCTAAGTAAAATAAGTACGGATAAATGACTTGAATTAATGAAAGACAAATTGATTTTAAGGCATCAATTGTCTAAGGTTTTAAGAGAAAAGAAGTCACTTGATTTAGAAGCCTAATGATATTTCTAAAGATATTGTGACTTGTCTTGAAAAGTAATTGTGACTTGATACTACGGTTATTGGTATCTTGGAAGTTTTATATGAAAATGAGTCATTTTTAAAAGAGTAGAAGTATGTAGTACTTTGGGTTAAATTCCCGGATTTTTTTAAAGACATGTTAGTGCCTCAAGTAAACTAAAATGAGAGTGTATATGAACAAGACTAATAAGAAGTTAGGGGATTTCTTAACTTGCTTCTATATTGTATGATGTTTCAGAAGTGCTTATGTTATGTATGATAAGCCGGTAGGGCTTATGTTATGTATGATGACCGGTTGAGCTAGGGTAAGAGTATAAATGAGGGGTAAACCCCCAAGACGTTATACCACCTTCTCCAGGGTAAGAGTATAAATGAGGGGTAAACCCCCAAGACGTTATACCACCTTCTCCAGGGTAAGAGTATAAATGCGGGGTAAATCCCCAAGACGTTATACCACCTTCTGAGTATGATTGAGGGGTAAACCCCCAAGACATTATACCACTCCATGGATTTGCTACCCATGATGCGAGAAATACCTCATGCGGGTCCACTCGACCCTTGCGGGTGAAATTGTCACGACCCGACCCCGGGGCCGCGACTGGTGCCCTACCTGGGCACCCCGTTCAGGTGTACATCAGAGAAAAGCAGCGGAACATACACAACATAAACACATGTGCAAATAAAAACGTCACAGGCTAGCCGATCAGGCCGCCTTCCATAATATAACATAATCAAAAGTACAACTCGCTTCTACATTTCAACCACATATGTGAATACAAACTCTAGAATAACAATCGAACAATCGTGGCGGACAGTGGCCCCGCCATACCTCAATATACATGAATCTACTACTCGTGGAAACCGCATAAGAGATAAGCCTCCGAGCAAATGGAGCTTTTCTCAAATCAACCGAGATCCTATGAGCAAGGATCACCAACATGGTACCTAAACTCGCAGATGAACGCAGCTTCGGCGGGGCCGCATAACAAAAATTTAATATGGAATGTAAATAACGCATAAGAAACAGATCATAATCGCATAAAAGAATGTCATTTTAACTCCTGAAATCAATCGTATATTAACCGTTCCTTTCCTTCTTTCAATAAGAATTAACCTCATATTCTTACATACATACCTAAGGAATTAATCAAGTTTTTCCACATAACTTACATATCTTACATAACACAATCCGCCCTTTATGGAGGGACTTCTTATTTGGGAGCTTACTTTGATTATCCATACGTGATAACGTAATCCGGCCCATTTGCGGGACACGGTGTAATCGATAAATCATGTGGAATAATCCGCCCGCCGCGGCTGGTGCATCGGAATCATGTAGCATAATCCGCCCGCTGGAGCTTCCTGTAAGATGACGAACCCGCCATGTGAAGGCTCGGGGTAATATGGCGTAATCCGCCTATGTAGGCTCGGTGTATCTCATAACGTAATCCGCCTATTTGTAGGCTCCTGTGTATTTCATAACGTAATCCGCCTATTCGTAGGCTCCTGTATTTCATAACGTAATCCGCCTATTCGTAGGCTCCTGTGATTTTCCTTACATAACATTTTTAAACCATCTTTTCACTTCTTCTTAAGTCGTCATAACAACTTCCAATAAAGGTATTATAACAACCTTTCATTTTGAGAACTTAAGACACCTTTATTCTTACAACATTAGGAAAACTAGATCCAAAAATACTACGTACATACATACTTAAAAGAATCATAAAACCTCCTTTCTTTTTAAAGCTCAAATCACATACTCTTTTGGAAACCATCTTCTTAACTTTCGAATAAATTAAGAAGCCATACTTTTAAAATTTAGTCCTTTCCACTTATAATCAAGGCTTATGGTCTTAACACCTCGTAGCATACACTCTTTAAAATCATGTCGCTTATACTTATAAAATCATGTCCTCTATACTTTAGAAATCAAGTCCCATAACTTGAACAATAAAGTTTCATAATCCTTTAAAGAAAATCAAAGTTCATAGTCTTAAAACTTCATAACATACATTCTTTAAAATCCCTTTACTTATACTTATAAAATCATGTCATCTACACTTTAGAAATCAAGTCCCATAACTTGAAAATAAAGTTTCATACACTTCCCAAAACCAAGTAGCTTATTCTCTTTAAAACCATATAACTTCCACTTTTAAAATCAATCCCTTTTCACATATAAATTCAAATCATTTTTAAACATAAAATCAACTTACTTACTTTAAATAAATCAAGACACGTAGCTTTAAATCAAATCTCATAACTTCCTAACCATTCTTACCAACATCTCCCCTAAGACTTGGTAAGGACTTAGGATAATTTAAACATACTTTTAACTTAGAATCAACAACGTGAACACTTCTTAACTTCTAGGAGTAGAAGGAATCATGAACTAATATCACATGGCTATTTCATACGTAGGATCATGCCAAAGGAGGAAGGGGTTCACATACCGCGACGATTATCGACAAGTAGCAAAATGCTCCAAAGTACTTCAATCTTGATAGCTATTCCATCCTTCAAGTAGGATACGCTATACTTAGTACTTCAACCTATAATGGACACAATACGTCCATTAACCTCTTATTTTAAACGTAGAATATCCTAAGTGCTAAGTAACTAAATTCTACGGAAAATCGGACAAAGACCTCCTGTGTTTCTACTTACTTTGCCACCTTTTTCAAGGCCGAAATACAATAACCAAACAGCCCCAATTGGCTCACAACAATATAGAAGGTAGTCCAATACAATTGAATAACTAAACAGCCCCAATTGGCTCACAATTTAGAAAGTAGTCCAATACAAATGAATAACAAACTAAAAGTCCAAATTCGGCCACCTTGAGTTCAACCATACCAATTCTTATCAAATTTCCATTTCAATCCAAATTGGTAGCATAACATGATATCAAGTCGCAATTGATTATACTACTATAATCTCCAAATAAGTAACATGCGATTTATTTCTAATAGACGATCAATTAGTAATCCAACTTCAAGTGGCTTATATAACATTTCGGATTTAAGCTACAAGTAATCCATAATACTTATAAACTTCAACTTAACAACTTCATGCTAGCAACATGTATAGCTAACAACATCAATAATAAATATATAATCTTGTAACACCTTTAAAATACAAGATTATACCTTAACGATTCTTAATCCAATTCCAACCAAGTCGCTCCCTAGTAGTTTAGAGCCTCTCCAAAACACTTCAATCCGCCATTGAGACCCTTAGAACAACACCAACAATTATCCTTCAATTCTCCAAACAAAACCTAGAAAGACCATTAGGTTTTCGCTTATGACTAACCCGTAAACCATCTTTTTCCAAGATTTTTCTATTGAGATATGTTTACACTACCCTCAAGAACCTTGGTTTAAAGTGGAGTCAAATGGACAAGAAACAAATTTTTTCCTTTTCTTGTGCTAGAACCCGAGAGCCCTTGGCTATGGTTCTTCAATTTGTGTGAAATTCTTCTAAGTGTTTTAGCTTGTCTACTACTACTAGTATTATATAGTGCAATGTAGGGTCAAGATGCAAACAATTGGGTGGTTTGGATGATATCTTATAAAATATCAAGACTTTTGGGACCTTTGACTTTGGTCAAGAAACTCAAGCTCATTAATAGGAAGACTTTGTCATCTTAAGACTATGGTCAATGACCATTTTGGCCATGCCTATTTTCGTCCAAGGCATCAATAAGGGGGGGTGACAAGTGTCGCCCTCCCATTCATCACAATATTACGTTTTCCGACAATTTCACAATTCCGCTAAATTTACAAGTCTCAAATCTTAACACTTGCGAGTTCTTACGTACGTTATTAAAGCATGTCCTGTAAATACGGGGTGTAACATTCTTCCCCTCTTAGAAACATTCGTCCCCGAATGTTCTTTCGGAGTCAAGCTCATAATTAGCGACATAGTTTCCTTTCACAACCCCGACATACCAATAATGCCACACATGGCCCTAATACCTCGCACACGCATACCCGTCCATCACAAGCCCAAAAGAGGTTACCTTTTCGTACTTCCAACTCCTTCTAACATACATACCTAACTTCCATACCAATTCTGGCCACTAATCTTTGGAGTCACTCTATAAGACAATATACGACCATTTCCGGCTTTCACGACCTGGTTCCGGTGGAATGCGTCCACGAACCCATAAAACAATTAACTAGACTTGGGCCTTGCACCCTCGTGACCCTATCACGTAGCGGAACTACTACCAACTGATCCCACTCCATTCTAGGCCATGGGGAGACCCGTAACAGGTCCTTAACCCGACTCAGCGTCGCACTTAACTCTTATCCTTGGTCTGACTTAAAATCTTTCTACCCGAGAAGACCTCGCACATCTAAGGTCTCTGTCTTCAACATTCTTAGGCTCGCACCCGATGCCCAAGCCTACCTTATCACCTCCCCAGAACGGGTACAAAAACTTCTCATAATACTATGACCATGTTGTCTCGATCACAACAACCATTGCTTACTCTATACAGACCTCCTCCGAATAATTCTCTTAAGCTTACTACGCAGCTTAATCTATTAACATGACATTCCTTTAAGTTCCTTAACATGGCTTCTTAAGGGTTCACTACCCTATCAGACAACTCATCCCTTCCCAACTATCTCAAAACAACACATAAGATCTTGGCGAGAATTCATTAACTATTCCATACCTTCCCGGTATCTAGTTAGTCTTTACCACTCTTGGTAAATCTAAAACCATTCTAGGCAACCCATAAATGACCCTCATACATAACTCCGTATAGATGTATGTCACAATACCAACTATACAATATCATTACCAACCTGGATACGAAATCCACATAGTCCTTCCTGGGTCACTGTTGCCTTTCTCGTAGCTGCAATCAACATAACTCGTTAGGGAGGGACGACCCTAACAACACAGCTCTATCGTACGATCTCGGAGTGAGAAGAATGGAAACCAATCCTAAATGTCCTGCAGCCTCCTGATTATAGAAGTGGTGCACAACACACCGATAATCAAGACTCTACTAGACACGGTCTGTAGACACTTTCCGAGGACTAACTGCTCTGATACCACTTTTGTCACGACCCGACCCCGGGGCCGCGATCGTGCTCCTACGGGCACCCTGCCTGTGTACATCAGAGAAAAGCAGCGGAACATACACACCATAAACCCATGTGCAAATAAAAACGTCACAGGCTAGCCGATCAGGCCGTCTTCCATAATATAACATAATCAAAAGTACAACTCAGTTCTACACCAACCACATATGTGAATACTGCACTTAGAATAACAATCGAATAAATCGTATGATGTGGCCCCGCCATACCCCAATATACATGAATCTACTACCTCGTGGAAACTGCATAAGAGATAAGCCTCCGAGCAAATGGAGCTTTTCAAATCAACCGAGATCCTATGAGCAAGGATCACCAACATGGGTACCTAAAACTCGCAGATGAACGCAGCTTCCGGCGGGGTCGATAACAAAAATTTAATATGGAATGTAAATAACGCATAAAGAAATAGATCATAACTGCATAAAAGAATGTCATTTTAACTCAAATCAATCGATATTAACCGCCTTTCCTTCTTTCAATAAGAATTAACCTCATATTCTTACATACATACCTAAGAAATTAATCAAGTTTTTCCACATAACTTACATATCTTACATAACACAATCCGCCCTTTATGGAGGACTTTATTTGGGAGCTTACTTTGATTATCCATACGTGATAACGCAATCCGCCCATTTGCGACACTGTACTAATAAATCATGTGGAATAATCCGCCCGCCCGCGCCTTTGCATCGCGGGAATCATGTAGCATAATCCGCCCGCTCGTGGAGCTCGGTGTAAGATGACGTAACCCTATGTGAAGGCTCGGGTAATATGGCGTAATCCGCCTATGTGTAGGCTCTGTATCTCATAACGTAATCCGCCTATTTGTAGGCTCGGTGTATTTCATAACGTAATCCGCCTATTCGCAGGCTCCTGTATTTCATAACGTAATCCGCCTATTCGTAGGCTCTGGTGATTTTCCTTACATAACATTTTTAAACCATCTTTTCACTTCTTCTTAAGTCGTCATAACAACTTCCCATAAAGCTATTATAACAACCTTTCATTTTGGAGAACTTAAGACACCTTTATTCTTACAACATTAGGAAAACTAGATCCAAAAATACTACGTACATACATACTTAAAAGAATCATAAAACCTCCTTTCTTTTTAAAGCTCAAATCACATACTCTTTTGGAAACCATCTTCTTAACTTTCAAAATAAATTAAGAAGCCATACTTTTAAAATTTAGTCCTTTCCACTTATAATCAAGGCTTATGGTCTTAACACCTCGTAGCATACACTCTTTAAAATCATGTCGCTTATACTTATAAAATCATGTCCTCTATACTTTAGAAATCAAGTCCCATAACTTGAACAATAAAGTTTCATAATCCTTTAAAGAAAATCAAAGTTCATAGTCTTAAAACTTCATAACATACATTCTTTAAAATCCCTTTACTTATACTTATAAAATCATGTCATCTACACTTTAGAAATCAAGTCCCATAACTTGAAAAATAAAGTTTCATACACTTC
This sequence comes from Przewalskia tangutica, assembly GCA_029844215.1. NCBI lineage: Eukaryota > Viridiplantae > Streptophyta > Magnoliopsida > Solanales > Solanaceae > Przewalskia > Przewalskia tangutica. The sequence continues at coordinate 95,852,123 of CM056721.1, forward strand.
CCAAAACCAAGTAGCTTATTCTCTTTAAAACCATATAACTTCCACTTTTAAAAATCAATCCCCTTTTCACATATAAATTCAAATCATTTTTTAAACATAAAATCAACTTACTTACTTTAAATAAATCAAGACACGTAGCTTTAAATCAAATCTCATAACTTCCTAACCATTCTTACCAACATCTCCCCTAAGACTTGGTAAGGACTTAGGATAATTTAAACATACTTTTAACTTAGAATCAACAACGTGAACACTTCTTAACTTCTAGGAGTTGAAGGAATCATGAACTAATATCACATGGCTATTTCATACGTAGGATCATGCCAAAGGAGGAAGGGGTTCACATACCTCGCGACGATTATCGACAAGTAGCAAAATGCTCCAAAGTACTTCAATCTTGATAGCTATTCCATCCTTCAAGTAGGATACGCTATACTTAGTACTTCAACCTATAATGGACACAATACGTCCATTAACCTCTTATTTTAAACGTAGAATATCCTAAGTGCTAAGTCACTAAATTCTACGGAAAATCAGACAAAGACCTCCTTTGTTTCTACTTACTTTGCCACCTTTTTCAAGGCCGAAATACAATAACCAAACAGCCCCAATTGGCTCACAACAATATAGAAGGTAGTCCAATACAATTGAATAACTAAACAGCCCCAATTGGCTCACAATTTAGAAAGTAGTCCAATACAAATGAATAACAAACTAAAAGTCCAAATTCGGCCACCTTGAGTTCAACCATACCAATTCTTATCAAATTTCCATTTCAATCCAAATTGGTAGCATAACATGATATCAAGTCGCAATTGATTATACTACTATAATCTCCAAATAAGTAACATGCGACGATTTCTAATAGACGATCAATTAGTAATCCAACTTCAAGTGACTTATATAACATTTCGGATTTAAGCTACAAGTAATCCATAATACTTATAAACTTCAACTTAACAACTTCATGCTAGAAACATTTATAGCTAACAACATCAATAATAAATATATAATCTTGTAACACCTTTAAAAGACAAGATTATACCTTAACGATTCTTAATCCAATTCCAAATCCGAAGTCGCTCCCTAGTAGTTTAGAGCCTCTCCAAAACACTTCAATCCGCTTTTTGAGACCCTTAGAACAACACCAACAATTATCCTTCAATTCTCCAAACAAAACCTAGAAAGACCATTAGGTTTTCGTTTTGCGACTAACCCGTAAACCATCTTTTTCCAAGATTTTTCTATTGCGATATGTTTACACTACCCTCAAGAACCTTGGTTTAAAGTGTGGAGTCAAATGGACAAGAAACAAATTTTTTTCCTTTTCTTTGTGCTAGAACCCGAGAGCCCTTGGCTATGGTTCTTCAATTTGTGTGAAATTCTTCTATGTGTTTTAGCTTGTCTACTACTACTAGTATTATATAGTGCAAAGTAGGGTCAAGATGCAAACAATTGGGTGGTTTGGATGATCTCTTATAAAATATCAAGACTTTTGGGACCTTTGACTTTGGTCAAGAAACTCAAGCTCATTAATAGGAAGACTTTGTCATCTTAAGACTATTGTCAATGACCATTTTGGCCATGCCTATTTTCGTCCAAGGCATCAATAAGGGGGGGTGACAAGTGTCTCCCTCCCATTCGTCACAATATTACGTTTTCCGACAATTTCACAATTCCGCTAAATTTACAAGTCTCAAATCTTAACACTTGCGAGTTCTTACGTACGTTATTAAAGCATGTCCTGTAAATACGGGGTGTAACAGAAATAGTCCCAGGAGTAGGATTACTTAATGATACTGCGGGCGGGTTGTCCTGCTTTGATCGAGAGCCTCCTATTTTTATGCAGTAAGTATACTCTTATTTACTCTCATTGTTAGTAAGGCACAATGTACTGTAATTTGATTATCACACATGTCTCCGGCTTTGTTTTAGACTTATGATGTAATTACGTGATTTTCCGCTTTACATACTTAGTACATATTGTGTACGACCTCTTCCTGCCGCGCTCACGCCGCAGTAGGGTAAGGTGGTGGATCCTCATTCTTAGGATCACCGACAGGTGTCAAGCTCCATTTCTCCGGAGGCTTGTCTTTTGGTACAGTTTTCCCTGATGTTGTAGATTTTATGTACATTCAGGGGTATGGCGGGGCCCTGTCCCGCCACAGTTATTATTCCTAGAGGTCTGTAGTCACATTAGTGGTTTGGACTGTAAGAACAGAGTTGTACTGTTTTACTTTTGATTATGTATATTTTATGGAAGGAGGCTTTATCGGCTAGCCTGTGATGTTTATTGTCTAAACATGTTTATATGTTGTGTATGTTCCGCTACTATTCTCTGATGTATACCTGAACAGGGTGCCCAGGTAGGGCACCAGTCGCAGCCCGGGGTCGGGTCGTGACAAAAGTGGTATCGTAACGCTTAGTCTCGGAAAGTGTCTACTGCATCGTGTCTAGTAGAGTCTTGATTATCGTGTTGTGCACCACATCTATAATCGTGAGTCGCAGGACATTTAGGATTGGTTTCATTCTTTCTCTCGAGATCGCAAGAGAGCCGTCTTATTAGGTCAATCCTCCGACCTATTCTTATGTATCGCTTATGCCTCCACGGCGACCATGGCCCAGGCAAGGCAAAGCAGGAGTCGCTAGCGGTACTCAGAGGTTACTCTGACTCAGCACGCACTATGCCCGAGGTAGTAGGTCGGGCGAGTTCACCACACCGACAATATTAGAGGAGCCGAGAGCGCGAGCACCAGAGGTTCCTGCACGAGCCTCCAGCCCACACCAGAGCCGAGTATAGAGACTACGGGAGCAGATCCTGTTATTGACCAAAGATAGTAGCAGGGCGGCGCCGATGTGAGCAGGTGGCTAACCCAGAGCCGATGGGCCATGGATTCGGGATTTTCCGGGTTGTCATCCACCCGAAGTTCTATGGTTCAAGGTCCGGCGAGGATCCGCAGGAGTTTATTCGAAGCATACTGGACTATGCAGTGCTTAGGGCCTCGGAGACAGAGTCGCTATGCTAGCCTCTTACCGTTACGCGATATTGCGTTGAACCGGTTTGAGTCATGGATCCGCCGAGAGGTGAGGTGCTCTTCCACTGTTTGGGAAGAGTTCACAGAGGCCTTCCCGATCACTTTTTGCCTCCCGAGATGAGGAGAGAGCCCGCGTGGATAGATTTTTGACCTTGAGGCGAGAATGGGAGGACTATCGAGAGTACACCGAGTTTGACTCATTGCTGTATGCGCACACCATTGTAAACGATATGGCGCATAAAGTTCATCGCTATGTGACGGGGCTAGACCGTCATATGATTATCGCATGCTTGGGTGTGGCTCTTCAAATGGTATGGATATTGCCGTGACGCAGCCTATGCGCAGGGGATAGAGGACAGAGAGAGGATGATCACTGACTCAGCCACCAAGAGGCCGTGACAAGCAGGTCTCGTGGCATTTTTCGAGGCGACAATTTCGCAGCAGACTAGGTCCACATTTCAGCCAGCACAGAGTGCTCCTTCTCGGTTTTCTGGCAGGAGGTCTGATCAGCCGGGTCATTCAGGAGCAGGTCAGGGCTCCAGGACTTCGGGGTTTCAGGGAGGCAGAAACCGTCACCGATCGAGACCACCCACATCTCAGTGTGCTCGATGCGGTAGGTCTCACCCGGGCTTGTGCCGTATGGCTTCGGGAGCTTGTTACTCATGTGTCCAGCATGGCCATTTGAGGAGAGATTGTCCGTCCATAGGCGGCGGGAGTGTTATGGTTCACCGGCTGTGGTCGCTTCTTCGGATCTTCTTCTTCAGGTTACGCGCCCGAGGGCGTGGTGTTCATGGACCAAAAGCCGCGATGCAGGTCCCGGTGGAGGTCCCGCTTCTAGCGGTCCACGTAACCGCATATATTCCTTAGCCACCGCCAGATCGTGAGGCTTCCACGCCGCCACGGTGTACATTATTGATTTCATGTCAGGACGATATGGTTTGATAGATCTAGGTTCTACCTTGTCCTATGTCTCCTCTTATTTCTCGTAGAATCGGATAGAGCCTGTCGATAGAGCCTTTTGAGGTAGCTACGCCAGCTGGTGATTCGGTGTTAATGAGCGGTGTACAAAGGTTGTCCTGTTTATTTACACCGCCGACCCTAACAGACTTGATAGAGTCGAGATGACAGATTTTGATGTCATTATGGTATGGATCGTTGGCTTTTGTTATGCCAACGCTGATCAGAGACAGTTGGTCCGGTTCCGCTTCCAGTGAGCTACCATCGAGTGGAAGTGGCAACACGGCCGCCGAGTGGTAGGTTTATTTCTTACCTCAAGGCCGGAAGATGGTGCGAGCGGTACATCTATCATTTGGTTCGTATTTGATACAGAGGTTGAGGTTCCGCTTCTTGACCACATCGTGGTTAGGGAGTTTCCAGATGTGTTCCCAGACGATCTTCCGGGTATCCTTCATGAGAGGGAGATTGAGTTTTGCATTGACTTGTTGCCAGACACTCGACCTATTTCTATTCCGCCATACAGGATGGCACCTGCTGAGTTGAGGGAGCTGAAGGACCAGCTGAAAGATTTGCTGGAAAAAGGCTTTATCAGGCCTAGTGTTTCTCCTCAGTGGAGCGCCGCTTTGTTTGTGAAGAAGGATGGACGCCGCAGATGTGTGTTGATTACAGCAGTGAATAAGGTAACCATCAAGAATGTATACCCTCCCGTGATTGATGATTTGTTTGACCAATTGCAGGGTGCGAGGTGTTTCTACAAGATAGACCTGCGGTCTGGTTATCATCAGGTGCGAGTTCGAGAGGCAGATATCCCAAAGACTGCATTCAGGACCCAGTATGGGCACTATGAATTCAGGGTGATGTCTTTCGGTTTGACCAACGCTCTAGAGGTATTTATGGATTTGATGAACCGGGTGTTCAAGCCATTTTTGGATATATTTGTTATAGTATTCATTGATGACATCCTGGTTTATTCGCGTACAGAGCAGGAGCATACGGATCACTTGAGGACGGTACTTGGGGTCCTCCGGAGCCGACAGTTATTCTCCAAGTTCTCCAAGTGTGAGTTTTGGTGGCCTCGGTGGCATTCCCGGGCACATTATTGGGGTTGATGGTGTTCAGGTTGATACGGCAAAGATTGAGGCAGTCAAGTCTTGGCCGAGACCTACTACTCCGACCGAGGTGCGCAGTTTCTTAGGGCTGGAAGGTTATTATCGTAGGTTTGTGGAGCAGTTTGCTTCGATATCAACACCATTGACTAGCCGACTCGTAAGGCGCCTAAGTTCCAGCGACGAGGCTTGCGAGAAGGGCTTCTAGTTACTGAAGGAAAGGTTGACTACGGCTCCAGTTCTTACTCTTCCTGAGGGGTTAGACAGGTACGTGATTTATTGTGATGCCTCGAGTATCGCCAGGTGTGTTTTGATGCAAAGACAACAAGGTTATAGCCTATGCTTCCCGCCAGTTACGGAAGCATGAGAGGAATTACCCTACCCACGACTTAGAGTTGGCCGCAGTTATTCATGCCTTGAAGATTTGGAGACATTATTATATGGGGTTCATGTGGATATTTATATTGCACCACAAGAGCCTCCAAGATATCTTCAAAGTATGAGCCGAACTCATGGCGCAGACGGTGGTTAGAGTTGTTAAAAGATTATGATGTTGATATTCTATACCATCCGGGAAAGCCAACGTGGCTTCCAGAGGTACGCAGAGAGACAGATGGTCCGAGATCGACAGCGAGCCTGGGTTCGATTGATCGACACCGATGACATGGTACGGGTTCGTGAGGTTGCTAAGTCTTTGAGGAGGTGAAGAGGCGACAGTATGAGGACCCAGTGTTAGTACGGTATCGAGATGCAGCTCTTCAGGAGGAGAAGAGTCTATTATAGGTAGCGCCTGATGGGGTGCTAAGATTTGAGGGCCGGTTGTGTGTTCCCGATGTGACAGGACTTCGTCAGCAAATTCTGGGGAAGGCACACAGTGCTCGTTATTCTATTCATCCGGGGTCGACCAAGATGTACCATGACCTCGACGATGTATTGGTGGACGGCACGAAGAGGACGCGGGCGTTTTGTTGCCTGATGTCCTAATTGCCAACAGGTCAAGGTCGAGCACCAGAGGCCTAGTGGGCTATTGAGATTCCGACATAGAAGTGGGAGGTGATCAACATGGACTTTGTTACCGGGTTACCTCGTACTCAGAGGAAGTACGACTCCATTTGGGTTATTGTTGACAGGCTGACAAAATCAGCCCACTTTCTTCCAGTCAGGACGATGTTTTCGGCTGAGGACTATGCCAGATTGTATATCAGAGAGATTGTGAGACTGCACGGAGTCCCTGTGTCGATTATATCAGATAGAGGAGCCTGCTTACGCTAACTTCGGAGGTCTTTCCGTATGGGATTAGGGATACAGTGAGTCTCAAGACATCGCTTTATCCTCGATCGACGGCAGCAGAGCAGCGCACTATCCGCATACACTTGAGGATATGATGCGAGCTGCGTGATTGATTTCGTGGTAGCCGAGAATCATTTGCCTCTTGTGGAGTTTGCTTATAACAACAGCTACCATTCCAGTATACAGATGACGCCATACGAGGCTTTGTATGGGCGGAAGTGTAGGTCGCCGATTGGTTGGTTCGACGTGGGCGAGATGCAGTTGGTTGGCCCAGATTTGATTCAGCAGGCTGTGGATAAGGTGAAGCTTATCCAGGAGAGATCAGCGCTCGTAGTCGGCAAGTCATATGCAGATAATCGGCGTCGACATTTGGAGTTTCAGGTAGACGATTGGGTCTTCTTGAAGGTATCACCCATGAAGGGTGTGATGAGATTCGGAAAGAAGGAAAAACTTAGCCCAAGGTACATTGGGCCCTACCAGATCATCCGTAGATGTCACGACCCGAACCCGAGCCCGTGACTGGTGCCTTACCCCGGGCACCCAAGTAGCCATACATCAGAGTAATCAGCGGAATATAAAACAAGACATGAATAAAGTGAAGTGAATAACAGTTATCTGAGAAAAACTTGCCTTGCGGCATATATATATATATCAACTAGAACAGTTACAGGTACCAAGTATGTGAAACTGAAAATACTGTAAATGAAATCATAGTAGTCTATATAAAGCAGGGGACATGTATGATAACCAAACTACAGTTCACAATAAATAAGCAGTCATGTCAAGTCAGGGACTCACGCCCTCAAAGTCATCACTCAATTATAACTATGGGTCTCACGCCCACAACATAAACAATAGTGAAATAGATATATCAGAATCGGTCTTTTCTAGGCCGCTAATGATCGAAAGGCCAATCGCCCATAGTATCATTATGCGTGCCTAATCTCGACTTCCCGCAGCCCGCATAGGTCACACATAGACCCGCATAGTCGTATAGACCGCATCGCGGTAGCTAACCCCTGCATTCTCCGACTCCGCACCGCATAGTCTCAATAGACCGCATAGTCACATTGCATCGCATAGGCATCCCCGTGACGGATAAAACACCCGAATGATCAACTCGAGCATACCGCCGCCCGCATAGTCACATAGACCGATAGCCGATAGACCGCATCAAGCGTGGCAAGCCCTGTGATAACAAGTCAAGGGGGTATGTGATATAGTAACAGTACAACGGGCTTAAAGTTTAACAACATAAGCACAACAAGAATAACCCCCTTACACAACACCACAAGATACTAACATACGTAGCATCCTAACATGTTTACTTATCAAATCAACAAGAAAGTATTACAAGGCTATCACAAACCAATACAATCAAGTTCTTCACACAAGGTACCTTCTACTTTATGTTAACAAGTTCGGGTATTTATCCCCAAAGTACTTCATACATTAACTCTTTAAAAGATCCGTTTCTTTCACAAAAGTCACACAATACCCGTAGTATAAAAATAGAGTGACTATCTTTTTAAGTAAACCAAAACACTTCCCTTTGTAAAATCAAGTAACCACATTATTTTCCAAACGTTCAAGTTTGCCTAATTTCAAATGCTCAAGTTTCTCATTTTCGAAAGGTTTCGTAGTTCATAGTTTTTAATCACTTAATGATATAATTCTCCTTTAAAACAATTTGAGAAACATATGCCTTATATGTGAGTAGGTAATATCATTTTGTCTCATCTTAGCTTCTATGCAGATGGAGGTTTCTACTGGTTTTAATAATACTTTTTTAGTCAATACATTTCCCTTATTAGCGCTGCTGTGGTTTGTTCGATACTTATTCTCATTTCCGAAATCATTAAAACATTATTCCTTTTACAAACCAAGTACTCATTACTCACGAATGAGGTTTCACACAAAAACTCATATTAATTTATTTAAGTCAAGTCTCTTATCTTTTAAGATCAAGTCTCTTAACTTCTAAAATTAATAAACCATTCTTTTTATCTCTCTTAAGTCGTTATACCTAACTTCCCATAAAGCTAGTATAACTCTTAAGCTTTTAAAACCAAGTATTACTCTTCTTTCAAAAAGGTTTCTTAATTCTTTTGAAATACTTCAAGATTCTTATTATTGCTTAAGTCGAAAGACATTGCCGACAACTACGCTCGCTTAACACACGCACGCTCACCGCACTATATATATATTCTTTTAAAATATTATGCTCAAGAGGATAGGAAGGATCACATACCTCGCGACGATTATCGACTATTAGCAAAACGCTCCACGGCTATAACCCGGCTAGCCTCGTCCACCTTTCAAGTAGTACATGCTACTCGCAGATCAATCAACCTATAAAGGTTATACAAGTCTATCAATGCCTAGACTACTCTTGTAGAATATTATTCTGATGTGATTTCAGTTCAAGTCTATTCTGTAATATCCTTCTATTACAGTTCAATTCTCTTCTATGAATCTTATATTCATTTCTATACAACTACAGTATGTAATTTCCAATTACAATAGAAGGATAGGATTATTTACCTCGGTAAGCCCAAAATTATCCAAGTTTAATGTCGATCCTGAGCAACGTTTAGCTCCTACTCCGGGTGCTCCAACCCGCTCCAAACAACCCTTAGAAGTTCTACGAAACTTCTTCCTAATACTTCAACCAACTGTGAAGATTTTCCTTAGGGTTTCATTTAGTGACTGAAGGGAAGTATAATGGTATTTCTTGTTATACCCTGTATTTCCGGAGTATGTACGTGAGGGCGTACGTACGAAAGTTTAGCCTTAAAGTTAGGCCAAGTTCGAAAATTGTACACAACTCGCTAAAAGAATCGTTTTCCGACGAAACGTTTCCACAGCTTTCGTAGGGAAAATTCCGGCTATGCCATTTCTAATTTTTGCGGATTTTTCCGAGAGACGAAACATTTTGGACCAACGGGAGGGCGACACTTGGCACCCTCCAATTGGTGGACTTGAAATCGTCCCTTGGACGAATTGGAATAGGATGGCACGTTTTTTGTGCCTTTGCACAAGTCAAGGAGTTGGTAGGATATTTGTGTGTAGTAAATCCTCACCCTACACTTGCCTTGCACTTGTCTTCATCTTGGCCATTGGTTGGCCATGGCTTGAGCTATAAATACCCCCCTTAAGATGAAGAGTTCTTCATCCACAAATCTTTCCAAGTCTTGAAAATCCTCTCCTCTCCTCGAGCCTTGTTCGCCCAAACACTCCCTCCCTCAGTGAAGTTTGGCCGAGGGCCTACTCCCCCTAGCCTAGCCGAAATCTACCCCCCCTCCCGTGGTAGAAAAGTTGCCTTCTAGTATTGTTATAATGCCCAAAATACCCTAGCCCAAATCCCTTAGTACTTAGTAGAAGTTGTGAAGAACTTCTAAGGTTTCTCGAGCTATCTGAGCGCATAACTTAGGAGCTAAGCCTTGCTCCGGATCGACTTTTATCTAGGATATTATTGGGCTTACCGAGGTAAATAATCCTAACCCTCTTTGTATTAGAGAATGCATACTGTAGAAGTATAAGAATAAGTATTAAATACTTAGAAGGATATTACGGAATAGAATTGAACTGTTATCACAGTAGAAGGGTTTAAAAGAAGGATAATTGAATCAGACTCACATAGGATCGTTTTCACATGAGACTTATATAGCTCACCGGTAGGGTTGTACGCCCGACTTTCCGTAGAATTGTGAACCCTCTGCTTAGAATGACCTTGAGTAGTCTAGACTTTGATAGATGTCTGTGACTATTATAGTCGATTCTCTCGCGCGACATATTCAACTTGGCGGAGGTTTTCACGGAAGGTATGTGATTCTTCCTAAGCATGATATTTTAACATATATATAGTACCAGAGACGCATACGTGTTAATCGAATAATAACTACGGCAATGTCGTTTGACTTAAGCCTGAATAATAACTACGGCAATGTCTTTTGACTTAAGCCTGAATAATAAGAATCCTAATCCATTTCAAAAGAACTACTGAATCATTTTTTTAACAGAAGATAAATATTTGGTTTTTAAAACAATAGCTTAAGAGTTATACTAGCTTTATGGGAAGTTAGGTATAACAACTTAAGAAAGAACTGTTTACTTGTTTGTTTATAAAAGCCTTGTATTGATTTCTGTTAAGTGTAGTAAGATTGTTTGATAAGTAGACATATTATGATGCTACCTGTGTTAGTGTCTTGTAACGCCGTAAGTGGTCATTCTTGCCAGGCTTACGCTAAACGGTAAGTCCGTTATCATATTATATCACCTACCCTCGACTTATTATACCGGTGGCTTGCCTCGACGCGGGTCTATACGGCCTACGCGGTCTTTGAGACTATGCGAGCAGCGGTATGCTCCGTGATTGATCATTCCGTGTTTAGCCCGACGCGGGGATTCCTATGCGTCCGGCTGAGACTACGCGTCTTCGAGGCTATGCGGGTGCGAGCCTAGGCGGATGCCGGGGTCTGCCCCCAATGCGAGGAATACCACGCGGTCTGCAGGTGACCCATGCGGATCGAAGTCCGTGACTAGGCACGCACGATACTATGGGCGATCGCCTTGCTTCGATCATTCGCGCCTAGACTAGACTCGCTACGCTTTTCCTATTATTATTGTTTCAGGATAGCACTACGTGCAATTGAACCGATTATATTTGTGAAAAGGTTTTAAATACTTTGATTTCACTTTAAGTACTTTATAGTTTCACATACTTGGTACTGTCAGATCGACCTCCTTCGGGCCGCGCTCATGCCGCAGTAAAGGAAAGCAGTGCTAGATCCGCATCCCAGGATCTTTTGCGCGTGTCGAGCTCCATCTTCTCCTGAGGCTCTACTTTGGGTATGATCTCCCTGTCAGATAGTTTTGTACAAGGGTATGGAGGGCCCCGTCCCGCCATAGTTATTTACTTCCTAGAGGTCCAGTAGTACTATTGTACGCTGGGATGTAAATCGCAAAACTTGAGTTATATATATTATGCCGAAAGGCAAGCTTTTCATCGATAAATCGCTTGCTTTTACTATGTTTCGCCTTGTTTTATATTTCCGCCGTTACTCGACGATGTATGACTACTGGGTGCCTTGCAAGGCACCACCACGCCCCGAACGGGTCGTGACAAAAGTGGTATCGAGCATTTAATCCTCGGAAAGTGTCTACGCATCGTATCTAGTAAGTCTTGATTATCGGTGTGCACCACACCAATAATCGTGAGGCTATAGGATATTTAGGATCGGTTTCATTCTTCTCACTCGAGATCGTGCCTGTAGAGCCATGTTATAGGTCGACCTCTAACGTGTTCCTTTCCTCGTAATGCGCTTATGCCTCCACGTAGCGCACCCGCCCGTGGCGGCAAAGCAGCCGAGGAGTCGCTAGCAGACACCCAGAGTTACGAGGGCTCGTGCCCGCCTATACCCGAGACGGCGAGTTCCATGACGCCGCCCCAAAGAGAGACCGCAGCATCTGCACTCCACCCCACACTGGAGCAGGAGATGGGGTACGCAGAGACGGCCCGCTTATTTGCTCCTGATCAGGCTGACATGAGACCGATCGACGCAGCAGCCTCCCAAAGAAGACTGTAGGCACCCGAGGCGCATAGCTGAGGCTACTGGATTTCCTTAGTTGTAGCCCGCCGTAGTTTTACGGTCGAGGCCGAGGATGATCCGCAAGAGTTCATCCGTCGCCGCAGGATCACGCGGGTGATCAAGGCTTCGAGACCGAGTCCGTGATATTCGTTCGCATCGGCCGCGTGATACCGCAATGATCGGTTTGATTCGGAGCTTTCCTGTGGAGAACATACACCTCCAGCAGTATGGGATGAGTTTTCGAGGCTTTTTCACACACTTCTTGCCTCCGCAGATGGTGAGGGCACGAATCGATAGATTCTTGTTCTCGAGACAGGAGAACGCATGCCAGGAGTACAATGTCGAGTTTGATTCTTTGGCTCGATATGTCCTCGCACCGTAGCGGATATGGAGGACCGGTGCATCGCTATGTCATCGGGCTAGATGATTACATGGCCGAAGTCTTGTGCGTGTGTCCTTCACTAGGTATGGACATTACCCGCACGCAGCTCATGCACCAGATGCGGCGAGCGAGAGACCGCCGGCAGAGCGATATCGCCAAGCAGGCGCCAAGATGGCCGGTTCTTTGGTGGTTCTCGTGGTGGGCGATCGCCAGAAGTCCAGATTTGCACCACACCGCGCAGAGCGCCCTACATCATCTTCGGACAGCCAGAGCAAGCGTGTCGTGGCCCAGGACTTCGGATTTGCAGCAAAGGTGCTAACCGCTCGAGGTGTGCTCGCAGTTCGTTGTGGTAGATACCATTCTCGAGCCAGACCGAGCTTGCTATACTTGTGGCCGCAGGTCATTTCGCGAGTTTGTCCGACCGGGCGGCGCTGGTGGTAGGCTCACCGGTGGTCGCTGCCGCTTCTTCATCCTCGACAGCTACTCGCCCCGAGGGCAAGGTACTCATGGACCAGCGGGTCGCGGCAGAGGTCGCGGGCGCAGTCCAGCTTCTAGCGTCCTCGAACCGCATTTATGCTTTGTCCACCGACAGATCGTGAGGCCTCACCGATGTCGCCACGTACCTTATCGGGCTCGGGTTTGATGTGTATGCTTTGATAGATCCGGTTCTACTGGCCCCATATATCTCCCTTGTTGCTAGTAGGATAGGATAGAGCCCGAGTCCATAGACCCTTTCGAGGTAGCTACGCCACTGGTGATCTGGTAGCTCGGCGGGTATATAGAGCTTGTCCTCGACCATTTACGCCGTCGACCAGCCGACTTGATAGAGTCGAGATGATTGACTTCGACGTGATCATGGGACGGATTGGCTAGCTTCTGCTACGCCAATGTAGACCGCAGAGAGAGTAGTACGGTTCCAGCTCGGCGAGCCGTTGTTGAGTGAGGAGCACCAGACGCCGGTGGTAGGTTTATTTCCTACCTCAAGGCTAGGAAGATGGTGCGTATGGGTATATCTACCATCTCGCTCGGTGTTTGATACTGAGGCTGCGGTACCAGATTTTCAGTCAGTCCCAGTAGTCAGAGAGTTCCCAGACGTGTTTCCAGACGACATCCCGGGTATCCCTCCTGAGAGGGAGATCGAGTTTTGTATAGATGTGCTACCAGACACTCGGCCTATTTCCATTCCGCCATACAGAATGGCACCTGCCGAGTTGAGAGAGTCAAGGACCACCGAGAGATTTGCCGGAAAAGCGGCTTCATCAGCCTAGTATTTCTCCCTCGGGAGCGCCGTATTGTTCGTGAAGAAGAAGGACGACGCCGCGCATGTGTGTTGATTATGTGCAATGAACAAGGTGACCATTAAGAATGTATACCCCTTCCTGTGATTGATGATTTGTTCGACCAGTGTGGCGCGAGATGTTTCTCCAAGATTGATCTGCGTCGCTATCATCAAAGTGCAGTCGAGAGGTGGATGTCCCTAGGATCGCATTCCGCATCTTGCAGACGCATTATGAGTTCAGTGGTCATGTCTTTTGGTTGACCAATGCTCCGCGGTATTCATGGATTTGATGAACCGAGTGTTCAAACCAATTTTGGACACGCTTGTGATAGTGTTCATTGATGATATCTTGGTTTATTCTCGCCAGAGCAGAGCACGCGAGCATTTGGCGATCGGCCGACAGCTTCTCCGACTAGCAGCTTGTACGCCAAGTTTTCCAAATGTGAGTTTTGGTGACTTCGTGGCTTTTCCGGGCATATTGTCGGGGCCGATGGCATTCGAGTGGATACGCCAAGATCGAGGCGCAGTAACTTGCCTAGACCTACTACTCCGGCAGAGGTTCGCAGCTCGGGCCTCGCAGGATATTATCGCGGTTCGTAGAGAAGTTTGCTTCTATCTTCGCATTCATTGACTAGGGTCGACTCGTAAGGCAGCAAGTTTCATGGATCGATGTCAGGAGCGTGGTTTCGATTCGAAGAGATCGACGACCGCCTCGCTTCTTACTCTTCCGCAGGGTCCAGACGGTTATGTTGTGTATTGTGACGCCGTGCATCGGGTTGGGATGTGTGTTGACGCAGCAGGCAATGTTATAGCGTATGCATCCCGAAAGTCAAGAAACACGAGGAACTACCCCACCCATGATTTGAGTCGCGCCGTGATTCACGCCAAGATCCGAGGCACTATTTGTATGGGGTTCACGTGGATATTTATACGCACCACAAGAGCCTCCAAAGATATCTTCACCTGCAGAGCCGAACTTACGGCAGACGTGGTTAGAGCCGCCAAGGATTATGATGTTGATATCCCGTACCACCCGGGAAGGCCAATGTCAGGCGTACGCTCTTAGTCGTAGTCGACGGGGAGCTTATCGATGTGCACCAATGGCGAGGGACATGGTTCGTGATTTGCATCAGTTAGCGAGCCTTGGTGTCCGTTTGATTGATTCTGATAGCAGTGGGGTTAGAGTTCGTGAGGTTGCCGAGTCTTCCATCATCGAGGAGGTGAAGAGGCAATAGTTTGAGGATCCAGTTTTGACACGTTATCGTGATACAGCTCTTCGTGAGGGCAAGGGTCCTTTTGAGGTAGCACCTGATGGGGTGCTAAGGTTTGAGGGCAGGTTGTGTGTTCCAGATGTTTCGTGACTTGGCAGCAGTTCTGGGGAAGCACACATCGCGCGTTACTCTATCCATCCGTGGTCGACCAAGATGTACCACGACCTTAGATCCGTATTGCGGGATGGCTTGAAGAGGACGCTGCGAGTTCGTAGCTCGCCCGTGGTTGTCGCAGTGAAGGCAGAGCACCGCAGGCCCGGTGGTTTGTTACGCATTTAGAGATCCCGACCGAAGCCGAGGTGATCAACATGGACTTCATCACGATTGCCTCGCACTCGCAGGAGACATGATTCTATATGGGTTATCGCCGACAGTCGACGAAATCAGCCCACTTTCTTCCCGTTAGGACGACTTTCTACCGAGGATTATGCCGACTTTACATCCGAGAGATCGCCGATCGCACGGAGTCCCTATTTCGATCATATCGCATGCAGGAGCCCGCCTTACGCTAACTTCGAGGTCTTTCCAGAGAGGTTTAGGGACGCAGTGAGCCCGAGTAATCGCATTCCATCCACGCATGACGACAAAGCCGAGCGCACTATCCGCACTTCGAGGATATGTCGAGCCCTGTTATCGACTTCGTGGGTAGCCGAGGATCATTTGCCTCTAGTTGAGTATGCATACAATAGCTACCACTCCGATTCGGGATGGCGCCTTTACGAGGCTCAGATGTGTCACGACCAACTCGGCGGATCGTGCCTTACCCGGCACCCTAGTGATACAACATCGAGTAATCACTGAACATAATACACATACATGAAACAAATGAAGTACAAAACAAGAATGAGGAAAACTTGCCTTTCTAAGATATATAAATAACAACTCTTACAAATGAAGCTTTAATCCTTTTACAAACTCCGCCCACAACAAGATTACATGCACTTAAGAAAATGATACGACAACAATGGCGGACAGGCCCGCCATACCCCGAATGTAAATACCTACAACGCATGTGGACTATACCAAGATAAGCCTCCGAGAAACGGCTTTCCCAAACGCCGAATCGCGGACCCAAGAGCGAGGATCAACGATCGTGTACTTTACTCATGCATGAACGCCGTTATACCCGTGATTTCCAGAGTATGTACGTGAGGCGACGTACAATTTGAGCCTTAAGTAGGCATAGTTTCGAAATTTGTACACAAGTGCCGAAAGGAGTCGAAACGCTTCCACCTACGCTTGGGAAAATTCCGCTATGTCATTTAGTATTTTGATTTTTCCGAGCGACGGAACATTTTTGGATTAACGGAGGGTGACACTTGTCACCTCATTGACGGCCAAGAGAAGGCCTCGCCGATTGGCTCCTCTTTTGTGCCTTGCTTTGTGGCTTGTTTTGTGGAGTGTTTTGTGGAGTGTTTTGTGCACTTGGCTTGATCTTGGCCTTACACTTGCCTTGCACATGGCTTGATCTTGGCCATTGGTTGGCCTTTGGTTTTGCTATAAATACCCTCTCAAGACTTCTTCATCCACTCTTCACTTGCCTAAGTCTTGAGAACCCCTCCTCCTCTTGTTGACTCGCCCAAGAGCCCTCTCCCCTCAGGAAGGCCTTTGGCCGAAACCTTCCCTTGGAGCCTAAACTGAGAACACCCCTCCCTAGGGTGTTGTTCTCGTGTCACTTTGTGGTATTAAAATACTCTCCAAGTATTGTTATAATGCCCAAAATACCTTAGCCTTATACCTTGTAGTATTCCAAAGTTACCTCTATACGAGTCCTAAATACTACCTTTGTCCTTTAGTCTCAAACCGAAACCCTAAGGAAACCTTCACCGTTGGTTGAAGTTTTGGAGAAGTTGGATAGTAACTTAAGGGTTGTTTGGAGCGGATCGAGCACTCGGAGTATGAGCTAAACCTTGCTCAGCGCGACATTATACTCGGATAATTTTGGGCTTATCGAGGTAAACACTATCGTCCTTCTATTGTAATTGGAAATTACATGTTGTAAGAATATATAGTTGAAGTATACTATATATAGAACTATACTTAATCGTGGCAATGTCTTTGACTTAAGCTCAAGAATTAAGAATCGAATCAGACAGTAGAATTGTACACGCCCAAACCCTCCGGTTGGCTTGCACTCGATAGATGAAGGAGATTTACGCCGTGGGGAGACGCCGCCAATTTTCGAGAATATTCTACGTCAGGGTTCAGATGATAATAGGCGCCAGTGGCCTTATAGGTCAAGTACGGTGGCGCGATTTACTCGCTTAAGGAGTAGCCGATCGTTGGAGCGTATTAGTCGATACTCGCCGCGAGGTATGTGAACCTCTTCCTATCTCTTCCTACGAGCAGTATATTGGAACTATGTAGTACGGTGACGCATACGTGTTAATCAGGTTTGATTGTTTAAACATAAAGTGTTATAACGCTATGGGAAGTTGATTATAATCTTTATGTAGGTAAGAAAATACTTTGTGGTTTTAAAAGGTAATCGATGGAATTATAATCGCTAGTTATAATAAAGAACTTGATGTATTTCAAAAGATTTCTAAATCGCTTTGGAATGAGAGTAACACTTTGTTTTAAAAGGTTTTAAAAAGAGTTATACTAGCTTTGACGGGAGTTAGGTATAATGTCTTAAGAGAGGTAAAGAAAATGGTTTACTAATGTTAGAAGTTAAGAGACTTGATCTTATAAGATAAGAGACTTAACTTATTTGTTTTAATGTGGATGTTGTGAAACCTCATTCATAGTAATGAGTACTTGGTTTTATTTAAAGGATAATGTTTTACCGATTTCGAAATCGTAATGTATCGGCTTAATAAAGGAAAATGTATTGAATAATGATGTATCGTATTAAAACCAAAACCTCCATCCGCATAGAAACTAAGATGAGACAAAATGATATTACATTTTCTAGATCATGGTCTTTGTAATAAGAATGTTGTAAACAAGAATAACCTACTCTCACGAGACTTATATTACTCAATTGTTCTAAAAAGGAATCGTGATTAAGTTTACGAACTATGAAACCATTTGAAAAGAGTAATCAAACTAAACCGAACTTAGGAAAAGAATGTTACTTGATTTTGAAAAGGAATGGTTGGTCATTCTAATACTACGTATCGTGACTTTTATAAAAGTAATGGATCTCTTTAAAAGAACTTAACGATGTAGTATTTGGGGTTAAAACCCCGACTTTTGGCATAAAATGAAAGTACTTTGAGTTGTTGTGAAACTTGCCTATGCTTGTTGTTGTGAAACTTCCTATGCTTCGATTTATAGCCTTGTGGTATTTCAGCGTCTGCCGATCGACAGCAGTCGGCGACTTATTGAGAACTTACTATGGAGAATTCGATAGTGTTATTCCACGGACTAGCTTGAGGTTTATTCGCTCGTCCTCGGGTGGTTTCGCCCCGTATCGCCCGCCTCGCGCGGATTCCCGGGCTGTATCTAGTAGTCACTCGCACTTGTGACGTGGTCACTCAGATTTCTGCTCCCTGGCTACCGCGTGACCCCCTTGGGTATCTGGTGAGGTTGGCTTTAGAACTTCGCCTCTCCTCGACGCTGTGGCCTGGGCTGGGGATTTCATATCAGACATCGGTCTGGGGACGATTCGTAGTTATACTTGTCCTGCACGTTTTTATAACACAAAGGGACACGGTGTTCATGTATAATCCTTGGTATGGTTATATCATAAAAAGAAATTCCACGCACGAGTGATAATTGAATCGTTATATGTTATATATCGTAGTTTGTCATCATACATGTCTCCCGCTTTATATAGACTATTATGATTTCATTTATGATTTACGCCACATACTGGCACCCGGTGGATCGACTTCTTCGGGCGCGGGTACGCCCGCAGTAGAGGTACATCTACCGCCGATCCCCGCTAGATCTCATTTCAAAGCTAGAAGCTCCGCTCACGAGGCTTATCTTTTATGTTACCGAGTCCGTAAGTTCTGCCATAGTTGTTGTATAAATCTTGAGGTTCAAGTAAAGGGCGCGTGGTTGTAAAAGGATTAAACTGCTCGTGTTTTATGATATACCAAGGCAATGCTTATTTATTATATCTCTATTTCATGTAAAGTTTTTATTTCCGCCGGTTTTCTCGATGTTGTATCACCAGGCCCGGTTCGGGCGCCGCACGAGCGCTTACCTCTGAAAAGTCGTCTGCGCACCGTGTCAGTCTTGATTATCGGTGTGTCAGGCACCACATCTATAATCGTGAGGCTATAGGACATTTAGGATTGGTTTCATTCTTCTCATTCGAGATCGCGGATAAGATCGACCCTCCGACGTGTTTCGCTTTTACCGCCATGCCTTCGCAACCCGCCCGTGGCAAGGCGGTTCACCCTAGATCGATAGTTCGAGGCTTCGGATTTTCTGAAGCCAGAGGCCGCCAGAGTTTTATGGGTCGAGGCTCGAGGATGATCCGCAGGAGTTCATCCGGATCAAGGCATCGAGATCGTAGGTTCACATCAATCGCGTGATACCGCTGATCGTTTGATTCTCCCGCTGGGAGAGCATGCAAACGAAGTTCTCGAGGCCTTTTGCACATTTCTTGCCTCCGTGCACGAGTGGGGCTCGGCCCGGCGATTTTTGGTGTTAGTACAATGTGGAGTTCTAGTAGCTAGTATGGAGGATCGAGTGCACCGATATGTTACAGTGGCTCGGCGATCGCCTTGCTGCGAGAGTTGTTGTACTCACGGGACATCGCTCGCGCAGCGTATACACTGATGGCGAGCGGATAAAAATGACCAAAGTCAAGAGGCCGTAACAGCAGGTCCTTTGCTGGTCCTCCGTCAGCCTGGGACCTTCGTGATATTCAGTGAGATGCCTGGGCTCCTGTGTCTCAAAAGCTTCATAAGGGAGAGTGTCGACTAACTCTGGAGATTGTTATTTTATAGCATGGACTACATGGTTCTTCACCTTCGTAGCCGTGCAATGCTTGGCTCGTATACCGAAGGCCCTGCAGGTCGCAGCTGAGTTCCTTTAGCTGGCCTCAACCGCCTAGTTTCGTATATCCTTAACCTACAGAGTTTTGTTTGTATTGATGTTGTTGATGTGTTTAATGTTATGTTTGGATAGCTTTGTGCTAAAATGTGATTTAGAAACCTGGTTAGTGAAAAGGGTAAGTGGAGACGGAAGTGGTAGCTTATGACGTGAAATAGTAAGATTGTTCCGGATCGGGAACAAGAGTTGGCGCGGTCGGGTTGAGGACCATTTGCGGGTCAACCCGGGGTGGTCCCGCCAGTGGTAGGTCACGAGGTGCTAGCCCAAGTTTAGTTGACCATCGATGAGTTCGTGGACGCGCTCGATCGAATCAGTTCGTGAAGGCCGGAATGGCCTTGGGGAAATCGAGGTTAGCGAGATGACCAAGTACTCGTATGTGGTACGGATACTAGAACGAGTTCGAGTGTTCGTGACGCAGTACTACGCAAAGGGGAGATGTGAACGTTGGCGGTGTGGCAGTGGCATGATTGTTTCGCACGATACAGCGAAGACTATAACGACGCCGCTTGTTTTGAGACCTATGAACATTCGACGAATGTTTCGGGGAAGAATGTTATACCCGTATTTCGAGTTTACGTACAATTTGAGCCTTAAGTAGGCATAGTTTCAAATTTGTACACAAAGCCGAAAGGAGTCGTTGACTAAACGCTTCATTGCCTACGCTGGGAAAATTCCGCTATGTCATTTAGTATTTTTATGGATTTTTCCGACGGAACATTTTGGATTAACGGAGGGTGACACTTGTCACCTCATTGACGCAAGAGAAGCGCTCTGGCCTCTTTGTGCCTTGCTTTGTGGCTTGTTTTGGAGTGTTTTGGGAGTGTTTTGTGGGTGCACGGCTTGATCTCGCCTTACACTTGCCTTGCACATGGCTTGATCTTGGCCTTTGGTTTTGCTATAAATACCCCTCTTTCAAGACTTCTTCATCCACTCTTCACTTGCCTAAGTCTTGAGAACCCTCCTCCCTCTTGTTGACTCGCCCAAGAGCCCTCTCCTTGTGAAGGCCTTTGGCCAAACCTTCCCTGAGCCTAAAGCCGAGAACACCCCTCCTTGTGGTGTTGTTCGGTATTAAAATACTCCTCCAAGTATTGTTATAATGCCCAAAATACCTTAGCCTTATACCTTGTAGTATTCCAAAGTTACCTCTATACGAGAGTCAAATACTACCTTTGTCCTTTTAGTCTCAAACTGACAAGGAAACCTTCACCGTTGGTTGAAGTTTTGGAGTAAGTTGGATAGAACTTCTAAGGGTTGTTTGGAGCGATCGAGCACTCGAGTAGAGCTAAACCTTGCTCAGCGACATTATACTCGGATAATTTTGGGCTTATCGAGGTAAACATCATCGTTCTTCATTGTAATTGGAAATTACGTTGTAAGAATATATAGTCAAGTATACTATATATAGAACTATACTTATCGTGGCAATGTCTTTGACTTAAGCTCAAGAATTAAGAATCGAATCAGATGACCTGTAGTAGAATTGTACACGT
The DNA here is from genome assembly GCA_029844215.1 of Przewalskia tangutica. Taxonomy (NCBI): domain Eukaryota; kingdom Viridiplantae; phylum Streptophyta; class Magnoliopsida; order Solanales; family Solanaceae; genus Przewalskia; species Przewalskia tangutica. The sequence goes on from CM056721.1 coordinate 95,873,540, forward strand.
CCTGTTAGGCGTGAAACCCTGGTTGGCTTTGAGAAGGAGCGTGGCGAGACCGAATTTTCTCGTAGAATATTCTACGCCAGGTCTAGATGATAATAGGCGCCAGTGGCCTTATAGGTCAAGTACCTACGTGGCGCGATTTACCAAGGAGTAGCCGATCGCTTGAGCGCTTTGCTATTAGTCGATACTCGCCGCGAGGTATGTGAACCTCTTCCTATCTCTTCTAGCATGATATGTGAACTATGTAGTAGACGCATACGTGTTAATCGTGTTTGATTGTTTAAAACATAAAGTGTTATAACGCTTTATGGGAAGTTGATTATAACGACTTTATGTAGGTAAGAAAATACTTTGTGGTTTTAAAAGGTAATCGATGTGAATTATAACCGCTAGTTATAATAAAGAACTTGATGTATTTCAAAAGATTTCTAAATCGTTTTGGAAGTGAGAGTAACACTTTGTTTTAAAAGGTTTTAAAAAGAGTTATACTAGCTTTATGGGAGTTAGGTATAATGTCTTAAGAGAGGTAAAGAAAATGGTTTACTAATGTTAGAAGTTAAGAGACTTGATCTTATAAGATAAGAGACTTAACTTATTTGTTTTAATGTGGATGTTGTGAAACCTCATTCGTGAGTAATGAGTACTTGGTTTTATTTAAAGGGATAATGTTTCATCGATTTCGAAATCGTAACGCGTTAATAAAGGAAAATGTATTGAATAATGATGTATCGTATTAAAACCAGAGAAACCTCCATCCGCATAGAAACTAAGATGACAAAATGATATTACATTTTCTAGATCATGCGTAATAAGAATGTTGTAAACAAGAATAACCTACTCTCACGAGACTTATATTACTCAATTGTTCTAAAAAGGAATCAAGTGATTAAGTTTATGAACTATGAAACCATTTGAAACGAGTAATCAAAACTAGGCAACCGAACTTAGGAAAAGAATGTTGTTACTTGATTTTGAAAAGGAATGGGTTGGTCATTCTAATACTACGTATCGGGTGACTTTTATAAAAGTAATGGATCTCTTTAAAAGAACTTAACGTATGTAGTACTTTGGGTTAAAACCCGACTTTGGCATAAAATGAAAGTACTTTGAGTTGTTGTGAAACTTGCCTATGCTTGTTGTTGTGAAACTTGCCTATTGTGATGATAGCCTTTGTGCAAGTGTGGTATTTCAGATACCGCCTCGATAGAGGCCTACGACTTGTTGAGAACTTACTTGACGTCTTTGGCGGTGATGGAGAATTCCACCGCATGCTCTCGTTGATAGTGTTATTCCATGGACTAGCTCTCCATGAGGTTTATTACCGTCGCGGTGGTGGTATTCGTAGTCACCGTGACTTGCCCGATAGTGACGAAGTTTCGTGATACCTTGGGCTCGTCCCCGTGGTCACCAGATTGCCTTGGCCACCGCGTGACCGCCTGGTATCTGCTCTCGTGACTTGCCGTAAAAACCGTGTTTGGTTGCATTGTATTATTGGTACCGGATCTCGTAGTTATACTTGTCTCACGGTTTTTATAACACAATTGGGACATGGTGTTCATGTATAATCCTTGGTATGGTTATATCATAACCGCCAGCTGAGTGAAGAAATTCAACGCACGCTGAGTGATAATTGAGGGCGTGAGTCCTGAATCGTTATATGTTATATATCGTAGTTTGGTCATCATACATGTCTCCGCTTTATATAGACTATTATGATTTCATTTACTGATTTACGCTTCACATACTTGGTACCTTGACCTTAGAGGGCGCGCGTTCATGCCGCAGTAGAGCGATCCCCGTTTAGGATCTCATTTCAGGCGTTTGGGAAGCTCGGAGGCTTATCTTTGGTATGTTAGTCCGTAAGTTCTTCCGTAATCGAAGTGGCATGGCCCCTCATTCCGCCATAGTTGTTGTATAAATCTTGGTAATGGCGTGGTTGTAAAAGGATTAAAGTTTTATGTATATCAAGGCAATTGTTGCCTGCTTATTTATTATATCTCATTTCATGTAAAGTTTTTATTTCCGCTGGTTTTCTCGATGTTGTATCACTAGGATGCAGGTAAGGCACGGTTCGGCGCCATAAACGCACTTCGGGCGAGGTCAAGATAACAAAAAGTATGTGAAATCAAAATATCAGAATGAAATCATAGTAGTCTATAGTGCAGAGACATGTATGATAACCAAACTACGATTCCAATAAATAAGCAATATGTCTAGTCGACTCACGCCTCAAAGTCATCACTCTAGTATAATAATGGGTCTCACGCCCACAACATCAATCATGCCCGTGGAATACCTTCCTCACTGCCGGCAGTCAATGATAGAAAAGCACCAAGAAATACACATGAACAGCAGGTCCCACCTGTGTCCAAATAAAAACAGTACAGGGTAAGTACGAAGGCATAGCCGACTACTAACACCCACAGTACTAACAAGGTCATAAATCAGACGATATCCGCTGCACCGTCACATGATCAAAGCCGGCCGCTCGCAATATCAAATGTGCGTCTAGCCCCGAACTCCCGCACTCCGCATAGGCTAATCTCATAGGCCCGCATGAGGTATAACCCCGCATCGAGGGTAGCTACTCCGGCATCGCCCCGACTCGCGATCCGCACGGCCACATAGACCGCATGACCATAAAGGCCGCACACTAACACGAACTCGTAGCTCGCATAGGCCCGGACCCGCATGAGGTATTCTCGAATCATGGTCCTGCATCACCGAGTCTACCCCGCACGGAGCAGCTTAACCCCGAAACACGGTGAGTGGTATAATACCAACATAACGGTTTATCGCTTAAACAACATAAGCACAATCAAGGGAAAACCCTTTACACAAACATCACGTATCACTAACACACGTAGCATCCTAATATGATTACTTATCAAATCAACACGAAGGTATTACAAGGCTATCACAAACCAATACAATCAAGTTATTCACACATAAGGTACTTTCTACTATATGATTAATGAGATCGGGTTTTTATCCCCAAAGTACTTTATACAATAACTCTTTAAAGATATGTTACTTTCACAAAAGTCACACAATACCCGTAGTATATAACAATAGAGTGATTATCTTTTTAAAGTAAATCAATTACTTCTTTGTAAAATCAAGTAGCACCCTTCTTTTCCAATGTTCAAGTTTGCCTAATTTCCCATGTTCAAGTTTCTTATTTTAGAAAGGTTTCGTAGTTCATAGTCTTATTCATTTAAGAATATAATTCTCTTTTTAAGCTATCTGAGAAACATAAGCCTTATATGTGAGTAGGATATTCTTGTTTATAACAATCTTATTACAGCAGCCATGATCTAGGAAATATCATTTTGTCTCATCTTAGCTTCTATGCAGATGGAAGTTTCTCTGGGTTTTAATAATACTTAATCACAAACATTTCCTTTTATTAACGCTGCAGGTTTGTCGATACACATTCGATTCAAATCAAGAAACATTCTTAAGCCGTATTACCTAACTTCCCATAAAGCTAGTATAACTCTTAAGTTTTCAAAACCAAGTATTACTTCTTCTTCGAAATGATTCAAAATCTTTTGAAATACTTCAAGTTCTTTATTAACACATAATAAGCCGCTTATAGTTCAAATCGATTACCTTTTAAAACCACAAGTATTTTCTTACCAACATAAAGTCGTTATAACCAACTTCCCATAAAGCCGTTATAACACTTTATGTTTTAAACCAATCAAATACATTTAGCACATGACGTCTACCGCACTACATAGTTCACACATATCATGCTAGAAGAGATAGGAAGAGGTTCACATACCTCGCGACGATTATCGACTAATAGCAAAACGCCCAAGTACCTCAAACCGTCGGCTACTCCTTAAGCCAAGTAGATCGCGCCACGCGTAGTACTCAACCTATAAGGCCACGCGCTTTATTAATATTTAGATCCCTTCGTAGAACATTCTACGTAAAATTCGCAAAGACCTCCCGCAACAACAGAAATCTCCTCCTCTATCTGGCCGCTACCAAGCCAACCAGGGGTTATACGCCTAAACCGACGTGCACAATTCTACCTCACGTAAAGGCTACACAAGTCATGTAATACACCCTATGTAAAAACAACAAGATTCCTCTTTCAAAAGGTTCCTTATTATTCAAAGCTTAAGTCAAAAGACATTGCACGATACTACGTTCAGTTCTATATATAGTATACTTCAACTATATAATCATACAACATGTAATTTCCAATTACAATAGAGGACAAGATATTTACCTCGATAAGCCCATAATTATCCGAGTTTAAATGTCGATCCCGAGCAAGGTTTAGCTCCTACTCAGTGCGCTCGGCGCCCAAACAACCCTTAGAAGTTCTAACCAACTTCTACTTATTACTCCAACTAACCATGGAGATTTTCCTAGGTTTGTTTTGTGGACTAAGGGAAGTATAATAGTATTTACGGCTTTCAGAAAGTATAACCTTAGAATACTACAAGGTATACGCTAAGGTAATTTGGGCATTATAACAATACTTTGAGAGTATTTCTACCAAGAGGGGTATTATACGAAACAACTAGGCTAGGGGGTACCCACGGCCAAGACCCCAAGGAGGAAGGGCTCTCGCCAAGGGAGGGAGGCTCTTGCCGAACTCTACACTAAGGGAGGAGGAGGATTTAACACTTAGAAATATTTTAGGAATGGATGAAGAAGTCTTCCAAAGGGGTATTTATAGGTCTAGCAAAGGCCAACCAATGGCCAAGATCTTGCCAAGTGCAAGTGTAGGCCAAGATCTTGCCAAGTGCACCTTATCCATCTACCACCAAAATATCCTACCAACCCTTGACCAAACAATGGCCATTCGCCAACCCTACCGCCAAGGTGTTCCAATGAGAGGTGACAAGTGTCGCCTCTTGTTGGTCCAAAATGTTCCTCTCTCGGAAAAATCCAAAAATTAAAAATGACATAGCGGAAATTCCCTACGAAAGTCTGAAAACGTTTAGTCAAAAACGACTCTAACAAGTGTGTGCCCAAATAAATTTCGGCCAAGCCACTTTTTATACAAGTTCAAATTTTCTACGTACGTCCTTACGTACATACTCTGGAAATACGGGGTATAACATTCTCCCCTCCTTAGAAACATTCGTCCCGAATGTTCCTTCTAAGTCTCAAAACAAACGTGCGCCAGTATAGTCTTCACTACTATACTTACGAACAATCCTGCCACACCTGGCCACAGAAACGTCCGCGCAAAATACCTCCATCCAAGTCCACGAGGAAACACCTCTAACATTACCACAAACACCTCTCTCCGGGGTCTAAAATATACTTCCTTCGCACCTTCTCCTTACAAAAGAAATGATCACATCTATGCTCGCCATACATGCTCGCTTCTTCCCGATACCACTTTTGTCACTTTGCCGCGAGGTTCTAGTGTCAGTCCGGCGACCCAACAAATGGTACCGGACTACATGCGATCCCTGAGGCTGTCGTACACTCGAACTCTTACCACATTTCTGATACTGCTTCAGTTTCCAAAACTCGGGGTTACTATTTCTAACGTGGTCATCATTAACTGGGAACACTCTGGATGGCTCTCCGATACTTTCCTGATCATATCAATACGAAAGACCGGACGTACTGCCTCCTAAGTCGGACGGCAAATGCTAACATATAGGCAACCTGGCCTATTCTTCACATGAACTCAAAAGGGCCCAAAGTAACTCGGGCTAAGTTCCCTCTGTTTTCCAAAACTCGTCATACCCAACCCCGGGTGGTATTTTCAGGAAGACCGACCGTCAACCTGAACTCTAAGCGTCGTCGCCGATTATCCGCACGATTTCTCTGAGCTGCCAGAACCTCTTCTAGACAAGCTTTACCCTATCCACAGTCTGCTGGAACAAGCCTGAACCAACTATCTGAGTCTTGCCAACATCGAACCAATCGACAGATTACACTTCCGCCCCTACAAGGCCTCATAAGGCGACATTCGAAAACTGAAATGATAGCTTAAACACTCCCTCCACAGGAGACAACAATCCCCACCACTACCTCTGAATTCCACACACTGGCCCGAGGGCGAATGTGATTCTGAGACTCACCGAGTTCTTAACCCCGCTGTAAAACTTCCAAACAAAAACACCGCACTGGCTCCACTGTCATTACAAGTGAAGGTAGGCACTCCGTGCAGCCTTACAACCTTTCTGATAAAAATCAACACTGCTGAGTAAACGGTCTTTGCTAGAAGACAAGACGGCTGACCTCCTCGGCCCGACTACTGGTCGAATGCATCCACGAATTCGCACGTTGGTTAACTAAACTCGGGCCTAACACCCTCGCAACCCTAACACAAGGCGGGACCACCACAACCTGACCCCACCACCAAAACTACCGCGGGTTGACCCGCAACGGGGCCTCAACCCGACCCGGCAACGCGCACAATACTAGCTCCCCGATCCGGAACAATCTTACTAATCACGTTTCGAAAACCTAGCGGTCTTCTTAGCTCAACTATCCCCTTTCATTCCACACTACTTAGGGACCTATCCCAAACATAGCTCACGTGCACTATGCACTTCCGTCTGGATCAAACATAACACTACACCTTTCTCGAGATGGCCTCACCTCTAAGGTATCTACGTATAAAACTCTAAGGCTCACACCTTCTCTCCCCAAATCTTACTTGGTTAACTAACCAAGATTTCTAATCACAATATTAACACACTGCTATCAAAACATAGCACTTATGATATACCCATCTTATCACACATACTGAACTCTAGAGGGTTAAGGATATGCCTGAATCTACTGCTTCACTCCCCTAGTCGTTCTAATCAAACACGCCTGCAGGCGATAGCTAAGGAAGGTGACGAACTACCCGCCGATCACGAAGGCTAAGTCCTCCTACCAGGACACTCTTTCGACACGGCACACGACGGCCATAGGTACAACAAGTACCAACCTAAAGATGACATTCCCGGATGGCGTCACATTTGTGAACCGGAAGCCACGGAGTTCTAACCAACTCTGCATACCGAACGCCCCAACCCCGTGGAGACCTCTCGAATCGGTGGATGTGCATAATCTAATCTGGCCGGTGAGGCGACTCGCCGCAAGTTACCAAAGGACCTTGCTACTCGCCCTCTTCGCCGCCCCGTTAACCCGTCGATCTCTACGTTTCTCGGCCTGCTGTGCATAAGCCCGTACACAGGCCATGCTCAAGCCTAACTGAAGAACTTACTCTTGCACAACCTTCTCGTTTATATTCATCAAGACTCGCGGTACATCGGTATACTCGGTAGTCAAATCCATAGTTAGTAACGGTCGCCTCCTGAAATCTATATTCTATGTTCCGATCGTGGAACCGGGTTCAAATATCATGGCGCAGAGGAATCTGCCGCCGTGCTAAACTCTTTGGGGCTAGTGGCGTCGCAGAACTCCCGAATGAAGCACTACCTAGGTAATGATTGGGCTGTGCCCACGTAACCCTCAGTACTCTACTCACGCCTCCTCGGCCGCTTTGCCCTCTGGGCCGGGTTGCCACGCGAGGCATAACGATAAGGGAAAGAAATACGTTAGAGGTCCAACTTACAACACGCCTCTAAGGCACGATCTCAGAGTGAGAAGAATAGAAACCAATCCTAAATATCCTATAGCCTCACGATTATTGGTGTAGTGCACAACACACCGATAATCAAGACTTCATCGATACGGTCTGTAGACACTTTCCGAGGATTAAGCGCTCGATACCACTTTTGTCACGACCGAACACGGCGTGATGGTGCCTTACCGGGCACCCTAGTGATACAACATCGAGTAATCACGAACATAATACACATACATGAAACAAATGAAGTACAAAGCAAGAACTGAGGAAAACTTGCCTTTCAAGATATATAAATAACAACTCTTACAAATGAACGCTTTAATCTTTTACAAACCCCGCCACAACAAGATTACATGCACCTCTAAGAAAATGATACGACAACAATGGCGGGGCGGGGCCGCCATACCACGAATGTAAATACCTACAACGGCAGGACTATACGAAGATAAGCCTCGGAGAAACGGCTTTCCCAAACGGCGAACTGTGACCCTAAGAGCGAGGATCAACGATCGGTGCCTTTACCGCGGCATGAACGCAGCCTCGGGCGAGGTCGATAACAAGTAGTATGTGAAACTGAAAATACTGTAAATGAAATCATAGTAGTCTATAGAAGCAGGAGACATGTATGATAACCAAACTACAGTTCACAATAAATAAGCAGTCATGTCTAGTCAGGGACTCACGCCCTCAAAGTCATCACTCCAGTATAATAATGGGTCTCACGCCCACAACATCAATCATGCCCGTGGAATACCTTCCTCACTGCCGGCAGTCAATGATAGAAAAGCACCAAGAAATACACATGAACAGCAGGTCCCACCTGTGTCCAAATAAAAACAGTACAGGGTAAGTACGAAGGCATAGCCGACTACTAACACCCACAGTACTAACAAGGTCATAAACTGTATCATGATATCTGTCTAGACCGTCACATGATCAAAGCTGGTCGCTCGCCCGCAATATCAAATGTGCGCGTCTAGCCCTGGAACTCCCCGCAGCTCCGCATAGGCCAATCTCATAGGCCCGCATGAGGTATAACCCCGCATCGAGGGTAGCTACTGACCGGCGTAAATCGCCCCGACTCGCATCCGCATGGCCACATAGACCGCATGACCATAAAGGCCGCACACTAACACCGAACTCTCGTAGCTCCGCATAGGCCCCGGACCCGCATGAGGTATTCTCGAATCATGGTCCTGCACTCGAGTCTACCCCGTCGGAGGCAGCTTAACCGGAAACCACGGTGAGTGGTATAATGCCAACATAACGGTTTATCGTTTAAACAACATAAGCACAATCGAGGAAAACCCTTTACACAAACATCACGAATACTAACACACGTAGCATCCTAATATGATTACTTATCAAATCAACACGAAGGTATTACAAGGCTATCACAAACCAATACAATCAAGTTATTCACACATAAGGTACTTTCTACTATATGATTAATGAGATCGGGTTTTTATCCCCAAAGTACTTTATACAATAACTCTTTAAAGATATGTTACTTTCACAAAAGTCACACAATACCCGTAGTATATAACAATAGAGTGATTATCTTTTTAAAGTAAATCAATTACTTCTCTTTGTAAAATCAAGTAGCACCCTTCTTTTCCAATGTTCAAGTTTGCCTAATTTCCCATGTTCAAGTTTCTTATTTTAGAAAGGTTTAAGTAGTTCATAGTCTTATTCATTTAAGAATATAATTCTCTTTTAAGCTATCCGAGAAACATAAGCCTTATATGTGAGTAGGATATTCTTGTTTATAACAATCTTATTACAAAGACCATGATCTAGGAAATATCATTTTGTCTCATCTTAGCTTATGCATGGAAGTTTCTCATGGTTTTAATAATACTTAATCACAAAACATTTCCTTTTATTAACGCCGCAGTTGGTTTGTCGATACACATTACGATTTCAAATCAAGAAACATTCTTAAGCCGTTATTACCTAACTTCCCATAAAGCTAGTATAACTCTTAAGTTTTCAAAACCAAGTATTACTTCTTCTGAAATCATTCAAAAATCTTTTGAAATACTTCAAGTTCTTTATTAACACATAATAAGCCGATTATAGTTCAAATCGATTACCTTTTAAAACCACAAGTATTTTCTTACCAACATAAAGTCGTTATAACCAACTTCCCATAAAGCCGTTATAACACTTTATGTTTTAAACCAATCAAATACATTTAGCACGTATGCCTACCGTACTACATAGTTCACACATATCATGCTAGAAGAGATAGGAAGAGGTTCACATACCTCGCGACGATTATCGACTAATAGCAAAACGCTCAAGTACCTCAAACCGTCGGCTACTCCTAAGCCAAGTAGATCGCGCCACGCGTAGTACTCAACCTATAAGGCCATGGCTTATTAATATTTAGATCCCTTCAGTAGAAAATTCTACGAAAATTGAAGACTCCCCCAACAACAGCGTAAATCTCCTCCTCTATCGAGGCCGGCTACCCAGCCAACCAGGGGGGGTTATACGTCTAAACGGACGTGTACAATTCTACCTCACGTAAAAGGCTACACAAGTCTATTGAATACACCCTATGTAAAACGATCAAGTACTCTCTTTCGAAAAGGTTCCTTATTATTCAGGCTTAAGTCAAAAGACATTGCCGATACTACGTTCAGTTCTATATATAGTATACTTCAACTATATAATCATACAACATGTAATTTCCAATTACAATAGAGGGACAAGATATTTACCTCGATAAGCCCATAATTATCCGAGTTTAGCTCCTACTCCGTGCGCTCCGACCCGCTCCAAACAACCCTTAGAAGTTCTAACCAACTTCTACTTATTACTCCAACTAACCATGGAGATTTTCCTTAGGGTTTCGGTTTTGTGACGGAAGGGAAGTATAATAGTATTTCTGGGCTTTTCGTAAAAGTATAACCTTAGAATACTACAAGGTATACGGCTAAGGTAATTTGGGCATTATAACAATACTTTTGAGAGTATTTCTACCAAGAGGGGGGGTATTATACGAAAACAACTAGGCTAGTGGGGTACCCCATTAGCACCCCCAGGAGGGGGGGGAAGGGCGCTCGGCCAAGGGAGGAGGAGGCTCTTGGCCGAACTCTACACTATGGGGAGGGAGGAGGATTTAACACTTAGAAATATTTTAGGAATGGATGAAGAAGTCTTCCAAAGGGGGGGTATTTATAGGTCTAGCAAAGGCCAACCAATGGCCAAGATCTTGCCAAGTGCAAGGCAAGTGTAGGGCCAAGATCTTGCCAAGTGCACCTTATCCATCTACCACCAAAATATCCTACCAACCCCTTGACCAAACAATGGCCATTCGGCCAACCCCCTTTACCGCCCAAGGTGTTCCAATGAGAGGGTGACAAGTGTCGCCCTCTTGTTGGTCCAAAATGTTTCGTCTCTCGGAAAAATCCGCAAAAATTAAAAATGACATAGCCGGAAATTCCCCTACGAAAGCTGTGAAAACGTTTCGTCGAAAAATGACTCTAACCGGGTGTTGTGCACAAATAAATTTCGGCCAAGCCACTTTTTATACAAGTTCAAATTTTCTACGTACGTCCTTACGTACATACTCTGGAAATACGGGGTATAACAGTATGAGAGGAAGTGCAGATCGCCTATAGGTTGGTTCGATGTGGGCGAAGTACAGCTAGTGGGTCCAGATTTGGTGCGTGAGCGGTGGATAAGTGAAGCTTATCCAGAGAGGTTGGCGGCTCGAGTCGGCGAAGTCATATGCAGATCATCGCCGTCGGCATCCGGAGTTCGAGGTTCATGATTGGGTTTTCCTAAAGGTGTCACCCATGAAGGGTGTGATGAGATTCGGAAGAAGGAAACTCACCCAGTACATTGGGCGTTTCGTTGTCCGCAGGTAGGCAAGGTTGCTACGAGTTGGATCTGCCGTCCGATCCGGAGGCGGGCATCCGGTGTTTCACATTTCTATCTTTGAGAGATGTATCGGGGATCCATCTAGGGTACATCCGATTGACGATGTCCAGGTGACCGAGGGGTTATCGTATGAGGAGATTCCCATAGCGATAGTCGATCGTCAGGTTAGGCGTCTGCGGACCAAGGACGTGGCTTCCGTCAAAGTTCTGTGGCGGAACGAGCTCAGGGAGGAAATGACGTGGGAAGCGGAGGAGGACATGAGGCAGAGGTACCCTCACTTATTCCCCACACCTCCAGGTAATTCACTTTCCTACTTGTAAATTTTCATTATCGTTTATGCCTAAGTGTTGTTCTGTGGCCATTTGTGGCACTTGCTAACTGTTTAAGCTTTACCGATAACTGTCTTGTGAAGGAACATTCGGGACGAATGTTTCTAAGGAGGGGAGAATGTTATACCCTGTATTTCCGGAGTATGTACGTGAGGGCGTACGTACGAAAGTTTAGCCTTAAAGTTAGGCCAAGTTCGAAAATTGTACACAACTCGCTAAAAGAATCGTTTTCCGACGAAACGTTTCCACAGCTTTCGTAGGGAAAATTCCGGCTATGCCATTTCTAATTTTTGCGGATTTTTCCGAGAGACGAAACATTTTGGACCAACGGGAGGGCGACACTTGGCACCCTCCAATTGGTGGACTTGAAATCGTCCCTTGGACGAATTGGAATAGGATGGCACGTTTTTTGTGCCTTTGCACAAGTCAAGGAGTTGGTAGGATATTTGTGTGTAGTAAATCCTCACCCTACACTTGCCTTGCACTTGTCTTCATCTTGGCCATTGGTTGGCCATGGCTTGAGCTATAAATACCCCCCTTAAGATGAAGAGTTCTTCATCCACAAATCTTTCCAAGTCTTGAAAATCCTCTCCTCTCCCTTTGAGCCTTGTTCGTCCAAACACTCCCCCCCTCCCCTTGTGAAGTTTGGCCGAGGGCCTACCCCCCCTAGCCTAGCCGAAATCTACCCCCCCTCCCTTGGTAGAAAAGTTGCCTTCTAGTATTGTTATAATGCCCAAAATACCCTAGCCCAAATCCCTTAGTACTTAGTAGAAGTTGTGAAGAACTTCTAAGGTTTCCTTGGAGCTATCGGAGCGTACAACTTAGGAGCTAAGCCTTGCTCCGGATCGACTTTTATCTAGGATATTATTGGGCTTACCGAGGTAAATAATCCTAACCCTCTTTGTATTAGAGAATGCATCTTGTAGAAGTATAAGAATAAGTATTAAATACTTAGAAGGATATTCTGGAATAGAATTGAATGTTATCACGGTAGAAGGGTTTAAAGAAGAATAATTGAATCGTACTCACATAGATTGTTTCACATGAGACTTATATAGCTCACCGGGTAGGGTTGTGCTGCCCGACTTTTCGTAGAATTGAGAACCCTCTGTTTAGAATGACCTACAGAGTAGTCTAGACTTTGATAGATGTCCGTGACTATTATAGTTGATTCTCTGCGCGACATATTGAACTTGGCGGGAGGTTTTCAGAAGGTATGTGATTCTTCCTAAGCGTGATATTTTAACATATATATAGTACGGTATAATGCATGTGTTAAGCGAATAATAACTACGGCAATGTCGTTTGACTTAAGCTTTGAATAATAACTACGAATGTCTTTTGACTTAAGCCTGAATAATAAGAATCCTAATGCATTTCAAAAGAACTACTGAATCATTTTTTTAACAGAAGATAAATATTTAGTTTTTAAAACAAAAGCTTAAGAGTTATACTAGCTTTATGGGAAGTTAGGTATAACAACTTAAGAAAGAACAGTTTACTTGTTTGTTTATAAAAAGCCTTGTATTGATTTCTGTTAAGTGTAGTAAGATTGTTTGATAAGTAGACATATTATGATGCTACCTGTGTTAGTGTCTTGTAATCTTTGTGTAAGGGGTCATTCTTGCTTTGCTTACGTTGCTAAGCGGTAAGTGCATCTTGTTATTATATCACCTACCCTCGACTTATTATACCGATGGCTTGCCGCTCGACTTGGTCTATACGGCCTACGCGTCTTTGAGACTATGCGGAGCAGCGGTATGCTCCGGATTGATCATTCGGGTGTTTAGCCCGACGCGGGATTCCTATGCGGTCTGTTGAGACTATGCGGTCTTTTGAGGCTATGCGGGCTGCGGGAGCCTAGGCGGATGCCGGGGGTTGGCTGCCCCCGATGCGAGGAATACCTCATGCGGGTCTGTGTGTGACCTATGCGGACTGCGGAAGTCCAGGACTAGGCACGCAGAATGATACTATGGGCGATTGGCCTTGCTTCGATCATTCGCGGCCTAGACTAGACCTGTTACAGTTTTCCTATTACTGTTATTGTTTGTGATATGGCACTACGTGCAATTGAACTGATTATATTTGTGAAAAGGTTTTAAATACTTTGATTTCACTTTAAGTACTTTATAGTTTCACATACTTGGTACCTGTTGTACTGACCTCCTTCGGGGGGCTGCGTTCATGCCGCAGGTAAAGGCAAGCAGGTGCTAGATCCGCATCCTTAGGATCTTTTGCGTTGGTGTCAGGAGCTCCATCTTCTCCGGAGGCTCTACTTTTGGGTATGATCTCCCTGTTGTAGATAGTTTTGTCTGATCGGTATGGCGGGCCCACTGTCCCGCCATAGTTGTTTACTTCCAGAGGTGCAGTAGTACTATTATGCAGTTGGGATGTAATCGCAAAACTTGAGTTATATATATTATGACGAAAGGCAAGCTTTTCATCGATAAAGCATTTACTTTTACTATGTTTCTGTCTTGTTTTATATTTCATTTGGTTACTCGATGTATGACTACTTGGGTGCCATTAAGGCACTGATCCACGGCCCGGGCAGTCGTGACATTTCTGGGCTTTTAGTATAGGGGTAACCTTGGAATACTACAAGGTATTAGGCTAAGGTATTTAGGTATAGTAACAATACTTGGAGAGTATTTCTACCAAGAGGGGGGTAGTATTTTGCGAGAACAACTAGGCAAGGGGGGGGGGTGTACCCCTCGGCCAAGGCCACTAGGAGGGGGGGTGTACCCCTCGGCCAAGGGCCTTCTCAAAGGGGGAGGCTTGGACGAACCACTACACTAAGGGGGAGAGAACTTTCAAGACTTAGAAACTATTTTAGGATGAAGAAGTTCATCAACTAAGGGGGGGTATTTATAGGACAACCAAGGGCCAAGATCAAGCCAAGTGGTAGGCAAGTGTAGGGTGAGGATTCATCCATGTGTACCTTATCCATCTACCACATCAACTATCACAAATATCCTACCTAACCCAAGACCCCAATTCGTCCACTAGCCGCCCATCACAACGTCCCATGTGAGGGTGACACATGTCACCCTCCCGTTGGTCCAAAATGTTTCATCTCTCGGAAAAATCCGCAAAAATTAGAAATGACATAGCCGTAATTTTCCCTTCGCAAGTCTTGTAAAACGTTTCGACGAAAAACGATTCTTTTCGGTACTTGTGAACAATAATTTTCGGTCCTAGCCTAACTTAAGGCTTAAACTTTTATACATACGCCCTCACGTACATACTCTGGAAATACGGGGTATAACAGTAGAGTAGGAAAGGTTGCTTATGAGTTGGATCTGCCATCAGAGTTAGAGGCGGTACATCCCGTCTTCCATGTTTCTATGTTGCGGAAGTGTATCGGAGATCCATCTAGAGTTTTCCCAGCTAGTGAGGTCCAAGTGACAGAGGGGTTATCGTATGAGGAGAGTCCCATATCGATACTCGATCGCCAGGTCAGGCGACTGCGGACCAAGGATATGGCTTCCGTCAAAGTCTTGTGGAGGAATGATAACAGGGAGAAGATGACTTGGGAAGCGGAAGAGGACATGTTGATGAAGTATCCTCACTTATTCCCTACACCTTCAGGTAATTCATTTTCCCTTACTTGTCAAGTTTTAATTGAAGTATTTTTTTGCTTAAATGCTATTATGTGGCCATGTGTGGCATTATTGGTATGTCGGGGTTGTGAAAGGAAGCTATGTCGCTAATTATAAATTTGACTCCGAAAGAACATTCGGGGACGAATATTTCTAAGGGGGGAAGAATGTTACACCCCGTAATTTTAGGACATGTTTTAAGAACGTACGTAAGAACTCAGAAATGATAAGATTAGAGACTTGTAAATTTATCGGAATTATGAAATTGTCGGAAAATGAAATATTGTGACGAATGGGAGGGCGACACGTGTCACCCCCCCCCCTTAAGTGAGCTTGGACGAAAATCAACATGGGTATAAGAGTTGTTTGACCATTATTAAGATGACAAGTCTTGCAAGTAGTAGAGCTTGATAATATTGACTTGGTCAATGGGACCACTTAGCTTGATATTTAAAAGATTTGCATCCAAACCACACATATGTATTAATCTTAGCCCTCCATGTTTCTATATAAGGATACTAGTAGTGAGACAAGCTTTCTATACTTAGAAAAATTTCAAGAAATTGGATGAACAACAATAGGTGCTCTCGGGTTCATCAAAAAAGAAAAGAGAAAAAAATTTGTTTGTTGTCCATTAAGCTCCACACTTTAAACCAAGGTTCATGAGGGTATTGTAAGGGTATCTCAATAGAAAGATCCCGGAAAAATAGCATTTTCGTATTAGTCGCAAGGTGAAAACCTAGTTGCTTTCCTAGGTTTTGATTGGAAGATTAAAGGAAAGTTGTTTGTGATATTCTAAGGGTCTCAAGTGGCCGATTGAAGTGTCAAGAAGAGGCTCTAAGTTTCTAGGGAGCGACTTCGGATTTGAATTCTTAACAAATTAGTATTCGCAATTTGTGAGGGTCGTTCTAGCTATATCAGAAATGTGGACTAAGACTCGTTGAGGTAACAATCTTGTTCTCTTAAAGTGTTACAAGATTATGTATTGTTGTTAGCCTTACATTTTTACTAGCATGAAGTATATGTGTTGAAGATTTATAAGTGTTATGGATTGTTGTAGCCTAAAATCCGAAATGTCATATAAGCCATTTGAAGTTGGATTACAATTTGGTCGTTCATTAGAATCGTCGCATGTTACTTACATGAAGATTGTAGTGGTTATAATCGATTGCGACTTGATATCATGTTATGCTAACAACTTGGATTGAAAAGGAAATTGGATAAGAATTGGTGTTGTTGTATCTCAAGTTGCCGGATTTACACTTGTAGTTTGTACTAGTTTGATATCAATTGTGGGGCGGAATTTTACACGTCTAGTAGGCGTGTAATCCCCTATTGTTAATTACATTGTTGGGCCTTAAATGTGGCATGTTTGGTTATTGAATTCGGCCTTGAAAGAGGTGGCAAAGTAAGTAGAAACAAAGGAAGTGCTGTCCGATTTTCCGTAGAATTTAGTGACTTTGCACTTATAATATTCTACGTTTGAAGTAAGACGTTAATAGACGTATTGTGGATATTATAGGTTGACATACTACGTGCGGGATATTGTACTTAGCAAGTGGATTGACCCGAAGAGGTATGTAGAACTTTCCTATCTCTTGAGCATGAATAGTTGCACTTATATAGTACGGTAGACGTACAAGACTTTGATATCCTTTACTTGTTTTAAGAATGGCCAAGTTGGGTGAGTTAGGGGATTAACTCACTTCTTTAAAAGTATTAAGGATGTCTTAAGTTTTCAAAAGTTAAGGGACTTGAAGTGTTTTAAGTATGTGATACCTGTTTCGTTTTAAAAGTATTAAGTCCCTTGGATATAGGAAAATGTAATTGACTAATGTATAAAGTTAATGTAACGACTTTATGGGAAGTTGGTTATATTAGCTTTATGGAAAGTTGAAAGAGAGATTTACTCTAAGTAAAATAAGTACGGATAAATGACTTGAATTAATGAAAGGCAAATTGATTTTAAGGCATCAATTGTCTAAGGTTTTAAGAGAAAAGAAGTCACTTGATTTAGAAGCCTAATGATATTTCTAAAGGTATTGTGAGTTGTCTTGAAAAGTAATTGTGACTTGATACTACGGTTATTGGTATCTTGGAAGTTTTATATGAAAAAGAGTCATTTTTAAAAGAGTAGAAGTATGTAGTACTTTGGGTTAAATTCCCGGATTTTTATAAAGACATGTTAGTGCCTCAAGTAAACTAAAATGAGAGTGTATATGAACAAGACTAATAAGAAGTTAGGGGATTTCTTAACTTGCTTCTATATTGTATGATAAGCCGGTAGTGCTTATGTTATATATGATAAGCCGGTAGGGCTTATGTTATGTATGATGGCCGGTTGAGCTAGGGTAAGAGTATAAATGAAGGGTAAACTCCCAAGACGTTATACCAACTTCTCCAGGGTAAGAGTATAAATGAGGGGTAAACCCCCAAGACGTTATACCACCTTCTCCAGAGTAAGAGTATAAATGCGGGGTAAACCACCAAGACGTTATACCACCTTCTGAGTATGATTGAGGGGTAAACCCCCAAGACATTATACCACTCCATGGATTTGATACCCATGATGCGAGGAATACCTCATGCGGGTCCACACGACCCTTGCGGGTGAAATAGTCCCAGGAGTAGTATTGCTTAATGATACTGCGGGCGGGTTGTCCTGCTTTGATCGAGAGCCTACTATTTTTATGCAATAAGTATACTCTTATTTACTCTCATTGTTAGTAAGGCACAATGTACTGTAATTTGATTATCACACATGTCTCCGGCTTTGTTTTAGACTTATGATGTAATTACAATATTTTCCAGTTTTACATACTTAGTACATATTGTGTACTGACCCCCTTCCTCGGGGGCTGCGTTCATGCCGCAGGTAGGGGTAAGCAGGTGGTGGATCCTCATTCTTAGGATCACTGATCAGGTGTCAGAAGCTCCATTTCTCCGGAGGCTTGTCTTTAGTATGGTTCTCCCTGATGTTGTAGATATTATGTACATTCAGGGGTATGACGGGGCCCTGTCCCGCCACAGTTGTTATTCCTAGAGGTCTGTAGTCACATTAGTGGTTTGGGCTGTAAGAACAGAGTTGTACTGTTTTACTTTTGATTATGTATATTTTATGGAAGACGGCTTTATCGGCTAGCCTGTGATGTTTACTGTCTAAACATGTTTATATGTTATGTATGTTTCGTTGCTATTCTCTGATGTATACCTGAACAGGGTGCCCAGGTAGGGCACCTGTCGCGGCCCGGGGTCGGGTCGTGACAACAAGTTCCCATACTTAGCAAAAATTTCAAGAAACTTGTTCTTGCCTTAAGGGAGCTCTCAACTTTGCTAGGTTTCTAGGAGGAAAAAATTCGTTTGTTGTTAAATAATCTCCACACTTTAAACCAAGGTTCCTAAGAGTATTGTAAGGGTATCTCAATAGAAAGATCCAGGAAAAGTGTCGTTTTCATATTAGTCGCAAGGTGAAAACCTAGTCACTTTCCTAGGTTTGGATTGGAAGTTAAAGGAAAGTTGTTGGTGATCTTCTAAGGGCTTCAAGTGGCGGATTGGAGTGTCAAGGAGAGGCTCTAAGTTGCTAGGGAGCGACTTCGGATCTTGAAGTTGGATTAAGGCTCGTTAAGGTAACAATCTTGTTCTCTTAGTGTTATAAGATTACATATTGTTGTAGCCTTACATTTTTACTAGCATGAGGTATATGTATTAAGGATTGATAAGTGATATGTATAGTGGAAGCCTATAGCCGAAATTACATTGTGAGCCATTTGAAATTGAAATACAATTTGGTCGATAATTAGAATCGTCGCATGTTATCTACTTGAAGATTTTAGTTGTTATAATCGATTGCGGCTTTATAACATGTTAGAATAACAACTTGGATTGAAAAGGAATTGAAAGAGAATTAATGTTGTTGTAGCCGAGAATGGCATGGAATTATTGGATTGTTTTGTATTATTGTGGGGCAGAATTTTACACGTCCTGTTAAGACGTGTAATCCCCTTTGGATAGCTGAATTGTTGGGCCTTAAATGTGGCGTGTTTGGTTGTTAAATTTGGGCCTTGAAAAAGGTGGAAAAGTATGTAGAAACAAAGGAAGTGCTGTCTGATTTTTCGTAGAATTTGGTGACTTTACACTTAGAATATTCTACGTTTGAAGCTAGAGATTAATAGACGTATTATGACCATTATAGGTTGAAGTACTACGTATAGCGTATTCTACTTGAAGGGTGAAAAAGCTAACAAGGTTATAGTACTTTGGAGCATTTTGCTACTTGTCGATAATCGTCGCGAGGTATGTGAACCTCTTCCCTCTTTTGGCATGGTTCTATGTATGAAATATACATATGGTGTTATTTCATGATTCCTTCTACTCTTAAAAGTTATGTCCAAGTTATCCTAAGTTCTTACCAAGTCTTATGGGGGATGTTGGTAAGAGTCGTTAGGAAGTATTTGGAGTCGAGTTGACTGTGCTAATTTACTTTACTGCACGAATGAGAATAAGTATCGAACAAGCCATTGCAGCGTTAATAAAGAAAATGTATCGACAATAAATTATATTAAAATGAGTAGAATTCTCCATCTGCATAGAAGCTAAGATAAGACAAAATTTTATTACATTTTCTAGATCATGTCTGCTTTAATAAGATCCTTATAAACAAGTATAACCTATTCACAACGCATAAAAGTATATGTTACTTAAGTTAAAGAGTTTACGTATGAAGTTTTAAGACTATGAACCTTGAATTCTAAAAAGGTAAAGAGACTTTATTTTTCAAGTTATGGGACTTGCTTCTTAAAGGAAGAAATGACTTGATTTAAAAAGATGGTTTCTATGAATTATTTCAAAAGTTAAGAGGCTTGATTTCAAAAGAGAATGTAAATAGAGTTTTAAAAAGAAGAAGTTTATTGATTTAAAAAGAGAAGGGGTTTTAAGATTATTTTTAAGTATGTATGTACGTAGTACTTTTGGGTTTAATTTTTCTTAAAGTAATAAGGAATAAAAGTGCCTTAAGTTCTCTAAAGTGAAAAGGTTGTTATAATAGCTTTATGGGAAGTTGTTATAACGACTTAAGAAGAAGTGAAAAGAGGATTTAAAATGTTATGTAAAGATGACATTATCGCGTCCCAGGAATGGGCCGGGTAGTATACCTTCATGGGCAGACTATATGACATTATCGCGTCCCAGAAATGGGCCGGGCAGTATACCTTTATGGGCAGATTATATGACATTATCGCGTCCCAGAAATGGGCCGGGCAGTATACCTTTATGAGCAGACTATATGACATTATTGCGTCCCAAGAATGGGCCGGGCAGTATACCTTTATGGGCAGACTTACATGACTTTATCGCGTCCCAGGAATGGGTCGGGCAGTATACCTTTATGGGCAGACTATATGACATTATCGCGTCGAGAATGGGCAGGCGATACCTTTATGGGCATACTTACATGACTTTATCGCGTCCCAGAATGGGCCGGGCAGTATACCTTCGTGGGAAGATTCTTTATGAATTCGCCGTGTCCCGCAAATAGGCCGGGTTACATTATCACGTATGGATAATCAAAGTGAACTCCAAAATGAGGCGTCCCTCCATAAGGGGCCGGATTATGTTAGGCAAGATACGTAGGTTATATGTTTATGAACTCGATGATTTTTCCTAAGTATGTACGTAAGAAGATGACTATAACTTTTATTGAAAAATGGGAAACGATAATAAAGTGTGATTAAGTTCACGAGATTGTAATGACACGGTAGGATCTGGTATTTATTTTGTTTATATACTTGCCCCTGTCATTCTTCTGTACAGTTATGATTTGTTTACTGTACCTTATTTCCGTTCCATATTCGGTACCTGTTATGCGACTTCGGGCTGCGTTCATGCCCGCAGGTATTTAGGTACACAGGTTGGTGATCCTTGCTCTTAGGATCTCGGTTCAGTTTTGGGAAAAAGCTCCATTTACTCCGGAGGCTTATCTTTTTGTACGGTTTCCCCTGAGGTTGTAGATTTATGTATATTCATGGGTATGGCGGGGCCCTGTCCCGCCACAGTTGTTATGTTAAAACTCTTAGAGGTATGTAGTCATATATTGTGGGTCATTTTGTAAAGGAAATGAGGCAACTTCTTCGGTTATGTATTTATATATCCAGGGAGGTAGCCTTATCGGCTAACCTGTTGATTTATTTTATAAGTTTCATGTATGTTCCGCTGATTATCACTGATGTATACCTGTAAGGTGCCTGTAGGGCACCGCGTCGGGCCCGGTGGGTCGTGACGATACATCAGAGAATAGCAGCGGAACATACACAACTCATAAAAATACTTAGACATCAACAGGCTAGCCGATAAGGCCACCTTTCGTAACATATACATAATACAAAAATAAAACAGTACATCTCTGTTCTTACAACCCAATCCATAAATGTGACTACTGCACTTAAGAATAACAATCGTATGGACGGGGCCCGCCATACCCCTGAATGTACATAAATCTATAATATCAGGGAAACCGTACCAAAAGACAAGCCTCCGAAGAAATGGAGCTTCTGACACCTGATCAGTGATCCTAAGAATGAGGATCCACCACCTGCTTACCCCTACCTGCGGCATGAACGCAGCCCCCCGAGAAAAGGGGGTCAGTACACAATATGTACCAAGTATGTAAAAACTAGAAAATACTGCAATTTACCTCATAAGTCTAAAATAAAGCTGGAGACATGTATGATAATCAAATTACAGTACACTGTGCCTTACTAACAATGAGAGTAAACAAGTATATACTTTACTGCATAAAATTAGGAGGCTCATGATCAAGGTAGGGTCACCCGCCCGTAGTATCATTAAGCAATCCTACTCCTGGGACTATTTCACCCGCATAGGTCCTGTGGACCCGCAATGAGGTCATCCGCCTCGCATGGGACTATTTCACCCACATAGGAATATTTCACCTGCATGGGCCCGCAATGAGTATAAACGCCGCACTCGCATCATGGGTAGCAATTCCATGGAATTAGTAGTAACCCGGGGGTTTACCCCGTATAAATAACATAACCTATCACAACCGGCTATCATACGTAACATAAGCACTACTGGCTTATCATACAAAACCTAAGCACCACCGGCTTATCATACATAACATAAGCACTACCGGCTTATCATACAAAACATAAGCACCACCGGCTTATCATACATAACATAAGCAAGTTAAGAAATCCCCTAACTTCTTATTAGCTTGGTTCATATACACTCTCATTTTAGTTTACTTAAGGCACTAACATGTCATTATAAAATCCAGGAATTTAACCCAAAGTACTACGTACTTCTATTCTTTTAAAATGACTCTTTTCCATATAAAGCTTCCAAGATACTAATAACCGTAGTATCAAGTCATATCTACTTTTCAAGACAAGTCACAATACCTTTTAGAAATACATTTATAGGCTTCTAAATCAAGTGACTTCTTTCTTTAAAACCTTAAGCAATTTATGCCTTCAAATCTATTTGCCTTTCTTCATTTCAAGTCATTTATCATTATTTACATTACTAGAGTAAACCACTCTTTCACCTTTCCATAAAGATATTATAACCAACTTCCCATAAAGCCGTTATACTAACTTTATGCTTTAGACACTTCCATTCTTTTATAACCAAGAGACTTATACTTTCAAAACCAAGTATCATATACTTTTAAAATACTTCAAGTCTCTTAACTTTAGTAATCAAGTTTCTTAACTTTAGAATAGTTCAAGGAATGAATACCTTCCAAATCAAGTAATCTATACATTTTCAAGTCAAGAAATCTTTGTTTACCTTATTAGAATAAACCATTCTTTTTTACTTTCCATAAAGTTATTAACCAACTTTATGCTTTTGAAACCAAGACATTTCTATCCTTTAAAAACAAGTGAGTTAATTCTCTAACTCAACCAACTTGGACATCCTTAAAATAAGTCAAGGATATCAAATGAAACTAAATTCATTTAAATCTCGTACGTCTACCGTACTATACGTTTACAACTACTCATGCTCAAGAGATAAGAAAGTTCCACATACATCTTCGGTTCAATCCACTTGCTAAGTCCAGTATGCCGTACGTAGTATGTCAACCTATAATGACCATAATACGTCTATTAACTTCTAGCTTCAACGTAGAATATTCTAAGTGTAAAAGTCACTAAATTCTACGGAAAATCGGACAACACTTCCTTTGTTTCTACATACTTTTCCACATTTTTCAAGGCCCGAATTCAATAACCAAACATGCCACATTTAAGGCTCAACAATGAAGTTAACAATAGGGGATTACACAGCTAACAAGACGTGTAAAATCTGCCCCACAATTTATATCAAACTAGTCTAAAAGACAATGTCATTCTCGGCCAAAGGTGTAACAACATAGCAACCTTTCCAATTCCTTTTCAATTCAAGTTGTTTAGTATAACATGTTATAAAGCCGCAATCGATTATAACAACTATAATCTTCAAGTAGATAACATGCAACGATTCTAATTATCGACCAAATTGTATTTCAATTTCAAATGGCTAATAATGTCATTTCGGATTTAGGCTTCCACTATCCATATCACTTATCAATCTTCAATACCTATACTTAATGCTAGTTAAAATGTAAGGCTACAACAATATGTAATCTTATAACACTTAAGAGAACAAGATTGTTACCTTAACGAGCCTTCATCCAACTTCAAGATCCGAAGTCGCTCCCTAGCAACTTAGAGCCTCTCCTTGACACTCCAATCTGCCACTTGAAGCCCTTAGAAGATCACAAACAACTTTCCTTTAAATTCCAATCCAACCCTAGGAAAGTGACTTAGGTTTTCACCTTGCGACTAATACAAAAACGACACTTTTCCGGGATCTTTCTATTGAGATACCCTTACAATACTCTTAGGAACCTTGGTTTAAAGTGTGGAGATTATTGAACAACAAACAAAAAAATTTCTCCTTGAAACCCTCTCAAACCCGAGAGCAATGTTGTGAAGAACCAACTTTCTTGAAAATTTTACTAAGTATGGAAGCCTTGTCTTGCAACTAGTATACTTAAATAACATAATGGAGGGTCAATATTAGCACATATGGGTGGCTTGGATGCATTCTACTAAAAGATCAAGCCAAGTGGCTCTTGACTAAGTCAACAATATCAAGCTCTAAGCCTAGCAATACTTGGTCATCTTAACCTTGGCCAAATGACCATTTAATCCATGTCCATTTCATCCAAGACCAACTAAGGGGGGGTGAAATGTGTCACCCTCCCATTCGTCCCAATATTTCGTTTTCCGATATTTCCATAATTTCGATAAATTTTTACTAGTCTCAAATCTTAACATTTTGAGTCTTTACGTACGTTCTTATAAACATGTCCTGGAATTACGGGGTGTAACACAATATGTGTGACGTAACCCGACCCATTTGCGGAACTCGGTGTATGCTTCAACATGTGACGTAACCCGACCCATTTGTGGGACTCGGTGTAATGATGCAATATGTGACATAACCCGGCCCATCTGTGGGACTCGGTCTGATGATGGAATATGACGTAATCCGATCCATTTGTGGGACTCGGTGTGATGATGCAATATGACGTAACTCGACCCATTTGTGGGACTCGGTGTATGCAGCAATATAACGTAACCCGACCCATGATGGGACTCGGTGTATACATCTACATGACATAACCCGACCCATTGTGGGGCTCGGTGTAATCTTTTGTATAACGTAACCCGGCCCATTTATGGGACTCGGTGTAATGATCTTTATATGACGTAACCCGGCCCATTTGTGGGACTCGGTGTATTGCATCTATAACATAACCCGACCCGTTGTGGGACTCGGTGTATCAATGCAATCGAATGAAATTTAAAAACATCTTTTGACTCTCTATATAATAAAATGAATGAACTATTATTTTAGAAAACTCAAGGCATTATCATATCATGTAAAATTAGGGAAATTGAACCCAAAGTATTATGTACATCCATTCTTATAGAAAGAATCATATCATGCAATATAAGGGATTTGAACCCAAAAGTACTACGTACGTTCACCATACCTTCTCTCCTTTATAAAACCCCGAGATTCTAGCACTTGTAGCATCAAGGCACTTTCACTTTTAAAATCAAGTTACTTATACTTTTAAACTCAAGTAACTCATACCTTTAAATCAAGTTACCTCTTCTCTTTAAATCAATCAAGTCATTTCCACTTATAAAATCAAGAAACTTATACTTTCAAAACCAAGTAACATATACTCTTAAAACCAAGTACTTATACTCTCAAAACCAAGTAACTCATACTCTGAAAATCAAGTAACATCTTTCATATACTACAAGGAATCCGGTTTCATTTAAAACAAGTACGTCCACCGTACACACATTTTATAAGGTTCATGCTCAAAGAAAGATAGAAAGAGTTCCACATACTAACACTTGTCGTCTGTACCAACTCGACACCAAAGCTTACTAAAAACTCTTACCAACATCTCCCATAAGACTTGATAAGGACTTAAGAATAATTCAGACATGCCTTTAGCATAGAATCAACAACATGAATACTACTTAACTTCTAAGAGTAGAATAACTTTTGAAACAATACCACAGTTATGGTTCACACGTAGAACATGCCAAATGAGAGAAGGAAGAGGTTAACATAACTTATCGTTCTTCTACCAATCCGTTAAGTAGAATACGCCTCCCGTAGCACTTTAACCTATAATGTTAATAGCATGTCTATCAACTACATGCCTTTAAGAGTAGGTTATGGTCTAAGTAAAGTTCCCATTTCTACAAAAAATTGGGCAGCACTTCCTTTGTTTCTACGCACTTTTCCACCTTTTCCAAGGCCCAATTTCAACAACCAACAAGCCCCGACTAAGGGCACAATCCATACAACAACCAAAGGGGATTACACACCTACTAGACGTGTAAAATTCTGCCCTACAATCATATATAAACAGTCCATAAAAACAGTCCGCAATTAATCAACATTAAGGGTACAATGTGAAGCCTTTTAACACCCTTTTATACCCTTAATCTCTTAGGACTTTCATTAGAAATTTCCATACTTAAACATACATAATGAGGGCTGAATTTCCAGAATTCCAACACCCTAAAACAGTCCCCAAAAACTGTATAATAACTTCCAACAGTTTTATAGAATATGCGGCCAACAACTACAATCCGATAACTCTTTCCTTAATCCATTTTATTCCAATTCAAGTTCCAACACTTCTATATATGATATATCAACTTTTCAACAACCATATTACTTCATTTTAACATGCGACAAGTGTAATTAACAACAACAATAACCAACGACGCCAAAATGGCCTAGTCTCGGCCTCAATTCCAAATATTGTCCAAACTTTTTTTTAATATTCATTCTTTTTAGTACAAATTCACCCATTCAACAATAAGTAATATCCAATTAATTTAAAAGAAGAAGAGCCATTACCTTATTTTTGGCTCTAAAATCGATAAAACAGTCCGGGTAAGATTGACCCGCAGTTTTCATTTCGCTCCACTTCCTCAAGTTACAATCACATATATGTATCCCCTACAACCTTGTAACCAACTTTCCTTCACGTCTTACCTCCAAAAAGTTGACGAATCAAGCTAGGGTTTCACCCTCATTTTCGGCCAACACAAGATTTGGAGGGTTTGGAGAGTTAACTTGTTTTCGCACTTGGTTTAGGAGCTAATCTTGGAGAAAGAAACTTGTCAACACTTGTTGATCTTTGGCTATGGATATTTTCGAAAATGGAGCTCAAAGGGAGAAGATGAGAGCTAAATTGATAAGTGTATAATGTCCAAGTCTTGCAAGACTTGGATATTTATCCAAGTGTAATGCCAAGTGGAGTGGGACCCATGTCCACTTGTCCTCAAGTCTCAAAATATCTAATGTGAGTCAAAGTCTTTCAAGACAAGTGGGGGGTGACACGTGTCACCCTCCTATTTGTCCAAAATTATTCATTCACAAAATAATTTTATACTTGGCCAAAATATCACAAAATCTCGTGGGCCCCACAACATCGTAAAATTTCCCGTGGGCCACACATGACCAAATCTGAGACTTCAAAATCCAAAACTAATTCCATGACTCCAATTAGGAGAATTGAACTCCGAGTAATCAAATTGTCGTATTCACATTTTCGAATTAATTCCTTAAGAAAATATAGCTATACTATCTTCCGACGTTCAAGTCTTACTTCTTTACTTACGTTCTCAAATACATGTCTTGGAACTACGGGGTGTAACATCCTTCCCCCTTAGAAACATTCGTCCCGAATGTTCATAACAGGTTCATGCTAAACAAATCTCGGCATAGTCTCCTTAACTACACTTAACGAAACCAAATATGCCACACAGGGCCACAACATATCACACATGCATATACATCAACCAAAATCCAAACGATAAAATCAAATCTATAGTGTGTGTATCATCACAATTAACTCTCATTCATGGTCAAAAAAAGATTCTCTTTTCGTACCTTCATAAGTCATAACTATAAACATTTCAATTATTTTAACACCTGTTCGCTCCTTTTGTTACTTGTCATACTCTTCTCGTACTTCCAAACTTATTCTAGTATACGTACATAATTTCAAATATTGCTTCTGTTTTCGAATCCTTGGAGTTACTACATCCAACTTGGTCATTATACTTTACATATACCATGTAACTTAACCAAGATCAACAGTAAAGTCTTTTACTCAAGAAGGCCTTGTATCTAAGGTCTCAACGGTTATCTAATATTCTAAGATTCTCAATTATTCCATGTCCCAAGCTTATATTATCTCACCCCATATGGGTAAGATAACTTCTCATAATCTCAATGTTACACCCCGTAGTTTCAGGACACGTGTATGAGAACGTGCGTAAGAAAACAAGACTTTAAATTTGAACGAAAGAAAGATTTGTTATTCCTAAGGAAATCTTCCGAATCTCGTGAAGGAAAAACGTTTATTAATGAGAATTGGGTTCTCAATTTATCATTTGAGACTTATAAAATTTATTAGAATTATGGAAATTTTATTTTCGGATTTGGTCACGTAGGGCCCACTCGGGAAATTTTACGTTTTTGTGGGGCCCACAAGGTTTTCGATATTTTGACCAATTATGGAAATTTCTGGAGATGAAATATTTTGGACCAATCGGAGGGCGACACGTGTCACCCTCCCCATGCCCATGTTGGGCGAAAAAGTCTTGGTCAAGAAGACCAAGTGGAGCTTGATATTGTTGACCACAATCCTAGCCACACATTTGGTTTAATCTAAGCCCTTGGATGTATTATATATATCATACTAGTAGCAAGACAAGATCCAACACTTAGAAACAATTCAAGAAACTTTTGTGCACTATAGAGGGCCCTCGGTTTTGTGCTCTCTAAGAAGAAAAAAATTCTTCAATTGTTGTTGATAAATCCCAATTTCAAACCAAAGGTCCCTAGTG
Source organism: Przewalskia tangutica (assembly GCA_029844215.1). Classification (NCBI taxonomy): domain Eukaryota; kingdom Viridiplantae; phylum Streptophyta; class Magnoliopsida; order Solanales; family Solanaceae; genus Przewalskia; species Przewalskia tangutica. The sequence continues at coordinate 95,902,401 of CM056721.1, forward strand.
GTATACTAAGCATAACCAAACTCTTAAATTTCGGAAATACTACGTTAATCCGTTAGTCGCAACATGAAACCCTAAGGTGTTCTTCAACTTTGATGTTGGAATTTGAAGAGAAGTTGTTTATGAACTTCTAAGGGTTTCTTGGAGTGGATTGGAATGTGAAGAAGAGGAGCTAATGTTGCTAAGGATCGACTTTTAATCTTGGATTATATTTGGCTTATTGAGGTAAAAATCTTCGTCTTCTTAATGTAATTGAAGATTACATGTTATAGTAGTTGATAAACGAGCATGTGATATATAGAATGAAGATTGAAAAGATTTGGACCATGTTGAGATGTTAAAACCTAAATTGGCATGTTAGCCATTAAAGTTGTTAATCATTTTGGTTGATTAGTTATAATCGTTACATGTTATATAAGAAAGGGAATATAGTTGTTATAATTGATTATGACTTATATAACATGTTGGAATAACGACTTAGATTAGAAAGGAATTAAAAAGGATTATATTTTGTATCAATGTTGGTTGTGGCCGAGAATGGCCTTAAAAATTGGTTAGAAATGGACTAGTTATATATGAATTGTGGGGCAGAATTTTACACATCCGGCTAGGCGTGTAATGCCCTTGGGTTAGCTGATTTGTTGAGCCTTAAATGTGGTATATTGGTTATTGATTTCGGTCCTTGAAAAAGGTGGAAAAGTACGTAGAAACAGGGGAAGTGCTGTCCAATTTTTTGTAGAATAAGAGACTTTATACTTAGAAATATTCTACGTTAGAAAGATAGAAGTTGATAGACGTATTATGGTCATTATAGGTTGACGTTCTACGTGCGGCATATTCAACTTAGCGAGTGGGTTGAGCCGAAGAGGTATGTGGAACTTTCCCTATCTCTTGAGCATGAGTTTTTATAAATGTATAGTACGGTAGACGTACGAGTTTTGAATGAATTCGGTTTCATTTTGATATCATTGACTTGATTTAAGAATGACCAAGTTTGGTTGAGTTAGAGAGTTAACTCACTTGATTTTAAAAGATGAAAATGCCTTAGTTTTCTAAAGCATAAAGTTGTTATATCGACTTTATGGGAAGTTAGTAGAGTGGTTTACTTGATTGATTTAAAAAGAGGATCAAAGAATTGATTTAAAGAAGGGTAACTTATTTAAAAGTATAAGTTACTTAAGTTTTGAAAATAGAAGTATTTGATTTCAAAGCTTCGAAATGAAATTCTAAAGGTGAAGTAATTTGATTTGAAAAGTAGACATGCCTTGATACTACGGGCGTTAGTATCTTGGGGGTTTTATATGAAAAGTAATCTTTTGAAAAAAATAGAAGTACGTAGTACTTTGGGTTAAATTCCCGGATTTTTACATGACATGTTAGTGCCTTAAGTTTAAATAAATGAGAGCACATGCTATTAAGTCTAATAAGAAGTTAAGGGGTTTCTTAACTTGCATATGTATTTATGATAGGCGGTTGCGCTAGTGTTATATATTTATTACGGGGCCAATCCCCGGGTCATGTTGCATTTTGCATTTCCGTTGATTTGCTCCCCACGATGTGAGGAAACTACCTCATGCAAGTCCGTAGGGCTCATGCGGGTGAAATAGTCCTATGCGAGGAAATTACCTCATGCGAGTCCACACGACCTATGCGGGTGAAATAGTCCCAGGAGTAGGATTGCACAATGATACTACGGGCGGGTGACCCTAGATTGATCATAAGCTTCATATTTTAAAACCGGCAAAGTTTACTCTTATTTACTCTCACTATTAATAAGGCACAGTGTACTGTTAATTTGGTTATCATACATGTCTCCAGCTTTATTTTAGACTCTATGATTTCGTTACAGTACTTTCAGTTTCACATACTTGGTACATTTTTTGTACTGACCCCTTCCTCGGGAGCTGCGTTCATGCCGCAGGTAGAGGTACACAGTTTGCTGATCCTCGCTCTTAGGGTCACAGTTCAGTTTTTTTTGAGAAGCTCCATTAGTCCGGAGACTTATCTTTGGTACGGATCCCTGTTGCTGTAGAATCATGTACATTCATGGGTATGACGGGGCCCTGTACCGTCACAGTTGTTATGTCAAAACTCTTTGAGGTCTGTAGTCATGTTTTGTGGGTTGGACTTGTAAAAGGTGTAGTTCTTTTGTTATGTATATATTGCAGAAAGGTGGCCTAATCGGCTAGCCTGTTTCTTATTCCATATTGATGCATGTGTACGAGCTTTGGTTATATTCCACTGGTTATCTCTGATGTATACCTGTAAGGGTGCCTAGGTAGGGCACCAGTCACGGGCCCGGGGTCGGGTCGTGACAAAAGTGGTATCAGAGCCGTTAGTCCTCGGAAAGTGTGTACATATCGTGTCTAGTAGAGTCTTGATTATCGATGTGTTGTGCACCACATCTATAACCAGGAGGCTACAGGACAGTTAAGATTGATTTCCATTCTTCTCACTCTGAGATCGTGCAGTAGAGCTATGTTATTAGATTGATCCCTCTCTGACATATTTTTATGTATCAGTTATGCCTCGCGGAAGCGGCGAGCCGAAGGGCAAGTCGATAGGAGGCGCTAGTGGGATGCAGAGAGTTACTAGGGCTCATGCCCAGACTATGCCTGAGGTTGTGGCCCAGTCGGCAAGTTCGGTTACACCGATAGTACCAGATGAGCTTAGAGCAGCTGTAGCTCCAGAGGTTCCGATACCAGAGCCTCTAGCCCCTCAGCCAGGGGCAGAGGGTGGTGATTATAGAGATACAATCCGGTTACTAGCCAGGATAGTGGCAGGACAGCACAGGCAGGAGCCGGTAGCTAACCCTAGAGCAGACATTTTTGAGGGTTAGAGATTTTCTAGGTTGCAATCCGCCAGAATTCTATGGGTCGATACCTGAGGATGATCCTCAGGAGTTCATTCGGCAGCTTCAGCGGACCATGCGGGTGATTAGGGCCTCGGAGGCCGAGTCGGTAGTACTAGCTTCTTACCGATTGCGCGATACTGCAGTGAACTAGTTCAAGTCGTGGGAAATGTCCAGGAGCGTGAGTGCTCCTCCAGTTGTTTGGAATTAGTTCACAGAGGCCTTCTTAGACCACTTCTTGCCTCCTGAGATGAGGAGAGCCCGTGTTGATAGGTTCTTGATGTTGAGGCAGGGTAGGAGGACCATCAGAGAGTATATCCTAGAGTTCGACTCATTGGCTAGGTATGCGCCCACTATTGTGGCAGACATGGCGGATAGAGTTCACCGCTACGTGGTAGGACTAGATCCTTATCTTATTGACGGATGCATGGTTGTAGCTCTTCAGCCGGGCATGGACATTGCCCGTATTCAGGCTTACGCACAGGGAGGCGAGGATCGACAGAGAGGTCGACGATTGGAAAGAGATCAGCCCAAGAGGGCCAGGACGCCGGGATTTTTGGGTGACTTTCGAGGCGGATAGCCTCGGTAGCAGGCTAGGTCTGCATCTCAGCCAGCACAGAGTGCTCCTCCACAGTCTTCTGGCAGGTTTGATCAGCCGGGTTATTCGGGAGCAGGTCAGGGCTCCAGGGCTTCAGGTTTCTAGGAGGACAGGGATCCTAGCCGGTCGAGACCACCCTTTCCTCGGTGTGTTCGATGCGGTAGATCCCATCCTGGGGAGTGTCGTAGTGCTTCAGGAGCTTGTTTCTCTTACGGCCAGCAGGGCCATTTGAAGAGGGATTGTCTGACTAGAGGTGGCACGGGTAGCATGGCTCAGCCTACAGAGTCAGTTGTTGGGTCTTCATCTTCTGTGGCTATGCGCCCCGGAAGGCAGGGTGGTTACGAGCCAGTAGGCCGCTGTAGAGGTCGTGGCAGGGGTCCGAGTTCTAGCGGTCCTCCGAACCGCATCTATGCCTTAGCCAGTCAACAGGACCAGGAGGCTTCGTCGGATCTCGTCACAGGTATATTATTGATTTCATGCTGTGACGTTTATGCTTTGATAGATCCAGGTTCTACCTTATCCTATATTTCCCCTATTATTTCTGGTAGAATAGGAATAGAACCGGTGTCGATAAAACCTTTTTGATGTAGCTACGCCAGTGGGTGATTCGGTGGTAGTTAAGCGGGTGTATAAAAATTGTCCGGTGTTCATATACAGTCGTCAGACCCTAGCAGACTTGATAGAGTTGGAGATGACATATTTTGATGTTATTATGGGTATGGACTGGTTGGCTTCTTGTTATGCCAATATTGACTGTAGAAACAGGTTGGTTCGATTCCAGTTTCCCGGTGAGCCGGTTATCGAGTGGAAGGGGAATACTGCGTCGTCGAGGGGTAGGTTTATTTCTTACCTCAAGGCTAGGAAGATGGTTCAGAAAGGGTATATTTATCATCTTGTCCGGGTATTAGATACAGAGGTTGAAGTGCCAACTCTTCAGTCAGTTCTGGTGGTTAGTGAATTTCCGGATGTATTCCCAGATGATCTCCCAGGTATTCCTCCAGAGAGGGAGATAGAGTTTTGTATTGATGTGCTGCAAGATACTCGGTGTTATACCCCGTATTTCCAGAGTATGTACGTGAGGGCATACGTACAAAAGTTTGAGCCTTAAGTTAGGCAAGGGACGAAAATATTTGTGCACAACTACCAAAACGAATTGTTTTTCGACGAAACGTTTTTCAAAACTTGCGTAGGGAAAATTACGGCTATGTCATTAATAATTTTTGCGGATTTTTCCGAGAGATGAAATATTTTGGACCAACGAGAGGGCGACACTTGTCACCCTCTAGTGGGCGGTCAAGTGGCCGAATGGTGCACGTTCTTGGCCATGTTTTGAGGCCTAAAACTTGGGTCAATGTTTGTGAGGGATTTGTGGAGTAGGGTTAGGGTGCACTTGGGCAAATCTTGACCCTCCACTTGCCCCCCACTTGGCTTGATCTTGGCCATTGATCTCCCTATAAATACCCCCCCCCCCCTTGTTGAAGACTTCTTCATCCACAAATGTCTTCCAAGTCTTGAAAATCCTCCCCTCTTGTAGAAGCTCTCGTCCCAGAGCAAACCCCTCCCCCTGTGTGAGGCCCTTGGCCGAGTACCCCCTTTTCTAGTGGTGCTGGCCAGAGTATCCCCTCTTGAGAGTTGCTCTCGTCCAAACATACCCCCCTTGGTAGAAAGTATTCTCCAAGTATTGTTACTATTCCAAAATACCTTAGCCTTATACCTTGTAGTATTCCAAAGTACCTCTATACGTAGAGCCCGGAAATACTACCTTATATTCCCTTCAGTCACAAAAACGAAACCCTAAGGAAAACCTTCATAGTCGGTTGAAGTGTTAAGTAGAAGTTGAGTAGAACTTCTAAGGGTTGTTTGGAGCGGGTTGGAGCGCCCAGAGTAGGAGCTAAACGTTGCTCAGGATCGACATTTAATCTTGGATAATTTTGGGCTTATCGAGGTAAATATCTTGTCCCCATTTTGTAATTAGAATTTACATACTGTCGAAGTATAATAATTAAGTATAAGTTATATACAAGGAAGGTATATAAGAAGAGAATTGAACTGTAATAGAAGGATATTACAGAAGAGAATTGAACTGAAATCACATCAGAGGAATATTAAAGAAGAAGATTAAACTGTACTTACATAGGAATGTATTTGCAGTAGACTTGTGTAGCTTAACGGGTAGGGAAGTGCTGCCCGATTTTCCGTAGAATAGAGCACCCTCTGCTTAGAATATTCTACAGTATAGTCTAGACGTTGATAGACGTATATGGCCTTTATAGGTTGAAAGTTCTGCGAGTAGCATGTTATACTTGAAAGGTGGACAAGGCTATCCGGGTTATAGCGGTGGAGCGTTTTTGCTAATAGTCGATAATCGTCGCGAGGTATGTGATTCTTCCTATCCTCTTGAGCATGATATTTTAAAGAATATATATATAGTACGGTAGACGTACGTGTGTTAACTGAACGTGGTTTTACTGCGATGTCTTTTGACTTGAGTCTAATAATAAGAATCTTGAAGTATTTCAAAAGAATTAAGAAACCTTTTTGAAAGAAGAGTAATACTTGGTTTTAAAAAGCTTAAGAGTTATACTAGCTTTATGGGAAGTTAGGTATAACGACTTAAGAGTGATAAAAAGAATGGTTTATTGATTTTAGAAGTTAAGAGACTTGATCTTAAAAGATAAGAGACTTGACTTAATTGAATTAATATGAATTTTGTTAAAAAGTGTGAAACCTCATTCGTGAGTAATGAGTACTTGGTTTTTAAAAGGAATAATGTTTTACTGATTTCGGAAATCAGAATAAGTATCGAACAAACCACAGCAGCGCTAATAAAGGGAAATGTATTGACTAATAAAGTATTATGAAAACCAGTAGAAACCTCCATCTGCATAGAAGCTAAGATGAGACAAAATGATATTACATTTCCTAGATCATGGCTGCTTTAATAAGATTGTTATGAACAAGAATAACCTACTCACACATAAGGCATATGTTTCTCAAATGGTTTTAAAAGAGAATTATATTCTTAAATGATTAAGACTATGAACCACGAAACCTTTCGAAAATGAGAAACTTGAGCTTTTGAAATTAGGCAAACTTGAACGTTTGGAAAATAATGTTGTTACTTGATTTTACAAAGGGAAGTGTTTTGGTTTACTTAAAAAGATAGTCACTCTATTTTTATACTACGGGTATTGTGTGACTTTAGTGAAAGAAACGAATCTTTTAAAAGAATTAATGTATGAAGTACTTTGGGGATAAAAACCCGAACTTGTTGACATAAAGTAGGAAGTGCCTTGTGTGAATAACTTGATTGTGTTGGTTTGTGATAGCCTTGTAATACTTTCTTGTTGATTTGATAAGTAAACATGTTAGGATGCTACGTGTGTTAGTGTCTTGTGATGTTTGTGTAAAGGGGTTTCCCTTGTTGTGCTTATGTTATTTAACGGTAAGCCGTTATGTTAGTATTATATCACTCACCTCTTGACATGATACCGGGGGTTAAGCTGCCCTCCGATGCGGGGTATACCTCATGCGGGTCTGTGTGGCCTATGCGGAGCTACGAGAGTTCCAGGTTAGTGTGCGGCCCTTGTGGTCATGCGGTCTATGTGGCCATGCGGACTGCGAGTCGGGGCGATCTTGGGAGTAGCTACCCTCGATGCGGGAATACCTCATGCGGGCCTATGTGAGTGGCCTATGCGGGCTGCGGGAAGTTCGAGGACTAGACGCGCACATTAGATCTGCGAGCGAGTGGCGGCCGATCGTGTGGCGGTGCAGAGCGGACCTCATAATCTGATTTATGACCTTGTTGCTGCATGTAGGTTTTAGTAGTCGGCTATGCCTTCGTACTTACCGTGCGGTTTTATTATGACACGGGTGGGACACGGTGTTCATGTGTATCCTTGGTGCTTTTATATCATAGGCTGGCGGTGAGGAAGGTATTCCACGGGCATGATTGATGTTGTGGGCGTGAGACCCATAGTTATATTTGAGTGATGACTTTGAGGCGTGAGTCACGACATGGCATATTGCTTATATTATTGTGAGCGTAGTTTGGTTATCATACATGTCTCTGCTTTATATAGACTACTATGATTTCATTTACAATATTTTTAGTTTCACATACTTGGTACTGTTGTCTTGACCTCGCCCGGGGCTGCGTTCATGCCGCGGTAGAGTACACGATTGTTGATCCTCATCGTGGTCAGATTCGGCGTTTGGAAAGCTCCGTTTCTCGGAGGCTTATCTTGGGTATAGTCCATGTCGTTGTAGGTACTTACATTCGGGGTATGGCGAACTGTCCCGCCATTGTTGTTATATCATTCTTAGAAGTGCATGAAATCTTGTTGTGGGCGAGTTTGAAAAAGGGATGTAGCTGTTGGATTCATGTTTTTATATATATGCAGAAAGGCAACTTCTCGAATAAAGCGTCTTTCACTTCATATTATTTCATGTCTTGTTTTATTTTCCGCTGATTACTCTGATGTTGTATCACTAGGGTGCCCGGGGTAAGACACCAGTCACGGGCCCGGGTTCGGGTCGTGACAAAAGTGGTATCGAGCGATTAATCCTCGGGCGTGTCTATAGGCCGTATCTAGTAAGTCTTGATTATCGGTGTGTTGTGCACCACACCAATAATCGGGAGGCTATAGGATATTTAGGATTAGTTTCCATTCTTCTCACTCGAGATCGTGCTTAGAAGTGTTATAAGTTGGACCCTCTAACGTATTTCTTTCCACTACCGTTATGCCTCGCGTAAGGCAACACGGGCCCGAAGAAGCAAAGCGGCGAGGAGGCTGAGTAGAAACACGAGAGGTTCTGAAGGCGCAGACCAATCATCACCGAGGTGGTGCTTCATTCGAGGAGTTACTGCGCGCCCGATCCCAGCGAGAGTCTAGCACGGCGGCGATTCTCTGCGGCCATGATATTTGAACGCCGGTTCCACGACCCGATGCGGAAAGTATAGATTGCGAAGAGACGACCACATTACTAGCTAAGGGAGTTAGCAACCAGAGTATATTATGTATCGATTTATCACGGGTCTTGATGACTATCTAAGAGGTTGTGCAAGTAGCTCTTGATCGAGCATGATCATGGCTGCGTGCGGGCTTATGCGCCTTGGTAGAAAGCGTAAGGATCGGCGGGTTAACCAAAATCAGCGAGAAGGGCGGATCAGCGGGGCCATGTTGCGAAATTGTCCAGGCGAGGTAGCGCGGATGTAGAGACTCAGCCTTCAGGATCAGTGGCTAGTTCGTCACCTTCCCTAGATATGCGCCCAGCCGGGCAGGATTTATTAGAACGACAAAGGGGAAGTGAAACAGTAGATACAAGTATATCTTTAACCATCTAGAGATTAGTATGTGGGATAAGATGAGTATATCTTAAGTGTTATGTTCAGATATCATTGTGTTAATTGTGATTAGAAATCATGGTTAGTTAACAGGGTAAGATTGGGGATAAGGAAAGTGTGAGCCTTAGAGTTTTATACGTGGAGACCTTAGAGGTAAGGCCATCTCAAGTAAAAGATGTATTTTTATGTTTGACCCTTATCGGAGTGCATAGTGCACGTAAGATATATTTGTGTGATAACTCCCTGAGTAGTGTGGAATGAAAGAGGGTAGTTGAGCTAAAAAGACCACTAGGTTTTCGTAACTTGATTGTTGAGATTGTTCCGGGACGGGGAACAATAGCTTGGCGTGAAGTGGGTCGGGTTGAGGCCATGTCGCAGGTCAACCCGCAGCCCGGTTTGGGGTAAGTCGATTCGTAGTGGTCCCGCTATGTGTCGAGATCATGAGGGTGTTAGGCCCAGTTTAGTTAACCATCGTGCGAGTTCGTGGATGCGTTCGACCGATGGTCGGGCCGATGGTCGCCCATCTTGTCTTTCGGCCGGGACCGCTTACTCGTGAGAGGTTATGCGAGATGTTCTGTGAGAAGGTTGTAAGGCGCACGAGGTGCCTTCGCGCCTATGACGGTGGAGCCAGTTACGGCTATTTCTTTTACGGAAGTTTTACGAGCGGGGTTAGGAACTCGGTGAGTCTCGATGCTCGCATTCACCCTCGGGCGGTGTTTGTATTTGAGGGGGTAGTGAGGATGGTTGCCTCCTGTTGAGAGAGTGTTTTATAGCTACCATTTCGGTATTCGGATGCCGCTTTATGACGCCTCGTATGGACGGAAGTATAGGATGCCGGTCGATTGGTTCAATGTTGGCAAGATTCAGATAGATGGTTCATACTTGTTCAGCAGGATGTGGATAGGGTGAAGCTTATCCAGAAGAGGTTATTGGCAGCTCAGAGTCAACAGAAATCGTGCGGATAATCGGCGGCGGCTTAGAGTTGAGTTGGCGGTGGAGTGTCTTGAAGGTACCGCCCCGGAAGGGGTATGGCGAGTTTTGGATAGCAGAGGAAACTTAGCCCGAGTTACTTTGGGCCTTTTCAGATCATGTGAAGAATAGGCCATGTTGCCTATGTGTTAGCATTTGTCGTCCGACTCAGGAGGCAGTACGTCCGATCTTTCTTGTGCTATGTTCGGAAAAGTATCGGAGATCCATCCAGAGTGTTCCCGGTTAATGATGACCAAGTTGGAGATAGTAACCCCGAGATGTTGGAAACTGAAGCAGTAACAGAAATGTGCTATGTTATGAGAAAGAGTTCGAGTGTACGAGAAGGGTACGACGAGTAAGGGAAGAAGCGAGCATGTGTTAAGAACATAGAAGTGATCATTCGTTTGTAAAGAAAAGGTGCGAAGGGAGTATCTTTTACACCTCAGGTGGGAGTTTTTTTTATGTTAGAGGTGATTCCTTGTGGACTTGGATTTAAGGGATTGCGCGTGTTGTATTGTGGCCAGGTGTGGCATGATTGTTTTCGTAAGTATAGTAGTGAAGACTATACTGGCGCATATGTGTTTTGAGACTTAGAAGGAACATTCGGGACGAATGTTTCTAAGGAGGGGAGAATGTTATACCCCGTATTTCCAGAGTATGTACGTGAGGGCATACGTACAAAAGTTTGAGCCTTAAGTTAGGCAAGGGACGAAAATATTTGTGCACAACTACCAAAACGAATTGTTTTCCGACGAAACATTTTTCAAAACTTGCGTAGGGAAAATTACGGCTATGTCATTAATAATTTTTGCGGATTTTTCCGAGAGATGAAATATTTTGGACCAACGAGAGGGCGACACTTGTCACCCTCTAGTGGGCGGTCAAGTGGCCGAATGGTGCACGTTCTTGGCCATGTTTTGAGGCCTAAAACTTGGGTCAATGTTTGTGAGGGATTTGTGGAGTAGGGTTAGGGTGCACTTGGGCAAATCTTGACCCTCCACTTGCCCCCCACTTGGCTTGATCTTGGCCATTGATCTCCCTATAAATACCCCCCCCTTGTTGAAGACTTCTTCATCCACAAATGTCTTCCAAGTCTTGAAAATCCTCCCCCCCCCCCTCTTGTAGAAGCTCTCGTCCTTAGAGCAAACCCCTCCCCCTTTGTGAGGCCCTTGGCCGAGAGTACCCCCCCTTTTCTAGTGGTGCTAGCCGAGAGTATCCCCCCCCCCCTCTTGAGAGTTGCTCTCGTCCAAACATACCCCCCTTGGTAGAAAGTATTCTCCAAGTATTGTTACTATTCCAAAATACCTTAGCCTTATACCTTGTAGTATTCCAAAGTTACCTCTATCGTAGATCCGAAAATACTACCTTATATTCCCTTGATCCAAAACGAAACCCTAAGGAAAACCTTCATAGTCGGTTGAAGTGTTAAGTAGAAGTTGCGTAGAACTTCTAAGGGTTGTTTGGAGCGGGTTGGAGCTCCCAGAGTAGGAGCTAAACGTTGCTCAGGATCGACATTTAATCTTGGATAATTTTGGGCTTATCGAGGTAAATATCTTGTCCCCCTTTTGTAATTAGAATTTACATACTGTCGAAGTATAAGAATTAAGTATAAGTTATATACAAGGAAGGTATATAAGAAGAGAATTGAACTGTAATAGAAGGATATTACAGAAGAGAATTGAACTGAAATCACATCAGAGGAATATTAAAGAAGAAGATTAAACTGTACTTACATAGGAATGTATTTGCAGTAGACTTGTGTAGCTTAACGGGTAGGGAAGTGCTGCCCGATTTTCCGTAGAATAGAGCACCCTCTGCTTAGAATATTCTACAGTATAGTCTAGACGTTGATAGACGTATATGGCCTTTATAGGTTGAAAGTTCTGCGAGTAGCATGTTATACTTGAAAGGTGGACAAGGCTATCCGGGTTATAGCGGTGGAGTGTTTTTGCTAATAGTCGATAATCGTCGCGAGGTATGTGATTCTTCCTATCCTCTTGAGCATGATATTTTAAAGAATATATATATAGTACGGTGAGCGACGTGTGTTAGCGAACGTGGTTTCTTTGCGATGTCTTTTGACTTGAATCTAATAATAAGAATCTTGAAGTATTTCAAAAGAATTAAGAAACCTTTTTGAAAGAAGAGTAATACTTGGTTTTAAAAAGCTTAAGAGTTATACTATCTTTATGGGAAGTTAGGTATAACGACTTAAGAGTGATAAAAAGAATGGTTTATTGATTTTAGAAGTTAAGAGACTTGATCTTAAAAGATAAGAGACTTGACTTAATTGAATTAATATGAATTTTGTTAAAAAGTGTGAAACCTCATTCGTGAGTAATGAGTACTTGGTTTTTAAAAGGAATAATATTTTACTGATTTCGGAAATCAGAATAAGTATCGAACAAACCACAGCAGCGCTAATAAAGGGAAATGTATTGACTAATAAAGTATTATGAAAACCAGTAGAAACCTCCATCTGCATAGAAGCTAAGATGAGACAAAATGATATTACATTTCCTAGATCATGGCTGCTTTAATAAGATTGTTATGAACAAGAATAACCTACTCACACATAAGGCATATGTTTCTCAAATGGTTTTAAAAGAGAATTATATTCTTAAATGATTAAGACTATGAACCACGAAACCTTTCGAAAATGAGAAACTTGAGCTTTTGAAATTAGGCAAACTTGAACGTTTGGAAAATAATGTTGTTACTTGATTTTACAAAGGGAAGTGTTTTGGTTTACTTAAAAAGATAGTCACTCTATTTTTATACTACGGGTATTGTGTGACTTTTGTGAAAGAAACGGATCTTTTAAAAGAATTAATGTATGAAGTACTTTGGGGATAAAAACCCGAACTTGTTGACATAAAGTAGGAAGTGCCTTGTGTGAATAACTTGATTGTGTTGGTTTGTGATAGCCTTGTAATACTTTCTTGTTGATTTGATAAGTAAACATGTTAGGATGCTACGTGTGTTAGTGTCTTGTGATGTTTGTGTAAAGGGGTTTCCCTTGTTGTGCTTATGTTATTTAACGGTAAGCCGTTATGTTAGTATTATATCACTAACCTCTTGACATTATTCCGGGGGTTAAGCTGCCCTCCGATGCGGGGTATACCTCATGCGGGTCTGTGTGACCTATGATTCGAGAATACCTCATGCGGAGTGCAGTGTGACCTATGCGAGCTACGAGTTCCGGAGTTAGTGTGCGGCCGCGTGGTCATGCGGTCTATGTGGCCATGCGGTGCGAGTCGGGGCGATCTTGGGAGTAGCTACCCTCGATGCGGGGAATACCTTATGCGGGCCTCTGTGCGTGGCCTATGCGGAGCTGCGGGCAGTTCCAGGACTAGACGTGCCCATTAGATACTGCGGGCGCGTGGCGGCCGATCGTGTGGCGGTCTAGACAAACCTCGTAATCTGATTTATGACCTTGTTGTGCGTGGGTTTTAGTAGTCGGCTATGCCTTCGTACTTACCGTGCGGTTTTATTATGACACAGTGGGACACGGTGTTCATGTGTATCCTTGGTGCTTTTATATCATAAATCGCCAGCGGTGAGGAAGGTATTCCACGGGCATAATTGATGTTGTGGGCGTGAGACCCATAGTTATATTTGAGTGATGATTTTGAGGCGTGAGTCACGACTTGACATGACTGCTTATATTATTGTGAACTGTAGTTTGGTTATCATACATGTCTCATGCTTTATATAGACTACTATGATTTCATTTACAGTATTTTTAGTTTCACATACTTGGTACCTGTTATCGACCTCCTTGGGCTGCGTTCATCTGCGGTAGAGTAAGTACGCGATTGTTGATCCTCGCTCATAGGGTCACTGATTCAGCGTTTGGAAAGCTCCGTTTCTCGGAGGCTTATCTTGGTATAGTCCCTGTCGTTGTAGGTACTTACATTGGGGTATGGCGGAACCTGTCCGCCATTGTTGTTATATCATTCTTAGAAGTGCATGAAATCGTTGTGGCGAGTTTGAAAAAGGGATGTAACTGTTCGGATTCATGTTTTTATATATATGCCGAAAGGCAACTTCTCTCAGATAAACTGTCTTTCACTTCATATTATTTCATGTCTTGTTTTATTTTCCGCTGATTACTCTGATGTTGTATCACTAGGGTGCCCGGGGTAAGGCACCAGTCACGGGCCCGGGTTCGGGTCGTGACACTCGGCCTATATCTATTGCGCCGTACAGAATGACACCTGCTGAGTTGAAAGAGTTGAAGGACCAGCTGAAAGACTTGCTGGAGAAAGGCTTTATTAGGCCTAGTACTTCTCCCTGGGAGCGCCGGTATTGTTTGAGAAGAAGAAGGATGGGACGCTGCATATGTGTATTGACTACAGGCAGCTGAACAAGGTAACCATTAAGAATAGATACCCCCTCCCCAGGATTGATGATTTGTTTGATCAGTTGCAGGGTGCGAAGTGTTTTTCCAAGATAGACCTGCGATCCTGTTATCATCAGTGCAGTCGAGGATGCGAGATATCGGCGCATTCGGGACGTGCGGGCATTATGAGTTCAGGGTGATGTCTTTCGGTTTGACTAATGCTCCAGCGGTATTCATGGATTTGATGAACCGGGTGTTCAAGCCATTACTGGATGCGTTTGTTATAGTATTCATTGATGACATTCTTGTTTATTCTCGCACGGAGAAGGAGCATACGGATCATTTGAGGACGGTACTTAGAGTCCTCCAGAGCCGGCAATTGTATGCTAAGTTCTCTAAGTGTGAGTTCTGGTTGGCCTCAGTGGAATTCTTGGGGCACATTATCAGGGCCGATGGTATTCGGGTTGATACGACAAAGATTGAGGTGGTAAAGACTTGGCCTAGACCTACTACCCTGACTGAGGTGCGCAACTTCTTAGGGATTGCGGGTTATTACCGGAGATTTTTGGAAAAGTTTGCTTTGATCTCAGCACCTTTGACTAGGCTGACTCAGAAAGCGGCTAAGTTCCAGTGGACGGATGCTTGTGAGAAGGGCTTCCAGTTATTGAAGGAGAAGTTGACGACAACTCCAGTTCTTACTCTTCCCGAGGGATTAGAGGGTTATGTAGTTTATTGTGATGCTTCGAGTATCAGACTTGGTTGTGTGTTTGTCATGACCCAACCTCGGGCCGCGACTGGTGCCCTACCTGGGCACCCCGTTTAGGTATACATCAGAGAATAGCAGCGGAATATACACAACATAGACACAAGTGTAAACAATAAACATCACAGGCTAGCCGATAAGGCCGCCTTCCATATTATAAACATAATCAAAAGTACAACTGTACAACTCAGTTCTTACAGCCCAACCACATATGTGAATACAGACCTCTAAGAATAACAACTGTGGCGGGACAGGGCCCCGCCATACCCCTGAATGTACATAAATCTACAACATCAGGGAAAGACTGTACCAAAAGAGACAAGCCTCCGGAGAAATGGAGCTTCTGACGTCTGATAAGTGATCCTAAGAATGCGGATCCACCACCTGCTTACCCTTTCCTGCGGCATGAACGCGGCCGAGGAAGGGTCAATACAATATGTACTAAGTATGTAAAGCGGAAAATCTTGTAATTACAACATAGGTTTAAAATAAAGCGAGTCATGTATGATAATAAAATTACGATTACGATGCCTTACTAACAATGAGAGTAAATGAGAGTATACTTACAACATAACAATAGGAGACTCACTATCAAATCATGGGTAGCAAATCCATGGAAACAGGTGGTATAACGTCTTGGGGGTTTACCCCTCATTTATACTCTTACCCTGAGGCAGGTGGTATAACGTCTTGGGGTTTACCGCCGTTTATACTCTTATCATGGAGAAGGTGATAAAGCAGGTGGTATAACGTCTTGGGGGTTTACCCCTCATTTATACTCTTACCCTGGAGAAGGTGGTATAGCGTCTTGGGGGTTTACCCCTCACTCATACTCTTACCCTATCTCAACCGGCCGTCATACAATAAATAAGCAAGTTAGAAATCCCCCTAACTTCTTGTTAGTCTTATTCATCTACACTCTCATTTTAGTTTACTTAAGGCACTAATATGTTATGATAAATCCGGGAGTTTAACCCAAAGTACTACGTACTTCTAATCTTTTAACATGACTCATTTTCATATAAAACTTCCAAGATACTATTAACCGTAGTATCAAGTCAAAATTTCCTTTCAAGACAAGTCACAATACCTTTAGAAATAAAGTTAGGTTTCTAAATCAAGTGACTCCTTTTATATAAAACCTTAGGCAATTGATGCCTTAAAATCAAATTGCCTTTTCATTAAAAACAAGTCATTTATCTTTCCATAAAGCAAATATAACCAACTTCCCATAAAGTCGTTATATTCACTTTATACCTTAGCCATATACAATTTCCTATCCAAGGGACTCATACGTTTAAAACGGAACAAGTATCACATACTTTAAAACTCTTCAAGTCCCTTAACTTTAATAAAACATTAGACATCCTTAATACTTTCAAAGAAGTGAGTTATTCTCCTAACTCACCCGACTTGGCTATTCATAAAACTAGTAAAGGATATCAAGGTCTTGTCGTCTCTAGTACTATATGCGTGCAACTAGTCATGCTCAAAAGATAGGGAAAGTTCTACATACCTCTTCGGGTCAAACCACTTGCCAAGTATAAAATCCCGCCCGTAGAATGTCAACCTATAATATTCACAATACGTCTATTAACGTCTTACTTCAAACGTAGAATATTATAAGTGTAAAGTCTCTAAGTTCTACGGAAAATCGGACAGCACCTCCTTTGTTTCTACTTACTTTGCCACCTTTTTCAAGGCCGAATACAATAACCAAACACGCCACATTTAAGGCACAATCAAAGCAATCAATCAATAGGGGATTACACGCCTACTAGACGTGTAAAATTCCGCCCCACAATAGATATCAAATTAATACAACTTACTAGGCCAATTCAGCTAACTTGAAGTACTACAACATCAATTCTTATCCAATTTCCATTTCAATCCAAGTTATTAGCCTAACATGATATCAAGTCGCAATCGATAATAACTACAATAATCTCCAAGTAATTAACATGCGACGATTCTAATAAACGACCAATTGTAATCCAACTTCACATGGCTTACATTACATTTCGGATTTCTAAGGCTACAAGCAATCCATAACACTTATAAACTTCAACACATACACTTCATGCTAGCAACATGTAAAGCTAACAACAATATAAATAATCTTGTAAAACTTTTAAGGGACAAGATTATACCTCAACGAATCTTAATCCAACTCCAAATCCGAAGTCGCTCCTTAGTAACTTAGAGCCTCTCCAAGACACTTCAAACCGCTTGTTGAGACCCTTAGAACAACACCAACAAATTTCCTTCAAATCTCCAAACAAAACCTAAAAAGACAACTAGGTTTTCGCTTTGCGACTAATCCGAAAACTATCTTTTTCCAAGATTTTTCTATTGAGATATGCTTACAATACACTCAAGAACCTTGGTTTAAAGTGTGGAGCTAAATGGATTACAAACAAATTTTTTTGTTGTTGGTAGTGAGCAAACCCGAGAGCTAGCTCTTGAGTTCTTCAAATTTTTTTGTGAAATTTTGGCTAAGTGTTAAGCTTGTCTTGCACTACTAGTATTATATAGTGTAAAGGAGGGTCAAGATATGAACAAATGGGTGGTTTGGATGAGGTCTTAACAAATATCAAGACCATTGTGGACCCATTGACTAAGTCAATAATGTCAAGCTCACTACTTGCAAGACTTGCCATCCTAGACTATGGTCAATGACCATCTTGGCCATGCCTATTTCGTCCAAGGCATCCAAAAGGGGGGTGACACGTGTCGCCCTCCCATTCGCCACAATAATACGTTTTTCGACAATTTCATATTTCCGATAAATTTTTACAAGTCTCAAATCTTAACACTTGTGAGTTCTTACGTACGTTCTTAAAACATGTCCTGTAAATACGGGGTGTAACATTCTTCCCCCCTTAGAAACATTCGTCCCCGAATGTTCTTTCAGAGTCAAACTTACAATTAGAGACATAGTTTCCTTTCACAACCCCGACATACCAATACTGCCACACATGGCCACAATAATAGCATTTACACAAAACAAATGCTTCAATTAAAACTTGACAAGTAAGGGAAAACGAATTACCTGAAGGTGTAGGGAATAAGTGAGGATACTTCCTCAACATGTCCTCCTCCGCTTCCCAGTCATCTCTCGGTTATCATTCCTCCACAAGACTTTGTGGAAGCCACTCCTTGGTCATGATCGCTGACACAGCGATCGAGTATCGCTATGGTACTCTCCTCATACGATAACCCTCTGTCACTGGACCTCACTAGTAGGGAAAACTCATTTGGATCTCCGATACACTTCCGACATAGAAACATGGAAGGCCGGATGCAGCCTCACAACTCGATGGCGGATCCAACTCATAGGCAACCTTGCCTACTCGGCGGATGATCTGGTAGGGCCCAATGTACCTTGATCCGAGTTTCCCCTTCTTACGAATCTCATCACACCGCCATGGGTGGCACCTTCAAGAAGACCCAATCGGCTACGAAACTCCAAATCACGGCGCCGATTATCGCGTATGACCTGCGACTACGGTGCTATGATCTCTCTGGATAAGTTTCACCTTATCCACGGCTCTTGAACCAAGTTTGGGCCAACTAATCGCACCTCGCCACGTCGAACCAACCAATCGGCGACTACATTTCGCCCATATAAAGCCTCGTATGGCGCCCGTCGTATCTTTGGAATGGTAGCGTTGTTATAAGCAAACTCTACAAGAGGCAAATGATACTCCCGGCTACCACGGAATCAATCACGCAGGCTCGCGACATATCCTAAGTGTATGCGGATAGTGCGCTCTGCTGCCGTCGATGCAGGATGAAATCTTGTACTAAGACTCACTGTGTCCCTAAGCCCTACGGAAAGACCTCCGAGTTAGCGTGCCCGGGCTCCTATCGGATATAATCGACAGGGACACCGTGCGACCTCACAATCTCTCGATGTACAACTGGCATAGTCCTCGGTAGAAAACATCGTCATTTGGAAGGAAATGGGCTGATTTCGTCGACTGTCAACAATAACCCAAATGGAGTCGTGCTTCCTACGAGTGCGAGGTAACCTGTAACAAAGTCCATGTTGATCACCTCCACTTCCAGTCGGAATCTCGATAGCTGTGATAATCCACTGGGCCTCACGGTGCTCGACCTTGACTGCGGAAATTAGGACAACTGTCAACAAAACACGCCATGTCCTCTTGGGACATCCAATACAAACATATGAGGTCATGGTACATCTTGGTCGACCCGGATGAATAGAATAACGAGCCTTTGTGTGCCTCTCCCGAGAATCTGCGGCGAAGTCGACACATCGGGGAACACAATGGCCGGCCCTCAAATCTCGGCACCCGTGCGCTACCTCGAATAGACTCTTCTCCTCCCGAAGAGCTGCATCTCGATACCGTACCAACCTGGGTCCTCAAGCGTCGCCTCTTCACCTCATCAGCGATGGAAGACTCAGCAACCTCACAAACACTGTACCCGCTATCGTCGGTATCAATCAATCGAACCGAGGCTCATTGGCGGTGGATCGGCGGACCGTATCTGTCTTTACGGTGTACCTCTGGCGGGCTCCCATCGATCTACGACTCAAGGCATCAGCAACTACGTTGGCCTTCCCCGGATGGTATAGAATATCAACATCATAATCTTTCGGCAACTCTAATCACCGTCTCGCCGCAAGTTCACTCATGCACGAAGATATCTGGAGGCTCTTGTAGTGCGTATAAATATCCACATGAACCCCATTACAAATAATGTCTCCAAATCTTCAAGGCATGAATAAGCTGCGGACTCTAAGTCGTGGGTAGGGTAATTCCTCTCATGCTTTAAATAGCTGGGAAGCATAGGCTATAACCTTGCCGTGCTGCATCAAAACACACCCTAACCCGATACCCGAGGCATCACAATAGATCACGTACCCGTCTAACCCCTCAGGGAGAGTAAGAATTGGGGCTGTAGTTAACCTTTCATTCAGCAACTGGAAACCTTTTTCGCAAGCCTCTGTCCACTGGAACTTGGTTGCCTTCTGAGTCAGCCTAGTCAACGGTGCTGAAATCGAAGCAAACTGCTCCACAAACCTGCGATAATAACCTGCCAGCCCCAAGAAACTGCGCACCTCGGTCGGAGTAGTAGGTCTCGGCCAAGACTTGACTGCCTCAATCTTTGCCGTATCCACCCGAACACCATCAGCCCCAATAATATGCCTAAGGAATGCCACTGAGGCCAACCAAAACTCACATTTGGAGATCTTGGCGAATAACTGCCGGCTCCGGAGAACCCAATCTGATCGCTCAGTGATCGGCATGCTCGCTCTGTCGCGAATAAACCAGGATGTCATCAATGAACACTATCACAAATGTATCCAAAATGGCTTGAACACGGTTCATCAAATCCATAAATACATTGGGCGTTGGTCAAACCGAAAGACATAACCACGAACTCATAGTGCCCATAGGGTCTGAATGCGATCTTTGGGATGTCGCCTCTCGAACTCGAACGATGATAACGGACCGCAGTCTATCTTGGAAAACACCTCGCACCTGCAAATGGTCAAACAAATCATCAATCACGGGAGGGGTACCTATTCTTGATGGTTACCTTATTCAATTGCTGTAATCAACACATCTGCGGCGTCCCATCCTTCTTCTTCACAAACAAAACCGGCCCTCCCGGGGAGATACACTAGGCACGATGAAACCTTTTCCAAAGAAATCTTTGGTGGTCCTTGACTCCTCAACTCGGCGAGTGCCATCTGTATGGCGGAATGGAAATAGGTCGAGTGTGCGGCAGCGTGTCAATACAAAACTCGATCTCCTCTCGGGAGGATACGAAAAGATCGTGCAGGAACACATCCGGAAACTCCTAACCATCGACAGTGAAGAAGCGCACCTCGGCCTGCGTATCAAATACCGAACCGGATGATAGATGTACCGCTACGCACCATCTTCCTAGCCTTGAGTTAAGAAATAAACCTACCGCCGGCGTATTTGTGTTGCCGCTTCTCGATAAGCGGCTCGCGAAGCTGGAACCGAACCAACCTGTCCTACGGTCAGCGTTGGCATAACAAGAAGCCAACTAGTCCATACCGTAATGACATCAAAATCGTCATCTCCAACTCTATCATGTCTGCAAGTCCGACGTGTAAATGAATCTGGACAACCTCTCAACCCGCTTCGGCTAACACCGAATTACCATCGGCGTAGCTACCTCAAAAGGCTCTATCGACTCCAGCTCTATCCCGATTCTACCCGCAATAAGAGGGGACACATAGGACAAGGTAGAAGCTGGATCTATCAAAGCATAAGCGTCACAGCATGAAATCAATAATGTACACTGGCGGCGTCGGGAAACCTCACGATCTGGCGGCTGGCTAATGAATATATGCGGTTCTGGGGACCGCTAGAACTGGAACCACCACCACAACCTCTACCGCGGACTGCCGGTCCGCGAGTACCCTGCCCTCCGGGGCGCATAACCACAGAAGGAGAAGAAGGCCAGGCAGATCACGCCGGTGCCGTACCACCTACGCGCTCTGGGCGGACAATCTCTCCTCAAATGGCCCTGCTGGCCACAAGTTTAACAAGCTCCCGAAGCCCTGCGACACTTGTTATACCCGGTAGTTGCAGGGTATGTATGTGAGGACGTACGTGCGAGAGTACAGCAGAAATTTTGAAAAGAAAGAAAGATGTGAGTTTTCGACGGAAAAGTTTCCGGTTATTTGTGAAGAAAAAGGTTCGTTAATGGGAATTGGATTCCCAGATTTGGTATTTGGACTTCATAGATTATATTAGAATTTTGAGATTTTATTTTGGAAATGGTCACGTGGGGCCCACGGGAGAAATTCTGATTTTGTGGGGCAGCTTTGTTTTGAGATTTCGGTATTTTGGATATTTTAAGACGAAATATTGCAGGCGAATCGAGGCGACACGTGTCACCCCGTGGCACTCTTGGTGATTTTACCTTTGTGCACAACACGGTTAGAGTCGTTTTGACGAAGCGTTTGCGTAACTGCGAAGGAAAATTCGGCTATGTCGTTTTGTATTTTGCGGATTTTTAGAGGCGAAACCTTTTGGACCAACGGGAGGGTGACACTTGTCACCCTCGTTGTGATTTGGAGGGCGGTCGAGTGGGTTGGCACTTGGCGATTGGCCCCTTGAAGTATGCCTTGCTTTGTGGCTTGTTTTGTGGAGTGTTTTGTGGAGTAGGGTTTAGGGTGCACTTGGCTTAATCTTGCCCTTACACTTGCTATACACTTGGAAGGATCTTGGCCTTGGTTGGCCTTTGGTTTGCTATAAATACCCACAAGTGTGAAGACTTCATCCATTCCAAAAACTTCCAAGTCTTGAAACCCTCTCCTCCCTTTGTGAGCTCTTAGCGAGAGCCTTCCCTCCTCCCCCCGTGTGGCCTTTGGCGAGGGTTCCTCCTCCCTTTGTGGTGCTAGCGGTAAGTACCACCAGCCTAGTTGTTTCGTATAATACCCTCTTGTGGTATTGAAATACTTCTCTAGTATTGTTATAATGCCCAAAATACCTTAGCCTTGTACCTTGTAGTATTCCAAAGATACCTCTTTCGTAGAGTCGGAAATACTACCTTTTGTCCTTTTAGTCTCAAACCGAAACCACAGGAAAACTTCATAGTTGGTTGAAGTATTTGAGTACAAGTGGGTGAGAACTGCTAAGGGTTGTGTTGAGCGCTCGGAGTAGGAGCTAAACCGTGCACAGCATCGACATTATAACTTGGATAATTTTGGGCTTATCGAGGTAATTATCTTGTCCCTCTATTGTAATTGGAAATTACATGTTTGTTAGAATATATAGTTGAAGTATACTATATATGGAACTACTTGGTATTCGATGTCTTTTGACTTAAGCTGAAGAATAAAACGAATCAGCTGTATTTACATAAGACTGTATTGCAGTAGACTTGTGTAGTATTGCTGAGTAGAATTGTACACGTCCGGTTAGACGTGTAAACCCCCCCTGGTTGGCTTGGTGGCCGGCCTCGATAGAGGAGGAGATTCTGTTGTTGCGGGGAAGTCTTTGCGAATTTTACGTAGAAAGATGGAAACTTGTGTTTTGGGGTTAATAGACGTTTGTGACCTTTATAGGTGAAAGTACTAAGAGTAGCGTATTCTACTCGAGGAGTGGAAAGGGCTAGCAAGGTTGTAGTACTTGGAGCATTTTGCTTATTGTCGATAAATCGTCGCGAGGTATGTGAACCTCTTCCTATCTTTTCTAGCATGATTGTTGTGAACTATGTAGTGCGGTGAGCGTACATGTGCTAAGTGATTTGGTTGGTTTAAAACATAGGGTGTTATAATAGCTTTATGGGAAGTTAGTTATAACGACCTTAGGTAGGTGAAAATGGTTTACTGATGTTAGAAGTTAAGAGATTTGATCTTATAAGATAAGAGACTTAACTTATTTGTTTTAATGTGGATGTTTGTGCGAAACCTCATTCGTGAGTAATGAGTACTTGGTTTTTAAAGGGATAATGTTTCATGATTTGGGAATCGGAATGTGTATCGACAGGACCATTGCGGCGTTAATAAAGGAAAATGTATTGAATAATGATGTATCGTATTAAAACCAGTAGAAACCTCCATCTGCATAGAAACTAAGATGAGACAAAATGATATTACATTTTCTAGATCATGGCTGCTGTAATAAGAATGTTGTAAACAAGAATAACCTACTCTCACGTAAGACATATATTACTCAATTGTTCTAAAAAGGAATCAAGTGATTAAGTTTGGGAACTATGAAACCATTTGAAAATGAGAAGCTTGAGTAATTGAAACTAGGCAAACTGGAACTTAGGAAAAGAATGTTGTTACTTGATTTTGAAAAGGAATGTGGGTTGGTCATCCTAATACTACGGTATCGGGTGACTTTTATAAAAGTAATGGATCTCTTTTAAAAGAATTTAACGTATGTAGTACTTTGGGGTTAAAAACCCGGACTTTGGCATAAAATGAAAGTACTTTGAGTTGTGTGAAACTTGCCTATGCTTGTTGTTGTGAAACTTGCCTATGCTTGTTGTTGTGAAACTTGCCTATGCTTGTGATGATAGCCTTTGTTGTGCAAGTGTGGTATTTACGTATTCTGGCGTCTCGATAGAGGCGGTCGACTTGTTGAGAACTTACTTGGGCGTCTTTGGCGATGATGGAGAATTCCACGGGTATGTTTCCATTTTGATTACTGTATTGTTGTTGATGTCACATGGACATGTCTACACCGATCACGGTCCGACGCATGTGGCGTGCGGCAGGGTTGATTACCCGATATATTGTTATTGTGGTTACATGGACATGTCTACACCGAGGTAGAATTCCGGGGGCATGTGGCCATGCGGCAGGGTTGATCACCCAGTATATTATTGTTGATGTCACATGGACGTGTCTACACCGAGGTAGAATTCCGGGGCATGTGGCCATGGGGCATTGGTATTATTGTTGCATCATGGACATGTCTACACCGTCACGAGTCGGGGCATGCGGCCATGATGCGAACATGATTGATGTTGTGGGCGTGAGACCCATAGTTATATTTGAGTGATGACTTGAGGCGTGAGTCACATTTGGACATATCGCTTTTATGTTGTGAATCGTAGTTTGGTTATCATACATGTCTCCGCTTTTTATAGACTAGTATGATTTCATTCTGATATTTTCTGATTTCACATACTTGGTACTGTTATCGACCTCCCCGAAGCTGCGTTAAATCCGCGAGTAGAGTACATCGATCGTGGATCCTCGCTCTTAGGATCTCGATTCAGCGTTTTGGAAGCTCCGTTTCTCGGAGGCTTATCTTTTGGTATGTGTTCCACTGAGTTGTAGGTTCTTATACATTCGAGGGGTATGGCGAGCCTGTCCGTCATAGTTGTTGTAAATCTTAAGTGCAGTAATCTTTGTTGTGGGCGGGGTTTGTAAAAAGGATTAAACTGCTCGTTTTGAAAGAGTTGTAATTATATATGTTATTGGAAGGTAACAGTTGGGTTGGCTTTGTTTATGATCATATATCTTGTTTCTTGTTTAAAGTTTTATTTTCCATTGGTTTTCTCGATGTTGTGTCACTAGGGTGCGGGATAAGGCACGATGCGGGCCGGGGCGAGTCGTTACAAAAGTGGTATCGAGCGATTAATCCTCGGAAAGTGTCTCTGACCGTGTCTAGTAGAGTCTTGATTATCGATGTGTTGTGCACCACATCTATAATCGTGAGGCTGCGAGACATTTAGGATTAGTTTCCATTCTTCTCATTACGAGATCGTGCCTTAGAAGTGTGTTGTAAGTTGGACCCCTCGGCGTGTCGTTTTTACGATTATGCCTCCGCGCAAGAACCGAGCCACGAAGGGCAAGACGGCCCGAGAACCGCTAGTGAGATCTGAGAGAATGCGAGCGCGAGCCCGCGATACACGAGGTTGTGCTTGACGGCGGGTTTTGTAGCGCCGCCGGCCAACAGAGGTTAGAGCGCGGCAATGGCTGCGAGACGCGATACGAGCCTCAGTCCGCGATGCAGGCGGAGGAGATGGGTTACAAGAGATGGCCCGATTCTTTGGCGAGTCGTGGCGAATATGAGGATAGGTGGATGCTGTGATTCAGTTCGGTAGCACCGATGGTTCACCCCGAGCGAGATAGTTTGAGGCTACGGGACTTTACGAGTTGTAGCCGCGAGTTTTATGGGTAGAGGCACGAGGATGATCGCGAGGAGTTCATCGGCGATTCTGACGGATCACGCGGGTGATCAAGGCTTGAGACCGAGTCTGTGACCTTTGGTTCGCATCGTGCGTGATACCGATCGATTGGTTTGATTCATGGGAGCTTTCGGGAGAGCATGCACCTCCAGCGGTATGGGATGAGTTTTGAGGGCTTTCCTCACGCACTTCGCCTCCGCGGATGAGGAGGGCGCGGGCGACAGATTTTTGATGCTTAGACGAGCGGGCGTGCGGTTGAGTACAATGTGAGTTCGACTCATTGGCGTGCGTCCCGGCGTTGGTAGCTAGTATGGAGGATCGAGTGCACCGATATGTTCTGAGGCTCGATGATTACATGTCGAGGCATGTTCGGGAGTAGCTCTTCACCGGCATGGACATTGCGCGTGCGCAGCTCACGACCGGGATGTGAGGCACGGAGGTCGGCGGAATGACGAATCGGCGAAGAGGCGAGAACAACAGGTCCTTTGGTGACTTTCGAGGCGGACCGCCTCGGAAGATACTAGTTTTGTACCTCCGCCCGGTCTGAGTGGTCCTCCACAACCTTACGAGTATTCGGGGCGGTCGGGGCTCGAGGTTGAGTTTCGAGGAAGTAAGTGTTGGCGGATCACGGTCACCCTACCTCGGTGTGGTCGATGTGGTAGACCGCATTTCGGGAGTGTCGTGGTGCGGGGAGCTTGTTATTTTTGCGGCAGCAGGGCCATTTTGCGAGCTGTCCGACCAAGGGTAGCACGGATGTTACAACTCACCCTCGGATCGATGGTGGTTCATCGCGCCTGATTATGCGCTCTGCGAGCAGGCCTATGATTAGAGTGGGCGGTAGCGGTATATCCTTAACCCTCTAGAGTTTTGGTATGCTTGTTATGATGGTCTCATTATTGTGTGCTATGTACGAATAAGCGTTGTGTTAATTGTGAGTTAGAAAACATGCTTAGTTGGGAGGTTACGTATGGGGGCATGGTAAGTGTGAACCTTAGACTATGTCACGACTGAGACCTTAGGGGTAAGGTCGTCTTGAGTTAAAGATTTATTTTATGTTTGACCCTTATCAGAGTAGTGGTATACGTGGGATTTATTTGTGTGATAAGTCCGTGGGTAGTGTGAGATGGAAGTGGTAGCTTTCATGATGTGAGTTAGTAAGATTGTTCCGGATCGGGGAACAAGAGTTTGGCGCGGTTGGGGTCGGGTTGAGGACCATTTACGGGTCCACCCGTAACCGGTTTGGGGTGGGGTCAGTTCAGGTGGTCCCGCGGTGGTAGGGTCACGAGGATGCTAGGCCCAAGTTTGTGTGACCATCGTATGAGTTCGTGGACGCGTTCGACCGAAGCGGTTCGTAAAGCGGGAATGGCCTTAGGAAGTTTGAGGTTAGTAAGATGACCAAGTTTGAGGTAGTAACTCCAAAGGTTGGAAACGAAACATTGGCGGAAGTGTGGTACGGATACTAGAAAGAGTTCGAGTGTTCGAGAAAGTACAACGAGTTAGGGGAGAAGAGAACGTGTGTTAGTTAGTGGCCAAGCTGTGGCGTCGGCAACTTGTTAGAGGAACTTCATCGATATCCGTCTTGAGAAGGAACATTCGGGACGAATGTTTCTAAGGAGGGGAGAATGTTATACCCCGTAGTTGCAGGGTATGTATGTGAGGGCGTGCGTGCGAGAGTGCGAGAAATTTTGAAAAGAAAGAAAGATGTGAGTTTCGACGGAAAAGTTTAGGTTATTTGTGAAGAAAAAGGTTCGTTAATGGGAATTGGATTCCCAGTTTGGTATTTGGACTTCATAGATTATATTAGAATTTTGAGATTTTATTTTGGAAATGGTCACGTGGGGCCCACGGGAGAAATTCTGATTTTGTAGGGCAGCTTTGTTTTGAGATTTGGTATTTTGGATATTTTGGAAGACGAAATATTCAGGCGAATCGGGGCGACACGTGTCACCCCATGTGGCACTCTTGGCGATTTACCTTTGTGCACAACACCTTTGGTTAGAGTCGTTTGACGAAGCGTTTTCGCGTAACTTGCGAAGGGAAAATTCCGGCTATGTCGTTTTGTATTTTGCGGATTTTTCCGAGAGCGAAACCTTTTGGACCAACGGGAGGGTGACACTTGTCACCTCGTTGTGATTTGGAGGGGCGGTCGAGGTGGGTTGGCACTTGGCGATTGGCCCTTGAAGTATGCCTTGCTTTGTGGCTTGTTTGTGGAGTGTTTTGTGGAGTAGGGTTTAGGGTGCACTTGGCTTAATCTTGCCCTTACACTTGCTATACACTTGGAAGGATCTTGGCCACTTGGTTGGCCTTTGGTTTTGCTATAAATACCCACAAGTGTGAAGACTTCATCCATTCCAAAAACTTCCAAGTCTTGAAACCCTCTCCTCCCCTTTGTGAGCTCTTAGCGAGAGCCTTCCCCTCCACCGTGTGGCCTTTGGCGAGGGTTCCCTCCCTTTGTGGTGCTAGTAGGGTACCACTAGCCTAGTTGTTTTCGTATAATACCCTCCTTGTGGTATTGAAATACTTCTCCTAGTATTGTTATAATGCCCAAAATACCTTAGCCTTGTACCTTGTAGTATTCCAAAGATACCTCTTTCACGTAGAGTCAGGAAATACTACCTTTTGTCCTTTTAGTCTCAAACCGAAACCACAAGGAAAACTTCATAGTTGGTTGAAGTATTTGAGTAGAAGTTGGTTAGAACTTCTAAGGGTTGTTTGGAGCGCGGAGTAGGAGCTAAACCTTGCTCAGGATCGACATTATAACTTGGATAATTTTGGGCTTATCGAGGTAATTATCTTGTCCCTCTATTGTAATTGGAAATTACATGTTTGTTAGAATATATAGTTGAAGTATACTATATATGGAACTACTTGGTATTCGGCAATGTCTTTTGACTTAAGCCTGAAGAATAAAGAACAGAACTGAACTGTATTTACATAAGACTGTATTGCAGTAGACTTGTGTAGTATTCTTTGAGTAGAATTGTACACGTCAGATTAGGCGTGTAAACCCCATGGTTGGCTTGGTAGCCGGCCTCGATAGAGGAGGAGATTTCTGTTGTTGCGGGGAATCTTCAATTTTATGTAGAAAGATAGAAACTTGTGTTTTGGGGTTAATAGACGTTTGTGACCTTTATAGGTGAAAGTACTAAGAGTAGCGTATTCTACTCGAGGAGTGGAAAGGGCTAGCAAGGTTGTAGTACTTGGAGCATTTTGCTTATTGTCGATAAATCGTCGAGGTATGTGAACCTCTTCCTATCTTTTCTAGCATGATTGTTGTGAACTATGTAGTACGGTGAGCGATACGTGTGCTAAGTGATTTGGTTGGTTTAAAACATAGGGTGTTATAATAGCTTTATGGGAAGTTAGTTATAACGACCTTAGGTAGGTGAAAATGGTTTACTGATGTTAGAAGTTAAGAGACTTGATCTTATAAGATAAGAGACTTAACTTATTTGTTTTAATGTGGATGTTTGTGCGAAACCTCATTCGTGAGTAATGAGTACTTGGTTTTAAAGGGATAATGTTTCTTGATTTGGGAATCGGAATGTGTATCGACAGACCATTGCGGCGTTAATAAAGGAAAATGTATTGAATAATGATGTATCGTATTAAAACGGTAGAAACCTCCATCTGCATAGAAACTAAGATGAGACAAAATGATATTACATTTTCTAGATCATGGTTCTTTGTAATAAGAATGTTGTAAACAAGAATAACCTACTCTCACGTAAGACATATATTACTCAATTGTTCTAAAAAGGAATCAAGTGATTAAGTTTGGGAACTATGAAACCATTTGAAAATGAGAAGCTTGAGTAATTGAAACTAGGCAAACTGGAACTTAGGAAAAGAATGTTGTTACTTGATTTTGAAAAGGAATGTGGGTTGGTCATCCTAATACTACGAATATCGGGTGACTTTTATAAAAGTAATGGATCTCTTTTAAAAGAATTTAACGTATGTAGTACTTTAGGGTTAAAACCCGGACTTTGGCATAAAATGAAAGTACTTTGAGTTGTGTGAAACTTGCCTATGCTTGTTGTTGTGAAACTTGCCTATGCTTGTTGTTGTGAAACTTGCCTATGCTTGTGATGATAGCCTTTGTTGTGCAAGTGTGGTATTTACGTATTCTGGCGTCTCGATAGAGGTCGACTTGTTGAGAACTTACTTGGGCGTCTTTGGCGGTGATGGAGAATTCCACGGGTATGTTTCCATTTTGATTCTTGTATTGTTGTTGATGTCACATGGACATGTCTACCGTCTGGAATTCAGGGGCATGTGGCCGTGCGGCGGGTTGATTACGATATATTGTTATTGTGGTTACATGGACATGTCTACACCGAGGTAGAATTCGGGGCATGTGGCGTGCGGCGGGGTTGATCACCCGGTATATTATTGTTGATGTCACATGGGCGTGTCTAGAGGTAGAATTCGGGCATGTGGCCATGGGGCATTGGTATTATTGTTGCATCATGGACATGTCTACCGATCTGCAGAATTCGGGGCATGCGGCCATGATCACGAACATGATTGATGTTGTGGGCGTGAGACCCATAGTTATATTTGAGTGATGACTTGAGGCGTGAGTCACGATCGACATATTTGCTTTTATGTTGTGATCGTAGTTTGGTTATCATACATGTCTCGCTTTTTATAGACTAGTATGATTTCATTCTGATATTTTCTGATTTCACATACTTGGTACTGTTATCTTGACCTCCTTGAGGCTGCGTTCATCTGCGGTAGAGTACATCGATCGTGGATCCTCGCTCTTAGGATCTCGGTTCGTTTTGGGAAAGCTCCGTTTCTCGGAGGCTTATCTTTTGGTATGTGTTCCACGAGTTGTAGGTTCTTATACATTCGGGGTATGGCGGGACCTGTCGTCATAGTTGTTGTAAATCTTAGAGTGCATGAATCTTGTTGTGGGCGGGGTTTGTAAAAAGGATTAAAGCATTGCGTTTTGAAAGAGTTGTAATTATATATGTTATTGGAAGGTAACCGTTGGGTTGGCCTGTTTTATGATCATATATCTTGTTTCTTGTTTAAAGTTTTATTTTCCGCTGGTTTTCTCTGATGTTGTGTCACTAGGGTGCCCGGGATAAGGCACCAGTAACGGGCCCCGGGACGGGTCGTTACAACACTCGCCCTGGTGAAACCTACCACATCGAGCACACTGAGGTGTGGGTGGTCCCGATCGGTGACGGTTCCTGCCTCCCTGAAATCCCGAAGTCCCGGAGCCCTGACCTGCTCCTGAATGACCTGGCTGATCAGACCTCCTGCCAGAAAACCGTGAGGGAGCACTCTGTGCTGGCTGGAAAGTGGACCTAGTCTGTTGTTGAGGTTGTCCGCCTCAGCGCCTGAGACCCATTTGTCTGGCCTCTTGAGGTGGCTTTGAGTCAATCTGGTCCTCCCTCTCTCTATCCTCTATCCCCTGCGCATAGGCCTGCATCCTCGCAATGTCCATACCGGGCTGAAGAGCCACCCCCAAGCATGCAGTAATCATGTGACGGTCTAGCCCCATCACATAACGATGAACTCTATCCGCCATGTCATTTCTGATAGTGTGCGCGTATGCGCCAAGGAGTCAAACTCCGTCTATACTCCCGATAGTCCTCCCATTCTGCCTCAAGGTCAAAAATCTATCTACCCGGGCTCTCCTCATCTCAGGAGGCAAAAAGTGATCCATGAAGGCCTCTGTAAACTCCTCCCAAACAGCTGGAAGAGCATCCTCACCTCTCGAAAGTAACCACGACTCAAACCAGTTCAACGCAATATCGCAGAACGGTAGAAGGCTAGCGTAACAGACTCTGTCTCTGAAGCCCTAAGAACCTGCATGGTCCGTTGTAGCTGCCGAATGAACTCCTGCGGATCCTCCTCAGACCTCGAACCATAAAACTCAGGTGGATGACAACCCAGAAAATCCCTAATCCGCAAACTGTCGGCTCTAGGGTGGGCTGCCTGCTCCTGTTGCCACGGCTACTATACTGGTCAATAACCGGATCTGCTCCCCGTAGTCTCTATACTCAGCACCCGGCTGCGGAACTGGAGGCTCTGGTACCGGAACCTCTGGAGCTACTGCCGCTCTCGGCTCCTCTAAAACTGCAGGCGTGGCTGAACTCGCCGACCCGCCTACTACCTCAGGCATAGTCTGTGCCTGAGCCCGTGTAACCCTCTGAGTACCGCTAGCAGCTCCTGCTGCCTTGCCCTTCTGGGCCCTGGTCGCCTTCCGTGGAGGCATAACTGTTTCATAAGAAGAGGTCAGAGAGGATTCAACCTAATAAGACAGCTCTATTGCACGATCTTTAGAGAGAGAAGAATGGAAATCAATCCTAAATGTCCTGCAGCCTCCTGATTATAGATGTGGTGCACAACACACCGATAATCAAGACTCTACTAGACACGGTCTGTAGACACTTTCCGAGGACTAACTGCTCTGATACCACTTTTATCACGACCCGACCCCGGGCCGCGACTGGTGCCCTACCTGGGCACCCCGTTCAGGTATACATCAGAGAATAGCAGCGGAACATACACAACATAGACACAAGTGTAAACAATAAACATCACAGGCTAGCCGATAAGGCCGCCTTCCATAATATAAACATAATCAAAAGTACAATCAGACTCGGTTCTTACTGACCCAACCACGTATGTGAATACAGGACCTAAGAATAAAAGCGTAGGCGGGGCGGGGCCATACCACGAATGTACATAAATCTACAACATCAGGGAAAGACTGTACCAAAAGAGACAAGCCTCCGGAGAAATGGAGCTTCTGACGTCTGATAAGTGATCCTAAGAATGCGGATCCACCACCTGCTTACCCTTTCATGCGGCATGAACGCAGCCCCCGGGGAAGGGGGTTAGTACACAATATGTACTAAGTATGTAAAACTGGAAAGTACTGTAATTACAACATAGGTTTAAAATAATGCCGGAGTCATGTATGATAATAAAATTACAGTACACAGTGCCTTACTAACTGTCACGACCCGACCCCGGGCCCGCGACTGGTGCCCTACCTGGGCACCCCTTTCGGTATACATCAGAGAATAGCAGCGGAACATACACAACAGATAAAATGCTTAAACATAAAAATAACCACAGGCTAGCCGATAAGGCCACCTTCCGTAAAATATACGTAATAGAACAGTACATTTTTTTTCTTTACAACCCAATCCACAATGTGACTACAGACCTCTAAGAATAACAACTCTGGCGGGACAGGGCCCCGCCATACCCCTGAATGTACAACAACCGACAATACCAGGGATAAGCCTCCGGAATAAAGGAGCTTCTCAACAGCTGAACAATGATCCTAGGCGAGGATCGGAATCACGTACTCTACTGCGGCGTGAACGGCCCGAAAGTCGATACAACATGTACCAAATATGTAAAATCGAAATCTTGTAATGAAATCATAAGTCTAAAATAAAGCTGAGACGTGTATGATAACTCAATTAACGATTGCGGTGCCTTACTAACAATGAGAGTAAATAGTAGTACACTTACAATATAAAATAGGAAGCTCACGATCAAAGCAGGACCACCCGCCCGCAGTATCATTAAGCAATCCCACACCTGGGACTATTTCACCCGCATAGGTCGCGTGGACCCGCATGAGGTATTCCTCGCATGGGACTATTTCACCCGCATAAGCCCTTACGGACTCGCATGAGGTATTCCTCGCATAGGCTGTATCGGCCCGCGTGGGATTATTTCACCGCGTAAGCCGCGCGGACTCGCATGAGGTATTCCTCGCATCGTGGGTAGCAAATCCACGGAATATGCAAATGCCACAAACCCGGGAAATGACCCCGAAATGAATAATATACCACTAGCACAAAACCGGCTATCATACATAACATAAGCACTACCGGCTTATCACACAATATATAAGCAAGTTAAGAAATCACCTAACTTCTTATTATCCTTGTTCATATACACTCTCATTTTAGTTTACTTAAGGCACTAACATGTCTTTATATAATCCGGGAATTTAACCCAAAGTACTACGTACTTCTACTCTTTAAAACAAATGCCTCTTTTTCCTATAAAACTTCCAAGATACTAATTAACCATAGTATCAAGTCGAAATTACGTTTCAAGACAAGTCACAATACCTTTAGAAATAAAGTTAG
The DNA here is from genome assembly GCA_029844215.1 of Przewalskia tangutica. NCBI lineage: Eukaryota > Viridiplantae > Streptophyta > Magnoliopsida > Solanales > Solanaceae > Przewalskia > Przewalskia tangutica. The sequence goes on from CM056721.1 coordinate 95,936,077, forward strand.
GTTTCTAAATCAAGTGACTCCTTTTCTTATAAAATCTTAGGCAATTGATGCCTTAAAATCAATTTGCCTTTCATTAAATCAAGTCATTTATCATACTTAAATTACTTAGAGTAAACCACTCTTATTAACTTTCCATAAAGCTATTATAACCAACTTCCCATAAAGCCGTTATACTAGCTTTATACATTAGCAACTTACATACTTCTTTATAACCAAGAGACTTAAACTTTCCAACAAAACAAGTATCAAAAATACTTTCAACATACTTAAAGTCTCTTAACTTTTGCAAACCAAGATATCCTTAATATTTAAACAAGTGAGTTAACTCCCTAACTCAACCAACTTGGACATTCTTAAAATAAGCCAAGGATATCAAATGGACCTAGATTGTCAAAATCTTGTACGTCTACCGTACTATACATTTACAACCTATTCATGCTCAAGAGATAAGAAAGTTCAACATACCTCTTCGGTTTAATCCACTTGCTAAGTCCAATTCGTCGTACGTAGTATGTCAACCTATAAGACAATAGTACGTCTATTAAATTCTAGTTTCAATCGTAGAATATTCCAAGTGCAAAGTCACTAAATTCTACGGAAAATCGGACAACACTTCCTTTGTTTCTACTCACTTTGCCACATTTTTCAAGGCCGAATACAATAACCAAACACGCCACATTTAAGGCCCAAACAATGCAATCAACAATAGGGGATTACACGCCTACTAGACGTGTAAAATTCCGCCCCACAAACGATATCAAATTAATACAACTTACTAGGCCAATTCGGCAAACGTGAAGTACTACAACATCAATTCTTATCCAATTTCCATTTCAATCCAATTTCCATTTCAATCCAAGTTATTAGCCTAACATGATATCAAGTCGCAATCGATTATAACTACTATAATCGCCAAGTAATTAACATGCGACGATTCTAATAACGACGATTTGTAATCCAACTTCATACTTACATTACATTTGGATTCTAAGGCTACAAGCAATCCATAATACTTATAAACTTCAACACATATCACATGATCACTAATAACTTATCATAACATGAAATCTTCAATTACAAAAGTAAAATGAAGGTTATACCTCAATTAGCCCAAATATGATCCAAGATCACAAGTCGCTCCTTAGCAACTTTAGCTCCTCCTTTTGACGTTCCAATCCGCTCCAAGCAACCCTTAGAAGCTCATGAATAACTCATCTTCAAGTTCCCACTTCAAAGTTGGATAACTCCTTAGGTTTTCGCCTTGCGACTAACCCGAAAACTATCTTTTCCGAGATTTTTCTATTGAGATATGCTTACAATACCCTTAGGTACCTTGGTTTAAAGTGGGGAGATTATTGGACAACAAACAAAAAAAATTCCCTTTGAAACCATGCCAATGTCGTGAGCTCCCTTAAGAGCAAGAACAAGTTTTTCAATTTTTTTCTCTAAGTGTGGAATGACAAAGTCTTGCTACTAGTATACTTAAATAACACAAGGAAGGGTCAAGATTAAAACAAATGGATGGCTTGGATACATTTCACATGGATCTTGCCCAAGTGGCCCTTGGACTTTAGTCAACAATGTCAAGCTCTAGCTTTAGCAAGACTTGGATATTTAAATTATGGTCAAATGACCATTCTAACCATGCCATTTTCGTCCAAGACCATTAAGGGGGGGGGGGTGACACGTGTCGCCCTCCCATTCGTCACAACATTTCGTTTTCCGACAATTTCCAAAATTCCGATAAATTCTTACTCGTCTCGAATCTTAACATTTGAGTTCTTACGTACGTTCTTATAAACCTATCCTGGAATTTTCCGGGGTGTAACACTAACAATGAGAGTAAATGAGAGTATACTTACAACATAACAATAGGAGACTCACTATCAAATCATGGGTAGCAAATCCATGGAAACAGGTGGTATAACGTCTTGGGGGTTTACCCCTCATTTATACTCTTACCCTGAGGCAGGTGGTATAACGTCTTGGGGGTTTACCCCTCATTTATACTCTTATCCTGGAGAAGGTGATAAAGCAGGTGGTATAACGTCTTGGGGGTTTACCCCTCATTTATACTCTTACCCTGGAGAAGGTGGTATAGCGTCTTGGGGGTTTACCCCTCACTCATACTCTTACCCTATCTCAATGGCCGTCATAATACAATAAATAAGCAAGTTAGAAATCCTCAACTTCTTGTTAGTCTTATTCATCTACACTCTCATTTTAGTTTACTTAAGGCACTAATATGTTATGATAAATCCGGGAGTTTAACCCAAAGTACTACGTACTTCTAATCTTTTAACATGACTCATTTTCATATAAAACTTCCAAGATACTATTAACCGTAGTATCAAGTCAAAATTTCCTTTCAAGACAAGTCACAATACCTTTAGAAATAAAGTTAGGTTTCTAAATCAAGTGACTCATTTTATATAAAACCTTAGGCAATTGATGCCTTAAAATCAAATTGCATTTTCATTAAAAACAAGTCATTTATCTTTCCATAAAGCAAATATAACCAACTTCCCATAAAGTCGTTATATTCACTTTATACCTTAGCCATATACAATTTCCTATCCAAGGGACTCATACGTTTAAAACGGAACAAGTATCACATACTTTAAAACTCTTCAAGTCCCTTAACTTTAATAAAACATTAGACATCCTTAATACTTTCAAAGAAGTGAGTTATTCTCCTAACTCACCCGAATTGGCTATTCATAAAACTAGTAAAGGATATCAAGGTCTTGTACGTCTACCGTACTATGTACGTGCAACTAGTCATGCTCAAAAGATAGGGAAAGTTCTACATACCTCTTCGGGTCAAACCACTTGCCAAGTATAAAATCCCGCCTGTAGAATGTCAACCTATAATATTCACAATACGTCTATTAACGTCTTACTTCAAACGTAGAATATTATAAGTGTAAAGTCTCTAAGTTCTACGGAAAATCGGACAACACCTCCTTTGTTTCTACTTACTTTGCCACCTTTTTCAAGGCCGAATACAATAATCAAACACGCCACATTTAAGGCACAATCAAAGCAATTAATCAATAGGGGATTACACGCCTACTAGACGTGTAAAATTCCGCCCCACAATAGATATCAAATTAATATAACTTACTAGGCCAATTCGGCTAACTTGAAGTACTACAACATCAATTCTTATCCAATTTCCATCTCAATCCAAGTTATTAGCCTAACATGATATCAAGTCGCAATCGATAATAACTACAATAATCTCCAAGTAATTAACATGCGACGATTCTAATAAACGACCAATTGTAATCCAAATTCACATGGCTTACATTACATTTTGGATTTCTAAGGCTACAAGCAATCCATAACACTTATAAACTTCAACACATACACTTCATGCTAGCAACATGTAAAGCTAACAACAATATAAATAATCTTGTAACACTTTTAAGGGACAAGATTATACCTCAACGAATCTTAATCCAACTCCAAATCCGAAGTCGCTCCTTAGTAACTTAGTGTCACGACCCGACCTCGGGCCCGCGACTGGTGCCTTACCCCGGGCACCCTAGTGATACAACATCAGAGAAAATCAGCGAAAATAAAAACTTAAACAGGAAACAAGATACAACATAAGAAAACAGGCTAGCAAAGCGGTTTCCTTCTGCATATATCTGAGAATTTGAGCAGTTACATCCTTTACAAACCACCGCCCATGCGATTACAGACCTCTAAAAATGTAACAACAACTATGACGGGACAGGCCCCGCCATACCCCTGAATGTACAAGAACCTACAAACTCAGGGAAACATACCCTAAAGATAAGCCTCGAGAAAGCGGAGCTTCCTAATACGCTGAATCAGGATCCTATGAGCGAGGATCAACAACCGATGTACCTCTACCTGCGGCATGAACGCTGCCCCCCGAAGGAGGTCAGTACAACATGTACCAAGTATGTGAAACTGAAAATACTGTAAACAAAATCATAACAGTCTAAATAAAATAGGAGACATGTATGATAACCAAACTACAGTTCACGATATAAAAGCAGTCATGTCAAAGCAGGGACTCACGCCCTCAAAGTCATCACTCAAGTATAACCAAGGATCTCACGCCCATAATATCAATCATGCCCGCATCATGGCCACATGCCCCCGGAATTCTCCATCGGTGTAGACATATCCAGGATGCAATAACAGTATACCGGGTAATCAACCCTGCCGCATGGCCACATGCCCCCGGAATTCTTCATCGGTGCAGACATGTACATGTAACAACAATAACAATATATCGGGTAATCAACCCTGCCGCATGGCCACATGCCCCCGGAATTCTTCATCGGTGCAGACATGTCCATGTAACAACAATAACAATATACCGGGTGATTAACCCGCGCGTAGCGCATGCCCCGAATTCTTCATCGGTAGACATGTCCATGTAACAAAAATAACAATATACTGGGTTATTAACCCGCGCACGGCCGCACGCCATATGTGGAATCGAAAATCTGCGATTAAATCATAATCTATATAAAGCGAGACATGTATGATAACCAATATACGATGCAACCTGGCTCAAGTCGTGGACTCACGCCTCAACGTCATCACTCAATATAACTATGGGTCTCACGCCACAACATCAATCTTGTTCGCATCGTGGCGCGCATGCCCTCTGCGCCGGTGTAGGCATGTCCATGATGCAACAATAACAATGCCGCACGCCACATGCCGGACTCGCCGGTGTAGACATGCCCATGCAACATCAACAACAATATACTGGGTGATCAACCCCGCCACATGACCACATGCCCCCGGAATTCTGCATCGGTGTAGACATGTCCATGTGATCACAATAACAATATACCGCACAACCAGGCTATCACAAACAAGCTCAAGCAAATTACCATACTCCTAGACTTTTATAAAAGATCTACTCTTTCTCAAGAAGTCACCTGATATCAACATTTGCACAACAAAGGCTATCACAACAAGCATAGGCGAGTTACACAACAACAAGCATAGGCCAGTTATACACAACTCAAGGTACTTCCATTTTGTATCAAAGTCTGGGTTTTAACCCTAAAGTACTACGTACATTAACTCTTTTTAAAGGATCTGTTCCTTTCACAGAAGTCACATAATACCCGTAGTATAAAAATAGAGTGACTATCTTTTTAAGTAAACCAAAATACTTCCCTTTGTAAAATCAAGTAACAACATTATTTTCCAAACGTTCAAGTTTGCCTAATTTCAAATGCTCAAGTTTCTCATTTTAGAAAGGTTTCATAACTCATAGTCTTAATCTCTTTTAAAACAATTGAGTAACATATGTCTTATGTGTGAGCAGTTTATTCTTGTTTACAACAATCTTGATACAACAGCCATGATCTAGGAAATGTAATACAATTTTGTCTTATCTTAGCTTCTATGCAGATGGAGGTTTCTACTGGTTTTAATAACAATTTGTTATTTGTCAATACACTTTCCTTTATTAGCGCTGCTGTGGTTTGTTCGATACTTATTCTCATTTCCGAAATCATTAAAACATTATTCTTTTTAAAACCAAGTACTCATTACTCGCGAATGAGATTTCACAACACTTTTAACAAAAAGTTAATTACCAAGTAAAACAAGTTAAGTCTCTTATCTTTCAAGATCAAGTCTCTTAACTTTTACAATCAATAAACCATTCTTACCTACATAGAGTCGTTATAACTAACTTCCCATAAAGCTATTATAACACCCTATGTTTTAAACCAACCAACTCATTTAGCACATGTACGTCTACCGTACTACATAGTTTACAAAACATCATGCTCGAAGGATAGAAAGAGGTTCACATACCTCGCGACGATTATCGACAATAAGCAAAACGCTCCACAGTACTGTAACCCGGCTAGCCGTTTCCACTCTTCAAGTAGAATACGCTACTCGTAGTACTTCCACCTCGACAAGCCCAAAATTATCCAAGTTATAATGTCGATCCTGAGCAAGGTTTAGCTCCTACTCCGTGCGCTCCAATCCGCTCCAAACAACCCTTAGAAGTTCTAACCAACTTCTACTCAAATACTTCAACCAACTATGAAGATTTCCTTAGGGTTTCGGTTTGAGACTAAAAGGACAAAAGGTAGTATTTCCGGGCTCTACGTAGAGAGGTAACTTTTGGAATACAACAAGGTAAAGGCTAAGGTATTTTGGGCATTATAACAATACTTGGAGAGTATTTCTACCAAGAGGGGGGGTGTATTATACGAAACAACTAGGCTAGGGGGGGTACCCCACGGCTAGCACCACAAGGAGAGGGGGAGGCTCTCGGCCACAAGGCCACTCAAAGGGGGAGGGGGGGAGGCTTAGGACGAGAGCAACAAGAGGAGAGGGGAAGGATTGCAAGACTTAGAACACATTTTGGATGATGAAGTCTTGACAAAGGAGGGGTATTTATAGGAAGCGAGGCGACCAATGGACAAGATCAAGCCATGTGCAAGGCAAGTGTAAGGCCTTGATCAAGCCAAGTGCACCCTAACCCCTACTCAACAAAACATGGCACAAAACAAGGCACAAAACAAGGCCAAAATAAGGCACAAAACAAGGCAATCGGACGAGAGGCGTGACCCAAATGGCCAACCCAACGTCCACTTGAGGGTGACAAGTGTCACCCTCTCGTTGGCCCAAAATGTTCCGTCGCTCGGAAAAATCCGCAAAAATACAAAACGACATAGCCGGAATTTTCCCTTCGCAAGTTACGCAAAACGTTTCGTCGAAAAACGACTCTAACCGGGTGTTGTGCACAAAGGTAATTCGGCCAAGCCACCTAGGGGGGGGTGACACGTGTCGCCCTCCTACTTGTCCAAAATAATTCATCTTCTGAAAATATCCAAAATGGCCAAAATCTCAAAATCAAAGCGGGCCCCACAAAACCGTAAATTTCTCCCGTGGGCCCCACGTGACCATTTCCGAAAATAAAATCTCAAAATTCTAATATAATTTAAGAAGCCCATATTCCAAATCTGGGAACCCAATTCCCATCAACGAACATTTTTCTTTACAAAAACCGGAAACTTTTTCCGTGGAAAAATCACCTCTTTCTTCCTTTCCAATTTTTCTGTCGTGCTCTCGCGTCGCCCTCGCATACATACCACGAGAATACGGGTATAACATTCTCCTCCTTAGAAACATTCATCCCGAATGTTCCTTCTCAAGCGGATATCGATGAAGTTCCTCTAACAAGTTGCCAACGCCACTGGCAGCGCGAAATAACACACGTTCTCTTCCTTCCTTACTCGCCGTGCCCTTCTCGAACACTTGAACTCTCCGATTATCGTACCATACTTCAGTCATTACTCCGCTCCCAAAAATCTGCGGAGTCACTACTCCAAACTTGGTCATCTTACTAACCTCAAACTTCTTTAAGGCCATTCCCGCCTTACGAACCGCTCAGTCGAACGCGTCCACGAACTCATACGATGATTAACTAAAGCGGGGCCTAGCACCTTCGTGACCCTACCATCCGGAGGACCACCTGAACTGACCCCACCTAAAACCGGGCTACGAGTTGACCCGCAATATGCCCTCAACCCGACCCTCCGTCGCGCCAACTCTTGCTCCTCGATACGGAACAATCTTACTAACATACGTCATGAAAGCTACCACTTCCATCTCACACTACCCATGGACTTATCACACAAATAAACCCCACGTATACTACGCACTCTGATAAAGGTCAAACATAAAATAAATCTTTTACAAGCGACGCTTACCTCTAAGGTCTCAATCGTGGAATAGTCTAAGGTTCACCCTTTCCATGCCCCCATACTTATCCTTCCAACTAACCATGTTCCTAAATCACATTTTTGCACAAAGCTATCCGAACATAACACTAAACACATCATCATAACAAGCATACAAAACTCTAAAGGGTTAAGGATATACCTGTCTCTACCGCTTTTCTAATCACGATCTGCCTGCGCATAGCTAGTGAAGGTGATGAACCAGATCGATCACGAAGGTGAGTCGCAACATCTGCTACCCTTGGTGACGGTTCCTCGTAAATGGCCTGCTGGCCGCAAAAATAACAAGCTCCCTCGCACCACGACACTCCCGAAATGCGGTCTACTACATCGCCACACCGGTAGGGGTATCGCGACCGCCAACACCTACTTCCTCGAAACTCGAACCCTTGGAGCCCCGATCGCCGAATACCCCGAACGCCCCGAAGGCGCGGAGGACCACTCTGCACTGGCGGAGGTACAAAACTAGTCTGCCGAGCGGTCCGCCTCGAAAGTTACCAAAGGACCTGCTGCTCGCCTCTTTGCGATCTGGTCAATCCGTCGACCTCTCGTGCCTCACATCGGTCGTGAGCTGCGTGCGGGCAATGTCCATGCGGTGAAGAGCTACACCGAACAATCCTCTGTCAAATAATCATCTAGCGGTGACATAGCGGTGCACTCTATCCTCCATGGTTGCCACTAAAGCGGGGACATACCGAGCCAACGAGTTAAACTCCACGTTGTACTCAACCGTCGCCTCTCTGTCTAAGCATCATAAATCTGTCGGCCCGTGCCTCGCCATCTGCGGAGGCAAGAAGTGAGTGAGGAATGCCTCGAGAACTCGTCCCATCTTTGAAACGCATGCTCACCCCGACAGCTCACGAATCAAAGCCGATCGTGCGGTATCACGCGGCCGTGCGAACCTAAGACCACCGACTCGGTCTCGAAGCCACGATCACTCGCGACCATTGTAGCTGCCGGATGAACTCCTGCGGATCATCCTCGAGCCTCGACCCATAAAACTCGGCGGGCTCTAACTCGAGAAAGTCCGTAGCCTCAAACTATTTGCTCGGGGTGAATCCATGGTGCTCTGAAGCGAGGCTGCTGCGTCAACCTATCCTCGTATCCGCCACGATCTCGCCGGCAATCGGGCCATCTACTTGTACCCCAACTCCTGCGGTGTGGGGACCGAGGCTCGGTATGTAGTCTCGGCAGCTGCTGCGACTCGGCTCTAAATTTGGCGGCGTCCACAAAACTCGCCGTCAAGCACAATCTCAGTCTTGCCGGGCTGCGCCCTCGTACTCCTCAGATCTCACTAGCAGCTCCTCGTTGCCTTGCCCTTCGGGCTCGGTTGCCTGCGCGGAGGCATAGCGGTAAAACGAGATACGTCGGAGGGTCCAACTTACAACACAGCTCTAAGGCACGATCTCAGAATGAGAAGAATGGAAACCAATCCTAAATGTCCTGCAGCCTCCTGATTATAGATGTGGTGCACAACACATCGATAATCAAGACTCTACTAGACACGGTCTGTAGACACCTTCCGATGATTAACTGCTCTGATACCACTTGGTCACTTTGCCGCGAGCCTTGCTCCGGCGACCCAAAAAATGGTACCGGGCTGCTTGCGATCCCTGAGGCATGAACCTTCTCAGGACGTGCCATACGGAGAGCCACGGTTGAACTGTTCCGTGGTAGAGCTCGCCTCTTTATACGCTCGGCCCGAAGGAGAGTCAAGATAACAGTACCAAGTATGTGGCGAAAATACTGCAGTTAAATCATAACAGTCTATATAAAACAGGAGACATGTATGATAACCAATATACAGTACGCAACACAAAAGCAGTCAAGTCAGGGACTCACGCCCTCAACGTCATCACTCAATATAACTATGGGTCTCACGCCCACAACATCAATCCTGTTCGCATCATGGCGCGTGCCGGAGTGCATCGGTGTAGGCATGTCCATGATGCAACAATAACAACAATGCCGCACGCCACACATGCCCGAATCGCCTCGGTGTAGACATGCCTGAACATCAACAACAATATCTTTGGTGATCAACCCGCCACATGACCACATGCCGGAGTGCGCCGGTGTTGACATGTCCATGTGATCACAATAACAATATACCGCACAACCAAAGCTATCACAAACAAGCTCAAGCAAATTACCATACTCCTAGACTTTTATAAAAGATCTACTCTTTCTCGAAGTCACCGATATCAACATTTGCACAACAAAGGCTATCACAACAAGCATAGGCGAGTTACACAACAACAAGCATAGGCGCTTATACACAACTCAAGGTACTTCCATTTTGTATCAAAGTCCTGGTTTTAACCCTAAAGTACTACGACATTAACTCTTTTAAAGGATCTGTTCCTTCAGAAGTCACATAATACCGTAGTATAAAAATAGAGTGACTATCTTTTTAAGTAAACCAAAATACTCCCCTTTGTAAAATCAAGTAACAACATTATTTTCCAAACGTTCAAGTTTGCCTAATTTCAAATGCTCAAGTTTCTCATTTTAGAAAGGTTTCATAACTCATAGTCTTAATCTCTTTTAAAACAATTGAGTAACATATGTCTTATGTGTGAGCAGTTTATTCTTGTTTACAACAATCTTGATACAACAGCCATGATCTAGGAAATGTAATACAATTTTGTCTTATCTTAGCTTCTATGCAGATGGAGGTTTCTACTGGTTTTAATAACAATTTGTTATTTGTCAATACACTTTCCTTTATTAAATTGCGTGGTTTGTTCGATACTTATTCTCATTTCGAAATCATTAAAGCATTATTCTTTTTAAAACCAAGTACTCATTACTCATGAATGAGATTTCACAACACTTTTAACAAAAGTTAATTACTAAGTAAAACAAGTTAAGTCTCTTATCTTTCAAGATCAAGTCTCTTAACTTTACAATCAATAAACCATTCTTACCTACATGAGTCGTTATAACTAACTTCCCATAAAGCTATTATAACACCCTATGTTTTAAACCAACCAACTCATTTAGCACGTATCGTCTACCGTACTACATAGTTTACAAAACATCATGCTCGAAGGATAGGAAGAGGTTCACATACCTCGCGACGATTATCGATAATAAGCAAAACGCTCCACGATCAGAAACGGCTGGCCGTTTCCACTCTTAGTAGAATCTTGTGACGCCCGAAACCGGGCGTCATCGGTGCCTTACCGGGCACCCTAGTGATACAACATCGAGAAAACCGGCGGAAATAAAACTTTACACATGAAATGAGAGACATAAATAAATAAACAGCAACCCAACCGTTGCCTTTAGTATATATACATAAAACCGAACAGTTATCCTTTTACAAACCACGTCCACAAGCGATTACTCTGACCTCTAAGATATCAAACAACTATGACGGACAGGGCTCGCCATACCACGAATGTACAAGTACCTCTACAATGACAGGGACTATACCAAAAGATAAGCCTCGGAGGAACGGAGCTTCCTAACTGAATGCGATCCTATGAGCGAGATCAACCAATCGGTGTACCTCTACTGCGGCGTGAACGCAGCCTCGGCCGAGGTCGAGACAACGGTACCAAGTATGTGGCTGAAAATCGTAATGAAATCACATTTCATCATTTTATAAAACCATTTCGCAATACGTAAATAGTTATGTCAAGTAAGGGCGCGATATCCCGAATAATCACTCACACATAATTATGGGTCTCACGCCCATAATACCACTCATGCCCGTGGAACTCATTCCTCACTGCCGGCAGTACATGATGTAAAACAACACCCATATGTGAACCTGAACACTAGATCCTGCCTGCGTCATCAAAACCGATCGGGCCAAGTAGAATAGCCAACTACCAGTCCAAAAGCTAGTCATATCCCATCACGGGCAAGGTACGGAAGCCAACTACCAGTCCAAAAGCTAGCCACGCAACTGGCCGAGGCAAGTATCTTAAGCTAACGTATAATAGCCTACCGTCTCACAAGATATGACCGAGGCAAGTATCTTAAGCTATCTACCAGAGGCTACGGTACGAGAAAATGACGAGAACAAGTATCTAAAGTGTGCTCGAACCACACGTACAAACCAAGCCGTGATCGCCGTCGCGCGGCAAGCTTCATGGATTAGCGGTCCGTGGACTAACGATCAACCTCACAATGACCGCATGCCGGCGATCTTACCTCGGAAGTCATGGCCATGAAACCATCCTGCGGGCGCGTGCGTGGAACATCCATCACGTCGGCATGTCCAAGGAAATAAATCGGATAGCCGCCCTCCTGAGAGTCACGGCGATCAGAAACAACCATCAATACTCAAAGTGGACGATACTCGTGGACCACCCAACGTCGGTATGTCGGTCAATCAATCGGATAGCCCTCCCAGAGTCACGGCGACATCAACAAAACACTTGCACATCAAAGACTATCACAACAAGCATAGGCAAGTTTAACATACATTCATTTTAATCAACAATCGGGTTTCAAACCCAAAATACTACATACTTTCCTTCTTTCAAAAGACCTCTTTCTATGTAAAAGCCACATGATACTAATACTGTAGTATATAAAGAAAACACGTTTTACTTTTAAAACCAAATTACTTCACCTTCGTAAAAATCTTTACAAGGCTTTTAAAATCAAGTACTCTATACTTTATAAACCAAGTGCTTTTCTTTTAGAACAACATCAAGTATACTCTTTTAAAAACCCAATTAACTTACTCTTTTCAAAGCAAGTAACCTATACTTAAATCAAGTTACTTCTCCTTTTCCGAAAACAAGTCGTTATAAGTCAAGTCTCTTATCTTTCAAGATCAAGTCTCTTAACTTTCAAAATCAAGTCGTTTTACTGTCAAAACCAAATCTTTCTTTTATCTTCATAAAGTCGTTATAACTAACTTCCCATAAAGCCATTATAACACTTTATGTTTTAAAACAAACAAAAATTGTTTCACACGCGACGTCTACCGTACTATATAGTTCACAACAATCATGCTCAAGAGTATAGGAAGAATCACATACCTTTAGCTTAAACCACAAGCCAAGTCAAGTATGCGGCGTAGAAAGATCCACCTATAACAACCATAATATATAAATCAACTTCTAGCACTCTCGTAGAATATTCTAAACACAAGATTCCTTATTCTACGAAATTTCGTGACACCTCCCCCGCTATCACATAAAACTCCTCCTTACGGGCCCGCTACTGTGCCAACAACTCCTGGGGATTACACGCCTAACGGACGTGTTCAAATATCTTCACAATAATACTTACAAGTCTCGTAAGTGCGGTCAATGTAAATCTGATTCAATCCTTTATAATCATCCTTCCAATATAATATACTCAAGTATAACTACTACAATATGTAATATCCAATTCTGATAGGGACATAGATCATTACCTCGATAAGCCCAAAATTATCCAAGTTATAAGTCGATCTGAGCAACGTTTAGCTCCAATCCTTACGCTCCAACCCGCTCCAAGCGACCCTTAGAAGTTTCTAAACAACTTCTCTAAATACTTCCACCAAGCTAGGAAGATTTTTCTAGGGTTTCGTTTTACGGCTATTGGAATAAAGTAGTATTTCCGGGCTCCTAGTATTGAAATAACTTTGGAATACTACTAGGGATACTAGGCCAAGGTATTTGGGATTATACAACAATACACCAAGTATTTTCTACACAAGAGGGAGGGCGAAATCTACACAAAGGGAGGGAAAACATTTGCTTTGGAAAGCTTTCAAGTGAGGGATGATTTACTTCTTCAACTTAAGGGGGTTTATATAGAGGATTCAAGGGCCAAGATCAAGGTAAGTGTAGGGTCAAGATTGGGCCATGTGTGTGTGGGTCCCACCACACCACATGGCCAACGAAAAGGGCGAGTGGCTTGCCAGTCAACCCATTCGGCGAGGACAAGTGGCTAGCCACGTCCCACCATTCGCCAAGGTGCCACATGGGGTGACACGTGTCGCCCCGACTAAATCAAAATATTTCGTCTTAGAAAATATCCAAAATCTGAAATCTCAAAAACAAAGCGGGCCCACAAAACGTAAATTTCTCCGTGGGTCCCACGTGACCATTTACGAAAATAAAACCTCAAAATTCTAATATAATCCAAGAAGTCCAAATACCAAATCGGGAATCCAATTCCCATTAACGAACCTTTTTCTTCACAAAACCGGAACTTTTAAGTCGAAAAAATCACATCTTCCTTTCTTTCCAAAATTTACGCCGTATTCTCGCACGCGTCCTCACATACATACCACGGAACTACGGTATAACATTCTTCCCTTAGAAACATTCGTCCGAATGTTCCTTCTAAGTCTCCAAACGAACGTGTGCGGTATAGTCTTCACTACTATACTTACGAAACCAATCACGCCATCATGGCCATAGTAACATACAAATCCAAGCTAACGAGAAATCATTTCTAATCTCACAATAGCTCCTACTAGCTTCAATTTACTCTAAGGCCTATCTCCGCCTTCACGATCCGATTCGGTCGAACGCGTCCACGAACTCATACGATGGTTACCTAAACTTGGGCCTAGCACGCCGTGACCTACCACCGTGGGACCACCTCGACCCGACTCCAATCCGGCTGCGGGTTGACCCGCGACAGCCTCAACTCGACCCGCTATCGCGCCCAATCTCTCTCGTTCCCCGATCCGGAACAATCTTACTAATTCACGTCATGAAAGCTACCACTTCCATCTTACACTACCCATGGAATTATCACACCAACATAATGCTATCAGAACATAATAATTAAAAATATACTTATCTTAATACAAATGCATACTAGTCTCGTAGAGGTCAAGGATATACGATATCACAAAAACAAATGGCGATTTCAAGTACCGCTATAACTGGCAACTTACACCACGACCCTGCCTGGCTGCGTATATGAACACCTGCTTAGCTATCGGGCGAAGAACCCGCAATGATCCGAAAGGTGAGTCTCAACATCCGCTACCTCTGGTAGGACAATTTCATAAAATGGCCCGCTGTACATGTAAAACAAGTCCTCGACACTCACGAATGGGGTTTACCTGTTGGTTACACTTAGGTCGGGGTGGCTTCTCCGCGACACTGACTCCTGAAAACCTGAACCCTTGGAGCCCTGACCTGCTCCTGAATACTCTGGAGGCCCTGAAGACTGTAGAGGACCACTCTGTACTGGCGGCGGCGTATAACTAGTCTGCTGCTGAGGCGGTCCGCCTTGAAAGTTATCAAAGGACCCTGCTGTCCTGGCCCTCTTCTGCTGATATTGGTCAATCCGTCGGTCTCTCCGTGCCTCACACCCTAGTGCATGAGCCTGCATGCGGGCGATGTCCATGCCCGGCTGAAGCGATACACCCGAACAAGACTCTGCCAAGTAGTCATCAAGCCCTGTGACGTAGCGGTGCACTCTGTCCTCCATATTAGCTACTAACGCAGGGACATATCGAGCCAACGAGTCGAACTCTACGTTGTACTCCCGAGCGTCGTCCTCGCTGTCTCGGATCGAAACACAGCCGGCGTGCCCTCCTCATCTGCGGCGGCAAGAAATGGCTGAGAAATGCCTCCGAGAACTCGTCCCTAACAGTGAGGCGCATGCTCCCGGGACAGCTCCGTGAATCAAACCCGATCATTGCGGTATCACGCGCGGCCGATCTGAACGAAAATCACGGACTCGGTCTCGAAGCCTTGATCACTCGCATGATCCTCTGTGGCGGCGGATGAACTCCTGCGGATCATCCTCGGGCCTCGACCGTAGAACTCGGCGGAATCTGACTCGGAAAATCCGTAGCCTCAAACTATCCGATGCGGGATGAACTACGGGGGCTCTGGGCCCCAGGCTGCTGCGTCGGCCTCTCGCCGTGTCGGCCACGATCACGGCGATGGCGGGCCATCTCCTTGTAACCCATCTCCTCTGCTCCGGTGTGGGGTGGAGGCTCAGTGCAGTGGTCTCTGCAGCCCGCTGCTGCGGCTAACCTCTCTTTGAAATTTGGCGGCGTCGCAAAACTCGCCGTCTGAAGAACTATCTCGGGTAATGGCCAGGGCTGCGCCTCGTACTCCTCTGTGTCCCACTAGCGGCTCCACGGCTGCCTTGCCTTCGGGCGGGTTGCCTTGCGCGAGGCATAATCGCGAGAAAGAACACGTCGGAAGGAGTCCACTTACAACATCGCTCTAAGGCACGATCTCGAGTGAGAAGAATAGAAACCAATCCTAAATGTCCTGCGACCTCACGATTATCGATGTGGTGCACACACCGATAATCAAGACTCTACTAGACACGGTGCAGTAGACACTTTCAGAGGATTAATCGCTCTGATACCACTTGTGGCGCCCGAAACCGGGCGTCGCGGTGCCTTACCCCGGGCACCCAGTGATACAATATCAGAGAAAACCAGCGGAAATAAAAACTTTACACATGAAATGAGAGACATAAATAAATAAGCAGGCCAATGACCGTTGCCTTTAGTATATATACATAAAACCCGAGCAGTTATCCTTTTTACAAACCACTGTCACAGCGATTACTCTGGACCTCTAAGATATACAACAACTATGACGGGCGGGGCCGCCATACCTGAATGTACAAGTACCTCTGATGACGGGGACTATACCAAAAGATAAGCCTCGGAGGAAGAGCTTCAACGCTGACTGCGATCCTATGAGCGAGATCAACCAAGCGGTGTACCTCTACTGCGGCGTGAACGGCCTTCGAAGAGGTCGATACAACAGTACCAGTATGTGAAACGAAAATCTGTAATGAAATCACATTTCATCATTTTATAAAACCATTTCGCAATACGTAGCTTGATTATGTCAAGTAAGGGCGCGTATCCCGAATAATCACTCACACATAATTATGGGTCTCACGCCCATAATACCACTCATGCCCGTGGAACTCATTCCTCACTGCGGCGATTACATGATGTAAACAACACCCGTATGTGAACACGAACACTAGATCTGCTGCGTCATCAAAACCGTCGGGCGAGTAGAATAGCCAACTACGGTCAAAAGCTAGTCATATCCCATCACGGGCAAGTGCGGAAGCCACTACCGATCCAAAAGCTAGCCACGCATGGCCGAGGCAAGTATCTTAAGCTAACGTCAATAGCCTACCGTCTCACAAGATATGGCCGAGGCAAGTATCTTAAGCTATCTACGGAGGCTCTGGTGCGAGAAAATGACGAGAACAAGTATCTAAAGTGTGCACGAACCACACGTACAAACCAAGCCAGTGATCGCCGTCGCGCGGCAAGCTTCATGGATTAGCGGTCCGTGGACTATGATCCCGAACCTCACGATGACCGCGTGCCGGCATCTTACCTCGGAAGTCATGGCCATGAAACCATCCTGCGGGCGCGTGCGTGGAACATCCATCACGTCGGCATGTCCAAAGGAAATAAATCGGATAGCGGCCCTCGGAGAGTCACGGCGATCTGAAACAACCGATCGATACTCAAAGTGGACGATACTCGTGGACCACCCAACGTCGATATGTCGATCAATCAATCGGATAGCGGCCCTCCCGAGTCACGGCGACACATCAACAAAACACTTGCACATCAAAGACTATCACAACAAGCATAGGCAAGTTTAACATACATTCATTTTAATCAACAATCCGGGTTTCAAACCCAAAATACTACATACTTTCCTTCTTTCAAAAAGACCTCTTTCTATGTAAAAGCCACATGATACTAATACTCGTAGTATATAAAGAAAACACGTTTTACTTTTAAAACCAAATTACTTCACCTTCGTAAAAATCTTTACAAGGCTTTTAAAATCAAGTACTCTATACTTTATAAACCAAGTGCTTTTCTTTTAGAACAACATCAAGTATACTCTTTTTAAAACCCAATTAACTTACTCTTTTCAAAGCAAGTAACCTATACTTAAATCAAGTTACTTCTCCTTTTCCGAAAACAAGTCGTTATAAGTCAAGTCTCTTATCTTTCAAGATCAAGTCTCTTAACTTTCAAAATCAAGTCGTTTTACTGTCAAAACCAAATCTTTCTTTTATCTTCATAAAGTCGTTATAACTAACTTCCCATAAAGCCATTATAACACTTTATGTTTTAAAACAAACAAAAATTGTTTCACACACGTACGTCTACCGTACTATATAGTTCACAACAATCATGCTCAAGAGTATAGGAAGAATCACATACCTTTAGCTTAAACCACAAGCCAAGTCAAGTATGCGTCGAGTAGAAAGATCCACCTATAACAACCATAATATATAAATCAACTTCTAGCACTCTCCGTAGAATATTCTAAACACAAGATTCCTTATTCTACAGAAATTTCGGCAGCACCTCCCCCCCCGCTATCACATAAATCTCCTCCCCTTACCAGGCCCGCTACCAGGCCAACAACTCCCAGGGGATTACACGTCTAACCGGACGTGTTCAAATATGCTTCACAATAATACTTACACAAGTCTACTGTAAGTGCAGTCCAATGTAAATACGATTCAATCCTTTATAATCATCCTTCCAATATAATATACTCAAGTATAACTACTACTGATATGTAATATCCAATTCTGATAGGGACATAGATCATTACCTCGATAAGCCCAAAAATTATCCAAGTTATAAGTCGATCACGAGCAACGTTTAGCTCGATCCTTACGCTCCAACCCGCTCCAAGCGACCCTTAGAAGTTTCTAAACAACTTCTCTAAATACTTCCACCAAGCTAGGAAGATTTTTCTAGGGTTTCGTTTTACGGCTATTGGAATAAAGTAGTATTTCCGGGCTCCTAGTATTGAAATAACTTTGGAATACTACTAGGGATACTAGGCCAAGGTATTTGGGATTATACAACAATACACCAAGTATTTTCTACACAAGAGGAGAGGGCGAAATCTACACAAAGGGAGGAAAACATTTGCTTTGGAAAGCTTTCAAGTGAGGATGATTTACTTCTTCAACTTAAGGGGTTTATATAGAGGATTCAGGGCCAAGATCAAGGTAAGTGTAGGGTCAAGATTGGGCCATGTGTGTGTGGGTCCCACCACACCACATGGCCAACTAAGAGGGCAGTGGCTTGCCACTGTCAACCCATTCGGCGAGGACAGTGGCTAGCCACTTGTCCCCATTCGACAAGGTGCCACATGGGGTGACACGTGTCGCCCCGACTAAATCAAAATATTTCGTCTTCCGAAAATATCCAAAATACGGAAATCTCAAAAACAAAGCGGGCCCCAAAACCGTAAATTTCTCGTGGGTCCCGTGACCATTTCGAAAATAAAACCTCAAAATTCTAATATAATCCAAGAAGTCCAAATACCGTCACGGAATCCAATTCCCATTAACGAACCTTTTTCTTCACAAAAACCGGAACTTTTCCGTCGAAAAAAATCACATCTTCCTTTCTTTCCAAAATTTCTGTCGTATTCTCGTACGCACGTCCTCACATACATACCCTGGAACTACGGGGTATAACAAATACGCTACTCGTAGTACTTCCACCTCGACAAGCCCAAAATTATCCAAGTTATAATGTAGATCCTGAGCAAGGTTTAGCTCCTACTCCGTGCGCTTCAATCCGCTCCAAACAACCCTTAGAAGTTCTAACCAACTTCTACTCAAATACTTCAACCAACTATGAAGATTTCCTTAGGGTTTCGGTTTGAGACTAAAAGGACAAAAGGTAGTATTTCCGGGCTCTACGTAGAGAGGTAACTTTTGGAATACAACAAGGTAAAGGCTAAGGTATTTTGGGCATTATAACAATACTTGGAGAGTATTTCTACCAAGAGGGGGGTGTATTATACGAAACAACTAGGCTAGGGGGGGGGGTACCCCACGGCTAGCACCACAAAGAGAGGGGGAGGCTCTCGGCCACAAGGCCACTCAAAGGGGGAGGGGGGGAGGCTTAGGACGAGAGCAACAAGAGGAGAGGGGAAGGATTGCAAGACTTAGAACACATTTTGGATGATGAAGTCTTGACAAAGGGAGGTATTTATAGGGAAGCCAAGGGCCAACGATGGACAAGATCAAGCCATGTGCAAGGCAAGTGTAAGGCCTTGATCAAGCCAAGTGCACCCTAACCCTACTCCACAAAACATGGCACAAAACAAGGCCAAAACAAGGCCAAAATAAGGCACAAAACAAGGGGCCAATCGGCGAGAGGCGTGACCTAAATGGCGACCAGCGTCCACTGAGGTGACAAGTGTCACCTCTCGTTAACCAAAATGTTCGCCGCTTGGAAAAATCCGCAAAAATACAAAGCGACATAGCCGAATTTTCCTTCGCAAGTTACGCAAAACGTTTCGTCGAAAAACGACTCTAACCGGGTGTTGTGCACAAAGGTAATTCGGCCAAGCCACCTAGGGGGGGGGGGGTGACACGTGTCGCCCTCCTACTTGTCCAAAATAATTCATCTTCTGAAAATATCCAAAATGGCCAAAATCTCAAAATCAAAGCGGGCCCAAAGCAGTAAATTTCTCCCGTGGGCCCCACGTGACCATTTCCGAAAATAAAATCTCAAAATTCTAATATAATTTAAGAAGCCCATATTCCAAATCTGGGAACCCAATTCCCATCAACGAACATTTTTCTTTACAAAAACCGGAAACTTTTTCCGTGGAAAAAATCACCTCTTTCTTCCTTTCCAATTTTTCTGTCGTGCTCTCGTACGTACGTCCTCGCATACATACCCTGAGAATACGGGGTATAACAATGCCCCCGGAATTCTTCATCGGTGCAGACATGTCCATGTAACAACAATAACAATATACCGGGTGATTAACCCGCCGCATGGCCGCATGCCCCCAGAATTCTTCATCGGTGCAGACATGTCCATGTAACAACAATAACAATATATCGGCCCTCCATCGAGATATGCGGTAGCATAGGAATACAACTTTTACACAACAAGGCTATCACAAGCAAGCACAAGCAAATTACCATACTACAATTCTCTTACAAATATCCATTCTTTCACAAGAAGTCACCTGATACCAACACTCGTAGTATCCAAAACAGAGTAACTATTATTTTAAGTAAACCAAAATAATTTCCCTTTTTAAAGACAAGTAACAACCTTCTTTTCCAAAAGTTCAAGTTTGCCTAATTTCAAATACTCAAGTCTCTTATTTTCGAGAGGTTTCGTAGTTCATAGTCTTAATCACTTAATAACATAATTCTCTTTTAAAACAATTTGAGTAACATATGCCTTATGTGTGAGTAGGTTATTCTTGTTTA
Organism: Przewalskia tangutica; assembly: GCA_029844215.1. NCBI lineage: Eukaryota > Viridiplantae > Streptophyta > Magnoliopsida > Solanales > Solanaceae > Przewalskia > Przewalskia tangutica. Next base: position 95,957,046 of record CM056721.1, read on the forward strand.
TAACAATCTTATTAAAGCAGCCATGATCTAGAAAATGTAATACAATTTTGTCTTATCTTAGCTTCTATGCAGATGGAGGTTTCTACTGGTTTTAATAATAATTAATTAGTCAATACATTTTCCTTTATTAACGCTGCAGTGGTTTGTTCGATACTTGTTCTCATTTAAATCAATATAACATTATTCCTTTTAAAACCCAATTCCCATTTCTCATTAAAGCGGTTTCACAACTTTTAACACAACCCAAGTCCTTATTATTTCACATCAAGTCTTTTATCTTTTAAAAACCACAAACCATTTCTTTTCCCACATAAAGTTGTTATAACAAACTTCCCATAAAGCCGTTATAACACTTTATGTTTTAAACCAACCAAATTCATTTAACACATGTACGTCTACCGTACTACATAGTTCACAACATATCATGCTAGAAAAGATAGGAAGAGGTTCACATACCTCGCGACGATTATCGACAATTAGCAAAATGCTCCAAGTACTACAACCTTGCTAGCCTTTTCCACCCTTCAAGTAGAATACGCTACTCGTAGTACTTTCACCTATAATGGCCATAAAACGCCTATTAACTTCTAGTTCTCTTCGTAGAATATTTCTATGGAAAATTCGCACACCTCCCCTCTATCACATAAATCTCCTCCCCTATCAAGGCCCGCTACCAGGCCAACAACTCCCAGGGGATTACACGTCTAACCGGACGTGTTCAATTCTACTTTACAGATATACTACACAAGTCTACTGTAAATACAGTCCAATGTAAATACAGTTCAATCCTTTTCAATATTCATTCTACATATAGTATACTCAACTATACATTACTATAACATGTAATATCCAATTACAATAGGGGGATAAAGATCCTTACCTCGATAAGCCCAAAATTATCCAAGATTATATGTCGATCCTGAGCAACGTTTAGCTCCAATTCCTTACGCCCCAATCCGCTCCAAGCAACCCTTAGAAGTTTCTAAACAACTTCTCTTATCACTTCAACTCCAACAAGTGAAGAACACTTAGGCTACAATACTACCAACTTTCGGCCAAGGGGGTGTATTTAGGCTAGGGGTGTGAAATCTTTTCCAACCCTTGGTACACAATCTTCCTAACACCCTAAGGAAGAACACTTAAAACTTTAAGAAATTTTGGACAAGTTTGCTCACAAAATCAGCCCATGGCCGAGAGCACTCAAGAGGAAAGGGAGGGAGTTTTCAAGACTTTGAAATCTCTAAGTGTGGATGAAATTATGTCTTGCACTAAGGGGGTATTTATAGGACATTCAAGGGCTAGGATTGAAGCATGTGTGTGGTCTATATTGGGCCATGTGTGTGTGGGTCCCACTTATCTATCTACTACACAAATATCTTGCAAGACTTTTGACCAAATGTTTTAAGTCTTTTAAATGCAAAAAACGTGCCAAACAATGTCCATCCATTCGTCCAACCTTTCCACCTAAGGGTGACACATGTCGCCATCCTATTGGTCCAAAATATTTCATCTTCCGAAAATATCCGAAATGCCAAAAATCCGAAAATAAAGTGGGCCCCACAAAACCGTAAATCCTCCCGCGGGCCCCACGTGACCAATTCCGGAAAATAAAATTCCATAATTCTCAAATATTCCAAAAAGTCCGAATACCGAATCCGGGAATCCAATTCCCATTAACGAACCTTTTTCCTTCACAAAATCCGGAAACTTTTCCGTCGAAAAATCACATCTTTCTTTCTTTCCAAACTTACTGTCGTATTCTCGTACGTACGTCTTCACATACATACCCTGGAACTACGGGGTATAACACTTAGAGCCTCTCCAAGACACTTCAATCCGCTTGTTGAGACCTGTTATACCCCGTATTTCCAGAGTATGTACGTGAGGGCGTACGTACAAAAGTTTAAGTCTTAAGTTGGCATAAGGGACGGAAATTTGTGCACAACTAACGAAAAGAATTGTTTTCCGACGAAAAGTTTTCCGAACCTTGCGAAGGGAAAATTACGGTTGCGACATTTATTATTTTTGCGGATTTTTCCGAGAGATGAAATATTTTGGACCAACGAGAGGGCGACACTTGTCACCCTCAAGTGGATGGCAATTGTGGGCAATCTTGGCACGTTTTTGTGGCCTAAAACATTGGTCAAGGTTAGGTAGGATATTTGTGTAGTAGATGTATAAGGTACACATGTGCAAATCTACACCCTCCACTTGCCCTCCACTTGCTTTAATCTTGGCCCTTGGTAGTCCTATAAATACCCTCTTGAAGTGCAAGACTTCTTCATCCACAAATCATTTTTCCAAGTCTTAAAATCCTTCCCCCTCCCTCTTAAAGCTCTCGTCCAAACCACCCCTCCCCCTTTGTGACCCCTCGGCCGAAACCCCCCCCCTTCCTAGTGGTGCTAGCCGAAATACCCCCCCCCCCCTCTTGGTAGAAAAGTATTCTCCAAGTATTGTTACTATTCCAAAATACCTTGGCCCAAATACCTTGTAGTATTCCAAAGCCACCTCTATACTAAAAACCCAGAAATACTACCTTATGTCCTTTTAGTCACAAAACGAAACCCTAAGGAAAATCTTCATAGTTGGTTGAAGTGCTAAGTAGAAGTTGTTTGGAAACTTCTAAGGGTTTCTTGGAGCTTTCGGAGCGTGCAAATTTGGAAAAGAATGTTGTCACTTGACTTTAAAAAGGAAGGCATGCTTTTGTCTTAAGTTGGTTCAAAAGAAGGTAGGGAAATTATTTTGGTTTACTTAAAAAGATAGTCACTCTATTTTTATACTACGGGTATCGTGTGACTCTTGTGAAAGAAACAGATCTTTTTAAAGAGTTAATGTATGAAGTACTTTGGGGATAAAACCCCGAACTTGTTGACATAAAATAGAAAGTACCTTGTGTGAATAAACTTGATTATGTTGGTTTGTGATAGCCTTGTAATACTTTCTTGTTGGTTTGATAAGTAAACATGTTAGGATGCTACGTGTGTTAGTGTCTTGTGATGTTTGTTTTCCCTGGACTGATCTTATGTTGTTTAACGATAAGCCGTTGTGTTAGTATTGTACCACTCACCTCTTGACATGATATACCGGGGGTTAAGCTGCCCCGTCGAGGATGCCTCGTGCGGTGCATGTGACCTATGCGGAGCTACGAGAGTTCGAGTTAGTGTGCGGGGATACCTCATGCGGTCCGTGTGGCCATGCGGACTCGAGAGTCGGGGCGATGCGAGGTAGCTACCTCGATGCGGGCCTAGGTGGCCTATGCGGAGTTGCGGTGAGTTCGAGTTGTGGCGCGCATTGATACAGAGGCGAGTGGCGGCCGATCATGTGGCGCGGTCAGAAAGACCTCGTGATCTGATTTTATAGCATTGTTGGTGCGTGGGTTTTAGTAGTCGGCTATGCGCCGTACTTACCGTCTGATTTTATTATGACACAGTGGGACACGGTGTTCATGTGTATTCCTTGGTGCTTTTATATCATGGATGGCGGTGAGGAAGGAATTCCACGGGCATGGCGATATTGTGGGCATGAGACCCATGGTTATATTTGAGTGATGACTTTAAGGCGTGAGTCACGACTTGACATATCGCTTACATATTGTGTATCGTAAATTGGTTATCATATATGTCTTCTGTTCTATATAGACTATTATGATTTCACTTACAGTATTTTCAGTTTCACATACTTGGTACCTGTTGTACTGACCTCCTTCGGGGTCTGCGTTCATGCCGCAGGTTGAGGTACACCAGTCGTCGATCCTCGCTCTTAGGATCACAGTTCAGCGTTTTGGGATGCTCCGTTTCTCCGGAGGCTTATCTTTGGTATAGTCCCCTGTCATTGTAGGTACTTACATTCAGGGGTATGGCGAAGACCGTCGTCGTTGTTATTATAAAACTCTTAGAAGTGCTGTAAATCTTGTTGTGGCGAGTTTGTAAAAGGGGATATGCTATTCAAGTTTATGTTTATATATCTTAGAAAGGCAACTTTTCTCAGAAAAATTGTTTCTCACTTCATATTGTTTCATGTCTTGTTTTTATATTCAGTTGGTTACTCTGATGTATGTCTACTTGGGTGCCCGGGTAAGGCACGATCCACGGGCAGGTTGGTCGTGACAAAAGTGGTATCGAGCGATTAATCCTCGGAAAGTGTCTGCAGACCGTATCTAGTAAGTCTTGATTATCGGTGTGTTGTGCACCACAATGTCGAGGCTATAGGATATTTAGGATTGGTTTCCATTCTTCTCACTCTAAGATCGTGTCTTAGAGGCGTGTTATAAGTTGGACCCTCTAACGTATTTCTTTCCCTTACGATTATGCCTCCGCAAGTGCAGCACCGACCCGGAAGAAGCGAAGCGGTAGGAGGCTGAGTAAATCTGAGAGGTTACGAGGGCATAGGCCCAACCATCACGAGGTGGTGCTTCATTCGGGGAGTTCTGCGGCCGCCCGATCCCAGCGAGTCTAACGGCGGCGGCGATTCCTCTGCGGCCATGATATTTGAACCTTGGTTCACGACCCGATGGCGAAAGTATGGGCGCAAAGAGCGATCACATTACTAGCTATGGATTTAGCAACGAAAGTATATTATGTACCGATTTATCACGGGTCTTGATGATTATCTAAGAGAGGTTGTGCAAGAGTAGCTCTTGATCGAGCATGAGCATGGTGTATGCGGGCTTATGCGCGCAGCCGAGAAACGTGGGATCGGCGGGTTAACCAAGATCGTGAAGAGGGCGAGCAGCAGGTCCTTTGGTAACTTTCGGCGGACCTTCCGGCCAGGTGGTTATGCGCCTCCGCCCGGATCAGATGGTCCTCGCGGGGTTCGGGGCGTTCGGGGTATGCGAGAGTTGGTCGAGCTCCGTGCTGCTGGTTCACGGATACACGTAGGTTCGGCCCGGATTGATTTTCCTCGGTGTTCACGGTGTAGCGCGCCATCCCGGAATGTCGTCTTTTTGTTGGTGCTTGTTTTACTGCGGCCGTCGAGGGCCGTGTGACGAAGAATGTTCAAGTAGGAGGATGCAAGTAGGAGGACTCGACCGCGGTCGATTGCGGATTTAGTGGTTCGGAGAGGAAGGGGTGTCAGCCAGAGGAGGCCACCCCCACCTCGGTGTGGCCGTTGTGGTAGGTGTCATTGTGGGGAGTGTCGTACTTCTTCGACAGCTTGTTATGCTTGCGGCCAGCAGGGCCATTTTGCGAGAAATTGTCCGACCAGATGTAGCGCGGATGTAGAGACTCAGCCTTCAGGATCAGTGGCTAGTTCATCACCTTCCCTAGCTATGCGCCCAACAGGGCAGGATTGACTAGAACGACAAAGGGGAGTGAAACAGTAGATACAGGTATATCCTTAACCCTCTAGAGATTAGTATGTGTGATAAGATGAGTATATCTTAAGTGTTATGTTCTGATAGCATTGTGTTAATTGTGATTATAAATCATGGTTAGTTAGAAGGGTAAGTTTGGGGACAGGGAAATTGTGAGCCTTAGAATATTATACGTAGAGACCTTAGATGCAAGGTCATCTTGAGTAAAGGATTTATATTTATGTTTGACCCTTATCGGAGTGCATAGTATACGTGAGATATATTTGTGTGATAAATCCCTGAGTAGTGTGAAATGAAAGGGGGTAGTTGAGCTAAGAATGACCACTAGGTTTTCGTAACTTGATTAGTGAGATTGTTCCGGATCGGGAACAAGAGTTTGGCGCGATAGCGGGTCGGGTTGAGGACCGATCGCGGGTCAACCCGCGGCCTGTAATGTGGTAGGGTCAGTTCGAGGTGGTCCCGCCAGGTGGTAGGGTCACGAGGGTGTTAGGCCCAAGTTTAGTTAACCATCGTACGAGTTCATGAGTGCGTTCGACCAGAAGTCGGGCCGATGAGGTCAGCCCATCTTGTCTTTTAGTCAGGATCGTTTACTCGGCAGAGGGTCATGCAAGATGTTATATGTCAGGAAGGTTGTAAGACTGCACGGGGTGCCTACTTTCACCTTATGATAGGCAGTGGAGCCCAGGTTACCGCTATTTCTTTTTTCTGGAAGTTTTACCAAGCGGGGTTAGGAACTCAGGTGAGTCTCAGTATTGCATTCACCCTCGGGCCGGTGTTTTGATTTCAGGGGTAGCAGCGAGGAATATGTGCCTCTTGTTGAGTGAGTATCATTATAGCTACCATTTCAGTATTCGGATGTCGCCGTATGAAGCCTTGTATGAGCGGTAGTGTAGGTTGCCAGTCGATTGGTTCGATGTTGGCAAGGTTCAGATTATTGGTTCATACTTGATTCAGCAGGATGGGGATAGGGTGAAGCTTATCCAAGAGAGGTTATTGGCAACTCAGAGTCAACAGAAGTCGTGCGAATGATCGGCGTCAACACTTGGAGTTCAGATTGACGGTCGGTCTTCTTGAAGGTACCACCCCGGAAGGGTGTGACGAGATTGGGAAAGCAGGGGAAACTTAGCCCGAGGTACTTTGAGCATTTTCAGATCATTTGGAGAATAGGCCAGGTTTCCTATAAATTAGCCTTGCCGTCCGACGTAGGAGGCAGTACGTCCGGTCTTTCATGTTGCTATGTTCGGAAAAGTATCGGAGATCCATCCAGAGTGTTCCCAGTTAATGATGACCAAGTTGGAGATAGTAACCCCGAGATTTTGGAAACTAAAGCAATAACAGAAATGTGGTAAGTTATGAGAAAGAGTTCGAGTGTACGAGGAGGGTACGGCGAGTAAGGAAAGAAGCGAGCATGCGTTAAGAAATAGGAGTGATCGTTACTCTTGTGAAGTAAGGGTGCGAAGGGAATATCTTTTAGACCTTGGGTGGGAGCTTTTGTGGTGATAGAGGTGATTCCTTGCGGACTTGGATTTAAGTAATTACGCGTGTGTTATTTTGTGGCGAGGTGTGGCATTGACAACTTGTTTAAGTTAAGAGAAACTTTATCATTATCTGTCTTGAGAAGGAACATTCGGGACGAATGTTTCTAAGGAGGGGAGAATGTTATACCGTATTTCGGAGTATGTGCGTGAGGCGTGCGTCTGAAAAGTTTAAGTCTTAAGTTGGCATAAGGGGCGAAAATTTGTGCCTAACTAACGAAAAGAATTGTTTTCGGCGAAAAGTTTTCGAACCTTGCGAAGGGAAAATTACGGTTCGCGACATTTATTATTTTTGCGGATTTTTCCGAGAGATGAAATATTTTGGACCAACGAGAGGCGACACTTGTCACCTCAGTGAGCGACAATTTTGGGCAATCTTGGCACGTTTTTGTGGCCTAAAACATTGGTCAAGGTTAGGTAGGATATTTGTGTAGTAGATGGATAAGGTACACATGTGCAAATCTACACCCTCCACTTGCCCTCCACTTGCCTTAATCTTGGCCCTTGGTAGTCCTATAAATACCCTCTTGAAGTGCAAGACTTCTTCATCCACAAATCATTTTTCCAAGTCTTAAAATCCTTCCCCCTCCCTCTTAAAGCTCTCGTCCAAACCACCCCTCCCGCTTTGTGAGCCCTAAGAAACCCCTTCCTAGTGGTGCTAGCCGAAATACCCCCCCCCCTCTTGGTAGAAAAGTATTCTCCAAGTATTGTTACTATTCCAAAATACCTTGGCCCAAATACCTTGTAGTATTCCAAAGCCACCTCTATACTAAAAGCCCAGAAATACTACCTTATGTCCTTTTAGTCACAAAACGAAACCCTAAGGAAAATCTTCATAGTTGGTTGAAGTGCTAAGTAGAAGTTGTTTGGAAACTTCTAAGGGTTTCTTGGAGCTTTCGGAGCGTGCAAATTAGGAGCTAGACGTTGCTCAGGATCGACATTTTATCTTGGATAATTTTGGGCTTGTCGAGGTAAATATCTTGTCCTCCTATTGAAATTAGAATTTACATACTGTTGAAGTATAGAATTAAGTATAAGTTATATACAAGGAAGGTATATAAGAAGAGAATTGAACTGTACTTACATAGAATTTGTATTCTGATGAACTTGTGTAGTTTGACGGGTAGGGAAGTGCTGCCCAATTTTCCGTAGAATAAGGAATCCTGTATCTAGATTTATTCTACAGAGTAGTCTAGACATTGATAGACTTATATAACCGTTATAGGTTGAAGTACTACGAGTAGCGTATTCTACTCGAAGGGTGGAAAAGGCTAGCAGGATTACAGTACTTTGGAGCGTTTTGCTAATTGTCGGTAATCGTCGCGAGGTATGTGATTCTTCCTATCCTCTTGAGCATGATATTTTAAAAGAATATATATATAGTACGGTAGACGTACGTGTGTTAACTGAACATGGTTTTACTCCGATGTCTTTTGACTTGAGTTTAAATAATAAGAATCTTGAAGTATTTCGAAAGAATTAAGAAACCTTTTTGAAAGAAGAGTAATACTTGGTTTTGAAAGATTAAGAGTTATACTAGCTTTATGGGAAGTTAGGTATAACGACTTAAGAGAAATAAAAGTAACGGTTTACTTAATTGTTTATGAAAGCCTTGTATTGATTTCGGAAATGAGAATAAGTATCGAACAAACCACTACAGCGCTAATAAAGGAAAATGTATTGACTAATTAAGTATTATCAAAACCAGTAGAAACCTCCATCTGCATAGAAGCTAAGATAAGACAAAATTGTATTACATTTCCTAGATCATGGCTGCTTTAATAAGATTGTTATAAACAAGAATAACCTACTCACACATAAGGCATATGTTACTCAAATTGTTTTAAAAGAGAATTATGTTATTAAGTGATTAGGACTATGAACTACGAAACCTTTCGAAAATGAGAAACTTGAGCATTTGAAATTAGGCAAACTTGAACTTTTGGAAAAGAATGTTGTCACTTGACTTTAAAAAGGAAGGCATGCTTTTGTCTTAAGTTGGTTCAAAAAGAAGGTAGGGAAATTATTTTGGTTTACTTAAAAAGATAGTCACTCTATTTTTATACTACGGGTATCGTGTGACTCTTGTGAAAGAAACGGATCTTTTTAAAGAGTTAATGTATGAAGTACTTTGGGGATAAAAACCCGAACTTGTTGACATAAAATAGAAAGTACCTTGTGTGAATAAACTTGATTATGTTGGTTTGTGATAGCCTTGTAATACTTTCTTGTTGGTTGATAAGTAAACATGTTAGGATGCTACGTGTGTTAGTGTCTTGTGATGTTTGTTTTCCCTGGACTGAGCTTATGTTGTTTAACGATAAGCCGTTGTGTTAGTATTGTACCACTCACCTCTTGACATGATATACCGGGGGTTAAGCTGCCCCGTCGAGGATGCCTCGTGCGGTGCTGTGACCTATGCGGAGCTACGAGAGTTCCAGGTTAGTGTGCGGGGGATACCTCATGCGGTCCATGTGGCCATGCAGACTACGAGAGTCCAGGACGATGCCGAGGAGTAGCTACCCTCGATGCGGGGATTACCTCATGCGGGCCTAGGTGGCCTATGCGGAGTTGCGGTGAGTTCCAGGATTTGACGCGCACATTGATACCGAGGGCGAGTGGCCAGCTTCGATCATGTGGCGCGGTCTAGAAAGACCTCGTGATACAGTTTTATAGCATTGTTGGTACTGTGGGTTTTAGTAGTCGGCTATGCGCCGTACTTACCGTCTGATTTTATTATTACAGGTGGGACTCGGTGTTCATGTGTATTCCTTGGTGCTTTTATATCACGGATGCGGCGGTGAGGAAGGAATTCCACGGGCATGACTGATATTGTGGGCATGAGACCCATGGTTATATTTGAGTGATGACTTTAAGGGCGTGAGTCCCTGACTTGACATGACTGCTTACATATTGTGTATCGTAAATTGGTTATCATATATGTCTTTTGTTCTATATAGACTATTATGATTTCACTTACAGTATTTTCAGTTTCACATACTTGGTACCTGTTGTCGACCTCGCCGGCTGCGTTCATGCCGCAGGTAGAGGTACACCAGTCGTCGATCCTCGCTCTTAGGATCACAGTTCAACGCTTTGGGAAGCTCCGTTTCTCCGGAGGCTTATCTTTGGTATAGTCCTGTTATACCCCGTATTTCCAGAGTATGTACGTAAGGACGTACGTACGAAAGTTTAAGCCTTAAAGTTAGGCAAGGTTCGAATTTTGTTCACAACCCCCGATTAGAGTCATTTTTCGACGAAACGTTTTACAAAACTTGCGAAGGGAAAATTCCGGCTATGTCATTTATTATTTTTGCGGATTTTTCCGAGAGACGAAATATTTTGGACCAACGAGAGGGCGACACTTGTCACCCTCAAGTTGGTGGATGTGGGGCGGCTTTTGGACGAATTGGAAGTCAAGGGTTGGTAGGATATTTGTGATATTTTTGTGTGGTAGTTGGATAAGGTACACATGGATGAATCCTCACCCTACACTTGCCTACCACTTGGCTTGATCTTGGCCCTTGGTTGTCCTATAAATACCCCCCCTTAGTTGATGAACTTCTTCATCCTAAAATAGTTTCTAAGTCTTGAAAGTTCTCCCCCCCCCCCCTCTCTTGAGAGCTCTAGCCGAGAGCACCCCTCCCCCTTTGAGAAAGCCCTTGGCCGAGGGGTACACCCCCCCTCCTAGTGGCCTTGGCCGAGGGGTACCCCCCCCTACCTAGAGTTGTTTCCGTAAAATACACCCCCCCTCTTGGTAGAAATACTCTCCAAGTATTGTTACTATTCCAAAATACCTTAGCCTAATACCTTGTAGTATTCCAAGGTTACCCCTATACTAAAAGCCCAGAAATACCATTATACTTCCCTTCAGTCACTAAACGAAACCCTAAGGAAAATCTTCACAGTTGGTTGAAGTATTAATATAAAGTTGCGTAGAACTTATAAGGGTTGTTTGGAGCGGGTTGGAGCACCCGGAGTAGGAGCTAAACGTTGCTCAGGATCGACATTAAACTTGGATAATTTTGGGCTTACCGAGGTAAATAATCCTATCCTTCTATTGTGATTGGAAATTACATACTGTAGTTGTATAGAAATGAATATAAGATTCATAGAAGAGATTTGAACTGTAATAGAAGGATATTCTGAAAAGACTTGAATGTACTTACATGGGATGTATTCTGATGAGACTTGTGAAGTTTGTGGGTAGGAAGTCTTGCCCAAATTCAGTAGAATCTTGTATCTAGATTTATTCTCTGAGTAGTCTAGACGTTGATAGGCGTATATAACCTTTATATGTTGAATGATCTGCGAGTAGCATGTTCTACTTGGAAGGTGGACAAGGCGGTAGGGTTATAAGCGTGGGCGTTTTGCTAATAGTCGATAATCGTCGCGGTATGTGATCCTTCCTATCCTCGAGCATGATATTTTAAAAGAATATATATATAGTACGGTGAGCGACGTGTGTTAAGCGAACGTATTTATACGGCAATGTCTTTTGACTTAAGCTGAATAATAAGAATCTTGAAGTATTTCAAAAGAATTAAGAAACTTTTTGAAAGAAGAGTAATACTTGGTTTTAAAAGCTTAAGAGTTATACTAGCTTTATGGGAAGTTAGGTATAACGACTTAAGAGAGATAAAAAGAATGGTTTATTAATTTTAGAAGTTAAGAGACTTGATCTTAAAAGATAAGAGACTTGACTTAAGTAAATTAATATGAGTTTTTGTGTGAAACCTCATTCGTGAGTAATGAGTACTTGGTTTGTAAAAGGAATAATGTTTTACTGATTTCGGAAATGAGAATAAGTATCGAACAAACCACAGCAGCGCTAATAAAGGGAAATGTATTGACTAATAAAGTATTATTAAAACCAGTAGAAACCTCCATCTGCATAGAAGCTAAGATGAGACAAAATGATATTACATTTCCTAGATCATGGCTGCTTAAATAAGATTGATTATGAACAAGAATAACCTACTCACATATAAGACATATGTATCTCAAATTGTTTTAAAAGAGAATTATATCATTAAGTGATTAATACTATGAACTACGAAACCTTTCGAAAATGAGAAACTTGAGTAATTGAAATTGGGCAAACTTGAACGTTTGGAAAAGAATGTTGTTACTTGATTTTACAAAGAGTAGTGTTTTGTTTTACTTCAAAAGATAGTCACTCTATTTTTATACTACGGGTATTATGTGACTTTTGAGAAAGAAGCAGACCTTTTAAAGAGTTAATGTATGAAGTACTTTGGGGATAAAAACCCGATCTTGTTAATCATATAGTAGAAAGTACCTTGTGTGCATAACTTGATTGTGTTGGTTTGTGATAGCCTTGTAATACTTTCTTGTTGATTTGATAAGTAAACATGCTAGGATGCTACGTGTGTTAGTATCTTGTGATGTTTGTGTAAAGGGGTTTTTCCTCGATTGCGCTTAAGTTGTTTAACGATCAGTCGTTATGTTGGTATTGTACCACTCACCTTGACATGATCCCGGGGGTTAAGCTGCCCTCCGTCGCGGGGTAGACTCGAGTGATGCAGGACCATGATTCGAGAATACCTCAATGCGGGTCGGGGACCTATCTTTGAGCTACGAGAGTTCGAGTTAGTGTGCGGCCTTTATGGTCATGCGATGCATGTGGCCATGCGGTGCGATCGGGGCGATGCGGGAGTAGCTACCCTCGATGCGGAATACCTCATGCGGGCTATGAGGTTGGCCTATGCGGAGTGCGGGATGTTCGAGGCTAGACGCGCATTTGATACCGCGGCGTGTGGCGGCGCCGATCATGTGGCGGTCTAGACAGATCTCATGATCTGATTTATGACCTTATTAATGCGTAGGTGTTAGTAGTCGGCTATGCCTTCGTACCTACATGCGGTTTTATTATGACACAGGCGGGACCTGGTGTTCATGTGTATTCCTTTGTGCTTTGATATCATAGACTGCCGGCAGTGAGGAAGGTATTCCACGGGCATGATTGATGTTATGGGCGTGAGACCCATAGTGATATTTGAGTGATGACTTTGAGGCGTGAGTCCCGACTTGACATACCGCTTATTTATTGTGAGCGTAGTTTGGTTATCATACATGTCTCACATTTTATATAGACTACTATGATTTCATTTACGATATTTTGATTTCACATACTTGGTACTGTTATCGACCTCGCCCGGGGATGCGTTCATGCCGCGGTAGAGGTACGCGGTGTTGATCCTCGCTCTTAGGATCGCAGCCGGCATTTTAGGAAGCTCCGTTTCTCGGAGGCTTATCGGTGGTATAGTCCACGTCGTTGTAGGTATTTACATTCGGGGGTATGGCGGGCCCTGTCCGCCATTGTTGTCATATCATTCTTAAGTGCAGTAATCTTGTTGTGGCGAGTTGTAATGGGATGTAATTGTTCGGTTTTAAGTTGATTTATATATATCTAGAAGGCAAGTTTTCTCAATTCTTGTTTTACACTTCGATATTCCATGTCTTGTTTTATGTTCGTGATTACTGCGATGTATGTCTACTTGGGTGCGGGGTAAGGCACGATCCACGGCGAGTTGGGTCGTGACAAAAGTGGTATCGAAGCGATTAATCCTCGGAAAGTGTCTATGACGTATCTAGTAAAGTCTTGATTATCGGTGTGTTGTGCACCACCAATGTCGAGGAGGCTATAGGATATTTAGGATTGGTTTCCATTCTTCTCACTCTGAGATCGTGCCTTAGAGCTGTGTTAAAAGTTGGACCCCTCTAACGTATTTATTTCCCTTACCGTTATGTCTCCGCGTAAGGCAACCCGGGCCAGAGGCAAAAGCGTGAGGAGGCTGAGTAAATCTGAGAGGGTTACTAGGGCACAGCCCAATCATCACTGAGGTGGTGTTTCATTCGGGAGTTACGCTCGTCGCGGCCCGTGAATTTGCTGCACGGCGGCGATGCCTCTGCGACCATGGCATATGAACCATTAGTTCCACGACCGGGAACGGAGAAAATAGATTGCAAATAGGCGACCCTGTTACTAGCAATGGATTTGGCTACCAGAGAGTATACCGATGTACCGCGAGTCTTGATGAATATCAAAGAGAGGGTCGTGCAGGAGTAATTCTTCAGTTAGGCTTGAGCATGGCACGTATGCGGGCTTATGCACAGCGAGAAAGCGTAGAATCGACGGGTTAACGAGGCGAAGAGGCGAGCAAGGTCCTTTGGTAACTTTGGCGAACCACCGGCCGAGATTAGATATACGTCCACGGTGCAGTGGTCCTCCACGAGTTCGAGCGTTGAGGATAAGCGGAGTTGGTCGAGCTCGAGCTTCCGGTTCCGGCTACGTAGGTTCGGCCCGGATTGATTTTCCCAGTGTTCACAGTGTGACAGGCGTCATCCCGGGGAATGTCGTCTTTTAGTTGGTACTTGTTTTACCTGCGGCCGTCAGGGCCATGTGTCGAAAGGATGTCCTAGTAGGAGGGATGTAAGTAGGAGGACTCAGCCTTCATGATCAGTGACCAGTTCATCATCTTCCCTAGCTATGCGCCCTACGGGGCAGGTTTGATTAGAACGACTAAGGGGAGTGAAGCGATGAACAGTATATCCTTAACCTACAGAGATTAGTATGCGTATGATGAGATGAGTATGTCTTAAATGTTATGTTCAGATAGCGTTGTGTTAATTGTGATTAGAAATCATGGTTAGTTAACCGGGTAAGATTGGGGATAAGGAAAGTGTGAGCCTTAGAGTTTTATATGTGGAAACCTTAGAGGTAAGGCCATCTCGAGTAAAGATGTAATTTTTTTATGTTTGACCCTTATCGGAGTGCATAGTGCACGTGAGGTATATTATGTGATAAGTCCCTGAGTAGTGTGAAATGAAAGAGGCTAGTTGAGCTAAGAAGACCGCTAGGTTTTCGTAACGTGATTAGTGAGATTGTTCCGGTTCGGGGAGCAAGAGTTTTGCGCGATAGCGGGTCGGGTTAGGGGCCGGTGCGGGTCAACCCGCGGCTGTATGGTGGTGGGGTCAGTTTGTGGTGGTCGCTTTGTGTTAGGGTCATGAGGTGTTAGGCCCGTATTTAGTTAACCGTCTGAGTTCGTGGATGCGTTCGACCGATGGTCGGGCGATGGTCGGCCCATCTTATCCTTCAGGCAGGACTGTTTACTCGGCAGAGAGTTATGCGAGATGTTATTTATCAGGAAGGTTGTAAGGCTGCACGAGGTGCCTGCTTTTACCTTATGACAGACAGTGAAGCCCGGGTTTTGGCTACTTCTTTTTCTGGAAGTTTTACCAGGCAGGGTAGGAACTCCGGTGAGTCTCAGTATCGCGTTCACCCTCGGGCCAGTGTTTGGATTTCATGGGTAGCTGTGAGGGTTGTTGCCTCCTGTTAAGGGAGTGCTTTAGCTACCATTTCAGTGTTCGGATGTTGCCTTATGAAGCCTTGTAGGGGCGGAAGTGTAAGTTGCCGGACGATTGGTTCGATGTTGGCAAAGTTCAGATAGCTGGTTCATACTTGTTTCGGCAGGATGTGGATAGGGTGAAGCCTATCCAGGAGAGGTAGTTCGGTATTCCTTTGTCGATGGCTGACCCAGCTCTTTCCTTTCACCGGTCGATCGGCAGCTCAGAGTCAACGGAAGTCGTGCGGATAATCGGCGACGACGCTTGGCGTTCAGGTGGACGGTGGGTCTTCTTGGAGGTACCACCCCGGAAAGGGTGTGACGAGTTTGGGAAACAGAGGAAACTTAGCCCGAGTTACTTTGGGCCTTTCAGATCATGTGAAGAGTAGGCCAGGTTGCCTATATGTTAGCTTTTGCCATCCGATTTAGGAGGCAGTATGTCCGGTCCTTTATGTTGTTAGGTTCAGAAAAGTATCGGAGATCCATCCAGAGTATTCCCAGTTAATGATGATCAAGTTGGAGGTAGTAACCCAGAGATTTTTGAAATTGATGCGAATGAAATGTGGTAAGTTATGAGAAAGAGTTCGAGTGTCACGAGAAAGTGCGACAGTAAGGGAAGAAGCGAGCATGTGTTAAGAACATAGAAGTGATCATTTCGTTTGTAAAGTGAAGGTGCGAAGGGAGTATCTTTTAGCCCTTGGGTGGGAGTTTTTGTGATGTTAGAGGTGATTCCTCGTGGACTTGGATGTAAGTATTTGCGCGGGTGTTTTATGTGGCCATGTGTGGCATTTGCAAACTGGTTAAGCTATGAGGAACTTGATCGTTATCTGTCGTGAGAAGGAACATTCGGGACGAATGTTTCTAAGGAGGGGAGAATGTTATACCCCGTATTTCCAGAGTATGTACGTAAGGACGTACGTACGAAAGTTTAAGCCTTAAAGTTAGGCAAGGTTCGAATTTTGTTCACAACCCGCGATTAGAGTCGTTTTTCGACGAAACGTTTTACAAAACTTGCGAAGGGAAAATTCCGGCTATGTCATTTATTATTTTTGCGGATTTTTCCGAGAGACGAAATATTTTGGACCAACGAGAGGGCGACACTTGTCACCCTCAAGTTGGTGGATGTGGGGCGGCTTTTGGACGAATTGGAAGTCAAGGGTTGGTAGGATATTTGTGATATTTTTGTGTGGTAGTTGGATAAGGTACACATGGATGAATCCTCACCCTACACTTGCCTACCACTTGGCTTGATCTTGGCCCTTGGTTGTCCTATAAATACCCCCCCTTAGTTGATGAACTTCTTCATCCTAAAATAGTTTCTAAGTCTTGAAAGTTCTCCCCCCCTCTCTTGAGAGCTCTGGCAGAGCACCCTCCCTTTGAGAAAGCCCTTGGCAGAAGTACACCCTCACAGTGGCCTTGGCGAGGTACCACTACGTAGAGTTGTTTAGTAAAATACACCCCCTCTTGGTAGAAATACTCTCAGTATTGTTACTATTCCAAAATACCTTAGCCTAATACCTTGTAGTATTCCAAGGTTACCACATACTAAAAGCCAGAAATACCATTATACTTCCCTTGATCACTAAACGAAACCACAAGGAAAATCTTCACAGTTGGTTGAAGTATTAATATGAAGTTGCGTAGAACTTATAAGGGTTGTTTGGAGCGGGTTGGAGCACCGGAGTAGGAGCTAAGCGTTGCTCGGGATCGACATTAAACTTGGATAATTTTGGGTTTCTGAGGTAAATAATCCTATCCTTCTATTGTGATTGGAAATTACATCGTAGTTGTATAGAAATGAATATAAGATTCATAGAAGAGATTTGAAGCGTAATAGAAGGATATTCTGAGAAAAGACTTGGCTGTACTTACATGGGGTGTATTACGATGAGACTTGTGAAGTTTGTGGGTAGGGAAGTGCTTTGCAATTCAGTAGAATCTTGTATCTAGATTTATTCTACAGAGTAGTCTAGACGTTGATAGACGTATATAACCTTTATATGTTGAATGATCTGCGAGTAGCATGTTCTACTTGGAAGGTGGACAAGGCCAGCCGGGTTATAGCCGTGGAGCGTTTTGCTAATAGTCGATAATCGTCGCGAGGTATGTGATCCTTCCTATCCTCTTGAGCATGATATTTTAAAAGAATATATATATAGTACGGTAGACGTACGTGTGTTAACTGAACGTAGTTATACGGCAATGTCTTTTGACTTAAGCCTGAATAATAAGAATCTTGAAGTATTTCAAAAGAATTAAGAAACCTTTTTGAAAGAAGAGTAATACTTGGTTTTAAAAGCTTAAGAGTTATACTAGCTTTATGGGAAGTTAGGTATAACGACTTAAGAGAGATAAAAAGAATGGTTTATTAATTTTAGAAGTTAAGAGACTTGATCTTAAAAGATAAGAGACTTGACTTAAGTAAATTAATATGAGTTTTGTGTGAAACCTCATTCGTGAGTAATGAGTACTTGGTTTGTAAAAGGAATAATGTTTCTTGATTTGGAAATGAGAATAAGTATCGAACAAACCACAGCAGCGCTAATAAGGGAAATGTATTGACTAATAAAGTATTATTAAAACCAGTAGAAACCTCCATCTGCATAGAAGCTAAGATGAGACAAAATGATATTACATTTCCTAGATCATGGCTGCTTAAATAAGATTGATTATGAACAAGAATAACCTACTCACATATAAGGCATATGTATCTCAAATTGTTTTAAAAGAGAATTATATCATTAAGTGATTAATACTATGAACTACGAAACCTTTCGAAAATGAGAAACTTGAGTAATTGAAATTGGGCAAACTTGAACGTTTGGAAAAGAATGTTGTTACTTGATTTTACAAAGAGTAGTGTTTTGTTTTACTTCAAAAGATAGTCACTCTATTTTTATACTACGGGTATTGTGTGACTTTTGAGAAAGAAGCAGACCTTTTAAAGAGTTAATGTATGAAGTACTTTGGGGATAAAAACCCGATCTTGTTAATCATATAGTAGAAAGTACCTTGTGTGCATAACTTGATTGTGTTGGTTTGTGATAGCCTTGTAATACTTTCTTGTTGATTTGATAAGTAAACATGCTAGGATGCTACGTGTGTTAGTATCTTGTGATGTTTGTGTAAAGGGGTTTTTCCTCGATTGCGCTTAAGTTGTTTAACGATCAGCCGTTATGTTGGTATTGTACCACTCACCTTGACATGATCCCGGGGGTTAAGCTGCCCTCCGATGCGGGGTAGACTCGGTGATGCAGGACCATGATTCGAGAATATCTCATGCGGGTCGGGGACCTATGCTGAGCTACGGAGTTCCAGGTTAGTGTGCGGCCTTTATGGTCATGCGGTCTATGTGGCCATGCGGACTGCGAGTCCAGGACGATGCCGGGGAGTAGCTACCCTCGATGCGGGGAATACCTCATGCGGGCCTATGAGGTTGGCCTATGCGGAGCTGCGGGAAGTTCCAGGGCTAGACGCGCACATTTGATACCGCGGGCGTGTGGCCAGCTTCGATCATGTGGCGGTCTAGACAGATCTCATGATCTGATTTATGACCTTGTTAGTCCGTAGGTGTTAGTAGTCGGCTATGCCTTCGTACTTACCCCGTACGGTTTTATTATGACACAGGTGGGACCTGGTGTTCATGTGTATTCCTTGGTGCTTTGATATCATAGACTGCCGGCAGTGAGGAAGGTATTCCACGGGCATGATTGATGTTATGGGCGTGAGACCCATAGTGATATTTGAGTGATGACTTTGAGGGTGTGAGTCCCTGACTTGACATGACTGCTTATTTATTGTGAACTGTAGTTTGGTTATCATACATGTCTCCTGTTTTATATAGACTACTATGATTTTATTCTGATATTTTGATTTCACATACTTGGTAGTTTGTTATCGACCTCGCCGGGCTGCGTTCATGCCGCAGGTAGAGGTACACCAGTGTTGATCCTCGCTCTTAGGATCACAGTCCAGCGTTTTGGGAAGCTCCGTTTCTCCGGAGGCTTATCAGTGGTATAGTCCCCTGTCGTTGTAGGTATTTACATTCAGGGGTATGGCGGGGCCCTGTCCCGCCATTGTTGTCATATCATTCTTAGAAGTGCAGTAATCTTTGTTGTGGGCAGAGTTGTAATGGGATGTAACTGTTCGGTTTTAAGTTGATTTATATATATGCCGAAGGGCAAGTTTTCTCAGATTACTGTTTTACACTTCTTGATATTCCAAGTCTTGTTTTATGTTCCGCTGATTACTCTGATGTATGTCTACTTGGGTGCCCGGGGTAAGGCACCAGTCACGGGCCCGGGTTCGGGTCGTGACAAGTCCCCTGTCATTGTAGGTACTTACATTCAGGGGTATGGCGGAGCCCTGTCTCGTCGTTGTTATTATAAAACTCTTAGAAGTGCAGAAATCTTGTTGTGGCGAGTTTGTAAAAGGGGATGTAACTGTTCAAGTTTATGTTTATATATGCCGAAAGGCAACTTTTCTCAGAAAAATTGTTTCTCACTTCATATTGTTTCATGTCTTGTTTTTTTATATTCCGCTGGTTACTCTGATGTATGTCTACTTGGGTGCCCGGGTAAGGCACCAGTCACGGGCCCGGGTTCAGGTCGTGACAAGACCCTTAGAACAACACCAACGAATTTCCTTCAAATCTCCAAACAAAACCTAGAAAGACAACTAGGTTTTCGCTTTGCGACAAATCCGAAAACTATCTTTTTCCAAGATTTTTCTATTGAGATATGCTTACAATACACTCAAGAACCTTGGTTTAAAGTGTGGAGCTAAATGGATTACAAACAAATTTTTTTGTTGTTGGTAGTGAGCAAACCCGAGAGCTTGCTCTTGAGTTCTTCAAATTTTTTTGTGAAATTTTGGCTAAGTGTTAAGCTTGTCTTGCACTACTAGTATTATATAGTGTAAAGGAGGGTCAAGATATGAACAAATGTGTCACGACCCGACCTCGGGCCCGTGACTGGTGCCTTACCCAGGGCACCCTAGTGATACAACATCAGAGAAAATCAGCGGAAATAAAAACATACAGATATGAAACAAGATAAAAGAAAACAGGCTAACCAAAACGGTTGCCTTTTTGCATATATCTGAGAATTTGAGCGATTACATCCTTTACAACCCGCCACACTTGCAAGATTACAAACCTCTAAGAGTGTAACAACAACTATGACGGACAGGGGCCTCCATACCACGAATGTACAAGAACCTACAACTCGTGGAAACATACCAAAAGATAAGCCTGCGGAGAAGCGGAGCTTCCTAATCTGTTGAAATGTGATCCTAGAGAGGATCAACAACCGATGTACCTCTACTGCGGCATGAGCGGCCCCGAAAAATTCGATCTGGCAGTACAGTATGTGGCTGGAAATCGTAAATGAAATCATAGTAGTCTATATAAAGCAGGAGACATATATGATAACCAAACTACGATACATAATATGTAGCGATCCGCGTCAGTCGTGGACTCACGCCTCAAAGTCATCACTCAAATATAATTATGGGTCTCATGCCCGCAACATCAATCATGCCCGTGGAATACCTTCCTCGCTGCCGGCGATCACGATAACCACGCGAGTACACATGAACACGTGTCCCACGTGTCATATCGCCGTCTGGGGCAAGTCTGAAGGCTAACTACCGGATACCAAAGCGCGATCATCAATCGGCGGGCAATGAAAGCCAACTACCGGATACCAAAGCCGTACCAACAAATCTATATAACCATACCACGAAGGCGACCGGGGCAATCACGAAAGCCAACTACGGATACCACTGCGCCACGTGGCGGCCGGGGCAAATACGAAGACTAACTACCGGATACCAAGCGGAATCACGAGACCGTCACAAAACTGAGCAGGGCAATCTGAAGGCTAACTACGGATACCAAGCCGAATCAGCCACGACCTCGGGGCAAGTACGAGTCAACTACGGATACCAATCCGAATCAGTAAAACCTCATGGAGAGCTAGTACATTGAATAATAATCAGAGAAGCGTACCAGTGGAATGCTCCGTCACTGGCGGTACGTCCAAGTAAGATCATAACAAATCAGCGACCCTCGTGAGACGCGGTGGTATAGAAATACAATACTAGCACGACAAGGCTATCACACGCAAACATAGGCAAGTTACACACAACTCAAGGTACTTTCATTTTATGCCAAAGTCCAGGTTTTAACCCCAAAGTACTACGTACGTTAAATTCTTTTTAAAAGATCCATTTCTTTTACAAAGGTCGTCCGATGCCCATATTATAAAAATAGAGTGACTAACATTTTAAGTAAACCAAAACAACTTCCATACTTTCTTTTTAAACCAATGATAAAACCATTCTTTTGTTTTCATAAAGTCGTATAACTAACTTCCCATAAAGCTGTTATACCCCTTTATGTTTTAAACCAAATTAGGACAAAACCATGTCTTTCTTTTAAACCAAAACTCTTGATTCCTCAAGTCTCTTTTCTTTTGAAATCAAGTTCCTTACTTTGGAAAATTTAAGAAAATTTATACTTGTTTATAATGATTCTTATTAAAGCAGCCATGATCTAGAAAATGTAATACAATTTTGTCTTATCTTAGCTTCTATGCAGATGGAGGTTTCTACTGGTTTTAATAATAATTAATTAGTCAATACATTTTCCTTTATTAACGCTGCAGTGGTTTGTTCGATACTTATTCCCATTCCCGAAATCAATATAACGTTATTATTTTAAAACCAAGTACTCATTACTCACGAATGAGGTTTCACAACTTTCTACACAATTCAAGTTCTTCACATATCATATCAAGTCAAATATAAGTCAAGTCCTTTATCTTTTAAAAAATCAATAAACCCTTCTTTTACCTACATAAAGTCGTTATAACAAACTTCTCATAAAGCCGTTATAACACTTTATGTTTTAAACCAACCAAATTCACTTAGCACATGTACGTCTACCGTACTACATAGTTCACAACAATCATGCTAGAAAAGATAGGAAGAGGTTCACATACCTCGCGACGATTATCGACAAAAAGCAAAAAGCTCCAAAGTACTGTAACCCCGCTAGCCTTTTCCACCCTTCAAGCAGAATACGCTATTCGTAGAACTTCAACCTATAAAGGTCACAAAAACGTCTATCAACCTCTAGATCTCTTCGTAGAATATTTCTAAGTACAAGGCCCCTTATTCTACGGAAATTTCGGCAGCACCTCCCCCCCCCGCAACCACATAAATCTCCTCCTCTAACAAGGCACGCTGCGAGCCAACAACTACAAGGGGTTACACGTCTAACCTGACGTGTTCAATTCTACTCCGATAATACTACACAAGTCTCATGTAATACGTCGATGTAAATATAGTTCAATCCTTTATAATATTCATTCTCGTATAGTATACTCAACTATACATTACTACAACGTGTAATATCCAATTCTGATAGGGGGTAAAGATCATTACCTCGATAAGCCCAAAATTATCTAAGTTTTTAAGTCGATCTGAGCAACGTTTAGCTCGATTCCTTACGCTCCAACCCGCTCCAAGCAACCCTTAGAAGTTTCTAGACAACTTCTCTTAACACTTCAACTCCAACAAGTGAAGAACACTTAGGCTTTAAATGTGGCAACTCTCGGCCAAGGGGTAATTTAGGGGCTAGAGGTGTGAAATCTTTTCTAACTCTTGGTTACTAATCTTCCTAACACCCTAAGGAAGAACACTTTAAAACTTTAAGAATTTTTGGACAACTTTTGCTCAAGAATCTAGGCAAAGCCGAGAGCAAGCTAGGGAAGGGGAGGGAGTATTTCAAGCTTGGAAATCTCTAAGTGTGGATGAAAAAGTCTTGCAACTAAGGGGGTATTTATAGGCCAATCAATGGCCAAGATCAAAGCAAGTGTGTGGTCTAGATTGAGCCATGTGTGTGTGGGTCCCACTTATCTATCTACTACACAAAATATCTTCAAGACTTTGACCAAATGTTTTATCCATTTTACATGCCAAAAACGTGAACATCATGGCCACCAATTCGTCCAACCATGTGTCACCTAGGGGTGACACATGTCGCCCTCCTATTGGTCCAAAATATTTCATCTTCCGAAAATATCCGTAATGCCAAAAATCTCGAAAAAAAATAAAGTGGGCCCTACCACCGTAATTTCCTCCCGCGGGCCCCACGTGACCAATTCCGGAAAAAAAATAAAATTCCAAATTCTCAAATATTCCAAAAAGTCCGAATACCAAATCTGGGAATCCAATTCCCATTAACGAACCTTTTTCCTTCACAAAATCCGAAAACTTTTCCGTCGAAAAATCACATCTTTCTTTCTTTCCAAAATTACTGTCATATTCTCGTACGTACGTCTTCACATACATACCCTGGAACTACGGGGTGTAACAAAATAGGTGGTTTGGATGAGGTCTTAACAAATATCAAGACCATTGTGGACCCATTGACTAAGTCAATAATGTCAAGCTCACTACTTGCAAGACTTGCCATCCTAGACTATGGTCAATGACCATCTTGGCCATGCCTATTTCATCCAAGGCATCAAAAAGGGGGGTGACACGTGTCGCCCTCCCATTCTCCACAATAATACGTTTTCCGACAATTTCATATTTCCGATAAATTTTTACAAGTCTCAAATCTTAACACTTGTGAGTTCTTACGTACGTTCTTAAAACATGTCCTGTAAATACGGGGTGTGACAGTGTTGATGCAGCATGGTAAGGTTATAGCTTACGCGTCCCGACAGCTTAGGAAGCATGAGAGGAACTACCCTACTCCTAATTTGGAGTTAGCGGCAGTGATACATGCTTTGAAGATTTAGAGGCATTACTTATATGGGGTTCATGTGGATATTTATACAGACCATAAGAGCCTCCAGTATATCTTCAGACAGAGAGAGCTGAACTTGCGGCAGAAACGGTGGTTGCAGATGCTCTTAGTCGTAGATCTATGGGTAGTCTGTCAGGTGTACAACCAGATAGAAGAGACATGGTCCGTGAGATCCATCAGTTAGCGAGCCTTGGGATTCGGTTGGTTGATACTGAGGATAGTGGGATTCGGGTTCGAGAGGTTGCAGAGTCTTCCATCATTGAGGAGGTGAAGAGGCAACAATATGAGGATCCGATTCTGACACAGTATCGAGATACGGCTCTTCAAGAGGAGAATAGTTTATTTGAGGTAGCACCTGATAGGGTGCTAAGGTACGAGGGTAGATTGTGTATACCCGATGTTGCAGGGCTTCGTCAACAGGTTCTAGGGGAGGCACACAATGCTCGTTATTCTATTCATCCGTGGTCGACTAAGATGTACCATAACTTCAGATGTGTGTATTGGTGGGATGGACTGAAGAGGGACGTAGCAGGGTTCGTTGCTTAGTGTCCGAATTGTTAGCAGGTCAAGGTTGAGAACCAGAAGCCCGGTGGGCTATTACAGACGATTGAGATTCCGACGTGGAAGTGGGAGGTGATCAACATGGATTTTGTTACAGGGTTACCTCGTACTCAGAGGAAGTGTGATTCCATCTGGGTTATAGTAGACAGGCTGACAAAATCAGCCCACTTTCTTCCAGTCAGGACTACTTATTCGGCTGAGGATTATTCTAGACTTTATATCCGGAAGATTGTGAGGATGCACGGAGTTACATCTATTATATCAGACAGAGGAGCTCAGTTTACGGCTAACTTCTGGAGGTCTTTCCAGAAGGGGTTAAGGACACAGGTGAGTCTCAGTACTATATTTCACCCTCAGACCGACGGACAGACAAATCGTACTATCCAGACACTTGAGGATATGTTGCGGGTCTGTGTTATTGATTTCAAGGGTAGCTAGGAGGATCATCTGCCTCTTGTTGAGTTTGCATTTAATAACAGCTACCATTCCAGTATTCAGATGGCCCCGTATGAGGCCTTGTATGGCAGGAAGTGTAGGTCGTCAATTGGTTGGTTCGATGTTGGCGAGGTTCAGTTAGTTGGCCCAGACTTGATCCAGCAGGCTGTGGATAAGGTGAAACTTATCAAGGAGAGGTTATTAGCAGCTCAAAGTCGACAGAAGTCTTATGCAGATAATCGATGTCGACACTTGGAGTTCCAGATTGACGATTGGGTCTTCTTGAAGGTGTCACCCATGAAGGGTGTGATGAGATTTGAGAAGATGGGGAAACTTAGCCCGAGGTACATTAGACCTTATCAGATTGTCCGTAGAGTAGACAAGGTTGCCTATGAGTTAGATCTGCCGTCAAACTTGGAGGCAGTACATCCGGTCATCCATGTTTCTATGTTACAGAAGTGTATCGGAGATCCATCCAGAGTTTTCCCGGTTAGTGATGTCCAGGTGTGTCACGACCCATTCCCGGGCCCGTGACTGGTGCCTTACCCGGGCAACCAAGTAGACATACATCAGAGTAACCAGCGGAATTTAAATATGCAAACATGAAACAGTGTAAAATAAGAACAGTCTATCCAAAGAAAAGTTGCCTTTCGGCATGTATATAAGTACCCAAAAGTAAACAGTTACATCCCAACTTTACAACAGGACTACAGACCTCTAAGAAGGTGTAACCACTATGACGGGACAGGGCCCCGCCATACCCCCTGAATGTACAAAAGTCTACAACCTCAGGGAACCGTACCAAAAGACAAAGCCTCCGGAGAAATAGAGCTTTCCAAGAGCTGAACAGTGATCCTAAGAGTGCGGATCAGCAAGCTACGTACCTCAACCTGCGGCATGAATGCAGCCCCCCGAAGGAGGTCAGTACAACAGGTACCAAGTATGTGAAATTGAAAATACTGT
Organism: Przewalskia tangutica; assembly: GCA_029844215.1. Classification (NCBI taxonomy): domain Eukaryota; kingdom Viridiplantae; phylum Streptophyta; class Magnoliopsida; order Solanales; family Solanaceae; genus Przewalskia; species Przewalskia tangutica. The sequence continues at coordinate 95,983,041 of CM056721.1, forward strand.
AAATGAAATCATAATAGTCTATATAAAGCAGGAGACATGTATGATAACCAAACTACGATACCTGACATATAAGCGATCATGTCAAGTCGGGGACTCATGCTCTCAAAGTCATCACTCAAATATAACAATGGGTCTCACGCCCACAACATCAATCATGCGTGGAATTCCTTCCTCACCGCCGTGATCTATGATATAACAACACCAAGGAGTACATGAACACGGTCCGCTGTGTCATAAAAATGCGGGGCAAATGCGAAGGCATAGCTACGGATCCAACTGCATCATCAATTGGCCGGCAAGTACGAAGCCGGCTACGAGAACTCTGGTACCAACAATACTAAATAACTGTATCACGAAGCGGACCGGGGCAAGTACGATAACCTCTACCAGATCCTCCTGCGCCACGTAGGCGGCGGAGCAAGTAACAGCTAACCACGGATCCTCCTGCATCACGAAACCGTCCAAATCGACTCGCGAAGGCGACCGTGGCAAGTGCGATAGCCTCTACCAGATCCACCTGCGCCACGTAGCTGACGATTGCAAGTAACTAGGCTAACCACCAGATCACAACCGTAAGTCACGAGACTTCGCCGCGAAGCTGACACGTGGCAAGTGCGATAGGCCAACTACCAGATACCAAAGCCGAATCAGTAAAACCTCATGGAGAGCTAGTCCATGGAATAACAATAATGGTCACATGCCCCCGGAATCCCTCATCGGTGCAGACATGCCCATGTGACAATAATAATGGAAGCATACCCGTGGAATCTTCCGTCACTGCCGGTACGTCCAAGTAAGTTCACAACAAGTCAGCCGGCCCTCCATCGAGAGACGCGGTGGTATAGAAATATAATACTTGCACAACAAAAGCTATCACAACTAGCATAGGCAAGTTCAACATACTTTTAGGCTTTCATTAACATGTAAATTGATTCACCATTTATAAAAAACTCAAGTACTCCCATTTTGTGCCAACAATCCGGGTTTTAACCCTAAAATACTACGTACTTTAATTCTTTCGAAAAGATCTCTTTTTACGTAAAAACAACTCGATACTAATATCCGTAGAACCAAACACGTTCATGTTTAAATCAAGTACTTTATATTTTTTAAACCAAGTGGCTTACACTTTTAAAACAACGTCAAGTATACTTTTAAAACCCAAGTAACTAACTCCATTAAGATCAAGGTACTCTTACCCTTTTAAAACCAAGCCGCTTATATTTTTCTATCAAGAAAAGTTCGATATTTGAAAACAAGTTACTTATACTTTTAAAATCAAGTTACTTCTCCTTTCCCAAAATCAGGTTACCATTTTTATATCCAATAATAAAACCATTATTTTGTTTTCATAAAGTCGTTATAACTAACTTCCCATAAAGCTATTATAACACTTTATGTTTTAAATAAACCAAATTCATTTTACACACGTACGTCTACCGTACTATATATATATTTCACAAATATCATGCTCAAGAGTATAGGAAGAATCACATACCTCCTCGGCTAAATCCACTTGCCAAGTCGGATATGTCGCGCGCGGAGTGTCAACCTATAATAGTCAAAACACGCCTATCAACATCTAGTTTTACGTAGGATTCTTCTAAGTACGATTCTTATTATACGGAAAATTGGGCAGCACTTCCCCCTTTTCTACTCAATTCTCCACCTTTATCAAGACCCGATAATAGTAACCAACATGCCATAAATAAGGCGCAATAATTCCGAAATTTAAAGAAGGGGATCACACGCCCAAACGGAACGTGATTAACAATCTCTCCTTCATAACAACAATAATTAAAGAAGGGGATAACACGCCCAAACGGAACGCGATTAACAATCTCTCCTTCATAACAACAATAATTAAAGAAGGGGATAACACGTCAAAACGTAACGCTATTAAAAATCTATCCTTAATAACAACAATAATTAAAGAAGGGGATCACACGCCCAAACGGAACGCGATTTAACAATCTTCCCCTTAACAACAATGTAAATACGGTCCAAAGTAAATACGGTCCAAAGTAAATACGGTCCAAGGTAAATACGGTCCTTAAGTTGGGGTCCTTGGCCAACTTTTACAATTTTACTTATCCAATTACTTCATTAGTCTTCCAACTTATATTCCAATCTTTATATAAGTTATAGTTTCTTTGTTGTTAACTTCTTAGTCAAGTAATGGATACATTTACCATTTTAATGGCTAATATGCCAATTCTCCTTTTAACATCTTAACAAGATCCAAATCTTTCCTTAAATCTTATAGTCCATAATATACTTTCAATATATGTATAATATCCAATATACATAATAATCAACTTCACAAAGGGGTTAAGGTTCATTACCTCAATAATAGCCCAACAATATCCAAGAACTTAAAGTCGTTCCAAGCAAGTCTTAGCTCCAAATCTTTGTGTTCCAAACCACCACAAGTCACCTTTAGAAGTTCCTAACCAACTTCTATTTAAGAATTAACTCCAAAAAGTGAAGAACACTAAGGTTCCATTTTTTGCATGCTCTCGGCTTTGTGAGGTTTTTGAGGCTAGGGGTGTGAAATCTTGTCTAACTCTTAGTTAATAATCTTCCTAATACATTAAGGAAGAACACTTATAAGTTTAAGAATTTTTGGACAACATTTGGTTAAGGGGAGAGGTGCTCGACGAGAGCAAGAAGAGAGGAAGGGAGAGGGAAATTATTTTCAAGTCTTGAAATATTCTAAGAGTGGAAGATTTTCATCAACTAGAGGGGTTTATATAGGACAACCAAGGGTTAGGATTGAAACATGTGTATGGTTTAGATTGTTAAAGGAAGAAATGAATTGATTTACAAGTATAGAATACTTGATTTGGAAAGACTTGATTTCTAAAGTTAAGAAGCTTGATTCATAAGTTAAGAAGCTTGATATTCTAAGTTAAGAAACTGGTTTTCTTAAAAGTTAAGAGACTTGAAGTATTTTGAAAACTATGTAATTCGATTTGAAAGTATAAGTCTCTTGGTTATAAAAGGAATGAATTTGTCTAAGACATAAAGAGTTATAACGGCTTTATGGAATGTTGGTTATAACAACTTTATGGAAGATTAAAATAATGGTTTTCTTCAGTAATGTAAGCAAAGAAATGACTTGAAATAAATAAGGGCAAATTGTTTTAAAGGTACCAATTGCTTAAGGTTTTAAAGAAAGAAGTCACTTGATTTAGAAGCCTATAAATGTATTTCTAAAAAGTATCGTGACTTGTATTGAAAAGTAGATATGACTTGATACTACGGTTGTTAGTATCTTGGAAGTTTTATTTGAAAGAGAATCATTTTAAAGGAGTAGAGGCACGTAGTACGTTAGGTTAAATTCCCGGGTTTTTTATAAAGACATGTTAGTGCCTTAAGTAAACTAAAATGAGAGTATATATGAACAAGACTAATAAGAAGTTAGGGGATTTCTTAACTTTCTTATATATTGTATGATAAGCCGGTAGTGCTTATGTTATGTATGATAAGTCGGTAGGGCTTATGTTATGAGTGATGGCCGGTTGAGCTAGGGTAAGAGTATAAGTGAGGGGTAAATCCCCAAGACGTTATACCACCTTCTCCAGGGTAAGAGTATAAATGAGGGGTAATGTCACGACCCGTTCCTGGGCCCGCGACTGGTGCCTTACCCCGGGCACCCTAGTGATACAACATCAGAGAAAATCAGCGGAAATAAAATCAAAGACATGAAACAATAGATTAACATAAGAACAGGCTAACCAAAACGGTTACCTTTCTGTATATAAATTAAAAACTTGAATAGTTAAATCCTTTTTACAAACCTTGCCCACAACAGTACTACATACCTCTAAGAGTTTTTATACCACTATGACGGGACAGGGCCCCGCCATACCCCCTGAATGTACAAAAGTATATGACCTCGTGGAACTGCACTAAAAGACAAAGCCTCCGAGAAATGGAGCTTTCAGAATCAACAGTGATCCTAAGAGCGCGGATCGGCAAGAAGATACCTCAATCCGGCATGAACGCCCCGGGCGAGGTCGATAACAGTACCAAGTATGTGAAACTGAAAATACTGTAAATGAAATCATAACAGTCTATATAAAGAAGGAGACATGTATGATAACCAAACTATAGTCCACAATATATAAGCAGTCATGTCAAGTCAGGGACTCACGCCCTCAAAGTCATCACTCAAATATAACTATGGGTCTCACGCCCACAACATCAATCATGCCCGTGGAATACCTTCCTCACTGCCGGCAGTCTACGATATAATAACACCAAGGAGTACACACGAACACCAGGTCCCACCTGTGTCATAAAATCGTACGGGGCAAGTAAGAAGGAATAGCTACCAGATCCAACCTGCATCATCAACTGACCGGGGCAAGTACGAAAGCCAACTACTAAAGTCGTACCAACAATACTAAATAACTATATCACGAAGCTGACACGTGGCAAGTGCGATAGCCTCTACCAGATCCACCTGCGCCACGTAGCTGACGGGGGCAAGTACTAGGCTAACCACCAGATCACAACCGTAAGTCACGAAACTTCGTCCAAACACTGACTCGCGAAGCTGACACGTGGCAAGTGCGATAGCCTCTACCAGATCCACCTGCGCCACGTAGCTGACGGGGCAAGTAACTAGGCTAACCACCGATCACAACCGTAAGTCACGAAACCGTCCCAAACACCGACTCGCTGGTCGACACGCGTGGCAAGTGCGATAGCCTCTACCAGATCCACTGCGCCACGTGCCGGCGGGGCAAGGAACTAGGCTAACCACCAGATCACAACCGTAAGTCACGAAACTTCGTCCAAACACTGACTCGCGAAGCTGACACGTGGCAAGTGCGATAGCCTCTACCAGATCCACCTGCGCCACGTAGCTGACGGGGGCAAGTAACTAGGCTAACCACCAGATCACAACCGTAAGTCTCGAAACCGCCACAAACCGAACGGGCAAGCACGAAGGCATAGCTACGGATCCAAAAGCCGACCAAGAAACCTCATGGAGAGCTAGTCCATGGAATAACAACCATGGAAGCATACCCGTGGAATCCTCCGTCACGCCAGACGCCCAAGTAAGTTCACAACAAGTCACCTACTCCATCGAGACGCGGTGGTATAGAAATACAATATTTGCACAACAAAAGCTATCACAACTAGCATAGGCAAGTTCAACATACTTTTAGACTTTCATTAACATGTAAATTGATTCACCATTTATAAAAACTCAAGTACTCCCATTTTGTGCCAACAATCCGGGTTTTAACCCTAAAATACTACGTACTTTAATTATTTCGAAAAGATCTCTTTTTACGTAAAAACAACTCGATACTAATATCCGTAGGACCAAACACGTTCACGTTTAAATCAAGTACTTTATACTTTTTAAACCAAGTGGCTTACACTTTTTAAAACAACGTCAAGTATACTTTTAAAACCCAAGTAACTAATTCTTTTAAGATCAAGGTACTCTTACCCTTTTAAAACCAAGCCACTTATATTTTTCTATCAAGAAAAGTTCGATATTTGAAAACAAGTTACTTATACTTTTAAACTCAAGTTACTTCTCCTTTCCCAAAATCAGGTTACCATTTTTAATCCAATAATAAAACCATTCTTTTGTTTTCATAAAGTCGTTATAACTAACTTCCATAAAGCTATTATAACACCTTATGTTTTAAATAAACCAAATTCATTTTACACACGTACGTCTACCGTACTATATATATTTCACAAATATCATGCTCAAGAGTATAGGAAGAATCACATACCTCCTCGGCTAAATCCACTTGCCAAGTCGGATATGTCGCGCGCAGAGTGTCAACCTATAATAGTCAAAACACGCCTATCAACTTCTAGTTTTACGTATGATTCTTTAAGTACGATTCTTATTCTACGGAAAATTGGGCAGCACTTCCCCCGTTTCTACTCAATTCTCCACCTTTATCAAGGCCCGATAATAGTAACCAACATGCCATAAATAAGGCGCAATAATTCCGAAATTTAAAGAAGGGGATCACACGCCCAAACGGAACGCGATTAACAATCTCTCCTTCATAACAACAATAATTAAAGAAGGGGATAACACGCCCAAACGGAACGCGATTAACAATCTCTCCTTCATAACAACAATAATTAAAGAAGGGGATAACACGCCCAAACGGAACACGATTAACAATATCTCCTTCATAACAACAATAATTAAAGAAGGGGATCACACGCCCAAACGGAACGCGATTTAACAATCTTCCCCTTAACAACAATGTAAATACGGTCCAAAGTAAATACGGTCCAAAGTAAATACGGTCCTTAAGTTGGGGTCCTTGGCCAACTTTTACAATTTTACTTATCCAATTACTTCATTAGTCTTCCAACTTATATTCCAATCTTTATATAAGTTATAGTTTCTTTGTTGTTAACTTCTTAGTCAAGTAATGGATACATTTACCATTTTAATGGCTAATATGCCAATTCTCCTTTTAACATCTTAACAAGATCCAAATCTTTCCTTAAATCTTATAGTCCATAATATACTTTCAATATATGTATAATATCCAATATACATAATAATCAACTTCACAAAGGGGTTAAGGTTCATTACCTCAATAATAGCCCAACAATATCCAAGAACTTAAAGTCGTTCCAAGCAAGTCTTAGCTCCAAATCTTTGTGTTCCAAACCACCACAAGTCACCTTTAGAAGTTCCTAACCAACTTCTATTCAAGAATTAACTCCAAAAAGTGAAGAACACTAAGGTTCCATTTTTTGCATGCTCTCGGCTTTGTGAGGTTTTTGAGGCTAGGGGTGTGAAATCTTGTCTAACTCTTGGTTAATAATCTTCCTAATACATTAAGGAAGAACACTTATAAGTTTAAGAATTTTTGGACAACATTTGGTTAAGGGGAGGGGTGCTCGACGAGAGCAAGAAGAGTGGAAGGGAGAGGGAAATTATTTTCAAGTCTTGAAATATTCTAAGTGTGGAAGATTTTCATCAACTAGAGGGGTTTATATAGGACAACCAAGGGTTAGGATTGAAACATGTGTATGGTTTAGATTGTTTGTGTAGGTTCCTTTCTCCACTTGTCCCACAAATGCCATGCAAGACTTTGACCATTTGACTAGCCCACTTTGTCTTGAAAAATCGTCCACTATGCCATGCAAGACTTTGTCCACTTGTCTTGCCCACTTGGGGTGACACATGTCACCCTCCTATTGGTCTAAAATATTTTATCTCTCGGAAAAATTTCATAATTGAAAAAAAATATCGAAAACGTAAAATTTCCTTCACAAGGTTCGGAAATATTTTCCGTCGGAAAACAATTCTTTCATTCTTACCCTAATTAGGGTTTATACATTCGTACGTACGTCCTTATATACATACTCTGGAACTATGGGGTATAACATTCTTCCCCCCTTAGAAACATTCGTCCCGAATGTTCCTTCTAAGTCTCCAAACATACCTGTGCCGGTATAGTCTTCCCTACTATACCTACGAAACCAATTTTGCCACACATGGCCATAATACAACGTACGCGCAAAAACTCACATCCGAGCCAACGAAGAATCATCTCTAAAGCGTATAACAATACTATTAGCTCCACCCATGGTCCAAAGGATACTTTCTTCACATCTTTACTTCATAAAAAGGACACTTCCATCTTCTTAACACATCTTCGCCTCTTTTCTTACTCATCGTACCCTCCTTGTACACTCGAACTCTTCCTAATATACATATCACATTTCTGTCATTGCTTCAGTTTTTTAAAATCTCGGGGTTACTATCTTCAACTTGGTCGTCATTAACTGGGACCACTCTGGATGGATCTCCGATACTCTTCCGAATCATAGCGACATGAAAGACCGGACGTACTGCCTCCTAAGTCTGACGGCAGTGCTAACTTATAGGCAACCTGGCCTATTCTACAAACGATCTGAAAAGGCCCAAAGTACCTCGGGCTAAGTTTCCCCTGCTTTCCAAATCTCGTCACACCCTTCCGGGGTGGTACCTTCAAGAAGACCCACCGTCAACCTGAACTCCAAGTGTCGACGCCGATTATCCGCAAGACTTCTGTTGACTCTGAGCTGCTAATAACCTCTTCTGGATAAGCTTCGCCTTATCCACATTCTGCTGAATCAAGTATGGACCAAATATCTGAACCTTCCCAACATCGAACCAATCGACCGGCAACCTATACTTCCGCCCATACAAGGCTTCATAAGGCGCCATCCGAACACTGAAATGGTAGCTATTATAATACTCACTCAACACGAGGCAAATAATCCTCACCGCTCCCCTGAAGTCAAAACACCGGCCCGTAATCTATCCTCAAATGTCTGGATAAAACATGTTGTTTGTCCGTCGGCCCAAGGGTGAATGCAATATTGAGACTCACCTGAGTTCCTAACCCCGCCTGGTAAAACCTCCAGAAAAAGAAAATAACCGTAAACTTGGTATTTACCCTTTTTATACTTGCCCCTGTCATTCTTTTGTACAGTTATGATTTGTTTACTGTACCTTATTTCCGTTCCATATTAAATTTTTGTTATCGACCCGCCGGCTGCGTTCATGTCCGCAGGTTTAGGTACACAGTTGTGGATCCGCGAGCTTAGGATCCTGGTTCAGCATTTTGAGATAGCTCCCATGTCCCGGAGCTTATCGTCATGGTTATGTATATACAGGGGTACGGCGGGGCCTTGTCCCGTCATAGTATTTGTTCGAATCTTAGAGGTCTGTATTCATCTGTGGGCTGGACTGGCTAGACTTGTTTTTACATTGTTAAACAGTGTAGACCCTTTCGGGTAATTTTCATGTTATGGCCGCCTTATCGGCTTGGCCTTAGTTTAAAAAAAAAGAGTGTTATTTATCTTCCGCAGTTTGTTATGTTGTATGATTAGAAGGGTGCCCAGGTAGGGCACCAGTCGCGGCCCGGGGTCGGGTCGTGACAAAAGTGGTATCAGAGCAGTTAGTCCTCGGAAAGTGTCTACAGACCGTGTCTAGTAGAGTCTTGGTTATCGGTGTGTTGTGCACCACATCTATAACCAGGAGGCTGCAGGACATTTAGGATTGGTTTCCATTCTTCTCACTCTGAGATCGTGCGATAGAGCTGTGTTGTTAGGGTCGTCTCTCCCTAACGAGTTATGTTGATTGCAGCTACGAGAAAGGCAGCAGTGACCCAGGAAGGACTATATGGATTGCGTATCCAGGTTGGTAATGATTATAGTATAGTTGGTATTGTGACATACATCTATACGGAGTTATGTATGAGGGTCAGACGCGTGTTGCCTAGAATGATTTTAGATTACCAGGAGTTGGTAAAGACTAACTAGATACCGGGAAGGTATGGAACAGTTAATGAATTCTCGCCAAGGTCTTATGTTTTATTTTGAGATAATTGGGAAAGGATGAGTTGTCTGATAGGGTAGTGAACCCTTAAGAAGCCATGTTAAGGAACTTAAAGGAATGTCATGTTAATAGTTTAAGCTGCGTAGTAGGCTTAAAGAGAATTGTACGAATGAGGTCCGTATAGAGTAAGTAATGGTCGTTGTGATCAAGACAACATGGTTATGGTATTATGAGATGTTATTGTACCCGTTTACGGGGGAACGGATAAGGTAGGCTTGGTGCATGAAAAATGCGAGCCTAATAATATTGATAACCGCCGAGACCTTAGGTATATAAGGCCTTCTCGGGCAATAAGATTTTATTCAGACTAAGAGTAAGAGTTTAGTGCGACGGTGGGTCAGGGTGAGGACCTGTTACGGGTCGCCCCATAGCCTGAAATAGAGTGGGATCAGTTGGTAGTAGTTCCTCTACGTGACAGGGTCACGAGGGTGCAAGGCCCAAGTCTAGCTAATTGTTTTACGGGTTCGTGGACGCGTTCCACCGGAACCAGGTCGTGAGAGCCGAAAATGGCCTTATGTTGTTTAAAAGAGTGACTCCAAAAGATTGGGGGCCAGAATCGGTATGGGGTTATGTATGTATGCTAGTATGAGTTGGAAGTACGAAAAGAGTGCGACCAGTAAGAAAGATAGCAACCAAGTGTAAAAGAATAGACCCCGAATCCGTAAGGACCTTTCGAGGTAACTACACCATGAGTGTTTGGGGTGGTAGCTGAGCGGGCATATGAGATTTGCCCGGTGATGATACAGTCGTCAGACCCTAGTAGACCTAGTAGAGATGTTTACGACAGACCTTGAGGTCATTATGAGTATGGACTAGTTGGCTTCATGAGTGCCAAGGTTGACGTTTTAGTATAAGTATGGCTATGTGGCCATGGGTGGCATATGTTGTATGAAGGGTGTAGTAAAAGGAGACTATGTCGCTATCTATTTAGATTAGACTCCGGAAGAACATTCGGGGACGAATGTTTCTAAGGGGGGAACAATGTTATGCCCCGTAAGTCCAGGACATGTTTAATAAGAATGTACGTAAGGAACACAAGACTGGAAATTGGTACGAAAGGAAGAATTGTTTTTCCGACGGAAAATCTTCCGAATATCGGAAAGAAAAAATGTTCGTTGAGGAGAATTTGATTCTCAAAATGCATTAATTGAGGATTATGGAATGTATTTTCATTACGGAAATTTATTTTTTACGGATTTGGTGGTGTGGGGCCCACCCGAGGAATTTTACGTTTTGTGGGACCCACGAGGGTTGCGGAATTTTATGGACGAATGGGAGGGCAACACGTGGCACCCCCCACATGGTCTTGGACGAATTGAGACAAGGGTATAATGGTCATTTGACCAAAGTTTAGATGACAAAGTCTTGCAAGCTAAGAGCTTGATATTGTTGACTAAGTCAAGAGCCACTTGGCTTGATCCCTTTCATCCAAATTTAACATGTGTTGTAATCTAGACCCTCCAATGTGTTATATATCATCCTAAGTAGCAAGACTTAGCTCACAACACTTAGAAAAATTTGAGAGAACTTGTGTGTGCCATAGGAAGCTCTCGGCTTTGAGGTTTCTTAAACAAGAAATTTTTTCAATTGTTGTCCATAATTCACAAGACTTTAACCCAAGGTTCCTAGGGGTATTGTAAGGGAATCTCAATAGAAACATCTCGGAAAAACGACGTTTTTACGTTAGTCGCAAGGCGAAACCCTAAGGTGTTCTTCAACTTTGAAGATGGAACTGGAAGAAGAGTTCTTCAAGAGCTTCTAAGGAGTGCTTGGAGCGGATTGGAACATAAGGAAAGGAGCTAAGAATTGCTAAGGAGCGACATTGAATCTTGGAAATTATAAGGGCTTGTAAAGGTAAAATTCTTGTCGTTTTAGTAATTAAGATTACTTATTGTGGTAGCTATGGATATTAGCAAGTATGAGATATATATTGTGAAGTTGACAAGTGTTATGTATATTGGAACCCTAATCCGAAAACTAGTATGTTTAGCCTTAAGATTACAATTCAATTTGATTATTAGTATAAGTCGTCACATGTTATTTAAAGAAGGAAATTGTAGTTGTTGAAGTTGTCTATGACTATATAACATGTTTGACCTAAGGACTTGGATTGAATAAAAAGAATTGGAAAGGACTTTGTGTTATTGAATAAGTTAGCCGAGAATGACCTTGATTAAGGACTTAGTTGGTATTAATTGTGGGGCGGAATTTTACACGTATTGTAAGGCGTGTAATCCCCTTTGATTGGTTGTTGAATTGGGCCTTAAATGTGGCATGTTTGGTTATTGAATTCGTCCTTGAAAAAGGTGGCAAAGTATGTAGAAACAAAGGAAGTGTTGTCCGATTTTCCGTAGAATTTAGTGACTTTGCACTTAGAATATTCTGCGTTTGAAGCTAGAGGTTAATGTACGTATAATGGACATTATAGGTGGAAGTACTAAGTATAGCGTATTCTACTTGAAAGATGGAATAGCTATCAATGTTGAAGTACTTTGGAGCATTTTGCTATTTGTCGATAATCGTCGCGAGGTATGTGAACCTCTTCCTTCTTTTGACATGATTCTATGTATGGAATATACATGTGGTATTATTTCATGATTCCTTCTACTCTTAGAAGTTAAGAGGTATGTATGTTGATTTACTCTACGTAAGGGTTATGTCTAAGTTATCCTAAGTTCTTACCAAGTCTTATGGGGGATGTTGGTAAGAGTCGTTAGGAGGTATTTTGGAGCCAAGTTGACTTGGCTAATTTACGGCACGAATGAGAATAAGTATCGAACAAGCCATTGCAGCGTTAATAAAGAAAAATGTAATGACAATAAATTATATTAAAACAAGTAGAATTCTCCATCTGCATAGAAGCTAAGATAAGACAAAATTGTATTACATTTTCTAGATCATGGCTGCTTTAATGAGATCATTATAAACAAGTATAACCTATTCACACATATAAGGCATATGTTGCTTAATTTAAAAGAGTTTACGTATGAAGTTTTAAGACTATGAACCTCAAATTTTTAAAAGGTTAAGAGACTTTATTTTTCAAGTTATGGGACTTGATTCTTAAAGGAAGAAATGAATTGATTTACAAGTATAGAATACTTGATTTGGAAAGACTTGATTTCTAAAGTTAAGAAGCTTGATTCATAAGTTAAGAAGCTTGATATTCTAAGTTAAGAAACTGGTTTTCTTAAAAGTTAAGAGACTTGAAGTATTTTGAAAACTATGTAATTCGATTTGAAAGTATAAGTCTCTTGGTTATAAAAGGAATGAATTTGTCTAAGACATAAAGAGTTATAACGGCTTTATGGGATGTTGGTTATAACAACTTTATGGAAGATTAAAATAATGGTTTTCTTCAGTAATGTCAGCAAAGAAATGACTTGAAATAAAGAAGGGCAAATTGTTTTAAAGGTACCAATTGCTTAAGGTTTTAAAGAAAGAAGTCACTTGATTTAGAAGCCTATAAATGTATTTCTAAAAAGTATCGTGACTTGTATTGAAAAGTAGATATGACTTGATACTACGGTTGTTAGTATCTTGGAAGTTTTATTTGAAAGAGAATCATTTTAAAGGAGTAGAGGCACGTAGTACGTTGGGTTAAATTCCCGGGTTTTTTATAAAGACATGTTAGTGCCTTAAGTAAACTAAAATGAGAGTGTATATGAACAAGACTAATAAGAAGTTAGGGGATTTCTTAACTTTCTTATATATTGTATGATAAGCCGGTAGTGCTTATGTTATGTATGATAAGTCGGTAGGGCTTATGTTATGAGTGATGGCCGGTTAAGCTAGGGTAAGAGTATAAATGAGGGGTAAATCCCCAAGACGTTATACCACCTTCTCCAGGGTAAGAGTATAAATGAGGGGTAATGTCACGACCCGTTCCCGGGCCCGCGACTGGTGCCTTACCCCGGGCACCCTAGTGATACAACATCAGAGAAAATCAGCGGAAATAAAATCAAAGACATGAAACAATAGATTAACATAAGAACAGGCTAACCAAAACGGTTACCTTTCTGTATATAAATTAAAAACTTGAACAGTTAAATCCTTTTTACAAACCTTGCCCACAACAGTACTACAGACCTCTAAGAGTTTTTATACCACTATGACGGGACAGGGCCCCGCCATACCCCCTGAATGTACAAAAGTATATGACCTCAGGGAACCGTACCAAAAGACAAAGCCTCCGGAGAAATGGAGCTTTCCCAGAACTGAACAGTGATCCTAAGAGCGCGGATCAGCAAGCTACGTACCTCAACCTGCGGCATGAACGCAGCCCCCCGAAGGAGGTCAGTACAACAGGTACCAAGTATGTGAAACTGAAAATACTGTAAATGAAATCATAACAGTCTATATAAAGCAGGAGACATGTATGATAACCAAACTACAGTCCACAATATATAAGCAGTCATGTCAAGTCAGGGACTCACGCCCTCAAAGTCATCACTCAAATATAACTATGGGTCTCACGCCCACAACATCAATCATGCCCGTGGAATACCTTCCTCACTGCCGGCAGTCTATGATATAATAACACCAAGGAGTACACACGAACACCAGGTCCCACCTGTGTCATAAAACCGTACGGGGCAAGTACGAAGGCATAGCTACCAGATCCAACCTGCATCATCAACTGACCGGGGCAAGTACGAAAGCCAACTACCAAAGCCGTACCAACAATACTAAATAACTATATCACGAAGGCGTCGTGGCAAGTCGCGATAGCCTCTACGGATCCACCGCACCACGTGGCGGCGGGGGCAAGTAACTAGGCTAACCACGGATCACAACCGTAAGTCACGAAACCGTCCAAACACCGACTCGAAGGCGACACGTGGCAAGTCGATAGCCTCTACGAGATCCACCGCGCCACGTAGGCGGCGGGGCAAGTAACTAGGCTAACCACCAGATCACAACCGTAAGTCACGAAACTTCGTCCAAACACTGACTCGCGAAGCTGACACGTGGCAAGTGTGATAGCCTCTACCAGATCCACCTGCGCCACGTAGCTGACGGGGGCAAGTAACTAGGCTAACCACCAGATCACAACCGTAAGTCACGAAACTTCGTCCAAACACTGACTCGCGAAGCTGACACGTGGCAAGTGCGATAGCCTCTACCAGATCCACCTGCGCCACGTAGCTGACGGGGGCAAGTAACTAGGCTAACCACCAGATCACAACCGTAAGTCACGAAACTTCGCCACAAAACTGAACGGGGCAAGTACGAAGGCATAGCTACCAGATCCAAAAGCCGAATCAGTAAAACCTCATGGAGAGCTAGTCCATGGAATAACAACAATGGAAGCATACCCGTGGAATCCTCCGTCACTGCCGGTACGTCCAAGTAAGTTCACAACAAGTCAGCCGGCCCTCCATCGAGAGACGCGGTGGTATAGAAATACAATATTTGCACAACAAAAGCTATCACAACTAGCATAGGCAAGTTCAACATACTTTTAGACTTTAATTAACATGTAAATTGATTCACCATTTATAAAAACTCAAGTACTCCCATTTTGTGCCAACAATCCGGGTTTTAACCCTAAAATACTACGTACTTTAATTATTTCGAAAAGATCTCTTTTTACGTAAAAACAACTCGATATTAATATCCGTAGGACCAAACACGTTCACGTTTAAATCAAGTACTTTATACTTTTTAAACCAAGTGGCTTACACTTTTTAAAACACCGTCAAGTATACTTTTAAAACCCAAGTAACTAATTCTTTTAAGATCAAGGTACTCTTACCCTTTTAAAACCAAGCCACTTATATTTTTCTATCAAGAAAAGTTCGATATTTGAAAACAAGTTACTTATACTTTTAAACTCAAGTTACTTCTCCTTTCCCAAAATCAGGTTACCATTTTTAATCCAATAATTAAACCATTCTTTTGTTTTCATAAAGTCGTTATAACTAACTTCCCATAAAGCTATTATAACACCTTATGTTTTAAATAAACCAAATTCATTTTACACACGTACGTCTACCGTACTATATATATTTCACAAATATCATGCTCAAGAGTATAGGAAGAATCACATACCTCCTCGGCTAAATCCACTTGCCAAGTCGGATATGTTGCGCGCAGAGTGTCAACCTATAATAGTCAAAACACGCCTATCAACTTCTAGTTTTACGTAGGATTCTTCTAAGTACGATTCTTATTCTATGGAAAATTGGGCAGCACTTCCCCCGTTTCTACTCAATTCTCCATCTTTATCAAGGCCCGATAATAGTAACCAACATGCCATAAATAAGGCCCAATAATTCCGAAATTTAAAGAAGGGGATCACACGCCCAAACGGAACGCGATTAACAATCTCTCCTTCATAACAACAATAATTAAAGAAGGGGATAACACGCCCAAACGGAACGCGATTAACAATCTCTCCTTCATAACAACAATAATTAAAGAAGGGGATAACACGCCCAAACGGAACGCGATTAACAATCTCTCCTTCATAACAACAATAATTAAAGAAGGGGATCACACGCCCAAACGGAACGCGATTTAACAATCTTCCCCTTAACAATAATGTAAATACAGTCCAAAGTAAATACGGTCCAAAGTAAATACGGTCCAAGGTAAATACGGTCCAAAGTAAATACAGTCCTTAAGTTGGGGTCCTTGGCCAACTTTTACAATTTTACTTATCCAATTACTTCATTAGTCTTCCAACTTATATTCTAATCTTTATATAAGTTATAGTTCCTTTGTTGTTAACCTCTTAGCAAGTAATGGATACACTTTTACCATTTTAATGGCTAATATGCCAATTCTCCTTTTAACATCTTAACAAGATCCAAATCTTTCCTTATGTCTCATACTTCATAATGTACTTCCAGTATATGTATAATATCCATATATACATAATAATCAACTTCACAAAGAGGTTAAGGTTCATTACCTCAAAATAGCCTAAAAAACGTGACTGTCCAGATTTTTTTAGCCACTGCTTCGTCAACTGAACTTGTAACGTCGATAACTCTCTACTCCAGTGTTCTATCGACGAGTGGTTTGTTGCGTTGGAAACTAGACTCGACGAAATTCATTTTAGGCTTTTGAAACACCCAAACTCCTAATATGCTAGGAGATATTCCCTTACAAATTTGACTAAAAATCTGTCCAAAACAGTCCCGAAAATCTGCCCACTCTCGGCCAAGGGGGGGTTTTTGAGGCTAGGGGTGTGAAATCTTGTCTAACTCTTGGTTAATAATCTTCCTAATACATTAAGGAAGAACACTTATAAGTTTAAGAATTTTTGGACAACATTTGGTTAAGGGGAGGGGTGCTCGACGAGAGGAAGAAGAGAGGAAGGGAGAGGGAAATTATTTTCAAGTCTTGAAATATTCTAAGTGTGGAAGATTTTCATCAACTAGAGGGGTTTATATAGGACAACCAAGGGTTATGATTGAAACATGTGTACGGTATAGATGTGTTTGTGTAGGTTCCTTTCTCCACTTGTCCCACAAAATCCATGCAAGACTTTGACCATTTGACTAGCCCACTAACTCTAAAAAAAACGTCCAACTTAGTCTTTTTGGGGTGACACATGTCGCCCTCCTATTGGTCCAAAATATTTTATCTCTCGGAAAAATTCCATAATCGTAAAAAAATATTGAAAACGTAAAATTTCCTTCACAAGGTTCGGAAATATCTTCCGTCGGAAAACAATTCTTTCATTATTACCCTAATTAGGGTTTATACATTCGTACGTACGTCCTTACATACATATTCCGGAACGTCGGGGTATAACATTCGCCCCCCCCCCCCCCCCCTTAGAAACATTCGTCCCGAATGTTCCTTCTAAGTCTCCAAGCACATGCGCCGGTATAGTCTTCACTACTACACTTACCAAACCAATCATGCCACCAATGGCCATAGTATAACATACATGCAAAACTCAAATCCAAGCCAACGAGAAATCATCTCTAAAGCGTATACAACACTATTAGCTCCCACCCAAGGTCTAAAGGATACTCTCTTCGCATCTTTACTTCATAAAAGGAACACTTCTATCTTCTTAACACATCTTCGCCTCTTTTCTTACTCGTCGTACCTTTCTCGAACACCCGAACTCTTTCTAGTAGACGTACCGTACTTCCGTCATTGCTTCAGTTTCCAACACCTTGGAGTTTCTACCTCCAACCTTGGTCATCTTACTAGCCTCACATTCCTTTAAGGCCAATCCCGGCCTTCATGATCCGATTCTGGTCGAACGCGTCTACGAACTCGTACGATGGTTACCTAAACTTGGGCCTTGCACCCTCGTGACCCTACCACCTAGCGGGACCACCTCAAACTGACCCCACCTCATTCCGGGCTGCGGGTTGACCCGCGACCTGGCCTCAACCCGACCCATTATCGCGCCAAACTCTCTCGTTCCCCGATCCGGAACAATCTTACTAATTCACGTCATGAAAGCTACCACTTCTATCTCAAACTACCCATGGAATTATCCCACAATACTTTTCACGCATACCAAGTACTTCGACAAAGACTAACTGTAAAATCTTTTACTCAAGACGACCTTATATCTAAGGTCTCAACTGTTATAACATTCTAAGGCTCACAATTTCCCTGCCCCTAAACTTACCTTTTCAACTAACCATGTTCTCTAAATCACAATTCTACACAGTGCTATCCAAACATAACACTTTAACATAAAATCATCATATCACGCATACAAATCTCTAAAGGGTTAAGTGTCACGACCCGTTCCAGGGCCCGTGACTGGTGCCTTACCCGGGCACCCAAGTAGTCATACATCAGAGTAATCAGCGGAATATAAAAACAAGACATGAAACAAATGTAAATTAAGACACCGTTTATCTGAGAAAAGTCGCCTTTCGGCATATATATATATAAACCAAAATCTGGCAGTTACATCCCAACTGTACAATAGGACTACAGACATCTAAGGAAGTAAACAACTATGGCGGGACAGGGCCCCGCCATACCCTGAATGTACAAAACTATCTACAACAACAGGGATATCATACCCAAAAGTCGAGCCTCCGGAGAAGATGGAGCTCCTGACACCAAAGAAAAGATCCTAAGACTGAGGATCCGCTACCTGCTTCCCTTTACCTGCGGCATGAACGGCCCGGCGAAGGTCGATAACAGGTACCAAGTATGTGAAACTGTAAAGTACTTAAATGAAATCATATCATTTTAAAACCAATTTTACAAATATGTACGAAACAACCAAGGTAACCGCACATAGTGTCACATCACAAACAAGTGCAATAAAAGGTAAACTGTAACAGGTCTCTTTCTAGGCTGCGAATGATCGAAGCAAGGCCAATCGCCCATAGTATCATTAAGCATGCCTAATCCTCGGACTCGCGATCCGCATAGGCCACTCACGTAGGCGCGTGAGGTATTCCCGCATCGAGGTAGCTACTCCTCGGCATCGCCCCGGACTCGTAGTCGCGTGGCCACATAGACCGCATGGCCACAAGGACCGCACACTAACCGGAACTCTCGTAGCTCGCATAGGCCCCGGGACCCGCGTGAGGTATTCTCGAATCATAGTCACAATTGCTCGAGCTATACCCGCGTCGGAGGCGGCTTAACCCCGTATCATGTCAATAGGTGAGTGATATAATACTAACATAACAGCTTATCGTTAAACAACATAAGCAGAATAAGAATAACCTCTTTACACAAACGTTTACAAGATACTAACACACATAGCATCACAATATATCTACTCAACAAACCATCTTATTATACTTTCCAGAATCAATACAAGTCTTTCATAAACATATAAGTAAACTGTTCTTTTTATCTTTCTTAAGTCGTTATACCTAACTTCCCATAAAGCTAGTATAACTCTTAAGCTTTTTGTTTTAAAAACAAATATTCTTCTTCTTTCAAAAATGATTTATAATTCTTTTGAAAGACTTCAAGATTCTTATTATTTAGACTCAAGTCAAAAGACGTCAAGTAAAACCATGTTCAGTTAATACATGTACGTCTACCGTACTATATATATACTTAAAATATCATGCTCAAGAGGATAGGAAGAATCACATACCTTCTCGGCGAAATCTACCTGCCAAGTCGAATATGTCGCGGGCAGAGAATCAACCTATAATAGCCAGATACGTCTATCAATGTCTTGACTACTCTGTAGACTATTCTAAGCAGAGGGTTCTTTATTCTACGGAAAATTGGGCAGCACTTCCCTACCCGTCAAGCTACACAAGTCTACTGTAGATACAGTCCTATGTAAGTACAGTTCAATTCTTCTTCTGATTTACCCTTCTACTGTGATAACAATTCAATTTTATTCTTTAATATCCTTCTCTATCTTATACTCAAGTCTTAACTATTCTTATATGCAATATCCAATTATAATAGAAGGACAAGAGTATTTACCTCGATAAGCCCAAAATTATCCAAGTTAAATGTCGATCCTGAGCAAGGTTTAGCTCCTAATTTGTACGCTCCAATTCGCTCCAAGAAACCCTTAGAAGTTTCTACACAACTTCTACTTTCTACTTCAACCTACTATGAAGTTTCCCCTAGGGTTTCGTTTAGTGACTAAGGGATATAAGATAGTATTTCTGGACTCTACGTATAGAGATAACTTTGGAAATACTATAAGGGATTTGGCTAAGGTATTTTGGGGATAGTAACAATACTTAGAGAGTATTTCTACCAAGAGGGGGGGGGTAGTGTTTCGGCTAGGGCTTCCAAGAGGGGGGGAAGGCTTGCCGAGACTACAAGGAAGGGGGGAGGGAGAGGGTGTTTCGGCTTTAGCACTTCAAGAGGGGGGGGGGGAGTGAGGCTTGGACGAGAACTCTCTCAAAGGGGGGGAAGTTTTGAGACTTGGAAGAATGATTTGTGGATGAAGAGTTTCTTCAACTTAGGGGGGTATTTATAGGGCTTTCAAGGGTCAAGATGAGGGCAAGTGGAGGGCAAGTGGATGGTGGGGATTTGCACAAGTGCCCCTAACCCTACTCCACAATTCACTCACAAAACATTGACCCATGGTTTAAGCCTCAAATTCATGCCAACCGTGGCCTCTCTTTGCCGTCCAATGAGGGTGACAAGTGTCACCCTCTCGTTGGTCCAAAATGTTTCATCTCTCGGAAAAATCCGCAAAAATATTAAATGACATAGCCGTAATTTTCCCTACGCAAGTTTTGGAAAACGTTTCGTCGGAAAACCATTCGTTTAGTGGGTTGTGCACAAATTTTCGTCCTTATGCCTACTTTAAGGCTCAAACTTTTGTACGTACGCCTTTACGTACATACTCTGGAAATACGGGGTATAACATTATCCCCTTCTTAGAAACATTCGTCCCGAATGTTCCTTCCCAAGACAGATAACGATAAGGTTCCTCAAAACTTAAACAGTTTGCAAATGCCACACATG
Organism: Przewalskia tangutica; assembly: GCA_029844215.1. NCBI lineage: Eukaryota > Viridiplantae > Streptophyta > Magnoliopsida > Solanales > Solanaceae > Przewalskia > Przewalskia tangutica. The sequence goes on from CM056721.1 coordinate 96,003,841, forward strand.
GCCACAATACAACACTTAAGCAGATATGACAATGAAATTTACAAGTAGGAAAGTGAGTTACCTGGAGGTGTGGGGAATAGGTGAGGATACTTCTGCCTCATGTCCTCCTCAGCTTCCCACGTCATCTCCTCCCTGAGCTCGTTCCGCCACAAGACTTTGACGGAAGCCACGTCCTTGGTCCGCAGACGCCTAACCTGATGATCGATTATCGCTATGGGAATCTCCTTATACGATAACCCCTCGGTCACCTGGACATCGTCAATCGGGTGCACCCTAGATGGATCCCCGATACATCTCCTCAGCATAGAAACATGAAACACCGGATGCACTGCCTCCAGATCGGACGACAGATCCAACTCGTAGGCAACCTTGCCTACCCTGCGGACAATCTGATACGGCCCAATGTGCCTTGGGCTGAGTTTCCCCTTCTTCCCGAATCTCATCACACCCTTCATGGGTGACACCTTCAGGAAAACCCAATCATCAACCTCAAACTCCAGATGCCGACGACGATGATCTGCATATGACTTCTGTCGACTCTGAGCTGTCAGTAACCGCTCCTGGATAAGTTTCACCTTATCCACTGCCTTCTGCACCAAATCTGGTCCCACTTACTGCACCTCGCCTACATCAAACCAACCTATCGGCGATCTGCACTTCCTCCCATACAAGGCCTCATAAGGCGCCATCTGAATACTGGAGTGGTAGCTATTATTATACGCAAACTCAACTAGAGGCAAATGATCCTCCCAGCTACCCCTGAAGTCAATAACACAGGCTCGCAGCATATCCTCAAGAGTCTGGATAGTGCGCTCCGCCTGTCCGTCAATGCGAGGATGGAATGCGATCAGCTCACCTGCGTCCCTAGACCCTTCTGAAAAGACCTCCAGAAGTTAGCCGTAAATTGGGCTCCTTTGTCTGATATGATAGAAATAGGGACTCCATGCAGTCTGACGATCTCTCGGATGTAAAGTCTGGCATAATCCTCAGCCGAGAAAGTCGTCCTGACGGGAAGAAAGTGGGCTGATTTCGTCAGCCTGTCGACGATAACCCATATAGAATCATGTCTCCTCTGAGTGCGAGGTAATCCTGTGATAAAGTCCATGTTGATCACCTCCCACTTCCAGGTCGGGATCTCAATCGTCTGCAACAAACCACCAGGCCTCTGGTGCTCTACCTTCACCTGCTGACAACACGGGCACTGAGCTACAAACTCTGCAACGTCCCTCTTCAAGCCATCCCACCAATACACAGATCTAAGGTCGTGGTACATCTTGGTCGACCCTGGATGGATAGAGTAACGCGCGCTGTGTGCTTCCCCTAGAACCTGCTGCCGAAGTCCTGCAATATCTGGAACACACAACCTGCCCTCAAACCTTAGCACCCCATCAGGTGCTACCTCAAAAGGACCCTTCCCCTCACGAAGAGCCGTATCACGGTACCGTGTCAAAACTGGATCCTCAAACTGTTGCCTCTTCACCTCCTCGACGATGGAAGACTCGGCAACCTCTCGAACTCGAACCCCACTGCTATCAGAATCAATCAATCGGACTCCAAGGCTCGCTAACTGATGCAAATCACGAACCATGCCCCTCCTCTCTGGCTGCACATCTGATAGGCTACCCATCGACCTACGACTAAGGGCATCTGCCACAACATTGGCCTTTCCCGGGTGGTACAGGATATCAACATCGTAATCCTTGAGTAACTCTAACCACCGTCTCTGTCGTAAGTTCAGCTCCCTCTGGCTGAAGATATACTGGAGGCTCTTGTGGTCTGTATAAATATCCACATGAACCCCATACAAATAGTGCCTCCAGATCTTCAAAGCGTGAATCACCGCTGCCAACTCCAAATCATGGGTGGGGTAGTTCCTCTCATGCTTCATAAGCTGTCGGGATGCGTATGCTATAACCTTACCCAGCTGCATCAACACACATCTGAGCCCGACACCTGACGCATCACAATACACAACATAACCGTCTGGACCCTCTGGAAGAGTAAGAACGGGGGCGGTCGTCGATCTCTCGCCCGATGGCGAAAACCACGCTCACAAGCATCACCATCAAACTTAGCTGCCTTCTGAGTCAGCCTAGTCAATGGTGCAGAGATAGAAGCAAACTTCTCCACGAACCGCCGATAGTAACCTGCAAGGCCCAGAAAGCTGCGCACCTCTGTCGGAGTAGTAGGTCTAGGCCAAGTCCTGACTGCCTCGATCTTGGTCGTATCCACCCGAATACCATCGGCCCCGACAATATGCCCAAGAAAAGCCACCGAAGCCAACCAAAACTCACATTTGGAAAACTTGGCGTATAACTGCTGGTCCTGGAGAACTCTCAGCACAGTCCTCAAATGCTCCGCATGCTCCTGCTCTGAGCGGGAATAAACCAAGATGTCATCAATGAACACTATCACAAACGTGTCCAAAAATGGCTTGAACACTCGGTTCATCAAATCCATGAATACCGCCGGAGCATTGGTCAACCCGAAAGACATGACCCTGAACTCATAATGCCCGTACCGGGTCCGGAATGCAGTCCTAGGGACATCCGCCTCTCTGACTCGCACCTGATGATAGCCCGATCGCAGATCAATCTTGGAGAAACATCTCGCACCCTGCAACTGGTCGAACAAATCATCAATCCTGGGAAGGGGGTATCTGTTCTTAATGGTCACCTTGTTCAGCTGCCTGTAATCAACACACATGCGCAGCGTCCCGTCCTTCTTCTTCACGAACAATACCGGCGCTCCCCAGGGAGAAACACTAGGCCTGATGAAGCCCTTCTCCAGCAAATCTCTCAGCTGGTCCTTCAACTCTCTCAACTCGGCAGGTGTCATTCTGTATGGCGGAATGGAAATAGGCCGAGTGTCCGCAAAGACATCGATACAAAACTCTATCTCCCTCTCAGTAGGGATACCCGGGAGGTCATCTGGAAACACATCTGGGAACTCTCGACTCTTTGGACTGAAAATCTGGTCATGACCTCGATTATCAAACACCGAATGAGATAGTAGATATACCCTTCTGCACCATCTTCCTAGCCTTGAGGTAGGAAATAAACCTACCCTCGGCGTCTGATGTTCCCCTCCCACTCAACAACCGGCTCCTCAGGAAACTGGAACCGTACTACTCTCTCCCTGCAGTCTACATTGGCGTAGCAAGAAGCTAGCCAATCCATACCCATGATCACATCGAAATCAGTCATATCCAACTCTATCAAGTCGGCTAGGGTCTGACGACTGCATATGGTCACTGGACAAGCCCTATATACCCGCCGAGCTACCACCGAATCACCCACTGGCGTAGCTACCTCGAAAGGGTCTATGGACTCAGGCTCTATCCCTATCCTACTAGCAATATGGGGAGATATATAGGACAGAGTAGAACCCGGATCTATCAAGGCATACACGTCACAACATGAAACTGATAAAGTACCTGTGACGACATCAGGTGAGGCCTCCTGGTCCTGCCGGCTAGACAAGGCATAAATGCGGTTCTGAGGACCGCTAGAACTGGGACCCGCGCCACGACCTCTGCCGCGACCTGCTGGCCCATGAGTACCACGCCTCGGGCGAGTAATCGTAGGAGATGAAGAAGATCCGTGAAAGACCAGTGGTGACCCTACCCTGCGCGCCCTTGGTGGACAGGCTCTCGCAAAGTGACCCGATTGGCGCAATCGTAACAAACTCTCGGGCGGTACCACAATTCCGTAATGGGATCTGCATCGACGCCACACCGGAGGTGGTCCCGATCGCCGGCCACCTCTGCTACCGACGTCCCAAGTCCCGGGCCTGGTGCGCCCTCGAATATCTCCGGCATCCCGAGGGCGGTGTAAGAGTGCTCTGGTGGTGTGGTGCAAATCTAGATTCTTTGGGGCCGCCCACCCGATAGCTACCAAAAGACCCTACCGTCCCGGCGCCTACTGCTGGCACTGTCAACGTCGGCCTCTACGCTCGCCGCATCCAAGTGCATGAGCTGCGTGCGGGTAATGTCCATGCACTGGTGAAGAGCCACACCCGCACAAGACTCGGCCATATAATCATCTAGCGGTGGCGTGGCGATGCACCATGTCCTCCATGCTACTGCAACGAGGGACATATCGAGCCAATGAATCGAACTCAACGTTGTACTCCACTGGCGTGCGTCCTCTCTGTCTCGGAACAAAAATTTGTCGGCCGTGTCCTCGCCATGCGGAGGCAAGAAGTGAGTGAGAAAAGCCTCGAGAACTCGTCCCAAGTAGCTGGGACGCGTGCTCTCCGGGATAACTCCGCGAATCAAACCAATCAAGCTGCGGTATCACGCGGCCTATGTGAACCGAAGATCACGGACTCGGTCTCGAAGCCTTGATCACTCGCATGATCTCAGAATCGGCGGATGAACTCCTGCGGATCATCTCGTGCCTCGACGTAGAACTCGGCGGGCTACAACTCGAAAATCCGTAGCCTCAAATCGCTCGATCTCGGGTGAACCACGAACCTTCTTTGGGCTGGGCTGCTGCATCCGGCCTATCACCGTATCGGCCTGATCACGGCCAATAATCGGGCCATCTTCAGTAACCCATCTCATGCTCCGGTGTGGGTGGAGGTGCGGTATTGTGGTCTCATCGACCACCGCCGCGACCTAAACCCTGCTGGGGCCGGCGGCGTCGTGGAACTCGCCGTCTCGGGTATAGACTGGGCCTGAGCCCTCGTGACTCTCGGTGTCCTACTAGCAGCTCCCTCAGCTGTCTTGCCCTTCTGGGCCCGGGTTGCCTTACGTGGAGGCATAACTGTTACAAAAAAGGAATACGTTAAAGGGGTCCGACTTATAACACGGCTCTAAGGCACGATCTCAGAGTGAGAAGAGTGGAAACCAATCCTAAATATCCTATAGCCTCCTGATTATTGGTGTGGTGCACAACACACCGATAATCAAGACTCTACTGGATACGGTTTGTAGACACTTTCCGAGGATTAATCGCTCGATACCACTTTTGTCACGACCGTTCGGGGCGATGATCGTGCCTTACGGGCACCCAAGTAGTCATACATCGAGTAATCGTGGAATATAAAAACAAGACATGAAACAAATGTAAATTAAGACACCGTTTATCGAGAAAAGTCGCCTTTGGCATATATATATATAAACCAAAATCGCGATTACATCCCAGTATGCAATAGGACTACTGCACCTCTAAGGAAGTAAACAACTATGGCGGGACAGGGGCCACCATACCTGAATGTACAAAACTATCTACAACAACGGGAGATCATACCCAAAAGTCGAGCCTCGGAGAAGATGGAGCTCACGACACCAAAGAAAGATCCTAAGGCGAGGATCCGCTACCGCTTCCCTTTACTGCGGCATGAACGCGGCCCCAAAGTCGGTAAAGCAGGTACCAAGTATGTGAAATCGTAAAGTACTTAAATGAAATCATATCATTTTAAAACCAATTTTACAAATATATGCGAAACAACCAAGTAACGCATAGTGTCACATCACAAACAAGAGCAATAAAGGTAAATCGTAATGAGTCTCTTTCTAGGCTGCGAATGATCGAAGCAAGGCCAATCGCCCATAGTATCATTAAGCATGCCTAATCACGGACTCCGCGATCCGCATAGGCCACTCACGTAGGCCCGTGAGGTATTCCCCGTCGAGGGTAGCTACTCCTCGGCATCGCCTGGACTCGTAGTCCGCGTGGCCACATAGACCGCGTAGCCACAAGGACCGCACACTAACTTGGAACTCGTAGCTCGCATAGGCCCCGGGACCGCGTGAGGTATTCTCGAATCATAGTCACACAGATGCTGAGCTATACCCGCGTCGGAGGCGACTTAACCCGGTATCATGTCAAGAGGTGAGTGATATAATACTAACATAACGCTATCGTTAAACAACATAAGCGGAATAAGAATAACCTCTTTACACAAACGTTTACAAGATACTAACACACATAGCATCACAATATATCTACTCAACAAACCATCTTATTATACTTTCCAGAATCAATACAAGTCTTTCATAAACACATAAGTAAATTGTTCCTTTTATCTTTCTTAAGTCGTTATACCTAACTTCCCATAAAGCTAGTATAACTCTTAAGCTTTTTGTTTTAAAAACAAATATTCTTCTTCTTTCAAAAATGATTTATAATTCTTTTGAAAGACTTCAAGATTCTTATTATTTAGACTCAAGTCAAAAGACGTCAAGTAAAACCATGTTCAGTTAATACATGTACGTCTACCGTACTATATATATACTTAAAATATCATGCTCAAGAGGATAGGAAGAATCACATACCTTCTCGGCGAAATCTACCTGCCAAGTCGAATATGTCGCGCGCAGAGAATCAACCTATAATAGCCAGATATGTCTATCAATGTCTAGACTACTCTGTAGACTATTCTAAGCAGAGGGTTCTTTATTCTACGGAAAATTGGGCAGCACTTCCCTACCCGTCAAGCTACACAAGTCTACTGTAGATACAGTCCTATGTAAGTACAGTTCAATTCTTCTTCTGATTTACCCTTCTACTGTGATAACAGTTCAATTTTATTCTTTAATATCCTTCTCTATCTTATACCCAAGTCTTAACTATTCTTATATGCAATATCCAATTATAATAGAAGGACAAGAGTATTTACCTCGATAAGCCCAAAATTATCCAAGTTAAATGTCGATCCTGAGCAAGGTTTAGCTCCTAATCTGTACGCTCCAATTCGCTCAAGAAACCCTTAGAAGTTTCTACACAACTTCTACTTTCTACTTCAACCTACTATGAAGTTTCCCCTAGGGTTTCGTTTAGTGACTAAGGGATATAAGATAGTATTTCCGGACTCTACGTATAGAGATAACTTTGGAAATACTATAAGGGATTTGGCTAAGGTATTTTGGGGATAGTAACAATACTTGGAGAGTATTTCTACCAAGAGGGGGGGTAGTGTTTCGGCTAGGGCTTCCAAGAGGGGGGGAAGGCTTGCCGAGACTACAAGGAAGGGGGGAGAGAGAGGGTGTTTCGGCTTTAGCACTTCAAGAGGGGGGGGGGAGTGAGGCTTGGACGAGAACTCTCTCAAAGGGGGGGAAGTTTTGAGACTTGGAAGAATGATTTGTGGATGAAGAGTTTCTTCAACTTAGGGGGGTATTTATAGGGCTTTCAAGGGTCAAGATGAGGGCAAGTGGAGGGCAAATGGATGGTGGGGATTTGCACAAGTGCCCCTAACCCTACTCCACAATTCACTCACAAAACATTGACCCATGGTTTAAGCCTCAAATTCATGCCAACCGTGGCCTCTCTTTGCCGTCCAATGAGGGTGACAAGTGTCACCCTCTCGTTGGTCCAAAATGTTTCATCTCTCGAAAAAATCCGCAAAAATATTAAATGACATAGCCGTAATTTTCCCTACGCAAGTTTTGGAAAATGTTTCGTTGGAAAACCATTCGTTTAGTGGGTTGTGCACAAATTTTCGTCCTTATGCCTACTTTAAGGCTCAAACTTTTGTACGTACGCCTTTACGTACATACTCTGGAAATACGGGGTATAACATTAAGGATATACCTATAACTACTGCTTCACTATCCCTTTGCCGCGCTACCTCTGGTCGTACACTTCTTCGCAAAATGGCCCTGCCGGCCGCAAGTATAGCAATCTCCCAAACTAGTACGACACTCCTCCCTATGGGTTTTACCACAACGGCCACACTGAGATACGGGTGGCCTCATCGCAGTACTCCTACTCCCGGAAAATCAAAACTGGGAACTCGACCGCCCGGAATACCTGGACGCTCAAGAAGGCGTGGAGGACAACTGCATGCGGCGGAGGTGTATAACTAGCCTGCTGCTGAGGCGGTCTGTCTCCTGAGTTACCGAAGGACCCTGCTACCCTGGCCCTCTTATGCTGATCCTGGTCCCTACGTCGGTCTCTACGTTCCTCCATCCCCTGTGCATAAGCCTGTATACGGGCAATGTCCATGCCCGGCTGAAGAGCTACACCCGTGCAACCCTCTGCTAAGTAATCGTCAAGTCCTGTGACATAGCGGTGCACTCTATCCTCCATATGCGCCACTGCGGGGACATAACGAGCCAACGAGTCAAACTATATCAGTATTCCCGAACCGTCCGTCCGTTACGTCTCAACATCATAAATCTATCTGCCGAGCTCTCCATCTGTGGAGGCAAGCAGTGTGGAAGAAATGCCTCGAGAACTCGTCCCATACGGTGGAAGTGCATGCTCTCCCGGGACGGCTCGCGAATCAAACCCGATCGCGGTATCACGCGGCCGATGTGAACCTAGTACCACCGACTGTCTCGAGGCCTTGATCACTTTCATGATCATGCGGTGTCGAATAAACTCGCGAGGATCTTCGCCGGTTCGATCCATAGAACTGCGGTGGTGCAACTCGAAGTCGAAGTCTCCAACTATCGGATCTGGGTGAACCATCGTACTACGGAACCGCTGCCTCACGTCTGTCCTCATTCCTCGCCACAAGCCTAGCTAGTAACTGGGCCATCTCCTAGTAACTCATATCCTCGGCTCCTGATCGTGGAACTGGAGACTCAGGTACCGTGGTCTCAGTAGCCTCTGCTGCGGCTCTAAACCCTGCTGGGGCCGGCGGCGTCGTGGAACTCGCCGTCCGAGGCATTACCTCGGGTAATGACCGGGCCTGCGCCATCGTACTCCTTTGTGTTCTACTCGCAGCTCCTCATGCTGCCTTGCTATTCTGGGCCCTGGTTGCCTTTCGCAGGCATAAGCGGTAAGAAATGCGTCGGAGGGTCCAACTTATAACATGACTCTAAGGCATGATCTCAGAGTGAGAAGAATGGAAACCAATCCTAAATGTCCTGCAACCTCCTGATTATAGATGTGGTGCACAACACACCGATAATCAAGACTCTACTAGACACGGTCTGTAGACACTTTCCGAGGACTAACTGCTCTGATACCACTTTTGTCACGACCCGTTCCCGGGCCCGCGACTGGTGCCTTACCCCGGGCACCCTAGTGATACAACATCAGAGAAAATCAGCGGAAATAAAATCAAAGACATGAAACAATAGATTAACATAAGAACAGGCTAACCAAAACGGTTACCTTTCTGTATATAAATTAAAAACTTGAACAGTTAAATCCTTTTTACAAACCTTGCCCACAACAGTACTACAGACCTCTAAGAGTTTTTATACCACTATGACGGGACAGGGCCCCGCCATACCCCCTGAATGTACAAAAGTATATGACCTCAGGGAACCGTACCAAAAGACAAAGCCTCCGGAGAAATGGAGCTTTCCCAGAACTGAACAGTGATCCTAAGAGCGCGGATCAGCAAGCTACGTACCTCAACCTGCGCAGATGAACGCAGCCAAGGAGGTCGAGACAGTACCAAGTATGTGAAAATGAAAATATCAGAAATGAAATCATATGATCTATATAAAGCAGAGACATGTATGATAACCAAACTACGATCCACAATATATAAGCGAATATGTCAAGTCGTGACTCACGCCTCAAAGTCATCACTCAAATATAACTATGGGTCTCACACCCACAACATCAATCATGCTGAATACCTTCCTCACCGCCAGCCTACGATATAATAACACCAAGGAGTACACACGAACACCGGTCCCACTGTGTCATAAAACCGCATCGGCAAATGCGAAGGCATAGCTACGGATCCAACTGCATCATCAATCGGCCGGCAAGTACGAAGCCAACTACCAAAGCCGTACCAACAATACTAAATAACTATATCACGGGCGACCGTGGCAAGTGCGATAGCCTCTACCAGATCCACCGCGCCACGTGGCGACGGGGCAAGTAACTAGGCTAACCACGGATCACAACCGTAAGTCACGAAACCGTCCAAACACCGACTCACGAAGGCGACACGCGTGGCAAGTGCGATAGCCTCTACCAGATCCACCGCTCCACGTGGCGACGGGGCAAGTAACTAGGCTAACCACGGATCACAATCGTAAGTCACGAAACCGTCCAAACAACGACTCGCTGGCGACACGTGGCAAGCGCGATAGCCTCTACAGATCCACCGCACCACGTGGCGGCGGGGCAAGTAACTAGGCTAACCACGGATCACAACCGTAAGTCATGAAACTTCATCCAAACACCGACTCGCTGGCGACACGTGGCAAGTGCGATAGCCTCTACCAGATCCACCGCGCCACGTGGCGACGGGGCAAGTAACTAGGCTAACCACCAGATCACAACCGTAAGTCACGAAACTTCGCCACAAAACTGAACGGGGCAAGTACGAAGGCATAGCTACCAGATCCGAAAGCCGAATCAGTAAAACCTCATGGAGAGCTAGTCCATGGAATAACAACAATGGAAGCATACCCGTGGAATCCTCCGTCACTGCCGGTACGTCCAAGTAAGTTCACAACAAGTCGTGACCCTCATGAGAGAGCGGTGGTATAGAAATACAATATTTGCACAACAAAAGCTATCACAACTAGCATAGGCAAGTTCAACATACTTTTAGACTTTCATTAACATGTAAATTGATTCACCATTTATAAAAACTCAAGTACTCCCATTTTGTGCCAACAATCCGGGTTTTAACCCTAAAATACTACGTACTTTAATTCTTTCGAAAAGATCTCTTTTTACGTAAAAACAACTCGATACTAATATCCGTAGGACCAAACACGTTCACGTTTAAATCAAGTACTTTATACTTTTTAAACCAAGTGGCTTACACTTTTTAAAACAACGTCAAGTATACTTTTAAACTCAAGTAACTAATTCTTTTAAGATCAAGGTACTATTACCCTTTTAAAACCAAGCCACTTATATTTTTCTATCAAGAAAAGTTCGATATTTGAAAACAAGTTACTTATACTTTTAAACTCAAGTTACTTCTCCTTTCCCAAAATCAGGTTACCATTTTTAATCCAATAATAAAACCATTCTTTTGTTTTCATAAAGTCGTTATAACTAACTTCCCATAAAGCTATTATAACACCTTATGTTTTAAATAAACCAAATTAATTTTACACACGTACGTCTACCGTACTATATATATTTCACAAATATCATGCTCAAGAGTATAGGAAGAATCACATACCTCCTCGGCTAAATCCACTTGCCAAGTCGGATATGTCGCGCGCAGAGTGTCAACCTATAATAGTCAAAACACGCCTATCAACTTCTAGTTTTACGTAGGATTCTTCTAAGTACGATTCTTATTCTACGGAAAATTGGGCAGCACTTCCCCCGTTTCTACTCAATTCTCCACCTTTATCAAGGCCCGATAATAGTAACCAACATGCCATAAATAAGGCGCAATAATTCCGAAATTTAAAGAAGGGGATCACACGCCAAAGCTAACGATTAACAATCTCTCCTTCATAACAACAATAATTAAAGAAGGGGATAACACGCCCAAACGGAACGCGATTAACAATCTCTCCTTCATAACAATAATAATTAAAGAAGGGGATAACACGCCCAAACGGAATGCGATTAACAATCTCTCCTTCATAACAACAATAATTAAAGAAGGGGATAACACGCCCAAACGGAACGTGATTAACAATCTCTCCTTCATAACAACAATAATTAAAGAAGGGGATCACACGCCCAAACGGAACACGATTTAACAATCTTCCCCTTAACAACAATGTAAATACATTCCAAAGTAAATACGGTCCAAAGTAAATACGGTCCAAGGTAAATACGGTCCAAAGTAAATACAGTCCTTAAGTTGGGGTCCTTGGCCAACTTTTACAATTTTACTTATCCAATTACTTCATTAGTCTTCCAACTTATATTCCAATCTTTATATAAGTTATAGTTCCTTTGTTTTTAACCTCTTAGCAAGTAATGGATACACTTTTACCATTTTAATGACTAATATGCCAATTCTCCTTTTAACATCTTAACAAGATCCAAATCTTTCCTTATGTCTCATACTTCATAATGTACTTCCAGTATATGTATAATATCCATATATACATAATAGTCAACTTCACAAAGAGGTTAAGGTTCATTACCTCAAAATAGCCCAAAAAACGTGACTGTCCAGATTTTTTTAGCCACTACTTCGTCAGCTGAACTTGTAACGTCGATAACTCTCTACTCCAGTGTCCTATCGACGAGCAGTTTGTTGCGTTGGAAACTAGACTCGACGAACTTCATTTTAGGCTTTTGAAACACCCAAACTCCTAATATTCTAGGAGATATTCACTTCCAAATTTGACTAAAAATCTGTCCAAAACAGTCCCGAAAATCTGCCCACTCTCGGCCAAGGGGGGGTTTTTGAGGCTAGGGGTGTGAAATCTTGTCTAACTCTTGGTTAATAATCTTCCTAATACATTAAGGAAGAACACTTATAAGTTTAAGAATTTTTGGACAACATTTGGTTAAGGGGAGGGGTGCTCGACGAGAGGAAGAAGAGAGGAAGGGAGAGGGAAATTATTTTCAAGTCTTGAAATATTCTAAGTGTGGAAGATTTTCATCAACTAGAGGGGTTTATATAGGACAACCAAGGGTTAGGATTGAAACATGTGTATGGTATATATGTGTTTGTGTAGGTTCCTTTCTCCACTTGTCCCACAAAAGCCATGCAAGACTTTGACCATTTGACTAGCCCACTAACTCTAAAAAAACGTCCAACTTAGTCTTTTTGGGGTGACACATGTCGCCCTCCTATTGGTCCAAAATATTTTATCTCTCGGAAAAATTCCATAATCGTAAAAAAATATTGAAAACGTAAAATTTCCTTCACAAGGTTCGGAAATATCTTCCGTCGGAAAACAATTCTTTCATTCTTACCCTAATTAGGGTTTATACATTCGCACGTACGTCCTTACATACATATTGCGGAACTACGGGGTATAACAGGTAAATCCCCAAGACGTTATACCACCTTCTCCAGGGTAAGAGTATAAATGAGGGGTAAATCCCCAAGACATTATACCACCTTCTCCAGGGTAAGAGTATAAATGAGGGGTAAATCCCCAAGACGTTATACCACCTGCTGAGTTTGATTGCGGGGTAAGAGTATAAATGCGGGGTAAACCCCCAAGACATTATACCACTCTATGGATTTTCTTCCCATGATGCGAGGAATACCTCATGCGGGTCCATACGGCCCTTGCGGGTGAAATAGTCCCAGGAGTAGGATTGCTAAATGATACTACGGGCAGGTGATCCTAAGTTGATCATAAGCTTCCTATTTTTATGGAGTATACCTTTATGGGCAGACTTATGTGAGTTTATCGCGTCCCAGATTGGGCCGGGCAGTATACCTTTATGGGCAGACTTATGTGAGTTTATCGCGTCCCAGATTGGGCCGGGCAGTATACCTTTATGGGCAGACTTATGTAATTTTATCGCGTCCCAGATTGGGCCAGCAGTATAGGCGTCCCTCCAAAGGGGCGGATTAGGTTATGCAAGATACGTAAGTTATATATGAACTTGATGATTTTTCTTAAATATGTACGTAAGAATTTGACTATACTCTTATTGAAAAATGGGAAAAGATAATAAGGTACGCTTAAGTTCACGAGATGATAATGACACGGTAGGATCTGGTATTTAACCTTTTTATACTTGCCCCTGTCATTCTTTTGTACAATTATGATTTGTTTACTGTACCTTATTTCCGTTCCATATTAAATTTTTGTTATGCGGCCCCCCGGGTGCGTTCATGTCCGAGTTTAGGTACCTGATTGTGGATCCGCGAGCTTAGGATCCTGGTTCAGCATTTTGAGATAGCTCCCATGTTCCGGAGCTTGTCGTCATGGTTATGTATATAAAGGGGTACGGCGGGGCCTTGTCCCGTCATAGTATTTGTTCGAATCTTAGAGGTCTGTATTCATCTGTGGGCTGGACTGGCTAGACTTGTTTTACACTGTTAAACAGTGTAGACCCTTTCGGGTAATTTTCATGTTATGGCCGCCTTATCGGCTTGGCCTTAGTTTAAAAAAAAAAGAGTGTTATTTATCTTCCGCAGTTTGTTATGTTGTATGATTAGAAGGGTGCGGGTAGGGCACCGATGCGAAGTCGGGTCGTGACACCTTCGTGGGAAGGCTTTTGTATGACTTCATCGTGTCCCGCAAATGGGCCGGGTTACGTTATTACGTATGGATAATCAAAGTGAACTCCAAAATAAGGCGTCCCTCCATAAAGGGTTGTATTATGTTATGCAAGATAAGTAAGTTATATGGTAATGAACTTGATGATTTTTCTTAAGTATGTACGTAAGAATTTGACTATAACTCTTATTGATAAATGGGAAAAGATAATAATGTGCGATTACGTTCATGAGTTGAAATGGCATGGTAGGATATGGTATTTACTTTTTATAATTGCCCCTGTCATTGTTTTGTACAGTTATGATCTGTTTACTGTACCTTATTTCCGTTCCATATTCAGTACATGTGTACTGACACCTTTCGGGGGGCTGCGTTCATGTTCGCAGGTTTAGGTACACAGTTGTGGATCCGCGGGCTTAGGATCCTGGTTCAACATTTTGAGATGGCTTCAATGTTCCGGAGCTTGTCATAATGGCTATGTATATTCAGGGGTATGGCGGGGCCTTGTCCGGTCATAGTATTTGTCCAAAATCTTAGAGTGCGTATTATTCGTATGTGAAATTTGGGTGGCTAGAGTTGTAATTACATTATTGAATAGTGTAGGCCCTTTTGGGTAATTTATATTATGGCAGCCTTATCGGCTTTGCCTTTGTTTAAAAAAAATGTGTTACTTATCTTCCGCGGTTATTTTATATTGTATGAATAGAAGGGTGCCCAGGTAGGGCACCGATCGAGCTTGGGGTCGGGTCGTGACAAAAGTGGTATCAGAGCAGTTAGTCCTCGGAAAGTGTCTACAAACCGCGTCTAGTAGAGTCTTGATTATCGGTGTGTTGTGCACCACATCTATAATCAGGAGGCTGCAGGACATTTAGGATTGGTTTCCATTCTTCTCGCTCTGAGATCGTGTGATAGAGCTGTGTTGTTAGGGTCGTCTTTCCCTAACGAGTTATGTTGATTGCAGCTATGAGAAAGGCAGAAGTGACCCAGGAAGGATTATGTGGATTACGTATCCAGGTTGGTAATAATTGTAGTATAGTTGGTATTATGACATACAGCTATACGGAGTTATGTATGAGGGTCAGACACGTGTTGCCTAGAATGATTTTAGATTACCAGGATTTGGTAAGGACTAAATAGATACCGGGAAGGTATGAAACAGTTAATGAATTCTCGCCAAGGCCTTATGTTTTATTTTGAGATAATTGGGAAATGATGAGCCGTCTGATAGGGTAGTGAACCCTTAATAAGTCATGTTAAGGAACTTAATGGAATGTCATGTTAATAGATTAAGCTGCGTGGTAGGCTTAAGAGAATTGTACGAATGAGATCCGTATGGTGTGAGTAATGGTTGTTGTGATCGAGACAACATGGTTATGGTATTATGAGAAGTTATTGTACCCGTTTTCGAGGGGAACTGATAAGGTAGGCTTAGTGCATGGAAATTGCGAGCCTAAGAATATTGATAACCGCCGAGACCTTAGGTATATAAGGCCTTCTCGGGCAATAGAATTTTATTCAGACTAAGAGTAAGAGTTAAGTGCGACGGTGGGTCGGGTTGAGGACCTATTACGGGTCGCCCCATAGCATGAAATGAAGTGGGATCAGTTGGTAGTAGTCCCGCTACGTGACAGGGTCACGAGGGTGCAAGGCCCAAGTCTAGTTAATTGTTTTACGGGTTCGTGGACGCGTTCCACCGGAACCAGGTCGTGAGAGCCGGAAATGGCCTTATATTGTTTAATAGAGTGACTCCAAATGATTGGAGGCCAGAATCAGTATGGAGGTTATGTAAGTATGCTAGTATAAGTTGGATGTACGGAAAGGATACAACCAGTAAGAAAGTGTAGAATCGCCGATTGGTTGGTTCAACGTAGGCGAGGTTCAGATAATTGGCCCAGACTTGATTCAGCGGGCTATGGATAAGGTGAAGCTTATCCATGAAAGATTATTAGTAAGCTCAGAGTCAGCAGAAACTTTATGCAGATGAACGACGTCGACACTTGGAGTACAGGTTGATGTTTTAGTATAAGTATTGTTATGTGGCCATGGGTGGCATATTTTTTGTATGAAGGGTGTAGTAAAATGAGACTATGTCACAATCTAATTAGATTGGACTCCGAAAGAACATTCGGGGACGAATGTTTCTAATGGGGGAAGAGTGTTACACCCCGTAGTTCCAGGACACGTGTTTAAGAGAATGTACGTGAGAAGATACGACTTTAAGTTGGAAACAAAAGAAGGATTGCTTTTTCCTACGAAAAAAAATTTCGAGCCTCGGGAAGGAAAATAGTTCGTTAGTGAGAATTGAGTTCCCGAATGTGATATTTGAGACTTTTAGAATTTATCGGAATTATGGAATTTTATTTTCAGAGTTGGATACGTGGGGCCCACCCGAGAATTTTTACGTTTTGTGGGGCCCACGAGGTTTCCGATATTTTGGTCAATTATGGAAATTTCGGAAAACAAAATATTTTAGACCAACGGGAGGGCGACACGTGTCACCCTCCACATGGGCTTGTTGGATGAATAATAATGGACCAAGTCAAAGGGTCAAGTAGAGCTTGACATACTTGACTGAATCCTAGCCCTTCAAGTGTTTTAATCATAGCCTTTGATTCTCTTATATATCCATTACTAGTGCAAGACTAGTGAACACTTAGAAAAAAATTCAAGAACTTGTTGTTCTTAGAGGGGCTCTCGGCTTTAGGGCTAAAATGGAAGACAAAATTTTGCAATTGTGGATCATAATTCACAAGACTTTAACCCAAGGTTCCTAGGGGTATTGTAAGGATATCTCAATAGAAAGACCCCGGAAAAACGACGTTTTTACGTTAGCCGCAAGGCGAAACCCTAAGGTGTTCTTCAACTTTGAAGATGGAATTTGAAGAGGATTTCTTCATGAGCTTCTAAGGAGTGCTTGGAGCGGATTGGAACATAAGAAGAGGAGCTAAAAGTTGCTAAGGATCGACTTTTACGCTTGGACATTATTAGGGCTTATTGAGGTAAAATCTTCATCTTCTTAATGTAATTGAAGATTACATTTTATAGTAGTTAAGAAATGAGCATTTGGTATATAGAATGAAGTTTGAAAAGATTTGGATCATGTCGACATGTTAAAACCGAAAATGGACAATTAGCCATTTATGGTGTTATCAATTTAATTGTTAGTTACGATCGTCGCATGTTACAGAAAGAAAGGATTTGTCACGACCCGAACCCGGGCCCGTGACTGGTGCCTTACCCCGGGCACCCAAGTAGACATACATCAGAGTAATCAGCGGAATATAAAACAAGACATGAAATAACATGAAGTGTGAAACAATTATCTGAGAAAAGTTGCCTTTCGGCATATATATATAGAAACTTAAATCCGAACAGTTACATCTCTTTTACAAACTCTGCCCATAACAGTACTACAGACCTCTAAGAATGATATGACAACAATGGCGGGACAGGGCCCCGCCATACCCCTGAATGTAAATACCTACAACGACAGGGGACTATACCACTGATAAGCCTCCGGAGAAACGGAGCTTCCCAACGTAATCGTGACCCTATGGCGAGGATCAATAGCGGTGTACCTCACTGCGGCATGAACGGCCTCGGCGAGGTCGATAACAGGTACCAAGTATGTGAATCGAAAATCGTAAATGAAATCATAGTAGTCTATATAAAGCGGAGACACGTATGATAACCAAACTACGATTCCACAATAATATAAGCGATCATGTCAAGTCGTGACTCACGCCTCAAAGTCATCACTCAAATATAACTATGGGTCTCACGCCACAACATCAATCATGCGTGGAATACCTTCTCAGCCGGCGATCTATGATATAAAAGCACCAAGGAATACACATGAACACGGGTCCCACTGTGTCATAATAAAACCGTACGGGGTAAGTACGAAGGCATAGCCGACTACTAAAACCCACAGTACCAACAAGGTCATAAACTGTATCACGAGGTCTTTCTAGACCGCCACATGATCGAAGCCGCCACTCGCGCGATATCAAATGTGCGCGTCTAGTCCTCGAACTTCCCGCGACTCGCGCATAGGCCACTCACATAGGCGCGTGAGGTATTCCGCGTCGAGGGTAGCTACTCCCGTCGATCACGGACTCGCGATCCGCGTGGCCCACATGACCGCATGGCCATAAAGACCGCACACTAACCTGGAACTCTCGTAGCTCCGCATAGGTCCCCTGGACCCGCATGAGGTACTCTCGAATCATAGTCACACAGACTGCCTGAGGTATACCCCGCATCGGAGGGCAGCTTAACCCCCGGTATCATGTCAAGAGGTGAGTGGTACAATACTATCATAACAGCTTATCGTTAAACAACATAAGCACAATCAAGGGAAACCCCTTTACACAAAATCACAAGATACTAACACACGTAGCATCCTAACATGTTTACTTATCAAATCAACAAGAAAGTATTACAAGGCTATCACAAACCAACACAATCAAGTTATTCACACAAGGTACTTTCTACTTTATGTTAACAAGTTCGGGTTTTTATCCCCAAAGTACTTCATACATTAACTCTTTAAAAGATCAGTTTCTTTCACAAAAGTCACACAATACCCGTAGTATAAAAATAGAGTGACTATCTTTTTAAGTAAACCAAAACACTTCCCTTTGTAAAATCAAGTAACAACATTATTTTCCAAACGTTCAAGTTTGCCTAATTTCAAATGCTCAAGTTTCTCATTTTCGAAAGGTTTCGTAGTTCATAGTTTTAATCACTTAATAATATAATTCTCCTTTAAAACAATTTGAGAAACATATGCCTTATGTGTGAGTAGGTTATTCTTGTTTATAACAATCTTATTAAAGCAGCCATGATCTAGGAAATGTAATATCATTTTGTCTCATCTTAGCTTCTATGCAGATGGAGGTTTCTACTGGTTTTAATAATACTTAATCAGTCAATACATTTCCCTTTATTAGCGCTGCAGTGGTTTGTTCGATACTTATTATGATTTCCGAAATCAGTAAAACATTATTCCTTTTAAAAACCAAATACTCATCACTCACGAATGTGGTTTCACACTTTTTAACAAAATTCATATTAATTCAATTAAGTCAAGTCTCTTATCTTTTAAGATCAAGTCTCTTAACTTCTACAATCAATAAACCATTCTTTTTATCTCTCTTAAGTCGTTATACCTAACTTCCCATAAAGCTGGTATAACTCTTAAGCTTTTAAAACCAAGTATCACTCTTCTTTCAAAAAGGTTTCTTAATTCTTTTGAAATACTTCCAGATTCTTATTATTTAAACTCAATCAAAAGACATCAGAGTAAAAACCACGTTCAGTTAACACACGTACGTCTACCGTACTATATATATTTTCTTTTAAAAATATCATGCTCAAGAGGATAGGAAGAATCACATACCTCGCGACGATTATCGACAATTAGCAAAATGCTCCACGGCTATAACCCGGCTAGCCTTGTCCACCATTCAAGTAGAACATGCTACTCGCAGAACATTCAACCTATAAAGGCCATATACGTCTATCAACGTCTAGACTACTCTGTAGAATATTCTAAGCAGGGGGTTCTCTATTCTACGGAAAATCGGGCAGCACTTCCCTACCCGTTAAGCTACACAAGTCTACTGTAAATACAATCCTATGTAAGTACAGTTCAATTCTTCTTCTTTAATATACTTCTGATGTGATTTCAATTCAATTCTCTTCTCTTATACCATCCTTCTATAAATCTTATATTCATTTCTATACTACTACAGTATGTAATTTCCAATTACAATAGAAGGACATGAGTATTTACCTCGGTAAGCCCAAAATTATCCAAGTTCAAATGTCGATCCTGAGCAACGTTTAGCTCCTACTCTGGGCGCTCCAACCCGCTCCAAACAACCCTTAGAATTTCTACGCAACTTCGTCTAAATACTTCAACCGGCTATGAAGATTTTCCTTAGGGTTTCGTTTTGTGACTGAAGGGAAGTATAATAGTATTTCTGGGCTTTTAGTATAGGGGTAACCTTGGAATACTACAAGGTATTTGGGCCAAGGTATTTTGGAATAGTAACAATACTTGGAGAATACTTTTCTACCAAGGGGGGGTGTATTTACGAGAACAACTCTCAAGAGGGGGGGGGGGGGTACTTTCGGCCAAGGCTTTCTCAAAGGGGGGAGGGGTGCTCTTTGGACGAGAGGAACAAGAAGGGGGGGGGGGAGGATTTTCAAGACTTGAAATCTCTAAGTGTGGTGAAGAAGTCTTCAACTAAGGGGGGGGGTATTTATAGGGCCTTCAATGGCCAAGATTAAGACAAGTGGTGGGCAAGTGGAGGGTGAGGATTTGGACAAGTGTTGTGTGGGTCCCACTTGCTCATCAACTACACAAAATATCTTACCAAACATTGACCAAATGTTTTAGGCCACAAAAACATTAAAAATGTGCCAACCACTCCCTTAGGTTGCCGTCCACTTGAGGGCCAAGTGTCGCCCTCTCGTTGGTCCAAAATATTTCATCTCTCGGAAAAATCCGCAAAAATAATAAATGTTGCAACCGTAATTTTCCCTTCGCAAAGTTTGGAAAACGTTTCGTCGGAAAACGATTCTTTTCGTGGGTTGTGAACAAATTTCGTCCCTTGCCTAACTTAAGGCTTAAACTTTTATACGTACGCCCTCACGTACATACTTTGGAAATACGGGGTATAACATTCTCCCCTCCTTAGAAACATTCGTCGCGAATGTTTCTTCTAAGTCTCAACACACACATGCGCCCGTATAGTCTTCACTACTATACCTACGAAAACAATCATGCCACACTTGGCCACAGAAAACACCCGCGCAAATACTTACATCCAAGTCCACGAGGAATCACCTCCATCACTACAAAAGCTCCCACCTGAGGTATAAAATATACTCCCTTCGCTTTACAAAAGAAATGATCATATCTATGTTCTTAACACATGCTCGCTTCTTCCTTACTGTACCATACCGTGACACTCGAACTCTTTCTCATAACTTACCACATTTACATTCTTGCCGGTTTCAAATCTGCAGGTTACTACCTCCAACTTGGTCATCATTACTGGGAACAATCTGGATGGATCTCCGATACTTTTCCGAACCTAGCAACACGAAAGACCGGACGTACTGCCTCCTACGTCGGACCGCAATGCTAACTTATAGGCAACCTGGCCTATTCTTCACATGATATGAAAAAGCCCAAAGTAACTCGGGCTAAGTTTCCTCTGTTTTCCAAAACTCGTCACACCCTTTCCGGGGTGGTACCTTCAAGAAGACCCACCGTCAACCTGAACTCCAAGCGTCATCGCCGATTATCCGCACGACTTCTGTTGACTCTGAGCTGCCAATAACCTCTTCTGGATAAGCTTCACCCTATCCACATCCTGCTGAACAAGTATGAACCATCTATCTGAATCTTGCCAACATTGAACCAATCGACCGGCATCCTACACTTCCGCCCATACGAGGCGTCATAAAACGACATCCGAATACCGAAATGGTAGCTATAAAACACTCCCTCAACAGGAGGCAACCATCCTCGGCTACCCACGAAATCAAACACCGGCGAATGCGATACTGAGACTCACCTGAGTTCCTAATCCTGCCTGGTAAAACTTACAGAACAAGAAATAGCCGTAACCTGGGCTCCACTGCCTGTCATAAGGTGAAAGCAGGCACCTCGTGCAGTCTTACAACCTTCCTGATATAACATCTCGCATAACCCTCTGCCGAGTAAACGGTCCTGACTGAAAGACAAGATGGGCTGACCCCATCGGCCCGACTACTGGTCGAACGCATCCACGAACTCGTACGATGGTTAACTAAACTTGGGCCTAACACCCTCATGACCCTATAAAAAAGCGGGACCACCACAAACTGTCTCACCATACGGCGGGTTGACCCGCGATCGGTCCTCAACCCGTCCCACTATCGCGCAAAACTCTAGTTTCCCCCGATCCGGAACAATCTCACTAATCAAGTTACGAAAACCTAGTGGTCTTCTTAGCTCAACTACCCTCTTTTATTTCATACCACTCAGGGACTTATCACACAAACATATCTCACGTGTACTATGCACCCCGATAAGGGTTAAACGTAAAAATATAAATCTTTTACTCGAGATGGCCTCGCCTCTAAGGTCTCCACGTATAAAACTCTAAGGCTCACACTTTCCCTTATCCCCAATCTTACCCTTTTAACTAACCATGATTTCTAATCACAATTAACACAATGCTATTTGAACACAACACTTATGATATACTCATCTTATCACACATACAAATCTCTAGAGGGTTAAGGATATACCTGTATCTACTGCTTCACTACCCTTTGTCGTTCTAATCAATCCTGCCCTGTTGGGCGCATAGCTAGGGAAGATGATGAACTAGCCACTGATCCCGAAGGCTGAGTCTCTACATCCGCGCCACCTCTGGTCGGACAATTTCTCGCAAAATGGCCCTGCTGGCCGCAAGCATAACAAGCTGTCGAAGAAGCACGACACTCCCCACAATGACATCTACCACAACGGCCACACCGGCGTGGGGTGGCCTCTGCAGCTAACACCCCTTCCTCTCAACCATCAATCCGGTGGCTAGAACTACATATAGTGTGAACCGAAGCCACGAGCTCTGACCAACTCCGGCATACCCCGAACGTCCTGCACCCTGTGGAGGACCACTCTGCACTGGCGGAGGCGCATATGCATTCTGCTGCTGAGGCGGTTCGCCTCGAAAGTTAATAAAGGACCGCTGCTACGCCTCTTCGCGATCTTGGTTAATCCGTCGATCTCTACGTTCCTCCGTGTCCGTGCATAAGCTTTGTCTGCGGGCAATATCCATGCCGATCAAGAGCTACTCTTGTACAACCTCTACTAGATAATCGTCTAGACAGTGATATATCGGTGCACTCTATATTCTCTGCCGCTAAAATCCTAGCTAATGTGAGTCCATTCCTTTGTAATCCATATTCTCTGCTCCGGTCGTAGGCGAAGGCTCATATATCATGGCCGCAGAGGAATCTTGCCGTGCTAAACTCTGTGGGTGCGACGTCGCAGAACTCCCGAATGAAGCACCACCCGGTGATGATTGGGCACGTGCCTAGTACCCTCTGCTCTACTCGCGGCTCACTTTTGCCTTGCCTTCTAGGCGGGTTGCCTTACGCGGAGGCATAGCGGTAAGGGAAAGAAATACGTTAGAGGTCCAACTTATAACACAGCTCTAAGGCACGATCTCGAGTGAGAAGAATGGAAACCAATCCTAAATATCCTATAGCCTCACGATTATTGGTGTGGTGCACAACACGCGATAATCAAGACTCTACTAGATACGATGCGTAGACACTTTCCGAGATTAACTTCTCGATACCACTTTTGTCACGACCGAACCGGGCGTGGTAGTGTCTTACCCCGGGCACCCAAGTAGACATACATCAGAGTAATCAGCGGAATATAAAACAAGACATGAAATAACATGAAGTGTGAAACAGTTATCTGAGAAAAGTTGCCTTTCGGCATATATATATATAGAAACTTAAATCCGAACAGTTACATCCCTTTTACAAACTCTGCCCATAACAGTACTATAGACCTCTAAGAATGATTTGACAACAATGGCGGGACAGGGCCCCGCCATACCCCTGAATGTAAGTACCTACAACGACAGGGGACTATACCACTGATAAGCCTCGAGAAACGGAGCTTCCCAACGCCGAATTGTGACCACATGGCGAGGATCAATAAGCGGTGTACCTCTAGCTGCGGCATGACGCGGCCCCGAAGAGAGTCGATAACAGTACCAAGTATGTGGCCCGAAAATCGTAAATGAAATCATAGTAGTCTATATAAAGCGGGAGACACGTATGATAACCAAACTACGATTCCACAATAATATAAGCGATCGAGGACTCGCCTCAAAGTCATCACTCAAATATAACTATGGGTCTCACGCCACAACATCAATCATGCACATGGAATACCTTCCTCGCCGGCGGTCTATGATATAAAAGCACCAAGGAATACACATGAACACCAGGTCCCACCTGTGTCATAATAAAACCGTACGGGGTAAGTACGAAGGCATAGCCGACTACTAAAACCCACAGTACCAACAAGGTCATAAACTGTATCACGAGGTCTGTCTAGACCGCCACATGATCGAAGCTGGCCACTCGCCCGCAGTATCAAATGTGCGCGTCTAGTCCTGGAACTTCCCGCAGCTCCGCATAGGCCACTCACATAGGCCCGCATGAGGTATTCCCCGCATCGAGGGTAGCTACTCCCCGGCATCGTCCTGGACTCGCAGTCCGCATGGCCACATAGACCGCATGGCCATAAAGACCGCACACTAACCTGGAACTCTCGTAGCTCCGCATAGGTCCCCTGGACCCGCATGAGGTATTCTCGAATCATAGTCACACAGACTGCCTGAGGTATACCCCGCATCGGAGGGCAGCTTAACCCCCGGTATCATGTCAAGAGGTGAGTGGTACAATACTATCATAACAGCTTATCGTTAAACAACATAAGCACAATCAAGGGAAACCCCTTTACACAAAATCACAAGATACTAACACACGTAGCATCCTAACATGTTTACTTATCAAATAAACAAGAAAGTATTACAAGGCTATCACAAACCAACACAATCAAGTTATTCACACAAGGTACTTTCTACTTTATGTTAACAAGTTCGGGTTTTTTTATCCCCAAAGTACTTCATACATTAACTCTTTAAAAGATTCGTTTCATTCACAAAAGTCACACAATACCCGTAGTATAAAAATAGAGTGACTATCTTTTTAAGTAAACCAAAACACTTCCCTTTGTAAAATCAAGTAACAACATTATTTTCCAAACGTTCAAGTTTGCCTAATTTCAAATGCTCAAGTTTCTCATTTTCGAAAGGTTTCGTAGTTCATAGTTTTAATCACTTAATAATATAATTCTCCTTTAAAACAATTTGAGAAACATATGCCTTATGTGTGAGTAGGTTATTCTTGTTTATAACAATCTTATTAAAGCATCCATGATCTAGGAAATGTAATATCATTTTGTCTCATCTTAGCTTCTACGCAGATGGAGGTTTCTACTGGTTTTAATAATACTTAATCTGTCAATACATTTCCCTTTATTAAGCTATGATGATTTGTTCGATACTTATTATGATTTCCAAATCAAGAAACATTATTCCTTTTAAAAACCAAATACTCATCACTCACGAATGAGGTTTCACACTTTTTAACAAAATTCATATTAATTCAATTAAGTCAAGTCTCTTATCTTTTAAGATCAAGTCTCTTAACTTCTACAATCAATAAACCATTCTTTTTATCTCTCTTAAGTCGTTATACCTAACTTCCCATAAAGCTGGTATAACTCTTAAGCTTTTAAAACCAAGTATCACTCTTCTTTCAAAAAGGTTTCTTAATTCTTTTGAAATACTTCCAGATTCTTATTATTTAAACTCAATCAAAAGACATCGGAGTAAAAACCACGTTCAGTTAACACACGTACGTCTACCGTACTATATATATTTTCTTTTAAAAATATCATGCTCAAGAGGATAGGAAGAATCACATACCTCGCGACGATTATCGACAATTAGCAAAACGCTCCACGGCTATAACCCGGCTAGCCTTGTCCACCATTCAAGTAGAACATGCTACTCGCAGAACATTCAACCTATAAAGGCCATATACGTCTATCAACGTCTAGACTACTCTGTAGAATATTCTAGCGGGGGTTCTCTATTCTCTGAAAATCGGGCGACTTCCCTACCCGTTAAGCTACACAAGTCTACTGTAAATACAGTCCTATGTAAGTACAGTTCAATTCTTCTTCTTTAATATACTTCTAATGTGATTTCAATTCAATTCTCTTCTCTTATACCATCCTTCTATAAATCTTATATTCATTTCTATACTACTACAGTATGTAATTTCCAATTACAATAGAAGGACAGGAGTATTTACCTCGGTAAGCCCAAAATTATCCAAGTTCAAATGTCGATCCTGAGCAACGTTTAGCTCCTACTATGGGCGCTCCAACCCGCTCCAAACAACCCTTAGAAGTTCTACGCAACTTCTTCTTAATACTTCAACCGGCTATGAAGATTTTCCTTAGGGTTTCGTTTTGTGACTGAAGGGAAGTATAATAGTATTTCTGGGCTTTTAGTATAGGGGTAACCTTGGAATACTACAAGGTATTTGGGCCAAGGTATTTTGGAATAGTAACAATACTTGGAGAATACTTTTCTACCAAGGGAGGGGGGTGTATTTACGAGAACAACTCTCAAGAGGGGGGGGGGATACTTTCGGCCAAGGCTTTCTCAAAGGGGGGAGGGGTGCTCTTTGGACGAGAGCAACAAGAAGGGGGGGAGGATTTTCAAGACTTGAAATCTCTAAGTGTGGATGAAGAAGTCTTCAACTAAGGGGGGGTATTTATAGGGCCTTCAATGGCCAAGATTAAGACAAGTGGTGGGCAAGTGGAGGGTGAGGATTTGGACAAGTGTTGTGTGGGTCCCACTTGCTCATCAACTACACAAAATATCTTACCAAACATTGACCAAATGTTTTAGGCCACAAAAACATTAAAAACGTGCCAACCACTCCCTTAGGTTGCCGTCCACTTGAGGGCCAAGTGTCGCCCTCTCGTTGGTCCAAAATATTTCATCTCTCGGAAAAATCCGCAAAAATAATAAATGTTGCAACCGTAATTTTCCCTTCGCAAAGTTTGGAAAACGTATCGTCGGAAAACGATTCTTTTCGTGGGTTGTGAACAAATTTCGTCCCTTGCCTAACTTAAGGCTTAAACTTTTGTACGTACGCCCTCACGTACATACTCTGAAAATATGGGGTATAACAGGATTATAGTTGTTATAATCGATTGAGGCTATATAACATGTTAGAATAACAATTTGGATTGAAAAGGAATTGGAATGAACTTTATGTTGTTACACATTTTGAGCCGAGAATTGCCTTATTCTTTGGACAGTTTCGTATTAATTGTGGGGCAGAATTTTACACGTCATGTTAAGGCGTGTAATCCCCTTTGGTTAGATGAATTGATTGAGCCTTAAATGTGGCGTTTGGTTATTGATTTACGGGTCTTGGAAAAGGTGGAAAAGTGCGTAGAAACAAAGGAAGTGCTGTCCGATTTTCCATAGAATTTGGTGACTTTACACTTAGTATGATTCTACGTTAAAAAGTGAGGAGTTGATAGACAAGTTAGGATTAATATAGGTTGAAGTACTACGAGTAGCGTATTCTACTTAAAGGATAGAATAGCTATCAAGGTTGAAGTACTTTGGAGCATTTTGCTACTTGTCGATAATCGTCGCGAGGTATGTGAACCTCTTCCTCCTTTTGGCATGGTTCTATGTATGAAATATACACATAGTGTTATTTCATGATTCCTTCTACTCTTGGCAGTTAAGAGGTATGTATGTTGATTTACTTTATGTGAAAGTTATGTCTAAGTTATCCTAAGTTCTTACCAAGACTTATGGGGGATGTTGGTAAGAGTCGTTATGAGGTAAATGGAAGTCAAGTTGACTTTGCTAAGTTACTGCACGAATGAGAATAAGTATCGAACAAACCATTGCAGCGCTAATAAAAAGAAAATGTATCGACAATCAATTAAACTAAAATGAGTAGAATCCTCCATATGCATAGAAACTAAGATAAGACAAAATTGTATTACATTTTCTAGATCATGGCTGCTTTAATAAGATCGTTATAAACAAGTATAACCTATTCACAACGCATAAAAGTATATGTTACTTAATTTAAAGAGTTTACGTATGAAGTTTTAAGACTATGAACCTTGAATTCTTAAAAGGTTAAGAGACTTTATTTTTCAAGTTATGGGACTTGATTCTTAAAGGAAGGAATAACTTGATATTCCAAGTTAAGAACTTGATTTCTTAAAAGTTAAGAGACTTGAAGTATTTTGAAAGCTATGTAACTTGATTTGAAAGTATAAGTCTCTTGGTTAAAAAAAGGAATGAATTTGTCTAAAGACATAAAAAGTTATAACGGCTTTATGGGAAGTTGGTTATAACAACTTTATGGAAGGTTAAAAGAATGGTTTTCTCTAGTAATGTAAACAAAGAAATGACTTGAAATAAAGAAGGGCAATTTGATTTAAAGGTACCAATTGCTTAAAGTTTTAAAGTAAGGGTCACTTGATTTAGAAGCATAGAAATGTATTTCTAAAAATGTAGTGACTTGTTTGAAATGTAGAACATGTCTCGATACTACGGGTGTTAGTATCTTGGGGATTTATATGAAAAGGAGTCTTTTGAAAAGAATGGAAGTACATATTACCTTGGGATAAATTCCCGGATTTATTTTTAATGACATGTTAGTGCCTTAAGTTTGAATAAAATGAGAATGCTTAATAATTAAGACTAATAAGAAGTTAAGGGATTTCTTAACTTGCTATGTTATGTATGATAAGACGGTGGTGCTTATGTTATTATGATAAGCCGGTGGTGCTTATGTTATGTATGATAGCCGGTTGTGCTAGTGATGTATTGTTTCATTACGGGGTCATTCCCCGGGCTTGCTGCATATGCATATTTCTTGGATTTGCTCCCCATGATGCGAGGAATACCTCAAGCGAGTCCGTAGGGCTTATGCGGGTGAAATAGTCCTATGCAGGGCGGACCAGTCCTATGCGAGGAGATTACCTCATGTGGGTCCATGCGACCTATGCGGGCGGGTACAGTCTATGCGAGGAAATTACCTCATGCGGGTCCATACGGCCTATGCGGGTGAAATAGTCCTAGGAGTAGGATTGCCAAATGATACTATGGGCAGGTGACCCTAAGTTGATCATAAGCTTCCTATTTTTATGCAGTATACCTTTATGAGCAGACTTATATGACTTTATCGCATCCCAGATTGGGCCGGGCACTATACCTTTATGGGCAGACTTATGTGACTTTATCGCGTCCCAGATTGGGCCGGGCAATATACCTTTATGGGCAGACTTATGTGGCTTTATCGCGTCCCAGATTGGGCCGGGCAGTATACCTTTATGGGCAGGCTTTTGTATGACTTCGTCGTGTCCCGCAAATGGGTCGGGTTACGTTATTACGTATGGATAATCAAAGTGAACTCCAAAATAAGGCGTCCCTCCATAAAGGTCCGGATTATGTTATGCAAGATAAGTAAGTTATATGGTAATGAACTTGATGATTTTTCCTAAGTATGTACGTAAGAATTTGACTATAACTCTTATTGAAAAATGGGAAAAGATAATAATGTGCGATTAAGTTCATGAGTTGAAATGGCATGGTAGGATCTGGTATTTACTTTTTATACTTGCCCCTGTCATTCTTTTGTACAGTTATGATCTGTTTACTGTACCTTATTTCCGTTCCATATTCGGTACCTGTGTACTGACCCCCTTCGGGGGTTGCGTTCATGTCCACAGGTTTAGGTACACAGTTGTGGATCTGCGGGCTTAGGATCCTGGTTCAGCATTTTGAGATGGCTCCAATGTTCCGGAGCTTGTCATAATGGCTATGTATATTCAGGGGTACGACGGGGCCTTGTCCCGTCATAGTATTTGTCCAAAATCTTAGAGGTCTGTATTCATATGTGGGCTGGACTGGCTAGAGTTATAATTACATTATTGAATAGTGTAGGCCCTTTTGGGTGATTTATATTATGGCAGCCTTATCGACTTTGCCTTTGTTTAAAAAAAAAAAAATGTGTTACTTATCTTTCGCGGTTATTTTATATTGTATGAATAGAAGGGTGCCCAGGTAGGGCACCAATCGCGGGCCCGGGGTCGGGTCGTGACAGACAATAACCAACGAATTTCATTTACACCAAATCTGTTCCAAATCGGTTTTAGCCCCAAAAATGGCTCAAACGATTTTTATTTTTCATTTTTTTTAATACAAGTTCATCCATACATTATAACAATAAGTAATATCCAATTACTTTAAAAGAAGGACTTTTACCTCATTTTTTTGCCCAAAAACACCCCAAAATAACCCGATCTTTATTGGTACGCAGTTTTCATTTCGCTCCACTTCTTCAAGTTCCAATCACATATATGTATCCCCTACAACCTTAGGATCAACTTCTCTTCACGTTTCGCTTCCAAAAAGTCGACGAAAAACCCCTAGGGTTTCATTCTATTTTCGGCCCAACCTAGATTTAGGGGTTAAGGGTGCTTAATCTTGGAAAGAAAATACTTTGATCTTGTTCTTGTTGGCTATGGTGATTTCGAAATATCTAGGTTAAGGAGAGATGAGGGTTTGTATGGATGAAGGTCTTATGTTCCAAGTCTTCAAGACTTATCTATATATACTAAGGTGGAGTCTTTGCAAGACAAGTGGAGAGGGCACTTGCTCTCCTCCTATTGGTCAAGAATTCTCTTCACAAAAATAATATCCCACCCTTAGCCAACTTTTCTCAAAAATTTCGATGGCCCTATACCATACAACACCAAGACTTAATAATTTAACACTTAGTCCATACTTCTATTGGAAAGAATTCAATTATTGGAAAGAATTCAATTACTAGAATTAATTCTTGTCATCACATTAATCTCGAAAATTTTCCGTATAAGAAAATGTAAAAATCCTTTCCTTTCGACATTCCAATCTTAATTCTATAATCATGTTCTCACTTAGTAGCTATGGAAATACGGGGTGTAACAGTTGCGTTCATGCCGCATGTAGGGGTAAGCAGGTTGTGGATCCTCACTCTTAGGATCACTGATCAGTTGTCAGAAGCTCCATTTCTCCGGAGGCTTGTCTTTTGGTACGGTTTCTCTGATGTTGTAGATTTATGTACATTCAGGGGTATGGCGGGGCCCTGTCCCGTCACAGTTGTTATTCTTAGAGGTCTGTAGTCATATCTTGTGGATTGGGTTGTAAGAACAAAGATGTAACTGTTTTTTTTTTGGGTTATGTATATTTTTTCGGAAGGTGGCCTTATCGGCTAGCCTGTTGATATTTACTGTCTAGTATTTTATGAGTTTATGTATGTTCCGCTGCTATTCTCTGATGTATACCTGTAAGGGGTGCCCAGGTAGGGCACCAGTCGCGGGCCCGGGGTCGGGTCGGGTCGTGACACTTTAATAATTGCTTAGAAGGTATGAAACCGTGGAACGAATCCACATCAAGGCTTTATATATGTACTAACTTGGAATATTCAGGAAGTAATGAATTGTCTGAGATTGTGATAGACTTTTGAAAGAGATCATGTTCAATTGACTTAATGGCATACTATGTTGTAGACTAAGCTATGTTATATGCTTAAGTGATAATCACGAATAATATTGGTATGGAGTAAATAGAGTTGTTACGATTAAGACAACATGACTTTGAGATTATGAGAAGTTATCTTACCCATATGTGGGGTGAGATAATATAAGCTTGGGACATGGAATAATTGAGAATCATAGAATATTAGATAACCGTTCAGACCATAGATACAAGGCCTTCTTGAGTAAAAGACTTTACTGTTGATTTTGGTTAAGGTACATGGTATATGTGAAGTATAATGACCAAGTTGGATGTAGTAACTCCAAGGATTCGAAAACAGAAGCAATATTTGAAATTATGTACGTATACTATAATAAGTTTGGAAGTACGAGAAGGGTACGACAAGTAAGAAAAGGAGCGAACAGGTGTTAAAAGAATTGAAGTGTTTATAGTTATGACTTATGAAGATACGAAAAGAGAAGGATGTTACACCCCGTAGTTCCAAGACATGTATTTGAGAACGTAAGTAAGGAAGTAAGACTTCAACGTCGGAAGATAGTATAGCTACATTTTCTTAAGGAATTAATTCGAAAATATGAATACGACAATTTGATTACTCGGAGTTCAATTCTCCTAATTGGAGTCACGGAATTAGTTTTGGATTTTGAAGTCTCGTATTTGGTCATGTGGGGCCCACTGGAAATTTTACGATGTCGTGGGGCCCACGTGATTTTGTGATATTTTGGCCAAGTATAGAATTATTTTGTGAAAGAATTATTTTGGACCAATAGGAGGGTGACACGTGTCACCCCCCACTTGTCTTGCAAGACTTTGACTCACATTAGATATTTTGAGACTTGAGGACAAGTGGACATGGGTCCCACTCCACTTGGCATTACACTTGGATAAATATCCAAGTCTTGCAAGACTTAGACATTATTCACTTATCAATTTAGCTCTCATCTTCTCCCTTTGAGCTCCATTTTCGAAAATATCCATAGCCAAAGATCAACAAGTGTTGACAAGTTTCTTTCTCCAAGATTAGCTCCTAAACCAAGTGCTAAAACAAGTTAACTCTCCAAACCCTCCAAATCTTGTGTTGGCCGAAAATGAGGGTGAAACCATAGCTTGATTCGTCGACTTTTTGGAGGTAAAACGTGAAGGGAAGTTGGTTACAAGGTTGTAGGGGATACATATATGTGATTGGAACTTGAGGAAGTGGAGCGAAAAGAAAACTGCGGGCCAATCTTTCCCGGACTATTTTTACCGATTTTGGAGCCAAAAATAAGGTAATGGCTCTTCTTCTTTTAAAGTAATTGGATATTACTTATTGTTGATGTGTATGGATAAACTTGTACAAAAAAGAATGAAGATTAAAAATGTTACACCCCGTAAGTCCAGGACATGTTTAAGAGAATGTACGTAAGGAACACAAGACTTGAGAAGGGTACGAAAGGAAGAATTGTTTTTCCGACGGAAAATCTTCCGAACGTCGGAAAGGAGGAATGTTCGTTGGTGAGAATTAGATTCTCAAAATGCATTAATTGAAGAGTATGAAACTTATTATCATTATGGAAATTTATTTTTTACGTTTTGTGGGACCCACGAGGGTTACAGAATTTTATGGACGAATGGGAGGGCGACACGTGGCACCCCCCACATTGGTCTTGGACGAAATTGAAGCAAGGGTAAAATGGTCATTTGACCAATGTATAGATGACAAAGTCTTGCTAATTAAGAGCTTGATATTGTTGACTAAGTCCAAGGGCCACTTGGCTTGATCTCTTCCCTCCAAACTTTACAAGTGTTATAATCTAGACCCTCCAATGTATTATATAAGCACACTTGTAGCAATACAAGTCTTCCAACACTTAGAAAATTTCACAACATTCTTGTTCATAGTAGTGTGCTCTCGGTTTTGAGCATTTTCCACACAAAAAAGTTTGCAAATGTGGATCATAATTCACAAGACTTTAACCCAAGGTTCCTAAGGGTATTGTAAGGATATCTCAATAGAAATATCCAGGAAAAACCGCATTTTTACGTTAGTCGCAAGGCGGAAACCCAAGGTGTTCTTCAACTTTGAAGTTGAAAATAGAAGAGGAGTTTTTCACAAGCTTCTAAGGGTTGTAAATAGCGGATTGGAACGTCAAGAAAAGGAGTTGGAGTTGCTAAGGATCGACTTAGGGTTTTGGATCATTTTGAGCTTAAGGAGGTAATAATCTCCGTATTGCTATTATAATTCAAGATTTCATGTTGTAGTAGTTAGAAATGATCATGTGGATTATATTATGAAGAATGATATGTGTTATGGAATATTTGGATGGAATCCAAAAGTTGCATGATTTAGCCTTTAAGTTTGTAATTCAATTTAGTTACTAGTTTAGTCGTCGCATGTTATCTAAAGAATTGATTAAGGTGGTTATAATTGCTAAGTTGTTTATGACTATATAACATGTTAGACCTAAGAAGTTGGATTGAAAATGAATTGGAAAGGACTTTGTGTTATTGAATAAGTTAGCCGAGAATGGCCTTGATTAAGGACTTAGTTGGTATTAATTGTGGGGCGGAATTTTACACGTATTGTAAGGCGTGTAATCCCCTTTGATTTGGTTGTTGTATTGAGCCTTAAATGTGGCGTGTTTGGTTATTGAATTCGGCCTTGAAAAAGGTGGCAAAGTATGTAGAAACAAAGGAAGTGATGTCCGACTTTCCGTAGAATTTAGTGACTTTGCACTTAGAATATTCTACGTTTGAAGCTAGAGGTTTAATGGACGTATTATGGTCATTATAGGTTGAAGTACTAAGTATAGCGTATTCTACTTGAAGGATGGAATAGCTATCAAGGTTGAGGTACTTTGGAGCATTTTGCTATTTGTCGATAATCGTCGCGAGGTATGTGAACCTCTTCCTTCTTTTGACATGATTCTATGTATGGAATATACATGTGGTACTATTTCATGATTCCTTCTACTCTTAGAAGTTAAGAGGTATGTATGTTGATTACTCTACGTAAAGGTTATGTCTAAGTTATCCTAAGTTCTTACCAAGTCTTATGGGGATGTTGGTAGAGTCGTTAGGAGGTATTTGGAGCCAAGTTGACTTGGCTAAGATTCTGACACAAATGAGAATAAGTATCGAACAAGCCCTGCAGCGTTAATAAAGGAAAATGTAATGACAATCAATTAAGTTAAAAATGAGTAGAATTCTCCATAGAAGCTAAGATAAGACAAAATTGTATTACATTTTCTAGATCATGGCTACTTGATTAAGATCGTTATAAATAAGTATAACTTATTCACAACACACCAAAGTATATGTTACTTAATTTATAAGAATTTACGTATGAACTTTTAAGACTATGAACCTCAATTTTTTTAAAAGGTTAAGGGACTTTATTTTTCAAGTTATGGGACTTGATTCTTAAAGGAAGAAATGAATTGATTTAAAAGTATAGAATACTTGATTTGGAAAGTATTGATTTCTTGCCATTCTAAAATTAAGAAACTTGTTTTCTTAAAAGTTAAGAGACTTGAAGTATTTTGAAAGCTATGTGATTTGATTTGAAAGTATAAGTCTCTCGGTTATAAAAGGAATGAATTTGTCTAAGACATAAAGAGTTATAACGGCTTTATGGGAAATTGGTTATAACAACTTTATGGAAGATTAAAAGAATGGTTTTCTTCAGTAATGTAAGCAAAGAAATGATTTGAAATAAAGAAGGGCAAATTGTTTTAAAGGTACCAATTGCTTAAGGTTTTAAAGAAAGAAGTCACTTGATTTAGAAGCCTGTAAATGTATTTCTAAAAGGTATTGTGATTTGTCTTGAAAAGTAGATATGACTTGATACTACGGTTATTAGTATCTTGGAAGTTTTATTTGAAAAAGAGTCATTCTAAAGGAGTAGAGGTACGTAGTACGTTGGGTTAAATTCCCGGATTTTATAATGACATTATCGCGTCCCAGAAATGGGCCGGGCAGTATACCTTTATGGGCAGACTATATGACATTATCGCGTCCCAGAAACGGGTCGGGCAGTATACCTTTATGGGCAGACTATATGACATAATCGCGTCCCAGAAATGGGCCGGGCAGTATACCTTTATGGGCAGACTATATGACATTATCGCGTCCCAGAAATGTGCCGGGCAGTATACCTTTATGGGCAGACTATATGACATTATCGCGTCCCAGAAATGTGCCGGGCAGTATACCTTTATGGGCAGACTATATGACATTATCGCGTCCCAGGAATGGGCCGGGCAGTATACCTCTATGGGCAGACTTATGTGACTTTATTGCGTCCCAGATTGGGCCGGGCAGTATAGGCGTCCCTCCATAAAGGGCCGGTTTATGTTATGCAAGGTAAGTAAGTTATATGGTAATGAACTTGACGGTTTTTCCTAAGCATGTACGTAAGAATGTGAATATAACTTTTATGTAAAAATGGGAAAATGTCACGACCCGATCCCGGGCCCGTGACTGGTGCCTTACCCCGGGCACCCTAGTGATACAACATCAGAGAAAATCAGCGGAAATAAAAACTTAAACATGAAACAAGAGATATGATAATAAAACAGGCCAACCAAACGGTTACCTTCTTGTATATATAGCTAAAAACTTGAACAGTTACATCCTTACAAACCTTGCCCACAACAGTACTACAGACCTCTAAGAGTTTTTATACAACATGACGGGACAGGGCCCCGCCATACCCCTGAATGTACAAGTATCTACAGTGACAGGGGACTATACCAAAAGATAAGCTTAGGAGGAAACTGAGCTTCCAATCTGTTGAACGTGATCCTATGAGCGAGGATCAACAATCGGTGTACCTCTACTGCGGCATGAACGCAGCCCCGAAGGAGGTCGATCTAACGGTACCAAGTATGTGGCGAAAAATACTGTAAATGAAATCATAGTAGTCTATATAAAGCAGGAGACATGTATGATAACCAAACTACAGTCCACAATAAATAAGCAGTCACGTAAGTCAGGGACTCACGCCCTCAAAGTCAATCATGCCCGTGGAATACCTTCCTCACTGCCGGCAGTCTATGATATAATAACACCAAGGAGTACACATAAACACGGGTCCCAGTCGCCAAAACCGTACGGGGCAAGTACGAAGGCTAACTACCAGATACCAAGGCCGCATCATCAACTGACCGGGGCAAGTACGAAAGCCAACTACCAGATATCAAAGCCGTACTAACAATACTATACAACCCAACCACGAAGCTGATACGGGGCAAGTACGAAAGCCAACTACCAGATACCAAAGTCGTGTCACGTGGCGGCCGGGGCAATCTGAGGGCTAACTACGGATACCAAGGCCGTATCACGAGACTTCGCCACGAGCGTCACGGGGCAAGTGCAGCAACTACCAGATACCAAAGCGTGTCACGTGGCGGCCGGGGCTAGTATGAGGGCTAACTACCAGATACCAAGGCCGTATCACGAGACTTCGCCACTAAACTGAACGGGGCAAGTGCGAAGGCTAACTACCAGGTACCAAGGCCGAATCAGCCACGAGACGGGGCAAGTACGAAAGCCAACCACTAGATACCAAGGCCGAATCAGTAAAACCTCATGGAGAGCTAGTCCATGGAATAACGCTATCAACAGGAGCGCACCCGTGGAATCCTCCGTCACTGCCGGTACGTCCAAGTAAGATCATAACAAATCAACCGGCCCTCCATTGAGAGACGCGGTGGTATAGAAATACAATACTTGCACAACAAGGCTATCACACGCAAACATAGGTAAGTTACACCTAACTCGAGGTACTTTCATTTTTATGCCAAAGTCCAGGTTTTAATTGTTATACCCCGTATTTCCAGAGTATGTACGTAAGGGAATACGTACAAAAGTTTAGCCTTAAAGATTAGGCCAAGTTCGAAATTGTGCACAACTCGCTTAAAGAATCGTTTTCCGACGAAACGTTTCCACTTTCGTAGGTAAATTAGGCTATGCCATTTCTATTTTTGCGGATTTTTCAGAGACGAAACATTTTGGACCAACGGGAGGCGACATGGCACCCTCCAATTGGTGGACTTCAAATCGTCCATTTGGACGAATTGGCTAAGCAATGGCACGTTTTTGTGCCTTGTGCACAAGTCGAGAGTTGGTAGGATATTTGGGTATAGTTAATCCTCACCCTACACTTGCCTTGCACTTGTCTAAATCTTGGCCATTGGTTGGCCACTTCGACCTATAAATACCCCCTTAAGATGAAGAGTTCTTCATCCACAAAGCTTTCCAAGTCTTGAAAATCCTCTCCTCTCCTTTGTAGATCTTTTCGTCCAACACTCCTTCCTCCTTGTGAAGGCCCTTGGCGAATACCCCCTCTAGCCTAGTAGTTTGGCGAGGCCCCTAGCCTAGCCAAAAATCTACCCCCTCCTTGGTAGAAAAGTTGCCTTCTTGTATCGTTATAATGCCCAAATACCTAGCCCAAATACCTTACTACTTAGTAGAAGTTGTGAAGAACTTCTAAGGTTTCCTGAGCATACAACTTAGGAGCGAAACCTTGCTCGGTGCGACTTTTCTAGGATATTATTGGGCTTACCGAGGTAACTAATCCTAACCCTCTTTTGAATTAGAGAATACTTCTTGTAGTAGTATTAGAATAAGTATCAAATACTTAGAAGAATATCACGAATAGAATTGAACTGTTACCACGTAGAAGGGTTTAAAGAAGAATAATCAAATCAGTACTTACATAGAATTTGTTTTCACGATGAACTTATATAGCTCAGGGTAGGGAAGTGCTGCCCGACTTTCCGTAGAAATATGAACCCTCTGTTTAGAATGACCTTGAGTAGTCTTTGATAGATATCTGTGACTATTATGGTGACTCTGTGCGACATATTCACTTGGCGGTGGTTTTATTTGAGAAGGTATGTGATTCTTCCTAAAGCATGATATTTTACAATATATATATAGTGCGGTGAGCGTACATGTGTTAATCGAATAATAACTACGGCAATGTCTTTGACTTAAGCACGAATAATACTTACGGCAATGCCTGGCTTAAGCTCGAATAACACTTACTACGATGCCTCGGCTTAAGCTTTGAATAATAAAGATCGAAAGCATTTCAAAAGAATCTTGAATCATTTTTATGAAGAGAACTAACTGGTTTTTAAAACAGAAGCTTAAGAGTTATACTAGCTTTATGGGAAGTTGAGTATAACCACTTAAGATTGATAAAAGAAACAAGTTTGACTATGTGTGTATAATAGACTTAAATTGAATTGTTAAAAGAATAACAAGATGGTTTGATAAGTAGACATGATATGATGCTATGTGTGTTAGTGTCTTGTAACGTTTGTGAAAAAGAGTATTCTTGTTGTGCTTATGTTGTTTAAAGATAAGTACATTACGTTAGTGTACCATCACTCACCTCTTGAGATGATACAGGGGTTAAGCCCTCCGACGCGGGGTAGACTCGGTGATGCAGGACCATGATTCGAGAATACCTCATGCGGGTCCGAGGGCCTATGCGGAGCTACGAGTTCGAGGTTAGTGTGCGGGGTTATGCCTCATGCGATGCGGTGGCCCGTGCGGACAACGAGTCGGGGCGATGCCGAGGTAGCTACCCTCGATGCGGGGTTATACCTCATGCGGGCCCGTGAGCGGCTATGCGGACTCGGAGTCGAGATTAGGCTTGCAGAGTGATAATCTGAGGCGAGTGGCCTGCCGAATCATTCGCAGCCTAGAAAAGACCTATTACGATTTACCTATTGTTGCTCTTGTTTGTGATGTGGCACTATGCGGGTTCCTTAGTTGTTTCATACATACTTGCAAAAGCTGTTTTAAAATGATATGTTTCATTTAAGTATTTCTGATTTCATATACTTAGTACTGTTGTATTGACCTCCTTGGGGGCTGCGTTCATGCCGCAGTAAGAGCGGCAGTGCTAGATCCACATTCTTAGGATCTACGTTGGTGTCGGAGCTCCATCTTTTAGGAGGCTCTACTTTTGGGTATGATCTCTGTTGTAGATAGTTTTATGCTGATCGAGGTATGGCGGGGCCCTGTCCGCCATAGTTGTATATTTCCTTAGAGTGCGTAGTCATGTTGAGCGATGTCGGATGTAGCGCTAAACCATGTTTATATATGTATGCGAAAGCGATGTTTTCTCACATAAACTGTGTCCTATTTTATAAACTGTTTCATGTCTTGCTTTATATTTCCGCTGATTACTCTGATGTATGACTACTTGGGTGCCCCGGTAAGGCACCAGTCACGGGCCCTGGAACGGGTCGTGCCACGAGACGGGGCAAGTACGAAAGCCAACCACTAGATACCAAGGCCGAATCAGTAAAACCTCATGGAGAGCTAGTCCATGGAATAACGCTATCAACGATGGCGCGCGTGGAATCCTCGTCGCTGCCGATGCGTCCAAGTAAGATCATAACAAATCAACGGCCCTCCATTGAGAAGCGGTGGTATAGAAATACAATACCGACAACAAGGCTATCACGCAAAACATAGGTAAGTTACACCTAACTCGAGGTACTTTCATTTTTATGCCAAAGTCCAGGTTTTAATCCCCAAAGTACTACGTACGTTAAATTCTTTTAAAAGACTTATTTCTTTTACAAAGGTCACCCGATACCCGTAGTATTAAAATAGAGTGACTAACACTTTTAAGTAAAACAACACACTTTCCTTTTTAAAATCAAGAACAACATTCTTTTTCAAAAGTTCACGTTTGCCTAATTTCAAATACTCAAGTCTCTTATTCCCGAAAATCAATATAACATTATTTCTTTTAAAACCCCAATTACCCATTTCTCATAAAAGCGGTTTCACAACTTTTTAACACGAACCAAGTCATTACTAATTCACATCAAGTCATTTATCTTTTAAAAACCACCAACCATTCCTTTACCCACATAAAGTTGTTATAACAAACTTCCCATAAAGCCGTTATAACACTTTATGTTGTAAACCAACTAAATTCACTTAACACATGTACGTCTACCGTACTACATAGTTCACAACATATCATGCTAGAAAAGATAGGAAGAGGTTCACATACCTCGCGACGATTATCGACAATTAGCAAAACGCTCCACGTACTCTAACCTTGCTCGCCTTTTCCACCCTTCAAGTAGAATACGCTACTCGTAGTACTTCAACCTATAAAGGCCACAAAACGT
The DNA here is from genome assembly GCA_029844215.1 of Przewalskia tangutica. Classification (NCBI taxonomy): domain Eukaryota; kingdom Viridiplantae; phylum Streptophyta; class Magnoliopsida; order Solanales; family Solanaceae; genus Przewalskia; species Przewalskia tangutica. The sequence continues at coordinate 96,044,283 of CM056721.1, forward strand.
CTATCAACCTCTAGATCTCTTCGTAGAATAATTCTAGATACAAGATTCCTTATTCTACGGAAAATTCAAGACCTCCCCGCAACCACATAAATCTCCTCCTCTAACGAGGCCTGCTACCAAACCAACAATCCCAGGGGGGGTTACACGTCTAACCGGACGTGTACAATTCTACTCCACAATAATACTACAAGTCTACTGTAAATACAGTCCTATGTAAATACAGTTCAATTCTTATCCATATTCATTCTACATATAGTATTCTCAACTATACATTACAACAATATGTAATTTCCAATTACAATAGGGGGTAAATATCATTACCTCGATAAGCCCAAAATTATCCAAGTTTTATAAGTCGATCCTGAGCAACGTTTAGCTCCACTTCCTTATGCTCCAACCCGCTCCAAGCAACCCTTAGAAGTTTCTAAACAACTTCTCTTAACACTTCAACTCCAAAAAGTGAAGAACACTTAGGCTTGTTCTTGCCATGCTCTCGCCCAAGGGGGGTAATTTAGGGGCTAGGGTGTGAAATCTTTTCTAACTTTTGGTTACTAATCTTCCTAATACACTAAGGAAGAACACTTAAAACTTTTAGAATTTTTGGACAACAATTTGGTCAAGAACTTAGCCAAAAACCGAGAGCACTCACTAAAGGGGAGGGAGTATTTTCAAGCTTGGAAATCTCTAATTGTGGATGAAGTCTTGCAAGCTCAAAGGGTCTATTTATAGAACAATCAATGGCCAAGATGAAAGCAAGTGTATGGTGAGGATTAGGGACAAGTGTGTGTGAGTTCTTCCAACCAAATGTCCACCACAACTTTGTGACAAGTGTCCACCACAACAATGAGACATGTGGCTAGCCACATGTCTCAAAAACGTCCAAGGCCACACTATTTTCGGCCATAGGGCCACATGGGGTGCCATGTGTCGCCCTCCTACTCGTCCAAAATATTTCATCTTCCGAAAATATCCGTAATGCCACAAATTTCGAAAATAAAGTGGGCCCTACAACCGTAAATTCCTCCCGCGGGCCCCACGTGACCAATTCCGGAAATAAAATTCCATAATTCTCAAATATCCCAAAAAGTCCGAATACCAAATCTGGGAATCCAATTCCCATTAACGAACCTTTTTCCTTCACAAAATCCGGAAACTTTTCCGTCGAAAAATCACATCTTTCTTCCTTTCAAATTTTAATGTCGTATTCTCGTACGTACGTCCTTGTATACATACTCTGGAACTACGGGGTGTAACATTCTTCCCCCCTTAGAAACATTCGTCCCGAATGTTCTTTCTAAGTCTCCAAACATGCTTGCGCCGACATAGTCTTCCCTACTATACTTACGAAACCAATTATGCCACACATGGCCATAATACGACATACGCGCAAAAATTCACATCCAAGCCAACGAAGAATTATCTCTAAAGTGTATAACAATACCATTAGCTCCACCCATGGTCCAAAGGATACTTTTTCACATCTTTACTTATAAAAAGGACACTTCCATCTTCTTAACACATCTACGCCTCTTTTCTTACTCGTCGTACCCTCCTCGTACACTCGAACTCTTCCTAATATACTTACCACATTTCTGTCATTGCTTCGGTTTTCAAAATCTCGGGGTTACTATCTCCAACTTGGTCATCATTAACTGGGAACACTCTGGATGGATCTCCGATACTCTTCCGAAACATAGCAATATGGAATCTCGAGTCTTGCCTCCTAAGTCGGACGGCAGTGCTAACTTATAGGCAACCTGGCCTATTCTACAATGATCTGAAAAGGCCCAAAGTACCTCGGGCTAAGTTCCCCTGCTTTCCAAATCTCGTCACACCCTTTCGGGGTGGTACCTTCAAGAAGACCCACCGTCAACCTGAACTCCAAGTGTCGACGCCGATTATCCGCACTACTTACGCTGACTCGACCGCTAATAACCTCTTCTGGATAAGCTTCACCTTATCCACATCCTGCAGAATCAAGTATGGACCAACTATCTGAACCTTGCCAACATCGAACCAATCGACCGGAAACCTACACTCCCGCCCATACAAGGCTTCATAAGGCACCATCCGAATACTGAAATGGTAGCTAGTATAATACTCACTCAACAAGAGGCAAAATAATCCTCACAGCTACCCCTGAAATCAAAACACCGGCCCGTAACCTATCCTCAAATGTCTGGATAAAACGCGCTGTTCGTCCGTCGGCCCGAGGGTGAATGCAATACTGAGACTCAACTGAGCTCCTAACCCCGCCTGGTAAAACCTCCCGAAAAAGAAATAGCCATAAACTGGGCTCCACTGCCTGCCATAAAATAAAGTAGGAACCCCGTGCAGCCTTACAACCTTCCTGATATACAACATCTCGCATAACCCTCCGCCGAGTAAACAGTCCTGACTAACAGACAAGATGGGCTGACCCCATCGGCCCTACTACTGGTCGAACGCATCCACAAACTCGCACGATGGTTACCTAAACTTGGGCCCTAACACCCTCGTGACCCTATCATCTAGCGGGACCACCTCAAACTGACCCCACCACATTCCGGGCTGCGGGTTGACTCGCGATATGGCCTCAACCCGACCCACTTCGTACTAAACTCTCGTTCCCCGATCCGGAACAATCTTACCAGTTCACGTCATGAAAGCTACCACTTCCATCTCACACTACCCATGGAATTATCCCACAATATATATCACGCATACCAAGTACTTCGACAAAGACCAACCGTAAAATCATCCACTCAGGACGACCTTGCATCCAAGGTCCCAACTGTTATAAATTCTAAGGCTCCCCATTTTCTCGTCCCCAGACTTACCCATGTTTTCTAATCACAACTTACACAATGTTAACCGAACATAGCACACCACATGTATCTACCATAACGACCTAAACAAGTCTCTTAAGGCTGAAGATATCTCTGTAACTACTGCCTCACTTTCTCTTTGTCGCTCTAATCAAATCCTGCTCTGTTGGGCGCATAACTACAGAAGGTGATGAACCAGCCACTGATCCCGAAGGCTGAGTCGTAACATCCGCGCCACCTCTGGTCGGACAATTTCTCGCAAAATGGCCCTGCTGGCCGCAAGCCTAACAAGCTATCTAAGTAGTACGACACTCCCCATAAGAACACCTACCACAACGGCCATACCGAGGTGGGGGTGGCCTCCTCTGGCTAACACCCCTTCCTCTCTGAACCATCAATCGAATCGACTGGTAGGCTAAGTCATCACACATGTATCCTCCTACTAGGACATTCTCTCCTCACATGGCCCACGGCTGGTAAAACAAGCATTAGTAACAAGACGACATTTCCCGGGATGACGTCTACCGCATAGTGAACACTGAGGGGAAACTGAATCTGGCTGGCTAGAACCTATGTAAATCTGTGAACCAGAAACCCTGGAGTTCTGACCAACTCCTAAATACCCCGAACGTCCTGAAGTCTGTGGAGGCCCACTCTGTACTGGCGGAGGCGCATAACCAGTCTGCTTCTGAGAGGGTTCGCCTCGAAAGTTACCAAAGGACCCTGCTGCTCTGGCCCTCTTCTGCTGATCTTGGTTAATCCGTCGATCTCCACGTCCCTCAGTCTGCTGCGCGTAAGCCTGTACGCGGGCAATGTCCAGGTCTGACTGAAGAGCTACTCTTGTACAACTCTCTGCTAGATAATCGTCACGTCCTGTGACATATCGGTGCACTCTATCCTCCATGTCTGCCACTAACGCGGGGACCTAACGAGCCAATAAGTCAAACTCTATACTGTATTCCCGAACCGTCCGCCCGTTCTGCCTCAACCTCATAAATCTGTCTGCCCGAGCTCTCCTCATCTGCGAGGGCAAGAAGTGTGTAAGAAATGCCTCTGAGGTCTTGATCACTTTCATGATCCGCTGCAACTGTCGAATAAACTCCTGATGATCTTCCTCAGTCCTCAATCCATAGGACTCGGGTGGACTGCAACTCAAGAAGTCCTGAAGTCTCAACTATCGGATCTAGGGTGAACTATTGGTACTACCGGAACCTCCGACTCCCGTCCGTCCTCATTCCTAGCCACCAGACTAGCTAGTAACTGGGCCATCTCCTTGTAACTCATATCCTCTGTTCCTGGCCGTGGGACTAGAGGCTCAGGTATCGTGGTCTCAGTAGCTACTGCTACTGCTCTAAACTCTCCTGGGGCTAGCGGCGTCGCAGAACTCCCCGAATGAAGCGTTGTCTCAGATAATGACTGGGCCCGTGCCCTGGTAACCCTCTGTGCTCTACTCGCAGCTCCCTCTGCTGCCTTGCCCTTCTGGGCTCTGGTTGCCTTGCGTAGAGGCATAACGGGTGAAAAGGAATACGTTAGAGGGGTCCAACTTATAACACAGCTCTAAGGCACGATCTCGGAGTGAGAAGAATGGAAATCAATCCTAAATATCCTATAGCCTCCTGATTATTGGTGTGGTGCACAACACACCGATAATCAAGACTCTACTAGATACGGTCTGTAGACACTTTCCGAGGATTAACTGCTCTGATACCACTTTTGTCACGACCCGATCCGGGCGTGGATCGTGCCTTACCCGGGCACCCAAGTAGGCATACATCAGAGTAATCAGCGGAATAAAAAAACAAGACATGAAACAAGTGTAAAATGAGACACAGTTTATCTGAGAAAAAGTCGCCTTTCGGCATACATATATAAACCAAGTCTGGCAGTTACATCCCAACTGTACAATAGGACTACAGACCTCAAAGGAAGTAAACAACTATGGCGGGACAGGGCCCCGACCTACCCTGAATGTACAAAACTATCTACAACAACAGGGAGATCATACCCAAAAGTCGAGCCTCCGGAGAAGATGGAGCTCCTGACACCAAAGTAAAGATCCTAAGGATGCGGATCTAGCACCTGCTTTCCCTTACCTGCGGCATGAACGCAGCCCCCCGAAGGAGGTCAGTACAACAGGTACCAAGTATGTGAAACGGTAAAGTACTTTAAATGAAATCATATCATTTTAAAACCAATTTTACAAACATGTACGAAGCAACCAATGTAACCGCACATAGTGCCACATCACAAACAAGAGCAATAATAGGTAAATCATGGTCTTCTCTAGTCGCGAATGATCAAGCAAGGCCAATCGCTTCATAAGATCATTATGCATGCCTAGTCACGGACTCCGTAGTCCGCATAGGCCACCTAGGCCGCATGAGGTATTCCCGCATCTAGGGTAGCTACTCGCGGCATCGCCCCGACTCTCGTAGTCCGCATGGCCACATAGACCGCATGAGGTATTCCCCCGCACACTAACCTGGAACTCTCGTAGCTCCGCATAGGTCCCCTAGACCCGCATGAGGCATCCCTCGCATCGGGGGGCAGCTTAACCCCCGGTATATCATGTCAAGAGGTGAGTGGTATAATACTAACATAACGTCTTATCGTTAAACAACATAAGCACAATAAGAATAACCTCTTTATACAAACGTTTACAAGACACTAACACACATAGCATCATAATATGTCTTCTCATCCAACCATCTTACTATACTTTCCAGAAATCAATACAAGTCTTTCATAACACATAAGTAAACCGTTCCTTTTATCTTTCTTAAGTCGTTATACCTAACTTCCCATAAAGCTAGTATAACTCTTAAGCTTTTTGTTTAAAAACCAAGTATTACTCTTCTTTCAAATATGATTCATAATTTTTTTGAAATACTTCAAGATTCTTTATTATTTAGACTCAAGTCAAAAGACGTCAAATAAAACCATGTTCAGTTAACACACGTACGTCTACCGTACTATATATATATATTTTAAAATATCATGCTCAAGAGGATAGGAAGAATCACATACCTCCTTGGCGAAATCCACCTGCCAAGTCGAATATGTCGCGCGCAGAGTATCAACCTATAATAGTCAAATACGTCTATCAACGTCTAGACTATTCAGTAGAATATTCTAAGCAGAAGGTTCTTAATTCTACGGATTATTGGGCAGCATTTCCCTACCCGTCAACTACTCAGTTCATCAGAATAAATGATCACATGTAAGTACAGTTCAATCTTCTTTAATATTCTTCTGATGTGATTATAGTTCCATTCTATTCTTTAATATCCTTCTATGTATCTTATACTTATTTCTATACTACTACAGTATGTAATCTCCAATTACAATAGAAGGATAGGATTATTTACCTCGATAAGCCCAAAATTATCCAAGTTTAAATGTCGATCCTGAGCAAGGTTTAGCTCCTAATCTGTACGCTCCAATCCGCTCCAAGAAACCCTTAGAAGTTTCTACACAACTTCTACTTACTACTTCAACCAACTATGAAGTTTCTCCTAGGGTTTCGTTTAGTGACTAAAGGAAGTATAATAGTATTTTTCGGGCTCTAAGTATAGAGGTAACTTTGAAAATACTACAAGGGATTGGCTAAGGTATTTGGGAATAGTAACAATACTTTGGAGAGATTTTTCTATCAAAAAGGGGGGGGGGAGAGCTTGGACGAAAAGCTCACAAGGGGAGAGGGGAGTTTTTGAGACTTGGAAAATATTTGTGGATGAAGAATTCTTTGCAACTTAGGGGGGTATTTATAGGACTTTCAAGGGCCAAGATTCAAGCATGTGGATGGTGGAGATTTGGGCAAGTGTGACCTTATCCATCTACTCCATAAATATCTAGCAAACATTGACCAAATGTTTTAGCCCTTTAAAACACCAAAAACGTGCCAACAATTCGTCCCCCATTTCCGCCAACTTGAGGGTGACACATGTCGCCCTCCCGTTGGTCCAAAATATTTTATCTCTCGGAAAAATCCGTAAAAATTATAAATGTCGCAACCGTAATTTTCCCTTCGCAAGGTTCGGAAAACTTTTCGTCGAAAAACAATTCTTTTCGTTAGTTGTGCACAAATTTCGTCCCTTATGCCTAACTAAGGCTTAAACTTTTGTACGTACGTCCTCACATACATACTCTGGAAATACGGGGTATAACATTGGGGTAATTAAGAACGACGTACGAATTGGTCGAGGAAGTATCGTAAAGATATAAATGCAGGTTGTACGCATGTATGAAACTGTACGATTATGAATCAAGATGGAAATACTTTTGCTAATAGTAAGCCTAAGGTAAGGTTCTGACCAGAATAATAAAGGAGAATACGACTATGGTTTTGTATGTTGTGCGAGATATAATTACCCCAGACTAGTGAAAGACCATTAGTAAATAATGGGCAGTAAGAACATTTCGAGGAAATGTGGTAACACCTGGCTATTGTCTCTTCGAGATGGGAGAGAATAATAGGATTGTTACTTGACGAGATCAAGGAAACCTCTCCCCTAAATTGTGATTGACAGTAAGTCTTAGCCATGAGGCAAGCAAAGGAATCAAATCTAAGTTTAGTGACCAAGTTTGGTTGCAACAGAGAAAGGGAAACAGGAACCATAAGTGAGATTCTTCTGTTACCGAGCCTAGGGGGTTCGATTATTTTGTTTCCAAGGTTAATGAAGTTTAGATCCGAGAGGTTGCCGAGTCTTCCGTCGTTGAAGAGGTAAAGAGGCGACAGTATGAGGATCCAGTTATGATGCGGTATCGAGATACGACTCTCCAAGAAGAGAAGAGCCTGTTTGGGTAGCACCGGATGGGGTGCTGTGAGATGAGGATAGATTGCGTGTACCCGGTACTGCAGGACTAGTCAGCAGGTCTTAGGGGAAGCACGCAGTGCTTATTGTTCTAATTGTACAGGGTCGACTAAGTTGTGTCGTGACCTCAGATGTATGTATGGGTAAGATGACCGGAAAAGGGACATAGCGGAGTTCTCGCTAGTGTCCGAGTTAGTAGCAGGTCATGGTTGAGCACCAGAAGCCCAGTGGGCTATTGCAGGCGATTGAAATCCTAACCTAGTTATGAGAGGTAATTAATATGGATCTTGTTACAGGGTGGCATCGTACTCGGAGGAAGTGCGACTCCCTGGGGGTCATGGTAAATGGGCTGGCGAAACTAGCCGTGTTCTTCCGGTTGGGACCACTTACTCGGCTGAGGTTTATACTAGCTTGTATAGCGGAGAGATTGTGAGACTGCACGGGGTTCCTACGTTTATGATGACAGACAGATGAGCTCGGTTACGGATAACTTCTGGAGGTTTTTTAGAAGGGATTAGGGACACAGGTGAGTCTCAGTGTTGCATTACACCCTCGATCGACAATCGGCGGGCGTACTATCCGTGCACTCGAGGATAGGTTGCGGGCTGTGTTATTGATTTCGAAATAGCGGGAGGTTAATTGCCTCTTATTGTGTTACGTCGATAATGTATACCCTTCCAAGATTCGGATGGCCTGTATGAGGCCTTGTATGTAGGAAGTGTAGATCGCGGTTGGATGGTTCGACATAGGCGAGTTCATTATTTGGTCCGACTTAATTCGTGTGTGGATAAGGCGAAGCTTATCCGGGGAAGATTATTTGTAAGCTTAGAGTCAGCAGAAGCTTTATGCAGATAAACGACGTTGACACATGGGGTCCAGGTTGACATTTTAGTATGAGTATTGTTATGTGGCCTTGTGTGGTATTATTGGTATGTAGGTGTCACGACCCGAACTCGGGCCCGTGACTGGTGCCTTACCCCGGGCACCCTAGTGATACAACATCAGAGAAAAACCAGCGGAAATGAAAACTTAAACATATAAATAGATATAGATCAAGATGAAAGAAAATAGGCCAACCAAAACGGTTGCCTTTCAGCATTTATATATATATCGACCTTTGAACAGTTACAATCCTTACAACCCTGCCCACAACAGTGCTACAGACCTCTAAGATTTTTACAACAACTATGACGGACGGGCCCGCCATACCCCGAATATACAAGGACCTCTGCACTCGTGGTAACATACCAAAGATAAGCCTCCGAAGGAACGGAGCTTCCCAACACGCTGAAATGTGATCCTAAAAGCGGGGATCGACAGCCGATGTACCTCTACCTGCGGCATGAACGCAGCCCCCCGAAGGAGGTCAGTACAACAGGTACCAAGTATGTGAAACTGAAAATACTGTAAATGAAATCATAATAGTCTATATAAAGCAGGAGACATGTATGATAACCAAACTACAGTACACACATATAACAGTTATATCAAGTCAGGGACTCACGCCCTCCAAATCATCACTCGTGCCCGTGGAATTCCTTCCTCACTGCCGGCAGTCTATGATATAACAACACCAAGGAGTATACATGAACACCAGGTCCCACCTGTGTCATAAAAACCGTACGGGGCAAGTATAACTACCAGATCCGACCGTACCAATAATCGCATAATCATATCACGAAGGCTAACACGTGGCAAGTGCAATAGCCTCCACTCCTCCTCGCGCCACGTAGATGACGGGGGCAAGTGAATCGGCTACGCACCAGATCACAACCGTAAGTCACGAAGCTCCATCCAAACACTGACTCGCAAAGATGACACGTGGCAAGTGCACTAGCCTCCACCAGCTCCTCCCTGCGCCACGTAGCTGACGGGGGCAAGTGAATCGGTTAAGCACCAGATCACAACCGTAAGTCACGATACTTCGCCGCGAAGCTGACACGTGGCAAGTGCAATAACCTATACCAGATCCACCTGCGTCACGTGGCGGCGGGGCAAATAAGCGACTCTGCGCGATCACAACCGTAAGTCACGATACTTCGCCATAATAACCATAATGGCCACGTGTCCACAGAATCCATCATCGGTGTAGACATGCCCATGTAACAATAATAATGGAAGCATACCCGTGGAATCTTCCGTCACTGCCAGTACGTCCAAGTAAGTTCTCAACAAGTCAACCGGCCCTCCATCGAGAGACGCGGTAGTATAGAAACACAATTCTTGCACAACAAAGGCTATCACAACAAGCATAGGCAAGTTACACAACAACAAGCATAGGCAAGTTACACACAACTCAAGGTACTTTCATTTTATATCAAGTCCGGGTTTTAACCCTAAAGTACTACGTACGTTAAATTCCTTTTAAAGAGATCCATTCCTTTTATAAAAGTCACCCGATACCCGTAGTATTAAAATAGAGTGACTCACATTTTTAGGTAAACCAAAACACTTTCCTTTTCAACAACATTCTTTTCCCTAAAGTTCCAGTTTGCCTAATTTCAATTACTCAAGTCTCTTTATTTTAAAAAAGTTTCATAGTTCAATGTCTTAATCTCTTTTAAAACAATTGAGTAACATATGCCATATGTGTGGCGATTTATTCTTGTTTATAACCATCTTATTAAAGCGACCATGATCTAGAAAATGTAATATCATTTTGTCTCATCTTAGCTTCTATGCAGATGGAGGTTTCTCGGTTTTAATAATACTTCATTATTCAATACATTTTCCTTTATTAACGCTGCAGTGGTTTGTCGATACTCATTCTGATTTCCGAAATCAGTTAAAACATTATTCCTTTTAAAAACCAAGTACTCATTACTCACGAATGAGGTTTCACACAATTTTCATATAAATTCATTTAAGTCAAGTCTCTTATCCTTTAAGATTAAGTCTCTTAACTTCTAAAAATCAGTAAACCATTCTCTTTATCTCTCTTAAGACGTTATACCTAACTTCCCATAAAGCTAGTATAACTCTTATGTTTTCAAAACCAAGTATTACTCTTCTTTCAAAAAGGTTCCTTAATTCTTTTGAAATACTTCAAGATTCTTATTATTCAGGCTTAAGTCAAAAGACATTGCCGTACAACTACGTTCAGTTAGCACACGTACGTCTACCGTACTATATATATATATTTTATTCAGGCTTAAGTCAAAAGACATTGCCGTACAACTACGTTCAGTCAACACACGTACGTCTACCGTACTATATATATATATATATATCTTTAAAATATCATGCTCAAGAGTATAGGAAGAATCACATACCTCGCGACGATTATCGACTATAAGCAAAACGCTCCACGGCTATAACCCGGCTAGCCTTGTCCACCTTCCAAGTAGTATATGCTACTTGCAGAACATTCAACCAATAAAGGCTATCACCATCAGTAAATACGGTCCCATGTAAATGCGGTTTAATCTTCTACTTATATTCTTCAAGTGATTTGATTCAAGTCTATTCTGTAATATCCTCCTATTACAGTTCAATTCTCTTCTATGAATCTTATATTCATTTCTATACAACTACAGTATGTAATTCCCAATTACAATAGAAGGACAGTAGTATTTACCTCGATGAGCCCAAAAAATTATCCAAGTTTAACGTCGATCCTGAGCAACGTTTAGCTCCTACTCCGAGTGCTCCAATCCTCTCCAAACAACCCTTAGAAGTTCTACGCAACTTCTACTTAACACTTCAACCGACTATGAAGGTTTTCCTTAGGGTTTCGTTTAGTGGCTAAAGGAAGTATAATAGTATTTTCCGGGCTTTTCGTATAGAGGTAACCTTGGGTTACTACAAGGTATATGGGCTAAGGTATTTAGGGCATTATAACAATACTTGGAGAGTATTTCTATACCACAAAGGGGGGTATTATACGAAACAACTAGGCAAAAAGGGGGGGTGTATTCTCGGCCGACCACTAGGAGGGGGGGAGCACCCTCTCGGCCAAGGCTTCTCAAAAGAGGGGGGGGAGGGGGAAGGCTTTGGACGAAATATCAAGAGGGAGGGAGTATTTTGAGACTTAGAAAGAATGCTCAAGTTTGGATGAAATAACTCTTCAACAAGGGGGGTATTTATAGGTCAAGAAATGGCCAACCAATGGCCAAGATCCATCCAAGTGTAAGGCAAGTGTAGGGCTAGATTTTAACCATGTGGACCTTATCCATCTACCACAACAACTTGCACAAAATATCCTACCAACTTTGACCCACCTTTCGTCCACTTGCCGCCCAACCTCACGTCCAATGTGAGGGTGACACATGTCACCCTCCCGTTGGTCCAAAATGTTTCGTCTCTCGGAAAAATCCGCAAAAATTAAAAATGACATAGCCGGAATTTTCCCTTCGCAAGTTTAGTAAAACGTTTCGTCGAAAAACGATTCTTTTCGGTACTTGTGAACAAATTTCGAACCTTGCCAACTTTAAGGCTTAAATTTTTATACGTACGCCCTCACGTACATACTCTGGAAATACGGGGTATAACATTCTCCCCTCCTTAGAAACATTCGTCCCGAATGTTCCTTCTCAAGACGGATAACGATAAAGTTCTTTCAACAAGTTGCTAACGCCACACCTGGCCATGAAATAACACACGTTCTCTTCCTTCCTTTCTCGTCGTACCCTTCTCGAACACTCGAACTCTTCCTAGTACACGTAACACACTTCAGTCATCGCTACAGTTCCCAAAACTTTGGAGTCACCACCTCCAAACTTGGTCATCTTACTAGCTTCACTTTCCTCTAAGGCCATTCCCGGCCTTCACGAACCGATTCTGGTCGAACGTATCCACGAACTCATACGATGGTCATCTAAACTTGGGCCTAGCACCCTCGTGACCCTACCACCTGGCGGGACCACCCAGAGCTGACCCTACCTCGAAACAGGCCGCGGGTTGGCCCGCAACATGGCCCCAACCCGACCCACTTAACGCATCAAGCTCTTGTTTCCCGATCCGGAACAATCTTACCTATACAGGTCATGAAAGCTACCACTTCCATTTTACACCACCCAAGGAATTTTCCCACAATTACTCCACGTATACTTATACCTTCTGACAAAGATCACCCGCAAAATCTTGTACTCAAGACGGCCTTACATCTAAGGTCTCAACTGTAATATTCTAAGGTTCATTATTTTCTCACCCCCAGGCTTACCCTTTTTCACTAACTAGGCTTATAACTCACATTTTAGCACAAAGCTATCCGAACATAACACTAAACACATCAACATACATTAAAACATACAAAACTCTAGAGGGTTAAGGATATACCTGAAAATAGGCGGTTCAAAGGACCGCTAAAACTGGGAACTTCCACCGCGACCTCTACCGTGGCCTGCCGGTGTATGAACATCCTGCCTAGATATGGAAGGTGAGGAACCCGCAACTGATCTAGTAGTCTGTGCTATCCCACCAGTGCTACCCACAGTGGGACGATCTCGTCAAATGGCCCTGTCGGCCGCAAGTATAGCAATCTCCCAAACCAGTACGACATTCCCCTCTATGGGCTTTACCACAACGGTCACACTGAGATACGGGTGGCCTCATCCGGCGAGCACTCCTACTCCCCTGAAAATCTGAACCCTGGGAGCCCTGACCTGCTCCTGAATATCCCAAACGTCCCGACGACGGTGGGGGACCACTTAATCTTGGCGGGCGCATCGCGGCTTTCGCTGAGGCGGTCCGCCTCGAAAGTCACCAAAGGACCCTGCTGTTCTGGCCCTCTTCTGCTGATCTTGGTCATTCCGTCGATTTCTCCGCTCCTCACATCCAAGTGCATAAGCCTGCATGCGGGCAATGTCCATGCCCGGCTGAAGAGCTACACCCGAACAACTCTCTGCTAGGTAATCATCGAGCCCTGTAACATATCGGTGCACTCGATCCTCCATACTAGCTACTAACGCGGGGACGTATCGAGCCAATGAGTCGAACTCCACATTGTACTCCCGAACCGTACGCCCGTTCTGCCGCAACACCAAAAATCTGTCGGCCCGAGCCCTCCTCATCTGTGGAGGCAAGAAGTGTGCAAGAAATGCCTCTGAGAACTCGTCCCATATAGCTGGAAGTGCATTCTCTCCGGGGGCTCACGAATCAAACCAGTCGACTGCGGTATCACGCAGCTGATGCGAACCTAGGACCACTGACTCAGTCTCCGATGCCTTGATCACTCTCATGATCCGCTGTAACTGTCGGATGAACTCCTGCGGATCATCCTCAGGCCTTGACCCATAAAACTCTGGCAGGTTACATCTCAAAAAATCCCGTAGCCTCAAACTATCTGATCTAGGGTGAACCACTGGTGCTACTGGAACTGCTGCGTCCAGCCTATCCTCAAGTCTGGCCACAACCCTGGCCATTAACTGGGCCCACTCCTTGTAACCCATCTCTTCTGCTCCAGACTGTGGGACTGGAGGCTCAGGTACTGTGGTCTCTGTAGAGACTGCCGCTGCTCTACTCGCAGCTCCCTCTGCTGCCTTGCCCTTCTGGGCCCGGGTTGCCTTGCGCGGAGGCATAACTGGTAAAAACGAGATACGTCAGAGGGGTCCAACTTACAACACAGCTCTAAGGCACGATCTCAGAATGAGAAGAAGGGAAACCAATCCTAAATGTCCATGACCTGATTATAGATGTGGTGCACAACACACCGATAATCAAGACTCTACTAGACACGGTCTGTAGACACTTTCCGAGGACTAACTGCTCTGATACCACTTTTGTCACGACCCGAACCCGGGCCCGTGACTGGTGCCTTACCCCGGGCACCCTAGTGATACAACATCAGAGAAAAACCAGCGGAAATGAAAACTTAAACATATAAATAGATATAGATCAAGATGAAAGAAAATAGGCCAACCAAAACGGTTGCCTTTCAGCATTTATATATATATCGACCTTTGAACAGTTACAATCCTTACAACCCTGCGCAACAATGCTACTGCACTTAAGATTTTTACAACAACTATGACAGGGCCCCGCCATACCCCTGAATGTACAAGAACCTACAGACTCAGGGTAACATACCAAAGATAAGCCTCCGAAGGAACGGAGCTTCCCAACACGCTGAAATGTGATCCTAAAAGCGGGGATCGACAGCCGATGTACCTCTACCTGCGGCATGAACGCAGCCCCCCGAAGGAGGTCAGTACAACAGGTACCAAGTATGTGAAACTGTAAATACTGTAAATGAAATCATAATAGTCTATATAAAGCAGGAGACATGTATGATAACCAAACTACAGTACACACATATAACAGTTATATCAAGTCAGGGACTCACGCCCTCCAAATCATCACTCGTGCCCGTGGAATTCCTTCCTCACTGCCGGCAGTCTATGATATAACAACACCAAGGAGTATACATGAACACCAGGTCCCACCTGTGTCATAAAAACCGTACGGGGCAAGTATAACTACCAGATCCGACCGTACCAATAATACTGTACAATCATATCATGAAGCTGACACGTGGCAAGTGCAATAGCCTCGCGGCTCCTCCCACGCCACGTGGTGGCGGGGGCAAGTGAATTGGCTACGCACTGATCACAACCGTAAGTCACGGCTCCATCCAAACACCGACTCGCGAAGGCGACACGTGGCAAGTGCACCAGCCTCCAGCTCCTCCTCGCGCCACGTGGCGGCGGGGGCAAGTGAATCGGCTAAGCACCAGATCACAACCGTAAGTCACGATACTTCGCCGCGAAGCTGACACGTGGCAAGTGCAATAACCTATACCAGATCCACCTGCGTCACGTAGCTGACGGGGGCAAGTAAACAGGCTACGCACCCGATCACAACCGTAAGTCACGATACTTCGCCATAATAACCATAATGGCCACGTGTCCACAGAATCCATCATCGGTGTAGACATGCCCATGTAACAATAATAATGGAAGCATACCCGTGGAATCTTCCGTCACTGCCGGTACGTCCAAGTAAGTTCTCAACAAGTCAACCGGCCCTCCATCGAGAGACGCGGTAGTATAGAAACACAATTCTTGCACAACAAAGGCTATCACAACAAGCATAGGCAAGTTACACAACAACAAGCATAGGCAAGTTACACACAACTCAAGGTACTTTCATTTTATATCAAGTCCGGGTTTTAACCCTAAAGTACTACGTACGTTAAATTCCTTTTAAAGAGATCCATTCCTTTTATAAAAGTCACTCGATACCCGTAGTATTAAAATAGAGTGACTCACATTTTTAGGTAAACCAAAACACTTTCCTTTTCAACAACATTCTTTTCCCTAAAGTTCCAGTTTGCCTAATTTCAATTACTCAAGTCTCTTTATTTTAAAAAAGTTTCATAGTTCAATGTCTTAATCTCTTTTAAAACAATTGAGTAACATATGCCATATGTGTGAGCAGTTTATTCTTGTTTATAACCATCTTATTAAAGCAGCCATGATCTAGAAAATGTAATATCATTTTGTCTCATCTTAGCTTCTATGCAGATGGAGGTTTCTACTGGTTTTAATAATACTTCATTATTCAATACATTTTCCTTTATTAACGCTGCAGTGGTTTGTCGATACTCATTCTGATTTCCGAAATCAGTTAAAACATTATTCCTTTTAAAAACCAAGTACTCATTACTCACGAATGAGGTTTCACACAATTTTCATATAAATTCATTTAAGTCAAGTCTCTTATCTTTTAAGATTAAGTCTCTTAACTTCTAAAAAATCAGTAAACCATTCTCTTTATCTCTCTTAAGACGTTATACCTAACTTCCCATAAAGCTAGTATAACTCTTATGTTTTCAAAACCAAGTATTACTCTTCTTTCAAAAAGGTTCCTTAATTCTTTTGAAATACTTCAAGATTCTTATTATTCAGGCTATGACATTGCCGTACAACTACGTTCAGTTAGCACACGTACGTCTACCGTACTATATATATATATTTTATTCAGGCTTAAGTCAAAAGACATTGCCGTACAACTACGTTCAGTCAACACACGTACGTCTACCGTACTATATATATATATATATCTTTAAAATATCATGCTCAAGAGTATAGGAAGAATCACATACCTCGCGACGATTATCGACTATAAGCAAAACGCTCCACGGCTATAACCCGACTAGCCTTGTCCACCTTCCAAGTAGTATATGCTACTTGCAGAACATTCAACCAATAAAGGCTATCAGTCTACTGTAAATACGGTCCTATGTAAGTACAGTTTAATCTTCTACTTATATTCTTCTGAAGTGATTTCAGTTCAAGTCTATTCTGTAATATCCTCCTATTACAGTTCAATTCTCTTCTATGAATCTTATATTCATTTCTATACAACTACAGTATGTAATTCCCAATTACAATAGAAGGACAGTAGTATTTACCTCGATGAGCCCAAAAATTATCCAAGTTTAACGTCGATCCTGAGCAACGTTTAGCTCCTACTCCGAGTGCTCCAATCCGCTCCAAACAACCCTTAGAAGTTCTACGCAACTTCTACTTAACACTTCAACCGACTATGAAGGTTTTCCTTAGGGTTTCGTTTAGTGGCTAAAGGAAGTATAATAGTATCTTAAGCTTTTAGATAGTAACCTTGGGAATACTACAAGGTATATGGGCTAAGGTATTTAGGGCATTATAACAGTACTTGGAGAGTATTTCTATACCACAAAGGGGGGTATTATACGAAACAACTAGGCAAAAAGGGGGGTGTATTCTCGGCCGACCACTAGGAGGGAGCACCCTCCGGCAAGGCTTCTCAAAGAGGGGGAAGGCTTTGGACGAAATATCAAGAGGGAGGGAGTATTTTGAGACTTAGAAAGAATGCTCAAGTTTGGATGAAATAACTCTTCAACAAGGGGGGTATTTATAGGTCAAGAAATGGCGACCAATGGCCAAGATCCATCCAAGTGTAAGGCAAGTGTAGGGCTAGATTTTAACCATGTGGACCTTATCCATCTACCAAAACAACTTGCACAAAATATCCTACCAACTTTGACCCACCTCACGTCCACTTGCCGCCCAACCTCACGTCCAATGTGAGGGTGACACATGTCACCCTCCCGTTGGTCCAAAATGTTTCGTCTCTCGGAAAAATCCGCAAAAATTAAAAATGACATAGCCGGAATTTTCCCTTCGCAAGTTTAGTAAAACGTTTCGTCGAAAAACGATTCTTTTTGGTACTTGTGAACAAATTTCGAACCTTGCCAACTTTAAGGCTTAAATTTTTATACGTACGCCCTCACGTACATACTCTGGAAATACGGGGTATAACAGTAGGGGTTGTAAGGAGACTATGTCGCTATCTTTAAGTTAGACTCCCGAAAGAACATTCGAGGACGAATGTTTCTAATGGGGGAGAATGTTACACCCCGGAAATTTCAGGATATGTTTATAAGAACGTACGTAAGAACTCAAAATGTTAAGATTTGAGACGAGTAAAAATTTATCGGAATTTTGGAATTTGTCGGAAAACGAAATATTGCGATGAACGGGAGGGCGACACGTGTCACCCCCCTTAGTGGCCTTGGTCGAAATTGGCATGGTTAGAATGGTCATTTGTGTCACGACCCGAACCCGAGCCCGTGACTGGTGCCTTACCCCGGGCACCCAAGTAGACATACATCAGAGTAATCAGCGGAAAATAAAACAAGACATGAAATAAAAACAGTTCATCTGAGAAAACTTGCCTTGCGGCATATATATATAACAACTAGAACAGTTACATCCCTTTTTACAACTCTGCCCAGCGATTACTGGACCTCAGAATGATATGACAACAATGGCGGGACGGGGCCCGCCATACCACGAATGTAAGTACCTACAACGGCAGGGACTATACCACTGATAAGCCTCCGAGAAACGGAGCTTCCCAAAATCTTTGGCGTGATCCTAAGGCGAGGATCGATGGCGTGTACCTCTACTGCGGCATGAACGCAGCCCGAGAGTCAAGATAACAGTACCAAGTATGTGGCGAAAATCGTAAATGAAATCATAGTATTCTATATAAAGCGGGAGACATGTATGATAACCAAACTACGATTCACAATAAATAGCGATCATGTCAAGTCGTGGACTCGCGCCTCAAAGTCATCACTCAAATACAACTATGGGTCTCACGCCACAACATCAATCATGCGTGGAATACCTTCCTCACCGCGATCTATGATATAAAAGCACGAGGATACATGAACACGAGTCCCACTGTGTCATAATAAAACCGTGCGGGTAAGTAATGCGAAGGCATAGCCGACTACTAAAACCACGCAGTACCAATAAGGTCATAAATCGTATCATGAGATCTGTCTAGACCGCTACATGATCGGCCGCCACTCGCGCAATATCTAATGTCGCGCGTCTAGTCCCGAACTTCCGCACTCGCGCATAGGCCACTCCAATGGCCCGTCGAGGGTAGCTACTCCGGCAACGCCCCGGACTCGTGATCCGGCAGCCACATAGAATGCATGACCACAAAGGCCTCACACTAACCTGGAACTCTCGTAGCTCCGCATAGGCCACACAGACCCGCATGAGGTATTCTCGAATCATAGGTCACACAGACCCGCCTGAGTCTACCCCGCATCGGAGGGCAGCTTAACCCCCGGAATCATGTCAAGAGGTGAGTGATATAATACTAACATAACAGCTTATCGTTAAACAACATAAGCACAACAAGGGAAACCCCTTTACACAAACATCACAAGATACTAACACACGTAGCATCCTAACATGTTTACTTATCAAATCAACAAGAAAGTATTACAAGGCTATCACAAACCAACACTATCAAGTTATTCACACAAGGTACTCTCTACTTTATGTTAGCAAGTTCGGGTTTTTATCCCCAAGGTGCTTTATACATTAACTCTTTAAAAGATCCGCTTCTTTCACAAAAGTCACACAATACCCGTAGTATAAAAATAGAGTGACTATCTTTTTAAGTAAACCAAAACACTTCCTTTTGTAAAATCAAGTAACAACATTATTTTCCAAACGTTCAAGTTTGCCTAATTTCAAATGCTCAAGTTTCTCATTTTCGAAAGGTTTCGTAGTTCATAGTCTTAATCACTTAAGAATATAATTCTCTTTTAAAACAATTTGATAAACATATGCCTTATGTGTGAGTAGGTTATTCTTGTTCATAACAATCTTATTAAAGCAGCCATGATCTAGGAAATGTACTATCATTTTGTCTCATCTTAGCTTCTATGCAGGTGGAGGTTTCTACTGGTTTTAATAATACTTTATTAGTCAAAACATTTCCCTTTATTAACGCTGCAGTGGTTCGTTCGATACTCATTCTGATTTCCGAAATCAGTAAAACATTATTCCTTTTTTAAAAATCAAGTACTCATTACTCATGAATGAGGTTTCACACTTTTTAACAAAATTCATATCAATTCAATTAAGTCAAGTCACTTAACCTCTAAAATCAATAAACCATTCTTTTTATCTCTGTTAAGTCGTTATACCTAACTTCCCATAAAGCTAGTATAACTCTTAAGCTTTTAAAACCAAGTATTACTCTTCTTTCAAAAACGGTTCTTAATTCTCTTGAAATACTTCAAGATTCTTATTATTCAGGCTTAAGTCAAAGACATTGCCGTAAAACTACGCTCAGTTAACACACGTACGTCTACCGTACTAAATATATTCTTTTAAAATATCATGCTCAAGAGGATAGGAAGAATCACATACCTCGCGACGATTATCAACTATAAGCAAAACGCTCCACGGCTATAACCCGGCTAGCCTTGTCCACCTTTCAAGTAGCACATGCTACTCGCAGAACATTCAACCTATAAAGGTTATATAAGTCTATCAACTTCTACATCAATATTCTTCTGATGTGATTCAGTTCAAGTCTTTTCTGTAATATCCTTCTATTACAGTTCAATTCTCTTCTATGAATCTTATATTCATTTCTATACAACTATAATATGTAATTTCCAATTACAATAGAAGGATAGGATTATTTACCTCGGTAAGCCCAAAATTATCCAAGTTTAATGTCGATCCTGAGCAACGTTTAGCTCCTACTCTGGGCGCTCCAACCCGCTCCAAACAACCCTTAGATGTTCTACGCAACTTCTTCTTAATACTTCAACTGGCTATGAAGATTTTTCCTTAGGGTTTCGGTTTGAGACTAAAAGGACATAAGGTAGTATTTCCGGGCTCTACGTAGAGAGGTATCTTTGGAATACCACAAGGTATAAGGATAAGGTATTTTGGTATAGTAACAATACTTGGAGAGTATTTTCTACCAAGAGGGGGGTATTTTCACGAGAACAACACCACAAGGAGGGGGGGTAGGTTTCGGCTAGCACCCCTATGAGGGGGGGATACTTTCGGCCAAGGGGGAGGGGGCTCTCGGCCAAGGGGCCTCACAAAGGGGGGAGGGGGAGGCTTGGACGAAAACACTACACTAAGGGGGGAAGAGGGCTTTCAAGACTTAGGAAAGTTTTTGGGATGAAGAAGTCTTCACAAAGGGGGGGTATTTATAGGGAGTTCAATGGCCATGATCAAGCCAAGTGGGGGGCAAGTGGAGGGCCAAGATTTGCCCAAGTGCCCCCTAGCCCTACTCCACAATTCCCTCACAAACATTGACCCATGTTTTAGGCACAAAACATGGTAGGAAAAACGTCCCACTCGGCCACCACAACCGTCCACCTTGAGGGTGACAAGTGTCACCCTCCCGTTGGTCCAAAATATTTCGTCTCTCGGAAAAATCCGCAAAAAATATAAATGACATAGCCGTAATTTTCCCTTCGCAAGTTTTGTAAAACGTTTCGTCGAAAAACGATTCTTTTCGGTAGTTGTGAACAAACTTTTCGTCCTTGCCTAACTTTAAGGCTCAAACTTTTCTACGTACGTCCTCACGTACATACTCTGGAAATACGGGGTATAACATTCTCCCCTCCTTAGAAACATTCGTCCCGAATGTTCCTTCTCAAGACGGATAACGATGAAGTTCCTCTTAACTTAAACAAGTTGCCAATGCCACACATGGCCACAAAATAACACACGCTCCAATACTTAATCCAAGTCTACGAGGAATCACCTCTAACATCACAAAAGCTTCCACCCAAAGTCTAAACGATACTCCCTTAAGAAACGATCACTTCTATCCTCTTAACACATGTTCACTTCTTCCCTTACTCGTCGTACCCTTCTCGTTCACTCGAACTCTTTCTCATACCTTACCACATTTCTGTTACTGCTTCAGTTCCCAAATCTCTGGGTTACTACCTCCAACTTGGTCATCATTACTGGGAACAATCTGGATGGATCTTTGATACTATTCCGAACATAGCAACAAGAAAGACCGGACGAACTGCCTCCCACGTTGGACGACAATGCCAACTATAGGCAACCTGGCCTATCCTCCAAAGGATCTGAAAAAGAGAATGCTCAAAATACCTCCGGCTAAGTTCCCTCTGTTTCCTAAAACTCGTCACACCCTTTCCGGGGTGGTACCTTCAAGAAGACCCACCATTTTTCAACCTGAACTCCAAGCGTTATCGCAGATTATCCGTACGACTTATGTTGACTCTGAGCTGCCAATAACCTCTTCTGGATAAGCTTCACCCTATCCATATTCTGCTGAAACAAGTATGAACCAACTATCTGACCCTTGCCAACATCGAACCAATCGATCGGCAACTTACACTTCCGCCCCTACAAGGCTTCATAAGGTAATATCCGAACACTGAAATGGTAGCTAAAAACACTCCCTCAACAGGAGGCAACAATCCTCATAGCTACCCCTGAAATCCAAACACTGGCCCGAGGATGAATGCGATACGGAGACTCACCTGAGTTCCTAACCCTGCCTGGTAAAACTTTCAGAAAAAGAAATAGCCGTAACCTGGGCTCCACTGCCTGCCATAAGGTGAAAGTAGGCACCTCGTGCAGCCTCACAACCTCCCAGATATAACATCTCGCATAACTCTCTGCCGAGTAAACGGTCCTGACTGAAAGACAAGATGGGCTGACCTCATCGGCCCGACTACTGGTCGAACGTATCCACGAACTCGTACGCTGGTTAACTAAACTTGGGCCTAACATCCTTATGACCCCACCACCTGGCGGGACCACCCCGAACTGACCCCACCACAAAACAGGCTGCGGGTTGACCCGCGACATGGCCCCAACCCGACCCACTTTCGCGCAAAACACTTACTCCCCGATTCTGGAACAATCTCACTAATCAAGTTACGAAAACCTAGCGGTCTTCTTAGCTCAACTACCCTCTTTCATTCCACACTACTCAGGAACTTAGCACACAAATATATCTCACGTGCACTATGCACTCCGATAAGGGTCAAACACATAAAAAATATATAAATCTCTAACTCGAGATGGCCTTGCCTCTAAGGTCTCTACGTATAAAACTATAAGGCTCACACTTTCCTTATCCCCAATCTTACCCTTTTAACTAACCATGATTCCTAATCACAATTAGCACAATGCTATCTGATCACAACACTTAAGATATACTCATCCTATCACACATACAAATCTCTAGAGGGTTTAAGGATATACATGTATCTACCGCTTCACTCCCCTCTGTCGTTCTAATCGATCCTGCCCTGTTGGGCGCATAGCTAGGGACGGTGATGAACTGGTCACTGATCCTGAAGGCTGAGTCTTTACATCCGCGCCACCTCTGGTCGGACAGATTTTCTCGCAAAATGGCCCTGCTGGCCGCAAGTAAAACAAGCTGTCGAAGAAGTACGACACTCTCCATAATGACACTTACCACAACGGCCACACCGAGGTGGGGGTGGCCTCCTCTGGCTAACACCCCTTCCTCTCCGAACTACTGAATTTGCTTCGAAAGTTACCAAAGGACCCTGCCGATCTGGCCCTCTTCTGCTGATCTTGGTTAATCCGTCGATCTCTACGTTTCTCGGCATGCTGCGCATAAGCCCGTACACAGGCCATGCTCAAGCCTGACTGAAGAGCTACTCTTGCACAACCCTCTCTTAGATAGTCATCAAGACCCGTGATAAATCGGTACATAATATACTCTCTGGTAGCTACATCCTTAGCTAGTAACAGGGTCGTCTTTTTGCAATCAATACTTTAGATTCGGGTCGTGGGCGAAGGTTCAAATATCATGGCATGATGAGGCCCATTCTTGTGCTAGACTCTGCTGGGAATGGCGGCGTTGCCAAACTCCCCGAATGAAGCACCACCCTAGGTGATGATTGGGCCTGTGCCCTCGTAACTCTCTGCTCTACTCGCAGCTCCGCTTTGCCTTCATACGGGCGGGTTGCCTTACGCGGAGGCATAACGGTACGGGAAAGAAATACGCTAGAGGGGTCTAACATATAACACAACTCTAAGCACGATCTCAGAGTGAGAAGAATGGAAACCAATCCTAAATATCATATAGCCTCCTGATTATTGGTGTGGTGCACAACACACCGATAATCAAGACTCTACTAGAACGGTCTGTAGACACTTTCCGAGGATTAAGCGCTCACGATACCACTTTTTCACGACGAACCGGGCCGTGATCGTGCCTTACCGGGCACCCAGTAGACATACATCAGTGTCGGCGGAAAATAAAAAAAAACATGAAATAAAAACCGTTCATCTGAGAAAACTTGCCTTGCGGCATATATATATAACAACTAAGAACAGTTACATCCCTTTTTACAACTCTGCCCATGATTACTCTGGACCTCTAGAATGATATGACAACAATGGCGGGCGGGGCCGCCATACCTGAATGTAAGTACCTACAACAGGGGACTATACCACCGATAAGCTGCAGAGAAAGCGGAGCTTCCCAAAATGCTGTTGTGATCCTAAGAGCGAGGATCGATGATGGTGTACCTCTACTGCGGCATGAGCGCGGCCCGAAGAGGTCGATAACAGTACCAAGTATGTGGCGAAATCACGTAAATGAAATCATAGTAGTCTATATAAAGCGGGAGACATGTATGATAACCAAACTACGATTCCTGATAAATAGCGATCATGTCAAGTCGGGGACTCACGCCTCAAAGTCATCACTCAAATACAACTATGGGTATCACGCCACAACATCAATCATGCGTGGAATACCTTCCTCATGCCGGCGATCTATGATATAAAAGCACCAAGGGATACACATGAACACCAGGTCCCACCTGTGTCATAATAAAACCGTACGGGGTAAGTACGAAGGCATAGCCGACTACTAAAACCCACAGTACCAATAAGGTCATAAACTGTATCATGAGATCTGTCTAGACCGCCACATGATCGAAGCTGGCCACTCGCCCGCAATATCTAATGTGCGCGTCTAGTCCTGGAACTTCCGCGACTCGCGCATAGGCCACTCCAATGGCCCGCGTGAGGTATTCCCGCATCGAGGTAGCTACTCCCGGCAACGTCCCGGACTCGCGATCCGCGTGGCCACATAGACCGCATGACCACAAAGGCCGCACACTAACACGGAACTCGTAGCTCGCGTAGGCCACGCTGGACCGCGTGAGGTATTCTCGAATCATAGGTCACCGGACCGCTTTGAGTCTACCCGCGTGGAGCGGCTTAACCGGAATCATGTCAAGAGGTGAGTGATATAATACTAACATAACAACTTATCGTTAAACAACATAAGCACAACAAGGGAAACCCCTTTACACAAACATCACAAGATACTAACACACGTAGCATCCTAACATGTTTACTTATCAAATCAACAAGAAAGTATTACAAGGCTATCACAAACCAACACTATCAAGTTATTCACACAAGGTACTCTCTACTTTATGTTAGCAAGTTCGGATTTTTATCCCCAAGGTGCTTTATACATTAACTCTTTAAAAGATCCGCTTCTTTCACAAAAGTCACATAATACCCGTAGTATAAAAATAGAGTGACTATCTTTTTAGGTAAACCAAAACACTTCCTTTTGTAAAATCAAGTAACAACATTATTTTCCAAACGTTCAAGTTTGCCTAATTTCAAATGCTCAAGTTTCTCATTTTCGAAAGGTTTCGTAGTTCATAGTCTTAATCACTTAAGAATATAATTCTCTTTTAAAACAATTTGAGAAACATATGCCTTATGTGTGAGTAGGTTATTCTTGTTCATAACAATCTTATTAAAGCAGTCATGATCTAGGAAATGTACTATCATTTTGTCTCATCTTAGCTTCTATGCAGGTGGAGGTTTCTACTGGTTTTAATAATACTTTATTAGTCAAAACATTTCCCTTTATTAACGCTGTAGTGGTTCGTTCGATACTCATTCTGATTTCCGAAATCAGTAAAACATTACTCCTTTTTTAAAAATCAAGTACTCATTACTCACGAATGAGGTTTCACACTTTTTAACAAAATCATATCAATTCAATTAAGTCAAGTCCCTTAACCTCTAAAATCAATAAACCATTCTTTTTATCTCTCTTAAGTCGTTATACCTAACTTCCCATAAAGCTAGTATAACTCTTAAGCTTTTAAAACCAAGTATTACTCTTCTTTAAAAAACGGTTCTTAATTCTCTTGAAATACTTCAAGATTCTTATTATTCAGGCTTAAGTCAAAAGACATTGCCGTAAAACTACGTTCAGTTAACACACGTACGTCTACCGTACTAAATATATTCTTTTAAAATATCATGCTCAAGAGGATAGGAAGAATCACATACCTCGCGACGATTATCGACTATAAGCAAAACGCTCCACGGCTATAACCCGGCTAGCCTTGTCCACCTTTCAAGTAGCACATGCTACTCGCAGAACATTCAACCTATAAAGGTTATATAAGTCTATCAACTTCTACATTAATATTCTTCTGATGTGATTCAGTTCAAGTCTTTTCTGTAATATCCTTCTATTACAGTTCATTTCTCTTCTATGAATCTTATATTCATTTCTATACAACTATAATATTTAATTTCCAATTACAATAGAAGGATAGGATTATTTACCTCGGTAAGCCCAAAATTATCCAAGTTTAATGTCGATCCTGAGCAACGTTTAGCTCCTACTCTGGGCGCTCCAACCCGCTCCAAACAACCCTTAGAAGTTCTACGCAACTTCTTCTTAATACTTCAACCGGCTATGAAGATTTTTCCTTAGGGTTTCGGTTTGAGACTAAAATGACATAAGGTAGTATTTCCGGGCTCTACGTAGAGAGGTATCTTTGGAATACCACAAGGTATAAGGCTAAGGTATTTTGGTATAGTAACAATACTTGGAGAGTATTTTCTACCAAGAGGGGGGGGTATTTTCACGAGAACAACACCACAAGGAGGGGGGGTAGGTTTCGGCTAGCACCCCTAGGTGGGGGGGATACTTTCGGCCAAGGGGGAGAGGGCTCTCGGCCAAGGGGCCTCACAAAGGGGGGAGGGGGAGGCTTGGACGAAAACACTACACTAAGGGGGGAAGAGGGCTTTCAAGACTTAGGAAAGTTTTTGGGATGAAGAAGTCTTCACAAAGGGGGGGGGGGGTATTTATAGAGAGTTCAATGGACATGATCAAGCCAAGTGGGGGGCAAGTGGAGGGCCAAGATTTGCCCAAGTTCCCCCTAGCCCTACTCCCCAATTCCCTCACAAACATTGACCCATGTTTTAGGCACAAAATATGGGAGGAAAAACGTCCCACTCGGCCACCACAACCGTCCACCTTGAGGGTGACAAGTGTCACCCTCCCGTTGGTCCAAAATATTTCGTCTCTCGAAAAAATCCGCAAAAAATATAAATGACATAGCCGTAATTTTCCCTTCGCAAGTTTTGTAAAACGTTTCGTCGAAAAACGATTCTTTTCGGTAGTTGTGAACAAACTTTTCGTCCTTGCCTAACTTTAAGGCTCAAACTTTTCTACGTACGTCCTCACGTACATACTCTGGAAATACGCGGTATAACAATTTGACCATAATTTAAATAACCAAGTCTTGCAAAGACAAATAGCTTGATATTGTTTACTAAGTCAAAGGCCACTTGGACTTGATCCATGTGAAGCTCATCCAAGCCACCCAATTGTACTAATCTTGACCCTCCATCTTGTTATATATGTATACTAGTGCAAGACAAGCTCCACACTTAGCAAATTTTCAAAAAAAAACTTGAGGAACACTAGATGAAGCTCTCGGCCAAGGCTAGGGTTTCAAGGGAAATTTTTTCAATTGTTGTCCAATAATTCCCATACTTTAAACCAAGGTTCCTAAGAGTATTGTAAGTGTATCTCAATAGAAAGATCCCGGAAAAATGGCATTTTCGTATTAGTCGCAAGGCGGAAACTAAAGGAGTTCTTCAACTTTGAAGTTGGAACTTGAAGATGAGTTATTCATAAGCTTCTAAGGGTTGCTTGGAGTGGATTGGAACATCGAAAGGAGGAGCTAAAGTTGCTAAGGATCGACTTGTGCTCTTGGATCATATTTGGGCTAATTGAGGTATAACCTTCATTTTACTTTTGTAATTGAAGATTTCATGTTATGATAAGTTATAAGTGATCATGTGATAGGTGTTATGAAGTTTGATAAGTGTTATGGAAATTTGGAAGCTCAAATCCGAAAATGACATGTTAAGCCATTTGAAATTGAAATACAATTTGGTCGATAATTAGAATCGTCGCATGTTTACCTACTTGAGGATTGTAGTAGCTATAATCAATTGTGTCTAGATAACATGTTATATTAAACCACTTGGATTGATAAGAAATTGGAAGAAGAATTGGTATTGTTGCCCTAATTGCCGAATTGACATTTTAGTTTAGACTGGTTTGTTATATATTGTGGGGCGGAATTTTACATGTCTTGATTAAGCGTGTAATCCCCTATTGTTAGCTACTTTGTTGGGCCTTAAATGTGGCGTGTTTGGTTATTGAATTCGGCCTTGAAAAAGGTGGCAAAGTATGTAGAAACAAAGGAAGTGCTGTCCGATTTTCCGTAGAATTTATTGACTTTGCACTTGGAATATTCTACGTTTGAAACTAGAAGTTAATAGACGTACTATGGTCATTATAGGTTGACATACTACGTACAGCGTATTGGACTTAGCAAGTGGATTAAACCGAAGAGGTATGTGGAACTTTCTTATCTCTTGAGCATGAATAGTTGTAAATGTATAGTACGGTAGACGTACGAGTTTTGACGA
This sequence comes from Przewalskia tangutica, assembly GCA_029844215.1. Classification (NCBI taxonomy): domain Eukaryota; kingdom Viridiplantae; phylum Streptophyta; class Magnoliopsida; order Solanales; family Solanaceae; genus Przewalskia; species Przewalskia tangutica. Next base: position 96,072,966 of record CM056721.1, read on the forward strand.
ATCTAGTCCATTTGATATCCTTGGCTTATTTTACGAATGTCCAAATTGGTTGAGTTAGGAAATTAACTCACTTGTTTAAATATTAAGGATATCTTGTTTTTCAAAAGTTAAGAGACTTTAAGTATGTTGAAAGTATTTTTGATACTTGCTTTGTTGGAAAGTTTAAGTCTCTTGGTTATAAAGAAGTATGTAAGTTTCTAAAGTATAAAGTTAGTATAACGGCTTTATGGGAAGTTGGTTATAATAGCTTTATGGAAAGTTAAAAAGAGTGGTTTACTATAAGTAATTTAAGTATGTTAAATGACTTGAAATAACGAAAGGCAAGTTGATTTAAAGGCATCTATTGCCTAAGGTTTTTATGAGAGAAGAAGTCACTTGATTTAGAAGCCTAATTTTATTTCTAAAAGTATTGTGACTTGTCTTGAAAAGTAATTGTGACTTGATACTAAGGTTATTAGTATCTTGGAAGTTTTATACGAAAAAGAGTCATTTTTTTAAAGAGTGGAAGTATGTAGTACTTGGGTTAAATTCCCGGATTTTTATAAAAGACATGTTAGTGCCTTAAGTAAACTAAAATGAGAGTGTATATGAACAAGAATAATAAGAAGCTAGGGGATTTCTTAACTTGCTTATATATGGTATGATAAGCCGGTAGTGCTTATGTTATGTATGATAAGCCGGTAGTGCTTATGTTATGTGTGATAGCCGGGTTGTGCTAGTAGTATGTTATTCCTTACGGGGTCATTCCCCGTGTTTGTGGCATTTGCATATTCCGTGGATTTTCTACCCACGATGCGAGGAATACCTCATGCGAGTCCGTAAGGGCTTATGCGGGTGAAATAGTCCCATGCGGGCGGATACAGCCTATGCGAGGAATACCTCATGCGGGTCTACATGATCTATGCGGGTGAAATAGTCCCATGCGAGGAATACCTCATGCGGGTCCACACGACTATCACGGGTGAAATAGTCCCGAGTAGGATTGCTTAATGATCTGCGGGCGGGTGGTCTGCTTTGATCGTGAGCTTCCTATTTTTATGTTGTAAGTATACTCTTGATTACTCTCATTGTTAGTAAGGCCTGATTAATCGTTAATTGAGTTATCATACATGTCTCCAGTTTTATTATTGACTTATGATTTCATTACAGTACTTTCAGTTTCACATATTTGGTACATGTTGTACTGACCTCCTTCGGGGGGCTGCGTTCATGCCGCAGGTAGAGTACATGTTGTTGATCCTCGCTCTTAGGATCACTGTCCAGCTGTTGAGAAGCTCCTTTATTCCGGAGGCTTATCCCTGGTATTGTCGGTCGTTGTACATTCAGGGGTATGGCGGGGCCCTGTCCCACCAGAGTTGTTATTCTTAGAGGTCTGTAGTCACATTGGTGGATTGGGTTGTAAAGAAAAAAAAGTGTACTGTTTTATTGCGTATATTGTACGGAAGGTGGCCTTATCGGCTAGTCTGTCGCTATTTTTATGTCCAAGCATTTTATAAGTTGTGTATGTTCATTGCTATTCTACGATATATCACGAGAGGGTGCGGGTAGGGCACGATCGCGAGCCGAGTCGGGTTGTGTGAAGTCTTTGCCCAATTTTCCGTAGAACAAGTGACTTTACACTTAGAATATTCTACGTTTGAAGCTAGAAGTTAATAGACGTATTATGGTCATTATAGGTTGACATACTACGTACGACATATTGGACTTAGCAAGAGGATTGAAACGAAGAGGTATGTGGAACTTTTCTTATCTCTTGAGCATGAGTAGTTATAAATGTATAGTACGGTAGACGTACGAGATTTAAATGAATTTAGTTTCATTTTGGTATCCTTGACTTGTTTTAAGAATGTCCAAATTGGTTGAGTTAGAGAATGAACTCACTTGTTTTAAAGGATAAAAATGCTTTAGTTTCTAAAACATAAAGTTAGTATAACGGCTTTATGGGAAGTTGGTTATAATAACTTTATGGAAAGTAAAAAGGAATGGTTTACTCTAGTAATGTAAACAAAGATAAAAATGACTTGAAATAAGAAGGGCAATTTGATTTAAAGGAATCAATTGCTTAAAGTTTAAAGTAAAGGTCACTTGGTTTAGATGCCTAAAAATGTATTTCTAAAGTTAAGAAACTTGATTTCTAAAAGTTACGAGACTTGAAGTATTCTGAAAGTTATGTAACTTGTTTGAAAGTATATGATACTTGGTCTTAAAAGTATAAGTCTCTTGGCTATAAAAAGAATGAATTTGTCTAAAACATAAAGAGTTATAACGGCTTTATGAAAGGTTAAGAGAGTGGTCTATTTGAGTAATAGGCATGAGTTACCTAGGTTGTGAAATTATAAGTTACTTGGTTTCAAAGCCTTGAAATGAATTTCTAAAGGTTAGTAACTTAATTTGAAAAATAGACATGCCTTGATACTACGGGTGTTAGTACCTTGGGGTTTTATATAAAAAGGAGTCTTTTGAAAAGAATGGAAGTACGTAGTACTTTGGGTTAAATTCCAGGATTTTTCATGATATGATAGTGCCTTAAGTTAAATGAAATGAGAGTGCATGCTAATTAAGTCTAATGAGAAGTTAAGGGATTTCTTAACTTGCTTATGTTAATTGTGGTAGCCGGTTGTGCTTGTGATATATTGTTCATTACTGGGTCATTCCCCGGGCTTGTTGCATTTGCATATTCCGTGGATTTGCTCCCCACGATGCGAGGAGTACCTCATGCGAGTCCGTAGGGCTTATGTGGGTGAAATAGTTCCATGCGGGGCGGACCAGTCCTATGCGAGGAAATTACCTCATGCGGGTCCACGTGGCCTATGCGGGTCAAATAGTCCTAGGAGTAGGATTGCGTGATAATACTACGGACGGATGGTCCCAGGTTAATCACAGGTTTCCTATTTTAAGAACCGGAAATGTTTATGTTGTTACTCTCATTGTTAGTAAGGCACAATATACTGTTAATTTGATTATCATACATGTCTCCAGCTTTATTTTAGACTTATGATGTAAATTACAGTATTTCCAGTTTTACATACTTGGTACATATTGTGTACTGACCCCCTTTCCTCGGGGGCTGCGTTCATACCGCAGGTAGGGGTAAGAAGTTTGTGGATCCTTACTCTTAGGATCACTGATTAGTTGTCAGAAGCTCCATTTCTACGGAGGCTTGTCTTTTGGTACGGTTTCCCTGATGCTGTAGATTTATATACATTCAGGGGTATGTCGGGGCCCTGTCCCCTCACAGTTGTTATGTAAAAATTCTTAGAGGTCTGTAGTCAAATCTTGTGGATTGGGTTGTAAAAACAAAGATGTAACTGTTTTCTTTTTGGGTTATGTATATTTTCGGAAGGTGGCCTTATCGGCTAGCCTGTTGATATCTAATGTCTTGTACTTTATGAGTTTATGTATGTTCATTGCTATTCTCGATGTATACATGAAGGGTGCCGGGTAGGGCACCGATCGCGAGCCGTGGTCGGGTCGTGACAAAAGTGGTATCAGAGCAGTTAGTCCTCGGAAAGTGTCTATAGACCATGTCTAGTAGAGTCTTGGTTATCGGTGTGTTGTGCACTACATCTATAACCAGGAGGCTGCAGGACATTTAGGATTGGTTTCCATTCTTCTCACTCTGAGATCGTGCGATAGAGTTGTGTTGTTAAATGTCTCTCCTAACGAGTTATGTTGATTGCAACTACGAGAAAGCGTGATGACCGGGAAGGATTCTGTGGATTGCGTATCCAGGTTGGTAATAATTGTAGTATAGTTGGTATTATGACATACAGCTATACGGAGTTATGTATGAGGGTCAGACGCGTGTTGCCTGGAATGATTTTATATTACCAAGAATTGGTAAGGACTAAATAGACACCGGAAAGGTATGAAACAGTTTAATGAATTCTCATCAAAGTTTATATGCTAATTTGAAGTAATTAGGAGATGATGAGCCGTCTGAAAGGGTAATGAACCCTTAAGAAGTCATGATTAAAGGACTTAATGGAATGCCATAATTATAGATTAAGCTACGTGGTATGCATAAGAGGATTGTACAGATGAGATTCGTATGGAGTAATTATGGTTGTTATGATTAAGACAACACGATTGAGAGTTTATGAGAAGCTATTTTACCCGTTTATGGGGGGACTAATAAGATAGGCTTGGAGCATGGAAATTGTGAGCCTAAGAATAGTGATAACCGCCGAGACCTTAAGTATATGAGGCCTTCTCGGGCATAAGATTTAATTCAGACTAAGTGTAAGAGTTAAGTACGACGGTGGGTTGGGTTAAGGACCTATTACGGGTCACCCCATAGCCTGATATGGAGTAGGATCAGTTGGTAGTAGTCCCGCTACGTGACAGGGTAATGAGGGTGCAAGGCCCAAGTCTAGTTAATCGTTTTACGGGTTCATGGACGCGTTCCACCGGAACCGGGTCGTAAGGGCCGGAAATGGCCTTATTTTGTTCGATATAGTAACTCCAAAGATTGGAGGCCAGAATCAGTATGGAGGTTATGTACGTATGCTAGAATAAGTTTGGGAGTACGAAAAGAGTACGACCAGTAAGAAAGAGAGCAACCAAGTGTAGAGGAATAGAGCCTGAATCCATAAGAACCTTTCGAGGTAACTACACCCGTGAGTGATTGGGTGGTAGCTGGGCGGGTATATAAAAATTACCCGGTGATGATACAGTCAGACCCTAGCAGACCTGGTAGAGATGGACATGTCAGACTTTGAGGTCATTATGAGTATGGACCCGTTGGCTTCTAGTATGCCAATGGTGACTACAGAGAAAGATTGGTTCGATTCCAGTTTTCTGGTAAGTCGGTTATCGAGAGGAGAGGAAGGGAAGTGATTGTAACAAGTGAATTATCCTTCCTTCTTGGGCATCATTAATTGGTAAGTCTGTGTGGCTTGATTTTGGTAAGTCTGTGTGACTTGTTCGTTGGTAGGTTTTGAAAATATTTACGCTTATAAGGTGGCGCTTGATGACTAAGATTGTGAAAGGGAGATAAGCTTTCTTCCCCACGTAAAAGGATAGTTTTACGTATTATGGGGTTATGTGTACCCATGTTGTTAGGTGAAGGATATGAGACTGGTAAGGTCTTCAGTGTCGTCATGCCAAAGGTTACATTTTTAGGTAGTCGTGGGAAAAGTATTGTTACACCCCGTAAATTCAAGAAGTTAAGATAAGAACCTACCCCGGAATATAAGATTTGAAAGTGGAAAGATAAGTTGACAATCATGGGTTGGACGGATTTTGAGTCTACCTTGGAGTGTTGTACCCCAGTTGTTAAGAATTGTAAGGTGTTTAAAAAGCCTAGTGTGTATTCCGTTAAATGTAGTTTCCAACGCAACAAACCGTTCGTCGATAGGACATCGGAGTCAAAAGTTATTGAAGTTTCAAGTTTGGTGCGTGATCGAGCAAAGCGATGAATTCTGGTTCGAAGTGCAGCGCCGGCAGATCTGGTCGCGGCGCCGGTTGTTCTGGGAGTTCGCGGGGTTGCGCGCCTTGCACGGAATCGCAGGCGCGGAATCTGAGCAATTTCTACGAAGTGGAGCGCCGCGGCCAGTGGCCAGCGCCCGGCGCGGATTTTCTGCGGCGAAAATCAGGGGATAGTTTGATAAAAAGGCCTATGGGAGGGTGACAAGTGTCCCTCCCATCTTTTTGACCAAGAAAGGACCCTATTTCAAGGGCCAAGTCTTGGAAGACTTGGCCATTTCACCAAACCCTCCCAAGAAAATCCTCTCCCTTTCTCTCTAGATTTTTGAAGAGAACCTTGCCTAAGGAGAAATTGTTGGAGCGGCGGCAAGAAGGAAAAGTGTGGGTAAACTTGTGGGAAGCGCTGGTGGGCGTAGTTGGCGGGAAAGAAGCGTAAGAAAAGGGCTTTTGTGGGCTCTTCCAAAAGGTAAAAGTTTCCCCTTCTCTTGGATTTGAGTTAATACTTGTCATAGTAGTTTAGAAATGAGCCCGAGGCTGTGATATTTAAGTTTGAATAGATTTGGATCTTGTTGTCTCGTTGAAACCGAAATGGGCATGTTAGCCTTAAGATTGTAACTTCATTTTGGTTATCAATTTAGTCGTCACATGTTGTAAAAGGGGGAAATTGTAGTTGTTGAAGATGTCTAGGGCTAGACATCATGTTAGACCTAAATAACTTGAATTGGAAAGGATTTAGGATTGGTTATATTGTTGGCCAAGAATGGCATGGAAAGTATTGGTTTTGTTTTATATTATTGTGGGGCGGAATTTTACGTGTCCTGTAAAGGCGTGTAATCCCCTTTGTGGTTAGCTGAATTGTGTGCCTTAAATGTGGCGTTGGTTATTGAATTCGGCCTTGAGAAAGGTGGCAAGTTAGTAGAAACAAAGGAAGTTCTGTCCAAATTTCCGTAGAATGTAGGGACCTTGCACTTAGTTTATTCTACGTTCGAAGCTAGAGATTGATAGACGTTTTATGACCCTTATAGGATTGAAGTACTACGAGTAGCATATTCTACTTAAGGGGGATAGTACTGTGGAGCATTTTGCTAAGTGTCGACAATCGTCGCGAGGTATGTGATTCTTCCTATCCTCTTGACATGACTATTTGTAAAATATATAGTGCGGTAGCCGCGTGTGTTAAAGGAATTTGATTTCCTCTTGTGTCTTGACTTGATATGAAGTGTAAAGGGCTTCATTGTGTGGAAAAAGTAGTAAAGTCTTATCCGTTAGTGCTTGAATTTTCGGTGGTTAAAGAATGAGCCCTATTGGTCTCATAAATGTTTATAGTGGTAATTGGTTGGTTTAAAACATAAAGTGTTATAACGACCTTATGGGAAGTTTGTTATAACCACTTTATGTAGGTAAAAGAATGGTTTGTGATTTTCAAAAGATAAGAGACTTGACTTATAACTGACCTAATTGGTGTTGAAAAGTATAAAACCTCATTCGTGAGAAATGAATACTTGGTTTTTAAAAGAGTAATGTTACATAAATTCCGGAAATGGAAATAAGAATCGAACAAGCCAATGCAGCGTTAATAAAGGAAAAAGTAATGACAATTAATTATATTAAAACCAGTAGAAACCTCCATCTGCATAGAAGCTAAGATAAGACAAAATTGTATTACATTTCCTAGATCATGGCTGCTCTAATAAGAATTATTGAAATCAAGTTCTGATTTTCTTAAAAGTTCCAAAGTAAGGAACTCGATTTCTAAAAGAAAAGAGACTTAAGAATTTGAAGTGTTTTGGTTTAAAAGAAAGGCATGATTTTGTCTTGACTTGTTTTATTAAACATAAAGTGTTGTAATAGCTTTATGGGAAGTTAGCTATAATGACTTTATGGAAAATAAAGAAATGGACTCATTATTGGATTTAGAATGGTAACTTGATTTTGGGAAAAGAGAAGTAACTTGTTTTCAAATGTTGAACTCTTTGTGATGGAAAAATATAAGTGGCTTGGTTTTAAAAGGTAGGAGTACCTTGGTATTAAAAGGGTTGGTTACTTGGATTTGAAATGTATATTTGACGTCGTGTTAAGAAGTGCTTAAAGTACCTTGAGTTGTGTGTAACTTGCCTATGCTTGTTGTGATAGCCTTTGTTGTGCAAGTTTTGATTGTGTGCTCTTGAGCCTCTCGATGGAGGAATGACTATCGGTTGATTGATGGACATCTTGACACGTTGGGTAGCCCGGGTATGCTTCCACTATATCGATCCTCTTGGACATCGACACGTTGGGTAGCCGGGTATGCTTCCATTAGGAGTGTTATCTTGTTATTTGTTTGGACATCTTGACCGCGTTGGGTGGCCGACGGGTATCGTCCTGATGGGTATTATCTTGTTATTTGTCCGGACATCGACACGTTGGGTAGCCGGGTATGCTTCGAGGATCGTTATCTTGTTATCTCCTTTGGGCATACCGAGCCGTTGGATGGTCGCGGGTATGGGCCCATTGGACGGTTCGGGGCCATGCTTATCTGAGGTGAGATCTTGGGCATGCGGCCATTGTGCGGGTTAAATTCCTGGTTGTATTTGAGTGATGATTTCACGGGCATGAGTCCACGACTTGACATGGCTTATATGTTGTGTATCTTGTAGTTTGGTTATCATACATGTCTCCGCTTTATATAGACTATTATGATTCCATTTACTGATATTCTGATTCACATACTTGGTACTGTTGTCTTGACCTCCTCGGGGCTGCGTTCATGCCGCAGTTGAGGTACATAGCTGGCGATCCGCTCTCTTAGGATCGTTCGGTTCTCGGAAAGCTCCATATCTCGGAAGCTTGTCACGTGGTACGATTTCTGAAGTAGTAGACTTTTGTACATTCAGGGCACGGCGGGCCACTGTCCGTCATTATTGTTATAAAATTCTTAGAAGTGCATGCTGTTGTGGCGGGGTTTGTAAAGGATGTAGCGTTCAAGTTTTCTTTTATGTTCAAAAGGTAACCGTTTGGGTTGCTTTGTTTTCTTATTTCACTGCTTTCTTTCTTGCGTTTTTATTTCTGGTTTTCTCGATGTTGTATCACCAGGGTGCCGGGTAGGCACGATCCACGGGCAGTCGGTCGTGACAAAAGTGGTATCGAAGCGATTAATCCTCGGAAAGTGTCTGAGCCGTATCTAGTAAGTCTTGATTATCGTGTGTTGTGCACCACATCTATAATCGAGGAGGCTACAGGATATTTAAGATTGGTTTCCATTCTTCTCATTCTAAGATCGTGCCTTAGAGTGTTATAAGTTGGACTCCTCGACGTACTCTTTCTATACAGGTGATGCCTCGCGCAAGGCAACCGTGGCCCAGATGGGCAAGGCGTGAGAGGAGCTTGAGTAGAACACGAGAGGGTTACGAGGCACGGGCACAGTCATTACGAGATAGTACTTGGATGATGAGTTTTATGACGCCGCTAGCCCAGTGAGTTTAGAGCGGCGATTTCTCACGAGGCCCCGATACGAGCCTCGATTCACGGCCGGGGCGAGGATATGAGTTCAGAGATGGCCCGATTACTAGCTAGGTGGTGGTAGGAATGAGGACGGATGAGGCCGGTGGTTCGGCGATACGATGATTCACCCTAGATCCGATAGTCTGAGACTTCGGGATTTCTTGAGTTGCAGTTCGCCAGAGTTCTATGGATAGAGAGCTGAGGATGGTCCTCAGGGTGTCGTACTAGTTTGGGGAGGTTGTTATGCTTGCGGCCAGCAGGGCCATTTGGTGGGAGTTTGTCCGATTAGAGTATACGCATGTAGGGACTCGATCTTGGGATCGGTGGCGGTGCATCGCCTTATATAGCTAGGCGCCTGCGTGAGGATTTTGTTTAGAGCGACAAGAGGAAGTAAGCGGAATTCTGAGAGATACCTTTAGCCTTTAAGAGACTTGGTTATGTTGTTATGGTGGATACGTGTGGAGTGCTATATGGATAGCATTGTTTTAAGTGTGATTTAGAGAACATGATTAATTGAAGAGGTAAGTTTGGGGACATCGAAGGTGTGAACCTTAGAATATTATACGTGGAGACCTTAGAGGTAAGGCCGGCTAGAGTAAAAGATTTTACAGTTATCTTTTTCGGAGTACATAGTATACGTGGAGTATATTCGGGTGATAAGTCCAGGAGTGGTGGAAGCTTTTGTGGTGTTAGGGATGATCCCTCATTGGCTGGGATTTGGAGTTTTGCGTGGTTAGTATATTATGGCCATGAGTGGCATAACTGATTCTTTTGTAAGTGCAGTGGTGAAGACTATACCGGCGTCTGCATTTTTGAGACTTAGAAGGAACATTCGGGACGAATGTTTCTAAGGGGGGGAGAATGTTACACCCCATAAATTCAAGAAGTTAAGATAAGAACCTACCCCGTAATATAAGATTTGAAAGTGGAAAGATAAGTTGACAATCATGGGTTGGACGGATTTTGAGTCTACCTTGGAGTGTTGTACCCCAGTTGTTAAGAATTGTAAGGTGTTTAAAAAGCCTAGTGTGTAGTCCGTTAAATCTAGTTTCCAACGCAACAAACCGTTCGTCGATAGGACATCAGAGTCAAAAGTTATGGAAGTTTCAAGTTTGCGCGCAAATGGGCAAAACAGTGGTTACGTCTGATTCGAAGTGCTGGCGCCGGAGTGTGGTCCGCGCCGGTTGTTCTGGGAGTTCGCGGGGTTGCGCCCGAGAATGCGCCGCGCGCCGAATGCAATTTCTACGAAGTGGGCGCTACAGACCGTGGCGTGTCGCGGCGCCAAGGCGGATTTTCTCACATGGCGAAAAATCGGGGATATTTTGATAAAAGGCCTATGGGAGGGTGACAAGTGTCCTCCCATCTTTTTGACCAAGAAAGGACCCTATTTCAAGGGCCAAGTCTTGGAAGACTTGGCCATTTCACCAAACCCTCCCAAGAAAATCCTCTCCCTTTCTCTCTAGATTTTTGAAGAAAACCTTGCCTAAGGAGAAATTGTTGGAGCGGCAGCAAGAAGGAAAAGTGTTGGTAAACTTGTGGGAAGCGCTGGTGGGCGTAGTTGGCGGGAAAGAAGCGTAAGAAAAGGGCTTTTGTGGGCTCTTCCAAAAGGTAAAAGTTTCCCCTTCTCTTGGATTTGAGTTAATACTTGTCATAGTAGTTTAGAAATGAGCCCGAGGCTGTGATATTTAAGTTTGAATAGATTTGGATCTTGTTGTCTCGTTGAAACCGAAATGGTCATGTTAGCCTTAAGATTGTAACTTCATTTTGGTTATCAATTTAGTCGTCACATGTTGTAAAAGGGGGAAATTGTAGTTGTTGAAGATGTCTAGGGCTAGACATCATGTTAGACCTAAATAAATTGAATTGGAAAGGATTTAGGATTGGTTATATTGTTGGCCAAGAATGGCATGGAAAGTATTGGTTTTGTTTTATATTATTGTGGGGCGGAATTTTACGCGTCCTGTAAAGGCGTGTAATCCCCTTTGTGGTTAGCTGAATTGTGTGCCTTAAATGTGGCGTTGGTTATTGAATTCGGCCTTGAGAAAGGTGGCAAGTTAGTAGAAACAAAGGAAGTTCTGTCCAAATTTCCGTAGAATGTAGGGACCTTGCACTTAGTTTATTCTACGTTCGAAGCTAGAGATTGATAGACGTTTTATGACCCTTATAGGATTGAAGTACTACGAGTAGCATATTCTACTTAAGGGGGATAGTACTGTGGAGCATTTTGCTAAGTGTCGACAATCGTCGCGAGGTATGTGATTCTTCCTATCCTCTTCAGCATGACTATTTGTAAAATATATAGTGCGGTAGACGCACGTGTGTTAAAGGAATTTGATTTCCCTCTTGTGTCTTGACTTGATATGAAGTGTAAAGGGCTTCATTGTGTGGAAAAAGTAGTAAAGTCTTATCCGTTAGTAACGGGTACTCGGTGGTTAAAGAATGAGCCCTATTGGTCTCATAAATGTTTATAGTGGTAATTGGTTGGTTTAAAACATAAAGTGTTATAACGGCCTTATGGGAAGTTTGTTATAACCACTTTATGTAGGTAAAAGAATGGTTTGTGATTTTCAAAAGATAAGAGACTTGACTTATAACTGACCTAATTGGTGTTGAAAAGTATAAAACCTCATTCGTGAGTTACGGTTAATGGAAATAAGAATCGAACAAGCCAATGCAGCGTTAATAAAGGAAAAAGTAATGACAATTAATTATATTAAAACCAGTAGAAACCTCCATCTGCATAGAAGCTAAGATAAGACAAAATTGTATTACATTTTCTAGATCATGCATTGCTAATAAGAATTATTGAAATCAAGTTCTGATTTTCTTAAAAGTTCCAAAGTAAGGAACTCGATTTCTAAAAGAAAAGAGACTTAAGAATTTGAAGTGTTTTGGTTTAAAAGAAAGGCATGATTTTGTCTTGACTTGTTTTATTAAACATAAAGTGTTGTAATAGCTTTATGGGAAGTTAGTTATAACGACTTTATGGAAAATAAAGAAATGGACTCATTATTGGATTTAGAATGGTAACTTGATTTTGGGAAAAGAGAAGTAACTTGTTTTCAAATGTTGAACTCTTTGTGATGGAAAAATATAAGTGGCTTGGTTTTAAAAGGTAGGAGTACCTTGGTATTAAAAGGGTTGGTTACTTGGATTTGAAATGTATATTTGACGTCGTGTTAAGAAGTGCTTAAAGTACCTTGAGTTGTGTGTAACTTGCCTATGCTTGTTGTGATAGCCTTTGTTGTGCAAGTTTTTGATTGTGTGCTACCGAGCCTCTCGATGGAGGGCCGACTATCTGGTTGATTGATGGACATACTGACACGTTGGGTAGCCCACGGGTATGCTTCCACTATATCGATCCTCTTGGACATACTGACACGTTGGGTAGCCCACGGGTATGCTTCCATTAGGAGTGTTATCTTGTTATTTGTTTGGACATACTGACACGTTGGGTAGCCGACGGGTATGCGTCCACAGTGGGTATTATCTTGTTATTTGTCTGGACATACTGACACGTTGGGTAGCCCACGGGTATGCTTCCACAGGGATCGTTATCTTGTTATCTCCTTTGGGCATACCGACACGTTGGATGGTCCACGGGTATGGGCCCATTAGGACGGTTCCAGGGCCATGCTTATACCGAGGTGAGATGCCGGGGCATGCGGCCATTGTGCGGGTTAAATTCCCTGGTTGTATTTGAGTGATGATTTCACGGGCATGAGTCCCTGACTTGACATGACTGCTTATATGTTGTGTACTGTAGTTTGGTTATCATACATGTCTCCTGCTTTATATAGACTATTATGATTCCATTTCTGATATTCTGATTTCACATACTTGGTACTGTTATCGACCTCGCCCGGGGGCTGCGTTCATGCCGCAGGTTGAGGTACATAGCTTGCTGATCCGCTCTCTTAGGATCGCTGTTCAGTTCTCGGAAAGCTCCATATCTCCGGAAGCTTGTCCTGTGGTACAGTTTCCTGAAGTAGTAGACTTTTGTACATTCAGGGGCATGGCGGGGCCCTGTCCCGTCATTATTGTTATAAAATTCTTAGAGGTCTGTAGCACTGTTGTGGGCAGGGTTTGTAAAGGATGTAACTGTTCAAGTTTTCTTTTATGTTCAAAAAGGTAACCGTTTGGGTTAGCCTGTTTTCTTATTTCACTGTTTTCTTTCTTGCGTTTTTATTTCCGCTGGTTTTTCTCTGATGTTGTATCACTAGGGTGCCCGGGGTAAGGCACCAGTCACGGGCCCGAGGTCGGGTCGTGACAAGTATGGTGTTAGGGTAATTGAGGGCGACATTAGGAAATGGTCGAGGGCGTGTCGTAAGGATACGAATGCTGGTAATAAGCATAAATGGAAATGTACGACCGATGATCAAGATAGAAATATTTTGAGTTAATAAATTAGTATAACGACGGGTGGCAAGCTTGTAATGACGGGCCGGACCGTATTATATACGGGGAGATAAGAGACCCCAGGACAACTCGAAATTGAAAAGGTAAGACGAGCAGACACTCGTGTGAGGAGAGGCATAATCATGACAAGATAAGAAATCTTAGCAAGTCATTGGATTATGCAATGCCATGAATTGAGGTTGAATACCAGACTATTAGCTCTATGAGCTAGGGAGAATAATAGGATTACTACTTGACGAGATCAAGGAAATCTCCCCCTAAATTGTGATTGGCAGGAAGTCTTGGCCATGAGACAAGCGACGAAATTGAAATTGGTTATAGTAACCAAGTTGGGTGTGATAACACCCAGGATGGGAAGTAGGAACCATAATTAAGATTTTGGGTATACCCGAATATTTCGGAAGTGTGAGAGAGGCTTCCAGTATTGGGAGATAAGCTGACTACAACTACAGTTCTAACCCCTCATGAGGGACTAGCGGGTTAGGTGATCATTGTATCACTTTGAGTGTTGGCTGGGTTGTGTGCGGATGTAACACGATAAGGATTACAGCCTATAATTCCCAGCAGCTATGGGAGGCATTACTTATATGGAGTTCACGTGGATATTTATGTAGACCACAAGAGCCTCCAGTATATCTTCAGACAGAGGCAACTGAAATTGCGACAGAGGCGGTGGTTATAGTTACTCAACAATTGTGATGTTGATATCCTATACCCCCCAGGGAAAGCCAATATGGATGTGGATGCTCTTAGTCATAAATCTATAGGTAGTTTGTCAGATGGACAACCAGATAGACAGAACATGGTCCGTGAGATTCATCAGCTAGCGAGCCGAGGGGCTCGGTTGTTTGTTTCCAATGTTAATGGAGTTCTGGTCCGGGAAGTTGCCGAGTTTTTCCCCGTCGAGGAGGTGAAGAGGAGACATTATAAGGATCCAGTTTTAGTACGGAATCGAGTTACGACTCTCCGAGAGGAGAAGAGCCTGTATGAGATAGCACCTGATGGGGTGCTAGGATGCGAGGACAGGTGGTGTGTACCATTTGCAAGACCGTCGGCGGAGTTTTAGGGGAGGCACACAGTGCTCGTTACTCTATTTATTCGGGGTTGACTAAGATGTATCATGACCTCAGATATATGTATCGGTGGGATGTTCTGAAGAGGGACGTACTCAAGAGATCCCGACTTGGTAGTAGGAGGTGATTGATATGGATTATGTTATAGGGTTGCATCGTACTCAGAGGAAGTGCGACTCCTTATGGGTTATAATAGACAGGCTGACGAAATCAGCCCATTTTCTTCCGATTAGGACCATTTACTCGGCTGAGGATTATGCTAGATTATATAGCAGGAAGATCGTGAGACTGCACGAAGTTCCTATATTATGATATTAGACAGATGGACGCAGTTTATGGCTAACTTCTGGAGGTTTTCCAGAAGGGGTTAAGGACACAAGTGAGTCTCAGTATTGCATTTCACCCTCAGACCGACGGACAGGCCGGGCATGTTATCCAGACACTTGAGGATAGGTTGTGGGCCTGTGTTATTGATTCCAGGGGTAGCTGGGAGGATCTTTTGCCTCTCGTTGAGTTGCGTATAATACCCGCTACCATTCAAGTATTCAGATGGCCCTGTATGAGGCCTTGTATGAAAGAGAGTGTAGAATCGCCGCTTGGTTGGTTCAACATAGGCGAGGTTCAGATAATTGGCCCAGACTTGATTTAGCGGGCTGTGGATAAGGTGAAGCTTATCCAGGAAAGATTATTAGTAAGCTCAGAGTCAGCAGAAGCTTTATGCAGATAACTGACGTCGACACTTGGAGTACAGGTTGACGTTTTAGTATAAGTATTGTATGTGGCCATATGTGGCAAGTATGATTATGTTGGGTGTAGTCAAGGGACTATGCCAATATCCGTTTAGATGGAACCTCGAAGGAACATTCGGGGACGAATGTTTCTAAGGAGGGGAGAATGTTACATCCAGAAATTCCAGGACATGTGTATAAGAACATACGTAAGAAATCAAGACGCTAAGATTTGAGACTTGTAGAATTTATCGAAATTATGGAAATGTCGGAAAACGAAATATTACGACGAATGGGAGGGTGACACGTGTCACCCCCCCTGCATGGTCTTGGTCGAAATGGACCAAGGGTAGAGTGGTCAAATGGTCAAGGCAAAGATGCTCAAGTCTTGACTAAGCTAAAGCTTGACATAATTGACTAAGTCAATGAGCCCACTTAACTAGATTTTTAAATGAAATTCATTCAAGCCACACAAATGTTTTAATCTAGGCCCTTCATTGTATTATATATACTACACTAGTAGCAAGACAAGCTCTCCACACTTAGAAAAATTTCACAATGTTCTTGCTCATTTCTTGAGCTCTCGGCAATAGCTTCTATCCACACAAGAAAATTTCCGTTTGTGGTTCATAATTCACAATACTTTAAACAAAGGTTCCTAGAGGTATTGTAAGGTTATCTCAATAGAAAGATCCCGGAAAACTACGTTTTCACGTTAGTCGCAAGATGAAAACCTAAGTTGTTTTCATAGTTTTGATTGGAAATTGAAGGAAAGTTGTTTGTGAACTTCTAAGGGCTTCAAATAGCGGATTTGAGCATCAAGGAAATGAGCTAAGTTGCTAAGGAGCGACTTCGGATCTTGAAGTTGGATTAAGGCTTGTCAAGGTAACAATATTGTCCTCTTAGTGATTAAAGATTACATGTTGTGGTAATTATATATATAAACAAGCTTGAGATGTATATAATGGAGATTGAAATGTTATGGAATATTTGGAAGAATCCGAAAGTTGCATGTTTAGCCTTTGAGATTGAAATTCAATTTGGTTATTAGTTTAGTCGTCGCATGTTATATAAAGAAGGAATTATAGTGTTAAAGTTGTTTACGACTATATAACATGTTAGACGTAACAACTTGGATTGAAAAGGAATTGGATAAGACTTTACATTGTTGTATATTGTGGCCGAGAATGGCATTGGCTATTGAACTACTTAGTATTAATTGTGGGGCAGAATTTTACACGTCTTGTAAGGCGTGTAATCCCCTTTGATTGGTTGAAGTGTTGAGCATTAAATGTGGCATATTGGTTATTGATTTCGGGCCTTGAAAAAGGTGGAAAAGTATGTACAAACAAAGGAAGTGTTGCCCAATTTTCCGTAGAACAAGTGACTTTACACTTAGAATATTCTACGTTTGAAGCTAGAAGTTAATAGACGTATTATGGTCATTATAGGTTGACATACTATGTACGGCATATTGGACTTAGCAAGAGGATTGAAACGAAGAGGTATGTGGAACTTTTCTTATATCTTGAGCATGAGTAGTTATAAATGTATAGTACGGTAGACGTACGAGATTTAAATGAATTTAGTTTCATTTTGGTATCCTTGACTTGTTTTAAGAATGTCCAAGTTGGTTGAGTTAGAGAATGTACTCACTTGTTTTAAAGGATAAAAATGCCTTAGTTTCTAAAGCATAAAGTTAGTATAACGGCTTTATGAGAAGTTGGTTATAATAACTTTATGGAAAGTAAAAAGGAATGGTTTACTCTAGTAATGTAAACAAAGATAAAAATGACTTGAAATAAGAAGGGCAATTTTATTTAAAGGCATCAATTGCTTAAAGTTTAAAGTAAAGGTCACTTGGTTTAGAGGCCTAAAAATGTATTTCTAAAGTTAAGAAACTTGATTTCTAAAAGTTAAGAGACTTGAAATATTCTGAAAGTTATGTAACTTGATTTGAAAGTATATGATACTTGGTCTTAAAAGTATAAGTGTTATACCCCGTATTTCCAGAGTATGTACGTAAGGACGTACGTAGAAAAGTTTGGGCTTTAAAGTAGGCTTGGCCGAAATATTTTGTGCACAACACCCGGTTAGAGTCGTTTTTCGACGAAACGTTTTACATAACTTGCGATGGGAAAATTCCGGCTATGTCATTTTAAATTTTTGCGGATTTTTCCGAGAGACGAAACATTTTGGACCAACGGGAGGGTGACAAGTGTCACCCTCATAGTGGGCGTTATGGTGGGCGGCACATGGGACGATTTCAAGATAAGATTGGGCAAGATATTTGTGAGGGTTTTAAGGAGTAGGGTCTAGGGGGCACTTGGGCATATCTTGGCCCTCCACTTGACCCCCACTTGGCTAGATCTTGACCCTTGGTCTTCCTATAAATACCCCCCCTTTGGAGACTTCTTCATCCATTCCTAAACTTTCCTAAGTCTTGAGAGCCCTCCCCCTCTTTTTAGTAGTGTCTCGTCCAAAGAGTCCCCTCCCCCCCTTGGTGAGGCCCCTTGGCCGAGAGCCCCTCCCCCCTTTGGCCGAGAGTACCCCCCCCTCCTAGTGGGGTTAGCATACACCCCTTGCACTTGTGGTGTTGTCTCGTATAAATACCCCCCTCTTGGTAGAAATACTCTCCATAGTATTGTTACTATACCCAAATTACCTTAGCCGTATACCTTGTAGTTGTTATACCCCGTAGTTGCAGGGTATGTTTGTGAGGACGTACGTACGAGAGTACGGCAGAAATTTTGAAAAGAAAGAAAGATGTGAGTTTTCGACGGAAAAGTTTCCGGTTATTTGTGAAGAAAAGGTTCGTTAATGGGAATTGGATTCCCGATTTGGTATTTGGACTTCATAGATTATATTAGAATTATGGAATTTTATTTTTGGAAATGGTCACGTGGGGCCCACGGGAGAAATTCTGGTTTTGTAGAACCCACTTTGTTTTGAGATTTTGGCCATTGTGGATATTTTTGAAGAGCGTTTTTAGGGCCATTAGGAGGGTGACACGTGTCACCCCGCCTTGGCCAAATTTACAAGTCGTTTAGGCGAAGCGTTTCCGACTTTCGTAGGAAAATTCGGCTATGTCCTTTTTAATTTTTGCGGATTTTTAGAGACGAAACATTTTGGACCAGCGGAGGGTGACATGTGTCACCCTCGCATTAAACAGTGGCGTCAGTGGAAGAGGTGGTTCACGAATTGGCTTGATCTTTGTGGCTCACGTTTTGGCCCTATTGGTTCCTTGTTTTGTGCCTTGTTTTGGCCTTGTTTTGTGGCTTGTCTTGTGCCATGTTTTGTGGAGTAGGAGTTAGGGTGCACTTGGCTTGATCAAGGCCTTACACTTGCCTTGCAGTCTTGGCCATTGGTTGGCATTTGGGTTTGCTATAAATACCCCCTTAGTTGATGAACTTTCTTCATCCAAAAATCATTTCCAAGTCTTGAAATCTCTCCCCCTTTGTGAGTTGAAATTCGTCCAAGCCCTCCCTTTGTGGAGCTTGTGAGAGGTCTCCCATAGAGTGAGGCTTGGCGTGGGGTACCACTAGCCTAGTTGTTTCGTATAATACCCTTGTTGTGGTATAGAAATACTCCTAGTATTGTTATAATGCCCAAAATACCTTAGCCTTGTGCCTTGTAGTATTCCAAAGATACCTCTTTACGTAGAGTCGGAAATACTACCTTTCGTCCTTAGAGTCCCAACCCGACACCCCACCGAAATCTACATCGTTGGTTGAAGTATGTGAGTAGCAGTTGGTTAGCACTTCTAAGGGTTGTTTGGGGAGGTTTGGAGCGCACAGAGTGGAGCTAAACCTGCTCAGGGAGCGACATTAAACTCGGATAATTTTTGGGCTTATCGAGGTAATTATCTTATCCCTCTATTGTAATTGGAAATTACATGTTTGTTAGGATATATAGTTGAAGTATACTATATATGGGACTATACTTAGTATTCGGCAATGTCTTTTGACTTAAGCCTGAAGAATAAAGAAGGCTGTATTTACATGTGCGATGGCAGACTTGTGTAGAATTATGCGCGTCAGGTTAGGCGTGTTAACCCACGGTTGGCTTGGTAGCCGACCTCGATAGAGGAGGAGATTTCTGTTTGCGGGAGAGGCCGAATTTTCTATAGAAAGATAGAAACTTGTGTTTTGGGGTTAATAGACGTTTGTGACCTTTATAGGTGAAAGTACTAAGAGTAGCGTATTCTACTCGAGGAGTGGAAAGGGCTAGCAAGGTTGTAGTACTTGGAGCATTTTGCTTATTGTCGATAAATCGTCGCGAGGTATGTGAACCTCTTCCTATCTCTTCTAGCATGATATGTGTGTAACTATGTAGTACGGTAGACGTACATGTGTTTAAAGTATTTGATTGGTTTGAAACATAAAGTGTTATAACGGCTTTATGGGAAGTTAGTTATAACTTTATGTAGGTAAGAAAATACTTTGTGGTTTTAAAAGGTAATCGATGTGAATTATAAGCGGCTTGTTATAATAAAGAACTTGATGTATTTCAAAGATTTATAAATCGTTTTGAAGGAAAGTAACACTTGGTTTTAAAGGTTTTAAAAAGAGTTATACTAGCTTTATGGGGAGTTAGGTATAATGTCTTAAGAGAGGTAAAGAAAATGGTTTACTGATGTTAGAAGTTAAGAGACTTGATCTTATGAGATAAGAGACTTAACTTATTTGTTTTAATGTGGATGTTTGTGTGAAACCTCATTCGTGAGTAATGAGTACTTGGTGTTATTTAATGGGATAAGGTTTCTTGATTTGGAAATCGAATGTGTATCGACAGGACCTGCGGCGTTAATAAAGGAAAATGTATTGAATAATGTTGTATCGTATTAAAACCAGTAGAAACCTCCATCTGCATAGAAACTAAGATGAGACAAAATGATATTACATTTTCTAGATCATGGCTGCTGTAATAAGAATGTTGTAAACAAGAATAACCTACTCACGTATATGACATATGTTACTCAATTGTTCTAAAAAGGAATCAAGTGATTAAGTTTGGGAAACTATGAAACCATTTGAAAATGAGAAGCTTGAGTAATTGAAACTAGGCAAACTGGAACTTAGGAAAAGAATGTTGTTACTTGATTTTGAAAAGGAAGGTGGGTTGGTCATTCCAATACTACGGGTATCGGGTGACTTTTATAAAAGTAATGGATCTCTTTTAAAAGAACTTAACGTATGTAGTACTTTGGGGTTAAAAACCCGGACTTTGGCATAAAATGAAAGTACTTTGAGTTGTGTATAACTTGCCTATGCTTGTTGTTGTGAAACTTGCCTATGCTTGTTGTTGTGAAACTTGCCTATGCTTGTGATGATAGCCTTTGTTGTGCAAGTGTTGTATTTCTGTGTTACCGCGTCTCTCGATGGAGGGTCGGTTGACTTGTTGAGGACTTACTTGGACGTGCGTGATGACGAGAAATTCCGCAGTGCGTTCCTGTTGATTGTGTTATTTTTGCTAATCGCTTTGGACATACTGACACGATGCGTAGCGCACGGGTATGTTTCCATTTGGAATGCTGGCTTATTGTTTCCCTTTGGACATACTGACACGATGCGTAGCGCACGGGTATGCTCCCTTTGGATTTCTTGATTGATTAATGTTACATGGGCGTATACCGGCTGAATTAGGGGCATGTGGCCGTATAGCGAGGTTGACCACCAGTATATTGTTATTGATGTTACATGGTCATGTCTACACCGCGGCATGTGGCCATGTGAGGTTGACCACCCATATATTGTTATTGAGGTTACATGGGCATGTCTACCGTCACGATATTCGGGCATGTGGCTGCGGCCTTGTTATTATTGTTGCATCATGGACATGTCTACACCGTCACGATATTAAGGGCACGCGGCCATGATGCGAACATGATGGATGTTGTGGGCGTGAGACCCATAGTTATATTTGAGTGGTGACTTTGAGGCGTGAGTCACGACTTGATATATTTGCTTATTTATGGTGAATCGTAGTTTGGTTATCATACATGTCTCTGCTTTATAGACTACTATGATTTCATTCTGATGCTTTCGGTTTCCACATACTCTTGACCTCGCCCGGGGCTGCGTTCATGCCGCAGGTAGAGGTACATCGTTCGTGGATCCTCGCTCTTAGGATCTCATTTGGCGTGTTGAAAGCTCCGTTCCTTGGAGGCTTATCTTTGGTATGTTTCCACGAGTTGTAGGTTCTTGTACATTCGGGGTATGGCGAGCCTGTCCGTCATAGTTGTTATTGTAAATCTTAGAGAGTGCATGCCTTTGTGGCGGGGTTTGTAAAAGGATAGTTCGGGTTTTATGTATATATCAAGGCAACTATTTTTGGTTGCTGTTTATTTATCATGTCTCTTATTTCATGTTTAAAGTTTTTATTTCCTGGTTTTCTCGATGTTGGATCGCTAGGGTGCGGGGTAAGGCACGATCCACGCCCGATTTTGGGGTGTGACATAGTGGTATCGAGCGCTTAATCCTCGGAAAGTGTCTCTGACCGTGTCTAGTAGAGTCTTGATTATCGGTGTGTTGTGCACCACATCTATAATCGGAGGCTATAGGACATTTAGGATTAGTTTCCATTCTTCTCATTACGAGATCGTGCCTTAGAGCCGTGTTGTAAGTTGGACCTCGGCGAAATTCTTTTCCTTATCGTTATGCCTCGCGTAGGGCAACCCGGCCGGGAGGGCAAAGGAGGCTGCGAGTTGAGTCTGAGAGGGTCACGAGGGCGCAGGCCCAATCATTACCTAGGGTAGTTCTTCATTCGGGGAGTTCTGCGACGCCACTAGCCCTGAGTTTTGTATATGTGATAAGGTGGGTATACCAAGTGTTGATCAGATAGCGTTGTGTTAATTATGAGTTAGAAAACATGCTTAGTTGGGAGGATAAGTATGGGGACATGGTAAGTGTGAACCTTAGACTGTCACGATTGAGACCTTAGAGGTAAGGTCGTCTTGAGTAAAAGATTCGTGTTATGTTTGACCTTTATCAGAGTGCGTAGTATACGTGGGGTTTATTTGAGTGATCAGTCCACGGGTAATGTGAGATGGAAGTGGTAGCTTTCATGATGTGATTTAGCAGGATTGTTCCGTGTCGGGGAACAAGGGCTTGACGCGATTGTGGGTCGGGTTGAGGATGTGATACGGGTCAACCCGTAGCCCGAATTGAGGTGGGGTCAGTTCTGGGTGGTCCCGCCAGGTGGTAGGGTCACGAGGATGCTAGGCCCAAGTTTGTATGATCATCGTATGAGTTCGTGGACGCGTTCGACCAGAAGCGGTTCGTAAAGGCGGGAATGGCCTTAAGGAAGTTTGAGGTTAGTAAGATGACCAAGTTTGGAGGTAGTGACTCGGAGATTTTCGGGAGCGGAAGTATGGTGCGTCTTGGGAGAGTTCAAGTGTTCGAGAAGGCACGACGAGTAAGGAAAGAAGAGGGCGTGCGTTATTTGTGGCGGTACGTGGCATTGGCAACTTGTTAGAGGAACTTTATCGTTATCCGACTTGAGAAGGAACATTCGGGACGAATGTTTCTAGAGAGGAGAATGTTATACCCGTAGTTGCGGGGTATGTTTGTGAGGGCGTCGTGCGAAAATTTTGAAAAGAAAGAAAGATGTGAGTTTTCACGGAAAAGTTTAGGTTATTTGTGAAGAAAAAGGTTCGTTAATGGGAATTGGATTCCCAGTTTGGTATTTGGACTTCATAGATTATATTAGAATTATGGAATTTTATTTTTGGAAATGGTCACGTGGGCCCACGGAGAAATTTACTGGTTTTGTGGGCCCACTTTGTTTCGAGATTTTGGCCATTGTGGATATTTTTGAAGAGCGTTTTTAGGGCCATTAGGAGGGTGACACGTGTCACCCCGCCAGGTGGCAGCCAAATTTACCTTTGGGCACAGTCCGATCAGAGTCGTTTTTAGACGAAGCGTTTCCATGACTTTCGTAGGGAAAATTCCGGCTATGTCCTTTTTAATTTTTGCGGATTTTTCCGAGAGGCGAAACATTTTGGACCAACGGGAGGGTGACATGTGTCACCTCACATTGAAGCAGTGGGCGTCAGTGGAAGAGGTGGTTCACGAATTGGCTTGATCTTTGTGGCTCACGTTTTGGCCCTATTGGTTCCTTGTTTTGTGCCTTGTTTTGGCCTTGTTTTGTGGCTTGTCTTGTGCCGTTTGTGGAGTAGGAGTTAGGGTGCACTTGGCTTGATCAAGGCCTTACACTTGCCTTGCACATGGCTTGATCTTGGCCGTTGGTTGGCATTTGGGTTTGCTATAAATACCCTTAGTTGATGAACTTTCTTCATCCAAAAATCATTTCAAGTCTTGAAATCTCTCCCCTTTGTGAGTTGAAATTCGTCCAAGCCCTCCCTTTGTGGAGCTTGGCGAGAGGTCTCCCAGAGTGAGGCTTGGCGTGGGGTACCACTGCTAGTTGTTTTAGTATAATACCCCTTGTTGTGGTATAGAAATACTCCTAGTATTGTTATAATGCCCAAAATACCTTAGCCTTGTGCCTTGTAGTATTCCAAAGATACCTCTTTCGTAGAGTCCGGAAATACTACCTTTCGTCCTTTAGTCTCAAACCGAAACCAAGGAAATCTTCATCGTTGGTTGAAGTATGTGAGTAGAAGTTGGTTAGAACTTCTAAGGGTTGTTTGGGGTGGTTTGGAGCGCATGAGTGGAGCTAAACCTTGCTCGGGAACATTAAACTCGGATAATTTTGGGCTTATCGAGGTAATTATCTTATCCCTCTATTGTAATTGGAAATTACATGTTTGTTAGGATATATAGTTGAAGTATACTATATATGGGACTATACTTAGTATTCGGCAATGTCTTTTGACTTAAGCCTGAAGAATAAAGAATCAATCACTGTATTTACATGGGTGTATTGCGATGAGACTTGTGTAGAATTATGCAGCGTCAGGTTAGGCGTGTTAACCCCGTTGGCTTGGTAGCCGAGCCTCGATAGAAGGAGGAGATTTACGTCATGGGGAGGTAATTTTCTATAGAAAGATAGAAACTTGTGTTTTGGGGTTAATAGACGTTTGTGACCTTTATAGGTGAAAGTACTAAGAGTAGCGTATTCTACTCGAGAGTGGAAAGGGCTAGCAAGGTTGTAGTACTTGGAGCATTTTGCTTATTGTCGATAAATCGTCGAGGTATGTGAACCTCTTCCTATCTCTTCTAGCATGATATGTGTGTAACTATGTAGTACGGTGAGCGTCACGTGTGTTTAAAGTATTTGATTGGTTTGAAACATAAAGTGTTATAACGGCTTTATGGGAAGTTGGTTATAACGACTTTATGTAGGTAAGAAAATACTTTGTGGTTTTAAAAGTAATCGATGTGAATTATAAGCGGCTTGTTATAATAAAGAACTTGATGTATTTCAAAAGATTTATAAATCGTTTTGAAGGAAAGTAACACTTGGTTTTAAAGGTTTTAAAAGAGTTATACTAGCTTTATGGGAGTTAGGTATAATGTCTTAAGAGGTAAAGAAAATGGTTTACTGATGTTAGAAGTTAAGAGACTTGATCTTATGAGATAAGAGACTTAACTTATTTGTTTTAATGTGGATGTTTGTGTGAAACCTCATTCGTGAGTAATGAGTACTTGGTGTTATTTAAAGGGATAAGGTTTTACTGATTTCGGAAATCAGAATGTGTATCGGCGGCGTTAATAAAGGAAAATGTATTGAATAATGTTGTATCGTATTAAAACCGGTAGAAACCTCCATCCGCATAGAAACTAAGATGAGACAAAATGATATTACATTTTCTAGATCATGGTCTTTGTAATAAGAATGTTGTAAACAAGAATAACCTACTCACGTATATGACATATGTTACTCAATTGTTCTAAAAAGGAATCAAGTGATTAAGTTTGGGAAACTATGAAACCATTTGAAAATGAGAAGCTTGAGTAATTGAAACTAGGCAAACTGGAACTTAGGAAAAGAATGTTGTTACTTGATTTTGAAAAGGAAGGTGGGTTGGTCATTCCAATACTACGGGTATCGGGTGACTTTTATAAAAGTAATGGATCTCTTTTAAAAGAACTTAACGTATGTAGTACTTTGGGGTTAAAACCGGACTTTGACATAAAATGAAAGTACCTTGAGTTGTGGATAACTTGCCTATGCTTGTTGTTGTGAAACTTGCCTATGCTTGTTGTTGTGAAACTTGCCTATGCTTGTGATGATAGCCTTTGTTGTGCAAGTGTGGTATTTACGTGTTACCGCGTCTCGATGGAGGTCGGTTGACTTGTTGAGGACTTACTTGGGCGTGCAGCGGTGTGGAGAAATTCCGCAGTGCGTTCGCTGATTGTGTTATTTTTGCTAATCGCTTTGGACATCGACACGACGTGGCGCTGCGGGTATGTTTCCATTTGGAATCTTGGCTTATTGTTTCCCTGGACATACCGACACGATCGTAGCGCACGGGTATGCTCCTGGATTTCTTGATTGATTAATGTTACATGGACGCGAAATTCCGGGGCATGTACGTATGCGAGGTTGACCACCAGATATTGTTATTGATGTTACATGGACATGTCTACACCGATGGTCCGGCATGTGGCGTAGCGAGGTTGACCACCCGGTATATTGTTATTGAGGTTACATGGGCATGTCTACCGATGCAGATTCCGGGGCATGTGGCCACGCGGCCTTGTTATTATTGTTGCATCATGGACATGTCTACCGTCGATGGTATTCCGGGCATGCGGCCATGATGCGAACATGATGGATGTTGTGGGCGTGAGACCCATAGTTATATTTAGTGGTGACTTTGAGGCGTGAGTCACGACTTGATATATCGCTTATTTATGGTGAGCGTAGTTTGGTTATCATACATGTCTCTGCTTTATAGACTACTATGATTTCATTTCTGATTTCATTTCACATACTCTGCACTGTTAGACCTCGCGGAAGTGCGTTGCCGCAGTAGAGGTACATCGCTCGTGGATCCTCGCTCTTAGGATCTCATTTCGTGTTGGAAAGCTCCGTTCCTTCGAGGCTTATCTTTGGTATGTTTCCAGAGTTGTAGGTTCTTGTACATTCGTGGGTATGGCGAGCCTGTCCGTCATAGTTGTTGTAAATCTTAAGTGCATGCTTGTTGTGGCGGGGTTTGTAAAGGATAAGCTGTTCGGGTTTTATGTATATATCTTTAATTGTTTTGGTTGCTGTTTATTTATCATGTCTCTTATTTCATGTTTAAAGTTTTTATTTCCGCTGGTTTTCTCTGATGTTGGATCGCTAGGGTGCCCGGGGTAAGGCACCAGTCACGGGCCCGATTTTTGGGGTGTGACAGTAGTATTCCAAAGATACCTCTATACGTAGAGCCCGGAAATACTACCAAATGTCCTTTTAGTCTCAGCCGAAACCACAGGAAAACCTTAGTTGGTTGAAGTGTTAAGTAGAAGTTGCGTAGAACTTCTAAGGGTTGTTTGGAGCGGGTTGGAGCGTGCAGTCTAGGAGCTAAACCTTGCTCAGGATCGACTTTTATCTCGGATAATTTTTGGGCTTATCGAGGTAAATAATCTTGTCCCCTATTGGAATTGGAAATTACTTGTTGCTATAATATATAGTTGAAGTATACTATATATAGAACTGAACATAGTTTTGCGGCAATGTCTTTTGACTTAAGCCTGAATTTAAAGAAAGGGAACTGAACTGTAATTACATAGGACTGTATTACAGTAGACTTGTGTAGCATTACTGTGAGGTAGAATTGTACACGTCCGGTTAGACGTATAAACCCCCCCTGGTTGGCTTGATAGCCGGCCTCGATAGAGGAGGAGATTTACGCGGTTGCGGGGGGGGGAGGTGCTGCCGAATTTTCTGTAGAATATTCTACGTTGAGATCTAGATGTTAATAGGCGCCTTGTGGCCTCTATAGGTTGAAGTACTACGTATGGGGTGATCTACTTGTTTAAGGAGTAGCCGACGGTTTCAGGTACTTGGAGCGTTTTTCTATTAGTCGATAATCGTCGCGAGGTATGTGAACCTCTTCCTATCTTTTCTAGCATGATATGTGTATAACTATGTAGTACCTGAGACGATACGTGTTAAATGTATTTGATTGGTTTAAAACATAAAGTGTTATAACAACTTTATGGGAAGTTGGTTATGACAGCTTTATGTAGGTAAGAGAATGACTTACTGATTTTAAAAGTTAAGAGACTTAATCTTAAAAAGATAAGAGACTTGACTTGGTTAATTAATATGAATTTTTGTGTGAAACCTCATTCGTGAGAAATGAGTACTTGGTTTTTAAAAGCAATAATGTTTTACTGATTTCGGAAATCAGAATGAGTATCGACAAACCACTGCAGCGTTAATAAAGGGAAATGTTTTGATTAAAGAAGTATTATTAAAACCAGTAGAAACCTCCATCTGCATAGAAGCTAAGATGAGACAAAATGATATTACATTTCCTAGATCATGGCTGCTTAATAAGATTGATTATGAACAAGAATAACCTACTCACAAATAAGGCATATGTTTCTCAGATTGATTAAAAGAGAATTATATTCTTAAATGAATAAAACTATGAACTACGAAACCTTTCTAAAATAAGAAACGTGAACATTTGAAATTAGGCAAACTTGGACGTTTGGGAAATAATGTTGTTACTTGATTTTACAAAGGGAAGTGTTTTGGTTTACTTAAAAAGATAGTCACTCTATTTTATACTACGGGTATTGTGTGACTTCTGTGAAAGAAACGGATCTTTTAAAAGAGTTAATGTATGAAGTACTTTGGGGATAGATACCCGAACTTATTAGCATAAAGTACTGTCACGACCCGAACCCGGGCCCGTGACTGGTGCCTTACCCCGGGCACCCTAGTGATACAACATCAGAGAAAATCAGCGGAAATAAAAACATGAACATGAATTAAGAGACATGATAAATTAAACAGGCCAACCAAAGCAGTTGCCTTCAGTATATATACATAAATACCCGAACAGTTATCCTTTTACGCATCGCCCACAACAAGATTACATGCACTTCTAAGAAGTGACAACAACTATGGCGAACAGTGGCCCCGCCATACCCCGAATGTACAAGAACCTGCGGACTGTGGTAACATACCAAAGATAAGCCTCCGAAGGAACGGAGCTTCCCAACACGCTGAAATGTGATCCTATAAGCGGGGATCGACAGTCGATGTACCTCTACCTGCGGCATGAACGCAGCCCCCCGAAGGAGGTCAGTACAACAGGTACCAAGTATGTGAAATCAGAAATATCAGATATGAAATCATAATAGTCTATATAAAGCAGAGACATGTATGATAACCAAACTACTGATCACAACATAAAAGCGATCATGTCAAGTCGGGACTCACGCCTCAAAGTCATCCTCATGCGTGGAACCCCTTCCTCACCGCTGGCAGCCTAGGTACAAATCATGTGATACGATAATGTGTCTCGGCCCATCTTATGGACCCGAGAAACGTGGGATACATTCGCTCATCCCATGAACCGTAGGTCGAGTGAAATACATTCGGATGAACCGTAGTCGAGTGAAATACATTCCGGATGAACCGTAGTCGAGTGAAATACATTCCGGATGAGCCAGAGTCGAGTGAAATACATTCGGATGAACCGTAGTCGAGTGAAATACATTCGGATGGCCAGAGTCGAGTGAAATACATTCCGATGAACCGGTAGTCGAGTGAAATACATTCCCGGATGAACCGATAGTCGAGTGAAATACATTCCCTGCACAACAAGTCTATCACACGTAAACATAGGTAAGTTACACACAACTTAAAGCACTTTCATTTTATGACAAAGTCCGGGTTTTAACCCTAAAGTACTACGTACGTTAAATTCCTTTTAAGAGATTCATTCCTTTTATAAAAGTCACCCGATACCCGTAGTATAGAATGACCAACGTTTTTAAGTAAACCAGAACACATTCCTTTTCAAAATCAAGTAACAACATCCTTTTCCTAAAGTTCCAGTTTGCCTAATTTCAATTACGCAAGTCTCTTTTTAGAAAGGTTTCATAGCTCAATGTCTTAATCTCCTTTTAAAACAATTGAGTAACATAAGCCATAGGCGAGTAGGTTATTCTTGTTCATAATCAATCTTATTAAGCAGCCGTGATCTAGAAAATGTAATATCATTTTGTCTCATCTTAGCTTCTATGCAGATGGAGGTTTCTACTGGTTTTAATAATACTTCATTATTCATTACATTTTCCTTTATTAACGCTGCAGTGGTTTGTCGATACACATTCTGATTTCCGAAATCAGTAAAACATTATTCCTTTTAAAAACCAAGTACTCATTACTCACGAATGAGGTTTCACATACGAACATCCATATTAATTCATTTTAAGTTAAGTCTCTTATCTTATAAGATCAAGTCTCTTAACTTCTAAAATCAGTAAACCATTTTCTTTACCTCTCTTAAGACATTATACCTAACTCCCATAAAGATAGTATAACTCTTTTTAAAACCTTTAAAACCAAGTGTTACTCTTCTTTCAAAACGATTCATAAATCTTTTGAAATACTTCAAGTTCTTTATTAACACATATCAAGCCAGTTATAATTCAAATCAGTTACCTTTTAAAAACCACAAAGTATTTGCTTATCCACATAAAGCTATTATAACCAACTTCCCATAAAGCCGTTATAACACTTTATGTTTTAAACCAATCAAATACATTTAGCACATGTACGTCTACCGTACTACATAGTTCACACATATCATGCTAGAAGAGATAGGAAGAGGTTCACATACCTCGCGACGAGTATCGACTAATAGCAAAACGCTCCAAGTACTTCAAACCGCTCATTACTCCTTAAGCCACGTGATTGCACCACACGTAGTACTTCAACCTATAAGGCCACAAGGCGCTTATTAACATCTAGATCTCATCGTTCCATATTCTACGTAAAATTCAAGACTTCCCCGCAACAGCGTAAATCTCCTCCTTTAACGAGGCCGGCTACCAAGCCAACCTGGGGGGTTAACACGTCTAACCGGACGTGTACAATTCTACTACACAGTAATGCTACACAAGTCTCATCTGAATACACCCTATGTAATTACTGTCAAGACTCTTCTTTCAAAAGGTTTCTTATTATTCAGCTTAAGTCAAAAGACATTGCCACAATACTATGTTGATTCTATATATAGTATACTCCAACTATATACTCCTACAACATGTAATTTCCAATTACAATAGGGGAACAAGATATTTACCTCGATAAGCCCAAAATTATCCGAGTTATAATGTCGATCCTGAGCAAGGTTTAGCTCCTACTCCGTGCGCTCCAATCCGCTCCAAGAAACCCTTAGAAGTTCTACGCAACTTCTACTTATAACTTCAACTAACAATGAAGATTTCCTTAGGGTTTCGTTTTGTGGCTAAAGGGAAGTATAAGTGTAACCTTGGGAATACTACAAGGTATTTGGGCCAAGGTATTTGGGCATTATAACAATACTTGGAGAGTATTTCAATACCAAAAAAAAGGGGGTATTTATACGAGACAACTAGGCTAGGGGGGGGGTACCCCACGGCCAAGCCTCTACAAAGGGGGAGGGGGGAGGCCCTCTCGGCCAAAGCTTCACAAGGGAGGGGGAAGGGGCTTTGGACGAAGCAAACAAGAGGGAGGGAGTAGTGTGAGACTTAGAAAGATTGCTCAAGTTTTGGATGAAGAAAGTCTTCAACTTAGAGGGGTATTTATAGGTCAAGTAAAGGCCAACCAATGGACAAGATGAAGACAAGTGTGGTGCAAGTGTAGGGCTAGATTTCAACCATGTGGACCTTATCCATCTACCACAACAACTTGCACAAATATCCTACCTACTCCCACTAAGCCAAATCATCCAAGACAAGGCCATGGTTGCCGTCCAACCTCTTCCAATGTGAGGGTGACACATGTCACCCTCCCGTTGGTCCAAAATGTTTCATCTCTCGGAAAAATCCGCAAAAATTAAAAATGACATAGCCGGAATTTTCCCTACGAAAGTCGTGGGAAACGTTTCACGTAAAACGACTCTAATCGGGTGTTGTGTACAAATTTCGAAACTAGCCAATCCTTAAGGCTTAAATTATAATACGTACGCCCTCACGTACATACTCTGGAAATACGGGGTATAACAAGTACCTTGTGTGAATAACTTGATTTTGTTGGTTTGTGATAGCCTTGTAATACTTTCTTGTTGATTTGATAAGTAAACATGTTAGGATGCTACGTATGTTATTATCTTGTGATTGTAGTGTAAGGGGGTCATTCTTGCTGTGCTTACGTTGCTAACCGGTAAGTCCGTTGTACTATTATTATATCACCTACCCCATTGACTTGTTATACCGAGGGCTTGCCACCCTTGATGCGGGTCTGTACGGCCTATGCAGTCTGTGAGACTATGCGGAGCAGCGGTATGCTCGTGATTGATCATTCCGGTGTTTAGCCCGACGCGGGATGCCTATGCGATCCACGGACTATGCGGTCTTTTGAGACTATGCGGCCGCGAGTCCAGCGGATACCGGGGTTAAGATGCCTCCGTCGCGGTATACCTCAGGTGATGCAGGACCATGATTCGAGAATACCTACGCGGTGCGTGTGTGACGGCGCGAGCTGCGGTAAGTTCGAGAATAGACGCGCACATTGATATCGCGGCGAGTGGCCGCCGATCATGTGCGGTGCAGAAAGACCTCGTGATCTGATTTTATAGCATTATTGGTACTGTGGGTTTTAGTAGTGGCTATGCCTTCGCATTACCCCGCACGGTTTTATTATGACAGTGGGAGCCGTGTTTATGTGTATTCCTTGGTCCTTTTATATCATGGACTGACGGCAGTGAGGAAGGTATTCCCAGGGCATGATTGATTTTGTGGGCGTGAGACCCATAGTTATACATGAGTAATGACTTGAGGTGAGTCCTCGACTGACACGACTCGCTTTATTGTGAATCGTAGTTTGGTTATCATACATGTCTCCCGCTTTATATAGACTACTATGATTTCATTTACGATTTTTCGCCACATACTTGGTACTTGTTATCCGACCTCCTTCGGGCTGCGTTCATGCCGCAGTAGAGGTACACCGTGTTGATCCTCGCCATGTGGTCACGATTCAGTGTTTGGGAAGCTCCGTTTCTCTGGAGGCTTATCAGTGGTATAGTCCCCTGTCGTTGTAGGTACTTACATTCAGGGGTATGGCGGGGCCCTGTCCCGCCATTGTTGTCGTATCATTCTTAGAGGTCTGTAGTACTGTTGTGGGCAGGGTTGTAAAAAGGATATAACTGTTCGATTTTAAGTTGATTTATATATATGCCGAAAGCCAAGTTTTCTAAGATAACTGTTGTACACTTCTTGATATTTCATGTTGTTGTGTTATGTTCCGCTGATTACTCTGATGTTGTATCACTAGGGTGCCCGGGGTAAGGCACGACCACGGCCCGGTTCGGTCGTGACAAAAGTGGTATCGAGCGATTAATCCTCGGAAAGTGTCTACGCATCAGATCCGCAGAGTCTTGATTATCGGTGTGTTGTGCACCACATCAATAATCAGGAGGCTATAGGATATTTAGGATTGGTTTCCATTCTTATCACTCTGTGATCGTGCCTTAGAGCTGTGTTGTAAGTTGGACCCTCTAACGTATTTCTTTCCCTTACCGTTATGCCTCCGCGTAGGGCAAACCCGCCCAGGGAGGCGAGCGGCGGAGGCTGCGAGTAAATCTGAGGTTACGTGGCACAGCCCAATCATCACCTAGGGTAGTGCTTCATTCGGGAGTTCTGCGACGTCACTAGCCCCGCAGAGTTTAGCACGGCGCGCGCTTCTTCTGCGGCCATGATATTTGAACCTTCGGCCCACGATCGAACAGAGAATATAGATTGCAAAGAGGCGACCCTGTTACTAGCTATGGATTTGGCTGCCAGAGTGTATACCGATGTACCGCGAGTCTTGATGACTATCTAAGAGAGTAATTCTTCAGTTAGGTTTGAGCATGGCCTGTGTACGGGCTTATGCGCAGCAGGCCGAGAAACGTAGATCGGCGAGTTAACGAGGCGAAGAGAGGCGAGCAATGAGGTCCTGGTAACTTTCGAGGCGAATCGCCTCACCAAAGCCAGATTAGATATGCACATCCACGGTGCGGTGGTCCTCCGCAGGTTCGGGGCGTTCGGGCTATGCAGAGTTGGTCGAGCTCGAGCTTAGGTTCACGCTACACGTAGTTCCAAACAGCCGATTCGCTTTTTCCCAGTGTTCACAATGTGACAGGCGTCATCCCGGGGAATGTCGTCTTTTAGTTGGTACTTGTTGTACCTACGGCCGTCAGGGCCAGGTGTCGAAAGGATGTCCAAGTAGGAGGACTCAGCCCTCAGGATCGGTGGGTAGTTCGTCACCTCCCTTAGCTATGCGCCCTACGGGGCAGGTTTGATTAGAACGATTAAGGGGAGTGAAGTAGTAGATTCAGGCATATCTTTAACCCTCTAGGGATTAGCATGTGTGATATGATGAGTATATCTTAAGTGTTATTTTCAGATAACATGAGTGTAATTGTGATTAGAAATCATGGTTAGTTAAAAGGGTAAGATTTGGGGGATAGAGAAAGTGTAAGCCTTAGAGCTTTATACGTGGAGACCTTAGAGGCAAGGCAATCTTGAGTAAAAGATTACATTTGTGTTTGACCCTTATCGGAGTGCATAGTGCACGTGAGATATGTTGTGTGATAAGTCCCTGAGTAGAGTGGAAGGAAAGAGGGTAGTTGAGCTAAGAAGAACGCTAGGTTTTCGTAACATGGATTAGTGAGATAGTTCCGGATCGGGGAGCTTGTGTTTTGCGCGTTGCCGGGTCGGGTTGAGGCCATGTTGCGGGTCAACCCGCGACCTGTTTTATGGTGGGGTCAGTTTGTGGTGGTCCCGCCGGGTGGTAGGGTCACGAGGGTGTTAGGCCCAAGTTTAGTTAATCATCGTACGAGTTCGTGGATGCGTTCGACCAGTAGTCGGGCCGATGGGGTCAGCCCATCTGGTCTTTTAGTCAGGACCGGTTACTCGGCAGAGGGATATGCGAGATGTTACAACAGAAAGGTGGTAAGGCTGCACGGGGTGCCTACCTTCACCTTATGATGCATGGAGCCCGTGGTACTACCGCTTTTTCTGGAAGTTTTACCAGGCAGGGTTAGGAACTCAGGTGAGTCTCCGTATCGTATTCATCCTCGGGCCAGTGTTTGGATTTCAGGGGTGGTTGTGAGGATTGTTGCCTCCTGTTGGGGAAGTGTTTTATAGCTACCGTTTCAGTTTTCGAATGTCGCCTTATGAAGCCTTGTAGGGGCGGAAGTGTAAGTTGCCGGTCGTTTGGTTCGATGTTGGCAAGGTTCAGATAGTTGGTTTATACTTGTTCAACAGTAATGAGGTGAGTTATGAGAAAGAGTTCGAGTGTACGAGAAGGGTACGACGAGTAAGGGGAGAAGCGGGCATGTGTTGAGAACATGGAAGTGATCATTTCGTATGTAAAAAAAAAAAAAAGGGGTGCTAAGGGAGTATCTTTTAACTCTTGGGTGGGAGCTTCTGTGATGTTAGAGGTGTTTCCTCGTGGACTTGGATGGAAGTATTGGCGCGGGTGTTTCTGTGGCCAGGTGTGGCAGGATTGTTCTCGTAAGTATAGTAGTGGAGACTATACTGGCGCGCGTTTGTTTTGAGACTAAGAAGGAACATTCGGGATGAATGTTTCTAAGGAGGGGAGAATGTTATACCCCGTATTTCCAGAGTATGTACGTAAGGACGTACGTAGAAAAGTTTGGGCTTTAAAGTAGGCTTGGCCGAAATATTTTGTGCACAACACCCGGTTAGAGTCGTTTTTCGACGAAACGTTTTACATAACTTGCGAAGGGAAAATTCCGGCTATGTCATTTTAAATTTTTGCGGATTTTTCCGAGAGACGAAATATTTTGGACCAACGGGAGGGTGACAAGTGTCACCCTCATAGTGGGCGTTATGGTGGGCGGCACATGGGACGATTTCAAGATAAGATTGGGCAAGATATTTGTGAGGGTTTTAAGGAGTAGGTCTGTGGGCACTGGGCATATCTTGGCCCTCCACTGACCCCACTGGCTAGATCTTGACCCTTGGTCTTCCTATAAATACCCCCTTTGGAGACTTCTTCATACATTCCTAAACTTTCCTAAGTCTTGAGAGCCCTCCTCTTTTAGTAGTGTCTCGTCCCAAAGAGTCCTCCCCTCGGTGAGGCCCCTTGGCCGAGAGCCCTCCCCTTTGGCCGAGAGTACCCCCCCCTCCTAGTGGGGTTAGCCGAGGGGTATACACCCCCCCTTGTGGTGTTGTCTCGTATAAATACCCCCCCTCTTGGTAGAAATACTCTCCATAGTATTGTTACTATACCCAAATTACCTTAGCCGTATACCTTGTAGTATTCCAAAGATACCTCTATACGTAGAGCCCGGAAATACTACCAAATGTCCTTTTAGTCTCAAACCGAAACCCTAGGGAAAACCTTCATAGTTGGTTGAAGTGTTAAGTAGAAGTTGTGTAGAACTTCTAAGGGTTGTTTGGAGCGGGTTGGAGCGTGCAGTCTAGGAGCTAAACCTTGCTCAGGATCGACTTTTATCTCGGATAATTTTTAGGCTTATCGAGGTAAATAATCTTGTCCCCTATTGGAATTGGAAATTACTTGTTTCTATAATATATAGTTGAAGTATACTATATATAGAACTGAACATAGTTTTGCGGCAATGTCTTTTGACTTAAGCCTGAATTTAAAGAAAGGAACCGAATCAGTAATTACATAGGATCAGACATGAGACTTGTGTAGCACATCGTGAGGTAGAATTGTACACGTCAGGTTAGGCGTATAACCCCCCCCTGGTTGGCTTGATAGCCGGCCTCGATAGAGGAGGAGATTTACGCGGTTGCGGGGGGGGGGGAGGTGCTGCCGAATTTTCTGTAGAATATTCTACGTTGAGATCTAGATGTTAATAGGCGCCTTGTGGCCTCTATAGGTCAAGTACTACGATGGCGTGATCTACTTGGCTTAAGGAGTAGCCGACGGTTTGAGGTACTTGGAGCGTTTTGCTATTAGTCGATAATCGTCGCGAGGTATGTGAACCTCTTCCTATCTTTTCTAGCATGATATGTGTATAACTATGTAGTACGGTAGACGTACATGTGTTAAATGTATTTGATTGGTTTAAAACATAAAGTGTTATAACGGCTTTATGGGAAGTTGGTTATGACAGCTTTATGTAGGTAAGAGAATGGCTTACTGATTTTAAAAGTTAAGAGACTTAATCTTAAAAAGATAAGAGACTTGACTTGGTTAATTAATATGAATTTTTGTGTGAAACCTCATTCGTGAGAAATGAGTACTTGGTTTTTAAAAGCAATAATGTTTTACTGATTTCGGAAATCAGAATGAGTATCGACAAACCACTGCAGCGTTAATAAAGGGAAATGTTTTGATTAAAGAAGTATTATTAAAACCAGTAGAAACCTCCATCTGCATAGAAGCTAAGATGAGACAAAATGATATTACATTTCCTAGATCATGGCTGCTTAATAAGATTGATTATGAACAAGAATAACCTACTCACAAATAAGGCATATGTTTCTCAGATTGATTAAAAGAGAATTATATTCTTAAATGAATAAGACTATGAACTTTAAACCTTTCTAAAATAAGAAACGTGAACATTTGAAATTAGGCAAACTTGAACGTTTGGGAAATAATGTTGTTACTTGATTTTACAAAGGGAAGTGTTTTGGTTTACTTAAAAGATAGTCACTCTATTTTATACTACTGGTATTGTGTGACTTCTGTGAAAGGAACAGATCTTTTAAAAGAGTTAATGTATGAAGTACTTTGGGGATAGATAGAACTTATTAGCATAAAGTACCTTGTGTGAATAACTTGATTTTGTTGGTTTGTGATAGCCTTGTAATACTTTCTTGTTGATTTGATAAGTAAACATGTTAGGATGCTACGTGTGTTAGTATCTTGTGATTGTAGTGTAAGGGGGTCATTCTTGCGGCTTACGTTGCTAACCTGGTAAGTCCGTTGTACTATTATTATATCACCTACCCTCGACTTGTTATCTCGAGGGCTTGCCACCCTTGATGTGGGTGCAGACGGCCTATGCAATGTGAGACTATGCGAGCGGCGGTATGCTCCGTGATTGATCATTCGGGTGTTTAGCCCGACGCGGATGCCTATGCGATCCATGGGACTATGCGGTCTTTGAGACTATGCGGCCGCGGAGTCCAGCGGATACCGGGGTTAAGCCGCCCGACGCTGGTATACCTCAGTGATGCAGGACCGTGATTCGAGGAATACCTCACGCGGGTGCAGGTGTGACCTATGCGGGTGCGGTAAGTTCCAGGAATAGACGCGCACATTGATACTGCGCGAGTGGCGATTTCGATCATGTGCGCGCCTAGAAAGACCTCGTGATCTGCTTTTATAGCATTATTGGTACTGCGTGGTTTTAGTAGTCGGCTATGCCTTCGTACTTACCCCAGACGGTTTTATTATGACACAGTGGGACTCGTGTTTATGTGTATTCCTTGGTGCTTTTATATCATGGATCGGCGGTGAGAAGGTATTCCACGCATGATTGATGTTGTGGGCGTGAGACCCATTGTTATACTTGAGTAATGACTTGAGGCGTGAGTCCCCGACTCGACATGATCGCTTTATCAGGAATCGTAGTTTGGTTATCATACATGTCTCCCGCTTTATATAGACTACTATGATTTCATTTTTTGATTTTTCACATACTTGGTACCGTTGTAATCGACCTCCTTCGGGCTGCGTCATGCCGCAGTAGGTACACCGATGTTGATCCTCGCCATGTGGTCACGATTGCGTTTGGGAAGCTCCGTTTCTCCGGAGGCTTATCAGTGGTATAGTCCCCTGTCGTTGTAGGTACTTACATTCAGGGGTATGGCGGGGCCCTGTCCCGCCATTGTTGTCGTATCATTCTTAGAGGTTTGTAGTACTGTTGTGGGCAGGGTTGTAAAAAGGATATAACTGTTTGATTTTAAGTTGATTTATATATATGCCGAAAGGCAAGTTTTCTAAGATAACTGTTGTACACTTCTTGATATTTCATGTTGTTGTGTTATGTTCCGCTGATTACTCTGATGTTGTATCACTAGGGTGCCCGGGGTAAGGCACCAGTCACGGGCTCGGGTTCGGGTCGTGACAATAAGTCTCTTGGCTATAAAAAGAATGAATTTGTCTAAAACATAAAGAGTTATAACGACTTTATGGGAAGTTAGTTATAACGGCTTTATGAAAGGTTAAGAGAGTGGTCTATTTGAGTTATAGGCATGAGTTGCCTAGGTTGTGAAATTATAAGTTACTTGGTTTCAATGCCTTGAAATGAATTTCTAAAGGTTAGTAACTTAATTTGAAAAATAGACATGCCTTGATACTACGGGTGTTAGTACCTTGGGGTTTTATATAAAAATCAGTCTTTTGAAAAGAATGGAAGTACGTAGTACTTTGGGTTAAATTCCCGGATCTTTCATGATATGATAGTGCCTTAAGTTAAATGAAATGAGAGTGCATGCTAACTAAGTATAATGAGAAGTTAAGGGGTTTCTTAACTTGCTTATGTTAATTATGGTAGGCGGTTGTGTTTGTGATATATTGTCCATTACGAGGTCATTCCCCGGGCTTGTTGCATTTGCATATTCCGTGGATTTGCTCCCCACGATGCGAGGAGTACCTCATGCGAGTCTGTAGGTCTCATGCGGGTGAAATAGTCCCATGCGGGGCGGACCAGTCCTATGCGAGGAAATTACCTCATGCGGGTCCACGTGGCCTATGCGGGTGAAATAGTCCCAGGAGTAGGATTGCGTGATAATACTACGGACGGATGGTCCCAGGTTAATCACAGGTTTCCTATTTTAAGAACCGGAAATGTTTATGTTGTTACTCTCATTGTTAGTAAGGCACATTATACTGTTAGTTTGATTATCACACATGTCTCCAACTTATTTTAGACTTATGATGTAAATTACAGTATTTCCAATTTTACATACTTGGTACATATTGTGTACTGACCCCCTTTCCTCGGGGGCTGCGTCCATACCGCAGGTAGGGGTAAGCAGGTTGTGGATCCTTACTCTTAGGATCACTGATCAGTTGTCAGAAGCTCCATTTCTTCGGAGGCTTGTCTTTTGGTACGGTTTCCCTGATGTTGTAGATTTATGTACATTCAGGGGTATGGTCGTGCCCTATCCCATCACAGTTGTTATGTAAAAATTCTTAAAGGTCTGTAGTCATATCTTGTGGATTGAGTTGTAAAAACAAAGATGTAACTGTTTTCTTTTGGGTTATGTATATTTTCGGAAGGTGGCCTTATCGGCTAGCCTGTTGATATCTAATGTCTTGTACTTTATGAGTTTATGTATGTTCCGATGCTATTCTTTGATGTATACTTGTGAGGGGTGCCCAGGTAGGGCACCAGTCGCGGGCCCGGGGTCGGGTCGTGACACGTGGGGCTGCGTTCATGCCCGCAGGTATTAGGTACTCAGTTGGGTGATCCGCGAGCTTAGGATCTCCACTCAGCTTTCAGGGAGGTAGCTCCATTATTCCGAAGTTTTCCATGTTGGTACGAAGTTTTATTATGGTTTTATGTACATTCATGGGTACGGCGGGGCCTTTTCCCATCACAATTATGTGTCCAAACTATTAGAGGTCTGTATTCATATGTGGGCTGGACTTGTTTACAAATGTGGTTTCTTTTTGGTTGTTATATATGTGATGGCAGCCTTGACGGCTTTGCCTTTATCCGTGGGGAAATGAGTGTTATTTAGCTTCTGCAGGTTACTTGTGTTGTATGAATAGTAGGGTGCTCAGGTAGGGCACCGCCGCGCCCGGTTCAGGTCATGACAGAGTGGTATCAGAGCAGTTAGTCCTCGGAATGTCTACAGACCGTGTATAATAGAGTCTTGTTTATCGGTGTGTTGTGCACCACATCTATAAAAAAGAGGCTACAGTA
The DNA here is from genome assembly GCA_029844215.1 of Przewalskia tangutica. Lineage (NCBI taxonomy): Eukaryota > Viridiplantae > Streptophyta > Magnoliopsida > Solanales > Solanaceae > Przewalskia > Przewalskia tangutica. The sequence goes on from CM056721.1 coordinate 96,113,078, forward strand.
TATTTAGGATTGGTTTCCCTTCTTCTCACTCTGAGATCGTGCGATAGAGCTGTGTTGTTAGGGTAGTCTCTCCCTAACGTATTATTGTGGTTGCAGCTATGCCTCCGAGAAAGGCAACAGTGGCCCAGAAAGGATTATATGGACTTCGTATCCAGGTTGGTAAAAATTATTGTATAGTTGGTATAATGACGATGTGTATCTGTACGAGCATATTTATTTGGGGCCATGTGTGTTGTCTGAAATGATTATGGATTACCATGAGTTGGTTAAGCTTTAATAATTTCTTAGAAGGTATGAAACCGTGGAACGAATCCACATCAAGGCTTTATATATGTACTAACTTGGAATATTCAGGAAGTAATGAACTGTCTGAGATTGTGATAGACTCTTGAAAGAGATCATGTTCTATTGACTTAATGTCATACCATGTTGTAGACTAAACTATGTTATATTCTTAAGTGATAAGCACGAATAATATTTGTATGGAGTAAATAGAGTTGTTACGATTAAGATAACATGACTTTGAGATTATGAGAAGCTATTTTACCCATATGTGGGGTGAGATAATATAAGCTTGGGACATGAAATAATTGAGAATCTTAGAATATTAGATAACCGTTGAGACCATAGATACAAGGTCTTCTTGAGTAAAAGACTTTAATGTTGATCTTGGTTAAGGTACATGGTATATGTGAACTATAATGACCAAGTTGGATGTAGTAACTCCAACGATCCGAAAACAGAAGCAATATTTGAAATTATGTACGTATACTAGAATAAGTTTGGAAGTACGAGAAGGGTACGACAAGTAAGAAAAGGAGCGAACAGGTGTTAAAAGAATTGAAGTGTTTATAGTTATGACTTATGAAGGTACGAAAAGAGAATCCTTTTTTACCATGAATGAGAGTTAATTGTGATGATACCACACTCTAGATTTGATTTTCTCGTTTGGCTTTTGGTTGATGTATATGCATGTGTGATATGTTGTGGCCACGTGTGGCATATTTTGTTTCGTTAAGTGTAGTTAAGGAGACTATGCCGAGATTTGTTTAGCATTAACCTGTTATGAACATTCGGGACGAATATTTCTAAGGGGGGAAGGATGTTACACCCCGTAGTTCCAAGACATGTATTTGAGAACGTAAGTAAAGAAGTAAGACTTGAACGTCGGAAGATAGTATAACTACATTTTTGTCACGACCCGACCCCGGGCCCCCCGACTGGTGCCCTACCTAGGCACCCCTTACAGGTATACATCAGAGAATAGTAGCGGAACATACATACAACTCAAAAAAAGAATAAATAACAGGTTAGCCGATAAGGCCACCTTCCAAAAGTATACAAATAATCCAAAAAACAGTTACCTTTTTTTTTTCTTTACAACCCAATCCACAAGATATGACTATAGACCTCTAAGAATTTTTGACATAACAATTGTGATGGGACAGGGCCCCGCCATACCCTTGAATGTACATAAATCTACAACCTCAGGGAACTGTATCAACGACAAAGCCTCCGGAGAAAGGGAGCTTTCCAACAACTGAACAGTGATCCTAAGAATGAGGATCAACAAGCTATGTACCTCAACATGCGGCATGAACGCAGCCCCCCGAAGGAGGTCAGTACAACAGGTACCAAGTATGTGAAACTGAAAGTACTGTAATGAAATCATATACTCTAAAATGAAGCTGAAGACATGTATGATGACCAAACTAACGGTACACGGTGCCTTACTAATAATGAGAGTAAACAAGAGTATTCTTTACTGCATAAAAATAGGAGGCTCATGATCAAACTAGGGACACCCGCCCGTAGTATCATTAAGCAATCCTACTCCTGGGATTATTTCACCCGCATAGGTCCTGCGGACCCGTAATGAGGTCATCCGCCTCGCATAGGATTGGTACGCCCCGCATAGGACTATTTCACCCGCATGAGCCCTACAGACTCGCATGAGGTATTCCTCGCATCGTGGGGAGCAAATCCACGGAATATGCAAATGCCACAAGCCCGGGGAATGACCCCGTAATGAACAATATATCACTAGCACAACCGGCTATCATACATAACATAAGCACCACCGGCTTATCATACATAACATAAGCACCACCGGCTTATCATAATTATCATAAGCAAGTTAAGACATCTCCTAACTTCTTATTAGCCTTAATTATCATGCACTCTCATTTTATTTAACTTAAGGCACTAACATGTTATTAGAAATCCTAGAATTTAATCCAAAGTACTACGTACTTCCGTTCCTTTAAAAAGAATCCTTTTTATATAAAAACCCAAGATACTAACACCCGTAGCATCAAGGCTTGTCTACTTTTCAAAACAAGTTACTACACCTTTAGAAATTCATTTCAAGGCTTTGAAACTAAGTAACTTCTACATTCACAACCTAGGCAACTCATTCCTAAAAATCAAGTAGACACTCTCTTAACCTTCCATAAAGTCGTTATAACTAACTTCCCATAAAGCCGTTATAACTCTTTATGTTTAGGCAAATTCATTCTTTTTATAACCAAGAGACTTATACTTTCAAAACCAAGTATCATAACTTTCAAAATCCTTCAAGTCTCTTAACTTTAGAAATCAAGTTTCTTAACTTTAGAAAATCAAGTTTCTTAACTTTAGAAAATCAAGTCTCTTATCTTTAGAATAATTCAAGAAATCAATACTTTCCAAATCAAGTATTCTATACTTTTTCAAGTCAAGAAATCTTTGTTTACCTTATTAGAATAAACCATTCTTTTAACTTCCCATAAAGTTGTTATAACCAACTTTCCATAAAGTCGTTATACTAAATTTATGCTTTAGAAACTAAGACATCTTAATCTTTAAAACAAGTGAGTTAATTCTCTAACTCAACCAACTTGGGCATTCTTAAACAAGTCAAGGATACCAAATGAAATTAAATTCATTTAAATCTCGTACGTCCACCGTACCATACATTTATAGCTACTCATGCTCAAGAGATAAGAAAAGTTCCACATACCTCTCCGGCTCAATCCACTTGCCAAGTTGAATACGCCGCACGTAGAATGTCAACCTATAATGACCATAATACGTCCATCAACTACTAGCTTTCAACGTAGAATATCCCTAAGTATAAGGACTCTTAATTCTACGTAAAATCGGGCAGCACTTCCTTTGTTTCTACGTACTTTTCCACCTTTTTCAATGCTCAAAAATCAATAACCAAATACCACATTTAAGGCTCAACAATTCAGAAATTCAAAGGGGATTACACGCCTTAACAGGACGTGTAAAATTCTGCCCCACAATTAATGTAAAACTGTCCAATATTTCCAAGCCATAATCGGCTACCATTGTCACACAAAATATCAATTTCCTTTCAATTACTTTTTCAATACAAGTTGTTATTCCAACATGTTATATACATAATAACAATTACAACAATTATAAATCCTTTCTTTCTTAACATGCGACGATTGTAACTATCGACCAAATTGATTACAACATAAATGGCTAACATGCCCATTTTCGGTTTATAACAAGTCGACATGATCCAAATCCTTTCAAACTTCAATATATATACCACATGCTCATTTATCAACTATTATAACATGTAATCTTTAATCATATTAAGAAGATGAAGATTTTACCTCAAAAAGCTCTAATAATGTCCAAGCGTAAAAGTCGATCCTTAGCAACTTTTACCTCCTATTCTTATGTTCCAATCCGCTCCAAGCACTCCTTAGAAGCTCATAACCAACTTCTCTTCAATTTCCAACTTCAAAGTTGAAGAACACCTTAGGTTTTCATCTTGCGACTAACGTGAAAACATAGTTTTTCTGGGATCTTTCTATTGAGATATCCTTGTAATACCCTTAGGGATCTTGGGTTTAAGTATTGTGAATTATGAACCACAAACGAGAAAATTTCTTGTTATTTCTTGCTCAAACCCGAGAGAAACATTTCAAGAACTCAAGTTTTTCAATTGTTCTAAGTGTGGGAAGCTTGTATTGCTACAAGTATAATATAACACATCTAAGGGTCAAGATTAATACACTTGAAGGGCTAGGATTTAGTCAAGAATGTCAAGCTCCATTTGTCTTCTTGACAAGTCAACAATTCGCCCCACATGGGCATGTGGAGGGTGACACGTGTCGCCCTCCGGTTGGTCTAAAATATTTCATTTTCCGAAATTCCGATAAATTTTATAAGTCTCAAATATCAAATTCGGAAAGTCAATTCTCATTAATAAATATTTTCCTTCCCGAGGTTCGGAAGATTTTTCTTAGAAGGAGCTAATCTTTCTTTCGTTTAAATTAAAAGTCGTAACTTCCCACGTACGTTCTCTTACACGTGTCATGGAATTACGGGGTGTAACATTCTCCCCTCCTTAGAAACATTCATCCCCGAATGTTCTTTCGGAGTCAACTAATTAGATAGCGACATAGTCTCCTTTTACTACACCCTTCATACAAAAATATGCCACCCGTGGCCACATAACAATACATATACTAAAACATCAACCTGAACTCCAAGTGTCGACGTCGGTTATCTGCATAAAGCTTTTATCGACTCTGAGCTTGCTAATAATCTTTCCTGGATAAGCTTCGCCTTATCCACAACCCGCTGAATCAAGTCTGGGCCAATTAACGGATCCTCGCCTACGTCGAACCAACCAATCAGCGATCTACACTTCCTTTCATACAAAACCTCATACAGGGCCATCTGGATACTGGAATGGTAGCTTTTGTTATACGCAAACTCAATAAGAGGAAAATAATCCTTCCAGCTATCTCTGAAATCAATAACACCGGCCCGTAACCTATCCTCAAGTGCCTGGATAGTATGCTCTGCCTGTCCGTCGGTCTGAGGGTGAAATGCAACACTGAGACTCACATGTGTCCCTAATACCTTCTGGAAAACCTCCAGAAGTTAGCCGTAAACTGAGCTCATCTGTCTGACATCATAAATGTAGGAACCCTGTGCAGTCTCACAATCTCCCTGCTATATAATCTAGCAATATCCTCAGTCGAGTAAGTGGTCCTGACCGGAGGAAAATGGGCTGATTTCGTCAGCCTGTCTAGTATAACCCATAAGGAGTCACACTTTCTCTGAGTACGATGTAACCCTGTAACAAGATCCATATTAATCACCTCTCATTTCTAAGTCGGGATCTCAATCTCCTGTAATAGCCTATTGGGCTTCTGGTGCTCAACCTTGACCTGCTACTAATTAGGACACTAAGCAACAACTCTGCTAAGTCCCTCTTCAGGCCATCTTACCAATACATACATCTGAGGTCATGATACATCTTAGTCGACCCCGGATGAATAGAGTAACGAGCACTGTGTGTCTCCCCTAAAACCTGCTGACAAGTCCTGCAGCACCGGGCACACATAATCTATCCTCATATCACAGCACCCTATCCGGTGCTACCCATACTGGTCATCCTCTTCTTGGAGAACCGTATTACAAATTCGCCCTAGAACTGGATCCTTATACTGTCGCCTCTTCACCTCCTCAGCGAGGGAAGATTTGGCAACCTCTCGAATCTGAGCTCCACTATCATGCTCCCGTAGATGCCGGGAAAAAAAATAGGTTGTTACCTTATCGTCTTGCATCGGCACACAACCCAGCCAAACACTCAAAGTGTTACTATAATAACCTAACCCTCTAGTCCCTCAGGCCTCAGGAGGGGTTATAACTGTAGTCGTAGTCAGCTTATCTTCCAATAACTGGAAGCCTGTCTCATACTTCCGAAATATTCGGGGATATAATCTCAATTATGGTTCCGGTTTCCATTTCTCTGTTGCAACCAAACTTGGTCACTATACTTAGATTTTATTCCTTTGCTTGACTCATGGCTAAGACTTCCTGCCAATCACAATTTAGGGGGAGATTTCCTTGATCTCGTCATGTAGTAATCCTATTATTCTCTCCCAGCTCATAGAGCTTATAGTCAGGTGTTCAACCTCAATTCATGGTATTACATAATTCAATGGCTTGCCAAGATTTCTTATCGTTCGAGTGTCTACTCGTCTTACCTTTTTCCGTTCAAGTTACCCTGGGGTCTCTTACCTCCCCGTATTTTCCTACTATCTTTCTCGTCAGTACAGATTTTTGCCACCTTTCATCGAGGTGCTCTTACTGCCCATCATTCACTAATGGTCTTTACACTAGTCTGGGGTAATCATATCTCGTGCAACTTACATAACCATAGTTGCATTCTCTTTTATAATTTTGGTCATAATCCTTTCTTATGCTTATTATTAGCAAAAATATTTATATCTTGATTCATGATCATACAGTTTCATTCATGCGTACCACCTGCATTTATATCTTTACGACACTTTTTCAACCATTTCCTAGTGTTGTCCTCAATTACCCCAACCCAATAACCTTTTTTTTTCCAAGGTTAATGTAACCTATTGCAACGAGGCCGGGGACTTTACCTGTCACGACCCGACCCCGGGCCCGCGACTGGTGCCCTACCTGGGCACCCTGTTCAGGTATACATCAGAGAATAGCAGCGGAACATACATGAAACTTATAACATAAAAATAACGACAGATTAAACCACAGGTTAGCCGATAAGGCTACCTTCCTGGACACATATACATATACATAACAACAGCAGTTACATCCCTTTCTTTTTACAAACCGACCCACAACACGTGACTACAGACCTCTAAGAATTACAACTGCGGCGGGACAGGGCCCCGCCATACCCCTGAATGTACATAAGTCTACCACATCAGGAAAACCGTACCAAAAGTTAAGCCTCCGGAGTGAAAGGGGCTTCTTTCCAAAAACTGAACAGAGATCCTAAGAGCAAGGATCACCAACCTGTGTACCTATCACCTGCGGGCATGAACGCAGCCCCCCGAAGGGGGTCAGTACAACAGGTACCGAGTATGGAACAGAAATAAAATGCAAAACCAAATCATATCTGTATAAAAGAATGTCCTTTTAACTCCTGAAATCAATCATATATTAACCGTTCCTTTCCTTCTTTCGATAAGATTTAACAACATATTCTTACATACTTACTTAAGAGTTTAATCCAGCCTTTTTCACATAACTTACATATCTTACATAACATAATCCGGCCCGCCTGTGGGGCTCGGTGTACTGTGGAATCATATAACATAATCCGGCCCGCCTGTGGGGCTCGGTGTAAGATGACGTAACCCGGCCTATGTGTAGGCTCGGGGTAATATGGCGTAATCTGACCTATGTGTAGGCTCGGTGTATCTCATAACGTAATCCGGCCTATTTGTAGGCTCGGTGTATTTCATAACGTAATCCGGCCTATTTGTAGGCTCGGTGTATTTCATAACGTAATCCGGCCTATGTGTAGGCTCGGTGTGATTTTCCTTACATAACATTTTTAAACCATCTTATTACTTCTTCTTAAGTCGTCATAACAACTTCCCACAAAGCTGTTATAACAACCTTTCATTTTCGAGAACTTAAGACACTTTTATTCTTACAACATTAGGAAAACTAGATCCAAAAATACTACGTACATACATACTTAAAAAGAATCATAGAACTCCTTTCTTTTTAAAGCTCAAGTCACATACTCCTTTGGAAGCCATCTTCTTATCTTTTGAAATAAATTAAGAAGCCATACTTTGTAAAATTAAGTCATTTCCACTTATAAAATCAAGGCTTATAGCCTTAACACCTCGTAGCATACACTCTTTCAAATCATGTAAACATACTTTAGAAATCAAGTCCCATAACTTGAAAAATAAAGTTTCATAATCCTTTAAAGAAAATCAAAGTTCATAGTCTTAAAACTTCATAACATACATTCTTTAAAGTCCAATTACTTATACTTGTAAAATCATGTCATCTTCACTTTTAAAACCAATCCCCTTTTCACATATAAATTCAAGTCATTTTCAAACATAAAAATCCACTTACATACTTACTTTAAATAAATCAAGATACATAGCCCTTAAATCAAATCTCATAATTTCCTAACCATCCTTACCAACGTCTCCCATAAGACCTAGTAAGGACTTAGGACAATTTAAACATACTCATAACTTAGATTCAACAATGTAAATACTTCTTAACTTCTAAGAGTAGAAGGAGTCTTAAAATGTTATCACATGGATATTTCATACGTAGGATCATGCCAAAGAAAGAAGAGGTTCACATACCTCGCGACGATTGTCGACAAGTAGCAAAATTCTCCAAAGTACTTCAACCTTGAGCTATTCCATTCGTCAAGTAGGATACGCTAAACTTAGTACTTCAACCTATCATGACCACAATACGTCCATTAACCTCTTACTATAAACGTAGAATATCCTAAGTGCCAAGTCACTAAATTCTACGGAAAATCGGACAGCACCTCCTTTGTTTTTACTTACTTTGCCACCTTTTTCAAGGCCGAATACAATAACCAAACAGCCCCAATTGGCTCACCACAATCTATAAGGTAGTCCAATACACATAAATGACAAACTATACAACTACTAGTCCAATTTTCGGCCATAATGAATACAACAATACCAATTCTTATCCAATTTCCATTTCAATCCAAATTGTTAACATAACATGATATCAAGTCGCATTTGATTAAAACTACCACAATCTTCAAATCAATAACATGCGACGATTCTAATAACGACTAAATTGAAATCCAACTTAACATGGCTTACATTACATTTCGGATTTCCAAGGCTACAATCAATCCATAATCCTTATAAACTTCTACATATCAACCGTACTAGCACACGTATGTCACGACCGAACGGGCGTGATTGTTGCTTTACCTGGCACCTAGTGATACAACATCGTGAGAAAATCAGCGGAAATAAAAACATGAACATGAATTAAGAGAAAAGATAAATAAGCAGGCCAACCAAAGCAGTTGCCTTCATCATATATACATAAATACCCGAGTTATCCTTTTTACAAACCACGCCACAACAAAGGTCTGCACCTCTAAGATTTTACAACGGCTATGACGGACATGGCCCGCCATACCCAGAATGTATAAGAATCTGGACTCGGGTAACATACCAAAAGATAAGCCTCGAAGGAACGGAGCTTCCAATACGCTGAAAGGTGATCCTAAGCGAGGATCGGCAACCGGTGTACCTTTTACTCATGCAGATGAACGCACCGGGCGAGGTCGATAACAGTACCAAGTATGTGAAATCAGAAATATCGTAAATGAAATCATAATAGTCTATATAAAGCGGGAGACATGTATGATAACCAAACTCTGATTCACAACATAGAAGCGATCATGTCAAGTCGAGGACTCGCGCCTCAAAGTCATCCTCCCGCGTGGAACTTCTTCCTCACCGCCAGTGATCTAGGTACAAATCATGTGATACGTATAACGGTCTCGGCCATCTTATGGACCCAATATAGAAACGTGTGGAATACATTCCGGATGAACGGTAGTCGGTGAAATACATTCCGGATGAGCCTAGTCAAGTGATATACATTCGGATGAGCCCATGAGTCGAGTGAAATACATTCGGATGAACCGGTAATCAAGTGAAATACATTCGGATGACCCGTAATCAAGTGAAATACATTCGGATGAACCGGTAGTCGAGTAGAACACGACTTGCACAACAAGGCTATCACACGTAACATGGTCAAGTTTCATAACAACAAGCATAAGCAAGTTACACACGACTCAAGGTACTTTCATTTTATGTCAAAGTCCGATTTTAACCTTAAAGTACTACGTCAGTTAAATTCCTTTTAAGATCCATTTCTTTTACAAAGGTCACGATACGTAGTATAAAATTTGAGTGACTAACATTGTTAAGTAAACAAAATGCTTTCCTTTGTAAAATCAAGTAACAACCTTATTTTCCAAGCGTTCAAGTTTGCCAAATTTGAATGCTCAAGTTTCTCATTTTAGAAAAAGGTATAGTAGTTCATAGTTTTAATTCCTTTAAAAGATAATTCTCCAGTAACCGTTTTGAGAAACCTATGTCTTATAAGTGAGTAGGATATTCTTGTTTATAATCAAACTTATTAATCAGCCATGATCTAGGAAATGTCATTTTGTCTCATCTTAGCTTCATGCGGATGGAAGTTTCTCTTGGTTTTAATAATACTAAATCTGTCCAAAACATTTCCTTTTATTAGCTGCGATGGTTTGTCGATACACATTCGATTTCGAAATCAAGAAAACATTTTAAGCCGTTATACCTAACTTTCCATAAAGCTAGTATAACTCTTAAGTTTCAAAACCAAGTATTACTTCTTCTCTCAAAATGATTCAAAAATCTTTTGAAATACTTCAAGTTCTTTATTATCACATAGCTTGACCGGTTATAGTTCAAATCGATTTACCTCTTAAAAACCACAAGTACTTTCTTACCTACATAAAGTATTATAACCAACTTCCCATAAAGCCGTTATAACCTTTTATGTTTCAAACCAATCAAATACATTAAACATATATGCGTCTACCGTACTACATAGTTATACACATATCATGCTAGAAACGGATAGGAAGAGGTTCACATACCTCGCGACGATTATCGACTAATAGCAAAGCGCTCCAAGTACCTCAGCCGTCGGCTACACTCTCGATCAAGCGGATCACTCCACCGTAGTACTACTGACTATAGAGGCCTGGCGCTATTAATATCTTTAGATCGGCGTAGAATATTCTCAGAAAATTCGGCCACCTCCCCACAGCGTAAATCTCCTCCTATCGAGTGACTACCAAGCCAACGGGGGTTAACACGTCTAACGGGCGTGTACAATTCTACTACACGGTAATGTTACACAAGTCTCATGTCTGATCTATGTAATTACGATTCGATTCTCTTCTTTAAATTCAGGCTTAAGTCGCGAACATTGCAGTAAGTATTATTCGAGCTTAAGTCAAAAGACATTGCCGCACAACTATGTTGATTCTATATATAGTATACTTAACTATATACTCACCAACATGTAATTTCCAATTACAACAGAAGGTCAAGAATGTTTACCTCGATAAGCCCAAAATTATCCGAGTTTATATGTCGATCCTGAACAACGTTTAGTGTTATACCCCGTAGTTCCAGGGTATGTATGCGAGGACGTACGTACGAGAATACGACAGAAAGATTGGAAAGGAAGAAAGAGGTGATTTTTCCACGGAAAAGTTTAGGTTTTGTGAAGGAAAAAGGTTCGTTAATGGAATTGGATTCCCAGTTTGGTATTTGGACTTCTTAGATTATATTAGAATTTTGGGATTTTATTTTGGAAATGGTCACGTGGGGCCACGGGAGAAATTCTGATTTTGTGGGCCGCTTTGATTTTGAGATTTTGGCGTTATGGATATTTTGGAAGACGAAATATTTTGGGCGAATCGGGGCGACACGTGTCACCCCATGTGGCACCCTTGGCGAAATATGTTTGTACCTGACACCGGTTAGAGTCGTTTTTACGAAGCGTTACCTAACTACGAAGGGTAAATTACGGCTATGTCATTTAGTATTTTTGCGGATTTTTCCGAGGCGAAGCGTTTTGGACCAACGAGAGGGCAACACTTGGCACCCTCTCGTTGGTGGACTTGAAGGGGCGGTTAGGGCCGAATGGATGAGCAAGTGTTGGTAGATATTTGTGTAGATATTTGTGAGGGTTTTAAGGAGTAGGGTCTAGGGGGCACTTGGGCATATCTTGGTCCTCCACTTGCCCACTTGGCTAGATCTTGGCCATTGGTTGGCCTTTGCTTGGCTATAAATACCCTCCCTTTGAAGACTTCTTCATCCATTCCATAATTTCCAAGTCTTGAAAACCTCCTCCCTCCTTGTTGGTTTCGTCCCTCCTCTTCCTTTGTGAAGCCTTGGCGAGGGTGCACCCTCCTAGAGGCCTTGGCCGAGGGGGACACCCCCCCTCCGGGTGGTGTGCCGTGCGGTACCCCCCCCCCTTTGCCTTGTTGTGCTCATAGAATACACCCTCCCTCTTGGTAGAAAGACTCTCAAAAGTATTGTTACTATACCCAAATTAACTTAGCCGTAAACCTTGTAGTATTCCAAAGAAACCTCTATCGTAGAGCAGAAAATACTCTGTATGTCCTTTTTGTCTCAAACCGAAACCCTAAGGAAATCTTCATTGATTGATTGAAGTATTTAAGTAGAAGTTGGTTAGAACTTCTAAGGGTTGTTTGGAGCGGGTTGGAGCACCCGGAGTAGGAGCTAAGCGTTGCTAAGGATCGACATTTATACTTGGATAATTATGGGCTTATCGAGGTAATTATCTTGTCCCTCTATTTTGTAATTGGAAATTACATGTTGTTAGAATATATAGTTGAAGTATACTATATATAGAACTAAGCTTAGTACTGCGGCAATGTCTTTTGACTTAAGCCTGAAGAATAAAGAAAAGAACTGAACTGTATTTACATAGGACTGTATTGCAGTAGACTTGTGTAGTATTGCTGAGTAGAATTGTACACGTCCGGTTAGACGTGTAAAACCCCCCCTGGTTGGCTTGGTGGCCGGCCTCGTTAGAGGAGGAGATTCTGCTGTTGCGGGGAAGATCTTTGAATTTTACGTAGAAATGGAACCTTGTGTTTTGAAGTTAATAGGCGTTTGTGACCTTTTTAGGTGAAAGTACTAAGAGTAGCGTATTCTACTTGAGGAGTGGAAAGGGCTAGCAAGGTTGTAGTACTTGGAGCATTTTGCTTATTGTCGATACTCGTCGCGAGGTATGTGAACCTTTTCTTATCTCTTCTAGCATGATATGTGTGAACTATGTAGTACGGTGAGCGTACATGTGTTAACGTGTTTGATTGTTTTTAAAAACATAAAGTGTTATAACGGCTTTATGGGAAGTTGGTCATATGACTTTATGTAGGTAAGAAAATACCTTGTGGTTTTAAAAGGTAAGCGATGTGAATTATAGCGGCTTGTTATAATAAAGAACTTGATGTATTTCAAAAGAATTATAAATCGTTTTGAAGGGAGTAATACTTGGTTTTGAAAACTTAAGAGTTATACTAGCTTTATGGGAAGTTAGGTATAACGGCTTAAGAATGTTTCTTGATTTGAAATCGAGAATGTGTATCGCCAAACCAACTGCGGCGTTAATAAAGGAAAATGTCTTGACTAATGAGTTGTATTATTAAAACCGGTAGAAACCTCCATCTGCATAGAAGCTAAGATAAGACAAAATGATATTACATTTTCTAGATCATGGCTGCTGTAGTAAGATAATTATAAACAAGAATAACATATTCACACATAAGACTTATGTTACTCAAATGTTTTAAAAGAGATTAAGACTATGAGTTATGAAACCTTTCTAAAATAAGTGACTTGAGCATTTGAAATTAGGCAAACTTGGGCGTTTGGAAAATAATGTTGTTACTTGATTTTACAAAGGTAAGTGTTTTGGGTTTACTTAAAAAAAGTCACTCTATTTTATACTATGGGTATTGTGTGACTTATGTGGAAGAGCGGATCTTTTAAAGATTTAATGTGTGAAGTACTTTGGGGGTAGATGCGAACTTGTTAATAGAAAGTACCTTGTGTGAATAACTTGATTGTATTGGTTTGTGATAGCCTTGTAATACTTTCTTGTTGATTTGATAAGTAAACATGTTAGGATGCTACGTGTGTTAGTATCTTGTGATGTTAGTGTAAAGGGGTTTTCCTCGATTGCGCTTTAAAGTTGTTTGACTATCACCGTTATGTTGGTATTGTACCACTTACACCTTGACTTGTGTCGGAGGTTAAGCTACCCTCCGACGCGGGGTAGACTCGGTGATGCAGGACCATGATTCGAGAATACCTCATGCGGGTCGGGGATCCATGCGGAACTACGGGAGTTCCGGTTAGTTTGACCGCTTGTGGTCATGCGGTCTTTGTGGCCATGCGGACTGCGAGTCAAGGACGATGCCGGGGAGTAGCTACCCTCGATGCGGGGTTATACCTCATGCGGGCCTATGAGGTTGGCCTATGCGGAGCTACGGAAAGTTCGAGGCTGAAACGCGCACATTTGATCTGCGAGGCGAGTGACGCTTTTATCATGTGCGATGCAGGCAGATATCATGACACGATTTATGACCTTGTTGTGCTGTAGGTGTTAGTAGTCGGCTATGCCTTCATACTTACCTTGTACTGTTTTATTAGGACACAGGTGGGACCTGGTGTTCATGTGTATTCCTTGGTGCTTGTATATCATAAACTGCCGGCAGTGAGGAAGGTATTCCACGAGCACGATTGATGTTGTGGGCGTGAGACCCATTGTTAAATTTGAGTGATGACTTGAGGGCGTGAGTCCCTGACTTGGCATGACTGCTTATTTATGGTGAACTGTAGTTTGGTTATCATACATGTCTCTGCTCGTATAGACTACTATGATTTCATTCTGATAGTTATTTCGGTTTCACATACTTGGTACTGTTATCTGACCTCCTTGCCGAGCGTATAAAGAGGCGAGCCTCTACCACGAAACACGAACCGTGGCTCTCCGTATGGCACGTCCGAGAAGATGGCCGTGAGGGCATGCCTCGAGGATCGCAGCACCGGTACCATTTGTTGGTCGTCCGAGCTAGGCTCGCGACAAAGTGACAAAAGTGGTATCGAGCGATTAATCCTCGGAAAGTGTCTGAGGCCGTATCGATGAAGTCTTGATTATCGGTGTGTTGTGCACCACATCAATAATCGGAGGCTATAGGATATTTAGGATTGGTTTCTATTCTTCTCACTCGAGATCGTGCCTTAGAGCCGTGTTGTAAGTAGACCCTCCGACGCATTTCTTTCCACTTATCGTTATGCCTCGCGTAGGGCAAACCGGGCCGGGAGGGCAAAGCGGCCAGGAGGCTGCGAGTAGAGTTCGAGGGTTACGTGGGCGAGCCCAATCATTACCTAGGGTAATGCTTCATTCGAGGATTTCTGCGACATCACTAGCCCCAGTAAAGTTTAGCACGGCGGCGGCAGTTCCTACTGCGGCCATGATATTTGAACCGGTTCCACGACCGAGGCAGAGATTATGGATTGCAAAGGCGACCTGTTACTAGCTATGGATTTGGCTACGAGAGTATACGATGTCTGCGAGTCTTGATGGCTATCTAAGAGAGTCGTGCAAGAGTAATTCTTGATTAGGCTTGAGCATGGCACGTATGCGGGCTTATGCGCGTCAGTGAAGCATAGAAATCATGGTGGGTTAACCGAGTAAGATTTTGGGGTTAGAGAAGGTGTGGGCCTTAGAGTGTTATACGTAGAGACCTTAGAGGTGAGGCCATCTCAAGAAAGGTGTAGTGTTATGTTTGATCCTTATCGAAGTGCATAGTGCCGCGTGAGCTATGTTTGGGATAGGTCCTAGTAGTGTGGAATGAAAGGGGTAGTTGAGCTAAGAAGACCGCTAGGTTTTGGAACGTGATTAGTGAGATTGTTCCTTGGGGAACTAGTGTTTCTTGGCGTTCTTGGGTCGAGTTGAGGCCACGTCGCGGGTCAACCCGCGACTGTTTTATGGTGGGTCGGTTTGTGGTGGTCCCTTGTGATAAGTCATGAGGTGTTAGGCCCATGTTTAGTTAACCAGTCTGAGTTCGTGGATGCATTCGACGATGTCGGGCGATGGGGGCAGCCCATCGTGTTTTCGATCGAGACCATGTACTTGCGGTGTTGATTATATCGAGAAAGGTTGTAAAGTGCTGCAGGGGTGCCTACCTTCAACTTATGACAGGCAGTCAAGAACAGGTTGAGCATATTATCGATTTCAAAGAGTTTGACAATGAATGGTTAAGACATCAGGTGAATCTCAGAATCGCATTCGCCACCGGGCGGTGTGTGGATTCGGGGGTAATTGTGAGGATTGTTGGTTCTGTGGAGGGCGTTTAAGCTACCATTTCGGTGTTCGGATGTCGCCTTATGAAGCCTTGTAGGGGCGGAAGTGTAAGTTCTTGGTCGATTGGTTCGACGTTGGCAAGGTTCAGATAGTTGGTTCAGGCTTGTTCCAGCAGACTGCGGTTAGGGTGAAGTTTGTCCAGAAGAGGTTCTGGCAGCTCAGAGAAATCGTACGGATAATCGGCGACAACGCTTAGAGTTCAGGCTGACGGTCGATCTTCTTGAAAGTACCACCCCGGATTGGGTGTGACGAGTTTTGGAAACAGAAGGAACTTAGCCCGAGTTACTTTGGGCCTTTTGAGTTCATGTGAAGAATAGGCCAGGTTGCCTATATGTTAGCAATTGCCGTCCGACTTAGGAAGCGACGTCCGGTCTTCGTATTGTTGTTGGAAGTGGCGTTTAAAGAGGCGAGCCTCTACCACGAGAACAGACCGAACCGTGGCTCTCCGTATGACACGTCGAGAAGATGGCGTGAGGCATGCCTCGAGGATCATGGCGGCCGGTACCATTTGTTGGGTCGTCGGACAAGGCTCGCGACAAAGTGACAAAAGTGGTATCGATGACTAAGGAAGTATATTTTTGACCCGGGAAGAGGTATTTGTGGTGATGTAGAGGTGTTTCCTCGTGGGCTTGGATGTAAGTTTTTGCGGTGTTTCCATGGCGGTGTGGCGAGATTGTTCTCATAAGTATAGTAGTAGAGACTATATCGACTTGTATGTTTGGGGACTTAGAAGGAACATTCGGACGAATGTTTCTAAGAGGAGAATGTTATACCCGTAGTTCGAGGTATGTATGCGAGGGCGTGCGTGCGAGAATCTGCGAAAGATTGGAAAGGAAGAAAGAGGTGATTTTCCACGGAAAAGTTTCGGTTTTGTGAAGGAAAAAGGTTCGTTAATGGGAATTGGATTCCCAGTTTGGTATTGGACTTCTTAGATTATATTAGAATTTTGAGATTTTATTTTGGAAATGGTCACGTGGGGCCACGGGAGAAATTCTGATTTTGTGAGCCGCTTTGATTTTGAGATTTTGGCGTTATGGATATTTTCGGAAGACGAAATATTTTGGGCGAATCGGCGACACGTGTCACCCCATGGCACCTTGGCGAAATATGTTTGTACACAACACGGTTAGAGTCGTTTTCGAAGCGTTCTACCTAACTACGAAGGGTAAATTACGGCTATGTCATTTAGTATTTTTGCGGATTTTTAGAGGCGAAACGTTTTGGACCAACGAGAGGGCAACACTTGGCACCCTCGTTGGTGGACTGAAAGGCGGTTAGGGCGAATGGATGGGCAAGTGTTGGTAGATATTTGTGTAGATATTTGTGAGGGTTTTAAGGAGTAGGGTCTTGGGGGAACATGGGCATATCTTGGCCCTCCACTTGCCCCCCACTTGGCTAGATCTTGGCCATTGGTTGGCCTTTGCTTGGCTATAAATACCTCCCCTTTGAAGACTTCTTCATCCATTCCATAATTTCCAAGTCTTGAAAACCTCCCTCCTCCTTGTTGGTTTCGTCCCTCCCTCTTCCTTTGTGAAGCCTTGGCCGAGGGTGCACCCTCCTGAGGCCTTGGCGAGGTACACCACTCCTAGTGGTGTGCCGTGAGGTACCCCCCCCCTTGCCTTGTTGTTCTCGTAGAATACACCCACTCTTGGTAGAAATACTCTCAAAGTATTGTTACTATACCCAATTACCTTAGCCGTATACCTTGTAGTATTCCAAAGAAACCTCTATCGTAGAGCAGGAAATACTACAGTATGTCCTTTTGTCTCAAACCGAAACCTAAGGAAATCTTCGTTGATTGATTGAAGTATTTAAGTAGAAGTTGGTTAGAACTTCTAAGGGTTGTTTGGGCGGGTTGGAGCACCGGAGTAGGAGCTAAGCGTTGCTAAGGATCGACATTTATACTTGGATAATTATGGGCTTATCGAGGTAATTATCTTGTCCCTCTATTTTGTAATTGGAAATTACATGTTGTTAGAATATATAGTTGAAGTATACTATATATAGAACTAAGCTTATCTTCGCGCAATGTCTTTTGACTTAAGCCTGAAGAATAAAGAAAAGAACTGAACTGTATTTACATAGGACTGTATTGCAGTAGACTTGTGTAGTATTGCTGAGTAGAATTGTACACGTCCGGTTAGACGTGTAAAACCCCCCCTGGTTGGCTTGGTGGCCGGCCTCGTTAGAGGAGGAGATTCTGTTGTTGCGGGGAGGGAGGTCTTAGAATTTTCTAGAGAAATGGAACCTTTTGTTTTGAAGTTAATAGACGTTTGTGACCTTTTTAGGTGAAAGTACTAAGAGTAGCGTATTCTACTTGAGGAGTGGAAAGGGCTAGCAAGGTTGTAGTACTTGGAGCATTTTGCTTATTGTCGATACTCGTCGCGAGGTATGTGAACCTTTTCTTATCTCTTCTAGCATGATATGTGTGAACTATGTAGTACGGTGAAGCGTCGTGTGTTAAGCGTGTTTGATTGTTTTTAAAAACATAAAGTGTTATAACGGCTTTATGGGAAGTTGGTCATATGACTTTATGTAGGTAAGAAAATACCTTGTGGTTTTAAAGGTAAGCGATGTGAATTATAAGCGGCTTGTTATAATAAAGAACTTGATGTATTTCAAAAGAATTATAAATCGTTTTGAAGGAGAGTAATACTTGGTTTTGAAAACTTAAGAGTTATACTAGCTTTATGGGAAGTTAGGTATAACGGCTTAAGAATGTTTCTTGATTTGGAAATCGAATGTGTATCGCCAAACCACTGCAGCGTTAATAAAGGAAAATGTACTGACTAATGAGTTGTATTATTAAAACCAGTAGAAACCTCCATCTGCATAGAAACTAAGATGAGACAAAATGATATTACATTTTCTAGGTCATGGCTGTTGTAGTAAGATAATTATAAACAAGAATAACCTATTCACACATAAGACTTATGTTACTCAAATGTTTTAAAAGAGATTAAGACTATGAGTTATGAAACCTTTCTAAAATAAGTGACTTGAGCATTTGAAATTAGGCAAACTTGGACGTTTGGAAAATAATGTTGTTACTTGATTTTACAAAGGTAAGTGTTTTGGGTTTACTTAAAAAGACAGTCACTCTATTTTATACTATGGGTATTGTGTGACTTATGTGGAAGGAACGGATCTTTTAAAGATTTAATGTGTGAAGTACTTTGGGGGTAGATACCCGAACTTGTTAATAGAAAGTACCTTGTGTGAATAACTTGATTGTATTGGTTTGTGATAGCCTTGTAATACTTTCTTGTTGATTTGATAAGTAAACATGTTAGGATGCTACGTGTGTTAGTATCTTGTGATGTTAGTATAAATGGGTTTTCCCCTCGACTGCGCTTAAAGTTGTTTGACTATCAGCCGTTATGTTGGTATTGTACCACTTACCTTGACTTGTGTCCGGAGGTTAAGCTGCCCTCCGATGCGGGGTAGACTCAGGCGGTCTGGGACCATGATTCGAGAATACCTCATGCGGGTCCAGGGGATCCATGCGGAACTACGGGAGTTCCAGGTTAGTTTACGGCCCTTGTGGTCATGCGGTCTTTGTGGCCATGCGGACTGCGAGTCCAGGACGATGCCGGGGAGTAGCTACCCTCGATGCGGGGTTATACCTCATGCGGGCCTATGAGGTTGGCCTATGCGGAGCTACGGAAAGTTCCAGGGCTAGACGCGCACATTTGATACTGCGGGCGAGTGACCAGCTTTTATCATGTGACGGTCTAGACAGATATCATGACACAGTTTATGACCTTGTTGATGCGTGGGTGTTAGTAGTCGGCTATGCCTTCGTGCTTACCTGTCTTTGTTTTATTAGGACACGGTGGGACACGGTGTTCATGTATTCCTTGGTGCTTGTATATCATAAACTGCCGGCAGTGAGGAAGGTATTCCACGGGCACGATTGATGTTGTGGGCGTGAGACCCATTGTTAAATTTGAGTGATGACTTGAGGGCGTGAGTCCCTGACTTGGCATGACTGCTTATTTATGGTGAACTGTAGTTTGGTTATCATACATGTCTCCTGCTTCGTATAGACTACTATGATTTCATTCTGATGAGTTATTTTCGGTTTCACATACTTGGTACTGTTATCTTGACCTCGCTTGAAGTGGCGTTCATCTGCGAGTAAAGGTACACGATCGTTGATCCTCGCTCTTAGGGTCACGATTCAGCGTTTGGGAAAGCTCCATTTCTCGGAGGCTTATCTTGGTATAGTCCTGTTGTTGTAGGTGCTTACATTCGGGGTATGGCGGGCCTGTCCGTCGTTGTTGTCATTCATTCACGCAGTGCATGTAATGCGATGTGGGCGGGGTTGTAAAAAGGATTAAAGCGTTCGCTTTAAAAGATTGTTTATATATGCGAAAGGAAAGTTTTCTGATTATTGTTTTATACTTCTTGTTATTTCATGTTATTGTTTATATTCGATTACTCGATGTTGTATCACTAGGGTGCGGGGTAAGGCACGATCCACGGGCAGGTTGGTCGTGACATTTAGCTCTACTCAGGCGCTCAATCCGTTCCAACCAACCCTTAGAAGTTCTAACCAACTTCTACTTATGACTTCAACTACGGGTGAAGATTTACTTAGGGTTTCGTTTTTGTGACTGAGGGAATTATAATAGTATTTTCTGGGCTTTTGTAAAAGTGTAACCTTGGGAATACTACAAGGTATTTGGGCATTATAACAATACTTGGAGAGTATTTCTATACCACAAAAAGGGGGGTATTTATACGAGACAACTAGGCTAGGGGGGGGTACCCCACGGCAAAACACCACAAAGGGGAGGGAGGTGGCTCTCGGCCAAGGGCTCTCAAAGGGGGAGGGGGGTGTGGTGGGCCAGCTCGAGGAGAGGGAGTATTTTGAGACTTAGTTAGATTGCTCAAGTTTTTGGATGAAGAAAGTCTTCAACTAGAGGGGTATTTATAGGTCAAGTGAAGGCCAACCAATGGCCAAGATCCATCCAAGTGTTAGGCAAGTGTAAGGTCAAGATTAAGCCATGTGCAACCTTATCCATCTACCCAAAAATATCCTACCAACTCCTTGACCAAAAACAATGCACAAAAAACGTGCCAACTCTCCCATTTCGTCCGTCCACTCCTTCCAATTAGAGGGTGACAAGTGTCGCCCTCTCGTTGGTCCAAAATGTTTCGTCTCTCGGAAAAATCAGAAAAATTATAAATGACATAGCGGAATTTTCCTACGAAAAGTGGAAAGCGTTTCGTCTAAAAACGACTCTAATCGGGTGTTGTGTACAATTTCGAAACTAGCCAACTTTAAGGCTCAAATTATAATACGTGCGGCGCCACGTACATACTGCGGAAATACGGGTATAACATTCTCCTCCTTAGAAACATTCGTCGAATGTTCCTTCTCAAGACGGATAACGATAAAGTTCTTCTAATAAGTTGCCAACGCCACAACCGCCACGAAACAACACGTGCGCAAATACTTATATCCAGTCCACGAGGAAACACCTCTAACATCACAAACTTTTGTCACTTTGCGCGAGGTTCTAGTGTCACTCCGGCGACCCAACAAATGGTGCCGGACTGCATGCGATTCCTGAGGTCTAAAATATACATCCTTCGCGCCTTCTCCCTTTACAAGAAATGATCATATCTATGCTCGCAATACATGCTCGCCTCTACCCTTACTCGTCGTACTCTTCTCGAACTCTTGAACTCTTCCAAGATCGTACCACACTTGATCGCCGGCAGTTCTCCAAACCTTGAGTCACCACCTCCAACTTGGTTATCTTACTAGCCTCAATCTTCCTTAAGGCCACTTGGCCTTCACGATCCGCTTCAGTCGAACATATCCACGAACTCATCGATGGTCATCTAAACTTGGGCCTAGCACCCTCGTGACCCTACCGCTGGCGGGACCACCCGAGCTGACCCACCTCATTCCGGACTCACGGGTTGACACGCAACACGTCCTCAACCCGAGCCTCATCACGCCGACTCTCTCGTTTCTCGATCGGAACAACCTTGCTAAATCACATCATGAAAGATACCACTTTCATTTACCCCACCCAGAGGCTTATCACACAATATATTCTAGGCATAAAATGCACTCTGACAAGGATCACTCGCAAAATCTTGTACTCAAGACGGCCTTACATCTAAGGTCTCATTGTAATATTCTAAGGTTCATCATTTTCTCACCCTGAGCTTACCCTTTTTCCCCAACGGGTTCCTAAATCACATTTTAGCACAAAGCTATCGAACATAACACTTAACACATTAACATAACATCAAAACATACAAGCCTCTAGATGGTTAAGGATATACAGAAGCTACCGCTCACTCTAATCATAAGTACGCCTGCAGGCGCATGTAGAAAGCGATGAACACGCCATCGATCCGGTAAGGCTGCGCCAGTGCGGTACCTCTCTATAAGCTGTCTCTCGTCACATGGCTCTGACGGCCGCAGTGAAACAAGCACCGATAAAAGCGACATTTCGGGATGATGTTTGCCGCATCGTGCTGCGAGGACATGAATCCTGGCGGCTAGCTTCACGTAAACACAGTGAACGAAGCCACGAGCTCGACCAGCTCGAATACCGAGCGACACGAAGGCGGAGGACCACTGCATCTTGGCGGAGTACATAACTAGGCTAGCTGCTGAGGCGGTCGCCTCAAAAGTTACCAAAGGACCTGCTGTTACGGCCTCTTACTGCCTGGCGATCTCGGTCATTCCGTCGACCTCTCCGTGCCTCACATCCTAGTGCATGAGCTTGCGTGCGGGCAATGTCCATGCCGGTGAAGAGCTACACCCGTACAAGCCTCGCCAGTAATGTCGTCGGCCCGGTGATGTAGCGGTGTACTATGTCCTCCATATCCGCTACTCTGGCGGGAACATCCGAGCTAATGAGTCGAACTCCACATTGTACTCTCTAACCGTCGCGATCTGCCTCAGCGTCAAAAATCATCGGCCGAGCCCTCGCCATCTGTGGAGGCAAGAAATGTGCAAGAAATGCCCTCGAGAACTCGTCCCAAACTTTTGGAAGTGCATGCTCTTCCGGGACAGCTCGCGAATCAAACGGTCAAGCTGCAGTATCACGCGGTGATGCGAACCAATACCACCGACTGCGCCTCGAGGCTCGATCACTCTCATGATCCATTGTGGCTGTCGGATAAACTCACGAGTCGTCCTCGGCTCTCGATCCATAGAACCTTTGGAGGCTCTGACTCGGGAAGTCCGTAGCCTCAGCTATGCGCTCGGGGTGAACTACGGTCTTCTTTGAAATTTGGGCTGCTGCGTCGGCCTATCCTCATATCGGCCCACGACCGGCGATGGCGGAGCCATCTCCTTGTACCCGTCTCATCGGCTCGGTGTGGGGTGGAGGCTCAGTCTTGTAGTCTCGGACCAGCTGCTGCGACTCTAAGCTTCTTTGGTCTTTGTGGCGTCGCGAAACCCGCCGTCGGAAATCTTGTCTCAGTCTTGGCCAGGGCTGCGCACTCGTACTCCTCTGTATCTCACTAACGACTCCTCATTGCCTTGCCCATCCGGGCTCAGGTTGCCTTACGCGGAGGCATAAGCGGTAAAGGAAAGGAATACGTCGGAGGGTCGATTTATCCTGCGGCTAAGGCACGATCTCGAATGAGAAGAATGAAACCAATCCTAAATGTCCTGACCTCACGATTATAGATGTGGTGCACAACAAACAGATAATCAAGACTCTACTAGACACGGTCTGTAGACACTTTCCGAGGACTAAGCGCTCGATACCACTTTTGTCACGACCGAACCGGGCGTGGTCGTGCCTACAGGGCACCCTAGTGATACAACATCGAGAGAAAATCAGCGGAAATAAAAACATGAACATGAATTAAGAGAAAAGATAAATAAGCAGGCCAACCAAGCGATTGCCTTCATCATATATACATAAATACCGACAGTTATCCTTTTTACAAACCACACTTGTGATTACTCTGGACCTCTAAGATTTTTACAATGACTATGGCCGGGACGGGGCCCATACCACGAATGTATAAGAATCTACAAAATCAGGGTAACATACCAAAAGATAAGCCTCGAAGGAACGGAGCTTCCAATCTGTTGAAAGGTGATCCTAAGCGAGGATCGACGGCCGATGTACCTTTTACTGCGGCATGAGCGGCCAGAAGGAGGTCGATCTAACAGTACCAAGTATGTGAAACTGTAAAATACTGTAAATGAAATCATAATAGTCTATATAAAGCAGGAGACATGTATGATAACCAAACTACAGTTCACAACATAGAAGCAGTCATGTCAAGTCAGGGACTCACGCCCTCAAAGTCATCCCTCCTGCCCGTGGAACTTCTTCCTCACTGCCGGCAGTCTAGGTACAAATCATGTGATACGTATAACAGGTCTCGGCCCATCTTATGGACCCAATATAGAAACGTGTGGAATACATTCCCGGATGAACCGGTAGTCAGTGAAATACATTCCCGGATGAACCGGTAGTCAAGTGATATACATTCCCGGATGAACCGGTAGTCGAGTGAAATACATTCCCGGATGAACCGGTAATCAAGTGAAATACATTCCCGGATGACCCGGTAATCAAGTGAAATACATTCCCGGATGAACCGGTAGTCGAGTAGAACACAGTACTTGCACAACAAGGCTATCACACGTAACATGGTCAAGTTTCATAACAACAAGCATAAGCAAGTTACACACGACTCAAGGTACTTTCATTTTATGTCAAAGTCCGGATTTTAACCTTAAAGTACTACGTCCGTTAAATTCCTTTTAAGATCCATTTCTTTTACAAAGGTCACCCGATACCCGTAGTATAAAATTTGAGTGACTAACATTGTTAAGTAAACAAAAATGCTTTCCTTTGTAAAATCAAGTAACAACCTTATTTTCCAAACGTTCAAGTTTTCCAAATTTCAAATGCTCAAGTTTCTCATTTTAGAAAAAGGTTTCGTAGTTCATAGTTTTAAATCCTTTAAAACATAATTCTCCTTTAAACGTTTTGAGAAACCTATGTCTTATAAGTGAGTAGGTTATTCTTGTTTATAATCAATCTTAATAAGCAGCCATGATCTAGGAAATGTCATTTTGTCTCATCTTAGCTTCTATGCAGATGGAAGTTTCTACTGGTTTTAATAATACTAAATCTGTCCAAAACATTTCCTTTTATTAACGCTGCAGTGGTTTGTCGATACACATTCTGATTTCCGAAATCAGTAAAACATTTTTAAGACGTTATACCTAACTTCCCATAAAGCTAGAATAACTCTTAAGTTTCAAAACCAAGTATTACTTCTTCTCTCAAAATGATTCAAAAATCTTTTGAAATACTTCAAGTTCTTTATTATCACATAGCTAGCCAGGTTATAGTTCAAATCAGTTACCTCTTAAAAACCACAAGTACTTTCTTACCTACATAAAGCTGTTATAACCAACTTCCCATAAAGCCGTTATAACACTTTATGTTTCAAACCAATCAAATACATTAAACATATGTACGTCTACCGTACTACATAGTTATACACATATCATGCTAGAACAGATAGGAAGAGGTTCACATACCTCGCGACGATTATCGACTAATAGCAAAACGCTCCAAGTACCTCAAACCGTCGGCTACACTCTCAGTCAAGCAGATCACTCCACACGTAGTACTACAACCTATAGAGGCCACAAAGCGCCTATTAATATCTTTAGATCCCGACGTAGAATATTCTACAGAAAATTGGCGACACCTCCCCATGCAGCGTAAATCTCTCTCTATCGAGGCGGCTACCAAGCCAACGAGGGGTTAACACGTCTAACGGGCGTGTACAATTCTACTACACGATAATGTTACACAAGTCTCATGTCTGATCTATGTAATTCTGATTCGATTCTCTTCTTAAAATTCGGGCTTAAGTCGCAAGACATTGCCGTAAGTATTATTCAGGCTTAAGTCAAAAGACATTGCCGCACAACTATGTTCAGTTCTATATATAGTATACTTAACTATATACTCCTACAACATGTAATTTCCAATTACAACAGAAGGTCAAGAATGTTTACCTCGATAAGCCCAAAATTATCCGAGTTTATATGTCGATCTGAACAACGTTTAGCTCTACTCAAGGCGCTCCAATCTGTTCCAACCAACCCTTAGAAGTTCTAACCAACTTCTACTTATGACTTCAACTACGGGTGAAGATTTACTTAGGGTTTCGTTTTTGTGGTGAGGAAGTATAATAGTATTTTACGGGCTTTTGTAAAAGTGTAAACTTGGGCATACTACATGGTATTTGGTCCAAGGTCTTTGGGAATTATAACAATTCTTGGTGAGTATTACTATACCACAAAAAGTAGGGTATTTATACGAGACAACTAGGCTGGGGTACCCGCGACAAAACACCACAAAGGGGAGGAGGTGGCTCTCGGCCAAGGGCTCTCAAAGGGGAGGGGTGTGGTGGGCCAGCTCGAGGAGAGGGAGTATTTTGAGACTTAGCTAGATTGCTCAAGTTTTTGGATGAAGAAAGTCTTCAACTAGAGAGGTATTTATAGGTCAAGTGAAGGCCAACCAATGGCCAAGATCCATCCAAGTGTTAGGCAAGTGTAAGGTCAAGATTAAGCCATGTGCAACCTTATCCATCTACCCAAAAATATCCTACCAACTCCTTGACCAAAAACAATGCACAAAAAACGTGCCAACTCTCCCATTTCGTCCGTCCACTCCTTCCAATTAGAGGGTGACAAGTGTCGCCCTCTCGTTGGTCCAAAATGTTTCGTCTCTCGGAAAAATCCGCAAAAATTATAAATGACATAGCCGGAATTTTCCCTACGAAAGCTGTGGAAACGTTTCGTCGAAAAACGACTCTAATCGGGTGTTGTGTACAATTTCGAAACTAGCCAACTTTAAGGCTCAAATTATAATACGTACGCGCTCACGTACATACTCTGGAAATACGGGGTATAACAACGTAAAGCTAACAACAACAAAAAATAAATATATAATCTTGCAACACTTTAAAGGACAAGATTATACCTCAACGAATCTTAATCCAACTCCAATCCGAAGTCGCTCCTTAGTAGTTTAAAACCTCTCCAAGACACTTCAATCCGCTTGTTGAGGCCCTTAACACCCTACCAACAACTTTCCTTCCAAAACCTAGAAAGCCACTAGGTTTTCACTTTGCGACTAATACGAAAACTCTCTTTTTTCGGGATTTTTCTATTGAGATACACTTACATAACACTCATGAACCTTGGTTTAAAGCGTGGGGCTTAAAGAACAAGAAACAAAATTTTTTCCTTCTTTGGGTGTGTGAACCCGAGAGCATAGCCTAGGAGTTCTTCAATTTTTGTGTGATATTTGGCTAAGTGTTGGCTCTCTCAAGCTACTAGTAGTAATATAAAGGGACATGGAGGGTTATGATATAAACACATGGGTGGTTTAGATGTAGTCTTACAAAATATCAAGACCATTGTGGGACCTTTGACTTTAGTCAATATTATCAAGCTACACTTGCAAGACTTGTTCATCCAAGACTTATGGTAAATGACCATTAGGGACATGCCCAATTCGACCAAGGCATACTAAGGGGGGGTGACACGTGTCGCCCTCCCATTCGTCACAATAATACGTTTTCCGATAATTCCAAAATTCCGATAAATTTTTACAAGTCTCAAATCTCAACACTTGTGAGTTCTTACGTACGTTCTTAAAACATGTCCTGTAAGTACGGGGTGTAACATTACCAGTCCCATATCTAAGGCTTAAATAATATGGGTACGCATAACCCTCAATAATATGTAAAACTATCCTTTTACATGGGGGAGAGAGCTTATCTCCCTTTCAAGGTCTTAATCATCAAGCGCCACCTTATAATCGTATAGATTTTCAAAACCTACCAACGATGTCTTCTGTTTTCCACAGGCAGCACTCGTACTTATCTTATTCTTGCTTTGGGCGTTTTCCTGAAATTATCCGGAAAGTCGTGGCCCTGACCGCCACACCAAACCAACTCCAAGTACCTCCAAGGGCAGTTAACATAAACTCCTTCAAATTCAAGTATTACTTACTTTCTACATCAATTTACCTCAAATGAACAAGTCACACAGACTTATTAAAATCAATGATATCAAAGTAGGAAGGATAATTCACTTGTTACAATTTCTTCCCTTCCTTTCCACTCGATAACCGGCTCACCGGAAAACTGGAATCGAACCAATCTCTCTCAGCAGTTAACGTTGACATAACAAGAAGCCAACTAGTCCGTACCTATAATGACACGAACCCGTAAAACAATTTACTAGACTTGGGCCTTGCACCCTCGTGACCCTGTCACATAGCGGAACTACTACCAATGATCCCTTGCGGGGCGTATGACGTTCCGGGCAAGTCGTGAGCCGGAAAGGGCCTTATGTTGTTTAGAATAGTAACTCCAAAGATTGGAGGCCAGAATCAGTATGGAGGTTATGTACGTACGCTAGAATAAGTTTGGAAGTACGGAAAAAGTACGACCAGTAAGAAAGAGAGAAACCAAGTGTAAAAGAATAGAGCCTGAATCCATAAGAACCTTTCAAAGAAGCTACACCGAGAGAGATTGGGTGGTAGCTGAGCAGGTATATGAAATTGCCCGGTGATCTGATGAGTCGGATCTAGCAGACCTAGTAGAGCTGGATACGACGGACTTTGAGGTCATTATGGGTATGGACTAGTTGACTTCTAGTATGCCAATATTGACTGTAGAGAGAGGTTGGTTCTATTCCAGTTTCCCGGTGAGCCGATTATCGATTGAAATGGAAGTGTTAGTATATGTAAGTTATTCCTTCCTTCTTGGACATGATAAATTGAGGAGTCTATGTGACTTGTTTCATTGAAGGGATTGATTTGAATTTAAACGTTAAGAGACGGAGATAAGAACATACGATCATTGAAGGATTTTATGTTAAGTTCCCTTGGAGGTGCTTGGAGTTGTTAGTGTGGCGGTCAGGGCCATGACTTCCCAAATGATTCTAGGAAAATGTGCAAGGCAAGAATAAGATAATTTTTATGCCCCGTAATTCCAAGAGGATGAGATGAGAATGTACGAAAGGAAGTAAGATTCGAATTTGGAAAAAAAAATAAAAAATTGTTGGCAGAATTTTTTTTAGACAGATTTTCAGTCAAATTTGGAGCAGTATATCTCCTAGTATATTGGGAGTTTTTAGGTGTTTCAAAATCCTAATATGAAGTTCATTGAGTCTAGTTTCCAACGCAACAAACCTCTCGTCGATAGGACATCGTAGTAGAAAGTAATGGACGTTACAAGATCCCTCCCAACTTGTATAACAAGATAAAGGCTATATATGACTAAGTCTTGCTAGATTAGAATCATTTCCAAGACTTCACCCAAAATTGTTCTTCTCTTCCCTTCTCTCTCAAATGGTTAAAACCCTAAGCCTAAATGAGATTTTTGGAAAGGCAACAAGAAGGAAATATGTGGGCGAGCTTGTAGGGGGTTCGTAGAGATGATTTTAGCGGGAAGAAGAATTTCGGAAAGAGGGCTAAAGTGGGCGAGATTGTTGGACTATTTTGGGCTTATCAAGGTAACCACTTTGTCCTCTTAAGTGATTGAAGATTTCTTATTGTTGTAGTTATACATTTTAACAAGCATGAGATATATGTATTGGAGATTAATAAGTGTTATGGATATTAGAAGCCTAAATCCGAAATGACCTTGTTAGCCATTTGAAATTGAAATACAAGTTGGTCGATAGTTAGAATCGTCGCATGTTATCTAATTGAAGATTGTAGTTGTTATAATCGATTGTGGCTATATAACATGTTAGACTAAACAACTTGGATGGAAAAAAGGAATTGGAAAAGACTTTACATTGTTGTTGCATTGTAGCCATTTGGCATTGAAATGTTGGACTGTTTGGATATTAATTGTGGGGCAGAATTTTACACGTCCTGTTAAGGCGTGTAATCCCCTTTGGTTACCTGTTTGGTTGAGCCTTAAATGTGGCATTTTGGTTGATGAATACGGGCCTTGGAAAAGGTGGAAAAGTACGTATAAACAAAGGAAGCGTTGTCCAATTTTCCGTAGAATAAGGGACTTTACAATTAGAATATTCTACGTTGAAGCTAGAAGATAATAGACGTATTATGGTCATTATAGGTCGACATACTACGTACGGCATATTGGACTTAGAAAGTGGATTGAACCGAAGAGGTATGTGGAAACTTTCTTATCTCTTGATCATGAGTAGTTATAAATGTATAGTACAGTAGACGTACGAGATTTAAATGAAGTCAGTCCATTTGATATACATGACTTGTTTTAAGAATGTCTAAGTTGGTTGAGTTAGAGAATTAACTCACTTGTTTTTAAAGAAAGGTTAAAAGAATGGTTTATTCTAATAAGGTAAACAAGAATTTCTTGACTTGAAAAAGTATAGAATACATGATTTGGAAAGTATTGATTCTTGAACTATTCTAAAGATAAGGGACTTGAGTTCTAAGTTAAGAAACTTGATTTCTAAAGTTAAGAGACTTGAAATATTTTGAAAGTTGTGTAACTAGATTTGAAAGTATAAGTCTCTTGGTCATAAAAAAATGAATTTGTCTAAGACATAAAGAGTTATAACGGCTTTATGGGAAGTTAGTTATGACGGCTTTATGAAAGGTTAAAGATGTCTTAGCTTCTAAAGCATAAAGTTCGTATAACGGCTTTATGGGAAGTTGGTTATAACAACTTTATGGAAGGTTAAAAGGATGGTTTTCTCTAGTAATGTAAACAAAGAAATGACTTGAAATAAGGAAGGGCAATTTGATTTAAAGGCATCAATTGCTTGAAGTGTTAAAGTAAGGGTCACTTGATTTAGAAGCCTAAAAATGTATTTCTAAAAATGTAGTGACTTGTTTGAAATGTAGACATGTCTTGATACTACGGGTGTTAGTATCTTGGGTTTTATATGAAAATGAGTCTTTTGAAAAGAATGGAAGTACGTAGTACTTTGGGTTAAATTCCCGTATTTCTAAGTAATTCGAAAGTGCCTTGAGTTTATAAAATCAGATTCATCTTTGTATGATAATGAAAGTCTAAAGATTTTATGAACTTGCCTATGCTTGGTTGTGATAGCCTTTGAGTTCAAGTATTATATTTTTCTGGCCGTGACTCTCGGTTGGAGAATTGGCCGTCTCGTTAATGAATTTACTTGGGCGTGCACGGCGATGACGGAGGATTCCACGGGTACGTTTCCATTGTGATTGATCCTTGGACATGCTTATACGATGAGGAATTCCAGGGCATGCGACCAGGATGCGGGTTAAATTCCCGGATACGATTATTACCCCATGGCCATGCTTATACGATGAGGGATTCCGGGGCATGCGACCATGTTATATACGATTATTACTCCATGGATTAGCTCTCCATGAAGACATGTACCCGAGATGAGGGATTCTACGGGCATATTATATACGATTATTACTCCATGGATTAGCTCTCCATGAAGACATGTACCCGAGATGAGGGATTCCACGGGCATGTTATGTACGATTATTACTCCATGGACTAGCTCCCCATGAAGTCATGTACCCGAGATGAGGGATTCCACGGGCATGAGATATATATATATATATATATGTATTGTATATGTGTCTGTAAACGGTGAGGTAGGATGCCACGGGCGCGTCACATGGTTATATTTTACACTTACGGCTGTCGGCAGTGAGGGGGGATTCCGCGGGCCGGAGATATATATGTATATTGTATATGTATGCGGCAGCGGTGAGTAGGATGCCACAGGCGCGTCACATGGTTATATTTTACACCTACGGTTGTCGGCGATGATAGGGATTCCACGGGCGGGAGATATATATGTATATTGTATATGTATGCGCAAGCGGTGAGTAGGATGCCACGGGCGCGTCACATGGTTATAATTTACACTTACGGTTGTCGGCAGTGATGGGGGATTCCACGGGCACGCTTTGATATTTGTGGTCTTGAGACCCTTACCGGACTGTGTGATGATATTTGAGGGCTTGTGTCCATAATAGCCCTGGTGTGACTATTGTTCAGGTGTTGAAATAGTTTGTACAAGGTAAAACTGACTTTCATTACTTTCACTTCGGCAAGGCAGTGTCTTTATTATTTTGGTTATCATACATGTCTCGACTTTATATGAAGTATTATGATTTCATTCTGATATTTTGATTTCACATACTTGGTACATATTTAAATCGACCTCCTTGAGGCTGCGTTCATGCCGCAGGTTGAGGTACATAGCTTGCTAATCCTCGCTCTTAGGATCACTGCTCAGTTCTTGGAAAGCTCCATTTCTCCGGAGGCTTTGTCTGTTGGTACAGTTCCCTGAGGTTGTAGTTTTATGTACATTCAGGGGGTATGGTGGGGCCCTGTCCCATCACATTTGTTATGTTAAAACTCTTAGAGGTCTGTAGTCATATCTTGTGGGTCGGTTTGTAAAAAAAAAATGAGGTAAGTGCTTTTGGTTTTACATATGTATATATCCAGGGAGGTAGCCTTATCGGCTAACCTGTTATTTATTTCTTGTTGAGTTTATGTATGTTCCGCTGATTATCTCTGATGTATACATGTAAGGGTGCCCAGTTAGGGCACCAGTCGCGGGCCCAGGGTCGTACAGTGACAAAAGCGGTATCAGAGCAGTTAGTCCTCGGAAAGTGTCTACAGACCGTGTCTAGTAGAGTCTTGATTATCGGTGTGTTGTGCACCACATCTATAATCAGGAGGCTATAGGACATTTAGGATTGGTTTCCATTCGTCTCACTCTGAGATCGTGCGATAAAGCTATGTTGTTAGGGTCGTCTCTCCCTAACGAGTTATGTTGATTGCAGCTATGAGAAATGCAGCAGTGACCCAGGAAGGATTATGTGGATTGCGTATCCAGGTTGGTATAATTGTTGTATTGTTGGTATAGTGACATACAGCTATATGGTTTTATGTATGAGCGTCAGACGCGTGTTGCCTAGAATGATTTTGGATTACCAAGGATTGGTAAGGACTAAATAGATACCAGGAAGGTATGAAACAGTTTAATGAATTCTCATCAAGGTTTTACGTACTAATTTGAGATAATTAGGAGGTGATGAGCTGTCTGAGAAGGTATTGAGCCTTTAAGAAATCATGTTAAGGGACTTAATGGAAGACTATGTTTGTAAATTAAGCTACGTGGTATGCTTAAGATGATAGTACAAATGAGATCTGTGTGGGATAAGTAATGGTTGTTGTGATCAAAACAACACGATTATGGTATTATGAGAAGTTAGTGTACCCGTTTATGGGGTGGGATCAGTTGGTAGTAGTCCCACTACGTGACAGGGTCACGAGGGTGCAAGGCCCAATTCTAGTAAATTGTTTTACGGGTTCGTGGACGCGTTCCATCGGAACCAGGTCGTGAGAGCCGGAAATGGCCTTATATTGTTCGATTTAGTAACTCCAAAGATTGGAGGCCAGAATTAGTATGGAGGTTATGTACGTATGTTAGAATAAGTTGGGAAGTACGGAAAAAGTACGACCAGTAAGAAAGAGAGCAACCAAGTGTAAAAGAATAGAGCATGAATCCATAAGAACCTTTCAAAGAAGCTACATCGTGAGAGATTGGGTGGTAGCTGAGCAGGTATATGAAATTTCCCGGTGATGATACAGTCGTCAGATCCTAGCAGACCTAGTAGAGCTGGATACGACGGACTTTGAGGTCATTATGGGTATGGACTAGTTGAGTTCTAGTATGCCAATATTGACTGTAGAGAGAGGTTGGTTCGATTCCAGTTTCCCGGTGAGCCGGTTATCGATTGAAATGGAAGTGTTAGTATATGTAAGTTATTCCTTCCTTCTTGGACATGATAAATTGAGGAGTCTATGTGACTTGTTTCATTGAAGGGATTGATTTGAATTTAAACGTTAAGAGACGGAGATAAGAACATACGATCATTGAAAGATTTTATGTTAAGTTCCCTTGGAGGTGCTTGGAGTTGTTAGTGTGGCGGTCAGGGCCACGACTTCCCGAATGATTCTAGGAAAATGCGCAAGGCAAGAATAAGATAAGTACAAGTGCTTCCTGAGGAGAACAGAAGATATCATGGATAGGTCTTAAAAATCTATACAATTATAAGGTGGCACTTGATGATCAAGATTATGACAGGGAGATAAGCTCTCTCCCCCACGTAAAAGGATGGTTTTACTTATTATGGGGTTATATGTACCCATGTTATTAGGCGATGGATGTGAGACTGGTAAGATCTTCAGTGTCGTTATTCCATAGGTTACAGTTTTAGATAACCGTGGGAAAAGTATTGTGTTGTGGAAAAATTGGTATAAAGGGGTTGTAAAAGGAAACTATGTCGCTAACTATTAGATTGACTCCGAAGGAACATTCGGGGACGAATGTTTCTAAGGGGGGAAGATTGTTACGCCCCGTAATTCCAAGAGGATGAGATGAGAACGTACGAAAGGAAATAAGATTCGAATTTGGAAAAAAAAATAAAAAATTGTTGGCAGAATTGTTTTTAGACAGATTTTCAGTCAAATTTGGAGCAGTATATCTCCTAGTATATTGGGAGTTTTTAGGTGTTTCAAAATCCTAATATGAAGTTCATTGAGTCTAGTTTCCAACGCAACAAACTTCTCGTCGATAGGACATCGTAGTAGAAATTTATGGACGTTACAAGATCAGCTGACAGAAGAGACAGTCGGGGTCGTGGCCTGGCATTTGCGAACCATGGCGTGGAAACCACGAAATTGCGAGTTGCAGCGCTTGCGGCGCTGGCTGCCGATCTTGAGGCAGGATTTTTTTCGGAAATGGGGCAAAATTATAAGATATTTATGTAAAGAACCTATGGGAGGGCGACAAGTGTCCCTCCCAACTTGTATAACAAGATAAAGGCTATATATGACTAAGTCTTGCTAGATTAGAATCATTTCCAAGACTTCACCCAAAATTGCTCTTCTCTTCCCTTCTCTCTCAAATGGTTAAAACCCTAAGCCTAAATGAAATTTTTGGAAAGGCAACAAGAAGGAATTATGTGAGCGAGCTTGTAGGGGGTTCGTAGAGATGATTTTAGCGGGAAGAAGAATTTCGGAAAGAGGGCTAAAGTGGGCGAGATTGTTGGACTATTTTGGGCTTATCAAGGTAACCACTTTGTCCTCTTAAGTGATTGAAGATTTCTTATTGTTGTAGTTATACATTTTAACAAGCATGAGATATATGTATTGGAGATTAATAAATGTTATGGGTATTAGAAGCCTAAATCCAAAATGAACTTGTTAGCCATTTGAAATTGAAATACAAGTTGGTCGATAGTTAGATTCGTCGCATGTTATCTAATTGAAGATTGTAGTTGTTATAATCGATTGTGGCTATATAACATGTTAGACTAAACAACTTGGATGGAAAAAAGGAATTGGAAAAGACTTTACATTGTTGTTGCATTGTAGCCATTTGGCATTGAAATGTTGGACTGAATGGATATTAATTGTGGGGCAGAATTTTACACGTCCTGTTAAGGCGTGTAATCCCCTTTGGTTACCTGTTTGGTTGAGCCTTAAATGTGGCATTTTGGTTGATGAATACGGGCCTTGGAAAAGGTGGAAAAGTACGTAGAAACAAAGTAAGTGTTGTCCAATTTTCCGTAGAATAAGGGACTTTACAATTAGAATATTCTACGTTGAAGCTAGAAGCTAATAGACGTATTATGGCCATTATAGGTCGACATACTACGTACGACATATTGGACTTAGAAAGTGGATTGAACCGAAGAGGTATGTGGAAACTTTCTTTTCTCTTGATCATGAGTAGTTATAAATCTATAGTACGGTAGACGTACGAGATTTAAATGAAGTCAGTTCATTTGATATACTTGACTTGTTTTAAGAATGTCTAAGTTGGTTGAGTTAGAGAATTAACTCACTTGTTTTTAAAGAAAGGTTAAAAGAATGGTTTATTCTAATAAGGTAAACAAGGATTTCCTGACTTGAAAAAGTATAGAATACTTGATTTGGAAAGTATTGATTCTTGAACTATTCTAAAGATAAGGGACTTGATTTCTAAGTTAAGAAACTTGATTTCTAAGTTAAGAAACTTGATTTCTAAAGTTAAGAGACTTGAAATATTTTGAAAGTTGTGTAACTAGATTTGAAAGTATAAGTCTCTTGGTCATAAAAAGAATGAATTTGTCTAAGACATAAAGAGTTATAACGGCTTTATGGGAAGTTAGTTATGACGGCTTTATGAAAGGTTAAAGATGTCTTAGCTTCTAAAGCATAAAGTTAGTATAACGGCTTTATGGGAAGTTGGTTATAACAACTTTATGGAAGGTTAAAAGGATGGTTTTCTCTAGTAATGTTGTCACGACCGACCAGGGCATGGTAGTGCCCTACTTGGGCACCCGTTCAGTATACATCGAGAGAATAGCGGCGAACATACACAACATACAACATGTTTAGATAATATCACAAGGCTGGCGATAAGGCGCTTACATAAAATATGCATAATCAAAGCAAAAATGTACAACTCGGTTCTTACAGCCCCAAACCACAACATGTGACTACAGACCTCTAGGAATAACAACTGTGGCGGGACAGGGCCCGCCATACCCCTGAATGTACATAAATCTACAACATCAGAGAAAGACTGTACCAAAAAGACAAGCCTCCGGAGAAATGGAGCTTCTGATGTCTGATAAGTGATCCTAAGAATGAGGATCCACCACCTGCTTACCCTACTGCGGCGTGAGCGGCCAGAAGAAATTCGATTACCTGATATGTACCAAGTATGTAAAGCGGAAAAATCGTAATTACATCATAAGTTTAAAACAAAGCGGGATCATGTATGATAATAAAATTACGATTACGTTGTCTTACTAACAATGAGAGTAACTAAGAGTATCGTGCAACATAAAAATAGGAAGCTCACGATCAAAGCGGGACCATCCGCCCGATTATCATTAAGAAATCCTATTCACGGGACTATTTAACCGCATAGGTCGTGTGGACCGCGTGAGGTATTCCTCGCATAGGTTGTACGCCCGCGTAGGACTATTTCACCGCGTAAGCCCATATGGACTCGCGTGAGGTATTCCTCGCATCATGGGTAGCAAATCCACGTAAAGCAGGTGGTATAACGTCTTGGGGTTCACCCTCATTTATACTCTTACCACAGGCGGGTGGTATAACGTCTTAGGGATTTACCCCTCATTTATACTCTTACCCTGAAGAAGGTGGTATAACGTCTTGGGGGTTTACCCCTCATTTATACTCTTACCCTATCTCAACCGGCCATCATACATAACATAAGCCCTACTGGCTTATCATACATAACATAAGCACTCTAGAACATTATCTGATAAATAAGCAAGTTAAGAAATCCCTAACTTCTTATTAGCCTTATTCATATACACTCATTTTAGTTTACTTAAGGCACTAGCATATCTCTTATAAAAATGCAGAATTTAACCCAGTACTACATACTTCCACTCTTTAAAAAAATGACTCTTTTAGTATAAAACTTCCAAGATACTATTAACCGTAGTATCAAGTCAAAATTACTTTTCAAGACAAGTCACAATACCTTTAGAAATAAAGTTAGGTTTCTAAATCAAGTGACTCCTTTTCTTATAAAACCTTAGGCAATTGATGCCTTAAAATCAAATTGCCTTTCATTAAATCAAGTCATTTATCTTTCCATAAAGCTAATATAACCAACTTCCCATAAAGTCGTTATAATCACTTTATACCTTAGCCAAATACAATTTCCTATCCAAGGGACTTATACATTTAAAACGAAACAAGTATCACATACTTTAAAACTCTTCAAGTCCCTTAACTTTAATAAAACTTAAGACATCCTTAATACTTTCAAAGAAGTGAGTTAATCTCCTAACTCACCCGACTTGGCTATTCATAAAACTAGTAAAGGATATCAAGGTCTTGTACGTCTACCGTACTATATACGTGCAACTAGTCATGCTCAAAAGATAGGAAAGTTCTACATACCTCTTCGGGTCAATCCACTTGCTAAGTACAATATCCCGCCCGTAGTATGTCAACATATAATGTCCACAATACGTCTATTAACGTCTCACTTCAAACGTAGAATATTATAAGTGTAAAGTCACTAAATTCTACGGAAAATCGGACAACACCTCCTTTGTTTCTACATACTTTGCCACCTTTTTCAAGGCCGAATACAATAACCAAACACGCCACATTTAAGGCCCAATCAATGCAATTAACAATAGGGTATTACACGCCTACTAGACGTGTAAAATTCCGCCCCACAAACGATATCAAACTAATACAACTATTAGGCCAATTCGGCAACTTGAGGTACTATAACATCAATTCTTATCCAATTTCCATTCAATCCAAGTTGGTAGCATAACATGATATCAAGTCGCAATTGATTATAACTACTATAATCTTCAAGTAAGTAACATGCGACGATTCTAATAAACGACCAAATTGTAATCCAACTTCACATGGCTTAAATGACATTTCAGATTTAAGGCTACAATCAATCCATAATACTTATAAAACTTCAACACATATACTTCATGCTAGCAAACATGTAAGGCTAACAACAATATATAATCTTGTAACACCTAAGAGCCAAGATTATTACCTCAACGATTCTTAGTCCAACTCCAATTCCGAAGTCGCTCCTTAGCAACTTAGAGCCTCTTCTAGACACTTCAATCCACTACTTGAGACCCTTAGAACAACACCAACAAATTTCCTTCAATCTTCCAAACAAAACCTAGAAAAGCAACTAGGTTTTCACCTTGCGACTAATACGAAAACTATCTTTTTCCGGGATTTTTCTATTGAGATACACTTACAATACACTCATGAACCTTGGTTTAAAGTGTGGAGCTTAATGGACAAGAAACAATTTTTTTTCTTTTCAAAGGGGCATGAACCCGAGAGCAACTATTGGGGTTCTTGAAATTCTTGAATTTTTTTCTAAGTGTTGGACTTAGTCTTGCTACTGGTACTACTATATAGCACAATGGAGGGTCAAGATGGGTACAAATGTGAGGCTTGGATGAGTTTCAATTAAAATATCAAGACTTGTGGACCCTTTGACTAAGTCAATTTTCTCAAGCTCACTACTTGCAAGACTTGTCATCTTAAGACTATGGTCAATGACCATTTTGGCCATGTACCATTTCGTCCAAGGCAACCATAAGGGGGGTGACACGTGTCGCTCTCCCATTCGTCACAATATTCGTTTTCCGACAATTTCATAATTCTGATAAATTTTTACAAGTCTCAATCTTAACATTAGGAATTCTCACGTACATTCTTAAAACATGTCCTGTAAATACGGGGTGTAACATTCTTCCCCCCTTAGAAACTGTCACACCCCGAAAATCGGGCCCGTGACTGGTGCCTTACCCCGGGCACCCTAGTGATACATACATCAGAGAAAATCAGCGGAACATAAAACATGAGTCATTAAACAAGAGATATAATAAATAAGCAGCCCAAAAGCGTTGCCTTCAGTATATACATAAAACCTGAACAGTTTAATCCTTTTACACCCCTGCCCACAACAATACTACAGACCTCTAAGATTTACAATGACAATGACGGGACAGGGCCCCGCCATACCGACGGCGTACAGAACCTACAACTCGGGAACACATGCAAAAGATAAGCCTCGGAGAAGCGGAGCTTCCCGTCTGTTGGCGTGATCCATGGCGAGGATCCACGGCCGATGTACCTCACTGCGGCATGAGCGGCCGAGAAGTCGATACAACGGTACCAAGTATGTGGCGTACAATCTGTAAATGAAATCATAACAGTCTATACAAAGCAGGAGACATGTATGATAGCCAAACTACAGCACACCACATATAACAGTTATATCAAGTCAGGGTCTCACGCCCACAACATCAATCATGCCCGTGGAATACCTTCCGGCTGCCGTGATCGATGATATGGTAACAACAAGACAGCTATCCAAAGGGCAGCATACCCGTGCGCTACGCATCGTGTCAGTATGTCGAAAGGAAACAATAAGTCAACATTCCAAATGGGCGCATACGTGCGCTACGCGTCGTGTCGGTATGTCCAAGGGAAACAATAGGGCAGCATTCCAAATGGGCGCATACGTGCGCTACGCATCGTGTCGGTATGTCCAAAAGGAAATCACTGGCGATAATCAAAATGAAACATACGTGCGCTACGCATCGTGTCGATATATCCAAAGCGATTAACCACAAGACCTTAACCAAAATGGAAGCATGCGTGCGCTACGCGTCGTGTCGGTATGTCCAAAGCGATTAACAACAATAATACTATCGCGAGGCGTGCGTGGAATTTCTCCGTCATGTAGCGCGTCAAGTAAGTTCTCAACGATCAACCGACCTCTATCGAGAGCGGTAACACGAAACACAACGCTTGTACAATAAAGGCTATCATCACAAGCATAGGCAAGTTTCACACAACTCAAAGTACTTTCACATAAGTCACACAATACGTAGTATAAAAATCGTGACTATCTTTTTAAGTAAACAAGACACTTCCCTTTTGTAAAATCAAGTAACAACATTATTTTCCAAGCGTTCAAGTTTGCCTAATTTCAAATGCTCAAGTCACTTATTTTGGAAAGGTTTCATAACTCATAGTCTTAATCTCTTTTAAAACAATTGAGTAACATATGTCATATATGTGAGTAGTTTATTCTTGTTTATAACGATCTTATTACGACAACCATGATCTAGAAAATGTAATATCATTTTGTCTCATCTTAGCTTCTATGCGGATGGAGGTTTCTTGGTTTTAATACGATACATCATTATTCAATACTTTTTCCTTTATTAACGCTGCGGTTGGTGCAGCCGATACACATTCGATTTCGAAATCGGTAAAACATTATCCCTTTAAATAAAACCAAGTACTCATTACTCACGAATGAGGTTTCACAAACATCCACATTAAAACAAATAAGTTAAGTCTCTTATCTTATAAGATCAAGTCTCTTAACTTCTAACATCGATAAACCATTTAAAACCACAAAGTATTTTCTTACCTACATAAAAGTTATAACGACTTCCCATAAAGCGTTATAACACTTTATGTTTAAACAACAAATACACCTAGCACTGTCGTCCGCGTACTACATAGTTACACACAAATCATGCTAGAACAGATAGGAAGAGGTTCACATACCTCGCGGCAGTATCGACAATAAGCAAAATGCTCCAAGTACTACAACGCGCTAGCCCTTTCCACTCGCCAGCGGAATCGCTACTCTTAGTACTTTCACCTAAAAGGCCACAACTTCTATTAACCTCAAAACACAAGGTTCCATTTCTCTCTGAGAAAATTAGTGACACCTCCCCATGGCAGCGTAAATCTCCTCCTCTATCGAGGCGGCTCAAGCCAACGAGGGGTTTACACGTCTAACCGGGGCGTGTA
This sequence comes from Przewalskia tangutica, assembly GCA_029844215.1. Taxonomy (NCBI): domain Eukaryota; kingdom Viridiplantae; phylum Streptophyta; class Magnoliopsida; order Solanales; family Solanaceae; genus Przewalskia; species Przewalskia tangutica. Next base: position 96,154,313 of record CM056721.1, read on the forward strand.
CAATTCTACTCGATGTCTTACACAAGTCTGCTGCAATACGATCTATGTAAATACGATTCGATTCTTTTCTTTATTCTTGGGCTTAAGTCAAAAGACATTGCGCGATGCTAAGCTTAGTTCTATATATAGTATACTTCAACTATATATTCAACAACATGTAATTTCCAATTACAAATAGAGGACAAGATAATTACCTCGATAAGCCCGTATTTATCCAAGTTAAATGTCGATCCTTAGCAACGTTTAGCTCGACTCCGGGTGCTCCATCGCTCCAACAACCCTTAGAAGTTCTAACCAACTTCTACCTAAATACTTGATCAAACAGTAGAAGATTTCCTTAGGGTTTCGGTTTGAGACCAAAGGGACAAAGGTAGTATTTAGGGCTCTACGTATAGAGGTATCTTTGGAATACTACAAGGTACAAGGCTAAGGTATTTTGGGCATTATAACAATACTTGGAAGACAACTTTCTACGAGGGGAGGGTACCTCAAAACACTCCAAGATAGGGGTTTCTCGGCCAAAGGGCCTTGACAAGGGAGGGGAACTCTCGGCTCAAGGCCTCACAAAGGTGGTGGGGGATTTGGACGAGAGCGACAAGAGGAGGAGAGGCTTTCAAGACTTAGACAAAGTGAGGAGTGAATGAATAAGTCTTCCAAGGAGGGTATTTATAGCAAAGCCAAAGGCGACCAATGGCCAAGATCTAGCCAAGTGCTACACAAGTGTAAGGCCAAGATATGCCCAAGTGCCCCTAGTCCCTACTCGCTAAAACCCTACAAATATCTACACAAATATCTTGCCCAACCCTATCTCCCAATCGTCCGTGTGCGCGCCTTGCCCACCAATGAGAGGGTGCCAAGTGCGCCTCTCGTTGGTCCAAAATGTTCGTCGCTCGGAAAAATCCGCAAAAATACAAAGCGACATAGCCGGAATTTTCCGCCGCAAGCTACGAAAGCGTTTCGTCGAAAAACGACTCAATAGGGTGTTGTGTACAAAGGTAAAATCGGCCAAGGGTGCCACGTGGGGTGACACGTGTCGCCCCGGTCGCCAGAATATTTCGTCTTAGAAAATATTCAAAATACGAAATCTCAAAAACAAGCGGGCCCTACAAAAGTAAATTTCTCGTGGGCCCCACGTGACCATTTCCGAAAATAAAATTCCATAATTCTCTAATATTCCAGGAAGTCCGAATACCAAATCTGGGAATCCAATTCCCATTAACGAACCTTTTTCCTTCACAAAAACCGGAAACTTTTCCGTGGAAAAATCATCTCTTTCTTCCTTTCCCATCTTTCTGTCGTATTCTCGTACGTACGTCCTCGCATACATACCCTGGAACTACGGGGTATAACATTCTCCCCTCCTTAGAAACATTCGTCCCGAATGTTCCTTCTCAAGACGGATATCGAAGAAGCATCTTGCAACAAAATTTCCCACGCCACATCTTGGCCACGAAATAACACACGTTTTCCTCCTTCCTTACTCGTCGTGCCCTTCTCGAACACTTGAACTCTTCTAGTATACGTACCACACTTCAGTCATCGCTTCAGTTCCCAAAACCTTGGAGTCACCACCTCCAAACTTGGTCATCTTACTAGCCGTAATATCCCCTAAGGCCATTCCCGGCATTCACGAACGATTCTGGTCGAACACATCCACAAACTCATACGATGGTCGTCTAAACTCGGGCCTAGCACCCTCGTGACCCTACCACCTGGCGGGACCACCCAGAACCGACCCCACCCCAAACCGGGTTACGGGTTGACCCAAATGGTCCTCAACCCGACCCCACCGCGCCAAACTCTTGTTCCCGATCGGAACAATCTTACTAAATCACATCATGAAAGCTACCACTTCCATCTCACACTACCCATGGACTCATCACGGATAAATCCCGTATACTACTCACCTTATAAAGGTCAAACATAAAGCGAATCTTATACTCAAGCGACCTTACCTCTAAGGTCTCGATCGTGAAATAGTCTAAGGTTCACACTTACCATGCCCCATCGTAACCTCCCAACTAACCATGTATTCTAACTCACATATCACAATGCTATCCGTACATAGCACACAATAATGAGATCATCATAACAAACATACCAAAACTCTAGAGGTTAAGGATATACACGAAGCTACCGCTCCACTCTAATCATAGGCACGCCTGCAGGCATGTATGAAGGTGATGAACCACCCACAAATCCACGAAGGTGAGTCGTAACATCCGCTTCCCTTGGTCGGACAGTTCCGCAAAATGGCCTGCTGTCGCATGCAAAACAAACTCCCAATCTAGCACGACACTCTCCAAAATGGAGTCTACCACAACGAGGTAGGGGTGGCTTGGTGGTTAACACCCGCTCTCCGAAAATCTGAACCATGGAGCCACGACCGCTCACGAAGGCGGTGGAGGACCACTGCATCTTGGTGGGGGTATATAACTATTCTTCTTTGGCGGTCCGCCTCGAAAGTCACCAAAGGACCTGCCGTCTGGCCTCTTCTGGCGATCCGGTCATTCCTTCGACCCTCCGTGCCTCGCATCTGGTGCATGAGCTGCGTGCGGGCAATGTCCATGCGGTGAAGAAACACCGCGCAAGACTTCGGCCATATAATCATCTAGCGGTGGCGTGGCGATGCACCTATCCTCCATATCTGCAACTAAGCGCGAGGGACATATCGAGACAAAGAATCGAACTTCGACATTGTACTCCACGACGGTCGCCTCTGTCTCGATAACAAAAATGCGCCGGCGTGCCCTCTCATAAATGCGTGGAGGCAAGAAGTGCGTGAGAAAGCCCGAAAACTCATCCCATCTTGCTGGAGTGCATGCTCTCCCGGGAAAGCTCCCATGAATCAAACCAATCATTGCGGTATCACGCGGCCGACGCGAACCAAAGGTCACAGACTCGGTCTCAAGCCTTGATCACCGCGTGATCCAGAATCGCCGGATGAACTCCTGCGGATCATCCTCGAGCCTCGACCGTAAAACTCGGCGGGCTACAACTCGAGAAAGTCCGTAGCCTCAAACTATCCGCTCGGGGTGAACGGCTGGTGCTCTTGGGCCAGGCTGCTGCGTCCGGCCTATCCTCATATCGGCCCACGACCACGGCGATAATCGGGCCATCTCGCGTGACCCGTCTCCCTGCTCGGTGTGGGGTGGAGGCTCAGTCTTGTAGTCTCGGCGACCAACTGCTGCGGCTTTAAACTCTCTTTGGTCTTTGGCGGCGCGCGAAACTCGCCGTCGGAAGCTTGTCTCAGTCTTGGCCGGGCTGCGCCTCGAACTCCTACGTATCTCACTAGCGGCTCCGCCGGCTGCCTTGCCCTTCCGGGCTCACGGTTGCCTTGCGGGAGGCATAAGCGGTAAAGCGAGATCGTCGGAGGGTCGACTCACAACTGACTCTAAGGCACGATCTCGAATGAGAAGAAATGAAACCAATCCTAAATGTCTTATAGCCTCACGATTATAGATGTGGTGCACACCGCGATGTCAAGACTCTACTGAACACGATGCGTAGACACTTTCCGAGGATTAAGCGCTCGATACCACTATGTCACACCCCGAAAATCGGGCGTGGTCGTGCCTTACCCCGGGCACCCTAGTGATACATACATCAGAGAAAATCAGCGGAACATAAAACATGAGTCATTAAACAAGAGATATAATAAATAAACAGGCCAACCAAAACAGTTGCCTTCAGTATATACATAAAACCTGAACAGTTTAATCCTTTTACACCCGCCACAACGATTACTACAGACCTAAGATTTCTGACAATGATGGCGGGACAGGCCCGCCCGTACCATCAGTACAAGAACCTACAACTCGGGGAACACATGCAAAAGATAAGCCTCGGAGAAACGGAGCTTCCCAATCTGTTGGCGTGATCACATGGCGAGGATCCACGGCCGATGTACCTCTACTGCGGCATGACGCAGCCCCGAAGGAGGTCGATGCAACGGTACCAAGTATGTGGCGTACAATCAGTAAATGAAATCATAACAGTCTATACAAAGCAGGAGACATGTATGATAGCCAAACTACAGCACACCACATATAATAGTTATATCAAGTCAGGGTCTCACGCCCACAACATCAATCATGCCCGTGGAATACCTTCGCCAGCCGGCGATCGATGATATGGTAACAACAAGACAATCCAAATGGAAGCATACGTGCGCTACGCATCGTCGTGTCGGTATGTCCAAAGGAAACAATAAGTCAACATTCCAAATGGGCGCATACGTGCGCTACGCGTCGTGTCGGTATGTCGAGGAAACAATAGACGGCATTCCAAATGGGCGCATACGATGCGCTACGCATCGTGTCGATATGTCGAAAAGGAAATCACAAGGCGATAATCAAAATGGAAACATGCGTGCGCTACGCATCGTGTCGATATATCCAAAGCGATTAACCACAGACCTTAACCAAAATGGAAGCATACAGTGCGCTACGCGTCGTGTCGGTATGTCCAAAGCGATTAACAACAATAATACTATCAGCGAGGCGTGCGGTGGAATTTCTCCGTCACTGCCGGCACGTCCAAGTAAGTTCTCAACCAGTCAACCGACCCTCTATCGAGAGACGCGGTAACACAGAAACACAACGCTTGTACAATAAAGGCTATCATCACAAGCATAGGCAAGTTTCACACAACTCAAAGTACTTTCACATAAGTCACACAATACCCGTAGTATAAAAATCGTGACTATCTTTTTAAGTAAACAAGACAATTCCCCTTTTGTAAAATCAAGTAACAACATTATTTTCCAAACGTTCAAGTTTGCCTAATTTCAAATGCTCAAGTCACTTATTTTGGAAAGGTTTCATAACTCATAGTCTTAATCTCTTTTAAAACAATTGAGTAACATATGTCATATATGTGAGTAGTTTATTCTTGTTTATAACGATCTTATTACAACAACCATGATCTAGAAAATGTAATATCATTTTGTCTCATCTTAGCTTCTATGCAGATGGAGGTTTCTACTGGTTTTAATACGATACATCATTATTCAATACTTTTTCCTTTATTAACTGCGGTGGTGCTGTCGATACACATTACGATTTCGAAATCGGTAAACATTATCCCTTTAAATAAAACCAAGTACTCATTACTCACGAATGAGGTTTCACAAACATCCACATTAAAACAAATAAGTTAAGTCTCTTATCTTATAAGATCAAGTCTCTTAACTTCTAACATGATAAACCATTTAAAACCACAAAGTATTTTCTTACCTACATAAAGTTACTTCCAAAGTCGTTATAACACTTTATGTTTAAACAACAAATACACCTAGCATGTCGTCCACGTGCTACATAGTTACACACAAATCATGCTAGACGGATAGGAAGAGGTTCACATACCTCGCGGCAGTATCGACGATAAGCAAAATGCTCCAAGTACTACAACGCGCTAGCCCTTTCCACTCGCCAGCGAATACGCTACTCTTAGTACTTTCACCTAAAAAGCCACAACTTCTATTAACCTCAAAACACAAGGTTCCATTTCTCTACAGAAAATTCGGCAGCACCTCCCCCCCCCGCAACAGCGTAAATCTCCTCCTCTATCGAGGCCGGCTACCAAGCCAACCAGGGGGGGGGTTTACACGTCTAACCGGACGTGTACAATTCTACTCAGTAATACTACACAAGTCTCTTTGTCTGATCCTATGTAAATACTGATTGATTCTTTTCTTTATTCTTGAGCTTAAGTCAAAATACATTGCGCGATCTTAAGCTTAGTTACATATATAGTATACTTCAACTATATATTCAACAACATGTAATTTCCAATTACAAATAGAGGACAAGATAATTACCTCGATAAGCCCATATTTATCCAAGTTAAATGTCGATCCTTAGCAGCGTTTAGCTCGACTCGGTGCTCCATCCCGCTCAAACAACCCTAGAAGTTCTAACCAACTTCTACCTAAATACTTCAATCAAACAATGAAGATTTCCTTAGGGTTTCGGTTTGAGACCAAAGGGACAAAGGTAGTATTTAGGGCTCTACGTATAGAGGTATCTTTGGAATACTACAAGGTACAAGGCTAAGGTATTTTGGGCATTATAACAATACTTGGAAGACAACTTTCTACCAAGGGGAGGGTACCTCAAAACACTCGAAGATAGGGGTTTCTCGGCCAAGGGCCTTGACAAGGAGGGAACTCTCGGCTCAAGGCCTCACAAAGGTGGTGGGGGGGAGTTGGACGAGAGCCAACAAGAGGGAGGAGAGGCTTTCAAGACTTAGACAAAGTGAGGAGTGAATGAATAAGTCTTCACAAGGGTATTTATAGCAAAGCCAAAGGCCAACCAATGGCCAAGATCTAGCCAAGTGCTACACAAGTGTAAGGCCAAGATATGCCCAAGTGCCCTAGTCCCTACTCCAAAACCCTCACAAATATCTACAAATATCTTGCCTGACCTATCTCCCAATCGTCCCATGTATGCGCCCACCTTGCCCGCTGATGAGAGGGTGCCAAGTGCGCCCTCGTTGGTCCAAAATGTTCCGTCGCTCGGAAAAATCCGCAAAAATACAAAGCGACATAGCGGAATTTTCCGCCGCGAAGCTACGCAAGCGTTTAAAAACGACTCAATAGGGTGTTGTGTACAAAGGTAAAATCGGCCAAGGGTGCCACATGGGGTGACACGTGTCGCCCCGGTCGCCAGAATATTTCGTCTTAGAAAATATTCAAAATACCGAAATCTCAAAAACAAAGCGGGCCCACAAAACCGTAAATTTCTCCGTGGGCCCGTGACCATTCAGAAAATAAAATTCCATAATTCTCTAATATTCGGGAAGTCAGAATACCAAATCTGGGAATCCAATTCCCGTTAACGAACCTTTTCCTTCACAAAACCGGAAACTTTTCCGTGGAAAAATCATCTCTTTCTTCCTTTCCCGTCTTTACGCCGTATTCTCAAATGCGTCGTCCTGCATACATACCACGGAACTACGGGTATATGCGAAACATTCGTCCCCGAATGTTCTTTCGGAGTCAAACTTATAATTAGCGACATAGTTTCCTTTCACAACCCCGACATACCAATAATGCCACACATGGCCACATAATAGCATTTAAGCAAAATAAATACTTCAATTAAAACTTGACAAGTAAGGGAAAACGAATTACCTGAAGGTGTAGGGAATAAGTGAGGATACTTCCTCAACATGTCCTCCTCCGCTTCCCAAGTCCTCTCCTCCCGGTTATCATTCCTCCACAAGACTTTGTGAAGCCACGTCGCAGTCATGATCGCGACTGGCGATCGAGTATCGCTATGGGACTCTCCTTATACGATAACCCCTCAGTCACCTGGACCTCACTAGCAGGGAAAACTCTCGCTGGATCTCCGATACACTTCCGCAACATAGAAACATGGAAGACCGGATGTACCGCCTCTAACTCTGATGGCAGATCCAACTCATAGGCAACCTTGCTGTCACACCCCGAACCCCGGGCCCGTGACTGGTGCCCTACCTGGGCACCCTTCCACCTTAACAACTAAGTAAACTGCGGAAACTAAATAACACCCTTTTTTTTAAAACCAACATACGTGCAAGGGCAAAGCCGACAAGGCTGCCATAATATATATAACAAAAGACACTACACCGCATACGAGTCCATCCAGCATATGAATACAGGACCTGCAAGAGTTATCTTGAACTATGACGGGACAAGGCCCCGGTACCCATAAGCGTACAAAAGCTTTGTCTTGAAGGAACTTATACCAAAAGATAAACTCCGACAGAAGGATCTATCCAAAAACTACGGCGGGTCCTACACTGCAGATCACCAAACAGCGTACCTAAACTGCGGCGTGACGCGGCCGAAAAGTCGATCTGAAGAATATACCAAGTATGTGAAGCGATGAAATGCTTGTAATGAAATCATAACGATCTAAACAAAGCAGGAGACATGTATGATAGTCAACCTACGATCACCATACATAGCGATTATATCAAGTCGGGGACGCGTGCCTCAAGTCACTACTCAAATATAACCATGGGTCTCACGCCATAACATCAATCATGCGTGGAATCCTTTCTCACCGCCGATCCATGATATAATATAACACCAATAAGCATATCGGAGTATCCTCGTGGTCGCGTGCCGGAATCCCACATCGTATAAGCATGACCATGGGGTATACAAACAAATCAGAATCAAACCCGCTCGGTCACGTGCCGGAATCCCACGTCGTATAAGCGTGTCGAGGAGTATCCTCGTGGTCGCATGCCGGCATCCCACATCGTATAAGCATGACCATAGGGTATCCTCGCGGTCGCATGCCCACATCCACATCGTATAAGCATGACCGTAGGGTAACACAAACAAATCAGGAATCTAACGACTCGCGGTCACGTGCCGGAATCCCACATCGTATAAGCGTGTCGAGGTATCCCTCGTGGTCGCATGCCCCGGCATCCCACATCGTATAAGCATGACCATAGGGTATCCCTCGCGGTCACATGCCCCGACATCCCACATCGTATAAGCATGACCGTAGGGTAACACAAATAATGGAAGCATACGGTGGAATCCCACCGCTGTCGATGCGTCAAGTAAACTTACAACAAGTGAGCCACCCTTCAAGGAGTCACAGCGTAATAAAACATAATACTTACACTCAAAGGCTATCACCAGCACATATAGGCAATTCTCAATTAATCAAGCCAAAGTACTTATCAAGGCACACATAGAATAATTCTCAATTAATCAAGCCAAAGTACTTATCAAGGCACACATTGAATAATTCTCAATTAACCAAGCCAAAGTACTTATCAAGGCACACTTAGACTAATTCTCAATTAATCAAGCCAAAGTACTTATCAAGGCACACTTAGACTAATTCTCAATTAATCAAGCCAAAGTACTACGTACGTACATTCTTTTCAAAAGACTCCTTTTTATGTAATACCCCAAGATACTAACACCCGTAGCATCAAGGTGTGTCTATTTTTCAAAGTAAGTTACTACACTTTAGAAAACTCATTTCAAAGATTGAAATCAAGTAACTTCAAATTTTCACAATCAAGGCAACTCATGCCCATTAATCAAAATAGACAACTTTCTAAACCTTCCATAAAGCCGTTATAACCAACTTCCCATAAAGTCGTTATAACCCTTTATGGTTTTTAGACAATTTCATTCCTTTTATAACCAAGAGACTTATACTTTTAAAACCAAGTATCATATGCTTACAAATCAAGTTCTTAACTTTCAAAATACTTCAAGTCTCTTAATATTTAGAAAACAAGTTTCTTCTACTTTTAAACCTCAAGTAACTTACACCTTTAAAACAAGTTACTTCTCTTAAATCATGTCATTTCTCCTCTTTTAAAACAATTAAGTAAATCACTCCTTTGACTCCTCTAAAGTCATTACAACAACCCTTAGGTTTTGGAACTAGGACACTAGCCAAAATATTTGGAAACCACTTCCTTTTCAAGACTCCATGTACTTTAAGTAAAATACTTTCACTTTTAAGAATCCAACTTCACTAAGGCAATGGATTATACAACTTACAATTTAAACATCAAAGTACAATCAAGGAAGTACATAGAACAAATTCTATCTTAGGCAATCCAAATACAACGAGGAATGGATCATTTAAGGAGTAGGACATACTTTCTTTATCTTAAGGAATCATGCTAGAAGAGGAGATAGTTCACATACCTTTTCGGCTAAATCCACAAGCTAAGCCGAATACGCCGTACGTAGAAGTGTCAACCTAAAATGGTCACAACAAGACTATCAACTTCTAGTCTCTAACGTAGAATAATACTAAGTAAGCGGTCTCTAATTCTACGGAAAATCGGGCAGCACTTCCTTTGTTTCTACTCACTTTGCCACCTTTTTCAAGGTCGAATACAATAACCAACACGCCACATTTAAGGCTCCAAACAACAACCAAACAAAGGGGATTATACGCCTTACAATACGTGTAAAATTCCGCCCCACAATTCATACCAAGTAGATTAATACTCACTAGCCATTCTCGGCCAACAATAACCAACAACACTAAGTCTTTTCCAATTCTTTTCCAATTCCAAGTTCTAAAGTCTAACATGTTATATAGTCATAAACAACTACAATTTCCTTCTTTAAACAACATGCGACAACTCAAACTAATAATCGACTTGAATTGTAATCTTAAGGCTAAACATGCTAGTTTTCGGATTAGGGTTCCAATAGCCAATATACTAATCAAACTTCATACTAAACATCTCATGCTTGCTAATATCCACAACTACAATGATAAGTAATCTTAACTACTAAAACGACAAGATTTATACCTTTATAAGCCCTTAAAAATTCCAAGATTCAAAGTCGCGCCTTAGCAATTCTTAGCTCCTTTCCTTATGTTCCAATCTGCTCCAAGCACTCCTTAGAAGCCTATGAAGAACCCATCTTCAAGTTCCAACTTCAAAGTTGAAGAACTCCTTAAGTTTCCGCCTTGCGACTAATATGAAAACGCCGTTTTTTTGAAATCTTTCTATTGAGATATCCTTACAATACCCTTAAGGACATTGGGTTAAAGTATTGTGGCTAATGGATCAAAACTACAAATTTTTCTTGTGGGACTATAGCCAAACCCGAGAGGTGTATGTGAAGCACAAGAGTTTCTCTAATTTTTCTAAGTGTTAAAGACCTTGTCTTGCACTAGCTTAGCATATATAACACATTGAATGGCTTAGATTATAACAAATGGGTGGCTAAGATGAAGATCACCTGGATTAAGCACAAGTGGCAAATTGACTTGGTCAACAATATCAAGCTTAGCAAGACTTATCTTCCACCATGGTAAATGACCATTTTACCCTCCCTAAATTTCGTCCAAGACCACATGTGGGGGTGCCACGTGTCGCCCTCTCATTCGTCCATAAAATTCCGTAACCCTCGTGGGCCCCACAAAACGTAAAATTCATCGGGTGGGCCCCACATGACCAAATCTGTAAAAATAAATTTCCATAATGTTAATAAGTTCCATACTCTTCAAATAATGCATTTTGAGAATCCAATTCTCAACAATGAACATTTTTCCTTTCCGGCGTTCGGAAGATTTTCCATCGGAAAAACAATTCTTCCTTTCGTACTAATTTCCAAGTCTTGTTTCCTTACGTACATTCTCTTATACATGTCCTGGACTTACGGGGTGTAACATTCTTCCCCCCTTAGAAACATTCGTCCCCGAATGTTCTTAGTCGGTTGTATGCTATACAAACTCGGGCATAATCTCTATACTATGCCTAACAATCAAAACTGCACAAGACCAACGATGCCACACCTGGCCACCACAACATACGTAAACATAACAATGGACCTTCCGTCCGTGGTCCCTTCTCACAAAACTCGAAGGTTACAGTCTTCTCAAACACGGGATCCTTAGAGGTTCCTTTCTTTCCTTACTTGTCATACTTTCTCGTACTTTCAAACTTATCTAGCACACGTGCAAAATCTCAAATACTGTTTCTATTCTCCAATCCTTGGAGTTACTATCCAAACTTGGCCATATTGTTACTTACTTTCCCGTTAAGGCTCTTCTCGACCCTTACGACCTGGTTCCGGTGGAACACATCCACGAACTCGTACAACGATCAACTAGGCCTGGGCCTTACACCCTTGTGACCCTATCACATAGCAGGACCATTACCAACTGACATCACCCCATACCATACTACCGACTGACCCGAAATGAGTCCATAACCCGACTCATCGTCACACTTAACTTCTCATTCTTAGTCTGAAATAAATCTTTCTCTTATCTCAAGGTACTTCTCACCCTATCCCCCTATTCACTAGAGGTTTGTCACATAGGTCGAAGTATTTCTACCGTACAATCTTCCCTATTGGTCTTACACTGTTACAGGGTAATTACAACTTGTGAACTCTACACAACTATAGTCTCAGTTCACTTATCATTTTTGTCAACATTCTTAACTTTTCACTTTACTAATCAAAGTATCCCTACCTCTGGGGTACTATCACTTACAACTGCTAGCAACACATGGAAAACATATATGTTAGGGCGAAATCTGAACCTATCAATGCACGTATGATTCAAAAGAATCGAAATATACTTGTAACCCCATGAGATGTTGCCTCCTGATCCTGCCTAGTAGTCACGTCATCTCTGCGGTTCGAAGGACCGCCAGAACTATAAACTCCACCCTGACCTCTACCATGGCTGGCTAACATCTGAACACCCTGCCCTGGGGAACGCACAGCTGTGGAGGAAAGGGAATCAACCATCGGCCTCATAGGCTGAGCCACCTTACCGGTGCTCTTTATAACAGGACATTCCCACTTCTTGTGGCCCGGACGGTCACAATAATAACAAACACCTGTGCCATGACGGCATTTCCCCAAATGACGCTTACTATAATGGAAACACTGAGGAATATGTGGCCTCGACTGAGAAAATCCTCTGCTCCTTTGAGAACCTCGACCCCTGGAGCTTGGACCGGCTCCTAAATACCTTGTGGAGTCAAATCTCCCACCTGTGAGCTGCGGGGGTATGTACTGGGTAGGCTGGGACGAATATCTCACTCGCTGCTGAGGCTGCTCGTCCAAAAACTCACCGGGATAACCAACCGGTCTAGCCCTCTTACGCTGATCTCCGCGTTGGCCCTCTACCCTCTGTACACCTGTCTGTACTGGCCGAATAACCTCCTGCTGATGAAACTGTAGCACCACTATCTTGGTCAATAACATAATTGCTTCTCATATGACCTTATAGTCTTCTCCTAACTGAGAAACTGGAGGCTCTGGTGCTGGGGCCTCAAAACCTGGCGCAGAAGAACTCGCCGACTGCGGAACAACATCTGGTATACCATGGGCATAAGCCCTATCAACTCTCTGAGTCTGACTAGTAGCTCCTGCTACTCCTTTGCCCTTCTGGGCGGCTGTTGCCCTCCTTGGAGGCATAACTGTAACACAAAATTACGTCAGAGAGGAATTATCTTACTAACACAGCTCTAGGGCACGATCTCAGAGTGAGAAGAATAGAAACCAACTCCTAAAAGTCCTGTAGCCTCCTGTTTATGGGTGTGGCGCGCAACACACCGATAATCAAGACTCTACTAGACACGGTCTGTAGACATTCTGAGGACTGACTGCTCTGATACCACTCTGTCACGCCCCGAACCGGGCGTGGATCGTGCCTACACGGGTACCGCTTCACTTAACAACTAAGTAAACTGCGGAAACTAAATAACACTTTTTTTTTTTTAAAACCAACATACGTACAAGGGCAAAGCCGACAAAGTGCCATAATATACATAACAAAGACACTACACCGTACATGAGTCCAATCCACATATGAATACGGACCTCTAAGAGTTATCTTGAACTATGACGGACAAGGCCGCCGTACCCATAATCGTACAAAAGCACATCTTGAAGGAACTTATACCAAAAGATAAACTCCGAGCGAAGGAACTATCCAAAACTACGGCGGTCCTACACTGCAGATCACCAAACAGCGTACCTAAACTGCGGCATGAGCGGCCACGAGAGGTCGATGCGAAGAATGTACCAAGTATGTGAAACGATGAAGTATTGTAATGAAGTCATAATGATCTAAACAAAGCAGGAGACATGTATGATAGTCAACCTACGAGACACCATACCGGGCGTGGCGGTGCCTTACCGGGCACCCAGTAGCCATACATCAGAGTAATCAGAGGAACATAAAGACAATACATGAAACCAGTGTAATAAGGCGGTGAAATAAGCGAGCAGGCTAACCAAAAGCAGTTACCTTGGTATATATATAAATAACAACTCTTTCAACATGAGCAGTTTAATCCTTTTTACAAACCACCGCTGCGGTACTACGGACCTCTAAGAATGATACGACAACAATGGCGGGCGGGGCCGCCAAACCCCGAATGTAAACACTTACGGCGGCGGGGACTATACCACTGATAAGCCTCCGAGAAACGGAGCTTCCCAAACAAACTGTGACCCTGAGAGCTAGGATCAACGACTGGTGTACCTTTACCTGCGGCATGAACGCAGCCCGAAGTCGGTCTGCAGTACAGTATGTGAAATCGAAAATAGATCAGTAAATGAAATCATAGTAGTCTATATAAAGCAGGAGACATGTATGATAACCAAAATACAGTTCACAATAAATAAGCAGTCATGTCAAGTCAGGGACTCACGCCCTCAAAGTTATCACAATAAAACCGTACGGGGCAAGTACGAAGGCATAGCCGACTACTAAGACCCACAGTACCAAAAATACCTGGCGTATCTCGAGGTCTTTCTGACCGCACCACATGATCGGCGGCCACTCGCCCGCAATATCAATGCTTGGCGTCTATCCTCGGAACTCTCGACTCGCGCATAGGTCACCCGCGGACCGCATGAGGTATTCCTCGAATCATGATCCTGCATCGCCGAGGTATACCGCGTCGAAGGCGGCCCAACCCTCGGTATCCGCCTAGGCTCCGCGGCCCGCATAGTCTCAAAAGACCGCATAGTCTCAGCGGACCGCATAGAATCCCCGCGTCGGGCTAAACACCGAATGATCAATCACGGAGCTACCGCACTCCGCGTAGTCACAAGATGCATATGCCGTATAGACCCGCATCTAGGGTGGCAAGCCCTCGGTATAACAAGTCAAGGGGTATGTGATACAATAAGATCTGGGGCTTAACGTTTGACAACGTAAGCACAACAAAGTGACCACTTTACACAATAATCACAAGATACTAACACACGTAGCATCCTAACATGCTTACTTATCAAATCAACAAGAAAGTATTACAAGGCTATCACAAACCAATACAATCAAGTTATTCACACAAGGTACTTTCTACTAACAAGTTCGGGTACCTATCCCCAAAGTACTTCATACATTAAATCTTTAAAAGCTACGTTACTTCACAAAAACCACACAATACCTGTAGTATATGAAAAATAGAGTGATTATCTTTTTAAAGTAAATCAATTACTTCTCTTTGTAAAATCAAGTAGCAACATTCTTTTCCAATGTTCAAGTTTCTTATTTTAGAAGGGTTTCGTAGTTCATATTATTATTCATTTAAGAATATAATTCTCTTTTAACTATCTGAGAAACATAAGTCTTATATGTGAGTAGGATATTCTTGTTTATAACAATCTTATTACAGCAGCCATGATCTAGGAAATATCATTTTGTCTCATCTTAGCTTCTATGCAGATGGAAGTTTCTCGGTTTTAATAATACTTAATTAGTCAAAACATTTCCTTTTAGTAACGCTGCAGTGGTTTGTCGATACACATTCTGATTTCCGAAATCAGTAAAACATTCTTAAGCCGTTATACCTAACTTCCCATAAAGCTAGTATAACTCTTAAGTTTTGCAAAAACCAAGTATTACTTCTTCTTTCAAAATGATTCAAAAATCTTTTGAAATACTTCAAGTTCTTTACTAACACATAACAAGCCAGTTATAGTTCAAATCAGTTACCTTTTAAAGACCACAAGTATTTTCTTACCAACATAAAGCTGTTATAACCAACTTCCCATAAAGCCGTTATAACACTTTATGTTTTAAACCAATCAAATACATTTAGCATGTACGTCGTCTGCAGTACTACATAGTTCACACATATCATGCTAGAAGAGATAGGAAGAGGTTCACATACCTCGCGACGAGTATCGACTAATAGCAAAACGCTCAAGTACTTCCAACGTCGCTACTCCTTAAGCCAAGTAGGTCGCGCCACACGTAGTACTTCAACCTATAAGGCCACAAGCGCTTATTAACATTTAGATCTCATCGTAGAACATTCTCAGAAAATTGGCGACCTCCCCGCAACAGTAAATCTCCTCTATCGAGTGGCTACCAAGCCAACCGGGGTTATCGTCTAACCTAATCTGTACAATTCTACTCCACGGTACTACTACACAAGTCTACTGTAAAACAGCCCTATGTAATTACAGTTCAGTACTCTTCTTTTAAATTCAGGCTTAAGTCGCAAGACATTGCCGTAAGTATTATTCAGGCTTAAGTCGCAAGACATTGCCGATAACTATGTTCAGTACTATATATAGCATACTTCAACTATATAATCTAACAACATGTAATTTCCAATTTCAATAGAGGGACAAGATAATTACCTCAATAAGCCCATAATTATCCTAGTTTAAATGTCGATCCTGAGCAAGGTTTAGCTCCTACTCCGTGCGCTCCGACCCGCTCCAAACAACCCTTAGAAGTTCTAACTAACTTCTACACAATACTCCAACGGACTATGGAGATTTTCCTAGGGTTTCGGTTAGTGTTGTGGGAAGTATAATAGTATTTTACGGGCTTTTGTATAGGTATAACCTTAGAATACAACAAGGTATCTGGCTAAGGTAATTTGGGCAATATAACACGACATTTGAGAGTATTTCGACCACGAGGGGGGCGATATTAGACGAGAACCACACCACTAGGAGGGGGGGTGAAGTCTCGGCCACAAGGCCACACAAGGGAGGGCTCTCGGCGAGGGGAGGGACGAGAACCACAACAAGAGAGGGGATTTTTACACTTAGAGATTTGTGGAAAGGATGAAGAATTCATCAAAGGGAGAGGGTATTTATAGGTCAAGGATGGCCAACCAAAGGCCAAGATTAAACCAAGTGTTAGGCAAGTGTAGGGCTAGGATTTATTACACACAAATATCCTACCAACCCTTGACTTTAGCCAAGGCACAAAAGCGTGCCTTACTAGCCCATTTCGTCCAATCTATCACCAATGAGAGGGTGCCAAGTGGCGCCTCTTGTTGGTCAAAATGTTTCGTCTCTGGAAAAATCCTAAAAATTAAAAATGACATAGCGAAATTCCCTACGAAAGCGTGAAAGCGTTTGTCGAAAAACGACTCTAATCGGGTGTTGTGAACAAATAAATTTCGGCCAGCCTAATTCTCAAGTTCAAATTTTCTACGTCGCCCCACGTACATACTCGAAATCTGGGTATAACAATGACCTTCACCCGAGTCGCGCAGCGTAATAAAACATAATACTTGCACTCAAAGGCTATCACCCGACATATAGGCAATTCTCAATTAATCAAGCCAAAGTACTTATCAAGGCACACATAGAATAATTCTCAATTAATCAAGCCAAAGTACTTATCAAGGCACACATTGAATAATTCTCAATTAACCAAGCCAAAGTACTTATCAAGGCACACTTAGACTAATTCTCAATTAATCAAGCCAAAGTACTTATCAAGGCACACTTAGACTAATTCTCAATTAATCAAGCCAAAGTACTACGTACGTACATTCTTTTCAAAAGACTCCTTTTTATGTAATACCCCAAGATACTAACACCCGTAGCATCAAGGTGTGTCTATTTTCAAAGTAAGTTACTACACTTTAGAAAACTCATTTCAAAGCTTGAAATCAAGTAACTTCAAATTTTCACAATCAAGGCAACTCATGCCCATTAATCAAAATAGACAACTTTCTAAACCTTCCATAAAGCCGTTATAACCAACTTCCCATAAAGTCGTTATAACCCTTTATGGTTCTTAGACAATTTCATTCCTTTTATAACCAAGAGACTTATACTTTTAAAACCTAGTATCATATGCTTACAAATCAAGTTCTTAACTTTCAAAATACTTCAAGTCTCTTAATATTTAGAAAATAAGTTTCTTCTACTTTTAAACCTCAAGTAACTTACACCTTTAAAAACAAGTTACTTCTCTTAAATCATGTCATTTCTCCTCTTTTAAAACAATTAAGTAAATCACTCCTTTGACTCCTCTAAAGTCATTACAACAACCCTTAGGTTTTGGAACTAGGACACTAGCCAAAATATTTGGAAACCACTTCCTTTTCAAGACTCCATGTACTTTAAGTAAAATACTTTCACTTTTAAGAATCCAACTTCACTAAGGCAATGGATTATACAACTTACAATTTAAACATCAAAGTACAATCAAGGAAGTACATAGAACAAATTCTATCTTAGGCAATCCAAATACAACCAAGGAATGGATCATTTAAGGAGTAGGACATACTTTCTTTATCTTAAGGAATCATGCTAGAAGAGGAGATAGTTCACATACCTTTTCGGCTAAATCCACAAGCTAAGCCGAATATGCCGTACATAGAAGTGTCAACCTAAAATGGTCACAACAAGACTATCAACTTCTAGTCTCTAACGTAGAATAATACTAAGTAAGCGGTCTCAAATTCTACGGAAAATCGGGCAGCACTTCCTTTGTTTCTACTCACTTTGCCACCTTTTTCAAGTCAAATACAATAACCAACACGCCACATTTAAGGCTCCAAACAACAACCAAACAAAGGGGATTACACGCCTTACAATACGTGTAAAATTCCGCCCCACAATTAATACCAAGTAGATTAATACTCACTAGCCATTCTCGGCCAACAATAACCAACAACACTAAGTCTTTTCCAACTCTTTTCCAATTCCAAGTTCTAAGGTCTAACATGTTATATAGTCATAAACAACTACAATTTCCTTCTTTAAACAACATGCGACAACTCAAACTAATAATCGACTTGAATTGTAATCTTAAGGCTAAACATGCTAGTTTTTGGATTAGGGTTCCAATAGCCAATATACTAATCAAAATTCATACTAAACATCTCATGCTTGCTAATATCCACAACTACAATGATAAGTAATCTTAACTACTAAAACGACAAGATTTATACCTTTATAAGCCCTTAAAAATTCCAAGATTCAAAGTCGCGCCTTAGCAATTCTTAGCTCCTTTACTTATGTTCCAATCCGCTCCAAGCACTCCTTAGAAGCCTATGAAGAACCCATCTTCAAGTTCCAACTTCAAAGTTGAAGAACTCCTTAAGTTTCCGCCTTGCGACTAATATGAAAACGCCGTTTTTTTGAAATCTTTCTATTGAGATATCCTTACAATACCCTTAGGGACATTGGGTTAAAGTCTTGTGGCTAATGGATCAAAACTACAAATTTTTCTAGTGGGACTATAGCCAAACCCGAGAGGTGTATATGAAGCACAAGAGTTTCTCTAATTTTTCTAAGTGTTAAAGACCTTGTATTGCACTAGCTTAGCATATATAACACATTGAATGGCTTAGATTATAACAAATGGGTGGCTAAGATGAAGATCACATGGATTAAGCACAAGTGGCAAGTTGACTTGGTCAACAATATCAAGCTTAGCAAGACTTATCTTCCACCATGGTAAATGACCATTTTACCCTCCCTAAATTTCGTCCAAGACCACATGTGGGGGTTCCACTTGTCGCCCTCTCATTCGTCCATAAAATTCCGTAACCCTCGTGGGCCCCACAAAACGTAAAATTCCTCGGGTGGGCCCCACATAACCAAATCCGTAAAAATAAATTTCCATAATGTTAATAAGTTCCATACTCTTCAAATAATGCATTTTGAGAATCCAATTCTCAACAACGAACATTTTTCTTTTCCGGCGTTCGGAAGATTTTCCGTCGGAAAAACAATTCTTCCTTTCGTACTAATTTCCAAGTCTTGTTTCCTTATGTACATTCTCTTATACATGTCCTGGACTTACGGGTTGTAACACTTGCCTACTCGACGGACGATCTGGTAGGGCCCAATGTACCTTGGGCTGAGTTTCCCCTTCTTACCGAATCTAATCACACCGCCGTGGGTGACATTCAAAAGACCCAATCGTCTACGAAACTCCAAATGCCGCGCCGATTATCCGCGTATGACTTACGCCGACTACGAGTGCCAGCGGTCTCTCGGATAAGCTTCACCTTATCCACAGCCTGCTGAACCAAGTCTGGGCCAACTAACTGCACCTCGCCCACGTCGAACCAACCAATCGGCGATCTACATTTCCGCCCATATAAAGCCTCGTATGGCGCCATCTGTATACTGGAATAATAGCTTTTGTTATAAGAAAACTCCACAAGAGGCAAATGATCCTCCCAGCTACACCTGAAATCAATCACGCAGGCTCGCAGCATATCCTCAAGTGTCTGGATAGTACGCTCTGCCTGCCCGTCAGTCCGAGGATGAAATGTTGTACTGAGACTCACCTGTGTCCCTAATCCCTTCTGGAAAGATGTTATACCCCGTATTTCCAGAGTATGTACGTAAGGACGTACGTAGAAAAGTTTGGGCTTTAAAGTGGCTTGGCCGAATTATTTTGTGCACAACACCCGGTTAGAGTCGTTTTTCGACGAAAAGTTTCCACAACATTAGTAGGGAAAATTCCGGCTATGTCATTTTTAATTTTTGCGGATTTTTCCGAGAGACGAAACATTTTGGACCAACAAGAGGGCGACACTTGTCACCCTCTCATTGGAAGGACTTGGGCGGTCAAGGGTGGACGAATTGGGTGAGTTTTTGTCAAGTAGTAGGTAGGATATTTTGGTGGTAGATGGATAAGGTGCACTTGGCATGATCTTGGCCCTACACTTGCTATACACTTGGCATGATCTTGGCCATTGGTTGGCCTTTGCTAGACCTATAAATACCCCCCCTTTGGAAGACTTCTTCATCCATTCCTAAAAATTCCTAAGTGTTAAAATCCTCCCTCCCTTTGAGTGGTGTTCTCGTCCTCCCCCTTGTGAGGCCCTCTTGGCCGAGAGCCCCTCCCTCCCCCCCCCCTAGTGGGGTAGGCGAGTATACCCCCTTGTGGTGTTGTCTCGTATATATACCCCTCTTGGTGAAATACTCTCAAAGTATTGTTATAATGCCCAATTACCTTAGTAGTATACCTTGTAGTATTCTAAGGTTATACCTATACAAAAAGCCAGTTATACTATTATACTTCCCGTCGTCACAAAACCGAAACCACAAGGAAAATCTCCATAGTTAGTTGGAGTATATTGTAGAAGTTGGTTAGAACTTCTAAGGGTGGTTTGGAGCGGGTTGGGCCTTGAGTTGGAGCTAAACGTTGCCAGGAATCGACATTATACTTGGATAATTATGGGCTTATCGAGGTAAATATCTTGTCCCTATTGTAATTGGAAATTACATGTTGTAGGAATATATAGTTGAAGTATACTATATATATAAGAGCTGAACATAGTTTTGTGGCAATGTCCTTGGACTTAAGCCTGAATTTAAAGAAGAGAACTGAACTGTAATTACGTAGGGTGTATTCTGATGACTTGTGTAGTTGTGGGTAGGGGAGGGCTGCCCAATTTCCGTAGGATCTTGTATCTAGATTTATTCTACTGAGTAGTCTAGACTTTGATAGACTTGTATAACTGTATAGGTTGAATGTTCTGCAGTGGCGTGTCTACTTGAGAAGGTGGACCAGGCTAAGCGGGTTATAGCCGTGGAGCGATTTGCTAATAGTCGATAATCGTCGCGGTATGTGAACCTCTTCCTATCTCTTCTAGCATGATATGTGTATAACTATGTAGTGCGGTAGGCGTCGTGTGTTAATTGAACGTAGTTATGCGGATGTCTTTTGACTTAAGCCCGAATAATAATAATCTTGAAGTAGTTCAAGAGAATTAAGAACTGTTTTTTAAAAAAGAAGAGTAATACTTGGTTTTAAAATCTTAAGAGTTATACTAGCTTTATGGGAAGTTAGGTATAATGGCTTAAGAGGGATAAAACGAATGATTTAGTTATTTTAGAAGTTAAGAGACTTGATATTGTAAGATAAGAGACTTAACTTAAATGAATTATATGAATTTTGTGTGAAACCTCATTCGTGAGTAATGAGTACTTGGTTTTTAAAAGGGACAATGTTTTCGATTTGGAAATCGAGAGATGTGTATCGACAAACCAACTGCGGCGTTAATAAAGAAATGTTTTGATTAATGAAGTATTATTAAAACCGGTAGAAACTTCCATCTGCATAGAAGCTAAGATGAGACAAAATGATATTTCTAGATCATGGTCATTGTAATAAGATTGTTATAAACAAGAATATCCTACTCACATATAAGGCTTATGTTTCTCGGATGGTTTAAAAGAGAATTATATTCTTAATGAATAAGACTATGAACTCTGAAACCTTTTAAAATAAGAAACGTGAACATTTGGAATTAGGCAAACTTGGACGTTTGGAAAATAAATGTTGTTACTTGATTTTACAAAGGTAAGTATTTTGGTTTACTTAAAAAGATAATCACTCTATTTTTATATACTACGGGTATTGTGTGACTTTTGTAAAAGTAACGTATCTTTTAAAAGAGTTAATGTATGAAGTACTTTGGGGATAAAAACCCGATCTTGTTAATCATATAGTAGAAAGTGCCTTGTGTGTATAACTTGATTGTGTTGGGTTGTGATAGCCTTGTAATACTTTCTTGTTGATTTGTTAAGTAAACATGCTAGGATGCTACGTGTGTTAGTATCTTGTGATGTTTGTGAAAAGGGGGTTTCCCCTCGATTTCGCTTAAATTGTTTCACTATCAGCCGATATATTGGTATTATACCACTCACCTTGACTTGTTTCCGGAGGTTAAGCGCCTCCGTCTGGGGTAGACTTCGGCGGGTCTAGTGACCTATGATTCGAGAATACCTCATGCGGGTCGGGTGATCCATGCGAGCTACGGAGTTCCAGTTAGTATCGTCCTTTATGGGCACGCGGTCTATGTGGCCATGCGATGCGAGTCGAGCGGATGCCGGAGTAGCTACCCTCGATGCGGGGTTATACCTCATGAGGGCCTATGAGATTGGCCTATGCGGAGGCTGCGGGAAGTTCGGGGCTAACGCGCGCACATTAGATCTGCGCGCGAGTGGCGGCTTTGATCATGTGACGATGCAGACAGATCTCATGATCTGATTTATGACCTTGTTAGTGCTGTGGGTTTTAGTAGTCGGCTATGCCTTCGTACTTACCTGCATACGGTTTTATTAGGACAGGTGGGACACGGTGTTCATGTATTCCTTGATGCGTTTATATCATAGGCTCGCGGTGAGGAAGGTATTCCACGGGCATGAATGATGTGGTGGGCGTGAGACCCATAGTTATATTTGAGTGATGACTTTGAGGGCGTGAGTCCCTGACTTGACATGACTGCTTATTTTATTGTGAACTGTAGTTTGGTTATCATACATGTCTCCTTCTTTATATAGACTACTATGATTTCATTCTGATCTTATTTTGATTTCACATACTTGGTACTGTTATCGACCTCGCCCGGGCTGCGTTCACGCCGCGAGTAAAGGTACACCGATCATTGATCCTCGTGCTTAGGAGTCACGATTCGGCGTTTGGGAAAGCTCCGTTTCTCGGAGGCTTATCGATGGTATTGTCCCTGTCGTTGTAGGTATTTACATTCGGGGTATGGCGGGGCCACTGTCGCCATTGTTGTCGTATCATTCTTAGAAGTGCATGTAATGCTTGTTGTGGCGAGTTGTAATAAGGATGTAGAATTCGATTTTAAATTGATTTATATATATATCCGAAAGGCAAGTTTTCTCGATTCGTTTCTTACTTCATAATATTTTCATGTCTTGTTTTATGTCCGCTGATTACTCTGATGTATGGCTACTTGGGTGTCCGGGTAAGGCACTAGTCACGGGCCCGGGTTCGGGTCGTGACAAAAGTGGTATCAGAGCAGTTAATCCTCGGAAAGTGTCTACGCCGTATCGATGAAGTCTTGATTATCGGTGTGTTGTGCACCACATCAATAATCAGGAGGCTATAGGATATTTAGGATTGGTTTCTATTCTTCTCACTCTGAGATCGTGCCTTAGAGTTGTGTTGTAAGTTGGACCCTCTAACGTATCTCTTTCCCTTACCGTTATGCCTCCGCGTAGGGCAAACCGGGCCCGGGAGGCAAAGCGGCCGAGAGGCTGCGAGTAAGTCTGAGAGGTTACGAGGGCGAGCCCAACCATCACGAGTTAGGTGTTTCGTTTGAGGAGTTCTGCGGCGTCACTAGCCCTGCAGAAGTTTAGCACGGCGGCGGTTCTGCTGCGGCCATGACATTTGAACCTTGATTCCACGGCCAGGGGCAGAGAATATAGATTGCAAAGAGGCGACCACATTACTAGCTATGGATTTGGCTACGAGAGCATACCGATGTCTGCGAGTCTTGATGACTACCTAAGAGAGGTTGTGCAAGAGTAATTCTTGATTGAAGCTTGAGCACGGCACGTATGCGGGCTTATGCGCGGCCGAAAGCGTAGAGATCGGCGGGTTAACGAGGGCGGCGAGAAGGGCGAGCGGCAAGGTCCTTTGGTAACTTTGGCGAGTCACCTCGCGTGGATTATATTATGCACATCCACGGTGCGAGAGGTCCTCGCGAATTTGGGGCGTTCGGGGTATGCAGGAGTTGGTCAGAGCTCCAGATCTTCCGGTTCACAGTGTGGCAGACGTCATCCCGGGGAATGTCGTCTTTTAGTTGGTACATGTTATACCTATGACCGTCAGGGTCTGATGTCGAAAGAATGTCCTTGTAGGAGGACTTAGCCTTCAGGATCGGTGGGTAGTTTGTCATCTTCCTTAGCTATGCGCCTACAGGCGAGTTTGATTAGAATGACTAAGGGAGTGGCGGTTGATCTGAGCATATCTTTAACCCTCTAGAGTTTTGTATATGTGATAAGGTGAGTATACCTTAAGTGTTATGTTCAGGTAACTTGAGTGTAAATTGTGATTAGAAATTTTGGTTAGTTAACCAAGTAAGATTTGGGGGATAGAAAAAAAGTGTGAGCCTTAGAGTTTTATACGTAGAGACCTTAGAGGTAAGGCCATCTCGAGTAAAGACGTATGTTTATGTTTGACCCTTATAGGAGTGCATAGTGCACGTGAGCTATGTTTGTGGGATAAGTCCATGAGTTGTGTGGAATGAAAGAGGGTAGTTGAGCTAAGAAGACCGTTAGGTTTTCGTAACGTGATTAGTGAAGTTGTTCCGGATCGAGGAGCAAGTGTTTTACGCGAGAGTGGGTCGGGTTGAGGCCATGCCGCGGGTCAACCCGCGACCTGTTGTATGGTGGGGTCAGTTTGTGGTGGTCCCGCCGGGTGGTAAGTCACGAGGTGTTAGGCCCAAGTTTAGTTAACCAGTCTGAGTTCGTGGATGCGTTCGACCAGTGGTCGGGCCGATGGGGGCAGCCCATCGTGTTCCTCGGTCAGGACCGTTCACTCGGCAGTGTTGATTTATCAGAAAGGTTGTAAGGCTGCACGGGGTGCCTACCTTCACCTTATGACAGACAGTGAAGCCCAGGTTGTGGCTATGTTCGTTTCCTAAAAGTTTTACCAGGAGGGATTAAGAACTCAGGTGAGCCTCAGTGATCGCATGCAGTTCGGTACCATTTGTTGGGTCGCGGGTGACACTAGAACCTCGCGGCAAAGTGACAAAAGTGGTATCGGTGTTTGGATTTCGAGGGGTAGTTGTAGGGATTGTTGTCTCTGTGGAGGAGCGTTTAAGCTACCATTTGGTGTTCGGATGTCGCGCATGAAGCCTTGTAGGGCGGAAGTGTAAGTTGCGGTCGATTTGTTCGATGTTGGCAAGGTTGAGATAGTTAGTTCGAGCTTGTTCCGGTATTGTGGATAGGGTGAAGCTTGTCTAGAAGAGGTTGAGCGGCTCGGAGAAATCGTGCGGATAATCGGCGGCAGGAGTTGAGTTGGCGGTCGGTCTTGAAAGTATCACCCCGGTTAGGGTGTGACGAGTTTTGGAAACAGAAGGAACTTAGCCCAAGTTACTTTGGGCCTTTTTGGAGTTCATGTGAAGAATAGGCCAGGTTGCCTATATGTTAGCAATTGCCGTCCGACTTAGGAGGCGACGTCGATCTTTCGAATTGTTATGTTGGAAAGTATCGGAGATCCATCAGTGTTCCCGATTAATGATGACCACGTTAGAGATAGTAACCGAGTTTTGGAACCGGCGGTAACAGAAATGTGGTAAGAGTTCGAGTGTACAAGAAGGGTACGACACGTAAGGGAAGAAGCGAGCATGTATGGCGAGCTTAGATGCGAAGGAAGTATATTTTAGACCCCGGAGAGTGGTGTTTGTGGTGATGTTAGAGGTGTTTCCTCGTGAACTTGGATGTAAGCATTCTGCGCTAGTTGTTTCTGTGGCCATGTGTGGCAGGATTGTTTCGTAAGTATAGTAGTGAAGACTATACTGGCGCACGTTTGTTTTGAGACTTAGAAGGAACATTCGGGACGAATGTTTCTAAGGAGGGGAGAATGTTATACCCCGTATTTCCAGAGTATGTACGTAGAAAAGTTTGGGCTTTAAAGTGGCTTGGCCGAATTATTTTTGTGCACAACACCCGGTTAGAGTCGTTTTTAATGAAACGTTTCTGACTTTCGTAGGGAAAATTCCGGCTATGTCATTTTTAAATTTTGCGGATTTTTCCGAGAGACGAAACATTTTGGACCAACAAGAGGGCGACACTTGTCACCCTCTCATTGGAAGGACTTGGGCGGTCAAGGGTGGACGAATTGGGTGAGTTTTTGTCAAGTAGTAGGTAGGATATTTTGGTGGTAGATGGATAAGGTGCACTTGGCATGATCTTGGCCCTACACTTGCTATGCACTTGGCATGATCTTGGCCATTGGTTGGCCTTTGCTAGACCTATAAATACCCCCCCTTTGGAAGACTTCTTCATCCATTCCTAAAAATTCCTAAGTGTTAAAATCCTCCCTCCCTTTGAGTGGTGTTCTCGTCCTCCCCCTTGTGAGGCCCTCTTGGCCGAGAGCCCCTCCCCTTGGCGAGTACCCCCAGTGGGGTAGGCGAGGTATACCCCTTGTGGTGTTGTCTCGTATATATACCCCCCCTCTTGGTGAAATACTCTCAAAAGTATTGTTATAATGCCCAAATTACCTTAGTCGTATACCTTGTAGTATTCTAAGGTTATACCTATACAAAAAGCCCAGTTATACTATTATACTTCCCGTCAGTCACAAAACCGAAACCCTAAGGAAAATCTCCATAGTTAGTTGGAGTATATTGTAGAAGTTGGTTAGAACTTCTAAGGGTGGTTTGGAGCGGGTTGAGCGCTTGTGAGTTGGAGCTAAACGTTGCCCAGGAATCGACATTATACTTGGATAATTATGGGCTTATCGAGGTAAATATCTTGTCCCCCTATTGTAATTGGAAATTACATGTTGTAGGAATATATAGTTGAAGTATACTATATATATAAGAGCTGAACATAGTTTTGTGGCAATGTCCTTGGACTTAAGCCTGAATTTAAAGAAGAAGCGAGCTGTAATTACGTGGGTGTATTCTGATGACTTGTAGTTTGTGGTGGGGAGGGCTGCCCAATTTCAGTAGGATCTTGTATCTAGATTTATTCTACCGAGTAGTCTAGACTTTGATAGACTTGTATAACTGTATAGGTTGAATGTTCTGCGAGTGGCGTGTGCTACTTGAGAAGGTGGACCAGGCTAAGCGGGTTATAGCGTGGGCGATTTGCTAATAGTCGATAATCGTCGCGAGGTATGTGAACCTCTTCCTATCTCTTCTAGCATGATATGTGTATAACTATGTAGTGCGGTAGGCGTCGTGTGTTAATTGAGCGTGGTTATGCAATGTCTTTTGACTTAAGCGAATAATAATAATCTTGAAGTAGTTCAAGAGAATTAAGAAGCATTTTTAAAAAGAAGAGTAATACTTGGTTTTAAAATCTTAAGAGTTATACTAGCTTTATGGGAAGTTAGGTATAATGGCTTAAGAGGGATAAAACGAATGATTTAGTTATTTTAGAAGTTAAGAGACTTGATATTGTAAGATAAGAGACTTAACTTAAATGAATTATATGAATTTTGTGTGAAACCTCATTCGTGAGTAATGAGTACTTGGTTTTTAAAAGGGACAATGTTTCTTGATTTGAAATCGAGATGTGTATCGACAAACCACTGCAGCGTTAATAAAGGGAAATGTTTTGATTAATGAAGTATTATTAAAACCAGTAGAAACTTCCATCTGCATAGAAGCTAAGATGAGACAAAATGATATTTCCTAGATCATGGCTGCTGTAATAAGATTGTTATAAACAAGAATATCCTACTCACATATAAGGCTTATGTTTCTCAGATGGTTTAAAAGAGAATTATATTCTTAATGAATAAGACTATGAACTACGAAACCTTTTTAAAATAAGAAACGTGAACATTTGGAATTAGGCAAACTTGGACGTTTGGAAAATAAATGTTGTTACTTGATTTTACAAAGGTAAGTATTTTGGTTTACTTAAAAAGATAATCACTCTATTTTTATATACTACGGGTATTGTGTGACTTTTGTAAAAGTAACGTATCTTTTAAAAGAGTTAATGTATGAAGTACTTTGGGGATAAAAACCCGATCTTGTTAATCATATAGTAGAAAGTGCCTTGTGTGTATAACTTGATTGTGTTGGGTTTTGATAGCCTTGTAATACTTTCTTGTTGATTTGTTAAGTAAACATGCTAGGATGCTACGTGTGTTAGTATCTTGTGATGTTTGTGAAAAGAGGGTTTCCCCTCGATTTCGCTTAAATTGTTTCACTATCAGCCGATATATTGGTATTATACCACTCACCTTGACTTGTTTCCGGAGGTTAAGCTGCCCTCCGATGCGGGGTAGACTCAGGCGGGTCTAGTGACCTATGATTCGAGAATACCTCATGCGGGTCCAGGTGATCCATGCGGAGCTACGGGAGTTCCAGGTTAGTATGAGTCCTTTATGGGTATGCGGTCTATGTGGCCATGCGGACTGCGAGTCCAGGCGGAAGCCGGGGAGTAGCTACCCTCGATGCGGGGTTATACCTCATGCGGGCCTATGAGATTGGCCTATGCGGAGCTGCGGGAAGTTCCAGGGCTAGACGCGCACATTAGATACTGCGGGCGAGTGGCGGCTTTGATCATGTGGCGATGCAGACAGATCTCGTAATCTGATTTATAACCTTGTTAGTGCTGTGGGTTTTAGTAGTCGGCTATGCCTTCGCATTTACCTGCATGCGGTTTTATTAGGACACAGGTGGGACCTGGTGTTCATGTGTATTCCTTGATGCGTTTATATCATAGACTGCCAGCAGTGAGGAAGGTATTCCACGGGCATGAATGATGTGGTGGGCGTAAGACCCATAGTTATATTTGAGTGATGACTTTGAGGGCGTGAGTCCCTGACTTGACATGACTGCTTATTTATTGTGAACTGTAGTTTGGTTATCATACATGTCTCCTGCTTTATATAGACTACTATGATTTCATTTCTGATCTTATTTTGATTTCACATACTTGGTACTTGTTATGCGGACCTCCTTCGGAGGCTGCGTTCATCCGCGAGTAAAGTACACGATCATTGATCCTCGTGCTTAGGGTCACGATTCGGCGTTTGGGAAAGCTCCGTTTCTCGGAGGCTTATCGATGGTATTGTCCTGTCGTTGTAGGTATTTACATTCGAGGTATGGCGGGGCCACATCGCCATTGTTGTCGTATCATTCTTAGAAGTGCAGCAATCTGTTGTAGGCAGAGTTGTAATAAGGATGTAGCGTTCGTTTTAAATTGATTTATATATATATGCGAAAGGCAAGTTTTCTCAATTCGTTTCTTACTTCATAATATTTTCATGTCTTGTTTTATGTCCGCTGATTACTCTGATGTATGGCTACTTGGGTGTCCGGGTAAGGCACCAGTCACGGGCCCGGGTTCGGGTCGTGACAAAAGACCTCCAGAAGTTAGCCGTAAACTGGGCTCCCCTATCAGATATAATCGACACCGGGACACCGTGCAGCCTCACAATCTCTCTGATGTACAATCTGGCATAGTCCTCAGCCGAAAACGTCGTCCTGACTGGAAGGAAATGGGCTGATTTCGTCAGCCTGTCAACAATAACCCAAATGGAGTCGTACCTCCTCTGAGTACGAGGTAACCCTGTAACAAAGTCCATGTTGATCACCTCCCACTTCCAAGTCGGAATCTCAATAGCCTGCAATAATCCACTGGGCCTCTGGTGCTCGACCTTGACTCGGCGGCAATTAGGACATCGTGCAACAAAACTCGCCACGCGTCCTCTTCGTGCCATCCCACCAATACAAACACGAGGTCATGGTACATCTTGGTCGACCGGATGAATAGAATAACGAGCCTTGTGTGCCTCCCGAGAATCTGTGTGAAGCCTGTCACATCGGGAACACAACCGGCCCTCAAATCTCAGCACCCCATCAGGCGCTACCTCGAATAGACTCTTCTCCTCCCGAAGAGCTGCATCTCGATATCGTACCAACACTGGGTCCTCAAACTGTCGCCTCTTCACCTCATCAACGATGGAAGACTCGGCAACCTCACGAACCCGTACCCTACTATCGTCGGCATCGATCAATCGAACCCCAAGGCTCGCTAGCTGGTGGATCGGCGGACCGTATCTGTCTCTCCGGTGTACCTCGGCGGGCTCCCCATCGATCTACGACTCAAGGCATCAGCAACTACGTTGGCTTTCCCCGGATGGTATAGAATATCAACATCATAATCTTTCAACAACTCTAACCACCGTCTCTGTCGCAAGTTCAGCTCCCTCTGCCTGAAGATATACTGGAGGCTCTTGTGGTCTTTATAAATATCCACATGAACCCCATACAAATAATGTCGCCAATTCTTCAAGGCATGAATAACTGCGGCCAACTCTAAGTCGTGGGTAGGGTAATTCCTCTCTTACGTCAGCTGCCAGGAAGCATAGGCTATAACCTTGTCGTCTTTGCATCAAAACACACTAGCCCGATAACAGAGGCATCACAATAGATCACGTACCCGTCTAACCCCTCAGGAAGAGTAAGAACTGGAGCCGTAGTCAACCTTTCCTTCAGCAACTGGAAACCCTTCTCGCAAGCCTCTGTCCACTGGAACTTGGCTGCGCCGAGTCACCTAGTCAGCGGTCTTTGAAATCGAAGCAAACTGCTCCACAAACCCACTATAATAACCTGCCAGCCCTAAGAAACTGCGCACCTCGGTCGGAGTAGTAGGTCTCGACCAAGACTTGACTGCCTCAATCTTTACCGTATCCACCCGAACACCATCAGCCCCAATAATGTGCCCCAGGAATGCCACTGAGGCCAACCAAAACTCACACTTGGAGAACTTGGCGATTAACTGCCGGCTCCGGAGGACCCCAAGTATCGTCCTCAAGTGATCCGCATGCTCTTGCTCTGTCCACGAATAAACCAGGATGTCATCAATGAATACTATCACAAATGTATCCAAAAATGGCTTGAACACCCGGTTCATCAAATCCATAAATACCACTGGAGCGTTGGTCAAACCGAAAGACATAACCCTGAACTCATAGTGCCCATACCAGGTCCTGAATGCAGTCTTTGGGATATCTGCCTCTCGAACTCGCACCTGATGTGTCACGACCCGATCCCGGGCCCGTGACTGGTGCCTTACCCCGTGCACCCTAGTGATACAACATCAGAGAAAAACCAGCGGAAATAAAACATACAGATATGAAACAAGAGATATGATAATAAAACAGGCCAACCAAAACGGTTGCCTTGCGCATATATCTGAGAAATTGAGCAGTTACATCCTTTACAACCCCGCCCAACGGTACCTGGACCTCTAGAATGTAACAACAACTATGACGGACGGGGCCGCCATACCTGAATGTACAAGAACCTACAACTCGGAAACATACAAAAGATAAGCCTCGGAGAAGCGGAGCTTCCCAATCTGTTGGCTGTGATCCTATGGCGAGGATCAACAACCGATGTACCTCTACTGCGGCATGAACGAAGCCCCGAAGGAGGTCGATACAACAGTACAGTATGTGAATCGGAAAATCGTAAATGAAATCATAACATTTATATAAAATAGGACACATGTATGATAATCAAACTCTGATTTACAACATAAAAGTAGTCATGTCAGGCGGGGACTCACTCCAAAGTCATCCTCATGCGTGGAACTCGTTCCTCAGCTGCCGTGATCTAGGTATAAATTGTATGATACGTATAACATGTCTCGGCCCATCCCATGGGACTCGAGGTGGAATCGTGTGGAATACATGTCTCGGCCCATCTCATGGGACTCGATGAAGAATCGTATGGAATACATGTCTCGGCCCATCTCATGAGACTCGATAAGAATCGTATGGAATACATGTCTCGGCCCATCTCATGGGACTCGATAAGAATCGTATGGAATACATGTCTCGGCCCATCTTATGGGACTCGATAAGAATCGTATGGAATACATGTCTCGGCCCATCTCATGGGACTCGATAAGAATCGTATGGAATACATGTCTCGGCCCATCTCATGGGACTCGATAAGAATCGTATGGAATACATGTCTCGACCCTCCTCATGGGACTCGATAAGAATCGTATGGAATACATGTCTCGGCCCATCTCATGGGACTCGATATAGAATCGGGTGAAATACATTCCCGGTCCATCCCATGGACTCGGTATAGAATCGGGTGAAATACATTCCCGGTCCATCCCATGGACTCGGTATCGTGTGGAATACATTCCCGGTCCATCCCATGGACTCGGTATCAAATCGGCCATAACATTTAAACTCTCTTTTAAGACAGATTAAGATAATACCATACTTTCCTTTTTTTAAATCAAGTAGCAACATTCTTTTCAAAAAGTTCAAGTTTGCCTAATTTCAAATACTCAAGTCTCTCATTTTCGAAAGGTTTCGTAGTTCATAGTCTTAATCACTTAATAACATAATTCTCTTTTAAAACAATTTGAGTAACATATGCCTTATGTGTGAGTAGGTTATTCTTGTTTATAACAATCTTATTAAAGCAGCCATGATCTAGGAAATGTAATACAATTTTGTCTTATCTTAGCTTATATGCGGATGGAGGTTTCTCTTGGTTTTAATATAATTAATTATTTGTCAATACATTTTCCTTTATTAGCTGCGATGGTTCGTTCGATACTTATTCTCATTTAGAAATCGGTAAAACATTATTCTTTAAAAAACCAAGTACTCATTACTCACGAATGAGGTTTCACACTTTTAACAAAATTCATATCAATTCAATTAAGTCAAGTCTCTTATCTTTTAAGATCAAGTCTCTTAACTTCTAAAATCAATAAACCATTCTTTTACCTACATAAAGTCGTTATAACTAACTTCTCATAAAGCTATTATAACACTTTATGTTTTAAACCAACCAAAACTCATTTAGCACGTACGTCTACCGCACTACATAGTTTACAAAACATCATGCTAGAAAGGATAGGAAGAGGTTCACATACCTCGCGACGATTATCGACAATTAGCAAATCGCTCCAAAAATCAGTAACCGCTAGCCTTTTCCACCCTTCAGTAGAATACACTACTCGTAGTACTTCAACCTATACAGCCATAAAAGCGTCTATCAACCTCTAGATCTCTTCGTAGAATAATTCTAGATACAAGATTCCTTATTCTACGGAAAATTCGTGGCACCCCACGAAACCACATAAATCTCCTCTCATACGAGGCTGCAACCAAACCAACAATCCTGGGGGTTACGTCGGGCGTGTACAATTCTACTCCGATAATACTACAAGTCTCATAAATACAGTCCTATGTAAATCTGATTCAATTCTTTATAAACATCCTTCCAATATATCTTATACTCAATTCTAAATTACTACAATATGTAATATCCAATTACAATAGAGGGACATAGATCATTACCTCGATAAGCCCAAAATTATCCAAGATTATAAGTCGATCCTGAGCAACTCTTAGCTCCAATTCCTTATGCTCCAACCCGCTCCGAGCAACCCTTAGAAGTTTCTAAACAACTTCTCTTCAAGATCCAACTCCAAAAAGTGAAGAACACTTAGGCTAAAACTATGGCAAGTTTCGGCCAAGGTAAGGTTTCTAGGCTAGGGGTGTGAAATATTTCCAACTCTTGGTACACAATCTTCCTAACACTCTAAGGAAGAACACTTAAAACTTTAAGAATTTTTGGACAACTTTAGCTCACAATTTCAGCCCATGGCCGAGAGCTCATAAGGAAATGGGAGGGAATTTTTCAAGACTTGGAAACTCTCTAAGTGTGGATGAAGAAGTCTTGCATTAAGGGGTTATTTATAGAGAAAACAATGGCCAAGATCTAGGCAAGTGTATGCTGAAGATTGGGTCCAAGTGTGTGGGTAATTTGCCTACCAAATGTCCACCACAAAAATGGGACAAGTGGCTTGCCACTTGTCCCCAAAAAAAAACGTCCAAGTGTCCATGTGTGTTATACCCCGTATTTCCAGAGTATGTACGTGAGGACGTACGTAGAAAAGTTTGAAGCTTAAAGTAGGCTTGGCCGATTTTATTTTTTGTGCACAACCCCCGATTAGAGTCGTTTTTCGACGAAACGTTTTACACAACTTGCGAAGGGAAAATTCCGGCTATGTCATTTTTAATTTTTGCGGATTTTTCCGAGAGACGAAACATTTTGGACCAACGGGAAGGTGACATGTGTCACCCTCACATTGGGCGTCTTTTGGGGCGGCTCTTGGACGATTTGGGGGTCAAGGGTTGGTAGGATATTTGTGAGGGTTTCAAGGAGTAGGGACTAGGGGGCACTTGGGCACATCTTGGCCCTCCACTTGCCCCCCACTTGGCTAGATCTTGACCCTTGGTCTTCCTATAAATACCCCCCCCCCTTTGAAGACTTCTTCATCCATTCCAAAACTTTCCTAAGTCTAAAACATCCTCCCCCCCCTCTTGTTGTGTTCTCGTCCTAGCCTCCCCCTCCCCCCTTGGTGAGGCCCCTTGGCCGAGAGTACCCCCCCTCCTAGTGGGGTTGGCCGAGGGGTACACCCCCCCTTTGTGGTGTTGTCTCGTATAAATACCCCCCCTCTTGGTAGAAATACTCTCCAAGTATTGTTACTATACCCAAATTACCTTAGCCGTATACCTTGTAGTATTCCAAAGATACCTCTATACGTAGAGCCCGGAAATACTACCTTATGTCCTTTTTGTCTCAAACCGAACCCTAAGGAAAATCTTCACAGTTGGTTGAAGTATTAAGAAGAAGTTGCGTAGAACTTCTAAGGGTTGTTTGGAGCGGGTTGGAGCACCCGGAGTAGGAGCTAAACGTTGCTCAGGATCGACATTAAACTTGGATAATTTTGGGCTTATCGAGGTAAATACTCTTGTCCTTATATTGTAATTGGAAATTACATATTGTTGTAGCATAGAAATGAATATAAGATTCATAGAAGAGAATTGAACTGTAATAGGAGGATATTACAGAAAAGACTTGAACTGAAATCGCATCAGAAGAATAATCTACAGAGTAGTCTAGTCATTGATAGACTTGTATAACCTTTATAGGTTGAAGGTTCTGCGAGTAGCATGTACTACTTGAGAGGTGGGCAAGGCTAGTCGGGTTATAGCCGTGGAGCGTTTTGCTAATAGTCGATAATCGTCGCGAGGTATGTGATTCTTCCTATACTCTTGAGCATGAAGTATTTTAAAAGAATATATATATATAGTACGATAGACGTACGTGTGGCAATGTCTTTTGACTTAAGCCTGAATAATATATATATGTAGTACGGTAGACGTACGTGTGTTAACTGAACGTAGTAGTACGGCAATGTCTTTTGACTTAAGCCTGAATAATAAGAATTTTGAAGTATTTCAAAAGAATTAAGAACCGTTTTTGAAAGAAGAGTAATACTTGTTTTTAAAAGCTTAAGAGTTATACTAGCTTTATGGGAAGTTAGGTATAACGGCTTAAGAAAGATAAAAAGAATGGTTTATTGATTTTAGAAGTTAAGAGACTTGATCTTAAAAGATAAGAGACTTGACTCGATTGAATTAAAATGAATTTTGTGTGAAACCTCATTCGTGAGTAATGAGTACTTGGTCTTTTTAAAAGGAATACTGTTTTACTGATTTCGGAAATCAGAATAAATATCGTACAAACCACTGCAGCGTTAATAAAGGGAAATGTACTGACTAATTTATGTATTATTAAAACCAGTAGAAACCTCCATCTGCATAGAAGCTAAGATGAGACAAAATGATATTACATTTCCTAGATCATGGCTGCTGCAATAAGATTGTTATAAACAAGAATAATCTACTCACATATAAGGCATATGTTTCTCAAATCATTTTAAAGGAGAACTGTTTCATTAAGTGATTAAAACTATGAACTACGAAACCTTTCGAAAATGAGAACTTGAACATTTGAAATTAGGCAAACTTGAACTTAGGGAAAAGAATGTTGTTACTTGATTTTACAAAGGGAAGTGTTTTGGTTTACTTAAAAAGATAGTCACTCTATTTTATACTACGGGTATTGTGTGACTTCTGTGAAAGAAACGGATCTTTTAAAGAGTTAATGTATAAAGTACTTTGGGGATAGATACCCGAACTTGTTAGCATAAAGTACCTTGTGTGAATAACTTGATTGTGTTGGCTTGTGATAGCCTTGTAATACTTTCTTGTTGATTTGATAAGTAAACATGTTAGGATGCTACGTGTGTTAGTATCTTGTGATTGTTGTGTAAGGGAGTCATTCTTGTTGTGCTTACGTTGTTAAACGTTAAGCCCGTTGTACTGTTATTGTATCACATACCCCCTTGACTTATTATACCGAGGGCTTGCCACCCTTGATATGCGGGTCTATATGGCCTATGCGGTCTGTGAGACTATGCGAACAACGGTATGCTCGAGATTGATCATTCGGGTGTTTAGCCCGACGCGGGGATGCCACATGCGGTCCGTGGGACTATGCGGTCTATTGAGACTATGCGGTGCGGGAGTCGAGGAGAATGCCGGGGTTGGCTACCCCGATGCGAGAATACCTCATGCGGTGCATGTGTGACCTATGCGGTGCGAGTCGAGATTAGCACGCATAATGATACTATGGGCGATTGGCCTTGCTTCGATCATTCGCGGCCTAGAAAAGTCCAGTTATAGTATATCTGTTTTGCTCTTATTTATGTTGTGGCACTATGTGCAGTTTAACTGATTGTATTTGCAAATGGTTTTAGATACTTGATTTCATTTCGACTTTCTGATTTCATACTTGGTACTGTTGTACTAACCTCCTTCGGGCTGCGTTAAATGCCGGTAAGTACACCAGTCATCGATCCTCGCTCTTAGGATCACAGTTCAGCGTTTGGGAAGCTCCATTTCTCCAGAGGCTTATCAATGGTATAGTCCCCTGTCGTTATAGGTACTTACATTCAGGGGTATGGCGGGGCCCTGTCCCGCCATTGTTGTCATATCATTCTTAGAGGTCTGTAGTACTGTTGTGGGCAGGGTTGTAAAAAGGATGTAACTGTTCGGTTTTAAAGTTGATTTATACATGCCGAAAGGAAACTTTTCTCAGATTATTGTTTCATACTTCTTGTTATTTCATGTTATTGTTTTATGTTCCGCTGATTACTCTGATGTTGTATCACTAGGGTGCCCGGGGTAAGGCACCAGTCACGGGCCCGGGCTCGGGTCGTGACAATGTGGTCCCCCTAATTTTTCGGCCAATGAGCCACATGGGGGTGCCATGTTTCGCCCCCCCCCCTACTCGTCCAAAATATTTCATCTTCCGAAAAATATCCGCAATGCCAAAAATCCGAAAATAAAGTGGGCCCCACAAAACCGTAAATTCTCCCGTGGGCCCCACGTGACCAATTTCTGAAATAAAATTCCATAATTCTCAAATATTCCAAAAAGTCCGAATACCAAATCTGGGAATCCAATTCCCATTAATGAACATTTTTCCTTCTCAAAATTCGGAAACTTTTCCGTCGAAAAATCACATCTTTCTTCCTTTCCAATTTTAATGTCGTATTCTCGTACGTACGTCCTCATATACATACTCTGGAACTACGGGGTGTAACATTCTTCCCCCCTTAGAAACATTCGCCCGAATGTTCCTTCAAGTCTCCAAAACATACCTGCGCCGGTATAGTCTTCACTACTATACTTACCAAACCAATCCTGCCACCAATGGCCATAGTATAACATACGCGCAAAACTGAATCCAAGCCAATGAGGAATCACCTCTAATCGTGTATAACAACACAAAAACTTCCACCCATGGTCCAAAGGATACTTTTCTTCCCCTCTTCACTTATAAAAAGGACACTTCCATCTTCTTAACGCATCTTAGCCTCTTTTCTTACTCGTCGTACCTTCCTCGTACACTCGAACTCTTCCTACTATACGTACCACATTTCTGTCATTGCTTCAGCTTCCAAAATCTCGGGGTTACTATCTCCAACTTGGTCATCATTAACTGGGAACACTCTGGATGGATCTCCGATACTCTTCCAAAACATAGCAACATGGAATACCGGACGTACTGCCTCCTAAGTCGGACGGCAGTGCTAACTTATAGGCAACCTGGCCTATTTACAAACGATCTGAAAATGCCCAAAGTACCTCGGGCTAAGTTTCCCCTGCTTTACAAATCTCGTCACACCCTTCCGGGGTGGTACCTTCAAGAAGACCCACCGTCAACCTGAACTCCAAGTGTCGGCCCGACTATCCACGCGATTGCTGTTGACTCGACCGCGATAACCTCTTGGGATAAGCTCCACCTTATCCAGATCCTGCTGGATCAAGTATGGACCAACTATCTGAACCTTGCCAACATCGAACCAATCGACCGGCAACCTACACTTCCGCCCATACAAGGCTTCATAAGGCGACCTCCGAATACTGAAATGGTAGCTATAGTGATACTCACTCAACAAGAGGCACATAATCCTTGTTTCTACCCCTGAAATCAAAAACACCGGCCCGAGGGTGAATGCAATACTGGGACTCACCTAAGTTCCTAACCCGCCTGGTAAAACCTCCCGAAAAAGAAATAGCCATAAACTGGGCTCCACTGCCTGCCATAAAATAAAAGTAGGAACCCCGTGCAGCCTTACAACCTTCCTGATATACAACATCACGCATAACCCTCCGCCGAGTAAACAGTCCTGACTGAAAGACAAGATGGGCTGATCTCATCGGCCCGGCTACTGGTCGAATGCATCCACGAACTCGTACGATGGTTACCTAAACTTGGGCCTAACACCCTCGTGACCCTATCATCTAGCGGGACCACCTCAAACTGACCCCACCACATTCCGGGCTACGGGTTGACTCGCGATATGGCCTCAACCCGACCCACTTCGTACTAAACTCTCGTTCCTCGATCCGGAACAATCTTACCAATTCACGTCATGAAAGCTACCACTTTCATCTCACACTACCCATGGAATTATCCCACAATATATATTACGCATACCAAGTACTTCGACAAAGACCAACCGTAAAATCATCCACTCATGATGGCCTTGCATCCAAGGTCCCAACTGTTATAAATTCTAAGGCTCACCATTTTCGTCCCGGACTTACCCTCTCAACTACCCATGTTTCCTAATCCACGCCTAACACAATGTTATCCGTACATAGCACTCCACATGTATCTACCATAACGACTTAGACCGGTCTCTTAAGGGCTGAAGATATCTCTGTAACTACTGCCTCACTTTCCCTTTGCCGCTCAAATCAAAACCTGCTCTGCTGGGCGCATAACTACAGAAGGTGATGAACCAGCCACCGATCCCGAAGGCTGAGTCTCAACATCCGTGCTACCTCTGGTCGGACAAGCTCTCACCAAATGGCCCTGCTGGCCGCAAGCATAACAATCTCCCAAACTAGCACGACACCCTGAGGATCATCCTCAGCTCTCCATCCATAGAACTCTGGCGAACTGCAACTCAAGAAATCCCGAAGTCTCAGACTATTGGATCCAGGGTGAACCACTGGTACTGCCGGAACCACCGGCTCCCGTCCGTCCTCATTTCCAGCCACCAGACTAGCTAGTAACTGGGCTATCTCCTTGTAACTCATATCCTTTGTTCCTGGCCGTGGGACTAGAGGCTCAGGTATCGTGGTCTCAGTAGCTACTGCTACTGCTCTAAACCCTCCTGGGGCTAGCGGCGTCGCAGAACTCCACGAATGACTCGCTGTCTCCGATAATGACTGGGCCCGTGCCCTGGTAACCCTCTGTGCTCTACTCGCAGCTCCCCCTACTGCCTTGCCCTTCTGGGCTCTGGTTGCCTTGCGTAGAGGCAATACGGGTGAAAAGAATACGTCAGAGGGAGTCCAACTTATAACACAGCTCTAAGGCACGATCTCAGAGTGAGAAGAATAGAAACCAATCCTAAATATCATGCAGCCTCCTGATTATAGATGTGGTGCACAACACACCGATAATCAAGACTCTACTAGACACGGTCTGTAGACACTTTCCGAGGATTAACTGCTCTGATACCACTTTTGTCACGACCCGATCCCCGGCCCGTGACTGGTGTCTTACCCCGGGCACCCTAGTGATACAACATCAGAGAAAAATCAGCGGAAATAAAACATACAGATATGAAACAAGATATATGATAATAAAACAGGCCAACCAAAACGGTTGCCTTCTTGCATATATACAGAAATTGAACAGTTACATCCTTTACAACCTTGCCCACAACAGTACTACAGACCTCTAAGAATGTAACAACAACTATGACGGGACAGGGCCCCGCCATACCCCTGAATGTACAAGAACCTACAACTCAGGGAAACATACCAAAAGATAAGCCTCCGGAGAAACGGAGCTTCCTAATCTGTTGGCGTGATCCTATGGCGAGGATCAACAACCGATGTACCTCTACTGCGGCATGAACGCAGCCCCGAAGGAGGTCGATAACAGTACAGTATGTGGCGGAAAATCACGTAAATGAAATCATAACAGTTTATATAAAATAGGAGACATGTATGATAATCAAACTACAGTTTACAACATAAAAGTAGTCATGTCAAGGAAGGGACTCACTCCTCGAAGTCATCCTCATGCGTGGAACTCGTTCCTCACTGCCGGCAGTCTAGGTATAAATCGTATGATACGTATAACATGTCTCGGCCCATCCCATGGGACTCGATCTGGAAACGTGTGGAAAAAATGTCTCGGCCCATCATGGGACTCGATGAAGAATCGTATGGAATACAAGTCTCGGCCCATCTGGGACTCGATAATGTCATTATGGAATACATGTCTCGGCCCGTCTCATGGGACTCGATAAGAATCGTATGGAATACATGTCTCGGCCCATCTCATGGGACTCGATAAGAATCGTATGGAATACATGTCTCGGCCCATCTCATGGGACTCGATAAGAATCGTATGGAATACATGTCTCGGCCCATCTCATGGGACTCGATAAGAATCGTATGGAATACATGTCTCGGCCCATCTCATGGGACTCGATAATAATCGTATGGAATACATGTCTCGGCCCATCTCATGGGACTCGATATAGAATCGGGTGAAATACATTCCCGGTCCATCCCATGGACTCGGTATCGTGTGGAATACATTCCCGGTCCATCCCATGGACTCGGTATCAAATCGGCCATAACATTTAAACTCTCTTTTAAGACAAATTAAGATAATACCATACTTTCCTTTTTTTTAAATCAAGTAGCAACATTCTTTTCAAAAAGTTCAAGTTTGCCTAATTTCAAATACTCAAGTCTCTCATTTTCGAAAGGTTTCGTAGTTCATAGTCTTAATCACTTAATAACATAATTCTCTTTTAAAACAATTTGAGTAACATATGTCTTATGTGTGAGTAGGTTATTCTTGTTTATAACAATCTTATTAAGCGACCATGATCTAGGAAATGTAATACAATTTTGTCTTATCTTAGCTTCTATGCAGATGGAGGTTTCTCTGGTTTTAATATAATTAATTATTTGTCAATACATTTTCCTTTATTAACTGCGATGGTTCGTTCGATACTTATTCTCATTTCCGAAATCAGTAAAACATTATTCTTAAAAAAACCAAGTATCATTACTCACGAATGAGGTTTCACACTTTTTAACAAAATTCATATCAATTCAATTAAGTCAAGTCTCTTATCTTTTAAGATCAAGTCTCTTAACTTCTAAAATCAATAAACCATTCTTTTACCTACATAAAGTCGTTATAACTAACTTCCCATAAAGCTATTATAACACTTTATGTTTTAAACCAACCAAAACTCATTTAGCACATGTACGTCTACCGTACTACATAGTTTACAAAACATCATGCTAGAAAGGATAGGAAGAGGTTCACATACCTCGCGACGATTATCGACAATTAGCAAATCGCTCCAAAATACTGTAACCCTGCTAGCCTTTTCCACCCTTCAAGTAGAATACGCTACTCGTAGTACTTCAACCTATACATGCCACAAAACGTCTATCAACCTCTAGATCTCTTCGTAGAATAATTCTAGATACAAGATTCCTTATTCTACGGAAAATTCGGCAGCACCTCCCCCCCGCAACCACATAAATCTCCTCCTCTAACGAGGCCTGCAACCAAACCAACAATCCCAGGGGGGCTTACACGTCTAACCGGACGTGTACAATTCTACTCCACAATAATACTACAAGTCTACTGTAAATACAGTCCTATGTAAATACAGTTCAATTCTTTATAAACATCCTTCCAATATATCTTATACTCAATTCTAAATTACTACAATATGTAATATCCAATTACAATAGAGGGACATAGATCATTACCTCGATAAGCCCAAAATTATCCAATATTATAAGTCGATCCTGAGCAACGCTTAGCTCCAATTCCTTATGCTCCAACCGGCTCCGAGCAACCCTTAGAAGTTTCTAAACAACTTCTCTTCAAGATCCAACTCCAAAAAGTGAAGAACACTTAGGCTAAAACTATGGCAAGTTTCGGCCAAGGTAAGGT
Organism: Przewalskia tangutica; assembly: GCA_029844215.1. NCBI lineage: Eukaryota > Viridiplantae > Streptophyta > Magnoliopsida > Solanales > Solanaceae > Przewalskia > Przewalskia tangutica. Next base: position 96,196,925 of record CM056721.1, read on the forward strand.
TTCTAGGCTAGGGGTGTGAAATATTTCCAACTCTTGGTACACAATCTTCCTAACACTCTAAGGAAGAACACTTAAAACTTTAAGAATTTTTGGACAACTTTGGCTCACAATTTCAGCCCATGGCCGAGAGCTCACAAGGAAAGGGGAGGGAATTTTTCAAGACTTGGAAACTCTCTAAGTGTGGATGAAGAAGTCTTGCATTAAGGGGGGTATTTATAGAGAAAATAATGGCCAAGATCTAGGCAAGTGTATGGTGAAGATTGGGTCCAAGTGTGTGGGTAATTTGCCTACCAAATGTCCACCACAAAAATGGGACAGGTGGCTTACCACTTGTCCCCCAAAAAAAACGTCCAAGTGTCCATGTGGTCCCCCTAATTTTTCGGCCAATGAGCCACATGGGGGTGCCATGTGTCGCCCCCCCCCCCTACTCGTCCAAAATATTTCATCTTCCGAAAAATATCCGCAATGCCAAAAATCCGAAAATAAAGTGGGCCCCACAAAACCGTAAATTCTCCCGTGGGCCCCACGTGACCAATTTCGGAAATAAAATTCCATAATTCTCAAATATTCCAAAAAGTCCGAATACCAAATCTTGGAATCCAATTCCCATTAATGAACATTTTTCCTTCTCAAAATTCGGAAACTTTTCCGTCGAAAAATCACATTTTTCTTCCTTTCCAATTTTAATGTCGTATTCTCGTACGTACGTCCTCATATACATACTCTGGAACTACGGGGTGAAACATTCTTCCCCCCTTAGGAACATTCGTCCCGAATGTTCCTTCAAGTCTCCAAAACATACCTGCGCCGGTATAGTCTTCACTACTATACTTACCAAACCAATCCTGCCACCAATGGCCATAGTATAACATACGCGCAAAACTCAATCCAAGCCAACGAGGAATCACCTCTAATCGTATATAACAACACAAAAACTTCCACCCATGGTCCAAAGGATATTTTTCTTCCCCTCTTCACTTATAAAAAGGACACTTCCATCTTCTTAACGCATCTTAGCCTCTTTTCTTACTCGTCGTACCTTCCTCGTACACTCAAACTCTTCCTACTATACGTACCACATTTCTGTCATTGCTTCACCTTCCAAAATCTCGGGGTTACTATCTCCAACTTGGTCATCATTAACTGGGAACACTCTGGATGGATCTCCGATACTCTTCCAAAACATAGCAACATGGAATCTGGACGTCTTGCCTAAGTCGGACGGCAGTGCTAACTTATAGGCAACCTGGCCTATTTACAAACGATCTGAAAATGCCCAAAGTACCTCGGGCTAAGTTTCCCCTGCTTTACAAATCTCGTCACACCGCCAGGGGTGGTACCTTGAAGACCAGTCGATGTTATACCGTATTTCAGTATGCGTGAGGCGTGCGTATAAAAGTTTAAGCCTTAAGTTAGGCAAGGACCGAAAATTTTGTGCACACACGAAAGGAATCGTTTTTTAAACGACGTTTTACAAAACTTGCGAAGGGAAAATTCCGGCTATGTCATTTATTATTTTTGCGGATTTTTCCGAGAGATGAAATATTTTGGACCAACGAGAGGGCGACACTTGTCACCCTCTAAGTGGCGGATTCTTGGGCGTCATTTGGATGATTTGAAGCATTGGAGTTGGTAGGATATTTTGTGTGGTAGATGGATAAGGTGGGACCCACACACACTTGTCCAAATCCACACCCTACACTTGCCTACCACTTGTCTTGATCTTGGCCATTGGTTGGCCTATAAATACCCCCCTTTGTTGAAGACTTCTTCATCCACAAATTGTTTCTAAGTCTTGAAATCTCCCTCCCCTCTTAGCAAGGCTCTCGTTCAAGCCCTTGGTGCGGCTTTGGCCGAAACCCCCAGCTGAGTGGCCCTTGGCGAGACACACACCCACTACCTTGAGTTGTCTCGTAAAATACTACCCCTCTTGGTAGAAATACTCTCAGTATTGTTACTATTCCAAAATACCTTAGCCCAAATACCTTGTAGTATTCCAAGGTTACACTTATACTAAAAGCCGGAAATACTATTATACTTCCCTTGGTCACTAAACGAAACCCTAAGGAAAATCTTCACAGTGGGTTGAAGTATTAGGAAGAAGTTTCGTAGAACTTCTAAGGGTTGTTTGGAGCGGGTTGGAGCACCCGGAGTAGGAGCTAAACGTTGCTCAGGATCGACATTAAACTTGGATAATTTTGGGCTTACCGAGGTAAATAATCCTATCCTTCTAATTGTAATTGGAAATTACATATGTAGTTGTATAGAAATGAATATAAGATTCATAGAAGAGAATTGAACTGTAATAGAAGGATATTACAGAAAAGACTTGAACTGAAATCACATCAGAAGAATATTAATGTAGAAGTTGATAGACTTATATAACCTTTATAGGTTGAATGTTCTGCGAGTAGCATGTACTACTTGAAAGGTGGACAAGGCTAGCCGAGTTTTAGCCGTGGAGCGTTTTGATAATAGTCGATAATCGTCGCGAGGTATGTGATTCTTCCTATCCTCTTGAGCATGATATTTTAAAAAGAATATATATATAGTACGGTAGACGTACGTGTGTTAACTGAACGTAGTTTTACAGCAATGTCTTTTGACTTAAGCCTGAATAATAAGAAATCTTGAAGTATTTCAAAAGAATTAAGAAACCTTTTTGAAAGAAGAGTAATGCTTGGTTTTAAAAGCTTAAGAGTTATACTAGCTTTATGGGAAGTTAGGTATAACGACTTAAGAGAGATAAAAAGAATGGTTTATTAATTTTAGAAGTTAAGAGACTTGATCTTAAAAGATAAGAGACTTGACTTAAATGAATTAATATGAATTTTGTGTGAAACCTCATTCGTGAGTAATGAGTACTTGGTTTTTAAAAGGTAATAATGTTTTACTGATTTCGGAAATCAGAATAAGTATCGAACAAACCACTGCAGCGTTAATAAAGGGAAATGTTTTGACTAATTAAGTATTATTAAAACCAGTAGAAACCTCCATCTGCATAGAAGCTAAGATGAGACAAAATGATATTACATTTCCTAGATCATGGCTGCATTAATAATATTGGTATGAACAAGAATAACCTACTCACACATAAGTCATATGTTTCTCAAATGGTTTTAAAAGAGAATTATATTATGAAGTGATTAAGACTACAAACTACGAAACCTTTCGAAAATGAGAAACTTGAGCATTTGAAATTAGGCAAACTTGAACGTTTGGAAAATAATGTTGTTACTTGATTTTACAAAAGGAAGTGTTTTGGTTTACTTAAAAAGATAGTCACTCTATTTTAATACTATGGGTATTGTGTGACTTTTGTGAAAGAAACAGATCTTTTAAAGAGTTAATGTATGAAGTACTTTGGGGATAAAAACCCGAACTTGTTAACATAAAGTAGAAAGTACCTTGTGTGAATAACTTGATTGTGTTGGTTTGTGATAGCCTTGTAATACTTTCTTGTTGGTTTGATAAGTAAACATGTTAGGATGCTACGTGTGTTAGTATCTTGTGATGTTTGTGTAAAGGGGTTTCCCTTGATTGCGCTTATGTTGTTTAACGATCAGCCGTTATGTTGGTATTGTACCACTCACCCTTGACATGATCCCGGGGGTTAAGCTGCCCTCCGATGCGGGGTAGACTCGGTGATGCAGGACCATGATTCGAGAATACCTCACGCGGGTCGGGGACCTACGCGAGCTACGAGTTCGTGTTAGTGTGCGGCCTTTGTGGTCATGCGGTCATGTGGCCATGCGATGCGAGTCGAGGACTATGCCGAGTAGCTACCCTCGATGCGGGAATACCTCATGCGGTCCTATGTGAGTGGCCTATGCGGGCTGCGGGAAGTTCCAGGACTAGACGCGCATTAGATCTGCGGGCGAGTGGCGGCCGATCATGTGGCGGTCCAGGCAGATCTTGATCTGATTTATGACCTTGTTGACTGTGGATTTTAGTAGTCGTCTTTGCCTTCGTACTTACCACGTACAGTTTTATTATGACACAGGTGGGACATGGTGTTCATGTGTATTCCTTGGTGCTTTTATATCATAGGCCGCGGTGAGGAAGGTATTCCACGGGCATGATTGATGTTGTGGGCGTGAGACCCATAGTTATATTTGAGTGATGACTTTGAGGCGTGAGTCACGACTTGACATATTGCTTATTTATTGGGAACCGTAGTTTGGTTATCATACATGTCTCTGCTTTATATAGACTACTATGATTTCATTTATAGTATTTTGATTTCACATACTTGGTACTGTTGTCGACCTCCTTGAGGCTGCGTTCATCTGCGCAGTAGAGTACACCGATGTTGATCCTCGCCATAGGGTCACGATTCAGCGTTTGGGAAGCTCCGTTTCTCGGAGGCTTATCTTGGGTATAGTCCTGTCGTTGTAGGTACTTACATTCAGGGTATGGCGGGCCACTGTCCGCCATTGTTGTTATATCATTCTTAGAAGTGCATGTAATCTTGTTGTGGCGAGTTGTAAAAGGGATGTATGCTATTCTAGTTGTTATATATATATGCAAGGCAAGTTTTATGAGATGAAGCTTTTATTTCATGTCTTGTTTTATATTCCGATTACTACGATGTATGTCTACTTGGGTGCAGGGTAAGGCACGATCCACCGAGTTGGTCGTGACAAAAGTGGTATCGAGCGATTAATCCTCGGAAAGTGTCTACTGAACCGTATCTAGTAAGTCTTGATTATCGGTGTGTTGTGCACCACCAATAATCGGAGGCTATAGGATATTTAGGATTGGTTTCCATTCTTCTCACTCTGAGATCGTGCCTTAGAGGCGTGTTATAAGTTGGACCTCTAACGTATTTCTTTCCGTGCACTGTTATGCCTCCGTGAGAAACCCGGGCAGAAGGCAAGTCGATCGAAGGAGGCTGCGAGTAAGTCTGAGAGGGTTACTAGGGCACGAGCCCAATCATCACTGGGGTGGTGCTTAGTCGGGGAGTTACGCTCGTCGCTAGCCCCAGTGAGTTTAGCACGGCGGCGATTCCTGCTGCGGCCATGACATTTACGCCTTGATTCGCGGCCAGAAACGAGAGAATATAGATTGCAAAGAAACGACCCTGTTACTAGCTAGGGATTTGGCTACCAGAGAGTTTATGATGTACCTATTTATCACGGGTCTTGATGACTATCTAAGAGAGGGTTGTGCAAGAGTAGCTCTTGATCGAGCTTGAGCATGGCACGTATGCGAGCTTCTGCGCGGCCTGAGAGAAAGTGGAGATCGACGGATTAACCAAGATCGTGAAGAGGCGGTCGGCAGGGTCCTTTTGTAACTTTCGAGGCGAATCGCCTCAGCAGCAGACTGGATATGCGCCCCCGCCGGTGCAGAGTGGTCCTCCATAAGGTTCAGGACGTTCGGGGTATGCAGGAGTTGGTCAAGGCTCGTGGCTTGGTGAGCAGATACACGTAGGTCGAGCGGCGGATTGATTTTCCCAGTGTTCACGATGTGAGCGCCATCCCGGGAATGTCATCTTTTGTCGATGCTTGTTTTACCTGCGGCCGTCAGGGCCATGTGTCGAAAGGATGTCCTAGTAGGAGGGATGCAAGTAGGAGGACTCGACTACCCGGATCGATTCTTGATTGATAGTTCGGAGAGGAAGGGGTGTTAGCGGAGAGCCGCCCCACCTCGGTGTGGCCGTTGTGGTAAGTGTCATTGTGGGGAGTGTCGTACTTCTTCGACAGCTTGTTATGCTTGCGCCCAGCAGGGCAGGATTTATTGGAACGACAGAGGGTAGTTGAGCTAAGAAGACCACTAGGTTTTTCGCGACTTGATTAGTGAGATTGTTCCGGATCGGGGAACAAGAGTTTTTGCGCGATAGCGGGTCGGGTTGAGGACCAATCGCGGGTCAACTGCGGCTGTTTTGTGGTGGGGTCGGTTGTGGTGGTCGCTTGGTGATAAGTCATGAGGGTGTTAGGCCCAAGTTTAGTTAACCATCGTGCGAGTTCATGGATGCATTCGACCGATGGTCGGGCCGATGAGTCACCATCTTGTCTTTCGATGGGGCCGTTTACTCGGCGAGAGGTTATGCGAGATGTTACATCGGGAAGGTTGTAAGGCTGCACGAGGTGCCTACTTTCACCTTATGTGACGATGGAGCCCGGTTTATGGTTGTTTCTTTCGGAGGTTTTACCAGCGGGGTTAGGAACTCGGGTGAGTCTCGATGGCGCGTTCGCCTCGGGCGATGGTTGGATTTGAGGGTAGTGTGAGGATTGTTGCCTCTGTTGAGGAGTGTCTTTATAACTACCGTTTGGTATTCGGATATCGCCTTACGAAGCCTCGTAGGCGGAAGTGTAAGTTGCCGGTCGATTGGTTCGATGTTGGCAAAGTCCAGATAGTTGGTTCATACTTGTTTCGGCAGGATGTGGATAGGGTGAAGCCTATCCAGGAGAGGTTATCGGTAGCTCAGAGTCAACATAAGTCGTGCGGATAATCGGCGACGGCAGGTTCGAGTTGGCGGTGGGTCTTCTTGAAGGTACCACCGGAAGGTGTGGCGAGATTCGGAAAGCGGAGGAAACTTAGCGAGCTACTTTGGGCCTTTTCAGTCATGTGAAGAATAAGCGGGTTGCCTATAGTTAGCATTGCCGTCCGGCGTAGGAGCGTGACGTCCGATCTTTCATGTTACTATGTTGGAAGAGTATCGGAGATCCATCAGTATTCTCAGTTAATGATGACCAAGTTGGAGGTAGTCACCCAGAGTTTTGGAAAATTGAAGCAGTAACAGGAATTTGGTAAGTTATGAGAAAGAGTTCGAGTGTGCGAGAAAGTGCGACAGTAAGGGAAGAAACGAGCATGTGTTAAGAACATAGATGTGATCTTTTCTTTTGTAAAGTGAAGGTGCGAAGGGAGTATCTTTTAGCCCTTGGGTGGGAGTTTTTGTGATGTTAGAGGTGATTCCTCGTGGACTTGGATGTAAGTATTTGCGCGGGTGTTTTCTGTGGCCATGTGTGGCATTTGCAAACTGGTTAAGCTATGAGGAACTTGATCGTTATCTGTCTTGAGAAGGAATATTCGGGACGAATGTTTCTAAGGAGGGGAGAATGTTATACCCCGTATTTCCAGAGTATGTACGTGAGGGCGTACGTATAAAAGTTTAAGCCTTAAGTAGGCAAGGACCGAAAATTTTGTGCACAACACACGAAAGGAATCATTTTTCGACGAAACATTTTACAAAACTTGCGAAGGGAAAATTCCGGCTATGTCATTTATTATTTTTGCGGATTTTTCCGAGAGATGAAATATTTTGGACCAACGAGAGGGCGACACTTGTCACCCTCTAAGTGGCGGATTCTTGGGCGTCATTTGGACGATTTGAAGCATTGGAGTTGGTAGGATATTTTGTGTGGTAGATGGATAAGGTGGGACCCACACACACTTGTCCAAATCCACACCCTACACTTGCCTACCACTTGGCTTGATCTTGGCCATTGGTTGGCCTATAAATACCCCCCTTTGTTGAAGACTTCTTCATCCACAAATTGTTTCTAAGTCTTGAAATCTGCCTCCCCTCTTAGCAAGGCTCTCGTCCAAGCCCTTGGTGAGGCTTTGGCCGAAACCCCCCCCCCCTCCTTTGAGTGGCCCTTGGCCGAGACACACACCCCCCCTACCTTGAGTTGTCTCGTAAAATACTACCCCCTCTTGGTAGAAATACTCTCCAAGTATTGTTACTATTCCAAAATACCTTGGCCCAAATACCTTGTAGTATTCCAAGGTTACACTTATACTAAAAGCCCAAAAATACTATTATACTTCCCTTCAGTCACTAAACGAAACCCTAAGGAAAATCTTCACAGTGGGTTGAAGTATTAAGAAGAAGTTTCGTAGAACTTCTAAGGGTTGTTTGGAGCGGGTTGGAGCACCCGAAGTAGGAGCTAAACGTTGCTCAGGATCGACATTAAACTTGGATAATTTTGGGCTTACCGAGGTAAATAATCCTATCCTTCTAATTGTAATTGGAAATTACATACTGTAGTTGTATAGAAATGAATATAAGATTCATAGAAGAGAATTTGTTATACCCCGTATTTCCTGAGTATGTACGTGAGGGAGTACGTATAAAAATTTAAGCCTTAAGGATTGGCAAGAATCGAAATTTGTGCACAAGTACCAAAAAGATTCGTTTTTCGACGAAACGTTTTACTAGACTTGCGAGGGGAAAAATACGGCTATGTCATTTTTAATTTTTGCGGATTTTTCCGAGAGACGAAACATTTTGGACCAACGGGAGGGTGACATGTGTCACCCTCACATTGGACGTGAGGTTGGACGGCAAGTGGACGAAAGGTGGGTCAAAGTTGGTAGGATATTTTGTGCAAGTTGTTGTGGTAGATGGATAAGGTCCACATGGTTAAAATCTAGCCCTACACTTGCCTTACACTTGGATGGATCTTGGCCATTGGTTGGCCATTTCTTGACCTATAAATACCCCCCTTGTTGAAGAGTTATTTCATCCAAACTTGAGCATTCTTTCTAAGTCTCAAAATACTCCCTCCCTCTTGATATTTCGTCCAAAGCCTTCCTCCCCTTTGAGAAGCCTTGGCCGAGAGGGTGCTCCCCCCCCTTTGCCTAGTTGTTTCGTATAATACCCCCCTTTGTGGTATAGAAATACTCTCCAAGTATTGTTATAATGCCCTAAATACCTTAGCCCATATACCTTGTAGTATTCCCAAGGTTACCTCTATACGAAAATCCCGGAAAATACTATTATACTTCCTTTAGCCACTAAACGAAACCCTAAGGAAAACCTTCATAGTCGGTTGAAGTGTTAAGTAGAAGTTGCGTAGAACTTCTAAGGGTTGTTTGGAGGGGATTGGAGCACTCGGAGTAGGAGCTAAACGTTGCTCAGGATCGACGTTAAACTTGGATAATTTTTGGGCTCATCGAGGTAAATACTACTGTCCTTCTATTGTAATTGGGAATTACATACTATAATTGTATAGAAATGAATATAAGATTCATAGAAGTGAATTGAACTGTAATAGAAGGATATTACAGAAAAGACTTGAACTGAAATCCCATCAGAAGAATATATAAGTAGAAGATTAAACTGTACTTACATAGGACTGTATTTACAGTAGACTGATAACCTTTATTGGTTGAATGTTCTGCGAGTAGCATATACTACTTGGAAGGTGGACAAGGCTAGCCGGGTTATAGCCGTGGAGCGTTTTGCTTATAGTCGATAATCGTCGCGAGGTATGTGATTCTTCCTATACTCTTGAGCATGATATTTTAAAGATATATATATATATAGTACGGTAGACGTACGTGTGCTAACTGAACGTAGTTGTACGGCAATGTCTTTTGACTTAAGCCTGAATAAAATATATATATATATAGTACGGTAGACGTACGTGTGCTAACTGAACGTAGTTGTACGACAATGTCTTTTGACTTAAGCCTGAATAATAAGAATCTTGAAGTATTTCAAAAGAATTAAGAAACCTTTTTGAAAGAAGAGTAATACTTGGTTTTGAAAATATAAGAGTTATACTAGCTTTATGGGAAGTTAGGTATAACGTCTTAAGAGAGATAAAGAGAATGGTTTACTGATTTTTAGAAGTTAAGGGACTTAATCTTAAAAGATAAGAGACTTGACTTAAAAGAATTTATATGAAATTTGTGTGAAACCTCATTCGTGAGTAATGAGTACTTGGTTTTTAAAAGGAATAATGTTTTAACTGATTTCGGAAATCAGAATGAGTATCGACAAACCACTGCAGCGTTAATAAAGGAAAATGTATTGAATAATGAAGTACTATTAAAACCAGTAGAAACCTCCATCTGCATAGAAGCTAAGATGAGACAAAATGATATTACATTTTCTAGATCATGTCTGCTTTAATAAGATGGTTATAAATAAGAATAAACTGCTTACACATATGGCATATGTTACTCAATTGTTTTAAAAGAGATTAAGACATTGAACTATGAAACTTTTCTAAAATAAAGAGACTTGAGTAATTGAAATTAGGCAAACTGGAACTTTAGGGAAAAGAATGTTGTTGAAAAGGAAAGTGTTTTGGTTTACCTAAAAATGTGAGTCACTCTATTTTAATACTACGGGTATCGGGTGACTTTTATAAAAGAATGGATCTCTTTAAAAGGAATTTAACGTACGTAGTACTTTATGGTTAAAACCCGGACTTGATATAAAATGAAAGTACCTTGAGTTGTGTATAACTTGCCTATGCTTGTTGTTGTGTAACTTGCCTATGCTTGTTGTTGTGTAACTTGCCTATGCTTGTTGTGATAGCCTTTGTTGTGCAAGAATTGAGTTTCTATACTACCGCGTCTCTCGATGGAGGGCCGGTTGACTTGTTGAGAACTTACTTGGACGTCTGCGGTGACGGAGATTCCACGGGTATGCTTCCATTAGCATTGTTACATGGGCATGTCTACACCGTTGATGGATTCTGTGGACATGTGACCATTATGGTTATGGCGAAGTGTCGTGACTTACGGTTGTGATCGGGTGCGTAGCCTGTTTACTTGCCCCCGTCAGCTACGTGACGCAGGTGGATCTGGTAGCGGTTATTGCACTTGCCACGTGTCAGCTTCGCGGCGAAGTATCGTGACTTACGGTTGTGATCGGGTGCCTGGCCGATTCACTTGCCCCCGTCAGCTACGTGGCGCAGGGAGGAGCTGGTGGAGGCTAGTGCACTTGCCACGTGTCAGCTTCGCGAGTCAGTGTTTGGATGGAGCTTCGTGACTTACGGTTGTGATCTGGTGCGTAGTCGATTCACTTGCCCCCGTCAGCTACGTGGCGCAGGGAGGAGCTGGTGGAGGCTATTGCACTTGCCACGTGTCAGCTTCATGATATGGTTGTACAGTATTATTGGTACGGTCGGATCTGGTAGTTATACTTGCCCCGTACGGTTTTTATGACACAGGTGGGACCTGGTGTTCATGTATGCTCCTTGGTGTTGATATATCATAGACTGCCGGCAGTGAGGAAGGAATTCCACGGGCACGAGTGATGATTTGGAGGGCGTGAGTCCCTGACTTGATATAATCATTATATGTGTGTCTTGTAGTTTGGTTATCATACATGTCTCGCTTTATATAGACTATTATGATTTCATTTCTGATATTCTGATTTCACATACTTGGTACTGTTATCGACCTCGCCGGGGCTGCGTTCATGCCGCGGTGAAGTACATCGGCGATCGATCCGCTTTTAGGATCACATTTCAGCGTGTTGGGAAGCTCCGTTCCTTCGGAGGCTTATCTTTGGTATGTTACCCTGAGTCTGTAGGTTCTTGTACATTCAGGGGTATGGCGGGGCCCTGTCCCGTCATAGTTGTTGTAAAAATCTTTGTTATACCCCGTATTTTCCAGAGTATCTACGTAAGGACGTACGTAGAAAAGTTTGGACTTTAAAGTAGGCTTGGCCGATTTTATTTGTGCACAACACCCGGTTAGAGTCGTTTTTCGACGAAACGTTTTGCACACTTGCGAAGGGAAAATTCCGGCTATGTCATTTTTAATTTTTGCGGATTTTCCGAGAGACGAAACATTTTGGACCAACGGGAAGGTGACATGTGTCACCCTTATGTTGGACGTCTTTTGGGGCGGCAACTTGCACGATTTGTAAGTCAAGTGGGTAAGATATTTTTGGTAGATATTTGTGAGGGTTTTAAGGAGTAGGGTCTAGGGGGCACTTGGGCCTATCTTGGCCCTCCACTTGCCCCCCACTTGGCTAGATCTTGACCCTTGGTCTTCCTATAAATACCCCTCCCCCTTTGAAGACTTCTTCATCCAAAAACTTTCCTAAGTCTAAAATCCTTCCCCCCTCTCCTTGTAGTGTTTCGTCCAAACACCCCCCTCCCCCTTTGAGAAGGCCCTTTGGCCGAGAGCCCCTCCCCCCTTGGCCGAGAGTACCCCCCCTCCTAGTGGGGTTGGCCGAGGGGTATACACCCCCCTCCCCTTGTGGTGTTGTCTCGTATAAATACCTCCCCTCTTGGTAGAAATACTCTCCATAGTATTGTTACTATACCCAAATTACCTTAGCCATATACCTTGTAGTATTCCAAAGTTACCTCTACACGTAGAGCCCGGAAATACTACCTTTTGTCCTTTTAGTCTCAAACCGAAACCCTAAGGAAATCTTCATAGCGAGTTGAAGTATATAGAAGAAGTTGTGTAGAACTTCTAAGGGTTGTTTGGAGCGGGTTGGAGCGCACGGAGTAGGAGCTAAACCTTGCTCAGGATCGACATTATAACTTGGATAATTTTGGGCTTATCGAGGTAAATATTCTTGTTCCCTTATTGTAATTGGAAATTACATGTTGTAGGATTATATAGTTGAAGTATACTATATATAGAACTGAACATAGCTTTGCGGCAATGTCTTTTGACTTAAGCCTGAATATAAAGAAGAGAACTGAACTGTAATTACATAGGACTGTATTACAGTAGGCTTGTGTGGTATTCTGTGTAGTAGAATTGTACACGTCCGGTTAGACGTATAACCCCCCCCCCTGGTTGGCTTGGTAGCCGGCCTCGATAGAGGAGGAGATTTACGCGGTTGTAGGGGGGGAGGTGCTGCCGAATTTTCTGTAGAATATGGAACCGTGCGTCTAGATGTTAATAGGCGCCTTGTGGCCTCTATAGGTTGAAGTACTACGTATGGCGTGATCTACTTGGCTTAAGGAGTAGCCGACGGTTTGAGGTACTTGGAGTGTTTTGCTATTAGTCGATAATCGTCGCGAGGTATGTGAACCTCTTCCTATCTTTTCTAGCATGATATGTGTATAACTATGTAGTACGATAGACGTACATGTGTTAAATGTATTTGATTGGTTTACAACATAAAGTGTTATAACGGCTTTATGGGAAGTTGGTTATAACAGCTTTATGTAGGTAAGAAAATGCTTTGTGGTTTTAAAAACTTAAGAGTTATAATAGCTTTATGGGAAGTTAGGTATAATGGCTTAAGAGAGATAAAACGAATGATTTATTGATTTTAGAAGTTAAGAGACTTGATCTTAAAAGATAAGAGACTTGACTTAATTAAATTAATATGAATTTCGTGTGAAACCTCATTCGTGAGTAATGAGTACTTGGTTTTTAAAAGGAATAATGTTTCTTGATTTGAAATCGTAATGAGTATCGACAAACCATCGCATCGTTAATAAAGGAAATGTTTTGATTAATGAAGTATTATTAAAACCAAAGAAACCTCCATCTGCATAGAAGCTAAGATGAGACAAAATGATATTACATTTCCTAGATCATGGCTGCTTAATAAGATTGATTATGAACAAGAATAACCTACTCACATATAAGGCATATGTTTCTCAGATTGTTTAAAAGAGAATTATATTCTTAAATGAATAAAACTATGAACTACGAAACCTTTCTAAAATAAGAAACGTGAACATTAGAAATTAGGCAAACTTGAACGTTTGGAAAATAATGTTGTTACTTGATTTTACAAAGGGAAGTATTTTGGTTTACTTAAAAAGATAGTCACTCTATTTTATACTACGGGTATTGTGTGACTTCTTTGAAAGAAACGGATCTTTTAAAAGAGATAATGTATGAAGTACTTTGGGGATAGATACCCGAACTTATTAGCATAAAGTACCTTGTGTGAATAACTTGATTTTGTTGGTTTGTGATAGCCTTGTAATACTTTCTTGTTGATTGGATAAGTAAACATGTTAGGATGCTACGTGTGTTAGTATCTCGTGATTGTTGTGTAAAGGGGTCATTCTTGCTGTGCTTACGTTGCTAACCAGTAAGTCCGTTGTACTATTATTATATCACCTACCCCCTTGACTTGTTATACCGAGGGCTTGCCACCCTTGATGCGGGTCTATACGGCCTATGCGGTCTGTGAGACTATGCGGAGCAGCGGTATGCTCCAGGATTGATCATTCCGGGTGTTTAGCCCGATGCGGGGGATGCCCTATGCGGTCCACGGGACTATGCGGTCTTTTGAGACTATGCGGGCTGCGGGAGTCCAGGCGGATACCGGGGGTTAAGCTGCCGTCACGCGGTATACCTCAGTGATGCAGGACCGTGATTCGAGAATACCTCATGCACGGTGTGTGACCTATGCGGAGCTGCGGTAAGTTCCAGGAATAGACGCGCACATTGATACTGCGGGCGAGTGGCCAGCTTCGATCATGTGGTGCGGTCTAGAAAGACCTCGTGATACAGTTTTATAGCATTGTTGGTACTGTGGGTTTTAGTAGTCGGCTATGCCTTCGTACTTACCCCGTACGGTTTTATTATGACACAGGTGGGACCTGGTGTTTATGTATATTCCTTGGTGCTTTTATATCATGGACTGCCGGCAGTGAGGAAGGTATTCCACGGGCATGATTGATGTTGTGGGCGTGAGACCCATTGTTATACTTGAGTAATGACTTAAGGGCGTGAGTCCCTGACTTGACATGACTGCTTTATTGTGAACTGTAGTTTGGTTATCATACATGTCTCCTGCTTTATATAGACTACTATGATTTCATTTACAGTATTTTTCAGTTTCACATACTTGGTACCTGTTGTCGACCTCCTTGAAGTGCGTTCATGCCGCAGGTAGAGGTACACCAATGTTGATCCTCGCTCATAGGGTCACAGTTCAGCGTTTGGGAAGCTCCGTTTCTCCGGAGGCTTATCAGTGGTATAGTCCCCTGTCGTTGTAGGTACTTACATTCAGGGGTATGGCGGGCCGTCCGCCATTGTTGTCGTATCATTCTTAGAGGTGCAGTAATCGTTGTGGGCGAGTTGTAGAAAGGGATGTATGCTATTCAAATTGTTATTCATATATATTTGAAGGTAACCGCTTTGGTTAGCTTTGTCTTCTTATTTCACCGTCTTACTACATTGGTTTCATGTATTGTCTTTATATTCGTGATTTCTACGATGTATGACTCTTTGGGGTGCGGGTAAGGCACGATCCACGCCGGTTCGGTCGTGACAAAAGTGGTATCGAGCGATTAATCCTCGGAAAGTGTCTACCATTATCGATGAAGTCTTGAATATCGGTGTGTTGTGCACCACACCAATAATCAGGAGGCTATAGGATATTTAGGATTGGTTTCCATTCTTCTCACTCTGAGATCGTGCCTTAGAGCTGTGTGGTAAGTTGGACCCTCTAACGTATTTCTTTCCCTTACCGTTATGCCTCCGCGTAGGGCAAACCCGGGCCCAGGAGGGCAAGGCAGCCGAGGGAGCTGCGAGTAGAGTGCAGAGGGTTACGAGGGCACAAGCCCAACCATCACCTGAGTTAGGTTCTTCATTCGGGGAGTTCTGCGACGTCACCAGCCCCAGCAGAGTTTAGCACGGCGGCAACAGTTCCTACTGCGGCCATGACATTTGAACCTTCAGTTCCAAGACCGGGGACAGAGAATATAGATTGCAAGAAGGTGACCATGTTACTAGCTATGGATTTGGCTGCCAGAGAGTATACCGATGTATCGCGAGTCTTGATGACTATCTAAGAGAGGGTTGTACAAGAGTAATTCTTCAGTTAGGCTTGAGCATGGCACGTATGCGGGCTTATGCAGCAGTCGAGAACGTAGAGATCGACGGGTTAACCAAGGACAGCAGAAGAGGGCCAGAACAGCAAGGTCCTTTGGTAACTTTCGAGGCGAATCGCCTCACCAGCAAATTAGATATGCACCTCCGCCAGTGCAGAGTGGTCTTCCACGGATTTCAGGACTTTCGGTATCTGGAGTTGGTCGAGCTCAGGACTTCCGGTTCCGCGGTGACAGCGCCATTCGGGAATGTCGTCTTTTAGTTAGTACTTGTTTTACCTGCGGCCGACAGGGCCATGTGTGGAAAGGACGTCCTAGTAGGAGGGATGCAAGTAGGAGGACTTAGCCTTCAGGATCGATGGGTAGTTCGTTACCTTCCCTAGCTATGCGCCCTACGGGGCAGGTTTGATTAGAACGACAAAGGGGAGTGAAGCAGTAGATACAGGTATATCTTTAACCCTCTAGATATTAGTATTTGTGATAAGATGAGTATACCTTATAAGTTGTGTAAATTGTGATTAGAAATCATGGTTAGTAACCGGGTAAGATTTGGGGGATAGAGAAAGTGTGAGCCTTAGAATGTTATACGTGGAGACCTTAGAGGTAAGGCCATCTCGAGTAAAGATGTATTGTTATGTTTGACCCTTATCGGAGTGCATAGTGCACGTGAGTTATATTGTGTGATAAGTCCCTGGGTAGTGTGAAATGAAAGAGGGTAGTTGAGCTAAGAAGACCGCTAGGTTTTCGTAACGTGATTAGTGAGATTGTTCCGGATCGGGGAGCTAGTGTTTTGCGCGTTGCCGGGTCGGGTTGAGGCCACGTTGCGGGTCAACCCGCGGCCTGTATGGTGGTGGGGTCAGTTTGTGGTGGTCCCGCCTTGTGGTAGGGTCACGAGGGTGTTAGGCCCAAGTTTCGTTAACCAGCGTACGAGTTCGTGGATGCGTTCGACCAGTAGTCGGGCCGATGAGGTCAGCCCGTCTTATCTTTTAGTCAAAACCGTGTACTCGGTAGTAAGTTGCGAGATGATTATTTCAGGAAGGTTGTAAGGCTGCACGAGGTGCCTACCTTCACCTTATGGCAGACAGTGGAGCCCAAGTTATGGGTGTTTCTTTTTCTGGAGGTTTTACCAGGCAGGGTTAGGAACTCAGGTGAGTCTCCGTATCGTATTCATCCTCGGGCCAGTGTTTTGATTTCAGGGGTAGCTGTGAGGATTGTTGCCTCCTGTAGAGGGAGTGTTGTAGCTACCATTTCAGCGTTCGGATATTGCCTTATGAAGCCTTGTAGGGGCGGAAGTGTAAGTTGCCGGTCGATTGGTTCGATGTTGGCAAAGATTCAGATAGTGGGTTTATACTTGTTCAACAGAAATGTGGTAGGTTATGAGAAAGAGTTCGAGTGTACAAGAAGGGTACGACACGTAAGGGAAGAAGCGAGCATGTATGGCGAGCATAGATGTGATCATTTCTTTTGTAAAGAGAAGGTGCGAAGGAGGTATATTTTAGACCCCGGAGAGAGGTATTTGTGGTGATGTTAGAGGTGTTTCCTCGTGGACTTGGATGGAAGTATTTGCGTAGGTGTTTCTGTGGCCAGGTGTGGCAGGATTGTTCTCGTAAGTATAGTAGTGAAGACTATACTGGCGCGCGTTTGTTTTGAGACTTAGAAGGAACATTCGGGACGAATGTTTCTAAGAGGAGAATGTTATACCGTATTTTCCGCAGTATGCGTGGGGCGTGCGTAGAAAAGTTTGGACTTTAAAGTAGGCTTGGCGATTTTATTTGTGCACAACACGGTTAGAGTCGTTTTTTAAGCGTTTTGCACATTTGCGAAGGAAAATTCGGCTATGTCATTTTTAATTTTTGCGGATTTTTCAGAGGCGAAACATTTTGGACCAACGGGAGGGTGACATGTGTCACCTCATGTTGGACGTCTTTAGGCGCAACTTGCACGATTTGCAAGTCAAGTGGGTAAGATATTTTTGGTAGATATTTGTGAGGTTTTAAGGAGTAGGGTCTAGGGGGCACTTGGGCATATCTTGGCCTCCACTTGCCCCACAGCTACATCTTGACCCTTGGTCTTCCTATAAATACCCCTCCCCCTTTGAAGACTTCTTCATCCAAAAACTTTCCTAAGTCTAAAATCCTTCCCCCTCTCCTTGTAGTGTTTCGTCCAAACACCCCCCTCCCCCTTTGAGAAGGCCCTTTGGCCGAGAGTCGCTCCCCTCTTGGCCGAGAGTACCCCCCCTCCTAGTGGGGTTGGTCGAGGGGTATACACCCCCCCCCCTTGTGGTGTTGTCTAGTATAAATACCCCCATCTTGGTAGAAATACTCTTCATAGTATTGTTACTATACCCAAATTACCTTAGCCATATACCTTGTAGTATTCCAAAGTTACCTCTACACGTAGAGCCCGGAAATACTACCTTTTGTCCTTTTAGTCTCAGACCGAAACCCTAAGGAAATCTTCATAGCGATTTGAAGTATATAGAAGAAGTTGTGTAGAACTTCTAAGGGTTGTTTGGAGCGGGTTGGAGCGCACGGAGTAGGAGCTAAACCTTGCTCAGGATCGACATTATAACTTGGATAATTTTGGGCTTATCGAGGTAAATATTCTTGTTCCCTTATTGTAATTGGAAATTACATGTTATAGGATTATATAGTTGAAGTATACTATATATAGAACTGAACATAGCTTTGCGGCAATGTCTTTTGACTTAAGCCTGAATATAAAGAAGAGAACTGAACTGTAATTACATAGGACTGTATTACAGTAGGCTTGTGTGGTATTCTGTGTAGTAGAATTGTACACGTCCGGTTAGACGTATAACCCCCCCCCCCTGGTTGGCTTGGTAGCCGGCCTCGATAGAGGAGGAGATTTACGCGGTTGCGAGGGAGGAGTCTGCCGAATTTTACGTAGAATATGGAACGCATGCGTCTAGATGTTAATAGGCGCCTTGTGGCCTCTATAGGTTGAAGTACTACGTATGGCGTGATCTACTTGGCTTAAGGAGTAGCCGACGGTTTGAGGTACTTGGAGCGTTTTGCTATTAGTCGATAATCGTCGCGAGGTATGTGAACCTCTTCCTATCTTTTCTAGCATGATATGTGTATAACTATGTAGTACGATAGACGTACATGTGTTAAATGTATTTGATTGGTTTACAACATAAAGTGTTATAACGGCTTTATGGGAAGTTGGTTATAACAGCTTTATGTAGGTAAGAAAATGCTTTGTGGTTTTAAAAACTTAAGAGTTATAATAGCTTTATGGGAAGTTAGGTATAATGGCTTAAGAGAGATAAAACGAATGATTTATTGATTTTAGAAGTTAAGAGACTTGATCTTAAAAGATAAGAGACTTGACTTAATTAAATTAATATGAATTTCGTGTGAAACCTCATTCGTGAGTAATGAGTACTTGGTTTTTAAAAGGAATAATGTTTCTTGATTTGGAAATCGTAATCGAGATCGACAAACCATCGTGATCGTTAATAAAGGGAAATGTTTTGATTAATGAAGTATTATTAAAACCAGTAGAAACCTCCATCTGCATAGAAGCTAAGATGAGACAAAATGATATTACATTTCCTAGATCATGGCTGCTTAATAAGATTGATTATGAACAAGAATAACCTACTCACATATAAGGCATATGTTTCTCAGATTGTTTAAAAGAGAATTATATTCTTAAATGAATAAAACTATGAAATACGAAACCTTTCTAAAATAAGAAACGTGAACATTTGAAATTAGGCAAACTTGAACGTTTGGAAAATAATGTTGTTACTTGATTTTACAAAGGGAAGTATTTTGGTTTACTTAAAAAGATAGTCACTCTATTTTATACTACGGGTATTGTGTGACTTCTGTGAAAGAAACGGATCTTTTAAAAGTAGTTAATGTATGAAGTACTTTGGGGATAGATACCCGAACTTATTAGCATAAAGTACCTTGTGTGAATAACTTGATTTTGTTGGTTTGTGATAGCCTTGTAATACTTTCTTGTTGATTGGATAAGTAAACATGTTAGGATGCTACGTGTGTTAGTATCTCGTGATTGTTGTTTAAAGGGGTCATTCTTGCTGTGCTTACGTTGCTAACCAGTAAGTCCGTTGTACTATTATTATATCACCTACCCCCTTGACTTGTTATACCGAGGGCTTGCCACCCTTGATGCGGGTCTATACGGCCTATGCGGTCTGTGAGACTATGCGGAGCAGCGGTATGCTCCAGGATTGATCATTCCGGGTGTTTAGCCCGACGGGATGCCCTATGCGGTCCACGGACTATGCGGTCTTTTGAGACTATGCGGGTGCGGAGTCCAGCGGATACCGGGGTTAATTTGCCCCGACGCGAGGTATACCTCGGTGATGCAGGACCATGATTCGAGAATACCTCATGCGGTGCGTGTGTGACCTATGCGGAGTGCGGTAAGTTCCAGAATAGACGCGCACATTGATCTGCGGGCGAGTGGCGGCTTCGATCATGTGGTGCGATGCAGAACGACCTCGTGATCTGCTTTTATAGCATTGTTGGTGCGTGGGTTTTAGTAGTCGGCTATGCCTTCGTAGTTACCGTGCGGTTTTATTATGACACAGTGGGACCCGTGTTTATGTATATTCCTTGGTGCTTTTATATCATGGATCGCCGGTGAGGAAGGTATTCCAGGCATGATTGATGTTGTGGGCGTGAGACCCATTGTTATACTTGAGTAATGACTTAGGCGTGAGTCACGACTTGACATGATCGCTTTATTGTGAGCGTAGTTTGGTTATCATACTGTCTCCCGCTTTATATAGACTACTATGATTTCATTTACGTATTTTTGATTTCACATACTTGGTACTGTTATCGACCTCCTTCGGGGCTGCGTTCATGCCGCAGTAGAGTACATCAATGTTGATCCTCGCCATGTGGTCATGAGCGCTTTGGGAAGCTCCGTTTCTCGGATGCTTATCGGTGGTATAGTCCCCGTCGTTGTAGGTACTTACATTCAGGGTATGGCGGCCCACTGTCCGCCATTGTTGTCATATCATTCTTAGAGGTGCAGAAATCGTTGTGGGCAGAGTTGTAGAAAGGGATGTAACTGTTCAAATTGTTATTCATATATATACTGAAGGTAACCGTTTTGGTTAGCATGTCTTCTTATTTCACTGTCTTACTACATTGGTTTCATGTATTGTCTTTATATTCCGCTGATTTCTCTGATGTATGACTACTGGGGTGCCCGGGTAAGGCACCAGTCACGGGCCCCGGTTCGGGTCGTGACAATCTTAGAGGTCTGTAGCACTGTTGTGGGCAGGGTTGTAAGGATTGTAACTGTTCAAAGGTCGATATATATATAATGATGAAAGGCAACTGTTTTGGTTGGCCTATTTTCTTTCATCTTGATCTATATCTATTTATATGTTTAAGTTTTCATTTCCGCTGGTTTTCTCTGATATTGTATCACTAGGGTGCCCGGGGTAAGGCACCAGTCACGGGCCCGGGTTCGGGTCGTGACAGAATTGAACTGTAATAGAAGGATATTACAGAAAAGACTTGAACTGAAATCACATCAGAAGAATATTAATGTAGAAGTTGATAGACTTATATAACCTTTATAGGTTGAATGTTCTGCGAGTAGCATGTACTACTTGAAAGGTGGACAAGGCTAGCCGGGTTTTAGCCGTGGAGCATTTTGCTAATAGTCGATAATCGTCGCGAGGTATGTGATTCTTCCTATCCTTTTGAGCATGATATTTTAAAAAGAATATATATATAGTACGGTAGACGTACGTGTGTTAACTGAACGTAGTTTTACGGCAATGTCTTTTGACTTAAGCCTGAATAATAAGAAATCTTGAAGTATTTCAAAAGAATTAAGAAACCTTTTTGAAAGAAGAGTAATGCTTGGTTTTAAAAGCTTAAGAGTTATACTAGCTTTAAGGGAAGTTAGGTATAACGACTTAAGAGAGATAAAAAGAATGATTTATTAATTTTAGAAGTTAAGAGACTTGATCTTAAAAGATAAGAGACTTGACTTAAATGAATTAATATGAATTTTGTGTGAAACCTCATTCGTGAGTAATGAGTACTTGGTTTTTAAAAGGGAATAATGTTTTACTGATTTCGGAAATCAGAATAAGTATCGAACAAACCACTGCAGCGTTAATAAAGGGAAATGTTTTGACTAATTAAGTATTATTAAAACCAGTAGAAACCTCCATCTGCATAGAAGCTAAGATGAGACAAAATGATATTACATTTCCTAGATCATGGCTGCATTAATAATATTGTTATGAACAAGAATAACCTACTCACACATAAGTCATATGTTTCTCAAATGGTTTTAAAAGAGAATTATATTATCAAGTGATTAAGACTACGAACTACGAAACCTTTCGAAAATGAGAAACTTGAGCATTTGAAATTAGGCAAACTTGAACGTTTGGAAAATAATGTTGTTACTTGATTTTACAAAAGGAAGTGTTTTGGTTTACTTAAAAAGATAGTCACTCTATTTTAATACTACGGGTATTGTGTGACTTTTGTGAAAGAAACAGATCTTTTAAAGAGTTAATGTATGAAGTACTTTGGGGATAAAAATCCGAACTTGTTAACATAAAGTAGAAAGTACCTTGTGTGAATAACTTGATTGTGTTGGTTTGTGATAGCCTTGTAATACTTTCTTATTGGTTTGATAAGTAAACATGTTAGGATGCTACGTGTGTTAGTATCTTGTGATGTTTGTGTAAAGGGGTTTCCCTTGATTGCGCTTATGTTGTTTAACGATCAGCCGTTATGTTGGTATTGTACCACTCACCCTTGACATGATCCCGGGGGTTAAGCTGCCCTCCGATGCGGGGTAGACTCAGGCGGTCTGGGACCATGATTCGAGAATACCTCATGCGGGTCCAGGGGACCTATGCGGAGCTACGAGAGTTCCAGGTTAGTGTGCGGCCTTTGTGGTCATGCGGTCTATGTGGCCATGCGGACTGCGAGTCCAGGACGATGCCGAGGAGTAGCTACCCTCGATGCGGGGAATACCTCATGCGGGCCTATGTGAGTGGCCTATGCGGAGCTGCGGGAAGTTCCAGGACTAGACGCGCACATTAGATACTGCGGGCGAGTGGCGGCCGATCATGTGGCGGTCAGACAGATCTTGATACGCTTTATGACCTTGTTGGTACTGCGTGGGTTTTAGTAGTCGGCTATGCCTTCGTATTTACCGCACGGTTTTATTATGACACAGTGGGACCCGTGTTCATGTATTCCTTGGTGCTTTTATATCATAGATCGCCGTGATGAGGAAGGTATTCCACGGGTATGATTGATGTTGTGGGCGTGAGACCGATAGTTATATTTGAGTGATGACTTTGAGGCGTGAGTCACGACTTGACATATTCGCTTATTTATTGGGAACCGTAGTTTGGTTCTCACACCTGACTCCTGCTTTATATAGACTACTATGATTTCATTTACTGATATTTTCGATTTCACATACTTGGTACTGTTATCGACCTCCTTCGGGGCTGCGTTCATGCCAGTGGTAGAGGTACACCGTTGTTGATCCTCGCTCATGGGTCACGATTGCGTTTGGGAAGCTCCGTTTCTCCGGAGGCTTATCTTGGGTATATTCCCCGGTCGTTGTAGGTACTTACATTCAGGGGTATGGCGGGGCCCTGTCCCGCCATTGTTGTTATATCATTCTTAGAGTGCATGAATCTTGTTGTGGCGAGTTGTAAAAGGGATGTAACTGTTCTAGTTGTTATATATATATGCCGCAAGGCAAGTTTTCTCAGATGAACTGTTTTTATTTCATGTCTTGTTTTATATTCCGCTGATTACTCTGATGTATGTCTACTTGGGTGCCCGGGGTAAGGCACCAATCACGGGCCCGGGTTCGGGTCGTGACAGTCAACCTGAACTCCAAGTGTCGACGCCGACTATCCGCACGCATCTGACTCGAGCCGCCAATAACCTCTTACGGATAAGCTCCACTTATCCACATCCCGGATCAAGTATGGACCAACTATCTGAACCTTGCCAACATCGAACCAATCGACCGGCAACCTACACTTCCGCCCATACAAGGCTTCATAAGGCGACCTCCGAATACTGAAATGGTAGCTATAGTGATACTCACTCAACAAGAGGCACATAATCCTTGCTGCTACCCCTGAAATCAAAAACACCGGCCCGAGGGTGAATGCAATACTGGGACTCACCTGAGTTCCTAACCCGCCTGGTAAAACCTCCCGAAAAAGAAATAGCCATAAAGCGGCTCCACGCCGCCATAAAATAAAAGTAGGAACCCCGTGCAGCCTTAAAACCTTCCTGATATACAACATCATGCATAACCCTCCGCCGAGTAAACAGTCCTGACTGAAAGACAAGATGGGCTGATCTCATCGGCCCGGCTACTGGTCGAATGCATCCACGAACTCGTACGATGGTTACCTAAACTTGGGCCTAACACCCTCGTGACCCTATCATCTAGCGGGACCACCTCAAACTGACCCCACCACATTCCGGGCTACGGGTTGACTCGCGATATGGCCTCAACCCGACCCACTTCGTACTAAACTCTCGTTCCTCGATCCGGAACAATCTTACCAATTCACGTCATGAAAGCTACCACTTCCATCTCACACTACCCATGGAATTATCCCACAATATATATTACGCATACCAAGTACTTCGACAAAGACCAACCGTAAAATCATCCACTCAAGACGGCCTTGCATCCAAGGTCCCAACTGTTATAAATTCTAAGGCTCACCATTTTCTCGTCCCCAGACTTACCCTCTCAACTACCCATGTTTCCTAATCCACGCCTAACACAATGCTATCCGTACATAGCACTCCACATGTATCTACCATAACGACTTAGACCGGTCTCTTAAGGGCTGAAGATATCTCTGTAACTACTGCCTCACTTTCCCTTTGCCGCCAAATCAAAACACCTTTCTGCTGGCGCATAACTCTGAAGGTGATGAACCACCACCGATCCGAAAGTGAGTCTCAACATCCGTGCTACCTCTGGTCGGACAAGCTCTCACCAAATGGCCCTGCTGGCCGCAAGCATAACAATCTCCCAAACTAGCACGACACCCTGAGGATCATCCTCAGCTCTCCATCCATAGAACTCTGGCGAACAGTAACTCAAGAAATCCCGAAGTCTTAGACTATTGGATCCAGGGTGAACCACTGGTACTGCCGGAACCACCGGCTCCCGTCCGTCCTCATTTCCAGCCACCAGACTAGCTAGTAACTGGGCCATCTCCTTGTAACTCATATCCTTTGTTCCTGGCCGTGGGACTAGAGGCTCAGGTATCGTGGTCTCAGTAGCTACTGCTACTGCTCTAAACCCTCCTGGGGCTAGCGGCGTCGCAGAACTCCCCGAATGAATCGCTGTCTCCGATAATGACTGGGCCATGCCCTGGTAACCTTCTGTGCTCTACTCGCAGCTCCCCCTGCTGCCTTGCCCTTCTGGGCTCTGGTTGCCTTGCGTAGAGGCAATACGGGTGAAAAGAATACGTCAGAGGGAGTCCAACTTATAACACAGCTCTAAGGCACGATCTCAGAGTGAGAAGAATAGAAACCAATCCTAAATATCCTGCAGCCTCCTGATTATAGATGTGGTGCACAACACACCGATAATCAAGACTA
Organism: Przewalskia tangutica; assembly: GCA_029844215.1. Classification (NCBI taxonomy): domain Eukaryota; kingdom Viridiplantae; phylum Streptophyta; class Magnoliopsida; order Solanales; family Solanaceae; genus Przewalskia; species Przewalskia tangutica. The sequence continues at coordinate 96,222,084 of CM056721.1, forward strand.
CTCTAGACACGCTGCAGCAGACACTTTCCGAGATTAATCGCTCACGATACCACTTTTGTCACGACCCGATCCCGGGCCCGTGACTGGTGCCTTACCCCGGGCACCCTAGTGATACAACATCAGAGAAAAACCAGCGGAAATAAAACATACAGATATGAAACAAGAGATATGATAATAAAACAGGCTAACCAAAACGGTTGCCTTTGCATATATATAGAAATTGAACAGTTACATCCTTTACAACCCCGCCACAAGATTACTACAGACCTAAGAATGTAACAACAACTATGACGGGACAGGGCCGCCATACCCCTGAATGTACAAGAACCTACAACTCAGGGAAACATACCAAAAGATAAGCCTCCGGAGAAACGGAGCTTCCCAATACGCTGAACGTGATCCATGGTGAGGATCAACAACGATGTACCTACCTGCGGCATGAACGCAGCCCGAAGAGTCGATCTAACATGTACCAAGTATGTGAATCGGAAAATCACGTAAATGAAATCATAACAATTTATATAAAACAGAGACATGTATGATAATCAAACTACGATTTACAACATAAAAGTAGTCATGTCAAGCGGGGACTCACTCCTCAAAGTCATCCTCATGCGTGGAACTCGTTCTCACCGCCGGCGATCTAGGTATAAATCTTATGATAATTATAACATGTCTCGGCCCATCCCATGGGACTCGAGGTGGAATCGTGTGGAATACATGTCTCGGCCCATCTCATGGGACTCGATGAAGAATCGTATGGAATACATGTCTCGGCCCATCTCATGGGACTCGATAAGAATCGTATGGAATACATGTCTCGGCCCATCTCATGGGACTCGATAAGAATCGTATGGAATACATATCTCGGCCCATCTCATGGGACTCGATAAGAATCGTATGGAATACATGTCTCGGCCCATCTCATGGGACTCGATAAGAATCGTATGGAATACATGTCTCGGCCCATCTCATGGGACTCGATAAGAATCGTATGGAATACATGTCTCGGCCCATCTCATGGGACTCGATAAGAATCGTATGGAATACATGTCTCGGCCCATCTCATGGGACTCGATATAGAATCGGGTGAAATACATTCCCGGTCCATCCCATGGACTCGGTATAGAATCGGGTGAAATACATTCCCGGTCCATCCCATGGACTCGGTATCGTGTGGAATACATTCCCGGTCCATCCCATGGACTCGGTATCAAATCGGCCATAACATTTAAACTCTCTTTTAAGACAGATTAAGATAATACCATACTTTCCTTTTTTTAAATCAAGTAGCAACATTCTTTTCAAAAAGTTCAAGTTTGCCTAATTTCAAATACTCAAGTCTCTCATTTTCGAAAGGTTTCGTAGTTCATAGTCTTAATCACTTAATAACATAATTCTCTTTTAAAACAATTTGAGTAACATATGCCTTATGTGTGAGTAGGTTATTCTTGTTTATAACAATCTTATTAAAGCAGCCATGATCTAGGAAATGTAATACAATTTTGTCTTATCTTAGCTTCTATGCAGATGGAGGTTTCTACTGGTTTTAATATAATTAATTATTTGTCAATACATTTTCCTTTATTAACGCTGCAGTGGTTCGTTCGATACTTATTCTCATTTCCGAAATCAGTAAAACATTATTCTTTAAAAAACCAAGTACTCATTACTCACGAATGAGGTTTCACACTTTTTAACAAAATTCATATCAATTCAATTAAGTCAAGTCTCTTATCTTTTAAGATCAAGTCTCTTAACTTCTAAAATCAATAAACCATTCTTTTACCTACATAAAGTCGTTATAACTAACTTCCCATAAAGCTATTATAACATTTTATGTTTTAAACCAACCAAAACTCATTTAGCACGTATCGCCTAACGTACTACATAGTTTACAAAACATCATGCTAGAAAGGATAGGAAGAGGTTCACATACCTCGCGACGATTATCGACAATTAGCAAATCGCTCCAAAGTACTGTAACCCTGCTAGCCTTTTCCACCCTTCAAGTAGAATACGCTACTCGTAGTACTTCAACCTATACAGGCCACAAAACGTCTATCAACCTCTAGATCTCATCGTAGAATAATTCTAGATACAAGATTCCTTATTCTACGGAAAATTCGCAAGACTCCCCGCAACCACATAAATCTCCTCTCTAACGAGGCTGCAACCAAACCAACGATCCTGGGGGGTTACACGCCTAACGGACGTGTACAATTCTACTCACAATAATACTACAAGTCTCAGTAAATACAAATCCTATGTAAATCTGATTCAATTCTTTATAAACATCCTTCCAATATATCTTATACTCAATTCTAAATTACTACAATATGTAATATCCAATTACAATAGAGGGACATAGATCATTACCTCGATAAGCCCAAAATTATCCAAGATTATAAGTCGATCCTGAGCAACGCTTAGCTCCAATTCCTTATGCTCCAACCGCTCACGAGCAACCCTTAGAAGTTTCTAAACAACTTCTCTTCAAGATCCAACTCCAAAAAGTGAAGAACACTTAGGCTAAAACTATGGCAAGTTTCGGCCAAGGTAAGGTTTCTAGGCTAGGGGTGTGAAATATTTCCAACTCATGGTACACAATCTTCCTAACACTCTAAGGAAGAACACTTAAAACTTTAAGAATTTTTGGACAACTTTAGCTCACAATTTCAGCCCATGGCCGAGAGCTCACAAGGAAAGGGGAGGGAATTTTTCAAGACTTGGAAACTCTCTAAGTGTGGATGAAGAAGTATTGCATTAAGGGGGGTATTTATAGAGAAAACAATGGGCAAGATCTAGGCAAGTGTATGGTGAAGATTGGGTCCAAGTGTGTGGGTAATTTGCCTACCAAATGTCCACCACAAAAATGGGACAAGTGGCTTGCCACTTGTCCCCCAAAAAAAACGTCCAAGTGTCCATGTGGTCCCCCTAATTTTTCGGCCAATGAGTCACATGGGGGTGCCATGTGTCGCCCCCCCTACTCGTCCAAAATATTTCATCTTCCGAAAAATATCCGCAATGCCAAAAATCCAAAAATAAAGTGGGCCCCACAAAACCGTAAATTCTCCCGTGGGCCCCACGTGACCAATTTCGGAAATAAAATTCCATAATTCTCAAATATTCCAAAAAGTCCGAATACCAAATCTGGGAATCCAATTCCCATTAATGAACATTTTTCCTTCTCAAAATTCGGATACTTTTCCGTCGAAAAATCACATATTTCTTCCTTTCCAATTTTAATGTCGTATTCTCGTACGTACGTCCCATATACATACTCTGGAACTACGGGGTGTAACATGATGATAACCAGACCGCAGGTCTATCTTGGAGAAACACCTCGTACCCTGCAACTGGTCAAACAAATCATCAATCCTGGGGAGGGGGTACCTATTCTTGATGGTTACCTTATTCACCGTCGTAATCAACACACATACGCGGCGTCCATTTCTTCTTCTTCACAAACAAAACCGCGCTCCCGTGGAGAAACACTAGGCTCGATAAAGCCTTTTCCAAAGAAATCTTTGGTGGTCCTTCACTCCTCAACTCGAGATGCCATCAGTATGGCGGAATGGAAATAGGTCGAGTGTCCGCAACGTGTCAATACAAAACTCAATCTCCTCTCAGGAGGATACCCGTAAGATCGTGCGAAACACATCCGAAACTCCTAACCAGCACCGATCAAGAATCGCACTCGCACGTATCAAATACCGAACGGATGATAGATGTACCGCTTCGCACCATCTTTCTAGCCTTGAGGTAAGAAATAAACCTACCTCTCGGCGGCGTGTGTTGCCCTTCCACTCGATAATCGGCTCGCCAGAAGCTGGAACCGAACCAACCTGTCCCTACAGTCAACGTTGTCATAACAAGAAGTCAACCAGTCCATACCCATAATGACATCAAAATCTGTCATCTCCAACTCTATCAAGTCTGCAAGGGTCCGACGACTGTAAATAAACACCGGACAACCTCTATACACCCGCTCAGCTAACACCGAATCACCCACTGGCGTAGCTACCTCAAAAGGCTCTATCGACACCGGCTCTATCCCGATTCTACCCGCAATAAGAGGGGACACATAGGACAAGGTAGAACCTGGATATATCAAAGCATAAACGTCACATCATGAAATCAATAATGTACCTGTGACAACGTCAGGGGAAGCCTCCTGATCCTGGCGGCTGGCTAATGAATATATGCAGTTCTGTGGACCGCTAGAACTGGAACCACCACCATGACCTCTACCGCGGCCTGCCGTCGTGAGTACCACGCCTCGGGCGCGCATAACCTGAAGAAGAGGAAGACCCGGCCAGCGATCACGCCGGCTGACCGTACCACCCATGCCGCCTCTAGACGGACAATCTCTCCTCAAATGGCCCTGCTGGCCACAAGAGTAACAAGCTCCCGGGGCCATGCGACACTCGCCCTGGTGAGACCTACCGCATCGAGCACACTGAGATGTGGGTGGTCTCGATCGGTGATGGTTTCTGCCTCCCTGAAACCCCGAAGTCCTGGAGCCCTGACCTGCTCCTGAATGACCTGGCTGATCAGACCTCCTGCCAGAAAACCGTGAAGGAGCACTCTGTGCTGGCTGGAATGTGGACCTAGTCTGCCGAGGCCGCCCGCCTCAGCGCATCTGAGACCTGTTGTCCCGGCCTCTTGGGTGGCTCGAGTCAATCGATCCTCTCTCTCTATTCTCTATCCCTGCGCATACGCTGCATCCAGCAATGTCCATACGGTGAAGAGAGCCACCCAAGCATTCGGTAATCATATGATGGTGTAGCCCATCACATAACGATGAACTCTATCCTCCATGTTCTACAATGGTGTGCGCGTACTGGCCAAAGAGTCAAACTCCAGGTTGTACTCCCTGATAGTCCTCCCGTTCTGCCTCAAGGTCAAGAATCTATCTACCCGGGCTCTCCTCATCTCAGGAGGCAAAAAGTGATCCATGAAGGCCTCTGTGAACTCCTCCCAAACGGCTAGAAGAGCATCCTCACCTCTCGACAGCTCCACGACTCAAACCAAGGCACGCAATATCGCGTAACGGTAAGAGGCTAGCATAACTCTGTCTCTGAAGCCCTAAGAACTCGCATAGTCATTTGTGCCGAATGAACTCCTGCGGATCCTCCTCAGACCTCGAACCATAAAACTCGGGTGGATGACAACCCAGAAAATCCCGAATCCACAAACTGTCGGCTCTAGGGTTAGCTACCTGCTCCTGTCGGCGCTTCCCTGCTACTATGTTGGTCAATAACCGGATCTTCTCCCCATAGTCTCTATACTCAGCACACAGGCTGCGGGGCTGGAGGCTCGGCACGGAACCTCTGGAGCTCTGCGCCCTCGGCTCCACTATCTGCCGCGGCGTGGTGAACTCGCCGACCGCCTCTACCTCGTGCATAGTCGTGCTCGAGTCCGAGTAACCCTCTGAGTCGCTAGCGACTCCTGCCGCTTTGCCCTTGCCCCGGGCCTGGCCTTCCGTGGAGGCATAATTGTTTCATAAGAATAGGTCGGAGAGGATTCAACATAATAAGACGACTCTCTTGCGATCTCGGAGAGAAGAATGAAACCAATCCTAAATGTCCTGCGACCTCACGATTATAGATGTGGTGCACAACACACCGATAATCAAGACTACTAGACACGATGCAGTAGACACTTTCCGAGGACTAACCGCTCGATACCACTTTTGTCACGACCGACCGGGCGCGCGCAGTGCCCTACCTGGGCACCCCGTTCAGGTATACATCAGAGAATAGCAGCGGAACATACACAACATACAACATGTTTAGACAATAATATCACAGGCTAGCCGATAAGGCCGCCTTCCATAAAATATGCATAATCAAAGCAAAACTGTACAACTCGGTTCTTACAGCCCCAAACCACAACATGTGACTACAGACCTCTAGGAATAACAAATGTGGCGGGACAGGGCCCCGCCATACCCCTGAATGTACATAAATCTACAACATCAGGGAAAGACTGTACCAAAAAGACAAGCCTCCGGAGAAATGGAGCTTCTGATGTCTGATAAGTGATCCTAAGAATGAGGATCCACCACCTGCTTACCCCTACCTGCGGCATGAACGCATCCCCCGAGGAAGGGGGTCAGTACACAATATGTACCAAGTATGTAAAACTGGAAAAATACTGTAATTACATCATAAGTTTAAAACAAAGCCGGAGACATGTATGATAATAAAATTACAGTACACAGTGCCTTACTAACAATGAGAGTAACTAAGAGTATACGTATAATATAAAAATAGGAAGCTCACGATCAAAGCAGGACCATCCGCCCGCAGTATCATTAAGCAATCCTACTCCTGGGACTATTTCACCCGCATAGGTCGTGTGGACCCGCATAAGGTATTCCTCACATAGGTTGTACCCGCCCGCATGGGACTATTTCACCCGCATAAGCCCATAAGGACTCGCATGAGGTATTCCTCGCATCATGGGTAGCAAATCCACAGAAAACATGTGGTATAACGTCTTGGGGGTTCACCCTTCATTTATACTCTTACCCTGAAGCAGGTGGTATAACGTCTTGGGGATTTACCCCTCATTTATACTCTTACCCTGGAGAAGGTGGTATAACGTCTTGGGGGTTTACCCCTCATTTATACTCTTACCCTATCTCAACCGGCCATCATACATAACATAAGCCCTACCGGCTTATCATACATAACATAAGCACTACCGGCTTATTATACAATAAATAAGCAAGTTAAGAAATCCCCCTAACTTCTTATTAGCCTTATTCATATACACTCTCATTTTAGTTTACTTAAGGCACTAGCATATCTCTTATAAAAATCTGGGAATTTAACCCAAGTACTACATACTTCCACTCTTTAAAAAAAATGACTCTTTTTCGTATAAAACTTCCAAGATACTATTAACCGTAGTATCAAGTCAAAATTACTTTTCAAGACAAGTCACAATACCTTTAGAAATAAAGTTAGGTTTCTAAATCAAGTGACTCCTTTTCTTATAAAACCTTAGGCAATTGATGCCTTAAAATCAAATTGCCTTTCATTAAATCAAGTCATTTATCTTTCCATAAAGCTAATATAACCAACTTCCCATAAAGTCGTTATAATCACTTTATACCTTAGCCAAATACAATTTCCTATCCAAGGGACTTATACGTTTAAAACGAAACAAGTATCACATACTTTAAAACTCTTCAAGTCCCTTAACTTTAATAAAACTTAAGACATCCTTAATACTTTCAAAGAAGTGAGTTAATCTCCTAACTCACCCGACTTGGCTATTCATAAAACTAGTAAAGGATATCAAGGTCTTGTACGTCTACCGTACTATATACGTGCAACTAGTCATGCACAAAAGATAGGAAAGTTCTACATACCTCTTCGGGTCAATCCACTTGCTAAGTACAATATCCCACCCGTAGTATGTCAACCTATAATGTCCACAATACGTCTATTAACGTCTCACTTCAAACGTAGAATATTATAAGTGTAAAGTCTCTAAATTCTACGGAAAATCGGACAACACCTTCTTTGTTTCTACATACTTTGCCACCTTTTTCAAGGCCGAATACAATAACCAAACACGCCACATTTAAGGCCCAATCAATGCAATTAACAATAGGGGATTACACGCCTACTAGACGTGTAAAATTCCGCCCCACAAACGATATCAAACTAATACAACTATTAGGCCAATTCGGCAACTTGAGGTACTATAACATCAATTCTTATCCAATTTCCATTCAATCCAAGTTGTTAGCATAACATGATATCAAGTCGCAATTGATTATAACTACTATAATCTTCAAGTAAGTAACATGCGACGATTCTAATAAACGACCAAATTGTAATCCAACTTCACATGGCTTAAATGACATTTCGGATTTAAGGCTACAATCAATCCATAATACTTATAAAACTTCAACACATATACTTCATGCTAGCAAACATGTAAGGCTAACAACAATATATACTCTTGTAACACCTAAGAGCCAAGATTATTACCTCAACGATTCTTAGTCCAACTCCAATTACGAAGTCGCTCCTTAGCAACTTAGAGCCTCTTCTAGACACTTCAATCTGCTACTTGAGACCCTTAGAACAACACCAACAAATTTCCTTCAATCTTCCAAACAAAACCTAGAAAAGCAACTAGGTTTTCACCTTGCGACTAATACGAAAACTATCTTTTTCCGGGATTTTTCTATTGAGATACACTTACAATACACTCATGAACCTTGGTTTAAAGTGTGGAGCTTAATGGACAAGAAACAAATTTTTTTCTTTTCAAATGGGCATGAACCCGAGAGCAACTATTGGGGTTCTTGAAATTCTTGAATTTTTTTCTAAGTGTTGGACTTAGTCTTGCTACTAGTACTACTATATAGCACAATGGAGGGTCAAGATGGGTACATATGTGAGGCTTGGATGAGTTTCAATTAAAATATCAAGACTTGTGGACCCTTTGACTAAGTCAATTTTCTCAAGCTCACTACTTGCAAGACTTGTCATCTTAAGACTATGGTCAATGACCATTTTGTCCATGTCCCATTTCATCCAAGGCAACCATAAGGGGGGTTACACGTGTCGCCCTCCCATTCGTCACAATATTCGTTTCCCGACAATTTCATAATTCCGATAAATTTTTACAAGTCTCAATCTTAACATTAGGAATTCTCACGTACGTTCTTAAAACATGTCCTGTAAATACGGGGTGTAACAAATGTAAACAAAGAAATGACTTGAAATAAGGAAGGACAATTTGATTTAAAGGCATCAATTGCTTGAAGTGTTAAAGTAAGGGTCACTTGATTTAGAAGCCTAGAAATGTATTTCTAAAAATGTAGTGACTTGTTTGAAATGTAGACATGCCTTGATACTACGGGTGTTAGTATCTTGGGTTTTATATGAAAATGAGTCTTTTGAAAAGAATGGAAGTACGTAGTACTTTGGGTTAAATTCCCGGATTTCTAAGTAATACGAAAGTGCCTTGAGTTTATAAAATGAGATTCATCTTTGTATGATAATGAAAGTATAAAGATTTTATGAACTTGCCTATGCTTGCTTGTGATAGCCTTTGAGTGCAAGTATTATATTTTTACGCTGCCGTGACTCTCAGTTGGAGGGTCGGCTGTGTTATACCCCGTACTTCCAGAGTATGTACGTGAGGGCGTACGTACAAAAGTTTAGCCTTGAAGTTAGGCATTGGACGAAAAACTTGTGCACAACTCACTAAAAGAATCGTTTTCCGACGAAACGTTTTACAAAACTTGCGAAGGGAAAATTCCGGCTATGTCATTTATTATTTTTGCGGATTTTTCCGAGAGACGAAACATTTTGGACCAACGAGAGGGCGACACTTGTCACCCTCTAGTTGGCGGACAGCGTCCATTTGGACGAAATGGATGGCTTGTTTTGTCAAGGAGTTGGTAGGATATTTTTGTGTAGTAGATGGATAAGGACACTTGCCTAAATCCTCACCTTACACTTGCCTAGCACTTGGCTTCATCTTGGCCATTGGTTGGCCATTGGTTGGCCTATAAATACTCCCCTAACTTGAAGGTTTTTCTTCATCCACAAATTATCTTCCAAGTCTCAAAACTCCCTCCCCTCTCTTGTTGTATCTCGTCCAAACACCCTCTCCCCCTCTAGCCGAGTGGCGTGGCCGAAAGTCCCCCCCCCTTGGTAGAAGTTGTCTTCCAAGTTTAGTCACTATTCCAAAATACCCTAGCCCAAATCCCTTATAGTATTTAAGTAGAAGTTGTGTAGAACTTCTAAGGGCTTCTTAGAGCTATCAGAGTGTGCAAATTAGGAGCTAAACCTTGCTCAGGATCGACATTTATACTTGGATAATTTTGGGCTTATCGAGGTAAATACTCTTGTCCTTCTATTGTAATTGGATATTACATTTAAGAATAGTATAGACTTGAGTATAAGATATAGAAGGATATTAAAGAATAGAATTGGTGTAATCACTGTGAGAAGAATAATAAAGAAGATAGGACTGTATTCACAGTAGACTTGTATAATTACCGGGTAGGGAAGTGCTGCCCGATTTTCCGTAGAATAGCGAACCCTCTGTTTAGAATGTCCAACAGAGTAGTCTAGACATTGATAGATGTATTTGACTATTATAGGCTGATACTCTGCGCGCGGCATATTCGACTTGGCAGGTGGATTTCGCCGAGAAGGTATGTGATTCTTCCTATACTCTTGAGCATGATATTTTAAAATATATATATAGTACGGTAGACGTACATGTGTTAACTGAATAATAATTACGGCAATGTCTTTTGACTTAAGCCCGAATAATACTTACGGCAATGTCTTTTGACTTAAGCCTGAATAATAAGAATCTTGAAGCATTTCAAAAGAATACTGAATCATTTTTAACAGAAGAGAAATATTTGGTTTTTAAACAAAAAGCTTAAGAGTTATACTAGCTTTATGGGAAGTTAGGTATAACAACTTAAGAAAGATAAAAGGAACTGTTTACTTATTTGATTATAAAAACCTTGTATTGATTTCTGTAAGGTGTAGTAAGATTGTTTGAAAAGTAGACATATTATGATGCTACGTGTGTTAGTGTCTTGTGATGTTGTGAAAGGGGGTCATTCTTGTTGTGCTTACGTTGCTAAACGGTAAGTCAGTTATCTTATTACTATATCACCTACCCTCGACTTGTTATACCGAGGGCTTGCCACCCTTGATGCGGTCTATACGGCTATGCGATCTATGTGACTATGCGAGTCGCGGAGTTCGAGGATTGATCATTCCGGTGTTTTATCCCGACGGGGATGCCTATGCGGTCTGTGTGACTACGCGGTCTATGAGACTATGCGGTGCGGGAGTCGGGGAGTGCAGGGGTTAGCTACCCCGTCACGAGAAATACCTCATGCGGGTCTGTGTGTGACCTATGCGGACTGCGGGAAGTCCAGGACTAGGCACGCATAATGATACTATGGGCGATTGGCCTTGCTTCGATCATTCGCGACCTAGGAAAGACCAATTACGTTATATCTATTTTGATCTTGTTTATGTTGTGGCACTACGTGCAGTTAAACTGGTTGTATTTGCAAATGGTTTTAAATACTTTGATTTTACTTGCTACGATTTCACATACTTAGTACTGTTGTGCGACCTCCTTGAAGTGCGTTCATGCCGCAGGTAAGGGCAAGCAGGTGCTAGATCCACATCCTTAGGATCTTTTTGCTTTGGTGTCAGGAGCTCCATCTTCTCCGGAGGCTCGACGTTTGGGTATGATCTCCCTGTTGTTGTATATAGTTTTGTACATTCAGGGTATGGCGGGGCCCTGTCCCGCCATAGTTGTTTATCTTCTTAAGTGCGTAGTCCTATTATGCGGTTGGAATGTAATCGCTAAACTATGTTTATATATTTATGCGAAAAGCGACATTTTCTCATAAAACTGTGTCTCATTTTACAACTGTTTCATGTCTTGTTTTTATATTCCGCTGATTACTCTGATGTATGACTACTTAGGTGCCCGGGTAAGGCACCAGTCACGGGCCCCGGAACGGGTCGTGACAAAAGTGGTATCAGAGCAGTTAATCCTCGGAAAGTGTCTACAGACCGTATCTAGTAGAGTCTTGATTATCGGTGTGTTGTGCACCACCAATAATCGGAGGCTATAGGATATTTAGGATTGGTTTCCATTCTTCTCACTCGAGATCGTGCCTTAGAGGCGTGTTATAAGTTGGACCTCTAACGTATTCCTTTTAGAATGATTATGCCTCCACGTAAGGCAACCGGGCGAGAAGGGCAAGGCGTAGGAGGCGCTAGTAGGACACCGAGAGTCATGAGGCACAGGCCCGATTCTTGCCGAGCGATACCTCAGACGGCGAGTTCCATGACGCCGCCGGACCCAGCAGAGACCACAGTACCCGCCCCTCCAGTCCCACAGCCTGGGGCAGAGGAGTTAGGGTACAAGGAGATCTTGACTATTGGCGGGATCGTGGCGAACATGAGGACAGTGGATCTGTGATTCGATTCCGGCCCAGTAGTACCCGTGGTTCACCCGAGGGCATATAGTTTGAGGCTACGAGATTTCCTGAGTTGTAGCCGCGAGTTTCTGGTCGAGGGAGGATGATCCGCAGGAGTTCATCCGTCGATTCTGAGGATTATGAGGGTGATCGGGGCTTGGAGACCGAGTCGGTGATCTTCGGTTCGCGGGTGCGTGATACGCGATCGATTGGTTTGATTCGTGGCGTTATCCGGGAGAGCACGCGTCCCGCCTACGCAGGATGAGTTCTCGGAGGCTTTCAAGACTCACTTCTTGCCTCCACGGATGAGGAGGGCGGGCCGACAATTTTTATTCACGAGGCGAGAGGACGCCGCGATTAGGAGTACAATGTCGAGTTCGATTCTTTGGCTCGATATGTCCTGCATTGGTAGCGGATATGGAGGGCGGTGCATCGCTACGTCAGGGCTAGATGATTATATGGCCGAAGTCTTGTGCGGGTGTGGCCGCCCGGTGAGCATGGACATTACCGCATCTGAGCTCATGCACTTGGATGCGAGGCGTAGAGGCCGATGGGTCGGCGATTATCGACGAAGAAGGCCAAGGCGGCGGTTCTTTTGGTAGTTCTCGGGTGGGCGGCCTCGGTGATCTAGATTTGCACCCGGCCATCGAGCACTCCGCATCATTGTCGATCTGCGAGTATTCGGGGCGGTCGGGGCCCGGACTTGGATTTCGAGGTAGCAAGGGTGCTAACCGATCGAGTCCGCTCAATGTATCCGTTGTGGTAGATTCCATTCGAGTGTAGTACTACTCAGGAGCTTGCTATACTTGTGGCCAGCAGGTCATTTGCGAGAACTGTCCGGCCAGAAGCGTGGCAGTGGTAGGGCTCGGCCTACGAGTGCATTTGGGTTCTTCATCCCTTGATTTCGCCCGGGCGTGGTACTCATGGACCAGCGGTCGCGGAAGAGGTCGTGGCGCGGGTCGATTCTAGCGGTCCTCGAGAACCGCATTTATGCCTTGTCGGCCGGCGGGATCGTGAGGCCTCACCGATGTCGTCCGCAGTACCTTATCGCTTCGGATTCGATGTGTATGCCTTGATAGATCCGGGTTCTACTGTCTATATATCTCCCTTATGCTAGTAGGATAGGGATAGAGCACGAGTCCATAGACCACTTTCGAGGTGGCTACGCGATGGGTGATTCGGTGGTAGCTCGGCGGGTATATAGGGCTTGTCGGTGACCATATCTGATCGTCGGACCCTAGCGACTTGATAGAGTTGGATATGACCGATTTTGATGTGATCATGGGTATGGATTGGCTAGCTTCTTGCTACGCCCATGTAGCTGCAGGAGAGAGTAATGCGGTTCCAGTTTCTGAGGAGCCGGTTGTCGAGTGGGAGGAACATCGTATCGCGAGGGTAGGTTTATTTCCTACCTCGAGGCTAGGAAGACGGTGCGAAGAAGTACATCTACCATCTCGTTCGGGTGTTTGATCACGAGGCTGCGGTGCGATTTTCGATCGATTCGGTGAGTCGAGAGTTCCCAGGACGTGTTTCCGGCGACCTCGGTATCCTCCCGAGAGGAGATAGAGTTTTGTATTGATGTCTTTGCCGGACACTGCCTATTTCTATTCCGCCATACGAATGGCACTGCCGAGTTGAGAGAGTTGAAGGACCATTGCGAGATTTCTTTGGAGAAGGGCTTCATCAGCCTAGTGTTTCTCCCCAGGAGCGCGGTATTGTTCGTGAAGAAGAAGAAGGGCGGGGCCGCTGCGCATGTGTTGATCTGAGCGGTGAACAAGGTGACCATTAAACGAATACCCTTCCGGGATTGATGATTTTGTCACGACCGAACCGGGCGTGGGTGTCTACCGGGCACCTCAGTGATACAACATCAGAGTAATCAGCAGAATATAAAACCAAATACATGAAACAATGTAAAGAAGACACATGTTTATCTGAAGAAAAGTTGCCTTTCGGCATAATATAAAAACTTTAATCCGAGCGATTCATCATACAACTCGCCTGCAACAGTACTACAGACCTCTAGGAATGATACGGCAACAATGGCGGGACAGGGCCCCGCCATACCCCTGAATGTAAAAACCTACAACGACAGAGGACTATACCAAGATAAGCCTCCGGAGAAACGGAGCTTCCCAAACGCTGAACTGTGACCCTAAGAGCGAGGATCAACGACTGGCGTACCTTTACCTGCGGCATGAACGCAGCCCCCCGAAGGAGGTCAGTACAACAGGTACCAGGTATGTGAAACTGAAAATACTGTAAATGAAATCATAGTAGTCTACATAAAGCAGGAGACATGTATGATAACCAAAATACAGTTCACAATAATATAAGCAGTCATGTCAAGTCAGGGACTCACGCCCTCAAAATCATCACTCAAATATAACTATGGGTCTCACGCCCATAACATCAATCATGCCCATGGAATACCTTCCTCACTGCCGGCAGTCCATGATATAAAAGCACCAAGGAATACACAATAACACCAGGTCCCACCTGTGTCATAATAAAACCGTACGGGGTAAGTACGAAGGCATAGCCGACTACTAAAACCCACAGTACCAACAATGCTATAAAACTGTATCACGAGGTCTTTCTAGACCGCACCACATGATCGAAGCTGGCCACTCGCCCGCAGTATCAATGTGCGCGTCTATTCCTGGAACTTACCGCAGCTCCGCATAGGTCACACACCTGCGAACCGCATGGTATTCCTCGAATCATGGTCCTGCATCACGCTGAGTAGACCGCGTCGGAGGCGGCTTAACCCGGTATCCGCTGGACTCCCGCACCGCATAGTCTCAAAAGACCGCATAGTCCGTGGACCGCATAGCAACCCCGCGTCGGGCTAAACACCCGAATGATCAATCTCGAGCATACCGCCGCTCGCATAGTCTCGCGAACGCATAGGCCGTATAGACCCGCATCAAGGGTGGAAAGCCCTCGGTATAATAAGTCAAGGGGGTAGGTGATATAATAATAGTACAACAGACTTACCGGTTAGCAACGTAAGCACAGCAAGAATGACCCCCTTACACAACAATCACGAGATACTAACACACGTAGCATCCTAACATGTTTACTTATCAAATCAACAAGAAAGTATTACAAGGCTATCACAAACCAACAAAGTCAAGTTATTC
This sequence comes from Przewalskia tangutica, assembly GCA_029844215.1. Taxonomy (NCBI): domain Eukaryota; kingdom Viridiplantae; phylum Streptophyta; class Magnoliopsida; order Solanales; family Solanaceae; genus Przewalskia; species Przewalskia tangutica. The sequence goes on from CM056721.1 coordinate 96,237,240, forward strand.
ACACAAGGTACTTTATGCTAATAAGTTCGGGTATCTATCCCCAAAGTACTTCATACATTAACTCTTTTAAAAGATTCGTTTCTTTCACAGAAGTCACACAATACCCGTAGTATAAAATAGAGTGACTATCTTTTTAAGTAAACCAAAACACTTCCCTTTGTAAAATCAAGTAACAACATTATTTTCCAAACGTTCACGTTTGCCTAATTTCAAATGTTCACGTTTCTTATTTTAGAAAGGTTTCGTAGTTCATAGTCTTATCCATTTAAGAATATAATTCTCTTTTAAACAATCTGAGAAAACATATGCCTTATATGTGAGTAGGTTATTCTTGTTCATAATCAATCTTATTAAGCAGCCATGATCTAGGAAATGTAATATCATTTTGTCTCATCTTAGCTTCTATGCAGATGGAGGTTTCTACTGGTTTTAATAATACTTCATTAATTAAAACATTTCCCTTTATTAACGCTGCAGTGGTTTGTCGATACTCATTCTGATTTCCGAAATCAGTAAAACATTCTTCCTTTTAAAAACCAAGTACTCATTACTCACGAATGAGGTTTCACACAAAATTCATATTAATTTAATTAAGTCAAGTCTCTTATCTTTTAAGATCAAGTCTCTTAACTTCTAAAATCAATAAATCATTCATTTTATATCTCTTAAGCCGTTATACCTAACTTCCCATAAAGCTATTATAACTCTTAATTTTTTTAAAACCACAAAGCATTTTCTTACCTACATAAAGCTGTTATAACCAACTTCCCATAAAGCCGTTATAACACTTTATGTTTTAAACCAATCAAATACATTTAACACATGTACGTCTACCGTACTACATAGTTATATACATATCCTGCTAGAAAAGATAGGAAGAGGTTCACATACCTCGCGACGATTATCGACTAATAGCAAAACGCTCCAAGTACCTCAAACCGTCGCTACTTCTAAGCCAGTAGATCACGCCATACGTAGTACTTCAACCTATAAGGCCACAAGGCGCTTATTAACATCTAGATCTTATCGTAGAACTTTCTCTGAGAAAAATTCGGACTCTCCCCGCAACCGCGTAAATCTCCTCCTCTATCGAGGCCGGCTATCAAGCCAACCAGGGGGGGTTTATACGTCTACCCGGACGTGTACAATTTTACTTCACAGTAATGCTACACAAGTCTACTGTAATACAGTCCTATGTAATTACAGTTCAGTTCTCTTTCTTAAAATTCAGGCTTAAGTCAAAGACATTGCCGCAAAACTATGTTTAGTTCTATATATAGTATACTTCAACTATATATTCCTATAACATGCAATTCCAATTACAATAGGGGGACAAGATTATTTACCTCGATAAGCCTAAAATTATCCGAGATAAAAGTCGATCCTGAGCAAGGTTTCGCTCCAACTCCGTGCGCTCCAATTCGCTCCAAGAAACTCTTAGAAGTTCTACGTAACTTCTTCCTAATACTCCAACCAACTATGGAGATTTTCCTTAGGGTTTCGTTTTGTGACTGAAGGGAAGTATAATAGTATTTCTGGGCTTTTCGTATAAGTGTAACCTTGGAATACTACAAGGTATATGGGCCAAGGTAATTTGGGTATAGTAACAATACTATGGAGAGTATTTCTACCAAGAGGGGGGGTATTTATACGAGACAACACCACAAGGGGGGTGTATACCCCTCGGCCAACCCCACTAGGAGGGGGGGAATTCTCGGCGAGGGAGGGCTCTCGTCGAGGGCCTCACCAAGGGGGGGAGGGGGAGGCTAGGACGAGATCACTACAAGAGAGGGGAGGGGATTTCAAGACTTGGAGATTTGTAGAATGGATGAAGAAGTCTTCAAAGGGGAGGGGTATTTATAGGTCAAGCAAAGGCCAACCAATGGCCAAGATCATGCCAAGTGCAAGGCAAGTGTAGGGTCAAGATTCATCCATGTGCACCTTATCCATCTACCACCAAAATATCCTACCAACCCCTTGACCAAAACAATGGCCAAATCGTCCAACCCTTTACCGCCAGCGTCCAACTTGAGGGTGACAAGTGTCGCCCTCTCGTTGGTCCAAAATGTTTCGTCTCTCGGAAAAATCCACAAAAATTATAAATGACATAGCCGGAATTTTCCCTTCGCAAGTTGTGTAAAACGTTTCGTCGAAAAACGACTCTAACCGGGTGTTGTGCACAAAAATATTTCGGCCAAGCCAACTTTAAAGTTCAAACTTTTCTACGTACGTCCTTACGTACATACTCTGGAAATACGGGGTATAACATTCTCCCCTCCTTAGAAACATTCGTCCCGAATGTTCCTTCTAAGTCTCAAAACAAACGCGCGTCAGTATATTCTTCACTACTATACTTACGAGAACAATCCTGCCACACCTGGCCACAGAAACACCTGCGCAAATACTTACATCCACGTCCACGAGGAAACACCTCTAACATCACAAAAGCACTCACCCGAGGTCTAAAATATACTTCCTTCGCACCTTCTTTTTACAAAAGAAATGATCACATCTATGCTCGCCATACATGCTCGCTTCTTCCCTTACGGATCGTACCCTTCTTGTACACTCGAACTCTTTCTCATAACTTACCACATTACTGTTGAACAAGTATAAACCAACTATCTGAACCCTGCCAACATCGATGTTATACCCCGTAGTTGCAGGGTATGTATGTGAGGACGTACGTACGAGAGTACGGCAGAAATTTTGAAAAGAAAGAAAGATGTGAGTTTTCGGCGGAAAAGTTTCCGGTTATTTGTGAAGAAAAAGGTTCGTTAATGGGAATTGGATTCCCAGATTTGGTATTTGGACTTCATAGATTATATTAGAATTTTGAGATTTTATTTTCGGAAATGGTCACGTGGGGCCCACGGGAGAAATTTACGGTTTTGTGGGGCCCACTTTGTTTTCGAGATTTTGGCCATTGTGGATATTTTTCGGAAGACGTTTTTTGAGGGCCAATAGGAGGGTGACACGTGTCACCCCCGCCTAGGTGGCTTGGCCGAATGGCATTTGTGCACAACACCCGGTTAGAGTCGTCTTTTGACGAAACGTTTTACATAACTTGCGAGGGGAAAATTCCGGCTATATCTTTTCTTATTTTTGCGGATTTTTCCGAGAGACGAAACATTTTGGACCAACGGGAGGGTGACATGTGTCACCCTCACAATGGAAGCAAGTGGGGCGGCACTTGGCCGATTGAGGGGGCAAGTTGTGGTAGATATTTGTGTAGATATTTGTGAGGGTTTTAAGGAGTAGGGTCTAGGGTGCACTTGGCTTGATCTTGGCCTTACACTTGCCTTGCACATGGCTTGATCTTGGCCATTGGTTGGCTTTTGGTTTTGCTATAAATACCCCCCTTGGCTTGAAGACTTCATTCATCCAAATATGTTCCAAGTCTTGCTATCCTTCCCTCTCCTCTTGTTTGACTCGCCCAAGAGCCCTCCCTAGTAAAGGCCCTTGGCCGAAACCCTCCCCTTTGAGTGGCCTTTGTGGCCGAGGTTCCTCCCCTGTGGTGCTAGCAGTGGGGTACCACTAGCCTAGTTGTTTCGTATAATACCCTTTTGGTGGTATAGAAATTCTCTCCTCGGATTGTTTGACTGCCCCAAATCCCTTAGCCTTTACCTAGTAGTATTTCAAAAGTTACCTCTATACGTAGAGCAGGAAATACTACCTTTTGTCCTTTAGTCTCAAACCAAAACCAAGGAAATCTTCATAGTTGGTTGAAGTATTTGAGTAGAAGTTGGTTAGAACTTCTAAGGGTTGTTTGGAGTGGTTTGAGCGCACGGAGTGGAGCTAAACCTTGCTCAGATCGACATTATGACTTGGATAATTTTGGGCTTATCGAGGTAATTATCTTGTCCTCTATTGTAATTGGAAATTACATGTTTGTTAGAATATATAGTTGAAGTATACTATATATGGAACTATACTTAGTATTCGGCAATGTCTTTTGACTTAAGCCTGAAGAATAAAGAACTGAACTGAACTGTATTTACATAGGACTGTATTGCAGTAGACTTGTGTAGTATTACTGAGTAGAATTGTACGTCAGGTTAGGCGTGTAAACCCCACGGTTGGCTTGGTAGCGGCCTCGATAGAGAGGAGATTTACGCTGTTGCGGGAAATCTTGCGAATTTTACGTAGAAAGTTAGATACTTGTGCTTTTGGGTTAATAGTCGTTTGTGACATTCATAGGTGAAAGTACTTAGAGTAGCGTATTCTACTTGAATAGTGGAAACGGCTAGCGATTCTGATCTTGTGGGGCATTTTGCTTATTGTCGATAATCGTCGCGAGGTATGTGAACCTCTTCCTATCTTTTCTAGCATGATTGTTGTGAACTATGTAGTACGGTAGACGCATACGTATGCGAAGTGATTTGGTTGGTTTAAAACATAGGGTGTTATAATAGCTTTATGGGAAGTTAGTTATAACGACCTTATGTAGGTGAAAATGGTTTACTGATGTTAGAAGTTAAGAGACTTGATCTTATAAGATAAGAGACTTAACTTATTTGTTTTAATGTGGATGTTGTGTGAAACCTCATTCGTGAGTAATGAGTACTTGGTTTTTAAAGGGATAATGTTTCTTGATTTGGAAATCGAATGTGTATCGCAGACCACCGCTGCGGCGTTAATAAAGGAAAATGTATTGAATAATGATGTGTTGTATTAAAACGGTAGAAACCTCCATCTGCATAGAAGCTAAGATGAGACAAAATGATATTACATTTTCTAGATCATGGCTGCTGTAATAAGATCGTTATAAACAAGAATAAACTACTCACATATATGACATATGTTACTCAATTGTTTTAAAAGAGATTAAGACTATGAGTTATGAAACCTTTCTAAAATAAGTGACTTGAATATTTGAAAATGAGAAGCTTGAGTAATTGAAACTAGGCAAACTGGAACTTAGGAAAAGAATGTTGTTACTTGATTTTGAAAAGGAATGTGGGTTGGTCATTCTAATACTACGGGTATCGGGTGACTTTTATAAAAGTAATGGATTTCTTTTAAAAGAACTTAACGTATGTAGTACTTTGGGATTAAAAACCCGGACTTTGGCATAAAATGAAAGTACTTTGAGTTGTGTGAAACTTGCCTATGCTTGTTGTTGTGAAACTTGCTATCTTTGTTGGTGTGAAACTTGCCTATGCTTGTTGTTGTGAAACTCGCCTATGCTTGTTGTTGTGAAACTTGCCTATGCTTGTGATGATAGCCTTTGTTGTGCAAGTGTGGTATTTACGTGTACCGCGTCTCTCGATAGAGGCGGTCGACTTTGAGAACTTACTTGGGCGTCTTTGGCGGTGATGGAGAATTCCACGGGTATGTTTCCATTTTGATTCTTGTCTTGTTGTTGATGTCACATGGACATGTCTACACCGTCTGATTAAGGGGCATGCGGCCACGCGGTCGGGTTGATTACCCGATATATTGTTATTGTGGTTACATGGACATGTCTACACGAGGTAGAATTCGGGCATGTGGCCGTGCGGCGGGGTTGATCACCCGATATTATTGTTGATGTCACATGGACGTGTCTACAGAGGTAGAATTCGGGGGCATGTGGCCATGGGGCATTGGTATTATTGTTGCATCATGGACATGTCTACCGTCTGAGAATTAGGGGCATGCGGCCGTGATGAACATGATTGATGTTGTGGGCGTGAGACCCATAGTTATATTTGAGTGATGACTTGAGGCGTGAGTCCTCGATCGACATGTTGCTTTTATGTTGTGAGCGTAGTTTGGTTATCATACATGTCTCTGCTTTATATAGACTAGTATGATTTCATTCTGATTGTCACGACCCGTTCGGGCGTGATCGTGCCTTAGAGGCACCAGTAGTCATACATCGAGAAATCAGCGGAAATATAAAACAAGACATGAAACTTGCTTTATAAATAAGACACGGTTATGTGAGAAAACATCGCCTTTCGGCATATATATATAATCATAGTTCAGTGATTACATCCGACATCGCATAACATGACTCTGAGACCTCAAGGAAATATACAACTATGGCGGGACAGGGCCCGCCATACCTGACTGTACAAACTATCTACAACAGGAGATCATACCAAAAGTAGAGCCTCGGAAGAGATGGAGCTCGGCACCAACGTAGAGATCCTAAGGATGCGGATCTAGCACTGCTTGCCCTTACCTGCGGCATGAACGGCCCAGAAGGAGTCGATCACAACAGTACTAAGTATGCGAAAGCGTAAAGTACTTAAATGAAAACATATCATTTTTAAAACCGGTTTACAAATATGTGTGAAACAACGAGGACGCGCATAGTGCCACATCACAAACAAGAGCAACAATAGATAAGCGTAATGAGTCTTGTCTAGGCTGCGAATGATCGAAAGCAGGGCCACTCGCCCATCATCATTCTGCAAGCCTAATCACGGACTCGAGTCCGCATAGGCCACTCACGTGGGCCCGCATGAGGTATAACCCGCATCGGTAGCTACTCCTCGGCGTAAATCACGGACTCATTGTCCGCGGCCACATAGACCGCGTGAGGCATAACCCCGCATACTAACACGGAACTCGTAGCTCGCATAGGCCCCACGGACCCGCATGAGGTATTCTCGAATCATGGTCCTGCATCGCTTGAGTCTACCGCGTCGGAGGACTTAACCCCGGTATCATCTCGAGGTGAGTGATAGTATACTAACATAACAACTTATCTTTAAACAACATAAGCACAAGGATACTCACCTATACAAGCGTTACAAGATACTAACACACATAGCATCATATCATGTCTACTTATCAAACCATCTTATTATTCTTTTCACAATATAAGTCCATTTATAAACACATAGGCAAACTTGTTTCTTTTATCAATCTTAAGTGGTTATACTTAACTTCCCATAAAGCTAGTATAACTCTTAGCTTACATTTTAAAAAACCAATTAGTTCTCTTTAAAATGATTCGATATTCTTTTGAAATGCTTTCGATCTTTATTATTGGGCTTAAGCCGTGAGGCATTCGTAGTAAGTGTTATTCGGGCTTAAGCGTGGCATTCTGTAAGTGTTATTCGAGATTAAGTCAAAGACATTGCCGTAGTTATTATTCGATTAACACGTATCGTCACCGTACTATATATATATTGTAAAATATCATGCTTTAGGAAGAATCACATACCTTCCGTGAAAACCACCTGCCGAGTTGAATATGTCGCGCGCAGAGAGTCAGCCTATAATAGTCACAGATATCTATCAAAGACTACTCTGAAGGTCATTCTAAACAGAGGGTTCACAATTCTACGGAAAGTCGGGCAGCACTTCCCTACTGGTGAGCTATATAAGTCTACTGTGAAAGCGATCCATGTAAATCTGATTCAATTATTCTTCTTTTAAACCCTTCTTTGTGATACTTGATTCAATTCTATTCGTGATATACTTCTAAGTATTTATACTTATCCTTATACTACAACATTATATATTTTCTAATTCAAAAGAGGTTAGGATTAGTTACCTCGGTAAGCCCAATAATATCCTAGAAAAGTCGGCGCTGAGCAAGGTTTTGCTCTAAGTTGTATGCTCAGAACCTTAGAAGTTCTTCACAACTTCTACTAAGTACTAAGGTATTTGGGCTAGGGTATTTTGGGCATTACAACGATACAAGAAGGTAACTTTTCTACCAAGGAGGGTAGATTTTGGCTAGGCTAGGGGGCCTCGGCCAAACTACTAGGCTAGAGAGGGGTATTCGGCCAAGGGCCTTCACGAGGAGGAGGTGTTTTTGGACGAGAAGACTACAAAGGGAGAGGAGAGGATTTTTCAAGACTTGGAAGATTTGTGGATGAAGAACTCTTCATCTCTAAGGGGTATTTATAGGTCAAGCCTTGGCCAATGGCCAAGATGAAGACAAGTGCAAGGCAAGTGTAGGGTGAGGATTAACTAAACACAAATATCCTACCAACCGCCGACTTGTGCACAAGGCACAAAAATCGTGCCTTGGCTCTCCAATTTCGTCCATGGACGATTCAAGTCCATCAATGGGAGGGTGCCAAGTGTTGCCCTCCCGTTGGTCCAAAATGTTTCGTCTCTCGGAAAAATCCGCAAAAATAAGAAATGGCATAGCCGGAATTTACTCTACGAAGCTGTGAAACGTTTCGTCGGAAAACGATTCTTTTAGTGAGTTGTGTACAAAATAAAACATCCAAGGCTTATCTTTAAGGCAAGACTTTCGTACGTATTCCCTTACGTACATACTCTGGAAATACGGGGTATAACATTCTCCCCTCCTTAGAAACATTCGTCCCGAATGTTCCTTCCCAAAACGATTATCGAAGAAGCTTAAGCGATTGTAAATGCCACACACGGCCCGCGAGCAACACATGGCGTAAGCGATAACGAAAATTTGCAAGTAGGAAAGTGAATTTACGGAGGTGTGGGAATAGGTGAGGATACTTCCGCCTCATGTCCTCCTCGGCTTCCCATGTCATCTCCTCCACGAGCTCGTTCGCCACAAGACTTTGTGGAAGCCACGTCCTTCGTCATGGACGCCTAACTCGACGATCGACTATCGCTATGGGAATCTCCTCATATGATAACCCCTCGGTCACTGGACATCGTCAATCGGGTGCACCACAGATGGATCCCGATACATCTCTCCGGCATAGATCGTGAAACACGGATGCCCGCCTCCGGATCGGACGGCAGATCAACTCGTGAGCAACCTTGCCTACCTGCGGACAATCTGAAGCGGCCCGATGTACCTTGGTGAGCTTCCTTCTTCCGAATCTCATCACCGCCTCATGGGTGACACGCTAGGAAAACCCAATCATGAACCTCGAACTCAAGATGTCGACGACGATGATCTGCATCGACTTACATCGACTACGGTATCGATAGCGCTCTCGGATAAGTTTCACCTTATCCATCACTTTCTTGTACCAAATCTGGTCCCACTAGCGCCTCGCCCACATCGAACCAACCTATAGGCGATCTGCACTTCCTCCCATACAAGGCCTCATAAGGCGCCATCGAATCTTTGGAGTGGTAGCTATTATTATAAGCGAACTCAACTAGAGGCAAATGATCCTCCCAACTACCGCGAAGTCAATAACACGGGCTCGCGACATATCCTCAAGAGTGCGGATAGTGCGCTCTGCTGTCCGTGCATGCGTGGATGAAATGCGATTACTCGGGCTCACTGCGTCCCTAAACCCTCTGGAAGGACCTCGAAGTTAGCCATAAGCGGGCTCCTGCATGCGATATGATCGAAGTAGGGACTCCATGCGATCGGCGATCTCTCGGATGTAAAGTCGGCATAATCCTCGGTAGAAAAAGTCGTCTGACGGGAAGAAAGTGGGCTGATTTCGTCGACTGTCGGCGATAACCCATATAGAATCATGTCTCCTACGAGTGCGAGGTAATCACGTGATGAAGTCCATGTTGATTACCTCCCACTTCCGGTCGGGATCTCGATAAATGCGTAACAAACCACGGGCCTGCGGTGCTCTACCTTCACTGCGACAACCGCGGGCGAGCTACGAACTCGCAACGTCCTCTTCAAGCCATCCCACCAATACACGGATCTAAGGTCGTGGTACATCTTGGTCGACCGGATGGATGAAACGCAGCTGTGTGCTTCCCAAGAACCTGCTGCGAAGTCTCAAACATCCGGAACACCTGATGCGCCTCAAACCTTAGCACCCCATCGGTGCTACCTCAAAGGACCGCGCCTCACGAAGAGTCGTATCACGATATCGAATCAAAGTGGATCCTCGAGCTTGCCTCTTCACCTCGCCGGCGATGGAAGACTCGGCAACCTCGCGAACTCTAACCCGCTGCTACGAGAATCAATCAAGCGGACACCAGGCTCGCTAAGCGATGCAAATCACGAACCATGTATCCTCTCTAGGCTGCACATCGATAGGCTCCCCGTCGACCTACGACTAAGAGCATACGCCACAGCGTTGGCCTTCCGGGTGGTATAGGATATCAACATCGTAATCCTTAAGCAACTCTAACCACCGTCTCTGCCGTAAGTTCGGCTCCTACAGGTGAAGATATCTTGGAGGCTCTTGTGGTGCGTATAAATATCCACGTGAACCCTATACAAATAGTGCCTCGGATCTTGGCGTGAATCACGGTGCGACTCCAAATCATGGGTGGGGTAGTTCCTCGTGTTTCTTGGTGTCGGGACGTATGCTATAACCTGCCATCTGCATCAATACACATCCCAACCCGATGCCCGGCGCATCACAATACACGACATAACCATCCGGACCTGCGGAAGAGTAAGAGCGGGGCGGTCGTCGGTCTCTCTTTCGACAGCTGGAAACCACGCCACAAGCATCGATCCATCGAAACTTGGCTGCGCCGAGTCGGCTAGTCAATGGTGCGAGATAGAAGCAAACTTCTCCACGAACCGCCAATAATAACTCAAGGCCCGAGCTGCGAACCTCTGCCGGGTAGTAGGTCTCGGCCAAGTCCTCGCCTCGATCTTGGCGTATCAACTCGAATGCCATCAGCCCGACAATATGCCCAGAAACGCATCGAAGTCAGCAAAACTCACATTTGGAAAACTTGGCGTACAAGCTGCTGGTCTGGAGAAGCGTCGGCCTGATCGCCAAATGCTCGCATGCTCACTCTGGCGAGAATAAACCAAGATATCATCAATGAACACTATCACAAGCGTGTCAAAAATGGTTTGAACACTCGGTTCATCAAATCCATGAATACGCGGAGCATTGGTCAACCCAAAAGACATGACCACGAACTCATAATGCGTCACGGGTCGGAATGCGATCTAGGGACATCCACTCTCGACTCGCACTGATGATAGCCCGATCGCAGATCAATCTTGGAGAAACATCTCGCACCTGCAATGGTCGAACAAATCATCAATCACGGGAGGGTATACATTCTTAATGGTCACCTTGTTCACTGTAATCAACACATGCGCAGCGTCCGTCCTTCTTCTTGCGAACAATCTGGCGCCCCGGGAGAAACCTTGGGCCTAATGAAGCCCTTCTCTAGCAAATCCTAAAGTGATCCTTGACTCTCTCAACTCGGCGGTGCCATTCGTATGGCGGAATGGAAATAGCGAGTATCGCAATATGTCAATACAAAACTCAATCTCCTCTCGGGAGAGGATACCCGAGGTCATGCGGGAACACGTGCGGGAACTTCGTGACTACGAGGCGGCGAAAATCTGGTACGCGACCTCGATATCAAACACTCGAACTAGATGGTAGATATACCGCCTTCGCACCATCTTCCTAGCCTTGAGGTAGGAAATAAACCTACCACCGGCGTCTGCGTGCTCCTCACTCAACAACCGGCTCGCCAGAAGCGAACCGTACTACTCTCTCTGCGGTCTACATTGGCATAGCGAAGCTAGCCAATCCATCCCATAATCACGTCGAAGTCAATCATCTCCACTCTATCAAGTCGGCTAGGGTCGGCGACGTAAATGGTCACAGGACAAGCCTATATACGCCGAGCTACCACCGAATCACCATTTGGCGTAGCTACCTCGAAAGGGTCTATGGACTCGTGCTCTATCCTATCCTACTAGCAACAAGGGAGATATATAGGACGAGTAGAACCGGATCTATCAAGGCATAAACATCAAACCCGGCCCGATAAGGTACTGTGGCGACATCGGTGAGGCCTCACGATCTGTCGGTGGACAAAGCATAAATGCGGTTACGAGGACCGCTAGGCGGACACGAGCCACGACCTGCGCGCGACCTGCTGACCCATGAGCACCACGCCTCGGGCGATAGCGTAGGAGATGATGAAGCGGCCACGTAACTCGAAGGTGAGCCTACCACAGCGCCCCGGTCGGACGGTCCTCGCAAAGTGACCTGCGGCCACAGCGTAACAAGATCCATAAGTAGTACCACACTTCCGTAATGGGATCTACGCGTCGGCCACACGGGGTGGTCCGTCGGCGATACCTCTGCTACTACGGGCGTCGAAGCCACAGGGCCACAGTGCGCCCTCGAAAACTCTGGTGTCTTGAGGGCGGTGCGGGAGTGCTCTGGTGGCGTGGTGCGAATCTAGGCTGCTGAGGCCGCCCACGATAACCACGGAAGACCCTCCGTCCCGGCCTTCTGCTGTCGTCATCGGCTCGTCGACCTCTGCGCTCGCCGCATCAGGCGTGAGCTGCGTGCGGGTAATGTCCATACCCGGTGGAAAACCCGCACATGACTTCGGCCATATAGTCGTCTAGCGGTGACATAGCGGTGTACCTATCCTCCATATCTGCTACCAATCTTTGGGACATATCGAGCGATGAATCAAACTCGACATTGTACTCACGGACGGTCGTCCTCTGCCTCGGCGGTAAAAATCTATCGGCCGCGCCCTCGCCATCTGTGGAGGCAAGAAGTGAGTGAGGAAAGCCTCGAGAACTCATCCCAGTAGGCGGGACGCGTGCTCTCCCGGGATAACTCCTGAATCAAACCAATCATTGCGGTATCACGCGACTATGTGAACCAAAGATCACGGACTCGGTCTCGGCGCCACGATCACTCTCAAAATCCTCTGAAGGCGGCGGATGAACTCCTGCGGATCATCCTCGGCCTCGACCCATAAAACTCCGTGGGCTCTGACTCAAGAAATCTCGTAGCCTCAAACTATACGCCCTCGGGTGTACCACGGGTGCGGCCGAGCTGAGCTGAGGCTGAATCGCGTCGATCTCTCTCCGTGTCGGGCCTGACTTTAGCCAAAAGGTGGGCCATCTCCTTGTGCCCTAACTCCTCGCCCGGTGTGGGGCGGGAGGTGTGGGTGCTTGTGGTCTGTCTTTGAGGTGGCGGCGTCATAGAACTCGCCGTCTCGGTATAGGCGGGCACGAGCCTCGTGACTCTGGGTGTCTGCTAGCGACTCCGCCTGCCTTGCCGCCACGGGCGGGTTGCCTACGTGGAGGCATAATCATTACGGGAAAGGAATACGTTAGAGGGTCCAACCTATAACACGACTCTAAGCACGATCTCGGAATGAGAAGAATGGAAACCAATCCTAAATATCCTATAGCCTCACGATTATTGGTGTGGTGCACAACACACCGATAATCAAACTCTACTAGATACGATGCGTAGACACTTTCAGAGATTAATCGCTCACGATACCACTTTTGTCACGACCGTTCGGGGCGTGATCGTGCTCAAGGCACCCAAGTAGTCATACATCAGAGAAATCAGCGGAAATATAAAACAAGACATGAAACAGTTTATAAATAAGACACAGTTTATGTGAGAAAACATCGCCTTTCGGCATATATATATAATCATAGTTCAGCAGTTACATCCGACACTGTACAACATGACTACAGACCTCTAAGGAAATATACAACTATGGCGGGACAGGGCCCCGCCATACCTCGCATACAAACTATCTACAACGGGAGATCATACCAAAAGTAGAGCCTCGGAAGAGATGGAGCTCCGACACCAACGTAGAGATCCTAAGGATGCGGATCTAGCACTGCTTGCCCTTACTGCGGCATGAACGGCCCCGAAGGAGGTCGAGACAACGGTACTAAGTATGCAGCGTAAAGTACTTAAATGAAAACATATCATTTTTAAAACCGGTTTACAAATATGTGTGAAACAACGAGGAACCGCACATAGTAGTGCCACATCACAAACAAGAGCAACAATAGATAATCAGAATGAGTCTTGTCTGAGCTGCGAATGATCGAAACAGGGCCACTCGCCCCATCATCATTCTGCAAGCCTAATCTCGACTCGAGTCCGCATAGGCCACTCACGTGGGCCGCGTGAGGTATAACCCCGCATCGAGGGTAGCTCCTCGGCGTAAATCGCGGACTCATTGTCCGCATGGCCACATAGACGCATGAGGCATAACCCGCATACTAACTCGGAACTCTCGTAGCTCGCATAGGCCCCACGGACCGCGTGAGGTATTCTCGAATCATGGTCCTGCATCGCTGAGTCTACCCGCGACGGAGGCGACTTAACCCGGTATCATCTCAAGAGGTGAGTGATAGTATACTAACATAACAACTTATCTTTAAACAACATAAGCACAACAAGGATACTCACCTATACAAACGTTACAAGATACTAACACACATAGCATCATATCATGTCTACTTATCAAACCATCTTATTATTCTTTTCACAATATAAGTCTTTTATAAACACATAGGCAAACTTGTTTCTTTTATCAATCTTAAGTGGTTATACTTAACTTCCCATAAAGCTGGTATAACTATTAAGCTTCTGTTTTAAAAACCAATTAGTTCTCTTTAAAATGATTGATTCTTTTGAAATGCTTTGGATCTTTATTATTCAAGCTTAAGCGTGAGGCATTCAGTAAGTGTTATTCGAGCTTAAGCGTGAGGCATTGCCGTAAGTGTTATCGAGCTTAAGTCAAAGACATTGCGTAGTTATTATTCGATTAACACGTATGCGTCTCGTACTATATATATATTGTAAAATATCATGCTTTAGGAAGAATCACATACCTTCCGTGAAAACCACCGCCAAGTTGAATATGTCGCGAGAGAGTCGACTATAATGGTCACAGATATCTATCAAAGACTACTCAAGGTCATTCTAAGCAGAGGGTTCACAATTCTACGGAAAGTCGGGCAGCACTTCCCTACGGTGAGCTATATAAGTTCTGTGAAACGATCACATGTAAGTCTGATTCAATTATTCTTCTTTAAACCCCTACTGTGATAACAGTTCAATTCTATTACGTGATATACTTCTAAGTATTTATACTTATCCTTATACTACAACGGTATATATTTTCTAATTCAAAAGAGGTTAGGATTAGTTACCTCGGTAAGCCCAATAATATCCTAGAAAAGTCGCGCTGAGCAAGGTTTTGCTCTAAGTTGTATGCTCAAGAACCTTAGAAGTTCTTCACAACTTCTACTAAGTACTAAGGTATTTGGGCTAGGGTATTTTGGGCATTACAACGATACAAGAAGGTAACTTTTCTACCAAGGGAGGGGGGGTAGATTTTTGGCTAGGCTAGGGGGGGGGCCTCGGCCAAACTACTAGGCTAGAGAGGGGGGGGGGGTATTCGGCCAAGGGCCTTCACAAGGGGGGGGGGGGGGGGAGGTGTTTTTGGACGAGAAGACTACAAAGGGAGAGGAGAGGATTTTTCAAGACTTGGAAGATTTGTGGATGAAGAACTCTTCATCTCTAAGGGGGTATTTATAGGTCAAGCCTTGGCCAACCAATGGCCAAGATGAAGACAAGTGCAAGGCAAGTGTAGGGTGAGGATTAACTAAACACAAATATCCTACCAACCCTTGACTTGTGCACAAGGCACAAAAAACGTGCCTTGGCTCTCCAATTTCGTCCATGGACGAGTCAAGTCCATCAATGGGAGGGTGCCACGTGTTGCCCTCCCGTTGGTCCAAAATGTGTCGTCTCGCGGACAAAGCCGCAAAAATAAGAAATGGCATAGCGGAATTTACTCTGAAAGGCGTGGAAACGTTTCGTCGGAAAACGATTCTTTTAGTGAGTTGTGTACAAAATAAAACGTCCAAGGCTTATCTTTAAGGCAAGACTTTCGTACGTATTCCCTTACGTACATACTCTGGAAATACGGGGTATAACATTCTCCCCTCCTTAGAAACATTCGTCCCGAATGTTCCTTCCCAAGACAGTTATCGAAGAAGCTTAAGCGATTGTAAATGCCACACGGCCACGGAAGCAACACATAGGCGAAACGATAACGAAAATTTGCAAGTAGGAAAGTGAATTTACGGAGGTGTGGGAATAGGTGAGGATACTTCCGCCTCATGTCCTCTCGGCTTCCCATGTCATCTCCTCCCGAGCTCGTTCGCCACAAGACTTTGATGGAAGCCACGTCCTTCGTCCAGACGCCTAACTCGACGATCGACTATCGCTATGGGAATCTCCTCATACGATAACCCCTCGGTCACTGGACATCGTCAATCGGGTGCACCACTAGATGGATCCCGATACATCTCCTCGGATAGATACGTGAAACACGGATGCACGCCTCCAATCGGACGGCAGATTCAACTCGTAGGCAACCTTGCCTACCTGCGGACAATCTGAAACGGCCCAATGTACCGGTGAGCTTCCTTCTTCCCGAATCTCATCACACCGCTTCGGGTGACACGCTAGGAAAACCCAATCATGAACCTCGAACTCAAGATGTCGACGACGATGATCTGCGATCGACTTACCGACTACGAGTCGATAGCGCCTCGGATAAGTTTCACCTTATCCACCGCTTGTACCAAATCTGGTCCCACTAGCGCCGCCCACATCGAACCAACCTATAGGCGATCTGCACTTCCTCCCATACAAGGCCTCATACGGCGCCATCTGAATACTGGAGTGGTTGCTATTATTATAAGCGAACTCCACTAGAGGCAAATGATCCTCCCAACTACCACTGAAGTCAATAACAGTGGCTCGCAGCATATCCTCAAGAGTGCGGATAGTGCGCTCTGCTGTCCGTCTGCGTGGATGAAATGCGATTACTCGTGCTCACTGCGTCCTAAACCCTCTGGAAGGACCTCCGAAATTAGCCGTGGCGGGCTCCTGCATGCGATATGATCAGTAGGGACTCATGCGATCGACGATCTCTGATGTAAAGTCCGCAACATCCGATGTTATACCGCTTTGAGTACCCGTAGTTGCAGGGTATGTATGTGAGGACGTCGTCTGAGAGTCTGGCGAAATTTTGAAAAGAAAGAAAGATGTGAGTTTTCACGGAAAAGTTTAGGTTATTTGTGAAGAAAAAGGTTCGTTAATGGGAATTGGATTCCCAGTTTGGTATTTGGACTTCATAGATTATATTAGAATTTTGAAATTTTATTTTGGAAATGGTCACGTGGGGCCACGGGAGAAATTTACTGATTTTGTGGGCCCACTTTGTTTTGAGATTTTGGCCATTGTGGATATTTTTGGAAGACGTTTTTGAGGGCCAATAGGAGGGTGACACGTGTCACCCCGCCTAGTGGCTTGGCCGAATGGCATTTGTGCACAACACTTTGGTTAGAGTCGTCTTTTGACGAAACGTTTTACATAACTTGCGAGGGGAAAATTCCGGCTATATCTTTTCTTATTTTTGCGGATTTTTCCGAGAGACGAAACATTTTGGACCAACGGGAGGGTGACATGTGTCACCCTCACAAACAAGTGGGCGGACAACGGCGATTGAGGGGGCAAGTTGTGGTAGATATTTGTGTAGATATTTGTGAGGGTTTTAAGGGGTAGGGTCTAGGGTGCACTTGGCTTGATCTTGGCCTTACACTTGCCTTGCACATGGCTTGATCTTGGCCATTGGTTGGCTTTTGGTTTTGCTATAAATACCCCCCTTGGCTTGAAGACTTCATTCATCCAAATATGTTCCAAGTCTTGCTATCCTTCCCCTCTCCTCTTGTTTGACTCTCGTCCAAGAGCCCCCCCCGCCCTCGTGAAGGCCCTGGCCGAGAAACCCTCCCCTGAGTGGCCTTTGTGGCGAGGGTTCCTTCCCCTGTGGTGCTAGCCAGTGGGGTACCACTAGCCTAGTTGTTTTCGTATAATACCCCCTTTTTGTGGTATAGAAATACTCTCCTAGTATTGTTATAATGCCCAAAATACCTTAGCCTTTACCTAGTAGTATTTCAAAAGTTACCTCTATACGTAGAGCCCGGAAATACTACCTTTTGTCCTTTTAGTCTCAAACCGAAACCCTAAGGAAATCTTCATAGTTGGTTGAAGTATTTGAGTAGAAGTTGGTTAGAACTTCTAAGGGTTGTTTGGAGTGGTTTGGAGCGCACGGAGTGGAGCTAAACCTTGCTCAGGATCGACATTATGACTTGGATAATTTTGGGCTTATCGAGGTAATTATCTTGTCCCTCTATTGTAATTGGAAATTACATGTTTGTTAGAATATATAGTTGAAGTATACTATATATGGAACTATACTTAGTATTCGGCAATGTCTTTTGACTTAAGCCTGAAGAATAAAGAACTGAACTGAACTGTATTTACATAGGACTGTATTGCAGTAGACTTGTGTAGTATTACTGAGTAGAATTGTACACGTCCGGTTAGACGTGTAAACCCCCGGTTGGCTTGGTGGCCAGGCCTCGATAGAGGAGGAGATTTCTGTTGTTGCGGGGAGAATGTTCCGAATTTTCTGTAGAAAGATAGAAACTTGTGTTTTGGGGTTAATAGACGTTTGTGACCTTTATAGGTGAAAGTACTAAGAGTAGCGTATTCTACTTGAAGAGTGGAAACGGCTAGCCAGGTTACAGTACTGTGGGGCATTTTGCTTATTGTCGATAATCGTCGCGAGGTATGTGAACCTCTTCCTATCTTTTCTAGCATGATTGTTGTGAACTATGTAGTACGGTGAGCGCATGTGCTAAGTGATTTGGTTGGTTTAAAACATAGGGTGTTATAATAGCTTTATGGGAAGTTAGTTATAACGACCTTATGTAGGTGAAAATGGTTTACTGATGTTAGAAGTTAAGAGACTTGATCTTATAAGATAAGAGACTTAACTTATTTGTTTTAATGTGGATGTTGTGTGAAACCTCATTCGTGAGTAATGAGTACTTGGTTTTTAAAGGGATAATGTTTCTTGATTTGGAAATCGAATGTGTATCGACAGGACCACCTGCAGCGTTAATAAAGGAAAATGTATTGAATAATGATGTGTTATATTAAAACCGGAGAAACCTCCATCTGCATAGAAGCTAAGATGAGACAAAATGATATTACATTTTCTAGATCACGGTCTTTGTAATAAGATCGTTATAAACAAGAATAAACTACTCACATATATGACATATGTTACTCAATTGTTTTAAAAGAGATTAAGACTATGAGTTATGAAACCTTTCTAAAATAAGTGACTTGAGCATTTGAAAATGAGAAGCTTGAGTAATTGAAACTAGGCAAACTGGAACTTAGGAAAAGAATGTTGTTACTTGATTTTGAAAAGGAATGTGGGTTGGTCATTCTAATACTACGGGTATCGGGTGACTTTTATAAAAGTAATGGATTTCTTTTAAAAGAACTTAACGTATGTAGTACTTTGGGATTAAAACCCGGACTTTGGCATAAAATGAAAGTACTTTGAGTTGTGTGAAACTTGCCTATGCTTGTTGTTGTGAAACTTGCCTATGCTTGTTGGTGTGAAACTTGCCTATGCTTGTTGTTGTGAAACTTGCCTATGCTTGTTGTTGTGAAACTTGCCTATGCTTGTGATGATAGCCTTTGTTGTGCAAGTGTGGTATTTACGTATTCTGGCGTCTCTCGATAGAGGCGGTCGACTTATCGAGAACTTACTTGGGCGTCTTGGCGGTGATGGAGAATTCCACGGGTATGTTTCCATTTTGATTCTCGTCTTGTTGTTGATGTCACATGGACATGTCTACACCGTCTGATTAGGGGCATCGGCCGTGCGGTCGGGTTGATTACCCGATATATTGTTATTGTGGTTACATGGACATGTCTACACCGAGGTAGAATTCGGGGCATGTGGCGTGCGGCGGTTGATCACCCAAGATATTATTGTTGATGTCACATGGGCGTGTCTACACCGGTAGAATTCGGGGCATGTGGCCTGGGGCATTGGTATTATTGTTGCATCATGGACATGTCTACCGATGCAGAATTCGGGGCATGCGGCCGTGATGCGAACATGATTGATGTTGTGGGCGTGAGACCCATAGTTATATTTGAGTGATGACTTGAGGCGTGAGTCACATCGGACATGATCGCTTTTATGTTGTGAATCGTAGTTTGGTTATCATACATGTCTCCCGCTTTATATAGACTAGTATGATTTCATTCTGATATTTACTGATTCACATACTTGGTACTGTTGTCTTGACCCGCCGGGCTGCGTTCATGCCGCAGTAGAGGTACATCGGTCGTGGATCCTCGCTCTTAGGATCTCGATTCAGCGTTTGGGAAGCTCCGTTTCTCGGAGGCTTATCTTTTGGTATGTGTTCCCCGAGTTGTAGGTTCTTGTACATTCGTGGTATGGCGAAGCCTGTCCGTCATAGTTGTTGTAAATCTTAGAGTGCAGTAATGCTTGTTGTGGGCAGGGTTTGTAAAAAAGGATTAAACTGTTCGTTTTGAAAGAGTTGTATTTATATATGTTATTGGAAGGTAACCGTTGAGTTGGCCTGTTTTATGATCATATATCTTGTTTCTTGTTTAAAGTTTTATTTTCCGCTGGTTTTCTCTGATGTTGTGTCACTAGGGTGCCCGGGATAAGGCACCAGTAACGGGCCCCGGGACGGGTCGTTACAATCGAACCACTCGACCGACAACTTACACTTCCGCCCCTACAAGGCTTCATAAGGTGACATTCGAAAACTGAAATGGTAGCTATAAAACACTTCCCCAACAGGAGACAACAATCCTCACAACTACCCCTGAAAACCAAACACTGGCCCGAGGATGAATACGATACGGAGACTCACCTGAGTTCCTAACCTCGCTCGTAAAACTTCCGAGAAAAAGCGATCGTACCACTGGCTCCACATGTCATTATAAGGTGAAGGTAGGCACCCCGTGCAGCCTTACAACCCTTCTGATATATCATCACTGCCAAGCAACGGTCCTGACTGAAAGACACGATGGGCTGACCCCATCGGCCCGACTACTGGTCGAACGCATCCACAAACTCGTACGATGGTTAACTAAACTTGGGCCTAACACCCTCATAACCCTAACACAAAGCGGGACCACCACAAACTGACCCCACCACCATACAGGCCGCGGGTTGACCCGTAACATGGCCTCAACCCTACCCGCCGCAAGAAACACTAGCTCCCCGATCCGGAACAATTTCACAAATCACGTTACGAAAACCTAGCGGTCTTCTTAGCTCAACTACCCTCTTTCATATCACGCTACTCAGGGACTTATCCTAAAAACATAGCTCACGTGCACTATGCACTCCGATAAGGGTCAAACATAAATACTTCTTTTACTCGAGATGGCCTTACCTCTGAGGTCCCCACGTATAAAACTCTAAGGCTCACACTTTCCCTATCCCCCAATCTTACCCTTTTAACTAACCATGATTTCTAATCATAATTAACACACTGCTATCAGAACATAGCACTTAAGATATACTCATCTTATCACACAATGCTAATCTCTAAAGGGTTAAGGATATACCTGTATCTACTGCTTCACTCCCCTTAGTCGTTCTAATCAAATCTACCCCGTAGGGCGCATAGCTAAGGAAGGTGACGAACTGGTCACTGATCATGAAGGCTGAGTCCTCCTACTTGCATCCCTCCTACTAGGACATCCTTACGACACACGTGTACGGCGTTCGGTAAAACGAGCACCAACAAAAAGCGACATTCCGGGATGACATCTCGCCACCTGTGGAAACCGAGGAAAAACTGGTCGACCGGTGGAGCCTACGTGTAGTCGTGAACGAAAACTCGAGTTCGACCAACTCGTGCATACCCCGAACGCCCCGAACCGTGGAGGACCTCTCGCATGGTGGAGGTGCATAATCTAATCGGTGGTGGCGACTCGCCTCGAAAGTTACCAAAGGACCTTGCATTGCGGCCTTCTTCGCCCGTTAACCCGTCGATCTCTACGTTTCTTGGCCTGCTGCGCACAAGCCCGTACATAGGCCATGCTCAAGCCTAACTGAAGAATTACTTTCGCACAACCCTCTCTTAGATAGTCATCAAGACTCGCGGTACGTCGGTATACTCTCTGGTAGCCAAATCCATAGCTAGTAACAGGGTCGCCTCTTTGCAATCTAAATTCTCTGTTCGATCGTGGGCGAAGGTTCAAATATCGTGGCGCAGTAGGATGCGCCGCCGTGCTAAACTCTCTGGGCTAGTGACGCCGCAGAACTCCCCGAATGAAGCACCTAACTCAGGTGATGGTTGGTCCTGTGCCCTCGCAACCCTTTGCACTCTACTCGCGCCTCCGCCTGCGCGCCTCTGGGCGGGTTTGCCCTACGCGGAGGCATACGGTAAGGGAAAGAAATACGTTTAGAGGGTCCAACTTATAACACAGCTCTAAGGCACGATCTCCGAGTGAGAAGAATGGAAACCAATCCTAAATATCCTATAGCCTCACGATTATTGGTGTGGTGCACAACACCGATAATCAAGACTCTATCGATACGGTCAGACACTTTCCGAGGATTAATCGCTTTGATACCACTTTTGTCACGACCGAACCGGGCGTGATCGTGCCTACCGGGCACGGTGATACAACATCAGTAATCGTGAATATAAAACCAAATACATGAAACAATGTAAAGAAGACACATGTTTATCTGAAGAAAAGTTGCCTTTCGGCATAATATAAAAACTTTAATCCGAACAGTTACATCCCATACAACTCTGCCCACAACAGTACTACAGACCTCTAGGAATGATACGGCAACAATGGCGGGACAGGGCCCTGCCATACCCCTGAATGTAAAAACCTACAACGACAGGGGACTATACCAAGATAAGCCTCCGGAGAAACGGAGCTTCCCAAACGCGAATCGTGACTCCAAGAGCGAGGATCAACGATCGGCGTACCTTTACTGCGGCATGAACGCAGCCCCGAGAGGTCGAGATAACAGTACTGGTATGTGAAATCGAAAATCGTAAATGAAATCATAGTAGTCTACATAAAGCAGGAGACATGTATGATAACCAAAATACAGTTCACAATAATATAAGCAGTCATCTCAAGTCAGGGACTCACGCCCTCAAAGTCATCACTCAAATATAACTATGGGTCTCACACCCATAACATCAATCATGCCCGTGGAATACCTTCCTCACTGCCGGCAGTCCATGATATAAAAGCACCAAGGAATACACATAAACACCAGGTCCCACCTGTGTCATAATAAAACCGTACGGTAAGTGCGAAGGCATAACCGACTACTAAAACCTACGCACCAACAATGCTATAAAATCAGATCACGAGGTCTTTCTAGACGCGCACATGATCGGTTGGCCACTCGCCGCGAGATCAATGTGCGCGTCTATTCTGGAACTTACCGCACTCGCATAGGTCACACGCACCGCATGAGGTATTCCTCGAATCACGGTCCTGCATCACCGAGGTATACCTCGCGACGGAGGCCTTAACCCCAGATCCGTCCGGACTCCGCAGCCGCATAGTCTCAAAAGACCGCATAGTCCGTGGACCGCATAGGGCATCCGCGTCGGGCTAAACACCCGGAATGATCAATCCTGGAGCATACCGCTGCTCCGCATAGTCTCACAGACCGCATAGGCCGTATAGACCCGCATCAAGGGTGGCAAGCCCTCGGTATAATAAGTCAAGGGTGTAGGTGATATAATAATAGTACAACAGACTTACCGGTTAGCAACGTAAGCACAGCAAGAATGACCCCCTTACACAACAATCACGAGATACTAACACACGTAGCATCCTAACATGTTTACTTATCAAATCAACAAGAAAGTATTACAAGGCTATCACAAACCACCAAAGTCAAGTTATTCACACAAGGTACTTTATGCTAATAAGTTCGGGTATCTATCCCCAAAGTACTTCATACATTAACTCTTTTAAAAGATTCGTTTCTTTCACAGAAGTCACACAATACCCGTAGTATAAAATAGAGTGACTATCTTTTTAAGTAAACCAAAACACTTCCCTTTGTAAAATCAAGTAACAACATTATTTTCCAAACGTTCACGTTTGCTTAATTTCAAATGTTCACGTTTCTTATTTTAGAAAGGTTTCGTAGTTCATAGTCTTATCCATTTAAGAATATAATTCTCTTTTAAACAATCTGAGAAAACATATGCCTTATATGTGAGTAGGTTATTCTTGTTCATAATCAATCTTATTAAGCAGCCATGATCTAGGAAATGTAATATCATTTTGTCTCATCTTAGCTTCTATGCAGATGGAGGTTTCTACTGGTTTTAATAATACTTCATTAATTAAAACATTTCCCTTTATTAACGTATTTGGTGGTTTGTCGATACTCATTCGATTTCCAAATCAAGAAACATTTCTCCTTTTAAAAACCAAGTACTCATTACTCACGAATGAGGTTTCACACAAAATTCATATTAATTTAATTAAGTCAAGTCTCTTATCTTTTAAGATCAAGTCTCTTAACTTCTAAAATCAATAAATCATTCATTTTATCTCTCTTAAGCCGTTATACCTAACTTCCCATAAAGCTATTATAACTCTTAAGTTTTTTTAAAACCACAAAGCATTTTCTTACCTACATAAAGCTGTTATAACCAATTTCCCATAAAGCCGTTATAACACTTTATGTTTTAAACCAATCAAATACATTTAACACGTATGCGTCACTACTACATAGTTATATACATATCATGCTAGAAAAGATAGGAAGAGGTTCACATACCTCGCGACGATTATCGACTAATAGCAAAACGCTCCAAGTACCTCAAACCGTCGGCTACTTCTTAAGCCAAGTAGATCACGCCATATGTAGTACTTCAACCTATAAGGCCACAAGGCGCTTATTAACATCTAGATCTTATCGTAGAACTTTCTACAGAAAATTCGGCGACCTCCCGCCAAATCACGCGTAAATCTCCTCTACATCGAGTGCTATCAAGCCAACGGGGGTTTATACGTCTACCGGACGTGTACAATTTTACTTCACGAATGCTACAAGTCTCATAATACTGATCTATGTAATTCTGATTCGCTTCTCTTTCTTAAAATTCAGGATATTGTCAAAGACATTGCCGCAAAACTATGTTTAGTTCTATATATAGTATACTTCAACTATATATTCCTATAACATGCAATTCCAATTACAATAGGGGGACAAGATTATTTACCTCGATAAGCCCAAAATTATCCGAGATAAAAGTCGATCCTGAGCAAGGTTTCGCTCCAACTCCGTGCGCTCCAATTCGCTCCAAGAAACTCTTAGAAGTTCTACGGAACTTCTTCCTAATACTCCAACCAACTATGGAGATTTTCCTTAGGGTTTCATTTTGTGACTGAAGGGAAGTATAATAGTATTTCTGGGCTTTTCGTATAAGTGTAACCTTGGAATACTACAAGGTATATGGGCCAAGGTAATTTGGGTATAGTAACAATACTATGGAGAGTATTTCTTCCAAGAGGAGGGGTATTTATACGAGACAACACCACAAGGGGGGGGTGTATACCCCTCGGCCAACCCCACTAGGAGGGGGGGTACTCTCGGCCAAGGGGGGGAGGGGCTCTCGGCCAAGGGGCCTCACCAAGGGGGGGAGGGGGAGGCTAGGACGAGATCACTACAAGAGAGGGGAGGGGATTTCAAGACTTGGAGATTTGTAGAATGGATGAAGAAGTCTTCAAAGGGGAGGGGTATTTATAGGTCAAGCAAAGGCCAACCAATGGCCAAGATCATGCCAAGTGCAAGGCAAGTGTAGGGTCAAGATTCATCCATGTGCACCTTATCCATCTACCACCAAAATATCCTACCAACCCCTTGACCAAAACAATTGCCAAATCGTCCAACCCTTTACCGCCCACATCCACCAACTTGAGGGTGACAAGTGTCGCCCTCTCGTTGGTCCAAAATGTTTCGTCTCTCGGAAAAATCCGCAAAAATTATAAATGACATAGCCGGAATTTTCCCTTCGCAAGTTGTGTAAAACGTTTCGTCGAAAAACGACTCTAACCGGGTGTTGTGCACAAAAATATTTCGGCCAAGCCAACTTTAAAGTTCAAACTTTTCTACGTACGTCCTTACGTACATACTCTGTAAATACGGGGTATAACAGATTTGTTCGACCAGCTGCAGGGTGCGAGATGTTTCTCCAAGATTGATCTGCGATCGGGCTATCATCAGGTACGAGTCAGAGAGGCGGATGTCCCTAGATGCATTCGGACCCGAGACGGCATTATGAGTTCATGTCTTTTGGGTTGACCAATGCTCCGGCGGTATTCATGGATTTGATGAACCGAGTGTTCAAACCATTTTTGGACACGTTTGTGATAGTGTTCATTGATGATATCTTGGTTTATTCTCGCTCAGAGCAGGAGCATGCGGAGCATTTGAGGAGGCTGTCTTGAGAGTTCTCCAGACCAGTGATTATACGCCAAGTTTTCCAAATGTGAGTTTTGGTTAGCTTCAGTGGCTTTTCTTGGGCATATTGTCGGGGCTGATGGTATTCAGGTGGATACGGCCAAGATCGAGGCAGTCAGGACTTGGCCTAGACCTACTACTCCGACAGAGGTGCGCAGCTTTCTGGGCCTCGCAGGTTATTATCGGCGGTTCGTAGAGAAGTTTGCTTCTATCTCTGCACCATTGACTAGGCTGACTCGTGGCGGCTAAGTTTGATGGTGATGCGTGTGGCGAGTTTCTAGTTACTTCGATTCTTGAAGGAGGCGACGACCGCCCCCGTTCTTACTCTTCCAGAGGGTCCAGACGGCTATGTCGTGTATTGTGATGCGTCAGGCATCGGGTTGGGATGTGTGTTGATGCAGCAGGGCAAGGTTATAGCGTATGCATCCCGACAGCTTAAGAAACACGAGAGGAACTACCCCACCCATGATTTGGAGTTGGCAGCGGTGATTCACGCCTTGAAGATCTGGAGGCACTATTTGTATGGGGTTCATGTGGATATTTATACAGACCACAAGAGCCTCCAGTATATCTTCAGCCAGAGGGAGCTGAACTTACGACAGAGACGGTGGTTAGAGCTGCTCAAGGATTATGATGTTGACATCCTGTACCACCCGGGGAAGGCCAATGTTGTGGCAGATGCTCTTAGTCGTAGGTCGATGGGGAGTCTATCAGATGTGCAGCCGGAGAGGAGGGGCCTGGTTCGCGATTTGCATCAGTTAGCGAGCCTTGGTGTCCGTTTGATTGATTCTGATAGCAGTGGGGTTCGAGTTCGAGAGGTTGTCGAGTCTTCCATCGCCGAGGAGGTGAAGAGGCAACCTTGAGAGATCGGTTTTGATTCGGTATCGTGATACGGATCTTCGTGAGGCAAGGTCCTTTTGAGGTAGCACTGATGGGGTGCTAAGGTTTGAGGCGAGTTGTGTGTTCGGATGTTTGAGACTTGAGCGTGTTCTAGGGAAGCACACAACGCGGCGTTACTCTATCCATCCGTGGTCGACCAAGATGTACCACGACCTTAGATCGTGTATTGGTGGGATGGCTTGAAGAGGGGCGTTGCGAGTTCGTAGCTCGATGCGTGTTGTCGCAGTGAAGGTAGAGCACCGAGGCCCGGTGGTTTGTTGCGACGATAGAGATCCCGACCGAAGTGGGAGGTGATCAACATGGACTTTATCACGGGATTACCTCGCACTCGGATGAGACATGATTCTATATGGGTTATCGCCGACGGTCGACGAAATCAGCCCACTTTCTTCCCGTCGGACGACTTTTTGGTGAGGATTATGCGGACTTTACATCAGAGATCGTCGGTGCATGAGTCCCTATTTCGATCATATCGCATGCAGGAGCCCGGTTTACGACTTCTTCGGAGGTCTTTCCGAGAAGGGTTTAGGACGCAGTGAGCACGATCGCATTCCATCCATGCAGACGGACGGTGGCGCACTATCCAGACTCTTGAGGATATGCTGCGAGCCTGTGTTATTGACTTCAGGGGTAGCTGGGAGGATCATTTTCCTCTAGTTGAGTTTGCGTATAATAATAGCTACCACTCCAGTATTCAGATGGCGCCTTATGAGGTCTTGTATGGGAGGAAGTGCAGATCGCCGATAGGCTGGTTCGATGTGGGTGAGGTGCAGTTAGTGGGACCAGATTTGGTGCAGCAGGCAGTGGATAAGGTGAAGCTTATCCAGGAGCGGTTGCTGACAACTCAGAGTCGACAGAAGTCATATGCAGATCATCGTCGTCGGCATATGGAGTTCGAGGTTGATGATTGGGTTTTCCTAAAGGTGTCACCCATGAAGGGTGTGATGAGATTCGGGAAGAAAGGGAAACTCAGCCCAAGGTACATTGGGCCGTATCAGATTGTCCGCAGGGTAGGCAAGGTTGCCTATGAGTTGGATCTGCCGTCCGATCTGGAGGCAGTGCATCCGGTGTTTCATTGCTGAGGAGATGTATCGGGGATCCATCTAGAGTGCATCCGATTGACGATGTCCAGGTGACCGAGGGGTTATCATATGAGGAGGTTCCCATAGCGATAATCGATCGTCAGGTTAGGCGTCTGCGGACCAAGGACGTGGCTTCCGTCAAAGTCTTGTGGCGGAACGAGCTCAGGGAGGAGATGACGTGGGAAGCTGAGGAGGACATGAGGCAGAAGTATCCTCACCTATTCCCCACACCTCCAGGTAACTCACTTTCCTACTTGTAAATTTTCATTGTCATTTATGCTTAAGTGTTGTTTTGTGGCCGTATGTAGCATTTGCAAACTGTTTAAGCTTTATCGTTAACTGTCTTGGGAAGGAACATTCGGGACGAATATTTCTAAGGAGGGGAGAATGTTATACCCCGTACTTCCAGAGTATGTACGTGAGGGCGTACGTACAAAAGTTTAGCCTTGAAGTTAGGCATTGGACGAAAAACTTGTGCACAACTCACTAAAAGAATCGTTTTCCGACGAAACGTTTTACAAAACTTGCGAAGGGAAAATTCCGGCTATGTCATTTATTATTTTTGCGGATTTTTCCGAGAGACGAAACATTTTGGACCAACGAGAGGGCGACACTTGTCACCCTCTAGTTGGCGGACTTGAGGCGTCCATTTGGACGAAATGGATGGCTTGTTTTGTCAAGGAGTTGGTAGGATATTTTTGTGTAGTAGATGGATAAGAACACTTGCCTAAATCCTCACCTTACACTTGCCTAGCACTTGGCTTCATCTTGGCCATTGGTTGGCCATTGGTTGGCCTATAAATACTCCCCTAACTTGAAGGTTTTTCTTCATCCACAAATTATCTTCCAAGTCTCAAAACTCCATCCCCTCTCTTGTTGTATCTCGTCCAAACACCCTCTCCCCCTCTAGCCTAGTGGCTTGGCCGAAAGCCCCCCCCCCCCTTGGTAGAAGTTGTCTTCCAAGTTTAGTCACTATTCCAAAATACCCTAGCCCAAATCCCTTATAGTATTTAAGTAGAAGTTGTGTAGAACTTCTAAGGGCTTCTTAGAGCTATCGGAGTGTGCAAATTAGGAGCTAAACCTTGCTCAGGATCGACATTTATACTTGGATAATTTTGGGCTTATCGAGGTAAATACTCTTGTCCTTCTATTGTAATTGGATATTACATTTAAGAATAGTATAGACTTGAGTATAAGATATAGAAGGATATTAAAGAATAGAATTGAACTGTAATCAGAACAGAAGAATAATAAAGAAGATAGGACTGTATTCACAGTAGACTTGTATAATTACCGGGTAGGGAAGTGCTGCCCGATTTTCCGTAGAATAGCGAACCCTCTGTTTAGAATGTCCAACAGAGTAGTCTAGACATTGATAGATGTATTTGACTATTATAGGCTGATACTCTGCGCGCGGCATATTCGACTTGGCAGGTGGATTTGTGAGAAGGTATGTGATTCTTCCTATACTCTTGAGCATGATATTTTAAAATATATATATAGTACGGTAGACGTACATGTGTTAACTGAATAATAATTACGGCAATGTCTTTTGACTTAAGCCCGAATAATACTTACGGCAATGTCTTTTGACTTAAGCCTGAATAATAAGAATCTTGAAGCATTTCAAAAGAATACTGAATCATTTTTAACAGAAGAGAAATATTTGGTTTTTAAACAAAAAGCTTAAGAGTTATACTAGCTTTATGGGAAGTTAGGTATAACAACTTAAGAAAGATAAAAGGAACTGTTTACTTATTTGATTATAAAAACCTTGTATTGATTTCTGTAAGGTGTAGTAAGATTGTTTGAAAAGTAGACATATTATGATGCTACGTGTGTTAGTGTCTTGTGATGTTGTGAAAGGGGGTCATTCTTGTTGTGCTTACGTTGCTAAACGGTAAGTCAGTTGTACTGTTACTATATCACCTACCCCCTTGACTTGTTATACCGAGGGCTTGCCACCCTTGATGCGGGTCTATACGGCCTATGCAGTCGTCTATGTGACTATGCGGAGCTGCGGGAGTTCCAGGATTGATCATTCCGGGTGTTTTATCCGTCACGGGGATGCCTATGCGGTGCAGTGTGACTATGCGGTCTATGAGACTATGCGGACTGCGGGAGTCCAGGAGAATGCAGGGGTTAGCTACCCGTCGAGAATACCTCATGCGGGTCTGTGTGTGACCTATGCGGACTGCGGGAAGTCCAGGACTAGGCACGCATAATGATACTATGGGCGATTGGCCTTGCTTCGATCATTCGCGGCCTAGGAAAGACCAATTACGTTATATCTATTTTGCTCTTGTTTATGTTGTGGCACTACGTGCAGTTAAACTGGTTGTATTTGCAAATGGTTTTAAATACTTTGATTTTACTTCAGTACTTTACAGTTTCACATACTTAGTACCTGTTGTACTGACCTCCTTCGGGGGGGCTGCGTTCATGCCGCAGGTAAGGGCAAGCAGGTGCTAGATCCACATCCTTAGGATCTTTTTGCTTTGGTGTCAGGAGCTCCATCTTCTCCGGAGGCTCGACGTTTGGGTATGATCTCCCTGTTGTTGTATATAGTTTTGTACATTCAGGGTATGGCGGGGCCCTGTCCCGCCATAGTTGTTTATCTTCTTATAGGTCTGTAGTCCTATTGTACAGTTGGAATGTAACTGCTAAACTATGTTTATATAATTATGCCGAAAGGCGACATTTTCTCACATAAAACTGTGTCTCATTTTACAACTATTTCATGTCTTGTTTTTATATTCCGCTGATTACTCTGATGTATGACTACTTAGGTGCCCGGGTAAGGCACCAGTCACGAGCCGCGGAACGGGTCGTGACAGGCTGTCTCGTTGTGAATTTACTTGGACGTACCGACAGTGACGGAGGATTCCACGGGTATGTTTCCATTGTGATTGATCCTTGGACATGCTTATACGATGAGGGATTCCGGGGCATGCGACCAGGATGCGGGTTAAATTCCTGGATACGATTATTACCCCATGGCCATGCTTATACGATGAGGGATTTCGGGGCATGCGACCATGTTATATACGATTATTACTCCATGGATTAGCTCTCCATAAAGACATGTACCCGAGATGAGGGATTCTACGGGCATGTTATATACGATTATTACTCCATGGATTAGCTCTCCATGAAGACATGTACCCGAGATGAGGGATTCCACGGGCATGTTATGTACGATTATTACTCCATGGACTAGCTCCCCATGAAGTCATGTACCCGAGATGAGGGATTCCACGGGCATGAGATATATATATATATATATTGTATATGTGTACGCCGACAGTGAGGTAGGATGCCACGGGCGTGTCACATGGTTATATTTTACACCTACGGCTGTCGGCAGTGATGAGGGATTCCACGGGCAGGAGATATATATGTATATTGTATATGTGTACGCCGACAGTGAGGTAGGATGCCACGGGCGCGTCACATGGTTATATTTTACACCTACGGCTGTCGGCAGTGATGGGGGATTCCACGGGCAGGAGATATATATGTATATTGTATATGTGTACGCCGACAGTGAGGTAGGATGCCACGGGCGCGTCACATGGTTATAATTTACACTTACGGCTGTCGGCAGTGATGGGGGATTCCACGGGCACGCTTTGATATTTGTGGGCTTGAGACCCTTACCGGACTGTGTGATGATATTTGAGGGCTTGTGTCCATAGCCCTGGTGTGACTATTGTTCAGGTGTTGAAATAGTCTGTACAAGGTAAAACTGACTTTCATTACTTTCACTTCGGCAAGGCACCGTGTACTGTTATTTTGGTTATCATACATGTCTCCAGCTTTATATAGACTGTTATGATTTCATTCTGATATTTTGATTTCACATACTTGGTACATATTTAAATCGACCTCGCCCGGTGCATTCATGCCGCAGGTTGAGGTACATAGCTTGCTAATCCTCGCTCTTAGGATCACTGCTCAGTTCTTGGAAAGCTCCACTTCTCCGAAGGCTTTGTCTGTTGGTACAGTTCCCTGAGGTTGTAGTTTTATGTACATTCAGGGGGTATGGCGGGGCCCTGTCCCGTCACAGTTGTTATGTTAAAACTCTTAGAGGTCTGTAGTCATATCTTGTGGGTCGGTTTGTAAAAAAAAAAAAAAAGGTAACTGCTTTTGGTTTTACATATGTATATATCCAGGGAGGTAGCCTTATCTGTCACGACCCGAACCCGGGCCCGTGACTGGTGCCTTACCCCGGGCACCCTAGTGATACAACATCAGAGAAAATCAGCGGAAATAAAACATAAACATGAAATAAGAGATTTGATTAAATAAACAAAGCAACCAAAAGCGATTGCCTTACGTATATAAACATAAAAACCCGAACAGTGTAATCCTTTTTACAACCCTGCCCACAACAGACCTACAGACCTCTAATAATGAAATGACAACTATGGCGGGACAGGCACCCGCCATACCCCAGAATGTAAAAGAACTTACAGACTCGTGGTAACATACCAAAAGATAAGCCTCAGAAGAAGCGGGGCTTCCTAATACGTTGAACTTTGATCCTATGGCGAGGATCCACAACCGATGTACTACTGCGGCATGAACGCAGCCCCGAGGTCGGACAACAGTACCAAGTATGTGAAATCAGAAAATCGTAAATGAAATCATAATAGTCTATATAAAGCAGAGACATGTATGATAACCAAACTACGATTCACAACATAAAAGCGATCATGTCAAGTCGTGGACTCACGCCTCAAGTCATCCTCACGCCCGTGGAACTCCTTCCTCACTGCCGGCAGTTTAGGTATAAATCGTGTGGAATACGTGTCCCGGCCCATCCCGTGGGACTCGGTAAAGAATCATGTGGAATACGTGTCCCGGCCCATCCCATGGGACTCAGTAGAGAATCAGATGAAATCGTGTCGGCCCATCGTGGGACTCGGTGAATAATCAGATGAAATACGTGTCCCGGCCCATCTCGTGGGACTCGGTGAATAATCAGATGAAATACGTGTCCCGGCCCATCTCGTGGGACTCGGTGAATAATCAGATGAAATACGTGTCCCGGCCCATCTCGTGGGACTCGGTGAAGAATCGTTCATAACAAATCAGCCGGCCCTCCATCGAGAGACGCGGTGGTATGGAAATACAGTATTTGCACAACAAGGCTATCAAACACAAACATATGCAAGTTACACACAACTCAAGTTTATTTTAGGCCAAAGTCCAGGTTCTGACCCCCAAGTATTACATACGTTAAATTCTTTTTAAAAGATCCATTTCTTTTATAAAGGTCACCCGATACCCGTAGTATAAAAATAGGGTGACTAACATTGTTAAGTAAACCAAAATGCTTACCTTTGTAAAATCAAGTAACAACATTATTTTCCAAACGTTCAAGTTTGCCTAATTTCAAATGCTCAAGTTTCTCATTTTAGAAAAGGTTTCGTAGTTCATAGTTTTAATCCTTTAAAACATAATACTCCTTTAAACGATTTGAGAAACATATGCCTTATATGTGAGTAGGTTATTCTTGTTTATAATCAATCTTATTAAGCAGCCATGATCTAGGAAATGTAATATCATTTTGTCTCATCTTAGTTTCTATGCAGATGGAGGTTTCTACTGGTTTTAATAATACTTCATTATTCAATACATTTTCCTTTATTAACGCTGCAGTGGTTTGTCGATACTCATTCTGATTTCCGAAATCAGTAAAACATTTCTCCTCTTAAAAACCAAGTACTCATTTCTCGCGAATGAGGTTTCACACAAAATTCATATTAATTCATTCAAGTCAAGTCTCTTATCTTTTAAGATCAAGTCTCTTAACTTCTAAAAATCAGTAAGTCATTCTCTTTACCTCTCTTAAGACGTTATACCTAACTTTCCATAGAGCTAGTATAACTCTT
This sequence comes from Przewalskia tangutica, assembly GCA_029844215.1. Classification (NCBI taxonomy): domain Eukaryota; kingdom Viridiplantae; phylum Streptophyta; class Magnoliopsida; order Solanales; family Solanaceae; genus Przewalskia; species Przewalskia tangutica. The sequence goes on from CM056721.1 coordinate 96,271,150, forward strand.
ATGTTTTCAAAACCAAGTATTACTCTTCTTTCAAAATGATTCTTTTGAAATACTTCAAGTTCTTTATTATCACTCATCAAGTCAGTTATAAGTCAAATCAGTTACCTTTTAAAACCACAAAGCATTTTCTTACCTACATAAAGCTGTTATAACCAACTTCCCATAAAGCCGTTATAACACTTTATGTTTTAAACCAATCAAATACATTTAACACATGTACGTCTACCGTACTACATAGTTATACACATATCATGCTAGAACATATAGGAAGAGGTTCACATACCTCGCGACGATTATCGACTAATAGCAAAACGCTCCAAGTACCTCAAACCGTCGGCTACTCCTTAAGCCAAGTAGATCACGCCATATGTAGTACTTCAACCTATAGAGGCCACAAGGCGCCTATTAACATCTAGATCTCAACGTAGAATATTCTACAGAAAATTCGGCAGCACCTCCCCCCGCAACCGCGTAAATCTCCTCCTCTATCGAGGCCGGCTATCAAGCCAACCAGGGGGGGTTTATACGTCTAACCGGACGTGTACAATTCTACTTCACAGTAATGCTACACAAGTCTACTGTAATACAGTCCTATGTAATTACAGTTCAGTTCTCTTTCTTTAAATTCAGGCTTAAGTCAAAAGACATTGCCGCAAAACTATGTTCAGTTCTATATATAGTATACTTCAACCATATATTACTACAACATGTAACTTCCAATAACAACAGGGGGACAAGATTATTTACCTCGATAAGCCCAAAATTATCCAAGGTTAATGTCGATCCTGAGCAAGGTTAAGCTCCTACTCCGAGTGCTCCAATCCGCTCCAAACAACCCTTAGAAGTTCTACGCAACTTCTATTTAACACTTCAACCGACTATGAAGGTTTTCCTTAGGGTTTCGTTTTGTGGCTAAAGGAAGTATAATAGTATTTTAAGGCTTTAGATAGAGGTAACCTTGGGAATACTACAAGGTATTTGGGCCAAGGTATTTGGGCATTATAACAATACTAGGAGAGTATTTCTATACCACAAAAGGGGGTATTATACGAAAACAACTAGGCTAGGGGGGGTAGGCTCGGCCGAGGGCCTCTCAAAGGGGGAGCGTGGTGGCGGACGAACTACCACAAGGGGGGAGGGAGTATTTGAGACTTGGAAATGATTTTAGGATGAAGAAGTTCATCACTTAGGGGGGGTATTTATAGGTCAAGAAATGGCCAACCAATGGCCAAGATCCATCCAAGTGTAAGGCAAGTGTAGGGCTAGGATTAAGCCATGTGCACCTTATCCATCTACCACACCAACTTGCACAAAATATCCTACCAACTAAAGTGGTCCAAATCGTCCAAGCCGCCCCAACCTTACGTCCAATGTGAGGGTGACACTTGTCACCCTCCCGTTGGTCCAAAATGTTTCGTCTCTCGGAAAAATCCGCAAAAATTATAAATGACATAGCCGTATTTTTCCCTTCGCAAGTGTAGTAAAATGTTTCGTCGAAAAACGACTCTTTTCGGCACTTGTGCCCAAATTTTCGAACCTTGCCAAACCTTAAGGCTTAAATTTTTATACGTACGCCCTCACGTACATACTCTGGAAATACGGGGTATAACATTCTCCCCTCCTTAGAAACATTCGTCCCGAATGTTCCTTCTCAAGACGGATAACGATGAAGTTCTTCTAACAAGTTGCTAACGCCACACCTGGCCATGAAATAACACACGTTCTCTTCCTTCCTTACTCGTCGTGCCCTTCTCGAACACTTGAACTCTTCTAGTATACGTACCACACTTCAGTCATCGCTTCAGTTCCCAAAACTTTGGAGTCACCACCTCCAAACTTGGTCATCTTACTAGCTTCACTTTCCTCTAAGGCCGTTCCCGGCCTTCACGAACCGATTCTGGTCGAACGCATCCACGAACTCATACGATGGTCATCTAAACTTGGGCCTAGCACCCTCGTGACCCTACCACCTGGCGGGACCACCCAGAGCTGACCCCACCTCGAAACAGGCCGCGGGTTGGCCCGCAACATGGCCCCAACCCGACCCACTTAACGCATCAAGCTCTTGTTCCCCGATCCGGAACAATCTTACCTATACAGGTCATGAAAGCTACCACTTCCATTTCACACTACCCATGGACTTATCCCACAACACATTTATACGCAAACCAAGTATTTCAACAAAGACTAACCGTAAAATCTTTTATTCAAGATGACCTTACATCTAAGGTCTCAACATGAAATATTCTAAGGTTCACACTTTCCATGCCCCCATACATATTCTTTCAACTAGCCATGCTTTCTAACTCATAACCAACATAACACTATCCGTACATAGCACACAATAATAAGGTCATCATATCATGCATACAAATCTCTAGAGGGTTAAGGATATACCTGAATCTACCGCTCCACTCTAATCATAGGCACACTGCAGGCATAGTATGAAAGGCGATGAACTCGCCACGACCGTGGTGAGTCATTCTGCAGTATCCTTCCTATTAGGACAGTTTTTCGTCACATGGCCCTGGCGGCCGCAGGAAAAACAAGCACCCGATAAAAAAGACGACATTCTCGGGATGACGTCGCCACATTGTGCACCCGAGAAAACTCAACCCGAACGTGGCTAGAACCCATGTATATCTCGTGAACGGAAGCCACGGAGCCACGACCCGGCTCGAATACCCCGAACGTCCTGAAGATTGTGAAGGACCACTCTGCACTGGCGGAGGTACATAACTAGTCTGCTGCTGGGGCGGCCCGCCTCGAAAGTACCAAATGACCCTGCTGTTCTGGCCCTCTTCTGCTGATCCTGGTCATTCCGTCGACCTCTCCGTGCCTCACATCCTAGTGCATGAGCTTGCATGCGGGCAATGTCCATGCCCGGCTGAAGAGCTACACCCGTACAAGCCTCTGCCAAGTAATCATCTAGCCCGGTGACATAGCGGTGTATTCTGTCCTCCATATCAGCTACTACAGCGGGAACATACCGAGCTAATGAGTCGAACTCCACATTGTACTCTCTAACCGTCCGCCCGTCCTGCCTCAACGTCAAAAATATGTCGGCCCGAGCCCTCCTCATCTGTGGGGGCAAGAAATGTGCAAGAAAATCCCTTGAGAACTCGTCCCAAACGGCTGGAAGTGCATGCTCTCCCCGGGACAGCTCCCACGAATCAAACCAGTTGACTGCAGTATCACGCAGCTGATGCGAACCCAATACCACCGATTCTGCCTCTGAGACTATGATCACTCTCATGATCCGCTGTAACTTTCGGATAAACTCCTGAGGGTCATCCTCAGCTCTCGATCCATAGAACACTGGCGGGCTACAACTCAGAAAGTCCCGTAGTCTCAAACCATGCGCTCGGGGTGAACTACGGTGCTCGGGGCTGAATCTGCTGCGTCAGCCTCTCCTCATATCTGCCACGACCACGGCGATGGCGCCATCTCCTTGTACCCCATCTTATCTGCTCCAGGCTATGGAACTGGAGGCTCAGGTACTGTAGTCTCAGCAGCCACTGCTGCGGCTCTAAACTCTGCCGTGGCGGCGCCGCAAACTTCGCCGTCGGAAGCACTATCTCGGTAACGGCCGGGCCTCGCCGGTAACCGCCGTGCTCTACTCGCGGCTCCTCGGCTGCCTTGCCGCCAGGCGGGTTGCCTTACGCGGATGCATAACTGGTAAAGGAAAGGAATACGTCAGAGGGGTCCAACTTATCATACGGCTCTAAGGCACGATCTCAGAATGAGAAGAATAGAAACCGATCCTAAATGTCCTATAGCCTCCTGATTATAGATGTGGTGCACAACACACCGATAATCAAGACTCTACTAGACACGGTCTGTAGACACTTTCAGGATTAATCGCTCGATACCACTTTTGTCACGACCGAACCGGGCGTGATCGTGCCTACCGGGCACCCTAGTGATACAACATCAGAGAAAATCAGCGGAAATAAAACATAAACATGAAATAAGAGATTTGATTAAATAAACAGGCCAACCAAAACAGTTGCCTTCTGTATATAAACATAAAAACCCGAACAGTTTAATCCTTTTTACAACCCTGCCCACAACAGTACTACAGACCTCTAAGAATGAAATGACAACTATGGCGGGACAGGGCCCCGCCATACCCCTGAATGTACAAGAACTTACAGACTCAGGGTAACATACCAAAAGATAAGCCTCCGAAGAAACGGGGCTTCCCAACACGCTGAACTTTGATCCTATGAGCGAGGATCCACAACCGATGTACTTCTACCTGCGGCATGAACGGCCCGAAGGAGGTCGATAACAGTACCAAGTATGTGAAATCAGAAAATCGTAAATGAAATCATAATAGTCTATATAAAGCATGAGACATGTATGATAACCAAACTACAGTTAACTAGATTAAAGGTGTCATGTCAAGTCAGTGACTCACGCCTCAGTCATCCGCCGTACGTGGAACTCCTTCCTCACTGCCGGCAGTCTAGGTATAAATCGTGTGGAATACGTGTCCCGGCCCATCCCGTGGGACTCGGTAAAGAATCATGTGGAATACGTGTCCCGGCCCATCCCATGGGACTCGGTAGAGAATCAGATGAAATACGTGTCCCGGCCCATCTCGTGGGACTCGGTGAATAATCAGATGAAATACGTGTCCCGGCCCATCTCGTGGGACTCGGTGAATAATCAGATGAAATACGTGTCCCGGCCCATCTCGTGGGACTCGGTGAATAATCAGATGAAATACGTGTCCCGACCCATCTCGTGGGACTCGGTGAAGAATCGTTCATAACAAATCAGTCGGCCCTCCATCGAGAGACGCGGTGGTATGGAAATACAGTATTTGCACAACAAGGCTATCAAACACAAACATAGGCAAGTTACACACAACTCAAGTTTATTTTAGGCCAAAGTCCAGGTTCTGACCCCCAAGTATTACATACGTTAAATTCTTTTTAAAAGATCCATTTCTTTTATAAAGGTCACCCGATACCCGTAGTATAAAAATAGGGTGACTAACATTGTTAAGTAAACCAAAATGCTTACCTTTGTAAAATCAAGTAACAACATTATTTTCCAAACGTTCAAGTTTGCCTAATTTCAAATGCTCAAGTTTCTCATTTTAGAAAAGGTTTCGTAGTTCATAGTTTTAATCCTTTAAAACATAATACTCATTTAAACGATTTGAGAAACATATGCCTTATATGTGAGTAGGTTATTCTTGTTTATAATCAATCTTATTAAGCAGCCATGATCTAGGAAATGTAATATCATTTTGTCTCATCTTAGTTTCTATGCAGATGGAGGTTTCTCTGGTTTTAATAATACTTCATTATTCAATACATTTTCCTTTATTAACGCTAAAGTTGTTTGTAGATACTCATTCTGATTTCCGAAATCAGTAAAACATTTCTCCTCTTAAAAACCAAGTACTCATTTCTCGCGAATGAGGTTTCACACAAAATTCATATTAATTCATTCAAGTCAAGTCTCTTATCTTTTAAGATCAAGTCTCTTAACTTCTAAAAATCAGTAAGCCATTCTCTTTACCTCTCTTAAGACGTTATACCTAACTTTCCATAGAGCTAGTATAACTCTTATGTTTTCAAAACCAAGTATTACTCTTCTTTCAAAATGATTCTTTTGAAATACTTCATGTTCTTTATTATCACTCATCAAGTCAGTTATAAGTCAAATCAGTTACCTTTTAAAACCACAAAGCATTTTCTTACCTACATAAAGCTGTTATAACCAACTTCCCATAAAGCCGTTATAACACTTTATGTTTTAAACCAATCAAATACATTTAACACATGTACGTCTACCGTACTACATAGTTATACACATATCATGCTAGAACAGATAGGAAGAGGTTCACATACCTCGCGACGATTATCGACTAATAGCAAAACGCTCCAAGTACCTCAAACCGTCGGCTACTCCTTAAGCCAAGTAGATCACGCCATACGTAGTACTTCAACCTATAGAGGCCACAAGGCGCCTATTAACATCTAGATCTCAACGTAGAATATTCTACAGAAAATTCGGCAGCACCTCCCCCCCCCCGCAACCGCGTAAATCTCCTCCTCTATCGAGGCCGGCTACCAAGCCAACCAGGGGGGGGGGTTTATACGTCTAACCGGACGTGTACAATTCTACTTCACAGTAATGCTACACAAGTCTACTGTAATATAGTCCTATGTAATTACAGTTCAGTTCTCTTTCTTTAAATTCAGGCTTAAGTCAAAAGACATTGCCGCAAAACTATGTTCAGTTCTATATATAGTATACTTCAACCATATATTCCTACAACATGTAACTTCCAATAACAACAGGGGGACAAGATTATTTACCTCGATAAGCCCAAAATTATCCAAGGTTAATGTCGATCCTGAGCAAGGTTAAGCTCCTACTCTGAGTGCTCCAATCCGCTCCAAACAACCCTTAGAAGTTCTACGCAACTTCTATTTAACACTTCAACCGACTATGAAGGTTTTCCTTAGGGTTTCGTTTTGTGGCTAAAGGAAGTATAATAGTATTTTCCGGGCTTTTCGTATAGAGGTAACCTTGGGAATACTACAAGGTATTTGGGCCAAGGTATTTGGGCATTATAACAATACTAGGAGAGTATTTCTATACCACAAAAGGGGGTATTATACGAAAACAACTAGGCTAGGGGTAGGCTCGTGAGCCTCTCAGGGGCGTGGTGGCGGACGAACTACCACAAGGGGAGGAGTATTTGAGACTTGGAAATGATTTTAGGATGAAGAAGTTCATCACTTAGGGGGGGTATTTATAGGTCAAGAAATGGCCAACCAATGGCCAAGATCCATCCAAGTGTAAGGCAAGTGTAGGGCTAGGATTAAGCCATGTGCACCTTATCCATCTACCACACCAACTTGCACAAAATATCCTACCAACTAAAGTGGTCCAAATCGTCCAAGCCGCCCCAACCTTACGTCCAATGTGAGGGTGACACTTGTCACCCTCCCGTTGGTCCAAAATGTTTCGTCTCTCGGAAAAATCCGCAAAAATTATAAATGACATAGTCGTATTTTTCCCTTCGCAAGTTTAGTAAAACGTTTCGTCGAAAAACGACTCTTTTCGGCACTTGTGCCCAAATTTTCGAACCTTGCCAAACCTTAAGGCTTAAATTTTTATACGTACGCCCTCACGTACATACTCTGGAAATACGGGGTATAACATTATCGGCTAACCTGTTATTTATTTCTTGTTGGGTTTATGTATGTTCCGCTGATTATCTCTGATGTATACCTGTAAGGGTGCCCAGTTAGGGCACCAGTTGAGGGCCCGGGGTCGGACAGTGACAAAAGTGGTATCAGAGCAGTTAGTCCTCGGAAAGTGTCTACAGACCGTGTCTAGTAGAGTCTTGATTATCGGTGTGTTGTGCACCACATCTATAATCAGGAGGCTATAGGACATTTAGGATTGGTTTTCATTCTTCTCACTCTGAGATCGTGCGATAGAGCTATGTTGTTAGGGTCGTCTCTCCCTAACGAGTTATGTTGATTGCAGCTATGAGAAAGGCAGCAGTGACCCAGGAAGGATTATGTGGATTGCGTATCCATGTTGGTATAATTGTTGTATTGTTGGTATATTGACATACAACTATACGGTTTTATGTATGAGGGTCAGACGCGTGTTGCCTAGAATGATTTTGGATTACCAAGGATTGGTAAGGACTAAATAGATACCGAGAAGGTATGAAACAGTTTAATGAATTCTCATCAAGGTTTTACGTACTAATTTGAGATAATTAGGAGGTGATGAGCTGTCTGAGAAGGTATTGAGCCTTTAAGAAATCATGTTAAGGGACTTAATGGAAGACTATGTTTGTAAATTAAGCTACGTGGTATGCTTAAGATGATAGTACGGATGAGATCCGTGTGGGGTAAGTAATGGTTGTTGTGATCAAGACAACACGATTATGGTATTATGAGAAGTTAGTCTACCCATTTATGGGGTGGGATCAGTTGGTAGTAGTCTCGCTACGTGACAGGGTCACGAGGGTGCAAGGCCCAAGTCTAGTAAATTGTTTTACGGGTTCGTGGACGCGTTCCATCGAAACCAGGTCGTGAGAGCCGAAAATGGCCTTATATTGTTCGATTTAGTAACTCCAAAGATTGGAGGCCAGAATTAGTATGGAGATTATGTACGTATGTTAGAATAAGTTGGGAAGTACGGAAAAAGTATGACCAGTAAGAAAAAGAGCAACCAAGTGTAAAAGAATAGAGCCTGAATCCATAAGAACCTTTCAAAGAAGCTACACCGTGAGAGATTGGGTGGTAGCTGAGCAGGTATATGAAATTTCCCGGTGATGATACAGTTGTCAGATCCTAGCAGACCTAGTAGAGCTGGATACGACAGACTTTGAGGTCATTATGGGTATGGACTAGTTGACTTCTAGTATGCCAATATTGACTGTAGAGAGAGGTTGGTTCGATTCCAGTTTCCCGGTGAGCCGGTTATCGATTGAAATGGAAGTGTTGGTATATGTAAGTTATTCCTTGCTTCTTGGACATGATAAATTGAGGAGTCTATGTGACTTGTTTCATTGAAGGGATTGATTTGAATTTAAACGTTAAGAGACGGAGATAAGAACATACGATCATTGAAAGATTTTATGTTAAGTTCCCTTGGAAGTGCTTGGAGTTGTTAGTGTGGCGGTCAGGGCCACAACTTCCCGAATGATTCTAGGAAAATGCGCAAGGCAAGAATAAGATAAGTACGAGTGCTTCCTGAGGAGAACAAAAGATATCATGGATAGGTCTTAAAAATCTATACAATTATAAGGTGACACTTGATGATCAAGATTATGACAGGGAGATAAGCTCTCTCCCCCACGTAAAAGGATGGTTTTACATATTATGGGGTTATGTGTACCCATGTTATTAGGCGATGGATGTGAGACTGGTAAGATCTTCAGTGTCGTTATGCCATAGGTTACAGTTTTAGATAACCGTGGGAAAATTATTGTGTTGTGGAAAAATTGGTATAAAGGGGTTGTAAAAGGAAACTATGTCGCTAACTATTAGATTGACTCCGAAGGAATATTCGGGGACAAATGTTTCTAAGGGGGGAAGATTGTTACGCCCCGTAATTCCAAGAGGATGAGATGAGAATGTACGAAAGGAAATAAGATTCGAATTTGAAAAAAAAAAATTGTTGCCAGAATTTTTTTTAGACAGATTTTCAGTCAACTGTGGAGAAGTATATCTCCTAGTATATTGGGAGTTTTTAGGTCTTTCAAAAGCCTAATATGAAGTTCATTGAGTCTAGTTTCCAACGCAACAAACCTCTTGTCGATAGGACATCAGAGTAGAAAGTTATGGACGTTACAAGATCAGCTGACAGAAGAGACTGGGTCAGGCGCCGCGGCGCCGGCTGCAGGGCCATGGCACCGAAAAGCCTGAAATTGTCTGAAGTTGCAGCGCCATGGCGCCGGCTGCAGGGCCGCGGCGCCGAGGCAGGATTTTGTGCGAAAATGAGGCAAAATTAGAAGATATTTATGTAAAGAACCTATGGGAGGGCTGTTACACCCCGTATTTACAGGACATGTTTTAAGAATGTACGTAAGAACTCACAAGTGTTGAGAAGTGAGACTTGTAAAAATTTATCGGAATTATGAAATTATCGGAAAACGTAATATTGTGACGAATAGGAGGGCGACACGTGTCACCCCCCTTATTGTTGCCTTGGACGAAAATGTCATGGCCAAAATGGTCATTGACCATAGTCTTAGGATGACAAGTCTTGCAAGTAGTGAGCTTGAGATAATTGACTTGGTCAATGGGTCCACAAAGTCTTGATATTTAGTAAGACCTCATCCAAGCCACCCATTTGTTTGCATCTTGACCCTCCTTTGTGCTATATAATACTAGTAGTAGCAAGACAAGCTTAACACTTAGAGAAATTTTCAAGAAAATTGAAGAGCAAGAGCTAGTTGCTCTCGGGTTCACTCCACAAGAAAAAGAAATTTTTTTGTTTCTTGTTCATTAAGCTCCACACTTTAAACCAAGGTTCTTGAGTGTATTGTAAGTGTATCTCAATAGAAAAATCTCGGAAAAAGATAGTTTTCGTATTAGTCATGAGTGAAAACCTAGTTGCTTTCTAGGTTTTGGTTTGGAAGTTTGAAGGAAATTTGTTGGTGTTGTTCTAAGGGTCTCAAGTAGCGGATTGAAGTGTCTTGAAGAGGCTCTAAGTTGCTAAGGAGCGACTTCAGATTTGGAGTTGGATTAAGATTCGTTAAGGTATAATCTTGTCTCTTAAAAGTGTTACAAGATCATATATATATATCGTTTGTTGTTAGCTTTACATGTTGCTAGCATGAAGTTGATATGTTGAAGTTTATAAGTATTATGGATTGCTTGTAGCCTTAAAATCCGAAATGTAATGTAAGCCATGTGAAGTTGGATTACAATTTGGTCGTTTACTAGAATCGTCGCATGTTACTTACTTGAAGATTATAGTAGTATAATCGATTGCGACTTGATATCATGTTATGCTAACAATTTGGATTGAAATGGAAATTGGATAATAATTGGTATTGTTGTACTCAATATGGCCGAAATTGGACTAGTAGTTGTATTAGTTTGATATCTATTGTGGGGCGGAATTTTACACATCTAGTAGGCGTGTAATCCCCTATTGTTAATTGCTTTGATTGGGCCTTAAATGTGGCGTGTTTGGTTATTGAATTCGGCCTTGAAAAAGGTGGCAAAGTAAGTAGAAACAAAGGAGGTGCTGTCCGATTTTCCGTAGAATTTAGAGACTTTACACTTATAATATTCTACGTTTGAAGTAAGGCATTAATAGACGTATTATGGATATTATAGGTTGACATACTATGGGCGGGACATTGTACTTGGCAAGTGGTTTGACCCGAAGAGGTATGTAGAACTTTTCCTATCTTTTGAGCATGACTAGTTACACGTATATAGTACGGTGAGCGTCAAGATCTTGATATCCTTTACTAGTTTTATGAATGGCCAAGTCGGGTGAGTTAGGAGATTAACTCGCTTCTTTGAAAGTATTAAGGATGTCTTAAGTTTTATTAAAGTTAAGGGACTTGAAGAGTTTTAAAGTATGTGATACTTGTTCCGTTTTAAACGTATAAGTCCCTTGGATAGGAAATTGTATTTGGCTAAAGTATAAAGTGAATATAACGACTTTATGGGAAGTTGGTTATATTTGCTTTATGGAAAAATAAATGACTTGATTGTAATGAAAAGGCAATTTGATTTTAAGGCATCAATTGCCTAAGGTTTTATAAGAAAAGGAGTCACTTGATTTAGAAACCTAACTTTATTTCTAAAGGTATTGTGACTTGTCTTGAAAAGTAATTTTGACTTGATACTACGATTAATAGTATCTTGGAAGTTTTATATGAAAGAGAGTCATTTTTAAAAGAGTGGAAGTATGTAGTACTTTGGGTTAAATTCCCGGATCTTTATAAAAGACATGTTAGTGCCTTAAGTAAACTAAAATGAGAGTGTATGTGAACAAGAATAATAAGAAGTTAGGGGGATTCTTAACTTGCTTATATATTGTATGATAGCCGGTTTTGTGCTAGTGGTATATTATTCATTGCTGGGTCATTCCCGTGTTTGTAACATTGCATATTAGTGGATTTGCTACCCACGATCACGAGGAATACCTCATGCGAGTCCGCAAGGGCTTATGCGGGTGAAATAGTCCCATGCGGGCGGGTACTGCCTATGCGAGGAATACCTCATGCGAGTCCGTAAGGGCTTATGCGGGTGAAATAGTCCCATGCGAGGAATACCTCATGCGGGTCCACGCGACCTATGCGGGTGAAATAGTCCCAGGAGTAGGATTGCTTAATGATACTGCGGGCGGGTGGTCCTGCTTTGATCGTGAGCTTCCTATTTTATATTGTAAGTATCCTACTATTTACTCTCATTGTTAGTAAGGCACAGTGTACTGTAATTTGATTATCATACATGTCTCCGGCTTTGTTTTAAACTTATGATGTAATTACAGTATTTTTCCAGTTTTACATACTTAGTACATATTGTGTACTGACCCCCTTCCTCGGGGGCTGCGTTCATGCCGCAGGTAGGGGTAAGCAGGTGGTGGATCCTCATTCTTAGGATCACTTATCAGACGTCAGAAGCTCCATTTCTCCGGAGGCTTGTCTTTTTGGTACAGTCTTTCCCTGATGTTGTAGATTTATGTACATTCAGGGGTATGGCGGGGCCCTGTCCCGCCACTGTTGTTATTCCTAGAGGTCTGTAGTCACATGTTGTGGTTTGGGGCTGTAAGAACTGAGTTGTACAGTTTTTCTTGGATTATGCATATTTTATGGAAGGCGGCCTTATCGGCTAGCCTGTGTTATTATTGTCTAAATGTTGTATGTTGTGTATGTTCCGCTGCTATTCTCTGATGTATACCTGAACGGGGTGCCCAGGTAGGGCACCAGTCGCGGCCCCGGGGTCGGGTCGTGACAAGGGCGACAAGTGTCCCTCCCAACTTGTATAACAAGATAAAGGCTATATATGACCAAGTCTTGCTAGATTAGAATCATTTCCAAGACTTCACCCAAAATTGCTCTTCTCTTCCCTTCTCTCTCAAATGGTTAAAACCCTAAGACTAAATGAGATTTTTGGAAAGGCAACAAGAAGGAAATATGTGGGCGGGCTTGTAGGGGGTTCGTAGAGATGATTTTAGCGGAAAGAAGAATTTCGGAAAGAGGGCTAAAGTGGGCGAGATTGTTGGACTATTTTGGGCTTATCAAGGTAACCACTTTGTCCTCTTATGTGATTGAAGATTTCTTATTGTTGTAGTTATACATTTTAACAAGCATGAGATATATGTATTGGAGATTAATAAGTGTTATGGATATTAGAAGCCTAAATCCGAAATGACCTTGTTAGCCATTTGAAATTGAAATACAAGTTGGTCGATAGTTAGAATCGTCGCATGTTATCTAATTGAAGATTGTAGTTGTTATAATCGATTGTGGCTATATAACATGTTAGACTAAACAACTTGGATGGAAAAAAAGAATTGGAAAAGACTTTACATTGTTGTTGCATTGTAGCCATTTGGCATTGAAATGTTGGACTGTTTGGATATTAATTGTGGGGCAGAATTTTACACGTCCTGTTAAGGCGTGTAATCCCCTTTGGTTACCTGTTTGGTTGAGCCTTAAATGTGGCATTTTGGTTGATGAATACGGGCCTTGGAAAAGGTGGAAAAGTACGTAGAAACAAAGGAAGTGTTGTCCAATTTTCTGTAGAATAAGGGACTTTACAATTAGAATATTCTACGTTGAAGCTAGAAGCTAATAGACGTATTATGGTCATTATAGGTCGACATACTACGTACGTCATATTGGACTTAGCAAGTGGATTGAACCTGTCACGACCCGACCCCGGGCCCGCGACTGGTGCCCTACCTGGGCACCCTTACAGGTATACATCAGAGATAATCAGCGGAACATACACAAACTTAATAATGAAATAAATATTAGGTTAGCCGATAAGGCTACCTCCCTGGATATAAACAAATCCAAAAGCAGTTACCTCAATTTTTTTTTTTTTTTTTTTTTATAAGTGACCCACAAGATATGACTACAGACCTCTAAGAATTTACATAACAACTGTGACGGGACAGGGCCCCGCCATACCCCTGAATGCACAAAAGTCAACAACTTCAGGGAACCATACCAAAGACAAAGCTTCCGGAGAAATGGAGCTTTCCGAGAACTGAACCGTGATCCTAGAAGTGCGGATCAACAAGCTATGTACCTCAACCTGCGGCATGAACGCAGCCCGAAGCGAGGTCGAATAACAGTACCAAGTATGTGGCTGAAATCGTAAATGAAATCATAGTAATCTATATAAAGCGGGAGACATGTATGATAACCAAACTACGATCCACAATAAATAGCGATGTAAGTCGTGAGTCACGCCTCCAAGTCATCACTCAAATATAACTATGGGTCTCACGCCCTCAACATCAATCATGCCCGTGGAATACCTTCCTCACTGCCGGCAGTCTATGATATAATAACACCAAGGAGTACATATGAACACCAAGTCCTACCTGAGTCATAAAAACCGTACGGGGCAAGTACGAAGGCTAACTACCAGATACCAAAGCGCGTCATCAATCGGCCGGCAAGTACGAAAGCCAACTACGGATACCAAAGCCGTACTAACAATACTATACAATCAAACCACGGAGCGTCACGGGGCAAGTACGAAAGCCAACTACCAGATACCAAAGCCGTGTCACGTAGCTGACCGGGGCAAGTACGAGGGCTAACTACCAGATACCAAGGCCGTATCACGAGACTCCGCCACGAAGCTGATACGGGGCAAGTACGAAAGCCAACTACCAGATACCAAGGCCGTGTCACGTAGCTGACCGGGGCAAGTACGAGGGCTAACTACCAGATACCAAGGCCGTATCACGAGACTTCGCCACTAAACTGATCGGGGCAAGTGCGAAGGATAACTACCAGGTACCAAGGCCGAATCAGCCACGAGACGGGGCAAGTACGAAAGCCAACCACCAGATACCAAGGCCGAATCAGTAAAAACCTCATGGAGAGCTAGTCCATGGAATAACACTATCAGCGAGGCGTGCGTGGAATTCTCCGTCACTGCTGGTACGTCCAAGTAATATCATAACAAATCAGCCGGCCCTCCATTGAGAGACGCGGTGGTATAGAAATACAATGCTAGCACGACAAGGCTATCACACGCAACATAGGCAAGTTACACACAACTCAAGGTACTTTCATTTTATGCCAAAGTCCAGGTTTTAACCCCAAAGTACTACGTACGTTAAACTCTTTTTTTTAAAGATCCATTTCTTTTACAAAGGTCACCCGATGCCCGTATTATAAAAATAGAGTGACTATCCTTTTTAAGTAAACAACTTCCATACTTTCCTTTTTAAACCAAAACACTTCTCCTTTTAAAATCAAGTTACAACATTCTTTTCCAAAGTTCAAGTTTGCCTAATTTCAAATATTCACGTCTCTTATTTTCGAAAGATTTCATAGTTCATAGTCTTAATCATTTAATAACATAATTCTCTTTTAAAACAATTTGAGCAACATATGTCTTATGTGGGATTCTTGTTTATAACAATCTTATTAAAGCAGCCATGATCTAGGAAATGTAATACAATTTTGTCTTATCTTAGCTTCTATGCAGATGGAGGTTTCTACTGGTTTTAATATAATTACTTATTTGTCAATACATTTTCCTTTATTAATGCTGCAGTGGTTAAACCTAACTTCCCATAAAACTAGTATAACTCTTAGCTTTTAAAACCAGGTATTACTCTTCTTTCAAAAATGATTATTAATTCTTTTGAAATACTTCAAGATTCTTTATTACCTAAAACTCAATTCAAACGACATTGAAGTAAAACCACGTTCCGTTAACACACGTACGTCTACCGTACTATATATATTCTTTTAAAATATCATGCTCAAGAGGATAGGAAGAATCACATACCTCGCGACGATTATCGACTATTAGCAAATAGCTCCAAAGTACTGTAATCCTGCTAGCCTTTTCCACCCTTCGAGTAGAATATGCTACTCGCAGTACTTCAACCTATATCGGTCATATAATTCTATCAATGTCTAGACTATTCTGTAAAATATTTCTAGATACAGATTTCCTTTATTCTACGGAAAATTGGGCAGCACTTCCCTACTCGCCAATCTACACAAGTCTACTGTAAATACAGTCCTATGTAAGTACAGTTCAGTCTTCTTCTTTAATATTCTTCTGATGTGATTTCAGTTCAATTCTTTTCCGTAATATCCTTCTATTACAGTTCAATTCTCTTCTGTAATATCCTTCTATGAATCTTATATTCATTTCTATACTACTACAGTATGTAATTTCCAATTACAATAGAAGGACAAGAGTATTTACCTCGATAAGCCCAAAATTATCCAAGTTTATATGTCGATCCTGAGCAACGTTTAGCTCCTACTCCAAACGCTCCAATTTGCTCCAAGAAACCCTTAGAAATTATACGCAACTTCTACTTAACACTTCAACCGACTATGAAGATTTTTCCTTAGGGTTTCGTTTAGTGACTAAAGGAAGTATAATAGTATTTCTGGGCTTTTAGTATAGAGGTGACTTTGGGAATACTACAAGGTATTTGGGCCAAGGTATTTTGGCATAGTAACAATACTTGGAGACAACTTTTCTACCAAGGGGGGGGGGGTATTATACGAAACAACTCAAGGAAAGGGGGGGGGGGGGAGGTTTCGGCCAAGGCCTCTCAAAGGGGGAGGGGTGGCTTGGAAGAAATTACACTAAGGGGGAGAGGGATTTTTGCCTTGGAATTTATCAAGTGAGGATGAAGAAATAGTCTTGCATTAGAGGGGTATTTATAGGACATTCAATGGCCAAGATCAAGACAAGTGGGGGGCAAGTGGAGGGTGAGGATTTGGGCAAGTGTCCTTATCCATCTACTACACAAAATATCCTACCTAACCCTTGACCAAAGGAAAGGCAAAAAAACGCCCAATGTTTCGTCCAAATGACCTCCCACTTGAGGGTGACAAGTGTCGCCCTCTCGTTGGTCCAAAATATTTCATCTCTCGGAAAAATCCGCAAAAATTATAAATGTTGCAGCCGTATTTTTCCCTTCGCAAAAATCCGGAAACGCGTTAGTCGGAAAACGATTCTTTTCGCTAGTTGTGCACAAATTTCGCCCCTTTGCCTACTTTAAGGCTAAAACTTTTGTACGTACGTCCTCACGTACATACTCTGGAAATACGGGGTATAACATATTGATTTTTCTTAAATTCCAAAGTAAGGAACTTTTTTTCTAAAAGAAAAGAGACTTGAGGAATTTGAAGTGTTTTGGTTTAAAAGAAAGGCATGGTTTTGTCTTAAGATGGTTTAAAAAAGAAGGTAAGGAAATTGTTTTGGTTTACATAAAAAGATAGTTACTCTATTTTGATACTACGGGTATCGTGTGACTTTTTGTGAAAGAAATGGATCTTTATAAAGAGTTAATGTACGTAGTACCTTGGGGTTAAAAATCCGGATTTGTTGTAATAAAATGAAATCTATGAGTACGTTGAACTTGCCTATGCTTGTTGTGATAGCCTTTGTTGTGCAAGTGTTTTGATTCTGTGCTACCGAGTCTCCCGATGGAGGGCCGGCTATGTGGTTGATTGGACATACTGATACGATGGGTGGCCCACGGGTATGCTTCCACTAGGAGTGTTATCTTGTTATATCCTTGGACCTACTGACACGTTGGGTGGCCCACGGGTATGGTTCTATTAGGATTGTTGTTCCATGGACTAGCTCTCCATGAGGTTTACTGATTCGGCCTAGGTTCTGGTAGCTAGCCCCCGTACTTACCCCGGTCGTTGCTGATGCAGGTTGGTTCTGGTAGTTGGCTTTCGTACTTGCCCCGTTCAGTTTTGTGGCGAAGTGTCGTGACTTACGGTTGTGATCTGGTGGTTAGCCTGGTTACTTGCCCCCGTCAGCTACGTGGCGCAGGGAGGATCTGGTAGAGGCTATCGCACTTGCCACGTGTCAGCTTCGCGAGTCAGTATTTTTGTGGCGAAGTCTCGTGACTTACGGTTGTGATCTGGTGGTTATCCTGGTTACTTGCCCCCGTCAGCTACGTGGCGCAGGGAGGATCTGGTAGAGGCTATCGCACTTGCCAAGTATCAGCTTCGCGAGTCAGTGTTAGGACGAAGTTTCGTGATGCAGGGTGGATCTGGTGGTTAGCCTACATACTTGCCCCGGTCAGCGACGTGATGCAGGGTGGATCTGGTAGAGGCTATCGTACTTGCCCCGGTCGGCCGTGATCTGATTATTTAGTATTGTTAGTACGGTAGGTTACGTAGTAGGCTTTCGTACTTGCCGGTCGATTGATGATGCAGGTGGATTTGGTAGCTATGCCTTCGTCTTGCCCGTCGGTTCTTATGACACGTGGGACACGTGTTCATGTGTACTCCTTGGTGTTATTACATCATAGACTGCCGGCAGTGAGGAAGGTATTCCACGGGCATGATTGATGTTGTGGGTGTGAGACCCATAGTTATATTTGAGTGATGACTTTGAGGGCGTGAGTCCCTGACTTGACATGACTGTTTATATATTGTGGACTGTAGTTTGGTTATCATACATGTCTCCTGCTTTATATAGACTATTATAATTTCATTTACAGTATTTTCAGTTTCACATACTTGGTACTGTTATCGACCTCCTTCGGGGGGCTGCGTTCATGCCGCAGGTAGAGGTACACCGGTTGTTGATCCTCGCTCATAGGATCACAGTTCAGCGTTTTGGGAAGCTCCGTTTCTCCGGAGGCTTATCTTTGGTATAGTCCCCTGTCATTGTAGGTACTTGTACATTCAGGGGTATGGCGGGGCCCTGTCCCGTCATAGTTGTGGTTACATTCTTAGAGGTCTGTAGTACTGTTGTGGGCAAGGTTTGTAAAAGGATATAATTGTTCGGGTTTTATGTATATATACAGAAAGGTGACCGTTTTGGTTAGCCTGTTTTTCTTATATTTCATTGTTTCATGTCTTTGAGTTTTTATTTCCGCTGGTTTTTCTCTGATGTATTATCACTAGGGTGCCCGGGGTAAGGCACCAGTCGCGGGCCCGAGGTCGGGTCGTGACACGTTATTCCAACATGTTATATAAATCATAGCCAATTATATACCCTTCTATTCATAACATGTAACGATTTTTAGCTAGCAACCGAATTGATTACAACATGAGTGGCTAACATACCCATTTTCGGTTTTCAACAAGACGACAAGATCCAAATCTTTTCAAACTTTAATATAACAACCACATGCTCATTTCTTAACTACTATAACTTGAAATCTTCATTTACACAAGAAGGTGAAGATTTTTACCTCAAGAAGCCCTCTTTCCGAAATCTTCTTCACTTTAAAATTACCCACACGAACCCTCTACAAGCTTGCCAACACTTTTCCTTCTTGAAGCCTTTCCAAAAATCTCACCGGGGTTCATCAATTTGAGAGAGAGGAGAGGAATTTTTCTTAAGGAAACCCTTGCAAATGGCCAAGTCTTGAAGACTTGGTCCTAAAATAAGACCCTCCCTTGGTCAAAAAGATGGGAGGGACACTTGTCACCCTCCCATAGGCCTTTTATCAAAATATCCCCTGTTTTTCGCCCCTTTCCGCGTAAAAATCCCGCCTTGGCGCCGCGGCCCTGCCTCCGGCGCCGCGGCGCTGCAACCTCAGAGGATTTTCAGAAATATCGGCGCCGCGGCCCTGCTGACGGCGCCGCGGCGCTGCGACGCCTGCTGGGAAATCTGTCATCTGCGTCAGCCCACAGAACTTCTAACGCCCGTAACTTCCTACCCCGATGTCCAATCGACGAGTGGTTTGTTGCGTTGGAAACTAGACTCAACAAACTTCATACTAGTCTTTTAAAACTCCTCAAAACTCCTAAAGAATTAGGGGATATACCGCTCCAAAGTTGACTGAACGTCTGCCTACAACATTTTGCCAACCCAACTTTCCAAATTCAAATCTTATTTCCTTTCGTACGTTCTTAACTTATCCTCTTGAATTTACGGGGTGTAACAGAACCGAAGAGGTATGTGGAAACTTTCTTATCTCTTGAGCATGAGTAGTTATAAATGTATAGTATGGTAGACGTACGAGATTTAAATGAAGTCAGTTCATTTGATATACTTGACTTGTTTTAAGAATGTCTAAGTTGGTTGAGTTAGAGAATTAACTCACTTGTTTTTAAAGAAAGGTTAAAATAATGGTTTATTCTAATAAGGTAAACAAGGATTTCCTGACTTGAAAAAGTATAGAATACTTGATTTGGAAAGTATTGATTCTTGAACTATTCTAAAGATAAGGGACTTGATTTCTAAGTTAAGAAACTTGATTTCTAAGTTAAGAAACTTAATTTCTAAGTTAAGAAACATGATTTCTAAAGTTAAGAGACTTGAAATATTTTGAATCTTGTGTAACTGCATTTGAAAGTATAAGTCTCTTGGTCATAAAAAGAATGAATTTGTCTAAGACATAAAGAGTTATAACGGCTTTATGGGAAGTTAGTTATGGCAGCTTTATGAAAGATTAAAGATGTCTTAGCTTCTAAAGCATAAAGTTAGTATAACGGCTTTATGAGAAGTTGGTTATAACAACTTTATGGAAGGTTAAAAGGATGGGTTTCTCTAGTAATGTAAACAAAGAAATGACTTGAAATAAGGAAGGGCAATTTGATTTAAAGGCATCAATTGCTTGAAGTGTTAATAAAGTAAGGGTCACTTGATTTAGAAGCCTAGAAATGTATTTCTAAAATTGTAGTGACTTGTTTGAAATGTAGACATGCCTTGATACTACGAGTGTTAGTATCTTGGGTTTTATATGAAAATGAGTCTTTTGAAAAGAATGGAAGTACGTAGTACTTTGGGTTAAATTCCCGGATTTTTAAGTAATACGAAAGTGCCTTGAGTTTATAAAATGAGATTCATCTTTGTATGATAATGAAAGTCTAAAGATTTTATGAACTTGCCTATGCTTGCTTGTGATAGCCTTTGAGTGCAAGTATTATATTTTTACGTTGTCGTGACTCTCAGTTGGAGGGTCGGCTGTCTCGTTGCGACCAGGATGCGGGTTAAATTCTCGGATACGATTATTACCCTATGGCCATGCTTATACGATGAGGGATTTTGGGGCATGCGACCATGTTATATACGATTATTACTCCGTGGATTAGCTCTCCATGAAGACATGTACCCGAGATGAGGGATTCCACGGGCATGTTATATACGATTATTACTCCATGGATTAGCTTTCCATGAAGACATGTACTCGAGATGAGGAATTCCACGGGCATGTTATGTACGATTATTACTCCATGGACTAGCTCCCCTTGAAGTCATGTACCCGAGATGAGGGATTCCACGGGCATGATATATATATATATATGTATTGTAGATGTGTACGCCGACAGTGAGGTAGGATGCCACGGGCGCGTCACATGGTTATATTTTACACCTACGGCTGTCGGCGGTGATGGGGGATTCCACGGGCAGGAGATATATATGTATATTGTATATGTGTACGCCGACAGTGAGGTAGGATGCCACGGGCGCGTCACATGGTTATATTTTACACCTACGGTTGTCGGCAGTGATGGGGGATTCCATGGGAATGAGATATATATGTATATTGTATATGTGTACGCCGACAGTGAGGTAGGATGCCACGGGCGCGTCACATAGTTATAATTTACACTTACGGCTATCGGCAGTGATGGGGGATTCCACAGGCACGCTTTGATATTTGTGGGCTTGAGACCCTTACTGGACTGTGTGATAATATTTGAGGGCTTGTGTCCATAGCCCTGGTGTGACTATTGTTCAGGTGTTGAAATAGTTTGTACAAGGTAAAACTGACTTTCATTTTTCACTTCGGCAAGGCATCGTGTACTGTTATTTTGGTTATCATATATGTCTCCAGCTTTATATAGACTGTTATAATTTCATTACAGTATTTTTAGTTTCACATACTTGGTACATATTTCGTACTGACCTCCTTCGGGGGGCTGCGTTCATGCCGCAGGTTGAGGTACATAGCTTGCTGATCCTCACTCTTAGGATCACTGCTCAGTTCTTGGAAAGCTCCATTTCTCCGGAGGCTTTTTCTGTTGGTACAGTTCCCTGAGGTTGTAGTTTTATGTACATTCTGGGGTATGGCGGGGCCCTGTCCCATCACAGTTGTTATGTTAAAACTCTTAGAGGTCTGTAGTCATATCTTGTGGGTCGGTTTGTAAAAAAAAAAAAAAAAAAAAAAAGGTAACTGCTTTTGGTTTTACGTATGTATATATCCAGGGAGGTAGCCTTATCGGCTAACCTGTTATTTATTTCTTGTTGAGTTTATGTATGTTCCGCTAATTATCTCTGATGTATACCTGTAAGGGTGCCCAGGTAGGGCACCAGTCGCGGGCCCGGGGTCGGGTCGTTACAAACGCGTCCACGAACCCATAAAATAATTAACTAGACTTGGGTCTTGCACCCTCGTGACCCTGTCACGTAGCGGGACTACTACCAACTGATCCCACTTCATTTACTCTGGTGACGGTAATAGGTCCTCGGCAGGCCACCGTCGCACTTAACTCTTACCCTTAGTCTGAATTAAATCCTATTGCCCGAGAAGGCCTTATATACCTAAGGTCTCGGCGGTTATCGATATTTTTAGGCTCGCAATTTCCATACTCCAAGCCTACCTTATCAGTCCCCCTGTAAACGGGTACAATAACTTCTCATAATACCATAATCGTGTTGTCTTGATCACAACAACCATTAATTACTCCATACGGATCTCATTCGTACAATTCTCTTAACCATACCACATAGCTTAATTTACTAACATAATCTTCCATTAAGTCCCTTAACATGATTTCTTAAAGGTTCATTACCCTTTCAGACGGCTCATCATCTCCTAATTTGTTATACCCCGTATTTCCAGAGTATGTACGTGGGGGACGTACGTAGAAATTTTCGAACTTCTTTAGGCTTGGCCGAATTCTTTTTGTGCACAACACCCGGTTAGAGTCGTTTTTCGACGAAAGCGTTTTCCACGACTTTCGTAGGGGAATTTCCGGGTCTGTCATTTATAATTTTTGCGGATTTTTCAGAGGCGTAACATTTTGGACCATGAGAGGCGACACTTGTCACCCTCTAATTGGTGATGGTTGGCGGGCGAGAATGGGGAGTGTGGCGCGTTTTTGTGTTGAATTGGTGGTCAAGGAGTTGGTAGGATATTTTGGGTAGATGGATAAGGTTGCGTGGCTTAATCTTGGCCTTACACTTGCCTAACACTTGGATGGATCTTGGCCATTGGTTGGCCTTTGCTTGGCCTATAAATAGCTCCACTTTGTGAAGACTTTCTTCATCCACAAATTGCCTAAGTCTTGAAGTTCTCTTCCTCCCTCCCTTGTGTAGTTCGTCCACCACCCCCCTAGCCTAGTTGTTTTCGTATAATACCCTTGTTGTGGTATAGAAATACTCTTCTAGTATTGTTATAATGTCCAAATACCTTGGCCCAAATACCTTGTAGTATTCCCAAGGTTACACTTATACAAAAGCCCAGAAAATACGATTATACTTCCTTTAGCCACAAAGCGAAACCCTAAGGAAATCTTCACCGTTGTTGAAGTTGTAAGTAGAAGTTGGTTAGAACTTCTAAGGGTTGTTTGGAGCGCTCGGAGTAGGAGCTAAGTGTTGCTCAGGATCGACTTTGTACTTGGATAATTTTGGGCTTATCGAGGTAAACACTACTGTCCTTCTATTGTAAATGGAAATTACATGTTAGAATATATATAGTTGAAGTATACTATATATAGAATCGAACTTAGTATTGTGGCAATGTCTTTTGACTTAAGCCTGAAGAATAAAGAACTGAACTGAACTGTAATTACATAGGACTGTATTGCAGTAGACTTGTGTAGTATTACTGAGTAGAATTGTACACGTCCGGTTAGATGTATAAACCCCGGTTGGCTTGGTAGCGGCCTCGATAGAGGAGGAGATTTCTGTTGTGGCGGGGAGAGTCTTGCCGAATTTTACGTAGAAAGATGGGAACTTGTGTTTAAGATTTAATGAGCGTTTGTGGCCTTTATAAGTGAAAGTACTAAGAGTAGCGTATTCTACTCGAGGAGTGGAAAGGGCTAGCAAGGTTGTAGTACTTGGAGCTTTTTGCTTATTGTCGATAATCGTCGCGAGGTATGTGAACCTCTTCCTATCTCTTCTAGCATGATATGTGTGAACTATGTAGTACGGTGAGCGTACGTGTGTTAAGCTGTGTTTGATTGTTTTAAAACATAAAGTGTTATAACGGCTTTATGGGAAGTTGGTTATATGACTTTATGTAGGTAAGAAAATACTTTGTGGTTTTAAAAGGTAACTGATGTGAATTATAACTGGCTTGTTATAATAAAGAACTTGCTGTATTTCAAAAGATTTATAAATCGTTTTGAAGGGAGAGTAACACTTGGTTTTAAAGGTTTTAAAAGAGTTATACTAGCTTTATGGGGAGTTAGGTATAATGTCTTAAGAGAGGTAAAGAAAATGGTTTACTGATGTTAGAAGTTAAGAGACTTGATCTTATAAGATAAGAGACTTAACTTATTTGTTTTAATGTGAATGTTTGTGTGAAACCTCATTCGTGAGTAATGAGTACTTGGTTTTTAAAGGGATAATGTTTCTTGATTTGGAAATCGAATGTGTATCGACAGACCACTGCAGCGTTAATAAAGGAAAATGTACTGACTAATGAATTGTATTATTAAAACCAGTAGAAACCTCCATCTGCATAGAAACTAAGATAAGACAAAATGATATTACATTTTCTAGATCATGGTCTTTGTAATAATAATGTTGTAAACAAGAATAACCTACTCGCGTGAGACATATATTACTCAATTGTTCTAAAAGGAATCAAGTGATTAAGTTTGGGAACTATGAAACCATTTGAAAATGAGAAGCTTGAGTAATTGAAACTAGGCAAGCGGAACTTAGGAAAGAATGTTGTTACTTGATTTTGAAAAGGAATGTGGGTTGGTCATTCTAATACTACGGGTATCGGGTGACTTTGATAAAAGTAATGGATCTCTTTTAAAGAATTTAACGTACGTAGTACTTTAGGGTTAAAACCCGGACTTTGGCATAAAATGAAAGTACTTTGAGTTGTGTGAAACTTGCCTATGCTTGTTGTTGTGAAACTTGCCTATGCTTGTTGTTGTGAAACTTGCCTATGCTTGTTGTTGTGAAACTTGCCTATGCTTGTTGTTGTGAAACTTGCCTATGCTTGTGATGATAGCCTTTGTTGTGCAAGTGTGGTATTTACGTATTCTGGCGTCTCTCGATGAGGCCGGTTGACTTATTGAGAACTTACTTGGGCGTCTTTGGCGGTGATGGAGAATTCCACGGGTATGTTTCCATTTTGATTCTTGTCTTGTTGTTGATGTCACATGGACATGTCTACCGTCACGATGTAGGGGCATGCGGCCCGTGCGGCGGGTTGATTACCGATATATGGTTATGCGCAACATGGGCGATGTCTACCGTCTGATGTTCGGGGCATGTGGCGTGCGGCGGGGTTGACCACGAGTATATTGTTATTGAGGTTACATGGGCATGTCTACCGTCTGCGATGTCCGGGGCGTGTGGCCATGCGGCGCTTATTATTGTTGCATCATGGACATGTCTACCGTCACGATATTCGGGCATCGCGGCCATGATGCGAACATGATGGATGTTGTGGGCGTGAGACCCGTAGTTATATTTGAGTGGTGACTTTGAGGCGTGAGTCCACGACTTGGCTAACTTTTATGTTGCGTCTTGTATTTTGGTTATCATACATGTCTCCCGCTTTTAGGCTATTATGATTTCATTTCTGATGTTGTGATTTCACATACTTAGTACTGTTGTCTTGACCTCCTTGAAGTGCGTTCATCTGCATGGTAGAAATCGTCGGTCGTGGATCCGCTCTTAGGATCTCATTTAGCGTGTTGGAAAGCTCCGTTCCTTGGAGGCTTATCTTTGGTATGTTTCCACGAGTTGTAGGTTCTTGTACATTCAGGGTATGGCGGGCCTGTCCGTCATAGTTATTGTAAATCTTAAGTGCATGCTTGTTGTGGCGGGGTTTTGTAAAAAGGATAAGCTGTTCGGGTTTTTATGTATATCTTGAAGGCAAGCTTTTGGTTGGCCTGTTTATTTATTATATCTCTTGTTTCATGACTCGTGTTTTATTTTCCGCTGGTTTTCTCTGATGTTGTATCACTAGGGTGCCCGGGGTAAGGCACCAGTAACGGGCCCGGGTTCGGGGCGTTACATAATTATTACAAATTAGCACATAAAACCTTCTTGAGAATTCATTAAATTGTTTCATACCTTCCCGATATTTAATTAGTCCCTACCAATTCTTGGTAACCTATAATCATTCTAGGCAACCCATTTATGACCCTCTTACATAAATTCGTATAGTTGTACGTCATTATACCAACTATACAACAATTACTACCAACCTGGATACGCAATCCACATAATCCTTCCTGGGTCACTACTGCATTTCTCATAGCTGCAATCAACATAACTTGTTAGGGAGAGACGACCCTAACAACACAGATCTATCGCACAATCTCAGAGTGAGAAGAATGGAAACCAATCCTAAATGTCCTGTAGCCTCCTGTTTATAGATGTGGTGCACAACACACCGATAACCAAGACTCTACTAGACACGGTCTGTAGACACTTTCCAAGGACTGACTGCTCTGATACCACTTTTGTCACGACCCGACCCCTGGCCCGCGACTGGTGCCCTACCTGGGCACCCCTTACAGGTATATATCAGAGAATAGTAGCGGAACATACATACAACTCAAAAAAATAATAAATAACAGGTTAGCCGATAAGGCCACCTTCCAAAAGTATACACATAATCCAAAAAGCAGTTACCTCTTTTTTTTTCTTTACAACCCAATCCACAAGATATGACTACAGACCTCTAAGAATTTTTGACATAACAACTGTGACGGGACAGGGCTCCGCCATACCCCTGAATGTACATAAATCTACAACCTCAGGGAACTGTACCAACGACAAAGCCTCCGGAGAAAAGGAGCTTTCCAAGAACTGAATAGTGATCCTAAGAATGAGGATCATCAAGCTATGTACCTCAACCTGCGGCATGAACGCAGCCCCCCGAAGGAGGTCAGTACAACAAGTACCAAGTATGTGAAACTGAAAGTACTGTAATAAAATCATATAGTCTAAAATGAAGCTGGAGACATGTATGATGACCCCGTAATGAACAATATATCACTAGCACAACCGGCTATCATACATAACATAAGCACCACGGCTTATCATACATAACATAAGCACCACCGGCTTATCATAATTATCATAAGAAAGTTAAGACATCCCCTAACTTCTTATTAGCCTTAATTATCATGCACTCTCATTTTATTTAACTTAAGGCACTAACATGTTATTAGAAATTCGGAAATTTAACCCAAAGTACTACGTACTTCCATTCCTTTAAAAAGAACCCTTTTTATATAAAAACCCCAAGATACTAACACCCGTAGCATCAAGGCTTGTCTACTTTTCAAAACAAGTTACTACATCTTTAGAAATTCATTTCAAGGCTTTGAAACTAAGTAACTTCTACATTCACAACCTAGGCAACTCATGCCTAAAAATCAAGTAGACACTCTCTTAACCTTCCATAAAGCCGTTATAACTAACTTCCCATAAAGCCGTTATAACTCTTTATGTTTAGGCAAATTCATTCTTTTTATAACCAAGAGACTTATACTTTCAAAACCAAGTATCATAACTTTCAAAATCCTTCAAGTCTCTTAACTTTAGAAATCAAGTTTCTTAACTTTAGAATATCAAGTATCTTAACTTTAGAAAATCAAGTCTCTTATCTTTAGAATAATTCAAGAAATCAATACTTTCCAAATCAAGTATTCTGTTACACCCCGTAATACCAGGACATGAATAAGAGAATAGACGCGAGAGCGCAAGACTTGAAAATTGGTACGAAAGAAAGAATTGTTTTTCCAAAGGAAAATCTTCCGAACGTCGGAAAGGAAAAATGTTCGTTGATGAGAATTGGATTCTCAAAGTTCTTTATTTGAGGAGTATGGAACTTATTATCATTGTGGAAATTTATTTTTACGAATTTGGTCACGTGGGGCCCACCCGAGTAATTTTATGTTTTGTGGGGCCCACTAGGGTTATGAAATTTTATGGATGAATGGGAGGGCGACACGTGTCACCCCCCCCCCCCCCCACATGGTCTTGCAAGAATTTACCAAGGGTAAAATGGTCATTGACCAAGGTAGAAGAGCAAGTCTTCAAGCTTGAGATTATTGACCAAGTCAAAGAGCCACTTGGCTTGATCTCTTTCATCCCAACCTAACAAGTGTTATAATATAGACCCTCCAATGTGTTATATAAGCACACTAGTAGCAAGACAAGTATTCCAACACTTAGAAAAATTTGAGAAAACTTTAGGAGCTCACTAGGAGGCTCTCGGCTTTGTGCAATGAAGAACAAGAAAATTTTGCAATTGTGGATCATAATTCACAAGACTTTAACCCAAGGTTCCTAAGGGTATTACAAGGTTATCTCAATAGAAAGATCTCGGAAAAACGACATTTTCACGTTAGTCGCAATGCGAAACCCTAGGGTGTTCTTCAACTTTGAAGATGGAACTTGAAGAGGAATTCTTCATGAGCTTCTAAGGAGTGCTTGGAGCGGATTGGAACATAAGAAGAGGAGCTAAAAGTTGCTAAGGATCGATTTTTATGCTTGGACATTTTTAGGGCTTATTGAGGTAAAATCTTCATCTTCTTAATGTAATTGAAGATTACATGTTATAGTAGTTAAGAAATGAGCATGTGGTATATATATTGAAGTTTGAAAAGATTTGGATCATGTCGACGTGTTAAAACCGAAAATGGACAAGTTAGCCATTAATGTTGTAATTAATTTGGACGGTAGTTACAATCGTCACATGTTAAGGAAGAAAGGATTTATAGTTGTTGTAATTGTTATTATGTATATAACATGTTGGAATAACAACTTAGATTGAAAAAGGAATTGAAAGGAAATTGATAATTGTTGTGACATTGTAGCCGAATAGGGCTTGGAATTATTGGACAATTTTATATTGATTGTGGGGCAGAATTTTACACGTCCTATTAGGCGTGTAATCCCCTTTGTATTGCTGAGTTGTTGGGCCTTAAATGTGGCGTTTGGTTATTTATTTTAGGGCCTTGAAAAAGGTGGAAAAGTATGTAGAAACAAAGGAAGTGATGTCCGATTTTCCGTAGAATTTGGTGACTTTACACTTAGAATATTCTACGTTTGAAGCTAGAGGTTAATAGACGTATTATGACCATTATAGGTTGAAGTACTATGTATAGCGTATTCTACTTAAAGTATGGAATAGCTATCAAGGTTGAAGTACTTTGGAGCATTTTGCTACTTGTCGATAATCGTCGCGAGGTATGTGAACCTCTTCCTCCTTTTGGCATGATTCTATGTATGAAATATACATGTGGTGTTATTTCATGATTTCTTCTACTCTTAGAAGTTAAGAGGTATGTATGTTGATTTACTCTATGTGAAAGTTATGTCTAAGTTATCCTAAGTTCTTACCAAGTCTTATGGGGGATGTTGGTAAGAGTCGTTAGGAAGTAATTGGAGTCAAGTTGACTTTGCTAAGTTGTTGCACGAATGAGAATAAGTATCGAACAAGCCACTGCAGCGCTAATAAAAGAAAATGTATCGACAATCAATTAAACTAAAATGAGTAGAATCCTCCATCTGCATAGAAACTAAGATAAGACAAAATTGTATTACATTTTCTAGATCATGGCTGCTTTAATAAGATCATTATAAACAAGTATAACCTATTTACAACGCATGAAATTATACCTTACTTAATTTAAAGAGTTTACGTACGAAGTTTAAGACTATGAACCTTGAATTCTTAAAAGGTTAAGAAACTTTATTTTTCAAGTTATGGGACTTGATTCTTAAAGGAAGAAATGCCTTGATTTAAAAGTATAGAATACTTGATTTGGAAAGTATGGATTTCTTGATATTCTAAAGATAAGAGACTTGAAATTCTAAGTAAAGAAACTTGATTTCTAAAGTTAAGAGACTTGATGTATTTTAAAAGTTATGTAACTTGATTTGAAAGTATAAGTTTCTTGGTTATAAAAAGAATGAATTAGTATAAGGCATAAATTTAGTATGACGGCTTTATGGGAAGTTGGTTATAATAACTTTATGGAAGGTTAAGAGAATGGTTTTCTCTAGTAATGTAAACAAAGAATGACTTGAAATAAGGAAGGGCAATTTGATTTAAAGGTATCACTTGCTTAAGTTTTAAAGTAAGAGTCAATTGATTTAGAAGCCGAGAAATGTATTTCTAAAAGTGTAGTGACTTATGTGAAATGTAAACAAGCCTTGATACTACGGGTGTTAGTATCTTGGGATTTTATATAAAAATGAGTCTTTTGAAAAGAATGGAAGTACGTAGTACTTTGGGTTAAATTCCCGGATTTTTTATGTAATAAGAAAGTGCCTTGAGTATATAAAATGAAAGTCTAAAGATTTTATGAACTTGCCTATGCTTGTTGTAATAGCCTTGGGTGCAAGTATTATATGTTACGCTGCCGTGACTCTCAGTTGGAGGGTCGACTATCTTGTTGTAAATTTACTTGGACGTATCGACAGTGACGGAGGCTTCCACGGGTATGCTTCTATTGTGATTGATCCTTGGACATGCTTATACGATGTGGGATTCCGGGGCATGCAACCAGGAGGCGGGTTAGATTCCCGGATTTATTTTATTACCCCGTGGCCATGCTTATACGATGAGGGATTCCGGGGAATGCGACCATGTTATGTACGATTATTACTCCATGGACTAGCTCCCCATGAAGACATGTACCCGAGATGAGGGATTCCACGGGCATGTTTTATATGATTATTACCCCATGGCCATGCTTATACGATGAGGGATTCCGGGGCATGCGACCATGTTATGTACGATTATTACTCCATGGATTAGCTCTCCATGAAGATGTGTACCCGAGATGAGGGATTCCACGGGCATGTTATATACGATTATTACCCCATGGATTAGCTCTCCATGAAGACATGTACCCGAGATGAGGGATTCCACATGCATGTTATATCCGATTATTACCCCATGGATTAGCTCTCCATGAAGTCATGTACCCGAGATGAGGGATTCCACGGGCATGAGATATATATATATATATGTATTGTATGGGTGTACGCCGACAATGAGGTAGGATGCCACGGG
This sequence comes from Przewalskia tangutica, assembly GCA_029844215.1. NCBI lineage: Eukaryota > Viridiplantae > Streptophyta > Magnoliopsida > Solanales > Solanaceae > Przewalskia > Przewalskia tangutica. The sequence continues at coordinate 96,302,050 of CM056721.1, forward strand.
CGCGTCACATGGTTATATGTTACACTTAAGGTTGTCGGTAGTGATGTGGGATTCCACGGACAGGAGATATATATATATATATATATATATATATATATATATATATGTATTGTATATATGTATGCCGACAGTGAGGTGGGATGCCACGGGCGCGTCACATGGTTATATTTTACACTTATGGCTGTCGGCAGTGATGGGGGATTCCACGGGCACGCTATGATATTTGAGGGCTTGCGTCCGCAGTCCTGTGTGACTATTGTTGATGTGTTGAAATAGTCTTTAAAAGGTAAAACTGACTTTTATTACTTTCACTTTGGCAAGGCACAAAGTACTGTTATTTTGGTTATCATACATTTCTCCAGCTTTATATAGACTGTTATGATTTCATTACAGTATTTTCAGTTTCGCATACTTGGTACATATTTCGTACCAACCTCCTTCGGGGGGCTGCGTTCATGCCGCAGGTTGAGGTACATAACTTGCTGATCCGCACTCTTAGGATCACTGTTCAGTTGGTTGGAAAGCTACATTATTTCGGAGGCTTGGTATTTTGGTACAATCCCTGAGGTTGTAGATTTTGTACATTCAGGGGTATGGCGGGGCCCTGTCCCGTCACAGTTGTTATGTCAAGAATTCTTAAAGGTCTGTAGTCATATCTTGTGGATTGAGTTGTGTAAAAAAAAAGAGGTAACTGCTTTTGGTTTTACGTAGTTTATGTATCCAGGAAGGTAGCCTTATCGGCTAACCGGATATTTATTTTCCTGTTAAGTTTATGTATGTTCCGCTGATTATCTCTGATGTATACTTGTAAGGGTGCCCAGGTAGGGCACCATTCGCGGGCCCGGGGTCGGGTCGTGACAAAAGTGGTATCAGAGCCAGGTTGTCCTCGGAAAGTGTCTACAGACCGTGTCTAGTAGAGTCTTGATTATCGATGTGTTGTGCACCACATCTATAATCAGGAGGCTGCAGGACATTTAGGATTGGTTTCCATTCTTCTCACTCGGAGATCGTGCGATAGAGCTGTGTTGTTAGGGTCGTCTCTCCCTAACGAGTTAGGTTGATTTCAGCTACGAGAAAGACAGCAGTGACCCAGGAAGGACTATGTGGATTACGTATCCAGGTTGGTAATGATTGTAGTATAGTTGGTTTATTGACATACAGCTATACGGAGTTATGTATGAGTGGCATTTATGGGTTGCCTAGAATGATTTTGGATTACCAAGAGTTGGTAAGGACTAACTAGATACCGGGAAGGTATGAAACAGTCAATGAATTCTCGCCAAGGTCTTATGTTTTATTTTGAGATAATTGGGAAATGTTGAGCTATCTGATAGGGTAGTGGACCCTTAAGAAGTTATAATTAAGGGACTTAATGGAAAAACATGTTAATAGATTAAGTTACGTGGTATGATTAAGAGAATGGTACGGATGAGATCTGTGTGGAGTAAGTAATGGTTGTTGTGATCAAGACGACATGATTATGGTATTATGAGAAGTTATTGTACCCGTTTACGGGGGGGACTGGTAAGGTAGGCTTGGATCATGGAAATTGCGAGCCTAAGAATATTGATAACTGCCGAGACCTTAGGTATATAAGGCTTTCTCGGGCAATAAGATTTATTCCAGACCAAGAATGAGAATTAAGTGCGACAATGGATCGGGTTATGGTACATTGCGGGTCAACCGTGGCAGGAATGGAATAGGGTCAGTTGGAGGTAGTCCCGCTATATGATAGGGTCACGAGGGTGTAAGGCTCAAGCTTAGTTAGTCGTTGTACGAGTTCGTGGACGCGTTCCACCGGAACCAGGTCGTGAGAGACGGAAATGGCCTTAGATTGTTCGATTTAGCAAACTCCAAAGATTGGAGGCCAGAATCGGTATGGAAGTTATGTATGTATGCTAGTATGAGTTGAAAGTACGGAAAGAGTACGACCAGTAATAAAGATAGCAACCAAGTGTAAACGAATAAAGCCTGAGTCCATAAGAACCTTTCGAGGTAACTACACGTACTGTTGTGCGACCCGCCGGAAGGCTGCGTTCATATCCGCGAGTTTAGGTACGATTGTGGATCCGCGAGCTTAGGATCCTGGTTCAGCATTTTGAGATGGCTTCAATGTTCCGGAGCTTGTCGTCATGGTTATGTATATTCAGGGGTACGGCGGGGCCTTGTCCCGTCATAGTATTTGTCCAAATCTTAGAGGTCTGTATTCATCTGTGGGTTGGACTGGATAGAGTTGTTTTTACATTGTTAAACAGTGTAGCCCCTTTCGGGAAGTTTTTATGTTATGGCAGCCTTATCGGCTTGGCCTTAGTTGTTGGAAAAAAAAGTGTGTTATTTATCTTCCGCAGTTTATTATGTTGTATGAATAGAAGGGTGCCCAGGTAGGGCACCAGTCGCGGGCCCGGGGTCGGGTCATGACAAAAGTGGTATCAGAGCAGTTAGTCCTCGGAAAGTGTCTACAGACCGTGTCTAGTAGAGTCTTGATTATCGGTGTGTTGTGCACCACATCTATAATCAGGAGGCTGCAGGACATTTAGGATTGGTTTCCATTCTTCTCACTCTGAGATCGTGCGATAGAGCTGTGTTGTTAGGGTCGTCTCCCCCTAACGAGTTATGTTGATTGCAGCTACGAAAAAGGCAGCAGTGACCCAGGAAGGACTACGTGGATTGCGTATTCAGGTTGGTAATGATTATAGTATAATTGGTATTGTGACATACATATATACGGAGTTATGTATGAGGGTCAGACGCGTGTTGCCTAAAATGATTTTAGATTACCAGGAGTTGGTAAAGACTAACTAGATACCGGGAAGGTATGGAACAGTTAATGAATTCTCGCCAAGATCTTATGTTTTATTTTGAGATAATTGGGAAAGGATGAGCTGTCTGATAGGGCAGTGAAACCTTAAGAAGACATGTTAAGAAACTTAATGGAATACCATGTTAATAGATTAAGCTGCGTAGTAGGCTTAAAGAGAATTGTACGGATGAGGTCCGTAGGGAGTAAGTAATGGTCGTTGTGATCGAGACAGCATGGTTATGGTATTATGAGAAGTTTTATACCCGTTTACGGGGGGACTGATAAGGTAGACTTGGAGCATGGAAATTGTGAGCCTAAGAATATTGATGACCGCTGATGTCACGACCCGAACCCGGGCCCGTGACTGGTGCCTTACCCCGGGCACCCTAGTGATACAACATCAGAGTAATCAGCGGAACATAAAACAATAACATGAAACCAATGCAAAAAGACAGTGAAATAAGAAGACAGGCTAACCCAGCGGTTACGCCATAATATATAACAATTTGAGCGATTACATCCTTTCTACAACTCGCCTACAACGATTACTACGGACCTCTAAGAATGATACGACAACAATGGCGGGGCGGCGGCCAAACCACGAATGTAAACACCTACTACGACGGACTATACGTGATAAGCCTCGAGAAGCGGAGCTTCCCGAATCTTTGAGCGTGACCACGAGCTAGGATCAACGATCGTGTACCTCGACTGCGGCATGAACGCAGCCGGGCGAAGTCGATCAACAGTACCAAGTATGTGGCCCGAAAATCACGTAAATGAAATCATAATAGTCTATAAAGCGGAGACATGTATGATAACCAAACTACGATTTACAATAAATAGCGATCATGTCAAGTCGAGGACTCACGTCCTCAAAGTCATCACTCAAATATAACTATGGGTCTCAAGCCCATAACATCAATCATGCGTGGAATACCTTCCGCCATTCTTGGCGATTTATGATATAAAAGCACCAAGAAATACACATGAACACCAGGTCCCACCTGTGTCCTAATAAAATAGTACAGGGTAAGTACGAAGGCATAACCGACTACTAACACCCACAGTACTAACAGGGTCATAAACTGTATGATGATATCTGTCTAGACCGTCACATGATCAAAGCTGGTCACTCGCGCGATGCTCGGATGTGCGCGTCTAGCCCCGAACTCTCCGCGACTCGCATAGGCCAACCTCATAGGCCGCGTGAGGTATTCCTCGCATCGGTAGCTACTCCGGCATCGCCACGGACTCGCGATCCGCGTAGCCACAGACCGCATGACCACAAAGGCCACAAAGTAACCTGGAACTCCCGTAGTTCCGCATGGATCCCCTGGACCCGCATGAGTTATTCTCGAATCATGGTCCCAGACCGCCTGAGTCTACCCCGCATCGGAGGGCAGCTTAACCTCCGGAAACAAGTCAAGGTGAGTGGTACAATACCAACATAACGGCTGAGAGTCAAACAACTTTAAAGCGCGATCGAAACCCCTTTACACTAACATCACAAGATACTATCACACGTAGCATCCTAGCATGCTTACTTAACAAATCAACAAGAGAGTATTACAAGGCAATCACAAACCAACATAATCAAGTTATATACACAAGGTACTTCTACTATATGATTAACAAGATCGGGTTTTTATCCCCAAAGTACTTCATACATTAACTCTTTAAAAGATACGTTACTTTCACAAAAACCACACAATACCCGTAGTATATGAAAATAGAGTGATTATCTTTTGAAGTAAATCAAAACACTTACCTTTGCAAAATCAAGTAACAACATTATTTTCCAAACGTCCAAGTTTGCCTAATTTCAAATGTTCACGTTTCTTATTTTAGAAAGGTTTCGTAGTTCATAGTCTTATTCATTTAAGAATATAATTCTCTTTTAAACCATCTGAGAAACATAAGCCTTATGTGTGAGTAGGATATTTTTGTTTATAACAATCTTATTACAGCAGCCATGATCTAGGAAATATCATTTTGTCTCATCTTAGCTTCTATGCAGATGGAAGTTTCTACTGGTTTTAATAATACTTAATCTGTCAAAACATTTCCTTTTATTAACGCTGCAGTGGTTTGTCGATACACATTCTGATTTCCGAACTCAGTAAAACATTCTTAAGCCGTTATACCTAACTTCCCATAAAGCTAGTATAACTCTTAAGTATTCAAAAACCAAGTATTACTCTTCTTTCAAAATGATTCAAAAATCTTTTGAAATACTTCAAGTTCTTTATTATCACATAACCAGCCAGTTATAGTTCAAATCAGTTACCTTTTAAAAACCACAAGTATTTTCTTACATACATAAAGCTGTTATAACCAACTTCCCATAAAGCCGTTATAACACTTTATGTTTTAGACCAATCAAATACATTTAACACATGTACGTCTATCGTACTACATAGTTACACACATATCATGCTAGAAGAGATAGGAAGAGGTTCACATACCTCGCGACGATTATCGACTAATAGCAAAACGCTCCAAGTACCTCAAACCGCCGGCTACTCCTTAAGCCAAGTAGATCGCGCCACGCATAGTACTTCCACCAATACGGCCACACGGCGCTTTTTAACATTTCGGTCTCTTGGTACAACATTCTACAGAAAATTCGTAGCACTCCCCTCCATGCGGCGTAAATCTCCTCTCTATCGGGGCTACCAAGCCAACCAGGGGGGGTTATACGTCTAATCCGGACGTGCACAATTCTACCTCACAGAAAAGCTACACAAGTCTACTGTAATACAGTCCTATGTAATTACAGTTCAGTACTCTTCTTTAAATTCAGGCTTAAGTCCAAAGACATTGCCACAAAGCTATGTTCAGTTCTATATATAGTACTTCAACTATATATTCTAACAACATGTAATTTCCAATTACAATAGGGGGACAGATAATTACCTCGATAAGCCCATAATTATCCAAGTAGAAATGTCGATCCTGGGCAACGTTTAGCTCCAACTCCGTGCGCTCCAACCCGCTCCAAACCACCCTTAGAAGTTCTAACCAACTTCTACATACTACTCCAACTAACTATGGAGATTTTCCCTAGGGTTTCGGTTTTGTGACTAACGGGAAGTATAATAGTATTACGGGGCTTTTCGTATAGGTATAACCTTAGAATACTACAAGGTATACGGCTAAGGTAATTTGGGTATAGTAACAATACTTTTGAGAGTATTTCTACCAAGAGGAGGGTATTTATACGAAAACAACTAGGCTAGGGGGGGTACCCCACGGCTAGCACCACAAGGAGGGGGGGTGTATACCCCTCGGCCTACCCCACTAGGGGGGGTACTCTCGGCCAAGGGGGGGGAGAGGGGCTCTCGGCCGAACTCAACACAAAGGGGAGGGAGGAGGATTTTAACACTTAGGAAATATTTGGAATGGATGAAGAAGTCTTCCAAAGGGGGGTATTTATAGGTCTAGCAAAGGCCAACCAATGGCCAAGATCATGCCAAGTGCATAGCAAGTGTAGGGCCAAGATCATGCCAAGTGCACCTTATCCATCTACCACCAAAATATCCTACCTACTACTTGACAAAAACTCACCCAATTCGTCCACCCTTGACCGCCCAAGCCTATCCAATGAGAGGGTGACAAGTGTCGCCCTCTTGTTGGTCCAAAATGTTTCGTCTCTCGGAAAAATCCGCAAAAATTAAAAATGACATAGCCGGAATTTTCCCTACGAAAGCTGTGAAAACGTTTCGTCGAAAAACGACTCTAACCGGGTGTTGTGCACAAATAAAATCGGCCAAGCCTTACTTTAAAGCCCAAACTTTCTACGTACGTCCTTACGTACATACTCTGGAAATACGGGGTATAACAGCTGAGACCTTAGATGTACAAGGTCTTCTCGGGTAGAAAGATTTATTATAGACCAACAATAAGAGTTAAGTGCGACGGTGGGACGGGGTGAGGACCTATTGCGGGTCGCCCCATAGCCTGAAATGGAGTGGGATCAGTTGGTAGTAGTTCCGCTACTTGACAGGGTCACGAGGGTGCAAGGCCCAAGTCTAGTTAATTGTTTTACGGGTTCGTGGACGCGTTCCACCGGAACCAGGTCGTGAAAGCCGGAAATGGCCTTATATTGTTTTATAGAGTGACTCCAAAGATTAGAGGCCAGAATCGGTATGGAAGTTATGTATGTATGTTAGTATGAGTTGGAAGTACGGAAAGAGTACGACCAGTAAGAAAGATAGCAACCAAGTGTAAAGGAGTAGAGCCTGAATCCATAAGAACCTTTCGAGGTAACTACACCCGTGAGTGTTTGGGGTGGTTGCTGAGAGGGTATATGAGAATTGCCCGGTGATGATACAGTCATCAGACCCTAGTAGACCTAGTAGAGATGTTTACGACAGACCTTGAGGTCATTATGAGTATGGACTAGTTGGCTTCGTGAGTGCCAAGGTTGACATCTTAGTATAAGTATTGTTATGTGGCCATGGGTGGCATGTGTTGTATGAAGGGTGTAGTGAAAGGAGACTATGTCGCTATCTAATTAGATTGGACTCCGAAAGAACATTCGGGGACGAATGTTTCTAAGGGGGGAAGAATGTTACACCCCGTAAGTCCAGGACATGTATAAGAGAATGTAAGTAAGGAACACAAGACTTGAAAAGGGTACGAAAGGAAGAATTGTTTTTCCGACGGAAAATCTTCCGAACGTCGGAAAGGAGAAATGTTCGTTGGTGAGAATTAGATTCTCAAAATGAATTATTTGAAGAGTATGGAACTTATTAACATTATGGAAATTTATTTTTACGGATTTGGTCATGTGGGGCCCACCCGAGGAATTTTTACGTTTTGTGGGGCCCACGAGGGTTACGAAATTTTATGGACGAATGGGAGGGAGACACGTGGCACCCCCCACATTGGTCTTGGACGAAATTATACTAGGGTAGTATGGTCATTGACCATTGAAGATGAATAAGTCTTCAAAGCTTGAGATATTTGACTTAAGTCAACTTGCCACTTGTGTAGATAATTAATGTCCTTCATCCTAGCCACACAAATGGTTTAATCTAGACCCTTCATTGTAGTATATCCTACACTAGTTGCAAGACAAGTTCCATACTTAGAGAATTTTTTCAAGAAACTTGTGCTATCCTTAGAGGAGCTCTCGGCCATGGAGCAATTCCCACACAAAATTTTTAGTTTGTGATCCATTATTCACAAGACTTTAACCCAAGGTTCCTAAGGGTATTCTAAGGGTATCTCAATAGAAAGATCCCGGAAAAAGATTGTTTTCGTATTAGTCGCAAGGCGAAAACCTAGGGAGTTCTTCAACTTTGAAGTTGGAACTTGAAGATGAGTTCTTCATAGACTTCTAAAGGTTGCTTGGAGTGGATTGGAATGTCGAAAGGAGGAGCTAAAGTTGCTAAGGAGCGACTTTGAATCTTGGAAATTTTAAGGGCTTGTAAAGGTATAATTCTTGTCGTTTTAGTAATTAAGATTACTTATTGTTGTAGCTATGGATATTAGCAAGCATGAGATGTTTATATTATGAAGTTTGATAAGTATATTGGCTATTGGAACCCTAATCCGAAACTAGTATGTTTAGCCTTAAGATTACAATTCAAGTTGATTATAAGTATAAGTCGTCACATGTTATATATTGAAGGAAATTGTAGTTGTTGAAGTTGTTTATGACTATATAACATGTTAGACCTAAGAACTTGGATTGGAAAAGAATTGGAAAAGACTTTGAATTGTTGTTTATGTTAGCCGAGAATGGCTTTAATTATGGAACTAGTTTCGTATTAATTTGTGGGGCAGAATTTTACACGTCCTGTTAAGGCGTGTAATCCCCTTTGGTTAGCTGAATTGTTGGGCCTTAAATGTGGCGTGTTTGGTTATTGTATTCGGCCTTGAAAAAGGTGGCAAAGTATGTAGAAACAAAGGAAGTGCTGTCCGATTTTCCGTAGAATTTAGTGACTTTGCACTTAGAATATTCTACGTTCGAAGCTAGAGGTTAATGGACATATTATGGCCATTTTTAGGTTGAAGTACCAAGTATAGCATATTCTACTTGAAGGATGGAATAGCTAGCAAGGTTGAAGTACTTTGGAGCATTTTGCTATTTGTCGATAATCGTCGCGAGGTATGTGAACCTCTTCCTTCTTTTGACATGATTCTATGTATGGAATATACATGTAGTACTATTTCATGATTCCTTCTACTCTTAGAAGTTAAGAGGTATGTATGTTGATTTACTCCACGTAAAGGTTATGTCACGACCCGAACCCGGGCCCGTGACTGGTGCCTTACCCCGGGCACCCAAGTAGACATACATCAGAGTAATCAGTGGAATATAAAACAAGACATGAAATAACAACAGTTTATCTGAGAAAAGTTGCCTTTCGGCATATATATATGTAAACTTGAACAGTTACATCCCCTTTTACAAACTCTGCCCACAACAGTACTACATACCTCTAAGAATGATATAACAACAATGGCGGGACAGGGCCCCGCCATACCCCTGAATGTAAGTACCTACAACGACAGGGGACTACACCACTGATAAGCCTCCGGAGAAACGGAGCTTCCCAAAACTGAATCGTGATCCTAAGGCGAGGATCGACGGTAGGCGTACTCTACTGCGGCATGAACGCAGCCCCGAAGGAGGTCGATCTAACAAGTACCAAGTATGTGAAACTGAAAATACTGTAAATGAAATCATAGTAGTCTATATAAAGCAGGAGACATGTATGATAACCAAACTACAGTTCACAATAAATAAGCAGTCATGTCAAGTCAGGGACTCACGCCCTCAAAGTCATCACTCAAATATAACTATGGGTCTCACGCCCACAACATCAATCATGCCCGTGGAATACCTTCCTCACCGCGATCTATGATATAAAAGCACCAACCAATACACATGAACACGTGTCCCACGTGTCATAATAAAACCGCACGGGGTAAGTGCGAAGGCATAGCCGACTACTAAAACCCACGCACCAACAAAGTCATAAAGCGTATCACGAGGTCTGTCTGACCGCCACATGATCGGCCGCCACTCGCCCGCGATATCAAATGTGCGCGTCTAATCCGAACTTCCCGCACTCGCGATAGGCCACTCACATAGGCCCGCATGAGGTATTCCGCGTCGAGGGTAGCTACTCCCGACATCGCCCCGACTCGCGATCGCGCATGGCCACATAGACCGCATGACCACAAAGGCCGCACACTAACCTGGAAATCTCGTAGCTCCGCATAGGTCCCCTGGACCCGCATGAGGTATTCTCGAATCATGGTCCCAGACCGCCTGAGTCTACCCCGCATCGGAGGGCAGCTTAACCCCCGGTATCATGTCAAGAGGTGAGTGATATAATACTAACATAACATCTTATCGTTAAACAACATAAGCACAACAAGGGAAACCCCTTTACACAAACATCACAAGATACTAACACACGTAGCATTCTAACATGTTTACTTATCAAATCAACAAGAAAGTATTACAAGGCTATCACAAACCAACACAATCAAGTTATTCACACAAGGCACTTCCTACTTTATGTCAACAAGTTCGGGTTTTTATCCCCAAAGTACTTCATACATTAATTCTTTAAAAGATCCGTTTCTTTCACAAAAGTCACACAATATCCGTAGTATAAAAATAGAGTGACTATCTTTTTAAGTAAACCAAAACATTTCCCTTTGTAAAATCAAGTAACAACATTATTTTCCAAACGTTCAAGTTTGCCTAATTTCAAATGCTCAAGTTTCTCATTTTCGAAAGGTTTCGTAGTTCATAGTCTTAATCATTTAATAATATAATTCTCCTTTCAAACAATTTGAGAAACATATGCCTTATGTGTGAGTAGGTTATTCTTGTTTATAACAATCTTATTAAAGCAGCCATGATCTAGGAAATGTAATATCATTTTGTCTTATCTTAGCTTCTATGCAGATGGAGGTTTCTACTGGTTTTCATAATACTTCATTAGTCAATACATTTCCCTTTATTAACGCTGCAGTGGTTCGTTCGATACTTATTCTGATTTCTGAAATCAGTAAAACATTATTCCTTTGAAAAACCAAGTACTCATTACTCACGAATGAGGTTTCACACTTTTTAACAAAATTCATATTAATGGATTAAGTCAGGCCTCTTATCTTTTAAGATCAAGTCTCTTAACTTCTAAAATCAATAAACCATTCTTTTTATCTCTCTTAAGTCGTTATACCTAACTTCCCATAAAGCTAGTATAACTCTTAAGCTTTTAAAACCAAGTATTACTCTTCTTTCAAAAATGGTTCTTAATTCTTTTGAAATACTTCAGGATTCTTATTATTTAGACTCAAGTCAAAAGACATCGCAGTAAAAACCACGTTCAGTTAACACACGTACGTCTACCGTACTATATATATTCTTTTAAAATATCATGCTCAAGAGGATAGGAAGAATCACATACCTCGCGATGATTATCGACTATTAGCAAAACGCTCCACGACTATAACCCGGCTAGCCTTGTCCACCATTCAAGTAGAACATGCTACTCGCAGAACTTTCAACCTATAAAGGCCATATACGTCTATCAACGTCTAGACTACTCTGTAGAATATTCTAAGCAGAGGGTTCTCTATTCTACGCAAAATTGGGCAGCACTTCCCTACCCGTTAAGCTACACAAGTCTACTATAAATACAGTCCTGTGTAAGTACAGTTCAATCTTCTTCTTTAATATCCTTCTATGAATCTTATATTCATTTCTATACTACTACAGTATGTAATTTCCAATTACAATAGAAGGTCAAGAGTATTTACCTCGATAAGCCCAAAATTATCCAAGTTTAAATGTCCATCCTGAGCAACGTTTAGCTCCAACTCTGGGTGCTCCAACCCGCTCCAAACAACCCTTAGAAGTTCTACGCAACTTCTTCTTAATACTTCAACCAACTATGAAGATTTTCCTTAGGGTTTCGTTTTGAGACTAAAAAGACATAAGGTAGTATTTCCGGGCTCTACGTATAGAGGTAACTTTGGAATACTACAAGGTATAAGGCTAAGGTATTTTGGAATAGTAACAATACTTGGAGAGTATTTTCTACCAAGAGGGGGGGTATTTTACGAGAAAAACTAGGCAAGGGGGGGTATGTCTCGGCCAACACCACTAGGAAGGGGGGGTACCTCTCGGCCAAAAGGCCTCACAAAGAGGGGAGGGGGAGGCTTGGACGAGAACCTCTCCAAAGGGGGGAAGGGTTTTCAAGACTTAGAAAGTGTTTGAGGGATGAAGAAAGTCTTCAACAAAGGGGGGTATTTATAGGGAATTCAATGGCTATGATCAAGACAAGTGGGGGGCAAGTGGAAGGTGAGGATTTGCCCAAGTGCCCCCTAGCCATCTACTCCTCAATTCACTCCAAACATTGACCCATGGTTTAGGCCACAAAACATGCCACGAAATGAGCACCCAATCGGCCACCACAAACCGCCAACTTGAGTGTTATACCCCGTATTTCCAGAGTATGTACGTGAGGGCGTACGTATATAATTTGAGCCTTAAAGATTTAGCAAGTTTCGAAATTGTACACAAGTGCCGAAAGGAGTCGTTTTTCGACGAAACGTTTTACTAAACTTGCGAAGGGAAAAATACGGCTATGTCATTTATAATTTTTGCGGATTTTTCCGAGAGACGAAACATTTTGGACCAACGAGAGGGCGACACTTGTCACCCTCTAATTGGAGCACGTTGTGGGCGGTTTGGACGAAATGGGTGACTTTAGTTGGTAGGATATTTTGTGCAAGTTGTTGTGGTAGATGGATAAGGTGCACTTGGCTTAAATCTAGCCCTACACTTGCCTTACACTTGGATGAATCTTGGCCATTGGTTGGTCATTTCTTGACCTATAAATACCCCCCTTGTTGAAGAGTTATTTCATCCTAAATTGAGCAATCTTTCTAAGTCTCAAATACTCCCTCCCTTCTAGTGTTTCGTCCGCCACCACCCTCCCCCCCTTGAGAAGGCCCCTTGGCCGAAAGTATCCCCCCCTCCTTGTGGTGCTAGCCGTGGGGTACCCCCCCTAGCCTAATTGTTTTCGTATAATACCCCTTTTCGTGGTATAGAAATACTCTCCTAGTATTGTTATAATGTCCAAATACCTTGGCCCAAATACCTTGTAGTATTCCCAAGGTTACACTTACACAAAAGCCCAGAAAATACTATTATACTTCCTTTAGCCACTAAACGAAACCCTAAGGAAAAATCTTCATTGATAGTTGAAGTAATTAAGTAGAAGTTGGTTAGAACTTCTAAGGGTTGTTTGGAGCGGATTGGAGCACTCGGAGTAGGAGCTAAGCGTTGCTCAGGAGCGACTTTAAACTCGGATAATTTTGGGCTCATCGAGGTGAATACTCATCGCCCTTCTATTGTAATTGGAAATTACATACTGTCGTAGTAGAAATGAATATAAGATTCATAGAAGAGAATTGAACTGTAATAGAAGGATATTACAGAATTGACTTGAACTGAAAACACATCAGAAGAATAAGTAGAAGTTTAATCAGATTTACATGGGGTGTATTACTGATGGTGATAACCTTTATTGGTTGAATGTTTTGAAAGTAGCATGTGCTACTTAGAAGGTGGACAAGGCTAGCCGGGTTATAGCCGTGGGCGTTTTGCTTATAGTCGATAATCGTCGCGGTATGTGATTCTTCCTATACTCTTGAGCATGATATTTTAAAGGAAGATATATATAGTACGGAAATGTCTTTTGACTTAAGCTGAATAATATATAGTACGGTAGGCGACGTGTGCTAATTGAACGTGGTTATGCGCTAATGTCTTTTGACTTAAGCACGAATAATATATAGTACGGTGAGCGTCGTGTGCTAATTGAGCGTGGTTAGACGGCAATGTCTTTTGACTTAAGCCTGAATAATAAGAAACTTGAAGTATGTCACAAGAGTTAAGAAACCATTTTGAAAGAAGAGTAACACTTGGTTTTAAAGGTTTTAAAAAGAGTTATACTAGCTTTATGGGAGTTAGGTATAACGTCTTAAGAGGTAAAGAAAATGGTTTACTGATTTTAGAAGTTAAGAGACTTGATCTTATAAGATAAGAGACTTAACTTAAATGAATTAATATGGATTTTGTGTGAAACCTCATTCGTGAGTAATGAGTACTTGGTTTTTTAAAAGGAATAATGTTTCTTGATTTGAAATCGAGAATGTGTATCGACAAACCACTGCAGCGTTAATAAAGGAAAATGTATTGAATAATTAAGTATTATTAAAACCAGTAGAAACCTCCATCTGCATAGAAGCGAAGATGAGACAAAATGATATTACATTTTCTAGATCATGGCTGCTTAATAAGATTGATTATGAACAAGAATAACCTACTCACCTATGGCATATGTTACTCAATTGTTTTAAAAAGAGATTAAGACATTGAACTATGAAACTTTTCTAAAAAGAGACTTGCGTAATTGAAATTAGGCAAACTGGAACTTTTAGGGAAAAGAAAGGCATTGTGTTGTCTTAAAATGGTTTTAAAACATAAAATGTTATAACAGCTTTATGGGAAGTTGGTTATAACGACTTTATGAAAACAAAAGAAGGGTTTTATCATTTGTTTTAATGTGGTAACTTGACTTTTAAAAGAGAAGTATTTTGGTCCAAAAAGAAGGCATGGTATTGCCTTAATTTGGTCTTAAAAAGGAAAGTATGAAAGTTGTTTTGGTTTACTTAAAAGATACAAGTCACACATTTTTATATGCTACGGGTATCGGGTGACTTTATAAAAGGAATGGATCTCTTTAAAAGGAATTTAACGTACGTAGTACCTTAGGGTTAAAACCCGGACTTTGTCATAAAATGAAAGTACTTTAAGTTGTGTGTAGCTTGCCTATGTTTGCGTGTGATAGACTTGTTGTGCAAGGAATGTATTTCACTCGACTACCGTGTTCATGGGATGAACCGGGAATGTATTTCACTCGACTACCGTGTTCATGGGATGAACCGGGAATGTATTTCACTCGACTACCGTGTTCATGGGATGAACCGGGAATGTATTTCACTCGACTACCGTGTTCATGGGATGAACCGGGAATGTATTTCACTCGACTACCGCGTTCATGAGATGAACCGGGAATGTATTCCACACGTTTCTATACTGGGTCCATGAGATGGGCCGAGACATGTTATACGTATCACATGATTTGTACCTAGACTGCCGGCAGTGAGGAAGGAGTTCCACGGGCATGAGGGATGACTTTGAGGGCGTGAGTCCCTGACTTGACATGACTGCTTTTATGAACTGTAGTTTGGTTATCATACATGTCTCCTGTTTTTTATAGACTGTTATGATTTCATTTCTGATATTTTCTGATTTCACATACTTGGTACTGTTGTCTTGACCTCGCCCGGAGGCTGCGTTCATGCCGCAGGTAGAGGTACATCGGCTGTCGATCCCCGCTTTTAGGATCACCTTTCAGCATTTTGGGAAGCTCCGTTCCTTCGGAGGCTTATCTTTGGTATGTTACCCTGAGTCTGTAAGTTCTTGTACGTTCAGGGGTATGGCGGGGCCCTGTCCCGTCATAGTTGTTGTAAAAATCTTAGAGTGCATGCTTTGTTGTGGCGGGGTTGTAAGGATTATGCTCGTTCAAATATTTATATATATATATGTTGAGAGGCAACCGTTTTGGTTGGCCTATTTTTCTCTTATCTTGATCCATGTCTATTTCAATGTTTAAGTTTTATTTCCGCTGGTTTTTCTCTGATGTTGTATCACTAGGGTGCCCGGGGTAAGGCACCAGTCACGGGCCCGGGTTCGGGTCGTGACAAAAGTGGTATCAGAGCAGTTAATCCTCGGAAAGTGTCTACAGACCGTGTCTAGTAGAGTCTTGATTATCGGTGTGTTGTGCACCACATCTATAATCAGGAGTCTATAGGACATTTAGGATTGGTTTCCATTCTTCTCATTCTGAGATCGTGCCTTAGAGCTGTGTGATAAGTTGGACCCCTCTGACGTATTTCGTTTTACGATTATGCCTCCGCGTAAGGCAACCGGGCCAGTGGGCAAGGCGGTGAGGAGTCGCTAGTGAGATCTGAGAGTAGAAGCGCGAGCCCGAGTCAAGACCTAAGATTGTGCTTGACGGCGAGTTTTGCACGCGCCTTGGCCAGCAGAGTTTAGAGCGCGGTGGCTGCGAGACCACGATGCGAGCCTCGGTCCACGGCTGGAGCAGATGAGACGGGTACAAGGAGATGGCGATTCTGGCCGTGGTCATGGCCAGATATGAATATAGGTCGGATGCACGTGATTCGATCCAGTAGCACCCGTAGTTCACCCCGAGCGAGCGGTTTGAGACTACGGGATTTCACGAGGTGTAACCCGCAGTTTTATGGGTCGAGGCACGAGGATGATCCACGAGGAGTTCATCCGGCGATTCTGGGTCATGAGTGATCAAGGCATCGGAGACCGAGTCGGTGGTCTAGGTTCGCATCGGCTGCGTGATACCGCATGATCGTGGTTTGATTCGTGAGCTGTCCCGGGAGAGAATGCACTTCCGGTATATGGGACGAGTTCTCAAAGGCATTTCTTGCACACTTCTTGCCTCCACGGATGAGAGGGCTCGGGCCAGATTTTTGACGTTGAGGCGGGGCAGGCGGACGGTTAGAGAGTACAATGTGGAGTTCGACTCATTAGCTCGGTATGTCCCATTGTAGTAGCCGATATGGGGACGAGTACACCGCTACGTCAGGGCTAGATGATTACTTGGCGAGGCTTATGCGGGTGTAGCTCTTGTAGGGCATGGACATTGCCCGCATGCAAGCTCATGCACTAGGATGTGAGGCACGGAGAGATCGGCGGAATGACCGAGATCGCGAGAAGAGGGCGTGACAGCGAGGTCCTGGTAACTTTCGAGGCGGACCGCCTCGAAGAGCTAGTTATGTACCTCGCCAAGATGCAGTGGTCCTCCGCGCCTTCGGGCGTTCGGGGTATTCGGGAGCCGGTCGAGCTCGGGGCTTCGTTCGGTATACGTGAGTGCTAGCGGCAGGATTCATGTCCCGCCGGTGTGCGATGTGGCGACGCCATCCCGGGAATGTCGTCTTTTCCGGTGCTTGTTTCACCGCGGCCGTCGGGGCCATGTGGAAGGCGTGCTTATAGGAGGTACCGCGGCTTAGCGCAGCCTCTGGATCGATGGCGTGTTCATCACCTTACGGTATGCGCCGTGGCGAGCCTATGATTAGAGTGGAGCAGTAGATACAGGTATATCCCTAACCCTCTAGAGTTTTGCATGCTTGATATGATGATCTTTTGTTGTGTGCTATGTACGGATAGCGTTGTGTTAGTTATGAGCTAGAAAGCATGGTTAGTTGAAAGGATAATTCCTTGGGTAGTGTAAAATGGGAGTGGTAGCTTTCATGACCTGTATGGATAAGATTGTTCCGGATCGGGGAACAAGAGCGTGATGCGTTAAGTGGGTCGGGTTGGGGCCATGTTGAGGGCCAACCCGCGGCCTGTTTCGAGGTGGGGTCAGCTCTGGGTAGTCCCGCCAGGTGGTAGGGTCACGAGGGTGCTAGGCCTAAGTTTTGATGACCATCGTATGAGTTCGTGGATATGTTCGACCAGAAGCGGATCGTGAAGGTCGGGAATGGCCTTAAGGAAGATTGAGACTAGTAAGATGACCAAGTTTGGAGGTGGTGATTCCAAAGTCTTGGGAACAGAAGCGTTGACTGAAGTGTGGTACGTGTACTAAGAAGAGTTCGAGTGTTCGAGAAGGGCACGACGAGTAAGGAAGGAAGTGAACTTGTGCTGAAAGATGGGAGTAATCATTTTTGAGAAATCAATGTGCGAAGGGAGTGTCCCTTGGACCAAGAGCGAGAGTTGGTATTGTTTTGCATCATCGAGGTGGTTCCTCGTTGGCCTGGATTTAAGTATTTGCGCGCATGGGTTATTTCGTGGCCAGGCATGGCGTTGGCAACTTGTTAGAAGAACTTTATCATTATCCGTCTTGAGAAGGAACATTCGGGACGAATGTTTCTAAGGAGGGGAGAATGTTATACCCCGTATTTCCAGAGTATGTACGTGAGGGCGTACGTATATAATTTGAGCCTTAAAGATTTAGCAAGTTTCGAAATTGTACACAAGTGCCGAAAGGAGTCGTTTTTCGACGAAACGTTTTACTAAACTTGCGAAGGGAAAAATACGGCTATGTCATTTATAATTTTTGCGGATTTTTCCGAGAGACGAAACATTTTGGACCAACGAGAGGGCGACACTTGTCACCCTCTAATTGGAGCACGTTGTGTGCGGTTTGGACGAAATGGGTTACTTTAGTTGGTAGGATATTTTGTGCAAGTTGTTGTGGTAGATGGATAAGGTGCACTTGGCTTAAATCTAGCCCTACACTTGCCTTACACTTGGATGAATCTTGGCCATTGGTTGGTCATTTCTTGACCTATAAATACCCCCCTTGTTGAAGAGTTATTTCATCCTAAATTGAGCAATCTTTCTAAGTCTCAAATACCCCCCTCCCTTCTAGTGTTTCGTCCGCCACCACCCTCCCCCCCCTTGAGAAGGCCCCTTGGCCGAAAGTATCCCCCCCCTCCTTGTGGTGCTAGTCGTGGGGTACCCCCCCTAGCCTAATTGTTTTCGTATAATACCCCTTTTCGTGGTATAGAAATACTCTCCTAGTATTGTTATAATGTCCAAATACCTTGGCCCAAATACCTTGTAGTATTGCCAAGGTTACACTTATACAAAAGCCCAGAAAATACTATTATACTTCCTTTAGCCACTAAACGAAACCCTAAGGAAAAATCTTCATTGATAGTTGAAGTAATTAAGTAGAAGTTGGTTAGAACTTCTAAGGGTTGTTTGGAGCGGATTGGAGCACTCGGAGTAGGAGCTAAGCATTGCTCAGGAGCGACTTTAAACTCGGATAATTTTGGGCTCATCGAGGTAAATACTACTGTCCTTCTATTGTAATTGGAAATTACATACTGTCGTAGTAGAAATGAATATAAGATTCATAGAAGAGAATTGAACTGTAATAGAAGGATATTCTGTAATTGACTTGAATCGAAAACACATCGAAGAATAAGTAGAAGTTTAAGCGTACTTACATAGACCGTATTCTGATGATCGATAACCTTTATTGGTTGAATGTTTTGCAAGTAGCATGTGCTACTTAGAAGGTGGACAAGGCTAGCCGGGTTATAGCCGTGGAGCGTTTTGCTTATAGTCGATAATCGTCGCGAGGTATGTGATTCTTCCTATACTCTTGAGCATGATATTTTAAAGGAAGATATATATAGTACGGCAATGTCTTTTGACTTAAGCCTGAATAATATATAGTACGGTAGACGTACGTGTGCTAATTGAACGTAGTTGTACGGCAATGTCTTTTGACTTAAGCCTGAATAATATATAGTACGGTAGACGTACGTGTGCTAATTGAACGTAGTTGTACGGCAATGTCTTTTGACTTAAGCCTGAATAATAAGAAACTTGAAGTATGTCACAAGAGTTAAGAAACCATTTTTGAAAGAAGAGTAACACTTGGTTTTAAAGGTTTTAAAAAGAGTTATACTAGCTTTATGGGGAGTTAGGTATAACGTCTTAAGAGAGGTAAAGAAAATGGTTTACTGATTTTAGAAGTTAAGAGACTTGATCTTATAAGATAAGAGACTTAACTTAAATGAATTAATATGGATTTTGTGTGAAACCTCATTCGTGAGTAATGAGTACTTGGTTTTTAAAAGGAATAATGTTTTACTGATTTCGGAAATCAGAATGTGTATCGACAAACCACTGCAGCGTTAATAAAGGAAAATGTATTGAATAATTAAGTATTATTAAAACCAGTAGAAACCTCCATCTGCATAGAAGCTAAGATGAGACAAAATGATATTACATTTTCTAGATCATGGCTGCTTAATAAGATTGATTATGAACAAGAATAACCTACTCACCTATGACATATGTTACTCAATTGTTTTAAAAAGAGATTAAGACATTGAACTATGAAACTTTTCTAAAAAGAGACTTGCGTAATTGAAATTAGGCAAACTGGAACTTTTAGGGAAAAGAAAGGCATTGTGTTGTCTTAAAATGGTTTTAAAACATAAAATGTTATAACAGCTTTATGGGAAGTTGGTTATAACGACTTTATGAAAACAAAAGAAGGGTTTTATCATTTGTTTTAATGTGGTAACTTGACTTTTAAAAGAGAAGTATTTTGGTCCAAAAAGAAGGCATGGTATTGCCTTAATTTGGTCTTAAAAAGGAAAGTATGAAAGTTGTTTTGGTTTACTTAAAAGATACAAGTCACACATTTTTATATACTACGTATCGTGACTTTATAAAAGGAATGGATCTCTTTAAAAGGAATTTAACGTCGTAGTACCTTTAAAACTGGACTTTGTCATAAAATGAAAGTACTTTAAGTTGTGTGTAGCTTGCCTATGTTTGCGTGTGATAGACTTGTTGTGCAAGGAATGTATTTCACTCGACTACCGTGTTCATGGGATGAACCGGGAATGTATTTCAGGATGAACCGAATGTATTTCACTCGACTACCGTGTTCATGGATGAACCGGAATGTATTTCACTCGAATGCGCCACTTGACTACCGCTTCAGATTTAACCGCCGAACGTATTCCACACGCTTATACCGGGTCCACGACGGGCCGAGACATGTTATATCACATGATTTGTACCGGTGAGGAAGGAGTTCCAGGATGACTTTGAGGCGTGAGTCACTTGCTTTTATGAATCGTAGTTTGGTTATCATCTTTTTTATAAACATTATGATTTCATTTACATATTTGTTATCTTCGATCTTTAGGATCACGGGAAGAGGCTTATCTTTGAGTCCGTATGATGCATGTGTAAGTTCTTATGGCGGGTCATAGTTGTTGTAAAAATCTTAGTGGTGCTGCCTTTATTGTAATCGCGGGTTGTAAGGATTGTAACTGTTCAAATGTTTATATATATATATGTTGAGAGGCAACCGTTTTGGTTGGCCTATTTTTCTCTTATCTTGATCCATATCTATTTCAATGTTTAAGTTTTATTTCCGCTGGTTTTTCTCTGATGTTGTATCACTAGGGTGCCCGGGGTAAGGCACCAGTCACGGGCCCGGGTTCGGGTCGTGACATTGAGGGTGACAAGTGTCGCCCTCTCGTTGGTCCAAAATATTTCATCTCTCGGAAAAATCCGCAAAAATTATAAATGACATAGCCGTAATTTTCCCCTCGCAAAGTTTGGAAAGCGTTTCGTCGGAAAACAATTCTTTTCGGTAGTTGTGAACAAAATTTTCGATCCTTGCCTATCTTAAGGCTAAAACTTTCGTACGTACGTCCTTACGTACATACTCTGGAAATACGGGGTATAACATTCTCCCCTCCTTAGAAACATTCGTCCCGAATGTTCCTTCTAAGTCTCAAAACATACATGCGCCAATATAGTTTTCACTACTATACTTACGAAAACGATCACGCCACACCTGGCCATAAAATATCACACGCTCAAATATTTAATCCAAGTCCACGAGGAAATCACTTCTAACATCACAAAAGTTCCTACCCAAAGTCTAAAATATACTCCCTTCGCACCTTCACTTTACAAAAGAAATGATCACATCTATGTTCTTAACACATGCTTGCTTCTTCCCTTACTCGTCGTACCCTCCTCATACACTCGAACTCTTTCTCATAACTTACCACATTTCTGCTACTGCTTCAGTTTCCAAAATCTCGGGGTTACTATCTCCAACTTGGTCATCATTAACTGGGAACACTCTGGATGGATCTCCGATACTTTTCCGAACATAGCAACAAGAAAGACCGGACGTACTGCCTCCTACGTCGGACGACAAAGCTAACTTATAGGCAACCTGGCCTATTCTTCACATGACCTGAAAAGGCCCAAAGTAACTCGGGCTAAGTTTCCTCTGTTTTCCAAAACTCGTCACACCCTTCCGGGGTGGTACCTTCAAGAAATCCTACCGTCAACCTGAACTCCAAGTGTCGACACCGATTACCCACACGACTTCTGTTGACTCTGAGCTGCCAATAACCTCTTCTGGATAAGCTTCACCCTATCCACATCCTGCTGAAACAAGTATGAACCAACTATCTGAACCTTGCCAACATCGAACCAATCGACCGATAACTTACACTTCCGCCCCTACAAGGCGTCATAAGGTGATATCCGAATACTGAAATGGTAGCTATAAACACTCCTCACCAGAGGCAACAATCCTCACAATACCACGAAATCCAAACACCGGCCCGGGGCGAATGTAATCTTGAGATCGACACGAGTTCCTAACCTGCTGGTAAAACTTCGAGAAAAGAAATAGTCGTAACACTGGCTCCATGCACGTCATAAGGTGGCGGGCACCTCGTGCGACCTTACAACCTTCCCGATATAACATCTCGCATAACCCTGCTGGAGTAAACGGTCTTGACTAAAAGACAAGATGGGCTGACCTCACCGGCCCGACTACTGGTCGAACTCATCCACGAACTCGTACGATAATTAACTAAACTTGGGCCTAACATCCTCATGACCCTATCACAAAGCGGGACCACCACAAACTGACCCCACCACAATACAGGCCGCGGGTTGACCCGCGATCGGTCCTCAGCCCGACCCGCTATCGCGCAAAAACTCTTGTTCCCCGATCCGGAACAATCTCACCATCGAGTCACGAAAACCTAGTGGTCTTATTAGCTCAACTACCCTCTTTCATATCATACCACTCAGGGACTTATCACACAAACATATCTCACATATACTATGCACTCCGATAAGGGTCAAACATAAAAATGAATCTTTTACTCGAGATGGCCTTACCTCTAAGGTCTCTACGTATAAAACTCTAAGGCTCACTCTTTTCCTATCCCCAATCTTACCCTTTTAACTAACCATGATTTCTAATCACAATTTACACAATGCTATCAGAATATAACACTTAAGATATACTCATCTTACATACCAATCTCTAGAGGGTTAAAGATATACCTGTATCTACTGCTTCACTTCCCCTTTGTCGTTCTAATCAATCCTGCCCTGCTGGGCGCATAGCTAGGAAAGGTGATGAACTAGCCGCTGATCCTGAAGGCTGAGTCTCTACATCCGCGCCACCTCTGGTCGGACAATTTCTCGCAAAATGGCCCTGCTGGCCGCAAGCAAAACAAGCTGTCGAAGAAGTACGACACTCCCCACAATGACACTTACCACAATGGCCACACCGAGTTGGGGGTGGCCTCCTCTGGCTAACACCCCTTCCTCTCCGAACTACTAAATCTGCAACTGATCTGGTAGGTTGAGTCCTCCTACTTGCATCCCTCCTACTAGGACACCCTTCGACACATGGTCCTGATGGTCGCAGGCAAAACAAGTACCAACAAAAGACGACATTCCCCGGGATGGCGCTACATCGTGGAACACCGGGAAAAATTGAATCCGATTGGAACCTACGATAGGCGTGAACGAAGCCACGAGCTCGACCAACTCCGGCATACCTAACGCCCCGAACCCCGCGGAGGACCACTGCATGGTGGAGGTGCATATCTAATCTTCTTTGGCGGTTGCCTCGAAAGTTACCAAAGGATCCTGCCGATTGGGCCCTCTTCTGCCGTCCTTGATTAATCTGTCGATCTCTACGTTTCTCGGCCTGCTGCGCATAAGCCCGTACGCAGGCCATGCTCAAGCCTGACTGAAGAGCTACTCTTGCACAACCCTCTCTTAGATAGTCATCATGACCCGTGATAAATCGATACATAATATACTCTCTGGTTGCTACATCCCTAGCTAGTAACAGGGTCGTCTCTTTGCAATCTATACTTTCCGATTCTTGGTCGTGGGCGAAGGCTCATATATCATGGCCGCGATGGGAATTGCCGTGCTAAACTCTGCTTTGAAATGGCGATGTCGCAGAACTCCCCGAATGAAGCACCACCCCAGGTGATGATTGGGCCTGTGCCCTCGTAACCCTCTGTGCTCTACTCGCGTCTCCGCCTTGCCTTGCCCTTCTGGGCCCGGGTTGCCTTACGCGGAGGCATAACGGTAAGGGAAAGAAATACGTTAGAGGGGTCCAACTTATAACACAGCTCTAAGGCACGATCTCAGAGTGAGAAGAATGGAAACCAATCCTAAATATCCGGCAGCCTCCTGATTATTGATGTGGTGCACAACACACCGATAATCAAGACTCTACTAGATACGGTCTGTAGACACTTTCCGAGGATTAACTGCTCTGATACCACTTTTGTCACGACCCGAACCCGGGCCCGTGACTGGTGCCTTACCCCGGGCACCCAATTAGACATACATCAGAGTAATCTGCGGAATATAAAACAAGACATGAAATAACAACAGTTTATCTGAGCAAAGTTGTCTTTCGGCATATATATATGTAAACTTGAACAGTTACATCCCCTTTTACAAACTCTGCCCACAACAGTACTACATACCTCTAAGAATGATATAACAACAATAGAGGGACAGGGCCCCGCCATACCCCTGAATGTAAGTACCTACAACGACAGGGGACTACACCACTGATAAGCCTCCGGAGAAACGGAGCTTCCCAAAACGCTGAACTGTGATCCTAAGAGCGAGGATCGACGACTGGTGTACCTCTACCTGCGGCATGAACGAAGAACCCCGAAGAAGTCGATCAGTACCAAGTATGTGAATCGAAAATCGTAAATGAAATCATAGTAGTCTATATAAAGCGGGAGACATGTATGATAACCAAACTACGATTCCTGATAAATAGCGATATGTCAAGTCAGGGACTCACGCCCTCAAAGTCATCACTCAAATATAACTATGGGTCTCACGCCCACAACATCAATCATGCCCGTGGAATACCTTCCTCACTGCCGGCAGTCTATGATATAAAAGCACCAAGGAATACACATGAACACCAGGTCCCACCTGTGTCATAATAAAACCGTACGGGGTAAGTACGAAGGCATAGCCGACTACTAAAACCCACAGTACCAACAAAGTCATAAACTGTATCACGAGGTCTGTCTAGACCGCCACATGATCGAAGCTGGCCACTCGCCCGCAGTATCAAATGTGCGCGTCTAATCCTGGAACTTCCCGCAGCTCCGCATAGGCCACTCACATAGGCCCGCATGAGGTATTCCCCGCATCGAGGGTAGCTACTCCCCGGCATCGTCCTGGACTCGCAGTCCGCATGGCCACATAGACCGCATGACCACAAAGGCCGCACACTAACCTGGAACTCTCGTAGCTCCGCATAGGTCCCCTGGACCCGCATGAGGTATTCTCGAATCATGGTCCCAGACCGCCTGAGTCTACCCCGCATCGGAGGGCAGCTTAACCCCCGGTATCATGTCAAGAGGTGAGTGATATAATACTAACATAACAGCTTATCGTTAAATAACATAAGCACAACAAGGGAAAACCCTTTACACAAACATCACAAGATACTAACACACGTAGCATCCTAACATGTTTACTTATCAAATCAACAAGAAAGTATTACAAGGCTATCACAAACCAACACAATCAAGTTATTCACACAAGGCACTTCCTACTTTATGTCAACAAGTTCGGGTTTTTATCCCCAAAGTACTTCATACATTAATTCTTTAAAAGATCCGTTTCTTTCACAAAAGTCACACAATACCCGTAGTATAAAAATAGAGTGACTATCTTTTTAAGTAAACCAAAACACTTCCCTTTGTAAAATCAAGTAACAACATTATTTTCCAAACGTTCAAGTTTGCCTAATTTCAAATGCTCAAGTTTCTCATTTTCGAAAGGTTTCGTAGTTCATAGTCTTAATCATTTAATAATATAATTCTCCTTTCAAACAATTTGAGAAACATATGCCTTATGTGTGAGTAGGTTATTCTTGTTTATAACAATCTTATTAAAGCAGCCATGATCTAGGAAATGTAATATCATTTTGTCTTATCTTAGCTTCTATGCAGATGAAGGTTTCTACTGGTTTTCATAATACTTCATTAGTCAATACATTTCCCTTTATTAACGCTGCAGTGGTTCGTTCGATACTTATTCTGATTTCCGAAATCAGTAAAACATTATTCCTTTGAAAAACCAAGTACTCATTACTCACGAATGAGGTTTCACACTTTTTAACAAAATTCATATTAATTGATTAAGTCAAGTCTCTTATCTTTTAAGATCAAGTCTCTTAACTTCTAAAATCAATAAACCATTCTTTTTATCTCTCTTAAGTCGTTATACCTAACTTCCCATAAAGCTAGTATAACTCTTAAGCTTTTAAAACCAAGTATTACTCTTCTTTCAAAAATGGTTCTTAATTCTTTTGAAATACTTCAAGATTCTTATTATTTAGACTCAAGTCAAAAGACATCGCAGTAAAAACCACGTTCAGTTAACACACGTACGTCTACCGTACTATATATATTCTTTTAAAATATCATGCTCAAGAGGATAGGAAGAATCACATACCTCGCGACGATTATCGACTATTAGCAAAACGCTCCACGGCTATAACCCGGCTAGCCTTGTCCACCATTCAAGTAGAACATGCTACTCGCAGAACTTTCAACCTATAAAGGCCATATACGTCTATCAACGTCTAGACTACTCTGTAGAATATTCTAAGCAGAGGGTTCTCTATTCTACGGAAAATTGGGCAGCACTTCCCTACCCGTTAAGCTACACAAGTCTACTGTAAATACAGTCCTATGTAAGTACAGTTCAATCTTCTTCTTTAATATCCTTCTATGAATCTTATATTCATTTCTATACTACTACAGTATGTAATTTCCAATTACAATAGAAGGTCAAGAGTATTTACCTCGATAAGCCCAAAATTATCCAAGTTTAAATGTCGATCCTGAGCAACGTTTAGCTCCAACTCTGGGTGCTCCAACCCGCTCCAAACAACCCTTAGAAGTTCTACGCAACTTCTTCTTAATACTTCAACCAACTATGAAGATTTTCCTTAGGGTTTCGTTTTGAGACTAAAAGGACATAAGGTAGTATTTCCGGGCTCTACGTATAGAGGTAACTTTGGAATACTACAAGGTATAAGGCTAAGGTATTTTGGAATAGTAACAATACTTGGAGAGTATTTTTTACCAAGAGGGGGGGTATTTTACGAGAACAACTAGGCAAGGGGGGGTATGTCTCGGCCAACACCACTAGGAAGGGGGGGGGTACCTCTCGGCCAAAAGGCCTTACAAAGGGGGGAGGGGGAGGCTTGGACGAGAACCTCTCCAAAGGGGGGAAGGGTTTTCAAGACTTAGAAAGTGTTTGAGGATGAAGAAAGTCTTGACAAAGGGGTATTTATAGGGAATACACGGGCCATGATCAAGACAAGTGGGGGGCAAGTGGAAGGTGAGGATTTGTCCAAGTGCCCCCTAGCCATCTACTCCTCAATTCACTCCAAACATTGACCCATGGTTTAGGCCACAAAACATGCCACGAAATGAGCACCCAATCGGCCACCACAAACCGCCAACTTGAGGGTGACAAGTGTCGCCCTCTCGTTGGTCCAAAATATTTCATCTCTCGGACAAATCCATAAAATTATAAATGACATAGCGTAATTTTCCTATGAAAGTTTGGAAAGCGTTTCGTCGGAAAACAATTCTTTTCGGTAGTTGTGAACAAAATTTTCGATCCTTGCCTATCTTAAGGCTAAAACTTTCGTACCTACGTCCTTACGTACATACTCTGGAAATACGGGGTATAACAGGTTATGTCTAAGTTATCCTAAGTTCTTACCAAGTCTTATGGGGGATGTTGGTAAGAGCCGTTAGGAGGTATTTTGGAGCCAAGTTGACTTGGCTAAGTTTCGGCACAAATGAGAATAAGTATCGAACAAGCCACTGCAGCATTAATAAAGGAAAATGTAATGACAATCAATGAAGTTAAAACAAGTAGAATTCTCCATCTGCATAGAAGCTAAGATAAGACAAAATTGTATTACATTTTCTAGATCATGGCTACTTGATTAAGATCGTTATAAATAAGTATATCTTATTCACAACGCACCAAAGTATATGTTACTTAATTTATAAGAATTTACGTATGAGGTTTTAAGACTATGAACCTCAAATTCTTAAAAGGTTAAGAGACTTTATTTTTCAAGTTATGGGACTTGATTCTTAAAGGAAGAAATGAATTGATTTAAAAGCATAGAATACTTGATTTGGAAAGTATTGATTTCTTGCCATTCTAAAGTTAAGAAACTGGTTTTATTAAAAGTTAAGAGACTTGAAGTATTTTGAAAGCTATGTAATTCGATTTGAAAGTATAAGTCTTTTGGTTATAAAAGGAATGAATTTGTCTAAGACATAAAGAGTTATAACGACTTTATGGGAAGTTGGTTATAACAACTTTATGGAAGATTAAAAGAATGGTTTTCTTCAGTAATGTAAGCAAAGAAATGACTTGAAATAAAGAAGGGCAAATTGTTTTAAAGGTACCAATTGCTTAAGGTTTTAAAGATAGAAGTCACGTGATTTAGAAGCCTATAATTGTATTTCTAAAAGGTATTGTGACTTGTCTTGAAAAGTATATATGACTTGATACTACGGTTATTAGTATCTTGGAAGTTTTATTTGAAAAAGAGTCATTTTAAAGGAGTAGAGGTGCGTAGTACTTTGGGTTAAATTCCCGGATTTTTATGTGTGAAACGAAAGTGCCATGAGTTTATAAAAATGGAAGTCTAAAGGTTTAATGAACTTGCCTATGTTTGCTTGTGATAGCTTTGAGTGCAAGTATTATATGTTTACGTTGTCGTGACTCTCAGTTGGAGGGCCGGCTGTCTTGTTGTAAGTTTACTTGGACGTACCGACAGTGATGTGGGATTCCACGGGTATGCTTCCATTATGATTGATCCTTGGACATGCTTATACGATGTGGGATTCCGGGGCATGTGACCAGGAGGCGGGTTAGATTCCCGGATTTGTTTTATTACCCATGGCCATGCTTATACGATGAGGGATTCCGGGGCATGCGACCTTACTATGTACGACTATTACTCCATGGGCTAGCTCCCCATGAAGACATGTACCCACGATGAGGGATTTCGGGGGCATGTTATATTCTTATTCCATGGGATAGCTCCCCATGAAGACCTGCACCTACGATGAGGATCACGAGGGCACGTTATGGCCATGCTTATACGATGAGGATTCCGGCATGCGTCGCGTTATATATATATATATATATATATATATATTCATTGTATACGTGTACGCTGACAGTGAGGTAGGATGCCACGGGCGTGTCACCTGGTTATATGTTACACCTACGGCTGCCGGCAGTGATGGAGGATTCCACGGGCAGGAGATATATATATATGTATTGTATATGTGTACGCCGATAGTGAGGTAGGATGCCACGGGCGCGTCACATGAGTATGATTTATGTCATAGACTGCCGGCAGTGAGGAAGGAATTCCACGGGCACGCTTTGATATTTGTGTGACTTGATCGCGTCCCAGATTGGGTCGGGTAGTATATGTGTCCCTCCATAAAGGGCCAGATTATGTTATGAAAGATAAGTAAGTTATATGGTAATGAACTTAATGATTTCTCCTAAGTATGTACGTAAGATTTGGCTATAACTCTTAATGGAATGGAAAAGATAATGATGTGCAATTAAGTTCATGAGTGGTAATGACACGGCAGGATCTGGTATGTACTTTTTATACTTGCCCCTGTCATTCTTTTATCTGATTATGATCATTTCTTGTACTTTATTTCTGCTCCATATTCGGTACCTATTATCGACCTTCTTGGGCCGCGTTCATGTCCGCAGGTTTAGGTACACAGTTGTGGATCCGTGAGCTTAGGATCCTGGTTCAGCATTTTGAGATGGCTTCAATGTTCCGGAGCTTGTCGTCATGGTTATGTAAATTCAGGGGTACGGCGGGGCCTTGTCCCGTCATAGTATTTGTCCAAATCTTAGAGGTCTGTATTCATCTGTGGGCTGGACTGGCTAGAGTTGTTTTTACATTGTTAAACAGTGTAGCCCCTTTCGGGAAGTTTTTATGTTATGACAGCCTTATCGGCTTGGCCTTAGTTGTTGAAAAAAAAAAGTGTGTTATTTATCTTCCGCAGTTTATTATGTTGTATGAATAGAAGGGTGCCCAGGTAGGGCACCAGTCGCGGGCCCGGGGTCGGGTCGTGACAATTCGACATCCTTAATCTCCATTATGGTTCATGTTTCCCTTTCTCTGTTGCAACCAAACTTGGTCACTAAACTTAGACTTGATTCATTTGCTTGCCTCATGGCTAAGACTTACTGTCAATCACAATTTAGGGGGGGGGGGGAAATTTCCTTGATCTCGTCAAGTAGCAATCCTATTATTCTATCTCGGCTCATAGACCTTATAATCAGGTTTTCAACCTCAATTCACGGTATTACATAATCCAATGACTTGCCCAGATTTCTTATCGTTCGAGTGTCTACCCGTCTTTCCTTTATAAGTTATTTCAAGTTGTCCTGGGGTCCCTTACCCCTCCGTATTTTCTTACTATCTTTCTCGTCAGTACATATGCTACCACCTTTTCTCGAGGTATTCTTACTGCCCAATATACACTAATGGTCTTTACACTAGTCTGGGGTAATCATATCTCGTGTAACTTACATAACCATAGCTGTATTCTCTTTTATCATTCTGGTCATAACCCTTCCTTATGCTTATTATTAGCAAAAAACATTTCTATCTTGATTCATAATCATACAGTTTCATTCATGCATACTACCTGCATTTATATCCTTACGACACTTCCTCGACCATTTCGTAATGTCGTTCACAATTACCCCAACACAAAACTTTCCCCACGGTTATCTAAAAGTGTAACCTATGGCATGACGATACCGAAGACCTTACCCGTCTCCTATCCTTCTTCTAACAACCTGGGTACACGTAACCCCATAATACATAAAACTATCCTTTACGTGGGGGAGAGAACTTATCTCTCTTACACAAGCTTAATCATTAAGTGCCCCCTTATAATCGTATAGATTTTCAAAACCTACCACGGTGTCTTCAGCTTTCCACAGGCAGCACTCGTACTTATTTTATTCTTGCCTCGCGCATTTTCCTGAAATTATCTGTCACGACCCGAACCCGAGCCCGCGACTGGTGCCTTACCCGGGCACCTAAGTAGACATACATCAGAGTAACCAGCGGAATATAAAACAAGACATGAAACAATTATGAAATGAGAAACAGTTTATCCAAGAAAAGGTTGCCTTTCGGCATGTATATATACATCAAGATTGAACAGTTACATCCCAACTTTACAACAGGACTATAGACCTCTAGGAATGTAAACAACTATGGCGGGACAGGGCCCCGCCATACCCTGAATGTACATAAAGCTACCATGGCAGGGAGATCATACCCAAAAGACAAGCCTCCAGAGAAACGGGGCTTTCCCAAAAGCAGAAACGGTGATCCTAGGAGCGGGGATCAACAACAGGAGTACCTCTTCCTGCGGCATGAACACAGCTCCCCGAAGGAGGTCAGTACAACAGGTACCAAGTATGTGAAACTGTAAAGTACTGAAATGAAATCAAAACATTTTTAAAACCACTTACAAATACAACCAATTCAACCGCACATAGTGCCACAGCATAAACAAGAGCAAAATAGATATAATGTAACTGGTCTTTTCTAGGCCGCTAATGATCGAAGCAAGGCCAATCGCTCATAGTATCATTATGCGGGCCTATTCCTGGACTCCCGCAGTCCGCATAGACCACCTAGGTCCGCATGAGGTATTCCTCGCATCGGGGGTAGCTAACCCTCGGCATCAACCTGGACTCCGCGATCCGCATAGTCACAGATCGCGTGGTATTTCTCGCATCGGGGTAACACACCCGGAGTGATCATCCTGGAACTCCCGCAGCTCCGCATAGGTCACACAGACCCGCATGAGGTATTCCTCGCATCAGGGGCGGCTAACCCTCGGCATAACAAGTCAGGGGGGTAAGTGATATAATATCAGCACAACTGCTTATCGTTAAACAACATAAGCACAACAAGGGAACCCCCTTTACACAAACGTTACAAGACACAAAAACACGTAGCATCATAATATGTCTACTTATCAAACCAACTTACCACACCTTCAGAAATCATTTATAAGGCTTTTATAAACAAATAAGTAAACCGTTTCCTCTTATCTTTCTTAAGTCGTTATACCTAACTTCTCATAAAGCTAGTATAACCCTTAAGCTTGTTGAAAAACCAAGTATTACTTTTCTTTCAAAAATGATTCATAACTCTTTTGAAATACTTCAAGATTCTTATTATTTAGGCTAAGGTATTTTGGAATAGTAACAATACTTGAAGACAACTTTTCTACCAAGGGGGGGGGGGGTGTTTCGGACGAGAACTATCAAGAGGGGGGGGAGGGAGTTTGGACGAGAACAACTACAAGGGGGAAAGGATTTTTGAGACTTGGAAAGTGTTAAGTGGATGAAGAGTCTTCCAACTTAAGGGGGGTATTTATAGAACAATCAAGGGCCAAGATTCAAGCAAGTGGAGGGTGTAGATTTGGTTGCTTGTGCAAGTGAAGTCTTCCACCAAGTGTCCACCACAACATTGGGACATATGTCCACCACAACTTTGGGACATATGTCCACCACAAAAATGAGCCATGTGGCTATCCACTTGCACCTAAAAACCGTCCAAGGCAATCCCCCACTTGCCCACAAAAATATCTTCCAAGACTTTGACTAATTGACTTGGCCACTTGCCCATAATTTTCGTCCAACATGTGCCACCTAAGGGTGACACATGTCGCCCTCCTATTGGTACAAAATATTTCATCTCTCGGAAAAATCCGTAATAATTTAAAATATTGAAACCGTAAAATTTCCTTTGCAAGGTTCGGAATCTTTTCCGTTGGAAGTTCACAATTTCGTCCTTAACCTAATTAGGGCTTATACATTTGTACGTACGTCCTCACATACATACTCTGGAAAAAATACGGGGTATAACATTCTCCCCTCATTAGAAACATTCGTCCCGAATGTTCCTTCTAGATTCAATCAAATCAGAAACGACATAGCTCCTCACAACTTAAACAAATTGCAAATGCCACACATGGCCACAATACAACACTTAAGCATATATGATAATTTAAAATCAACAAGTAGGAAAGTGAGTTACCTGGAGGTGTGGGGAATAAGTGAGGATACTTCTTCCTCATGTCCTCCTCTGCTTCCCACGTCATCTCCTCTCTGTTCTCGTTCCGCCATAAGACTTTGACGGAAGCCACATCCTTTGTCCGCAGACGCCTAACCTGACGATCGATTATCGCTATGGGAATCTCCTCATACGACAACCCCTCAGTCACCTGGACATCGTCAATCGGGTGCACTCTAGATGGATCTCCGATACATCTCCTAAGCATAGCAACATGAAAAACCGGATGCACTGCCTCCAGATCGGACGGCAGATCCAACTCATAGGCAACCTTGCCTACCCTGCGGACAATCTGATAAGGCCCAATGTACCTTCGGCTGAGTTTTCCCTTCCTCCCAAATCTCATTACACCCTTCATGGGTGACACCTTCAGAAAAACCCAATCATCAACCTCAAACTCCAGATGCCGACGACGATGATCTGCATACGATTTGCCGACTACGGTATCGACCGCTCCTGGATAAGCTTCACCTTATCCACTGCCTGCTGTATCAAGTCCGGACCAACCAACTGAACCTCGCCCACATCAAACCAGCCTATCGGCGACCTGCACTTCCTCCCATATAAGGCCTCATAAGGCGCCATCTGGATACTGGAGTGGTAGTTGTTATTATACGCAAACTCTACTAGCGGCAAATGATCCTCCCAGCTACCCCTGAAATCAATAACACAAAGCTCGCAGATATCCTCGAAGTGCGGATAAGACGCTCTGCTGTCCGTCATGCGAGGATGGAATGCGATCGAGGCTCACTGCGTCCCTAATCCTTACGAAAGACCTCCGAAGTTAGCCATAAACCGGGCTCCTGCATGCGATATGATAGAAATAGGGACCCCATGCAGTCTCACGATCTCTCGGATGTAAAGTCTGGCATAATCCTCGGCCGAAAGAGTCGTCCTGACTGGAAGAAAGTGGGCTGATTTCGTCAGCCTATCGATGATAACCCAGATAGAATCATGCTTCCTCTGAGTGCGAGGTAATCCTGTGATAAAGTCCATGTTGATCACCTCCCACTTCCAGGTCGGGATCTCTATCGTGCGCAATAATCCACGGGCCTCCGGTGCTCTACCTTACTGCGCGACAACACGGGCCGAGCAACAAACTCGCAATGTCCCTCTTCGTGCCATCCCACCAATACAGATCGAGGTCGTGGTACATCTTTGTCGACCGGATGGATAGAGTAACGCTTGCGTGTGCTTCCCTAGAACCTGCCAAGTCCCGCAATATCTGGAACACACAACCTTCCCTCAAACCTTAGCACCCCATCAGGTGATACCTCAAAAGGACCCTTCCTCACGAAGAAGAGCCGTATCACGATACGCGTCAAAATTGGATCCTCAGCGTTGCCTCTTCACCTCCTCGACGATGGAAGACTCGGCAACCTCTCGAACCCGAACCCCACTGCTATCAGAACCAATCAATCGGACTCCAAGGCTCGCTAGCTGATGTATCTCGCGGACCATGCCCCTCCTCTCTGGCTGTACATCTGATAGACTACCCATCGACCTACGACTAAGGGCATCTGCCACAACATTGGCCTTCCCTGGGTGGTATAGGATATCGACATCGTAATCCTTGAGTAGCTCTAACCACCGTCTCTGTCGTAAGTTCAGCTCCCTCTGGCTGAAGATATACTGGAGGCTCTTGTGGTCTGTGTAAATATCCACATGAACTCCATACAAATAGTGCCTCCAGATCTTCAAGGCGTGAATCACCGCTGCCAACTCCAAATCATGGGTGGGGTAATTCTTCTCATGCTTCTTAAGCTGCCGAGATGCTTATGTTATAACCTTGCCCTGCTGCATCAACACACATCCAAGCCCGATGCCTGACGCATCACAATACACGACATAGCCGTCTAGACCCTCAGGAAGAGTAAGAACTGGGGCGGTCGTCAATCTCTTTCGATGTAAGCCCTACACACAAGCATCCGTCCACTGAAACTTAGCTGCCTTCTGAGTCATCTTAGTCAAAGGTGCCGAAATAGAAGCAAACTTCTCCACGAACCTCCGATAGTAACCTGCAAGGCCCAGAAAGTTGCGCACCTCTGTCGGAGTAGTAGGTCTAGGCCAACTCCTGACTGCCTCGATCTTGGCCGTATCCACCCGAATACCATCGGCCCCAACAATGTGCCCTAAGAACGCCACCGAAGCCAACCAAAACTCACACTTCGAAAACTTGGCGTACAACCGCTGGTCCTGGAGAACTCTCAGCACAGTCCTCAAATGCTCCGCATGCTCCTGCTCTGAGCGGGAATAAACCAAGATGTCATCAATGAATACTATCACAAACGTATCCAAAAATGGCTTGAACACTCGGTTCATCAAATCCATGAATACCGCCGGAGCATTGGTCAAACCGAAAGACATAACCCTGAACTCATAGTGCCCGTACCGGGTCCGGAATGCAGTCCTAGGGACATCCGCCTCTCTAACTCGCACCTGATGATAGCCCGATCGCAGGTCAATCTTGGAGAAACATCTCGCACCCTGCAACTGGTCGAACAAATCATCAATCCTGGGAAGGGGGTATCTGTTCTTAACAGCCACCTTGTTCAGCTGCCTGTAATCAACACACATGCGCAGCGTCCCGTCCTTCTTCTTCACAAACAATACCAGCGCTCCCCAGGGAGAAACACTAGGCCTGATGAAGCCCTTCTCCAAAGAAATCTCTCGGTGGTCCTTCAACTCTCTCAACTCGGCGGTGCCATTCGTATGGCGGAATGGATATAGGCCGAGAGTGTGCAAAGACATCGATACAAAACTCTATCTCCTCTCGTGAGAGGATACCCCGAGGTCGTGCGGAAACACATCCGGGAACTCTCGACTCTGGAATCGATGAAAATCTGGTATCGCGCCTCGATCAAACACCCGAATGAGATGGTAGATATACCCTTCGCACCATCTTCCTAGCCTTGAGGTAAGAAATAAACCTACCCCTACGACCGGTGTTCCTCCCACTCAATAACCGGCCTCAGAAATCGAACCGTACCACTTTCTCCTCAGCCTACATTGGCGTAGCAAGAAGCTAACCAATCCATACCCATGATCACATCAAAATCGGTCATATCCAACTCTATCAAGTCGGCTAGGGTCTGACGACTGCATAAAGTCACTGGGCAAGCCCTATATACCCGCCGAGCTACCACCGAATCACCCACTGGCGTAGCTACCTCGAAAGGGTCTATGGACTCAGGCTCTATCCATATCCTACTAGCAATAAGGGGAGATATATAGGACAGAGTGGAACCCAGATCTA
Organism: Przewalskia tangutica; assembly: GCA_029844215.1. Lineage (NCBI taxonomy): Eukaryota > Viridiplantae > Streptophyta > Magnoliopsida > Solanales > Solanaceae > Przewalskia > Przewalskia tangutica. Next base: position 96,338,306 of record CM056721.1, read on the forward strand.
TCAAGGCGTACACGTCACAACAAGAAACTGATAAAGTACCTGTGACGACATCCGGCGACGCCCCGTCCCGGGCGGCCGGGGGCATAAATGCGTTACGAGGACCGCTAGAATCGGGACCCGTGCACGACTCGCCACACTGCTGGTCCATGAGTACCACGCCCGGCGAGTAATCAGGAGATGAAGACCCGCGAAGGACCTCAGAGGCCGACCCTACCATCTGCGCCGCTCGCCTGACGGTCCTCGCAAAGTGACCCTTCTGACCGCAAGCATAACAAACTCCGGAAGTAGGACCACAACTCCCGTAATGGGATCTACCGACGCCACACCGGCGGGTGGTCTCGATCGGTTAGCACCTCTGCTACCCGAAGTTCAAAGTCACGGGCCCCGACCGCCCCAATACCTGGCCGTCACGAAGGCGGTGTAGGAGTGCTCGAGCCGGGCCGTGGTGAAAATCTAGTCGCTGCCGAGACCGTCCACCCCGAGCTACCAAAAGATCCCGCCGCCCCGGCTTTCTTCTGGCTGATATCTGTCGACCCGTCGGCCTCTACGCTCCTCACACCCAAGTGCATGAGCCTGCATGCGGGCAATGTCCATGCCCGGCTGAAGAGCTACACCTGAGCAAGACTCTGCCAAATAATCATCTAGCCCGGTGACGTAGTGGTGCACTCGGTCCTCCATATCTGCTACTAACGCAGGGACATATCGAGCCAACGAATCGAACTCAATGTTGTACTCCCGAACGGTTGCGCCCTCTCTGTCTCAGCATCAAAAATCTGTCGGCCCGTGCCCTCCTCATCTGTGGAGGCAAGAAGTGGCTGAGAAAAGCCTCCGAGAACTCGTCCCATACCGCTGGAAGTGCATGCTCTCCCCGGGACAGCTCCCACGAATCAAACCAATCGACTGCAGTATCACGCAGCCGATGTGAACCTAAGACCACTGACTCGGTCTCCGAAGCCCTGATCACTCTCATGATCCGCTGTAGCTGTCGGATGAACTCCTGCGGATCATCCTCAGGCCTCGACCCGTAGAACTCTGGCGGGCTACAACTCAGAAAATCCCGTAGTCTCAAGCTGTCCGATCTAGGATGAACTACGGGTGCTACTGGAACTGCTGCGTCCAGCCTATCCTCATGTCTGGCCACAATCCTGGCTAGTAACTGGGCCATCTCTGTCACGCCCAACCGGGCGTGGATCGTGCCTACAGGCACCCTTCTACCTTAACAACACAAGTAAACTGCGGAATTTAAATAACACCTCATTTTTTTTCTTTAAAACTAACGTACGTGCAAGGGCAAAGCCGACAAGGCTGCCATATAATATACATAATAAAAGACAATACGCTGTACATGAGTCCAATCCCACATATGAATACAGACCTCTAAGGGTTTTACTGAAATATGACGGGACAAGGCCCCGCCGTACCCATAACCGTACAAAAGCCTGTACTGAAGGAACTATACCAAAAAGATAACTCCTGAACAGATGGAGCTATCCAAAAACTCTGAGCAGGGTCCTACTGTTATACCCCGTATTTCCAGAGTATGTACGTGAGGGCGTACGTATTATAATTTAAGCCTTAAGGATTGGCTAGTTTCGAAATTTGTACACAACACCCGACAGAGTCGTCGTTTAAACGTTTTCACCTCTTTCGTAGGGGAATTTCCGGCTATGTCATTTTTAATTTGTGCGGATTTTTCCGAGAGACGAAACATTTTGGACCAACGGGAGGGTGACATGTGTCACCCTCACATTGGAAGAGGTTGGACGGCAACCATGGCCTTGTCTTGGACGATTTGGCTTAGTGGGAATAGGTAGGATATTTGTGCAAGTTGTTGTGGTAGATGGATAAGGTCCACATGGTTGAAATCTAGCCCTACACTTGCACCACACTTGTCTTCATCTTGTCCATTGGTTGGCCTTTACTTGACCTATAAATACCCCTCTAAGTTGAAGACTTTCTTCATCCAAAACTTGAGCAATCTTTCTAAGTCTCACACTACTCCCTCCCTCTTGTTTGCTTCGTCCAAAGCCCCTTCCCCCTCCCTTGTGAAGCTTTGGCCGAGAGGGCCTCCCCCCTCCCCCTTTGTAGAGGCTTGGCCGTGGGGTACCCCCCCCTAGCCTAGTTGTCTCGTATAAATACCCCCATTTTTTGGTATTGAAATACTTTCCAAGTATTGTTATAATGCCCAAATACCTTGGCCCAAATACCTTGTAGTATTCCCAAGGTTACACTTATACTTCCCTTTAGCCACAAAACGAAACCCTAAGGAAATCTTCATTGTTAGTTGAAGTTATAAGTAGAAGTTGCGTAGAACTTCTAAGGGTTTCTTGGAGCGGATTGGAGCGCACGGAGTAGGAGCTAAACCTTGCTCAGGATCGACATTATAACTCGGATAATTTTGGGCTTATCGAGGTAAATATCTTGTTCCCATTTTGTTATTGGAAATTACATGTTGTAGAGTATATAGTTGGAGTATACTATATATAGAATCGAACATAGTATTGTGGCAATGTCTTTTGACTTAAGCTGAATAATAAGAAACCTTTCGAAAGAAGAGTCTTGAATCGTAATTACATGGGTATCAGACATGAGACTTGTGTAGCATTCTTGTGTAGTAGAATTGTACACGTCAGGTTAGACATGTTAACCCCGTTGGCTTGGTAGCCTGCGTTAAGGAGGAGATTTACGCTGCCATGGGGAGGTCTTGCGAATTTTACGTAGAATATGGAGCGATGAGATCTAGATGTTAATGTCACTTGTGGCCTTATAGGTTGAAGTACTACGTGTGGTGCAATCACGTGGCTTAAGGAGTAGCCGACGGTTTGAAGTACTTGGAGCGTTTTGCTATTAGTCGATACTGCGCGAGGTATGTGAACCTCTTCCTATCTCTTCTAGCATGATATGTGTGAACTATGTAGTACGGTAGACGTACATGTGCTAAATGTATTTGATTGGTTTAAAACATAAAGTGTTATAACGGCTTTATGGGAAGTTGGTTATAATAGCTTTATGTGGATAAGCAAATACTTTGTGGTTTTTAAAAGGTAACTGATTTGAATTATAACTGGCTTGATATGTGTTAATAAAGAACTTGAAGTATTTCAAAAGATTTATGAATCGTTTTGAAAGAAGAGTAACACTTGGTTTTAAAGGTTTTAAAAAGAGTTATACTAGCTTTATGAGGAGTTAGGTATAATGTCTTAAGAGAGGTAAAGAAAATGGTTTACTGATTTTAGAAGTTAAGAGACTTGATCTTATAAGATAAGAGACTTAACTTAAAATGAATTAATATGGATGTTCGTATGTGAAACCTCATTCGTGAGTAATGAGTACTTGGTTTTAAAAGGAATAATGTTTCACCGATTTGGAAATCGAATGTATCGACAAACCACCGCAGCGTTAATAAAGGAAAATGTAATGAATAATGAAGTATTATTAAAACCAAGAAACCTCCATCCGCATAGAAGCTAAGATGAGACAAAATGATATTACATTTTCTAGATCACGGCTGCTTAATAAGATTGATTATGAACAAGAATAACCTACTCGCCTATGGCTTATGTTACTCAATTGTTTTAAAAGGAGATTAAGACATTGAGCTATGAAACCTTTCTAAAAAGAGACTTGCGTAATTGAAATTAGGCAAACCGAACTTTAGGAAAAGGATGTTGTTACTTGATTTTGAAAAGGAATGTGTTCTGGTTTACTTAAAAACGTTGGTCATTCTATACTACGGGTATCGGGTGACTTTTATAAAAGGAATGAATCTCTTAAAAGAAATTTAACGTACGTAGTACTTTAGGTTAAAACCCGGACTTTGTCATAAAATGAAAGTGCTTTAAGTTGTGTGTAACCTACCTATGTTTACGTGTGATAGACTTGTTGTGCAAGGAATGTATTTCACTCGACTATCGGTTCATCCGGGAATGTATTTCACTCGACTACCGGTTCATCCGGGAATGTATTTCACTCGACTACCGGCTCATCCGGGAATGTATTTCACTCGATCACCGGTTCATCCGGAATGTATTTCACTCGACTACGGCTCATCCGGAATGTATTCACTCGACTACCGTTCATGGGATGAACCGAATGTATCCCACACGCTTTCTATATCGGGTCCATAAGATGGGCCGAGACACATTATACGTATCACATGATTTGTACCTAGATCCGGCGATGGCGGCGGGTTCCACGCACGGAGGATGACTTTGAGGCGTGAGTCACGACTTGACATGATCGCTTATGTTGTGAACTGTAGTTTGGTTATCATACATGTCTCCTGCTTTATATAGACTATTATGATTTCATATACAGTATTTTACAGTTTCACATACTTGGTACTTGTTGTACTGACCTCCTTCGGGGGGCTGCGTTCATGCCGCAGGTAGAGGTAAATCGACTGTCGATCCCCGCTTATAGGATCACATTTCAACGTGTTGGGAAGCTCCGTTCCTTCGGAGGCTTATCTTTGGTATGTTACCCGAGTGCAGAGGTTCTTGTACATTCGTGGTATGGCGGCCCCGTCCGTCATAGTTGTTGTCACTTCTTAGGTCCGTAGTAATCGCTGTGGCGTAGTCCAAAAAGGATAACGTCGTATTTATGTATATATACTGAAGGCAACTGCTTTGGTTGGCCTGTTTAATTTATCATGTCTCTTAATTCATGTTCATGTTTTTATTTCCGCTGATTTTCTCTGATGTTGTATCACTAGGGTGCCCGGTAGGCACGACCACGCCCGGTTCGGTCGTGACAAAAGTGGTATCGAGCGCTTAGTCCTCGGAAAGTGTCTACGCACCGTGTCTAGTAGTCTTGATTATCGGTGTGTTGTGCACCACATCTATAATCGTGAGGCTGCAGGACATTTAGGATTGGTTTCCATTCTTCTCATTCCGAGATCGTGCCACTGAGGCGTGGATAAGTTGGACCCTCTGACGTATTCCTTTCCTTTACCAGTTATGCCTCCGCGTAAGGCAACCCAGGCCCAGATGGGCAAGGCAGTCGAGGGAGCTGTTAGTGAGATACAGAGGAGTACAAGGGCGCAGGCTCGGTCAGTACCTGAGATAGTGCTTCAGACGGCTAGTTTTGCGACACCGCCAGCACCAGCAGAGTTTAGAGCCGCAGCAGTGGCTGCTGAGACTACAATACCTGAGCCTCCTGGCCCCACACCGGAGCAGATGACGGGTACAAGGAGATGGCCTGGCCATCGGCCGTGGTCGTGGGCGAATATGAGGATAGGTCGGACGCAGCAGCCAGTCCCCAAAGAGCACCGTAGTTCACCCCGAAAGCGCATTTGAGACTACGGGATTTTCTGAGATGTAACCCGCCAGAGTTTTATGGGTCGAGGCCTGAGGATGATCCGCAGGAGTTCATCCGGCAGTTACAGCGGATCATGAGAGTGATCAAGGCTTCGGAGACCGAGTCGGTGGTCTTAGGTTCGCATCAGCTGCGTGATACTGCAGTCGACTGGTTTGATTCGTGGGAGCTGTCCCGGGGAGAGCATGCGCTTCCAGCAGGTTGGAACGAGTTCTCAGGGGCGTTTCTTGCACATTTCTTACCTCCACAGATGAGGAGGGCTCGGGCCGACAGGTTTTTGACATTGAGGCAGGACGGGCGGACGGTTAGAGAGTATAATGTGGAGTTCGACTCATTAGCTCGATATGTCCCTGCTGTAGTAGCTGATATGGAGGACAGAGTACACCGCTACGTCACCGGGCTAGATGATTACTTAGCAGAGGCTTGTACGGGTGTAGCTCTTCAGCCGGGCATGGACATTGCCCGCATGCAGGCTTATGCACTGGGAGGTGAGGAGCGGAGGAGTCGACGGAATGACCGAGATCAGCAGAAGAGGGCCAGAACAGCAGGGTCCTTTAGTAACTTTCGAGGCGGGCCGCCTCAGCAGCAGACTAGTTATGTACCCCCGCCAGTACAGAGTGGTCCTCCGCAGTCTTCAGGACGTTCGGGTTATTCGGGAGCTGGTCAGAGCTCCAGGGCTTCTGGTTCACAGGTATACGTGAGTTCTAGCCAGCAGGATTCATGTCCCCCTCAGTGTGCACGATGTGGCAGGCGTCATCCCGGGGAATGTCGTCTTTTTACTGGTGCTTGTTTCACCTGCGGCCGTCAGGGCCATGTGACGAGATCAGGCTTATAGAGGGGTACCGGCAGCTGGCGCAGCCTCACCGGATCGGGCGTGTTCATCGCTTTCTACGCGCCTGGCAGGCTTATGATTAGAGTGGAGCGGTAGATTCAGGTATATCCGTAACTCTCTAGAGATTTGTATGCATGATATAATGACCTTCTTATTGTGTGCTACGTTCGGATAGCGTTATGTTGGTTATGAGTTAGAAAGCATGGTTAGTTGAAAGGATATGTATGGGGGCATGGAAAGTGTGAACCTTAGAATATTTCGTGTTGAGACCTTAGAGGTAAGGTCATTTTGAATAAAAGATTTTACGGTTAGTCTTTGTTGAAATACTTGGTTTGCGTATAAATGTGTTCTGGGATAATTCCTTGGGTAGTGTAAAATGGAAGTGGTAGCTTTCATGACTTGTATAGGTAAGATTGTTCCGGATCGGGAACAAGAGCGTGATGCGTTAAGTGGGTCGGTCAGCCATGTTGCGGCCAACCCGTGGCCTGTTTAGAGGTAGGGTCAGCTCTGGGTGGTCCTGCCAGGTGGCAGGGTCACGAGGGTGTTAGGCCCAAGTTTGGATGACCATCGTATGAGTTCGTGGATATGTTCGACCAGAATCGGTTCGTGAAGGCCGGGGATGGCCTTAGAGGAAAGTGGAGCTAGTAAGATGACCAAGGTTGGAGGTAGTGACTCCAAAGTTTCGGAATCAAGCAATGATCAAGTATGGTACGTATACTAGAAGAGTTCAAGTGTTCGAGAAGAGTACGACGAGTAAGGGTAGAGGCGAGCATGTATTGCGAGCATAGATATGATCATTTCTTGTGAAGGGAGAAGGTGCGAAGGATGTATATTTTAGACCTCGTGGATCGATGCATCCGCACCATTTGTTGGGTCGCGGAGTGACACTAGGACCTCGCGGCAAAGTGACAAAAGTTTGTGATGTTAAAGGTGTTTCCTCGTGGACTTGGATGTAAGTATTTGCGCGGGTATTTGTGGCCATGTGTGGCATTGGAAACTTGTTTAAGTTAAGAAGAACTTTATCGTTATCCGTCTTGAGAAGGAACATTCGGGACGAATGTTTCTAAGGAGGGGAGAATGTTATACCCCGTATTTCCAGAGTATGTACGTGAGGGCGTACGTATTATAATTTAAGCCTTAAGGATTGGCTAGTTTCGAAATTTGTACACAACACCCGATTGGAGTCGTTTCGATTTAAACGTTTCCTGACTTTCGTAGGAAAATTCGGCTATGTCATTTTTAATTTTGCGGATTTTTCCGAGAGACGAAACATTTTGGACCAACGGGAGGCCCTCACATTGGAAGAGGTTGGACGGCAACCATGGCCTTGTCTTGGACGATTTGGCTTAGTGGGAGTAGGTAGGATATTTGTGCAAGTTGTTGTGGTAGATGGATAAGGTCCACATGGTTGAAATCTAGCCCTACACTTGCACCACACTTGTCTTCATCTTGTCCATTGGTTGGCCTTTACTTGACCTATAAATACCCCTCTAAGTTGAAGACTTTCTTCATCCAAAACTTGAGCAATCTTTCTAAGTCTCACACTACTCCTCCTCTTGTTTGCTTCCCCAAAGCCCCTCCCTCCCTTGTGAAGCTTTGGCCGAGGCCTCCTCCCCTTTGTAGAGGCTTGGCCGTGGGGTACCCCCCCTAGCCTAGTTGTCTCGTATAAATACCCCCATTTTTTGGTATTGAAATACTTTCCAAGTATTGTTATAATGCCCAAATACCTTGGCCCAAATACCTTGTAGTATTCCCAAGGTTACACTTATACTTCCCTTTAGCCACAAAACGAAACCCTAAGGAAATCTTCATTGTTAGTTGAAGTTATAAGTAGAAGTTGCGTAGAACTTCTAAGGGTTTCTTGGAGCGGATTGGAGCGCACGGAGTAGGAGCTAAACCTTGCTCAGGATCGACATTATAACTCGGATAATTTTGGGCTTATCGAGGTAAATATCTTGTTCCCCTATTGTAATTGGAAATTACATGTTGTAGGAGTATATAGTTGGAGTATACTATATATAGAACTGAACATAGTATTGTGGCAATGTCTTTTGACTTAAGCCTGAATAATAAGAAACCTTTTCGAAAGAAGAGTACTGAACTGTAATTACATAGGACTGTATTACAGTAGACTTGTGTAGCATTACTGTGTAGTAGAATTGTACACGTCCGGTTAGACGTGTTAACCCCCCAGGTTGGCTTGGTAGCCGGCCTCGTTAAAGGAGGAGATTTACGCTGCATGGGGAGGTCCGCCAATTTTCACGTAGAATATGGAGCGATGAGATCTAGATGTTAATAAGCGCCTTGTGGCCTTATAGGTTGAAGTACTACGTGTGGTGCAATCACGTGGCTTAAGGAGTAGCCGACGGTTTGAAGTACTTGAGCGCTTTTGCTATTAGTCGATACTCGTCGCGAGGTATGTGAACCTCTTCCTATCTCTTCTAGCATGATATGTGTGAACTATGTAGTACGGTAGACGCATACGTGCTAAATGTATTTGATTGGTTTAAAACATAAAGTGTTATAACGGCTTTATGGGAAGTTGGTTATAATAGCTTTATGTGGATAAGCAAATACTTTGTGGTTTTTAAAAGGTAAATCGATTTGAATTATAACTGGCTTGATATGTGTTAATAAAGAACTTGAAGTATTTCAAAAGATTTATGAATCGTTTTGAAAGAAGAGTAACACTTGGTTTTAAAGGTTTTAAAAAGAGTTATACTAGCTTTATGGGGAGTTAGGTATAATGTCTTAAGAGAGGTAAAGAAAATGGTTTACTGATTTTAGAAGTTAAGAGACTTGATCTTATAAGATAAGAGACTTAACTTAAAATGAATTAATATGGATGTTCGTATGTGAAACCTCATTCGTGAGTAATGAGTACTTGGTTTTTAAAAGGAATAATGTTTCACTGATTTCGAAAATCAGAATGTGTATCGACAAACCACTGCAGTGTTAATAAAGGAAAATGTAATGAATAATGAAGTATTATTAAAACCAGTAGAAACCTCCATCTGCATAGAAGCTAAGATGAGACAAAATGATATTACATTTTCTAGATCACGGCTGCTTAATAAGATTGATTATGAACAAGAATAACCTACTCGCCTATGGCTTATGTTACTCAATTGTTTTAAAAGGAGATTAAGACATTGAGCTATGAAACCTTTCTAAAAAGAGACTTGCGTAATTGAAATTAGGCAAACTGGAACTTTAGGAAAAGGATGTTGTTACTTGATTTTGAAAAGGAATGTGTTCTGGTTTACTTAAAAACGTTGGTCATTCTATACTACGGGTATCGGGTGACTTTTATAAAAGGAATGAATCTCTTAAAAGAAATTTAACGTACGTAGTACTTTAGGGTTAAAACCCGGACTTTGTCATAAAATGAAAGTGCTTTAAGTTGTGTGTAACCTACCTATGTTTACGTGTGATAGACTTGTTGTGCAAGGAATGTATTTCACTCGACTACCGGTTCATCCGGGAATGTATTTCACTCGACTACCGGTTCATCCGGGAATGTATTTCACTCGACTACCGGCTCATCCGGGAATGTATTTCACTCGACTACCGGTTCATCCGGGAATGTATTTCACTCGACTACCGGTTCATCCGGGAATGTATTCACTCGACTACCGGTTCATGGGATGAACCGGGAATGTATCCCACACGTTTCTATACTGGGTCCATAAGATGGGCCGAGACCTGTTATACGTATCACATGATTTGTACCTAGGCCGCCGTGGCGGCGGGTTCCACGCACGGAGGATGACTTTGAGGCGTGAGTCACGACTTGACATGATCGCTTTTATGTTGTGAATCGTAGTTTGGTTATCATACATGTCTCCCGCTTTATATAGACTATTATGATTTCATATACGATTTTTCGATTTCACATACTTGGTACTTGTTGCATCGACCTCACGGGGCTGCGTTCATGCCGCAGTAGAGGTACATCGATCGCCGATCCCCGCTTATAGGATCACATTTCGCGTGTTGGGAAGCTCCGTTCCTTGGAGGCTTATCTTTGGTATGTTACCACGAGTCCGTAGGTTCTTGTACATTCGGGGTATGGCGGGCCCTGTCCGTCATAGTTGTTGTCACTTCTTAGAGGTGCAGTAGTACCGTTGGCGTAGTGCGTAAAAAGGATAATCGTCGTATTTATGTATATATACTGAAGGCAACTGCTTTGGTTGGCCTGTTTAATTTATCATGTCTCTTAATTCATGTTCATGTTTTTATTTCCGGGGTAAGGCACCAGTCACGGGCCCGGGTTCGGGTCGTGACACCTACACCTGCCGATCACCAAACTGCGTACCTAAACCTGCGGCATGAACGCAGCCCCCCGAAGGAGGTCAGTACGAAGAATGTACCAAGTATGTGAAACGATGAATCAGTAATGAAATCATAACATCTAAACAAAGCAGAGACATGTATGATAGCCAACCTACAAGACACAACACATAAGTCATATCAAGTCAGGGACGCATGGCCTCAAAGTCCTGACTTAAATAGAACCCTGGGTCTCACGCGCATACTATCAATCATGCGTGGAATCCTTCCCATCGCGGCAGTCCATGATAATCAAATTACAGTACACTGTGCCTTACTAACACTGAGAGTAAATAGTAGTATACTTTCAATATAAACTAGGAAGCTCACGATCAAAGCAGGACCACCCGCCCGCAGTATCATTAAGCAATCCTACTCCTGGGACTATTTCACCCGCATAGGTCGCGTGGACCCGCATAAGGTATTCCTCGCATGGGACTATTTCACCCGCATAAGCCCTTACGGACTCGCATGAGGTATTCCTCGCATAGGCTGGACCCGCCCGCATGGGACTATTTCACCCGCATAAGCCCTTACGGACTCGCATGAGGTATTCCTCGCATCGTGGGTAGCAAATCCACGGAATATGCAAATGCCACAAACCCGGGGAATGACCCCGAAATGAATGATATACCACTAGCACAAAACCGGCTAGTACCAGCACACATAGGCAATTCTCAATTAAACAAGCCAAAGTACTTATCAAGGCACACATGGAATAATTCTCAATTAATCAAGCCAAAATACTTATCAAGGCACACTTAGACTAATTCTCAATAAATCAAGCCAAAGTACTTATCAAGGCACACTTAGAATAATTCTCAATTAATCAAGCCAAAGTACTATGTATGTACATTCTTTTCAAAAGACTCCTTTTTATGTAATACCCCAAGATACTAACACCCGTAGTATCAAGGTGTGTCTATTTTTTTAAAGTAAGTTACTAAATTCTTAGAAAACTCATTTCAAATCTTGAAATCAAGTAACTTCAAATTTTCACAATCAAGGCAACTTATGCCCATTAATCAAAATAGACAACTTTCTAAACCTTCCATAAAGCCGTTATAACCAACTTCCCATAAAGCCGTTATAACCCTTTATGGTTTTTAGACAATTTCATTCCTTTTATAACGAAGAGACTTATACTTTTAAAACCAAGTATCACATACTTACAAATCAAGTTCTTAACTTTCAAAATACTTCAAGTCTCTTAATATTTAGAAACAAGTTTCTTCTACTTTTAAGCCTCAAGTAACTTACACCTTTAAAACAAGTTACTTCTCTTAAATCATGTCATTTCTCCTCTTTTAAAACAATGAAGTAAATCACTCATTTGACTCCCCTAAAGTCATTATAATGACCCTTAGGTTTTGGAACTAAGGCACTAGCCAAAATATTTGGAAACCACTTCCTTTTCAAGACTCTATGTACTTTAAGTAAAATACTTTCACCTTTAAGAATCCAAACTCCACTAAGGCAATGGATTATACAACTTACAATCTAAACATCAAAGTACAATCAAGGAAGTACATAGAACAAATTCTATACTAGGCAATCCAAGTACAACCAAGGAATGGATCATTTAAGGAGTAGGAAATACTTTCTTTATCTTAAGGAATCATGCTAGAAGAGGAGATAGTTCACATACCTTTTCGGCTAAATCCACAAGCTAAGCCGAATACGCCGTACGTAGAAGTGTCAACCTATAATGGTCACAACAAGACTATCAATTTCTAGTCTCTAACTTAGAATAATACTAAGTGTACGGTCTCTAATTCTACGGAAAATTGGGCAGCACTTCCTTTGTTTCTACTCACTTTGCCACCTTTTTCAAGGCCGAATACAATAACCAACACGCCACATTTAAGGCTCAAAAAATCAACCAAACAAAGGGGATTACACGCCTTACAATACGTGTAAAATTCCGCCCCACAATTCATACGAAGTAGTTTAATGCTCACTAGCCATTCTCGGCCAACTTACATAACCAACAATTCAAAGTCTTTTCCAATCCTTTTCAAATTCCAAGTTCTAAGGTCTAACATGTTATATAGTCATAAACAACTTCAACAACTACAATTTCCTTCTTTTTACAACATGCGACGACTTAAACTAATAATCGACTTGAATTGTAATCTTAAGGCTAAACATGCTAGTTTTCGGATTAGGGTTCCAATAGCCAATATAATTATCAAACTTCATACTATACATCTCATGCTTGCTAATAACCATAGCTACAACAATAAGTAAACCTTAATTGCTAAAACGACAAGATTATACCTTACAAGCCCTTAAAATTTCCAAGATTCAAAGTCGCTCCTTAGCAAATTCTTAGCTCATTTCCTTATGTTCCAATCCGCTCCAAGCACTCCTTAGAAGCCTATGAAGAACCCATCTTCAAGTTCCAACTTCAAAGTTGAAGAACTCCTCAAGTTTCCGCCTTGCGACTAATACGAAAACGCCGTTTTTCCGAAATCTTTCTATTGAGATATCCTTACAAAACCCTTAGGGACATTGGGTTAAAGTCTTGTTAACAAAGGATCAAAACTACAAAATTTTTGTGTGGATACCATGGTGAACCCGAGAGCACTTAGTGAGGAACAAGAGTTGTCTAGTTTTTCTAAGTGTTGAAGAGCAAGTCTTGCACTAGTAGCATGCTTATATAACACATTGGATGGATTAGACTTAAACAAATGGGTGGCTATGATGAAGATCACATGGATCAAGCCCAAGTGGCAAGTTGACTTGGTCAATTATATCAAGCTTGCAAGACTTATCTTCCAAGATGTTCAATGACCATTTTACCCTCACTAATTTCGACCAAGACCAAGTGTGGGGGTGCCACGTGTCGCCCTCTCATTCGTCCATAAAATTCCGTAACCCTCGTGGGCCCCACAAAATGTAAAATTCCTCTGGTGGGCCCCACGTGACCAAATCCGTAAAAAATAAATTCCATAATGTTAATAAGTTCCATACTCTTCAAATAATGCATTTTGAGAATCTAATTCTCAACAACGAACATTTTTCCTTTCCGACGTCCGGAAGATTTTCTGTCGGAAAAACAATTCTTCCTTTCGTACCAATTTCCAAGTCTTGATTTCTTACGTACATTCTCTTATACATGTCCTGGACTTACGGGGTGTAACATTCTTCCCCCCTTAGAAACATTCATCCCCGAATGTTCTTAGTCGGTTGTCAAGCTATACACACTCTGGCACACTCTCTATACTATGCCTATCAATCAAAACTGCACAAGACCAATGATGCCACACATGGCCACCACAACATACGTAAACATAACAATGGACCTTCCGTCCGTGGTCCCTTCTCACAAAATTCGAAGGTTACAGTCTCCTCAAACACGGGATCCCTAGAGGTTCCTTTATTTCCTTACTTGTCATACTTTCTCGTACTTTCAAACTTATCTAGTACACGTACAAAATCTCAAATATTGTTTCTATTCTCCAATCCTTGGAGTTACTATCCAAACTTGGCCATATTGCTACTTACATTCCCGTTAAGGCTCTTCTCGGTCCTTACGACCTGATTCTGGTGGAACGCGTCCACAAACTCGTACAACGATTAACTAAACTTGGGCCTGACATCCTCGTGACCCTATCACATAGCGGGACCATTACCAACTAACATCACCCGATTCCATACTATCTACGACAAATGAGTCCATAACCCGACCCATTGTCACACTTAACCTCTTATTCTTAGTCTGAAATAAATCTCTCTCTTATCTCAAGGTACTTCTCACCCTATCCTCCCATTCACTAGAGGTTCGTCACATAAGCCAAAGTATTCATACTATACATCCTTCCCTATCGGTCTTACACTGTTACGGGGTAATTACAACTTGTGAACTCTACACAACTATAGTCTCAGTTCACTTATCATTCTTGTCAACATTCTTAACTTTTCACTTTACTAATCAAAGTATCCCTACCTCTGGGGTACTATCACTTACAACTGCTAGCAACACATGGAAAACATATATGCTAGGGCGAAATCTGAACCTATCAATGCACGTATGATTCAAAAGAATCGAAATATACCTGTAACCCCGTGCGATGTCGACTCCTGATCCTGTCCAGTAGTCACGTCATCTCTGCGGTTCGAAGGACCGCCAGAACTATAAACTCCACCCTGACCTCTACCACGGCTGGCTGACATCTGAACACCCTGCCCTGGGGGACGCACAGCTGTGGAGGAAAGGGAACCAACCATCGGCATCATAGGCTGAGCCACCTCACCGGTGCTCCTTCTAAAAGGACATACCCTCAGTTTATGGCCCGGACGGCCACAATAATAACAAACACCTGTGCCATAACGGCATTTCCCCAAATGACGCTTACTACATCTGAAACACTGAGGAAAAAGTGGCCTCGACTGAGAAAATCCTCTGCTCCTCTGAGAACCTCGACCCCTGGAGCTTGGACCGGCTCCTAAATACCTTGTGGGGTCCAATATCCCACCTGTGAACTGCGGGGGTATGTACTGGGTAGGCTGGGATGAATATCTCACTCGCTGCTGAGGCTGCTCGTCCAAAAACTCACCGGGATAACCAACCGGTCTAGCCCTCTTACGCAGATCTCCGCGCTGGCCCTCTACCCCCTGTACACCTGTCTGTACTGGCCGAGTAACCTCCTGCTGATGAAACTGTAGCACTGCTATCTTGGTCAATAACATAATGGCTTCCTTCATGACCCTAAAGTCTTCCCCTAACTGAGAAACTGGAGGCTCTGGTGTCGGGGCCTCAAAACCTGGCGCAGAAGAACTCGCCATCGCGGACAATATCTCAGATACTGGCATAAGCCCTATCAACTCTTCGAGTCGACTAGTAGCTCTTGCTACTCATCCGCCTTCAGGCGGTTTGTTGCCCTCGGGAGGCATAATCGTAACACAAAATTACGTCGAGAGGAATTATCTTACTAACACGACTCTATGGCACGATCTTAGAGTGAGAAGAATAGAAACCAACTCTAAATGTCACGTAGCCTCATGTTTATGGGTGTGGCGCGCAACACACCGATAATCAAGACTACTAGACACGGTCAGTAAACATTCCGAGGGTATCGCTCGATACCACTCTGTCATGCCGAACCGGGCGTGGCGGTGCCCTACACAGGCACCGCTTCTACTAATAACACAAGTAAACTGCGGAATTTAAATAACACCTCATTTTTTTTTCTTTAAAACTAACGTACGTGCAAGGGCAAAGCCGACAAGGCTGCCATATAATATACATAATAAAAGACACTACGCTGTACATGAGTCCATCCTACATGAATACTGGACCTCAAGGGTTTCTTGAAATATGACGGGACAAGGCCCCGCCGTACCCATAACCGTACAAAAGCCTGTACTGAAGGAACTATACCAAAAAGATAACTCCTGAACAGATGGAGCTATCCAAAAACTCTGAGCAGGGTCCTACACCTTCCGATCACCAAACTGCGTACCTAAACCTACGGCATGAACGCAGCCCCCCGAAGGATGTCAGTACGAAGAATGTACCAAGTATGTGAAGCGATGAAATGCGTAATGAAATCATAACAGTCTAAACAAAACAGGAGACATGTATGATAGCCAACCTACAGTACACAACACATAACAGTCATATCAAGTCAGGGACACATGCCCTCAATGTCATTACTAAAATATAACCATGGGTCTCACGCCCATAATATCAATCATGCCCGTGGAATCCTTCCTCACTGCCGGCAGTCCATGATAATCAAATTATAGTACACTGTGCCTTACTAACAATGAGAGTAAATAGTAGTATACTTTCAATATAAACTAGGAAGTTCACGATCAAAGCAGGACCACCCGCCCGCAGTATCATTAAGCAATCCTACTCCTGGGACTATTTCACCTGCATAGGTCGCGTGGACCCGCATAAGGTATTCCTCGCATGGGACTATTTCACCCGCATAAGCCCTTACGGACTCGCATGAGGTATTCCTCGCATAGGCTGGACCGCCGCGTGGGACTATTTCACCCGCATAAGCCCTTACGGACTCGCATGAGGTATTCCTCGCATCGTGGGTAGCAAATCCACGGAATATGCAAATGCCACAAACCCGGGGAATGACCCCGAAATGAATGATATACCACTAGCACAAAACCGGCTAGTACCAGCACACATAGGCAATTCTCAATTAAACAAGCCAAAGTACTTATCAAGGCACACATGGAATAATTCTCAATTAATCAAGTCAAAGTACTTATCAAGGCACACTTAGACTAATTCTCAATTAATCAAGCCAAAGTACTTATCAAGGCACACTTAGAATAATTCTCAATTAATCAAGCCAAAGTACTTATCAAGGCACACTTAGACTAATTCTCCATTAATCAAGCCAAAGTACTTATCAAGGCACACTTAGAATAATTCTCAATTAATCAAGCCAAAGTACTACGTACGTACATTCTTTTCAAAAGACTCCTTTTTATGTAATACCCCAAGATACTAACACCCGTAGTATCAAGGTGTGTCTATTTTTTTAAAGTAAGTTACTACACTCTTAGAAAACTCATTTCAAATCTTGAAATCAAGTAACTTCAAATTTTCACAATCAAGGCAACTTATGCCCATTAATCAAAATAGACAACTTTCTAAACCTTCCATAAAGCCGTTATAACCAACTTCCCATAAAGCCGTTATAACCCTTTATGGTTTTTATACAATTTCATTCCTTTTATAACCAAGAGACTTATACTTTTAAAACCAAGTATCACATACTTACAAATCAAGTTCTTAACTTTCAAAATACTTCAAGTCTCTTAATATTTAGAAACAAGTTTCTTCTACTTTTAAGCCTCAAGTAACTTACACCTTTAAAACAAGTTACTTCTCTTAAATCATGTCATTTCTCCTCTTTTAAAACAATGAAGTAAATCACTCCTTTGACTCCCCTAAAGTCATTATAATGACCCTTAGGTTTTAGAACTAAGGCACTAGCCAAAAGATTTGGAAACCACTTCCTTTTCAAGACTCTATGTACTTTAAGTAAAATACTTTCACCTTTAAGAATCCAAACTCCACTAAGGCAATGGATTATACAACTTACAATCTAAACATCAAAGTACAATCAAGGAAGTACATAGAACAAATTATATACTAGGAAATCCAAGTACAACCAAGGAATGGATCATTTAAGGAGTAGGAAATACTTTATTTATCTTAAGGAATCATGCTAGAAGAGGAGATAGTTCACATACCTTTTCGGCTAAATCCACAAGCTAAGCCGAATACGCCGTACGTAGAAGTGTCAACCTATAATGGTCACAACAAGACTATCAACTTCTAGTCTCTAACGTAGAATAATACTAAGTGTACGGTCTCTAATTCTACGGAAAATTGGGCAGCACTTCCTTTGTTTCTACTCACTTTGCCACCTTTTTCAAGGCCGAATACAATAACCAACACGCCACATTTAAGGCTCAAAACATCAACCAAACAAAGGGGATTACACGCCTTACAATACGTGTAAAATTCCGCCCATGATTCATAAGTAGTTTAATGCTCACTAGCCATTCTCGGCCAACTTACATAACCAACAATTCAAAGTCTTTTCCAATCCTTTTCAAATTCCAAGTTCTAAGGTCTAACATGTTATATAGTCATAAACAACTTCAACAACTACAATTTCCTTCTTTTTACAACATGCGACGACTTAAACTAATAATCGACTTGAATTGTAATCTTAAGGCTAAACATGCTAGTTTTCGGATTAGGGTTCCAATAGCCAATATAGTTATCAAACTTCATACTATACATCTCATGCTTGCTAATAACCATAGCTAAAACAATAAGTAAAACTTAATTGCTAAAACGACAAGATTATACCTTACAAGCCCTTAAAATTTCCAAGATTCAAAGTCGCTCCTTAGCAAATTCTTAGCTCCTTTCCTTATGTTCCAATCCACTCCAAGCACTCCTTAGAAGCCTATGAAGAACCCATCTTCAAGTTCCAACTTCAAAGTTGAAGAACTCCTCAAGTTTCCGCCTTCGACTAATACGAAAACGCCGTTTTTCCGAAATCTTTCTATTGAGATATCCTTGCAAAACCCTTAGGGACATTGGGTTAAAAGTCTTGTGAACAAAGGATCAAAACTACAAAATTTTTGTGTGGATACCATGGTGAACCCGAGAGCACTTAGTGAGGAACAAGAGTTGTCTAGTTTTTCTAAGTGTTGAAGAGCAAGTCTTGCACTAGTAGCATGCTTATATAACACATTGGATGGCTTAGACTTAAACAAATGGGTGGCTAAGATGAAGATCACATGGATCAAGCCCAAGTGACAAGTTGACTTGGTCAATTATATCAAGCTTGCAAGACTTATCTTCCAAGATGGTCAATGACCATTTTACCCTCACTAATTACGACCAAGACCAAGTGTGGGGGTGCCACGTGTCGCCCTCTCATTCATCCATAAAATTTTGTAACCCTCGTGGGCCCCACAAAAATGTAAAATTCCTCGGGTGGGCCCCACGTGACCAAATCCATAAAAAATAAATTCCATAATGTTAATAAGTTCCATACTCTTCAAATAATGCATTTTGAGAATCTAATTCTCAACAACGAACATTTTTCCTTTCCGACGTCCGGAAGATTTTCTGTCGGAAAAACAATTCTTCCTTTCGTACCAATTTCCAAGTCTTGATTCCTTACGTACATTCTCTTATACATGTCCTGGACTTACGGGGTGTAACAATCTCCCTGTAACCCATCACCTCTGCTCCAGGCTGTAGGACTGGAGGCGCAGGTACTGTGGTCTCAGTGGCCCCTGCTGCGGCTCCAAACTCTACTGGGGCCGGCGGCGTCGTAGAACTCGCCGTCTGAGGTATCGCCTCTGGTAAAGCCTGGGCCTGGGCCCTCGTGACCCTCGGTGTCCTACTAGCAGCTCCCTCAGCTGCCTTGCCCTTCTGGGCCCGGGTTGCCTTGCGTGGAGGCATAGCGGTGCGAAAGAAATACGTTAGAGGTCCAACTTATAACACACTCTAAGGCACGATCTCAGAGTGAGAAGAATGGAAACCAATCCTAAATATCCTATAGCCTCACGATTATTGGTGTGGTGCACAACACACCGATAATCAAGACTACTAGATACGGTCGTAGACACTTTCCGAGGATTAATCGCTCACGATACCACTTTTGTCACGACCAACCCGGGACGCGGTGCCTTACCCGCACCTAAGTAGACATACATCGAGTAACGGCGGAATATAAAACAAGACATGAAACAATTATGAAATGAGAAACAATTTATCCAAGAAAAGGTTGCCTTTCATGTATATATACATCAAGAGTGAGCGATCCCAACTTTACAACAGACTACGGACCTAGGAATGTAAACAACTATGGCGGGACAGGGCCCGCCATACCTGAATGTACATAAAGCTACCATGGCAGGAGATCATACCCAAAAGACAAGCCTCCGAGAAGCGGGTTTTCCCAGCGGCGGTGATCCTAGGAGCGGGGATCAACAACAGAGTACCTCTACTGCGGCGTGAACGGCCCGAAGGAGGTCGATAACAGTACCAAGTATGTGAAAGCGTAAAATCGAAATGAAATCAAAACATTTTTAAAACCACTTACAAATACAACCAATTCAACCGCACATAGTGCCACAGCATAAACAAGAGCAAAATAGATATAATGTAACAGGTCTTTTCTAGGCCGCTAATGATCGAAGCAAGGCCAATCGCCCATAGTATCATTATGCGGGCCTATTCCTGGACTCCCGCAGTCCGCATAGACCACCTAGGTCCGCATGAGGTATTCCTCGCATCGGGGGTAGCTAACCCTCGGCATCAACCTGGACTCCCGCAGTCCGCATAGTCACACGCATCGCGTGAGGTATTCCTCGTATCGGTAACACTTGTTATACCCGTATTTCCGAGTATGCGTGAGGCGCACGTCAAAGTTTGGCCTTGAAAGTTTAAGCCTTGGACGTTTTTATTTGTGCACAACTCACTAAAAGAATCGTTTTCCGACGAAACGTTTCCACAGATTTCGTAGAGAAAATTCCGGCTATGTCATTTAGTATTTTTGCGGATTTTTCCGAGAGACGAAACATTTTGGACCAACGGGAGGGCGACACTTGGCACCCTCCAATTGGTGGACTTGAAATCGTCCATTGGACGAATTGGAATAGGATGGCACGTTTTTTGTGCCTTTGCACAAGTCAAGGAGTTGGTAGGATATTTGTGTGTAGTAAATCCTCACCCTACACTTGCCTTGCACTTGTCTATTGAGACTATGCGGACTGCGGGAGTCCAGGCGGGTACCGGGGGTTGGCTACCCCCGATTCGAGGAATACCTCATGCGGGTCTGTGTGTGACCTATGCGGACTGCGGAAGTCCAGGACTAGGCACGCAGAATGATACTATGGGCGATTGGCCTTTCTTCGATCATTCGCGGCCTAGAATAGACCTGTTACAGTTTTCCTATTACTGTTGTTGTTTGTGATGTTGCACTATGTGCAATTGAACTGATTGTATTTGTGAAAAGGTTTTAAATACTTTGATTTCATTTAAGTACTTTATAGTTTCACATACTTGGTACCTGTTGTACTGACCTCCTTCGGGGGGCTGAGCGTATAAAGAGGCCAGAGCCTCTACCACGAAACGAGCGACCGTGGCTCTCCGTATGGCACATCCTGAGAAGGGCCGTAGGGCATGCCTCAGGGATCGCAAGCAGCCCGGTACCATTTGTTGGGTCGCCGGAGCAAGGCTCGCGGCAAAGTGACAAAAGTGGTATCAGAGCAGTTAATCCTCGGAAAGTGTCTACAGACCGTATCTAGTAGAGTCTTGATTATCGGTGTGTTGTGCACCACCAATAATCGAGGAGGCTATAGGATATTTAGGATTGGTTTCCATTCTTCTCACTCCGAGATCGTGCCTTAGAGGCGTGTTATAGGTTGGACCTCTAACGTATTCCTTTCACATGCTTGATTATGCCTCCACGTAAAGCGACCGGGCCCGAGAAGGGCAAGGCAGCGAGGAGGCGCTAGCAGACACCCGAGTCACGAGGCTCGAGCCCGATCTATACCCGAGACGGCGAGTTCCATGACGCCGCCGGCCCAGAGACCGCGATACCGTACCTCGGTCCCACGGCTGGAAGCGAGAGATAAGTGCAGAGATGGCGATTATTTGCTCGGATTGTGGCGACATGAGGACAGTGGGCGCAGCGATTCGATTCAGAAGACTGTAGTGCACCCGAGGCGAGCATTTGAGGCTACGGATTTCCTTAGTTGTAGCGCGAGTTTTACGGATCGAGGCCGGAGGATGATCCGCGAGTTCATCCGTCGATTGCAGGATCATCGCGGGTGATCAAGGCTTACGACCGAGTGTGACATTCGGTTCGCATCGCTGCGTGATACCGCAATCGATTGGTTTGATCGTGGGAGCTTTCGGGAGAGCATGCACCTCCGCAGTATGGGATGAGTTTTGAGGCTTTTCTCACACTTCTTGCCTCCGCAGATGAGGAGGGCACGTGATAGATTCTTGTTCTTTGAGAGGAGGAGGGGCCTTGATTAGGAGTACAATGTCGAGTTTGATTCTTTGGCTCGATATGTCCTGCCGCAGTAGCGAATATGGAGGACCGGGTGCATCGCTATGTCACTGGGCTAGATGATTACATGGCCGAGTCTTGTGCGGGTGTGTCCCTTCAGCCAGGCATGGACATTACCCGTATGCAGGCTCATGCACTAGTACTACAGACCTCTAAGAATGATATGACAACAATGGCGGGACAAGGCCCCGCCATACCCCTGAATGCAAGTACCTACAATGACAGGGGACTGTACCACTGATAAGCCTCCGGAGAAACGGAGCTTCCCAAACGCTGAACTGTGACCCTATGAGCGAGGATCAACAACTGGTGTACCTCTACCTGCGGCATGAACGCAGCCGAAGGTCAAGTCAATACAACAGTACCAAGTATGTGGCGAAATCACGTAAATGAAATCATAGTAGTCTATATAAAGCAGGAGACATATATTGTTACACCCCGTATTTATAGGACATGTTTTAAGAACGTACGTAAGAACTCACAAGTGTTAAGATTGGAGACTTGTAAAAATTTATCGGAATTCTGAAATTTTTTTCGGAAAACGTATTATTGTGACGAATGGGAGGGCGACACGTGTCACCCCCCCTTATTGATGCCTTGGTCGATTTAGGCATGGCCAAAATGGTCATTTACCATAAGTCTTGGATGAGTAAAGTCTTGCAAGTGTAGCTTGAGAATTTTGACTAAGTCAAAGGGTCAACTAGTCTTGATATTTTGAAAGACTTCATCCTAGCCACCCAAATGGTTGCATCTTGTCCCTCCATGACCCTTTATATTACTACTAGTAGCACTACTAGTGCCAACACTTAGAAAATTTCTTGAAAAATTGGATGAACATAGAGCTTGAGCTCTCGGGTTCCATATAAAAAAAAAAAAATCTTTGTTTGTGATCCATTTAGCTCCACACTTTAAACCAAGGTTCTTAGGTGTATTGTAAACACATCTCAATAGAAAAGTCTTGGAAAAAGAGAGTTTACGGGTTAGTCGCAAAACGAAAACCTAGTTGTCTTTCTAGGTTTTGTTTGGAGATTTGAAGGATAATTGTTGGTGTTGTTCTAAGGGTCTCAACAAGCGGATTGAAGTGTCTTGGAGAGGCTCTAAACTACTAAGGAGCGACTTCGGATTGGAGTTGGATTAAGAATCGTTAAGGTATAATCTTGTCTTTTAAATGTGTTACAAGATTACATATTTATATTGTTGTTGTTAGCTTTACTTGTTGCTAGCATGAAGTTGATAAGTTGAAGTTATAAGTATTATGGATTGCTTGTAGCTAAATCCGAAATGTTATACAAGCCACTTGAAAATTGGATTACTAATTGGTCGTTTATTAGAAATCGTCGCATGTTACTTACTTGAAGATTATGGTTATTATAATCAAATGCGACTTGATTTCATGTTATGCTACCAATTTGGATTGAAATGGAAATTGGTTAAGAATTGGTATTGTTGAACTCAAGGTGGCCGAATTTGGACTTATAGTTTGTATTAGTTTGTTATCGTTTGTGGGGCGGAATTTTACACGTCTAGTAGGCGTGTAATCCTGATGATTAATTGCTTTGATTGTGCCTTAAATGTGGCGTGTTTGGTTATTGTATTCGGCCTTGAAAAAGGTGGCAAAGTTAGTAAAAACAAAGGAGGTGCTGTCCGATTTTCCGTAGGATTTAGCGACTTGACACTTATAATATTCTACGTTTGAAGTAAGGCCTTAATAGACGTATTGTGAATATTATAGGTTGACATACTACGGGCGGGACTTTGTACTTGGCAAGTGGTTTGACCCGGCGAGGTATGTAGAACTTTTCCTATCCTTTGAGCATGACTAGTTACACGTATATAGTACGGTAGACGTACAAGAGCTTGATATCTTTTACTAGTTTATTCAATGGCCAAGTCGGGTGAGTTAGGAGATTAACTCACTTCTTTGAAAGTATTAAGGATGTCTAATGTTTTATGAAAGTTAAGGGACTTGAAGAGTTTTAAAGTATGTGATACTTGTTCCGTTTTAAACGTATAAGTCCCTTGGATAGGAAATTGTATTTGGCTAAGGTATAAAGTGAATATAACGACTTTATGGGGAGTTGGTTATATTTGCTTTATGGAAAGATAAATGACTTGTTCTAATGAAAAGGCAATTTGATTTTAAGGCATCAATTGCCTAAGTTTTTATAATAAAAAGGAGTCACTTGATTTAGAAACCTAACTTTATTTCTAAAGGTATTGTGACTTGTCTTGAAAAGTAATTTTGACTTGATACTACGGTTAATGGTATCTTGGAAGTGTTATATGAAAATGAGTCATTTTTAAAAGGTTAGAAGTACGTAGTACTTTGGGTTAAACTCCCGGATTTATATTAACATATTAAGTAAGCTAAAATGAGAGTGCAGATGAATAAGACTAATAAGAAGTTAGGGGGATTTCTAACTTGCTTATTTATTGTATGACGGCCGGTTGAGATAGGGTAAGAGTATAAGTGAGGGGCAAACCCCCAAGACGCTATACCACCTTCTCCAGGATAAGAGTATAAATGAGGGGTAAACCCCCAAGACGTTATACCACCTATTTTATTACCTTCTCCAGGATAAGAGTATAAATAAGGGGCAAACCCCCAAGACGTTATACCACCTGCTTCAGGGTAAGAGTATAAATGAGGGGTAAGAACCCTAAGACGTTATACCACATGTTTCTATGGGTTCGCTACCCATGATTTGATCGGGAGTCTCCTATTGTGATGTTGTATGTATTCCCTTGATTTACTCTCATTGTTAGTAAGGCACTGTGTACTGTAATTCTGTTATCATACATGTCTCCGGCTTTGTTTTAAACTTATGTTGTAATTACTGATTACTTTCGGTTTACATACTTAGTACATATTGTGTCGACCCCTTCCTGGCTGCGTTCATGCCGCAGGAAAGGGTAAGCAGGTGGCGGATCCACATTCTTAGGATCACTTATCTGACGACAGAAGCTCCATTATCCGGAGGCTTGTCTCTTTTGGTACAGTCTTTTCCCTGGTGTTGTAGATTTATGTACATTCAGGGGTATGGCGGGGCCCTGTCCCGCCACAGTTGTTATTCCTAGAGGTATGTATTCACATATGTGGTTGGGCTGTAAGAACTGATGTTGTACTTTTGATTTTGTTATATATATTGGAAGACGGCCTTATCGGCTAGCCTGGGATGTTTTATAGTTACACATGTGTTTATGTTGTGTATGTTCCGCTGCTATTCTCTGATGTATACCTGAACAGGGTGCCCAGGTAGGGCACCAGTCATGACCCGGGGTCGGGTCGTGACAAAAGTGGTATCAAAGCAATTAGTCCTCGGAAAGTGTCTCACGTATCGTTCAGTAGAGTCTTGATTATCGGTGTGTTGTGCACCACATCTATAATCACGGTGCGGGACATTTAGGATTGGTTTCCATTCTTCGTTCTCTAGGATCGTGCAGTAGAGCTGTCTTATTAGGCTGAATCCTCTCTGACCTAATCTTATGTAATGATTATGCCTCACGGAAGCGGCGAGCCCAGAAGGGCAAAGCGCGGCAGGAGGCTAGCGGTACTCGAGGGTTACGGGCTCGAGTACGATTATGCCCGAGGTAGTAGGCGGGTCGGCGAGTTCAGCCACGCCGGCGATGTTAGAGAGCGGCGGCGAAGCTCCAAGGTTCGTGCAGACCCTCGGTTCCCGGCCAGTGCGAGTATAGAACTACGGAAGCGGTCGGTTATTGACCGGTATAGTAAGCGGCGGCAAACGGAAGCGGCGGCCACCCTGTGAGCCGTTTGCGGATTAGGGATTTTACGGGATGTCATCCACGAGTTTTATGGTTCGAGGTCGATGAGGATCGCGGGAGTTCATTCGGCAGCTCTGGACCATGCGAGTTCTTAGAGCTTGAGACAGAGTGCATTACGCTAGCCTCTTCCGGATTGCGCGATATTGCGTTGAACCGGTTTGAGTCGTGGTTGCTTTCGAGGGTGATGATGCTCTTCCGGTGTTTGAAGGAGTTCTGAGGCCTTCATGGATCACTTTTGCCTCCCGAGATAAGGAGAGCCGGGTAGACAGATTCTTGACCTTGAGGCGAGCGGGAGGATGTCGGCGAGTATAGCAGGTTTGACTCCTTGGCGGCATCGCATACTATTGTAGGCGACATGGCGGATAGGGTTCATCGTTACGTGATGGGGCTTGGCCGTCATATGATTATCGCATGCTTGGGTGTGGCTCTTGACCGGTATGGACATCGCCGGATGCAGCTATGCGCGAGGATAGAGGATAGAGAGGAGGACAGATTGACTCGAGCGGCCAGAGGGCGGGATATCGAGGTCTCGGGGCGGTTTCGGCGGACAACCTCGGCGCGGACCAGTCCACTTTCCGGCCAGCATAGAGTGCTCGCCGGCGGTTTTTACGGCAAGAGGTCGGCGGCAGTCGATCGAGGCAGTCAGTGCGGGACTTGGGATTCGGGAGGCGGGAACCGTCACCGTCGGGACCATCCACACCTCGGTGTACTCACGCGTAGGTTCCACCAGGCGAGTGTCGCAGAGCCGGAGCTTGTTACTCGTGTGGCAGCAGGCTATTTGAGGAGAGATTGTCCGTCAGGGAGGCATGGGTAGTCTGGTCACGGCCAAGCGGGATGTGATTCTTTGGGTCTTCTTCTCGTGGTTGTGCGCCGGAGGCGAGGGTACTCACGGACGGCAGGCGCGGTAGAGGTCGTGGTGGTGGTTCGGTTCTAGCGGTCCCGAACCGCATATATTCTCTAGCCACCGCCAGATCGTGAGGCTTCCACGGCGTCGTCGCAGGTACATTCGCGATTTGTTTGTGATGTTGATGCATTGATAGATCCAGGTTCTACCTTGTCCTATGTGTCCCCTCTTATTGCGGGTAGAATCGGGATATAGACGATGTAGATAGAGCCTTTCGAGGTAGCTACGCCAATGGGAGACTCGGTGTTAGCTGAGCGGGTGTCTGAAGGTTGTCAGGTTTATATTCTGATCGTCGGACCCTTGCAGACTTGATAGAGTTTGGAGATGACGATTTTGATGTCATTATGGGTATGGGTGGTTGGCTTGTTATGCCAATGTTGTTGTAGGGGACAGGTTGGTTCGGTTCGGTTTCTGGCGAGCGATTATCGAGTGGAAGAACACAGCGTCGCCAGAGGTAGGTTTATTTCTTACCTCAAGGCTAGGAAGATGGTGCGAGAAGGTACATCTATCATCCGTTGGGTATTTGATACGAGGTGAGGTGCAGTTCTCGGTCGATACCGATGGTTAGGGAGTTTCGGATGTGTTCCCGGATGATCTTGGGCATCCCTCGAGAGGAGATTGAGTTTGTATTGACACGTTGCGGACACTCGACCTATTTCCATTCCGCCATACGAGGATGGCACTCTTGAGTTGAGGAGGTGAAGGACCGGTGAAAGACTTCTTTGGAGAAAGGGCTTTATCAGGCCTAGTGTATCTCCCCGGAGGCGTCGGTTTTGTTCGTGAAGAAGAAGGATGAGGCCTTACGTATGTGTGTTGATTCTGACAGGTGAATAAGGTAACCATTAAGAATAGGTACCCCTCCCGTGATTGATGATTTGTTTGACGATTTGCGAGTGCGAGGTGTTTCTCAAAGATAGACTGCGGTGCAGTTATCATCGAGTTCGAGTTCGAGAGGAACATCCCAAAGCGCATTCAGGACCCGGTATGGGCACTATGAGTTTAGGGTTATGTCTTTCGGTTTGACCAACGCTCCAGCGGTATTTATGGATTTGATGAACCGGGTGTTCAAGCCATTTTTGGATACATTTGTGATAGTATTCATTGATGACATCCTGGTTTATTCGCGGACAGAGCGAGAGCATGCGGACCGGCGAGGCGGTACCAGGGTTCTCGGGCAGCAGTTTTTCGCCAAGTTCTCCAAGTGTGAGTTTTGGTTGGCCTCAGTGGCATTCCTGGGGCATATTATTGGGGTTGATGGTGTTCGCGTGGATACGGCAAAGATTGAGGCAGTCAAGTCTTGGCCGAGACCTACTACTCCGACCGAGGTACGCAGTTTCTTAGGACTGGCGGGTTATTATCGTAGGTTTGTGGAAGCGGTTGCCGATTTCAAGACCGTTGACTAGGGTGATTGAGCGGCCAAGTTCCGGTGGGCGAGAGGCTTGCGGCGGGTTTTGATTCTTTGAAGGAGAGGTTGACTACAGCCCCAGTTCTTACTGTTCCTGAGGGGTTAGACGGGTACGTGATCTATTGTGATGCCTCGGGTATCGGGATAGGGTGTGTTTTGATGCAGCACGGCAAGGTTATAGCCTATGCTTCTCGGTAGTTACGGAAACATGAGAGGAATTACCCTACCCATGACTTAGAGTTGGCGCGATTATACATGCCTTGAAGATTTGGAGACATTATTTGTATGGGGTTCATGTGGATATTTATACAGACCACAAGAGCCTCGGTATATCTTGACGAGGAGTGAACTTGAGGCGAGAGCGGTGGTTAGAGTTCTTTGAAAGACTATGATGTTGATATTACATACCATCCGGGAAAGCCAGCGTAGTTCTTGATGCCTTGAGTCGTAGATCGATGGGAGCACAGCGGAGGTACGGCGAGAGAGGCGAGGACATGGTCCGTCAGATCCACGATTAGCGAGCCTTGGGGTTCGATTGATCGATCTGACGATAGTAGATGCGGGTTCGTGAGGTTGCCGAGTCTTCCATCGTTGATGAGGTGAAGAGCGGCGATTTGAGGACCCGGTGTTGGTACGGTATCGTGATGCAGCTCTTGGGAGGAGAAGAGTCTATTCGAGGTGGCGCTGATGGTCTTGAGATTTGAGGCGGTTGTGTGTTCGGATGTATCGAGGACTTCGTCGGCCAGTTCAGGGAGGCACACGCGGCGCTCGATATTCTATTCATCCGGTCGACCAAGATGTACCATGACCTCGGATATTTGTATTGGTGGGATGGCACGAAGAGGGCGTGGCGAGTTTTTGCCTGATGTCCTAATTGCGGCGAGTTAAGGTCGAGCACGAGAGGCCCGATGGATTATGCGATCTATTGAGATTCGACTTGGAAGTGGGAGGTGATCAACATGGACTTTGTTCTGATGTTACCTCATACTCGGAGGAAATGCGACTCCATTTGGGTTATTGTTGACGGTGTGAAATCAGCCCATTTCCTTCCATCGTAACGACGTTTTGGTGAGGACTATGCCGGTGTACATCGAGAGATTGTGAGGCTGCGGTGTCGGTGTCGATTATATCGATAGAGCCCGGTTCTGACTAACTTCCGGAGATCTTTCGGAAGGTCTAGGGACACAAGTGAGTCTTAGTCTGACATTTCATCCTCGGGTGATGGCGGCGAGGCGTACTATCCGAACAACGAGGATATCCGCGAGCTGCGTGATTGATTTCGATGGTAGTGGGAGGATCATTTTCCCGCTTGTGGAGTTTGCTTATAACAACGGCTACCATTCCGATATCTGAGATGGCGCCATACGAGGCTTTATATGGCGGAAATGCAGTCGCCGTCGGTTGGTTCGGCGTGGGCGAGTGCGATTAGTTGGCGGACTTGATGCGGTCGTGGATAAGGTGAATCTTATCCGAGGCTGATAGCGGCCAGTCGCGAAGTCATATGCGGATAATCGGCGGCATTTGGAGTTTCGGTGAGCGATTGGGTCTTCTTGAAGGTGTCACCCATGAAGGGTGTGATGAGATTCGGTAAGAAGGGAAACTCGGCCAGGTACATTGGGCCCTACCAGGATCGTCCGTAGAGTGGGCAAGGTTGCCTACGAGTTGGATCTGCCGTCAGAGTTAGAGGCGGTACATCCGGTCTTCCATGTTTCTATGTTGCGGAAGTGTATCGGTGATCCAGCGAGAGTTTTCCCTACTAGTGAGGTCCAGGTGACAGAGGGGTTATCGTATGAGGAGAGTCCCATAGCGATACTCGATCGCCAGTCGAGCGGCGGACGAGGATGTAGCTTAGTCAAAGTCCTGTGGAGGAATGATAACCGGGAGGAGATGACTTGGGAAGCGGAGGAGGACATGTTGAGGAAGTATCCTCACTTATTTCCTATACCTTCAGGTAATTCATTTTCCCTTACTTGTCAAGTTTTAATTGATGTATCTCTTTTGCTTAAATGCTTTTATGTGGCCATGTGTGGCATTTTTGGTATGTCGGGGTTGTGAAAGGAAACTATGTCGCTAATTATAAGTTTGACTCCGAAAGAACATTCGGGGACGAATGTTTCTAAGGGGGGAAGAATGTTACACCCCGTATTTACAGGACATGTTTTAAGAACGTACGTAAGAACTCACAAGTGTTAAGATTGGAGACTTGTAAAAATTTATCGGAATTATGAATTTTTTTTCGGAAAACGTATTATTGTGACGAATGGGAGGGCGACACGTGTCACCCCCCTTATTGATGCCTTGGTCGATTTAGGCATGGCCAAAATGGTCATTTACCATAAGTCTTGGATGACTAAAGTCTTGCAAGTGTAGCTTGAGAATTTTGACTAAGTCAAAGGGTCAACTAGTCTTGATATTTTGAAAGACTTCATCCTAGCCACCCAAATGGTTGCATCTTGTCCCTCCATGACCCTTTATATTACTACTAGTAGCACTACTAGTGCCAACACTTAGAAAATTTCTTGAAAAATTGGATGAACATAGAGCTTGAGCTCTCGGGTTCCATATAAAAAAAAAAAGAAAATCTTTGTTTGTGATCCATTTAGCTCCACACTTTAAACCAAGGTTCTTAGGTGTATTGTAAACACATCTCAATAGAAAAGTCTTGGAAAAAGAGAGTTTACGGGTTAGTCGCAAAACGAAAACCTAGTTGTCTTTCTAGGTTTTGTTTGGAGATTTGAAGGATAATTGTTGGTGTTGTTCTAAGGGTCTCAACAAGCGGATTGAAGTGTCTTGGAGAGGCTCTAAACTACTAAGGAAGCGACTTGGATTGAGTTGGATTAAGAATCGTTAAGGTATAATCTTGTCTTTTAAAGGTGTTACAAGATTACATATTTATTGTTGTTGTTAGCTTTACTTGTTGCTAGCATGAAGTTGATAGGTTGAAGTTATAAGTATTATGGATTGCTTGTAGCTAAATCCGAAATGTTATACAAGCCACTTGAAAATTGGATTACTAATTGGTCGTTTATTAGAAATCGTCGCATGTTACTTACTTGAAGATTATGGTTATTATAATCAAATGCGACTTGATATCATGTTATGCTACCAATTTGGATTGAAATGGAAATTGGTTAAGAATTGGTATTGTTGAACTCAAGGTGGCCGAATTTGGACTTATAGTTTGTATTAGTTTGTTATCGTTTGTGGGGCGGAATTTTACACGTCTAGTAGGCGTGTAATCCCCTATTGATTAATTGCTTTGATTGTGCCTTAAATGTGGCGTGTTTGGTTATTGTATTCGGCCTTGAAAAAGGTGGCAAAGTTAGTAAAAACAAAGGAGGTGCTGTCCGATTTTCCGTAGGATTTAGCGACTTGACACTTATAATATTCTACGTTTGAAGTAAGGCCTTAATAGACGTATTGTCAATATTATAGGTTGACATACTACGGGCGAGACTTTGTACTTGGCAAGTGGTTTGACCCGGCGAGGTATGTAGAACTTTTCCTATCCTTTTAGCATGACTAGTTACACGTATATAGTACGGTAGACGTACAAGAGCTTGATATCCTTTACTAGTTTATTCAATGGCCAAGTCGGGTGAGTTAGGAGATTAACTCACTTCTTTGAAAGTATTAAGGATGTCTAATGTTTTATTAAAGTTAAGGGACTTGAAGAGTTTTAAAGTATGTGATACTTGTTCCGTTTTAAACGTATAAGTCCCTTGGATAGGAAATTGTATTTGGCTAAGGTATAAAGTGAATATAACGACTTTATGGGGAGTTGGTTATATTTGCTTTATGGAAAGATAAATGACTTGTTCTAATGAAAAGGCAATTTGATTTTAAGGCATCAATTGCCTAAGTTTTTATAATAAAAAGGAGTCACTTGATTTAGAAACCTAACTTTATTTCTAAAGGTATTGTGACTTGTCTTGAAAAGTAATTTTGACTTGATACTACGGTTAATGGTATCTTGGAAGTGTTATATGAAAATGAGTCATTTTTAAAAGGTTAGAAGTACGTAGTACTTTGGGTTAAACTCCCGAATTTATATTAACATATTAAGTGCCTTAAGTAAGCTAAAATGAGAGTGCAGATGAATAAGACTAATAAGAAGTTAGGGGGATTTCTAACTTGCTTATTCATTGTATGACGGCCGGTTGAGATAGGGTAAGAGTATAAGTGAGGGGCAAACCCCCAAGACGTTATACCACCTTCTCCAGGATAAGAGTATAAATGAGGGGTAAACCCCCAAGACGTTATACCACCTGTTTTATTACCTTCTCCAGGATAAGAGTATAAATGAGGGGCAAACCCCAAGGCGTTATACCACCGCCTGGGGTAAGAGTATAAATGAGGGTAAGAACCCTAAGACGTTATACCACTGTTTCTATGGGTTCGCTACCCATGATTTGATCGAGTCTCCTATTGTGATGTTATGCGTATTCCCTTGATTTACTCTCTCATTGTTAGTAAGGCACTGTGTCGTAATCTGTTATCATACATGTCTCGGCTTTGTTTTAAACTTATGTTGTAATTACACTTTCGGTTTACATACTTAGTACATATTGTATCGACCCTTCCCCGGTCAGAAATTTGTAACGACCGTTACGGGGCATCTTGGTGCCTTATCGGGCACCCTATTGACACAACATCAGAGAAAACCAGCGAAAAATAAAACTTTAAACAAGAAACAAGATATATGATCATAAAACAGGCCAACCCAACGGTTACCTTCCAATAACATATATAAATACAACTCTTTCAAAACGAACAGTTTAATCCTTTTCACAAACCACCGCCTACAACAGCATTCTGCACTTAAGATTTACACAACTATGACGGACAGGCCCCGCCATACCACGAATGTACAAGAACCTACAACTCGGGGAACACATACCAAAAGATAAGCCTCGAGAAACGGAGCTTCCCAAAACTTGCCGAGATCCTAAGGCGAGGATCCACGATGTACCTCTACTGCGGCATGAACGCGGCCCCGGAGGTCGATAACAGTACCAAGTATGTGGCGTAAAATCGTAATGAAATCATACTAGTCTATATAGAGCGAGACATGTATGATAACCAAACTACGCCACAACATAAAAGCGATCATGTCGATCGAGGACTCACGCCTCAAGTCATCACTCAAATATAACTATGGGTCTCACGCCCACAACATCAATCATGTTCGCATCATGGCGCGCATGCCGGAATCTGCATCGGTGTAGACATGTCCATGATGCAACAATAATACCAATGCCCGGCCACATGCCGGAATTCTACCTCGGTGTAGACACGTCCATGTGACATCAACAATAATATCTTGGGTGATCAACCTGCCGCGTGGCCACGTGCCCCGAATTCTACCTCGGTGTAGACATGTCCATGTAACCACAATAACAATATATCGGGTAATCAACCCGGCGCATGGCGCATGCCGGAATCTTTGCATCGGTGTAGACATGTCCATGTGACATCAACAACAAGACAAAGAATCAAAATGGAAACATACCCGTGGAATTCTCCATCACCGCCAAAGACGCGTCAAGTAAGTTCTCAACAAGTCGTAGGCCTCTATCGAGACGCGGTAATACGTAAATACCACACTTGCACAACAAAGGCTATCATCACAAGCATAGGCAAGTTTCACAACAACAAGCATAGGCAAGTTTCACAACAACAAGCATAGGCAAGTTTCACACAACTCAAAGTACTTTCATTTTATGCCAAAGTCGGGTTTTAACCCCAAAGTACTACATCGTTAAGTTCTTTTAAAGAGATCCATTACTTTTATAAAAGTCACCCTATGCAGTAGTATTAGAATGACCAACCCACATTCCTTTTCAAAATCAAGTAACAACATTCTTTTCCTAAGTTCGGTTTGCCTAGTTTCAATTACTCAAGCTTCTCATTTTCAAATGCTCAAGTCACTTATTTTAGAAAGGTTTCATAACTCATAGTCTTAATCTCTTTTAAAACAATTGAGTAACATATGTCATATATGTGAGTAGTTTATTCTTGTTTATAACGATCTTATTAGGTGACCATGATCTAGAAAATGTAATATCATTTTGTCTCATCTTAGCTTACATGCAGATGGAGGTTTCTCTTGGTTTTAATACAACACATCATTATTCAATACATTTTCCTTTATTAACGCTGCGATGGTGCTGTCGATACACATTCGATTTCGAAATCGGTAAAACATTATCCCTTTAAAAACCAAGTACTCATTACTCACGAATGAGGTTTCACACAAACATCCACATTAAAACAAATAAGTTAAGTCTCTTATCTTATAAGATCAAGTCTCTTAACTTCTAACATCAAGAAACCATTTTCTTACCTACATAAAGTGTTATAACCAACTTCCCATAAAGTCGTTATAACACTTTATGTTTAAACAAACAAATACACTTAGCACTGTCGTACACCGCACTACATAGCTATACACATATCATGCTAGAACAGATAGGAAGAGGTTCACATACCTCTGACGAGTATCGACAATAAGCAAAATGCTCCAAGTACTACAACGCACTAGCCCTTTCCACTCTCAGTAGAATCGCTACTCTTAGTACTTTCACCTAGAAAGGTCACAAACGTCTATTAACTTCAAAACACAAGGTTCCATTTCTCTCTGAGAAAATTCGACACCTCCCGCAGCGTAAATCTCCTCTTCTATCGGGCCGGCCACGAAGCCAACCGGGGGTTTTACGTCTAACCTGACGTGTACAATTCTACTCGATAATACTACACAAGTCTCTGCAATACGATCCTATGTAAATACAAATGCGCTTCTTTTCTTTATTCTTGGGCTTAAGTCAAAAGACATTGTCGCAGTACTAAGCTTAGTTCTATATATAGTATACCTCAACTATATATTCTAATAACATGTAATTTCCAATTACAAATAGAGGGACAAGATAATTACCTCGATAAGCCCATAATTATCCAAGTTAAATGTCGATCCGGAGCTCCGGTTAGCTCGACGTCCGGGTGCTCCATCCCGCGCCACTCACGCCTTAGAAGTTCTCACCAACTTCTACTCAAATACTTCAACCAACAATGAAGATT
The DNA here is from genome assembly GCA_029844215.1 of Przewalskia tangutica. NCBI lineage: Eukaryota > Viridiplantae > Streptophyta > Magnoliopsida > Solanales > Solanaceae > Przewalskia > Przewalskia tangutica. The sequence continues at coordinate 96,373,546 of CM056721.1, forward strand.
TCCTTAGGGTTTCGGTTTGAGACTAAAAGGACAAAAGGTAGTATTTAGGGCTCTACGATAGAGGTAACTTTTGGAATACAACAAGGTAAAGGCTAAGGTATTTTGGGCATTATAACAATACTCGGAGTATTTCTACCAAGAGGGGGTGTATTATACGAAACAACTAGGCTAGGGGTACCCCATGCTAGCACCCCAAAGGGGGGCGGGGGAGGCTCTCGGCCCCCAGGCCACTCAAGGGGGGGAGGGGGAAGGCTTAGGACGAGAACACACTCAAAGGGAGGGAGAGGGACTCAAGACTTGGAAGATTTTAGGAATGGATGAAGTCTTCAAGCTTAGGGGGGTATTTATAGCAAAACCAAAGGCCAACCAATGGCCAAGATCAAGCCATGTGCAAGGCAAGTGTAAGGCCAAGATCAAGCCAAGTGCACCCTAGTCCCTACTCCTTAAAACCCTCACAAATATCTACACAAATATCTACCACAACTTGCCCCTCCAATCGGCCAAGTGCCGCCCCACTTGCTTCCATTGTGAGGGTGACACATGTCACCCTCCCGTTGGTCCAAAATGTTTCGTCTCTCGGAAAAATCCGCAAAAATAAGAAAAGACATAGCCGGAATTTTCCCTTCGCAAGTTATGTAAAACGTTTCGTCGAAAAACGACTCTAGCAAGGTGTTGTGCACAAATGTCATTTCGGCCAAGCCACCTAAGGCGGGGTGACACGTGTCACCCTCCTATTGGCCCTCATAAAACATCTTCCGAAAAATATCCACAATGGCCAAAATCTCGAAAACAAAGTGGGCCCCATGGCAGTAAATTTCTCAGTGGGCCACGTGACCATTTCCGAAAATAAAATTCCATAATTCTAATATAATCTAAGAAGCCCAAATTCCAAATCTGGGAACCCAATTCCCATCAACAAACATTTTTCTTTACAAAAACCGAAAACTTTTTCCGTGGAAAAATCACCTCTTTCTTCCTTTCAAATTTTCATGCCGTGCTCTCAAATGCGTCGTCCTCGCATACATACCCCGAGAATACGGGTATAACATTCTCCCTCCTTAGAAACATTCGTCCGAATGTTCCTTCTCAAGACGGATATCGATGAAGTTCCTCTAACAAGTTGTCAACGCCACGGCAGCGCGAAATAACACACGTTCTCTTCCTTCCTTACTCGTCGTGCCCTTCTCGAACACTTGAACTCTCCCAGTACGTACCAAACTTCAGTCATTACTTCCGTTCCCAAAAAACTCTGGAGTCACTACCTCCAAACTTGGTCATCTTACTAACCTCAAACTTGTTATACCCCGTAGTTCCAGGGTATGTATGCGAGGACGTACGTACGAGAATACGACAGAAAGATTGGAAAGGAAGAAAGAGGTGATTTTTCCACGGAAAAGTTTCCGGTTTTTGTGAAGGAAAAAGGTTCGTTAATGGGAATTGGATTCCCAGATTTGGTATTTGGACTTCATAGATTATATTAGAATTTTGAGATTTTATTTTCGGAAATGGTCACGTGGGGCCCACGGGAGAAATTCTGATTTTGTGGGGCCGCTTTGTTTTGAGATTTCGGTATTTTGGATATTTTGGAAGACGAAATATTCGGGCGAATCGGGGCGACACGTGTCACCCCATGTGGCACTTGGCCGATTTTACCTTTGTGCACAACACGGTTGAGTCGTTTTGACGAAGCGTTTCGCGTAGCTGCGAAGGAAAATTCGGCTATGTCGTTTTGTATTTTTGCGGATTTTTCGGCGGCGATTAACATTTTGGACCAACGAGAGGCGGCTTGGCACCCTCTCATTGGTGGACTTGAGGCGGAATTAGGGCGAATGGATGGGCAAGTTGTGGTAGATATTTGTGTAGATATTTGTGAGGATTTGTGGAGTAGGGTTAGGGTGCACTTGGCTTGATCTTGGCCTTACACTTGCCTTGCACATGGCGATCTTGGCCATTGGTTGGCTTTTGGTTTTGCTATAAATACCCCTGGCAGAAGACTTCATTCATCCAAAAATGTTCCAAGTCTTGCTATCCTTCCCTCTCCTCTTGTTTGGCTCGCCCAAGAGCCCCCTCCCTAGTAAAGGCCTTGGCGAAACCCCTCCCTTTGAGTGGCCTTGTGGTAGAGGTTCCTCACTCACAGTGGTGTAGCCGAGCCTACCCACTTGGTAGAAAGGTGTCTTCCAAGGATTGTGGTAATGCCCCAATACCGTCGCCTTGTGCCGTGTAGTATTCCAAAGATACCTCTATACGTAGAGCAGGAAATACTACCTTTTGTCCCTTTGGTCTCAAACTGAAACCCTAAGGAAATCTTCATTGTTTGATTGAAGTATTTAGGTAGAAGTTGGTTAGAACTTCTAAGGGTTGTTTGGAGCACCCGGAGTTGGAGCTAAACGTTGCTAAGGATCGACATTTAACTTGGATAATTTTGGGCTTGTCGAGGTAAATATTCTTGTCCCTCTATTTGTAATTGGAAATTACATGTTGTTGAATATATAGTTGAAGTATACTATATATAGAACTAAGCTTAGTACTGCGGCAATGTCTTTTGACTTAAGCCTGAAGAATAAAGAAAAGAACTGAACTGTATTTACATAGGACTGTATTGCAGTAGACTTGTGTAGTATTACTGAGTAGAATTGTACACGTCCGGTTAGACGTGTAAACCCCCCCCCTGGTTGGCTTGGTAGCCGGCCTCGATAGAGGAGGAGATTTACGCTGTTGTTGCGGGAGAGTCTTTGTCGAATTTTCTGTAGAGAAATGGAACTTTGTGTTTTGAAGTTAATAGACGTTTGTGACCTTTTTAGGTGAAAGTACTAAGAGTAGCGTATTCTACTTGAGGAGTGGAAAGGGCTAGCAAGGTTGTAGTTACTTGGAGCTTTTTGCTTATTGTCGATACTCGTCGCGAGGTATGTGAACCTCTTCCTATCCTTCGAGCATGATGTTTTGTAAACTATGTAGTACGGTAGACGTACATGTGCTAAATGAGTTGGTTGGTTTAAAATATAGGGTGTTATAATAGCTTTATGGGAAGTTAGTTATAACGACCTTATGTAAGTGAAAATGGTTTACTGATGTTAGAAGTTAAGAGACTTGATCTTATAAGATAAGAGACTTAACTTATTTGTTTTAAATGTGGATGTTTGTGTGAAACCTCATTCGTGAGTAATGAGTACTTGGTTTTTAAAGGGATAATGTTTTACTGATTTCGGGAATCAGAATGTGTATCGACAGACCACTGCAGCGTTAATAAAGGAAAATGTATTGAATAATGATGTGTTGAATTAAAACCAGTAGAAACCTCCATCTGCATAGAAGCTAAGATGAGACAAAATGATATTACATTTTCTAGATCATGGCTGCTGTAATAAGATCGTTATAAACAAGAATAAACTACTCACGTATATGACATATGTTACTCAATTGTTCTAAAAAGGAATCAAGTGATTAAGTTTGGGAACTATGAAACCATTTGAAAATGAGAAGCTTGAGTAATTGAAACTAGGCAAGCGGAACTTAGGAAAGAATGTTGTTACTTGATTTTGAAAAGGAAGGTGGGTTGGTCATTCTAATACTACGTATCGGGTGACTTTTATAAAAGTAATGAATCTATTTTAAAAGAACTTAACGTATGTAGTACTTTGGGGTTAAAACCCGACTTTGGCATAAAATGAAAGTACTTTGAGTTGTGTGAAACTTGCCTATGCTTGTTGTTGTGAAACTTGCATATGCTTGTGATGATAGCCTTTATTGTACAAGCGTTGTGTTTCTGTGTTACCGCGTCTCGATAGAGTCGGTTGGTAGTTGAGAACTTACTTGGAGCGTCTTGCGGTGACGGAGAAATTCCGCACGCGTTCGTTGATAGTATTATTGTTGTTAATCGCTTTGGACATACCGACACGACGCGTAGCGCGGGTATGCTTCCAGTTTGGTTAATGTCTTGTGGTTAATCGCTTTGGATATACTGACACGATGCGTAGCGCACGGGTATGTTTCCATTTTGATTATCGCCTTGTGATTTCCTTTTGGACATACTGACACGATGCGTAGCGCACGTGTATGCGTCCATTTGGAATGCTGTCCTATTGTTTCCTTGGACATCGCGACACGATGCGTAGCGCCGCGGGTATGCGTCCATTTGGAAAGTTGTCTTATTGTTTCCCTTTGGACATACCGACACGACGCGTAGCGCACGTATGCTTCCATTTGGATTCTTTGTCTTGTTGTTATCATATCATCATTGGCAGTGAGGAAGGTATTCCACGCATGATTGATGTTGTGGGCGTGAGACCGACTTGATATAATCGTTATATGTGGTGTCTTTGTAGTTTGGCTATCATACATGTCTCTCGCTTTGTATAGATCGTTATGATTTCATTTACGATTGCTGATTCACATACTTGGTACTGTTATCGACTCCTTCGGGGCCGCTCATGCCGCAGTAAAGGTACATCGGTCGTGGATCCTCGCTCTTAGGATCACGCAACAGACGCATTGTGAAGCTCCGTTTCTCGAGGCTTATCTTTTGTATGTGTTCCCGAGTTGTAGGTTCTTGTACATTCGTGGTATGGCGGGCCCTGTCCCGTCATAGTCATTGTATATCTTAGAGGTCTGTAGTACTGTTGTGGGCAGGGTTGTAAAAGGATTAAACTGTTCAGGTTTTATATAGATACTAAGGCAACTGTTTTGGTTGGCCTATTCATTTATTATATCTCTTGTTAAATGACTCATGTTTTATGTTCCGCTGATTTTCTCTGATGTATGTATCACTAGGGTGCCCGGTAAGGCACGATCCACGCCCGATTTTCGGGTGTGACATAGTGGTATCGAGCGATTAGTCCTCGGAAAGTGTCTACGCACCGTGTCAGTAGTAGTCTTGATTATCGGTGTGTTGTGCACCACATCTATAATCAGGAGGCTATAAGACATTTAGGATTGGTTTCCATTTCTTCTCATTCTGAGATCGTGCCTTAGAGCTGTGTTGTGAGTTGGACCCCTCTGACGTATCTCGTTTTACCAGTTATGCCTCCGCGCAAGGCAACGAGCGAAGGGCAAGGCAGCCGAGGAGCCGCTAGTGAGATCTGAGGAGTTCGGCGCGCAGCCCGTCAAGACTGAGACAGCCCGACGGCGAGTTTCGCGACGCCGCCAAAGACCAGCGAGTTTAGAGCCGCAGCAGTGGTCTGCCGAGACTCTGATGCACGAGCCTCCATCCCATAGTCCGAGCAGGAGACGGGTCACGCGGAGATGGCCCGATTATTGGCGTGGTTGTGGCGGATATGAGGATAGCCGGACGCAGCAGTTCGATGAGCACGATGGTTCACCCCGGCGGATAGTTTGAGGTGCGGACTTTACGAGTTGTAGCCCGCGAGTTTTACGGTCGAGGCACGAGGATGATCCGCAGGAGTTCATCCCAGATTCTGGATCACGCGGGTGATCAAGGCTTCAGAGACCGAGTGCGTGACTTGTTCGTTACGGCCGCGTGATACCGCAGTCGATTGGTTTGATTCGTGGGAGCTTTCCCGGGGAGAGCATGCACCTCCAGCGGTATGGGATGAGTTTTCGGAGGCCTTTCTCACTCATTTCTTTCCTCCGCAGATGAGGAGGGCACGCGCCGATATATTTTTGTTACTGAGACAGAGAGGGCGCACTGTCAGGGAGTACAATGTCGAGTTCGATTATTTGGCTCGATATGTACCTGAGTTAGTTGCAGATATGGAGGATAGGTGCATCGCTACGTCACCGCTAGATGATTATATGGTCGAGTCTTGTGCGGTGTTTCTTCACCGGGCATGGACATTGCCCGCATGCAGCTCATGCACTAGGATGTGAGGCACGGAGGGTCGACGGAATGACTGATCGCCAGAAGAGGCCGGGGCGCAGGTCCTTTGGTGGCTTCGAGGCGGACCGCCTCGAAGAAAGCTAGTTATATACCCCCACCGATGCAGAGTGGTCCTCCACCGTCTTCGTGAGCGGTCGTGGCTCGAGGTTCAGATTTTCGGCAGAGCAGGGGTGTTAACCAGCTGAAGCCACCTCTACCTCGTTGTGACCGTTTTGGTAGACTCCATTCTGGAGAGTGTCGTGCTAAATTGGGAGTTTGTTTTGCATGCGGCCAGCAGGGCCATTTTTCGAGGAACTGTCCGACCAAGGGAAGCGCGGATGTTACGACTCAGCCTTCAGGATTTGTGGCTGGTTCATCACCTTCTATTATGCGCCTGCAGGCGTGCCTATGATTAGAGTGGAGCGGTAGCTTCAGGTATATCCTTAACCCTCTAGAGTTTTGGTATGCTGTTATGATGATCTCATTATTATGTGCTATGTACGAATAGCGTTGTGTTAATTTTGAGTTAGAAAACATGGTTAGTTAGGAGGATAAGTATGGGGGCATGGTAAGTGTGAACCCTAGACTATGTCACGATTAAGACCTTAGAGGTAAGGTCGTCTTGTGTAAAAGATTCGTTTTATATTTGACCTTTATCAGAGTGCGTAGTATACGTGGGGTTTTTATTTTGTGTGATAAGTCCATGGGTAGTGTGAGATGGAAGTGGTAGCTTTCATGATTTGAAATGGGTAAGATTGTTCCGTGTCGGGGAACAAGTGTTGGGCGATTATGGGTCGGGTTGATGGCCGCTCGCGGGTCGACCCGTAGCCCGGTTTTGGGTAGGGTCAGTTCTGGGTGGTCCCGCCAGGTGGTAGGGTCACGAGGATGCTAGGCCCAAGTTTGTATGACCATCGTATGAGTTTGTGGATGTGTTCACCGAATCGTCGTGAATGCCGGAATGGCCTTGGGGTATTACGGCTAGTAAGATGACCAAGTTTGGAGGTGGTGACTCCAAGGTTTTGGGAACTGAAGCGATGACTGGAGTGTGGTACGTATACTAGAAGAATTCAAGTGTTCGAGAAGGGCACGACGAGTAAGGAAGGAGGAAAACGTGTGTTATTTCGTGGCCAAGATGTGGCGTGGGCAATTTTGTTGCAAGATGCTTCTTCGATATCCGTCTTGAGAAGGAACATTCGGGACGAATGTTTCTAAGGAGGGGAGAATGTTATACCCCGTAGTTCCAGGGTATGTATGCGAGGACGTACGTACGAGAATACGACAGAAAGATTGGAAAGGAAGAAAGAGGTGATTTTTCCACGGAAAAGTTTCCGGTTTCGTGAAGGAAAAAGGTTCGTTAATGGGAATTGGATTCCCAGATTTGGTATTTGGACTTCATAGATTATATTAGAATTTTGAGATTTTATTTTCGGAAATGGTCACGTGGGGCCACGGAGAAATTTACTGGTTTTGGGGCCCGCTTTGTTTTTGAGATTTGGTATTTTGGATATTTTGGAAGGCGAAATATTCAGGCGATCGGGGCGACACGTGTCACCCCATGTGGCACCTTGGCCGATTTTACCTTTGGCACAACACGGTTGGAGTCGTTTCGACTAAACGTTTCGCGTAGCTGCGAAGGAAAATTTCGGCTATGTCGCTTTGTATTTTTATGGATTTTTCCGAGCGACGAACATTTTGGACCAACGAGAGGCGGCACTTGGCACCTCTCGTTGGTGGACTTGAGGCGAATTAGGCCGAATGGATGGGCAAGTTGTGGTAGATATTTGTGTAGATATTTGTGAGGATTTGTGGAGTAGGGTTAGGGTGCACTTGGCTTGATCTTGGCCTTACACTTGCCTTGCACATGGCTTGATCTTGCCATTGGTTGGCTTTTGGTTTTGCTATAAATACCCTTGGCTCAAGACTTCATTCCTCCAAAAATGTTCCAAGTCTTGCTATCCTTCCTCTCTCCTCTTGTTTGACTCTCGTCCAAGAGCCCCCCCTCCCTAGTAAAGGCCCTTGGCCGAGAAAGCCCTCCCCCTCCTGAGTGGTGTGGCCGAGCCTACCCCTTGGTAGAAAGTTGTCTTCCAAGTATTGTTGTAATGCCCAAATACCTTAGCCTTGTACCTTGTAGTATTCCAAAGATACCTCTACACGTAGAGCAGGAAATACTACCTTTTGTCCCTTTGGTCTCAAATCGAAACCCCAAGGAAATCTTCATTGTTTGATTGAAGTATTTAGGTAGAAGTTGGTTAGAACTTCTAAGGGTTGTTTGGAGCACCGAGTCGAGCTAAACGTTGCTAAGGATCGATATTTAACTTGGATAATTTTGGGCTTGTCGAGGTAAATATTCTTGTCCCTCTATTTGTAATTGGAAATTACATGTTGTTGAATATATAGTTGAAGTATACTATATATAGAACTAAGCTTAGTACTGCGGCAATGTCTTTTTACTTAAGCCTGAAGAATAAAGAAAAGAAGCGAATGTATTTACATAGGGTGTATTGCAGACTTGTGTAGACATCGAGTAGAATTGTACACGTCAGGTTAGGCGTGTAAACCCCCGGTTGTCTTGGTAGCCGCCTCGTTAGAGAGGAGATTTACGCTATCATGTGGAGGTCTTGTCGAATTTTCTCAGAGAGAGAAATGGAACTTTGTGTTTTGAAGTTAATAGACGTTTGTGACCTTTTTAGGTGAAAGTACTAAGAGTAGCGTATTCTACTTGAGGAGTGGAAAGGGCTAGCAAGGTTGTAGTTACTTGGAGCTTTTTGCTTATTGTCGATACTCGTCGAGGTATGTGAACCTCTTCCTATCCTTCGAGCATGATGTTTTGTAAACTATGTAGTACCAGAGACGATATGTGCTAAATGAGTTGGTTGGTTTAAAATATAGGGTGTTATAATAGCTTTATGGGAAATTAGTTATAACGACCTTATGTAAGTGAAAATGGTTTACTGATGTTAGAAGTTAAGAGACTTGATCTTATAAGATAAGAGACTTAACTTATTTGTTTTAAATGTGGATGTTTGTGTGAAACCTCATTCGTGAGTAATGAGTACTTGGTTTTTAAAGGGATAATGTTTCCGATTTGGGAATCAGAATGTGTATCGACAGACCACTGCAGCGTTAATAAAGGAAAATGTATTGAATAATGATGTGTTGAATTAAAACCAGTAGAAACCTCCATCTGCATAGAAGCTAAGATGAGACAAAATGATATTACATTTTCTAGATCATGGCTGCTGTAATAAGATCGTTATAAACAAGAATAAACTACTCACGTATATGACATATGTTACTCAATTGTTCTAAAAAGGAATCAAGTGATTAAGTTTGGGAACTATGAAACCATTTGAAAATGAGAAGCTTGAGTAATTGAAACTAGGCAAACTGGAACTTAGGAAAAGAATGTTGTTACTTGATTTTGAAAAGGAAGGTGGGTTGGTCATTCTAATACTACGGGTATCGGGTGACTTTTATAAAAGTAATGGATCTCTTTTAAAAGAACTTAACGTATGTAGTACTTTGGGGTTAAAAACCCGGACTTTGGCATAAAATGAAAGTACTTTGAGTTGTGTGAAACTTGCCTATGCTTGTTGTTGTGAAACTTGCCTATGCTTGTGATGATAGCCTTTATTGTACAAGCGTTGTGTTTCTGTGTTACCGCGTCTCTCGATAGAGGGTCGGTTGGTAGTTGAGAACTTACTTGGGCGTGCCGGCAGTGACGGAGAAATTCCACGGGTACGTTCCTGTTGATAGTATTATTGTTGTTAATCGCTTTGGACATACTGACACGATGCGTAGCGCACGGGTATGCTTCCATTTTGGTTAAGGTCTTGTGGTTAATCGCTTTGGATATACTGACACGATGCGTAGCGCACGGGTATGTTTCCATTTTGATTATCGCCTTGTGATTTCCTTTTGGACATACTGACACGATGCGTAGCGCACGGGTATGCGTCCATTTGGAATGCTGTCCTATTGTTTCCCTTTGGACATACTGACACGATGCGTAGCGCACGGGTATTCGTCCATTTGGAAAGTTGTCTTATTGTTTCCCTTTGGACATACTGACACGATGCGTAGCGCACGGGTATGCTTCCATTTGGATTGCTGTCTTGTTGTTATCATATCATCGACTGCCGGCAGTGAGGAAGGTATTCCACGGGCATGATTGATGTTGTGGGCGTGAGACCCTGACTTGATATAACTGTTATATGTGGTGTGCTGTAGTTTGGCTATCATACATGTCTCCTGCTTTGTATAGACTGTTATGATTTCATTTACATTATGCATGATTCACATACTTAGTACTGTTATCTTGACCTCCTTCGGGGGGCTGCGTTCATGCCGCAGGTAAAGGTACATCGGTCGTGGATCCTCGCTCTTAGGATCACGTCAACAGACGTTGTGAAGCTCCGTTTCTCCGAGGCTTATCTTTTGTATGTTCCTGAGTTGTAGGTTCTTGTACATTCAGTGGTATGGCGGCCCCGTCCGTCATAGTCATTAATATATCTTAGAGTGCAATCTGTTGTGGGCAGGGTTGTAAAAGGATTAAACTGTTCAGGTTTTATATAGATACTAAGGCAACTGTTTTGGTTGGCCTATTCATTTATTATATCTCTTGTTAAATGACTCATGTTTTATGTTCCGCTGATTTTCTCTGATGTATGTATCACTAGGGTGCCCGGGGTAAGGCACCAGTCACGGGCCCGATTTTCGGGGTGTGACAAAACTTCCTTAAGGCCATTCCCGGCCTTTACGAACCGCTTCTGGTCGAACGCGTCCACGAACTCATACGATGATCATACAAACTTGGGCCTAGCATCCACGTGACCCTACCACCTGGCGGGACCACCTAACCGACCCACCTTAATCCGGGCTACGGGTTGACCCGTATCACGTCCTCAACCCGACCCACAATCGCGTCAAGCCCTCGTTCCCCGACACGGAACAATCCTGCTAAATCACATCATGAAAGCTACCACTTCCATCTCACACTACCCATGGACTTATCACACAAATAAAACCCACGTATACTACGCACTCTGATAAAGGTCAAACATAAAACGAATCTTTTACTCAAGACGACCTTACCTCTAAGGTCTCAATCGTGATCAGTGGTTCACACTTACCATGCCCCATACTTACCCTTCTACAATAACCGGTGTCTAAATCACATTTAGCACAAAGCTATCCGAACATAACACTAAAACACATGATACAAAACTCTAGAGGGTTAAGGATATACCTGTCTCTTCCGCTTCCTAATCACAGTCCCGCCCTGCAGGGCGCATAGCTAGTGAAGGTGATGAACCAGCCACTGATCCTGAAGGCTGAGTCGTAGCATCCGTGTTACCCTTGCCTGACAGCCTTCGCAAAATGGCCCTTCCGCCGCAAAAATAACAAGCTCCTCGCACCACGACACTCCCGAAATGCGGTCTACCACATCGCCACACCGAGGTAGGGGTGACCGATCCGCCAACACTTACTTCGAAACACGAACCTCGAGCCTCGACCGCTCCTGAAGACGGAGGACCACTCTGCACTGGCGGGGGTACAAAACTAGTCTGCTGCTGAGGCGGTCCGCCTCGAAAGTCACCAAAGGACCCTGTTGTTCTGGCCCTCTTCGCGATCTTGTCATTCCGTCGACCTCTCCGTGCCTCACATCCCGGTCGTGAGCTGCGTGCGGGCAATGTCCATGCCCTGAAGAGCTACTCTGAACATGCCTCTGACATGTAATCATCGAGCACTGTAACATATCGGTGCACTCGATCCTCCATACTAGCTACCAACGCTTGGACGTACCGGGCCAATGAGTCGAACTCCACATTGTACTCCCGAACCGTACGCCCGCTCTGTCTAAGCATCAAAAATGCTTACCGCCCTCCTCATCTGCGAGGCAAGAAGTGAGTGAGGAAAGCCCCGAAAACTCATCCCATACTGCTGGAGTGCATGCTCTCCCGAAAGCTCCTATGAATCAAACCAATCGATTGCGGTATCACGCGGCCGTCGCGAACCAAAGGTCACAGACTCGGGTCTCAAGCCTTGATCACCCGCGTGATCCGTCAGAATCGCCGATGAACTCCTGCGATCATCCTCGTGCCTCGACCCATAAAACTCGCGGCTACAACTCGTAAAGTCCCGTAGCCTTAAACTATCTCGCCGGTGAACCATCTGGTGCTCATCGAATCGAATCGCTGTGATCCTATCCTCATATTCGCCACGACTCGCCAAAGAATCGCCATCTCCTTGTAACCCATCTCCTCTCGCCTGCATGGTGGGACCGGAGGCTCGTGTATGCGGTCTCGGCAGCCATTGCCGCGCTCTAACCTCTGGGCCGTGGCGGCGTACAAAACCCGCCGTCGAAGCACAACCTCGTGTATGCTCGGGCTCGCGCCGCATTTCTCAGTATCTCACTAGCGGTTCCTCATTGTCTTGCCCTTCGTGGCTCTGGTTGCCTTGCGCGGAGGCATAACTGGTAAAAACGAGATACGTCAGAGGGGTCCAACTTACAACCCAGCTCTAAGGCACGATCTCAGAATGAGAAGAATGGAAACGAATCCTAAATGTCCTGCAGCCTCCTGATTATAGATGTGGTGCACAACACATCGATAATCAAGACTCTACTAGACACGGTCTGTAGACACCTTCCGAGGATTAATCGCTCGATACCACTTTTGTAACGACCGTTCCGGCCCGCATCGGTGTCTTATCGGGCACCCTAGTGACACAACATCGAGAAAACCAGCGGAAAATAAAACTTTAAACAAGAAACAAGATATATGATCATAAACAAAGCCAACCCAACGGTTACGCTTCCAATAACATATATAAATACAACTCTTTCAAAACGAGCTTTAATCCTTTTTACAAACCCCGCCACAACAAGATACTACACCTCTAAGATTTACAACAACTATGACGGACAGGCCCGCCATACCACGAATGTACAAGAACCTACAACTCGGGAACACATACCAAAAGATAAGCCTCGGAGAAACGGAGCTTCCCAAAACGCTGAACCGAGATCCTAAGAGCGAGGATCCACGGCCGATGTACCTCTCTACTGCAGATGAACGCAGCCCCGGGCGAGGTCAAGACAACAGTACCAAGTATGTGAAATCGTAAATATCAGAATGAAATCATACTAGTCTATATAGAAAGGTGAGACATGTATGATAACCAAACTACGATTCACAACATAAAGCGATCATGTCGATCGGGGACTCACGCCTCAAGTCATCACTCAAATATAACTATGGGTCTCACGCCCACAACATCAATCATGTTCGCATCACGGCCGCATGCCCTGAATGCGATCGGTGTAGACATGTCCATGATGCAACAATAATACCAATGCCCGTGGCCACGTGCCGGAATTCTACCTCGGTGTAGACACGTCCGTGTGACATCAACAATAATATCTTGGTGATCAACCCCGCCGCGTGGCCACGTGCCCCGAATTCTACCTCGGTGTAGACATGTCCATGTAACCACAATAACAATATATCGGTAATCAACGCCGCACGGCCGCGTGCCCGAAATATCGCATCGGTGTAGACATGTCCATGTGACATCAACAACAAGACAGTAATCAAAATGGAAACATACCCGTGGAATTCTCCATCACTGCCAGCACGTCCAAGTAAGTTCTCAACAAGTCGACCGACCCTCTATCGAGAGACGCGGTAACACAGAAATACCACACTTGCACAACAAAGGCTATCATCACAAGCATAGGCAAGTTTCACAACAACAAGCATAGGCAAGTTTCACAACAACAAGCATAGGCAAGTTTCACACAACTCAAAGTACTTTCATTTTATGCCAAAGTCCGGGTTTTTAACCCCAAAGTACTACATACGTTAAGTTCTTTTAAAAGAGATCCATTACTTTTATAAAAGTCACCCTATACACGTAGTATTAGAATGACCAACCCACATTCCTTTTCAAAATCAAGTAACAACATTCTTTTCCTAAGTTCCAGTTTGCCTAGTTTCAATTACTCAAGCTTCTCATTTTCAAATGCTCAAGTCACTTATTTTAGAAAGGTTTCATAACTCATAGTCTTAATCTCTTTTAAAACAATTGAGTAACATATGTCGTATATGTGAGTAGTTTATTCTTGTTTATAACGATCTTATTACAATGACCATGATCTAGAAAATGTAATATCATTTTGTCTCATCTTAGCTTCATGCAGATGGAGGTTTCTACTGGTTTTAATACAACACATCATTATTCAATACATTTTCCTTTATTAACGTTGCGTTGGTGCGTCGATACACATTCGATTTCGAAATCAAGAAACATTATCCCTTTAAAAACCAAGTACTCATTACTCACGAATGAGGTTTCACACAAACATCCACATTAAAACAAATAAGTTAAGTCTCTTATCTTATAAGATCAAGTCTCTTAACTTCTAACATCAGTAAACCATTTTCTTACCTACATAAAGCTGTTATAACCAACTTCCCATAAAGTCGTTATAACACTTTATGTTTAAACCAAACAAATACACTTAGCACCTGTACGTACACCGTACTACATAGCTATACACATATCATGCTAGAACAGATAGGAAGAGGTTCACATACCTCGCGACGAGTATCGACAATAAGCAAAATGCTCCAAGTACTACAACCTTGCTAGCCCTTTCCACTCCTCAAGTAGAATACGCTACTCTTAGTACTTTCACCTAGAAAGGTCACAAACGTCTATTAACTTCAAAACACAAGGTTCCATTTCTCTGTAAAATTCAGAAGACCTCCCCGCAACAGCGTAAATCTCCTCCTCTATCGAGGCCGGCCACCAAGCCAACCAGGGGGGGGGGGGTTTACATGTCTAACCGGACGTGTACAATTCTACTCAGTAATACTACACAAGTCTACTGCAATACGATTCTATGTAAATACAAAGGCGCTTCTTTTCTTTATTCTTCAGGCTTAAGTCAAAAGACATTGCCGCAGTACTAAGCTTAGTTCTATATATAGTATACCTCAACTATATATTCTAATAACATGTAATTTCCAATTACAAATAGAGGGACAAGATAATTACCTCGATAAGCCCATAATTATCCAAGTTAAATGTCGATCCTTAGCAACGTTTAGCTCCAACTCCGGGTGCTCCATCCCGCTCCAAACAACCCTTAGAAGTTCTAACCAACTTCTACTCAAATACTTCAACCAACAATGAAGATTTCCTTAGGGTTTCGGTTTGAGACTAAAAGGACAAAAGGTAGTATTTCCTGCTCTACGATAGAGGTAACTTTTGGAATACAACAAGGTAAAGGCTAAGGTATTTTGGCATTATAACAATACTGAGAGTATTTCTACCAAGAGGGGTGTATTATACGAAACAACTAGGCTAGTGGGGTACCCCACCGCTAGCACCACAAAGCGGGAGGGGAGGCTCTCGGCCACAAGGCCACCTGAGGGGAGGGAAGGCTTAGGACGAGAACACACTCAAAGGGAGGGAGAGGGACTCAAGACTTGGAAGATTTTAGGAATGGATGAAGTCTTCAAGCTTAGGGGGGTATTTATAGCAAAACCAAAGGCCAACCAATGGCCAAGATCAAGCCATGTGCAAGGCAAGTGTAAGGCCAAGATCAAGCCAAGTGCACCCTAGTCCCTACTCCTTAAAACCCTCACAAATATCTACACAAATATCTACCACAACTTGCCCCTCCAATCGGCCAAGTGCCGCCCCACTTGCTTCCATTGTGAGGGTGACACATGTCACCCTCCCATTGGTCCAAAATTTTTCGTCTCTCGGAAAAATCCGCAAAAATAAGAAAAGACATAGCCGGAATTTTCCCCTCGCAAGTTATGTAAAACGTTTCGTCAAAAAACGACTCTAACCGGGTGTTGTGCACAAATGTCATTTCGGCCAAGCCACCTAGGCGGGGGTGACACGTGTCACCCTCCTATTGGCCCTCATAAAACGTCTTCCGAAAAATATCCACAATGGCCAAAATCTCGAAAACAAAGTGGGCCCCACAAAACCGTAAATTTCTCCCGTGGGCCCCACGTTACCATTTCCGAAAATAAAATTCCATAATTCTAATATAATCTAAGAAGCCCAAATTCCAAATCTGGGAACCCAATTCCCATCAACGAACATTTTTCTTTACAAAAACCGGAAACTTTTTCCGTGGAAAAATCACCTCTTTCTTCCTTTCAAATTTTCTGTCGTGCTCTCGTACGTACGTCCTCGCATACATACCCTGAGAATACGGGGTATAACAGCTGCGTTCATGCCGCAGGAAAGGGTAAGCAGGTGGCGGATCCACATTCTTAGGATCACTTATCTGACGACAGAAGCTCCATTTATCCGGAGGCTTGTCTCTTTTGGTATAGTCTTTTCCCTGGTGTTGTAGATTTATGTACATTCAGGGGTATGGCGGGGCCCTGTCCCGCCATAGTTGTTATTCTTAGAGGTATGTATTCACATATATGGTTGGGCTGTAAGAACTGATGTTGTACAGTTGTACTTTTGATTTTGTTATATATATTGAAGCGCGCTTTATCGGCCAGCACAGGATGTTTTATAGTTACACATGTGTTTATGTTGTGTATGTTCCGCTGCTATTCTCTGATGTATACCTGAACAGGGTGCCCAGGTAGGGCACCAGTCGTGACCCGGGGTCGGGTCGTGACATATATGATAACCAAACTACAGTTCACAATAAATAAGCAGTCATGTCAAGTCAGGGACTCACGCCCTCAAAGTCATCACTCAAATATAACTATGGGTCTCACGCCCACAACATCAATCATGCCCGTGGAATACCTTCCTCACTGCCGGCAGTCTTTGATATAAAAGCACCAAGGAATACACATGAACACCAGGTCCCACCTGTGTCATAATCAAACCATACGGGGTAAGTACGAAGGCATAGCCGACTACTAAAACCCACAAGCACCAACAAGGTCATAAATCAGATTACCAGTCCGCTCTGACCGCCACATGATCGAAGCTGGCCACTCGCCCGCAGTATCAAATGTGCGCGTCTAATCCTGGAACTTCCCGCAGCTCCGCATAGGCCACTCACATAGGCCCGCATGAGGTATTCCCCGCATCGAGGGTAGCTACTCCCCGACAACGTCCTGGACTCGCAGTCCGCATGGCCACATAGACCGCATGACCATATAGGCCGCACACTAACCTGGAACTCTCGTAGCTCCGCATAGGTCCCCGGGACCCGCATGAGGTATTCTCGAATCATGGTCCTGCATCACCGAGTCTACCCCAGACGGAGGCGCTTAACCCCCGGGATCAAGTCAAGGTGAGTGATATAATACTAACATAACAGCTTATCGTTACACAACATAAGCACAATCAAGGGAAACCCCTTTACACAAACATCACAAGATACTAACACACGTAGCATCCTAACATGTTTACTTATCAAATCAACAATAAAGTATTACAAGGCTATCACAAACCAACACAATCAAGTTATTCACACAAGGTACCTTATGTTAACAAGTTCGGGTTTTTTTATCCCCAAAGTACTTCATACATTAACTCTTTAAAAGATCCGTTTCTTTCACAAAAGTCACACAATACCCGTAGTATAAAAATAGAGTGACTATCTTTTTAAGTAAACCAAAACATTTCTCTTTGTAAAATCAAGTAACAACATTATTTTCCAAACGTTCAAGTTTGCCTAATTTCAAATGCTCAAGTTTCTCATTTTCGAAAGGTTTTGTAGTTCATAGTTTTAATCACTTAATAATATAATTCTCCTTTAAAACAATTTGAGAAATATATGCCTTATGTGTGAGTAGGTTATTCTTGTTTATAACAATCTCATTAAAGCAGCCATGATCTAGGAAATGTAATATCATTTTGTCTCATCTTAGCTTCTATGCAGATGGAGGTTTCTACTGGTTTTAATAATACTTTATTAGTCAATACATTTCCCTTTATTAGCGCTGCTGTGGTTTGTTCGATACTTATTCGATTTCAAATCAAGAAACATTATTCCTTTTAAAACCAAGTACTCATTACTCACGAATGAGGTTTCACACTTTTTAACAAAATTCATATTAATTCAATTAAGTCAAGTCTCTTATCTTTTAAGATCAAGTCTCTTAACTTCTAAAATCAATAAACCATTCTTTTTATCTCTTAAGTCGTTATACCTAACTTCCCATAAAGCTAGTATAACTCTTAAGCTTTTAAAACCAAGTATTACTCTTCTTTCAAAAAGGTTTCTTAATTCTTTTGAAATACTTCAAGATTCTTATTATTTAGACTCAAGTCAAAAGACATCGAGTAAAACCACGCTGATTAACACACGTACGTCTACCGTACTATATATATTCTTTTAAAATATCATGCTCAAGAGGATAGGAAGAATCACATACCTCGCGACGATTTATCGACTATTAGCAAATAGCTCCAAAGTACTGTAATCCTGCTATCCTTTTCCACCCTTGCGAGTAGAATACGTTACTCGCAGTACTTCAACCTATAACGGTTATATAAGTCTATCAATGTCTAGACTACTCGGTAGAATAAATCTAGATGCAAGATTCTATGGAAAATTGGGCAGCACTTCCCTACCCGTCAAACTTCACAAGTCTCAGAATACAAATTCCCATGCAAGTACAATTCAATCTTCTACTTTAATATTCTTCTGATGTGATTTCAGTTCAAGTCTTATCTATAATATCCTTCTATTACAGTTCAATTCTCTTTTATGAATCATATATTCATTTCTATACTACTACAGTATGTAATTTCCAATTACAATATAAAGACAAGAGTATTTACCTCGATAAGCCCAAAATTATCCAAGATTTAATGTCGATCCTGAGCAACGTTTAGCTCCTACTCCGGGTGCTCCAACCCGCTCCAAACAACCCTTAGAAGTTCTACGCAACTTCTTCTTAATACTTCAACCAACTGTGAAGATTTTCCTTAGGGTTTCGTTTTGTGACTGAAGGGAAGTATAGTAGTATTTCTGGGATTTTAGTATAGGTGTAACCTTGGAATACTACAAGGTATTTGGGCCAAGGTATTTTTGGAATAGTAACTATACTTGGAGAGTATTTTCTACCAAGGGGGGGGGGTGTATTTACGAGACAACACTCAAGAGTGGGGTACTCTACGAGGCTCACAAGGGGGAGGAGGCTTTGGACGAAAATCTTACAAAGGGGAGGGGTATTTCAAGACTTAGAAACTATTTTGTGGATGAAGAAGTCTTCAACAAAGGGGGGGTATTTATAGGCCAACCAATGGCCAAGATCAAGACAAGTGGTGGGCAAGTGTAGGGTCAAGATTTGGACAAGTGTTTGTGGGTCCCACTTGCTCATCAACTACACAAAATATCTACAAATATCCTACCAACCCCTTGACCAAAGTCCTAGCACAAAAAACGTGCCAAGACCCCTTTAGCTTTGCCGTCCACTTGAGGGCCAAGTGTCGCCCTCTCGTTGGTCCAAAATATTTCATCTCTCGGAAAAATCCGCAAAAATAATAAATGACATAGCCGTAATTTTCCCTTCGCAAAGTTTGGAAAACGTTTCGTCGGAAAACGATTCTTTTCGGGGGTTGTGCACAAAATTTCGACCCTTGCCTACTTAAGGCTTAAACTTTTATACGTACGCCCTCACGTACATACTCTGAAAATACGGGGTATAACACTTTCTATTGAGATACCCTTACAATACTCTTAGGAACCTTGGTTTAAAGTAAGGGGATTATTGGAAAACACTTGAAATTTTTTGTCTTCTTAAAAACCCTCAACCCGAGAGCAAACTTGTGGAGAACACATTTTCTTGAAATTTTTTCTAAGTATGGAAGCCTTGTCTTGCTACTAGTATGTATATATAACACTATGGAGGGTTAAGATTAGAACAAATGGGTGACCTAGATGAGTTTCACAAGGATTCTAGCCAAGTGGCCCTTGGACTTAGTCAACAATGTCAAGCTCCAAAACTTTAGCAAGACTTGCTCATCTTATTAATGGTCAAATGACCCTTTAGCCCATGGTTCAATTCGTTCAAGGCTAATAAGGGGGGGGGGGGGTGACACGTGTCTCCCTCCCATTCGTCGCAATGTTTCGTTTTCCGACAATTCCATAATTCCGATAAATTTTTACTCGTCTAAAATCTTAACATTTTTGAGTTCTTACTGTCACGACCCAACCCCGGGCCCGCGACTGGTGCCCTACCTGGACACCCCTTTCAGGTATACATCAGAGAATAGCAGCGGAACATACACAACTCTTAAAATAAAAATCATACTTAGACAGTAGACATCAACCGACTAGCCGATAAGGCCGCCTTTCGTAACATATACATAATACAAAATTAGAACAATACATTTTTTTTTCTTTACAACCCAATCCACAATGTGACTACAGACCTCTAAGAATAACAACTGTGACGGGACAGGGCCCCGCCATACCCCTGAATATACAACAACCGACCATACCAGGGATAAACCTCCGAAGTAAAGGAGATTCCCAACAACTGAACAATGATCCTAAGAGTGAGGATCAGCAACCCGTATACTCTACTGCGGATTTAACGCAGCTCAAGGAGGTCAAGACAACATGTACCAAATATGTGAAATCAGCATTGTAGTGAAATCATAAGTCTAAAATAAAACTGGAGACATGTATGATAACTCATATAACAGTACACTGTGCCTTACTAACAATGAGAGTAAACAAGAGTATACTTTACTGCATAAAAATAGGAGGCACATGATCAAAGCAGGACCACCCGCCCGCAGTATCATTAAGCAATCCTACTCTTGGGACTATTTCACCCGCAAGGATCGTGTGGACCCGCATGAGGTATTCCTCGTGATAGTCTGCCGCGATAGTCGTGGTAGACCCGCATGAGGTATTCCTCGCATAGGACTGATCCGCCCCACATGGGACTATTTCACCCGCATAAGCCCTTTCGGACCCGCATGAGGTATTCCTCGCATCATGGGTAGCAAATCCACGGAATATTCAAATGCCACAAACCCGGGGAATGACCCCGTAATGCACAATATATCACTAGCACAACCGGCTATCATACATAACATAAGCACTACCGGCTTATCATACATAACATAAGCACTACCGACTTATCATACATTTCATAAGCAAGTTAAGAAATCCCCCTAACTTCTTATTAGTCTTATTCATATACACTCTCATTTTAGTTTACTTAAGGCACTAACATGTCATTATAAAATCCGGGAATTTAACCCAAAGTACTACGTACTTCTATTCTTTTAAAATGACTCTTTTTCATATAAAACTTCCAAGATACTAATAACCGTAGTATCAAGTCATAACTACTTTTCAAGACAAGTCACAATACCTTTTAGAAATACAATTATAGGCTTCTAAATCAAGTGACTTCTTCCTTTTAAAACTGTAAGCAATTGATGCCTTTAAATCAATTTGCCTTTCATTATTCCAAGTCATTTATTATACATAAATTACTTAGAGTAAATCACTCTTTTTAACCTTCCATAAAGCTATTATAACCAACTTCCCATAAAGCCGTTATACTAGCTTTATACCTTAGAAACTTACATTCTTCTTTATAACCAAGAGACTTAAACTTTCCAACAAAACAAGTATCAAAAATACTTTCAACATACTTAAAGTCTCTTAACTTTTGAAAACCAAGATATCCTTAATATTTAAACAAGTGAGTTAATTTCCTAACTCAACCAATTTGGACATTCTTAAAATAAGCCAAGGATATCAAATGGACTAGATTGTCAAAATCTTGTACGTCTACCGTACTATACATTTACAACTTATTCATGCTCAAGAGATAAGAAAGTTCCACATACCTCTTCGGTTTAATCCACCTGCTAAGTCCAATACGCCGTACGTAGTATGTCAACCTATAATGACCATAATACGTCTATTAACTTCTAGCTTCAAACGTAGAATATTCCAAGTGCAAAGTCACTAAATTCTACAGAAAATCGGACAACACTTCCTTTGTTTCTACATACTTTGCCACCTTTTTCAAGGCCGAATTCAATAACCAAACATGCCACATTTAAGGCTCAACAAAGTAGTTAACAATAGGGGATTACACGCTTAATCAAGACGTGTAAAATTCCGCCCCACAATAAATATCAAACTAGCCCAACATATAATGTCCATTCGGCAAAATAGGGGCAACAATACAAATTCGTTTCCAATCCCTTTTCAATCCAAGTGGTTTAATATAACATGTTATCTAGCCGCAATTGATAATAACTACTACAATCCTCAAGTAGGTAAACATGCGACGATTCTAATTAACGACCAAATTGTAATTCAATTTCAAATGACTCAACATGTCATTTTCGAATTTGATCTTCTAAACTTCCATAACACTTATCAATCTTCATAACACATATCACATGATCATTTCTAACTTATCATAACATGGAATCTTCAATTACAAAAGTAAGACGAGGATTATTACCTCAATTAGCCCAAATATGATCCAAGATTACAAGTCGATCCTTATCAACTTTAGCTCCTCCTTTCGACATTCCAATCCACTCCAAGCAACCTTTAGAAGCCTATGAAGAACTCATCTTCAAGTTCCAACTTCAAAATTGAAGAACTCCTCAGGTTTTCGCTTTGCGACTAATACAAAAACAATCCTTTTCCGGGATCTTTCTATTGAGATACCCTTAGAATACCCTTAGGAACCTTGTGTTAGAATATTGGGAATTATGGACACAAGTTGCAAAATTTTCTTGTGTGGAAGCCCTCAAAGTCGAGAGCACTAAGTGCTTCTTCAAAAAAAACATTCCAATTTTTTCTAAGTGTTGAGAATGACAAAGTCTTGCACTACTAGTGTACATATATAACATAATGGAGGGTCTAAATTAGTACATATGGATGGCTTGGATGAGTTTCACATGGATCTTGCCCAAGTGGCCCTTGGACTTTAGTCAACAATGTCAAGCTTAAGTCTTTGCAAGACTTGGTCATCTCTCTAATGGTCAAATGACCATCTTATCCATGCCATTTTCGTCCAAGACCACTAAGGGGGGGTGACACGTGTCGCCCTCCCGTTCGTCGCAATATTTCGTTTTCCGACAATTCCATAATTCCGATAAATTTTTACTCGTCTCAAATCTTAATATTTTCGAGTTCTTACGTACGTTCTTATAAACATATCCTGGAATTCCGGGGTGTAACATTCTTTCCCCCTTAGAAACATTCGTCCCCGAATGTTCTTTTGGGAGTCAACTTAAAGATAGCGACATAGTCTCCTTACAACCCCTACATACCAATAATGCCACACGTGGACACATTACAATACTCATACAAAAATGTCAAACTGAATCCCACGTGTCAACGTCGGTTATCTGCATAAAGTTTCTGCTGACTCTGAGCTTACTAATAATCTTTTCTGGATAAGTTTCGCCTTATCCACTGCCCGCTGAATCAAGTCTGGCCCAAATAACTGAACCTCGCCTACGTCGAACCAACCAACCGGCGATCTACACTTTCTTACATACAAGGCCTCATACAGGCCATCAATATCGGAAGGGTATCTGTTATCGTACGTAACTCAACAAGAGGCAAATAACCCTCCCAGCTATCTCTGAAATCAAGAACACCGGCCCGCCACCTATCCTCAAGTGCTGGATAGTACGCTCGCTCGTCCGCTTGGCCTCGAGGGTGTAATGCAACACCGAGACCCACTGTGCCCTAATCCTTCAAACCCTCCAGGTTAGCCAGAACCGAGCTCATCATGCGACATCATAATTTAGGAACCCGTGCGCCTCACAATCCCTCGCTATACAAGCTAGCATAAACCTCACCAGTAAGTGGTCCCAACGGAAGAACACTCACGGCCACAAAATTTATTTACCATGACCCACAGGGAGTCGCACTTCCTCTGAGTACGATGCCACCCTGTCACAAGATCCATTTTAATTACCTCCCAAATCTAAGTCGGGATCTAAATCGTCTATAATAGCCTACTGGGCTTCTGGTGCTCAACCTTGACCTGTTACTAATTCGGACATTATGCAACAACTCTACTACGTCCCTCTTCAGGCCATCTTACCAATACATACATCTGAGGTCACGACACAACTTAGTCGACCCCGAACAATTAGAGCAATAAGCACTGCGTGCCTCACTTAAAACCTGCTGACAAGTCCTGCAGCACCGGGTACACACAATCTATCCTCATGTCATAGCACCACATCCGGTGCTACTCAAACATGCTCTTCTTTTCTCGGAGAGCCTTAACTTGATACCGTATCATAACTGGATCCTCATACTGTCGCCTCTTTAACTCCTCAACGACGGAAGACTCGGCAACCTCTCGGATCCAACCCTCATTTACCTTGGAAACAAATAATCGAACCCGCTCGGTGGTGATGAATCTCACGACCACGCTCGCTTATCCGTCGCCATCCGATGGACTACCCATAGATCCACGAATAAGAGTATCTGTGACTGTCTTGGCTTTCCCCAGATGGTATTGTTATACCCCGTATTTCCAGAGTATGTACGTGAGGGCGTACGTACAAAAGTTTTTAGCCTTAAGTAGGCATAAGGGTCGAAATTTGTACACAACTAGCAAAAAGAATCGTTTTCCGACGAAACATTTTCCAAAACTTGTGAAGGGAAAATTACGGCTATGTCATTTATAATTTTTGCGGATTTTTCCGAGAGATGAAATATTTTGGACCAACAAGAGGGTGACACTTGTCACCCTCAAGTGGACGGAAACATGGGCTCTTGTTGGACGATTTCTAGTCAAGGGGTTGGTAGTATATTTTGTGATATTTTGGTAGTAGATGGATAAGGTACACTTGCCCAAATCCTCACCCTACACTTGTCCCCCACTTGTCTTGATCTTGGCCATTGGTTGGCCTATAAATACCCCTCTAATGCAAGACATTTCTTCATCCACACTTGTGAAAATCCAAGGCAAAAATCCCTCTCCCTCCCTCTTAAACCTCTCGTCCAAATCACCCCTCCCCCTTGAGAGGCCCTTGGCCGAGAAGTACCCCCCCTACCTTGAAGCTCTCGTAAAATACCCCCCCCCCCCTTGGTAGAAAAATACTCTCCAAGTATTGTCACTATTCCAAAATACCTTGGCCCAAATACCTTGTAGTATTCCAAGGTTACACCTATACTAAAAGCCCATAAATACTATTATACTTCCCTTCAGTCACAAAAACGAAACCCTAAGGAAAATCTTCATAGTCGGTTGAAGTGTTAAGTAGAAGTTGTGTAGAACTTCTAAGGGTTTCTTGGAACGAATTGGAGCGCATGCATAGGAGCTAAATGTTGCTCAGGATCGACATATAAACTTGGATAATTTTGGGCTTATCGAGGTAAATACTCTTGACCTTCTATTGTAATTGGAAATTACATCCTGTAGTAGTATAGAAATGTATATAAGATACATAGAAGAGAATTGAACTGTAATAGAAGGATATTACAGAAGAAAATTGAACTGAAATCACATCAGAAGAATATTAAAGAAGAAGATTGAACTGTACTTACATATGACTGTATTTACAGTAGACTTGTGTAGTTTGGCGGGTAGGGAAGTGCAGCCCAATTTCCGTAGAATTATTCTACAGTGTAGTCTAGACATTGATAGACTTGTATGACCATTATAGGTTGAAGTACTGTGAGTAGCGTATTCCACTCGGGGAGGGGAAAAGGCTAGCAGGATTACAGTACTTTGGAGCTATTTGCTAATAGTCGATAATCGTCGCGAGGTATGTGACTCTTCCTATCCTCTTGAGCATGATATTTTAAAAGAATATATATATATATATAGTACGGTTGAAGTACGTGTGTTAACTGAACGTGGTTTTACTTCGATGTCTTTTGACTTGAGTTTTAAATAATAAGAGTCTTGAAGTATTTCAAAAGAATTAAGAATCGCTTTTGAAAGAAGAGTAATACTTTTTGAAAGAGTTATACTAGCTTTATGGGAAGTTAGGTATAACAACTTAAGAGAGATAAAAAGAATGGGTTATTGACTTTAGAAGTTAAGAGACTTGATCTTAAAAGATGTTTACTTGACTTAATTGAATTGATATGAATTTTGTTAAAAGTGTGAAACCTCATTCGTGAGTAATGAGTACTTGGTTTTAAAGAATAATGTTTCTTGATTTGGAAATGAGAATAAGTATCGAACGAACCACTGCAGCGTTAATAAAGGAAAATGTATTGACAAGTAAGTAATTATATTAAAACCAGTAGAAACCTCCATCTGCATAGAAGCTAAGATAAGACAAAATTGTATTACATTTCCTAGATCATGGCTGCTTTAATAAGATTGTTATGAACAAGAATAACCTACTCACACCTAAGGAATATGTTTCTCATATTGTTTTAAAAGAGAATTATCTTATTAAGTGATTAAGACTATGAACTACGAAACCTTTCGAAAATGAGAAACTTGAGTATTTGAAATTAGGCAAACTTGAACTTTTGGAAAAGAATGTTGTTACTTGACTTTAAGAAGGAAAATGTTTTGGTTACAGAAGAAAGGCATAATATTGCCTTAATTGATTTTAAAAAGGAAAACATGGTATTATCTTAATCTGTCTTAAAAGAGCGTTTAAATGTTATGGTCAATTCGATACCGCGTTCATGGGATGAACCGGGAATGTATTTCACACGATACCGCGTTCATGGGATGAACCGGGAATGTATTTCACACGACACCGCGTTCATGGGATGAACCGGGAATGTATTCCATACGATTTCTATCGAGTCCCATGAGATGGGCCGAGACATGTACGATTCCTATCGAGTCCCATGAGATGGGCCGAGACATGTACGATTCTATCGAGTCCCAGATGGGCCGAGACATGTACGACGATTCCTATCGAGTCCCATGAGATGGGCCGAGACATGACGATTCTATCGAGTCCCATGAGATGGGCCGAGACATGACGATTCTATCGAGTCCCATGAGATGGGCCGAGACATGTGCGATTTCTATCGAGTCCCATGAGATGGGCCGAGACATGTGCGATTTCTATCGAGTCCCATGAGATGGGCCGAGACATGTGCGATTTCTATCGAGTCCCATGAGATGGGCCGAGATATGTGCGATTTCTATCGAGTCCCATGAGATGGGCCGAGACATGTATTCCACACGATTCCACCTCAAGTCCCATGGGATGGGCCGAGACATGTTATACGTATCACACGATTTATACCTAGACTGCCGGCAGTGAGGAAGGAGTTCCACGGGCATGAGGGATGACTTTGAGGCGTGAGTCCACGACTTGACACGATCGCTTTTATGTTATGAATCGTAGTTTTGTTATCATACATGTCTCTGCTTTATAGATCGTTATGATTTCGTTCTGATTTTTCGCCACATACTTGGTACTGTTATGCGACTTCCGGGGCTGCGTTCATGCCGCAGGTAGAGGTACATCGATTGTTGATCCTCGCTCATAGGATCACAGTTCAATGTATTAGGTAGCTCCGTTTCTCCGGAGGCTTATCTTTTGGTATGTTCCTCGAGTTGTAGGTTCTTGTACATTCAGGGTATGGCGGGCCCCGTCTCCGTCATAGTTGTTGTTACATTCTTAGAAGTCTGTACTCATTGTTGTGGCGGTTGTAAAGGATGAATCGCTCAAAAATTTCTGTATATATATGCAAGAAGGCAACCGTTTTGGTTGGCCTGTTTTATTATCTTATCTCTTGTTTCATATCTGTATGTTTTATATTCCGCTGATTTCTCTGATGTATGACTACTTGGGTGCCCGGGTAAGGCACCAGTCACGGGCCCCGGAACGGGTCGTGACAAAAGTGGTATCAGAGCAGTTAATCCTCGGAAAGTGTCTACAGACCGTGTCTAGTAGAGTCTTGATTATCGGTGTGTTGTGCACCACATCTATAATCAGGAGGCTGCAAGACATTTAGGATTGGTTTCCATTCTTCTCATTCTGAGATCGTGCCTTAGAGCTGTGTTATAAGTTGGACCCCTCTGACGTATTTCATTTTTACCAGTTATGCCTCCGCGCAAGGCAACCCGGGCCCAGATGGGCAAGGCAGCCGGGGGAGCTGCTAGTAGGATACAGAGGAGTACGGGGGCGCAGGCCCAGTCATTACCTGAGATAGTGCTTCAGACGGCGAGTTTCGCGACGCCGCCCAAAGAGTTTAGAGCGCAGCAGGGTGCTGAGACCACAAGCACGAGCCTCGGTCCCACACTGGAGCAGAGGAGTTGGGGTACAAAGAGATGGCGATCGGCGAGATCGTGGCAGACATGAGGATAGGTCGGATGCAGCGGTTCCAGTTCAGAGTACCCATGGTTCACCCTAGATCGGATAGTTTGAGGCTACGGACTTTACGAGTCAGAGCCCGCCAGAGTTCTACGGGTCGAGGCCTGAGGATGATCCGCAGGAGTTCATTCTACAGTTACAGTGGGTCATGAGAGTGATCAAGGCTTCGGAGACCGAGTCGGTGGTCTTAGGTTCGCATCGGCTGCGTGATACCGCAATGATCGGGGTTTGTTTCGGGAGCTATCCCGGGAGAGTATGCACTTCCAGTATGGAGCGAGTTCTCGTGGGCATTTCTTGCACATTTCTTGCCTCCACAGATGAGAAGGGCTCGGCCGACATATTTTTGACGTTGAGGCGGGCCGGCGCAGTTCGGGAGTACAATGTGGAGTTTGACTCATTAGCTCGGTACGTCCCCGCATTGGTAGCCGACATGGAGGACAGAGTGCACCGCTATGTCACCGGGCTTGATGACTACTTGGCAGAGGCTTGTTCCGGTGTAGCTCTTCAGCCGGGAATGGACATTGCCCGCATGCAGGCTTATGCACTTGGATGTGAGGAGCGGAGAGGTCGACGGAATGACCGAGATCAGCAGAAGAGGCCGTGACAGCAGGTCCTTTGGTAACTTTCGAGGCGGATCGCCTCGGAAGAGCTAGTTATGTACCTCCGCCAAGACAGAGTGGTCCTCCGCGCCTTCGTGACGTTCGGTATTCGAGCCGGTCGAGCTCCGTGGCTTCGTTCATGTATACGGGTTCGAGCGATCGGGTTCATGCTTTCGGTGTGCACGATGCGCAAACGCCATCCCGAAGTGTCGTCTTTCATCGGTGCTTGTTTCACCGCGCCGTCAGGAGCCATGTGACGAGGACTGTCCTAAAAGGAGGATACGGTAGAATGACGCAGCCTAAGGTCGATGGCGAGTGTTCATCACCTTCGATTATGCTACTGCAGGGCGTGCCTATGATTAGAGTGAGCGGATGGTACGGTATATTCTTACCCCTCTAGAGACTAGTATGCGTAGATGATATGATGAAGTGCTAAGTATTATGTTCAGTTAGCATTATGTTAAAATTGTGTTTAGAAAACATGTTTAAGGGTAAGTTTGGGGACATGGAAAGTGTGAGCCTTAGAGTTTTATACGTAGAAACCTTAGATGCGAGGCCATCTTGAGTAAAAGATTTATGTTTGTGTTGACCTTTATCAGAGTGCATAGTATACGTGGGATATAGTTGTGTGATAAGTCTCTGAGTGGTATGAAATGAAAGAGGGTAGTTGAGCTAAGAAGACCACTAGGTTTTCCTGACTTGAGTTGTGAGATTGTTCCGGATCGAGAAGCAAGAGAGTTCGGCACGACGGAGAGTCGGCCGAGGACGTATGCGGTCAACCCGTGAGTCTTGATTAAGGTGGGGTCAGTTCTGGGTGGTCCCTCCAGGTGGTAGGATCACGAGGGTGCAAAGCCCAAGTTTAGGTAACCGTTGCATAAGTTCGTGGATATGTTCGACCAGAATCGGATCGTGAAGGCCGGGAATGGCCTTAAAGGAGATTGAGGCTAGTAAGATGACCAAGTTTGGAGGTAGTGACTCCAGAGACTTTGGAAACTGAAGCGATGACTGAAGTATGGTACGTATACTAGAAGAGTTCAAGTGTTCGAGAAGAGTACGACGAGTAAGGAAAGAAGTGAACATGTGCTAAGAAAATAGAAACGATCATTTTGTCGTGAAGTGAAGATGCGAAGGGAGTATCCTTTAGACCAGGGTGGAAGCTTTTGTGATGTAGGAATGATTTCTCGTGGACTTGGGTTAAGTATTTGCGCGTGTGTTATTTTGTGGCCAGGTGTGGCATTGACAACTTGTTTAAGATATGAGGAACTTTGTCGTTATCCGTCTTGTGAAGGAACATTCAGGACGAATGTTTCTAAGGAGGGGAGAATGTTATACCCCGTATTTCCAGAGTATGTACGTGAGGGCGTACGTACAAAAGTTTTTAGCCTTAAGTAGGCATAAGGGTCGAAATTTGTACACAACTAGCAAAAAGAATCGTTTTCCGACGAAACGTTTTCCAAAACTTGCGAAGGGAAAATTACGGCTATGTCATTTATAATTTTTGCGGATTTTTTCGAGAGATGAAATATTTTGGACCAACAAGAGGGTGACAACACTTGTCACCCTCAAGTGGTGTCACGACCCGAACCCGGGCCCGTGACCGGTGCCTTACCCCGGGCACCCAAGTAGACATACATCAGAGTAATCAGCGGAACATAAAGACAATACATGAAACCAGTGTAATAAGACAGTGAAATAAGAAGACAAAGCAACCAAAACGGTTACCTTCGTATATATATAAATAGCAATTTTTTCAACATGAGCTTTAACTTTTTACAAACCCCGCCTACAACA
Source organism: Przewalskia tangutica (assembly GCA_029844215.1). Taxonomy (NCBI): domain Eukaryota; kingdom Viridiplantae; phylum Streptophyta; class Magnoliopsida; order Solanales; family Solanaceae; genus Przewalskia; species Przewalskia tangutica. The sequence continues at coordinate 96,404,017 of CM056721.1, forward strand.
AGATTACTGCACTTAAGAATGATACGACAACAATGGCGGGACAGGGCCCCGCCAAACCCCTGAATGTAAACACTTACGACGACAGGGGACTATACCACTGATAAGCCTCCGGAGAAACGGAGCTTCCCAAACGCTGAAACTGTGACCCTGAGAGCTAGGATCAACGACCGGTGTACCTCAACCTGCGGCATGAACGCAGCCCCGGGCGAGGTCGATACAAAAATGCGAGTATGTGAAATGAAAACACATATCGTAAATGAAATCATAGCGATATATAAAGCAGAGACATGTATGATAACCAACTACGATTTACAACAAAGCGCCATGTCGTTAGGGACTCACGCCTCAAGTCATCACTCAAGTATAACAATGGGTCTCAGGCCCACAACATCCATCATGCCCGTGGAATACCTTCCTCACCGCCAATGCCTATGATATAAAAGCACGAAGGAACACACATGAACACCGTGTCCCACGTGTCATAATAAAATCAGACGGTAAGGCACGAAGGCATAGCGACTACTAAAACCCACGCACCAACAAGGTCATGAATCGTATCATAAGATGCTTCAGACCGTCACATGATCAAAGCCGCCACTTGCCCGCAGATCAATGTACGCGTCTAACCTCGAACTCCCGCAGCCCGCGATAGGCCAATCTCATCGCCCGCATGAGGTATTCCCGCATCGAGGGTAGCTACTCCGAAGATCGCCCCGACTTCGCATCCGCATGGCCACATGGACCGCATGCCCATAAAGGACGACACTAACACGAACTCGTAGCTCGCGATAGGCCGGGACTGCATGAGGTATTCTCGAATCATAGGTCCATCGACGCTGAGTCTACCCGCGACGGAGGGCGCAACCGGAATCATCTCAAGAGATGAATGCCACAATACTATCATAACGACCGATAGTTAATAAGCACAATCGCGGAAACCCTTCACACAAACATCACAAGATACTAACACACGTAGCATCCCAACACGTTTACTTATCAACGCAATCAAGAAAGTATTACCAAGCTATCACAAACCAATACAATCAAGTTGTTCACACAAGGTACCTTCTACTATATGATTAACAAAATCGGGTTTTTATCCCCAAAGTACTTCATACATTAACTCTTTAAAAGATACGTTACTTTCACAATGTCACACAATACGTAGTATAAAAATAGAGTGACTATCCTTTTAAAGTAAATCAATTACTTCTCTTTGTAAAATCAAGTAGCAACATTCTTTTCCAATGATCAAGTTTGCCTAATTTCCAATGTTCAAGTTTCTCATTTTAGAAAGGTTTCGTAGTTCATAGTCTTATTCATTTGAGAATATAATTCTCCTTAAAACTATCTGAGAAACATAAGTCTTATATGTGAGTAGGATATTCTTGTTTATAACAATCTTATTACAATGACCATGATCTAGGAAATATCATTTTGTCTCATCTTAGCTTCTATGCAGATGGAAGTTTCTCCGGGTTTTAATAATACTTAATTAGTCAAAACATTTCCTTTATTAACGCCGCAGTTGGTTTGTCGATACACATTACGATTCAAATCAAGAAAACATTCTTAAGCCGTTATACCTAACTTCCCATAAAGCTAGTATAACTCTTAAGTTTTTCAAAACCAAGTATTACTTCTTCTTCAGAATGATTCAAAATCCTTTGAAATACTTCAAGTTCTTTATTAACACATAACAAGCCGCTTATAGTTCAAATCAAGACTTTTAAAACCACATGTATTTTCTTACCAACATAAAGTCATTATAACCAACTTCCCATAAAGTCGTTATAACACTTTATGTTTTAAACCAATCACATACATTTAGCACATGTACGACGTCACCGTACTACATAGTTCACACATATCATGCTAGAAGAGATAGGAAGAGGTTCACATACCGCGACGATTATCGACTAATAGCAAAACGCTCCAAGTACCTCAAACCGCGGCTACTCCCTAAGCCAAGTAGATCGCGCCACGCATAGTACTTCCACCTATAAGGCCACAAGGCGCTTATTAACATAAGGTCTCTTCAGAACATTCTACGTAAAATTCAAAGACTCTCCCGCAACAACAGAAATCTCCTCCTCTATCGAGGCCTGGCTACCAAGCCAACCAGGGGTTATACATCTAACCCTAACGGTACAATTCTACTCCACGGTACTACTTCACAAGTCTACTGTACATGACCCTAAGTAATTACAACAAGAATCTTCTTTAAATACAGCTTAAGTCGCAAAGACATTCTGTAAGTATTATTCAGCTTAAGTCAAAAGACATTGCCAATAACTACGTTCGATTCTATATATAGTATACTTCAACTATATATTCTAACAATATGTAATTTCCAATTACAATAGAGGACAAGATATTTACCTCAATAAGCCCATAATTATCCAAGTATAAAGTCGATCCCGGCAATCGTTTAGCTCCAACTCCGAGCGCCCAACCCGCTCTAAACCACCCTTAGAAGTTCTAACCAACTTCTACACAATACTCCAACTGACTATGGAGATTTTTCCTAGGGTTTCGGTTTTGTGACTAAGGAAGTATAATAGTATTTCGGGCTTTTCAGATAGGTATAACCTTAGAATACAACAAGGTATATGGCTAAGGTAATTTGGGCATTATAACAATACTTTGAGGGTATTTCTATCAAGAGGGGTATTATACGAAAACAACTAGGTGGGGTGGTACCACGGCCACACCAAAAAGGGGAGGAGGCTCTGGCCACAAGGGCCTATCTAGGAGGGGATCTTGGACGAGAGTCAAACAAGAGGAGGGGGAGGATTTCTAAGACTTAGAACATTTTAGGATGAATAAGTCTTCCAAAGTGGTATTTATAGCCTAGCAAAGGCCAACCAATGGCCAAGATCTTGCCAAGTGCAAGGCAAGTGTAGGCCAAGATCTTGCCAAGTGCACCTTATCCATCTACCACAAAATATCCTACCAACCCTTGACCAACAATGGCCAATTCGTCCCACCTCTTTACCGCCTAACGTGCTCCATGGGAGGGTGACAAGTGTCGCCCTCTCGTTGGCCAAAAATGTTTCGTCTCTCGGAAAAATCCGCAAAAATTAAAAATGACATAGCCGGAAATTCCCCTACGAAAGCTGTGAAAACGTTTCGCCGAAAAACGACTCTAACCGGGTGTTATGCACAAATAAAATTCGGCCAAGCACTTTAAGGCACAAACTTTTCTACGTACGCCCTCGCACATACTCGTGAAATACGGTATAACATTCTCCTCTTAGAAACATTCGTCCCGAATGTTCCTTATAAGTCTCAAAACAAACGCGCGCCAATATAGTCTTCACTACTATTCTTACGAGAACAATCCTGCCACAGCTGCACCTGCGTAAATACTTACGTCAAAGTCCACGAGGAAACACCTCTAATCATCACCACAAAACACTCCTCACCGGGGTCTAAAATATACTTCTTCCACACTTTCCAAACAAAAGAAATGATCACATCTATGCTCGCCATACATGCTCGCTTCTCTCTTTACTCGTCGTAGATACCACTTTGTCACTTTGCCTGAGGCATTAACCTTCTCAGGCGACCCAACAAATGGTACCACTTTTGTCCCTTTGTCGCGAGCCTTGCTCCGACGACCCAACAAATGGTACCGGACTGCATGCGATCCCTGAGGATGTCGTATACTCGAACTCTTTCCACATTTCGACATCGTCGCTTCCAAAACTCGGGGCTACTATCTCTAACGTGGTCATCATTAAGTGGGAACACTCTGGATGGATCTCCGATACTTTTCCCGATCATAACAATACGAAAGACCGGACGTACAGCCTCCTAAGTCGGACGGCAAAAGCTAACATATAGGCAACCTGGCCTATTCTTCACATGAACTCGTGCGGCCCAAAGTAACTCGCTAAGTTCCTCTCAGTATTCCAAACTCGTCACACCCAACCCGGTGGTACCTTCAAGAAGACCGACCACAACTTGAACTCTAAGCGTCGTCGCCGATTATCCGCACAATTCCTCCGAGCTGCGGAACTTCTTCTAGACAAGCCGACTATCCACACCGCCGGAACAAGCTCAACCAACTAATCGAACCTTGCCAACATCGAACCAATCGACGGCAATTTACACTTCCGCCCCTACAAGGCTTCACAACGCGATATCCGAACACTGAAATGCTAGCTTAAACACTTCCTCCCTAGGAGACAACAATCCCCCCACGACTACCTCTGAAATCCACGCACTGGCCCGAGGGCGAATGCGATTCTGAGACTCACCTGAGTTCTTAACCCCGCTCGTAAACTTTAAGAAGGCGAAAAATAGCCACAACACGGGCTTCACTGTCTGACATAAGGTGAAGGTAGGCACCCCATGCAGCCTTTCAACCCTTCAGATAACTCAACACAGCCGAGTAAACGGTCCCGAACGAAGAACACGTTGGGCTGCCCCCATCGACCCGACCACCGGTCGAATGCATCCACGAACTCAGACTGTTAATCGAACACGGGCCTAACACCTCGTGACTACCACAAGGCGACCACCACAACCGACCCCACCACCAAACTCGCCGCGGGTTGACCGCAACGTGGCCTCAACCCGACCCGCAACGCGCATCATACTAGCTCCCGAACCGAACAATCTCACTAATCACGTTACGAAAACCTAGCGTCTTCTTAGCTCAACTACCCTCTTTCATTCCACACTACTAGGGACTGTCCCAACATAACTCACGTGTACTATGCACTCCGATAAGTGGTCAAACATAACACTACACCTTTTTCTCGAGATGGCCTCACCTCTAAGGTCTCTACGTATAAAGCTCTAAGGCTCACACTTTCTCTATCCCCAAAATCTTACTCGGTAAACAACCATGATTTCAAATCACAACTAACACACGCTATCGTAACATAGCACCTAAGGTATACTCACCTTATCACCTATACAAAACTCAGAGGGTTAAGGATAGATCTATGTCTCATCGCTTCACTCCCTTAGTCGTTCTAATCAAACTCGCCTGTAGGCGATAGCTAAGGAGATGACGAACTACCCACCGATCCCGAAGGCTAAGTCCTCCCGCAAGGACACTCTTTCGACAATGCACTCGACGGTCATAGGTACAACACGTACCAACTAAAAGACGACAGTCACTGGGATGACGCCTGCCACATTGTGAACACTGAGAAAAACTGAATCCGGAGGGCTGGAACCTACGTGTATCTGTGAACCGGAAGCTCTGGAGCTCTGACCAACTCCCGCATACGAACGCCCCGAAATTCGCGAGGACCTCGCTGACCGGTGGATGTGCATAATCTAATCACTGGTGAGGCGACTCGCCTCAAAAGTTACTAAAGGACCTTGCCGCTCGCCCTTCTCGTGTCCTTCGTTAACCTCGCCGATCTCTACATCGTCTCGCCTGCGCATATGCCCGTACACAGGCCATGCTCAAGCCTAACTGAAGAATTACTCTTGCACAACCCTCTTTTAGATAGTCCTCAAGACTTGCGGTACATCGGTATACTCTCTGGTAGCCAAATCTATAGCTAGTAATGGTCGCTTTGCAATCTAAATTCTCTGTTCTGGCCGTGAATGAAGGTTCATATATCATGGCCGCAGTAGGATCGCCACGCCGTGCCAAACTCTGGGGCTAGTGGCGTCGCAGAAATCCCCGAATGAAGCACTACCCTAGGTAAAGATTGGGCCTGTGCCCTCGCAACCCTCTGAACTCTACTCGCAACTCCCTCGGCTGCCTTGCCCTCCTGGGCCCGGGTTGCCCTACGCGGAGGCATAACGGTAAGGGAAAGAAATACGTTAGAGGGTCCAACTTACAACACAGCTCTAAGGCACGATCTCAGAGTGAGAAGAATAGAAATCAATCCTAAAATATCCTATAGCCTCACGATTATTGGTGGTGCACAACACACCGATAATCAAGACTTACCTGATACGGTCTCAGACACTTTCCGAGGATTAATCGCCTGATACCACTTTTGTCACGACCGAACGGGCGTGACCGTGCCTTACCGGGCACCCAAGTAGACATACATCGAGTAATCACGAACATAAAGACAATACATGAAACCAAAGTGTAATAAGACGGTGAAATAAGAAGACAAAGCTAACCAAAGCGGTTACCTTCAGATATATATAAATAGCAATTTTTTCAACATGAGCAGCTTTAATCCTTTTTACAAACCCCGCCACAACAAGATTACTGCACCTCTAAGAATGATACGACAACAATGGCGACGGGGCCCGCCAAACCCACGAATGTAAACACTTACGACGGCGGGACTATACCATCGATAAGCCTCCGGAGAAACGGAGCTTCCCAAACGCTGAAAATGTGACCCTGAGAGCTAGGATCAACGACTGGTGTACCTCAACCTGCGGCATGAACGCAGCCCCAAGCGAGGTCAAGATAAATGTGCCGAGTATGTGAAATCAAAACACATATCGTAAATGAAATCATAGCAGCTATATAAAGCGGGAGACATGTATGATAACCAACTACGATTTACAACAAAGCAGCCATGCTGTTGTGGACTCACGCCTCAAGTCATCACTCAAGTATAACAACGGGTCTCGTGCCCATAACATCAATCATGCCCATGGAATACCTTCCTCACTGCCGGCAGTCTATGATATAAAAGCACCAAGGAACACACATGAACACCATGTCCCACCTGTGTCATAATAAAACTGTACGGGGTAAGTACGAAGGCATAGCCGACTACTAAAAACCCACGCATAACAAGGTCATGAATCAGATCATAAGATCTGTCTGACCGTCCACATGATCAAAGCCGCCACTTGCCCGCAGATCAATGTACGCGTCTAACCACGAACTCCCGCAGACCGCGATAGGCCAATCTCATCGCCCGCATGAGGTATTCCCGCATCGAGGGTAGCTACTCCCGCATCGCCCCGACTTCGCGATCCGCACGCCACGTGGACCGTAACGACCCGTTCCGGGCCGCATCGTGCCTTACCGGGCACCCTAGTGATACATACATCGAGAAAATCAGCGAACACAAAACAAGAGTCATTTAACAAGAGATAAATGAATAACAAAGCAACCAAAACAGCTTGCCTTCAAGATATACATAAAACACGAGCAGCTTTAATCCTTTTACAACCACGCCCACAACAAGATTACTGCACTTAAGATATACATGACTATGACGGACAGGGCCCGCCATACCCCGAATGTACAAGAACCTACAACTCGTGGAACACCTACTAAAAGATAAGCCTCGAGAAACGGAGCTTCAAATCTGTTGAATCGTGATCCTAGCGAGGAACCACGGCCGATGTACCTCTACTGCGGATGAACGCAGCCTCGGCCCGAGGTCAAGACAACAGTACCAAGTATGTGAAATCGCATAACATCAGAAATGAAATCATACTAGTCTATATAAAGCAGAGACATGTATGATAACCAAACTACGATCACAACATAAAATGATCATCACTCCAATATAACTATGGTCTCACGCCCACAACATCAATCGTTCGCATTATGGCGCGTGCCGGAATATCAGACGGTGTAGACATGTCCATGATGCAACAATAATACCAATGTCCCATGGCCACATGCCCCGAATTCGCAGATCGTGTAGACATGTCCATGTGACCTCAACAACAAGACAAAGAATCCAAATGGAAGCATACCCGCAGCGCTACGATCGTGTCGGTATGTCGAAAGGGAAAAATAAGACAACATTCCAAATGGACGATACCCGTGCGCTACGATCGTGTCAAGATGTCAAAAGCGGAAATCACAAGGCGATAATCAAATGGAAACATACCCGCGCGCTACGATCGTGTCGATATATCCAAAGCGATTAACCACAAGACCTTAACCAAAATGGAAGCATACCCGCGCGCTACGATCGTGTCGGTATGTCCAAAGCGATTAACAACAATAATACTATCAGCGAACGCATTGCGGAATTTCTCCACATCGCCAAGACGCCCAAGTAAGTTCTCAACTACCAACCGACCTCTATCGAGACGCGGTAACACGTAAAACACAACGATTGTACAATAAAGGCTATCATCACAAGCATAGGCAAGTTTCACAACAACAAGCAAAGGCAATTTTCACACAACACAAAGTACTTTCATTTAATGCCAAAGTCCTGGTTTTAAAACCCAAAGTAAAAAATACGTTAAGTACTTTTAAAAGATATCCATTACTTTTATAAAAGTCACCCGATACACGTAGTATTAGAATGAACAACCCACCTTCCTTTTAAAAATCAATTAACAAGATTCTTTTAATAAGTTCCAGTTTGCCTAGTTTCAATTACTCAAGCTTCTCATTTTCAAATGGTTTCATAGTTCCCCAAACTTAATCACTTGATTACTATTTAGAACAATTTAGTAACATATGTAATATACGTGATTAGTTTATTCTTGTTTATAAAGATCTTTTTTGTGCAGCCATTATCTAGAAAATGTAATATCATTTTGTCTCATCTTAGCTTCTATGCAGATGGAGGTTTCTACGGTTTTAATACAACACATCATTATTCAATACATTTTCCTTTATTAACGCTGCAGGGTCTCTGTCGATACACATTACGATTCCCAAATCAAGAAACATTATCCCTTTAAAACCAAGTACTCATTACTCACGAATGAGGTTTCACACAAACATCCACATTAAAACAAATAAGTTAAGTCTCTTATCTTATAAGATCAAGTCTCTTAACTTCTAACATCAGTAAACCATTTTCACTTACATAAGGTCGTTATAACTAACTTCCCATAAAGCTATTATAACACCCTATGTTGTAAACCAACCCAATCACGTAGCACATGACGTCTACCGTACTACATAGTTCACAACAATCATGCTAGAAAAGATAGGAAGAGGTTCACATACCTCGCGACGATTTATCGACAATAAGCAAAATGCTCCAAGTACTACAACCTTGCTAGCCCTTTCCACTCTCGAGTAGAATACGCTACTCTTAGTACTTTCACCTATAAAGGTCAAAACGTCTATTAACCCCAAAACACAAGTTTCTATCTTTCTATAGAAAATTCGCAAAGACTCTCCCCGCAACAGCGTAAATCTCCTCCTCTATCTAGGCCGGCTACCAAGCCAACGTGGGGGTTTACACGCCTAACCTGGACGTGTACAATTCTACACAAGTCTCTTGCAATACACCTATGTAAATCTGATTGATTCGATTCTTTATTCTTCAGCTTAAGTCAAAAGACATTGCGAATACTAAGTAGTTCCATATATAGTATACTTCAACTATATATTCTAACAAACATGTAATTTCCAATTACAATAGAGGGACAAGATAATTACCTCGATAAGCCCAAAATTATCCAAGTTATAATGTCGATCCTGAGCAAGGTTTAGCTCCACTCCGTGCGCTCCAAACCACTCCAAACAACCCTTAGAAGTTCTAACCAACTTCTACTCAAATACTTCAACCAACTATGAAGATTTCCTTAGGGTTTCGGTTTGAGACTAAAAGGACAAAAGGTAGTATTTCCGGACTCTACGTAAAGAGGTATCTTTGGAATACTACAAGGTACAAGGCTAAGGTATTTTGGGCATTATAACAATACTAGGGGAGTATTTCTATACCACAACAAGGGGTATTATACGAAACAACTAGGCTAGTGGGTACCCTACTGGCTAGCACCACAAGGGGGGGGAACCCTTCTCGGCCAAAGGCCACAAGGAGGAGGGAGGGGGAGAGGCTTAGGACGAGAGCTACTAGAGGGAGGGGAGGGATTTCAAGACTTAGACAAAGTGAGGAGTGAATGAATAAGTCTTCACAAGGGAGGGGTATTTATAGCAAAACCAAAGGCCAACCAATGGCCAAGATTAAGCCATGTGCAAGGCAAGTGTAAGGCCAAGATCAAGCCAAGTGCACCCTAGCCCCTACTCCTTAAAACCCTCACAAATATCTACACAAATATCTAGCACCACAAGCCCCCTCAATTCGGCCAAGTGCCGCCCCACTTGTCTCCATTGTGAGGGTGACACATGTCACCCTCCCGTTGGTCCAAAATGTTTCGTCTCTCGGAAAAATCCGCAAAAATACAAAACGACATAGCCGGAATTTTCCCTTCGCAAGTTACGCAAAACGTTTCGTCAAAAAACGACTCTAACCGGGTGTTGTGCACAAATGTCATTTCGGCCAAGCCACCTAGGCGGGGGTGACACGTGTCACCCTCCTATTGGCCCAAAATAAAACATCTTCCGAAAAAAATCCACAATGGCCAAAATCTCGAAAACAAAGTGGGCCCCACAAAACCGTAAATTTCTCCCGTGGGCCCCACGTGACCATTTCCGAAAATAAAATTCCATAATTCTCTAATATTCCAGGAAGTCCGAATACCAAATCTGGGAATCCAATTCCCATTAACGAACCTTTTTCCTTCACAAAACCGAAACTTTTCCGTGGAAAAATCACCTCTTTCTTCCTTTCCAATCTTTCGCCAGTATTCTCGCACGCACGTCCTCGCATACATACTGGAAATACGGGTATAACGGACCGCATGCCCATAAAGGACGACACTAACCCGAACTCTCGTAGCTCGCATAGGCCCGGACTGCGTGAGGTATTCTCGAATCATAGGTCCATCGACGCTGAGTCTACCCCGCGTCGGAGGCGCTTAACCCGTAATCATCTCAAGAGATGAATGCCACAATACTATCATAACGATGATAGTTAATAAGCACAATCAAGGGAAACCCTTCACACAAACATCACAAGATACTAACACACGTAGCATCCCAACACGTTTACTTATCAACGCAATCAAGAAAGTATTACTGTGCTATCACAAACCAATACAATCAAGTTGTTCACACAAGGTACCTTCTACTATATGATTAACAAAATCGGTTTTTATCCCCAAAGTACTTCATACATTAACTCTTTAAAAGATCGTTACTTTCACAATGTCACACAATACGTAGTATAAAAATAGAGTGACTATCCTTTTAAAGTAAATCAATTACTTCTCTTTGTAAAATCAAGTAGCAACATTCTTTTCCAATGATCAAGTTTGCCTAATTTCCAATGTTCAAGTTTCTCATTTTAGAAAGGTTTCGTAGTTCATAGTCTTATTCATTTGAGAATATAATTCTCCTTAAAACTATCTGAGAAACATAAGTCTTATATGTGAGTAGGATATTCTTGTTTATAACAATCTTATTACAATGACCATGATCTAGGAAATATCATTTTGTCTCATCTTAGCTTCTATGCAGATGGAAGTTTCTACTGGTTTTAATAATACTTAATTAGTCAAAACATTTCCTTTTATTAACGCTGCAGTGGTTTGTCGATACACATTCGATTTCGAAATCAAGAAACATTCTTAAGCCGTTATACCTAACTTCCCATAAAGCTAGTATAACTCTTAAGTTTTTCAAAAACCAAGTATTACTTCTTCTTTCAGAATGATTCAAAAATCCTTTGAAATACTTCAAGTTCTTTATTAACACATAACAAGCCAGTTATAGTTCAAATCAGTACCTTTTAAAAACCACATGTATTTTCTTACCAACATAAAGCTGTTATAACCAACTTCCCATAAAGTCGTTATAACACTTTATGTTTTAAACCAATCACATACATTTAGCACATGTACGTCTACCGTACTACATAGTTCACACATATCATGCTAGAAGAGATAGGAAGAGGTTCACATACCTCGCGACGATTATCGACTAATAGCAAAACGCTCCAAGTACCTCAAACCGCCGGCTACTCCCTAAGCCAAGTAGATCGCGCCACGCATAGTACTTCCACCTATAAGGCCACAAGGCGCTTATTAACATAAGGTCTCTTCATAGAACATTCTACGTAAAATTCGCAAAGACTCTCCGCAACAACGTAAATCTCCTCCTCTATCGAGGCCGGCTACCAAGCCAACCAGGGGGGGGTTATACATCTAACCCTAACGGGTACAATTCTACTCCACGGTACTACTTCACAAGTCTACTGTAATACAGCCCTAAGTAATTACAGTTCAGTAATCTTCTTTAAATACAGGCTTAAGTCGCAAGACATTGCCGTAAGTATTATTCAGGCTTAAGTCAAAAGACATTGCCAATAACTACGTTCAGTTCTATATATAGTATACTTCAACTATATATTCTAACAATATGTAATTTCCAATTACAATAGAGGGACAAGATATTTACCTCAATAAGCCCATAATTATCCAAGTATAAAGTCGATCCTGGGCAATCGTTTAGCTCCAACTCCGAGCGCTCCAACCCGCTCTAAACCACCCTTAGAAGTTCTAACCAACTTCTACACAATACTCCAACGGACTATGGAGATTTTTCCTAGGGTTTCGGTTTTTGTGACGGAAGGGAAGTATAATAGTATTTCTGGGCTTTTCGTATAGGTATAACCTTAGAATACAACAAGGTATATGGCTAAGGTAATTTGGGCATTATAACAATACTTTTGAGGGTATTTCTATCAAGAGGGGGGGTATTATACGAAAACAACTAGGCTAGGGGGTACCATGCCACACCAAAAAGGGGGAGGGGAGGCTCTGCCACAAGGGCCTATCTAGGAGGGGGCTCTTGACGAGAGTCAAACAAGAGGGAGGGAGGATTTCTAAGACTTAGAACATTTTAGGATGAATAAGTCTTCCAAGGGGTGGGGTATTTATAGGCCTAGCAAAGGCCAACCAATGGCCAAGATCTTGCCAAGTGCAAGGCAAGTGTAGGGCCAAGATCTTGCCAAGTGCACCTTATCCATCTACCACAAAATATCCTACCAACCCCTTGACCAACAATGGCCAATTCGTCCACCTCTTTTCTGTGACGTGCTCCAATGGGAGGTGACAAGTGTCGCCTCGTTGGCCAAAAATGTTTCGTCTCTGGAAAAATCCGCAAAAATTAAAATGACATAGCGGAAATTCCCTACGAAAGTGTGAAAGCGTTTCACTAAAAACGACTCTAACCGGGTGTTATGCACAAATAAAATTCGGCCAAGCACTTTAAGGCACAAACTTTTCTACGTACGTCCCCGCGTACATACTCAGGAAATACGGGGTATAACAAGTGGACGGCAACATGGGCTCTTGTTGGACGATTTCTAGTCAAGGGGTTGGTAGGATATTTTGTGATATTTTGGTGGTAGATGGATAAGGTACACTTGCCCAAATCCTCACCCTACACTTGCCCCCCACTTGTCTTGATCTTGGCCATTGGTTGGCCTATAAATACCCCTCTAATGCAAGACATTTCTTCATCCACAGTTGTGAAAATCCAAGGCAAAAATCCCTCTCCCTCCCTCTTAAACCTCTCGTCCAAATCACCCCTCCCCCTTGAGAGGCCCTTGGCCGAGAAGTACCCCCCCTACCTTGAAGCTCTCGTAAAATACCCCCCCCCCCCTTGGTAGAAAAATACTCTCCATGTATTGTCACTATTCCAAAATACCTTGGCCCAAATACCTTGTAGTATTCCAAGGTTACACCTATACTAAAAGCCCAGAAATACTATTATACTTCCCTTCAGTCACAAAAACGAAACCCTAAGGAAAATCTTCATAGTCGGTTGAAGTGTTAAGTAGAAGTTGTGTAGAACTTCTAAGGGTTTCTTGGAACGAATTGGAGCGTACAGAATAGGAGCTAAATGTTGCTCAGGATCGACATATAAACTTGGATAATTTTGGGCTTATCGAGGTAAATACTCTTGACCTTCTATTGTAATTGGAAATTACATCCTGTAGTAGTATAGAAATGTATATAAGATACATAGAAGAGAATTGAACTGTAATAGAAGGATATTACAGAAGAAAATTGAACTGAAATCACATCAGAAGAATATTAAAGAAGAAGATTGAACTGTACTTACATAGGACTGTATTCTGATGAACTTGTAGTTTGGCGGGTAGGGAAGTGCTGCCCAATTTCCGTAGAATTATTCTACAGTGTAGTCTAGACATTGATATACTTGTATGACCATTATAGGTTGAAGTACTGTGAGTAGCGTATTCCACTCGGGGGGTGGAAAAGGCTAGCAGGATTACAGTACTTTGGAGTTATTTGCTAATAGTCGATAATCGTCGCGAGGTATGTGATTCTTCCTATCCTCTTGAGTATGATATTTTAAAAGAATATATATATATATATAGTACGGTAGACGTACGTGTGTTAACTGAACGTGGTTTTACTTCGATGTCTTTTGACTTGAGTTTTAAATAATAAGAATCTTGAAGTATTTCAAAAGAATTAAGAATCGCTTTTGAAAGAAGAGTAATACTTTTTGAAAGAGTTATACTAGCTTTATGGGAAGTTAGGTATAACAACTTAAGAGAGATAAAAAGAATGGGTTATTGACTTTAGAAGTTAAGAGACTTGATCTTAAAAGATAAGCGACTTGACTTAATTGAATTGATATGAATTTTGTTAAAAAGTGTGAAACCTCATTCGTGAGTAATGAGTACTTGGTTTTTAAAGAATAATGTTTCTTGATTTGAAATGAGAATAAGTATCGAACGAACCACTGCAGCGTTAATAAAGGAAAATGTATTGACAAGTAAGTAATTATATTAAAACCAGTAGAAACCTCCATCTGCATAGAAGCTAAGATAAGACAAAATTGTATTACATTTCCTAGATCATGGCTGCTTTAATAAGATTGTTATGAACAAGAATAACCTACTCACACCTAAGGAATATGTTTCTCATATTGTTTTAAAAGAGAATTATCTTATTAAGTGATTAAGACTATGAACTACGAAACCTTTCGAAAATGAGAAACTTGAGTATTTGAAATTAGGCAAACTTGAACTTTTGGAAAAGAATGTTGTTACTTCACTTTAAGAAGGAAAATGTTTTGGTTACAGAAGAAGGGCATAATATTGCCTTAATTGATTTTAAAAAGGAAAACATGGTATTATCTTAATCTGTCTTAAAAGAGCGTTTAAATGTTATGGTCAATTCGATACCGCGTTCATGGGATGAACCGGGAATGTATTTCACACGATACCGCGTTCATGGGATGAACCGGGAATGTATTTCACACGACACCGCGTTCATGGGATGAACCGGGAATGTATTCCATACGATTTCTATCGAGTCCCATGAGATGGGCGAGTCATGCACGATTCCTATCGAGTCCCATGAGATGGGCCGAGACATGTACGATTCCTATCGAGTCCCATGAGATGGGCCGAGACATGTACGATTCCTATCGAGTCCCATGAGATGGGCCGAGACATGTACGATTCCTATCGAGTCCCATGAGATGGGCCGAGATATGTAAGATTCCTATCGAGTCCCATGAGATGGGCCGAGACATGTGCGATTTCTATCGAGTCCCATGAGATGGGCCGAGACATGTGCGATTTCTATCGAGTCCCATGAGATGGGCCGAGACATGTGCGATTTCTATCGAGTCCCATGAGATGGGCCGAGACATGTGCGATTTCTATCCAGTCCCATGAGATGGGCCGAGACATGTATTCCACACGATTCCACCTCGAGTCCCATGGGATGGGCCGAGACATGTTATACGTATCACACGATTTATACCTAGATCGCAGCGGTGAGGAAGGAGTTCCACGGGCATGAGGGATGACTTTGAGGGCGTGAGTCCCTGACTTGACATGACTGCTTTTATGTTATGAACTGTTGTTTTGTTATCATACATGTCTCCTGTTTTATAGACTGTTATGATTTCGTATTTTTCAGTTTCACATACTTGGTACCTGTTGTACTGACCTCCTTCGGGGGGCTGCGTTCATGCCGCAGGTAGAGGTACATCGGTTGTTGATCCTCGCTCATAGGATCACAGTTCAGCATATTGGGAAGCTCCGTTTCTCCGTAGGCTTATCTTTTGGTATGTTCCCTGAGTTGTAGGTTCTTGTACATTCATGGGTATGGCGGGGCCCTGTCCCGTCATAGTTGTTGTTACATTCTTAGAGGTCTGTAGTACTGTTGTGGGCAGGGTCTTAAAGGATGTAACTGTTCAAAAATTCCTGTATATATATGCAAGAAGGCAACCGTTTTGGTTGGCCTGTTTTATTATCTTATCTCTTGTTTCATATCTGTATGTTTTATATTCCGCTGATTTCTCTGATATATGACTACTTGGGTGCCCAGGTAAGGCACCAGTCACGGGCCCCGGAACGGGTCGTGACAGGTATAGGATATAAATACCACAAACCTTGGGTAACTCTAACCACCGTCTCTGTCGCAAATTCAACTGCCTCTGTCTGAAGATATACCAGAGGCTCTTGTGGTTTGCACAAATATCCACATGAAGTCTATATATACGTCATGCCCCCAAATATTCAAGGCATGATTTAACTGCCGCCATCTCTAAATCGTGAGTGGCGTAATTTCCTTTCCTGCTTCCCTAACTACCGGGAAAACATAGGCTCTATCCTTATCGGGTTGAATCAGCACACAACCCAGCCCAACACCCAACGTGTTATCATAATAACCTAACCCTCTAGTCTCTCAGGAGAGGTTAGAACTGTAGTCGTGGTCAACTTATCTTCCAATAACTGGAAGTCTTTCTCATAACTGCGAAATATTCTGGTATCCTTAATCTCAATCATGGTTCCTGTTTCCCTTTCTCTGTTGCAACCAAACTTGGTCACTAACTTAGATTTGATTCCTTTGCTTCCCCCATGGCTAAGACTTCCTGTCAATCACTATTTAGGGGGGGGGGGGGCATTTCCTTGATCTCGTCAAGTATTAACCCGCTTATTCTCTCCCAGCTCGTAGAGCTTATAGCCAGGTGTTCAACCTCAACTCATGGTATCACATAATCCAATGACTTGTCAAGATTTCTTATCGTTCGAGTGTCTACTCGTCTTTCCTTTAAAAGTTATTTCAAGTTGTCCTGGGGTCCCTCACCCCTCCGTATTTCCTTACTATATTTCTCGTCAGTACAGACGCTACCACCTTTTCTCGAGGTGTTCTTACTGCTCATTATTTACTAATGGTCTTTACACTGGTCTGGGGTAATCATATCTCGTGCAACTTACATAACCACAGTTGTATTCTCTTATACCATTCTGGTCATAACATTACCTTATGCTTATTATTAGCAAAAGTATTTCTATCTTGATTCATAATCGTACAGTTTCATACATGCGTACAACCTGCATTTATATCTTTACGATACTTTCTCGACCAATTCGTACGTCGTTCTTAATTACCCCAACACAACACTTTTCCCCGGTTATCTACAACTGTAACCTATGGCATGACGATACGGAAGACCTTACCAGTCTCATATCCTTCATCTAACAACATGGGTACACGCAACCCCATAATACGTAAAACTGTCCTTTTACGTGGGGGAGAGAACTTATCTCCCTTTCTTAAACCTTACTTGGAGTCACAACCCTAATCACAGGGTCCTCTCGCGGTCCTGTAAATATCTAATCATCACGCACCGCCTTAAAGTCGTGTAGATTTTTAAAACCTACCAAAGATGTCTTCTGTTTTCCACAGGCAACACTCGTACTTATCTTAATCTTGCTTGCGCGCTATCCTGAACTTATTCGGGAGGTCGTGGCCCTGACCGCCACACCAAACCAACTCCAAGGGCACTTAACATAAAATTCATTCAAATTCCAGTATTAATTACCTTCTGCATTAATTTATCCCAAATGAACAAGTCACACAGACTTATTAAAATCAACAATGTCAAAGAAGGAAGGATAATTCACTGGTTACCACCACTTCTCTTCCTTTCCACCCGATAACCGGCTTACCGGGGAACTGGTACCGAATCAATCTCTCTCTGTAGTCCACGTTGGCATAACAAGAGGCCAACTAGACCATACTCATAATGACCTCAATGTCTGTCATAACAGCCCTGCTAGGTCTGCTATAGTCCAACGACTGTATCGTTACCGGTAATTATTATCTACCCGCTCAGCTACCACCCAACACTCACGGGTGTAGTCACCTCGAAAGGTCCTCATGGATTCAGGCTCCATTTCTTTACACTTGGTTTCTCTCTTTCTTACTGGTGCATTTCTTCCCGTACTTCCAAACTTATTCTAGCGTACGTACATAGCCTTCATACTGATTCGGGCCTCCAATCTTTGGAGTTACTATTCTAAACAACATAAGGCCATTTCCGGCTCTCACAACCTGGTTTCGGTGGAATGCGTCCACGAACCCGTAAAATGATTAACTAGACTTGGGCCTTGCACCCTCGTGACCCTGTCACGTAGCGGGACTACTAACAACTGATCCCATTCCATTACAGGCTATGGGGCGACCCTTAATAGGTCCTCAACCCGACTCGGCGTCGTACTTAACTCTTACCCTTGGTCTGACTTAACTTTTTTACTACCCGAGAAGGCCTTATATATCTAAGGTCTCGGTGGTTATCAACATTCCTAGACTCACAATTTCCGTGCTCCAAGCCTAACTTATCACCTCTGCAAACGTACAAAACTTCTCAATATACTATAATCGTGTTGTCTTGTCCACAACAACCATACTTACTCCATACGGACCTCACCCGTACCATTCTCTTAATCATACCATGTAGCTTAATCTATTAACATAGTCTTCCATTAAGTCCCTTAATTAAACTTCTTAAGGGTCCATTTCCTTCTCAGACAGCTCATCATCTCCTAATTATCTTAAATTAGCACGTAAAACCTTGCTGAGAGTCCATTAACTGTTCATACCTTCCCGGTATTTATTTAGTCCTTACCAATTCCTGGTAATCCATAGTCATTCTAGGCAACACATATGTGACCCTCATACATAAATCCGTATAGCTGTATGTCATAATACCAACTATACTACAAATATTACCAACCTGGATACGCAATCCACATAATCTTTCCTGGGTCATCACGCTTTCTCAGAATGTAAACAACATAACTTGTTAGGGAGAGACGGCCCTAACCATACAGCTCTATCGCACGATCTCAGAGTGAGAAGAATGGAAACCAATCATAAATGCCCTGCAGCCTCCTGATTATAGATGTGGTGCACAACACACCGATAATCAAGACTCTACTAGACACGGTCTGTAGACACTTTTCGAGGACTAACTGCTCTGATACCACTTTTGTCACGACCCAACCTCAAGCTCGCGATCGGTGCCCTACACAGGCACCCTTTCGTATACATCAGAGAATAGCAGCGGAACATACACAACTCTTAAAATAAAAATCATACTTAGACAATAGACATCAACCGGCTAGCCGATAAGGCCGCCTTTCGTAACATATACATAATACAAAATTAGAATAGTACATTTTTTTTTTCTTTACAACCCAATCCACAATGTGACTACAGACCTCTAAGAAAAACAACTGTGACGGGACAGGGCCCCGCCATACCCCTGAATATACAACAACCGACCATACCAGGGATAAGCCTCCGAAGTAAAGGAGATTCCCAACAGCTGAACAATGATCTTAAGAGTGAGGATCAAGAACTCAGTATACTCTACTGCGCATGAACGCGGCCCAAGGAGGTCAGTACAACATGTACCAAATATGTGAAACTGAAAGTACTGTAGTGAAATCATAAGTCTAAAATAAAACTGGAGACATGTATGATAACTCATATAACAATACACTGTGCCTTACTAACAATGAGATTAAACAAGAGTATACTTTACTGCATAAAAATAGGAGGATCATGATCAAAGCAGGACCACCCGCCCGCAGTATCATTAAGCAATCCTACTCCTGGGACTATTTCACCCGCAAGGGTCGTGTGGACCCGCATGAGGTATTCCTCGCATAGGCTGTATCCGCCCGCATAGGTCGTGTACACGCGCATGAGGTATTCCTCGCATAGGACTGATCCGCCCCGCATGGGACTATTTCATCTGCATAAGCCCTTTCGGACCCGCATGAGGTATTCCTCGCATCATGGGTAGCAAATCCACGGAATATGCAAATGCCACAAACCCGGGGAATGACCCCGTAATGCACAATATATCACTAGAACAACCGGCTATCATACATAACATAAGCACTACCGGCTTATCATACATAATATAAGCACTACCGGCTTATCGTACATTTCATAAGCAAGTTAAGAAATCCCCCTAACTTCTTATTAGTCTTATTCATATACACTCTCATTTTAGTTTACTTAAGGCACTAACATGTCATTATAAAATCCGGGAATTTAACCCAAAGTACTACGTACTTCTATTCTTTTAAAATGACTCTTTTTCATATAAAACTTCCAAGATACTAACAACCGTAGTATCAAGTCATAACTACTTTTCAAGACAAGTCACAATACCTTTTAGAAATACAATTATAGGCTTCTAAATCAAGTGACTTCTTCCTTTTAAAACTGTAAGCAATTGATGCCTTTAAATCAATTTGCCTTTCATTATTCCAAGTCATTTATTATACATAAATTACTTAGAGTAAATCACTCTTTTTAACCTTCCATAAAGCTATTACAACCAACTTCCCATAAAGCCGTTATACTAGCTTTATACCTTAGAAACTTACATTCTTCTTTATAACCAAGAGACTTAAACTTTCCAACAAAACAAGTATCAAAAATACTTTCAACATACTTAAAGTCTCTTAACTTTTGAAAACCAAGATATCCTTAATATTTAAACAAGTGAGTTAATTTCCTAACTCAACCAATTTGGACATTCTTAAAATAAGCCAAGGATATCAAATGGACTAGATTGTCAAAATCTTGTACGTCTACCGTACTATACATTTACAACTTATTCATGCTCAAGAGATAAGAAAGTACCACATAACTCTTCGGTTTAATCCACTTGCTAAGTCCAATACGTCGTACGTAGTATGTCAACCTATAATGACCATAATACGTCTATTAATTTCTAGCTTCAAACGTAGAATATTCCAAGTGCAAAGTCACTAAATTCTACGGAAAATCGGACAACACTTCCTTTGTTTCTACATACTTTGCCACCTTTTTCAAGGCCGAATTCAATAACCAAACACGCCACATTTAAGGCTCAACAAAGTAGTTAACAATAGGGGATTACACGCTTAATCAAGACGTGTAAAATTCCTCCCCACAATAAATATCAAACTAGCCCAACATATAATGTCCATTCGGCAAAATAGGGGCAACAATACAAATTCGTTTCCAATCCCTTTTCAATCCAAGTGGTTTAATATAACATGTTATCTAGCCGCAATTGATAATAACTACTACAATCCTCAAGTAGGTAAACATGCGACGATTCTAATTAACGACCAAATTGTAATTCAATTTCAAATGACTCAACATGTCATTTTCGAATTTGATCTTCTAAACTTCCATAACACTTATCAATCTTCATAACACATATCACATGATCATTTCTAACTTATCATAACATGGAATCTTCAATTACAAAAGTAAGACGAGGATTATTACCTCAATTAGCCCAAATATGATTCAAGATTACAAGTCGATCCTTAGCAACTTTAGCTCCTCCTTTCAACATTCCAATCCACTCCAAGCAACCTTTAGAAGCCTATGAAGAACTCATCTTCAAGTTCCAACTTCAAAGTTGAAGAACTCCTTAGGTTTTCGCCTTGCGACTAATACAAAAACAATCTTTTTCTGGGATCTTTCTATTGAGATACCCTTAGAATACCCTTAGGAACCTTGGGTTAGAATATTGGGAATTATGGACACAAGTTGCAAAAAAATTTCTTGTGTGGAACCCCTCAAAGCCGAGAGCACTAAGTGCTTCTTCAAAAAAAATTCCAATTTTTTCTAAGTGTTGAGAATGACAAAGTCTTGCACTACTAGTGTACATATATAACATAATGGAGGGTCTAGATTAGTACATATGGATGGCTTGGATGAGTTTCACATGGATCTTGCCCAAGTGGCCCTTGGACTTTAGTCAACAATGTCAAGCTTAAGTCATTGCAAGACTTGGTCATCTCTCTAATGGTCAAATGACCATCTTATCCATGCCATTTTTGTCCAAGACCACTAAGGGGGGGGTGACACATGTCGCCCTCCCGTTCGTCGCAATATTTCGTTTTCCGACAATTCCATAATTCCGATAAATTTTTACTCGTCTCAAATCTTAATATTTTCGAGTTCTTACGTACGTTCTTATAAACATATCCTGGAATTCCGGGGTGTAACACTTACGTACGTTCTTATAAACATATCCTGGAATTCCGGGGTGTAACGATTTCATACATAGAATCATGCCAAAAGGAGGAAGAGGTTCACATACCTCGCGACGATTATCGATAAGTAGCAAAATGCTCCAAAGTACTTCAATCTTGATAGTTATTCCATCCTTTAAGTAGAATACGCTATACGTAGTACTTCAACCTATAATGGTCATAATACGTCTATTAACCTCTAGCTTCAAACGTAGAATATTCTAAGTGTAAAGTCACCAAATTCTATGGAAAATCGGACAACACTTCCTTTGTTTCTACATACTTTTCCACCTTTTTCAAGGCCCGAAAATCTATAACCAAACGCCACATTTAAGGCCCAACAACTCAGCAATACAAAGGGGATTACACGCCTAATAGGACGTGTAAAATTGTGCCCCACAATCAATATAAAATTGTCCAATAAATCCAAGCCCTATTCGGCTACAATGTCACAACAATTATCAATTTCCTTTCAATTACTTTTTCAATCCAAGTTGTTATTCCAACATGTTATATACATAATAACAATTACAACAACTATAAATCCTTTCTTCCTTAACATGCGACGATTGTAACTACAGTCCAAATTAATTACAACATTAATGGCTAACTTGTCCATTTTCGGTTTTAACACGTCGACATGATCCAAATCTTTTCAAACTTCAATATATATACCACATGCTCATTTCTTAACTACTATAACATGTAATCTTCAATTACATTAAGAAGATGAAGATTTTACCTCAATAAGCCCTAAAAATGTCCAAGCGTAAAAGTCGACCCTTAGCAACTTTTAGCTCCTCTTCTTATGTTCCAATCCGCTCCAAGCACTCCTTAAAAGCTCATGAAGAACTCCTCTTCAAGTTCCATCTTCAAAGTTGAAGAACACCCTAGGGTTTCGCCTTGCGACTAACGTGAAAATGTCGTTTTTCCTCTATTGAGATAACCTTGTAATACCCTTAGGAACCTTGGGTTAAAGTCTTTTGAATTATGAACCACAATTGCAAAATTTTCTTGTTCTTCATTTGTTACACCCCGGAATTTCAGGATATGTTTATAAGAACGAACGTAAGAACTCAAAAATGTTAAGATTTGAGACGAGTAAAAATTTATCGGAATTATCGAAATGTCGGAAAACGAAATATTGCGACGAACGGGAGGGCGACACATGTCACCCCCCCCTTAGTGATCTTGGTCGAAATTGTCATGGTTAAAATGGTCATTTGACCATAATTTAAATGACCAAGTCTTGCTAAGACAAGGGCTTGACATTGTTGACTTGTCAAAGTGCCACTTGGACTTGATCCATGTGAAACTCATCTAAGCCCCACATGTGTGCTAATCTTAACCTTCCATTATGTTATATATGTACACTAGTAGTGCAAGACTTTGTCATTCTCAGCACTTAGAGAAATTTGAAAAAAAACTTGAAGAACTCTTAAGAGGGCTCACGGCAATGGAGATTTTCCAAGAGGAAAAATTTCAATTGTTGTCCAATAATCTCCCCACTTTAAACCAAGGTTCCTAAGGGTATTGTAAGTGTATCTCAATAGAAAGATCCCGGAAAAATGGTGTTTTCGTATTATTAGTCATAGCGAAAACCTAAGGAGTTCTTCAACTTTGGAGTTGGAACTTGAAGAGGAGTTCTTCATAAGCTTCTAAGGGTTGCTTGGAGTGGATTGGAACGTCGAAAGGAGGAGCTAAAGTTGCTAAGGACCGACTTGTAATCTTGGATCATATTTGGGCTAAATGAGGTATAATCTTCGTCTTACTTTTGTAATTGAAGATTCCATGTTATTATAAGTTAGAAATGATCATGTGATATGTGTTATGACGATTGATAAGTGTTATGGAAATTTGGAAGTTCAAATCCGAAAATGACATGTTTAGCCATTTGAAATTGAAATACAATTTGGTCGATAATTAGAATCGTCGCATGTTTACCTACTTGAGGATTGTAGTAGTTATTATCAATTGTGGCTAGATAACATGTTATATTAAACCACTTGGATTGAAAAGGGATTGGAAATGAATTTGTATTGTTGTCCTTATTTTGCCGAATGGACATTATATGTTGGACTAGTTTGATATTTATTGTGGGGCGGAATTTTACATGTCTTGATTAAGCGTGTAATCCCCTATTGTTACTACTTTGTTGAGCCTTAAATGTGGCATGTTTGGTTATTGAATTCGGCCTTGAAAAAGGTGGCAAAGTATGTAGAAACAAAGGAAGTGCTGTCCGATTTTCCGTAGAATTTAGTCACTTTGCACTTGGAATATTCTACGTTTGAAGTAAGAAGTTAATAGACGTACTATGGTCATTATAGGTTGACATACTACGTACGGCGAATTGGACTTAGCAAGTGGATTAAACCGAAGAGGTATGTGGAACTTTCTTATCTCTTGAGCATGAATAAGTTGTAAATGTATAGTACGGTAGACGTACAAGATTTTGACAATCTAGGTCCATTTGATGTCCTTGGCCTATTTTAAGAATGTCCAAGTTGATTGAGTTAGGATATTAACTCACTTGTTTAAATATTAAGGATATCTTGGTTTTCAAAAGTTAAGAGACTTTAAGTATGTTGAAAGTATTATTGATACTTGTTTTGTTGGAAAGTTTAAGTCTCTTGGTTATAAAGAAGTATGTAAGTTGCTAATGTATAAAGCTAGTATAACAGCTTTATGGGAAGTTGGTTATAATAGCTTTATGGAAAGTTAAAAAGAGTGGGTTACTCTAAGTAATTTAAGTATGTTAAATGACTTGAAATAACGAAAGGCAAATTGATTTAAAGGCATCAATTGCTTAAGGTTTTAAAAGAAAGAAGTCACTTGATTTAGAAGCCCGAAAATGTATTTTTCTAAAAAGGTATTGTGACTTGTCTTGAAAAGTAATTTTGACTTGATACTACGGTTAATAGTATCTTGGAAGTTTTATACGAAAAAGAGTCATTTTGTTTAAAGAGTGGAAGTATGTAGTACTTGGGTTAAATTCCCGGATTTTTATAAGAGATATGCTAGTGCCTTAAGTAAACTAAAATGAGAGTGTATATGAATAAGGCTAATAAGAAGTTAGGGGGATTTCTTAACTTGCTTATTTATTGTATGATAAGCCGGTAGTGCTTATGTTATGTATGATAAGCCGGTAGGGCTTATGTTATGTATGATGGCCGGTTGAGATAGGGTAAGAGTATAAATGAGGGGTAAACCCCCAAGACGTTATACCACCTTCTCCAGGGTAAGAGTATAAATGAGGGGTAAACCCCCAAGATCGTTATACCACACCGGGGTAAGAGTATAAATGAGGGGTAAATCCCCAAGATCGTTATACCACCTGTTCCGTGAATTTGCTACCCACGATGCGAGGAATAACTCATGCGAGTCCTTATGGGCTTATGCGGGTGAAAGAGTCCCATGCGGTAGTCTGACCTATCACGAGGAATACCTCATGCGGGTCCACACGACCTATGCAGGTAAAATAGTCCCAGGAGTAGGATTGCTTAATGATACTGCGGGCGGGTGGTCCTGCTTTGATCGCGAGCTTCCTATTTTTATGTTGTAAGTATACTTTTGATTACTCGTTGTTAGTAAGGCATTGTGTCTGTTAATTGAGTTATCATAAGCTGTCTCGATTTTATTATAGACTTATGATTTCATTCTGATACTTTGATTTCATATATTTGCTACATGTTATCTTGACCTCGCCCGGGCTACGTTAAATGTTGCGGTAAATCTGAGTTGCTAATCCTCGCTCTTGGGATCACATTGTTCATTGTTGAGAAGCTCGCTTTATTCGGAGGCTTATCCACTGGTATTGTCGGTTGTTGTACATTCAGGGTATGGCGGGGCCTGTCCATTAGAGTTGTTATTCTTAGAAGTGCAGTAGTCACATTGTGGTTTGGGTTGTAAAGAAAAAAAAATGTACTGTTTTATTTGTATAGTTTACGGAAGGTGGCCTTATCGGCTAGCCTGTTGTTATTTTATGTTTAAGCATTTTATCAGTTGTGTATATTCCGCTGCTATTCTCTGATGTATACCGAAAGGGGTGCCCAGGTAGGGCACGATCGCGAGCTTGGGTGGTCGTGACAAAAGTGGTATCAGAGCAGTTAGTCCTCGGAAAGTGTCTACAGACCGTGTCTAGTAGAGTCTTGGTTATCGGTGTGTTGTGCACCACATCTATAACCAGGAGGCTGCAGGACATTTAGAATTGGTTTTCATTCTTCTCACTCTAAGATCGTGCGATAGAGCTGTGTGGTTAGGGTCGTCTCTCCCTAACAAGTTATGTTGTTTGCAGCTACGAGAAAGCGTGATGACCGGGAAAGATTATGTGGATTGCGTATCTAGGTTGGTAATATTAGTAGTATAGTTGGTATTGTGACATACAACTATACAGATTTATGTATGAGGGTCACATATGTGTTGCCTAGAATGATTATGGATTACCAGGATTTGGTAAGGACTAAATAAATACCGGGAAGGTATGAAACAGTTTAATGAATTCTCATCAAGGTTTTACGTACTAATTTGAGATAATTAGGAAATGATGAGTCATGCGAGAAGGAAATGGACCCTTAAGAAGTTATTATTAAGGGAATTAATGGAAGACTATGTTAATAGATTGAGCTACGTAGTAGGATTTCGAAAACGGTACGGGTAAGATCCGTATGGAGTAAGTATGGTTGTTGTGGTCAAGGCAACACGATTATGGTATTACGATAAGTTTTGTACCCGTTTACAGGGGGGCTGATAAGGTAGGCATGGAGCATGGAAATTGCGAGCCTAAGAATGTGATAACCACCGAGACCTTAGGTATATAAGGCCTTCTCGGGTAGTAAAAAAGTTAAGACAGACCAAGGAAAAGAGTTAAATACGATGCCGAGTCGGGTTGGGGACCTATTAAGGGTCGCCCCATAGCTTGAAATGAAATGGGATCAGTTGGTAGTAGTCCCGCTACATGACAGGGTCACGAGGGTGCAAGGCCCAAGTTTAGTTAATCATTTTACGGGTTTGTGGACGTGTTCCACCGAAACCAGGTTGTGAGAGCCGGAATGGGCCTTATATTGTTTAATTTAGTAACTCAAAAGAGTGGAGGCCAGAATTAGTATGGAATTTATGTAGGTATGCTAGTATAAGTTTGGAAATGCGGAAGAAATGCGACCGGTGAAAAGAGAGCAACCAAGTGTAAAGAAATAAAGTCGAATCCATGAGGACCTTTGGTGACTACACGTGGGTGTTGGGTGGTAGTGGCGGGTAGATAATTGCGTGTAACGTCTGATCGTTGTGTCACGACCGAACCGGGCGTGGTGGTGCCTTACCCCGGGTACCCAAGTAGACATACATCAGAGTAATCAGCGGAACATAAAACAAGACGTGAAATAATATGAAGTGTTAAACAGTTTTTCTGCGAAAGGTTGCCTTACGGCATATATATATATATAAAAACTTAAATCCGAACAGTTACATCCCTTTTACAACTCTGCCCACAACAGTACTACAAACCTCTAAGAATGATGTAACAACAATGGCGGGACAGGGCCCCGCCATACCCCTGAATATAAGTACCTACTGGACGGACTATACGTGATAAGCCTCGGAGAAGCGGAGCTTCCCAAGCTCTTGATTGTGATCCTAAGGCGAGGATCGGCGGCGGTGTACCTACCTGCGGCATAAACGCGGCCCCGAAGAAGTCGATCTGTGGTACCAAGTATGTGGCGAAAATCGTAAATGAAATCATAGTAGTCTATATAAAGCGGGAGGCATGTATGATAACCAAACTACGATTCCTGATAAATAAGCGATCATGTCAAGTCGGGGACTCACGCCTCAAAGTCATCACTCAAATATAACTATGGGTCTCACGCCCACAACATCAATCATGCGTGGAATACCTTCCTCACCGCCGGCGATCTATGATATAAAAGCACGAGGAATACATGAACACGGGTCCCACGTGTCATAATAAAACCGTCACGGGGGGTAAATGCGAAGGCATAGCCGACTACTAAAACCCACAGTACCAATAAGGTCATAAACTGTATCATGAGATCTGTCTAGACCGCCACATGATCGAAGCTGGCCACTCGCCCGCAGTATCAAATGTGCGCGTCTAGTCCTGGAACTTCCGCGACTCGCATAGGCCACTCGCATAGGCCGCATGAGGTATTCCCGCGTCGGTGGTAGCTACTCCCCGGCATCGTCCTGGACTCGCAGTCCGCATGGCCACATAGACCGCATGACCACAAGGGCCGCACACTAACCTGGAACTCTCGTAGCTCCGCATAGGTCCCCTGGACCCGCATGAGGTATTCTCGAATCATGGTCCCAAACCGCCTGAGCTATACCCCGCATAGGAGGGCAGCTTAACCCCCGGTATCATGTCAAGAGGTGAGTGATATAATACTAACTTAACGACTTATCGTTAAACAACATAAGCAATCAAGGGAAACCCCTTCACACAAACATCACAAGATACTAGCACACGTAGCATCCTAAACAGGTTTACTTATCAAATCAACAAGAAAGTATTACAAGGCTATCACAAGCCAACACAATCAAGTTATTCACACAAGGTACTTTTTACTTTATGTTAACAAGTTCGGGTTTTTATCCCCAAAGTACTTCATACATTAACTCTTTAAAAGATCCGTTTCTTTCACAAAAGTCACACAATACCCGTAGTATAAAAATAGAGTGACTATCTTTTTAAGTAAGCCAAAACACTTCCCTTTGTAAAATCAAGTAATCAACATTATTTTCCAACCGTTCAAGTTGGCCTAATTTCAAATGCTCAAGTTTCTCATTTTCGAAAGGTTTCGTAGTTCATAGTTTTAATCACTTAATAATATAATTCTCCTTTAAAACAATTTGAGAAACCTATGCCTTATGTGTGAGTAGGTTATCCTTGTTTATAACAATCTTATTAAAGCAGCCATGATCTAGGAAATGTAATATCATTTTGTCTCATCTTAGCTTCTATGCAGATGGAGGTTTCTACTGGTTTTAATAATACTTTATTAGTCAATACATTTCCCTTTA
Organism: Przewalskia tangutica; assembly: GCA_029844215.1. NCBI lineage: Eukaryota > Viridiplantae > Streptophyta > Magnoliopsida > Solanales > Solanaceae > Przewalskia > Przewalskia tangutica. Next base: position 96,433,167 of record CM056721.1, read on the forward strand.
TTAGCGCTGCTGTGGTTTGTTCGATACTTATTCTCATTTCCGAAATCAGTAAAACATTATTCCTTTTACAAACCAAGTACTCATTACTCACGAATGAGGGTTCACACTTTTTAACAAAATTCATATTAATACAATTAAGTCAAGTCTCTTATCTTTTGAGATCAAGTCTCTTAACTTCTAAAATCAATAAACCATTCTTTTTATCTCTCTTAAGTCGTTATACCTAACTTCCCATAAAGCTAGTATAACTCTTAAGCTTTTAAAACCAAGTATTACTCTTCTTTCAAAAAGGTTTCTTAATCCTTTTGCAATACTTCAAGATTCTTATTATTTAGACTCAAGTCAAAAGACATCGGAGTAAAACCACGTTCAGTTAACACACGTACGTCTACCGTACTATATATATATTCTTTTAAAATATCATGCTCAAGAGAATAGGAAGAATCACATACCTCGCGACGATTATCGATAATTAGCAAAACGCTCCACGGCTATAACCCGGCTAGCCTTGTCCACCTTTCAAGTAGCACATGCTACTTGCAGAACTTTCAACCTATAAAGGCCATATACGTCTATCAACGTCTAGACTACTCTGTAGAATATTCTAAGCAATTAGGTTCTCTATTTTACAGAAAAATCAGGCAGCACTTCCCTACCCGTTAAGCTACACAAGTCTACTGTAAATACAGTCCTATGTAAGTACAGTTTAATCTTCTTCTTTAATACTCTTCTGATGTGATTTCAGTTCAATCCTTTTCTGTAATATCCTTCTATTACAGTTCAATTCTCTTCTGTAATATCCTTCTGTGAATCTTATATTCATTTCTATACTACTACAGTATGTAATTTCCAATTACAATAGAAGGACAAGAGTATTTACCTCGGTAAGCCCAAAATTATCCAAGTTTAAATGTCGATCCTGAGCAACGTTTAGCTCCTACTCTGGGCGCTCCAACCCGCTCCAAACAACCCTTAGAAGTTCTACGCAACTTCTTCTTAATACTTCAACCGGCTATGAAGATTTTCCTTAGGGTTTCGTTTTTGTGACTGAAGGGAAGTATAATAGTATTTCTGGGCTTTTAGTATAGGGGTAACCTTGGAATACTACAAGGTATTTGGGCCAAGGTATTTTGGAATAGTAACAATACTTGGAGAATACTTTTCTACCAAGGGGGGGTGTATTTTACGAGAACAACTCAAGGTAGGGGGGGTACTCTCGGCCAAAAGGCCTCACAAAGGGGGAGGGGGAGGACTTGGACGAGAACCTCTCCAAAGGGGGGGGGGGGGGAAGGGTTTTCAAGACTTAGAAATTTTTGTGGATGAAGAAGTCTTCAACTAAGGGGGTATTTATAGGCCAATCAATGGCCAAGATTAAGACAAGTGGTGGGCAAGTGTAGGGTCAAGATTTGGACAAGTGTTTGTGGGTCCCACTTGTTCATCAACTACACAAAATATCTACAAAATATCCTACCTAACCCTTGACTAGAAATTGGGCAAGAAAACGCCCACAATTCATCCACTTGAGGGTGACAAGTGTCGCCCTCTCGTTGGTCCAAAATATTTCGTCTCTCGGAAAAATCCGCAAAAATAATAAATGTCGCAGTCGTAATTTTCCCTTCGCAAAGTCCGGAAAACGTTTCGTCGGAAAACAATTCTTTTCGGGGGTTGTGCACAAATTTCGTCCCTAGCCTAACTTAAGGCCTAAACTTTTGTACGTACGCCCTCACGTACATACTCTGGAAATATGGGGTATAACACGTTGGACCCTAGCAGACCTAGCAGAGCTGTTATGACAGACATTGAGGTCATTATGAGTACGGGCTAGTTGGCCTCTTGTTATGCCAACGTTGACTGCAGAGAGAGATTGGCTCGATTCGGTTTTAGTGGTGATTATCGATGTAAAGGAAGAGAAGTGGTAGTAACCAGTGAATTATCCTTCCTTCTTTGGCATCATTGTTTTTCTTTTTAAGTCTGTGTGACTTGCTCACTTGAGGTAAATTGACGCAGAAAGTAAGTAATAATTGAATTTGAAGGAATTTATGTTAAGTGCCCCTGGAGGTACTTGGAGTTGGTTTGGTGTGGCGGTCAGGGCCACAACCTTCCGGATAATTTCAGGAAAATGTACAAGGCAAGAATAAAATAAATCACGAGTCTTTGCCGGCGGAAAGCTGATGGCATCTTTGGTAGGTTGGAAAATCTACACGAACTTAAAGGCGGTGCGTGATGATTAGATAATTACTGGACCGCAAGAGGACCCTGTGATTAGGGTTGTGACTCCAAGGAAAGTTTAAGAAAGGGATATAAGTTCTCTCCCCCACGTAAAAGGACAATTTTACGTATTATGGGGTTGCGTGTACCCATGTTGTTAGACGCAGGATATGAGACTGGTAATGTCACGACCCGACCGGGCGCATCGTCCCTACACAGGCACCCTTCAAACATACAACACCAAAACAAGCTGCGGAAAATAAGTTACATTTTTTTAAAACGAGGCAAAGCGATAAATTGTCATCATATAAATCACCCAAAAAGGGCTTACACTAACCAAAAATGTAATTACAACTCTAACGATCCGGCCACGTGAATACAGACCTCTAAGATTTGAACACATACTATGACGGGACAAGGCCCGTACCCCTGAATATACATAGCCATGACAACTCCGAAATATTGGAGCCATCTCGAAATGCTGAACCAGGATCCTAAGCTCGCGGATCCACAACTGTGTACCTAAACCTGCGGACATGAACGCAGCCCGAAGGAGGTCGATCAACAGTGCGAATATGGAATAGAAATAAGTCTGATAAACAAATCATAATCAGTACAAAAGAATAGCGAGGGGCAAGTATAAAAGAGTACATACGAGATCCTACCGTGTCATTACCATCTCATGAACTTAATTGCACATCATTATCTTTTCCATTCCATTAAGAGTTATAGCCAAGCTACGTACATACTTAGGAGAAATCATTAAGTTCATTACCATATAACTTACTTATCTTTCATAACATAATTCGCCCTTTATGGAGGGCGCATATACTACCCCCAACTGGGACGCGATGAAATCACACTGAATAACAAAGCGTGCTGTGGAATCCCCATCACGCCGACAACTATAAGTGTAAAATATAACCATGTGACGCGCGTGGCATCCCACCACCGTCGGCGTACATACACAATACATATATATATCTCCCGTGGAATCGCATCATCACTGCGCCGTGTAGGTGTAACATATACAATATATATATATATATAGCAGCGCGTGCGGAATCCTCATCGTATAAGCATGGCCATAACGTGCCCTCGGCGTCCTCATCGTAGGTGCGGTCTTCGTGGGAGCTAGCCCGTGGGTGATAATATAACATGCCGGAATCCTCATCGTGGGTACATGTCTTCGTGGGAGCTAGCCCATGGAGTAATAATCGTCACATGCATGGTCGCGTGCCGAAATCCTCATCGTATAAGCATGGCCATGGGTAATAAAACAAATCAGGAATCTAACCCGCCTCACGGTCACATGCCGAAATCCCACATCGTATAAGCATGTCCAGGATCAATCATAATGGAAGCATACTCGTGGAATCCCGTCATCACCGTCGATGCGTCAAGTAAACTTACAACAAGACAGTAAACCTCCGAGAGTCACGACAACGTAAACATATAATACTTGCACTCAAAGCTATCACAAGCAAACATAGGCAAGTTCTTAAACCTTTAGACTTCCATTTTTATAAACTCATAGTACTTTCGTTTCACACATAAAAATCCGGGAATTTAACCCAAAGTACTACGCACCTCTACTCCTTTAAAATGACTCTTTTTCAAATAAAACTCCCAAGATACTAATAACCGTAGTATCAAGTCATACTTACTTTTCAAGACAAGTCACAATACCTTTTTAGAAATACAATTATAGGCTTCTAAATCACGTGACTTCTTTCTTTAAAACCTTAAGCAATTGGTACTTTTAAAACAATTTGCCCTTCTTTATTTCAAGTCATTTCTTTGCTTACATTACTGAAGAAAACCATTCTTATAATCTTCCATAAAGTTGTTATAACCAACTTCCCATAAAGCCGTTATAACTCTTTATGTCTTAGACAAATTCATTCCTTTTATAACCAAGAGACTTATACTTTCAAATCAAATCACATAGCTTTCAAAAATACTTCAAGTCTCTTAACTTTTAAGAAAACAAGTTTCTTAACTTTAGAAATCAAGTCTTTCCAAATCAAGTATTCTATACTTGTAAATCAATTCATTTCTTCCTTAAGAATCAAGTCCCATAACTTGAAAAATAAAGTCCCTTAAGTTTTAAGAATTTGAGATCCATAGTCTTAAAACTTCATACGTAAATTCTTATAAGTTAAGTAACATATACATTGGTGCGTTGTGAATAAGTTATACTTTATTTCTAACGATCTTATTCAAGTAGCCATGATCTAGAAAATGTAATACAATTTTGTCTTATCTTAGTTTCTATGCAGATGGAGAATTCTACTCATTTTAACATAATTGATTGTCATTACATTTTCCTTTATTAACGCTGCAGTGGCTTGTTCGATACTTATTCTCATTCGTGCCGTAAATTAGCCAAGTCAACTTGGCTCTAAATACCTCCTAACGACTCTTACCAACATCCCCCATAAGACTAGGTAAGAACTTAGGATAACTTAGACATAACCCTTACGTAGAGTAAATCAACATACATACTTCTTAACTTCTAAGAGTAGAAGGAAATCATGAAATAATACCACATGTATATTCCATACATAGAATCATGTCTAAAGAAGGAAGAGGTTCACATACCTCGCGACGATTATCGACAAATAGCAAAATGCTCCGAAGTACTTCAACCTTGATAGCTATTCCATCCTTCAAGTAGAATCCGCTATACTTAGTACCTCAACCTAAAATGGCCATAATACGTCCATTAACCTCTAGCTTCGAACGTAGAATATTCTAAGTGCAAAGTCACTAAATTCTACGGAAAATCGGACAGCACTTCCTTTGTTTCTACATACTTTGCCACCTTTTTCAAGGCTGAATACAATAACCAAACACGCCACATTTAAGGCCCAACAATGCAATTAATCAATAGGGGATTACACGCCTACTAGACGTGTAAAATTCCGCCCCACTAACGATATCAAACTAATACAAACTACTAGTCCAATTCGGCCACATTGAGTACAATAACACCAATTCTTATCCAATCCAAGTTCTTGGGTCAACATGTTATATAGTCAAAAACAACTTCAACAACTACAATTTCCTTCTTTATATAACATATGACAACTTAACTAGTAACCAACTTGAATTAAAATCTTAAGGGCTAACATACTAGTTTTCGGATTAGGGTTCCAACAATAAATACACTTATCAAACTTCATACTAAATACTTCATGCTTGCTAATATCCATAGCTACAACAATAAGTAATCTTAATTACTAAAACGACAAGAATTATACCTTTACAAGCCCTTAATCTTTCCAAGATTCAAAGTCGCTCCTTAGCAATTCTTAGATCCTTTCCTTATGTTCCAATCCGCTCCAAGCACTCCTTAGAAGCCTATGAAGAACTCATCTTCAAGTTCCAACTTCAAAGTTGAAGAACTCCTTAAGTTTCCGCCTTGCGACTAATACGAAAACGCCACTTTTCCGGGATCTTTCTATTGAGATACACTTACAATACCCTTAGGTACCTTGGTTTAAAGTATTGTGAATTTAGAACAAAAATTGCAAAATTTCTTCCTTCAAAAGCCCTCAAAACCGTGAGCCTCTAAATAGAGCAAGAACAAGTTTTCAATTTTTTTCTCTAAGTGTAGAATGACAAAGTCTTGATACTAGTATACTTAAATAACACTAGGAAGGGTCAAGATTAAAACAAATGGTTGGCTAGGATGCATTTCATTAAAGTAAAGCCAAGTGGACAAGTTGACCTTGGTCAATAATATCAAGCTTGAAGACTTATCATCTACAATGGTCAAATGACCATTCTACCCTTATAGTATTTCGTCCAAGACCATTGGGGGGTGCCACGTGTCGCCCTCCCATTCGTCCATAAAATTTCGTAACCCTCGTGGGCCCCACAAAACGTAAAATTACTCGGGTGGGCCCCACACGACCAAATCCGTAAAAATAAATTTCTATAATGATAATAAGTTCCATACTTCTTCAATTAATGCATTTTGAGAATCTAATTCTCACCAACTAACATTTCTCCTTTCCGACGTTTGGAAGATTTTTCCGTCGGAAAAACAATTCTTCCTTTCGTACCAATTCAAGTCTTGAGTTTCTTACGTACATTCTCTTAAACATGTCCTGGAGTTACGGGGTGTAACATTCTTCCCCCCTTAGAAACATTCATCCTCGAATGTTCTTTCGGAGTCCAATCTAATTAGATAGCGACATAGTCTCCTTTTACTGCACCCTTCATCCTACATATGTCACCCATGGCCATATAACAATACTTATACTACGATGTCAACCTTGGCACTCACAAAGCCAACTAGTCCATACTCATACTGACCTCAAAGTCCGTCATAATCCTCTCCACTAGGTCTACTAGGGTCTGACGATTGTATCATCACCGGGAAAATCTCATATTCCCGCTCAGCTACCACCCCACACACTCACGGCTGTAGTTACCTCGAAAGGTTCTTATGGATTCAGGCTCTAGTCCTTTACACTTGGTTGCTATCTTTCTTACTGGTCGCACTCTTTCCGTACTTCCAACTCATACTAGCATACATACATAACTTCCATACCGATTCTGGCCTCTAATCTTTGGAGTTACTCTATAAAACAATATAAGGCCATTTCCGGCTTTCACGACCTGGTTCCGGTGGAACGCGTCCACGAACCCGTAAAACAATTAACTAGACTTGGGCCTTGCACCCTCGTGACCCTGTCACGTAGCGGAACTACTACCAACTGATCCCACTCTATTCCAGGCTATGGGGTGACCCGCAATAGGTCCTCACCCCGACTCGCCGTCGTACTTAACTCTTATCATTGGTCTATAATAAATCTTTCTACCCGAGAATACCTTGGCGAGAATTCATTATGTTACACCCCGTAGTTCCAGGGTAGAATAAGGAACCTTGTACTTAGAATTATTCTACGAAGAGATCGACAAGTTGATAGACGTTTTGTGGCCTTTTTAGGTGGAAGTACTGCGAGTAGCGTATTCTACTTGAAGGGTGGAAAAGGCTAGCAGGGTTACAGTACTTTGGAGCTTTTTGTCGATAATCGTCGCGAGGTATGTGAACCTCTTCCTATCTTTTCTAGCATGATGTTGTGAACTATGTAGTACGGTAGACGTACGTGTGCTAAACGAATTTTGGTTGAGTTTTTAAAAGATAAGAGACTTGACTTATATTTGACTTGATATGAAATGTGAAGAACTTGAATTGTGTTAAAGAGGTGAAACCTCATTCGTGAATAATGAGTACTTGGTCTAGAAAAAGGAATAAGTTATATTAATTTCGGAAATGGGAATAACTATCGAACAAGCCATTGCAGCGTTAATAAAGGAAAATGTAATGATAATTAATTATATTAAAACCAGTATAAACCTCCATCTGCATAAAAGTTAAGATAAGACAAAATTGTATTACATTTCCTAGATCATGGCTGCTCTAATAAGAATTATTATAATCAAGTTTTGATTTTCTTAAAATTCCAAAGTAAGGAACTTGATTTCTAAAAGAAAAGAGACTTAAGAATTTGAAGTGTTTTGGTTTAAAAGAAAGGCATGGTTTTGTCTTAAATTGGTTTAAAACATAAAGTGTTATAATAGCTTTATGGGAAGTTAGTTATAACGACTTTATGGCAACAAAAGAATGGTTTTATTATTGGATTTAAAATGGTAACTTGATTTTGGGAAAAGAGAAGTAACTTGAGTTTAAAAGTATAAGTAAATTATTTTCAAATATCGAACTTTTCTTGATGAGAAAAATATAAGTGGCTTGGTTTTAAAAGGTAGGAGTACCTTGATCTTAAAAGAGTTGGTTACCTGAGTTTTAAATGTATACTTGACGTTGTTTTAAAAGTGTAAGCCACTTGGTTTAAAAAAAAAAGTGTAAAGTACTTGATTTAAACATGAACGTGTTTGGTACTACGGATAATAGTATCGAGTTGTTTTTACGTAAAAAGAGATCTTTTTGAAAGGATTAATGTATGTAGTACTTTAGTTAAAACCGGATTTGTTGTCATAAAATGGAAGTCTAAGAGTATGTTAGATTTGCCTATGCTAGTCGTGATAGCCTTGGTGGTATTACTATGTTACCGCGTCTCTCGGTTGGAGGGCCGGCTGACTTGTTGTGAATCTGTTGGACGTACCGGCAGTGATGGAGGATTCCACGGGTATGCTTCCATTTTGTTTGATCTTGGCCATGCTACACCGATGAGGGATGCCGGGGCATGTGAAAAGGATGCGGATTAGATGCCCGTACGTTTCATTGGATGTACCGGCAGTGACGGAGGATTCCACGGGTATGCTTCAATTGATATTATCACATGGACATGTCTACACCGATGAGGGATTCCGGGGGCATGCGGCCATGCAGCGGGTTAAACTCCCGATATATTATTATTGTCACATGGGCATGTCTACACCGATGAGGGATTCCGGGGGCATGTGACCATTACTATTATTCCATGGGCTAGCTCCCGAAGACACATCTACCGATGAGGGATTAGGGGCATGGTATATCGATCATTATTCCATGGGCTAGCTCCGTGAAGACTGCACTGCGATGAGGATGCCGAGGCACGCGTTATGGCCATGTTACACCGATGAGGATTAGGGACATGCGGCCGCGTATTATATATATATATGTGTGTTGTATATGTGTACGCCGACAGTGAGGTAGGATGCCACTGGCGGGTCACATGGTTATATGTTACACCTACGGCTGCCGGCAGTGACGGAGGATTCCACGGGCAGGAGGTATATATATGTATTGTTTATGTGTACGCCGACAGTGAGGTAGGATGCCACTGGCGCGTCACATGAGTATGATTTATGTCATAGATTGCCGGCAGTGAGGAAGGAATTCCACGGGCATGAGTGATGACTTGAGGGCGTGAGTCCCTGACTAGACCTGACTGCTTATATGTTGTGTACTGTAGTTTGGTTATCATACATGTCTCCTGCTTTATATAGACTATTATGATTTCATTTACAGTATTTTCAGTTTCACATACTTGGTACATGTTGTACTGACCTCCTTTGGGGGGCTGCGTTCATGCCGCAGGTAGAGGTACGCCGGTCGTTGATCCTCGCTCATAGGATCACAGTTCAGCGTTTGGGAAGCTTCGTTTCTCCGGAGGCTTATCTTTGGTATAGTCCCCTGTCATTGTAGGTAGTGTACATTCAGGGGTATGGCGGGGCCCTGTCCCGTCATAGTTGTGGTTACATTCTTAGAGGTCTGTAGTACTGTTGTGGGCAAGGTTTGTAAAAGGATATAACTGTTCGGGTTTTATGTATATATCTGAGAAAGGTGACCGTTTTAGTTGCTTTGTTTTCTTATATTTCATTGTTTCATATCTTTGAGTTTTTATTTCCGCTGGTTTTTCTACGATGTATTATTACTAGGGTGCAGGGTAAGGCACGATCGCGGGGCAGGGTCGTGACAAAAGTGGTATCGAGCGATTAATCCTCGGAAAGTGTCTGAGACCGTGTCTTGTAGAGTCTTGATTATCGGTGTGTTGTGCACCATCTATAATCGGGAGGCTACTGAGATATTTAGGATTGGTTTCCATTCTTCTCACTCGAGATCGTGCCTTAGAGTGTGTTATAAGTTGGAGTCCTCGGCGTATTCTTATGTACGGGTACGCCTCGCAGGCAACGAGCCCGGGAGGGCAAGGCAGCGAGAGAGCTGCGAATAGAAACCTGAGAGGTTACGAGGCACAGGCCGGTCATTACACGAGATAGTACTTGACGACGAGTTTTATGGCCGCTAGCCCAAGAGAGTTTAGAGCGGCAGCGATTTCTACTAGGCGATACGAGCCTCGGTTCCACGGCCGGGGCGAGGATATGAGTTCAAGGAGATGGCCCGATTACTAGCTAGTGGTGGTGGGAATGAGACTGACGGGGCCGGTGGTTCGGCGATACGATGATTCACCCTAGATCCGATAGTCTGAGACTTCGGGATTTCTTGAGTTGCAGTTCGCCAGAGTTCTATGGATAGAGAGCTGAGGATGGTCCTCAGGGTGTCGTGCTAGTTTGGGAGATTGTTATACTTGCGGCCGTCAGGGCCATGTGATGGGAGGATGTCCAAGTAGGAGGGATACAAGAGGGATGACTCAGCCTACCGGGTCAGTTGCGGGTTCAGTTGTTCGGGAGAAGGGGGTGTTAGTCAGATGAGGTCACCCCTACCTCGTTGTGGCCGTTGTAATAGACTCCATTATGGGGAGTGTCGTACTGCTTCGACAGCTTGTATGCTTGCGGCCAACAGGGCCATTTGGTGAGAGTTTGTCCGACCAGAGGTAGCACAGATGTAGGGACTCAGCCTCCGGGATCGGTGGCTGGTTCATCGCCTTATATAGCTAGGCGCCCTGCAGGGCAGGATTATGATTAGAGCGACAAAGGGAAAGTGAGGCAGTAGTTGCAGAGATATCTTTAGCCCTTAAGAGACTTGTTATGTTGTTATGGTAGATACATGTGGAGTGTTATGTACGGATAGCATTGTGTTAAGTGTGAATTAGAAAACATGGGTTAGTTGAAAAAGGGTAAGTCTGGAGACGAGACAATTGTGAGCCTTATAATTTATAACAGTTAGGACCTTGGATGCAAGGCCGTCTTGAGTGGATGATTTTACGGTTGGTCTTTGTCGAAGTACTTGGTATGCGTGAAATATATTGTGGGATAATTCCATGGGTAGTGTGAGATAGAAGTGGTATCTTCCATGACGTGAATTAGTAAGATTGTTCCGGATCGGGGAACGAGAGAGTTTGGCGCGATAGCGGGTCGGGTTGAGGCCAGATCGCGGGTCAACCCGCAGCCCGGATTGATGTGGGGTCAGTTTGAGGTGGTCCCGCCAGGTGGTAGGGTCACGAGGGTGCTAGGCCCAAGTTTAGGTAACCATCGCATGAGTTCGTGGATGTGTTCGACCAGAATCGGGTCGTGAAGGCCGGGAATGGCCTTAAGGGAATGAGAGGCTTGTAGATGACCAAGTTTGGAGGTAGTGACTCCAAGGTTTTGGAAAGCAGGCGATGGTGGAGTATGGTGCGTGTACTAGAGAGAGTTCGGGTGTACGAGAAGGGTACGACGAGTAAGGAAAGAAGGAACATGTGTTAACAGAATAAAAGAGATCATTTTGTGGTGAAGTGAAGATGCGAAGGGAGTATCCTTTAGACCATGGGTGGAAGCTTTAGTGTTGTTATACACGTTAGAGGTGATTCCTCGTTGGCTTGGATTGAGTTTTGCGCGTATGTTATACTATGGCCATTGGTGGCATGATTGGTTTGGTAAGTATAGTAGTGAAGACTATACCGGCGCATGTATGTTTTGAGACTTAGAAGGAACATTCGGGACGAATGTTTCTAAGGGGGGAAAAATGTTACACCCCGTAGTTCCAGGGTATGTATGTGGGGACGTACGTACGAGATTACGACTTTTAAATTAAAAAGAAGAAAGATGTGATTTTTCGACGGAAAAGTTTCCGAATTTTGTGAAGGAAAAATGTTCGTTAAAGGGAATTGGATTCCCAGATTTGGTATTCGGACTTTTTGGAATATTTTAGAATTATGGAATTTTATTTCCGGAATTGGTCACGTGGGGCCCACGGGGAAAATTTACGGTTTTGTGGGGCCCACTTTATTTTCGGATTTTTGGCATTACGGATATTTTCGAAAGATGAAATATTTTGGACGAGTAGGGGGGCGACACGTGTCACCCCCATGTGGCCCTATGGCCGAAACTATTGGACACTTGGACGTTTTTTTGTGGGGGACAAGTGGCAAGCCACTTGTCCCATTTTTGTGGTGGACATTTGATTGGCAAATTACCCACACACATGTACCCAATCCTCACCTTACACTTGCCTTGATCTTGGCCCTTGATTTATCTATAAATACCCCTTGATTGCAAGACTTCTTCATCCACACTTGAGATAATTTCCAAGACAAAAATACTCCCTCCCTCTTGAGTGTAGCTCTCGGCCATGGGCTGATTTTAGGAGCTAATGTTGTCCAAAAATTCTTAAACTTTTAAGTGTTCTTCCTTAGGGTGTTAGGAAGATTGTGTACCAAGAGTTGGAAAAGATTTCACACCCCTAGCCTAGAAACCTTGCCTTGGCCGAAACTTGCCATAGTTTGAGCCTAAGTTTTCTTCACTTTTTGGAGTTGGATCTTGAAGAGAAGTTGTTTAGAAACTTCTAAGGGTTGCTTGGAGCGGGTTGGAGCGAAAGGAATTGGAGCTAAACGTTGCTCAGGATCGACTTATAATCTTGGATAATTTTGGGCTTATCGAGGTAATGATCTATGTCCCTCTATTGTAATTGGATATTACATATTGTAGTAGTTTAGAATTGAATATAAGATTTATTGGAAGGATGATTATAAAGAATTGAACTGTATTTACATTGACCGTATTCTGATGACTTGTAATATTATTGTGGGGCGATGTTGTACACGTCAGGTTAGGCGATGTAACCCCTTGGAGTTGTTGGCTTGGTAGCGGGCCTTGTTAGAGGAGGAGATTTATGTGGTTGCGGGGGGGGAGGTGCTGCCGAATTTTCCGTAGAATAAGGAACCTTGTACTTAGAATTATTCTACGAAGAGATCGAGAAGTTGATAGACGTTTTGTGGCCTTTTTAGGTGGAAGTACTGCGAGTAGCGTATTCTACTTGAAGGGTAGAAAAGGCTAGCAGGGTTACAGTACTTAGGAGCTTTTTGTCGATAATCGTCGCGAGGTATGTGAACCTCTTCCTATCTTTTTTAGCATGATGTTGTGAACTATGTAGTACGGTAGACGTACGTGTGCTAAACGAATTTTGGTTGAGTTTTTAAAAGATAAGAGACTTGACTTATATTTGACTTGATATGAAATGTGAAGAACTTGAATTGTGTAAAAGTGGTGAAACCTCATTCGTGAATAATGAGTACTTGGTCTAGAAAAAGGAATAAGTTATATTAATTTCGGAAATGGGAATAACTATCGAACAAGCCATTGCAGCGTTAATAAAGGAAAATGTAATGATAATTAATTATATTAAAACCAGTAGAAACCTCCATCTGCATAGAAGCTAAGATAAGACAAAATTGTATTACATTTCCTAGATCATGGCTGCTCTAATAAGAATTATTATAATCAAGTTTTGATTTTCTTAAAATTCCAAAGTAAGGAACTTGATTTCTAAAAGAAAAGAGACTTAAGAATTTGAAGTGTTTTGGTTTAAAAGAAAGGCATGGTTTTGTCTTAAATTGGTTTAAAACATAAAGTGTTATAATAGCTTTATGGGAAGTTAGTTATAACGACTTTATGGCAACAAAAGAATGGTTTTATTATTGGATTTAAAATGGTAACTTGATTTTGGGAAAAGAGAAGTAACTTGAGTTTAAAAGTATAAGTAACTTATTTTCAAATATCGAACTTTTCTTGATGAGAAAAATATAAGTGGCTTGGTTTTAAAAGGTAGGAGTACCTTGATCTTAAAAGAGTTGGTTACCTGAGTTTTAAATGTATACTTGACGTTGTTTTAAAAGTGTAAGCCACTTGGTTTAAAAAAAAAAGTGTAAAGTACTTGATTTAAACATGAACGTGTTTGGTACTACGGATAATAGTATCGAGTTGTTTTTACGTAAAAAGAGATCTTTTTGAAAGGATTAATGTATGTAGTACTTTGGGGTTAAAACCCGGATTTGTTGTCATAAAATAGAAGTCTAAGAGTATGTTAGATTTGCCTATGCTAGTCGTGATAGCCTTGGTGGTATTACTATGTTACCGCGTCTCTCGGTTGGAGGGCCGACTGACTTGTTGTGAATCTGTTGGACGTACCGGCAGTGATGGAGGATTCCACGGGTATGCTTCCATTTTGTTTGATCTTGGCCATGCTACACCGATGAGGGATGCCGGGGCATGTGACCAGGATGCGGGTTAGATGCCCGTACGTTTCATTGGATGTCTGGCGGTGTGGAGGATTCCACGGGTATGCTTCAATTGATATTATCACATGGACATGTCTACACCGATGAGGGATTTCGGGGGCATGCGGCCATGCAGCGGGTTAAACTCCCGATATATTATTATTGTCACATGGGCATGTCTACACCGATGAGGGATTCCGGGGGCATGTGACCATTACTATTATTCCATGGGCTAGCTCCCCATGAAGACCTGTCTACAGATGAGGATTAGGGGCATGGTATATACGATCATTATTCCATGGGCTAGCTCCCGTGAAGACTGCGCTGCGATGAGGATGTCGAGGCACGCGTTATGGCCATGTTACACCGATGAGGATTAGGGACATGCGGCCGCGTATTATATAGATATATGTGTGTTGTATATGTGTACGCCGACAGTGAGGTAGGATGCCACTGGCGGGTCACATGGTTATATGTTACACCTACTGCCGGCGATGTGGAGGATTCCACGGGCAGGAGGTATATATATGTATTGTTTATGTGTACGCCGACAGTGAGGTAGGATGCCACGGGCGCGTCACATGAGTATGATTTATGTCATAGACTGCCGGCAGTGAGGAAGGAATTCCACGGGCATGAGTGATGACTTGAGGGCGTGAGTCCCTGACTTGACTGCTTATATGTTGTGTACTGTAGTTTGGTTATCATACATGTCTCCTGCTTTATATAGACTATTATGATTTCATTTACAGTATTTTCAGTTTCACATACTTGGTACCTGTTGTACTGACCTCCTTCGGGGGGCTGCGTTCATGCCGCAGGTAGAGGTACACCGGTCGTTGATCCTCGCTCATAGGATCACAGTTCAGCGTTTGGGAAGCTCCGTTTCTCCGGAGGCTTATCTTTGGTATAGTCCCCTGTCATTGTAGGTACTTGTACATTCAGGGGTATGGCGGGGCCCTGTCCCGTCATAGTTGTGGTTACATTCTTAGAGGTCTGTAGTACTGTTGTGGGCAAGGTTTGTAAAAGGATATAATTGTTCGGGTTTTATGTATATATACAGAAAGGTGACCGTTTTGGTTAGCCTGTTTTCTTATATTTCATTGTTTCATATCTTTGAGTTTTTATTTCCGCTGGTTTTTCTCTGATGTATTATCACTAGGTTGCCCGGGGTAAGGCACCAGTCGCGGGCCCGAGGTCGGGTCGTGACACATTAAATGTTCCATACCTTCCCGGTATCTAGTTAGTCTTTACCAACTCTTGGTAATCTAAAATCATTCTAGGCAACACGCGTCTGACCCTCATACATAACTCCGTATAGATGTATGTCACAATACCAACTATACTACAATCATTACCAACCTGGATACGCAATCCACATAGTCCTTCCTGGGTCACTACTGCCTTTCTCGTAGCTGCAAACAACATAACTCGTTAGGGAGAGACGACCCTAACAACACAACTCTATTGCACGATCTCAGAGTGAGAAGAATGGAAACCAATCCTAAATGTCCTGCAGCCTCCTGATTATAGATGTGGTGCACAACACACCGATAATCAAGACTCTACTAGACACGGTCTGTAGACACTTTCCGAGGACTAACTGCTCTGATACCACTTTTGTCACGACCCGACCCCGGGCCGCGACTGGTGCCCTACCTGGGCACCCTTCCAAACATACAACACCAAAACAACTGCGGAAAATAAGTAACACATTTTTTTTTAAAACCAAGGCAAAGCCGATAAGGCTGCCATAATATAAATCACCCAAAAAGGGCTTACACTATCCAAAAATGTAATTACAACTCTAACCAGTCCAGCCCACATGTGAATACAGACCTCTAAGATTTGAACACATACTATGACGGGACAAGGCCCCGCCGTACCCCTGAATATACATAGCCATGACAACTCCGGAACATTGGAGCCATCTCAAAATGCTGAACCAGGATCCTAAGCTCGCGGATCCACAATTGTAATACCTAAACTGCGGACATGAACGGCCTCGAAGAGGTCGACAACAGTGCGAATATGGAACAGAAATAAGGTACAGTAAACAAATCATAACTGTACAAAAGAATGACAGGGGCAAGTATAAAAAGAGTACATACCAGATCCTACCGTGTCATTACCATCTCATGAACTTAATTGCACATCATTATCTTTTCCATTCCATTAAGAGTTATAGCCAAAGCTTACGTACATACTTAGGAGAAATCATTAAGTTCATTACCATATAACTTACTTATCTTTCATAACATAATTCGGCCCTTTATGGAGGGGCGCATATACTACCCGGCCCAATCTGGGACGCGATGAAATCACACAAATAACAAAGCGTGCCTGTGGAATCCCCCATCACTGCCGACAACTATAAGTGTAAAATATAACCATGTGACGCGCCCGTGGCATCCCACCTCACTGTCGGCGTACACATACACAATACATATATATATCTCCTGCCCGTGGAATCCCACATCATGACAAATAGTAGGTGTAACATATACAACATATATATATATATATATATATATATATATATATATATATATATATATATATATGACGCGTGCCCTAATCCTCATCGTATAAGCATGGCCATAACGTGCCCTCGGCATCCTCATCGTAGGTGCGGTCTTCATGGGAGCTAGCCCATGGGTGATAATATAACATGCCGGAATCCTCATCGTGGGTACATGTCTTCATGGGAGCTAGCCCATGGAGTAATAATCGTACATGCATGGTCGCGTGCCGGAATCCCTCATCGTATAAGCATGGTCATGGGTAATAAAACAAATCCGGGAATCTAACCCGCCTCCTGGTCACATGCCCCGGAATCCCACATCGTATAAGCATGTCCAAGGATCAATCATAATGGAAGCATACCCGTGGAATCCCACATCACCGCTTGCGTCCAAGTAAACTTACAACAAGACAGCCGGCCCTCCAACTGAGAGTCACGACAACGTAAACATATAATACTTGCACTCGAAGCTATCACAAGAAAACATAGGCAAGTTCTTAAACCTTTAGACTTCCATTTTTATAAACTCATAGCACTTTCGTTTCACACATAAAAATCCTGGAATTTAACCCAAAGTACTACGCACCTCTACTCCTTTAAAATGACTCTTTTTCAAATAAAACTCCCAAGATACTAATAACCGTAGTATCAAGTCATACTTACTTTTCAAGACAAGTCACAATACCTTTTTAGAAATACAATTATAGGCTTCTAAATCATGTGACTTCTTTCTTTAAAACCTTAAGCAATTGGTACTTTTAAAACAATTTGCCCTTCTTTATTTCAAGTCATTTCTTTGCTTACATTACTGAAGAAAACCATTCTTATAATCTTCCATAAAGTTGTTATAACCAACTTCCCATAAAGTCGTTATAACTCTTTATGTCTTAGACAAATTCATTCCTTTTATAACCAAGAGACTTATACTTTCAAATCAAATCACATAGCTTTCAAAAATACTTCAAGTCTCTTAACTTTTAAGAAAACAAGTTTCTTAACTTTAGAAATCAAGTCTTTCCAAATAAAGTATTCTATACTTGTAAATCAATTAATTTCTTCCTTAAGAATCAAGTCCCATAACTTGAAAAATAAAGTCCCTTAACTTTTAAGAATTTGTGATCCATAGTCTTAAAACTTCATACGTAAATTCTTATAAGTTAAGTAACAAATACATTGGTGCGTTGTGAATAAGTTATACTTTATTTATAACGATCTTATTCAAGTAGCCATGATCTAGAAAATGTAATACAATTTTGTCTTATCTTAGTTTCTATGCAGATGGAGAATTCTACTCATTTTAACATAATTGATTGTCATTACATTTTCCTTTATTAACGCTGCAGTGGCTTGTTCGATACTTATTCTCATTCGTGCCGTAAATTAGCCAAGTCAACTTGGCTCCAAATACCTCCTAACGACTCTTACCAACATCCCCCATAAGACTAGGTAAGAACTTAGGATAACTTAGACATAACCCTTACGTAGAGTAAATCAACATACATACTTCTTAACTTCTAAGAGTAGAAGGAAATCATGAAATAATACCACATGTATATTCCATACATAGAATCATGTCTAAAGAAGGAAGAGGTTCACATACCTCGCGACGATTATCGACAAATAGCAAAATGCTCCGAAGTACTTCAACCTTGATAGCTATTCCATCCTTCAAGTAGAATCCGCTATACTTAGTACTGTCACGACCCGACCCCGGGCCCGCGACTGGTGCCCTACCTGGGCACCCTTACAGGTATACATCAGAGATAATCAGCGGAACATACATGAAACTTATAAAATAAAACAACAGGTTAGCCGATAGGGCTACCTTCCTGGACATATATAAAAACAACCGAAGCAGTTGCCTCCTTTCCTTTACAAACTGACCCACAATATGTGACTACAGACCTCTAAGAGTTTTAACATAACAACTGTGGCAGGACAGGGCCCCGCCATACCCCTGAGTATACATGAATCTACTACCTCAGGGAAAACCGTACCAAGAGATAAGCCTCCGGAGCAAATGGAGCTTTTTCCCAAAAACTGAACCGAGATCCTAAGAGCAAGGATCACCACACAGGTACCTAAAACTGCGGGCATGAACGGCCCCGAAGAAGTCGATAACAACAGTACGAATATGGAACAGAAATAACGTCTGATGCAGATCATAATCGTACAAAGAATGACAGGGACAAGTATAAAAATACATACCAGATCCTGCCGTGTCATTACCACTTATGAACTTAATCGTACCTTATTATCTTTTCCCATTTTCAATAAAAGTTATAGTCACATTCTTACGTACATGATTAGGAAAAATAATTAAGTTCATTACCGTATAACTTACTTATCTCTCATAAGTATAATCCGGCCCTTTAAGGAGGGGCGCCTATACTACCCGGCCCAATCTGGGACGCGATCAAGTCACACAAATATCAAAGCGTTCGTGGAATCCCCATCACGCGACTATAAGTGTAAACTATAACCATGTGGCGCCAGTGGCATCCCGCCTTTGTCGGCGTACATACACAACACATATATATATCTCCCGCGTGGAATCCTACATCACCGACAGCTATAAGTCTAAACTATAACCATGTGACGCGCCCGTGGCATCCACCTCACTGTCGGCGTATACACATACAATACATATATATATATATATATATATATAACGCGACGCATGCCGGAATCCGACATCGTATAAGCATGGCCATAACGCGTGCCTCGCATCCTCATCGTAGGTGCGTGTCTTCGTGAGCTAGCCCATGGAGTAATAATATAACATGCCCGGAATCCTCATCGCGGTACATGTCTTCATGGGAGCTAGCCCATGGAGTAATGTCACGACGTTCGAGGCCGTGACAGTGCCTTACCCGGCACCCAGTAGTCATACATCGAGTAATCAGTGGAACATAAGACAAGACAAGAAACATTATAAAAATAGAAAGCAGTTTTATCGAAGAAAAGCTTGCCTTTCGGCATATATATATAACCCAAGTTTTGCGATTACATCCCAACCGCATAATAGGACTCTGCACTTAAAGAAGTAAACCACTATGTCGGACAGGGGCCCGCCATACCACGAATGTACAAAACTATCTACAATACAGGAGATCATACCCAAAAGTAGAGCCTCGGAGAAGATGGAGCTCACGACACCAAAGCAAAGATCCTAAGGATGTGGATCTAGCACTGCTTGCCTTACCTGCGGCATGAACGCAGCCCAAGGAAGGTCGACAACAGTACCAAGTATGTGAAATCGTAAAGTACTTAAATGAAATCAAGTATTTAAAACCATTTGCAAATCGGTTCAATTGCACATAGTGCCATATCACAAACAAGAACGATAATAGGAAAAGCGTAGCAGTCTTTTCTAGGCGCGAATGATCGAAGCAAGGCCAATCGCCCATACTATCATTCTGCGTGCCTAATCACGGACTTCCGCGATCCGCGTAGGTCACACCTGAGACCGCATGAGGTATTCCTCGCATCGGGGTAGCTAACCCGGTACACTTTGGACTCCGCGGTCGCATAGTCTCAATAGACCGCGTAGTCACCACCGCGCATAGGGCATCCCCCGCATCGGGCTAAAACACCCGGAATGATCAATCCTGGAACTCCCGCAGCTCCGCATAGTCACATAGACTTGATAGGCCGTATAGACCCGCATCAAGGGTGGAAATCCCTCGGTATAATAAGTCAAGGGGGTAGGTGATATAATAACAGTACAACGGACTTACCGGTTAGCAACGTAAGCACAGCAAGAATGACCCCCTTTCACAACATTATAAGACACTAACACATGTAGCATCATAATATATCTACTTATCAAACAATCTTACTACACTTAAAAGAAATCAATACAAGGCTTTTATAAACAAACAAGTAAACAGTTCCTTTTATCTTTCTTAAGTTGTTATACCTAACTTCCCATAAAGCTAGTATAACTCTTAAGCTTTTGTTTTAAAAACCAAATATTTCTCTTCTGTTAAAAATGATTCAGTATTCTTTTGAAATGCATCAGGATTCTTATTATTCAGGCTTAAGTCAAAAGACATTGCCGTAGTTATTATTCAGGCTTAAGTCCGAAGACATTGCCGTAATTATTATTCAGTTAACACACGTACGTCTACCGTACTATATATTTAAAATATCATGCTCAAGAGTATAGGAAGAATCACATACCTTCTCGGCGAAAACCTCCTGCCAAGTCGAATATGTCGCGCGCAGAGAATCAGCCTATAACAGTCAAATACGTCTATCAACGTCTAGACTGTACTGTATAAAGCTCTAAGCAGAGGGTTCTCTATTCTATGGGAATTTGGGCAGCACTTCCCTACCCGGTAAGCTATACAGTCTACTGTAAAAACAGTCCTATGTGAGTACAGTTCAATTATTCTTCTTTTATACCCTTCTACTGTGATAACAGTTCAATTCTATTTTGTAATATCCTTCTAAGTATTTATACTTATTTCTATACTTCTACAGTATGTATTCTCTAATTACAAAAGAAGGATAAGTTTATTTACCTCGATAAGCCCAAAAATTATCCAAGTTAAACGTCGCTCCTGAGCAAGGTTTAGCTCCTAATTTGTACGCTCCGATAGCTCCAAGAACCCTTAGAAGTTCTTCCCAACTTCAACTAAGTACTAAGGGATTTGGGCTAGGGTATTTTGGGCATTATAACAATACTAGAAGGCAACTTTTCTACCAAGGGAGGGGGGGTAGGTTTCGGCTAGGCTAGGGGGGGTAGCCTCGGCTAAGCTTCACTCAAGGGGGGGGAGTAGGCTTGGACGAAAAGGCTCAAGGGAGAGGGGAGGATTTTCAAGACTTGGAGAAAGATTTGTGGATGAAGAACTCTTCATCTTAAGGGGGGTATTTATAGGTCAAGCCATGGCCAACCAATGGCCAAGATGATGCCAAGTGCAAGGCAAGTGTAAGGTCAAGATTTATCCAAGTGCCCTTATCCATCTACTACACAAAATATCCTACCAACTACTTGACAAAATAGGCCATCCAATTCGTCCTAATACCGGCCCAACGTCCACCAATTGGAGGGTGACAAGTGTCGCCCTCCCGTTGGTCCAAAATGTTTCGTCTCTCAGAAAAATCCGCAAAAATTAGAAATGACATAGCCGGAATTTATCCTACGCGAGTTGTGTAAAACGTTTCGTCGGAAAACGATTCTTTTAGCGAGTTGTGCACAAACTTTTTCGTCCAAGGTCTTTAACTTAGGCTAACTTTTGTACGTACACCCTCACGTACATACTCTGGAATTACGGGGTATAACATTCTCCCCTCCTTAGAAACATTCGTCCCGAATGTTCCTTCCCAAGACAGATAACAATAAGGTTCCTCATAACTTAAACAGTTTGCAAATGCCACATACGGCCACAAAACAACACTTAGGCATATATGACAATGAAAATTTACAAGTAGGAAAGTGAATTACCTGGAGGTGTGGGGAATAGGTGAGGATACTTCTGCCTCATGTCCTCCTCAGCTTCCCACGTCATCTCCTCCCTGAGCTCGTTCCGCCATAAGACTTTGACGGAAGCCACGTCCTTGGTCCGCAGACGCCTAACTCCGACGATCGATTATCTATGGAATCTCTCATACGATAACCTCGGTCACTGGACATCGTCAATCGGTGTACCTAGATGGATCCCCGATACATCTCCTCGGATAAAACGTGAAACACCGGATGCACTGCCTCCAGATCGGACGACAGATCCAACTCGTAGGCAACCTTGCCTACCCTGCGGACAATCTGATAGGGCCCAATGTACCTTGGGCTGAGTTTCCCTTTCTTCCCGAATCTCATCACACCCTTCATGGGTGACACCTTCAGGAAACCAATCATCAACCTCAAACTCCGGATGCCGACGACGATGATCTGCATGACTTCATCGACTCGGTGCGATGTCGCTCCTGGATAAGCTTTACCTTATCCACTGCCTGCTGCACCAAATCTGGTCCCACTAACTGCACCTCGCCTACATCAAACCAGCCTATCGGCGATCTGCACTTCCTCCCATACAAGGCCTCATAAGGCGCCATCTGAATACTGGAGTGGTAGCTATTATTATACGCAAACTCAACTAGAGGCAAATGATCCTCGACAACTACCTTCGAAGTCGATAACACGGCTCGCAGCATATCCTCAAGAGTGCGGATAGTGCGCCACCGGCTGTCTGTCTGTGGATGGAATGCAGTACTCAGGCTCACCTGCGTCCCTAAACCCTTCTGGAAAGACCTCCAGAAGTTAGCCGTAAACTGGGCTCCTCTGTCTGATATGATCGAAATAGGGACTCCATGCAGTCTGACGATCTCTCGGATGTAAAGTCTGGCATAATCCTCAGCCGAAAAAGTCGTCCTGACGGGAAGAAAGTGGGCTGATTTCGTCAGCCTGTCGACGATAACCCATATAGAATCATGTCTCCTCTGAGTGCGAGGTAATCCTGTGATAAAGTCCATGTTGATCACCTCCCACTTCCAAGTCGGGATCTCTATCGCCTGCAACAAACCACCAGGCCTCTGGTGCTCTATCTTCACCTGCTGACAACACGGGCACTGAGCTACGAACTCTGCAACGTCCCTCTTCAAGCCATCCCACCAATACACAGATCTAAGGTCGTGGTACATCTTGGTCGACCCCGGATGGATAGAGTAACGCCATTGTGTGCTTCCCAGAACTCTGCCAAGTCCTGAAACATCTGGAACACACAACCTGCCATCAAACCTTAGCACCCCATCAGGTGCTACCTCAAAAGGACCCTTCCCCTCACGAAGAGCCGCATCACGATACCGAATCAAAACCGGATTGTTATACCCCGTATTTCCAGAGTATGTACGTAAGGGAATACGTACAAAAAGTTTAGCCTTAAAGTTTAGGCTTGGACGATTTTTTTGGGCACAACTCACAAAACGAATAGTTTTCCGACGAAACGTTTCCACAGCTTTCGTAGGATAAATTCCGGCTATGCCATTTCTAATTTTTGCGGATTTTTCCGAGAGACGAAACATTTTGGACCAACGGGAGGGCGACACTTGTCACCCTCCAATTGATGGACTTGAAATCGTCCATTTGGACGAATTGGACATGGTGAGCACGTTTTTTGTGCCTTGTGCACAAGTCAAGGAGTTGGTAGGATATTTGTGTATAGTTAATCCTCACCCTACACTTGCCTTGCACTTGTCTTAATCTTGGCCATTGGTTGGCCACTTCTTGACCTATAAATACCCCCTTAGAGATGAAGAGTTCTTCATCCACAAATCTTTCCAAGTCTTGAAAATCCTCTCCTCTCCCTTTGTAGCTCTTTTCGTCCAACACTCCTCCCCCTCCCCTTGTGAAGGCCCTTGGCCGAATACCCCCCCCTAGCCTAGCCAAAAATCTACCCCCCTCCCTTGGTAGAAAAGTTGTCTTCTAGTATTGTTATAATGCCCAAAATACCCTAGCCCAAATCCCTTAGTACTTAGTAGAAGTTGTGAAGAACTTCTAAGGTTTCTTGGAGCTACCGGAGCGTACAACTTAGGAGCTAAACCTTGCTCAGGCGCGACTTTATCTAGGATATTATTGGGCTTACCGAGGTAACTAATCCTAACCCTCTTTTGAATTAGAGAATACTTACTGTAGTAGTATTAGAATAAGTATTAAATACTTAGAAGAATATCACAGAATAGAATTGAACTGTTACCACAGTAGAAGGGTTTAAAAGAAGAATAATCAAACTGTACTTACATAGGACTGTTTTCACAGTAGACTTATATAGCTCACCGGGTAGGGAAGTGCTGCCCAACTTTCCGTAGAATTGTGAACCCTCTGTTTAGAATGACCTTCAGAGTAGTCTTTGATAGATGTATGTGACTATTATAGGCTGACTCTCTGCGCGCGACATATTCAACTTGGCAGGTGGTTTTCGCTGAGAAGGTATGTGATTCTTCCTAAAGCATGATATTTTTACAATATATATAGTACGGTAGACGTACATGTGTTAACTGAATAATAACTACGGCAATGTCTTTGACTTAAGCCTGAATAATACTTACGGCAATGCCTCACGGCTTAAGCCTGAATAACACTTACAAAGATGCCTCACGGCTTAAGCGAATAATAAAGGTCTGAAAGCATTTCAAAAGAATACTGAATCATTTTTAACAGAAGAGAACTAATTGGTTTTTAAACAGAAGCTTAAGAGTTATACTAGCCTTATGGGAAGTTAAGTATAACCACTTAAGATTGATAAAAGAAACAGTTTGCCTATGTGTTTATAACAGACTTATATTGAATTGTGAAAAGAATAATAAGATGGTTTGATAAGTAGACATGATATGATGCTATGTGTGTTAGTATCTTGTAACGTTTGTATAAGAAAGTATCCTTGTTGTGCTTATGTTGTTTAAAGATAAGTTGTTATGTTAGTGTACTATCACTCACCTCTTGAGATGATACCGGGGGTTAAGCTGCCCTCCGATGCGGGGTAGACTTCGGTGATGCAGGACCATGATTCGAGAATACCTCATGCGGGTCCGGGGGCCTATGCGAGCTACGAGAGTTCGTGTTAGTATGCGGGGTTATGCCTCATGCGGTCTATGTGGCCATGCGGACTGCGAGTCCAGGCGGATGCCGGAGAGTAGCTACCCTCGATGCGGGGTTATACCTCATGCGGGCCCATGTGAGTGGCCTATGCGGACTCCGGGAGTCCAGGATTAGGCTTGCAGAGTGATAATGCGGGCGAGTGGCCCTGCTTCGAATCATTCGCAGCCTAGAAAAGACCTATTACAGTTTACCTATTGTTGCTCTTGTTTGTGATGTGGCACTATGTGCGGTTCCCTTGATTGCTTCATACATATTTGTAAACTGGTTTTAAAAAGTGTTATGATTTCATTTAAGTACTTTCTGATTTCACATACTTAGTACTGTTGTCTTGACCTACTTGGGTGCGTTCATGCCGCGGTAAGGGCAGCAGTGCTAGATCCACATTCCTAGGATCTCTACGTTGGTGTCGGGAGCTCCATCCTTTCCGAGGCTCTACTTTTGGGTATGATCTCCACTGTTGTAGATAGTTTTGTCTGATCGGTATGGCGGGCCCTGTCCGCCATAGTTGTATATTTCCTTAGAAGTGCAGAGTCGGGTTATGCGATGTCGGATGTAGCGCTAAACCATGTTTATATATATATGCCGAAAGGCGATGTTTTCGCATAAAGCGTGTCTTATTTTATAAACTGTTTCATGTCTTGCTTTATATTTTCGATTACTACGATGTATGACTACTTGGGTGCCGGTAAGGCACGATCACGCCCCGAACGGGTCGTGACAAAGTGGTATCAGAGCAGTTAATCCTCGGAAAGTGTCTACAGACCGTATCTAGTAGAGTCTTGATTATCGGTGTGTTGTGCACCACACCAATAATCAGGAGGCTATAGGATATTTAGGATTGGTTTCCATTTTTCTCATTCTGAGATCGTGCTTTAGAGCTGTGTTATAGGTTGGACCCCTCTAACGTATTCCTTTCTATGCTTGATTATGCCTCCACGTAAGGCAACCGGGCCCGAAGGGCAAGCGGCGGAGCTGCTAGCAGGACACCCAGAGTCACGAGGGCTCAGGCCCAGTCTATACCAGAGACGGCGAGTTCTATGACGCCGCCAGCCCCAGCAGAGACCACAGTACCCACACCTCCTGTCCCACAGCCTGGGGCGGAGGAGTTAGGGTACAAGGAGATGGCCCAGCTATTGGCTAAAGTTGTGGCCCGATACGAGGAGAGATTGGATGCGGCAGTTCCAGTTCCAGCTCCAGCTCCAGTCGCACCCGTGGTACACCCGAGGGCAGATAGTTTGAGACTACGAGATTTCTTGAGTTGTAGCCCGCCAGAGTTTTACGGGTCGAGGCCGGAGGATGATCCGCAGGAGTTCATCCGTCAGCTACAGAGAATCATGAGGGTGATCAAGGCCTCGGAGACAGAGTCTGTGACCTTTGGTTCGCATCGGCTGCGTGATACCGCAGTCGATTGGTTTGATTCATGGGAGTTATCCCGGGGAGAGCACGCGTCCCCAGCTACTTGGGATGAGTTCTCAGAGGCTTTCCTCACTCACTTGCCCCCAGATGAGAGCGCGGGTGATAGATTTTTACCATCGAGGCGAGAAGGGCGCACTGTCAGGGAGTACAATGTCGAGTTTGATTCATTGGCTCGATATGTCCCAGCATTGGTAGCAGATATGGAGGATAGGGTGCACCGCTATGTCACCGGGCTAGACGACTATATGGCCGAGTCATGTGCGGGTGTTTCTCTCCAGCCGGGTATGGACATTACCCGCATGCAGGCTCACGCCCTTGGATGCGAGGAGCAGAGGTCGGCGAGTGGGCGACAGCGGCGAAGAAGGCCGGGGCGGGAGGGTCTTACGGTGGTTATCGTGGTGGCGGCCTCGGCAGCGATCTAGATCGCACCACGGCCGGCTCGAGCACTCCCGCACCGTCCTCGGCCACGGCCAGAGTTTTCGAGGCGGACTGGCCCTGGGGCTTCAAACGTCGAGTAGCGAGTGCGGCGTCGGGACCACCCCGGTGTGGCCGATGCGGTAGATCCCATTACGGGAAGTGTGGTACTACTTTTGGAGCTTGTTACGATTGTGGCGGCAGGTCACTTTGCGGGTGTCGGCCGACCGGGGCTGGTGGTAGGGCTCACGCCGAGTTCTGTTGCCGCTTCATCATCTCCCTGATTACTCGCCGGGCGAGGTACTCATGGGTCGGCCAGTCGCGGCAGGTCGTGGCTCGTGTCGATTCTAGCGGTCCTCGAACCGCATTTATGCTTTGTCCACCAGCGGATCGTGAGGCCTCACCGATGTCGCCACGGTACCTTATCGGTTTAGGTTTGATGTGTATGCTTTGATAGATCCGGGTTCTACTCGTCCTATATATCTCCCTTGTTGCTAGTAGGATAGGGATAGAGCACGAATCCATAGACCGCTTCGAGGTAGCTACGC
The DNA here is from genome assembly GCA_029844215.1 of Przewalskia tangutica. NCBI lineage: Eukaryota > Viridiplantae > Streptophyta > Magnoliopsida > Solanales > Solanaceae > Przewalskia > Przewalskia tangutica. Next base: position 96,460,767 of record CM056721.1, read on the forward strand.
CATGGGTGATTCGGTGGTAGCTCGGCGGGTATATAGAGCTTGTCTGTGACCATTCTGATCGTCGGACCCTAGCCGACTTGATAGAGTTGGAGATGATTGACTTCGACGTGATTATGGGGATGGATTGGCTAGCTTCTTGCTACGCCAATGTAGACCGCAGAGAGAAGTAGCGGTTCCGGTTCAGAGCCGGTTGTTGAGTGGGAGGAGCACGGTATCGCCGGGGTAGGTTTATTTCCTACCTCAAGGCTAGGAAGATGGTGCGAGAAGGGTATATCTACCATCTCGTTCGGGTGTTTGATCTTGAAGTTGCGGTACCAGATTTTGATCGGTTCGATAGTCGTGAGTTCCCGGGCGTGTTTCGGATGACCTCGGTGTCCTCCCGAGAGGAGATCGAGTTTTGTATAGATGTGTTGCGGATACTCGGCTATTTCCATTCCGCCATACGTAATGGCACTGCCGAGTTGAGAGAGTTGAAGGACCAGGTGAGGATTTCTTTGGAGAAGGGCTTCATCGGGCCTAGTGTTTCTCCCAGGGAGCGCGGTATTGTTCGTGAAGAAGAAGGCGGGGCAGCTGCGCATGTGTGTTGATTACGGTGAACAAGGTGACCATTAAACGAATACCCCCTTCCCGGTATTGATGATTTGTTCGACCGATTGCAGTGCGAGATGTTTCTCAAGATTGATCTGCGATCGCTATCATCAGTGCGAGTCGAGAGGTGGATGTCCCTAGATTGCATTCGGACGATGCGGGCATTATGAGTTCAGGGTCATGTCTTTTGGGTTGACCAATGCTCCGGCGGTATTCATGGATTTGATGAACCGAGTGTTCAAACCATTTTTGGACACGTTTGTGATAGTGTTCATTGATGATATCTTGGTTTATTCACGCTCAGAGCAGGAGCATGCGGAGCATTTGAGGACTGTGCTGACAGTTCTCCAGGACCAGCAGTTATACGCCAAGTTTTCCAAATGTGAGTTTTGGTTAACTTCAGTGGCTTTTCTTGGGCATATTGTCGGGGCTGATGGCATTCGAGTGGATACGGCCAAGATCGGCGATCGAGACTTGGCCTGACCTACTACTCCGGCGAGGTTCGCGATTTCGGGCCTTGCAGGATATTATCGGTTCGTAGAAGTTTGCTTTATCTACGCACCATTGACTAGGGTGACTCGAGAAGGCGACCAAGTTTGATGGTGATGCTTGTGGCGGGGTTTCGATTCTTGAAAAGAGATCGACGACCGCCCGTTCTTACTCTTCCGGAGGTCGGATGGTTATGTCGTGTATTGTGATCGTCGACGCCGGGTTGGGATGTGTGTTGATGCGGCATGGCGGGGTTATAGCATATGCATCCCGACGGTGAAGAAACACGAGGAACTACCCGCATGATTTGGAGTTGGCAGCCGTGATTCACGCTTTGAAGATCTGGAGGCACTATTTGTATGGGGTTCACGTGGATATTTATACAGACCACAAGAGCCTCCAGTATATCTTCAGCCAGAGGGAGCTGAACTTACGACAGAGACGGTGGTTAGAGTTGCTTAAGGATTACGATGTTGATATCCTGTACCACCCGGGGAAGGCCAATGTTGTGGCAGATGCTCTTAGTCGTAGGTCGATGGGGAGCCTATCAGATGTGCAGCTAGAGAGGAGGGACATGGTTCGTGATTTGCATCAGTTAGCGAGCCTTGGTGTCCGTTTGATTGATTCTGATAGCAGTGGGGTTAGAGTTCGTGAGGTTGCCGAGTCTTCCATCGTCGAGGAGGTGAAGAGGCAACAGTTCGAGGATCCAGCTTTGATTCGATATCGTGATACAGCTCTTCGTGAGGGCAAGGGTCCTTTTGAGGTAGCACCTGATGGGGTGCTAAGGTTTGAGGGCAGACTGTGTGTTCCAGATGTTTCAGGACTTCGGCAGCAGGTTCTTGGGGAAGCACACAACGCGCGTTACTCTATCCATCCGGGGTCGACCAAGATGTACCACGACCTTAGATCTGTGTATTGGTGGGATGGCTTGAAGAGGGACGTTGCAGAGTTCGTAGCTCAATGCCCGTGTTGTCAGCAGGTGAAGGTAGAGCACGGAGGCACGGTGGTTTGTTACGATTGAGATCCCGACCGAAGTGGGAGGTAATCAACATGGACTTCATCACGGGATTACCTCGCACTCGGAGGAGACATGATTCTATATGGGTTATCGTCGACGGTCGACGAAATCAGCCCACTTTCTTCCGTCGGGGCGACTTTTTCGGTGAGGATTATGCGGACTTTACATCCGAGAGATCGCCGATCGCATGGAGTCCCTACCCGATCATATCGCATGCGAGAGCCCGGTTCGGCTAACTTGAGGTCCTTCCAGAGGGTTTAGGGGCGAGTGAGCCCGATCGCATTTCATCCACGAGCGACGGACAGCAGAGCGCACTATCCGGACTCGAGGATATCCGCGAGCCCGTGTTATTGACTTCGATGGTAGTTGGGAGGATCATTTGCCTCTAGTTGAGTTCGCGTATAATAATAGCTACCACTCCAGTATTCAGATGGCGCCTTCTGAGGCCTTGTATGGGAGGAAGTGCAGATCGCCTATAGGTTGGTTCGATGTGGGCGAGGTGCAGCTAGTGGGACCAGATTTGGTACAAAGAGCGATGGATAAGGTGAAGCTTATCCGAGCGGCTATCGATGACTCGTAGTCGGCCAAGTCATATGCAGATCATCGTCGTCGGCATCTGGAGTTCGAGGTTCATGATTGGGTTTTCCTAAAGGTGTCACCCATGAAGGGTGTGATGAGATTCGGGAAGAAGGGGAAACTCATTTCAGGTACATCGGGCGCTTCGATTGTCCGAGGTAGGCAAGGTTGCTATGAGTTGGAATCTGCCGTCCGATCCGGAGCGATGCATCCGGTTTTTCACGTATCTATGCTGAGGAGATGTATCGGGGATCCATCTAGGGTACACCCGATTGACGATGTCCAGGTGACCGAGGGGTTATCGTATGAGGAGATTCCCATAGCGATAGTCGATCGTCAGGTTAGGCGTCTGCGGACCAAGGACGTGGCTTCCGTCAAAGTCTTGTGGCGGAACGAGCTCAGGGAGGAGATGACGTGGGAAGCCGAGGAGGATATGAGGCAGAAGTATCCTCACCTATTCCCCACACCTCCAGGTAATTCACTTTCCTACTTGTAAATTTTCATTATCGTTTATGCCTAAGTGTTGTTTTGTGGCCGCGTGTGGCATTTGCAAACTGTTTAAGTTATGAAGAATCTTATCGTTAACTGTCTTGGGAAGGAACATTCGGGACGAATGTTTCTAAGGAGGGGAGAATGTTATACCCCGTATTTCCAGAGTATGTACGTAAGGGAATACGTACAAAAAGTTTAGCCTTAAAGTTTAGGCTTGGACGTTTTTTTGGGCACAACTCACAAAGCGAATAGTTTTCCGACGAAACGTTTCCACAGCTTTCGTAGGATAAATTCCGGCTATGCCATTTCTAATTTTTGCGGATTTTTCCGAGAGACGAAACATTTTGGACCAACGGGAGGGCGACACTTGTCACCCTCCAATTGATGGACTTGAAATCGTCCATTTGGACGAATTGGACATGGTGATCACGTTTTTTGTGCCTTGTGCACAAGTCAAGGAGTTGGTAGGATATTTGTGTATAGTTAATCCTCACCCTACACTTGCCTTGCACTTGTCTTAATCTTGGCCATTGGTTGGCCACTTCTTGACCTATAAATACCCCCAGAGATGAAGAGTTCTTCATCCACAAATCTTTCAAGTCTTGAAAATCCTCTCCTCTCCCTTTGTAGCTCTTTTCGTCCAACACTCCTCCTCCTCCCTTGTGAAGGCCCTTGGCGAATACCCCCTAGCCTAGCCAAAAATCTACCCCCTCCTTGGTAGAAAAGTTGTCTTCTAGTATTGTTATAATGCCCAAAATACCTAGCCCAAATCCCTTAGTACTTAGTAGAAGTTGTGAAGAACTTCTAAGGTTTCGAGCTCTGAGGCGTACAACTTAGGAGCTAAACCTTGCTCAGCGCGACTTTATCTAGGATATTATTGGGCTTACCGAGGTAACTAATCCTAACCTCTTTTGAATTAGAGAATACTTCTGTAGTAGTATTAGAATAAGTATTAAATACTTAGAAGAATATCACGAGAATAGAATTGCTATTACCCAGTAGAAGGGTTTAAAGAAGAATAATCAAATCAGATTTACATAGGATTGTTTTCACGATGAGACTTATATAGCTCACCGGGTAGGGAAGTGCTGCCCAACTTTCCGTAGAATTGTGAACCCTCTGTTTAGAATGACCTTCAGAGTAGTCTTTGATAGATGTCTGTGACTATTATAGGCTGACTCTCTGCGCGCGACATATTCAACTTGGCAGGTGGTTTTCGCTGAGAAGGTATGTGATTCTTCCTAAAGCATGATATTTTTACAATATATATAGTACGGTAGACGTACATGTGTTAACTGAATAATAACTACGGCAATGTCTTTGACTTAAGCCTGAATAATACTTACGGCAATGCCTCACGGCTTAAGCCTGAATAACACTTACGGCAATGCCTCACGGCTTAAGCCTGAATAATAAAGGTCTGAAAGCATTTCAAAAGAATACTGAATCATTTTTAACAGAAGAGAACTAATTGGTTTTTAAACAGAAGCTTAAGAGTTATACTAGCCTTATGGGAAGTTAAGTATAACCACTTAAGATTGATAAAAGAAACAGTTTGCCTATGTGTTTATAACAGACTTATATTGAATTGTGAAAAGAATAATAAGATGGTTTGATAAGTAGACATGATATGATGCTATGTGTGTTAGTATCTTGTAACGTTTGTATAAGAAAGTATCCTTGTTGTGCTTATGTTGTTTAAAGATAAACTGTTATGTTAGTGTACTATCACTCACCTCTTGAGATGATACCGGGGGTTAAGCTGCCCTCCGATGCGGGGTAGACTCAGGCGGTCTGGGACCATGATTCGAGAATACCTCATGCGGGTCCAGGGGGCCTATGCGGAGCTACGAGTTCGTGTTAGTATGCGGGGTTATGCCTCACGCGGTCATGTGGCCATGCGCGACAACGAGTCCAGGGGCGATGCCGAGTAGCTACCCTCGATGCGGGGTTATACCTCATGCGGGCCCATGAGTGGCCTATGCGGACTCGGAGTCGTGATTAGGCTTGCGAGTGATAATGCGGGCGAGTGGCCTGCTTGAATCATTCGCAGCCTAGAAAAGACCTATTACGCTTTACCTATTGTTGCTCTTGTTTGTGATGTGGCACTATGCGGTTCCTTGATTGCTTCATACATATTTGTAAACTGGTTTTAAAGTGTTATGATTTCATTTAAGTACTTTACGCTTTCACATACTTAGTACTGTTATCGACCTCCTGGGCTGCGTTCATGCCGCGGTAAGGCGGCAAGTGCTAGATCCACATTCCTAGGATCTCTACGTTCTTTGTGAGCTCCATCCTTTCCGAGGCTCTACTTTTAGGTATGATCTCCTGTTGTAGATAGTTTTATGTGATCAGGTATGGCGGGGCCCCTGTCCGCCATAGTTGTATATTTCCTTAGAGGTCTGTAGTCGGGTTATGCGATGTCGGATGAATCGCTAAACCATGTTTATATATATATGCCGAAAGGCGATGTTTTCGCATAAGCGTGTCTTATTTTATAAACTGCTTTCATGTCTTGCTTTATATTTCCGCGATTACTACGATGTATGACTACTTGGGTGCCGGTAAGGCACGATCCACGCCCCGAACGGGTCGTGACACGGATCTCGAATCATTGCCTCTTCACCTCCTCGACGATGGAAGACTCGGCAACCTCACGAACTCGAACCCCACTGCTATCAGAATCAATCAAACGGACACCAAGGCTCGCTAACTGATGCAAATCACGAACCATGCCCCTCATCTCTAGCTGCACATCTGATAGGCTCCCCATCGACCTACGACTAAGAGCATCTGCCACAACATTGGCCTTCCCCGGGTGGTACAGGATATCAACATCGTAATCCTTAAGCAACTCTAACCACCGTCTCGCCGTAAGTTCACTCCTCTGGTGAAGATATACCGAGGCTCTTGTGGTCTGTATAAATATCCACGTGAACCCCATACAAATAGTGCCTCCAGATCTTCAAAGCGTGAATCACCGCTCCCAACTCCAAATCATGGGTGGGGTAGTTCCTCTCGTGTTTCTTACGCTGTTGGGATGCGTACGCTATAACTCTACCCTGCTGCATCAACACACATCCCAGCCCGATGCCTGACGCATCACAATACACGACATAACCATCTGGACCCTCTGGAAGAGTAAGAACGGGCGGCCGCGCCTCCTTTAGTAACTAGAAACCGCTCCACGCATCAGTCCATCAAACTTAGCCGCCTTCCGAGTCGCCTAGTCAATGGTGCGTAGATAGAAGCAAACTTCTACGAACCGATAATATCCTCGCAAGGCCCGTAAAACGCGCACTGCCGGAGTAGTAGGTCTAGGCCAAGTCCTGACTGTCTCGATCTTGGCCGTATCCACTCGAATGCCATCGGTCCCGACAATATGCCCAAGAAAAGCCACCGAAGTCAACCAAAACTCACATTTGGAAAACTTGGCGTATAACTGCTGGTCCCGGAGAACTCACAAGATCCTCAAATGCTCGCATGCTCCCGCTCTGGCGAGAATAAACCAAGATATCATCAATGAACACTATCACAAACGTGTCCAAAAATGGTTTGAACACTCGGTTCATCAAATCCATGAATACCGTCGAGCATTGGTCAACCCAAAAGACATGACCTCGAACTCATAATGCCCGCACGTCCGAATGCGATCTAGGGACATCCGCCTCTCGACTCGTGCACTGATGATAGCCCGATCGCAGATCAATCTTGGAGAAACATCTCGCACTCGCAACCGTCGAACAAATCATCAATCCCGGGAAGGGTATCATTCTTAATGGTCACCTTGTTCACGCTGTAATCAACACACATGCACGGCGTCCGCCCTTCTTCTTCGAACAATACCGCGCTCCCTGGGAGAAACACTTGGCCTGATGAAGCCCTTCTCCAGCAAATCTCTCAGCTGGTCCTTCAACTCTTTCAACTCGGCAGGTGTCATTCTGTATGGCGGAATGGAAATAGGCCGAGTGTCTGGCAGCACATCGATACAAAACTCTATCTCCCTTTCAGGAGGGATACCCGGAGGTCGTTCGAAACACGCTCGGGAACTCTCGACTACCGGAATCGATCAAAATCGCTGCGACCTCGAGATCAAACACCGACGAGATGGTAGATGTACCCTTCGCACCATCTTCCTAGCCTCGAGGTAGGAAATAAACCTACCTCAGCGTCTGAGTTCCTCCCACTCAACAACCATTCCTCAGAAGCGGAACCGTACCACTCTCTCCCTGCAGTCTACATTGGCGTAGCAAGAAGCTAGCCAATCCATGCCCATGATCACGTCGAAATCAGTCATGTCCAACTCTATCAAGTCGGCTAGGGTCTGACGACTGTATATGGTCACTGGACAAGCCCTATATACCCGCCGAGCTACCACCGAATCACCCACTGGCGTAGCTACCTCGAAAGGGTCTATGGACTCAGGCTCTATCCCTATCCTACTAGCAATAAGGGGGGATATATAGGACAGAGTAGAACCCGGATCTATCAAAGCGTACACATCATAACCAGAAACTGATAAAGTACCTGTGACGACATCAGGTGAGGCCTCCTGATCCTGCCGGCTGGACAAGGCATATATGCGGTTCTGAGGACCGCTAGAACTGGGACCCGCGCCACGACCTCTGCCGCGACCTGCTGGCCCATGAGTACCCTGCCCTCCGGGGCGAGTAACTGTAGGAGATGATGAAGCGGCAACAGACCCTGTAGGCTGAGCCCTACCACCAGCGCCGCCCCCGGTCGGACAAACTCTCGCAAAATGACCCTGCTGGCCACAAGTATAGCAAGCTCCCGGAGTAGTACTACAGCTCCCAGAATGGAATCTACCACAACGGACACACTGAGCAGACCTCGATCGGTTAGCACCCTTGCTACCCTGGAAATCTGAAGTCCTGGGGCCCTGACCTGCCCCCGAATACTCTGGCTGTACTGACAATGATGTGGGAGTGCTCTGAGCTGGCTGGGGTGCAAATCTGGACTTCTGCTGATGCCGTCCACCCTGAGGGCTACCAAAAGAACCGGCCGTCTTGGCCTTCTTCTGCTGCTGATATCGGTCTACCCGTCGGTCTCTGCGCTCCTCGCATCCAAGTGCATGAGCCTGCATACGGGTAATGTCCATGCCTGGCTGAAGAGACACACCCGCACAAGACTCGGCCATATAATCATCTAGCCCGGTGACGTAGCGGTGTACACGGTCCTCCATATCCGCTACCAATGCAGGGACATATCGAGCCAAAGAATCGAACTCGACATTGTACTCCCTAACTGTGCGCCCTCTCTGCCTCAGCAATAAAAATCTGTCGGCCCGCGCCCTCCTCATCTGTGGAGGCAAGAAGTGCGTGAGAAAAGCCTCCGAAAACTCATCCCATACTGCTGGAGGTGCATGCTCTCCTCGGGAAAGCTCCCACGAATCAAACCAATCGACTGCGGTATCACGCAGCCGATGCGAACCGAAGGTCACGGACTCGGTCTCCGACGCCCTGATCACCCTCATAATCCTCTGTAGCTGACGGATGAACTCCTGCGGATCATCCTCCGGCCTCGACCCGTAAAACTCTGGCGGGCTACAACTCAGGAAATCTCGTAGCCTCAAACTATCTGCCCTCGGGTGAACTACGGGTATGACTGGGCCGAATCGAATCGCATCCAGCCTGTCCTCATGTCTGGCCACAATCCTAGCCAATAGCTGGGCCATCTCCTTGTACCCTAACTCCTCCGCCCCAGGCTGTGGGACAGGAGGTGTGGGTACTGTGGTCTCTGCTGGGGCCGGCGGCGTCATGGAACTCGCCGTCTCGGGTATAGACTGGGCCTGAGCCCTCGTAACTCTCGGTGTCCTACTAGCAGCTCCCTCGGCTGCCTTGCCCTTCTGGGCCCGGGTTGCCTTACGTGGAGGCATAACTGTTACAGAAAAGGAATACGTTAGAGGGGTCCAACTTTTAACATAGCTCTAAGGCACGATCTAAGAGTGAGAAGAATGGAAACCAATCCTAAATATCCTATAGCCTCCTGATTATTGGTGTGGTGCACAACACACCGATAATCAAGACTCTACTAGATACGGCCTGTAGACATTTTCCGAAGATTAACTGCTCTGACACCACTTTTTCACGACCCGTTCCGGGGCCCGTGACTGGTTCCTTACCCGGGCACCCAAGTAGTCATACATCAGAGTAATCAGCGGAACATAAGACAAGACAAGAAACATTATAAAAATAGAAACAGTTTTATCTGAAGAAAAGCTTGCCTTTCGGCATATATATATAACCCAAGTTTTGCAGTTACATCCCAACTGTACAATAAGACTACAGACCTCTAAAGAAGTAAACCACTATGGCGGGACAGGGCCCCGCCATACCCCGAATGTACAAAACAATCTACAATACAGGGAGATCATACCCAAAAGTAGAGCCTCCGGAGAAGATGGAGCTCCTGACACCAAAGCAAAGATCCTAAGGATGTGGATCTAGCACCTGCTTGCCCTTACCTGCGGCATGAACGCAGCCCCCGAAGGAGGTCGGTCTGACAACAGTACCAAGTATGTGAAATCAAAGTACTTAAATGAAATCAAGTATTTAAAACCATTTGCAAATCAGTTCAATTGCACATAGTGCCATATCACAAACAACGATAATAGGAAAAGCAGAATAGTCTTTTCTAGGCGCGAATGATCGAAGCAAGGCCAATCGCCCATACTATCATTCTGCGTGCCTAATCTCGACTTCCGCATCCGCATAGGTCACACATGCACCCGCATGAGGTATTCTCGCGACGGGGTAGCTAACCCGGTACACTTTGGACTCCGCGATCCGCATAGTCTCGATAGACCGCATAGTCACACTGCATCGCATAGGGCATCCCGCGTCGGGCTAAAACACCGGAATGATCAATCTCGGAACTCCCGCACTCCGCGATAGTCACATATTGCGTAGGCCGTATAGACCCGCATCAGGGTGGCAAGCCCGGTATAATAAGTCAAGGGGGTAGGTGATATAATAACAGTACAACGGACTTACCGGTTAGCAACGTAAGCACAGCAAGAATGACCCCCTTTCACAACATTATAAGACACTAACACATGTAGCATCATAATATATCTACTTATCAAACAATCTTACTACACATAACAGAAAACAATACAAGGCAATAATAAACAAACAAGTAAACAGTTCCTTTTATCTTTCTTAAGTTGTTATACCTAACTTCCCATAAAGCTAGTATAACTCTTAAGCTTTTGTTTTAAAAACCAAATATTTCTCTTCTGTTAAAAATGATTCAGTATTCTTTTGAAATGCATCAGGATTCTTATTATTCAGGCTTAAGTCAAAAGACATTGCCGTAGTTATTATTCAGGCTTAAGTCCGAAGACATTGCCGTAATTATTATTCAGTTAACACACGTACGTCTACCGTACTATATATTTAAAATATTATGCTCAAGAGTATAGGAAGAATCACATACCTTCTCGGCGAAAACCTCCTGCCAAGTCGAATATGTCGCGCGCAGAGAATCAACCTATAACAGTCAAATACGTCTATCAACGTCTAGACTGTACTGTATAAAGCTCTAAGCAGAGGGTTCTCTATTCTATGGGAATTTGGGCAGCACTTCCCTACCCGGTAAGCTATACAGTCTACTGTAAAAACAGTCCTATGTGAGTACAGTTCAATTATTCTTCTTTTATACCCTTCTACTGTGATAACAGTTCAATTCTATTTTGTAATATCCTTCTAAGTATTTATACTTATTCCTATACTTCTACAGTATGTATTCTCTAATTACAAAAGAAGGATAAGTTTATTTACCTCGATAAGCCCAAAAATTATCCAAGTTAAACGTCGCTCCTGAGCAAGGTTTAGCTCCTAATTTGTACGCTCCGATAGCTCCAAGAACCCTTAGAAGTTCTTCCCAACTTCAACTAAGTACTAAGGGATTTGGGCTAGGGTATTTTGGGCATTATAACAATACTAGAAGGCAACTTTTCTACCAAGGGAGGGGGGGTAGGTTTCGGCTAGGCTAGGGGGGGTAGCCTCGGCTAAGCTTCACTCAAGGGGGGGGAGTAGGCTTGGACGAAAAGGCTCAAGGGAGAGGGGAGGATTTTCAAGACTTGGAGAAAGATTTGTGGATGAAGAACTCTTCATCTTAAGGGGGGTATTTATAGGTCAAGCCATGGCCAACCAATGGCCAAGATGATGCCAAGTGCAAGGCAAGTGTAAGGTCAAGATTTATCCAAGTGCCCTTATCCATCTACTACACAAAATATCCTACCAACTACTTGACAAAATAGGCCATCCAATTCGTCCTAATGCCGCCCCAACGTCCACCAATTGGAGGGTGACAAGTGTCGCCCTCCCGTTGGTCCAAAATGTTTCGTCTCTCGGAAAAATCCGCAAAAATTAGAAATGACATAGCCGGAATTTATCCTACGCGAGTTGTGTAAAACGTTTCGTCGGAAAACGATTCTTTTAGCGAGTTGTGCACAAACTTTTTCGTCCAAGGTCTTTAACTTAGGCTAACTTTTGTACGTACACCCTCACGTACATACTCTGGAATTACGGGGTATAACAAGTAAGATATAACATGGTCGCATGCCCCGGAATCCCACATCGTATAAGCATGGCCATGGAGTAATAACACGCGCGGGCATCTAACCCGCATCCTGGCTGCATGCCCCGGCATCCCTCATCGTATAAGCATGGCCAAGATCAATCACAATGGAAGCATACCCGTGGAATCCCCCGTCACTGCCGGTACGTCCAATAAAATGTCCGGGCATCTAACCCGTATCCTGGTCACATGCCCCGGAATCCCACATCGTATAAGCATGTCCAAGGATCAATCATGATGGAAGAATACCCGTGGAATCCCACATCACTGTCGGTACGTCCAAGTAAACTTATAACCAGACAGCCGGCCCTCCAACTGAGAGTCCCGACAACGTAACATATAATACTTGCACTTAAAGCTATCACAAGCAAATACAGGCAAATTCATTAACCCTTTAGACTTCCATTTTTATATACTCATGGCACTTCCGTCGTACACATAAAAATCCGGGAATTTAACCCCAAGATACTAACACCCGTAGTATCCAGGCTTGTGTACATTTCACATAAGTCACGATACTTTTAGAAATACATTTCTCGGCTTCTAAATCAAGTGACCCCTACTTTAAAGCTTTAAGCAAGTGATACCCTTAAATCAAATTATTTCCTTGATTACTATATTAGAGAAAACCATTCTCTTAACCTTCCATAAAGCCGTTATAACCAACTTTCCATAAAGCCGTTATAACCCTTTATGGTTTTAGACAAACCCATTCCTTTTATAACCAAGAGACTTATACTTTTTAAAACCAAGTATTGTATACTCAAATCAATTCTCTTAACTTTCAAAGTACAATTAGTCTCTTAACCTTTAGAAATCAAGTGACTCCTTTTATTATAAAACCTTAGGCAATTGATGCCTTAAAATCAAGTTGCCTTTTCATAAAAAAAAATCAAGTCATTTATCTTTCCATAAAGCGAATATAACCAACTCCCCATAAAGTCGTTATATTCACTTTATACCTTAGTCAAGTACAATTTCCTATCCAAGGGACTTATACGTTTAAAACGAAACAAGTATCACATACTTTAAAACTCTTCAAGTCCCTTAACTTTAATAAAACTTAAGATATCCTTAATACTTTCAAAGAAGCGAGTTAATCTCCTAACTCACCCGACTTGGCTATTCATATACTAGTAAAGGATATCAAGATCTTGTACGTCTACCGTACTATATACGTGCAACTAGTCATGCTCAAAGGATAGGAAAAGTTCTGCATACAGTAAATCACACAACTACCTCTTAACTTCTAAGAGTAGAAGGAAACATGAAATGATACCACATGTATATTCCATACATAGAATCATGCCAAAGGAAGGAAGAGGTTCACATACCTCGCGACAATTATCGACAAGTAGCAAAATGCTCCAAAGTACTTCAACCTTGATAGCTATTCCATCCTTCAAGTAGGATACGCTATACTTAGTACTTCAACCTATAATGGTCACAATACGTCCATTAACCTCTCACTTCAGACGTAGAATATTCTAAGTGCTAAGTCGCTAAATTCTACGGAAAATCGGACAGCACTTCCTTTGTTTTTACTTACTTTGCCACCTTTTTCAAGGCCGAATACAATAAAAAAACACGCCACATTTAAGGCCCAAAAAATGAAATCAACAATAGGGGATTACACGCCTACTAGGCGTGTAAAATTCCGCCCCACAAACGATATCAAATTAATACAACTTACTAGGCCAATTCGGCTAACTTGAAGTACTAAAACATCAATTCTTATCCAATTTCCATTTCAATCCAAGTTATTAGCCTAACATGATATCAAGTCGCAATCGATTATAACTACTATAATCTCCAAGTAATTAACATGCGACGATTCTAATAAACGACCAATTTGTAATCCAAATTCACATGGCTTACATTACATTTCGGATTCTAAGGCTACAAGCAATCCATAATACTTATAAACTTCAACACATAAACTTCATGCTAGCTATATGCTAAGCTAACAACAATATATACAATCTTGGAACACTTTTAAGAGACAAGATTATACCTCAACGAATCTTAATCCAACTCCAAATCCGAAGTCGCTTCCTTAGCAACTTAGAGCCTCTTCAAGACGCTTCAATCCGCTAGTTGAGACCCTTAGGACCATACCAACAACTTTCCTTCAAATCTCCAATCCAAAACCTAGAAAGCAACTAGGTTTTCACTTTGCGACTAATACGAAAACTCTCTTTTTCCGGGATTTTTCTATTGAGATACACTTACAATACCCTCATGAACCTTGTTTTAAAGTGTGGAGCTTAATGGACAACAAACAAAAAAAAATTCTTTTCAAAGGATATGAACCCGAGAGCTTCTTAGCCTGTTCATCCAATTTTTTGTAATTTTGGCTAAGTGTGGAACTAGTCTCACTACTAGTAGTATTATATAGCAACATGGAGGGTCAAGATGCAACCAAATGGGTAGTTTGGATGATCTCTCATTAAATATCAAGCCTTGTGGGTCCTTGACCAAGTCAACTTTCTCAAGCTTTCAAGTTGAAAGACTTGTCTTCCTAACAAGGGTCAAATGACCCTTGTGCCCATGAAATTTTCGTCCAAGACATCACTAAGGGGGTGACACGTGTCGCCCTCCCATTCGCCATAATATTACGTTTTCCGACAATTCCATAATTCCGATAAATTTTTACAAGTCTCAAATCTTAACACTTGTGAGTTCTTACGTACGTTCTTAAAGCATGTCCTGTAAATACGGGGTGTAACATTCTTCCCCCCTTAGAAACATTCGTCCCCGAATGTTCTTTCGGAGTCAAACTTATAATTAGCTACATAGTTTCCTTTCACAACCCCGACATACCAACAATGCCACACTTGGCCCTAATACCTCGCACACGCATATCTGTCCATCATAAGTGTTATACCCCGTAGTTCCAGGGTATGTATGCGAGGACGTACGTACGAGAATACGACAGAAAAATTGGAAAGAAAGAAAGATGTGATTTTTCAACGGAAAAGTTTCCGGTTTTTGTAAAGGAAAAATGTTCGTTGATGGGAATTGGATTCCCAGATTTGGTATTTGGGCTTCTTAAATTATATTAGAATTTTGAGATTTTATTTTCGGAAATGGTCACGTGGGGCCCACGGGAGAAATTTACGGTTTTGTGGGGCCCGCTTTGTTTTTGAGATTTTGGCCATTATGGATATTTTCGGAAGATGAAATATTTTGGACGAATAGGAGGGCGACACGTGTCACCCCCCTAGGTGGCTCTTGGCCGAAATCACTTGACAAGTGGCAAGACAAGTGGCCTTGTCTTGCAAGATATTTTAGTTGGACAAGTGGCTTGTGGGGCCCACACACTTGTCCCCAATCTCAACCACACACTTGCCTTCATCCTAGCCCTTGGTTGTCCTATATATGCACCCTTAGTTGATGAAATCTTCCACACTTAACCATTTCAAGACTTGAGAAAACCCTCCCTCTCCCTTCATGAAGCTCTCGGCCATGGTGCCTCTTCTTGAGCAAAATTTGTCCAACAATTCTTAAACTCTTAAGTGTTCTTCCCTAAGGTGTTAGGAAGATTGTGTACCAAGAGTTGGAAAAGATTTCACACCCCTAGCCTATTTAGTTTGCCTTGGCCGAAAGTTGTCTTGTTGGAACCCTAAGTGTTCTTCACTTTTTGGAGTTGAATCTTGAAGAGAAGTTGGTTAGGAGCTTCTATGGGTTGCTTGTAGCGGATTGGAACATAAAGATTTAGAGCTAATACTTGCTTGGAGCGACTTTAAGAACTTGGATATTCTTGGGCTATTTGAGGTAGTGAAACTTAAACCTCTTTGTGAATTGGTTATTATACATATAT
Source organism: Przewalskia tangutica (assembly GCA_029844215.1). Lineage (NCBI taxonomy): Eukaryota > Viridiplantae > Streptophyta > Magnoliopsida > Solanales > Solanaceae > Przewalskia > Przewalskia tangutica. Next base: position 96,476,360 of record CM056721.1, read on the forward strand.
TATAAGTATATTATGGATTATATAATATATGGAGTAAAGTTTGGAAGGATTTGGATCTTGTTAAGTTGCTAAAATGGAAATTGGCAAGAAAGCCACAAAATGGTAAAAACGTATCTTACTTGCTAAGAAGCTAATAACAAAGTAACTATAACTTATATTAAGAATCGAAATATAAGTTGGCTGACTAATGAGTAATTTGGATAAGTAAAATGGACAAAGTTGGCCAAGGACCCCAACTTAAGGACTGTATTTACTTTGGACTGTATTTACTTTGGACTGTATTTACATTTACATTAAGGGAAGATCGTTCAATCGCGTTCCGTTTGGGCGTGTGATCCCTTTTTAATTATTGTATTGTATTGTTATGAAGGCGTGATAGTAAACGCGTTACGGTTGGCGCGTAATCCCCTTCTTTTACTTATTGTTATTATGAAGGCGTGATAGTAAACCGCGTTACCGTTTGGGCGTGTAATCCCCTTCTTTATGTTGTTTAATTATTACGCCTTATATATGGCATATAATTACGATTATTCGCCTTGGAGAAAGATGGAAAAGTGAGTAAAAGCGGAAGTGCTGCCCAATTTTCCGTAGAATTAGAGGGCTTTTATTGGTATAAGTCTTCAATGGTAAGAAAGGTTTGATAGAAGTACTATGACCATTTTAGGAGTGGAGTACTACGTGTGGCGTGATCTACTTGGCTTAAGGAGTAGCCGACGGGTTGAAGTACTTGGAGCGTTTTGCTATTTGTCGATAATCGTCGTGAGGTATGTGAACCTCTTCCTATCTTTTCTAGCATGATTGTTGTGAACTATGTAGTGCGGTGAGCGACGTGTGCTAAATGAGTTTTGGTTGGTTTAAAACATAAGGTGTTATAATAGCTTTATGAGAAGTTAGTTATAACGACTTTATGTAGGTAAAAGAATGGTTTATTGATTTTAGAAGTTAAGAGACTTGATCTTGAAAGATAAGAGACTTGACTTAATTGACTTGATATGAATTTTGTTAAAAAGTGTGAAACCTCATTCGTGAGTAATGAGTACTTGGTTTTAAAGATTGATGTTTCTTGATTTGGAAATGAGAATAAGTATCGAACAAACCATTGCAGCGTTAATAAAGGAAAATGTATTGACTAATTAATTATATTAAAACCAGTAGAAACCTCCATCTGCATAGAAGCTAAGATAAGACAAAATTGTATTACATTTCCTAGATCATGACTGCTTTAATAAGATGGTTATAAACAAGAATAAGCTACTCACACATAAGGCATATGTTACTCAATTGTTTTAAAAAGAGATTACGTTAAGTGATTAAGACTATGATCTATGGAATCTTTCGAAATAAGAGACTTGAGTATTTGAAATTAGGCAAACTTGAGCGTTTGTAAAGAATGTTGTTACTTGATTTTAATAAGGAAAGTGTTTTGGTTTACTTATAAATGTTAGTCACTCATGTTAATACTACGAATTGTCGGGTGACCTTTGTAAAAGAAATGGATCCTTTAAAAAGAATTTAACGTATGTAGTACTTTGGGGTTAAAACCCGGACTTTGACATAAAATGAAAGTACCTTGAGTTGTGTGTAACTTGCCTATGTTTGCGTGTGATAGCCTTGTTGTGCAAGTCTTGTATTTCTATCTGTGGCGTCTCGATGGAGGTAGGCTGATTTGTTGTGAGCGATTCCTATCGAGTCCCATGAGATGGGCGAGACATGTATTCCATACGATTCTATCGAGTCCCATGAGATGGGCGAGACATGTATTCCATACGATTCCTATCGAGTCCCGTGAGATGGGCGAGATATGTATTCCATACGATTCCTATCGAGTCCCATGAGATGGCGAGACATGTATTCCACACGATTCCACCTCGAGTCCCGTGGGATGGGCGAGACATGTTATACGTATCATACGATTTGTACCTAGGCTGGCGGTGAGGAAGGAGTTCCACGGGCGTGAGGATGACTTGAGGTGTGAGTCCCGACTTGACACGGCTACTTTTATGTTGTAAATCGTAGTTTGGTTATCATACATGTCTCTGTTTATATATATGTCATGATTTCATTCTGATATTTAGATTTCACATACTTGGTACTGTTGTCTTGACCTCCTTGAAGTGCGTTAAATCGCGAGTAAGTACATCGGTTGTGGATCTCGCCATAGGATCACGGCAACAGATTGGGAAGCCCGTTTCTCGAGGCTTATCTTGTGGTATGTTACCACAGTGCAGAGGTTCTTGTACATTCGAGGTATGGCGGGGCCCTGTCCGTCATAGTTGTTGTCATTTTCTTAGAGGTCTGTAATGCTTGTTGTGGCGGGGTTGTAAAGGATGCTGCATTCGGTCTGTATATATATGCAAGAAGGCAACTGTTTTGGTTGGCCTGTTTTTTTATCATATCTCTTGTTTCGTGTTCATGTTTTTATTTCCGCTGATTTTCTCTGATGTTGTATCACTAGGGTGCCCAGGGTAAGGCACCAGTCACGGGCCCCGGTTCGGGTCGTGACAATAAGCCCAAAAGAGATTATCTTTTCGTACTTCCAACTCCTTCTAACATATACATAGTCTCAATATAATCTGTTCATGATACTTAAACATACCACAACTTTATCATGCATACAAGTTTCTAAAGGGCCAAAGACATACCTGAAATCATATAGGCGGTTCAAAGGACCGCTAAAACTGGGAACTTCCACCACGACCTCTGTCACGACCTGCCGGTGCATAAACATCCTGCCTAGCTATGGAAGGCGAAGAACCCGCAACTAATCCAGTAGGTTGCGCTATCCCATGATGCCACCTGCAGTGGACGATCTCTCACGAAATGGCCCTACGGCGCCAAGCATAACAAGTCGAAGTAGTACGACACTCCCCAAAATGGAATATACTACAGTGACCACACCGGGGCAAAGGTGGCTTCCCCTGGCTACTATTCTCGGACATCTCGAACTGTAGCCTGGAGCCCGACACGCTCTGAATATCCCGTGACCAAACCTCGGCGAGAAGGCCGGGAAGGAGCACTCTGCCGGTGAGATGTAGACCTAGTCTGTTTGTTGAGGCCGCCTCGAAAGTTACCACGAACCCTGCCGTCCCGGCCTCTTGGTGGCTCGAGTCTAGTGACCTCTCTCTCTGTCCTCTATCCCCTGCGCAAAAACTTGCATCCTGGCAATGTCCATACCGGGCTGAAGAGCCACTCCTGTGCATGCGATAATCATATAATGGTCTAGCCCGTCACATAACGGTGAACTATGTCGCCCATATCGGCCCACAATAGTGTGCGCGTACAGCCAACGAGTCAAACTCCAGGTTGTATTCCCTGATGGTCCTCCCATTCTGCCGCAATGACAAGAACCTATCAACACGTGCTCTCCTCATTTCAGGAGGCAAAAAGTGATCAAGAAAGGCCTTCGTGAACTCATCCCAAAGCTGACGAGCACCGCACCTCTCGACCGCTCCCAGACTCAAACGGTTCAACGCATATCGCGTAACGGTAAGCTAACACAACCGACTCTGTCTCCGAGGCCCTAAGCACTGCATAGTCGCGATGAGCGCGAACGAACTCTTGAGGATCATCCCGGATCTCGAACCATAAAACTCGGGTGGACTACAACCGAGAAAATCCGAATCCTCAAACCGGCTCTTGGGTTAGCTACCGCTCACATCGGCTGCCCTACCAATATGCTAGTCAATAGCCCGACCGCTCTCCATAATCTCTAAACTCGTCCCTGGCTGCGGGATGGAGGCTCGTCTGGAACCTCTGGAGCTACCGCCGCTCGCCTCTAATACCGCCGGCGTGGTGAGTTCGCCGATCCGCCTACTACCTCGGGCATAGTGCGTGCCGAGTCCCGGTAACCCTCTGCGTACCACTAGCGACCTGCTCTTGCCTTGCCGCCGGGCCCTAGTCGCCTTCGTGGAGGCATAATCGTACATAAGAAGGGGTCGAGAGGATTCAACCTACTAGGGCGGCTCTCGCACGATCTCAAAGAGAGAAGAATGAAACAAATCCTAAATGTCCTGCTGACCTCACGATTATAGATGTGGTGCACAACACACCGATAATCAAGACTCTACTAGACACGGTCTATAGACACTTTCCGAGGACTAATCGCTCGATACCACTTTTGTCACGACCCGACCGGGCCGCGGCGGTGCCCTACAGGCACCACGCAGTATACATCGAGATATAATCAGTGAACATACATGAAACTTATAAAATAAAACAACGAGTTAGCCGATAGGGCTACCTTCCCGACATATATAAAACAACCAAGCATTGCCTCTTTCCTTTACAAAGCGACCCACAATATGTGACTCTGAGACCTCCAAGAGTTTTAACATAACAACCGTGGCGGGACGGGGCCGCCATACCACGAGTATACATGAATCTACTACCTCGGGAAAACCGTATTCAAGAGATAAGCCTCCGAGCAAATGGAGCTTTTTCCCAAAAACTGAACCGAGATCCTAAGAGCACGGATCACCAACCTGGGTACCTAAAACCTGCGGGCATGAACGTAGCCCCCCGAAGTGGGTCGATAACAGTACGAATATGGAATGAAATAACGCATAATAAGCAGATCATAATCAGTACAAAGAATGACAGGACAAGTATAAAAATACATACGGATCCCGTGTGTCATTACCACTTATGAACTTAATCGTACCTTATTATCTTTTCCCATTTTCAATAAAAGTTATAGTCACATTCTTACGTACATGATTAGGAAAAATAATTAAGTTCATTACCGTATAACTTACTTATCTTTCATAAGTATAATCCGGCCCTTTAAGGAGGGGCGCCTATACTACCCGGCCCAATCTGGGACGCGATCAAGTCACACGAATATCAAAGCGTGCCCGTGGAATCCCTCATCACTGCCGACATCTATAAGTGTAAACTATAACCATGTGACGCGCCCGTGGCATCCCACCTCACTGTCGGCGTACACATACACAACACATATATATATCTCCTGCCCGTGGAAGCCCGTGGAATCCCACATCACTGCCGACAACTATAAGTGTAAAATATAACCATGTGACGCGCCCGTGGCATTGTCACGACCCTTACCCCGGGCACCCTAGTGATACAACATCAGAGAAAATCAGCGGAAATAAAACATAAACATGAAATAAGAGATTTGATTAAATAAACAGGCTGACCAAAACTGTTGCCTTCTGTATATATACATAAAAAAACCCGAACAATTATCCTTTTACAGACGCTGCCCACAACAGTACTACAGACCTCTAAGAAAGTGACAACAACTATGACGGGACAGGGCTCCGCCATACCCCTGAATGTACACGAATCTACAGACTCAGGGTAACATACCAAAAGATAAGCCTCCGAAGAAATGGGGCTTCCCGACACGCTGAACTGTGATCCTATGAGCGAGGATCCACAACCGATGTACTTCTACCTGCGGCATGAACGCAGCCGAAGGAGGTCGATAACAGTACCAAGTATGAAATCGTAAAATCAGTAAATGAAATCATAATAGTCTATATAAAGCAGATACATGTATGATAACCAAACTACGATTCACAACATAAAGCGATCATGTCAAGTCGGGGACTCACGCCTCAAGTCATCCTCCGTGCCCGTGGAACTCCTTCCTCGCCGCTGCCGATCTAGGTATAAATCGTGTGGAATACGTGTCCCGGCCCATCCCGTGGGGCTCGGTAAAGAATCATGTGGAATACGTGTCGGCCCATCCTGGGACTCGGTAGAATCGGATGAAATACGTGTCGGCCCATCGTGGGACTCGGTGAATAATCGGATGGAATACGTGTCGGCCCATCCATGGGACTCGGTGAAGAATCGGATGAAATCGTGTCGGCCCATCGTGGGACTCGGTGAATAATCGCTCAAAACAAATCAGCGGCCTCCATCGAGAGAGCGGTGGTATAGAAATACAGATTTGCACAACAAGGCTATCAAACACAAACATAGGCAAGTTACACACAACTCAAGTTTATTTTTAGGCCAAAGTCCGTGTTACGACCTAAAGTATTACATACGTTAAATTCTTTTTAAAAGATCCATTTCTTTTATAAAGGTCACCGATACCGTAGTATAAAAATAGGGTGACTCACATTTTTAGGTAAACCTAAACACTTTCCTTTTCAACATCAAGTAACAACATTCTTTTCCCTAACGTTCAAGTTTGCCTAATTTCAAATGCTCAAGTTTCTCACTTTCGAAAAAGGTTTCGTAGTTCATAGTTTTAATCCTTTAAAACATAATTCTCTTTTAAACAATTTGAGAAACATATGCCTTATATGTGAGTAGGTTATTCTTGTTTATAATCAATCTTATTAAGCAGCCATGATCTAGGAAATGTAATATCATTTTGTCTCATCTTAGTTTCTATGCAGATGGAGGTTTCTACTGGTTTTAATAATACTTCATTATTCAATACATTTTCCTTTATTAACGCTGCAGTGGTTTGTCGATACTCATTCTGATTTCCGAAATCAGTAAAACATTTCTCCTTTTAAAAACCAAGTACTCATTACTCACGAATGAGGTTTCACACAAAATTCATATTAATTCATTCAAGTCAAGTCTCTTATCTTTTCAGATCAAGTCTCTAAAAATCAGTAAACCATTTTCTTTACCTCTCTTAAGATGTTATACCTAACTTCCCATAAAGCTAGTATAACTCTTATGTTTCAAAACCAAGTATTACTCTTCTCTCAAAACGGTTTCTTAATCTTTTGAAATACTTCAAGATTCTTTATTATTCAGGCTTAAGTCAAAAGACATTGCCGTAACACTACATTCAGTTAACACACGTACGTCTACCGTACTATATATATATTCTTTTAAAATACTTCAAGATTCTTTATTGTTCAGGCTTAAGTCAAAAGACATTTCCACACGTACGTCTACCGTACTATATATATATATTCCTTTAAAATATCATGCTCAAGAGTATAGGAAGAATCACATACCTCGCGACGATTGTCGACTATTAGCAAAACGCTCCACGGCTATAACCCGGCTAGCCTTGTCCACCTTCCAAGTAGTACATGCTACTCGCAGAACATTCAACCAATAAAGGTTAAGTCTACTGTAAATACAGTCCTATGTAAGTACAGTTTAATCTTCTTCTGACGTGATTTCAGTTCAATTCTTTTCTGTAATATCCTTCTATTACAGTTCAATTCTCTTCTATGAATCTTATATTCATTTATATACAACTACAGTATGTAATCTTCAATTACAATAGAAGGATAGGATTATTTACCTCGGTAAGCCCAAAATTATCCAAGTTTAATGTCGATCCTGAGCAACGTTTAGCTCCTACTCCGGGTGCTCCAACCCGCTCCAAACAACCCTTAGAAGTTCTACGCAACTTCTTCTTAACACTTCAACCGGTTATGAAGGTTTTCCTTAGGGTTTCGTTTTTGTGACTGAGGGGAAGTATAATAGTATTTCTGGGCTTTTCGTATAGAGGTAACCTTGAGAATACTACAAGGTATAAGGGCTAGAGTATTTTGGCATTATAACAATACTTGGAGAGTATTTCTACCAAGAGGGAGGGGGTGTATTATACGAAAACAACTAGGCTCGGGGGGGTTGTGTTCTCGGCCAAGGCTTCTCAAAAGAGGGGGGGGGGGGGGCTTTGGACGAACTCAACACACAAAGAGGGAGGGATTTCAAGACTTGGAAAATGATTTTAGGATGAAGAAGTTCATCAACTTAGGGGGGTATTTATAGGTCAAGAAATGGACAACCAATGGCCAAGATCCATCCAAGTGTTAGACAAGTGTAGGGCTAGGATTTAACCATGTGTACCTTATCCATCTACCACACCAACTTGCACAAATATCCTACCAACTACAAGCCCCATTTCGTCCCCTTTACCGCCCACAATTCCTTCAAATGTGAGGGTGACACATGTCACCCTCCCGTTGGTCCAAAATGTTTCGTCTCTCGGAAAAATCCGCAAAAATTATAAATGACATAGCCGGAATTTTCCCTTCGCAAGTTTAGTAAAACGTTTCGTCGAAAAACGATTCTTTTCGGCACTTGTGCCCAAATTTTCGAACCTTGCCAAACCTTAAGGCTTAAATTTTTATACGTACGCCCTCACGTACATACTCTGGAAATACGGGGTATAACATTCTCCCCTCCTTAGAAACATTCGTCCCGAATTGTAACGCCCCGAACCCGGGCCCGTTACTGGTGCCTTACCCCGGGCACCCTAGTGATACAACATCAGAGAAAACCAGCGGAAATAAAACTTAAACATGCAAATAGACATGGATCATGATGAACGAAAACAGGCCAACCAAAACGGTTGCCTTTCAAAGATATATATACATAGACATTTGAGCGATTATAATCCTTACAACCCCGCCACATCGATGTTACGGACTTAAGATTTTTACAACAACTATGGGACAGTGGCCGCCATACCCCGAATGTACAAGAACCTCTGACTCGGGTAACATACCAAGATAAGCCTCGAAGGCGGAGCTTCCCAAGACGAAATGAGATCCTAACGCGGATCGGCGGCCGATGTACTTACTGCGGCATGAACGCAGCCCGAAGGAGGTCGATCTGGTGTACCAAGTATGTGAAACTGTAAAGTACTATAAATGAAATCATAGCAGTCTATAAAAAGCAGGAGACATGCATGATAACCAACTACAGTACACAACGTAAGCGATCAAGTCGTGGACTCACGCCTCAAGTCATCACTCGAAATACAACTATGGGTCTCACGCCCATAACATCCATGATGTTCGCATCATGGCCGCATGCCCCCGGAATTCTGCCTCGGTGTAGACATGTCCATGATGCAACAATAATAACAATGTAGCATGGCCACATGCCCCCGGAATTCTGCATCGGTGTAGACAGGCCCATGAAACATCAACAACAATATACTGGGTGATCAACCTGCGCGTAGCCACGCGTGCCGAATCTGCATCGGTGTAGACACGTCCATGTGACAATAGTAACCATATATCGGGTAATCAACCTGCCATACGCCACATGCCCGAATCTGCGTCGGTGTAGACATGTCCATGTAACATCAATTTAATCAAGACAACAATCAGAATGGAAACATACCCGTGGAATTCTTCGTCACTGCCAGCACGTCCAAGTAAGTTCTCAACAAGTCAACCGGCCCTCCATCGAGAGACGCGGTAACACAGAAATACAACACTTGCACAACAAAGGCTATCATCACAAACATAGGCAGGTTTCACCACAACAAGCATAGGCAAGTCATACACAACTCAAAGTACTTTCATTTTATGCCAAAGTCCGGGTTTTAACCCTAAAGTACTACGTACGTTAAATTCCTTTTATCAAAGTCACCCGATACCCGTAGTATTAAAAATAGAGTGACTCACATTTTTAGGTAAACCAAAACACTTTCCTTTGTAACAACATTCTTTTCCCTAAAGTTCCAGTTTGCCTAATTTCCCTTACTCAAGTCTCTTTTTAGAAAAGTTTCATAGTTCAATGTCTTAATCTCTTTTAAAACAATTGAGTAACATAAGCCATATGTGTGAGCAGTTTTATTCTTGTTTATAACCATCTTATTAAAGCAGCCATGATCTAGGAAATGTAATATCATTTTGTCTCATCTTAGCTTCTATGCAGATGGTGGTTTCTACTGGTTTTAATATAATACTTCATTTATTCAATACATTTTCCTTTATTTACGCTGCAGTGGTTTGTCGATACACATTCTGATTTCGAATCAAGAAACATTATTCCTTTTAACAACCAAGTACTCATTACTCACGAATGAGGTTTTACACAAAACTCATATTAATACATTCAAGTCAAGTCTCTTATCTTTTCAAGATCAAGTCTCTTAACTTTTTAAAACCAATAACCCATTCATTTTTACCTCCCTTAAGACGTTATACCTAACTTCCCATAAAGCTAGTATAACTCTTATGTTTTTTAAAACCAAGTATTACTCTTCTTTCAACAAAGGGTTCTCAATCTTTTGAAATACTTCAAGTTCTTAATGGTCACACATTAAGTCAGTTATAAGTCAAATCAGTTACCTTTTAAAACCCGGCATTTCTTACCTACATAAAGTTATAACCAACTTCCCATAAAGCCGTTATAACACTTTATGCTTTACAACAATCAAATACAATTAACACATGTACGTCTACCGTACTACATAGTTCACACATATCATGCTAGAAGAGATAGGAAGAGGTTCACATACCTCGCGACGATTTATCGACAATAAGCAAAAAGCTCCAAGTACTGCAACCTTGCTAGCCCTTTCCACTCCTCGAGTAGAATACGCTACTCTTAGTACTTTCACCTATAAGGGCCACAACGTCTATTAAATCTTAAACACAAGTTTCCATCTTTCTACGTAGAAAATTGGACACCTCCCCATGGCAGCGTTAATCTCCTCTCTAACGAGGCGGCTACCAAGCCAACCAGTGGTTTACACGTCTAAACGGACGTGTACAATTCTACTACACAGTAATGCTACACAAGTCTACTGTAATACAGTCCTATGTAATTACAGTTCAGTTCAGTTCTTCTCTTTATTATCCTTCTATGTGATTACTGTTCAATTCTTATTCAGGCTTAAGTCAAAAGACATTGCCGAAGGACTACGCTTAGTTCTTATTCAATATTCATTCTATATATAGTATACTTCAACTATATATTCTAACAATCATGTAATTTCCAATTACAATAGGGGGACAAGATATTTACCTCGATAAGCCCAAAATTATCCTAGTTTAAAGTCGCTCCTGAGCAAGGTTTAGCTCCAACTCCGTGCGCTCCAACCCGCTCCAAACTACCCTTAGAAGTTCTACGCAACTTCTACTAAACACTTCAACCGACTATGAAGGTTTTCCTTAGGGTTTCGTTTAGTGGCTAAAGGAAGTATAAAAGTATTTGGGCTTTTGTATAAGTGTAACCTTGGGAATACTACAAGGTATTTGGGCCAAGGTATTTGGGCATTATAACAATACTAGGAGAGTATTTCTATACCACAAAAGGGGGGTATTTATACGAGACAACTAGGCTAGGGGGGGTACCCCACGGCAAAACACCACAAAGGGGAGGGGGAAACTCTCGGCCAAGGGCTCTCAAAGGGGGGAGGGGGTGGTGGTGGGCCCAGCTCGAGGAGAGGAGTAGTTTGAGACTTAGATAGATTGCTCAAGTTTAGGATGAAGAATGTCTTCAACTAGAGGGGTATTTATAGGTCAAGTGAAGGCCAATCAATGGCCAAGATGGTGCCAAGTGCAAGGCAAGTGTAGGGCTAGATTTAAGCCAAGTGCACCTTATCCATCTACCACAACAACTTGCACAAAATATCCTACCTAACCCCACTCACCAATTACGTCCAAAAAAAACGCCCACTCCTTCCAATTAGAGGGTGACAAGTGTCGCCCTCTCGTTGGTCCAAAATGTTTCGTCTCTCGGAAAAATCCGCAAAAATAATTAATGACATAGCCGGAATTTTCCCTACGAAAGCTGTGGAAACGTTTCGTCGGAAAACGACTCTTTTCGGCACTTGTGTACAAATTTCGAAACTAGCCAACTTTAAGGCTCAAATTATAATACGTACGCGCTCACGTACATATTCTGGAAATACGGGGTATAACACGAATGTTCCTTCTTAAGACGGATAACGATGAAGTTCTTCTAACAAGTTTCTAACGCCACACCTGGCCATGAAATAACACACGTTCTCTTCCTTCCTTACTCGTCGTGCCTTTCTCGAACACTTGAACTCTTCTAGTATACGTACCACACTTCAGTCATCGCTTCAGTTCCCAAAACTTTGGAGTCACCACCTCCAAACTTGGTCATCTTACTAGCTTCACTTTCCTCTAAGGCCATTCCCGGCCTTCACGAACCGATTCTGGTCGAACGCATCCACGAACTCATACGATGGTCATCTAAACTTGGGCCTAGCACCCTCTTGACCCTACCACCTGGCGGGACCACCCAGAGCTGACCCCACCTCGAAACAGGCCGCGGGTTGGCCCGCAACATGGCCCCAACCCGACCCACTTAACGCATCAAGCTCTTGTTTCCCGATTCGGAACAATCTTACCTATACAGGTCATGAAAGCTACCACTTCCATTTTACACCACCCAAGGAATTTTCCCACAATTACTTCACGTATACTTATACATTCTGACAAAGATCACCCGCAAAATCTTGTACTCACGACGGCCTTACATCTAAGGTCTCAACTGTAATATTCTAAGGTTCACACTTTCCATGCCCCCATACATATCCTTTCAACTAACCATGCTTTCTAACTCATAACCAACATAACGCTATCCGTACATAGCACACAATAATAAGGTCATCATATCATGCATACAAATCTCTAGAGGGTTAAGGATATACCTGAATCTACCGCTCCACTCTAATCATAGGCTGCCTGCGCAGGCGCATAGTCATGAAGGCGATGAACCTTCCATCGACCGGTGGTGAGTCATTCTGCTGCATCCTTCCTATTAGGGCGATTTCGTCATATGGCCTCGACGGCCGCAGAAAAACAAGCACCGATAAAAAGCGACATTCCGGGATGGCGTCGCCACATTATGCACCGAGGAAAACTGAACCCGTGGCTAGAACCCATGTATATCGTGAACGGAAGCCTGGAGCCACGGCCGGCTCGAATACCCGAGCGTCACGAAGGCGCGGAGGACCACTGCTGACCGGGCGGAGGTACATAACTAGTCTGCTGCTGAGGCGGCCCGCCTCGAAAGTTACCAAAGGACCTGCTGTTACGGCCATCTTCTGATCTGGTCGTGCATTCGCCGACCTCCGTGCCTCACATCCTAGTGCATGAGCTTGCATGCGGGCAATGTCCATGCCCGGCTGAAGAGCTACACCCGTACAAGCCTCTGCCAAGTAATCATCTAGCCCGGTGACGTAGCGGTGTACTCTGTCCTCCATATCAGCTACTACAGCGGGAACATACCGAGCTAATGAGTCGAACTCCACATTGTACTCTCTAACCGTCCGCCCGTCCTGCCTCAACGTCAAAAATCTGTCGGCCCGAGCCCTCCTCATCTGTGGGGGCAAGAAATGTGCAAGAAAAGCCCTTGAGAACTCGTCCCAAACGGCTGGAAGTGCATGCTCTCCCCGGGACAGCTCCCACGAATCAAACCCGATCATTGCGGTATCACGGTGATGCGAACCCAATACCACCGACTCTGCCTCTGAGACTCTGATCACTCTCATGATCCGCTGTAGCTGTCGGATAAACTCCTGAGGGTCATCCTCAGCTCTCGATCCATAGAACACTGGCGGGCTACAACTCAGAAAGTCCCGTAGTCTCAAACTGTCTGCTCGGGGGTGAACTACGGGTGCTACTGGGACTGGAACTGCTGCATCCAGCCTATCCTCATATCTGGCCACGACCCTGGCCAGTAACTGGGCCATCTCCTTGTACCCCATCTCATCTGCTCCAGGCTGTGGGACTGGAGGCTCAGGTACTGTAGTCTCAGCAGCCACTGCTGCGGCTCTAAACTCTGCCGGCGCTGGCGGCGTCGCCGCTTCGTCGTCGGAAGCACTATCTCGTAACGGCGGGCCTCTGCCGGTAACCCTCCGTGCTCTACTCAGCTCCTCGGCCTTGCCGCCACGGGCGGGTTGCCTTACGCGGAGGCATAACTGGTAAAGGAAAGGAATACGTCAGAGGGGTCCAACTTATCACACGGCTCTAAGGCACGATCTCAGAATGAGAAGAATGGAAACCAATCCTAAATGTCCTATAGCCTCCTGATTATAGATGTGGTGCACAACACACCGATAATCAAGACTCTACTAGACACGGTCTGTAGACACTTTCCGAGGATTAATCGCTCGATACGGTTTGTCACGACCGAACTTCGGGCGTGGTAGTGCCTACCGGGCACCCTAGTGATACAACATCAGAGAAAAATCAGCGGAAATAAAACATAAACATGAAATAAGAGATTTGATTAAATAAACAGGCTAACCAAAACTGTTACATACGTATATACATAAAAAACCGAGCAGTTATCCTTTTCTGACGCCACAACAAGTGATGCTACAGACCTCTTAGAAAGTGACAACAACTATGACGGGACAGGGCCCCGCCATACCCCTGAATGTACACGAATCTACAGACTCAGGGTAACATACCAAAAGATAAGCCTCCGAAGAAATGGGGCTTCCCGACACGCTGAACTGTGATCCTATGAGCGAGGATCCACAACCGATGTACTTACTGCGGCATGAACGCAGCCCAGAAGTCGATCAGTACCAAGTATGTGGCGTAAAATCATCGTAAATGAAATCATAATAGTCTATATAAAGCGGGAGACATGTATGATAACCAAACTACGATTCACAACATAAAGCGATCATGTCAAGTCATCCTCCGTGCGTGGAACTTCTTCCTCACCGGCGATCTAGGTATAAATCGTGTGGAATACATGTCGACCCGTCCGTGGGGCTCGGTAAAGAATCATGTGGAATCGTGTCGGCCCGTCCATGGGACTCGGTAGAATCGGATGAAATCGTGTCGGCCCATCTCGTGGGACTCGGTGAATAATCGGATGGAATACGTGTCGGCCCGTCCATGGGACTCGGTGAAGAATCGGATGAAATCGTGTCGTCCCGTCTCGTGGGACTCGGTGAATAATCGTTCATAACAAATCGATCGGCCTACATCGAGAGGCGGTGGTATAGAAATACGATGTTGCACAACAAGGCTATCAAACACAAACATAGGCAAGTTACACACAACTCAAGTTTATTTTTAGGCCAAAGTCCAGGTTCTGACCCTAAAGTATTACATACGTTAAATTCTTTTTAAAAGATCCATTTCTTTTATAAAGGTCACCCGATACCCGTAGTATAAAAATAGGGTGACTCACATTTTTAGGTAAACCTAAACACTTTCCTTTTCAACATCAAGTAACAACATTCTTTTCCCTAACGTTCAAGTTTGCCTAATTTCAAATGCTCAAGTTTCTCACTTTCGAAAAAGGTTTCGTAGTTCATAGTTTTAATCCTTTAAAACATAATTCTCTTTTAAACAATTTGAGAAACATATGCCTTATATGTGAGTAGGTTATTCTTGTTTATAATCAATCTTATTAAGCAACCATGATCTAGGAAATGTAATATAATTTTGTCTCTTCTTAGTTTCTATGCGGATGGAGGTTTCTCTTGGTTTTAATAATACTTCATTATTCAATACATTTTCCTTTATTAATCTTTGCGGTGGTTTGTCGATACTCATTCGATTTCGAAATCGAGAAAACATTTCTCCTTTTAAAAACCAAGTACTCATTACTCACGAATGAGGTTTCACACAAAATTCATATTAATTCATTCAAGTCAAGTCTCTTATCTTTTCAGATCAAGTCTCTAAAAATCAGTAAACCATTTTCTTTACCTCTCTTAAGATGTTATACCTAACTTCCCATAAAGCTAGTATAACTCTTATGTTTCAAAACCAAGTATTACTCTTCTCTCAAAACGGTTTCTTAATCTTTTGAAATACTTTAAGATTCTTTATTATTCAGGCTTAAGTCAAAAGACATTGTAACACTACATTCGATTAACACACGACGTCTAGTACTATATATATATTCTTTTAAAATACTTCAAGATTCTTTATTGTTCAGGCTTAAGTCAAAAGACATTTCCACACGTACGTCTACCGTACTATATATATATATATTCCTTTAAAATATCATGCTCAAGAGTATAGGAAGAATCACATACCTCGCGACGATTGTCGACTATTAGCAAAACGCTCCACGGCTATAACCCGGCTAGCCTTGTCCACCTTCCAAGTAGTACATGCTACTCGCAGAACATTCAACCAATAAAGGTTAAGTCTCAGTAAATACTGATCTATGTAAATCTGATTTAATCTTCTTCGGCGTGATTTCAGTTCAATTCTTTTCTGTAATATCCTTCTATTACAGTTCAATTCTCTTCTATGAATCTTATATTCATTTATATACAACTACAGTATGTAATCTCCAATTACAATAGAAGGATAGGATTATTTACCTCGGTAAGCCCAAAATTATCCAAGTTTAATGTCGATCCTGAGCAACGTTTAGCTCCTACTCCGGTTGCTCCAACCCGCTCCAAACAACCCTTAGAAGTTCTACGCAACTTCTTCTTAACACTTCAACCGGTTATGAAGGTTTTCCTTAGGGTTTCGTTTTTGTGACTGAGGGGAAGTATAATAGTATTTCTGGGCTTTTCGTATAGAGGTAACCTTGAGAATACTACAAGGTATAAGGGCTAGAGTATTTTGGCATTATAACAATACTTGGAGAGTATTTCTACCAAGAGGGAGGGGGTGTATTATACGAAAACAACTAGGCTAGGGGGGGTTGTGTTCTCGGCCAAGGCTTCTCAAAAGAGGGGGGGCTTTGGACGAACTCAACACACAAAGAGGGAGGGATTTCAAGACTTGGAAAATGATTTTAGGATGAAGAAGTTCATCAACTTAGGGGGGTATTTATAGGTCAAGCAATGGCCAACCAATGGCCAAGATCCATCCAAGTGTTAGGCAAGTGTAGGGCTTGGATTTAACCATGTGTACCTTATCCATCTACCACACCAACTTGCACAAATATCCTACCAACTACAAGCCCCATTTCGTCCCCTTTACCGCCCAAAATTCCTTCCAATGTGAGGGTGACACATGTCACCCTCCCGTTGGTCCAAAATGTTTCGTCTCTCGGAAAAATCCGCAAAAATTATAAATGACATAGCCGGAATTTTCCCTTCGCAAGTTTAGTAAAACGTTTCGTCGAAAAACGATTCTTTTCGGCACTTGTGCCCAAATTTTCGAACCTTGCCAAACCTTAAGGCTTAAATTTTTATACGTACGCCCTCACGTACATACTCTGGAAATACGGGGTATAACAGGCATCCCACCTCACTGTCGGCGTACACATACACAACACATATATATATATATTATCTATATATATAACGCGGCCGCATGCCCGAAATCCGACATCGTATAAGCATGGCCATAACGTGCCCTCGGCATCCCTCATCGTAGGTGCAGGTCTTCATGGGGAGCTAGCCCATGAGTAATAATATAACATGCCCCCGGAATCCCTCATCGTGGGTACATGTCTTCATGGGGAGCTAGCCCATGGAGTAAGATATAACATGGTCGCATGCCCCGGAATCCCACATCGTATAAGCATGGCCATGGAGTAATAACACGCGCGGGCATCTAATCCGCATCCTGGCTGCATGCCCCGGCATCCCTCATCGTATAAGCATGGCCAAGATCAATCACAATGGAAGCATACTCGTGGAATCCCCGTCGGCTGCGATGCGTCGATAAAATGTCGGGCATCTAACGCGTCTGATCGTCACATGCCCCGGAATCCCACATCATATAAGCATGTCCAAGGATCAATCATGATGGAAGCATACCCGTGGAATCCCACATCACTGTCGGTACGTCCAAGTAAACTTATAACCAGACAGCCGGCCCAACAAATGAGAGTCACGACAACGTAACATATAATACTTGCACTTAAAGCTATCACAAGCAAATACATGCAAGTTCATTAACCCTTTAGACTTCCATTTTTATATACTCATGGCACTTCCGTCGTACATATAAAAATCCGGGAATTTAACCCCAAGATACTAACACCCGTAGTATCCAGGCTTGTGTACATTTCACATAAGTCACGATACTTTTAGAAATACATTTCTCGGCTTCTAAATCAAGTGACCCCTACTTTAAAGCTTTAAGCAAGTGATACCCTTAAATCAAATTATTTCCTTGATTACTTTATTAGAGAAAATGTTATACCCCGTATTTCCAGAGTATGTACGTGGGGGACGTACGTAGAAATTTTCGAACTTCATTAGGCTTGGCCGAATTCATTTTGGGCACAAGTGCCGATTTGAGTCATTTTTCGACGAAACGTTTCCACAGCTTACGTTGGAAAAATTCCGGCTATGTCATTTATATTTTTTGCGGATTTTTCCGAGAGACGAAACATTTTTGGACCAACGGGAGGGTGACACTTGTCACCCTCGTTGAGACGATTTGGAGGCGGTCAAGGTTGGTTGGCCTTGGCGATTGGCCCTTGATTTGTGCCTTGCTTTGTGGCTTGTTTTGTGGAGTGTTTTGTGGAGTAGGGTTTAGGGTGCACTTGGCTTAATCTTGTCCTTACACTTGCTATACACTTGGAAGGATCTTGGCCCTTGGTTGGCCTTTGGTTTTGCTATAAATACCCACAAGTGTGAAGACTTCATCCATTCCAAAACTCCCAAGTCTTGAAAACCCTCCTCTCCTCTTGCTTGTGATTCGTCCAAAGCCCTCCTCCCCCTTTGTGGAGCTTTGGCAGAGGCCACCCTCCCTTTGTGGTGCCTTGGCGTGGGGTACCCACTAGCCTAGTTGTTTCGTATAATACCCACTTGTTGTGGTATAGAAATACTCTCCTAGTATTGTTATAATGTCCAAATACCTTGGCCCAAATACCTTGTAGTATTCCCAAGGTTACACTTATACAAAAGCCCGGAAAATACGATTATACTTCCTTTAGCCACAAAACGAAACCACTGAAATCTTCACCCGTTGTTGAAGTTGTAAGTAGAAGTTGGTTAGAACTTCTAAGGGTTGTTTGGGCGCTCGGAGTAGGAGCTAAGCGTTGCTCGGGATCGACTTTATACTTGGATAATTTTGGGCTTATCGAGGTAAACACTACTGTCCTTCTATTGTAATTGGAAATTACATGTTAGAATATATAGTTGAAGGCTACTATATATAGAACGGAGCGTAGTCGTGTGGCCATGTCTTTTGACTTAAGCTTTGAAGAATAAAGAATCGAATCAGTAATTACATAGGGTGTATTGCGGTAGACTTGTGTAGTATTCGAGTAGAATTGTACACGTCCGGTTAGACGTATAAACCCCCTGGTTGGCTTGGTAGGCCTCGATAGAGGAGAGATTTCTGTTGTGGCGGGGGAGTCTTTGCCGAATTTTCTGTAGGAAGATGGGAACTTGTGTTTAAGATTTAATAGACGTTTGTGGCCTTTATAGGTGAAAGTACTAAGAGTAGCGTATTCTACTCGAGGAGTGGAAAGGGCTAGCAAGGTTGTAGTACTTGGAGCTTTTTGCTTATTGTCGATAATCGTCGCGAGGTATGTGAACCTCTTCCTATCTCTTCTAGCATGATATGTGTGAACTATGTAGTACGGTAAACGTACATGTGTTAATTGTATTTGATTGTTGTAAAACATAAAGGGTTATAACGGCTTTATGGGAAGTTGGTTATAACAGCTTTATGTAGGTAAGAAAATGGGTTGTGGCTTTTAAAAGATAACTGATTTGATTTATAACTGGCTTGGGCGTTATAATACAGAACTTGATGTATTTCAAAAGATTTATAAATCGTTTTGAAGGGAGAGTAACACTTGGTTTTAAAGGTTTTAAAAAGAGTTATACTAGCTTTATGGGGAGTTAGGTATAATGTCTTAAGAGAGGTAAAGAAAATGGTTTACTGATGTTAGAAGTTAAGAGACTTGATCTTATAAGATAAGAGACTTAACTTATCTGTTTTAAAGTGGATGTTTGTGTGAAACCTCATTCGTGAGTAATGAGTATTTGGTTTTATTTAAAGGGATAATGTTTTACTGATTTCGGAAATCTGAATGTGTATCGACAGACCACTGCAGCGTTAATAAAGGAAAATGTATTGAATAATGATGTATCGTATTAAAACCAGTAGAAACCTCCATCTGCATAGAAACTAAGATGAGACAAAATGATATTACATTTTCTAGATCATGGCTGTTGTAATAAGAATGTTGTAAACAAGAATAACCTACTCTCACGTGAGACATATATTACTCAATTGTTCTAAAAAGGAATCAAGTGATTAAGTTTGGGAACTATGAAACCATTTGAAAATGAGAAGCTTGAGTAATTGAAACTAGGCAAACTGGAACTTTGGAAAAGAATGTTGTTACTTGATTTTGAAAAGGAATGTGGGTTGGTCATTCTAATACTACGGGTATCGGGTGACTTTTATAAAAGTAATGGATCTCTTTTAAAAGAACTTAACGTATGTAGTACTTTGGGGTTAAAACCCGGACTTTGGCATAAAATGAAAGTACTTTGAGTTGTGTGAAACTTGCCTATGCTTGTTGTTGTGAAACTTGCCTATGCTTGTTGTTGTGAAACTTGCCTATGCTTGTTGTTGTGAAACTTGCCTATGCTTGGGATGATAGCCTTTGTTGTGCAAGTGTGGTATTTACGTATTCTGGCGTCTCGATAGAGGCGGTTGACTTGTTGAGAACTTACTTGGGCGTCTTTGGCGGTGATGGAGAATTCCACGGGTATGTTTCCATTTTGATTCTTGTCTTGTTGTTGATGTCACATGGACATGTCTACACCGTCTGAGATTCGGGGCACGCGGCACGTGCGGCGGGTTGATTTCCGATATATGGTTATTCGCAACATGGGCGTGTCTACACCGTCTGATTCCGGGGCATGTGGCGTGCTGCAGGGTTGACCACCCGATATATTGTTATTGAGGTTACATGGGCATGTCTACCGTCACGATTCCGGGGCATGTGGCCATTCGGCCTTGTTATTATTGTTGCATCATGGACATGTCTACACCGTCTGATGCGAAGCATGCGGCCACGATGCGAACATGATGGATGTTGTGGGCGTGAGACCCATAGTTATATTTGAGTGGTGACTTTGAGGGCGTGAGTCCCTGACTTGACTGCTTTTATGTTGCGTACTGTATTTTGGTTATCATACATGTCTCTTGCTTTTAGGCTATTATGATTTCATTTGCGATGTTGGCGGTTTCACATACTTGGTACTGTTATCGACCTCCTTGAGGTTGCGTTAAATCTGCGCAGTAGAAGTACATTGGTCGATCCCGCTCTTAGGATCTCATTTCGTGTCGGAAGCTCCGTTCCTTGGAGGCTTATCTTTGGTATGTTTCCAGAGTTGTAGGTTCTTGTACATTCGGGGTATGGCGGGCCTGTCCGTCATAGTTGTTGTATATCTTAGAGTGCATGTTGTTGTGGCGGGGTTTGTAAAGGATAACTGTTCGTGTTTTATGTATATATACCGAAACTGTTTGGTTGGCCTGTTTATTTATTATGTCTCTCATTTCATGTTTAAAGTTTTTATTTCCGCTGGTTTTCTCTGATGTTGTATCACTAGGGTGCCCGGGGTAAGGCACCAGTCACGGGCCCGGAATTCGGGGTGTGACAGAAAACCATTCTCTTAACCTTCCATAAAGCCGTTATAACCAACTTCCCATAAAGCCGTTATAACCCTTTATGGTTTTAGACAAACCCATTCCTTTTATAACCAAGAGACTTATACTTTTTAAAACCAAGTATTGTATACTCAAATCAATTCTCTTAACTTTCAAAGTACAATTAGTCTCTTAACCTTTAGAAATCAAGTGACTACTTTTATTATAAAACCTTAGGCAATTGATGCTTTAAAATCAAGTTGCCTTTTCATAAAAAAAATCAAGTCATTTATCTTTCCATAAAGCGAATATAACCAACTCCCCATAAAGTCGTTATATTCACTTTATACCTTAGTCAAGTACAATTTCCTATCCAAGGGACTTATACGTTTAAAACGAAACAAGTATCACATACTTTAAAACTCTTCAAGTCCCTTAACTTTAATAAAACTTAAGACATCCTTAATACTTTCAAAGAAGCGAGTTAATCTCCTAACTCACCCGACTTGGCCATTCATATACTAGTAAAGTATATCAAGATCTTGTACGTCTACCGTACTATATACGTGCAACTAGTCATGCTCAAAGGATAGGAAAAGTTACGCATCTGAGAAATCACACAACTACCTCTTAACTTCTAAGAGTAGAAGGAAACATGAAATGATACCACAGGTCTATTCCATACATAGAATCATGTCAAAGGAAGGAAGAGGTTCACATACCTCGCGACGATTATCGACAAGTAGCAAAATGCTCCAAAGTACTTCAACCTTGATAGCTATTCCATCCTTCAAGTAGGATACGCTATACTTAGTACTTCAACCTATAATGGTCACAATACGTCCATTAACCTCTCACTTCAGACGTAGAATATTCTAAGTGCTAAATCGCTAAATTCTACGGAAAATCGGACAGCACTTCCTTTGTTTTTACTTACTTTGCCACCTTTTTCAAGGCCGAATACAATAAACAAACACGCCACATTTAAGGCCCAAACAATGAAATCAACAATAGGGGATTTGTTATACCCCGTAGTTCCAGGGTATGTATGTGAGGACGTACGTACGAGAATACGACAGAAATTTTGGAAAGAAAGAAAGATGTGATTTTTCGACGGAAAAGTTTCCGGGTTTTGTGAAGGAAAAAGGTTCATTGATGGGAATTGGATTCCCAGATTTGGTATTTGGGCTTCTTGGATTATATTAGAATTATAAGATTTTATTTTCAGAAATGGTCACGTGGGGCCCACGGGAGAAATTTACGGTTTTGTGGGGCCCGCTTTGTTTTTGAGATTTTCGATATTTTGGATATTTTTGGAAGACGAAATATTTTGGACGAGTAGGAGGGTGACACGTGTCACCCCCCTAGGTGGCTTGTAGCCGAAATGTGGTGCCATGTGTCTTGTGGCTGAAATGGCCTTACAAGTGGCAAGCCACTTGTCTTGTGTTTGTGTAGCCATTTGGTGGGTGGGACCCACACACACTTGTACCCCAATCTCACCACACACTTGCCTTGATCTTGGACCTTGATTTCTCTATAAATACCCCATGAAAGCAAGACTTATTCTTCATCCCACACTTTGATTTCCAAGACAAAATACTCCCTCCCCTTTTGATAGTGCTCTCGGCTTTGGCCATGATTCTTGAGCTAAAGTTGTCCAAAAATCCCTAAACTTATAAGTGTTCTTCCTTAGGGTGTTAGGAAGATTGTGTACCAAGGGTTGGAAAAGATTTCACACCCCTAGCCTTAGAATTTCACCTTGGCCGAAACTTGCCATAATTGAGCCTTAGTGTTCTTCACTTGTTGGAGTTAGATCTTGAAGAGGATTTGGTTAGGAGCTTATAAGGGTTGCTTGGAGAGGGTTGGAACGTAAGGAGTTGGAGCTAAACGTTGCTCATGATCGACTTATTATCTTGGATAATTTTGGGCTTTTCGAGGTAATGATCTGTGTCCCCCTATTGTAATTGGATATTACATATTGTAGTAGTTTAGAACTGAGTATTAGATATATTGGAAGGATGATTATAAAGGATTGAACTGTATTTACATTGGACTGTATTTACAGTAGACTTGTGTAGTATTATTGTGAAGCAGATTTGAACACGTCCGGTTAGACGTGTAATCCCCTAGGAGTTTTTGGCTTGGTAGTAGGCCTTGTTAGGGGGAGGTTATTTATGTGTTTGCGGGGAGTCTTTGCGAATTTTCCGTAGAATAGGAGCATTTACTTAGAATATGCTACGAAGAGAGCTAGAGATTGATAGATATATTGTGGTTGTTATAGGTGGATCTTCTACGCGCGGCATACTTGACTTGGCTTGTGGTTTAAGCTAAAAAGGTATGTGATTCTTCCTATACTCTTGATCATGATTGTTGTGAACTATATAGTACGGTAGACGTACATGTGTGAAATGAATTTTGTTTGTTTAAAACATAAAGTGTTATAATGGCTTTATGGGAAGTTAGTTATAACGACTTTATGAGGATAAAAGAAAGATTTGATTTTGACAGTAAAACGACTTGATTTTGAAAGTTAAGAGACTTGATCTTGAAAGATAAGAGACTTGACTTATAACGACTTGTTTTCGAAAAAAGAAAAGTAACTTGATTTAAGTATAGGTTACTTGTTTTGAAGAGAGTAAGTTATTTGGGTTTTAAAAGAACACTTGTTGTTGTTTTAAAAGAAAAGCACTTGGTTTAAAAAGTATAGAGTACTTGATTTTAAAAAGCTTGTAAAGATTTTCTGAAGGTGTAGTAATTTGGTTTAAAAAGGAAACATGTTTTTAATACTACGAGTATTAGTATCGTGTGGCTTTTACGTAGAAAGAGGTCTTTTTGAAAGAATGAAAGTATATAGTATTTTGGGGTTGAAACCCGGATTGTTGATATAAATGAAAGTACGTTGAACTTGCCTATGCTTGTTGTGATAGCCTTTGATGGGCAAGTGTTTTGTTTCTGTGCTACCGTGACTCTCTGGGAGGGCCGGCTATCTGATTGATTTCTTGGACATACTGACACGTTGGATGGTCCACGAGTATGCGTCCACTTTGGGTATTATCTTGTTATTTCCTTTGGACATGCTGACGCGATGGATGATCCACGGCGTCGTCGATGGGATGGTTTCATGACCATGCTTTCCGAGTAAGATCTTGGGGCATGCGGTCATTGTGAGGTTTTGTTATTTGTCCATGGACCGCTAATCCATGAAGCTTGCCGGTGACGGCGATCACGGGCTTGATTTGTACATGTGGTTCTGAGCACTTGAGATACTTGTCTGGTCATTTCGTTTATCGGCAGGCTCTGGTAGATAGCTTTAGATACTTGCCTCGATCATATCTCGTGAGACGGTAGGCTAGGGTACGTTCGCCTATGGTACTTGCCTCGGCCAGTTGCGTGGCTAGCTTTTGGATCTGGTAGTTGGCTTAGTACCTTGCGTGAAGGGATATGACTAGCTTTGAACCGGTAGTGGGCTATTCTACTTGGCCCGTCGGTTTGATAGCGACGCAGGATCTAGTGTTCAGGTTCACATATAGGTGTTGTTTTACATCATGTACTGCCGGCAGTGAGGAATGAGTTCCACGGGCATGAGTGATATTATAGGCGTGAGACCCATAGTTATGTGTGAGTGATTATTTTGGGGATATGCGTCCCCTTACTTGACATAACTGTTTACTTATTGTGAAATGGTTTTATAAAATGATGAAATGTGATTTCATTACGATATTTTGATTTCACATACTTGGTACTGTTATCGACCTCGCCCGGTTTGCGTTCATGCCGCAGGTAGAGGTACACTCGTTGTTGATCCTCGCTCATAGGATCGCAGTTCAGCGTTGGGAAGCTCCGTTTCTCCGGAGGCTTATCTTTTGGTATAGTCCCCTGTCATTGTAGATACTTGTACATTCAGGGGTATGGCGGGGCCCTGTCCCGTCATAGTTGTTGTTACATTCTTAAGTGCAGTAATCTTGTTGTGGGCAGGGTTTGTAAAGGATTGTAACTGTTCGGTTTTATGTATATACATGAAGGTAACCATTTTGGTTAGCCTGTTTTCTTATGTTGTCTCTTGTTTACTGATTAAATTTTATTTCCGCTGATTTTCTCTGATGTTGTTATCACTATGGTGCCCGGGGTAAGGCACCAGTCACGGGCCCGAGATCGGGTCGTGACAAAAGTGGTATCAGAGTAGTTAATCCTCGGAAAGTGTCTATAGACCGTGTCTAGTAGAGTCTTGATTATCGGTGTGTTGTGCACCACATCTATAATCAGGAGGCTACAGGATATTTAGGATTGGTTTCCATTCTTCTCACTCTGAGATCGTGCCTTAGAGTTGTGTTATAAGTTGGACTCCCTCGGACGTATTCGTATGTACCAGTTATGCCTCCGCGCAAGGCAACCAGGGCCCAGATGGGCAAGACAGCAGAGGGAGCTACGAGTTGAACACAGAGGGTTACGATGGCACAGGCCTGGTCATTTCCTAAGATAGTACTTCAGACGATGAGTTTTATGACGCCGCTAGCCCCAGCAGAGTTAGAGCGGCAGCAGTTTCTACGGAGGCCACAATCGAGCCTCGGTTCCACGACCGAGCCGAGATATGAGTTCAAAGAGGCGATTACTAGCTAGGATCGTGGCAAGATATGAGGACGGACGGGAGCCGGTGGTTCCGGCAGTACTAGTGATTCACCCTAGATCCGATAATCTGAGACTTCGGGATTTCTTGAGTTGCAGTTCGCCAGAGTTCTATGGATAGAGAGCTGAGGATGATCCTCAGGGTGTCGTGCTAGTTTGGGAGATTGTTATGCTTGCGGCCAGCAGGGCCATTTGGTGAGTTGTCAGGCAGTAGCACGGATGTATAGACTCAGCCTTCGGGATCGGTGGCTGGTTCATCACCTTCTATAGCTAGGCGCCCTGCAGGGCAGGGTTATGGTTAGAGCGACAAAGAGGAAGTAAGGCAGTAGTTACAGCGATACCTTTAGCCCTTAAGAGACTTGGTTATGTTGTTATGGTGGATACGTGTGGAGTGCTATACGGATAGCATTGTGTTAAGTGTGGTTTAGAAAACATGGGTAGTTGAAAGGGGTAAGATTGGGGACAGGGAAATTGTGAGCCTTAGAATATTATATGTGGAGATCTTAGATGCGAGACCGTCTTGAGTAAAAGATTTTGTTTACGATTGACCTTTGTCGGAGTGCATAGTATACGTGGGGTATATTTGTGTGATAAGTCCCTAAGTGGTGTGAAATGAAAGAGGGTAGTTGAGCGAAGAAGACCACTAGGTTTTCGTGACTTGATTAGTGAGATTGTTCCGGATTGGGGAACGAGAGAGTTTGGCACGATAAATGGATCGGGTTGAGGCAAGGTCGCGGGTCAACCCGCAGCCCGAAATGAGGTGGGTTCAGTTCGAGGTGGTCCCGCCAGGTGGTAGGGTCACGAGGGTGCTACGCCCAAGTTTAGGTAACCATCGTATGAGTTCGTGGATGTGTTCGACTAGAATCGGATCGAGAAGGCCGGGAATGGCCTTAGAGGAAATTGAAGCAGTAACTGAAGTGTGAAACGTGTACTATAGAGAGTTTGGGTGTCCGAGAAGGGTACGACGAGTAAGAAAAGAAGCGAACATGTGTTATGAGAACGGAAGTGATCATTTCTTTTGTGAAGTGAAGATGCGAAGGGAGTATCCTTTAGACCATGGGTGAGAGCTTTTTGTGATATTAGAGGAGATTCCTCGTTGGCTTGGATTTGAGTTTTGCGGCCACGTTATATTCTGGCCATTGGTGGCATGATCGGTTTTTGTAAGTATAGTAGTGGAGACTATACCGGCGCAAGTACGTTTAGAGGCTTAGAAGGAACATTCGGGACGAATGTTTCTAAGGGGGGAAGAATGTTATACCCCGTAGTTCCAGGGTATGTATGTGAGGACGTACGTACGAGAATACGACAGAAATTTTGGAAAGAAAGAAAGATGTGATTTTTCGACGGAAAAGTTTCCGGGTTTTGTGAAGGAAAAAGGTCCGTTGATGGGAATTGAATTCCCAGATTTGGTATTTGGGCTTCTTGGATTATATTAGAATTATAAGATTTTATTTTCAGAAATGGTCACGTGGGGCCCACGGGAGAAATTTACGGTTTTGTGGGGCCCGCTTTGTTTTTGAGATTTTTGATATTTTGGATATTTTCGGAAGACGAAATATTTTGGACGAGTAGGAGGGCGACACGTGTCACCCCCCTAGGTGGCTTGTAGCCGAAATGTGGTGCCATGTGTCTTGTGGCCGAAATGGCCTTACAAGTGGCAAGCCACTTGTCTTGTGTTTGTGTAGCCATTTGGTGGGTGGGACCCACACACACTTGTACCCCAATCTCACCACACACTTGCCTTGATCTTGGACCTTGATTTCTCTATAAATACCCCATGAAAGCAAGACTTATTCTTCATCCCACACTTTGATTTCCAAGACAAAATACTCCCTCCCCTTTTGATAGTGCTCTCGACTTTGGCCATGATTCTTGAGCTAAAGTTGTCCAAAAATCCCTAAACTTATAAGTGTTCTTCCTTAGGGTGTTAGGAAGATTGTGTACCAAGGGTTGGAAAATATTTCACACCCCTAGCCTTAGAATTTCACCTTGGCCGAAACTTGCCATAATTGAGCCTTAGTGTTCTTCACTTGTTGGAGTTAGATCTTCAAGAGGAGTTGGTTAGGAGCTTCTAAGGGTTTCTTGGAGCGGGTTGGAACATAAGGAGTTGGAGCTAAACATTGCTCATGATCGACTTATTATCTTGGATAATTTTGGGCTTTTCGAGGTAATGATCTGTGTCCCCCTATTGTAATTGGATATTACATATTGTAGTAGTTTAGAACTGAGTATTAGATATATTGGAAGGATGATTATAAAGGATTGAACTGTATTTACATTGGGTGTATTCTGATGAGACTTGTGTAGTATTATTGTGAAGAAGATTTGAACACGTCCGGTTAGACGTGTAATCCCCTTGGAGTTGTTGGCTTTGTAGCAGGCCTTGTTAGGGGGAGGTTATTTATGTGTTTTCGGGGGGGAGGTGCTGCCGAATTTTCCGTAGAATAGGGAACTGTTTACTTAGAATATGCTACGAAGAGAGCTAGAGATTGATAGATATATTGTGGTTGTTATAGGTGGATCTTCTACGCGCGACATACTTGACTTGGCTTGTGGTTTAAGATAAAAAGGTATGTGATTCTTCCTATACTCTTGAGCATGATTGTTGTGAACTATATAGTACGGTAGACGTACGTGTGTGAAATGAATTTTGTTTGTTTAAAACATAAAGTGTTATAATGGCTTTATGGGAAGTTAGTTATAACGACTTTATGAGGATAAAAGAAAGATTTGATTTTGTGATAAGCGACTTGATTTTGAAAGTTAAGAGACTTGATCTTGAAAGATAAGAGACTTGACTTATAACGACTTGTTTTGAAAAGAGAAGTAACTTGATTTAAGTATAGGTTACTTGTTTTGAAGAGAGTAAGTTATTTGGGTTTTAAAGAACACTTGTTGTTGTTTTAAAAGAAAAGCACTTAGTTTAAAAGTATAGAGTACTTGATTTTAAAAAGCTTGTAAAGATTTTCTGAAGGTGTAGTAATTTGGTTTAAAAAGGAAACGTGTTTTTAATACTACTAGTATTAGTATCGTGTGGCTTTTACGTAGAAAGAGGTCTTTTTGAAAGAATGAAAGTATATAGTATTTTGGGGTTGAAACCCGGATTGTTGATATAAAATGAAAGTACGTTGAACTTGCCTATGCTTGTTGTGATAGCCTTTGATGGGCAAGTGTTTTGTTTCGTACTCGTGACTCTGCAGGGAGGGCATTATCGATTGATTGCTTGGACATACTGACACGTTGGATGGTCCACGAGTATGCGTCCACTTTGGGTATTATCTTGTTATTTCCTTTGGACATGCTGACGCGATGGATGATCCACGGGCGTCGTCGATGGGATGGTTTCATGACCATGCTTTCCGAGTAAGATCTTGGGGCATGCGGTCATTGTGAGGTTTGTTATTTGTCCATGGACCGCTAATCCATGAAGCTTGCCCGCGGTGTGGCGATCACGGGCTTGATTTGTACATGTGGTTCTGAGCACACTTGAGATACTTGTCTGGTCATTTCGTGTATCGGCGAGCTCGGTAGATAGCTTGAGATACTTGCCTCGGTCATATCTCGTGAGATGGTAGGCTAGAATGCGTTCGCCTATGGTACTTGCCTCGGCGATTGCGTGGCTAGCTTTTGGATCCGGTAGTTGGCTTAGTACCTTGCGTGAAGGGATATGACTAGCTTTGGAGGCGGTAGTGGGCTATTCTACTTGGCCCGTCGGTTTGATAGCGCAGCGAGATCTAGTGTTCGAGTTCACATATGGGTGTTGTTTTACATCATGCTATGCAGCGATGAGAATGAGTTCCACGGGCATGAGTGATATTATGGGCGTGAGACCCATAGTTATGTGTGAGTGATTATTACGGGATATCGTCCCTTGCCACATAGCTTGTTTACATATTGTGAAATGGTTTTATAAAATGATGAAATGTGATTTCATTCTGATATTTTGATTTCACATACTTGGTACTGTTATCGACCTCGCCCGGCTGCGTTCATGCCGCATGTAGAGTACACGATTGTTGATCCTCGCTCATAGGATCGTGATTCGGCGTTGGGAAGCTCCGTTTCTCCGGAGGCTTATCTTTTGGTATAGTCCCCTGTCATTGTAGGTACTTGTACATTCAGGGGTATGGCGGGGCCATGTCCCGTCATAGTTGTTGCTACATTCTTAGAGGTGCAGTAATCTTGTTGTGGCGGGGTTTGTAAAGGATTATGGCTATTGGTTTATGTATATACATGAAGGTAACCGTTTTGGTTAGCCTGTTTTCTTATGTTGTCTCTTGTTTCCTGATTAAATTTTATTTCCGCTGATTTTCTCTGATGTTGTTATCACTAGGGTGCCCGGGGTAAGGCACCAGTCACAGGCCCGAGATCGGCTCGTGACAGGATTACACGCCTACTAGACGTGTAAAATTCCGCCCCACAAACGATATCAAATTAATACAACTTACTAGGCCAATTCGGCTAACTTGAAGTACTAAAACATCAATTCTTATCCAATTTCCATTTCAATCCAAGTTATTAGCCTAACATGATATCAAGTCGCAATCGATTATAACTACTATAATCTCCAAGTAATTAACATGCGACGATTCTAATAAACGACCAATTTGTAATCCAACTTCACATGGCTTACATTACATTTCGGATTCTAAGGCTACAAGCAATCCATAATACTTATAAACTTCATGCTAGCTATATGCTAAGCTAACAACAATATATACAATCTTGGAACACTTTTAAGAGACAAGATTATACCTCAACGAATCTTAATCCAACTCCAAATCTGAAGTCGCTTCCTTAGCAACTTAGAGCCTCTTCAAGACGCTTCAATCCGCTAGTTGAGACCCTTAGGACCATACCAACAACTTTCCTTCAAATCTCCAATCCAAAACCTAGAAAGCAACTAGGTTTTCACTTTGCGACTAATACGAAAACTCTCTTTTTCCGGGATTTTTCTATTGAGATACACTTACAATACCCTCATGAACCTTGGTTTAAAGTGTGGAGCTTAATGGACAACAAACAAAAAAAATTTATTTTCAAAGGACATGAACCCGAGAGCTTCTTAGCTTGTTCATCCAATTTTTTGTAATTTTGGCTAAGTGTGGAACTAGTCTCACTACTAGTAGTATTATATAGCAACATGGAGGGTCAATATGCAACCAAATGGGTGGTTTGGATGATCTCTCATTAAATATCAAGCCTTGTGGGTCCTTGACCAAGTCAACTTTCTCAAGCTTTCAAGTTGCAAGACTTGTCTTCCTAACAAGGGTCAAATGACCCTTGTGCCCATGAAATTTTCATCCAAGACATCACTAAGGGGGTGACACGTGTCGCCCTCCCATTCGCCACAATATTACGTTTTCCGACAATTCCATAATTCCGATAAATTTTTACAAGTCTCAAATCTTAACACTTGTGAGTTCTTACGTACGTTCTTAAAGTATGTCCTGTAAATACGGGGTGTAACAAGTACCTCAACCTAAAATGGCCATAATACGTCCATTAACCTCTAGCTTCGAACGTAGAATATTCTAAGTGCAAAGTCACTAAATTCTACGGAAAATCGGACAGCACTTCCTTTGTTTCTACATACTTTGCCACCTTTTTCAAGGCCGAATACAATAACCAAACACGCCACATTTAAGGCCCAACAATGCAATTAATCAATAGGGGATTACACGCCTACTAGACGTGTAAAATTACGCCCCACTAACGATATCAAACTAATACAAACTACTAGTCCAATTCGGCCACATTGAGTACAATAACACGATTCTTATCGATCCAAGTTCTTGGGTCAACATGTTATATAGTCAAAAACAACTTCAACTACAATTTCCTTCTTTATATAACATATGACAACTTAACTAGTAACCAACTTGAATTAAAATCTTAAGGGCTAACATACTAGTTTTCGGATTAGGGTTCCAACAATCAATACACTTATCAAACTTCATACTAAATACTTCATGCTTGCTAATATCCGTAGCTACAACAATAAGTAATCTTAATTACTAAAACGACAAGAATTATACCTTTACAAGCCCTTAATCTTTCCAAGATTCAATGTCGCTCCTTAGCAATTCTTAGCTCCTTTCCTTATGTTCCAATCCGCTCCAAGCACTCCTTAGAAGCCTATGAAGAACTCATCTTCAAGTTCCAACTTCAAAGTTGAAGAACTCCTTAAGTTTCCGCCTTGCGACTAATACGAAAATGCCACTTTTCCGGGATCTTTCTATTGAGATACACTTACAATACCCTTAGGTACCTTGGTTTAAAGTATTGTAAATTTAGAACAAAAATTGCAAAATTTCTTCCTTCAAAAGCCCTCAAAACCGTGAGCCTCTAAATAGAGCAAGAACAAGTTTTCAATTTTTTTCTCTAAGTGTAGAATGACAAAGTCTTGCTACTAGTATACTTAAATAACACTAGGAAGGGTCAAGATTAAAACAAATGGTTGGCTAGGATGCATTTCATTAAAGTAAAGCCAAGTGGACAAGTTGACCTTGGTCAATAATATCAAGCTTGAAGACTTATCATCAACAATGGTCAAATGACCATTCTACCCTTATAGTATTTCGTCCAAGACCATTGGGGGTGCCACGTGTCGCCCTCCCATTCGTCCATAAAATTTCGTAACCCTCGTGGGCCCCACAAAACGTAAAATTACTCGGGTGGGCCCCACACGACCAAATCCGTAAAAATAAATTTCCATAATGATAATAAGTTCCATACTTCTTCAATTAATGCATTTTGAGAATCTAATTCTCACCAACGAACATTTCTCCTTTCCGACGTTTGGAAGATTTTTCCGTCGGAAAAACAATTCTTCCTTTCGTACCAATTCAAGTCTTGGGTTTCTTACGTACATTCTCTTAAACATGTCCTGGAGTTACGGGGTGTAACATTCTTCCCCCCTTAGAAACATTCGTCCTCGAATGTTCTTTCGGAGTCCAATCTAATTAGATAGCGACATAGTCTCCTTTTACTGCACCCTTCATCCTACATATGCCACCCATGGCCACATAACAATACTTATACTAAGATGTCAACCTTGACACTCACAAAGCCAACTAGTCCATACTCATAATGACCTCAAAGTCCGTCATAATCCTCTCCACTAGGTCTACTAGGGTCTGACGACTGTATCATCACCGGGAAAATCTCATATTCCCGCTCAGCTACCACCCCACACACTCACGGGTGTAGTTACCTCGAAAGGTTCTTATGGATTCAGGCTCTACTCCTTTACACTTGGTTGCTATCTTTCTTACTGGTCGCACTCTTTCCATACTTCCAACTCATACTAGCATACATACATAACTTCCATACCGATTCTGGCCTCTAATCTTTGGAGTCACTCTATAAAACAATATAAGGCCATTTCCGGCTTTCACGACCTGGTTCCGGTGGAACGCGTCCACGAACCCGTAAAACAATTAACTAGACTTGGGCCTTGCACCCTCGTGACCCTGTCACGTAGAGGAACTACTACCAACTGATCCCACTCTATTCCAGGCTATGGGGTGACCTGCAATAGGTCCTCACCCCGACTCGCCGTCGCACTTAACTCTTATCCTTGGTCTATAATAAATCTTTCTACCCGAGAAGACCTTGGCGAGAATTCATTAACTGTTCCATACCTTCCCGGTATCTAGTTAGTCTTTACCAACTCTTGGTAATCTAAAATCATTCTAGGCAACAGCGTCGACCTCATACATAACTCCGTATAGATGTATGTCACAATACCAACTATACTACAATCATTACCAACCTGGATACGCAATCCACATAGTCCTTCCTGGGTCACTGCTGCATTTCTCGTAGGTGCAAACAACATAACTCGTTAGGGAGAGACGACCCTAACAACACAGCTCTATCGCACGATCTCAGAGTGAGAAGAATGGAAACCAATCCTAAATGTCCTGCAGCCTCCTGATTATAGATGTGGTGCACACACGCGATAATCAAGACTCTACTGACACGCGATGCAGACACTTTCAGAGGACTAAGCGCTCGATACCACTTTTGTCACGACCCGACCGGGCGCGGCGGTGCCTACACGGGCACCGCTTCCAAACATACAACACCAAAACAATCTGCGGAAAATAAGTAACACATTTTTTTAAAACCAAGGCAAAGCCGATAAAGTGCCGTCATATAAATCACCCAAAAGGGCTTACACTAACCAAAAATGTAATTACAACTCTAACGATCCATTACATGTGAATACAGACCTCTAAGATTTGAACACATACTATGACGGGACAAGGCCCCTCCGTACCCCTGAATATACATAGCCATGACAACTCCGAATATTGGAGCCATCTCAAAATGCTGAACCAGGATCCTAAGCTCGCGGATCCTGGCTGTAATACCTAAACTGCGGACATGAACGGCCCCGAAGTCGATTACAGTGCGAATATGGAACAGAAATAAGGTACAGTAAACAAATCATAACTGTACAAAAGAATGACAGGGGCAAGTATAAAAAGAGTACATACCAGATCCTACCGTGTCATTACCATCTCATGAACTTAATTGCACATCATTATCTTTTCCATTCCATTAAGAGTTATAGCCAAAGCTTACGTACATACTTAGGAGAAATCATTAAGTTCATTACCATATAACTTACTTATCTTTCATAACATAATCCGGCCCTTTATGGAGGGGCGCATATACTACCCGGCCCAATCTGGGACGCGATCAAATCACACAAATAACAAAGCGTGCCCGTGTAATCCCCCATCACTGCCGACAACTATAAGTGTAAAATATAACCATGTGACGCGCCCGTGGCATCCCACCTCACTGTCGGCGTATACATACACAATACATATATATATCTCACCGCGTGGAATCCACATCACTGACAAACGTAGTAGGTGTAACATATACAATATATATATATATATATATATATATATATATATATATATATATATATATATATATATATATAACGCGGCCGCATGCCCCGGAATCCCTCATCGTATAAGCATGGCCATAACGTGCCCTCGGCATCCCTCATCGTAGGTGCGGTCTTCATGGGAGCTAGCCCGTGGGTGATAATATAACATGTCCCAGGAATCCCTCATCGTGTGTACATGTCATCAAGGGGAGGTATCCCATGTATTAATAATCGTACATAGCATGGTCGCATGCCCCGGAATCCCTCATCGTATAAGCATGGCCATGGGTAATAAAACAAATCCGGGAATCTAACCCGCCTCCTGGTCACATGCCCCGGAATCCCACATCGTATAAGCATGTCCAAGGATCAATCATAAAGGAAGCATACCCGTGGAATCCCACATCTGTTATACCCCGTATTTCCAGAGTATGTACGTGAGGACGTACGTAGAAAATTTAAGCCTTAAAGTTGGCAAGGTTCGAAAATTTTGTGCACTAGTGCCGAAAAGAGTCGTTTTTCGACGAAACGTTTTACTAAACTTGCGAAGGGAAAATTCTGGCTATGTCATTTATAATTTTTGCGGATTTTTCCGAGAGACGAAACATTTTGGACCAACGGGAGGGTGACAAGTGTCACCCTCACATTGGGCTTGAGTTTGACGGCAAAGGGGTCAAGGGGTTAGGTAGGATATTTTGTGCAAGTGGTGTGGTAGATGGATAAGGTACACATGGTGGAATCCTAGCCCTACACTTGCCTAACACTTGGATTAATCTTGGCCATTGGTTGGCCATTTCTTGACCTATAAATACCCCTCTAAGTTGAAGACTTTCTTCATCCAAAACTTGAGCAATCTTTCTAAGTCTCACCATACTCCTCCTCTTTATATTTTCGTCCAGGGCACCTCCCCCTCCTAGTTGTGCTTGGCGAGAGCCACCACACCCTCCCCTTGTGAAGCCTTGGCGGGTATCCCCTAGCCTAGTTGTCTCGTATAAATACCCCCCTTTTGTGGTATAGAAATACTCTCCAAGTATTGTTGTAATGCCCAAATACCTTGGCCCAAATACCTTGTAGTATTCCCAAGGTTACACTTATACAAAAGCCCAGAAAATACTATTATACTTCCCTCAGTCACAAAAACGAAACCAAGGAAAACCTTCATAGTCGGTTGAAGTGTTAAGTAGAAGTTGCGTAGAACTTCTAAGGGTTGTTGGAGCGGATTGGAGCACTCGGAGTAGGAGCTAAACGTTGCTAAGGAAGCGACATTAAACTCGGATAATTTTGGGGCTTATCGAGGTAAATACTACTGTCCTTCTAGTGTAATTTGAAATTACATACTATAGTAGTATAGAAATGAATATAAGATTCATAAGAAGAGAATTGAACTGTAATAGAAGGATATTACAGAAAAGGGTTGAACTGAAATCACTTCAGAAGAATATAAGTAGAAGTTAAATCGTACTTACATAGGATCGCATATCTGAGATCGATAACCTTTATTGGTTGAATGTTACGCAAGTAGCATGGGCTACTTAGAAGGTGGACCAGCTAGCGGTTATAGCCGTGGGCGTTTTGCTTATAGTCGATAATCGTCACGAGGTATGTGATTCTTCTTATACTCTTGAGCATGAAGTATTTTAAAAGTATATATATATATAGTACGGTAGACGTACGTGTGGCAATGTCTTTTGACTTAAGCCTGAATAATATATATATGTAGTACGGTAGACGTACGTGTGCTAACAGAATATAATTGTACGGCAATGTCTTTTGACTTAAGCCTGAATAATAAGAACCTTGAAATATTTTAAAGGAACATATATATAGTGCGGTAGACGTACGTGTGTTAACTGAATGTAGTATTATGGCAATGTCTTTTGACTTAGGCCTGAATAATAAAGAATCTTGAAGTATTTCAACAGAATTAAGAAACCTTTTGAAAGAAGAGTAATGCTTGGTTTTGAAAACATAAGAGTTATACTAGCTTTATGGGAAGTTAGGTATAACATCTTAAGAGAGATAAAGAGAATGGTTTACTGATTGTTAGAAGTTAAGAGACTTGATCTTATAAGATAAGAGACTTAACTTAAATGAATTAATATGAGTTTTGGGTGAAACCTCATTCGTGAGTAATGAGTACTTGGTTTTTAAAAGGGAATAATGTTTCTTGATTTGAAATCGAGAATGAGTATCGACAAACCACTGCAGCGTTAATAAAGGAAAATGTAATGAATAATGAAGTATTATTAAAACCAGTAGAAACCTCCATCTGCATAGAAGCTAAGATGAGACAAAATGATATTACATTTCCTAGATCATGGCTGCTTTAAAGATGGTTATAAAATAAACTACTCACACATATGGCATATGTTATTCAATTGTTTTAAAAGAGATTAAGACATTGAACTAGGAAACTTTTCTAAAAAGAGACTTCAGTTATTGGAATTAGGCAAACTGGAACTTTAGGAAAAAGAAAGGCATTGTTATGTCTTAAATTGGTTTAAAACATAAAGTGTTATAACAGCTTTATGGGAAGTTAGTTATAACGACTTTATGAAAACAAAAGAAGGTTTTTATCATTGGCTTTAATGTGATAACTTGGCTTTAATAAGAGAAGTGTTTTGGTTTGCTAAAAATGTGAGTCACTCTATTTTATACTACGGGTATTGGGTGACTTCTATAAAAGGAATGGATCTCTTTAAAAGGAATTTAACGTACGTAGTACTTTAGGGTTAAAACCCGGACTTTGATATAAAATGGAAGTACCTCGAGTTGTGTATAACTTGCCTATGCTTGTTGTGATAGCCTTTGTTGTAGAATTGTGTTTCTATACTACCGCGCCTCTCGTTGGAGGGCCGGTTGACTTGTTGAGAACTTACATGGACATGTCTACACCGATGCAGAATTCCGGGGGCATGTGGCCATGCGGCAGGGTTGATTACCCGATATATTGTTACTGTGGTTACATGGACATGTCTACACCGATGCAGAATTCCGGGGGCATGTGGCCATGCGGCAGGGTTGATCACCCGATATATTGTTGTTGATGTTACATGGACATGTCTACACCGATGCAGAATTCCGGGGGCATGTGGCCATGCGGCATTGTTATTATTATTGTTGCATCATGGACATGTCTACACCGATGCAGAATTCCGGGGGCATGTGGCCATGATGCGAACATGATTGATGTTGTGGGCGTGAGACCCATAGTTATATTTGAGTGACGACTTTGAGGGCGTGAGTCCCTGACTTGACTGCTTTATGTTGCGTACTGTATTTTGGTTATCATACATGTCTCCTGCTTTATATAGACTGTTATGATTTAACTGCAGTATTTTCAGTTTCACATACTTGGTACCTGTTGTCGACCTCCCGGAGGCTGCGTTCATGCCGCAGGTAGAAGTACATTGGCTGTCGATCCCCGCTTTTAGGATCACCTTTCAGCGTATCGGGAAGCTCCGTTCCTTCGGAGGCTTATCTTTTGGTATGTGTTCCCTGAGTTGTAGGTTCTTGTACATTCAGGGGTATGGCGGGGCCCTGTCCCGTCATAGTTGTTGTAAATCTTAGAGGTTTGTAGTACTGTTGTGGGCAGGGTTGTAAAAAGGATTAAACTGTTCGGGTTTTTATGTATTAATATACTGAAGGCAACTGTTTTGGTTGGCCTGTCTTTCTATAATATCTTTTGCTTCATGTCTTGTTTTTATGTTCCGCTGATTTTATCTGATGTATGACTACTTGGGTGCCCGGGTAAGGCACGATCACGCCCGGTTACGGTCGTGGCGAAGTGGTATCGAGCCGTGTTATCCTCGGAAAGTGTCTGGGCCGTGTCAGTAGAGTCTTGATTATCGGTGTGTTGTGCACCACATCTATAATCAGGAGGCTGCAGGACATTCAGGATTGGTTTCCATTTCTTCTCATTCTGAGATCGTGCCTTAGAGCTGTGTGATAAGTTGGACCCCTCTGACGTATTCCTTTCCTTTACCAGTTATGCCTCCGCGTAAGGCAACCCAGGCCCAGATGGGTAAGGCAGTCGAGGGAGCTATTAGTGGAATACAGAGGAGTACGAGGGCGCAGGCCCGGTCAGTACCTGAGACAGTGCTTCCGACGGCGAGTTTCGCGACGCCAAAGACCAACAGAGTTTAGAGCGCAGCGGTGGCTGCCGAGACTACGGTACACGAGCCTCGGTCACGATGCAGGGCGAAGAGATGGGTTACAAGGAGATGGCGATTCTTGGCGTGGTCGTGGCGAGATATGAGGATAGGCTGGGCCAGCAGATTCGATGGCGCCGTGGTTCACCCTAGATCGGATAGTTTGAGGCTACGAGACTTTACGAGATGTAGCCCGCGAGTTCTACGGTCGAGGCACGAGGATGTTCGCAGAGTTCATCAAACGATTCTGGATCATGAGAGTGATCAAGGCTTGGAGACCGAGTCGGTGGTCTTAGGTTCGCATCGGTGCGTGATACCGCGATGATCGGTTTGATTCGTGGGAGCTGTCGGGAGAGAATGCACTTCCACCGTTTGGGACGAGTTTTGGGGCCTTCGGCACATTTCTTGCCTCCACAGATGAGGAGGGCTCGGGCCGATTTTTGATGTTGAGGCGAGCAGGCGTCTGATTCGGGAGTACAATGTGAGTTCGACTCATTGGCGGTATGTTCCGCATTAGTAGCTAATATGGAGGATCGAGTGCACCGATATATTACGAGGACTTGATGATTACCTAGCGAGAGTTGTTGGTGTAGCCCTTCACCGGGCATGGACATTGCCGCATGCGAGCTTATGCACTGGATGTGAGGAGCGGAGAAATCGGCGGAATGACCAAGATCAGCAGAAGAGGCGAGCAGCGGTCCTTTGGTGACTTTCGAGGCGGACCGCCTCAGCAGCAGCCTAGTTTTGTACCTCCGCCAGTGCAGAGTGGTCCTCCACAACCTTCAGGTCATCCAGAGTATTCGGGAGCAGGTCAGAGCTCCATGGGTTCAGGCTTCCAGGGGAGTAGGGGTGTTGTCCAGATGCAGTCACCCCTACCTCGGTGTGGTCGATGTGGTAGACCGCATTTTGGGGAATGTCGTGGTGCCAAGGGAGCTTGTTATTTTTGCGGCCAGCAGGGCCATTTTGCGAGGAACTGTCCGACCAAAGGTAGCACGGATGTTACGACTCAGCCTTCAGGATCAGTGGCTGGTTCATCGCCTTCACTAGCTATGCGCCCTGCAGGGCAGGACTGTGATTAGGAAAGCGGTAGAGACAGGTATATCCTTAACCCTCTAGAGTTTTGTATGCTTGTTATGATGATGCGTTTAGTGTTATGTTCAGATAGCTTTGTGCTAAAATGTGATTTAGAAACTGGTTAGTGAAAAAGGGTAAGCCTGGGGGTAAGAAATGATGAACCTTAAAATATTACAGTTGAGACCTTAGATGTAAGGCCGTCTTGAGTACAAGTTTTTGCGAGTGATCCTTGTCAGAACGTATAGGTATACTTGGAGTAATTGTGGGAAAAATTTCCTTGGGTAGTGTAAAATGGAAGTGGTAGCTTTCATGACCTGTAGAGGTAAGATCGTTCCGGATCGGGGAACAAGAGCGTGATGCGTTAAGTGGGTCGGGTTGGGGCCATGTTGAGGGCCAACCCGCGGCCTGTTTCGAGCTGGGGTCAGCTCTGGGTGGTCCCGCCAGGTGGTAGGGTCACGAGGGTGCTAGGCCCAAGTTTAGATGACCATCGTATGAGTTCGTGGATGTGTTCGACCAGAAGCAGATCGTGAAGGCCGGGAATGGTCTTAAGGGAGATTGCGGCTAGTAAGATGACCAAGTTTGGAGGTGGTGACTCCAAAGTTTTGGGAACTGAAGCGATGACTGAAGTGTGGTACGTATACTAGAAGAGTTCAAGTGTTCGAGAAGGGCACGACGAGTAAGGAAGGAAGAGAACGTGTGTTATTTTGTGGCCAGGTGTGGCATTGGCAACTTGTTAAGAAAAACTTTATCGTTATCCGTCTTGAGAAGGAACATTCGGGACGAATGTTTCTAAGGAGGGGAGAATGTTATACCCCGTATTTCCAGAGTATGTACGTGAGGACGTACGTAGAAAATTTAAGCCTTAAAGTTGGCAAGGTTCGAAAATTTTGTGCACTAGTGCCGAAAAGAGTCGTTTTTCGACGAAACGTTTTACTAAACTTGCGAAGGGAAAATTCCGGCTATGTCATTTATAATTTTTGCGGATTTTTCCGAGAGACGAAACATTTTGGACCAACGGGAGGGTGACAAGTGTCACCCTCACATTGGGCTTGAGTTGGACGGCAAAGGGGTCAAGGGGTTAGGTAGGATATTTTGTGCAAGTGGTGTGGTAGATGGATAAGGTACACATGGTGGAATCCTAGCCCTACACTTGCCTAACACTTGGATTAATCTTGGCCATTGGTTGGCCATTTCTTGACCTATAAATACCCCTCTAAGTTGAAGACTTTCTTCATCCAAAACTTGAGCAATCTTTCTAAGTCTCACAATACTCCCTCCCTCTTTATATTTTCGTCAAAGGGCACCTCCCCCCCCTCCTAGTTGTGCTTGGCCGAGAGCCACCACACCCTCCCCCTTGTGAAGCCTTGGCCGAGGGGTACCCCCCCCTAGCCTAGTTGTCTCGTATAAATACCCCCCTTTTGTGGTATAGAAATACTCTCCAAGTATTGTTGTAATGCCCAAATACCTTGGCCCAAATACCTTGTAGTATTCCCAAGGTTACACTTATACAAAAGCCCAGAAAATACTATTATACTTCCCTCAGTCACAAAAACGAAACCCTAAGGAAAACCTTCATAGTCGGTTGAAGTGTTAAGTAGAAGTTGCGTAGAACTTCTAAGGGTTGTTTGGAGCGGATTGGAGCACTCGGAGTAGGAGCTAAACGTTGCTAAGGAGCGACATTAAACTCGGATAATTTTGGGGCTTATCGAGGTAAATACTACTGTCCTTCTAGTGTAATTGGAAATTACATACTATAGTAGTATAGAAATGAATATAAGATTCATAAGAAGAGAATTGAACTGTAATAGAAGGATATTACAGAAAAGACTTGAACTGAAATCACTTCAGAAGAATATAAGTAGAAGTTAAACTGTACTTACATAGGACTGTATATACAATAGACTGATAACCTTTATTGGTTGAATGTTCTGCAAGTAGCATGGGCTACTTAGAAGGTGGACCAGGCTAGCCGGGTTATAGCCGTGGAGCGTTTTGCTTATAGTCGATAATCGTCGCGAGGTATGTGATTCTTCTTATACTCTTGAG
This sequence comes from Przewalskia tangutica, assembly GCA_029844215.1. Lineage (NCBI taxonomy): Eukaryota > Viridiplantae > Streptophyta > Magnoliopsida > Solanales > Solanaceae > Przewalskia > Przewalskia tangutica. Next base: position 96,518,407 of record CM056721.1, read on the forward strand.
CATGAAGTATTTTAAAAGTATATATATATAGTACGGTAGGCGTGCGTGTGGCAATGTCTTTTGACTTAAGCTGAATAATATATATATGTACGGTGAGGCGTCACGTGTGCTAACAGAATATAATTATGCGGCAATGTCTTTTGACTTAAGCCCGAATAATAAGAACCTTGAAATATTTTAAAGGAACATATATATAGTGCGGTAGGCGTCGTGTGTTAAGCGAATGTAGTATTATGGCAATGTCTTTTGACTTAGGCACGAATAATAAAGAATCTTGAAGTATTTCAACGAATTAAGAAACCTTTTGAAAGAAGAGTAATGCTTGGTTTTGAAAACATAAGAGTTATACTAGCTTTATGGGAAGTTAGGTATAACATCTTAAGAGAGATAAAGAGAATGGTTTACTGATTGTTAGAAGTTAAGAGACTTGATCTTATAAGATAAGAGACTTAACTTAAATGAATTAATATGAGTTTTGGGTGAAACCTCATTCGTGAGTAATGAGTACTTGGTTTTTAAAAGGGAATAATGTTTCTTGATTTGAAATCGAATGAGTATCGATAAACCACTGCAGCGTTAATAAAGGAAAATGTAATGAATAATGAAGTATTATTAAAACCAGTAGAAACCTCCATCTGCATAGAAGCTAAGATGAGACAAAATGATATTACATTTCCTAGATCATGGCTGCTTTAAAGATGGTTATAAAATAAACTACTCACACATATGGCATATGTTATTCAATTGTTTTAAAAGAGATTAAGACATTGAACTAGGAAACTTTTCTAAAAAGAGACTTGAGTAATTGGAATTAGGCAAACTGGAACTTTAGGAAAAAGAAAGGCATTGTTATGTCTTAAATTGGTTTAAAACATAAAGTGTTATAACAGCTTTATGGGAAGTTAGTTATAACGACTTTATGAAAACAAAAGAAGGTTTTTATCATTGGCTTTAATGTGATAACTTGGCTTTAATAAGAGAAGTGTTTTGGTTTGCTAAAAATGTGAGTCACTCTATTTTATACTACGGGTATTGGGTGACTTCTATAAAAGGAATGGATCTCTTTAAAAGGAATTTAACGTACGTAGTACTTTAGGGTTAAAACCCGAACTTTGATATAAAATGGAAGTACCTCGAGTTGTGTATAACTTGCCTATGCTTGTTGTTGTGTAACTTGCCTATGCTTGTTGTGATAGCCATTGTTGTAGAATTGTGTTTCTATACTACCGCGCCTCTCGTTGGAGGGCCGGTTGACTTGTTGAGAACTTACATGGACATGTCTACACCGTCTGATCAGGGCATGTGGCGTGCGGCGGGGTTGATTACCGATATATTGTTATTGTGGTTACATGGACATGTCTACACCGATGCATTCGGGGCATGTGACGCGCGGGGTTGATCACCCGATATATTGTTGTTGATGTTACATGGACATACACCTGCTGCAGTCGGGGCATGTGGCCGTGCGGCATTGTTATTATTATTGTTGCATCATGGACATGTCTACACCGATGCAGAATTCCGGGGGCATGTGGCCATGATGCGAACATGATTGATGTTGTGGGCGTGAGACCCATAGTTATATTTGAGTGACGACTTTGAGGGCGTGAGTCCCTGACTTGACTGCTTTATGTTGCGTACTGTATTTTGGTTATCATATATGTCTCCTGCTTTATATAGACTGTTATGATTTAAGCTGCGATATTTTGATTTCACATACTGTACTGTTATCGACCTCCTTCGGGGGGCTGCGTTCATGCCGCAGGTAGAAGTACATTGGCTGTTGATCCCCGCTTTTAGGATCACCTTTCAGCGTATCGGGAAGCTCCGTTCCTTCGGAGGCTTATCTTTTGGTATGTGTTCCCTGAGTTGTAGGTTCTTGTACATTCAAGGGTATGGCGGGGCCTGTCCGTCATAGTTGTTGTAAATCTTAGAGTGCAGTAATCTTGTTGTGGCGGGTTGTAAAAGGATTAAACTGCTCGTTTTTTATGTATTAATATACTGAAGGCAACTGTTTTGGTTGGCCTGTCTTTCTATAATATCTCTTGCTTCATGTCTTGTTTTTATGTTCCGCTGATTTTCTCTGATGTATGACTACTTGGGTGCCCGGGTAAGGCACCAGTCACGGGCCCGGGTTCTGGTCGTGACAACATCACTGTCGGTACGTCCAAGTAAACTTACAACAAGACAGCCGGCCCTCCAACTGAGAGTCACGACAACGTAAACATATAATACTTGCACTCAAAGCTATCACAAGCAAACATAGGCAAGTTCTTAAACCTTTAGACTTCCATTTTTATAAACTCATAGCACTTTCGTTTCACACATAAAAATCCGGGAATTTAACCCAAAGTACTACGCACCTCTACTCCTTTAAAATGACTCTTTTTCAAATAAAACTCCCAAGATACTAATAACTGTAGTATCAAGTCATACTTACTTTTCAAGACAAGTCACAATACCTTTTTAGAAATACAATTATAGGCTTCAAAATCACGTGACTTCTATCTTTAAAACCTTAAGCAATTGGTACTTTTAAAACAATTTGCCCTTCTTTATTTCAAGTCATTTCTTTGCTTACATTACTGAAGAAAACCATTCTTATAATCTTCCATAAAGTTGTTATAACCAACTTCCCATAAAGTCGTTATAACTCTTTATGTCTTAGACAAATTCATTCCTTTTATAACCAAGAGACTTATACTTTCAAATCAAATCACATAGCTTTCAAAAATACTTCAAGTCTCTTAACTTTTAAGAAAACAAGTTTCTTAACTTTAGAAATCAAGTCTTTCCAAATCAAGTATTCTATACTTGTAAATCAATTCATTTCTTCCTTAAGAATCAAGTCCCATAACTTGAAAAATAAAGTCCCTTAACTTTTAAGAATTTGAGATCCATAGTCTTAAAACTTCATACGTAAATTCTTATAAGTTAAGTAACATATACATTGGTGCGTTGTGAATAAGTTATACTTTATTTATAACGATCTTATTCAAGTAGCCATGATCTAGAAAATGTAATACAATTTTGTCTTATCTTAGTTTCTATGCAGATGGAGAATTCTACTCATTTTAACATAATTGATTGTCATTACATTTTTCTTTATTAACGCTGCAGTGGCTTGTTCGATACTTATTCTCATTCGTGCCGTAAATTAGCCAAGTCAACTTGGCTCCAAATACCTCCTAACGACTCTTACCAACATCCCCCATAAGACTAGGTAAGAACTTAGGATAACTTAGACATAACCCTTACGTAGAGTAAATCAACATACATACTTCTTAACTTCTAAGAGTAGAAGGAAATCATGAAATAATACCACATGTATATTCCATACATAGAATCATGTCTAAAGAAGGAAGAGGTTCACATACCTCGCGACGATTATCGACAAATAGCAAAATGCTCTAAAGTACTTCAACCTTGATAGCTATTCCATCCTTCAAGTAGAATCCGCTATACTTAGTACCTCAACCTAAAATGGTCATAATACGTCCATTAACCTCTAGCTTCGAACGTAGAATATTCTAAGTGCAAAGTCACTAAATTCTACGGAAAATCGGACAGCACTTCCTTTGTTTCTACATACTTTGCCACCTTTTTCAAGGCCGAATACAATAACCAAACACGCCACATTTAAGGCCCAACAATGCAATTAATCAATAGGGGATTACACGCCTACTAGACGTGTAAAATTCCGCCCCACTAACGATATCAAACTAATACAAACTACTAGTCCAATTCGGCCACATTGAGTACAATAACACCAATTCTTATCCAATACAAGTTCTTGGGTCAACATGTTATATAGTCAAAAACAACTTCAACAACTACAATTTCCTTCTTTATATAACATATGACAACTTAACTAGTAACCAACTTGAATTAAAATCTTAAGGGCTAACATACTAGTTTTCGGATTAGGGTTCCAACAATCAATACACTTATCAAACTTCATACTAAATACTTCATGCTTGCTAATATCCATAGCTACAACAATAAGTAATCTTAATTACTAAAACGACAAGAATTATACCTTTACAAGCCCTTAATCTTTCCAAGATTCAAAGTCGCTCCTTAGCAATTCTTAGCTCCTTTCCTTATGTTCCAATCCGCTCCAAGCACTCCTTAGAAGCCTATGAAGAACTCATCTTCAAGTTCCAACTTCAAAGTTGAAGAACTCCTTAAGTTTCCGCCTTGCGACTAATACGAAAATGCCACTTTTCCGGGATCTTTCTATTGAGATACACTTAAAATACCCTTAGGTACCTTGGTTTAAAGTATTGTGAATTTAGAACAAAAATTGCAAAATTTCTTCCTTCAAAAGCCCTCAAAACCGTGAGCCTCTAAATAGAGCAAGAACAAGTTTTCAATTTTTTTCTCTAAGTGTAGAATGACAAAGTATTGCTACTAGTATACTTAAATAACACTAGGAAGGGTCAAGATTAAAACAAATGGTTGGCTAGGATGCATTTCATTAAAGTAAAGCCAAGTGGACAAGTTGACCTTGGTCAATAATATCAAGCTTGAAGACTTATCATCTACAATGGTCAAATGACCATTCTACCCTTATAGTATTTCGTCCAAGACCATTGGGGGGTGCCACGTGTCGCCCTCCCATTCGTCCATAAAATTTCGTAACCCTCGTGGGCCCCACAAAACGTAAAATTACTCGGGTGGGCCCCACACGACCAAATCCGTAAAAATAAATTTCCATAATGATAATAAGTTCCATACTTCTTCAATTAATGCATTTTGAGAATCTAATTCTCACCAACGAACATTTCTCCTTTCCGACGTTTGGAAGATTTTTCCGTCGGAAAAACAATTCTTCCTTTCGTACCAATTCAAGTCTTGAGTTTCTTACGTACATTCTCTTAAACATGTCCTGGAGTTACGGGGTGTAACAGGTAAGGTCTTCGGTATCGTCATGCCATAGGTTACAGTTGTAGATAACCGTGGGAAAAGTGTTGTGTTGGGGAAATTAAGAACGACGTACGAATTGGTCGAGGAAGTATCGTAAAGATATAAATGCTGGTAGTAAGCATATATGAAACTGCACGATTATGAATCAAGATAGAAATACTTTTGCTAATAATAAGCATAAGGTAAGGTTGTGACCAGAATGATAAAAGAGAATACGACTATGGTTATGTAAGTTGCACGAGATATGATTACCCCAGACCAGTGTAAAGACCATTAGTAAATAATGGGCAGTAAGAACACCTCGAGGGAAAGTGGTAACATCTATACTGACGAGAAAGATAGTAAGGAAATACGGAGGGGTAAGGGACCCCAGGATAACTTGAAATGAATTATAAAGGAAATACGAGTAGACACTCGAACGATAAGAAATTTTGACAAGTCATTGGATTATGTAATACCATGAATTGAGGTTGAACACCTGGTGATAAGCTCTACAAGCTGGGAGGAAATAATCGGGTTACTACTTGACGAGATCAAGGAAATCTCCCCCCCTAAATTGTGAGTGACATGAAGTCTTAGCCATGGGGCAAACAAAGGAGTCAAATCTAAGTTTAGTGACCAAGTTTGGTTGCAACAGAGAAAATGAAACAGGAACCATAAGTGAGATTAAGGACACCCGAATATTTCGCAAAAATGTGAAAGGTTTCTAGTTATTGGAAGATAAGTTGACTCGACTACAGTTCTAACTCCTCCTGAAAGACTAGAGGGTTAGGGTATTATTATAACACGTTGGGTGTTGGGCTAGGTTGTGTGCTGACGCAACCCGATAAGGATAGAGCCTATGTTTTCCCGGTAGTTAGGGAAGCAGGAAAGGAAATTACGCCACTCACGATTTAGAGCTGGCGGCAGTTAGATCATGCCTTGAAGATTTAGGGGCATGACGTATATATAGACTTCATGTGGATATTTGTGCAGACCACAAAAAGCCTCCGGTATATCTGCAGACTGAAGCAGTAGAATTTGCGACAGCGACGGTGGTTAGAGTTATTCAAGGATTGTGATATCGATATCCTATACCACCCAGGGAAAGCCAATACAGTTAAAGATACTCTTAGTTGCGGATCTAAGGGTAGTATGCCGGATGGGCAGCCAGATAGACTGGACGTGGTCCGTGAGATTCTTCAGTTACCGAGCCTAGGGGTTCGACTATTTGTTTCCAAGGTTAATGAAGTTTAGATCCGAGAGGTTGCCGAGTCTTCCGTCGTTGAGGAGGTAAGGAGGCGACAATGTGAGGATCTAGTTATGATACGGTATCGAGATACGGCTCTCCGAGAAGAGAAAAGCCTGTTTGAGTAGCACCGGATGGGGTGCTGTGATATGAGGATAGATTGGGTGTACCCGGTACTGCAGGACTTGTCAGCAGGTTTTAGGGAGGCACGCAGTGTTTATTGCGCTAATTGTTCGGGGCCGACTAAGTTGTGTCGTGACCTCAGATGTATGTATGGGTAAGATGACCGGGAAAGGGACATAGCGGAGTTGTTGCTTAATATCCGAATTAGTAGCAGGTCATGGTTGAACACCAGAAGCCCAGTGGGCTATTATAGGCGATTTAGACCCCGACTTAGACATGGGAGGTAATTAAAATGGATCTTGTTACAGGGTGGCATCGTACTCAGAGGAAGTGCGACTCCCTGGGGGTCATGGTAAATAGGCTGGCGAAACCAGCCGTGTTCTTCCGGTTAGGACCACTTACTCGGCTGAGGATTATGCTAGCTTGCATAGTAGAGAGATTGTGAGACTGCACGGGGTTCCTACGTTTATGATGACAGACAGATGAGCTCGGTTACGGATAACTTCTGGAGGTTTTTCAGAAGGGATTAGGGACACAGGTGAGTCTCAGTGTTGCATTACACCCTCAGACCGACGGACAGGCAGAGCATACTATCCATGTACTTGAAGATAGGTGGCGGGTCTGTGTTCTTGAGTTCAGAGATAGCTGGGAGGGTTAACTGCCTCTTGATTGAGTTACGTGCGATAAAAGATACCCTTCCAGTATTCAGATGGCCATGTATGAGGCCTTGTATGTAAGAATGTGTAGATCACCGGTTGGTTGGTTCAACGTAGGCGAGGTTCAGTTATATGGTCCAGACTTGATTCAGCGGGCTGCGGATAAGGCGAAGCTTATCCGGGAAAGATTATTAGTAAGCTTAGAGTCGTGAAGCTTTATGCGGATAGCAAGCGTTGACACATGGGGTTCAACTTGACATTTTAGTATGAGTATTGTTATGTGGCCTCGTGTGGTATTATTGGTATGTAGGGGTTGTAAAAGAAGACTATGTCGCTATCTTTAAGTGTGACTCCCAAAGGAACATTCGGGGACGAATGTTTCGAAGGGGGGAAGAATGTTACACCCCGGAATTTCAGGATATGTTTATAAGAACGAACGTAAGAACTCAAAAATGTTAAGATTTGAGACGAGTAAAAATTTATCGGAATTATCGAAATGTCGGAAAACGAAATATTGCGACGAACGGGAGGGCGACACGTGTCACCCCCCTTAGTGATCTTGGTCGAAATTGTCATGGTTAAAATGGTCATTTGACCATAATTTAAATGACCAAGTCTTGCTAAGACAAGGGCTTGACAATGTTGACTTGTCAAAGTGCCACTTGGGCTTGATCCATGTGAAACTCATCTAAGCCCCACATGTGTGCTAATCTTGACCTTCCATTATGTTATATATGTACACTAGTAGTGCAAGACTTTGTCATTCTCAACACTTAGAGAAATTTGAAAAAAAACTTGAAGAACTCTTAAGAGGGCTCACGGCAATGGAGATTTTCCAAGAGGAAAATTTTCAATTGTTGTCCAATAATCTCCCCACTTTAAACCAAGGTTCCTAAGGGTATTGTAAGTGTATCTCAATAGAAAGATCCCGGAAAAATGGTGTTTTCGTATTAGTCGCAAGGTGAATACCTAAGGAGTTCTTCAACTTTGGAGTTAGAACTTGAAGAGGAGTTCTTCATAAGCTTCTAAGGGTTGCTTGGAGTGGATTGGAACGTCGAAAGGAGGAGCTAAAGTTTCTAAGGATCGACTTGTAATCTTGGATCATATTTGGGCTAAATGAGGTATAATCTTCGTCTTACTTTTGTAATTGAAGATTCCATGTTATTATAAGTTAGAAATGATCATGTGATATGTGTTATGAAGATTGATAAGTGTTATGGAAATTTGGAAGTTCAAATCCGAAAATGACATGTTTAGCCATTTGAAATTGAAATACAATTTGGTCGATAATTAGAATCGTCGCATGTTTACCTACTTGAGGATTGTAGTAGTTATTATCAATTGTGGCTAGATAACATGTTATATTAAACCACTTGGATTGAAAGGGGATTGGAAACGAATTTGTATTGTTGTCCTTATTTTGCCGAATGGACATTATATGTTGGACTAGTTTAATATTTATTGTGGGGCGGAATTTTACACGTCTTGATTAAGCGTGTAATCCCCTATTGTTACTACTTTGTTGATCCTTAAATGTGGCGTGTTTGGTTATTGAATTCGGCCTTGAAAAAGGTGGCAAAGTATGTAGAAACAAAGGAAGTGATGTCCGATTTTCCATAGAATTTAGTGACTTTGCACTTGGAATATTCTACGTTTGAAGTAAGAAGTTAATAGACGTACTATGGTCATTATAGGTTGACATACTACGTACGGCGAATTGGACTTAGCAAGTGGATTAAACCGAAGAGGTATGTGGAACTTTCTTATCTCTTGAGCATGAATAAGTTGTAAATGTATAGTACGGTAGACGTACAAGATTTTGACAATCTAGGTCCATTTGATATCCTTGGCCTATTTTAAGAATATCCAAGTTGATTGAGTTAGGAAATTAACTCACTTGTTTAAATATTAAGGATATCTTGGTTTTCAAAAGTTAAGAGACTTTAAGTATGTTGAAAGTATTATTGATACTTGTTTTGTTGGAAAGTTTAAGTCTCTTGGTTATAAAGAAGTATGTAAGTTGCTAATGTATAAAGCTAGTATAACGGCTTTATGGGAAGTTGGTTATAATAGCTTTATGGAAAGTTAAAAAGAGTGGTTTACTCTAAGTAATTTAAGTATGTTAAATGACTTGAAATAACGAAAGGCAAATTGATTTAAAGGCATCAATTGCTTAAGGTTTTAAAAGAAAGAAGTCACTTGATTTAGAAGCGAAAATGTATTTTTCTACAAAGGTATTGTGCCTTGTCTTAAAATGTAGTTATGACTTGATACTACGGTTATTAGTATCTTGGAAGTTTTATATGAAAATGAGTCATTTTAAAAGAATAGAAGTACGTAGTACTTTGGGTTAAACTCCCGGATTTATAATGACACGTTAGTGCCTTAAGTAAACTAAAATGAGAGTGTATATGAATAAGGCTAATAAGAAGTTAGGGGGATTTCTTAACTTGCTTATTTATTGTATGATAAGCCGGTAGTGCTTATGTTATGTATGCTAAGCCGGTAGGGCTTATGTTATGTATGATGTAGGTTGAGATAGGGTAAGAGTATAAATGAGGGTAAACCCCAAGGCGTTATACCACCTTCTCGAGGTAAGAGTATAAATGAGGGTAAACCCCAAGATCGTTATACCACTGCTTGGGTAAGAGTATAAATGAGGGTAAATCCCAAGATCGTTATACCACGCATTAGTGGATTTGCTACCCACGATGCGAGGAATACCTCATGCGAGTCCTTATGGGCTTATGCGGGTGAAATAGTCCCATGCGGGCGGGTACAACCTATGCGAGGAATACCTCATGCGGGTCCACACGACCTATGCGGGTGAAATAGTCCCAGGAGTAGGATTGCTTAATGATACTGCGGGCGGGTGGTCTGTTTTGATCGCGAGCTTATTTTTATGTTGTAAGTATACTTTTGATTACTCTCATTGTTAGTAAGGCCTTTGTAATCGTTAATTGAGTTATCATACTGTCTCGATTTTATTATAGACTTATGATTTCATTCTGATACTTTCGGTTTCACATATTTGGTACATGTTGTCTTGACCTCCCGAGGCTGCGTTAAATCTGCGCAGTAGAGTACATATTCTGATCCTCGCTCTTAGGATCACTGTTCACCGTTGAGAAGCTCCTTTATTAGGAGGCTTATCCACGGTATTGTCGGTTGTTGTACATTCGGGGTATGGTGGGGGCCCTGTCACTTGAGTTGTTATTCTTAGAGGTCTGTAGTCACATTGTGGTTTGGGTTGTAAAGAAAAAAAATGTATTGTTTTATTTGTATAGTTTACGGAAGGTGGCCTTATCGGCTAGCCTGTTGTTATTTTATGTTTAAGCATTTTATCAGTTGTGTATGTTCCGCTGCTATTCTCTGATGTATACCGAAAGGGGTGCCCAGGTAGGGCACCAGTCGCGGGCCCGGGGTCGGGTCGTGACATCATTGCACAAAGCCGAGAGCCTCCTTGTGAGCTCCTAAAGTTTTCTCAAATTTTTCTAAGTGTTGGAATACTTGTCTTGCTACTAGTTTGCTTATATAACACATTGGAGGGTCTAGATTATAACACTTGTTAGGTTGGGATGAAAGAGATCAAGCCAAGTGGCTCTTTGACTTGGTCAATAATCTTAAGCTTGAAGACTTGATCTTCTACCTTGGTCAATGACCATTTTACCCTTGGTCAATTCGTGCAAGACCATGTGGGGGGGGGGAGGGGGTGTGACACGTGTCATCCTCCCATTCGTCCATAAAATTTCGTAACCCTCGTGGGTCCCACAAAACGTAAAATTTCTCGGGTGGGCCCCACGTGACCAAATCCGTAAAAATAAATTTCCACAATGATAATAAGTTCCATACTCCTCAAATAAAGCACTTTGAGAATCCAATTCTCATCAACGAACATTTTTCCTTTCCGACGTTCGGAAGATTTTCCTTTGGAAAAACAATTCTTTCTTTCGTACCAATTTTCAAGTCTTGCGCTCTCGCGTCTATTCTCTTATTCATGTCCTGGAATTACGGGGTGTAACATTCTTCCCCCCTTAGAAACATTCGTCCCCGAATGTTCTTTCGGAGTCCAATCTAATTAGATAGCGACATAGTCTCCTTTTACTACACCCTTCATACAAAATATGCCACCCTTGGCCATATAACAATACTTATACTAAAATGTCAACCTTGGCACTCACGAAGCCAACTAGTCCATACTCATAATGACCTCAAAGTCTGTTGTAATCATCTCTACTAGGTCTACTAGGGTCTGACGACTGTATCATCACCTGGGCAAATCTCATATACCTGGAACGGAAATAAAGTACAGTAAACAGATCATAATTGTACAAAAGAATGACAGGGGCAAGTATAAAAAGTACATACCAGATCCTGCCGTGTCATTACCACTCATGAACTTAATTGCACATCATTATCTTTTCCATTCCATTAAGAGTTATAACCAAATCTTACGTACATACTTAGGAGAAATCATTAAGTTCATTACCATATAACTTACTTATCTTTCATAACATAATCTGGCCCTTTATGGAGGGACGCATATACTACCCGGCCCAATCTGGGACGCGATCAAGTCACACAAATATCAAAGCGTGCCCGTGGAATTCCTTCCTCACTGCCGGCAGTCTATGACATAAATCATACTCATGTGACGCGCCAGTGGCATCCCACCTCACTGTCGGCGTACACATATTCAATACATATATATATATATATATATATATATCCTGCCCGTGGAATCCTCCATCACTGTCGGCAGCCGTAGGTGTAACATATAACCAGGTGACACGCCTGTGGCATCCTACCTCAATGTCAGCGTACACGTATACAATACATATATATATATATAACGCGACCGCATGCCCCGGAATCCCTCATCATATAAGCATGGCCATAACGTGCCCTCGGTATCCCTCATCGTAGATGCAGGTCTTCATGGGGAGCTAGCCCATGGAATAAGAATATAACATGCCCCCGGAATCCCTCATCGTATAAGCATGGCCATGGGTAATAAAACAAATCCGGGAATCTAACCCGCCTCCTAGTCACATGCCCCGGAATTCCACATCGTATAAGCATGTCCAAGGATCAATCATAATGGAAGCATACCCGTGGAATCCCACATCACTGTCGGTACGTCCAAGTAAACTTACAACAAGACAGCCGACCCTCCAACTGAGAGTCACGACAACGTAAACATATAATACTTGCACTCAAAGCTATCACAAGCAAACATAAGCAAGTTCATTAAACCTTTAGACTTCCATTTTTATAAACTCATGGCACTTTCGTTTCACACATAAAAATCCGGGAATTTAACTCAAAGTACTACGCACCTCTACTCCTTTAAAATGACTCTTTTTCAAATAAAACTTCCAAGATACTAATAACCGTAGTATCAAGTCATATATACTTTTCAAGACAAGTCACAATACCTTTTAGAAATACAATTATAGGCTTCTAAATCACGTGACTTCTTTCTTTAAAACCTTAAGCAATTGGTACCTTTAAAACAATTTGCCCTTCTTTATTTCAAGTCATTTCTTTGCTTACATTACTGAAGAAAACCATTCTTTTAATCTTCCATAAAGTTGTTATAACCAACTTCCCATAAAGCCGTTATAACTCTTTATGTCTTAGACAAATTCATTCATTTTATAACCAAGAGACTTATACTTTCAAATCGAATTACATAGCTTTCAAAATACTTCAAGTCTCTTAACTTTTAAGAAAACCAGTTTCTTAACTTTAGAATGGCAAGAAATCAATACTTTCCAAATCAAGTATTCTATGCTTTTAAATCAATTCATTTCTTCCTTGAAGAATCAAGTCCCATAACTTGAAAAATAAAGTCTCTTAACCTTTTAAGAATTTGAGGTTCATAGTCTTAAAACCTCATACGTAAATTCTTATAAATTAAGTAACATATACTTTGGTGCGTTGTGAATAAGATATACTTATTTATAACGATCTTTATCAAGTAGCCATGATCTAGAAAATGTAATACAATTTTGTCTTATCTTAGCTTCTATGCAGATGGAGAATTCTACTTGTTTTAACTTCATTGATTGTCATTACATTTTCCTTTATTAACGCTGCAGTGGCTTGTTCGATACTTATTCTCATTTGTGCCGAAACTTAGCCAAGTCAACTTGGCTCCAAAATACCTCTTAACGACTCTTACCAACATCCCCCATAAGACTTGGTAAGAACTTAGGATAACTTAGACATAACTTTTACGTGGAGTAAATCAACATACATACCTCTTAACTTCTAAGAGTAGAAGGAATCATGAAATAGTACTACATGTATATTCCATACATAGAATCATGTCAAAAGAAGGAAGAGGTTCACATACCTCGCGATGATTATCGACAAATAGCAAAATGCTCCAAAGTACTTCAACCTTGCTAGCTATTCCATCCTTCAAGTAGAATACGCTATACTTGGTACTTCAACCTAAAAATGGCCATAATACGTCCATTAACCTCTAGCTTCGAACGTAGAATATTCTAAGTGCAAAGTCACTAAATTCTACGGAAAATCGGACAGCACTTCCTTTGTTTCTACATACTTTGCCATCTTTTTCAAGGCCGAATACAATAACCAAACACGCCACATTTAAGGCCCAACAATTCAGCTAACCAAAGGGGATTACACGCCTTAACAGGACGTGTAAAATTCTGCCCCACAAATTAATACGAAACTAGTTCCATAATTAAAGCCATTCTCGGCTAACATAAACAACAATTCAAAGTCTTTTCCAATTCTTTTCCAATCCAAGTTCTTAGGTCTAACATGTTATATAGTCATAAACAACTTCAACAACTACAATTTCCTTCAATATATAACATGTGACGACTTATACTTATAATCAACTTGAATTGTAATCTTAAGGCTAAACATACTAGTTTCGGATTAGGGCTCCAATAGCCAATATACTTATCAAACTTCATAATATAAACATCTCATTCTTGCTAATATCCATAGCTACAACAATAAGTAATCTTAATTACTAAAACGACAAGAATTATACCTTTACAATCCCTTAAAATTTCCAAGATTCAAAGTTGCTCCTTAGCAACTTTAGCTCCTCCTTTCGACATTCCAATCCACTCCAAGCAACCTTTAGAAGCCTATGAAAGAACTCATCTTCAAGTTCCAACTTCAAAGTTGAAGAACTCCCTTGGTTTTCGCCTTGCGACTAATACGAAAACAATCTTTTTCCGGGATCTTTCTATTGATATACCCTTAGAATACCCTTAGGAACCTTGGATTAAAGTCTTGTGAATAATGGATCACAAACTAAAAATTTTGTGTGGGAATTGCTCCATGGCCGAGAGCTCCTCTAAGGATAGCACAAGTTTCTTGAAAAAATTCTCTAAGTATGGAACTTGTCTTGCAACTAGTGTAGGATATATACTACAATGAAGGGTCTAGATTAAACCATTTGTGTGGCTAGGATGAAGGACATTAATTATCTACACAAGTGGCAAGTTGACTTAAGTCAAATATCTCAAGCTTTGAAGACTTATTCATCTTCAATGGTCAATGACCATACTACCCTAGTATAATTTCGTCCAAGACCAATGTGGGGGGTGCCACGTGTTGCCCTCCCATTCGTCCATAAAATTTCGTAACCCTCGTGGGCCCCACAAAACGTAAAAATTCCTCGGGTGGGCCCCACATGACCAAATCCGTAAAAATAAATTTCCATAATGTTAATAAGTTCCATACTCTTCAAATAATTCATTTTGAGAATCTAATTCTCACCAACGAACATTTCTCCTTTCCGACGTTCGGAAGATTTTCCGTCGGAAAAACAATTCTTCCTTTCGTACCCTTTTCAAGTCTTGTGTTCCTTACTTACATTCTCTTATACATGTCCTGGACTTACGGGGTGTAAAATGAATATTTCGCAAGTATGAGAAAGGCCTCCAGTTATTGGAAGATAAGTTGACCACGACTACAGTTCTAACCCCTCCTGAGAGACTAGAGGGTTAGGTTACTATCGCGACACTTATGGTGTTGGGCTAGGTTGTGTGTTGACGCAACACGATAAGGTTAAAGCCTATGATTCCCGGCGGTTACGGGAGCATGAAAGAAATTACGCTACTCACGATTTAGAGTTGGCGGCAGTTAATCGTATCTTGAAGATTTGGAAGCATGACTTATATAAACTTCATGTGGATATTTGTGCAGACCACAAGAACCTCCGGTATATCTTTAGACAGAGGTAGCTTAATTTGCGACAGAAATGGTGGTTAGAGTTACTCAAGGATTGTGATATTGATATCCTATACCACCCGGGGAAAGTCGAGACGGTTACAGATGCTCTTAGTCGTGGATCTATGGGTGATGCATCGGATGGGCAGCGGATAGGCGGGGCGTGGTCCGTTAGATTTATCAGCTGCCGAGCCGAGGGGTTCGATTATTTGTTTCCAAGGTTAATGAAGTTTAGATCTGAGAGGTTGCCGAGCCTTCCGTCGTTGAGGAGGTAAAGAGGCGACATTATGAGGATCCAGTTATGATACGGTATAGATATACGGCTCTCCGAGAAGAGAAGAGTCTGTTTGAGTAGCACCGGATAGGGGTGCTGTGATATGAGGATAGACTGTGTGTACCCGGTGCTGCAGGACTTGTCAGCAGGTTGTAGGGGAGGCACGCAGTGCTTATTGCTCTAATTTTTCAGGGTCGACTAAGTTGTGTCGTGACCTCATATGTATGTATTGGTAAGATGGCCTGAAGAGGGACGTAGCAGAGTTGTTGCTTAAATGTCCGAATTGGTAGCAGGTCAAGGTTGAACACCAGAAGCTCATTGGGCTATTACAGGCAATTGAGATCCCGACTTAGATATGGGAGGTGATTAATATGGATCTTGTTACAGGGTGGCATCGTACTCAGAGGTAGTGCGACTCCCTGGGGGTCATAGTAAACAGGCTGACGAACCTGTCGTGTTCTTCCGGTCAGGACCACTTACTCGGCTGAGGATTATGCTAGCTTATATAGCAGGGAGATTGTGAAACTGCACGGGGTTCCTATATTATGATGTCAGACAGATGAGCTCGGTTAAGGATAACTTCTGGAGGTTTTTCAGAAGGGATTAGGGACACAGGTGAGTCTCAGTGTGGCATTCCACCCTCGTAACCGACGATGAGCAGGCGTACTATCCGAGCACGAAGATAGGTCGCGGGCGGTGTGTCGATTCGAGGTAGCTGGGAGGATCATTCCCCTCTTGTTGGGTTTGTTTATAACAACAGCTACCATTTTTGCATTCAGATGACGCCATATGAGGTTTTGTATGGGCGGAAGTGTATGTCGTCGATTGGTTGGTTCGACGTGGGAGAGGTACAGTTAGTTGGCCCAGACTTGATTCAGCGGGTTGTGGATAAGGCGAAGCCTATCCAGGAAAGATTATTAGTAAGTTCAGAGTCAGTAGAAGCTTTATGCAGATAACCGACGTTGACACATGGGGTTTGTTATACCCCGTATTTCCAGAGTATGTACGTGAGGGCGTACGTATAAAAGTTAAGCCTTAAAGTAGACTAAGGGTCGAAATTTGTGCACAACCCCCGAAAAGAGTCGTTTTCCGACGAAACGTTTTACAAACTTTGCGAAGGGAAAATTCCGGCTATGTCATTTATTATTTTTGCGGATTTTTCCGAGAGATGAAATATTTTGGACCAACGGGAGGGTGACACTTGTCACCCTCAATGGACGGCAACAATGGGTTAGGTTGGACGATTTTTGTGCCTTTCTCTTGGTCAAGGGTTAGGTAGGATATTTTGTGGTAGATGGATAAGGTACACTTGCCCTAATCTTGGCCTTACACTTGCCTTGCACTTGGCTTCATCTTGGCCATTGGTTGGCCTATAAATACTCCCCTTGCTTGAAGGTTTTCTTCATCCACAAATATTTCCAAGTCTTGAAATCCCTTTCTCCCCCCCTCTTGTGAGCTAGCCGAGAGCACCCTCCCCCTTCCCTAGCCCTCGGCCGAGAAACACCCCCCTCCCCCTTGCCTAGTTGTTCTCGAAATACTACCCCTCCCTTGGTAGAAAAATTGTATTCTAGTATTGTTACTATGCCCAAATACTTTAGCCCAAATACCTTGTAGTATTTTCCAAAGTTACCTCTATACGTAGAGCCCGGAAATACTATTATACTTCCCTTCAGTCACTAAACGAAACCCTTTGGAAAAATCTCCATAATTGGTTGGAGTACTTAGTAGAAGTGTGTAGAACTTCTAAGGGTTCTTGGGGCGAATTGGAGCGCACGGAGTAGGAGCTAAACCTTGCTCAGGATCGACTTTTATCTCGGATAATTTTGGGCTTATCGAGGTAAATAATCTTGTCCCCCTGTTGTTATTGGAAATTACATGTTGTAGGAATATATAGTTGAAGTATACTATATATAGAACTGAACATAGTTTTGCGGCAATGTCTTTTGACTTAAGCCTGAATTTAAAGAAAGAGAACTGAACTGTAATTACATAGAATTTGCATTCTGAGACTTGTGTAGCATTCCGTGAAGTAGAATTGTACACGTCGGTTAGGCGTATAAACCCCACTGGTTGGCTTGGTAGCGGCCTCGATAGAGAGGAGATTTCTGTGGTTGGGGAGAGTCTTTGTCGAATTTTCTGTAGAATATTCTACGTTGAGATCTAGATATTAATAAGCGCCTTGTGGCCTTTATAGGTTGAAGTACTACGTGTGGCGTGATCTACTTGGCTTAAGGAGTAGCCGACGGTTTGAGGTACTTGGAGCGTTTTGCTATTAGTCGATAATCGTCGCGAGGTATGTGAACCTCTTCCTATCCTTTCTAGCATGATATGTTTGTAAACTATGTAGTACGATAGACGTACATGTGCTAAATGAATTTGGTCGGTTTAAAACATAGGGTGTTATAATAACTTTATGGGAAGTTAGTTATAACGACTCTATGTAGGTAAAAGAATGGTTTATTGATTGTAGAAGTTAAGAGACTTGATCTTGAAAGATAAGAGACATAACTTAATTGACTTGATATGTATCTTGTTAAAGAGTTGTGAAACCTCATTCGTGAGTAATGAGTACTTGGTTTTAACAAATAATGTTTCTTGATTTGGAAATGAGAATAAGGGTCGAACAAACCACTGCAGCGCTAATAAAGGAAAATGTATTGACTAATGAATTATATTAAAACCAGTAGAAACCTCCATTTGCATAGAAGCTAAGATGAGACAAAATGATATTACATTTCCTAGATCATGGCTGCTTTTATAAGATTGTAATAGACAAGAACAACCTACTCACACATAAGGCATATGTTTCTCAAATTTGTTTTAAAGGAGAATTATATTCTTAAGTGATTAAAACTATGAACTCTGAAACCTTTGAAAATGAGAAACTTGAGCATTTGAAATTAGGCAAACTTGAGCGTTTGGAAAATAATGTGTTACTTGATTTTACAAGGGAAGTGTTTTGGTTTAATTAAAAGATAGTCACTCTATTTTATACTACGAGCATTGTGTGACTTTTGTGAAAGAAGCGTATCTTTTAAAAGAGTTAATGTATGTAATACTTTAGGGTCGAACAGGATTTTGGCATAAAATGAAAGTACCTTAAGTTGTGTGTAACTTGCCTATGTTTGCGTGTGATAGCCTTGTTGTGCAAATCTTGTATTTTACTCGACTACCGGTTCATGGGATGAGCAGAATGTATTCCACCCGACTACCGCGTTCATGGGATGAGCAGAATGTACTTCACTGACTACGCGTTCGTGGGATGAGCAGGAATGTATTTCACTCGACTACCGCGTTCGTAGGATGAGCAGAATGTATTCACTGATTACGCGTCCGTGGATGGGCCGGGAATGTATTTCATCCGACTACCGAGTTCATGAGAGATGAGCGGAAATGTATTCCACACGTTTCTATCTTGGGTCTATGAGATGGGCGAGAGACATGTTATACGTATCACATGGTTTGTACCTAGGCTGGCGATGAGGAAGGAGTTCCACGCATGAGGATGACTTTGAGGCGTGAGTCCACGACTTGACATATCGCTTTTATGTTGTGAATCGTAGTTTGGTTATCATACATGTCTCTGCTTTATATAGACTATTATGATTTCATTTACGTATTTCTGATTTCACATACTGTACTGTTGTTATCGACCTCTTCGGGGCTGCGTTCATCATGCCGCAGTGAGGTACATCACTGTCGATCCCCGCTTATAGGATCACATTTCAGCGTATTGGGAAGCTCCGTTCCTTGGAGGCTTATCTTTTGGTATGTTACCACGAATCGTAAGTTCTTATACATTCGGGGTATGGCGAACCTGTCCGTCATAGTTGTTGTAAAAATCTTAGAGTGCATGCTTTGTTGTGGGCGGGGTTGTAAGGATTATGGCTGTTCAAGTCGATATATATATATATCTTTGAAAGGCAACCGTTTTGGTTGGCCTATTTTCTTTATCTTGACCCATATCTATTTGTATGTTTAAGTTTTATTTTCGTGATTCTCTCGATGTTGTATCACTAGGGTGCGAGGTAAGGCACGATCCACGGGCGAGGTTCGGTCGTGACAAAAGTGGTATCGAGCGATTAGTCCTCGAAAGTGTCTGAGACCGTGTCTAGTAGAGTCTTGATTATCGGTGTGTTGTGCACCACATCTATAATCAGGAGGCTATATGACATTTAGGATTGGTTTCCATTCTTCTCATTCTGAGATCGTGCCTTAGAGCTGTGTGATAAGTTGGACCCCTCTGACGTATTTCGTTTTTACCAGTTATGCCTCCGCGTAGCAACCAGCCCGGAGGGGCAAAGCGTGAGGCTGCTAGTGGGATATAGAGAATGCGAGCGCGAGCCGGTCGATACAGGCGATGCTTCGACGGCGAGTTTTGCGGCGCCGCCCAAGCAGAGTTTATGTTATACCGTAGTTCGGAGTATATCGTGAGGCGTGCGTATACAATTTGAGCCTTAAAGTAGGCATAGGTTCGAATTTGTGCATAGCTACCAAAAAGTCGTTTTTCGGCGAAGCGTTTCCACGACTTTCGAAGGAAAATTCGGCTATGTCATTAATAATTTTTGCGGATTTTTCGAGAGGCGAAACATTTTGGACCAGCGGGAGGTGACATGTGTCACCTGCATTGGAAACTAGGGGCGGCAAAGAGGACGACTTGGGCACGTTTTTGTGCTAAAAAATGTGGTCAAGGTTAGGTAGGATATTTTGGGTAGATGGATAAGGTAGCACATGGCTTAATCTTGGCCTTACACTTGCTAACACTTGGATGAATCTTGGCCATTGGTTGGCCATTTCTTGACCTATAAATACCCCTAACTTGATGAACTTCTTCATCCAAAAATTGCCTAAGTCTTGAAATCCTTCCCTCCCTTCTTGTGGTTCTCGTCCAACCCTTGGCGAAACCCCTCCACTTTGTGGTATTTTGCAGTGGGTACCCACTAGCCTAGTTGTCTTCGTATAATACCCCTTTGTGGTATAGAAATACTCTCTAGTATTGTTGTTATGCCCAAATACCTTAGCCCAAATACCTTGTAGTATTCCCAAGTTACAACATACAAAAGCCAGAAAATACTATTATACTTCCTCGGTCACAAAAATGAAACCCTAAGTAAATCTTAGCGTAGTTGAAGTTATAAGTAGAAGTTGGTTAGAACTTCTAAGGGTTGGTTGGAGGCGGGTCGAGCGCGGAGTAGGAGCTAAACCTTGCTCGGGATCGACATATAAACTCGGATAATTTTGGGCTTATCGAGGTAAACACTCTTGACCTTCTATTGTAATTGGAAATTACATATTGTAGGAATATATAGTTGAAGTATACTATATATAGAACTGAACATTATAATTGTGCGGCAATGTCTTTTGACTTAAGCTGAATAATACTTACGGCAATGTCTTGCGACTTAAGCTGAATTTAAAGAAAGCGAGCGTAATTACATAGGGTGTATTCTGATGGACTTGTGTAGCATTCTTGTGTAGTAGAATTGTACACGTCCGGTTAGACATGTTAACCCCTCGGTTGGCTTGGTAGCGGCCTCGATAGAGGAGAGATTCTGTTGTTGCGGGTGGGGAGAGTCTTTGCCGAATTTTACGTAGAATATTCTACATTGAGATCTAAAGATATTAATAGGCGCTTTGTGGCCTCTATAGGTTGTAGTACTACGTGTGGAGTGATCTGCTTGGTGAGAGTGTAGCGAGACGGTTTGAGTACTTGGGCGTTTTGCTATTAGTCGATACTCGTCGCGAGGTATGTGAACCTCTTCCTATCTGTTCTAGCATGATATGTGTATAACTATGTAAATGCGGTGAGCGTACATGTGTTAAATGTATTTGATTGTCTTTAAACATAAAGTGTTATAACGGCTTTATGGGAAGTTGGTTATATGACTCTATGTAAATGAGAAATGCTTTGTGGTTTTAAAAGATAAGCGATTTGACTTATAACCGACTTGTTGTAAAGAACCTTGAAGTATTCTAAGAGATTAAGAAACCTTTTTGAAAGAAGTGTATACTTGGTTTGAAAACATAAAAGTTATACGACTTTATGAGAAGTTAGGTGTAGCGCCTTAAGAGATAAAAAGAATGGTTTAATGGTTTAGAAGTTAAGAGACTTGACTTAATATGGATGTTTGTGTGAAACCTCATTCGTGAGTAATGAGTACTTGGTTTTGGAAGGAATAATGTTTCTTGATTTGAAATCGGAATGTGTATCGACAAACCACTGCAGCGTTAATAAAGGAAAATGTATTGAATAATTAAGTATTATTAAAACCAGTAGAAACCTCCATCTGCATAGAAGCTAAGATGAGACAAAATGATATTACATTTTCTAGATCATGGCTGCTTAATAATATTGATTATGAACAAGAATAACTACTACTTTATGGCATATGTTACTCAATTGTTTTAAAAAAGATTAAGACATTGAACTATGAAACTTTTCAAAAAGAGACTTGCGTAATTAAAATTAGGCAAACTGGAACCTTAGGGAAAATAAAGGCATTGTGTTGTCTTAAAATGGTTTAAAGCATAAGGTGTTATAACAGCTTTATGGGAAGTTGGTTATAACGACCTTATGAAAACAAAAGAAAGGTTTTATCATTGGTTTTAACGTGGTAACTTGACTTTAAAAAAGTATGGAAGTTGTTTTGGTTTACTTAAAAGATATAAGTCACTCTATTTTTATACTACGGGTATCGGGTGACTTTTATATAAAAGGAATAAATCTCTTTAAAAGGAATTTAACGTGCGTAGTACTTTAGGGTTAAAACCCGGACTTTGGCATAAAATGAAAGTACTTTGAGTTGTGAAACTTGCCTATGCTTGTTGATGTGAAACTTGCCTATGCTTGTTGTTGTGAAACTTGCCTATGCTTGTTGTGATAGCCTTTGTTGTGCAAAGATTGTGTTTCTATACTCTGGCGTCTCTCGATGGAGTCGGTTGACTTATTAAGAACTTACTTGGGCGTCTGCGGTGGCGGAGAAATTCCGCAGTGCGTTCTGTTGATAGTGTTACTTTTGTTAAATCACTTTGGACATCACGACACGATCGTGGCGCGCGGGTATCTTCCACTTTGATTACCGCCTTGTTGTCTTATTGTTTCCCTTTGGACATCTGACCGCGATCGTGGCGCGCGGGTATCTTCCATTTGGAATGTTGTCTTATTTGCTCCTTTGGACATCACGACCGCGATCGTGGCGCGCGGGTATGCTTCCATTTGGAATCTTTGTCTTATTGTTTCCACTTTGGACATCTTGACACGATCGTGGCGCTGCGGGTATGCTTCCATTTGGAATGTTGTCTTATTTGTTCCCTTTGGACATCTTGACCACGATCGTAGCGCGGGTATGCTCCATTTGGATTCTTTGTCTTGTTGTTATCATATCATAGGCTGCCGGTAGTGAGAAGGTACTCATGGCGGGATTGATGTTGTGGGCATGAGACCACGAATTGATATAAGCTGTTATGTGTGTGTCTTGTAGTTTGGTTATCATACTGTCTCTGCTTTTATAGACTATTATGATTTCATTCTGATATTTCTGATTTCACATACTTGGTACTGTTATCTTGACCTCCTTGAGGCTGCGTTCATCTGCGGTAGGAGTACATCATTTGTCAATCCGCGTTTAGGATCTCATTTCAGCGTTTTGGGAAGCTCCGTTCCTTGAGGCTTATCTTTTGGTATGTGTTCCACTGAGTTGTAGGTTCTTGTACATTCGAGGTATGGCGAGCCACTGTCCGTCATAGTTGTTGTAAATCTTAAGTGCATGTAATCTTTGTTGTGGGCGGGTGTAAAAGATTAAACTATTCGGGGTTTGTATATATTTATACGAGAAAAGCTGTTTTGGTTGACTGTTTACTTATAATATCTCTTATTTCATGTTCATGTTTTATTTAGCTGATTTTTCTCGATGTTGTATCACTAGGGTGCAGGGGTAAGGCACGATCACGGGCAGGTTCGGGTCGTGACAAAGTGGTATCGAGCGATTAGTCCTCGGAAAGTGTCTCTGACCGTGTCTAGTAGAGTCTTGATTATCGGTGTGTTGTGCACCACATCTATGTCGAGAGGCTATAGGACATTTAGGATTGGTTTCCATTCTTCTCATTACGAGATCGTGCCTTAGAGTTGTGTGATGAGTTGAACCCTACGGCGTATTCCTTTCCTTTACGATTATGCCTCGCGCAAGGCAACCGGGCGAGAAGGGCAGCGTGAAGGAAAGATACGAGTAGAAGCGGCGGCGATCTCTGAGACCACGATACACGAGCCTCGATCCTACGGTAGAGGCGGATGAATAGGTTACAAGGAGATGGCGATTAATGGCGAGTTGTGGCGAACTTGAGATAAGCTGGGCCAGCGATTCGATCCGAGCACCGTAGTTCACCCCGGCGAGCGGTTTGAGATTACGGGATTTTACGAGTGTAACCCGCGAGTTTTTAGGTGAGGCACGAGGATGATCCGCGAGTTCACCGGCGATTCTGTGGATCATGAGTGATCAAGGCATCGGAGATCGAGTCGGTGGACCTAGGTTCGCATCGGTGCGTGATACCGCGATCGTAGTTTGATTCGTGAGCTGTCACGGGAGAGCATGCACTTCCGACTTTATGGGGCGAGTTCTCGAGGCCTTTCTTGCACATTTCTTGCCTCCACGGATGAGGAGGGCTCGGTAAACAGATTTTTGGGGTTGCGGCGAGCAGCGTGCGGTTGAGTACAATGTGAGTTCGACTCATTGGCGTGCGTCCCGCATTAGTAGCTAGTATGGAGGATCGAGTGCACCGATATGTTCTGAGGGCTCGATGATTACCTAGCGAAGTTGTTGGTGTAGCTCTTGTAGGGCATGGGCGATGCCGCGTGCGAGCTTATGCACTTGGAGGTGAGGCGGAGAAATCGGCGAAATAACCAAGGTCGTGAAGAGGGCGAGCAATGAGGTCCTTTGGTGACTTTACTGTTATACCGTATTTCGGTATATGCGTAAAGGAATACGTACAAAAAGTTTGGTCTTAAAGTTAGGCCTTGGGCGATTTTTAGGCCTGACTCACAAGCGAGCAGTTTCAGGCGAAGCGTTTCCACGACTTCGTAGGATAAATTCGACTATGTCATTTCTAATTTTTGCGGATTTTTCCGAGAGGCGTAACACTTTGGACCAACGAGAGGCGACATTTGCCACCCTCTCATTGGTGGACTTATCACGGCAATAGGGCGAATGGATGACCATCCTTGTCATAAAGTTGGTTAGATATTTTGTGTGCAAGTTGGCTAGGTACACTTGCCTAATCTTGACCTTACACTTGCCTAGCACTTGGCTAAATCTTGGCCATTGGTTGGCCATGTCTTGACCTATAAATACCCTCTTGAGATGAAGAGTTCTTCATCCACAAAAGCTTTCAAGTCTAAAAATCCTTCCCTCTCCTTTGTAAGCAATTCGTCCAACACACTCCCTCCTTGAGAAGCTTGGCGAGGCTACCCCACCCTAGCCTGGCGAAACCTACCCCCTCCTTGGTAGAAAAGTTGCCTTCTTGTATTGTTATAATGCCCAAAATACCTAGCCCAAATACCTTAGTACTTAGTAGAAGTTGTGAAGAACTTCTAAGGTTTCCTTGGAGCATACAACTTAGGAGCAAAACCTTGCTCAGTGCGACTTTTCTAGGATATTATTGGGCTTACCGAGGTAACTAATCCTAACCCTCTTTTGAATTAGAGAATACTTCTTGTTGTAGAATAAGAATAAGTATAAATACTTAGAAGAATATCACGATGAAGGGTTTAAAAGAAGAATATCTGTTGTACTTACATAGAATTTGTTTTCACGATGAACTTATATAGCTCAGGGTAGGGTTGTCTGCCCGACTTTCCAGTAGAATTGAGGACCCTCTGTTTAGAATGACCTACAGAATAGTCTAGACTTTGATAGATATCTGTGACTATTATAGGTGATTCTCTGCCGCGACATACTCGACTTGGCGGTGGATTTAGAGAAGGTATGTGATTCTTCCTAAAGCGTGATATTTTACAATATGTATATATGCGGTGAGCGTACATGTGTTAAGCGAATAATACTTACGGCAATGCCTCACGGCTTAAGCTCGAATAATACGTCGGCAATGCCTGCGGCTTAAGCTTTGAATAATAAAGAAGCGAAAACATTTCAAAGGACTCTTTGAATCATTTCTGAAGAGAACTAATTGTTTTCTTAAACATAAGCTTAAGAGTTATACTAGCTTTATGGGAAGTTAAGTATAACCACTTAAGATTGATAAAAGAAACAAGTTGCATATGTATTTCTAACAGACTTATATGAAATTGTGAAAAGAATAATAAGATGGTTTGATAAGTAGACATGACATGTTGCTATGTGTGTTAGTACGCTTAACGTTTGTATAAGTGAGTATCCTTGTTGTACTTATGTTGTTTAAAGATAAGTCGTTATGTTAGTGTACTATCACTCACCTCTTGAGATGATACCGGAGGTTAAGCTGCCCTCCGATGCAGGGTAGACTCGAGTGATGCAGGACCGTGATTCGAGAATACCTCAATGCGGGTCGGGGCCTATGCGGGCTACGAGAGTTCGAGGTTAGTATGCGGGGTTATGCCTCATGCGGTCTATGTGGCCGTGCGGACGGCGAGTCGGGGCGATGCGAGGAGTAGCTACCCTCGATGCGGGGTTATACCTCATGCGGGCCCGTGCGAGTGGCCTATGCGGACTCGAGTCGAGATTAGGCTTGCGAGAATGAGGATGTGGCGAGTGGCCTGTTTCGATCATTCGCGGCCTAGACAAGGCGTATTACGATTACCTATTGTTTCTCTTGTTTGTGATGTGGCACTATGTGCGGTTGCCTTGGTTGTTTCACACATATTTATGCCCAGTTTTAAAAATGATATGTTTTCATTTAAGTACTTCTGATTTCGCATACTTAGTACTGTTATGCGACCTCCTTGAGGCTGCGTTCATGCCGCGGTAAGAGCGGCAGTGCTAGATCCGCATCCTTAGGATCTCGTTGGTGTCGGGAGCTCCATCTCTTAGGAGGCTCTACTTTTGGTATGATCTCCTGTTGTAGATAGTTTTTATCTGATCGAGGTATGGCGGGCCCTGTCGCCATAGTTATATATTTCCTTAAGTGCGTAGTCATGTTATGCGATGTCGGATGTAGCGCTAAAACATGATTATATATATATATGCGAAAAGCGATGTTTTCTCACATGTCGTGTCTTGTTTTATAAAGCTGTTTCATGTCTTGCTTTATGTTTCCGATTACTCGATGTATGACTACTTGGGTGCCGGTAAGGCACGATCCACGGGCCGGGCAGTCGTGACAAAAGTGGTATCGAAGCGATTAATCCTCGGAAAGTGTCTCTGACCGTATCTAGTAGAGTCTTGATTATCGGTGTGTTGTGCACCACCAATGTCGAGGAGGCTATAGGATATTTAGGATTGGTTTCCGTTCTTCTCATTCGAGATCGTGCTTTAGAGGCGTGTTATAGGTTGGACCCTCTAACGTATTCCTTTCTATGTGATTATGCCTCGCGTAAGGCAACCGGGCCCGAAGGGCAAAGCGTAGAGGCGCTAGCGAGACACCCAGAGTCACGAGGGCTCGAGGCCAGTCTATACGAGGCGGCGAGTTCTATGGCGCCGCCGGCCCAGCGAGACCACGGTACCAGCACCTCGCATCCCGCGATGCAGGGCGGAGAGTTAGGAAGTACAAGAGATGGCCCGACTTTTGGCTAAAGTTGTGGCCCGTCTGAGAAGGCTGGATCACGGCGATTCGATTCAGCTCGATCGGTCGCGCCGTTGTTCACCGGCGAGAAGTTTGAGGCTACGAGACTTCTTGGTATGCCGCCGGAGTTTTATGGATCGAGGCGGAGGATGATCCGCGAGTTCATCCGTCGGCTGAGAGATTTTGAGAGTGATCGGGCGTCGGAGACCGGTCGTGATCTTCGGTTCCACATAAGTGCGTGATACCGCGATCGATTGGTTTGATTCATAGGAGTTATCGGGAGAGCACGCGTCCCAGTACTTAGGATGAGTTCTCGGAGGCTTTCCTCGCTCACTTCTTGCCTCGCGGATGAGGAGGTGCGGGTGATAGATTTTTACTCGAGGCGAGAGGGGCCTTTGTCGAGTACAATGTCGAGTTTGATTCATTGGCTCGATATGTCCCGGCATTAGTAGCGATATGGAGGATAGGGTGCACCGCTATGTCATCGGGCTGAAGCGACTATATGGCGAGTCATGTGCGGGGTTTCTCTCGGTAGGGTATGGACATTACGCGTGCGAGCTCACGCCCTTGGATGCGAGGCGCGAGGTCGGCGAGTGGGCGAGCGGCGAGAAGAAGGCGGGGCGGGAGGTCTTACGGTGGTTATCGTGGTGGCGGCCTCGGCCGATCTAGGTCGCACCACGGCCGGCCTGAGCACTCCTGCCGTCCTCGGCCACGGCCACGATTTTGAGGCGGACGGGGCCAGGGCTTGAGCGTCGAGTAGCGAGTGCGGCGATCGGGACCACCGGTGTGGCGTCACGGTAGATCCCATTACGGGAAGTGTGGTACTACTTTTGGATCTTATTCTGATTGTAGCGGCGGGGTCACTTTGCGGTATCAGGCCAGGCGTGGCGGTGGTAGGGCTCGACGCCGAGTTACATTGCCGCCATCATCTCCTCTGATTACTCGCCGGGCGGGTGCTCGTGGGTCAGTCGCGGCGGCCGTGGCTCGAGTCCCGATTCGCGGTCCTCGAGCGCATTTATGCTTTAATCGGTAAGCGGGATCGGGAGGCCTCACTGATGTAAATCACGGTACCTTATCGGTTCTGGGTTTGATATGTATGCTTTGATAGATCGGGTTCTACTCTGTCCTATATATCTCCCTTGTTGCTAGTAGGATAGGGATAGAGCACGAGTCCATAGACCGCTTCGAGTAGCTACGCGATGGGTGATTCGGTGGTAGCTCGGCGGGTATATAGAGCTTGTCTGTGATCATTCTGATCGTCGGACCTGGCGACTTGATAGAGTTGGAGATGATTGACCGATGTGATCATAGGGATGGATTGGCTAGCTTCTGCTACGCCAATGTAGGCTGAAGAGAGAGAATAAATGCGGTTCGGTATCACGAGGCCGGTTGTTGAGTGGGAGAACGCACGGTATCGCCAGGGTAGGTTTATTTCCTACCTCGAGGCTAGGAAGATGGTGCGAGAAGGGTATATCTACCATCTCGTTCGGGTGTTTGATCTTTGAAGGCTGCGGTACCAGATTTTCCGTCGATTCGATGGTCGGCGAGTTCCCGGGCGTGTTTCGGATGACCTCCGGGTATCCCTCACGAGAGGAGATCGAGTTTTGTATAGATGTGTTGCGGATACTCGGCTATTTCCATTCGCCATCTGAGAATGGCACTGCCGAGTTGAGAGAGTTGAAGGATCGGCTTAGGGATTTGCTAGAGAAGGGCTTCATTAGGCCTAGTGTTTCTCGCAGGGAAGCGCGGTATTGTTCGTGAAGAAGAAGGGCGGGGCAGCTGCGCATGTGTGTTGATCTGACGGTGAACAAGGTGACCATTAAACGAATACCCTTCCTAGGATTGATGATTTGTTCGACCGGATTGCGAGTGCGAGATGTTTCTCAAGATTGATCTGCGATCGGGCTATCATCAGTGCGAGTCGAGAGGTGGATGTCCCTAGTGCATTCGGACGTGCGGGCATTATGAGTTGAGTCATGTCTTTTGGGTTGACGATGCTAAGCGGTATTCATGGATTTGATGAACCGAGTGTTCAAACCATTTTGGACACGTTTGTGATAGTGTTCATTGATGATATCTTGGTTTATTCGCTCAGGCGGGGCGTGCGGAGCATTTGAGGCTGTCTTGTGATTCTCGAGACCGGCGATTATCGCCAAGTTTTCCAAATGTGAGTTTTGGTTGACTTGATGGCGTTTCTTGGGCATATTATGAGTGATGGCATTCGAGTTAATCTGGCGAATCGAAGCGATCGAGGACTTGGCCTAGACCTCTTACTCCGTGAGGTTCGCGATTTTACGGGCCTTGCGAGTATTATCGGTTCGTGGAGAAGTTTGCTTCTATCTGCACCGTTGACTAGGTGACTCGGAAGGCGGCCAAGTTTGATGGTGATGCTTGTGGCGGGGTTTCGATTCTTTGAAGGAAGTGGCGGCCGCCCCGTTCTTACTCTTCCGGAGGTCGGATGGTTATGTCGTGTATTGTGATCGTCGGGCATCGGGTTGGGATGTGTGTTGATGCGGCATGGCGAGTTATAGCATATGCGTCCGGAATTTGAAGAAACACGGAGGAACTACCCGCGTGATTTGGAGTTGGCGGTGTGATTCACGCTTTGAAGATCTTGAGGCCTTATTTGTATGGGGTTCACGTGGATATTTTTACGGACCAAGAGCCTCGGTATATCTTGACGGAGGAGCTGAACTTCACGGCGAGGCGGTGGTTAGAGTTGCTTAAGGATTACGATGTGGACATCTGTACCACCGGGCAAGGCGATGTTGTGGCAGATGCCCTTAGTCGTAGGTCGATGGGGAGCCTATCAGATGTGCAGCTAGAGAGAAGGGACATGGTTCGTAATTTGCACCAGTTAGCGAGCCTTGGTGTCCGTTTGATTGATTCTGATAGCAATGGGGTTAGAGTTCGTGAGGTTGCAGTCTTCCATCGTTGAGGAGGTGAAGAGCGCGATTCGAGATCGGCTTTGATTCGATATCGTGATCTGACTCTTACGTGAGGCAAGGTCCTTTGAGTAGCACCTGATGGGGTGCTAAGGTTTGAGGCGAGTTGTGTGTTCGGATGTTTGAGGACTTGGCGAGTTCTTGGGGAAGCACGCGTAGCGCGTTACTCTATCCGTCGAAGTCGACCAAGATGTACCACGACCTTAGATCGTGTATTGGTGGGATGGCTTGAAGAGGACATTGCGAGTTCGTAGCTCGGTGCCGTGTTGTCGGTGAAGGTAGAGCACGAGACACGGTGGTTTATTCTGACGATAGAGATCCCGACACGGAAGTGGGAGGTAATCAACATGGACTTCATCACGGGATTACCTCGCACTCGGAGGAGACATGATTCTATATGGGTTATAAATCGGCGGTGACGAAATCAGCCCACTTTCTTCCGTCGGGGCGACTTTTAGTGAGATTATGCGAACTTTACATCAGGAGATCGTCGGTGCATGGAGTCCCTACTGATCATATCGAGACAGAGCCCGATTTACGGCCAACTGGAGAGTCCTTCGAGAGGGTTTAGGGGCGAGTGAGCACAGTCTGCATTTCATCCACGAGCAGACGGACGAGCGCACTATCCGGACTCGAGGATATCTGCGAGCTGTGTTATTGACCGATGGTAGTTGGGAGGATCATTTGCCTCTAGTTGAGTTCGCGTATAATAATAGCTACCACTCCGGTATTCAGATGGCGCCTTATGAGGCCTTGTATGGGAGGAAGTGCGGTCGCCTATAGGTTGGTTCGAGGTGGGCGAGTGCGGCTAGTGGGACGGTTGGTGCGGCGGCGATGGATAAGGTGAAGCTTATCAAGGCGGCTATTGGACTGAGTCGGCGAGTCGTATGCAGATCATCGTCGTCGACATCCGAGTTTGCGATTGATGATTGGGTTTTCTGAAGGTGTCACCCATGAAGGGTGTGATGAGATTCGGGAAGAAGAAACTTCGGCCCAAGTACATTGGGCGTTTGGATTGTCGCGAGGTAGGCAAGGTTGCCTATGAGTTGAATCTGCCGTCCGTCTGGAGGCGGTGCATCCGTGTTTCGCGTTTCTATCTTTGAGAGATGTATCGGGGATCCATCTAGGGTACATCCGATTGGCGATGTCGGTGTGAGGGGTTATCGTATGAGAGATTCCCATAGCGATAATCGATCGTCGAGTTAGGCGTCTGCGGACGAAGGGCGTGGCTTCCGTCAGTCTTGTGGCGGAGCGAGCTCGAGGAGGAGATGGCGTGGGAAGCGGGGAGGACATGAGGCGAAGTATCCTCACTGTTCCCACCCCTCCGGGTAATTCACTTTCCTACTTGTAAATCTTCATTATCGTTTATGCCTAAGTGTTGTTTATGGTAGTGTGTGGCTTTGCAAAGCTGTTTAAGTTTTGAAGAACCTTATCGTTATCTGTCTTGGGGAGGAACATTCGGGACGAATGTTTCTAAGGAAGGAGAATGTTATACCAGTATTTCCAGTATGCGTAAAGGAATACGTGCAAAAGTTTGGTCTTAAAGTTAGGCCTTGGGCGATTTTTAGGCCTGACTCACAGCGAGCAGTTTTCCGAAAGCGTTTCCACGACTTTCGTAGGATAAATTCGGCTATGTCATTTCTAATTTTTGCGGATTTTTAGAGGCGTAACACTTTGGACCAACGAGAGGCGACATTTGCCACCCTCTCATTGGTGGACTTGTCACGGCAATAGGGCGAATGGATGACCATCCTTGTCATAAAGTTGGTTAGATATTTTGTGTGCAAGTTGGCTAGGTACACTTGCCTAATCTTGACCTTACACTTGCCTAGCACTTGGCTAAATCTTGGCCATTGGTTGGCCATGTCTTGACCTATAAATACCCTCTTGAGATGAAGAGTTCTTCATCCACAAAAGCTTTCAAGTCTAAAAATCCTTCCCTCTCCCTTTGTAAGCAATTCGTCCAACACACTCCCTGCCAGAAGCTTGGCGAGGCTACCCCACCCCTAGCCTAGCGAAACCTACCCCCCCTCCCTTGGTAGAAAAGTTGCCTTCTTGTATTGTTATAATGCCCAAAATACCTTAGTACTTAGTAGAAGTTGTGAAGAACTTCTAAGGTTTCCTTGGAGCATACAACTTAGGAGCAAAACCTTGCTCAGGCGCGACTTTTTCTAGGATATTATTGGGCTTACCGAGGTAACTAATCCTAACCCTCTTTTGAATTAGAGAATACTTCTTGTTGTAGAATAAGAATAAGTATAAATACTTAGAAGAATATCACGATGAAGGGTTTAAAGAAGAATATAGAGCTGTACTTACATAGAATTGTTTTCACGATGAGACTTATATAGCTCACGGGTAGGGTTGTCTTGGACTTTCCGTAGAATTGAGGACCCTCTGTTTAGAATGACCTACTGAATAGTCTAGACTTTGATAGATATCTGTGACTATTATAGGCTGATTCTCTGCGACATACTCGACTTGGCGGTGGATTTGTAGAAGGTATGTGATTCTTCCTAAAGCATGATATTTTACAATATGTATATAGTACGGTGAAGCGTACATGTGTTAACTGAATAATACTTACGGCAATGCCTGGCTTAAGCTGAATAATACGTCGGCAATGCCTCACTAGCTTTGAATAATAAGAAGCGAAAACATTTCAAAGGACTCTTGAATCATTTTTGAGAAGAGAACTAATTGGTTTCTTAAGCGAAGCTTAAGAGTTATACTAGCTTTATGGGAAGTTAAGTATAACCACTTAAGATTGATAAAAGAAACAAGTTGCATATGTATTTCTAACAGACTTATATGAAATTGTGAAAAGAATAATAAGATGGTTTGATAAGTAGACATGACATGTTGCTATGTGTGTTAGTACGCTTGTAACGTTTGTATAAGTGAGTATCCTTGTTGTACTTATGTTGTTTAAAGATAAGTCGTTATGTTAGTGTACTATCACTCACCTCTTGAGATGATCTGGAGGTTAAGCGCCTCCGTGCGGGGTAGACTCGGTGATGCAGGACCATGATTCGAGAATACCTCATGCGGGTCCAGGGGGCCTATGCGGGCTCTGAGAGTTCGAGTTAGTATGCGGGGTTATGCCTCATGCGGTCTATGTGGCCATGCGGACCCGAGTCGGGGCGATGAGGAGTAGCTACCCTCGATGCGGGGTTATACCTCATGCGGGCCCGTGCGAGTGGCCTATCGCGGACTCGAGTCGAGATTAGGCTTGCGAGAATGAGGATGTGGCGAGTGGCCTGTTTCCGATCATTCGCGGCCTAGACAAGGCGTATTACGATTACCTATTGTTGCTCTTGTTTGTGATGTGGCACTATGTGCGGTTGCCTTGATTGTTTCACACATATTTGTAAACCGGTTTTAAAAATGATATGTTTTCATTTAAGTACTTTCTGATTTCGCATACTTAGTACTGTTGTCTTGACCTCCTTGAGGCTGCGTTCATCCGCAGGTAAGAGCGGCAGTGCTAGATCTGCATCCTTAGGATCTCTACGTTGGTGTCGGGAGCTCCATCTCTTAGGAGGCTCTACTTTGGTATGATCTCACTGTTGTAGATAGTTTTATGCGATCGGGGTATGGCGGGGCCCTGTCCCGCCATAGTTGTATATTTCCTTAGAGTGCATAGTCATGTTATGCGATGTCGGATGTAGCGCTAAAACATGATTATATATATATACGCGAAAGCGATGTTTTCTCACATGTCATGTCTTGTTTTATAAAGCTGTTTCATGTCTTGCTTTATGTTTCCGATTACTCGATGTATGACTACTTGGTGCCGGTAAGGCACGATCCACGGGCCAGGCAGGTCGTGACACTTTCGAGCGGACCGCCTCGGCGAACTAGTTATGCGCCTCGCCCGATCTGAGTGGTCCTCGCAATCTTGAGCATCCGAGTATTCGGGAGCGGATCAAGGCTCAAGGTTCAGATTTTGAGAAGCGAGGTGTTAGCGGTGAAGCCACCCCTACATCGTTGTGACCGTGGTAGACTCGCGGTGGGAGTGTCGTGCTAGTCAGAGTTTGTTTTACATGCGGCGGCCAGGGCCATTTGGGAGAAATTGTCCGACCGGGGTAGCTGGTAGGATAGCATAGACTACGGGATCAGTTGCGGGTTCTTCACCTCCCATAGTCAGGCAGGATGTTCATACACCGGCGGGCCACGGTAGAGGTCGCGGTGAAAGTCCCCAGTTTTAGCGGTCCTCTGAATCGCCTATTTTGGTATATCCTTAACCTCTAGAGTTTTGTATGTATTGATGATGTGATGATGTGTTTAGTGTTATGTTCGGATAGCGTTGTGCTAAAACGTGATGTAGAACTTTGGTTGAGAGAAGGGTAAGCTTGAGGTGAGAAAATGATGAACCTTAGAATATTACAGTTGAGACCTAGATGTAAGGCCGTCTTGAGTACCAGTTTTGCAAGTGATCCTTGTCGAGTGCATTTTTATGCCTAGAACGTTTTGTGTGATAAAGTCACGGGTGGTGTGTAATGGAAGTGGTAGCTTTCATGACTTTGTATAAATAAGATTGTTAGGATCGGGAGCAAGAGCTTGATGCGTAAGTGGGTCGGGTTGGGGCCATGTTGAGGCCAACCGCGGCCATTTCAAAGTGGGGTCAGCTACGGGTGGTCCCCAGGTGGTAGGGTCACGAGGGTGCTAGGCCCATGATTAGATAACCATCGTATGAGTTCGTGGATATGTTCGACTGAGGCGGATCGTGAAGGCGGGAATGGCCTTAAGGAGATTGAAGCTAGTAAGATGACCAAGTTTGGAGGTGGTGACTCCAAAGTTTTGGGAAAGCAATGGTGAAGTGTGATGCGTATGCTAGAGGAGTTCAAGTGTCAGAAGGGCACGACAGTAAGAAGGAAGAGAGCGTGTGATATTTCGTGGCGGTGTGGCGTTGGCAACTTGTTAGAAGAACCGTTATCTGTTTGAGAAGGAACATTCGGGACGAATGTTTCTAAGGAGGAGAATGTTATACCCGTAGTTCGGAGTATATACGTGAGGCGTGCGTATACAATTTGAGCCTTAAAGTAGGCATAGGTTCGAATTTGTGCATAGCTACCAAAAGAGTCGTTTTTCCGAAACGTTTCCACGACTTTGAAGGGAAAATTCGGCTATGTCATTAATAATTTTGCGGATTTTTAGAGGCGAAACATTTTGGACCAACGGGAGGGTGACATGTGTCACCCTCACATTGGAAGCTAGGGACGACAAAGAGGACGACTTGGGCACGTTTTTTGTGCTAAAAAATGTGGTCAAGGGTTAGGTAGGATATTTTGGGTAGATGGATAAGGTAGCACATGGCTTAATCTTGGCCTTACACTTGCCTAACACTTGGATGAATCTTGGCCATTGGTTGGCCATTTCTTGACCTATAAATACCCCTCTAACTTGATGAACTTCTTCATCCAAAAATTGCCTAAGTCTTGAAATCCTTCCCTCCCCCTTCTTGTGGTTCTCGTCCAACCCTTGGCCGAAACCCCTCCCATTTGTGGTATTTTGCCGTGGGGTACCCCCCCCTAGCCTAGTTGTCTTCGTATAATACCCCCCTTTGTGGTATAGAAATACTCTCCTAGTATTGTTGTTATGCCCAAATACCTTGGCCCAAATACCTTGTAGTATTCCCGAGTTACAACATACAAAAGCCAGAAAATACTATTATACTTCCTCGGTCCACAAAAATGAAACCCTAAGTAAATCTTAGCGTAGTTGAAGTTATAAGTAGAAGTTGGTTAGAACTTCTAAGGGTTGGTTGGAGGCGGGTCGAAGCGCGCGGAGTAGGAGCTAAACCTTGCTCGGGATCGACATATAAACTCGGATAATTTTGGGCTTATCGAGGTAAACACTCTTGACCTTATTGTAATTGGAAATTACATATTGTAGGAATATATAGTTGAAGTAAACTATATATACAACTGAACATTATAATTGTGCGGCAATGTCTTTTGACTTAAGCTCGAATAATACTTACGTGATATCTTGCGACTTAAGCTGAATTTAAAGAAGAAAGCGAGCTGTAATTACATAGGGGTGTATTACGATAGACTTGTGTAGCATTCTTGTAGTAGAATTGTACACGTCCGGTTAGACATGTTAACCCCTGGTTGGCTTGGTAGCGGCCTCGATAGAGGAGAGATTTCTGTTGTTGCGGGAGGAGAGTCTTTGCGAATTTTACGTAGAATATTCTACATTGAGATCTAAAGATATTAATAGGCGCTTTGTGGCCTCTATAGGTTGTAGTACTACGTGTGGAGTGATCTGCTTGGTGAGAGTGTAGCGGTTTGAGGTACTTGGAGCGTTTTGCTATTAGTCGATACTCGTCGCGAGGTATGTGAACCTCTTCCTATCTGTTCTAGCATGATATGTGTATAACTATGTAGTGCGGTGAGCGTACGTGTGTTAAATGTATTTGATTGTCTTTAAACATAAAGTGTTATAACGGCTTTATGGGAAGTTGGTTATAACGACTCTATGTAAATGAGAAATGCTTTGTGGTTTTAAAGATAACCGATTTGACTTATAACCGACTTGATTTAAAAGAACCTTGAAGTATTCTAAGAGATTAAGAAACCTTTTTGAAAGAAGTGTATACTTGGTTTGAAAACATAAAAGTTATACGACTTTATGAGAAGTTAGGTGTAACGCCTTAAGAGAGATAAAAAGAATGGTTTAATGGTTTAGAAGTTAAGAGACTTGACTTAATATGGATGTTTGTGTGAAACCTCATTCGTGAGTAATGAGTACTTGGTTTTTTTGGAAGGAATAATGTTTTACTGATTTCGGAAATCAGAATGTGTATCGACAAACCACTGCAGCGTTAATAAAGGAAAATGTATTGAATAATTAAGTATTATTAAAACCAGTAGAAACCTCCATCTGCATAGAAGCTAAGATGAGACAAAATGATATTACATTTTCTAGATCATGGTTGCTTAATAATATTGATTATGAACAAGAATAACTGCTACTTTATGGCATATGTTACTCAATTGTTTTAAAAGAGATTAAGACATTGAACTATGAAACTTTTCCAAAAGAGACTTGCGTAATTAAAATTAGGCAAACTGGAACCTTAGGGAAAAGAAAGGCATTGTGTTGTCTTAAAATGGTTTAAAGCATAAGGTGTTATAACAGCTTTATGGGAAGTTGGTTATAACGACCTTATGAAAACAAAAGAAAGGTTTTATCATTGGTTTTAACGTGGTAACTTGACTTTAAAAAAGTATGGAAGTTGTTTTGGTTTACTTAAAAGATATAAGTCACTCTATTTTTATACTACGGGTATCGGGTGACTTTTATATAAAAGGAATAAATCTCTTTAAAAGGAATTTAACGTGCGTAGTACTTTAGGGTTAAAACCCGGACTTTGGCATAAAATGAAAGTACTTTGAGTTGTGAAACTTGCCTATGCTTGTTGATGTGAAACTTGCCTATGCTTGTTGTTGTGAAACTTGCCTATGCTTGTTGTGATAGCCTTTGTTGTGCAAATATTGTGTTTCTATACTCTGGCGTCTCGATGGAGGTCGGTTGACTTGTTAAGAACTTACTTGGGCGTGCGGCGGTGGCGGAGAAATTCCGCAGTGCGTTCGCATTGATAGTGTTACTTTTGTTAAATCACTTTGGACATATCGACACGATCGTAGCGCGGGTATGCTTCCACGATTCTGCGCCTTGTTGTCTTATTGTTACCCTTTGGACATGCCGACACGCGATCGTAGCGCTGCGGGTATGCTTCCATTTGGAATGTTGTCTTATTTGCTCCGCTTTGGACATCACGACACGATCGTAAGCG
Organism: Przewalskia tangutica; assembly: GCA_029844215.1. Taxonomy (NCBI): domain Eukaryota; kingdom Viridiplantae; phylum Streptophyta; class Magnoliopsida; order Solanales; family Solanaceae; genus Przewalskia; species Przewalskia tangutica. Next base: position 96,556,307 of record CM056721.1, read on the forward strand.
CTGCGGGTATGCTTCCATTTGGAATGATGTCTTATTGTTTCCCTTTGGACACGCGACACGATCGTGGCGCGCGGGTATGCTTCCATTTGGAATGTTGTCTTATTTGTTCCTTTGGACATACCGACACGATCGCGTAGCGCACGGGTATGCTCCCATTTGGATTCTTGTCTTGTTGTTATCATATCATGATTGCCGGTAGTGAGGAAGGTACTCACGGGCGGATTGATGTTAATGGGCATGAGACCACGAATTGATATAATCTGTTATGTGTGTGTCTTGTAGTTTGGTTATCATACATCTCCCGCTTTTATAGACTATTATGATTTCATTCTGAGTATTTCTGATTTCACATACTTGGTACTGTTATCGACCTCGCCGTGAAATTTGCGTTCATGCCGCGGTAGAGTACATCTACTGTCGATCCGCGTTTAGGATCTCATTTCAGCGTTTTGGGAAGCTCAGTTCCTTGGAGGCTTATCTTTTGGTATGTGTTCCTGAGTTGTAGGTTCTTGTACATTCAGGGGTATGGCGGGGACCTGTCCCGTCATAGTTGTTGTAAATCTTAGAGGTATGTAATCTTGTTGTGGCGAAGTGTAAAAGGATTAAAGCATTCGAGTTTGTATATATTTATACGAGAAGCTGTTTTTGGTTGACTGTTTACTTATAATATCTCTTATTTCATGTTCATGTTTTATTTCCGCTGATTTTCTACGATGTTGTATCACTAGGGTGCAGGTAGGCACGATCCACGGCCCGGTTCGGGTCGTGATTTAGAGCGCAGCGATGGCTGCCGAGACCACGATACTGAGCCTCCAGTCCCACGGCTGGAAGCGAGATGAGATAAGTACGAGAGATGGCCGATTCGCGGCGAGGTCGTGGCGAGATATGAGATAAGTGGAATCACGGCGATTAGTTCCGTAGCACCGTAGTTCACCCCGAGCGGTGATTTGAGACTACGGGACTTTACGGTGCGACGCGAGTTATGGGTCGAGGCACGAGGTTGATCGCAGGAGTTCATCAAAGCGATTCTGCGGATCATGAGTGATCAAGGCTTGAGACCGAGTCGGTGACGCCGGTTCGCATCGGTGCCGCGATCTGCTGATCGGCGGTTTTGATTATAGGAAGCTCCGAGGTGAGCATGCGCTCAGCAGATTTGGGACGAGTTCTCGAGGCATTTCTTGCACATTTCTTGCCTCGCAGATGAGGAGGCTCGGCTAGATTTTTAGCGTTGAGGCAGGACGGGCGGACGGTTAGAGAGTACAATGTGGAGTTCGACTCATTAGCTCGGTATTTCCCCGCTGTAGTAGCTGATATGGAGGACAGAGTACACCGCTACGTCACCGGGCAAGATGAGTACTTGGCAGAGGCTTGTTCGGGTGTAGCCCTTCAGCCGGGCATGGACATTGCCCGCATGCAGGCTCATGCACTAGGATGTGAGGCACCGAGAGGTCGACGGAATGACCAAGATCGCCGAGAAGGGCGGGACAGCGGGGATCCTTTGGTAGCTTTCAAGGCGGTGCCTCGCCACGAGCTAGTTATGTACCTCGCCCGCGATGAGTGGTCCTTCACAATCTTGGGGCGTTGGGGTATTTGGGGCTGGTCGAGCTCGGGCTTAGTTCCGCGGTATACGTGAGTTCTAGCCAGAATTTATGTCCCCGGTGTGCCGCGATGTGGCGTCGTCCCGGGAATGTCGTCTTTCAGCGGTGCTTGTTTCACGCGGCCGTCGAGCCATGTGTGACGAAGCGTGCTTATAGGAGAATACCCGGCGATGACGCGACCTACGGATCGATGGCGGGTTCGCCTTCTACTATGCGCCTGCAGAGCGTGCCTATGATTAGAGTGAAGTGGTAGATACGTATATCCTTAACCTGCAGAGTTTTGTTTGCGCTATATGATGATCTTATTATTGTGTGCTATGTACGGATAGCGTTGTGTTATTTGTAAGTTAGAAAACATGGTTAGTTGGAAGGATAAGTGTGGGGGCATGGAAAGTGTGAACCTTAGGATATTTCTGATTGAGACCTTAGATGTAAGGCTGTCTTGCGTACAAGATTTTTTTTGCGGGTGATCCTTGTCGGAAGGTATAAGTATACGTGGAGTAATTGTGGGAAAAAATTTCCTTGGGTTGTGTAAAATGGAAGTGGTAGCTTTCATGACTTGAATAGGTAAGATTGTTCCGGATCGGGGAACAAGAGTTTGGCGCGGTTATGGGGTCGGGTTGAGGACCATTTGCGGGTCAACCCGCAGCCCGGTTTGTGGTGGGGTCAGTTCGAGGTGGTCCCGCCAGGTGGTAGGATCACGAGGATGCTAGGCCCAAGTTTAGGTAACCATCGTATGAATTCGTGGATGCGTTCGACCAGAATCGGTTCGTGAAGGCCGGGAATGGCCTTAGAGGAAAGTGAAGCTAGTTAGATGACCAAGTTTGGAGGTAGTGACTCCAAAGTTTTGGAAACACAAGCGTTGGTGAAGTGTGAATGCGTGTACTAGGAAGAGTTCGAGTGTTCGAGAAGGGTACGACGAGAAAGGAAAGAAGTGAACTTGTGCTGAAAGATGGAAGTGATCATTTTTGTGAAATGAATGTGCGAAGGGAGTGTTCCTTGGACCAAGAGCGAGAGTTGGTACTGTTTTGCATCGTCGAGGTGATTCCTCGTTGGCCTGGATTTAAGTATGCTCGCGCATGTTATTTTGTGGCCAGGTGTGGCATGGTTGTTTTCGTAAGTATGGCAGTGAAGACTATCTTGGCGCTTTGTTTGTTTTGAGACCTAGAAGGAACATTCGGGACGAATGTTTCTAAGGGGGGAAGAATGTTATACCCCGTATTTCTAGAGTATGTACGTGAGGGCGTACATATAAAAGTTAAGCCTTAAAGTAGACTAAGGGTCGAAATTTGTGCACAACCCCCGAAAAGAGTCGTTTCAGCGAAACGTTTACAAACTTTGCAAAGGAAAATTTGGCTATGTCATTTATTATTTTGCGGATTTTTCAGAGATGAAATATTTTGGACCAACGGGAGGTGACACTTGTCACCCTCAATGAGCAACAACAATGGGCTAGGTTGGACGATTTTTGTGCCTTTCTCTTGGTCAAGGGTTAGGTAGGATATTTTGTGGTAGATGGATAAGGTACACTTGCCCTAATCTTGGCCTTACACTTGCCTTGCACTTGGCTTCATCTTGGCCATTGGTTGGCCATTGGTTGGCCTATAAATACTCCCCTTGCTTGAAGGTTTTCTTCATCCACAAATATTTCCAAGTCTTGAAATCCCTTTCTCCCCCCCTCTTGTGAGCTAGCCGAGAGCACCTCCTTCCCTAGCCAGCCTACGAAAACACCCCTCCCTTGCCTAGTTGTTCTCGAAATACTACCCTCCTTGGTAGAAAAATTGTATTCTAGTATTGTTACTATGCCCAAATACGTTAACCCAAATACCTTGTAGTATTTTCCAACGTGACCTCTATCCGTAGAGCCCGGAAATACTATTATACTTCCCGTCAGTCACTAAACGAAACCCTTTGGAAAAATCTCCATAATTGGTTGGAGTACTTAGTAGAAGTTTGTAGAACTTCTAAGGGTTCTTGGGGCGGGTGGAGCGCACGGAGTAGGAGCTAAACCTTGCTCAGGATCGACTTTTATCTCAGATAATTTTGGGCTTATCGAGGTACATAATCTTGTCCCCCTGTTGTGATTGGAAATTACATGTTGTAGGAATATATAGTTGAAGTATACTATATATAGAAATGAACATAGTTTTGCGGCCATGTCTTTTGACTTACGCCTGCATTTCAAGAAAGAGAACTGACCTGTAATTACATAGAATGCATTCTGATGAGACTTGTGTAGCATTCTTGTGAAGTAGAATTGTACACGTCCGGTTAGACGTATAACCCCCACCTGGTTGGCTTGGTAGCCGGCCTCGATAGAGGAGGAGATTTACTGTGCGGTTGCGGGAGGAGGTGTTGCGAATTTTTACGTAGAATATTCTACGTTGAGATCTAGATATTAATAAGCGCCTTGTGGCCTTTATAGGTTGAAGTACTACGTGTGGCGTGATCTACTTGGCTTAAGGAGTAGCCGACGGTTTGAGGTACTTGGAGCGTTTTGCTATTAGTCGATAATCGTCGCGAGGTATGTGAACCTCTTCCTATCCTTTCTATCATGATATGTTTGTAAACTATGTAGTACGATAGACGTATATGTGCTAAATGAATTTGGTCGGTTTAAAACATAGGGTGTTATACTAACTTTATGGGAAGTTAGTTATAACGACTCTATGTAGGTAAAAGAATGGTTTATTGATTGTAGAAGTTAAGAGACTTGATCTTGAAAGATAAGAGACTTAACTTAATTGACTTGATATGTATCTTGTTAAAGAGTTGTGAAACCTCATTCGTGAGTAATGAGTACTTGGTTTTAACAAATAATGTTTCTTGATTTGGAAATGAGAATAAGGGTCGAACAAACCACTGCAGCGCTAATAAAGGAAAATGTATTGACTAATGAATTATATTAAAACCAGTAGAAACCTCCATCTGCATAGAAGCTAAGATGAGACAAAATGATATTACATTTCCTAGATCATGGCTGCTTTTATAAGATTGTAATAGACAAGAACAACCTACTCACACATAAGGCATATGTTTCTCAAATTTGTTTTAAAGGAGAATTATATTCTTAAGTGATTAAAACTATGAACTACGAAACCTTTCGAAAATGAGAAACTTGAGCATTTGAAATTAGGCAAACTTGAACGTTTGGAAAATAATGTGTTACTTGATTTTACAAGGGAAGTGTTTTGGTTTACTTAAAAGATAGTCACTCTATTTTATACTACGAGCATTGTGTGACTTTTGTGAAAGAAACGTATCTTTTTAAAAGAGTTAATGTATGTAATACTTTAGGGTCAGAACCGGGATTTTGGCATAAAATGAAAGTACCTTAAGTTGTGTGTAACTTGCCTATGTTTGCATGTGATAGACTTGTTGTGCAAGTACTGTATTTTACTCGACTACCGGTTCATGGGATTAACCGGGAATGTATTCCGCCCGACTACCGCGTTCATGGGATGAACCGGGAATGTACTTCACTCGACCACTCGCGTTCAGGATGAACAGGAATGTATTTCACTCGACTACCGCGTTCAAGGGATGAACCGGGAATGTATTTCACTCGACTACCGCGTCCATGGGATGGACCGGGAATGTATTCCATCCGACTACCGAGTTCAAGAGATGAACCGGGAATGTATTCCACACGTTTTTATAATGGGTCCATGAGATGGGCCGAGACATGTTATACGTATCACATGGTTTGTACCTAGACTGCCGGCAGTGAGGAATGAGTTCCACGGGCATGAGGGATGACTTTGAGGGCGTGAGTCCCTGACTTGACATATCGCTTATGTTGTGAGCGTAGTTTGGTTATCATACATGTCTCTCGCTTTATTGTCACGACCGAACCGGGCGTGGTGGTGTACCTCTACCTGCGGCATGAACGGCCCGGAGGTCGATAACAGGTACCAAGTATGTGGCGAAAAATCAGTAAATGAAATCATAACGATCATATAAAAGCGATGAGCATGTATGATAATAAAACTACGATTCACAACATAAAAGCGTCATGTCAAGTCGGGGACTCACGCCTCAAGTCATCACTCAAATATAACCCGAATTTAACGCCGCACAACGCGCATGCCGGCATCTCACCTCGGTATAAGCATGGCCATGGAACCATCCCAATGGAAGCATACGTGCGCGCGCGCATCGTGTCAGTATGTCCAAAGGAAATATCCAGATAACAATCGAAATGGAAGCATACCCGTGCGCCACGCATCGTGTCAGTATGTCCAAAGCGAATAACAAGATAACAATCAAAATGGAACCATACCCGTGCGCCACGCATCGTGTCAGTATGTCCAAGCCAATAACAAGACAGCAATCCCAATGGAACCATACCCGTGCGCCACGCATCGTGTCAGTATGTCCAGGAGGAAACAACTAGACAGCAATCAAAATGGAACCATACCCGTGCGCCACGCATCGTGTCAGTATGTCCAAAGCGATTTGCATAAATAACACTATCAACAGGAGCGTACCCGTGGAATTCTCCGTCACTGCCGGCACGTCCAAGTAAGTTCTCAACCAGATAGCCGGCCCTCCAACGAGAGGCGCGGTAACACAGAGATATAACACTTGCACAACAAAGGCTATCACAACAAGCATAGGCAAGTTTAACAAATTCATAGACTTATATTTTATTACCACAAATCCGGGTTTCAACCCCAAAGTACTACATACATTAACTCTTTTTAAAGGATCCGTTCCTTTCACAAAAGTCACATAATACCCGTAGTATAAAAATAGAGTGACTATCTTTTTGAGTAAACCAAAATACTTCCCTTTGTAAAATCAAGTAACAACATTATTTTCCAAACGTTCAAGTTTGCCTAATTTCAAATGCTCAAGTTTCTCATTTTAGAAAGGTTTCATAACTCATAGTCTTAATCTCTTTTAAAACAATTGAGTAACATATGTCTTATACGTGAGCCGTTTATTCTTGTTTACAACAATCTTGTTCTGGACCATGATCTAGGAAATGTAATACAATTTTGTCTTATCTTAGCTTCTATGCAGATGGAGGTTTCTACTGGTTTTAATAACAATTAGTTATTTGTCAACACATTTTCCTTTATTAGCGTTGCTGTGGTTTGCTCGACACTTATTCTCATTTCTGAAATCAGTAAAACATTATTCTTTTTTAAAGCCAAGCACTCATTACCCGCGAATGAGGTTTTACAACATTTTTAACAAAATGTTAATTACCAAGTAAAACAAGTTAAGTCTCTTATCTTTCAAGATCAAGTCTCTTAACTTCTACAATCAATAAACCAATCTTTTACCTACATAGAGTCGTTATAACTAACTTCCCATAAAGCTATTATAACACCCTATGTTTTAAACCAACCAACTCATTTAGCACGTACGCGTCTACTACATAGTTTACAAAGCATCATGCTAGAAGGATAGGAAGAGGTTCACATACCTCGCGACGAGTATCGACAATAAGCAAAACGCTCCACAGTACTGTAACCCGGCTAGCCTTTTCCACTCTTCAAGTAGAATACGCTACTCGCAGTACTTCCACCTATAAGGCCACAAACGTCTATTAACTTCTAACCGCACGGTTCCATATTCTACAGAAAATTGCGTACCTCCCCACACATGGCCGCGTAAATCTCTCCTCTATCGAGGCGGCTACCAAGCCAACCAGGGGGTTATACGCCTAACCGGGCGTATACAATTCTACTATCTTGTAATACCACAAGTCTACCGTAATACTGATCTATGTAATTCTGATTGATTCTCTTCTTTATATTCAGGCTTAAGTCAAAAGACATTGCCGCAAAGCTATGTTCAGTTCTATATATAGTATACCTCAACTATATAATCCTACAACATGTAATTTCCAATTACAATAAGGGGACAAGAATATTTACCTCGATAAGCCCAAAAATTATCCGAGATAAAAGTCGATCCTGAGCAAGGTTTAGCTCCTACTCCGTGCGCTCCAATCCGCTCCAAACAACCCTTAGAAGTTCTAACCAACTTCTACTAAAATACTTCAACCAACTATGAAGATTTCCTTAGGTTTTCGGTTTGAGACTAAAATGATAAAAGGTAGTATTTTCGGGCTCTACGTATAGAGGTAACTTTGGAATACTACAAGGTAAAGGCTAAGGTATTTTGGGCATTATAACAATACTTTGGAGAGTATTTCTACCAAGAGGGGGGGTACCCCTCGGCTAGACACCACAAGGGGGGGAGGGGACCCTCTCGGCCAAAGGCCACTAGGAGGGGGAGGGGGAGAGGCTTTGGACGAGAGCCATAAGAGGGAGGGGAGGGATTTCAAGACTTAGACAAAGTGAGGAGTGGATGAAGAAGTTCATCTCTAAGGGGGGGTATTTATAGGGAAGCCAAGGGCCAACCAATGGCCAAGATCAAGCCATGTGCAAGGCAAGTGTAAGGCCTTGATCAAGCCAAGTGCACCCTAACCCTACTCCACAAAACAAGGCCAAAACAAGGAGCCAACAAGGGAGGAGACGTCCCCAATCGTCCACCCTAAACCGCCACTTGAGGGTGACAAGTGTCACCCTCTCGTTGGCCCAAAAATGTTCCGTCGCTCGGAAAAATCCGCAAAAATACAAAACGACATAGCTGGAATTTTCCCTTCGCAAGTTCTGTAAAACGTTTCGTCGAAAAACGATTCTAATCGGGTGTTGTGCACAAATATTTAGAAACTTGCCTAACTTTAAGGCTCAAACTTTCTACGTACGCCCACACGTACATACTCTGGAAATACGGGGTATAACATTCTCCCCTCCTTAGAAACATTCGTCCCGAATGTTCCTTCTCAAGACGGATATCGATGAAGTTCCTCTAACAAGTTGCCAACGCCACAGCTTGGCCACGAAATAACACACGTTCTCTTCCTTCCTTACTCGTGCCCCGCCGAACACTTGAACTCTCGATAATTCGTACCATACTTGATCGCCTGGGTTTCCAAAACTGTGGAGTCACTACCTCCAAACTTGGTCATCTTACTAGCTTCACTTTCCTCCAAGGCCATTCCCGGCCTTCACGAACCGATTCTGGTCGAACGCATCCACGAACTCATACGATGGTTAACTAAACTCGGCCTAGCATCCTCGTGACCCTACCACCTGGCGGGACCACCTCGAACTGACCCCACCACAAACCGGGCTGCGGGTTGACCCGCGAACGGCCCTCAACCCGACCCACAATCGCGCCAACTCTTGCTCCTCGATACGGAACAATCTTACTAATTCACATCATGAAAGCTACCACTTCCATCTCACACTACCTATGGACTTATCACACAAATAAATCCCACGTATACTACTCACTCTGATAAAGGTCAAACATAAAATAAATCTTTACTCAAGACGACCTTACCTCTAAGGTCTCAATCGTGAAATATTCTAAGGTTCACACCTACATGCCCCCATACTTATCCTTCCAACTAACCATGTTTTCTAACTCACAAATAACACAACGTTATCCGTATAGCACACAATAAAAAGATCATAATATCAAGCATACCAAAACTCTAGAGGGTTAAGGATATACCTGTATCCACCGCTTCACTCTAATCATAGGCACGTAAATGCAGGCGCATAAGTAGAAGGTGATGAACCAGCCATAGATCCCGAAGGCGAGTCTCTACATCCGCTACCTGCGGTGGACACTTTCGCAAAAATGGCCTGCGTGCCATGTAAAACAAACTCCCAAATTAGCACGACACTCCCCAAAATAGGGCCTACCACAATGGTCACAACGAGGTAGGGGTGGCTTCAGCTGGCTAACATCCCTGCTCTCACGAAAATCTGAACCCTTGGAGCCCTGACCTGCTCCTGAAGACGGTGGAGGACCACTCTGTACTGGCGGGGGTACATAACTAGCCTGCTGCGGAGGCGGTCCGCCTCGAAAGTCGCCAAAGGACCACGATGTCACGGCCTCTTACGCGATCCGGTCATTCAGTCGACCTCTCCGTACCTCACATCCTAGTGCATGAGCTGCGTGCGGGCAATGTCCATGCCGGTGAAGAGCTACACCGAACAAGCCTCTGTCAGTAATCATCTAGCCGGTGGCGTAGCGGTGCACTCGATCCTCCATGGGTGCCACTAAAGCGGAAATACCGAGCCAACGAGTCAAACTCCACGTTGTACTCGAACCGTGCGCCTCTGTCTAAGCATCATAAATCTGCCGGCGTGCCCTCATCTGCGGAGGCAAGAAGTGAGTGAGGAATGCCTCGAGAACTCGTCCCATCTGCTGGGCGCATGCTCTCCGGACAACTCCCACGAATCAAACCGCCGATCATGCGGTATCACGCAGCCGATACGAACCTAAGACCACCGACTCGGTTTCCGAAGCCTTGATCACTCTTATGACCCGCTGTAACTACCGGATGAACTCCTTCGGATCATCCTCGGGCCTCGACCCATAAAACTCTGGCTCTGACTCGAGAAAGTCCGTAGCCTCAAACTATCTGCTCGGGGTGAACCACTGGTGCTCTTGAACTGAATCGCTGCGATCCGGCCTATCCTCATATCGGCCACGACCACGGCCAGCAATCGGGCCATCTCTTGTACCCAACTCATCCGCTCCGGTGTGGGGTGGAGGCTCAGTCTTGTGGTCTCAGACCAGCTGCTGCGGCTCTAAACTTCTTTGAAATTGGCGGCGTCGTAAAACTCGCCGTCTGAAGCACAATCTCAGGTACTGACCGGGCCTGCGCCCTCGTACTCCTCTGTATCTCACTAGCAGCACCCTCGGCTGCCTTGCCCTTCTGGGCTCTGGTTGTCTTGCGCGGAGGCATAACTGGTAAAAACGAGATACGTCAGAGGGGTCCAACTTACAACACAGCTCTAAGGCACGATCTCAGAATGAGAAGAATGGAAACCAATCCTAAATGTCCTGCTGACCTCACGATTATAGATGTGGTGCACAACACATCGATAATCAAGACTACTAGACACGGTGCAGACACTTTCCGAGGATTAAGCGCTCACGATACCACTTTTGTCACGACCAACCGGGCGTGGTAGTGCCTACCGGGCACCCTAGTGATACAATATCAGAGAAAACCAGCGGAAAATAAAACATAAACATGAAACAAGATATATGATCATAAAACAGGCCAACCAAACGGTTACCTTCCAATAAAATATATATATAGAACTCTTTCAAAACGAACAGTTTAATCCTTTTTACAAACCCTGCCCACAACAAGATTACTCTGAGACCTCTAAGAGTTTTTATACAACATGTGGGACAGGGCCCGCCATACCACAGTACAGAACCTAAAACTCGGGTAACATACCAAAGATAAGCCTCGGAGAAATGGAGCTTCCAACTGAATGTGACCCTAAGAGCGAGGATCAACACGGTGTACCTCACTGCGGCATGAACGCAGCCCCGAAGGAGTCGAGGTTACAACAGTACCAAGTATGTGGCCCGAAAAATCACGTAAATGAAATCATAACAGTCTATATAAAAACAGTAGACATGTATGATAATAAAACTACAGTTCACAACATAAAAGCCGTCATGTCAAGTCAGGGACTCACGCCCTCAAGTCATCACTCAAATATAACCCGGGAATTTAACCCGCAACGCGCATGCCCCAAGATCTCACCTCGGTATAAGCATGGCCATGGAACCATCCCAATGGAAGATACCCGCGCGCCACGATCGTCGGTATGTCGAAGGAAATATCCATATAACAACCGAAATTGAAGCATACCCGGGCGCCACGCAGCGTGTCAGTAGGTCCAAAGCGAATACCAAGATAACAATCAAAATGGAACCATACCCGTGCGCCACGCATCGTGTCAGTATGTCCAAGCCAATAACAAGACAAAGAATCCCAATGGAACCATACGATGCGCCACGCATCGTGTCGATATGTCCAAGAGGAAACAACTAGACAATTAAATGGAACCATACCGCGCGCGCGCGATCGTGTCGGTATGTCCAAAGCGATTTGCATAAATAACACTATCAGCGAGGCGTGCGTGGAATTCTCCGTCGCTGCAAGACGCCCAAGTAAGTTCTCAAGATAATAGCCCTCCAACGAGAGCGCAGTAACACGGAGATATAACACTTGCACAACAAAGGCTATCACAACAAGCATAGGCAAGTTTAACAAATTCATAGACTTATATTTTATTACCACAAATCGGGTTTCAACCCCAAGTACTACATACATTAACTCTTTTTAAAGGATCCGTTCCTTTCACAAAAGTCACATAATACGTAGTATAAAAATAGAGTGACTATCTTTTGAGTAAACCAAAATACTTCCCTTTGTAAAATCAAGTAACAACATTATTTTCCAAGCGTTCAAGTTTGCCTAATTTCAAATGCTCAAGTTTCTCATTTTAGAAAGGTTTCATAACTCATAGTCTTAATCTCTTTTAAAACAATTGAGTAACATATGTCTTATACGTGAGCCGTTTATTCTTGTTTACAACAATCTTATTCTGACCATGATCTAGGAAATGTAATACAATTTTGTCTTATCTTAGCTTCATGCAGATGGAGGTTTCTCTGGTTTTAATAACAATTAGTTATTTGTCAACACATTTTCCTTTATTAGCTTTGTGGTTTGCTCGACACTTATTCTCATTTAAATCGGTAAAACATTATTCTTTTAAAGCCAAGCACTCATTACCCGCGAATGAGGTTTTACAATACTTCTAACAAAATGTTAATTACCAAGTAAAACAAGTTAAGTCTCTTATCTTTCAAGATCAAGTCTCTTAACTTCTACAATCAATAAACCAATCTTTTACCTACATAGAGTCGTTATAACTAACTTCCCATAAAGCTATTATAACACCCTATTTTTTAAACCAACCAACTCATTTAGCACATGTACGTCTACCGTACTACATAGTTTACAAAGCATCATGCTAGAAGGATAGGAAGAGGTTCACATACCTCGCGACGATTATCGACAATAAGCAAGCGCTCCACAAGATCAGTAACGGCTAGCCTTTTCCACTCTTCAAGTAGAATAGGCTACTCGCAGATCTTCCACCTATAAGGCCTGGCGTCTATTAACTTCTAACCGCGGTTCCATATTCTACGAGAAAATTCGGCACCTCCCCGCACCCCATGGCCGCGTAAATCTCCTCTCTATCAGTAGGCTACCAAGCCAACCAGGGGGGGGGGGGGTTATACATCTAACCGGACGTATAAAATTCTAAAATACTGTAATACCACAAGTCTCATTATGTCTGATCTATGTAATTACATGTTATACAGTATTTCCAGTATGTACGTGAGGGCGTACGTATAATAATTTAAGCCTAAAGGTGGGCTAGTTTCGAAATTTGTACACAACACCCGATTGGAGTCGTTTTTCGACGAAACGTTTCCACAGCTTTCGTAGGGAAAATTCCGGCTATGTCATTTATAATTTTTGCGGATTTTTCCGAGAGACGAAACATTTTGGACCAACGGGAGGGTGACATGTGTCACCCTCACATTGGGCGTGAGAAGTGGACGGCAAAGGCATCAATGGCACGTTTTTTGTGTTGATTCTTGGTCAAGGGTTAGGTAGGATATTTTGGTGGTAGATGGATAAGGTGCACTTGGCTTGATCTTGGCCTTACACTTGCCTAACACTTGGATGGATCTTGGCCATTGGTTGGCCATTCCTTGACCTATAAATACCCTACAAGTGATGAACTTTCTTCATCCTCACTTGAGCAATCTACCTAAGTCTCAAAATACTCCCTCCTCTTGAGTTTCGTCCACCACACCCCTCCCCCTTGGAAGTACCTCCCTTTGAGAGCCTGGCCGAGGCAAACCCCCCCTTGAAGCCTTGACCGAGAGGTCTACCCCCCCTAGCCTAGTTGTTTTCGTATAATACCCCTTGTTGTGGTATAGAAATACTCTCCTAGTATTGTTGTTATGTCCAAATACCTTGTAGTATTCCCAAGGTTACACTTTTACAAAAGCCCAAATACTATTATACCTTCTTTAGCCACTAAACGAAACCCTAAGGAAAATCTTCATTGATAGTTGAAGTGTTAAGTAGATGTTGCGTAGAACTTCTAAGGGTTGTTTGGAGCGGATTGGAGCACTCGGAGTAGGAGCTAAACGTTGCTCGGGAGGCGACATTAAACTTGGATAATTTTGGGCTTACCGAGGTAAATACTCTCGTCCTTCTATGGTAATTGGAAATTACATGTTGTTGGAATATATAGTTAAAGTATACTATATATAGAACTGAACATAGTCTTGTGGCAATGTCTTTGGACTTAAGCTGAATTTATAAGTAGAAGATTAAATCGTACTTACATAGGACCGTATTCTGATGGTGATAACTACGTTGGTTGATGTTCGCAAGTAGCATGGGCTACTTAGAAGGTGGACAAGGCTAGCGGGTTATAAGCGTGGGCGTTTTGCTTATAGTCGATAATCGCCGCGAGGTATGTGATTCTTCCTATACTCTTGAGCATGATATTTTAAAGGAAGATATATATAGTACGGCAATGTCTTTTGACTTAAGCCTGAATAATATATAGTACGGTAGACGTACGTGTGCTAATTGAACGTAGTTGTACGGCAATGTCTTTGACTTAAGCCTAAATACTAAGAACCTTGAATGTATTTCAAATGTTAAGAAACCATTTTTGAAAGAAGAGTAACACTTGGTTTTAAAAGGTTTTAAAAAGAGTTATACTAGATTTATGGGGAGTTAGGTATAACGTCTTAAGAGAGGTAAATGGGTTACTGATTATAGAAGTTAAGAGACTTGATCTTATAAGATAAGAGACTTAACTTAAATGACTTAAAATGAGTTTTTGTGTGAAACCTCATTCGTGAGTAATGAGTACGTGGTTTTTAAAAGGAATAATGTTTTACTGATTTCGGAAATCAGAATGTGTAACGACAAACCACTGCAGCGTTAATAAAGGAAAATGTATTAAATAATGAAGTATTATTAAAACCAGTAGAAACCTCCATCTGCATAGAAGCTAAGATAAGACAAAATGATATTACATTTCCTAGATCATGGCTGCTTAATAAGATTGATTATGAATAAGAATAACCTACACTCATATAAGGCATATGTTACTCAATAGTTTTAAAAAGGGATTAAGACATTGAACTATGAAACTTTTCTAAAAAGAGACTTGAGTAATGAAAATTAGGCAAACTGGAACTTTAGGGAAAAGAAAGGCATTGTGTTGTCTTAAAATGGTTTAAAACTTAAAGTGTTATAACAGCTTTATGGGAAGTTGGTTATAACGACTTTATGAAAACAAAAGAAGGGTTTTATCATTGGTTTTAAAAATGGAAACTTGGCTTTAATAAGAGAAGTTGTTTTGCTTAAAGGATGTAAGTCACTCTATTTTTATACTACGGGTATCGGGTGACTTTTATAAAAGGAATGGATCTCTTTAAAAGGAATTTAACGTACGTAGTACTTAGGAGTTAAAACAGGACTTTGACATAAAATGAAAGTACCTTGAGTTGGGTGTAACTTGCTTATGCTTGTTGTTATGAAACTTGACCATGTTACGTGTGATAGCCTTGTTGTGCAAGTCTTGTGTTCTACTCGACTACGGTTCATCAGGAATGTATTTCACTTGATTACGGTTCATCCGGAATGTATTTCACTTGATTAGCGGTTCATCCGGAATGTATTTCACTTGATTAATGGTTCATCCAGGAATGTATTTCACTTGATTACCGGTTCATCCGGAATGTATTTCACTTGATTAGGTTCATCCGGAATGTATTTCACTCGACTACAGGCTCATCCGAATGTATATCACTTGACTAGGTTCATCCGAATGTATTTCGCGACTAGGTTCATCCGGAATGTATTCCACGTTTCTATATTGGGTCCATAAGATGGGCGAGACACGTTATACGTATCACATGATTTGTACCTAGGCTGGCGGTGAGGAAGAAGTTCCACGGGCGTGAGGAAGACTTTGAGGCGTGAGTCCTTGACTTGACATCGCTTCTAGGTTGTGAGCGTAGTTTGGTTATCATACATGTCTCCCGCTTTATATAGACTATTATGATTTCGTATGAGTATTTTCTGATTTCACATACTTGGTACTGTTATCGACCTCGCCGGAGTGCGTTCATGCCGCAGTAAAGGTACATCGGTGTCGATCCATTTTAGGATCACCTTTCGTATTGGGAAGCTCCGTTCCTCGGAGGCTTATCTTTTGGTATGTTACCACAGTGCATAGATTCTTATACATTCGAGGGTATGGCGGGCCCCTGTCCGTCATAGGCTATTGTTGTAAAAATCTTAAGTGCATGCTTTGTTGTGGCCAGGCTATGTAAAATGGATAACTGATCGGGTATTTATGTATATAAGATGAAGGCACCTGTTGTGGTTGGCCTGTTAATTTATCTTTTCTCTTAATTCATGTTCATGTTTTTATTTCTGATTTTCTCGATGTTGTATCACTAGGGTGCGGGGTAAGGCACGATCACGGGCAGGTTCGGTCGTGACAAAGTGGTATCGAGGCGATTAGTCTCGGAAAGTGTCTGCACCGTGTCTAGTAGAGTCTTGATTATCGATGTGTTGTGCACCACATCTATAATCGAGAGGCTATAGGACATTTAGGATTGGTTTCCATTCTTCTCATTACGAGATCGTGCCTTAGAGTCGTGTGATAAGTTGGACCCTCCGACGTATTCCTTTCCTTTATCGATTATGCCTCGCGTAAGGCAACCTGAGCCAGTGGGCAAGGCAGCGAGAGCTACTAGTGAGATCTGAGAAATGCGAGCGCGAGCCGATCGATGCACGAGCGATGCTTCGGCGGGTTTCGCGACGCCGCGGACCAGCGAGTTTAGAGCGCAGCGGTGGGCTGCGAGACTCTGATACACGAGCCTCGGTCCCACGGCTGGAAGCGGATGAGATGGGTACAAGGAGATGGCCCGATTCTTGGCGAGTCGTGGCGATATGAGATAAATTTGAATCGCGATTCCGGCCCGATAGCACCCGTAGTTCACCCGGCGAGCGGTTTGAGGCTACGTGACTTTACGAGTTGTAGCACTTGATGTTATGGATCGAGGCGAGGCGACCTCGGGAGTTTATCAAGCGACTACGGATCATGAGTGATCGAGCCTCGAGGCGAGTCGGTGGTATTGGGTTCGCATCACCTGCGTGATCTTTGATTGGTAGTTTGATTCGTAGGAGCGTCGGGAAGAGCATGCACTTCCAGCGATTTGGGACGAGTTCTCGAGGCATTTCTTGCACATTTCTTGCCTCCACAGATGAGGAGGGCTCGGGCGCAGATTTTTGACATTAAGGCGGGGCAGGCGGGCGGTTAGAGAGTACAATGTGGAGTTCGACTCATTAGCTCGGTATGTTCCCATTGTAGTAGCGATATGGAGGGCAGTACACCGCTACGTCAGTGGATGATTACTTGGCGAGGCTTATACGGGTGTAGCTCTTGGCCGGGCATGGACATTGCCCGCATGCAGCTCATGCACTAGGATGTGAGGCACGGAGAGGTCGGCGGAATAGCGTAGTCGCGAAGGCGAGCAGCAGGTCCTTTAGTAACTTTCGAGGCGGACGCCTCGTGGCGATCTAGTTATGTACCTCCGCCCGATGCAGTGGTCCTCCCGATCTTGGGGCGTTCAGGGTATTCGGGAGCTGGTCGAGCTCGGGGCTTAGTTCGCGGTATACGTGAGTGCTAGCGGCCGGATTCATGTCCCACCGGTGTGCGCGATGTGGCAAACATCATCGGGGAATGTCGTCTTTTTATCGGTGTTTGTTTCACTGCGGCCGTCGAGGGCCATGTGACGAGAGCGTGCTTATAGGAGAGGTACCGGCAGTTTAGCGCGACCTGCGGATCGATGGCGAGTTCGCCGCGCCTACAGTTATGCGCCTGCAGTGGACTTATGATTAGAGTGGAGCGTTAGCTTCAGGTATATCCTTAACCATATAGAGGGTTGTCTGTTTTGATGTTATGTTAATGTGTTAAGTGTTTTGTTAGTATATCTTTGTGCTAAAATGTGATTTAGAAACACGGTTTGTTGAAAGGATAAGTCCCTGGGTAGTGTGAGAGGGAAGTGGTAGCTTTCATGACGTAATTTTGTAAGATCATTCCGTATCGGGAACAAGAGCGTGATGCGTTACGTGGGTCGGGTTGGGGCCATGTTGAGGGCCAACCCGCGGCCTGTTTCGAGATGGGGTCAGCTACGGGTGGTCGCCGGTGGTAGGGTCACGAGGGTGCTAGGCCCATGTCTAGATGACCATCGTATGAGTTCGTGGATATGTTCGACCATAAACGGATCGTGAAGGCCGGGAATGGCCTTAAGGAAGATTGAGGCTAGTAAGATGACCAAGTTTGGAGGTGGTGACTCCAAAGTTTTGGAAACTAAAGCAATGACTGAAGTATGGTGCGTATACTAGAAGAGTTCAAGTGTTCGAGGAGGGCACGACGAGTAAGGAAGGAAGAGAACGTGTGTTATGTTTGTGGCCATGTGTGGCAGTGGAAACTTGTTAGAAGAACTTCATCTTTATCCGCCTTGAGAAGGAACATTCGGGACGAATGTTTCTAAGGAGGGGAGAATGTTATACCCCGTATTTCCAGAGTATGTACGTGAGGGCGTACGTATAATAATTTAAGCCTAAAGGTGGGCTAGTTTCGAAATTTGTACACAACACCCGATTGGAGTCGTTTTTTGAAGCGTTTCCTAACTTTCGTAGGGAAAATTCGGCTATGTCATTTATAATTTTGGGGATTTTTCAGAGACGAAACATTTTGGACCAACGGGAGGGTGACATGTGTCACCTCACATTGGGCGTGAGAAGTGGGCGGCAAAGGCATCGATGGCACGTTTTTGTGTTGTTTCTTGGTCAAGGGTTAGGTAGGATATTTTGGTGGTAGATGGATAAGGTGCACTTGGCTTGATCTTGGCCTTACACTTGCCTAACACTTGGATGGATCTTGGCCATTGGTTGGCCATTCCTTGACCTATAAATACCTCTAAGTGATGAACTTTCTTCATCCTCACTGAGCAATCTACCTAAGTCTCAAAATACTCCCTCCTCTTGAGTTTAGTCCACCACCCCTCCCCTTGGCCAAGTACCCTCCCCTTTGAGAGCCTGGCGAGGCAAACCCCGCCGAGAAGCCTTGGCGAGAGGTCTACCCACTAGCCTAGTTGTTTTCGTATAATACCCCTTGTTGTGGTATAGAAATACTCTCCTAGTATTGTTGTTATGTCCAAATACCTTGTAGTATTCCCAAGGTTACACTTTTACAAAAGCCCAAATACTATTATTCCTTCTTTAGCCACTAAACGAAACCCTAAGGAAAATCTTCATTGATAGTTGAAGTGTTAAGTAGAAGTTGCGTAGAACTTCTAAGGGTTGTTTGGAGCAGATTGGAGCACTCGGAGTAGGAGCTAAGCGTTGCTCGGGAGGCGACATTAAACTTGGATAATTTTTGGGCTTAGAGGTAAATACTCTTGTCATTCATGGTAATTGGAAATTACATGTTGTTGGAATATATAGTTAAAGTATACTATATATAGAACTGAACATAGTCTTGTGGCAATGTCTTTGGACTTAAGCTGAATTTATAAGTAGAAGATTAAAGCGTACTTACATAGGACCGTATTCTGATGGTGATAACTACATTGGTTGATGTTCGCAAGTAGCATGGGCTACTTAGAAGGTGGACAAGGCTAAGCGGGTTATAAGCGAGTGGGCGTTTTGCTTATAGTCGATAATCGTCGCGAGGTATGTGATTCTTCCTATACTCTTGAGCATGATATTTTAAAGGAAGATATATATAGTGCGGCAATGTCTTTTGACTTAAGCTGAATAATATATAGTGCGGTAGGCGTCGTGTGCTAATTGAGCGTAGTTATGCGGCAATGTCTTTGACTTAAGCCTGAATACTAAGAACCTTGAATGTATTTCAAATGTTAAGAAACCATTTTTGAAAGAAGAGTAACACTTGGTTTTAAAAGGTTTTAAAAAAAGTTATACTAGCTTTATGGGGAGTTAGGTATAACGTCTTAAGAGAAGGTAAATGGGTTCTTGATTATAGAAGTTAAGAGACTTGATCTTATGAGATAAGAGACTTAACTTAAATGACTTAAAATGAGTTTTTGTGTGAAACCTCATTCGTGAGTAATGAGTACGTGGTTTTTAAAAAAAGGAATAATGTTTTACTGATTTCGGAAATCAGAATGTGTAACGACAAACCACTGCAGCGTTAATAAAGGAAAATGTATTAAATAATGAAGTATTATTAAAACCAGTAGAAACCTCAAATCTGCATAGAAGCTAAGATAAGACAAAATGATATTACATTTCTAGATCATGGTTGCTTAATAAGATTGATTATGAATAAGAATAACCTACACTCATATAAGGCATATGTTACTCAATAGTTTTAAAAGGGATTAAGACATTGAACTATGAAACTTTTCTAAAAAGAGACTTGAGTAATGAAAATTAGGCAAGCTGGAACTTTAGGGAAAAGAAAGGCATTGTGTTGTCTTAAAATGGTTTAAAACTTAAAGTGTTATAATGACTTTATGGGAAGTTGGTTATAACGACTTTATGAAAACAAAAGAAGGGTTTTATCATTGGTTTTAAAAATGGAAACTTGGCTTTAATAAGAGAAGTTGTTTTGCTTAAAGGATGTAAGTCACTCTATTTTTATACTACGTATCGGGTGACTTTTATAAAAGGAATGGATCTCTTTAAAAGGAATTTAACGTCACGTAGTACTTTGAGTTAAAACCAGGACTTTGACATAAAATGAAAGTACCTTGAGTTGGGTGTAACTTGCTTATGCTTGTTGTTATGAAACTTGACCATGTTACGTGTGATAGCCTTGTTGTGCAAATCGTGTTCTACTCGACTACGGTTCATCCGGAATGTATTTCACTTGATTCTGGGTTCATCAGGAATGTATTTCACTTGATTACGGTTCATCCGGAATGTATTTCACTTGATTACGGTTCATCAGGAATGTATTTCACTTGATTAGGTTCATCCGGAATGTATTTCACTCGACTCTAGGTTCATAGGAATGTATATCACTTGACTCTGGTTCATCAGAATGTATTTCATCGACTCAGGTTCATCCGAATGTATTCCACGTTTCTATATTGGGTCCATAAGATGGCGAGACACATTATCGTATCACATGATTTGTACCTAGGCTAGGCGGTGAGGAAGAAGTTCCACGGGCGTGAGGGAAGACTTTGAGGCGTGAGTCACGACTTGACATATCGCTTCTAGGTTGTGAGCGTAGTTTGGTTATCATACATGTCTCTGCTTTATATAGACTATTATGATTTCATATCTGATATTTCTGATTTCACATACTTGGTACTGTTATCGACCTCCTTGAAGTGCGTTCATCTGCGCGGTAAAGGTACATCGGTGTCGATCCGCTTTTAGGATCACCTTTCGCGTATTGGGAAGCTCCGTTCCTTGGAGGCTTATCTTTTGGTATGTTACCACAGTGCAGATTCTTATACATTCGAGGGTATGGCGGGGCCATGTCGTCATAGTTGTAAAAATCTTAAGTGCAGCCTTTGTTGTGGGCGGTTTGTAAAAGGATAAGCTGTCGGGTATTTATGTATATATATGATGAAGGCAAGCTGTTTTGGTTGCTTTGTTTATTTATCTTTTCTCTTAATTCATGTTCATGTTTTTATTTCCGCTGATTTTCTCTGATGTTGTATCACTAGGGTGCCCGGGGTAAGGCACCAGTCACGGGCCCGGGTTCGGGTCGTGACATTACAGTTCAGTTCTCTTCTTTATTCAGGCTTAAGTCAAAAGACATTGCCGCAAAGCTATGTTCAGTTCTATATATAGTATACCTCAACTATATAATCCTACAACATGTAATTTCCAATTACAATAAGGGGACAAGAATATTTACCTCGATAAGCCTAAAAATTATCCGAGATAAAAGTCGATCCTGAGCAAGGTTTAGCTCCTACTCCGTGCGTTCCAATCCGCTCCAAACAACCCTTAGAAGTTCTAACCAACTTCTACTAAAATAATTCAACCAACTATGAAGATTTCCTTAGGGTTTCGGTTTGAGACTAAAAGGACAAAAGGTAGTATTTCCGGGCTCTACGTATAGAGGTAACTTTGGAATACTACAAGGTAAAGGCTAAGGTATTTTGGGCATTATAACAATACTTTGGAGAATATTTCTACCAAGAGGGGGGGGTTACCCCTCGGCTAGACACCACAAGGGGGGGAGGGGACCCTCTCGGCCAAAGGCCACTAGGAGGGGGAGGGGGAGAGGCTTTGGACGAGAGCCACAAGAGGGAGGGGAGGGATTTCAAGACTTAGACAAAGTGAGGAGTGGATGAAGAAGTTCATCTCTAAGGGGGGGTATTTATAGGGAAGCCAGGGCGACCACTGGCCAAGATCAAGCCATGTGCAAGGCAAGTGTAAGGCCTTGATCAAGCCAAGTGCACCCTAACCCTACTCCACAAAACAAGGCCAAAACAAGGAGCCAACAAGGGAGGAGACGTCCCCAATCGTCCACCCTAAACCGCCACTTGAGGGTGACAAGTGTCACCCTCTCGTTGGCCCAAAAATGTTCCGTCGCTCGGAAAAATCCGCAAAAATACAAAACGACATAGCTGGAATTTTCCCTCGAGTTACGTAAAGCGTTTCGTCGAAAAACGATTCTAATCGGGTGTTGTGCACAAATATTTCGAAACTTGCCTAACTTTAAGGCTCAAACTTTCTACGTACGCCCACACGTACATACTCTGGAAATACGGGGTATAACATTTATATAGACTATTATGATTTCATTTACGTATTTTACAGTTTCACATACTTGGTACCTGTTGTACTGACCTCCTTCGGGGGGCTGCGTTCATGCCGCAGGTAGAGGTACATCGGCTGTCGATCCGACATAGGATCACATTTGTGTATTGGGAAGCTCAGTTCCTTGGAGGCTTATCTTTTGGTATGTTACCACAGTCTGTAAGTTCTTATACATTCGGGGTATGGCGGGGCCACTGTCCGTCATAGTTGTTGTAAAAATCATAAGTGCATGCTTTATTGTGGGCGGGGTTGTAAGGATTATGCTGTTGAGGTCGATATATATATATATGCTGAAAGGCAACCGTTTTGGTTGGCCTATTTTCTTTTATCTTGATCCATATCTATTTGTATGTTTAAGTTTTTATTTTTCGCTGATTCTCTCTGATGTTGTATCACTAGGGTGCCCGAGGTAAGGCACCAGTCACGGGCCCGGGTTCGGGTCGTGACAGGTTTCATCTTGACATTTTAGTATGAGTATTGTTAT
Organism: Przewalskia tangutica; assembly: GCA_029844215.1. Classification (NCBI taxonomy): domain Eukaryota; kingdom Viridiplantae; phylum Streptophyta; class Magnoliopsida; order Solanales; family Solanaceae; genus Przewalskia; species Przewalskia tangutica. Next base: position 96,579,174 of record CM056721.1, read on the forward strand.
GTGGCCACGTGTGGCATTATTGGTATGTAGGGGTGGTAAGGAGACTATGTCGCTATCTTTAAATTTGACTCCCAAAAGAACATTCGGGGACGAATGTTTCTAAGGGGGTAAGAATGTTACACCCCGGAATTCCAGGATATGTTTATAAGAACGTACGTAAGAACTCAAAAATGTTAAGATTTTAGACGAGTAAAAATTTATCGGAATTATGGAATTGTCGAAAAACGAAACATTGCGACGAATGGGAGGGCGACACGTGTCACCCGCCTTATTGGCCTTGAACGAATTGAACCATGGGCTAAAGGGTCATTTGACCATTAATAAGATGAGCAAGTCTTGCTAAAGTCTTGGAGCTTGACATTGTTGACTAAGTCCAAGGGCACTTGGCTAGAATCCTTGTGAAACTCATCTAGGCCACCCATTTGTTCTAATCTGAACCCTCCATAGTGTTATATATACATACTAGTAGCAAGGAAACTCAAAAATCTGAACTTGAAACCTCGAGAAGAGTTTTCTTGAAAATCCAAAGATTGTAGCATAAAATCTTTCTAATAATCCATGTAGAAGTGTTAGAATTTCATAGAAATACGTGGATTAACATTACATTGGTATGAAAGGATGAGTAGAGGAGAGATAAGTCAACTTAGGGTTTTGTGGAAGTAAAAATAGACTTAAATTACAGAAATTCGCATTTTAAAACTGAGTATTGCATTTTTGGGGACCCTGGTTGTCACCCCACCATCGCACTAAACTTTATTGATTTGTCATGCTATGCGTGGGCGTCTCCCAACCATATCATAAAATTTTCTGACATCAATTTTTCACGACCCAAATCTCAAAACAGTGAAGGCACTTGCCACAACTCGGTAAGAAAACAATCTATAAAAATTACACAAGTTATTAATTAAGTAATCAAGCGGAGACGAATAAAATAAAGTCAATTTAAGTCATAACTAAGTTGCATAATTATAATATGCGGAATAACTACAATCACCCAAAACGTGATGTCATGAGCAAAAGAACTACTAGAATAAGAAGTACAAGTCTGAAAAATCTTTCCGAATACACTATCTAAGAAAGAAAAAGACATAAATAAAGTAAAGAAAAGGGAATCTGATGTGCAGATCAGCCAGCAGCTCACGCCAAATTATCCAAACAGTTGCCTCAATGATCGATGAATCCTCGTGCTCCACTAGTAATAAGACAGACTATGCACACAAATAGGTGTAGCAAGTATAGAGTGAGTACTGGAAATTAACGTGTACTCAACAGCATCATTGGTCGACCCTAAACTAAAATAATGATGAAGGTTGGCCTTCTGAATGCTTACTTCTACACTTAACCACTATTAGTACTTAATGGTATACTTCCAATCCACGTAAAAGACGAGAATTTTACCATATTCACAAGTATTCAAATAATCCATCAAGTGAGATAAATACATTTCATCCAATCCTTCAAGTAAGGCAATAGTAAAGAATCAATTGATATACAAACACTCCTTCATATGTAATATGTGACTCATGAGGGACTCGTGAAGTCCATACACCATTCGGAACCACTGGCCATCGAGTTCTTAGCTATTTCGGCTCTGAATCTCGAAACTTAGCCAATTAGGCTCTCGATCTAAATACTTAGCCCACATTCGGCTATCTTCTGCATCACTCTGTCTGAAACTTCTTCTATCGAGCATCACATATGTATCTGTCACGACCCGTTCCGGGGCCCGTGACTGGTGCCTTACCCGGGCACCCAAGTAGTCATACATCAGAGTAATCAGCGGAACATAAGACAAGACAAGAAACATTATAAAAATAGAAACAGTTTTATCTGAAGAAAAGCTTGCCTTTCGGTATATATATATAACCCAAGTTTTTCAGTTACATCCCAACTGTACAATAGGACTACAGACCTCTAAAGAAGTAAACCACTATGGCGGGACAGGGCCCCGCCATACCCTGAATGTACAAAACTATCTACAATACAGGGAGATCATACCCAAACGTAGAGCCTCCGGAGAAGATGGAGCTCCTGACACCAACGCAAAGATCCTAAGGATGTGGATCTAGCACCTGCTTGCCCTTACCTGCGGCATGAGCGGCCCGAAGGAGGTCGATCAACAGTACCAAGTATGTGAAGCGTAAAGTACTTAAATGAAATCAAGTATTTAAAACCATTTGCAAATCAGTTCAATTGCACATAGTGCCATATCACAAACAAGAAACGATAATAGGAAAAGCGTAATGAGTCTTTTCTAGGCGCGAATGATCGAAGCAAGGCCAATCGCCCATAGTATCATTCGTGCGTAATCACGGACTTCCGCGATCGCATGTCACACGCAGACCGCATGAGGTATTCCTCGCGTGGGTAGCTAACCAGTGCACTTTGGACTCCATGATCGCATAGTCTCAATAGACGCGTAGTCACAGACGCATAGGGCATCCGCGTCGGGCTAAAACACGGAATGATCAATCTCGGAACTCCGCGACCGCATAGTCACATGCATCGCATAGGCCGTATAGACGCGTCAAGGGTGGCAAGCCCTCGGTATAATAAGTCAAGGGGGTAGGTGATATAATAACAGTACAACGGACTTACCGGTTAGCAACGTAAGCACAGCAAGAATGACCCCCTTTCACAACATTATAAGACACTAACACATGTAGCATCATAATATATCTACTTATCAAACAATCTTACTACACTTAACAGAAATCAATACAAGGCTTTTATAAACAAACAAGTAAACAGTTCCTTTTATCTTTCTTAAGTTGTTATACCTAACTTCCCATAAAGCTAGTATAACTCTTAGCTTTTGTTTTAAAAACCAAATATTTCTCTTACATTAAAAATGATTGATATTCTTTTGAAATGCATCGAGTTCTTATTATTGGGCTTAAGTCAAAAGACATTGCGTAGTTATTATTCGGCTTAAGTCAAAAGACATTGCAGTGATTATTATTCAATTAACACGTATGCGTCTACCGTACTATATATATGTTAAAATATCATGCTTAGGAAGAATCACATACCTTCTCGCGAAAACCTCTGCCAAGTCGAATATGTCGCGTGAAGAATCAACCTATAACGATCAAATACGTCTATCAACGCGTCTAGGCATCTGTATAAAGCTCTAGCGAGAGGGTTCTCTATTACATGGGAATTTGGGCGACTTCCTACTGCAGTAAGCTATCTGATCATTGTAAAAACGATCATATGTGAGTCTGTTCAATTATTCTTCTTTTATACCTGCTACGGTGATATGAGTTCAATTCTATTACGTAATATCCTTCTAAGTATTTATACTTATTCCTATACTTCTACGGTATGTATTCTCTAATTACAAAGAAGGATAAGTTTATTTACCTCGATAAGCCCAAAAATTATCCAAGTTAAGCGTCGCTCACGAGCAAGGTTTAGCTCTAATTTATGCGCTCAGATAGCTCCAGAACCCTTAGAAGTTTTTCCCAACTTCAACTAAGTACTAAGGGATTTGGGCTAGGGTATTTTGGGCATTATAACAATACTAGAAGGCAACTTTTCTACCAAGGGAGGGGGGGTAGGTTTCGGCTAGGCTAGGGGGGGTAGCCTCGGCTAAGCTTCACTCAAGGGGAAGTAGGCTTGGGCGAAAAGGCTCGAGGAGAGGGAGGATTTTCAAGACTTGGAGAAAGATTTGTGGATGAAGAACTCTTCATCTTAAGGGGGGTATTTATAGGTCAAGTCATGGCCAACCAATGGCCAAGATGATGCCAAGTGCAAGGCAAGTGTAAGGTCAAGATTTATCCAAGTGCCCTTACCCATCTACTACACAAAATATCCTACCAACTACTTGACAAAATAGGCCATCCAATTCGTCCTAATGCGCCTAACGTCCACCAATTGGAGGTGACAAGTGTCGCCTCCCGTTGGTCCAAAATGTTTCGTCTCTCGGAAAAATCCGCAAAAATTAGAAATGACATAGCGAATTTATCCTACGCGAGTTGTGTAAAGCGTTTAGTCGGAAGCGATTCTTTTAATGAGTTGTGCCCAAAAAAACGTCCCATTGCCTACTTTAAGGCTAAACTTTCGTACGTACGCCCTCACGTACATACTCTGGAAATACTGGGTATAACATTCTCCCCTCCTTAGAAACATTCGTCCCGAATGTTCCTTCCCAAAGCGATTAACGATAAGATTCCTCATAACTTAAGCGGTTTGCAAATGCCACGCATGGCTCTGATAACACTTAACAATTTACGAAAATTAAACGGCAAGTAGGAAAGTAAGTTACGGAGGTGTGGGGAATAAGTGAGGATACCTGCCTCATGTCCTCCTCGCTTCCCGTCATCTCCTCGCGAGCTCATTCCGCCACAAGACTTTGGCGGAAGCCACGTCCTTGGTCGCAGACGCTAACACGGCGATCGATTATCGCTATGGGAATCTCCTCATACGATAACCCCCGGTCACTGGACATCGTCAATCGGATGCACCACAGATGGATCCCGATACATCTCGCCGGCGTAGAAACATGAAACACCGGATGCCGCCTCGGATCGGACGGCAGATCCACTCGTAGGCAACCTTGCCTACCACTGCGGTTTCATCGATAGGGCCCGATGTACCTTGGTGAGTTTCCCTTTCTTCCGAATCTCATCACACCGCCATGGGTGACACCTTGAGAAAACCCAATCATCAACCTCGAACTCCGGATCACGGCGATGATCTGCATATGACTTCTGTCGACTCTGAGCTGTCAAAAGCCGCTCCTGGATAAGTTTCACCTTATCCACTGCCTGCTGCACCAAATCTGGTCCCACTAACTGTACCTCGCCCACATCGAACCAGCCTATAGGCGATCTGCACTTCCTCCCATACAAGGCCTCATAAGGCGTCATCTGAATATTGGAGTGGTAGCTATTATTATACGCGAACTCAACTAGAGGCAAATGATCCTCCCGGCTACCCCTGAAGTCAATAACACAGGCTCGCAGCATATCCTCAAGAGTCTGGATAGTGCGCTCTGCCTGTCCGTCATGCGTGGATGGAATGCGATGCTCGAGCTCACTGCGTCCCTAAACCCTTCTGGAAGGACCTCCAGAATTTAGCCGTAAACTGGGCTCCTCTATCTGATATGATCGAAATAGGGACTCCATGCAGTCTGACGATCTCTCGGATGTAAAGTCTGGCATAATCCTCAGCCGAAAAAGTCGTCCTAACGGGAAGAAAGTGGGCTGATTTCGTCAGCCTGTCGACGATAACCCAAATAGAATCATGCTTCCCGGAGTGCGAGGTAATCACGTGATAAAGTCCATGTTGATCACCTCCCACTTCCAGTCGGGATCTCTATCGCTGCAACAAACCACGGGCCTGCGGTGCTCTATCTTCACTGCGACAACACGGGCCGAGCTACGAACTACGCGTCCTCTTCAAGCCATCCCACCAATACAGATCTAAGGTCGTGGTACATCTTGGTCGACCACGGATAGATGAAACGCTTGTGTGTGCTTCCCAAGAACCTGCTGCGAAGTCTGAAACATCCGGAACACACAACACGCCTCAAACCTTAGCACCCCATCGGTGCTACCTCAAGGACCCTTCCTCACGAAGAGTCGCGTCACGATGCGAATCAAAACCGGATCCTCGAGCTGTTGCCTCTTCACCTCCTCGGCGAGGAAGACTCGGCAACCTCGCGAACTCGAACCCCAGCTATCGGAATCAATCAAGCGGACACCAGGCTCGCTAGCGATGCAAATCACGAACCATGCCCTCTTCTCTAGCTGCACATCGATAGGCTCCCATCGACCTACGACTAAGAGCATACGCCACATTGGCCTTCCGGGTGGTACGGGATATCAACATCGTAATCCTTAAGCTGTAACCACCGTCTGCATCGTAAGTTCAACTCCCTCGGCTAAAGATATCTTTGGAGGCTCTTGTGGTGCGTATAAATATCCACGTGAACCCCATACAAATAGTGCCTCGGATCTTGGCGTGAATCACGCGCGACTCCAAATCATGGGTGGGGTAGTTCTCTCGTGTTTCTTAAGTGTCGGGATGCGTCGCTATATCTCTACCTTTGCATCAACACACATCCCAGCCCGATGCACGGCGCATCACAATACACGACATAACCATGGACCTACGGAAGAGTAAGAACGAGGCGATCGTCGGTCTCTCCTTTTAATGCTTGGAAACCACGCTCACGCATCGATCCACTGAAACTTAGCTTTATTACACCAGTAATTACAGGTCATGTTTTAAGAGCGTGAGTAAGAACTGGCAAGTTTTATATTAGTGACTTGTAAAAATTTAACGGAATTATGGAATTGTCGGAAAACGTATTATTGTGACGAATGGGAGGGCGACACGTGTCACCCCCGTATAGATGCCTTGGACGAAATTGGCATGGCCAATATGGTCATTGACCATAGTCCTAGATGGCAAGTCTTGCAAGTTGATTAGCTTGAGAAGTTTGACTAAGTCAAGGTCCCACAAGTCTTGATATTTGTTAAGAGATCATCCAAACCACCCAATTGTTCCTATATTAACCCTCCATTATGTTATGTATGTATACTAGTAGTGAAACTAGTCCCACACTTAGCCAAAAATTTCAAGAGAATTGGATGAACAACAAAAGGAGCTCTCGGGTTCTAGCTCTCAAAGAAGGAAAAAAAAATTTGTTTCTTGTCCATTAAGCCCCACATTTTAAACCAAGGTTCATGAGTGTTATGTAAGTGTATCTCAATAGAAAAATCTTGGAAAAAAATAGTTTACGGGTTAGTCGCAAAACGAAAACCTAAGGGTCTTTCTAGGTTTTGGATTGGAAGTTGAAGGAAAGTTGTTGGTATGGTTCTAAGGGTCTCAACGAGCGGATTGAAGTGTCTTGGAGAGGTTCTAAACTACTAGGAGCGACTTCGGATTGGAATTGGATGAAGATTCGTTGAGGTATAATTTTGTCCTTTAATGTGTTACAAGATTGTATATTTATATTGTTGTTGATAGCTTTACGTGTTGCTAGCATGAAGTTGATATGTAGAAGTTTATAAGGATTGTGGATTGATTGTAGCCTTGGAAATCCGAAATGTAATGTAAGCCATGTTAAGTTGGATTTCAATTTAGTCGTTATTAGAATCGTCGCATGTCACTTACTTAAGGATTATGGTTGTTATAATCAAATGCGACTTGATATCATGTTATGCTACCAATTTGGATTGAAATGGAAATTTGATAAGAATTGGTATGGTTGAACTCAAGGTGGCCGAATTTGGACTTTTAGTTTGTTATTCATTTGTATTGGACTACTTTCTAAATTGTGAGCCAATTGGGGCTGTTTAGTTATTCATTTGTATTGGACTACCTTCTCTATTGTTGTGAGCCAATTGGGGCTGTTTGGTTATTGTATTCGACCTTGAAAAAGGTGGCAAAGTAAGTAAAAACAAAGGAGGTGCTGTCCGATTTTCCGTAGAATTTACCGACTTAGCACTTAGAATATTCTACGTTTGAATTAAGAGGTTAATGGACGTATTGTGCCATTTTAGGTTGAAGTACTTTGGAGCATTTTTGCTACTTGTCGACAATCGTCGCAAGGTATGTGAACCTCTACTTTCTGTGGCATGATCCTACGTATGAAATATCCATGTGATAGTATTTCAAGATTCCTTCTACTCTTAGAAGTTAAGAAGTATTTACATTGTTGAATCTAAGTTAAGAGTATGTTTAAATTATCCTAAGTCCTTACTAGGTCTTATGGGAGACGTTAGTAAGAATGGTTAGGAAATTATGAGATTTGATTTAAAGGCTATGTGCCTTGATTTGTTTAAAGTAAGTAAGTTGATTTTATGTTTGAAAATGACTTGAAATTTATATGTGAAAAGGGGATTGGTTTTAAAAAGTGTAGATGACATGATTTTACAAGTATAAGTAAATGGACTTTAAAGAATGTATGTTATGAAGTTTTAAGACTATGAACTTTGATTTTCTTTAAAGGATTATGAAACTTTATTTTTCAAGTTATGGGACTTGATTTCTAAAGTATAAGCGTCATGATTTTAAAGAGTGTATGCTCACGAGGTGTTAAGACTATAAGCCTTGATTTTATAAGGAAATGACTTAATTTTACAAAGTATGGCTTCTTAATTTATTTCAAAAGATAAGAAGATGGCTTCCAAAAGAGTATGTGACTTGAGCTTTAAAAAGAAAGGAGTTCTATGATTCTTTTTAAGTATGTATGTACGTAGTATTTTTGGATCTAGTTTTCCTAATGTTGTAAGAATAAAAGTGTCTTAAGTTCTCTAAAATTAAAGGTTGTTATAATAGCTTTATGGGAAGTTGTTATGACGACTTAAGAAGAAGTGAAAAGATGGTTTGAAAATGTTATGTAAGGAAAATCACAGCAGGCCTACAAATAGGCGGATTACGTTATGAAATCACAGGAGCCTACAAATAGGCGGATTACGTTATGAAATACAGGAGCCTACAAATAGGCGGATTACGTTATGAGATACACCGAGCCTACACATAGGCGGATTACGCCATATTACCCAGAACTACATGGCGTAGGGTTACGTCATCGCTGCAGAGCCTCACGGCGGGCGGATTATGTTATATGATTCCACGATGCAAGGCCCCGGGCGGGCGGATTATGTTATATGATTCCATAGTACCGAGCCCCGGCGGGCGGATTATGTTATATGATTCCACGATGCAAGAGCCCCACAGGCGGGCCGGATTATGTTATGTAAGATATGTAAGTTATGTGAAAAAGTCTGGATTAAACTCTTAAGTAAGTATGTAAGAATATGTTGTTAAATCTTATCGAAAGAAGGAAAGGAACGGTTAATATATGATTGATTTCAGGAGTTAAAATGACATTCTCTTATACAGATATGATTTGGTTATTGCATTTTATTTCTGTTCCATACTAAATTTTTGTCTTGACCCACCCGAGCTGCGTTCATGCCCGCAGGTTTTAGGTACCCAGGTTGGTGATCCTTGCTCTTAGGATCTCTGTGCAGTTTTTGGAAAGAAGCCCCTTTCACTCCGGAGGCTTGTCTTTTGGTACGGTTTCCCTGATATGGTAGACTTATGTACATTCAGGGGTATGGCGGGGCCCTGTCCCGCCGCAGTTGTAATTCTTAGAGGTCTGTAGTCACATTTTGTGGGTCAGTTTGTAAAGGACAGGAGGTAACTGCTTCGTTTATGTAAGTACCTTCAGGAAGGTAGCCCAATCGGCTAACCTGTTGTTTTATTACTGTTGTTTTATTTTATAAGTTTCATGTATGTTCCGCTGATTTTCTCTGATGTATACCTGTAAGGGTGCCCAGGTAGGGCACGATGCGAGCGAGGTCGGGTCGTGACAAAAGTGGTATCGAGCGATTAGTCCTCGGAAAGTGTCTCTGAGCGTGTCTAGTAGAGTCTTGATTATCGGTGTGTTGTGCACGCATCTATAATCGAGGAGGCTGCAGGACATTTAGGATTAGTTTCCATTCTTCGCTCTGAGATCGTGCGGTAGAGTGTATTAATAGGTTGATCCGTCTCGGCGTATTCTTATGTATGTGAATCGGCTATGCCTCACGGAGGCGACGAGGCCCGAGGCAAAGCGGCGGCAAGAGCGCGATGGTCTGTGAGTTACGAAGTCGGGCGAGAATATGCACGAGTAGTAGGCGGGTCGTGAGTTCAGCCACGCAGCGATATTAGAGGCGAGGCAGCGGTAGCTCGAGGATTCGTACGAGCCTCGATTCGCATGGCCGGTCTTGAGTATAGAACTACGAGGAGCGATCCGATTATTGACGATATAGTAGTCGAGCGGCACGAGAGCGGCGACCCGAGGCCGGCGGTTTGCGGATTAGGGATTTTCTAGGATGTCATCCACACGAGTTTTATGGTTAGTGCGATGAGGATCCGGGGAGTTCATTCGGCATTCTGACGGACCACGCGAGTTCTTAGGGCTTCGTAGGCAGTGCATTATGCTAGCCTCACCTGGATTCTGGCGATATCGCGTTGAGCCCAGTTTGAGTCGTGGTTGCTTTCAAGAGGTGATGATGCTCTTCCCGGCTGTTTGGGAGGAGTTCTGAGGCCTTCATGGATCACTTTGCCTCACGAGATGAGGAGAGCCGGGTGACAGATTCTTGACCTTGAGGCGAGCGGGAGGACTATCGAGTATAGCTTGGAGTTTGACTCCTTGGCCAGACATGCGCATACTATTGTGGCTAACATGGCTGATAGAGTTCATCGCTATGTTATGGGGCTAGACCGTTATATGATCACTGCTTGCCTGGGAGTAGCCCTTCAGCCAGGAATGGATATTGCCAGGATGCAGACTTATGCCTGAGGATCGAGGCGAGAGAGAGAGGACCGAGGCGAGCCGGCCCAAGAGGGCGGGGCAGCGAGGGTTGAGGTGATTTTCAAGGCGGAGAGCCTCGGCGAGCTAGGTCTGATTCGGCCGGCGCAGTGCTCCTTCGATTTTTGGCGGAGGTTAGATCAACCAGGTAGTCGGGGCGGTGAGCTCGAGGCCGGATTCGTATCGCATGGGTTCTAGGCGATGGGCCCTCTTCCTCGATGTTCACGGTGTGGCGGCATCACCATGGGAATGTCGTGTGCCATCTGCAGTGCTGTTTTGCATGTGGCGTCGGGGCCATATGTTGAGGATTGTCCTAGTAGGAGAGTGGCGGGAGGGATAGAAAAGTCTCGGATCAGTTGCGGGTTCTTCGCCTTGATAGCTAGGCGGGATGTTCATCCAGCGTGAGCCGTGGCGAGGGTCGTGGTGGAAGTTTCCATTTTAGCGGTCCTTTGAACCGCCTTATATGAATCAGGTATATCTTGACCCTTTACGGATCTGTATGCATGATAAGGTTATTTTATGTTTAAGTATCAAACGGATAATATTGAAGTTATGTATGTATGTTAGAAGGAGTTGGAAATGCGAAAAGGTAACCTCGTTTGGGCTTATGATGAGCGGATATGCGTGTGCAGTATTAGGGCCATGTGTGGCATTGTTGGTATGTCGGGGTTGTGAAAGGAAACTATGTCGCTAATTATAAGTTTGACTCGAAAGAACATTCGAGGGCGAATGTTTCTAAGGAGGAAGAATGTTACACCAGTAATTACAGGGACGTGTTTTAGGCGTGCGTAAGAACTCGCAAGTGTTAAATTAGAGACTTGTAAAAATTTAACGGAATTATGGAATTGTCGGAAAACGTATTATTGTGACGAATGGGAGGGCGACACGTGTCACCCCCCCCCCCCCTTATAAATGCCTTGGACGAAATTGGCATGGCCAATATGGTCATTGACCATAGTCCTAGATGGCAAGTCTTGCAAGTTGATTAGCTTGAGAAGTTTGACTAAGTCAAGGTCCCACAAGTATTGATATTTGTTAAGAGATCATCCAAACCACCCAATTGTTCCTATCTTAACCCTCCATTATGTTATATATGTATACTAGTAGTGAAACTAGTCCCACACTTAGCCAAAAATTTCAAGAGAATTGGATGAACAACAAAAGGAGCTCTCGGGTTCTAGCTCTCAAAGAAGGAAAAAAAATTGTTTCTTGTCCATTAAGCCCCACATTTTAAACCAAGGTTCATGAGTGTTATGTAAGTGTATCTCAATAGAAAAATCTTGGAAAAAAATAGTTTACGGGTTAGTCGCAAAAGGAAAACCTAAGGGTCTTTCTAGGTTTTGGATTGGAAGTTGAAGGAAAGTTGTTGGTATGGTTCTAAGGGTCTCAACGAGCGGATTGAAGTGTCTTGGAGAGGTTCTAAACTACTAGGAGCGACTTCGGATTGGAATTGGATGAAGATTCGTTGAGGTATAATTTTGTCCTTTAATGTGTTACAAGATTGTATATTTATATTGTTGTTGATAGCTTTACGTGTTGCTAGCATGAAGTTGATATGTAGAAGTTTATAAGGATTGTGGATTGATTGTAGCCTTGGAAATCTGAAATGTAATGTAAGCCATGTTAAGTTGGATTTCAATTTAGTCGTTATTAGAATCGTCGCATGTCACTTACTTAAGGATTATGGTTGTTATAATCAAATGCGACTTGATATCATGTTATGCTACCAATTTGGATTGAAATGGAAATTTGATAAGAATTGGTATGGTTGAACTCAAGGTGGCCGAATTTGGACTTTTAGTTTGTTATTCATTTGTATTGGACTACTTTCTAAATTGTGAGCCAATTGGGGCTGTTTAGTTATTCATTTGTATTGGACTACCTTCTCTATTGTTGTGAGCCAATTGGGGCTTTTTGGTTATTGTATTCGACCTTGAAAAAGGTGGCAAAGTAAGTAAAAACAAAGGAGGTGCTGTCCGATTTTCCGTAGAATTTACCGACTTAGCACTTAGAATATTCTACGTTTGAATTAAGATGTTAATGGACGTATTGTGTCATTATAGGTTGAAGTACTTTGGAGCATTTTTGCTACTTGTCGACAATCGTCGCAAGGTATGTGAACCTCTACTTTCTGTGGCATGATCCTACGTATGAAATATCCATGTGATAGTATTTCAAGATTCCTTCTACTCTTAGAAATTAAGAAGTATTTACATTGTTGAATCTAAGTTAAGAGTATGTTTAAATTGTCCTAAGTCCTTACTAGGTCTTATGGGAGACGTTAGTAAGAATGGTTAGGAAATTATGAGATTTGATTTAAAGGCTATGTGCCTTGATTTGTTTAAAGTAAGTAAGTTGATTTTATGTTTGAAAATGACTTGAAATTTATATGTGAAAAGGGGATTGGTTTTAAAAGTGTAGATGACATGATTTTACAAGTATAAGTAAATGGACTTTAAAGAATGTATGTTATGAAGTTTTAAGACTATGAACTTTGATTTTCTTTAAAGGATTATGAAACTTTATTTTTCAAGTTATGGGACTTGATTTCTAAAGTATAAGCGTCATGATTTTAAAGAGTGTATGCTACGAGGTGTTAAGACTATAAGCCTTGATTTTATAAGGGGAAATGACTTAATTTTACAAAGTATGGCTTCTTAATTTATTTCAAAAGATAAGAAGATGGCTTCCAAAAGAGTATGTGACTTGAGCTTTAAAAAGAAAGGAGTTCTATGATTCTTTTTAAGTATGTATGTACGTAGTATTTTTGGATCTAGTTTTCCTAATGTTGTAAGAATAAAAGTGTCTTAAGTTCTCTAAAATGAAAGGTTGTTATAATAGCTTTATGGGAAGTTGTTATGACGACTTAAGAAGAAGTGAAAAGATGGTTTGAAAATGTTATGTAAGGAAATCACAGAGCCTACAAATAGGCGGATTACGTTATGAAATCACATCGAGCCTACAAATAGGCGGATTACGTTATGAAATACAGAGCCTACAAATAGGCGGATTACGTTATGAGATACACCGAGCCTACACATAGGCGGATTACATATATTACCGAGCCTACACATAGCGGGTTACGTCATCGTACACCGAGCCCCACATGGACGGATTATGTTATATGATTCCACAAGACAAGAGCCCCGGCGGGCGGATTATGTTATATGATTCCACAAGACAAGGCCGCGGGCGGGCGGATTATGTTATATGATTCCACGATCCGCAGTGTTATACCGTATTTCCAGTATGCACGTGAAGGCGTGCGATAAAAGTTTAAAGCCTTGAGTAGGCAAAGTGGCTTGGCGAAAATTATTTTGTTCACAACACGTTTAGAGTCGTTTTTCGAAAGCGTTTTCCACGACTTTCGTAGGAAAATTCCGGCTATGTCATTTCTAATTTTTGCGGATTTTTCCGAGAGGCGAAACATTTTGGACCAACAGAGGCGCCACTTGGCACCCTCTCAGTGGCGGGAAAGTGGACGACTTGGGTGGGTTTTGTCAAGTAGTTGGTAGGATATTTTTATGGTAGATGGATAAGGTGCACTTGGCATGATCTTGACCCTACACTTGCTATGCACTTGGCATAATCTTGGCCATTGGTTGGCCTTGGCTTGACCTATAAATACCCCCCTAAGTTTGAAGACTTCTTCATCCTAAAAATCTCTAAGTCTTGAAAGCTTTCCTCCCCCTCCCTTCCTTATGGTTCTCGTCCTCCCCCTTTGTGAGGCCTTGTGGCGAGAGCCCCTCTCCCCTCTTGGCGAGAGTACCCCTAGTGGGGTAGGCCGAGGGTGTACACCCCACTGCCTAGTTGCTTCGTATAATACCCCCTTTGTGGTGTAGAAATACTCTCCAAGTATTGTTATAATGCCCAAATTACCTTAGCCGTATACCTTGTAGTATTCTAAGGTTATACTTATCTGAAAAGCCCGTAAATACTATTATACTTCCTTCATCACAAAACCGAAACCACAAGGAAAATCTCCATAGTTAGTTGGAGTATTAAGTAGAAGTTGGTTAGAACTTCTAAGGGTGGTTTGGAGCGGATTGGAGCGCACGGAGTTGGAGCTAAACGTTGACCAGGATCGACATTTAAACTCGGATAATTATTGGCTTATCGAGGTACTTATCTTGACCTTATTGTAATTGGAAATTACATATTGTAGGAATATATAGTTGAAGTATACTATATATAGAAATGAACGTAGTTATCGGCAATGTCTTTTGACTTAAGCCCGAATAATACTTACAGCGATGTCTTGCGACTTAAGCTGAATTTTAAGAAGTGAATTGTAATTACATAGGACTGTATTCTGATGAGCATGTAGTATTCGTGAGTAGAATTGTACACGTCCGGTTTGACGTGGAAACCCCCGGTTGGCTTGGTAGCGGCCTCGATAGAGGAGGAGATTTCTGTTTGTTGCGGGGAGTCTTCGCCGAATTTTCGTAGAATATGGAGCGATGAGATCTAGGTGTTAATAAGCGCCTTGTGGCCTTATAGGTTGCAGTACTACGTGTGGTGCGATCTACGTGGCTTAAGGAGTAGCCGACGGTTTGAAGTACTTGGAGCGTTTTGCTATTAGTTGGTACTCGTCGCGAGGTATGTGAACCTCTTCCTATCTTTCTAGCATGATATGTGTATAACTATGTAGTACGGTGAGCGTCGTGTGTTAAAAGTATTTGATTGATTTAAAACATAAAGGGTTATAACGGCTTTATGGGAAGTTGGTTATAACGACTTTATGTAGATAAGAAAAAGCTTTGTGATTGTTAAAAGGTAATCGATTTGACTTATAAGCGACTTGATGTGTGATAATAAAGAACTTGAAGTCTTTCATTAAGAAACCCTTTTGAAAGAAGAGTAATACTTGGTTTAGAGAACTTAAGAGTTATACTAGCTTTATGGGAAGTTAGGTATAACGTCTAAATGAGATAAAAAGAATGGCTATTTGATCTTAGAAGTTAAGAGACTTGATCTTATAAGATAAGAGACTTAACTTAATTGAATTGATTTGAATGTTGTAAGATGTGTGAAACCTCATTCGTGAGTAATGAGTACTTGGTTTTGAAAGGAATAATGTTTCTTGATTTGGAAATCGGAATGTGTATCGACAAACCAACGCAGCGTTAATAAAGGAAAATGTATTGAATAATTAAGTATTATTGAAACCAGTAGAAACCTCCATCTGCATGAAGCTAAGATGAGACAAAATGATATTACATTTTCTAGATCATGGTGCTTAATAAGGTTGATTATGAACAAGAATAACTCTACTTTATGGCATATGTTACTAAATTGTTTTAAAAGAGATTAAGACATTGAACTATGAAACTTTCCAAAAAGAGACTTGTGTAAATGAAATTAGGCAAATTGGAACTTTAGGGAAAAGAAAGGCATAGTGTTGCCTTAATTTGGTTTTAAAAGGAAAGTATGGGAGTTGTTTTGGTTTACTTAAAGTTGTAAGTCACTCTATTTTATACTACGTATCGGGTGACTTTTATAAAAGAATGAATCTCTTAAAAGGAATTTAACGTCGTAGTACTTTAGGTTAAAACCGGACCTTGGCATAAAATGAAAGTACTTGAGTTGTTGTGAAACACGCTATGCTTGTTGTTGTGAAACCTGCCTATGCTTGTCGTTGTGAAACTTGCCTATGCTTGTCGTGATAGCCATTGTTGTGCAAGAATTGTGTTTCTATACTACCGTGCCTCTCGATGGAGGTTGGTTGACTTGTTGAGAACTTACTTGGGCGTCTTGCGGCGTGTGGAGAAATTCCACGCACGCGTTCGTTGATTGTGTTACTTTTGCTAATCGCTTTGGACATACCGCGATCGCGTAGCGCGGGTATGCTTCCATTTTGATCTTTGCTTTATTGTTTCCCTTTGGGCATACCGACACGATCGTAGCGCTGCGGGTATGTTTCCATTTGGAATGCTGCTTTATTGTTTCCCTTTGGGCATACTGACACGATGCGTAGCGCACGGGTATGTATCCATTTGGAATGCTGCTTTATTGTTTCCCTTTGGGCATACTGACACGATGCGTAGCGCACATGTATGTTTCCATTTGGAATGTTGTCTTATTGTTTCCCTTTGGACATACTGACACGATGCGTAGCGCACGAGTATGCTCCCATTTGGATTGTTGTCGTGTTGATATCATATCATAGACTGCCGGCGGTGAGGAAGGAATTCCACGGGCACGAGTGATGATTTGGAGGGCGTGAGTCCCTGACTTAATATGACTGTTTATGTTATACCCCGTATTTCCAGAGTATGTACGCGGGGACGTACGTAGAAAAGTTTGTGCCTTAAAGTGCTTGGCCGAATTTTATTTGTGCATAACACCCGGTTAGAGTCGTTTTTAGTGAAACGTTTTCCACGACTTTCGTAGGGAATTTCGGCTATGTCATTTCTTATTTTGCGGATTTTTAGAGGCGAAACATTTTGGACCAACGAGAGGCGACACTTGTCACCTCTCGTTGATGGAGTGTGGGCGGTCAAGCTTGGACGATTTGGGTGAGTTTTGTCAAGTAGTTGGTAGGATATTTTGTGGGTAGATGGATAAGGTGCACTTGGCATGATCTTGGCCCTACACTTGCATAGCACTTGGCTAGATCTTGACCATTGGTTGGCCTTGGCTTGTACTATAAATACCTCTTTGGAAGACTTATTCATCCTAAAATGTTCTAAGTCTTAGAAACCCTCCTCCCTTCATGTTGTTCTCGTCCTCTCCCCTTGTGAGGCTTAGCCAGAGTTCCTTCCCCACCCCTTGGCCGAGAGTACCCCTACAGTGGGGTAGGTAGAGGGTATACACCCCTTTGTGGTGTTGTCTCGTATATATACCCCCTCTTGGTAGAAATACTCTCAAAGTATTGTTATAATGCCCAAATTACCTTAGCCATATACCTTGTAGTATTCTAAGGATATACATCTGAAAAGCCCGAAAATACTATTATACTTCGTCGTCACAAAAACCGAAACCCTAGGAAAATCTCCATAGTCCGTTGGAGTATTGTGTAGAAGTTGGTTAGAACTTCTAAGGGTGGTTTAGAGCGGGTTGGGCGCTCTGAGTCGAGCTAAACGATTGCCCGTGATCGACTTTATACTTGGATAATTATGGGCTTATTGAGGTAAATATCTTGTCCTCTATTGTAATTGGAAATTACATATTGTTAGAATATATAGTTGAAGTATACTATATATAGAACTGAGCGTAGTTATTGGCAATGTCTTTTGACTTAAGCCTGAATTTAAAGAAGATTATTGAACTGTAATTACTGTGTATTAGAGTGAGTACAGTGGAGTAGAATTGTACCGTTAGGGTTAGATGTATAACCCCGGTTGGCTTGGTAGCGGCCTCTGTAGAGGAGATTCTGTTGTTGCGGGGAAAGTCTTCGAATTTTCGTAGAATGTTCTCTGAAGGGATCTAAATGTTAAAAAGCGCCGTGTGGCCGTATAGGTTGAAGTACTGCGTATGGCGCGATCTACTGGCTAAGGAGTAGCCGACGGTTTGAAGTACTTGGAGCGTTTTGCTATTAGTCGATACTCGTCGCGAGGTATGTGAACCTCTTCCTATCTCTTCTAGCATGATATGTGTGAACTATGTAGTACGGTCGACGCATACGTGTGCTAAGCGTATTTGATTGGTTTAAAACATAAAGTGTTATAACGGCTTTATGGGAAGTTGATTATAACAGCTTTATGTTGGTAAGAAAATACTGGTGGTCTTGAAAAGGTAACTGATTTGAACTATAACTGGCTTGTTATGTGTTAATAAAGAACTTGAAGTATTTCAAAAGATTTTTGAATCATTTTGAAAGAAGAAGTAATATTTGGTTTTTGAAAACTTAAGAGTTATACTAGCTTTATGGGAAGTTAGGTATAACGGCTTAAGAATGTTTTACTAATTTCGGAAATCAGAATGTGTATCGACAAACCACTGCAGCGTTAATAAAAAGGAAATGTTTTGAATAATTAAGTATTATTAAAACCAGTAGAAACTTCCATCCGCATAAGCTAAGATGAGACAAAATGATATTTCCTAGATCATGGTCTTTGTAATAAGATTGTTATAAACAAGATATCCTACTCACATATAAGGCTTATGTTTCTCAGATTGTTTAACGGAGAATTATATTCTTAAATGAATAAGGCTATGAACTACGAACCCTTTCTAAAAATGAGAAACTTGAACATTGGAAAAGAATGTTGCTCTTGATTTTACAAAGAGAAGTAATTGATTTACTTTAAAAAGATAATCACTCTATTTTCATATACTACGTATTGTGTGACTTTTGTGAATGTAACGATCTTTTAAAGAGTTAATGTATGAAGTACTTTGGGGATAAAACCCGATCTTGTTAATCATATAGTAGAAGGTACCTTGTGTGAACAACTTGATTGTATTGGTTTGTGATAGCCTTGTAATACTTTCTTGATTGCTTTGATAAGTAAACGTGTTAGGAAGCTACGTGTGTTAGTATCTTGTGATGGTTGTGTAAAGGGTTTCTTGATTGTGCTTATTAACTATCGATCGTTATGATAGTATTGTGGCATTCATCTCGAGATGATTCGGGGTTAAGCCGCCTCCGTCGCGGGGTAGACTCAGCGGTCGATGGACCTATGATTCGAGAATACCTCATGCAGTCCGGGGCCTATGCGAGCTACGAGTTCCAGTTAGTATCGTCCTTTATGGGCATGCGGTCCATGTGGCCACGCGATGC
Source organism: Przewalskia tangutica (assembly GCA_029844215.1). NCBI lineage: Eukaryota > Viridiplantae > Streptophyta > Magnoliopsida > Solanales > Solanaceae > Przewalskia > Przewalskia tangutica. The sequence goes on from CM056721.1 coordinate 96,598,217, forward strand.
GAAGTCGGGGCGATGCCGGGAGTAGCTACCGTCGCGGGAATACCTCATGCGGGCCGATGAGATTGTCCTATGCGGAGTGCGGGAGTTCGTGGTTAGACGCGACATCGATCTGCGGGCAAGTGGCGGCTTTGATCATGTGACGGTCCAGAGATCTTATGAATCTGATTCATGACCTTGTTGCAATGCGTAGGTTTTTAGTAATCGGCTATGCCTTCGTACTTACCGTCTGCATTTTATTATGACACAGTGGGACCCGTGTTCATGTGTGTTCCTTGGTGCTTTTATATCATAGGCTGGCGGTGAGGAAGGTATTCCACGCGCATGATTGATGTTGTGGGCACAGAGACCCATTGTTATACTTGAGTGATGACTTGAGGCGTGAGTCCCGACTTGACATGATCGCTTGTTGTAAACGTAGTTTGGTTATCATACATGTCTCCCGCTTTATATGCGCTATGATTTCATTTACGATATGTATTTTCGATTTCACATACAAACTTTTATCTTGACCTCGCCCGAAATGCGTTCATGCCGCAGTTGAGGTACGTGTTAAGCGAATAATAACTACTGCAATGTCTTTGACTTAAGCTGAATAATACTTACGGCAATGCCTCACGGCTTAAGCACGAATAATAAAGAATCGAAAACATTTCAAAAGACTCTTGAATCATATTATCGGAAGAGAACTAATTGGTTTTAAAGCGAAGCTTAAGAGTTATACTAGCTTTATGGGAAGTAAGTATAACCACTTAAGATTTATAAAAGAAACAAGTTTGCCTATGTGTTTATAACAGACTTGTATTGTGAAAAGAATAATAAAGATGGTTTGATAAATAGACATGATATGATGCTATGTGTGTTAGTATCTTGTAACGTTTGTATAGGTGAGTATCCTTGTTGTGCTGATGTTGTTTAAAGATAAGTTGTTATGTGAGTATACGATCACTCACCACTTGAGATGATCTGGGGTTAAGCGCCTCCGATCTGGGGTAGACTCAGGTGATGCAGGACCATGATTCGAGAATACCTAAATGCGGGTCCAGGGCCTATGCGGAGCTACGGGAGTTCCGTGTTAGTATGCGGGGTTATGCCTCATGCGATGCGTGTGGCGTGCGGACAATGAGTCGGGGCGATGCCGAGGAGTAGCTACCCTCGATGCGGGGTTATACCTCATGCGGGCCCGTGAGTGGCCTATGCGGACTCGAGTCGAGATTAGGCTTGCGAGAATGATGATGGGGGCGAGTGGCCCTGTTTCGATCATTCGCAGCCTAGACAAGACCTATTACAGCTACCTATTGTTGCTCTTGTTTGTGATGTGGCACTACGTGCGGTTTTCCTTGGTTGTTTCACACATATTTGTAAACTGGATTTAAAATGATATGTTTTCATTTAAGTATTTCTGATTCGCATACTTAGTACTGTTATCGACCTCGCCCGGGGCTGCGTCATGCCGCGGTAAGGCGGCAGTGCTAGATCCACATCCCAGGATCTTTGCGTTGGTGTCGTGAGCTCCATCTTCTCCGGAGGCTCTACTTTTGGGTATGATCTCCTGTATTGTAGATAGTTTTGTCTGATCGAGGTATGGCGGGCCCTGTCCGCCATAGTTGTTTACTTCCCAGAGGTGCAGTAGTACTATTATGCAGTTGGGACGAATCGCAAAACTTGAGTTATTTATATTATGCCGAAAGGCAAGCTTTTCTTGAGATAAAGCGTATGTCTTATTTTATAAATCTGTTTCTGCCTTGTTTTATATTCCGCTGGTTACTCGATGTATGACTACTGGGTGCCCGGTAAGCACGATCCACGCCGGAACAGTCGTGACATATATACCGGGCGTAACCGCTTTTGGTGCTGTCTTTCTTATTTCAACGCCTTATTACACCGGTTTCATGTATTGTCTTTATGTTCCGCCGATTACTCGATGTATGTCTACTTGGGTGCCCGGTAAGGCACGATCCGGCCCGGTTCGGTCGTGACAAAAGTGGTATCGAGCGATTAATCCTCGGAAAGTGTCTACCGTATCGATCAGAAGTCTTGATTATCGGTGTGTTGTGCACCACGATAATCGAGGAGGCTATAGGGTATTTAGGATTGGTTTCTATTCTTCTCACTGAGATCGTGCCTTAGAGGTGTTGTAAGTTAGACCTCCGACGTATTTCTTTCCCTTACCGCTATGCCTCGCGTAGGCAACCCGCCCGGGAGGGCAAGGCGGCGAGGAGCCGCAAGTAAAGTCTGAGAGGTTACGTGGGCACAGCCCAATCATCACCGGGGTGGTGCTTCATTCGGGGAGTTCTGCGGCGTCACTAGCCCAAGAAAGTTTAGCACGGCGGCGGTTCCTCTGCGGCCATGATATTTGAACCTTCGCGACCGAGAGCAGAGAATATGGATTGCAAAGAGCGACCTATTACTAGCTATGGATTTAACTACGGAGAGTATACCGATGTCGCGAATCTTGATGAATATCAACGAGAGGTTGTGCAAAGTAGTTCTTGATTGAAGCGAGCATGGCGGTGCACGAGCTTATACACAGCGGTAGAAATGTAGAGATCGACGGGTTAACGAGGGCGAGAAGAGGGCGAGCAAAGAAGGTCCTTTGGTAACTTTCGAGGCAAGTCACCTCACCAGATTTGATTATGCATATCCACAATGCGAGTGGTCTTCCACGGATTTGAACGTTCGGGGTACGCAGAGTTGGTTAGAACTCCAGGGCTTCCGGTTCACAGTTTGGCAGACGTCATCCTGGGGAATGTCATCTTTTAGTTGGTACTTGTTGTACCTATGACCGTCAGGGTCTGTTGTCGATATAGTGTCCTTGTAGGAGGACTTTGCCTTCAGTACCGGTGGGTAGTTCGTCACCTCCTTAGCTATCGCCTACGGGCGAGTTTGATTAGAACGACTAAGGGAGTGAAGCGATGAACATAGATCTATCCTTAACCTCAGAGTTTTGTATAGGTGATAAGGTGAGTATACCTTAGGTGCTATGTTCTGATAGCAGTGTGTTAGTTGTGATTTGAAATCATGGTTGTTTAACCGAGTAAGATTTTGGGGGATAGAGAAAGTGTGAGCCTTAGAGCTTTATACGTAGAGACCTTAGAGGTGAGGCCATCTCGAGAAAAAGGTGTAGTGTTATGTTTGACCCTTATCGGAGTGCATAGTGCACGTGAGTTATGTTGGGACAGGTCCCTAGTAGTGTGGAATGAAAGAGGGTAGTTGAGCTAAGAAGACCGCTAGGTTTTCGTAACGTGATTAGTGAGATTGTTCCGGTTCGGGGAGCTAGTATGACGCGGCGTTGCGGGTCGGGTTGAGGCCACGTTGCGCGGGTCAACCCGCGGCGATTTTGGTGGTGGGGTCGGTTGTGGTGGTCCCGCTTGTGGTAGGGTCACGAGGTGTTAGGCCCATGTTCGATTAACGGCGTATGAGTTCGTGGACGATTCGACCGGTGGTGGTCGATGGGGCAGCCCATCGTGTTCTTCGCTCGGGACCGTTTACTGGCCGTGTTGAGTTATCTGAAGGGTTGAAAGGCTGCACGGGGTGCCTACCTTCACCTTATGTCAGGCAGTGAAGCCCAGGTTGTGGCTATTTTCGTTTTCTAAAAGTTTACCAGGCAGGGTTAGGAACTCAGGTGAGTCTCGGAATCGCATTCGCCCTCGGGCCAGTGTTTGGATTTCTGGGATAGTTGTGGGGATTGTTGTCTCCTGTGGAGGTAGTGTTTGATCTACCATTTCAGTGTTCGGATATCGCCTTATGAAGCCTTGTAAGGGCGGAAGTGTAAGTTGTCGGTCGATTGGTTCGATGTTGGCAAGGTTCAGACAGTTGGTTCAGGCTTGTTCCAGATGTGGATAGTGAAGCTTGTCTAGAAGAGGTTACGGCGGCTCGGAGAATCGTGAGGATAATCGGAGACGACGCTTAGAGTTGAGTTGTGGTCGGTCTTCGAAAGTACCACCCGGGTTTGGAGTGCGGCGAGTTTTGGAAAACAGAGGAACTTAGCGAGTTACTTTGGGCCTTTGTGAGTTCATGAAGGATAGGCGGGTTGCCTATATGTTAGCATTTGCCGTCCGACGTGGGAGGCAAGGTCGTCCGTCTTCGTATTGTGATGTTCGGGAAGTATCGAAGATCCATCCGCAGTGTTCCCGCTTAATGATGACCACGTTAGAGATAGTAACCGAGTTTTGGAAGCGAAGATCGGAAATGTGGAAAGAGTTCGAGTAGACGACATCCTCAGGGATCGCATGCAGCCCTGTACCATTTGTTGGGTCGTCGGAGCAAGGCTCGCGACAAAGTGACAAAATTGGTACCATTTGTTGGTTCGCCTTAGAAGGTTAATGCCTCGAGCAAAGTGACAAAGTGGTATCTACGAGTAAAGAGAGAAGCGAGCATGTATGGCGAGCATAGATGTGATCATTTCTTTTTGTAAAGAGAAGGTGCAAGGAAGTATATTTTAGACCCGGTGAGAAGTGTTTTGTGGTGATGATTAGAGGTGTTTTCCTCGTGGGCTTAGATAGAAGTATGTGCGCTGGTGTTTACGTGGCAGTGTGGCAGGATTGTTCTCGTACGTATAGTAGTGAAGACTATAATGGCGCGCGGTTGTTTTGAGACTTAGAAGGAACATTCGGGACGAATGTTTCTAAGGAGTGGAGAATGTTATACCGTATTTCCAGTATATGCGAGGACGTCGTAGAAAAGTTTGTGCCTTAAAGTGCTTGGCGAATTTTATTTGTGCATAACACGGTTAGAGTCGTTTTTAGTGAAACGTTTTCCACGACTTTCGTAGGGAATTTCCGCTATGTCATGTCTTATTTTTGCGGTTTTTTCCGAGAGACGAATCATTTTGGACCAACGAGAGGGAGACACTTGTCACCCTCTCATTGATGGAGTGTGGGCTGTCAAGCTTGGACGATTTGGGTGAGTTTTGTCAAGTAGTTGGTAGGATATTTTGTGGGTAGATGGATAAGGTGCACTTGGCATGATCTTGGCCTACACTTGGATAGCACTTGGCTAGATCTTGACCATTGGTTGGCCTTGGCTTGTACTATAAATACCCCACTTTGGAAGACTTATTCATCCTAAAATGTTCTAAGTCTTAGAAACCCTCCCTCCTTCATGTTGTTCTCGTCCTCTCCCTTGTGAGGCTTAGCCGAGAGTTCCCTTCCCACCTTGGCGAGAGTACCCCACAGTGGGGTAGTTAGGGTATACACCCCTTTGTGGTGTTGTCTCGTATATATACCCCCTCTTGGTAGAAATACTCTCAAAGTATTGTTATAATGCCCAAATTACCTTAGCCATATACCTTGTAGTATTCTAAGGATATACCTATCTGAAAAGCCAGAAAATACTATTATACTTAGTCTACCACAAAACCGAAACCCTAGGAAAATCTCCATAGTCCGTTTGGAGTATTGTGTAGAAGTTGGTTAGAACTTCTAAGGGTGGTTTAGAGCGGGTTGGGCGCTCGGAGTTGGAGCTAAACGATTGCCCGGGATCGACTTTATACTTGGATAATTATGGGCTTATTGAGGTAAATATCTTGTCCTCTATTGTAATTGGAAATTACATATTGTTAGAATATATAGTTGAAGTATACTATATATAGAATCGAAATGTAGTTATTGGCAATGTCTTTTGACTTAAGCGAATTTAAAGAAGATTCTTGTTGTAATTACTTAGTGTATTCTGATGAGTACAGTGGAGTAGAATTGTACAGTTAGGGTTAGATGTATAACCCCTGGTTGGCTTGGTAGCGGCCTCGGCAGAGAGGAGATTCTGTTGTTGCGGGAGAGTCTTTGCGAATTTTACGTAGAATGTTCTCTGAAGGGATCTAAATGTTAATAAGCGCGCGTGGCCTTATAGGTTGAAATCTTTGCGTATGGCGCGATCTACTGGCTAAGGAGTAGCCGACGGTTTGAAGTACTTGGAGCGTTTTGCTATTAGTCGATACTCGTCGCGAGGTATGTGAACCTCTTCCTATCTCTTCTAGCATGATATGTGTGAACTATGTAGTACGGTAGACGTACATGTGCTAAACGTATTTGATTGGTTTAAAACATAAAGTGTTATAACGGCTTTATGGGAAGTTGATTATAACAGCTTTATGTTGGTAAGAAAATACTGGTGGTCTTGAAAAGGTAACTGATTTGAACTATAACTGGCTTGTTATGTGTTAATAAAGAACTTGAAGTATTTCAAAAGATTTTTGAATCATTTTGAAAGAAGTAATATTTGGTTTTTGAAAACTTAAGAGTTATACTAGCTTTATGGGAAGTTAGGTATAACGGCTTAAGAATGTTTTACTGATTTCGGAAATCAGAATGTGTATCGACAAACCACTGCAGCGTTAATAAAAGGAAATGTTTTGAATAATTAAGTATTATTAAAACCAGTAGAAACTTCCATCTGCATAGAAGCTAAGATGAGACAAAATGATATTTCCTAGATCATGGCTGCTGTAATAAGATTGTTATAAACAAGATATCCTACTCACATATAAGGCTTATGTTTCTCAGATTGTTTAACGGAGAATTATATTCTTAAATGAATAAGGCTATGAACTACGAACCCTTTCTAAAAATGAGAAACTTGAACATTGGAAAAGAATGTTGCTACTTGATTTTACAAAGAGAAGTAATTGATTTACTTTAAAAAGATAATCACTCTATTTTCATATACTACGGGTATTGTGTGACTTTTGTGAATGTAACGTATCTTTTAAAGAGTTAATGTATGAAGTACTTTGGGGATAAAACCCGATCTTGTTAATCATATAGTAGAAGGTACCTTGTGTGAACAACTTGATTGTATTGGTTTGTGATAGCCTTGTAATACTTTCTTGATTGCTTTGATAAGTAAACGTGTTAGGAAGCTACGTGTGTTAGTATCTTGTGATGGTTGTGTAAAGGGGTTTCCCTTGATTGTGCTTATTAACTATCAGTCGTTATGATAGTATTGTGGCATTCATCTCTTGAGATGATTCCGGGGGTTAAGTTGCCCTCCGATGCGGGGTAGACTCAGGCGGGTCGATGGACCTATGATTCGAGAATACCTCATGCAGGTCCCGGGGGCCTATGCGGAGCTACGAGTTCCGAGTTAGTATCGTCCTTTATGGGCATGCGGTCCGTGGCCATGCGGCTGCGAAGTCGGGGCGATGCCGGAGTAGCTACCGATGCGGGAATACCTCATGCGGGCGATGAGATTGGCCTACGCGGAGTGCGGGAGTTCGTGGTTAGACGCGTGCATTGATCTGCGGGCAAGTGGCGGCTTTGATCATGTGACGGTCAGACAGATCTTATGATACGATTCATGACCTTGTTGGTACCGTGGGTTTTAGTAGTCGGCTATGCCTTCGTACTTACCGTCTGATTTTATTATGACACGTGGGACCCGGTGTTCATGTGTGTTCCTTGGTGCTTTTATATCATAGATCGCCGGCGATGAGGAAGGTATTCCACGCAGGCGTGATTGATGTTGTGGGCCGAGACCCATTGTTATACTTGAGTGATGACTTGAGGCGTGAGTCACGACTTGACATATCGCTTTGTTGTAAATCGTAGTTTGGTTATCATACATGTCTCTGCTTTATATGATCGCTATGATTTCATTTCTGATATGTATTTTCAGTTTCACATACCTGCACTGTTATCGACCTCCTTCGGGCCGTTCATCTGCGAGTTGAGGTACACCGATCGTTGATCCTAGCTCTCGGTCACAGCTTTGGCGTTTGGGAAGCTCCGTTTCTCGAGGCTTATCTTGGTATAGTCCCCGTTGTTGTAGGTGCTTACGTTCGGGGTATGGCGGGGCCCGCCATTGTTGTCGTATCATTTCTTAGGTGCAGTAATCTTGTTGTGGCGGGGGTTTGTAAAAAGGATTAAACTGTTCATGTTGAAAAGTTGCTATTTATTTATATTGTTATACCCCGTATTTCCAGAGTATGTACGTAAGGGAATACGTACGAAAGTCTTGCCTTAAAGATAAGCCTTGGACGTTTTATTTTGTACACAACTCACTAAAAGAATCGTTTTCCGACGAAACGTTTCCACGCTTCGTAGAGTAAATTCCGCTATGCCATTTCTTGTTTTGCGGATTTTTCCGAGAGACGAAACATTTTGGACCAGGGAGGGTGATATGTGTCACCTCACATCGAAGCAAGTGGGGTGGCTTTGGACGATCAAGGCGTCAAAGAGGGTGTTGGCCTTGGCCGATTGGGTCCTTGTTTAGGCCTTGTTTTGTGGAGTGTTTTGTGGAGTGTTTTGTGGAGTGTTTTGTGGAGTAGGAGTTAGGGTGCACTTGGCTTGATCTTGGCCTTACACTTGCCTTGCACTTGTCTTCATCTTGGCCATTGGTTGGCCAAGGCTTGAGCTCTACATACCCCCAGAGATGAAGAGTTATTCATCCACAAAGTTATCTTCCAAGTCTAAAAATCCTCTCCTCCTTAAGCTTTTAGTCCAAACACCTCTTCCCTCCCTTGTGTTGTATGGTAGAGCCTACCCCCCTAGCCTAGCCGAAATCTACCCCCCCTCCCTTGGTAGAAAAGTTACCTTCTTGTATCGTTATAATGCCCAAATACCTTAGTACTTAGTAGAAGTTGTGAAGAACTTCTAGGGTTCTTGGAGCATACAACTTAGGAGCAAAACCTTGCTCAGGCGCGACTTTTTCTAGGATATTATTGGGCTTACCGAGGTAACTAATCCTAACCCTCTTTTGAATTAGAATATATATACTGTTGTAGTATAAGAATAAGTATAAATACTTAGAAGTATATCACAGAATAGAATTGAAGTATTAATCACTTAGAAGGGTTTAAAAGAAGAATAATCAAACAGTACTTACATAGACTGTTTTCCTGATGAACTTATATAGCTCACCGGGTAGGAAGTGCTGCCTGACTTATCAGAGAATTATGAACCCTGCTTAGAATGACCTTGAGTAGTCTTTGATAGATATCTGACTATTATAGGTGACTCTCTGCGCGACATATTCACTTGGCGGTGGTTTTTTGAGAAGGTATGTGATTCTTCCTAAAGCATGATATTTTACAATATATATATAGTACGGTAGACGCATATGTGTTAATCGAATAACTACGGCAATGTCTTTGACTTAAGCACGAATAATACTTACTAAGAATGCCTCACGGCTTAAGCTTTGAATAATAAAGAATCGAAAACATTTCAAAAGACTACATCAATCATATTATCAGAAGAGAACTAATTGGTTTTTAAAACAGAAGCTTAAGAGTTATACTAGCTTTATGGGAAGTAAGTATAACCACTTAAGATTTATAAAAGAAACAAGTTTGCCTATGTGTTTATAACAGACTTGTATTGTGAAAAGAATAATAAAGATGGTTTGATAAATAGACATGATATGATGCTATGTGTGTTAGTATCTTGTAACGCTTGTATAGGTGAGTATCCTTGTTGTGCTTATGTTGTTTAAAGATAAGTTGTTATGTTAGTATACTATCACTCACCTCTTGAGATGATCAGGGGTTAAGTCGCCTCCGACTGGGGTAGACTCGGTGATGCAGGACCATGATTCGAGAATACCTCATGCGGGTCCGGGGGCCTATGCGAGCTACGGAGTTCCGTGTTAGTATGCGGGGTTATGCCTCACGCGGTGTGGCCATGCGGACGGCGAGTCGGGGCGATGCGAGGAGTAGCTACCCGATGCGGGGTTATACCTCATGCGGGCCCGTGAGTGGCCTATGCGGACTCGAGTTCAGATTAGGCTTGCGAGAATGATGATGGGGCGAGTGGCCTGTTTCGATCATTCGCGGCTAGACAAGACCTATTACGATTACCTATTGTTGCTCTTGTTTGTGATGTGGCTACGTGCGGTTTTGGTTGTTTCACACATATTTGTAAACCGGTTTTTAAATGATATGTTTTCATTTAAGTATTTTGATTCGCATACTTAGTACTGTTATCGACCTCCTTCGGGTGCGTTCATGCCGCAGGTGGCAGCAGTGCTAGATCCACATCCTTAGGATCTTTGCGTTGGTGTCGAGCTCCATCTTCTCGGAGGCTCTACTTTGGGTATGATCTCCTGTATTGTAGATAGTTTTGTCTGATCGAGGTATGGCGGCCTGTCCCGCCATAGTTGTTTACTTCCTTAGAGGTCTGTAGTACTATTATACAGTTGGGATGAATCGCAAAACTTGAGTTATTTATATTATGCCGAAGGCAAGCTTTTCTTCGAGATAAAGCGTATGTCTTATTTTATAAAGCTGTTTCTGTCTTGTTTTATATTCCTGGTTACTCGATGTATGACTACTTGGGTGCCGGTAAGGCACCGATCCACGCCTTGGAACGTCGTGACAAAAGTGGTATCGAGCGATGTTACACCAGTAAATTCTAGAGGATAGATAAGTTGGCAAACATGTGTTGGAAGGATTTTGAGTTTACCTTTGAGTATTGGACCCCAGTTGTTAAGGATTGTAAGGTGTTTAAAAGGCCTAGTGTGTAGTCCGTTGAATCTAGGTCCCAACGCAACCGCTAAATCGATTGGACATCGGAGTCGGTTATGGAAGTTTCAAGTTTGGCGCTGATCAGTAGCAGTGACTTGATTCAGGAGTTCGGCCGCAAGGAGAAGCGAACGCGCCGATTATCTTGAGTGCGGGCGTTAAAGCGCGCGAATGCGGCGACGCGCGGCGACGCGTGCAATTATTTTCGAAGTGTTAAGCGCGCCGTGGCGGCGGCGGCGGCCTGCGGGATTTTCTCGGGTAAAGGAGAAAAATCGGGGATATTTTTATAAGGAGCCTATGGGAGGGTGACAAGTGTCCTCCCATCCTTTGACCAATGATAGAAGCCTATTTTAGGGCCAAGTCTTGGAAGACTTGGCCATTTCATTTCAAACCCTCCCAAGAGAAAACCCTCTCCTTCTCTCTAGGTTTTGAGAAACTGGCCTTAGGGAACCGTTGGAGCGGCAAGAAGGAAAAAGTGTTGGTGAACTTGTGGGAAGCGCCGTGGTTGAGTTGTGGAAGAAGTGGTAGGAAAGGGCTTTTGTGGGCTTTTCTAAAAGGTAAGAGTTTCCTCCTCGGGTTTTGAGTTAGTACTTGTGATAGTAGTATAGATCTGTGAGCCCGAGGTCATTATATTTAGAGTTTGAATAGATTTGTGAGCTGAGGTCATTATAGTTAAGTTGGCTTAGATTTGGATCTTGTAGCCTTGTTGATTTCGGCCTTGTGAAGGTGGCAAGTTAATAGAAACAAAGGAAGTTCTGTCGATTTAGTAGAATGTAGGGGCCTTGTACTTAGTTTACTCTACGTTGAAACTAGAGTTTGATAGACGTTTTATGGCCCTTATAGGATTGAAGTACTACGTGTAGCATATTCTTCTTAAGGAGATAGTCTTGTGGAGCATTTTGCTTAGTGTCGACAATCGTCGCGAGGTATGTGATTCTTCCTATCCTCTTCAAAGATGACTATTTGTGAAATATATAGTGCGGTTGACGCGTGTGTTAAAGGAAATTGATTTTCCAAATTGTGTCTTGACTTGTTATGAAGTGTAAAGGGCTTCATTAGGTGTAAGAGTAGTAAGTCTTATCCGTTAGTAATGGGCACTCGGTGCTTAAGAATGAGCCCTCTTGGTCTCATAAATGTTTATGTGGTAATTGGTTGGTTTAAAACATAAAGGGGTTATAACGGCTTTATGGGAAGTCAGTTATAACAACTTTATGTGAGTAAAAGAACGGTTTTGATTGGTAGAAGTTAAGAGACTTGATCTTGTAAGATAAGAGACTTAACTTAGAATTGTGAAAGTTTTGTAATGTATTCAAAAGTTGTAAAACCTCATTCGTGAGTAATGAGTAATACTTGGTTTTTGAAAACTTAAGAGTTATACTAGCTTTATGGGAAGTTAGGTATAACGGCATAAGAATGTGAAATGGATTTGAAAGTGGGAACAAGTATCGAACACACCATCATGGCGCTAATAAAGGAAATGGTTTCGACTAATTGATTATATTAAAACCAGAGAAACCTCCATCCGCATAGAAACTAAGATAAGACAAAATGATATTACATTTCCTAGATCATGGTCGCTTAAATGAGAATCATTGATAACAAGTTCGACTTTTCTTAAAATTCCAAAGAATGAACTTAATGGATTGCAAAGGATAATGTCTTGGATTTTGGAAAAGAGAAGTAACTTGAGTTTGAAAGTATAAATCACTTGTTTTCAAATATCGAACTTTTCTTAAGGGAAAAGTAAATGACTTAGTTTTAAAAGGTAGGAATACTTGACCTTAAAGGAGTTAATTACTTGGACTTTTAAAAGGTATACTTGACGTTATGTTAATTGTGTTTGAAGACGTGTTTTAAACATGAATGTGTGTGATACTACGTGTGATAGTATCGTATGGTTTCTACGTAAAGAGGTCTTTGAAGGTAGGAAAGAATGTAGTATTTTGGGGTTGGAACCGGTTTGTCGACTTAAACGAAGGCACTTTGAGTTGTGTGTAACTTGCGTGCTTGTGGTGATAGTTTTGTTGTTGTGCAAGTGTTTGACTTTGTGCTACCGAAGTCTCTCGGCGGGCCTGGATATCGGGTGGTACGATGGACATATCGACACGTTGGGTAGCCCACGGGTATGCTTCCTATATTGATCCTTTGGGACATATCGACACGTTGGGTAGCCACGGGTATGCTTATTAGGAGTGTTATCTTGTAAACTGGTTTGGACATACCGACACGCGTTGGGTAGCCAGCAGTATCGTCCACGATGAGTATTATCGGGTATTTGTTTGGACATACCGACACGTTGGGTAGCCGAGTACGCGTCCACATGAGTATTATCGGGGTATTTGTTTGGACATCTTGACGTTGGGTAGCCCAGTATCGTCCACGGTGAGTATTATCTTGTTATTGGTTGGGACATACCGACACGCGTTGGGTAGCCCACGAGTATGCGTCCGGTGAGTATTATCTTGTTATTGGTTGGGACATACCGACACGTTGGGTAGCCAGCAGTATCGCCCACCGTGAGTACTATCTTGTTATTGGGTTGGACATACCGACACGTTGGGTAGCCACGAGTATGCGTCCACTTTGAGTAATGATCTTTCGGGCGTGAGTCCCTGACTTGATGTGGTTTGATTTGACTGAACTGTATATACGTGGTGTACTGTAGTTTGGTTATCATACATGTCTCTGTTTTCCTTATAGACTATTATGATTTCATTCTGATTATTTTTACATTTCGCATACTCGGTACTGTTGTCTTGACCCGCCCGGGCTGCGTTCATGCCGCAGTTGAGATACATCGCTTGTTGATCCGCACTTTGGATCATTGTTCGGTTCTCGAGCTCCATTCCTTCGGAGACTTTGTCACTTGGTACGGTTCCTCGAAGTTGTAGAACTTTTGTACATTCGAGGGTATGGCGGGCCCCGTCGTCGAGAGATGTTATAAAAATTCTTAGAGGTGCAGTAATGCTTGATGTGGGCAGGGATTGTAACTGTTCAGGTGTTAGTTATTTTTTTTTTTAGAAAAGGTAACCGCTTGGTTAGCTTTGTTTTCTCTTTTCATTGGTTATCATGTATGAGTTTTAATTTCCGTGATTTTCTCGATGTTGTTTGACTACTTGGGTGCGGGTAAGGCACGATCGCGGCCGGTTTGGTCGTGGCGAAGTGGTATCGAGCGATTAGTCCTCGGAAAGTGTCTGCACCGTGTCTAAGTAGAGTCTTGATTATCGATGTGTTGTGCACCACATCTATAATCGTGAGGCTGAGACATTTAGGATTGGTTTCTATTCTTCTCATTCGAGATCGTGCCTTAGAGCCGTGTTGTAAGTTGGACCCTCCGGCGTGTTTCGTTTTTACGATTATGCCTCGCGAAAGGCAACCAGGCCCGAAGGGCAAGCGGCGAGAGGAGTCGCGAGTAGAAGCAATGGCGGCGATCTCAGAGACCACAAGATGCACGAGCCTCGGTCCGCGATGCAGGCGAGAGGAGATGGGTTACAAGAGTTGGCCCGATTATTGGCGAGGTTGTGGCCGACACGAGATAGTGGACGCAGCAGGTTCCAAGAGCACCGATGGTTCACCCGAGATCGGATAGTTTGAGGTGCGGGACTTTCGAGTTGTGGCGCCCGAGTTCTACGGTCGAGGCCCGAGGATGATCCACGGGAGTTCATCAAGCGATTCTACCGGATCATGAGAGTGATCAAGGCATCGGAGACCGAGTCAGTGGTCCTAGGTTCGCATCGGCTGCGTGATACCGCAGTCGACTGGTTTGATTCGTGGGAGCTGTCCCGGGGAGGGCATGCACTTCCAGCGAGATGGGACGAGTTCGGAGGCATTTCTTGCACATTTCTTGCCTCGCAGATGAGAGGACTCGGGTGACAGATTTTTGATGTTGAGGCGAGCAGGCGTGCGGTTCAGAGTACAACGTGGAGTTTAACTCACTAGCTCGGTACGTCCCCGCGTTAGTAGCCGACATGGAGGACAGAGTGCACCGCTATGTCACAGGGCTTGATGACTATTTGGCAGAGAGTTGCTCGGGAGTAGCTCTTCAGCCGGGCATGGACATTGCCCGCATGCAGGCTCATGCACTTGGATGTGAGGCACGTAGGAGTCGACGGAATGACCAAGATCGCGAGTAGGGCCAAGCGGCGAGGTCCTTTGGTGACGCCGGGGCGGCAGCCTCGGCGAGGTTAGTTATGCGCCTCCGCCAGTACGGAGTGCTCCACCTCAGTCGTCAGGACGTTCGAAAAATTCAGGAGCAGGTCAGGGCTCCAAGGTTTCGGGTTTCTGGGGGATCAGGGATGTTAGTCGGATGGGACCACCCTTACCTCGTTGTGACCATTGTGGTAGGCTCCACGATGGGAGTGTCGTGCTTATAGGGGAATCTGTTTTACATGCGGCCATCAGTGACATATTGCAAGGAATTTTCCCTAACGAGATAGCGCGGATGGTGAGATTCAGCCTTCGGTATCAGTGTACGATTCAGCTCCTGCTTTTGTGCGTCTTGGCGGGAAAGAACATGAGTAGAACGACAAGAAGGAAGTGAAGCAATAGTTCTGGTATGTTCTTAACCCTCTAGAGTATTGTATGCTTTGATGTTGTGGTGATGTGTTGAGTGCTATGTTCGGGTAGCTTTGTGTATATAATGTGATTTGGAAGCATGGTTAATAAAGAGGGTAAGTTGGGGATGAGAAAAATTTTGAACCTTAGAATTTATAATGATTGAGACCTTAGATGTAAGGCCGTCTTGGGTAGAAGCCTTTCTTGTTAATCCTTGTCGGAGTGTATGGTATACATGGAGTTTTGTGTGATGATTCCATGGGTAGTTTGCGATGGAAGTGGTAGCTTCCATGACGTGGATTAGTAAGATGGACGAGTTGGAGGTAGTGACTCCAGGTGGTAGAAAGCAGGCGATGTTGAATTGTGGGCGTGTACTAGAGAGGGTGTGAGTGTACAAGGAAGGTGCAGCCGAGTAAGGAGAGTATCCTTTAGACCAAGGGAGGAGAAAATAGTGATGTTTGCACGTTAGAGGTGATTTCCAAGTTAATGGAATTTGGAGACGCGTGATTTCTATATTATGGCCATGAGAGGCATAAATGAGTTTTGGTAGGTATAGTAGTGAAGACTATCTGGCGCATGTTCAAGACTTAGAAGGAACATTCGGGACGAATGTTTCGAGAGGAAGAATGTTACACCAGTAAATTCTAGAGGATAGATAAGTTGGCAAACATGTGTTGGAAGGATTTTGAGTTTACCTTTGAGTATTGGACCCAGTTGTTAAGGATTGTAAGGTGTTTAAAAGGCCTAGTGTGTAGTCCGTTGAATCTAGGTCCCAACGCAACCAACCGCTCGCCGATTGGACATCGAGTCGAAGTTATGGAAGTTTCAAGTTTGGCGCGATGCAAAGTAAAGCGATGACTTGATTCAGGGTTCGCCGCGCGCCGGAGAGCGTGGCAGCGCGCCGATTGTCTTGGGTCTGCGGGCGTTGAAGCGCGGCCGAATGCGAGGCGCGGCGCCGTGCAGCGTGCAATTATTTTCTGAAGTGTTAGCGCCGCGGCGCCCGCGGCGGGGCCGCGGCGCCGAGGCGGGATTTTCTGCGGGTAAAGGAGAAAAATCAGGGATATTTTTATAAGGAGCCTATGGGAGGGTGACAAGTGTCCCTCCCATCCTTTGACCAGCGATAGAAGCCTATTTTAGGGCCAAGTCTTGGAAGACTTGGCCATTTCATTTCAAACCCTCCCAAGAGAAAACCCCTCTCCCTTCTCTAGGTTTTTGAGAAACCCGCCTTAGTGGAAGCTATTGGAGCGGCAAGAAGGAAAAAGTGTTGGTGAACTTGTGGGAAGCCGGTGGTTGAGTTGACGGAAGAAGTGGTAGGAAAGGGCTTTTGTGGGCTTTTCTAAAAGGTAAGAGTTTCCCTTCCTCTTGGATTTGAGTTAGTACTTGTGATAGTAGTATAGATCTGTGAGCCTGAGGCTGTTATATTTAGAGTTTGAATAGATTTGTGAGCCTGAGGCTGTTATAGTTAAGTTGGCTTAGATTTGGATCTTGTAGCCTTGTTGATTTCGGCCTTGTGAAAGGTGGCAAGTTAATAGAAACAAAGGAAGTTCTGTCCAATTTCCGTAGAATGTAGGGGCCTTGTACTTAGTTTACTCTACGTTCGAAACTAGAGTTTGATAGACGTTTTATGGCCCTTATAGGATTGAAGTACTACGTGTAGCATATTCTTCTTAAGTGAGATAGTACTGTGGAGCATTTTGCTTAGTGTCGACAATCGTCGCGAGGTATGTGATTCTTCCTATCCTCTTGATGACTATTTGTGAAATATATAGTGCGGTTGACGCGTGTGTTAAAGGAAATTGATTTTCCAAATTGTGTCTTGACTTGTTATGAAGTGTAAAGGGCTTCATTAGGTGTAAGAGTAGTAAGTCTTATCCGTTAGTAATGGGCACTCGGTGCTTAAAGAATGAGCCCTCTTGGTCTCATAAATGTTTATGTGGTAATTGGTTGGTTTAAAACATAAAGGGGTTATAACGGCTTTATGGGAAGTCAGTTATAACAACTTTATGTGAGTAAAAGAACGGTTTTGATTGGTAGAAGTTAAGAGACTTGATCTTGTAAGATAAGAGACTTAACTTAGAATTGTGAAAGTTTTGTAATGTATTCAAAGTTGTAAAACCTCATTCGTGAGTAATGAGTAATACTTGGTTTTGAAAACTTAAGAGTTATACTAGCTTTATGGGAAGTTAGGTATAACGGCATAAGAATGTGAAATGGATTTGAAAGTGGGAACAAGTATCGAACACACCATCATAGCGCTAATAAAGGAAATGGTTTCACTAATTGATTATATTAAAACCAGTAGAAACCTCCATCTGCATAGAAACTAAGATAAGACAAAATGATATTACATTTCTAGATCATGGTGCTTAAATGAGAATCATTGATAACAAGTTCGACTTTTCTTAAAATTCCAAAGAATGAACTTAATGGATTGCAAAGGATAATGTCTTGGATTTTGGAAAAGAAGTAACTTGAGTTTGAAAGTATAAATCACTTGTTTTCAAATATCGAACTTTTCTTAAGGGAAAAGTAAATGACTTGGTTTTAAAAGGTAGGAATACTTGACCTTAAAGGAGTTAATTACTTGGACTTTTAAAAGGTATACTTGACGTTATGTTAATTGTGTTTGAAGTACGTGTTTTAAACATGAATGTGTGTGATACTACGTGTGATAGTATCGTATGGTTTCTACGTAAAGAGAGGTCTTTGAAGGTAGGAAAGAATGTAGTATTTTGGGGTTGGAACCGGTTTGTCGACTTAAACGAAGGCACTTTTGAGTTGTGTGTAACTTGTGCTTGTGGTGATAGTTTTGTTGTTGTGCAAGTGTTTGACTTTGTGCTACCGAGTCTCGACGGAGGCGGATATCGGGTGGTACGATGGACATATCGACACGTTGGGTAGCCGGGTATGCTTCACTATATTGATCCTTTGGGACATATCGACACGTTGGGTAGCCCGGGTATGCTTATTAGAGTGTTATCTTGTAAATCGGTTTGGACATACGACACGCTGGGTAGCCCAGTATCGCCCACGGTGAGTATTATCCGGGTATTTGTTTGGACATACCGACACGTTGGGTAGCCGAGTATGCGTCCACAGTGAGTATTATCGGGTATTTGTTTGGACATCGACCGTTGGGTAGCCCGCAGTATGCGCCCACGGTGAGTATTATCTTGTTATTGGTTGGGACATACCGACACGTTGGGTAGCCCGGTATGCGTCCACATGAGTATTATCTTGTTATTGGTTGGGACATACCGACACGCTGGGTAGCCCACGAGTATGCGTCCCACCGTGAGTACTATCTTGTTATTGGGTTGGACATACCGACACGCGTTGGGTAGCCCGGTATGCGCCCACTTTGAGTAATGATCTTTCGGCGTGAGTCCCGACTTGATGTGATTTGATTTGATCGAATCAGATATATCGTGGTGTCTTGTAGTTTGGTTATCATACATGTCTCCTGTTTTCCTTATAGACTATTATGATTTCATTTACAGTATTTTTCTGTTTCGCATACTGCACTGTTATGCGGCCCGGCCGAAGTGCGTTCATGCCGCAGGTTGAGATACATCGCTTGTTGATCCGCAACCTTTGGATCGCTGCTCGATTCTCGAAAGCTCCATTCCTTCGGAGACTTTGTCACTTGCAGTTCCTCAAGTTGTAGAACTTTTGTACATTCAGGGGTATGGCGGGGCCCTGTCCCGTCAGAGATGTTATAAAAATTCTTAGAGGTCTGTAGTACTGATGTGGGCAGGGATTGTAACTGTTCAGGTGTTAGTTATTTTTCAGAAAAGGTAACCGCTTGGTTAGCCTGTTTTCTCTTTTCATTGGTTATCATGTATGAGTTTTAATTTCCGCTGATTTTCTCTGATGTTGTTTGACTACTTGGGTGCCCGGGTAAGGCACCAGTCGCGGGCCGCTTCGGTCGTGATGCTTAATCCTCGGAAAGTGTCTACGCCGTATCTAGTAGAGTCTTGATTATCGGTGTTGTGCACCACACCAATAATCGGAGGCTATAGGATATTTAGGATTGGTTTCCATTCTTCTCATTCGAGATCGTGCTTTAGAGGTGTTATAGGTTGGACCCTCTAACGTATTCCTTTCTCATGCGATTATGCCTCCACGTAAGGCAACCCGCCGAGGGCAAGGCAGCGTGAGGAGGCTAGCAGACACCCAGAGTCACGAGGGCTCGTGCCCGTCATACGAGACGGCGAGTTCTATGACGCCGCCACCAGCAGAGACCACGGTACCACACCTCCCGTCCCACACCGGGCGGAGGAGTTAGGTCTGAGATGGCCCACTTTTGGCTAAAGTTGGCCGACTGAGAGAGATGGATGCGCAGTTCAGCTCAGCTCGGTCCGCACCGTGGTACACAGAGGCGAGATAGTGTGAGGCTACGAGATTTCTTGAGTTGTAGCCGCGGAGTTTTATGGGTCGAGGGAGGATGATCGCGAGGAGTTCATCCGTCGCCAGAAGGATTTTGAGAGTGATCAGGGCGTCGGAGACCAAGTCCGTGATCTTTGGTTCACATAGGCTGCGTGATACAGCAGTCGATTGGTTTGATTCATGGGAGTTATCCCGGGGAGGGCACACGTCCCGCCTACGTGGGACGAGTTCTCGAGAGGCTTTCCTCACTCACTTCTTGCCTCGCAGATGAGGAGGCGCGGGTGATAGATTTTTCACCGAGGCAGAGGACGACCGTCGGGAGTACAATGTCGAGTTTGATTCTTTGGCTCGATATGTCCCGGCATTGGTAGCGAATATGGAGGATAGGGTGCACCGCTATGTCAGGGCTAGACGACTATATGGCCGAGTCATGTGCGGGGGTTTCTCTCCAGCCGGGTATGGACATTACCCGCATGCAGCTCACGCCGCGCGGATGCGAGGCGAAGTCGACGAGTGGGCATCAGCAGAAGAAGCCGGGGCGGGAGGGTTTTACGGTGGTTATCGTGGTGGCGGCCTCGGCGGCTCTAGATTCGCACCACGCCCGGCTCGAGCACTCGCACCGCCCTCGGACACGGCAGTTTCGGCGTACTGAGGCCGGGGCTTGAGCGTCTGAGTAGCGAGTGCGGCGATCGGGACCACCCCGGTGTGGCCGTCGGTAGATCCCATTACGGAAGTGTGGTACTACTTATGGATCTTGTTACGATTGGCGGCAGGGTCACTTGGCGAGGCTTGTCCGACCGGCGTGGCGGTGGTAGGGCCCGACGCCGTGTTCTGTGGCCGCTTCATCATCTCCTACGCTTACTCGCCCGGCGTGGTGCTCATGGGTCGCCAGGTCGCGCAGGTCGTGGCTCGGGTCGCTTCTAGCGGTCCTCGAAACGCATATATGCTTTGTCCACCGACAGATCGGAGGCCTCACCGATGTCGCCACGGTACCTTATCGGTTCTGGTTTGATGTGTATGCTTTGATAGATCGGGTTCTACTCTGTCTATATATCTCCCTTGTTGCTAGTAGGATAGGGATAGAGCACGAGTCCATAGACCACTTTCGAGTAGCTACGCCGTGGGTGATTCGGTGGTAGCTCGGCGGGTATATAGAGCTTGTCCTGTGACCATTCTGATCGTCGGACCTAGCCGACTTGATAGAGTTGGAGATGATTGACTTCGACGTGATTATGGGGATGGATTGGCTAGCTTCTTGCTATGCCAATGTAGACTAGAGAGAGAGTAATGCAGTTCGGTTTCTGAGGCCGGTTGTTGAGTGGGAGGAGCACGGTATCGCAGAGGGTAGGTTTATTTCCTACCTCAAGGCTAGGAAGATGGTGCGAGAAGGGTATATCTACCATCTAGTTCGGTGTTTGATCACGAGGTCGCGGTACGATTTTGATCAGTTCCGTAGTCACGAGTTCCCGGACGTGTTCCTGCATGACCTCCGGGTATCCCTCACGAGAGGAGATTGAGTTTTGTATTGACATATTGTCGATACTCGGCTATTTCCATTCCGCCATACGAATGGCACCGCCGAGTTGAGAGAGTGAAGGATCAACTTAGGGATTTGCTAGAGAAGGGTTTCATTAGGCCCAGTGTTTCTCCCTGGGGGGCGCCGGTATTGTTCGTGAAGAAGAAGGACGGGACGCTGCGCATGTGTGTTGATTACAGGCAGCTGAACAAGGTGACCATTAAGAACAGATACCCTCCCGTGATTGATGATTTGTTCGACCAGTTCTGCGGTGCGAGATGTTTCTCCAAGATTGATCGCGATCGGCTATCATCAGTAGTCGAGAGAGGTGGATGTCCCTAGATGCATTCGGACTGCACGGGCATTATGAGTTCAGGGTCATGTCTTTTGGGTTGACCAATGCTCCGGCGGTATTCATGGATTTGATGAACAAGTGTTCAAACCATTTTTGGACACGTTTGTGATAGTGTTCATTGATGATATCTTGGTTTATTCTCGCCGTAGCGGGAGCACGCGAGCATTGAGGCCGATCTTGCCGATTCTCGAGACCCAGTGTTATGCGCCAAGTTTTCCAAATGCGAGTTTTGGTTGACTTGATGGCGTTTCTTGGGCATATTGCCGGGCTGATGGCATTCGAGTTGTCTGGCCAAGATCGAGCGATCGAGACTTGGCCGAGACCTACTACTCGGCGAGAGGTTCGCGATTTCGGGCCTTGCGAGTTATTATCGGCGGTTCGTGGAGAAGTTTGCTTTATCTGCGCACCATTGACTAGGGTGACTCGAGAAGCAGCCAAGTTTGATGGTGATGCTTGTGGCGGGGTTTCGATTCTTTGAAAAGAGACCGACGACCGCCCGTTCTTACTCTTCCGGAGGGTCGGATGGTTATGTCGTGTATTGTGATCGTCGGGCATCGGGTTGGGATGTGTATTGATGCAGCATGGCGGGGTTATAGCATATGCATCCCGGTGAAGAAACACGAGGAACTACCCCACCCATGATTTGGAGTTAGCGTGTGATTCGCTTTGAAGATCCGGAGGCACTATTTGTATGGGGTTCACGTGGATATTTATACGGACCACAAGAGCCTCCGGATATCTTCGGCCAGAGGAGCCGAACTTACGGCGAGACGGTGGTTAGAGTTGCTTAAGGATTACGATGTTGATATCCTATACCACGGGAAGGCCATGTTGTGGCGGATGCTCTTAGTCGTAGGTCGATGGGAGCCTATCGGATGTGCGGCTAGAGAGGAGGGACATGGTTCGTGATTTGCATCGATTAGCGAGCCTTGGTGTCCGTTTGATTGATTACGATAGCAGTGGGGTCAGAGTTCGTGAGGTTGCCGAGTCTTCCATCGTCGAGGAGGTGAAGAGGCACCAATTCGAGGATCCGGCTTTGATTCGATATCGTGATACAGCTCTTCGTGAGGGCAAGGGTCCTGAGTAGCACGATGGGGTGCTAAGGTTTGAGGCGGTTGTGTGTTCGGATGTTTGAGACTTGGCAGCAGTTCTTGGGGAAGCACACAGCTAAGCGTTACTCTATCCATCCGGGGTCGACCAAGATGTACCACGACCTTAGATCTGTGTATTGGTGGGATGGCTTGAAGAGGGACGTTGCAGAGTTCGTAGCTCAGTGCCCGTGTTGTCAGCAGGTAAAGGTAGAGCACCAGAGGCCTGGTGGTTTGTTCTGACGATTGAGATCGACACGGAAGTGGGAGGTAATCAACATGGACTTCATCACGGATTACCTCGCACTCGGAGGAGACATGATTCTATATGGGTTATCGTCGGCGGTGGCGAAATCAGCCCACTTTCTTCCCGTCAGGACGACTTTTTCGGCTGAGGATTATGCCAGACTTTACATCCGAGAGATCGTCAGACTGCATGGAGTCCCTACTTCGATCATATCAGACAGAGGAGCCCAGTTTACGGCTAACTTCTGGAGGTCCTTCCAGAGGGGTTTAGGGGCGGTGAGCCCGAAATCGCATTTCATCCAGAGCATGCGGACAGGCAGAGCGCACTATCCAGACTCTTGAGGATATGCTGCGAGCCTGTGTTATTGACTTTAGTGGTAGTTGGGAGGATCATTTGCCTCTAGTTGAGTTCGCATATAATAATATGTAACGACCCGTTCCGGGGCCCGTTACTGGTGCCTTATCCCGGGCACCCTAGTGATACAATCATCAGAGAAAACCAGCGGAAAATAAAACTTAAACAAGAAACAGATATATGAACATAAAACAGGCCAACCCAACGGTTACCTTCCAATAACATAATAAATACAACTCTTTCAAAACGAACAGTTTAATCCCTTTTTACAAACCCTGCCCACAACAGTACTACAGACCTCTAAGATTTACAACAACTATGACGGACAGGTTCGCCATACCCCGAATGTACAAGAACCTACAACTCAGAACACATACCAAAAGATAAGCCTCCGAGAAACGGAGCTTCCCAAAACGGCAACCGAGATCCTAAGAGCGAGGATCCACGACCGATGTACCTCTACCTGCGGCATGAACGCAGCCCCCCGAAGGAGGTCAGTACAACAGGTACCAAGTATGTGAAACTGTAAATGAAATCATACTAGTCTATATAAAGCAGGAGACATGTATGATAACCAAACTACGATTCACAACATAAAGCGATCATGTCGATCGGGGACTCGCCCTCAAGTCATCACTCAAATATAACTATGGGTCTTACGCCCACAACATCAATCATGTTCGCATCATGGCGCATGCCGGAGTGCATCGGTGTAGACATGTCCATGATGCAACAATAATACCAATGCCCGGCCACATGCCGGAATTCTACCTCGGTGTAGACACGCCCATGTGACATCAACAATAATATCTTTGGGTGATCAACCTGCGCGTGGCCACATGCCCCGGAATTCTACCTCGGTGTAGACATGTCCATGTAACCACAATAACAATATATCGGTAATCAACGGCCGCATGGTCGCGATGCCGGAATCTGCGTCGGTGTAGACATGTCCATGTGACATCAACAACAAGACGATAATCAAAATGGAAACATACCCGTGGAATTCTCCATCACCGCCAAAGACGCCCAAGTAAGTTCTCGACAAGTCGACGCCTCTATCGAGAGACGGTAATACGTAAATACCACACTTGCACAACAAAGGCTATCATCACAAGCATAGGCAAGTTTCACAACAACAAGCATAGGCAAGTTTCACAACAACAAGCATAGGCAAGTTTCACACAACTCAAAGTACTTTCATTTTATGCCAAAGTCGGGTTTTTAACCCCAAAGTACTACATACGTTAAGTTCTTTAAAGAGATCCATTACTTTTATAAAAGTCACCTATACCCATAGTATTAGAATGACCAACCCACATTCCTTTTCAAAATCAAGTAACAACATTCTTTTCCTAAGTTCGGTTTTCCTAGTTTCATTACTCAAGCTTCTCATTTTCAAATGCTCAAGTCACTTATTTTAGAAAGGTTTCATAACTCATAGTCTTAATCTCTTTTAAAACAATTGAGTAACATATGTCATATATGTGAGTAGTTTATTCTTTGTTTATAACGATCTTATTACAAAGACCATGATCTAGAAAATGTAATATCATTTTGTCTCATCTTAGCTTCATGCAGATGGAGGTTTCTCTTGGTTTTAATACAACACATCATTATTCAATACATTTTCCTTTATTAACGCCGCAATGGTGCTGCCGATACACATTCGATTCGAAATCGGTAAAACATTATCCCTTTAAAAACCAAGTACTCATTACTCACGAATGAGGTTTCACACAAACATCCACATTAAAACAAATAAGTTAAGTCTCTTATCTTATAAGATCAAGTCTCTTAACTTCTAACATCAAGAAACCATTTTCACTACATAAGTCGTTATAACTAACTTCCCATAAAGCTATTATAACACCCTATGTTTTAAACCAACCAAATCACTTAGCACTTGACGCCTACCGTACTACATAGTTCACAACAATCATGCTAGAAAAGATAGGAAGAGGTTCACATACCTCGCGACGATTTATCGACAATAAGCAAACGCTCAGTACTTCAACGTCGGCTACTCCTTAAGCCAAGTAGATCACGCCACACGTAGTACTCCACTCCTAAAATGGTCATGGTACTCTATCAAACCTTTCTTATCATTGAAGACTTATACCAATAAAAAGCCCTCAAAATCTACGGAAATTTCTAAGACTTCCGCTTATACTCACTTTTCCATCTTTTACCAAGGCGAATAACCGTAATATATATACCATATATATATATAAGGCGTAATAATTAAACAACATAAAGAAGGGGATTACACGCCCAAACGGTAACGCGGTTTACTATCACGCCCATATGACAATAAGTAAAAGAAGGGATTACGCGACGGCCGTGCGCGGTTTACTATCACGCCATAACAATACAATAATTAAAAGGGGATCACACGCCCAAACGAACGCGATTGAAAAATCTTCCCTTAATGAAATGTAAATACATCCAATGTAAATACGGTCCAAAGTAAATCTGATCCTTAGTTGGGGTCCTTGGCCAACTTTGTCCATTTTACTTATCGATTTACTCATTAGTCATCCAACTTATATTTCCATTCTTAATATAAGTTATAGTTACTTTGTTATTAGCTTCTTAGCAAGTAAGATACGTTTTACCATTTTAATGGCAAACGGCCAATCCTTTCTTTTAACAAGTTAACAAGATCCAACTCTTCCAAACTTACTCCATATATTATATAATCCATAATATACTTATAATATATGTATAACAACCAATTCACAAAGAGGTTTAAGTTCCACTACCTCAAATAGCCCAAAAATATCCAAGTTCTTAAAGTCGCTCCAAGCAAGTCTTAGCTCCAAATCTTTACGTTCCAATCCGCTACAAGCAACCCATAGAAGCTCCTAACCAACTTCTCTTCAAGATTCAACTCTAAAAAGTGAAGAACACTTAGGGTTTCAAGATGACAACTTTCGGCCAAGGCATCCCTTCAAGGCTAGGGGTGTGAAATCTTTTCCAACTCTTGGTACACAATCTTCCTAACACCTTAGGGAAGAACACTTGAGAGTTTAAGAATTGTTGGACAAATTTTGCTCAAGAAATGGGGCAAAACAGAGCTACAGGTCGAGGAGAAGGGAGGGTTTTCAAGTCTTCAAATGTCTAAGTGTGGAAGATTTCATCAACTAAGGGTGCATATATAGGACAACGAGGGATAGGATGAAGGCAAGTGTGTGGTTGAGATTGGGGACAAGTGTGGGTGGGACCCACAAGCCACTTGTCCACAAAATATCTAGCAAGACTTGGCCACTTGTCTTGCCACTTGTCTAGCTAATTTCGGCCAAGGGCCACCTAGGGGTGACACGTGTCGCCTCCTACTAAATCAAAATATTTCATCTCGAAAATATCCATAATGGCCAAAATCTCAAAAACTAAGCGGGCCCACAAAAGTAAATTTCACCCGTGGGCCCACGTGACCATTCGGAAATAAAATTCCATAATTCTCAAATATTCTAAGAAGTCCGAATACCAAATCGGAATCCAATTCCCATTAACGAACCTTTTCTTCACAAAACCGGAAACTTTTAGTCGAAAAATCACATCTTTCTTTCTTTCCAAAATTTCGCGTAATCTCGCACGTGCATCCTCACCTATATACCCCGGAACTACGGGGTATAACATTCTTCCCCTTAGAAACATTCGTCGAATGTTCATTCTAAGTCTCCAAACGTCTTGTGTCGGTATAGTCTTCACTACTATACTTACAAACCGATCACGCCACCAATGGCGAGAATATAACATGTCGCCAAAACTCAAATCCAAGCGAGGAATCATTTCTAATCTTACAACGGCTCCCACTAGCGATTTACTCTAAGGCCATTCCGGCCTTCACGATCCGATCTGGTTGAACGCGTCCACGAACTCGACGATGGTTACCTAAACTTGGGCCTAGCACCCTCGTGACCCTACCACTGGCGGGACCACCTCGAACCGACCCACCTCAATATGGGCGGGTTGACCCGCAAATGGCCCTCAACCCGACCCAAACGCGCCAACTCTTGTTCCCGATCCGGAACAATCTTACTAATTCACGTCATGAAAGCTACCACTTCCATCTCACACTACCCATGTAATTATCCCACAATATTTCCGCATACCAAGTACATCGGCAAAGACCAACCGTAAAATCACCCACTCAAGCGGCCTCGCCTCTAAGGTCTCCACGTATAAAACTCTAAGGTTCACACTTTCCATGCCCCACACTTATCCTTCCAACTAACCATGTTTTCTAACTTACAAACAACAAAAAGCTATACGTCATAGCACACAATAATAAGATCATCATATCGCGCAAACCAAACTCTAGAGGTTAAGGATATGCAAAGCTACCGCTCCACTCTAATCATAGGCACGCACTGCGCGCATGCGTAGAAAGGCGATGAACCAGCCACCGATCCGGTCGAGTCGTAACATCCGTGCTACCGCCAGTCGGACAGTTCCTCGCAAAATGGCCTGGCCGCAAAATAACAAGCTCCTGGCACCACGACACTCCCGAAATGCGGTCTACCACATCGACCACACCGAGTAGGGGTGACCGCGCGCCAACACCCTTACTTCCTCGAAACTCAACCTCGAGCCACGACCGCTCCGAATACTCAAGGTTGTGGAGGACCACTCTGCATGGCGGAGGTACAAAACTAGTATCTTTCGAGGCGGTCCGCCTCGAAAGTCACCAAAGGACCACTGTTGTTCGGCCTCTTCGATCTTGGTCATTCCGTCGACCTCTCCGTGCCTCACATCGGTCGTGAGCTGCGTGCGGGCAATGTCCATGCGGTGAAGAGCTACTCTGAACATGCCTCGACATGTAATCATCGAGCCTGTAACATATCGGTGCACTCGATCCTCCATACTAGCTACCAACGCTGGACGCATCGCCAATGAGTCGAACTCACATTGTACTCCCAACCGCACGCGCTCTGTCTAAGCATCAAAAATCATCGGCGTGCCCTCGCCATGCGGAGGCAAGAAGTGCGTGATAACGCCCGAAAACTCATCCCATACTGCTGGAGTGCATGCTCTCCCGGGAAAGCTCATGAATCAAACCAATCGATTGCGGTATCACGCGGCCGATGCGAACCAAAGGTCCGCAGACTCGGTCTCAAGCCTTGATCACGCGTGATCATGTAGCTCGCCGGATGAACTCCTGCGGATCATCCTCGAGCCTCGACCCATAAAACTCGGGCGGGCTCTGACTCGTAAAGTCCCGTAGCCTCAAACTATCGCTCGGGGTGAACGGCTGGTGCTCTGGGCCCCAGGCTGCTGCATCCAGCCTATCCTCATATCTGGCCACGACCTGGCCAGCAACTGGGCCATCTCCTTATAACCCATCTCCTGCGCCTGCATCGTGGGACTGGAGGCTCAGTGCTGCGGTCTCGGCGGCCATTCTTTGCGGCTCTAACCTCTCTTTGGGGTGGCGGCGTCACAAAACCGCCGTCAAGCACAACCTCGTGTATGCGGGCTGCGCGCTCGTACTCCTCAGATCTCACTAGCGGTTCCCTCGGATGTCTTGCCCTTGTGGCTCTGGTTGCGCTGCGGAGGCATAATCGGTAAAACGAGATACGTCGGAGGGTCCAACTTACAACACGACTCTAAGGCACGATCTCGGAATGAGAATAATGGAAACTAATCCTAAATGTCCTGCTGACCTCACGATTATAGATGTGGTGCACAACACATCGATAATCAAGACTCTACTAGACACGGTGCATAGACACTTTCCGAGGATTAAGCGCTCGATACCACTTTTGTAACGACGTTCGGGGCGTTCTTGGTGCCTTATCGGGCACCCTAGTGATACAATCATCGGAGAAAACCAGTGGAAAATAAAACTTAAACAAGAAGCAGATATATGAACATAAAGCAGGCCAACCCAGCGGTTACCTTCCAATAACATAATAAATACAACTCTTTCAAAACGAGCAGTTTAATCCCTTTTACAAACCACCGCCACAAAGATTACTGACCTTAAGATTTACAACAACTATGACGGACAGGGCCCGCCATACCACGAATGTACAAGAACCTACAACTCGTGGAACACATACCAAAAGATAAGCCTCGGAGAAAGCGGAGCTTCCCAAGCAATGGCGAGATCCTAAGAGCGAGGATCCACGGCCGATGTACCTCACTGCGGCATGAACGCGGCCGAAGGAGGTCGATAACAGTACCAGTATGTGAAGCTGTAAAAATGCGTAATGAAATCATACTAGTCTATATAAAGCGTGAGACATGTATGATAACCAAACTCTGATTCACAACATAAAGCGATCATGTCGATCGGACTCACGCCTCAAGTCATCACTCAAATATAACTATGGGTCTTACGCCCACAACATCAATCATGTTCGCATCATGGCGCATGCCCGGATTACGCATCGGTGTAGACATGTCCATGATGCAACAATAATACCAATGCCCCATGGCCACATGCCGGAATTCTACCTCGGTGTAGACGCGTCCATGTGACATCAACAATAATATCTTGGGTGATCAACCTGCCGCACGGCCACATGCCCCGAATTCTACCTCGGTGTAGACATGTCCA
The DNA here is from genome assembly GCA_029844215.1 of Przewalskia tangutica. Lineage (NCBI taxonomy): Eukaryota > Viridiplantae > Streptophyta > Magnoliopsida > Solanales > Solanaceae > Przewalskia > Przewalskia tangutica. Next base: position 96,627,741 of record CM056721.1, read on the forward strand.
TGTAACCACAATAACAATATATCGGGTAATCAACCCGGCGCGTGGCCGCGTGCCCGGAATCTGCGTCGGTGTAGACATGTCCATGTGACATCAACAACAAGACAATAATCAAAATGGAAACATACGTGGAATTCTCCATCACCGCCAAGACGCGTCCAAGTAAGTTCTCGGCAAGTCGACCGCCTCTATCGAGACGCGGTAACACGTAAATACCACACTTGCACAACAAAGGCTATCATCACAAGCATAGGCAAGTTTCACAACAACAAGCATAGGCAAGTTTCACAACAACAAGCATAGGCAAGTTTCACACAACTCAAAGTACTTTCATTTTATGCCAAAGTCGGGTTTTAACCCCAAAGTACTACATACGTTAAGTTCTTTAAAAGAGATCCATTACTTTTATAAAAGTCACCCTATACCCATAGTATTAGAATGACCAACCCACATTCCTTTTCAAAATCAAGTAACAACATTCTTTTCCTAAGTTCCGGTTTTCCTAGTTTGATTACTCAAGCTTCTCATTTTCAAATGCTCAAGTCACTTATTTTAGAAAGGTTTCATAACTCATAGTCTTAATCTCTTTTAAAACAATTGAGTAACATATGTCATATATGTGAGTAGTTTATTCTTTGTTTATAACGATCTTATTACATGACCATGATCTAGAAAATGTAATATCATTTTGTCTCATCTTAGCTTCATGCGGATGGAGGTTTCTCTTGGTTTTAATACAACACATCATTATTCAATACATTTTCCTTTATTAACGCTGCAATGGTGCGCCGATACATTCGATTCGAAATCAGTAAAACATTATCCCTTTAAAAACCAAGTACTCATTACTCACGAATGAGGTTTAACACAAACATCCACATTAAAACAAATAAGTTAAGTCTCTTATCTTATAAGATCAAGTCTCTTAACTTCTAACATCAGTAAACCATTTTCACCTACATAAGGTCGTTATAACTAACTTCCCATAAAGCTATTATAACACCCTATGTTTTAAACCAACCAAATCACTTAGCACTTGCGTCTACCGTACTACATAGTTCACAACAATCATGCTAGAAAAGATAGGAAGAGGTTCACATACCTCGCGACGATTTATCGACAATAAGCAAAACGCTCCAAGTACTTCAACCGTCGGCTACTCCTTAAGCCAGTAGATCACGCCACACGTAGTACTCCATTCCTAAAATGGTCATGGTACTCTATCAAACCTTTCTTATCATTGAAGACTTATACCAATAAAAGCCCTCAAAATCTACGGAAATTTCGCAAAGACTTCCGCTTATACTCACTTTTCCATCTTTTACCAAGGCGAATAACCGTAATATATCTACCTTATATATATATAAGGCGTAATAATTTACCAACCTAAAGAAGGGGATTACACGCCCAAACGGTAACGGGTTTTACTATAACGCCTCCATTACAACAAGAAGTAAAAGAAGGGGATTACGCGCCAACCGTAACGCGGTTTACTATCACGCTTCATAACAATACAATAATTAAAAAGGGGATCACACGCCCAAGCGAACGCGATTGAAAAATCTTCCTTAACGAAATGTAAATCTGATCGATGTAAATACGGTCAAAGTAAATCTGATCCTTTAGTTGGGGTCCTTGCAACTTTGTCCATTTTACTTATCCAATTTACTCATTAGTCATCCAACTTATATTTCCATTCTTAATATAAGTTATAGTTACTTTGTTATTAGCTTCTTAGCAAGTAAGATACGTTTTACCATTTTAATGGCAACGGCCAATCCTTTCTTTTAACAAGTTAACAAGATCCAACTCTTCCAAACTTACTCCATATATTATATAATCCATAATATACTTATAATATATGTATAACAACCATTCACAAAGAGGTTTAAGTTCCACTACCTCAAATAGCCCAAAAATATCCAAGTTCTTAAAGTCGCTCCAAGCAAGTCTTAGCTCCAAATCTTTACGTTCCAATCCGCTACAAGCAACCCATGAAGCTCCTAACCAACTTCTCTTCAAGATTCACTCTAAAAGTGAAGAACACTTAGGGTTTCAAGATGACAACTTTCGGCCAAGCGCATCCCTTCAAGGCTAGGGTGTGAAATCTTTCCAACTCTTGGTACACAATCTTCCTAACACCTTAGGGAAGAACACTTGAGAGTTTAAGAATTGTTGGACAAATTTTGCTCAAGAAATGGGGCAAAACCGAGAGCTCTAGGTCGAGGAGAAGGGAGGGTTTTTCAAGTCTTCAAATGTCTAAGTGTGGAAGATTTCATCAACTAAGGGTGCATATATAGGACAACGAGGGATAGGATGAAGGCAAGTGTGTGGTTGAGATTGGGGACAAGTGTGGGTGGGTCCCACAAGCCACTTGTCCACACAAAATATCTAGCAAGACTTGGCCACTGCTGCCACTTGTCTAGCTAATTTCGGCCAAGGGCCACCTAGGGGTGACACGTGTCGCCTCACTGCTAAATCAAAATATTTCATCTCGAAAATATCCATAATGGCCAAAATCTCAAAAACTAAGCGGGCCCCACAAGCCAGTAAATTTCACCGTGGGCCCACGTGACCATTCAGAAAATAAAATTCCATAATTCTCAAATATTCTAAGAAGTCAGAATACCAAATGGGAATCCAATTCCCATTAACGAACCTTTTTCTTCACAAAACCGGAAACTTTTCCGTCGAAAAATCACATCTTTCTTTCTTTCCAAAATTTACGTGTAATCTACACGTACATCCTCACCTATATACCACGGAACTACGGGTATAACATAATAGCTACCACTCAAGATTCGGATGGCGCCATGAGGCCTTGTATGGGAGGAAGTGCGGTCGCTATAGGTTGGTTCGATGTGGGCGGGCGGCTAGTGGGACGATTTGGTATGAGGCGATGGATAAGGTGAAGCTTATCCGAGGCGGCTATTGTGACTCGAGTCGGAAGTCGTATCACGGATCATCGTCGTCGGCATCTTGAGTTCGAGGTTCATGATTGGGTTTTCCTAAAGGTGTCACCCATGAAGGGTGTGATGAGATTCGGGAAGAAGGAAGCTCACCAGGTACATCGGGCGTTTCAGTTGTCGCAGGTAGGCAAGGTTGCCTATGAGTTGGATCTGCGTCCGATCCGGAGGCGATCATCCGGTTTTTCACGTATCTATGCTTGAGAGATGTATCGGGGATCCATCTAGGTACACCCGATTGACGATGTCGGTGTGAGGGTTATCGTATGAGAGATTCCCATAGCGATAGTCGATCGTCGGAGTTAGGCGTCTGCGGACGAAGGGCGTGGCTTCCGTCAAGTCTTGTGGCGAACGAGCTCGAGGAGGAGATGACATGGGAAGCCGAGGAGGACATGAGGCGGAAGTATCCTCACCTATTCCCACACCTCGGATAATTCACTTTCCTACTTGTAAATTTTCGTTATCGTTTACGCCTATGTGTTGCTCTGTGGCGTGTGTGGCATTTACAATCGCTTTTAAGCTTAACTGCTCAGTCTTGGGAAGGAACATTCGGGACGAATGTTTCTAAGGAGGAGAATGTTATACCGTATTTCAGTATATGCGTAAGGAATACGTCGAAAGTCTTGCCTTAAAGATAAGCCTTGGGCGTTTTATTTTGTACACAACTCACTAAAAGAATCGTTTTGCGACGAAACGTTTGCACTGCTTTCGTAGAGTATATTCAGGGTATGCCATTTCTTATTTTTGCGGATTTTTAGAGGCGAAACATTTTGGACCAACGGGAGGGTGACATGTGTCACCCTCACATTGGAAGCAAGTGGGGTGGCTTTGGACGATTGGGCGTCCAAAGAGGGGTGTTGGCCTTGGCCGATTGGGTCCTTGTTTAGGCCTTGTTTTGTGGAGTGTTTTGTGGAGTGTTTTGTGGAGTAGGAGTTAGGGTGCACTTGGCTTGATCTTGGCCTTACACTTGCCTTGCACTTGTCTTCATCTTGGCCATAGGTTGGCAAGGCTTGAGCTATAAATACCCCTTAGAGATGAAGAGTTATTCATCCACAAAGTTATCTTCCAAGTCTAAAAATCCTCTCCTCTCCCTTAAGCTTGTCGTCCAAACACCTCTTCCCTCCCCGTGTGTTGTATGGCCGAGAGCCTACCCCCCTAGCCTAGCCGAAATCTACCCCCCCTCCCTTGGTAGAAAAGTTACCTTCTTGTATCGTTATAATGCCCAAATACCTTAGTACTTAGTAGAAGTTGTGAAGAACTTCTAGGGTTCTTGAGCATACAACTTAGGAGCAAAACCTTGCTCGGTAGCGACTTTTCTAGGATATTATTGGGCTTACAGAGGTAACTAATCCTAACCTCTTTTGAATTAGAATATATATCTTTGTTGTAGTATAAGAATAAGTATAAATACTTAGAAGTATATCACAGAATAGAATTGAAGTATTAATCACTTAGAAGGGTTTAAAGAAGAATAATCAAACTGTACTTACATAGAATTTGTTTTCACGATGAACTTTATAGCTCACGGGTAGGAAGTCTTGCCCGACTTACAGTAGAATTATGAACCCCTGTTTAGAATGACCTTGAGTAGTCTTTGATAGATATCTGTGACTATTATAGGTGACTCTCTGCGTGACATATTGACTTGGCGGTGGTTTTATTTGAGAAGGTATGTGATTCTTCCTAAAGCATGATATTTTACAATATATATATAGTACGGTGAGCGTACATGTGTTAGCGAATAATAACTACGGCAATGTCTTTGACTTAAGCTCGAATAATACTTACGTGATGCCTCACGCTTAAGCTGAATAATAAAGAATCGAAAACATTTCAAAGACTCTTGAATCATATTATCGTAAGAGAACTAATTGGTTTTAAAGCGAAGCTTAAGAGTTATACTAGCTTTATGGGAAGTAAGTATAACCACTTAAGATTTATAAAAGAAACAAGTTTGCTATGTGTTTATAACGGACTTGTATTGTGAAAAGAATAATAAAGATGGTTTGCTAAATAGACATGATATGATGCTATGTGTGTTAGTATCTTGTAACGTTTGTATAGGTGAGTATCCTTGTTGTGCTTATGTTGTGTAAAGATAAGTTGTTATGTTAGTATACTATCACTCACCTCTTGAGATGATACAGGGGTTGTCGCCCTCGATGCGGGGTAGACTCGGTGATGCAGGACCATGATTCGAGAATACCTCATGCGGGTCCGGGGCCTATGCGGAGCTACGGGAGTTCCGTGTTAGTATGCGGGGTTATGCCTCATGCGATGCAGTGTGGCCCATGCGGACGAGTCGGGGCGATGCCGAGGTAGCTACCCTCGATGCGGGGTTATACCTCATGCGGGCCCGTGAGTGGCCTATGCGGACTCGGGAGTCGAGATTAGGCTTGCGAGAATGATGATGGGGCGAGTGGCCTGTTTCGATCATTCGCGGCCTAGACAAGACCTATTCTGATTACCTATTGTTGCTCTTGTTTGTGATGTAGCACTACGTGCGGTTTCCTTGGTTGTTTCACACATATTTGTAAACTGGTTTTAAATGATATGTTTTCATTTAAGTATTTCTGATTTCGCATACTTAGTACTGTTATCTTGACCTCGCCCGGGGTTGCGTTCATGCCGGTAAGTGGCAGCGTGTGCTAGATCCACATCCTTAGGATCTTTGCGTTGGTGTCGGGAGCTCCATCTTCTAGGAGGCTCTACTTTTGGGTATGATCTCCTGTATTGTAGATAGTTTTGTCTGATCGAGTATGGCGGGCCTGTCCGCCATAGTTGTTACTTCCTTAGAGGTGCGTAGTACTATTGTACAGTTGGGATGAATCGCAAAACTTGAGTTATTTATATTATGCCGAAAGGCAAGCTTTTCTTGGATAAACCGTGTCTTATTTTATAAAGCTGTTTCTGTCTTGTTTTATATTCCGCTGGTTACTCGATGTATGACTACTTGGGTGCCATTAAGGCACGATCCTGAACCGGGCAGGTCGTGACATATATCTTGAAGGTAACCGTTTTTGGTTGCTTTGTCTTATTTCCCGTCTTATTACACCGGTTTCATGTATTGTCTTTATGTTCCGTGATTACTCGATGTATGTCTACTTGGGTGCGGGGTAAGGCACGATCCGCAGGCAGGTTGGTCGTGACAAAAGTGGTATCGTGAGCGATTAATCCTCGGAAAGTGTCTCTGACCGTATCGATGAAGTCTTGATTATCGGTGTGTTGTGCACCACCAATAATCGTGAGGCTATAGGGTATTTAGGATTGGTTTCTATTCTTCTCACTCGAGATCGTGCCTTAGAGTTGTGTTGTAAGTTAGACCCTCGGCGTATTTCTTTCCACTACCGCTATGCCTCGCGTAGGGCAACCCGCCCAGGAGGGCAAGGCGGCGAGGCGCAAGTAAATCTGAGAGGTTACGTGGGCACAGCCCAATCATCACCAGGTGGTGCTTCATTCGGGAGTTCTGCGGCGTCACTAGCCCCAGCAAAGTTTAGCACGGCGGCGGCAGTTCCTACTGCGGCCATGATATTTGAACCTTCAGTTCCACGACCAGGAACAGAGAATATGGATTGCAAAGAGGCGACCCTATTACTAGCTATGGATTTAACTACCAGAGTATACCGATGTACGCGAATCTTGATGAATATCAACGAGAGGGTTGTGCAAGAGTAGTTCTTGATTAGGCTTGAGCATGGCGGTGTATGCGAGCTTATACACAGCGGTAGAAAGCGTAGAGATCGGCGGTTAACGAGGGCGAGAAGAGGGCGAGCAGCAAGGTCCTTTGGTAACTTTCGAGGCAAGTCACCTCACCAGATTTGATTATGCATATCCACAATGCAGTGGTCTTCCACGGATTTGAGCGTTCGGTATGCAGGAGTTGGTTAGAACTCCGTGGCTTCGGTTCACGATTTGGCGGGCGTCATCCCGGGAATGTCATCTTTTAGTTGGTACTTGTTGTACCTATGACCGTCGAGTGCATTGTCGATATAGTGTCCTTGTAGGAGGACTTTGCCTTGATGACGGTGGGTAGTTCGTCACCTCCTTAGCTATGCGCCTACAGGGGCAGTTTGATTAGAACGACTAAGGGAGTGAAGCGATGAACATAGATCTATCCTTAACCCTCTAGAGTTTTGTATAGGTGATAAGGTGAGTATACCTTAGGTGCTATGTTCTGATAGCAGTGTGTTAGTTGTGATTTGAAATCATGGTTGTTTAACCGAGTAAGATTTTGGGGGATATAGAAAGTGTGAGCCTTAGAGCTTTATACGTAGAGACCTTAGAGGTGAGGCCATCTCGAGAAAAAGGTGTAGTGTTATGTTTGACCCTTATCGGAGTGCATAGTGCACGTGAGTTATGTTGGGACAGGTCCCTAGTAGTGTGGAATGAAAGAGGGTAGTTGAGCTAAGAAGACCGCTAGGTTTTCGTAACGTGATTAGTGAGATTGTTCCGGTTCGGGGAGCTAGTATGATGCGCGTTGCCGGGTCGGGTTGAGGCCACGTTGCGGGTCAACCCGGCGATTTTAGTGGTGGGGTCAGTTTGTGGTGGTCCCGCCTTGTGGTAGGGTCACGAGGGTGTTAGGCCCATGTTCAGTTAACCAGCGTATGAGTTCGTGGATGCATTCGACCGGTGGTCGGGTCGATGGGGGCAGCCCATCGTGTTCTTCGTTCGGGACCGTTTACTCGGCTGTGTTGAGTTATCTGAAGGGTTGAAAGGCTGCACGGGGTGCCTACCTTCACCTTATGTCAGGCAGTGAAGCCCAGGTTGTGGCTATTTTCGTTTTCTAAAAGTTTACCAGGCAGGGTTAGGAACTCAGGTGAGTCTCAGAATCGCATTCGCCCTCGGGCCAGTGTTTGGATTTAGGATAGTTGTAGGGGATTGTTGTCTCTGTGGAGGTAGTGTTTGATCTACCATTTGGTGTTCGGATATCGCCTTATGAAGCCTTGTAAGGCGGAAGTGTAAGTTGTCGATCGATTGGTTCGATGTTGGCAAGGTTCGCGGTTGGTTCAGCTTGTTCCAGACGTGGATAGTGAAGCTTGTCTAGAAGAGGTTCCGCAGCTCGGAGGAATCGTGCGGATAATCGGCGACGCTTAGAGTTCAGTTGTGGTCGGTCTTGAAAGTACCACCCCGGGTTTGGGTGCGGCGAGTTTTGGAAAACAGAGGGAACTTAGCCCGAGTTACTTTGGGCCTTTGTGAGTTCATGTGAAGGATAGGCCGGGTTGCCTATATGTTAGCATTTGCCGTCCGACGTGGGAGGCAGTGCGTCCGGTCTTTCGTATTGTGATGTTCGGGGAAGTATCGAAGATCCATCCAGAGTGTTCCCAGTTAATGATGACCACGTTAGAGATAGTAACCCCGAGTTTTGGAAACTGAAGCAGTATCAGAAATGTGGAAAGAGTTCGAGTATACGACATCCTCAGGGATCGCATGCAGCCCGGTACCATTTGTTGGGTCGTCGGAGCAAGGCTCGCGACAAAGTGACAAAAGTGGTACCATTTGTTGGGTCGCCTGAGAAGGTTAATGCCTCAGGCAAAGTGACAAAGTGGTATCTACGAGTAAAGAGAAGCGAGCATGTATGGCGAGCATAGATGTGATCATTTCTTTTTTGTAAAGAGAAGGTGCGAAGGAAGTATATTTTAGACCCCGGTGAGAAGTGTTTTGTGGTGATGATTAGAGGTGTTTTCCTCGTGGGCTTAGATAGAAGTATGTGCGCGGGTGTTTCTGTGGCCAGGTGTGGCAGGATTGTTCTCGTAAGTATAGTAGTGAAGACTATACTGGCGCGCGGTTGTTTTGAGACTTAGAAGGAACATTCGGGACGAATGTTTCTAAGGAGGGGAGAATGTTATACCCCGTATTTCCAGAGTATGTACGCGGGGACGTACGTAGAAAAGTTTGTGCCTTAAAGTGCTTGGCCGAATTTTATTTGTGCATAACACCCGGTTAGAGTCGTTTTTAGTGAAACGTTTTCCACGACTTTCGTAGGGAATTTCCGGCTATGTCATTTCTTATTTTTGCGGATTTTTCCGAGAGACGAAACATTTTGGACCAACGAGAGGGCGACACTTGTCACCCTCTCATTGATGGAGTGTGGGCGGTCAAGCTTGGACGATTTGGGTGAGTTTTGTCAAGTAGTTGGTAGGATATTTTGTGGGTAGATGGATAAGGTGCACTTGGCATGATCTTGGCCTACACTTGCATAGCTTGGCTAGATCTTGACCATTGGTTGGCCTTGGCTTGTACTATAAATACCCCCTTTGGAAGACTTATTAATCCTAAAATGTTCTAAGTCTTAGAAACCCTCCTCCCTTCATGTTGTTCTCGTCCTCTCCCTTGTGAGGCTTAGCCGAGAGTTCCCTTCCCCACCCTTGGCGAGAGTACCCCAGTGGTAGTAGTAGGGTATACACCCCTGTGGTGTTGTCTCGTATATATACCCTCTTGGTAGAAATACTCTCAAAGTATTGTTATAATGCCCAAATTACCTTAGCCATATACCTTGTAGTATTCTAAGGATATACCTATCTGAAAAGCCAGAAAATACTATTATACTTAGTCGGTCACAAAAACCGAAACCCTAGGAAAATCTCCATAGTTCGTTGGAGTATTGTGTAGAAGTTGGTTAGAACTTCTAAGGGTGGTTTAGAGCGGGTTGAGCGCTCGGAGTTGGAGCTAAACGATTGCGGGATCGACTTTATACTTGGATAATTATGGGCTTATTGAGGTAAATATCTTGTCCTCTATTGTAATTGGAAATTACATATTGTTAGAATATATAGTCAAGTATACTATATATAGAGGCGAGCGTAGTTATTGGCAATGTCTTTTGACTTAAGCTGAATTTAAAGAAGATTACCGAACAGTAATTACTTAGGGCTGTATTCTGATGCAGTGGAGTAGAATTGTACCGTTAGGGTTAGATATAACCCCCCGGTTGGCTTGGCAGTAGGCCTCGGTAGAGGGAGATTCTGTTGTTGCGGGAGAGTCTTGCCGAATTTTCTGTAGAATGTTCTCCGAAGGGATCTAAATGTTAATAAGCGCCTTGTGGCCTTATAGGTTGAAATCGCGTATGGCGCGATCTGCGGCTAAGGAGTAGCCGAGCGGTTTGAAGTACTTGGGCGTTTTGCTATTAGTCGATACTGTCGCGAGGTATGTGAACCTCTTCCTATCTCTTCTAGCATGATATGTGTGAACTATGTAGTACGGTGAGCGTCATGTGCTAAACGTATTTGATTGGTTTAAAACATAAAGTGTTATAACGGCTTTATGGGAAGTTGATTATAACAGCTTTATGTTGGTAAGAAAATACTGGTGGTCTTGAAAAGGTAACTGATTTGAACTATAACTGGCTTGTTATGTGTTAATAAAGAACGTGAAGTATTTAAAAAGATTTTTGAATCATTTTGAAAGAAGAAGTAATATTTGGTTTTGAAAACTTAAGAGTTATACTAGCTTTATGGGAAGTTAGGTATAACGGCTTAAGAATGTTTTACTGATTTCGGAAATCAGAATGTGTATCGACAAACCACTGCAGCGTTAATAAAAGGAAATGTTTTGAATAATTAAGTATTATTAAAACCAGTAGAAACTTCCATCTGCATAGAAGCTAAGATGAGACAAAATGATATTTCCTAGATCATGGCTGCTGTAATAAGATTGTTATAAACAAGATATCCTACTCACATATAAGGCTTATGTTTCTCAGATTGTTTAAAGGAGAATTATATTCTTAAATGAATAAGACTATGAACTACGAAACCTTTCTAAAATGAGAAACTTGAACATTGGAAAAGAATGTTGCTACTTGATTTTACAAAGAGAAGTAATTGATTTACTTTAAAAAGATAATCACTCTATTTTCATATACTACGGGTATTGTGTGACTTTTGTGAATGTAACGTATCTTTTAAAGAGTTAATGTATGAAGTACTTTGGGGATAAAACCCGATCTTGTTAATCATATAGTAGAAGGTACCTTGTGTGAACAACTTGATTGTATTGGTTTGTGATAGCCTTGTAATACTTTCTTGATTGCTTTGATAAGTAAGCGTGTTAGGAAGCTACGTGTGTTAGTATCTTGTGATGGTTGTGTAAAGGGTTTCTTGATTGTGCTTATTAACTATCGATCGTTATGATAGTATTGTGGCATTCATCTCTTGAGATGATTCCGGGTTAAGGCGCCTCCGACGCGGGGTAGACTTCGGTGGTCGATGGACCTATGATTCGAGAATACCTCACGCAGTCCCGGGGCTATGCGGAGCTACGAGTTCGAGTTAGTATCGTCCTTTATGGGCATGCGGTCCGTGTACGCGTCGCGGTGCGAAGTCGGGGCGATCTTGGGAGTAGCTACCCTCGATGCGGGAATACCTCATGCGGGCGATGAGATTGGCCTATCGCGGAGTGCGGGAGTTCGAGGTTAGGCAGCGTACATTGATCTGCGGGCAAGTGGCGGCTTTGATCATGTGACGGTCTAGACAGATCTTATGATCTGATTCATGACCTTGTTAGTGCGTGGGTTTTAGTAGTCGGCTATGCCTTCGTACTTACCGTCTGATTTTATTATGACACAGTGGGACCCGGTGTTCATGTGTTCCTTGGTGCTTTTATATCATAGAAGCTGGCGGTGAGGAAGGTATTCCACGGGCATGATTGATGTTGTGGGCACGAGACCCATTGTTATACTTGAGTGATGACTTGAGGCGTGAGTCACGACTTGACATGACCGCTTTGTTGTAAGCGTAGTTTGGTTATCATACATGTCTCTGCTTTATATAGCTGCTATGATTTCATTTCTGATATGTATTTTCAGTTTCACATACCGGTACATGTTGTCTTGACCTCCTTGAAGTGCGTTCATCCGCAGTTGAGGTACACGATCGTTGATCCTAGCTCTCGTGTCACGATTTGATTTGGGAAGCTCCGTTTCTCTGGAGGCTTATCTTGGTATAGTCCCTGTTGTTGTAGGTGCTACGTTCGGGGTATGGCGGGGCCTGTCCATCATTGTTGTCGTATCATTTCTTAAGTGCAGTAATCTTGTTGTGGCGGGGTTTGTAAAAGGATTAAACTGTTCATTGAAAAGTTGCTATTTATTTATATCTTGAAGGTAACCGTTTTTGGTTGCTTTGTCTTCTTATTTCCTTTGTCTTATTACAATGGTTTCATGTATTGTCTTTATGTTCGCTGATTACTCGATGTATGTCTACTTGGGTGCAGGGTAAGGCACGATCACGGGCAGGTTCGGTCGTGAGTTTATATGTTGTATCTTGTAGTTTGGTTATCATACATGTCTCTGCTTTATATAGTGCTATGATTTCATTCTGATATTTCTGATTTCACATACTTGGTACTGTTATCTTGACCTCCTTGGGGCTGCGTTCATCTGCGCGAGTAGAGGTACATCGTTCGTGGGTCCTCGCTCTTAGGATCACATTTCGCGTGTTGGAAAGCTCAGTTCCTTGAGGCTTATCTTTGGTAGGTTTCCACGAGTTGTAGTCTCTTGTACATTCGAGGGGTATGGCGAGCCCCTGTCCGTCATTGTTGTTGTAAAAATCTTAGAAGTGCAGCCTTGCTTGTTGTGGGAAGGGTTTTGTAAAAAGGATAACTGTTCGGGTTTTTATGTATATATATACTGAAGGCAACTGTTTTGGTTGGCCTGTTTATCTATCATGTCTCTCATTTCATGTTTAAGGTTTTTTTTTTATTTCCGCTGATTTTCTCTGATGTTGTATCACTAGGGTGCCCGGGGTAAGGCACGATCACGCCCAGGTTGGTCGTGACAAAAGTGGTATCAGAGCAGTTAGTCCTCGGAAAGTGTCTACAGACCGTGTCTAGTAGAGTCTTGATTATCGATGTGTTGTGCACCACATCTATAATCAGGAGGCTGCAGGACATTTAGGATTGGTTTCTATTCTTCTCACTCTGAGATCGTGCCTTAGAGCTGTGTTGTAAGTTGGACCCTCTGACGAAATTATTTCCCTTATCGTTATGCCTCCGCGTAGGGCAACCCGGGCCCAGGAGGGCAAAGCGGCAGGAGGCGCGAGTAGAGTCTGAGGTTACGTGGGCACAGGCCCAATCTGCATCTGGGGTGGTAATTCATTCAGGGAGTTACGCTACGTCACTAGCCCCAGCAGAGTTTAGCACGGCGGCGGCAGTTCCTACTGCGGCCATGATATTTGAACCTTCAGTTTCACGACCGAGAACAGTGAATATAGATTGCCAAGAGGCGACCCTGCTACTAGCTATGGATTTGGCTACCAGAGAGTATACCGATGTACCGCGAGTCTTGATGACTACCTAAGAGAGGTTGTGCAAGAGTAATTCTTGATTGGGCTTGAGCATGGCACGTATGCGGGCTTATGCAGCAGTGGTGAAGCGTATAGATCGACGGGTTAACGAAGGGCGACGAGAAGGGCGAGCAGCAAGGTCCTTTGGTAACTTTCGGCGAGTCGCCTCGGCCAGATTTGATATGCACCTCCGCGGTCTGAGTGGTCTTCCACGGATATCAGGACGTTCGGGGTATGCAGGAGTTGGTCAGAACTCCAGGGTTTCCGGTTCACAGTGTGACAGACGTCATCCCGGGGAATGTCGTCTTTTAGTTGGTACTTATTGTACCTACGGCCGTCAGGGTCTGATGTCGAGAGAATGTCCTAGTAGGAGGACTTAGCCTTCAGGATCGGTGGGTAGTTCGTCACTTTCCTTAGCTATGTGCCCACTGCAGGCGTGTTTGATTAGAACGACTAAGGGGAGTGAAGCAGTAGATATGGAGATATCCTTAACCCTCTAGAGATCAGTATGTGTGATAAGGTGAGTATACCTTAAGTGCTATGTTCTGATAGCAGTGTGTTAGTTGTGATTAGAAATCATGGTGGGTTAACCGAGTAAGATTTTGGGGGATAGAGAAGGTGTGAGCCTTAGAGTTTTATACGTAGAGACCTTAGAGGTAAGGCCAGCTCGAGTAAAGGGTGTAGTGTTATGTTTAATCCTTATCGGAGTGCTTAGTGCACGTGAGATATATTGTGTGATAAGTCCCCGAGTAGTGTGGATTGAAAGAGGGTAGTTGAGCTAAGAAGACCGCTAGGTTTTCGTAACGTGATTAGAAAAGTTGTTCCGGATCGGGGAGCAAGTGGTTTCTGCGAGTGGGTCGGGTTGAGGCCATGCCGCGGGTCAACCCGCGACCTGTTTGTTGGTGGGGTCAGTTGTGGTGGTCCCGCCGGGTGGTGGAGTCACGAGGGTGTTAGGCCCAAGTTTAGTTAACCAGTCTGAGTTCGTGGATGCGTTCGACGATGGTCGGGCGATGGGCAGCCATCGTGTTCTTGATCGGGACCGTTCACTCGGCGATGTTGTTGTACGAGAAAGATTGTAAGGCGGGGTGCCTACCTTCACCTTATGGCGACGGTGGAGCCTGTGTTTGGATGTTTTGCTTGGAAGTTTTACGAGCATGGTTAAGAACTCAGGTGAGTCTCGAGTCGCATTCGCCCCCGGGCCAGTGTGTGGATTTCAGGGGTAGTTGTGGGGATTGTTGTCTCCTGTGGAGGGAACGTTTAAGCTACCATTTCAGTGTTCGGATGTCGCCTTTTTAAGCCTTGTAGGGGCGGAAGTGTAAGTTGCTGGTCGATTGGTTCGATGTTGGCAAGGTTGGATAGTTGGTTGAGCTTGTTCCGGTGGTTGTGGTTAGGGTGTGACGAGTTTTGGTATATGAGGAACTTAGCCCGAGTTACTTTGGGCCCTTTTTGAGTTCATGTGAAGAATAGGCGGGTTGCCTATATGTTAGCTTTTGTCGTCCGACTTAGGAGGCAAGACGTCCGTCTTCGTATTGTTATGATCGGAAAGTATCGGAGATCCATCGAGTGTTCCAGCTTAATGATGACCACGTTAGAGATAGTAGCCCGAGTTTTGGATCGAAGCGATATCGGAAATGTGGTAAGAGTTCGAGTGTCACGGCGACCTCGGGGATCATGGCGGCCGGTACCATTTGTTGGGTCGTCGAGCAAGGCTCGCGACAAAGTGACAAAAGTGGTATCGGGGCGTGGTGATGTTAGGCGTTTCCTCGTGGGCTTAGATGTGAGTATTTGCGCGGTGTTTTTACGTGGCGGTGTGGCAGGATTGTTCTGGTAGGTATAGCAGTGAAGACTATACCGGCGCACGTTTGATTTGAGGCTTAGAAGGAACATTCGGGACGAATGTTTCTAAGGAGGGGAGAATGTTATACCCCGTATTTCCAGAGTATGTACGTGAAGGCGTACGTATAAAAGTTTAAAGCCTTGAGTAGGCAAAGTGGCTTGGCCGAAAATTATTTTGTTCACAACACCCGTTTAGAGTCGTTTTCGACGAAACGTTTTCCACGACTTTCGTAGGAAAATTCGGCTATGTCATTTCTAATTTTTGCGGATTTTTAGAGACGAAACATTTTGGACCAACAAGAGGCGCCACTTGGCACCCTCTCATTGGTGTGGGAAAGTGGGCGACTTGGGTGGGTTTTGTCAAGTAGTTGGTAGGATATTTTTATGGTAGATGGATAAGGTGCACTTGGCATGATCTTGACCTACACTTGCTATGCACTTGGCATAATCTTGGCCATTGGTTGGCCTTGGCTTGACCTATAAATACCCCCTAAGTTTGAAGACTTCTTCATCCTAAAATCTCTAAGTCTTGAAAGCTTTCCTCCCCTCTTCCTTATGGTTCTCGTCCTCCCCTTTGTGAGGCCTTGTAGCAGAGCCCTCTCTCCCTTTTGGCGAGTACCCCACAGTGGGGTAGGTAGAGGGTGTACACCCCCCCTAGCCTAGTTGCTTTCGTATAATACCCCCCCTTTGTGGTGTAGAAATACTCTCCAAGTATTGTTATAATGCCCAAATTACCTTAGCCGTATACCTTGTAGTATTCTAAGGTTATACTTATACGAAAAGCCCAGAAATACTATTATACTTCCTTGATCCACAAAACCGAAACCACAGGAAAATCTCCATAGTTAGTTGGAGTATTAAGTAGAAGTTGGTTAGAACTTCTAAGGGTGGTTTGGAGCGGGTTGGAGCGCACGGAGTTGGAGCTAAACGTTGACCAGGATCGACATTTAAACTCGGATAATTATGGGCTTATCGAGGTAATTATCTTGACCTTCTATTGTAATTGGAAATTACATATTGTAGGAATATATAGTTGAAGTATACTATATATAGAACTGAGCGTAGTTATCGGCAATGTCTTTTGACTTAAGCCTGAATAATACTTACGGCAATGTCTTGCGACTTAAGCTGAATTTTAAGAAGTGGCGAATCTGTAATTACATAGGGGTGTATTACGGTGAGGCTTGTGTAGTATTCGTGAGTAGAATTGTACACGTCAGGTTAGGCGTGCAAACCCCACTGGTTGGCTTGGTAGCGGCCTCGATAGAGGAGGAGATTTCTGTTGTTGCGGGGAGAGTCTTGCGAATTTTACGTAGAATATGGAGCGATGAGATCTAGGTGTTAATAGCGCCTTGTGGCCTTATAGGTTGAAGTACTACGTGTGGTGCGATCTACGTGGCTTAAGGAGTAAGACGGTTTGAAGTACTTGGAGCGTTTTGCTATTAGTCGGTACTCGTCGCGAGGTATGTGAACCTCTTCCTATCTTTCTAGCATGATATGTGTATAACTATGTAGTACGGTAGACGTACATGTGTTAAAAGTATTTGATTGATTTAAAACATAAAGGGTTATAACGGCTTTATGGGAAGTTGGTTATAACAGCTTTATGTAGATAAGAAAAAGCTTTGTGATTGTTAAAAGGTAACTGATTTGACTTATAACTGACTTGATGTTTGATAATAAAGAACTTGAAGTCTTTCATTAAGAAACCCTTTTCGAAAGAAGAGTAATACTTGGTTTAGAGAACTTAAGAGTTATACTAGCTTTATGGGAAGTTAGGTATAACGTCTAAATGAGATAAAAAGAATGGCTATTTGATCTTAGAAGTTAAGAGACTTGATCTTATAAGATAAGAGACTTAACTTAATTGAATTGATTTGAATGTTGTAAGATGTGTGAAACCTCATTCGTGAGTAATGAGTACTTGGTTTTTGAAAGGAATAATGTTTCTTGATTTGGAAATCGAATGTGTATCGACAAACCAACTGCGGCGTTAATAAAGGAAAATGTATTGAATAATTAAGTATTATTGAAACCAGTAGAAACCTCCATCCGCATAGAAGCTAAGATGAGACAAAATGATATTACATTTTCTAGATCATGGCTTAATAAGGTTGATTATGAACAAGAATAACCTACTTTATGGCATATGTTACTAAATTGTTTTAAAAGAGATTAAGACATTGAACTATGAAACTTTCCTAAAAGAGACTTGTGTAAATGAAATTAGGCAAATTGGAACTTTAGGAAAAGAAAGGCATAGTGTTGCCTTAATTTGGTTTTAAAAGGAAAGTATGGGAGTTGTTTTGGTTTACTTAAAAGTTGTAAGTCACTCTATTTTATACTACGGTATCGGGTGACTTTATAAAAAGAATGAATCTCTTAAAAGGAATTTAACGTACGTAGTACTTTAGGGTTAAAACCCGGACCTTGGCATAAAATGAAAGTACTTTGAGTTGTTGTGAAACCTGCCTATGCTTGTTGTTGTGAAACCTGCCTATGCTTGTCGTTGTGAAACTTGCCTATGCTTGTCGTGATAGCCATTGTTGTGCAAGAATTGTGTTTCTATACTACCGTGCTCTCGATGGAGGGTTGGTTGACTTGTTGAGAACTTACTTGGACGTGCCGGCAGTGACGGAGAAATTCCACGGGTACGTTCCTGTTGATTGTGTTACTTTTGCTAATCGCTTTGGACATACCGACCGCGATCGTAGCGCGCGGGTATGCTTCCATTTGATCTCGCTTTATTGTTTCCCTTTGGGCATCGACCGCGATGCGTAGCGCACGGGTATGTTTCCATTTGGAATGCTGCTTTATTGTTTCCCTTTGGGCATACTGACACGATGCGTAGCGCACGGGTATGTATCCATTTGGAATGCTGCTTTATTGTTTCCCTTTGGGCATACTGACACGATGCGTAGCGCCGCGGGTATGTTTCCATTTGGAATCTGTCTTATTGTTTCCCTTTGGACATATCGACACGATCGTAGCGCGGGTATGCTCCATTTGGATTGTTGTCGTGTTGATATCATATCATAGACTGCCGGCGGTGAGGAAGGAATTCCACGGGCACGAGTGATGATATGGAGGGCGTGAGTCCCTGACTTAATATGACTGTTGATATGTTGTATACTGTAGTTTGGTTATCATACATGTCTCGCTTTATATATCGCTATGATTTCATTTCTGATATTTACTGATTTCACACATACTTGGTACTGTTGTCGACCTCCTTGGGGTGCGTTCATCTGCGCAGTGAAGTACATCGTTCGTGGGTCCTCGCTCTTAGGATCACATTTCAGCGTGTTGGAAAGCTCGTTCCTTGGAGGCTTATCTTTGGTAGGTTTCCACGAGTTGTAGTCTCTTGTACATTCGTGGGTATGGCGGGGCCCCGTCCGTCATTGTTGTTGTAAAAATCTTAGAAGTGCATGCTTTGTTGTGGGAAGGGTTTTGTAAAAAGGATACATTCGGGTTTTTATGTATATATATACCAAGGCAACTGTTTTGGTTGCTTTGTTTATCTATCATGTCTCATTTCATGTTTAAGGTTTTTTTATTTTTATTTCCGCTGATTTTCTCGATGTTGTATCACCAGGGTGCAGGGTAAGACACGATCCACGGGCCGGTTGGTCGTGACACCGAGCCCCATGGCGGCGGATTATGTTATGTAAGATATGTAAGTTATGTGAAAAGTCCGGATTAAACTCTTAAGTAAGTATGTAAGAATATGTTGTTAAATCTTATCGAAAGAAGGAAAGGCAGTTAATATATGATTGATTTCGGCGAGTTAAAATGACATTCTCTTATACTGAGATATGATTTGGTTATTGCATTTTATTTACATTCCATACTGCACTGTTATCTTGACCCGCCGGGGCTGCGTTAAATGCCGCGAGTTTTAGGTACCAGGTTGGTGATCCTTGCTCTTAGGATCTCGTGCGCTTTTGGAAAGAAGCCCTTTCACTCCGAGGCTTGTCTTTTGGTACGGTTTCCACGATATGGTAGACTTATGTACATTCAGGGTATGGCGGGCCTGTCCCGCCGATTGTAATTCTTAAGTGCAGTCACATTTTGTGGGTCGGTTTGTAAAGGGCGAGGTAATCGCCGTTTATGTAAATACGTTGGAAGGTAGCCCAATCGGCTAACTTTGTTGTTTTATTCTTGTTGTTTTATTTTATAAGTTTCATGTATGTTCCGCTGATTTTCTCGATGTATACCGTAAGGGTGCGGGTAGGGCACGATCGCGAGCGGTCGGGTCGATACCGCTTTCTTAGTCGGCCTAGTCGATGGTGCGTAGATAGAAGCAAACTTCTCTGAACCGATAATATCTCGCAAGGCCCAAGCTGCGCACCTCTGCCGGAGTAAGTGCAGGCCGTCACGCGCCTCGATCTTGGTCGTATCCACTCGAATGCCATCGGCCACAATATGCCCAAGAAAAGCCACGAAGTCAACCAAAACTCACATTTGGAAAACTTGGCGTATAATCGCTGGTCGGAGAATCATCGGCAAGATCGCCAAATGCTCGCATGCTCCGCTCTGGCGAGAATAAACCAAGATATCATCAATGAACACTATCACAAGCGTGTCAAAAATGGTTTGAACACTCGGTTCATCAAATCCATGAATACCGCGGAGCATTGGTCAACCCAAAAGACATGACCACGAACTCATAATGCGTCTGCAGGGTCGGAATGCGATCTAGGGACATCCACTCTCGACTCGCACTGATGATAGCCCAACGCAGATCAATCTTGGAGAAACATCTCGCGCCCGCAATGGTCGAACAAATCATCAATCACAGGAAGGGTATCATTCTTAATGGTCACCTTGTTCACCGTAATCAACACACATGCGCGTCGGCGTCGCCCTTCTTCACGAACAATACCGGCGCTCCCGAGGGAGAAACACTAGTCGATGAAGCCTTTCTCCGGCAAATCTCTCGGTGGTCCTTCAACTCTCTCAACTCGGGTGTCATTACGTATGGCGGAATGGAAATAGGCCGAGTGTGCAGCAACATCTATACAAAACTCAATCTCTCTCGGGAGGATACGAGGTCGTGCGAAACACGTGCGGGAACTCTCGACTCTGGGCCGATGAAAATCTGGTACCGCGACTTGATTATCAAACACCGAACGAGATGGTAGATATACCCTCGCACCATCTTCCTAGCCTTGAGGTAGGAAATAAACCTACCACCGGCGTCTGATGTTCCTCCCACTCAACAACCGGCTCCTCAGAAGCTGGGCGTACTCACTCTCTCCTGCGGTCTACATTGGCGTAGCAAGAAGCTAGCCAATCCATGCCCATGATCACGTCAAAATCGGTCATGTCGGCTCTATCAAGTCGGCTAGTCCGACGGTATATAGTCATGGACAAGCCCTATATACCCGCCGAGCTACCACCGAATCACCCATCTGGCGTAGCTACCTCGAAAGGTCTATGGACTCGTGCTCTATCCCTATCCTACTAGCAATAAGGGAGATATATGGGCGAGTAGATCCGGATCTATCAAAGCGTATACATCATAACCGCCCGATAAAGTACTGTGGCGACATCGGTGAGGCCTCACGATCTGCCCGGTGGACAAGGCATAAATGCGATTCGAGGACCGCTAGAATCGGACTGCGCCACGACCTCTGCGCGACCTGGCCCATGAGTACCCTGCCCTCCGGGGCGAGTAACTGTAGGAGATGATGAAGCGGCAACAGACCCTGTAGGCTGAGCCCTACCACCAGCGCCGCCCCCGGTCGGACAAACTCTCGCAAAATGACCCTGCTGGCCACAAGTATAGCAAGCTCCCGGAGTAGTACTACAGCTCCCAGAATGGAATCTACCACAACGGACACACTGAGCAGACCTCGATCGGTTAGCACCCTTGCTACCCTGGAAATGCAAATCGGGGCCCCGACCGCCCGAATACTCTGGCTGTACTGACAATGATGTGGGAGTGCTCTGAGCTGGCTGGGGTGCAAATCTGGACTTCTGCTGATGCCGTCCACCCTGAGGGCTACCAAAAGAACCGGCCGTCTTGGCCTTCTTCTGCTGCTGATATCGGTCTACCCGTCGGTCTCTGCGCTCCTCGCACCCAAGTGCATGAGCCTGCATACGGGTAATGTCCATGCCTGGCTGAAGAGACACACCCGCACAAGACTCGGCCATATAATCATCTAGCCCGGTGACGTAGCGGTGTACACGGTCCTCCATATCCGCTACCAATGCAGGGACATATCGAGCCAAAGAATCGAACTCGACATTGTACTCCCTAACTGTGCGTCCCCTCTGTCTCAGCAATAAAAATCTGTCGGCCCGCGCCCTCCTCATCTGCGGAGGCAAGAAGTGCGTGAGGAAGGCCTCCGAAAACTCATCCCATACTGCTGGAGGTGCATGCTCTCCTCGGGAAAGCTCCCACGAATCAAACCAATCGACTGCGGTATCACGCAGCCGATGGGAACCGAAGGTCACGGACTCAGTCTCCGACGCCCTGATCACTCTCATAATCCTCTGTAGCTGACGGATGAACTCCTGCGGATCATCCTCCGGCCTCGACCCGTAAAACTCTGGCGGGCTACAACTCAGGAAATCTCGTAGCCTCAAACTATCTGCCCTCGGGTGAACCACGGGTATGGTGGGGCCAGGCTGAACTGCATCCGGCTGTCCTATGTCCGCCACAATCCTAGCCAATAGTTGGGCCATCTCCTTGTACCCTAACTCCTCCGCCCGGTGTGGGACGGAGGTGTGGTCTGTGGTCTCTTTGGGGCGGCGTCATGGAACTCGCCGTCTCGGGTATAGGCGGGCTCGAGCCCTCATAACTCTCGGTGTCCGTGGCATCTCCTCGGTTGCCTTGCCGCCGGGCGGGTTGCCTTACGTGGAGGCATAATCATTCTGAGAAAGGAATACGTTAGAGGGTCCAACTTATAACACGACTCTAAGGCACGATCTCGAGTGAGAAGAATGGAAACCAATCCTAAATATCCTATAGCCTCACGATTATTGGTGTGGTGCACAACACACCGATAATCAAGACTTACTAGATACGGTCTGTAGACACTTTCAGGATTAATCGCTCGATACCACTTTTGTCACGACCCGTTCGGGGCGATCGGTGCCTTACGGGCACCCAAGTAGTCATACATCAGTAATCGGAACATAAGACAAGACAAGAAACATTATAAAAATAGAAACGCTTTTATCGAAGAAAAGCTTGCCTTTGGCATATATATATAACCCAAGTTTTTCATTACATCCCAACTGCAATAGGACTCTGGACCTCTAAAGTAAACCACTATGGCGGGACGGGGCCCGCCATACCTGAATGTACAAAACTATCTACAATGAGGAGATCATACCCAAAAGTAGAGCCTCGGAGAAGATGGAGCTCACGACACCAAAGCAAAGATCCTAAGGATGTGGATCTAGCACTGCTGCCTTACTGCGGCATGAACGGCCCAGAAGGAGGTCGATACAACAGTACCAAGTATGTGAAATCGTAAAGTACTTAAATGAAATCAAGTATTTAAAACCATTTGCAATCGGTTCAATTGCACATAGTGCATATCACAAACAAACGATAATAGGAAAAGCGTAGCGAGTCTTTTCTAGGCGCGAATGATCGAAGCAAGGCCAATCGCCCATAGTATCATTCTGCGTGCCTAATCTCGGACTTCGCGATCCGCATAGGTCACACGCGAACCCGCATGAGGTATTCTCGCGTGGTAGCTAACCGTGCACTGGACTCGCGATCGCATAGTCTCAATAGACGCGTAGTCACACAGACCGCATAGGGCATCCCCGCGTCGGGCTAAAACACCGGAATGATCAATCTCGGAACTCCATGACTCGCGATAGTCACATGAAGATGCGTAAGGCGTATAGACCGCATCAAGGGTGCAAGCCCTCGGTATAATAAGTCGAGGGTAGGTGATATAATATGATACAACGGACTTACGGTTATGTTATACCCGTAGTTCCCGGGTATGTATGCGAGGACGTGCGTGCGAGAATACGGCAGTAAAGATTGGAAAGGAAGAAAGAGGTGATTTTTCCACGGAAAAGTTTCGGTTTTGTGAAGGAAAAAGGTTCGTTAATGGGAATTGGATTCCCAGATTTGGTATTCGGACTTCCTGGAATATTAGAGAATTATGGAATTTTATTTTCGGAAATGGTCACGTGGGGCCCACGGGAGAAATTTACGGTTTTGTGGGGCCCACTTGGTTTTCGAGATTTTGGCCATTGTGGCTAGTTTCGGAAGATGGTTTATTTTGGGCCAATAGGAGGGGACGTGTCACCCCGCCTAGGTGGCTTAGCCGAATGGCATTTGTGCACAACGGTTAGAGTCGTTTTTAAACGTTTACATAACTGCGAGGGAAAATTCGGCTATGTCTTTTCTTATTTTTGCGGATTTTTCCGAGAGGCGGAACATTTTGGACCAACGAGAGGCGGCACTTGGCACCCTCGTTGGTGGGCAGGTGGGCGGCTTGGACGACTTTGGGGTGTCAGTGGTAGATATTTGTGTAGATATTTGTGAGGTTTTAAGGAGTAGGGTCTAGGGGCACTTGGGTGAATCTTGGCCTTACACTTGCTATACACTTGGCTAGATCTTGGCCATTGGTTGGCCTTGGCTTGGCTATAAATACCCTCTCTTTTGATGAACTTCTTCATCCTAAATATTTCTAAGTGTTAGAATCCTCCCCTCCTTCCTTATGGTTCTCGTCCCTCCCTTGTGGCCAGAGCACCCCCTCTGGGGTGCTAGCGAAGTGTACCCCACTAGCCTAGTTGCTTTTCGTATAATACCCCTTTGTGGTGTAGAAATACTCTCAAAAGTATTGTTATAATGCCCAAATTACCTTAGCCGTATACCTTGTAGTATTCTAAGGTTATACCTATACGAAAAGCCCGGAAATACTATTATACTTTCCGTCAGTCACAAAACCGAAACCACAGGAAAATCTCCATAGTTAGTTGGAGTGTTATGTAGAAGTTGGTTAGAACTTCTAAGGGTGGTTTGGAGCGGGTTGAGCGCCGGAGTTGGAGTTAAACCTTGCTCAGGAGCGACATTAAACTCGGATAATTATGGGCTTATCGAGGTAATTATCTTGTCCCCCTATTGTAATTGGATATTACATGTTGTAGGAAATTATAGTTGAAGTATACTATGTATATAACTGAACATAGCTTGTGGCAATGTCTTTGGACTTAAGCTCAAGAATCGAATCAACTGTTTTTACATAGGGTGTATTCTGATGAGGCTTGTGTAGCTTTTACGTGGAGTAGAATTGTACTGTTCGGGTTAGATGTGTAACCCCTGGTTGGCTTGGGAGCCGGCCCCGTTAGAGGAGGAGATTTACGCTGTTGCGGGGGGGGGGAGGTGCTGCCGAATTTTCTGTAGAATGTTCTACGATAAGATCTTGATGTTAATAAGCGCCTTGTGGCCTTATAGGTTGAAGTACTACGTGTGGCGCGTTATACTTGGCTTAGGAGTAGCGGCGGTTGGAAGTACTTGAGCGTTTTGCTATTAGTCGATACTCGTCGCGAGGTATGTGAACCTCTTCCTATCTCTTCCAAAGATGATATGTGTGAACTATGTAGTACGGTGAGCGTCATGTGCTAAATGTATTTGATTGGTTTAAAACATAAAGTGTTATAACGGCTTTATGGGAAGTTGGTTATAACAACTTTATGTTAGTAAGAAAATACTTGTGGTTTTAAAGGTAATCGATTTGAACTATAAGCGGCTTGTTATGTGTTAATAAAAGAACTTGAAGTATTTCAAAAGGTTTTGATTCATTTTGAAAGAGGTAATACTTGATTTGTTTTGAAAACTTAAGAGTTATACTAGCTTTATGGAAAGTTAGGTATAACGTCTTAAGAATGTTTTCTTGATTTTGAAAATCGAATGTGTATCGACAAACCACCGCAGCGTTAATAAAAGGAAATGTTTTGTGATTAAGTATTATTAAAACCAGTAGAAACTTCCATCTGCATAGAAGCTAAGATGAGACAAAATGATATTTCCTAGATCATGGATGCTGTAATAAGATTGTTGTAAACAAGAATATCCTACTCACATATAAGACTTATGTTTCTCAGATAGTTTAAAAGAGAATTATATTCTTAAATGAATAAGACTATGAACTACGAAACCTTTCTAAATAAGAAACATGAACATTTGAAATTAGGCAAACTTGGACGTTTGGAAAATAATGTTGTTACTTGAGTTTTACAAAGAGAAGTGTTTTGATTTACTTCAAAAGATAATCACTCTATTTTCATATACTACGGGTATTGTGTGACTTTTGTGAGAGTAACGTATCTTTTAAAGAGTTAATGTATGAAGTACTTTGGGGATAAAACCCCGAACTTGTTTAGCATATAGTAGAAAGTACCTTGTGTGTATAACTTGATTGTGTTGGTTTGTGATAGCCTTGTAATACTTTCTTGTTGATTTGATAAGTAAACATGCTAGGATGCTACGTGTGTTAGTATCTTGTGATGTTTGTGTAAAGGGTTTTCCTTTGTTGTGCTTATGTTGTTTAACGATAAGTCATTATGATAGTATTATACATCACTCATCTCTTGAGATGATTCGGGTTAAGCGCCTCCGTCACGGGTAGACTTCAGCGGTCGATGGACCTATGATTCGAGACTACCCATGCGGGTCGAGGGCTATGCGGAGCTGGGAGTTCGAGTTAGACGCGGCCCTTGTGGTCATGCGGTCCTTGTGGCGTGCGGACGGCGAGTCCAGACGCCGCCGGGAGTAGCTACCCTCGATGCGGGGTTATACCTCATGCGGGCGATCTGATTGGCCTATGCGAGCTGCGGAAAGTTCGGGGCTAGACGCGCACATTAGATCTGCGGGCAAGTGGTCGGGCTTTGATCATGTGACGATGCAGACAGATCTTATGATCTGATTCATGACCTTGTTGATGCGTAGGTGTTAGTAGTCGGCTATGCCTTCGTACTTACCACAGACGTGTTATTATGGCAGGTGGGACACGTGTTCATGTGTTCCTTGGTGCTTTTATATCATAAACCGCTGCGGTGAGGAAAGGTATTCCACGGGCATGAGTGATGACTTGAGGCGTGAGTCACGACTTGACATGGCTTATTATTGTGATCGTAGTTTGGTTATCATACATGTCTCGCTTTATAGACTATTATGATTTCATTTACAGTATTTTTAGTTTCACATACTCGGTACCTGTTGTACTGACCTCCTTCGGGGGGCTGCGTTCATGCCGCAGGTAAAGGTACACCAGTCATGGATCCTCGCTCTTAGGGTCACGATTCGGCGTGTGGGAAAGCTCCGTTTCTCGGAGGCTTATCGATGGTATAGTCCCTGTTGTTGTAGGTGTTTACATTCGGGGTATGGCGGGGCCCCATCCGCCATTGTTGTCGTATCATTTCTTAGAGGTGCGTAAATCTTTATTGTGGCGGGGTTTGTAAAAGGATTAAAAACATTCATGTTGAAAAAGTTGTTGTTTATATATATGCCGAAAGGCAAGTTTTTCTCATTATTGTTTCATATTTTATAATATGTCTTGTATCGTTTATGTTCCGCTGATTACTCTGATGTTGTATCACTAGGGTGCCCGGTAAGGCACCAGTCACGGGCCGGAATCGGGTCGTGACAAAAGTGGTATCGAAGCGATTAATCCTCGGAAAGTGTCTCTGCACCGTATCCGTAAGTCTTGATTATCGGTGTGTTGTGCACCACACCAATAATCGTGAGGCTATAGGATATTTAGGATTGGTTTCTATTCTTCTCACTCGAGATCGTGCCTTAGAGCCGTGTTGTAAGTTGGACCCTCGACGAAATTCATTCCTTATCGTTATGCCTCCGCGTAGGGCAACCCGGCCCGGAGGGCAAGCGGCAGGAGTTGCGAGTTGAGTTCAGAGGGTTGCGGCACAGCCCAATCATTACCTAGGGTAGTGCTTCATTCGGGGATTTCTGCGACGTCACTAGCCCGAGAAAAGTTTAGCACGGCGGCGACAGTCCCTACTGCGGCCATTATATTTGAACCTTGGTTCACGACCGAGAGCAGAGAATATGGATCGCAAAGAGGCGACCTGTTACTAGCTATGGATTTGGCTACAGAGAGTATACCGATGTATCGCGAGTCTTGATGACTACCTAAGAGAGGTTGTGCAAGAGTAATTCTTGATTGGGCTTGGAGCATGGCACGTATGCGGGCTTATGTACAGCCGAAAACGTAGAGATCGACGGGTTAACGAGGGCGGCGGGAGAGGGCGAGGCGGCAGGTCCCGGTAACTTTCAAGGTGAGTATACCTTAAGTGCTATGTTACGATAGCGGTGTGGTAGTTGTGATTAGAAATCATGGTGGGTTAACCGAGTAAGATTTTGGGGATAGAGAAGGTGTGAGCCTTAGAGTGTTATACGTCTGCACCTTAGAAGTAAGGCCATCTCGAGTAAAGGTGTAGTGTTATGTTTGATCCTTATCGGAGTGCATAGTGCACGTGAGCTATGTTTGGGATAGGTCCCAAGTGGTATGAAATGAAAGAGGGTAGTTGAGCTAAGAAGACCGCTAGGTTTTCGTAACATGTTTAGTAAAATTGTTCCTTGGGAGATAGTATTTTGCGCTTGCGGGTCGGGTTGAGGCCGCGTTGCGGGTCAACCGCGGCATGTTTGGTGGTGAGATGCGGTTGTGGTGGTCCCGCTTGTGGAAGTCACGAGGGTGTTAGGCCCAAGTTTAGTTAACCGCGACGAGTTCGTGGATGCGTTCGGCCGGTGGTCGGTCGATGGGCGGCTCATCGTGTTCTTGGTCGGGACCGTTCACTCGGCGATGTTGATTTATCGTAAAGGTTGTAAGGCTGCGGGGTGCCTACGTGCACCTTATGGCGACGATGGAGCCAGTTTACGGCTGTTTTTGTTTGGAAGTTTTACCAGCGGGGTTAAGGACTGGTGAGTCTCGAATCGCATCGCCCTCGGGCGGTGTGTGGATTTCGGGGTAGTTGTGAGGATTGTTGTCTCTGTGGAGGAGCGTTTAAGCTACCATTCCGGTGTTCGGATGTCGCCTTACGAAGCCTTGTAGGGGCGAAGTGTAAGTTGCGGTCGATTGGTTCGATGTTGGCGTTGAGATAGTTGGATCGAGCTTGTTCCACAGGTCGTGGATGGGTAAAGCTCGTCTAGAAGAAGTTACGGCGGCTCGGAGGAATCGTGCGGATATTCGGCGACGCTTAGAGTTGAGTTGACGGTCGGTCTTCTTGAAAGTACCACCGGACGGTGTGGCGAGTTTTGGAAACTAAAGCGATGCTCGAAATGTGGTAAGGGTTAGTGTCACGGCGACCGAGGATCGCAGCGGCCGGTACCATTTGTTGGGTCGTCGGAGTTAGGCTCGCGGCAAAGTGACAAAAGTGTATTTGTGGTGATGTTAGAGGTGTTTCCTCGTAGACTTGGATATAAGTATGTTGCGCAGGTATTTTCTGTGGCCAGGTATGGCAGGATTGTTTCGTAAGTATAGAAGTGAAGACTATACTGGCGCATGTATGTTTTGAGACTTAGAAGGAACATTCGGGACGAATGTTTCTAAGGGGGGAAGAATGTTATACCCCGTAGTTCCTGGGTATGTATGCGAGGACGTACGTACGAGAATACGACAGAAAGATTGGAAAGGAAGAAAGAGGTGATTTTTCCACGGAAAAGTTTAGGTTTTGTGAAGGAAAAAGGTTCGTTAATGGGAATGGATTCCCAGTTTGGTATCGGACTTCTGGAATATTAGAGAATTATGGAATTTTATTTTTGGAAATGGTCACGTGGGCCCAGGGAGAAATTCTGATTTTGTGGGTCCAATTTGTTTTCGAGATTTTGGCCATTGTGGATATTTTCGGAAGATGTTTTATTTTGGGCCAATAGGAGGGTGACACGTGTCACCCCCGCCTAGGTGGCTTGGCCGAATGGCATTTGTGCACAACACTCGGTTAGAGTCGTGTTTTGACGAAAAGTGTTACATAACATGCGTCGGGAAAATTCCGGCTATGTCTTTTCTTTTTTGCGGATTTTTAGAGAGGCGGAACATTTTGGACCAACGAGAGGCGACTTGGCACCTCTCATTGGTGGCAAGGTGGGCGGCTTGGACGACTTTGGGGTGTCAGTGGTAGATATTTGTGTAGATATTTGTGAGGGTTTTAAGGAGTAGGGTCTAGGGGGCACTTGGGTGAATATTTGCCTTACACTTGCTATACACTTGGCTAGATCTTGGCCATTGGTTGGCCTTGGCTTGTGCTATAAATACCCCTCTCTTTTGATGAACTTCTTCATCCTAAATAGTTCCGAAGTGTTAGAATCCTCCCCCTCCCTTCCTTATGGTTCTCGTCCCTCCCCTTGTGAGAGCACCCACTCTGGGGTGCTAGCCGAGAGTGTACCCCCTAGCCTAGTTGCTTTCAGATAATACCCCTTTGTGGTGTAGAAATACTCTCAAAGTATTGTTATAATGCCCAAATTACCTTAGCCAGATACCTTGTAGTATTCTAAGGTTATACCTATCTGAAAAGCTTGGAAATACTATTATACTTTCCGTATCCTCACAAAACCGAAACCACAGGAAAATCTCCATAGTTAGTTGGAGTGTTATGTAGAAGTTGGTTAGAACTTCTAAGGGTGGTTTGAGCGGGTTGAGCGCCCGAGTCGAGTTAAACCTTGCTCGTGAGCGACATTAAACTCGGATAATTATGGGCTTATCGAGGTAATTATCTTGTCCCTATTGTAATTGGATATTACATGTTGTAGGAAATTATAGTTGAAGTATACTATGTATATAATCAACATAGCTTGTGGCAATGTCTTTGGACTTAAGCTCAAGAATCGAATCTGTTTTTACATAGGGTGTATTCTGATGAGTTTGTGTAGCTTTTACGTGGAGTAGAATTGTACCGTTCGGGTTAGATGTGTAACCCACTGGTTGGCTTGGTAGCCGCCAGTTAGAGGAGGAGATTTACGCTGTTGCGGGAGAGTCGCCGAATTTTACGTAGAATGTTCTACGATAAGATCTTGATGTTAATAAGCGCGCGTGGCCTTATAGGTTGAAGTACTAC
This sequence comes from Przewalskia tangutica, assembly GCA_029844215.1. NCBI lineage: Eukaryota > Viridiplantae > Streptophyta > Magnoliopsida > Solanales > Solanaceae > Przewalskia > Przewalskia tangutica. Next base: position 96,657,865 of record CM056721.1, read on the forward strand.
GTGTGGCGCGTTACTTGGCTTAAGAGTAGCCGCGGTTGGAAGTACTTGGAGCGTTTTGCTATTAGTCGATACTCGTCGCGAGGTATGTGAACCTCTTCCTATCTCTTCCAGCATGATATGTGTGAACTATGTAGTGCGGTGAGCGTCGTGTGCTAAATGTATTTGATTGGTTTAAAACATAAAGTGTTATAACGGCTTTATGGGAAGTTGGTTATAACAACTTTATGTTAGTAAGAAAATACTTGTGGTTTTAAAGGGTAATCGATTTGAACTATAAGCGGCTTGTTATGTGTTAATAAAAGAACTTGAAGTATTTCAAAAGGTTTTGATTCATTTTGAAAGAAGAGGTAATACTTGATTTGTTTTGAAAACTTAAGAGTTATACTAGCTTTATGGAAAGTTAGGTATAACGTCTTAAGAATGTTTCTTGATTTTGAAAATCAGAATGTGTATCGACAAACCATCGCAGCGTTAATAAGGAAATGTTTTGACAGATTAAGTATTATTAAAACCAGAGAAACTTCCATCTGCATGAAGCTAAGATGAGACAAAATGATATTTCTAGATCATGGTCTGTAATAAGATTGTTGTAAACAAGAATATCCTACTCACATATAAGACTTATGTTTCTCGGATAGTTTAAAAGAGAATTATATTCTTAAATGAATAAGACTATGAACTACTTAAACCTTTCTAAATAAGAAACATGAACATTTGAAATTAGGCAAACTTGGACGTTTGGAAAATAATGTTGTTACTTGAGTTTTACAAAGAGAAGTGTTTTGATTTACTTCAAAAGATAATCACTCTATTTTCATATACTACGTATTGTGTGACTTTTGTAGAGTAACGTATCTTTTAAAGAGTTAATGTATGAAGTACTTTGGGGATAAAACCCCGAACTTGTTTAGCATATAGTAGAAAGTACCTTGTGTGTATAACTTGATTGTGTTGGTTTGTGATAGCCTTGTAATACTTTCTTGTTGATTTGATAAGTAAACATGCTAGGATGCTACGTGTGTTAGTATCTTGTGATGTTTGTGTAAAGGGGTTTTCCTTTGTTGTGCTTATGTTGTTTAACGATAAGCTGTTATGATAGTATTATACATCACTCATCTCTTGAGATGATTCCGGGGGTTAAGCTGCCCTCCGATGCGGGGTAGACTCAGGCGGGTCGATGGACCTATGATTCGAGACTACCTCATGCGGGTCCAGGGGGCCTATGCGGAACTGCGGGAGTTCGTGTTAGACGCGGCCGCGTGGTCACGCGGTCCTTGTGGCTACGCGGACGGCGAGTCCAGACGCCGCCGGAGTAGCTACCCTCGATGCGGGGTTATACCTCATGCGGGCGACCGATTGGCCTACGCGGAGCTGCGGAAAGTTCGTGGCTAGACGCGCACATTAGATCTGCGGGCAAGTGGTCGCTTTGATCATGTGACTGCCTAGACAGATCTTATGATCTGATTCACGACCTTGTTGGTGCGTGGGTGTTAGTAGTCGGCTATGCCTTCGCACTTACCACGTGCGTGTTATTATGGCAGGTGGGACCCGTGTTCATGTGTGTTCCTTGGTGCTTTTATATCATAAAGCTGGCGGTGAGGAAAGGTATTCCACGGGCATGAGTGATGACTTGAGGCGTGAGTCCCGACTTGACATCGCTTATTATTGTGAATCGTAGTTTGGTTATCATACATGTCTCTGCTTTATAGACTATTATGATTTCATTTACGTATTTTTAGTTTCACATACTGCACTGTTATCGACCTCCTTGGGTGCGTTCATGCGCGAGTAAAGGTACACGATCATTGATCCTCGCCTTGGTCACGATTCATGTGGGAAAGCTCCGTTTCTCGGAGGCTTATCGATGGTATAGTCCCTGTTGTTGTAGGTGTTTACATTCGGGGTATGGCGGGGCCCGTCCCTCCATTGTTGTCGTATCATTTCTTAGAAGTCCAGTAATCTTGTTGTGGGCGGGGTTTGTAAAAAGGATTAAAGCTGCATGTTGAAAAAGTTGTTGTTTATATATATGCCGAAAGGCAAGTTTTTCTCAGATTATTGTTTCATATTTTATAATATGTCTTGTATCGTTTTATGTTCCGCTGATTACTCTGATGTTGTATCACTAGGGTGCCCGGGGTAAGGCACCAGTCACGGGCCCGGAATCGGGTCGTGACAGGTTAGCAATGTAAGCACAGCAAGAATGACCCCCTTTCACAACATTATAAGACACTAACACATGTAGCATCATAATATATCTACTTATCAAACAATCTTACTACACTTAACAGAAATCAATACAAGGCTTTTATAAACAAACAAGTAAACAGTTCCTTTTATCTTTCTTAAGTTGTTATACCTAACTTCCCATAAAGCTAGTATAACTCTTAAGCTTTTGTTTTAAAAACCAAATATTTCTCTTCTGTTAAAAATGATTCAGTATTCTTTTGAAATGCATCAGGATTCTTATTATTCAGGCTTAAGTCAAAAGACATTGTCGTAGTTATTATTCAGGCTTAAGTCAAAAGACATTGCCGTGATTATTATTCAGTTAACACATGTACGTCTACCGTACTATATATATGTTAAAATATCATGCTTAGGAAGAATCACATACCTTCTCGGCGAAAACCTCCTGCCAAGTCGAATATGTCGCGCGCAGAGAATCAGCCTATAATACCAAATACGCCTATCAACGTCTCAGATCGTATAAAGCTCTAAGCAGAGGGTTCTCTATTCTATGGGAATTTGGGCAGCACTTCCCTACCCGGTAAGCTATACAGTCTACTGTAAAAACAGTCCTATGTGAGTACAGTTCAATTATTCTTCTTTTATACCACTACTGTTGATAATAATTCAATTTATTCGTAATATCCTTCTAAGTATTTATACTTATTCCTATACTTCTACAAAGATGTATTCTCTAATTACAAAAGAAGGATAAGTTTATTTACCTCGATAAGCCCAAAATTATCCAAGTTAAACGTCGGCTCTGAGCAAGGTTTAGCTCCTAATTTGTACGCTCAGATAGCTCCAGAACCTTTAGAAGTTTTCCCAACTTCAACTAAGTACTAAGGGATTTGGGCTAGGGTATTTTGGGCATTATAACAATACTAGAAGGCAACTTTTCTACCAAGGGAGGGGTAGGTTTCGGCTAGGCTAGGGGTAGCCTCGGCTAAGCTTCACTCGAGGAGTAGGCTTGGAAGAAAAGGCTCGAGGAGAGGGAGGATTTTCAAGACTTGGAGAAAGATTTGTGGATGAAGAACTCTTCATCTTAAGGGGGGTATTTATAGGTCAAGCCATGGCCAACCAATGGCCAAGATGATGTCAAGTGCAAGGCAAGTGTAAGGTCAAGATTTATCCAAGTGCCCTTATCTATCTACTACACAAAATATCCTACCAACTACTTGACAAAATAGGCCATCCAATTCGTCCTAATGCCGCCCCAACGTCCACCAATTGGAGGGTGACAAGTGTCGCCCTCCCGTTGGTCCAAAATGTTTCGTCTCTCGGAAAAATCCGCAAAAATTAGAAATGACATAGCCGGAATTTATCCTACGCGAGTTGTGTAAAACGTTTCGTCGGAAAACGATTCTTTTAATGAGTTGTGCCCAAAAAAAATGTCCCATTGCCTACTTTAAGGCTAAACTTTCGTACGTACGCCCTCACGTACATACTCTGGAAATACGGGGTATAACAGTATCTGACTATGACATTCACACAAGATAAGAAACAAGGGTATAAAGTAAAAGCTCAACTTTTTCGCTTTTTATCATTGGACGAACATTTCAGAGTGATGAAAATATATAATCAACAACTAAGAGATCGACATATCACATAAGTAATCAAGTGAATCCTAACTCAAATAATCAATTATTTAGTCAATATCAATTATCAGTGACACATGCTTTGGCATTATAACTATAGACATAAACGACTTGAATACATATAAATTCTCAAATCATGATACAGGTACCCGTGTAAGTTCTCGTCACCTCATAAGCATGGGATCTCTTTAATGCCTTATTACTCACTCTTTATTAAATAGTTTACCAACCACATGCTTTAAATAGAGTCAAGTAAGGTCTCAACTTAACTTAGATTTGAAGTCCACAAGCTAATGAATGGATTTGTCCTTCCTTAGTGCCTTTAAACGATTGCAATCTTGATCCGAGAAAAGATTAAGTTTTCAGGAAGCTCTACGACATCCAATTTCACCAAATAAGTTAAATCTAGTCAAAATAGTAGTATACAAGGTTAGACGAGTCCAATGATATCCACATTGCTATACGTTAATTCGGAATCCAAAAAGATAACCACGAGCCCTAAGGGCAAAACTTAATTCTTTTTAATTGGTTTACCCATAACGCATAGGTTCTAAATCTAGAAAATCAACCAATTTAATATTTTCCACTTCTTAACTTTAGGACTGAAAATACAAATATCTAAACCTAAATACGGATAAAAATAATAACTAATAGAAGTAATTATAGGAAAACACCAAAATAAGGGTTAGATATTTACCCAATTTTGAAAACGAGAAAAACTTCGCAAAAATCACCTGAATTAAACCTATAAAACTGAAGATATGATGAAAATATCAAATGGACAAAGTCTGAAATATTAATACACATGGGTCTTTGTATTTACGACCACGTATTTGAATTTACGACCACGTGTTTGAATTTGTGAACTCACCGGATACCTACAAGAGTTGTCCGTACTAAAATGATCATAACTTCTGGGAAACAACCTCGAAATTTGACGATTCTCTTTAGCTATAGCTCCAAAGTCACGATACTGAACTAATGGTTTGATCTAAATATAATTTGGATCTCTTTAGCTCAAAATAGTACCCTTTATGCCAACAAACGACACTGAAACATCAATAACGAGCGCGAAATAACTAAAACCTATCTGAAACTCATCGAAATTTCACCAAAACTTGCAGACAAGTACAAAATCATCATATGAATCAGCTCGCATACTCAAAATATCAATTTAGGGTTTTCTTGACCCATTGTTGATTATGGTCAACTCTAGTCCTTTAACTTAACTAGTTTCTCATCGACGGTCCAAATCACTCCGGAGTTTCTCCAGATCCATCCCAACCACTTGACTAAGTCTTAAATTACGTTTCATACCTCATGAAATCAATGAAATATTGATTGATACAGATTTTTTAACCTTCGATGTTGACTTTGGTCAAACCTTTCATTTATTTAACTTAAGTACTTCTAACTGAGCCACACATCCTCTCAAGTCACAAATACTATTTTTAAAGCTATTGGAAGGGTCTATTAGGGTAAATGAGTTCAAAAGATCAAAACGAACTAGCCGATCATTAGACCATCTCCAGTAGGGGATATTGTCCCCGATAATTACATACAACAGGAGACAATTCTAATGGAATGTTGACGTGAAAATAATTGGGAATTATTGAATATATAGGAGATAATTTTGTCATGTGGAGACAATGTCTCCTGCTGCTGCAGAAGGTGCAGGAGACAATGTCTCTTGCAGTGCCATGTGGCAGCCTGCGATTGGCTGCCAGAAATTTATTTTCACCACTATTTTAATTGTTATTTTGGACCAATACTTTGACCGAATTAAAAAAAATAAAAACACCATTTTATTTTTATTTTTCAAGATCTATAAAAAGAGACTAAGTTTACTTTATTTGGAAACCAAAATGTTTTGGCTATTTTCTTCAAATTTCTATCTTCCAAATTTTTGCTATTTTTTTTAATATGGATTCTAATCAAAATTTGAATCTTCCTCCAAATTTTATATTTCCTAACCAACTACAAAATCCCAATATTCAACGTCCACAAAATTCTTAAATATGTCATCCGATTTTCAAATGTCATATATGAGGTCAACTAATTTTGGTATGCAATATCCGTATAACCGAAAATTTTGGAATTTGGGAAAAGTTTGGAACAACCGAAAATTAATTTTCAATTTGTGATTTTAATATTATCAATGTTTGAGAGTGTTTTTGATAAATTGTACGATTAATTTATCTTCATTAATAAAATCATGTATTGTTGTGTTTTAATATTATAATAATATTAGATAAGTGTCAAAATTAAATGAATATAAGTAATTTATAATTTTATTATTATATGTGTAATAATATGAATTACATAAATAATATCATATACAAAATAAAAAATGAGATAGAATAAATATATATGGTGGGGTATATGTAGTGTTGTTATCGGTCCGGACCGGTCCGGGTATCGACATACCGGAACCGGTCCGTTAAGCTTATCGGATATATCCGGACCGGTCCGATAAGCCTATCGATCCTATTGTCTGGATCGGGACCGGTCGGGTACCCGAGTCGGACCGATAATTTTTTATTGGATCTTCTGGATACCGGTCCGGTTCCGGTCCGGACCATGAACCGACAGAACAAGAAATGTGTTGTTATCGGTCCGGTTCCGCACCGGACCGAGAACCGACAGAGCCACAGAAATACAAAAGTGACAGAAACGCAGCAAAATTAACAGGTAAAGTGGTATCCAATTTCAATTCCTTGAATCAAAATTAACAGCAAATAAAACCAAACACAGTAGGCAAATGTTGCTGCCAGTGCGGCAGTGCCACTGCCAGTAAGCAAGAAACGTGCCAAAAGTTCAACCAAAACATTTGAGTTAAATCTAAAACATTAAACTTTACAAGGAAACAAACCAAACAACCAAATGTCCAAAATATTGAAATTCAAAAACTACAAGTCCAAATCTATTTCCCCACAAGTCCTCAAGACCACAAGTCCACAACGCATGATTCAAAAGTTGAGTTAAATTTCATCCTACAATCAAAATATTAAGAAAAGTTAGTATCACAATTCACAATTCACAACGTACAATATAAAATTAAAGGATAATGCAAATGAATCAATCGGGCAAGAATATTACATTTGCAAAGTTATACTCTAAATGCTCGTCTTATTCTTCTTCTTGAAGCTACATTCTAAATTTTAAAACATTAGAAAGAACACAACATATACATTCATAAAGTTAAAGGAAAAGAATAAATGAAGGAATACATACCATATTGCGCCCGTGACCTTTCTTGATTCCATATAACTCTTTAACCCAATCACCTCCACACACTAGCATTTCAACAGTTTCTACCTTCATTGATGCTCTCTTTGGGTCAATAATTCTTTTGCCTGCATTGAAAGTTGCTTCTGAAGCAACAGTTGTAACAGGAATAGAGAGAACATCCTTCGCCAACTTACTAAGAATGGGATATTTCGGTTCGTTAACCATCCACCATTGTAAGACATCAAACTTTTTCCCCTCCCCTAGAACTCTAAGTGGATCATCTTCAAGATAATAATCAAGATCAGACTTTGTTTTATCAAATACCTCGACACTGTCAAGGTACATCTCAAAACTTTTTTTCCCAACCATGAACTTGAACTACTTCCCCCTTCTTTACTATGAACTTGCACACCATTTTCTTTCTTGTGTATTTTCTCATATTCCTTAAACAAAGACAATATGTTGTTTGATAACAACGCCTCATTTCTTACAGCACCATTAGGCCCATACATGTAATGATAAACCCATGAAATAAACACCATTTTATACCTAAAGAGTAAAGAGAGACAATGTTAATTCTCCAACTAAGTAGGAGCTACACAGATGAGCTAAGACTTGTATTTATTTGAGAAACAAGCAGCGGACATCAACAATGAGGTTGCTGCCTGCTGGTTACCTTAAGTCTTTAATAGAGAACAAGAAATGGCTACCTTAACAGAGAACAAGAAATGCCATTGTTTCAAAAACCGATTGAAGATAACACCTTCCATTATCATAAACTGAAATTCATGCCCTAAAACCATATGGGCAGCAAACTCTCTAACCTTAGCATGGTTATATTGCCAAGTAGCAACACTCGGACTAGTAGCATCACCAAATGTACCACTTATCTTTGTTTGTGTGGGTTCTTTTTCATTTGCCATCTTTCTATTAAAACATTTTTCCAAATGTTTTTTCGCATTTGAGGTACTACCATATTTTGAATCAACTTTGAAAAGAGATCCACACCGCTTGCATTTCCACTTTTTAGAGCCATCTGGGAGAGAGACAATATACATTTCTTTGTGTATGATTGATTTTTTTTTACGTACACGCTTCCCATATGCATTCTGCAATGGATATTCCTCACCTCCAGTTGATTGACAGACAACATTTGATCCATCTGTTTGACTATCAGATATTAATTGAGCATTGTCAATTAAATTTAAATGTTCTCCAATTTCAACTCCCCTTACGGTCTCCTCATCATCATCATGGTCATTCACTTCTATGTATGAATCTTGTGAAGTCATAGGAGTCACTGAAGAATCTTGAAATGACATAAGTACATAACACAAATACACAATACACAAATACACAATAAGTTCAAGATTTATTACATAAATTTACAAGTTACAACATGTTATTTTAAAAATTACAGATTTATTACATAGATGATAGAACAGATTTATTACATTAAAAAATTACAGATTTATTAAAACATGTTATTTAAAACATTACAGATTTATTACATAGAACAGATTTATTACATTAAATAATTACATATTTATTACATAGAACAGCCAACAGGAGTGTTACACCCCGTAAGTCCAGGACATGTATAAGAGAATGTACGTAAGGAATCAAGACTTGGAAATTGGTATGAAAAGAAGAATTGTTTTTCCGACAGAAAATCTTCCGGACGTCGGAAAGGAAAAATGTTCGTTGTTGAGAATTAGATTCTCAAAATGCATTATTTGAAGAGTATGGAACTTATTAACATTATGGAATTTATTTTTTACGGATTTGGTCACGTGGGGCCCACCCGAGGAATTTTACATTTTTGTGGGGCCCACGAGGGTTACATAATTTTATGGACGAATGAGAGGGCGACACGTGGCACCCCCACACTTGGTCTTGGTCGAAATTAGTGAGGGTAAAATGGTCATTGACCATCTTGGAAGATAAGTCTTGCAAGCTTGATATAATTGACCAAGTCAACTTGCCACTTGGGCTTGATCCATGTGATCTTCATCTTAGCCACCCATTTGTTTAAGTCTAAGCCATCCAATGTGTTATATAAGCATGCTACTAGTGCAAGACTTGCTCTTCAACACTTAGAAAAACTAGACAACTCTTGTTCCTCACTAAGTGCTCTCGGGTTCACCATGGTATCCACACACAAATTTTGTAGTTTTGATCCTTTGTTCACAAGACTTTAACCCAATGTCCCTAAGGGTTTTGTAAGGATATCTCAATAGAAAGATTTCGGAAAAACGGCGTTTTCGTATTAGTCGCAAGGCGGAAACTTGAGGAGTTCTTCAACTTTGAAGTTGAAACTTGAAGATGGGTTCTTCATAGGCTTTTAAGGAGTGCTTGGATCGGATTGGAACATAAGGAAAGGAGCTAAGAATTTGCTAAGGAGCGACTTTGAATCTTGGAAATTTTAAGGGCTTGTAAGGTATAATCTTGTCGTTTTGGCAATTAAGGTTTACTTATTGTTGTAGCTATGGTTATTAGCAAGCATGAGATGTATAGTATGAAGTTTGATAATTATATTGGCTATTGGAACCCTAATCCGAAAACTAGCATGTTTAGCTTTAAGATTACAATTCAAGTCGATTATTAGTTTAAGTCGTCGCATGTTGTATAAAGAAGGAAACTGTAGTTGTTGAAGTTGTTTATGACTATATAACATGTTAGACCTTAGAACTTGGAATTGGAAAAGGATTGGAAAAGACTTTGAATTGTTGGTTATGTAAGTTGGCCGAGAATGGCTAGTGAGCATTAAACTACGCATTATGAATTGTGGGGCAGAATTTTACACGTATTGTAAGGCGTGTAATCCCCTTTGTTTGGTTGTTGTTTTGAGCCTTAAATGTGGCGTGTTGGTTATTGTATTCGGCCTTGAAAAAGGTGGCAAAGTGAGTAGAAACAAAGGAAGTGCTGCCCGATTTTCCGTAGAATTAGAGACCGTATACTTAGTATTATTCTACGTTAGAGACTAGAAGTTGATAGTCTTGTTGTGACCATTATAGGTTGACACTTCTACGTACGGCGTATTCAGCTTAGCTTGTGCATTTAGCCGAAAAGGTATGTGAACTATCTCCTCTTCTAGCATGATTCCTTAAGATAAAGAAAGTACGTTCTACTCCTTAAATGATCCATTCCTTGGTTGTACTTGGATTTCCTAGTATAGAATTTGTTCTATGTACTTCCTTGATTGTACTTTGATGTTTAGATTGTAAGTTGTATAATCCATTGCCTTAGTGGAGTTTGGATTCTTAAAAGTGAAAGTATTCTACTTAAAGTACATAGAGTCTTGAAAAGGAAGTGGTTTCCAAATCTTTTGGCTACCGCCTTAGTTCCAAAACCTAAAGGTCATTATAATGACTTTAGGGGAGTCAAAGGAGTGATTTACTAAATTGTTTTAAAAGAGGAGAAATGACATGATTTAAGAGAAGTAACTTGTTTTAAAGGTGTGAGTTACTTGAGGTTTAAAAGTAGAAGAAACTTATTTTCTATATATTAAGAGACTCGAAGTATTTTGAAAGTTAAGAGACTTGATTTGGAAGTTTGTGATACTTGGTTTTAAGTATAAGTCTCTTGGTTAAAAAAAGGAATGAATGTCTAAAACCATAAAGAGTTATAACGGCTTTATGGGAAGTTGGTTATAACGGCTTTATGGAAGGTTAAGAAAGTTGTCTATTTTGATTATTAGGCATAAGTTGCTTAGATTGTGAAAATTTGAAGTTACTTGGTTTCAAGCTTTGAAATGAGTTTCTAAAAGTGTAGTAACTTACTTTGAAAAATAGACACACCTTGATACTACGGGTGTTAGTATCTTGGGGTTTTACATAAAAAGGAGTCTTTTGAAAAGAATGTACGTACATAGTACTTTGGCTTGATTAATTGAGAATTAGTCTAAGTGTGCCTTGATAAGTACTTTGGCTTGATTAATTGAGAATTAGTCTAAGTGTGCCTTGATAAGTACTTTGGCTTGATTAATTGAGAATTATTCTAAGTGTGCCTTGATAAGTACTTTGGCTTGATTAATTGAGAATTAGTCTAAGTGTGCCTTGATAAGTACTTTGGCTTGATTAATTGAGAATTATTCTAAGTGTGCCTTGATAAGTACTTTGGCTTGATTAATTGAGAATTATTCTAAGTGTGCCTTGATAAGTACTTTGGCTGATTAATTGAGAATTAGTCTAAGTGTGCCTTGATAAGTACTTTGGCTTGATTAATTGAGAATTATTCTAAGTGTGCCTTGATAAGTACTTTGGCTTGATTAATTGAGAATTAGTCTAAGTGTGCCTTGATAAGTACTTTTGCTTGATTAATTGAGAATTATTCTAAGTGTGCCTTGATAAGTACTTTGGCTTGATTAATTGAGAATTAGTCTAAGTGTGCCTTGATAAGTACTTTGGCTTGATTAATTGAGAATTAGTCTAAGTGTGCCTTGATAAGTACTTTGGCTTGATTAATTGAGAATTATTCTAAGTGTGCCTTGCTAAGTACTTTGGCTTGATTAATTGAGAATTATTCTAAGTGTGCCTTGATAAGTACTTTGGCTTGATTAATTGAGAATTAGTCTACGTGTGCCTTGATAAGTACTTTGGCTTGTTTAATTGAGAATTGCCTATGTGTGTTGGTACTAGCCGGTTGTGTGCTAGTGGTATATCATTCATTTCGGAGTCATTCCCCGGGTTTGTGGCATTTGCATATTCCGTGGATTTGCTACCCACGATGCGAGGAATACCTCATCCGAGTCCGTAAGGGCTTATGCGGGTGAAATAGTCCCATGCGGGCGGGTCCAGCCTATGCGAGGAATACCTCATGCGAGTCCGTAAGGGCTTATGCGGGTGAAATAGTTCCATGAGAGGAATACCTCACGCGGGTCCACGCGACCTATGCGGGTGAAATAGTCCCAGGAGTAGGATTGCTTAATGATACTGTGGGCGGGTGGTCCTGCTTTGATCGTGAGCTTCCTAGTTTATATTGTAAGTATACTACTATTTACTCGCATGATTGCAAGGTTCAGTGTGCTTACTGATGTTGTATTATATCATGGACTGCCGGCAGTGAGGAAGGATTCCACGGGCATGATTGATATTATGGGCGTGAGACCCATGGATATATTTGAGTAATGACTTTGAGGGCATGCGTCCCTGACTTGATATGACTGCTTATGTATTGTATCGTAGGTTGACTATCATACATGTCTCTGCTTTATTAGATCATATGATTTCATTCTGATATTTCTTTATTTCACATACTTGGTACATTCTTCGATCGACCTCGCGGGTGCGTTCATCTGCGCAGTTTAGGTACGCATGATTTGGTGATCGGCAGTGTATGACCGCCAAAGTTTTGGATAGCTCCTCTATTCAGGAGTTTATCATTTTGGTATCGTTCCCCGATGTGCTTTTGTACGATTATGGGTACTGGCGGGGCCTTGTCCGCCATATTTCGATTTAACTCTTAGAGTGCAGTATTCATATGTGGGATTGGACTCATGTACAGCGTAGTGTCTTTTATTATGTATATTATATGGCAGCCTTGTCGGCTTTGCCCTTGCACGTACGTTAGTTTTAAAGAAAAAAAAATGAGGTGTTATTTAAATTCCGCAGTTTACTTATGTTGTTAAGGTAGAAGGGTGCCCAGGTAGGGCACCAGTCACGGGCCCGGGGTTCGGGGCGTGACAAGGAGCATGTCTTATTATTAAGACACCAAAAAATTTAAGTTTTAACAGAGAATCGTACTTTAATTTAACAATTTATGATATCGAATTACATAAAATTCAGAGAATAAAGTATTGAACATATAAAAAATAAATAACATGCTGCATGCATATATTATTATGTATGATTATTGATTATTGAAGTATGATAGCATGAAGATTGAAGACCATACAAGTCACAAGGGAAGTGATGACCGATGAAGTGATGAGTTGGACAGCTGTTGGAGGCGTCCAGTCGGAGAAGAAGACCAGTCGAGACTCGAGCAGGAGAGAATCGAGATAGAAGAGGGCCAAGAGGAGTCGAGCAGTCGAGCAGCGCAGTCGCGAAGATGGGAACGACAACTAGCAGATGGGAACGACAATGGCGATTCGCGAACAGTGTCGCGAGAACGACCAGTCGAGACTCGAGCAGGAGAGAATCGAGATAGAAGAGGGCCAAGAGGAGTCGAGCAGTCGCGAAGATGGGAACGACAACCACCAGATGGGAACGACAATGGCGAATCGGCGATTCGCGAGAGGGAACAGAGCTGAGAGCACTAGAGCAGCCGATGGAATTTTAGGGATTTAGAAATTAGTAAATTCCATCTGGTGAATAATCTATAATCTGATGTCGCAGGAGATAAAGGTGATTTCAATTATCTCCTGCTTGAGATGGTCTTACTATTGCTTGAGGCTTGTTTTTTAAAGTTTATTATTTCTTTTGTGTTTTGAGTTATATTTATTTACTATGCCTTATTGTTTTAACTTGAGAGCATGTCTGAATTATCTAGAGTAGGTCATTTATATTGTATGAAGTGAGTTTAGATGATAATATGTATCGTCCCTCGTTAGTTTGTGTGTAACTAAAGTAGAATAATTAAGTCATATTAAGTTTAGGAGATGATATGGGCATTTTTTTTATTAGTCCTTTTAGCCTTGTTGCCTACCAGTGTTACCTTATCCCTAATCAGCCCTTTGAGTCTAGCTATAAGCTTTTTCCTTGACATCCACATTACAAGTCTATACCATTTTAGTTCCTAATTGATTATTTTACCTCTTAACTCTGAAAGCACTTAATTACAATAATGAGCACTAGAAAGAAGTAAGGAGGGAACTAGGTAGCTTTTGAATGAGGCTAAAGAAAGGAGTGAGGAAAAAGAAAAAAAAAAAGAGAAAGAATAAATTTTTGTTGTTAGCCCGTGAAATTGTTTTTATGTGATGAGTTGAAAACAAAGGGATTGTTATGATGCATTTGTAGAATGGAAACTGAATGGGGGTTATTAGGAGTATGTGCTAGAAAGCAAAAAGGTGTATTGTATTAAAGTGCTTAATTAGGAGGGTTGAGTAACTATTTTCTTAATATATCATATCCGTCCCTTAACAACCCAGAAAGTCCACATCATCTTATGTTTTACAGACTTAGATTAGTTGAATGTTACACTAGGAACAAGCCTACGGGCTAAAAGTTCAATTTGGGGGCAAGTCTTACACTATGCGCAAGCCATGACATCTGCTAATTACAACACTTTTGGATCTCTACCCTCTTTTGCTATAGCCAATTTGGAAGCAAACAAGATTGGAAACACATACTTGCCTGTTCAGAGATCAACTCTTCGCCCACCTCTTTTTTTTTTGTTATCATTTACTATTGGTAGAAATGGTCATACGAGCCACTCTTGTACGCTTATGGCACATTATAATGATCCTCCTTGTATAACGTTTTGATTTACGTTAATATAAGTAGTTTTTTTTAACAAAAAAGAAGAAAGATAAAACTCTATAACTGTTGAGTAACAACTGTTATTTAAAGCAGTTGGATGTTTTTTCCTATTCAACGGTATAAGATGGGTTGTCATTAAATCTGCTTTTAACACTGAGAAAATTGAAGACTTTAATTCTTATTGGAATGTTGAATGCTCCTAATGTAGGGTTTTGTCAGGTTCGTACACGCAGCGGAATTTAAAAATTTATGTTTCAAACCCGACGACGGTCAAACTGTAGGATGAGTATACAATGTAGAATAAACACAAACAGGAATGTAATACTTCAAACGAAGACTTACATTGATAGTTTAGCAATCTGAAACCTTCGAGGCTTGTGTAGTCCGAGGGTCCGCACGCAATATTTCCTCGAGTTGCAAGTCAGAAACTATGATGTAATCTCTCTTTTGGAAAGCTAGGAATTCCAACAGAGTTTCAGTAGAGTTAATCTTATGAAAAGATGATATATAAAATATGAGGCAAAACCTTGTATATATAGCTAAAAAATCAGCTAGGGTTTCCCTCGTGGGCCAGGCCCAGAAACCAAAGAAGAGTGGGTCCTTCGGACCCACTGGACACGTGTCGGCGCCCCGGCGCTGAGTAAGTGGCGTCGTGGCCCTGTTCCAATTTTTGCTTCGTTTTTATTTTATTCTAATGTCTCGATTATCAACCGAACATTTATATCCTTACTGATTACATCCTTGAATCAAAGGAACAATTGACTTAGTGTTACCCTTCAGGCCTTTACATATTGACACTAACTACATTAGGGTCTACACGGAACTCCTAGACTGCTCCGGAAGACGAACTCAATATGTAAGGTTTAGCTACACGAAACATGTGAACTGAACCTCTATGTGAGAAGATAAAATTCTTTCATTCATGAAACACTCAATCAAACTTAGGATTTGTCAAGTGTCTATCCAAATGGCTTGATCATTATAACTCATCTATATTAGTTGACAACAGGACCATATCAAAGACATGTCCAATGTGTTGGCCAGCGACTTAGTCAACCTAATACCATATGAGTGTTGCGATATTTCTAGATGCTTACACAAGTGTACGTATCGTTCAAGTAATAAAGATCTGTAAGACCGAGTTTATCGTCCACAGAGACTGATTTATTAATTACCGGTTATCTATTCTATGGTATCTATTTGGTTGACGTTCTTTAGTTGGAGAATTATAACTAAAAGATTATAACTAATGCAGAAAATAAGTAAGAACGATAATACTTTGGGTTTTAAAGCAGTTATGAAGGAAATAGGGAATTTCAATCTCCTCGACTATCCACTCTTTCACGTGTCAATGCAATGCTAATGATTCTTCTTTTTATTAAGATAGCAGGTTAACTAATATGTCATTATATTCCGGTTAGGACATACAAGAGCTCAACCTTGTGCAGAAACCTTCTATATTTCTATGATAGATTTTACCACACAGGAGGATTAAGAACAATAACCTTAATTACTACACAAGTATCGGGGTACTTTCGTCCGTGATTTTAACCTATGTCTAGACAATTACAGCATATTCAAATCTCACATTTCAGACTTTTGATTCTAAATCATATAAGTTATGACAATTAATAGCCAATTAATTATCAAACAATCATAACAATATTGAATAGATCTTAATATGCTGAAGAAAGAATCAATAACTATGCATTAACTATATGAAAGAGTTTCAAGAAGATTCGATGGAAAACCCTACTAAATTAATTAGCTCCTAAACATTATCATGTCAAGAACTAATTTACAATCCAACATAAACTGAAATAAAATAAGGGAAATAAAAGAACTTGAACAAGAGTTGTCTCCAATCTTGTGTTGTAGCCTCCAATTCTTGCCTCCAAAGTATCATCCCTCTTAATGACAGGGTTTAGGGTATTTATATTTGGGAAAAACCTTGCTTCTGACCCTTTTACCCTTGTCAAAAATCGACTCGGAATCTGATTTTTATGTGTCGGCACCGCGGTGCTAATTCCTCACGAAATAATTGGCAGCCACTGGAAATATGGCATCGCGGTGCCTCATGCCTGGACCGCGGTGCCTTCGACGGTGTTTCAGTTTCGGACTTTTTGGAAATTTTACGCCGCGACCCGAATTCTCTTGATCGCGGTTCGATAGCACCGCGGTGCTCTTGGCCAGGCACCGCGGTGCCTCTCTGATTTTCGTTCGGAATTGCCAGATTTCTTCTATTCTTCTTGGAACTTCTTAGGTTTCATTCCTTGGGATGTGCTTGTGCAATTTGCATCTCAATTAAGCTCATTTCATTCTCAAAAGTGGTATTTCTCCTTTATGACCGTTGTGACTCAAAAGAAAGAAAAACAAACCTAATATTATACTAAACACAAACGAAAAGAGTAAAATACTTCACTAAAAAGGACTCAAAAGAGTGTATAAAATACACTCAACAATGACTATCTGAGTGCTCACTTGAATATATATTCAAGGAATGAATCCTAATCTTGGCTCGCATACCACCTTTAATCTACTTCGTAGTGCACCCAAAACAAGCCGCGTCTCAACCTATAAGGCATTTGCGCTTAGGACAGGATCAAAGTACATTACTCCATCACGAGTTTTCATAACTCGTAGCAAGTGAGACATACTACATCCGCTAAGGATATGATACATACCACATGCTGACGTATCGCATATCATCGATATTCCAATCTCGATGATCATTAGTCGAGGTAATTTAAGAGTTACGTTATAACATTAGTTCTCACATCATTAATAAATACATAAACTCTAGGGATGTATTTATAGAATATTATAAACAATCAATTAATAATTCAACAAATGCAAGTGACATAATATTAATCATCATTAATATAAATACGAATGTGTATAAAGTTCATTTTGTCCTAATACAGATTGTCTCTAGGACATACATATACTTTCAATCTCCCACTTGGCCTAGAGTCAATCGCCAACATATCTAATACCCATGTTCTCAAAATGACCATTATGCTTTACCAAGCTTAATGGTTTAGTAGACGGGTCTGCTAGATTATTGTCTGTGGAAACATAATCTATCCTAATATCTTCAGCTTCCACCATCTCTCGGATAATGTGGTACTTCCTTGGTACATGCTTGTTTTTGTTGTTGATCTTGGTTCATTTTCCTGTGCAATTGCACCAGTGTTGTCACAATAAATGGTTATTAGACAACTGACACTCGGAAAAACCCCTAGCTCCTTCAGGAACTCAGAAATCGAGACAGCTTCTTTAGCAGCTTCCGATCCAGCAATGTACTCCGCTTCAGTAGTCGAATCAACAGTAGTAGCTTGTTTGGAACTCTTCCAGCTCACTGCTCCTCCATTGAAAATGAATGTGTAACCAGACTGATATTTGAAATCATCAACATCTGTGAAACTAGCATCAGTATATCCAGTGGCAACTAGCTTATCATCTACATCATAGACTAAGAAGTAATCTTTAGTATGTCTGAGATACTTAAGAATACTTTTGACTGCCTTCCAGTGTTCCTCACCAGGATTCTGCTGGAACTTGCAAGTCATACTAAGTGCAAAGGCCACATCTGGCCTAGTACAGGTCATGGCATACATGATTGATACTATAGCCGAAGCATATAGGATCTTCTTTATGCACTCAAGTTCTACAACACTAGAAGGGCAATCCTTCATAGATAATGTGATTCCTTGACCCATTGGAAGACCGTCTTTCTTAGAATTATCCATTGAAAAACGCCTACGCACTTTGTCTATGTAGATTGATTGTGACAGCCCCAATAATCTATTAGGTCTATCTCTATAGATCCTAATTCCCAAAATGTAGCATGTTTCACCTAAATCATTCATTATGAAGGTTTTGGACAACCAATCCTTAACTGACTGCATAAGAGTCTTATTGTCTCCCATTATCAATATGTCATCAACATATATAATAATGAAGACAATACCCTCATCCTTACCTTTGATATAAACACAAGGATCTTCTTTGCTTCTGACGAAATCAAAAGATTTGATAGCCTTGTCAAAGTGAATATTCCAACTCCTAGAGGCTTGCTTAAGCCCATAAATGGACTTATGTAGCCTGCACACAACATTTGGTCTGGACTCGGATGAAAAACCCTCGGGTTATTTCATATACACTTCCTCAATTAGATTACCATTGAGGAATGCAGTCTTGACATCCATCTCCCAAATATCATAATCATAATGTGCAGATATCGCAAGCAAAATACGAATAGACTTTATCTTAGCCACGTGTGAAAAGGTTTCATCATAATCCCAGTCAGGACGCTGAGTAATACCTTTAGCCACTAGTCTATCTTTATAAGTCTGAACCCTACCAGATACATCAATCTTCTTCTTAAAGACCCATTTGCATCATATGGGTTTAACCTCATTTGGCAAATCAACCAACTTCCACACTTGATTGATATACATAGATTCCATTTCGAATTTCATGGCTTCTTGCCATCTCTTCGAATCAATGTCTAGCATTGCTTCGTTGTAGGTTCTAGGCTCGTCATCATCTAGAATATCTAGCTCATTTTGTGTTTCCACAAGTAGATTTAGTCTTTCCGGAGGACGATGAGTTCTAACATACCTATGGAGTTGAGTTTCTTACAGTTCAGTAACAGGTATATTCTGACTGTGAGTAGGTTCTTGTGCGCTGGTCGATCCACTAGTATTATAGCTTTCAGAAATATTATTTTCATATTTTCCTGAATGGGAGGAGGTGCAACTGCTGCACTAGCTCCCAAGGTCTGTGCAGGAGGATCTTGTATTTCTGCACCTCTCCTCGTAGCACTTCCACTAGCTGAAGGGCGTATCCTGATTACCCAATCGTCGCCATAAGCTCCCATTGAATCCTTTCCTTGTTCACTCGGCAAGGGTTCAACGTCTATGTTACTTTATTCTTGAATTTCTTCAAGCTCTATCTCTGTGCAACTCTCTTTCTTGTAGACATATTCATCTTCAAGAAAAGTTGCGTTCCTAGAAACAAATTGCCACGCCCCGAACCCCGGGCCCGTTACTGGTGCCCTACCTGGGCACCCTTCTACCTAACTGACACAAGTAAACTGCGGAATTTAAATAACACTTTTTTTAAAAAAAAAAGACCAACGTACGTGCAAGGGCAAAGCTGACAAGGCTGCCATATAATATACATAATCAAAAGACACTACACTGTACATGAGTCCAATCCCACATATGAATACAGACCTCTAAGAGTTATACTGAACTATGACGGACAAGGCCCGCGTACCCATAATCGTACAAAAGCACTGCATGAAGGATCTATACCAAAAGATAAACTCCCGAGCAGATGGAGCTATCCAAAACTACGAACAGGTCCTACACTGCAGATCACCAAGCTGCGTGCCTAAACTGCGGCGATGAACGCAGCCGAAGGAGGTCAAGACGAAGAATGTACCAAGTATGTGAAACGATAAATCAGTAATGAAATCATAAGATCTAAACAAAACAGAGACATGTATGATAGCCAACCTACGATTACAATACATAAGTAGTCATATCAAGTCGTGGACGCATGCCTCAAAGTCATTACTCAAATATAACCACGGGTCTCACGCCCATAATATCAATCATGCGTGGAATCCTTCCTCATCGCCGTGATCATGATATAATACGACATCAGTAAGCACACTGAACCTTGCAATCATGAGAGTAATGCAATCCTTTTTATCTTTTAAGTTATGTCTTTAACAATGAGAATTTCTGTTCCACTTTAATTCATAACCACACTGCACCGTTTCATTAATGAAATCAATACCGCTTTCAAAACACGGCGTCGTGCGGTGCTGTGGTCAACCACCCTCTGTGTTATAATGCAACCTATCATAGAACTATTTCACCCGCAAGGGACTATTTCACCCGCTTAGGTCATTAGGACCCGCAATGAGTCATCGGTACACGATACTCGCATCACGGATAGCTAATCCATGGCTTATATATATCCGGGAATTTAACCCGTCCGAGTCAAATACCGACCCGCCGTGAGTGTGTACCACTCACCCCCATGGGGAGCTAACCCATGGTATCCTTGAAACAAGTTGCCGGCCCTTTATGGAGGGACGCGGAGATGTGGAGATATGACACTTGCACGAATGTCTATATGAGCAACCCATATGCAAGCAAACCAAGACAAAACCATGCCTTTACACAAATCAAGACAATTACCATGCCTTTCTTTTTTACACAAACCAAGACAATACCATGCCTTTACACAAACCAAGACAATACCATGCCTTCTTGTTACATAAACCAAGAGAAATACTTATTCAAGCAAGCCAAAATACTATCAAGGCACAAATAGAATAATTCTCATTTAACAAGCCAAAGTACTTATCAAGGCACAAATAGAATAATTCTCATTTAACAAGCCAAAGTACTTATCAAGGCACAAATAGAATAATTCTCATTTAACAAGCCAAAGTACTTATCAAGGCACAAATAGAATAATTCTCATTTAACAAGCCAAAGTACTTATCAAGTCACAAATAGAATAATTCTCTTTTGTCAAGCCAAAGTACTACGTACGTACATTCTTTTCAAAAGACTCATTTTTATGTGAAACCCTAAGATACTAACACCCGTAGTATCAAGGCGTGTCTATTTTTCAAAGTAAGTTACTACACTTTTAGAAAACTCATTTCAAAGCTTGAAACCAAGTAACTTCAAATTTTCACAATCTAGGCAACTTATGCCCATTAATCAAAATAGACAACTTTCTTAACCTTCCATAAAGCCGTTATAACCAACTTCCCATAAAGCCGTTATAACCCTTTATGGTTTTAGACATATTCATTCCTTTTTATAACTAAGAGACTTATACTTTTAAAACCAAGTATCACATACTTACAAATCAAGTTTCTTAACTTTCAAAATACTTCAAGTCTCTTAATCTTTAGAAATCAAGTTTTTTCTACTTTTAAACCTCAAGTAACTCACACCTTTAAAACAAGTTACTTCTCTTAAATCATGTCATTTCTCCTCTTTTAAAACAATTAAGTAAATCACTCCTTTGACTCCCCTATAGTCATTATAACGACCTTTAGATTTTGGAACTAAGGCACTAGCCAAAAGATTTGAAAACCACTTCCTTTTCAAGACTCTATGTACTTTAAGTAAAATACTTTCACTTTTGAGAATCCAAACTTCATTAAGGAAATGGATTATAACAACTTACAAATTAATCATCCAAAGTACAATCAAGGAAGTATATAGAACAAATTCTACATTAGGCAATCCAAGTATAACCAAGGAATGGATCATTTAAGGAGTAGGACATACTTTCTTTACCATAAGGAATCATGCTAGAAGAGGAGATAGTTCACATACCTTTTCGGCTTAATCCGCAAGCTAAGTCGAATATGTCGCACGTAGAATTGTCAACCTATAATGGTCACAACATGACTATCAATTTCTAGTTTCTAACGTAGAATAATACTAAGTATACGGTCTCTTATTCTACGGAAAATCGGGCAGCACTTCCTTTGTTTCTACATACTTTGCCACCTTTTTCAAGGCCGAATTCATTAACCAAACATGCCACATTTAAGGCTCAACATACCAACCAATCAAAGGGGATTACACGCCTTACAATACGTGTAAAATTCCGCCCAACAATTCATACCAAGTAGTTTAATACTCCAAAAGCCATTTCTCGGCTAACTTTATACAACAACACAAGTCCTTTCCAAATTCTTTTTCAATCCAAGTTCTTAGGTCTAACATGTTATATAGTCATAAACAACTTTAACAACTATAATTCCTTCTATATATAACATGTGACGACTTATACTAATAATCAAATCGAATTGTAATCTTAAGGCTAAACATGCTAGTTTTCGGATTAGGGTTCCAATACCCAATATACTTATCAAACTTCATAATATAAATATCTCATGCTTGCTAATATCCATAGCTACAACAATAAGTAATCTTAATTACTAAAACGACAAGAATTATACCTTTACAAGCCCTTAAAATTTCCAAGATTCAAAGTCGCTCCTTAGCAATTCTTAGCTCCTTTCCTTTACGCTCCAATCCGCTATTTGAAGCCTTTAGAAGTTTACAACCAACTTATCTTCCATTTCCAATCCAAACCTATGAAAATGCCTTAGGTTTTCGCCTTGCGACTAACGTGAAAACGCCGTTTTTCCAAAATCTTTCTATTGAGATATCCTTACAATACCCTTAGGGACCTTGGGTTAAAGTCTTATGAATAAAGAACCACAAACTCAATTTTTTTTGTGTGGGAAAGTGTCATTGCCGAGAGCACACTATGAAGAACAACAATGTGTGAAATAATTCTAAGTGTTGAAGAGCTAGTCTTGCACTAGTGTGGTATATATAACACAATGAAGGGTCAATATTATAACAAATGTGTGGTTTGGATGAAGTACACTTGGATAACTACACAAGTGGCAAGTTGACTTGGTCAATATTATCAAGCTAGAAAGACTTATCATCCACAATGGTCAAATGACCATTCTAACCTTGTATTTTTCGTCCAATACTATGTGGGGGGAGGTGCCACGTGTCACCCTCTCATTCGTCCATAAAATTCTGTAACTCTCGTGGGCCCCACAAAACGTAAAATTCCTCGGGTGGGCCCCACGTGACCAAATCCGTAAAAATAAATTTCCATAATGTTAATAAGTTCCATACTCTTCAAATAATGCATTTTTGAGAATCCAATTCTCAACAACGAACATTTTTCCCTTTCGACGTTCGGAAGATTTTCCGACGGAAAAACAATTCTTCCTTTCATACCAATTTCCAAGTCTTTTTTCCTTACGTATATTCTCTTATACAAGTCCTGGACTTACGGGGTGTAACATTCTTCCCCCCTTAGAAACATTCGTCCCCGAATGTTCTTAGTCGGTTGTTAAGCTATACAAACTCCGGCGTAGTCTCTATACTATGCCTATCAATCAATACTCCACAAGACCAACGATGCCACACATGGCCACCACATAACATATGTAAACATATCAATGGACCTTCCGTCCGCGGCCCCTTCTCACAAAACTCGAAGGTTACAGTCTTATCGAAACAAGATCCTTAGAGGTTACTTTCTTTTTCCCGTACTAGGGATGGCCCTGTCGTAATCTAGGTCATGGGACTAACACTATCTGAATACTTCAGTCGGACTCTACTAATCGATGTGTACCGCTTTACTTGTCACGACCCGACCGGGGCGCGATCGTGCCCTACCCGGGCACCCTGCCTGTATACATCGAGAATAGCAAATGAACATACACAACATACAACATTTTAAAACACAATATCACAAAGAGCCGATAAGGCCGCTTCCATAAAATATGCATAATCAAAAGCAAATCAGATAACTCGGTTCTTACATTTCAAACCACAACATGTGACTACTGCACTTCAGGAATAACAACAGTGGTGGGACAGGGCCGCGCCATACCCCTGAATGTACATAAATCTACAACATCAGGGAAAAACTGTACCAAAAAGACAAGCCTCCGGAGAAATGGAGCTTCTGACGTTTGATAAGTGATCCTAAGAATGAGGATCCACCACCGCTACTCCCTACCGCGGCATGAACGCAGCCCAGAGAAGCGGGGTCGACACAATATTTACTAAGTATGTAAATCGAAAATATCGTAATTACATCATAAGTTTAAAACAAAGCGGAGACGTGTATGATAACAAAATTACAGTACACAGTGCCTTACTAACAATGAGAGTAACTAATAGTATACGTACAACATAAAAATAGGAAGCTCACGATCAAAGCAGGACCATCCGCCCACAGTATCATTTAGCAATCCTACTCCTGGGACTATTTCACCCGCATAGGTCGTGTGGACCCGCATGAGGTATTCCTCGCATAGGCTCTACCCGCCCGCATGGGACTATTTCACCCGCATAAGCCCATAAAGACTCGCATGAGGTATTCCTCGCATCGTGGGTAGCAAATCCACAGAAACATGTGGTATAACGATCTTGGGGATTTACCCCTCATTTATACTCTTACCCTGAAGCAGGTGGTATAACTATCTTGGGGATTTACCCCTCAGATATACTCTTACCCTGAAGAAGGTGGTATAACGATCTTGGGGATTTACCCCTCAGATATACTCTTACCCTATCTCAACCGGCCATCATACATAACATAAGCCCTACCGACTTTTCATACATAACATAAGCACTACCGGCTTATTATACAATAAATAAGCAAGTTAAGAAATCCACCTAACTTCTTATTAGTCTTATTCATATACACTCTCATTTTAGTTTACTTAAGGCACTAACATGTCTTTTATAAAAATCCGGGAATTTAACCCAAGTACTACATACTTCCACTCTTTTAAAAATGACTCTTTTTCGTATAAAACTTCCAAGATACTATTAACCGTAGTATCAAGTCAAAATTACTTTTCAAGACAAGTCACAATACCTTTAGAAATAAAGTTAGGTTTCTAAATCAAGTGACTCTTTTTCTTATAAAACCTTAGGCAATTGATGCCTTAAAATCAAATTGTCTTTCATGAAATCAAGTCATTTATCTTTCCATAAAGCTAATATAACCAACTCCCCATAAAGTCGTTATATTCACTTTATACCTTAGCCAAATACAATTTCCTATCCAAGGGACTTATACGTTTAAAACGAAACAAGTATCACATACTTTAAAACTCTTCAAATCCCTTAACTTTAATAAAACTTAAGACATCCTTAATACTTTCAAAGAAGTTAGTTAATCTCCTAACTCACCCGACTTGGCTATTCATAAAACTAGTAAAGGATATCAAGGTCTTGTACGTCTACCTTACTATATACATGCAACTAGTCATGCTCAAAAGATAGGAAAGTTCTACATACCTCTTCGGGTCAAACCACTTGCCAAGTACAAAATTCCGCTCGTAGTATGTCAACCTATAATATCCACAATACGTCTATTAACGCCTTACTTCAAACGTAGAATATTATAAGTGTAAAGTCTCTAAATTCTACGGAAAATCGGACAGCACCTCCTTTGTTTCTACTTACTTTGCCACCTTTTTCAAGGCCGAATTCAATAACCAAACACGCCACATTTAAGGCCCAAACAATGCAATTAACAATAGGGGATTACACGCCTACTAGACGTGTAAAATTCCGCCCCACAAAAGATATCAAACTAATACAAACTACTAGTCCAATTCGGCCACATTGAGTACAATAACACCAATTCTTATCCAATTTCCATTTCAATCCAAGTTGTTAGCATAACATGATATCAAGTCGCAATCGATTATAACTACTATAATCTTCAAGTAAGTAACATGCGACGATTCTAATAAACGACCAAATTGTAATCCAACTTCACATGGCTTAAATGACATTTCGGATTTTAAGGCTACAATCAATCCATAATACTTATAAACTTCAACACATATACTTCATGCTAGCAAACATGTAAAGCTAACAACAATATATATAATCTTGTAACACTTAAGAGACAAGATTATTACCTCAACGAATCTTAATCCAACTCCAAATCCGAAGTCGCTCCTTAGCAACTTAGAGTATCTTCAAGACACTTCAATCCGCTACTTTAGACCCTTAGAACAACACCAACAAATTTCCTTCAAACTTCCAAACAAAACCTAGAAAGCAACTAGGTTTTCACTCATGACTAATACGAAAACTATCTTTTTCCGAGATTTTTCTATTGAGATACACTTACAATACACTCAAGAACCTTGGTTTAAAGTGTGGAGCTTAATGGACAAGAAACAAAAAAAAATTCTTTTCAAATGGCCTTGAACCCGAGAGCAACCATTTGTGTTCTTGAAATTCTTGAAATTTTTTCTAAGTGTTGGCATTAGTCTTGCTACTAGTAGTATTATATAGTAACATGGAGGGTCAAGATGTAAACAAATGGGTGGTTTGGATGAGGTCTTATTAAATATCAAGCCTTGTGGACCCATTGACTAAGTCAATTTTCTCAAGCTCACTACTTGCAAGACTTAGTCATCCTACAAAGGTCAAATGACCCTTAAGTCCTTGCCCATTTTCGTCCAAGGCACCATAAGGGGGGGTGACACGTGTAGCCCTCCCATTCGTCACAATATTTCATTTTCCGACAATTCCATAATTCCGATAAATTTTTACAAGTCTCTAATCTTAACATTAGGAAATCTCACGTACGTTCTTAAAACATGTCCTGTAAATACGGGGTGTAACATTCTTCCCCCCTTAGAAACATTCTGTTATACCCCGTAGTTTTAGGGTATGTATGTGAGGACGTACGTACGAGAATACGACAGAAATTTTGGAAAGAAAGGAAGATGTGATTTTTCGACGGAAAAGTTTCCGGTTTTTGTGAAGAAAAAGGTTCGTTAATGAGAATTGGATTCCCAGATTTGGTATTTGGGCTTCTTGGATTATATTAGAATTTTGAGATTTTATTTTCAGAAATGGTCACGTGGGGCCCACGAGAGGAATTTATGGTTTTGTGGGGCCCGCTTTGTTTTTGAGATTTCCGGTATTTTGGATATTTTCGGAAGACGAAATATTTTGGACGAGTCGGGGGGCGACACGTGTCACCCCCATGTGGCACCTTGGCCGATTTGGAGGGACAAGTGTCTAGCCACTTGTCCCTTGGCCGAAATGGCCTTACAAGTGGCAAGCCACTTGGCCCTTGTTTTCGTTGGCCATGTGGTGTGGTGGGACCCACACACACATGGCCCAATCTTGACCCTACACTTACCTTGATCCTAACCCTTGAATTCTCTATAAATAGCCCCTTAAGGTTGAAGAGTATTTCATCCCTCACTTGAAGATTTCCCTTAGCTTGTTCTCGTTTTTCCCTCCCCCTCTTGTGAAGAAAATACTTGGTGTATTGTTGAATAATCCCAAATACCTTGGCCTAGTATCCCTAGTAGTATTCCAAGTTGTTTCAATACTAGGAGCCCGGAAATGCTACTTTGTTCCGATAGTCGCAAAATGAAACCCTAGAAAATCTTCCTAGCTTGGTTGAAGTTTTTAGAAGTTGTTGGAAACTTCTGGTCGCTGGAGAGGGTTGGAGCGTAAGGAATTGGAGCTAAACGTTGCTCAGGATCGACTTATAAACTTGGATAATTTTGGGCTTATCGAGGTAATGATCTATGTCCCCCTATTGTAATTGGATATTACATATTTTAGTAATGTATAGTTGAGTATACTATATATAGAATGAATATTGGTAAGGATTGAACTGTATTTACATTGGACTGTACTTACATGAGACTTGTGTAATATTATTGTGAAGTTAGAATTGAACACGTCAGGTTAGGCGTGTAATCCTGGGGTTGTTGGCACGTAGCGGCCTTGATAGGGTAGGAGATTTATGTGATAGCGGGGGGGGAGGTGCTGCCGAATTTTCTGTAGAATAAGGAATCTTGTATTTAGAATATTCTACGAAGAAAGCTAGAAGTTGATAGATGTATTGTGGTTATTATAGGTGGATCTTCACGCGATACTTGACTTGGGTTGTGGTTTAAGCTAAAAAGGTATGTGATTCTTCCTATACTCTTGAGCATGATTGTTGTGAACTATATAGTACGGTAGACGTACGTGTGTGAAATGAATTTTGTTTGTTTAAAACATAAAGTGTTATAATGGCTTTATGGGAAGTTAGTTATAACGACTTTATGAGGATAAAAGAAATATTTGGTTTTGACAGTAAAACGACTTGATTTTGAAAGTTAAGAGACTTGATCTTGAAAGATAAGAGACTTGACTTATAACGACTTGTTTTCAGAAAAGGAGAAGTAACTTGATTTAAGTATAGGTTACTTGTTTTGAAAAGAGTAAGTTAATTGGGTTTTAAAAGAGTATACTTGATGTTGTTCTAAAAGAAAAGCACTTGGTTTAAAAAGTATAGAGTACTTGATTTTAAAAGCCTTGTAAAGATTTTTACGAAGGTGAAGTAATTTGGTTTTAAAAGTAAAACGTGTTTTCTTTATATACTACGAGTATTAGTATCATGTGGCTTTTACGTAAAAAGAGGTCTTTTTGAAAGAATGAAAGTATGTAGTATTTTGGGTTTGAAACCCGGATTATTGATTAAAATAAATGTTTGTTGAACTTGCCTATGCTTGTTGTGATAGTCTTTGATGTGCAAGTGTTTTGTTGATATCTTCGTGACTCGGGAGGCCGCTTATCCGATTGATTGATTGGACATACCGGCGTTGGGTGGTCCACGAGTATCGCCCACTGAGTATTGATCGGTTGTTTCAGATGCTGTGGATCGTTACACCCGTAAGTCCAGGACATGTAAAAGAGAATGTACGAAAGGAAACAAGACTTGGGAATCGGTGCGAAAGGAAGAATTGTTTTTCCGACGGAAAATGTTCCGAACGTCGGAAAGGAAAAATGTTCGTTGTTGAGAATTGGATTCTCAAAATACATTATTTGAAGAGTATGAGACTTAATAATATTATGGAAATTTATTTTACGATTTGGTCACGTGGGGCCCACAGGAGTTTTACATTTTGTGGGACCCACGAGGGTTACGAAATTTTATGGACGAATGAGAGGCGACACGTGGCACTCCTTCCACAAGGCTTGACGAAATTTTGCAAGGCTAAAGTGGTCATTTGACCTAAGTAGATGATAAGTCTTCAAGCTTGATATTGTTGACAAGTCA
Source organism: Przewalskia tangutica (assembly GCA_029844215.1). Taxonomy (NCBI): domain Eukaryota; kingdom Viridiplantae; phylum Streptophyta; class Magnoliopsida; order Solanales; family Solanaceae; genus Przewalskia; species Przewalskia tangutica. Next base: position 96,687,035 of record CM056721.1, read on the forward strand.
ACTTGTCCACCTAAGCTTAATCCATGTGAAACTCATCCTAGACACACATTTGTGATAATACAAGCCCTCCAATGTTTTATATAAGCTCACTACTAGTGCAAGACTAAGTTTCCAACACTTAGAAAAATCACAAACATTTCTTGTTCTTAAGTTAGCTCTCGGGTTAGCCACTTTCCCCACAAGAAAAATTTTAGTTTGTGACCCTTTGTTCACTAGACTTAAACCCAAGGTTCATAAAGGTATTTTAAGGTTATCTCAATAGAAAGATTTCGGGAAAAATGCATTTTCACGTTAGTCGCAAGGCGGAAACTATGGGAGTTCTTCAACTTTGAAGTTGGAACTTGAAGATGGGTTCTTCATAGGCCTCTAAGGAGTGCTTGGAGCGGATTGGAACCTAAGGAAAGGAGCTAAGAATTTGCTAAGGCGCGACTTTGAATCTTGGAAATTTTAAGGGCTTTGAAAGGTATAAATTTGGTCGTTTTAGTAGTTAAGGCTTACTTATTGTTGTAGCTATGGATATTAGCAAGAATGAGTGGTATATTATGAAGTTTGTTTATTATATTGGCTATTGGAACCCTAATCCGAAAACTAGCATGTTAGCCTTAAGACTACAATTCAAGTTGATTATTCGTAAGTTGTCGCATGTTGTATAAAGAAGGAAATTGTAGTTATTGAAGTTGTTTGTAACTATATAACATGTTAGACCTTAGAACTTGGAATTGGAAAAGGATTGGAAAAGACTTTGAATTGTTAGTATGTTGGCCGAGAATGGCTAGTGAAGTTTGAACTACTTTGTATATAATTGTGGGGCGGAATTTTACACGTAGTGTAAGGCGTGTAATCCCCTTTGTTTGATTGTTGTTTGGGGCCTTAAATGTGGCGTGTTGGTTATTGTATTCGACCTTGAAAAAGGTGGCAAAGTGAGTAGAAACAAAGGAAGTCGCCCGATTTTCCGTAGAATTAGAGACCAAATACTTAGTATTTTTCTACGTAGAGACTAGAAGTTGATAGTCTTGTTGTGACCATTATAGGTTGACACTTCCACATACGGCGTATTCGGCTTAGCTTGTGGAATTAGCCGAAAAGGTATGTGAACTATCTCCTCTTCTAGCATGATTCCTTAAGATAAAGAAAGTATGTTCTACTCCCTAAATGATCCATTCCTTGGTTGTATTTGGATTGCCTAAAGTAGAATTTGTTCTATGTGCTTCCTTGATTGTACCTTGATGTTTAAATTGTAAGTCGTATAATTCATTTCCTTAGTGAAGTTTGGATTCTTAAAAGTGAAAGTATTTTACTTAAAGTACATAGAGTCTTGAAAAGGAAGTGGTTTCTAAACCTTTTGGCTAGTGCCTTAGTTCCAAAACCTAAAGGTCATTAAAATGACTTTAGGGGAGTCAAGGGAGTGATTTACTTAATTGTTTAAAAGAGGAGAAATGACATGATTTAAGAGAATAAACTTGTTTTCTATATATTAAGAGACTTGAAGTGTTTTGAAAGTTAAGGGACTTAAAGAGTTTTAAAGTATGTGATACTTGTTCCGTTTTAAACGTATAAGTCCCTCGGATAGGAAATTGTATTTGGCTAAGGTATAAAGTGAATATAACGACTTTATGGGAAGTTGGTTATATTTGCTTTATGGAAAGATAAATGACTCGATTTTAATGAAAAGGCAACTTGATTTTAAGGCATCAATTGCCTAAGGTTTAGTAATAAAATAAGTTACTTGGTTTCTAAAGGTTAAGAGACTAAGTGTATTTTTTTAAAAGTTAAGAAAATCGATTTGAAAGTATTTAATACTTGGATTTTAATAAGTATAAGTCTCTTGGTTATAAAAGGAATGGATATGTCTAAAACCATAAAGGGTTATAACGACTTTATGGGAAGTCGGTTATAACGGCTTTATGGAAAGTTTAAAAAGTTGTCTATTTTGATTAATCGGCATAAGTTGCCTAGATTGTGAAATAAAATTGGAGTTACTTGATTTCAAGTGTTGAAATAAGCTTTCTAAAAATGTAGTAACTTACTTTGAAAAATAGACACGCCTTGATACTACGGGTGTTAGTATCTTGGGATTTTACACAAAAAGGAGTCTCTTGAAAAGATTAGTACTTTGGCTTGATAATTGAGAATTATTCCATGTGTGCCTTGATTAGTACTTTGGCTTGATTAATTGAGAATTAGTCTAAGTGTGCCTTGATTAGTACTTTGGCTTGTTAAATGAGAATAATCCTATTGGTGCCTTGATTAGTACTTTGGCTTGATAAATTGAGAATTTGTCTAAGTGTGCCTTGATTAGTACTTTGACTTGATAAATTGAGAATTTGTCTAAGTGTGCCTTGATTAGTACTTTGGCTTGATTAATTGAGAATTAGTCTAAGTGTGCCTTGATTAGTTCTTTGGTTGTTAATTGAGAATTATTCTAAGTGTGCCTTGATAAGTACTTTGGCTTGATAATTGAGAATTATTCCATGTGTGCCTTGATTAGTACTTTGGCTTGATTAATTGGGAATTGCCTATGTGTGTCGGTGATAGCCTTTGAGTGCAAGTACTATGTTTTATTACGTTGTCGCGACTCTCGGTTGGAGGGTGGTCGTCTGTCAGTAAGTTCTTGGACGCATCGACAGGTGATGGGATTCCAAGGTATGCTTCCGTTATTGGTAGTACTTGGGTTAAATTCCCGGATTCTTTTTATAAAAGACATGGTAGTGCTTATGTCTTGTTTGACGGTCGGTCGAGATAGGGTAAGAGTATATGTGAGGGGTAAACCCCCAAGATGCTATACCACCTGTTTTACCACCTTCTCCAGGGTAGAGTATATGTGAGGGTAAACCCCAAGACGCTATACCACTGCTTTACCACCTTCTCCAGTAGAGTATATGTGAGGGTAAACCCCAAGATGCTATACCACCTGTTTTACCACCTTCTCCAGGGTAGAGTATATGTGAGGGGTAAACCCCCAAGATGCTATACCACCTGTTTTACCACCTTCTCCAGGGTAGAGTATATGTGAGGGGTAAACCCCCAAGATGCTATACCACCTGCTTTACCACCTTCTCCAGGGTAAGAGTATAAGTGAGGGGTAAACCCCCAAGATGCTATACCACCGGTGGGACTTGGTGTTCATGTATGCCTATTGGTGTTGTACTATATCATGGATCACGTGAGGAAAGATTCCACGGGCATGATTGATGTTATGGGCGTGAGACCCATGGTTATATTTGAGTAATGACTCGGAGGGCCTGCGTCCCTGACTTGATGTGACTGCTTATGTATTATGTACTGTAGGTTGGCTATCATACATGTCTCCTACTTTGTTTAGACTGTTATGATTTTATTACGATTTCATCGCTCACATACTCGACATTCTTCAGATCGACCTCCTTCGGCCGCGTTCATGCCGCAGGTTTAGGTACGCTGTTCGGTGATCGGCAGGCGTAGGATCCTGCTCAGGGTTTTTGGATAGCTCCCTCTGTTCAGGAGTTTATCTTTTTGGTATATATCCTTGATGTGCTTTGTACGCTTTGGGTACGGGCGGCCTTGTCCGTCATAGTTCGATTTAACTCTTAGAGTGCAGATTCATATGTGGGATTGGACTCATGCACAGTGTAGTATCTGTTGTTTATGTATATATGGCAGCCTTGTCGGCCTTGCCCTTGCACGTACGTTTATTTAAAAAAAAAATGAGCTGTTACTAATTTCCGCAATGTACTTAGTTGTTAAGGTAGAAGGGTGCCCAGGTAGGGCACCAGTCACGGGCCCGGGGTTCGGGGTGTGACAGTGACTCTCTGGGAGGGCCGGCTATCCGATTGATTTCCTTTGGACATGCTGACGCGATGGATGTTCCACGGGCATGCGTCCAGTAGGATGGTTTCATGGCCATGACTTCCGAGGTGAGATGCCGGGGCATGCGGTCATTGTGAGGTTCAGGTTGTTAGTCGATGGACCGCTAATCCATGAAGCTTGCCGCGGTGACGAGCGATCACGGGCTTGATTTGTACGTGTGGTTCAGGCACACTTTAGATACTTGTTCTGGTCATTTTCTCGTATACCGGTAGCCTCTGGTAGATAGCTTAAGATACTTGTGTCACAACCCGATTCCGGGCCCGTGACTGGTGCCTTACCCCGGGCACCCTAGTGATACAACATCAGAGTAATCAGCGGAACATAAAACGATACAAGACATATTATGAAATATGAAACAATAATCTGAGAAAAACTTGCCTTTCGGCATATATATAAACAACAACTTTTTCAACATGAACAGTTTAATCCTTTTTACAAACCACACTTGCGGTACTACAGACCTCTACGAATGATATGATAACAACGGGGACGGGGCCGTCATACCCACGAATGCACCTACAACAACAGGGACTATACGAACAAGCCTCGGAGAAGCGGAGCTCTCCCAGCGAGCTGTGACCACTAGAGCGAGGATCAACGGCGGTGTACCTTTACTGCGGCATGAGCGGCCCAGAAGGAGGTCGATCTGACAGTGCAGAGTATGTGGCCCGAAAATCGTAAATGGAATCATAGTAGTCTATATAAAGCGGAGACATGTATGATAACAAAACTACGATTCCTGATAAACAAGCGGTCATATCAAGTCGTGGACTCACGCCTCAAAGTCATCACTCAAACATAACAATGGGTCTCACGCCCACAACATCAATCATGCGTGGAATACCTTCCCACCGCCGGCGATTTATGATATACAAGCACCAGGAATACATGAACACGTGTCCCACTGTGTTCTAATAAAACGATGCAGGTAAATGCGAAGGCATAGCCGACTACTAACACCTACGGTACCAACAAGGTCATAAAATGTGTCATGATATCGTCAGGCCGTCACATGATAAAAGGGTCACTCGCGCATGATATCAAATGTGCGCGTCTAGCCTGGCTCTCGCGACTCCGCATAGGCCAACCTCATAGGCGCGTGAGGTATAACCCGCATCGAGGGTAGCTACTCCGGCGTCGCCTGGACTCGCGATCCGCATGGCCACAAAGCGGCATGACCATAAAGGCGCACACTAACACGGAACTCCGTAGTTCGCATGGATCCTCGGACCCGCGTAGGTATTCTCGAATCACGGTCCTGCATCGCTGAGTCTACCCGCGTCGGAGGCGGCAACCTCCGGGCACAAGTCAAGGTGAGTGGTACAATACCAACATAACGGCTGATAGTCAAACAACTTTAAGCGCAGTCGGAGGGAAAACCCCTTTACACTAACATCACAAGATACTAACACACGTAGCATCCTAACATGTTTACTTATCAAATCAACAAGAAAGTATTACAAGGCTATCACAAACCAATACAATCAAGTTATTCACACAAGGTACTTTCTACTAACAAGTTCGGGTATCTATCCCCAAAGTACTTCACACATTAAATCTTTAAAAGATCTGTTTCTTTCACATAAGTCACACAATAACCGTAGTATAAAATAGAGTGACTGTCCTTTTAAGAAAACCAAAACTCTTACCTTTGTAAAATCAAGTAACAACATTATTTTCCAAACGTCCAAGTTTGCATAATTTCAAATGTTCACGTTTCTTATTTTAGAAAGGTTTCGTAGTTCATAGTCTTATTCATTTAAGAATATAATTCTCTTTTAAGCGATCGGAGAAACATAAGCCTTATATGTGAGTAGGATATTCTTGTTTATAACAATCTTATTACTGACCATGATGTAGAAAATATCATTTTGTCTCATCTTAGCTTCATGCGGATGGAAGTTTCTCTGGTTTTAATAATACTTAATTATTCAAAACATTTTCCTTTTAATGCTTATGCGATGGTTTGTCGATACACATTCGATTTAGAAATCGAGAAAACATTCTTAAGCGTTATACCTAACTTCCCATAAAGCTAGTATAACTCTTAAGTTTTCAAAAACCAAGTATTACTTCAAGTTCTCTATTAACACATAACAAGCCGTTATAGTTCAAATCGATTTACCTTTTAAAAACCACAGTATTTTCTTACCAACATAAAGTTTTATAACCGGCTTCCCATAAAGCCGTTATAACACTTTATGTTTTAAACCAATTAAATACATTTAGCACGTATGCGTCTCTGGTACTACATAGTTCACACATATCATGCTAGAAGAGATAGGAAGAGGTTCACATACCTCGCGACGATTATCGACTAATAGCAAAACGCTCAAGTACTTCCAAGTCGGCTACTCCTAAGCCAAGTAGATCGCGCCACACGTAGTACTTGAACCTATAAGGCCACAAGGCGCTTATTAACATTTAGATCTCATCGTAGAACATTCTCAGAAAATTCGGCACCTCCCCGCGGCGTAAATCTCTCCTCTAACGAGGCCGGCTACCAAGCCAACCGGGGTTATACGTCTAACCTAACGGTACAATTCTACTCACGGTACTCTTACACAAGTCTCGTAATGTCTGACCTATGTAATTCTGATTCGATTCTTCTTTTAAATTGGGCTTAAGTCAAAAGACATTGCCGATAACTACGTCGATTCTATATATAGTATACTTCAACTATATATTCTAATAATATGTAATTTCCAATTACAATAGAGGACAAGATAATTACCTCGATAAGCCCATAATTATCCGAGTTTAATGTCGATCCTTAGCAAAGTTTCGCTCTACTCCGGTGCTCCAACCCGCTCAAACAACCCTTAGAAGTTCTAACCAACTTCTACATAGTACTCGACTAACTATGGAGATTTTCCTAGGGTTTTCGGTTTTGTGGAAGGAAGTATAATAGTATTTACGGGCTTTTAGTATAGGTATAACCTTAGAATACAACAAGGTATCTGGTTAAGGTAATTTGGGCATTATAACAATACTTTTGAGAGTATTTCTACCAAGAGGGGGTATTATACGAAAACAACTAGGCTAGGGGGTACCCCAGCTGCACCCGAGGAGGGGAAGGGCTCTCGGCCAAGGGAGGAGGCTCTTGGCGAATTCTACACTAAGGGAGGGAGGAGGATTTAACACTTAGAAAATATTTGTGGATGAAGAAAGTTCATCACTTAGAGGGTATTTATAGCAAAACCAAAGGCCAACCAATGGCCAAGATCTAGCCAAGTGCAAGGCAAGTGTAAGGCCAAGATCAAGCCAAGTGCACCCTAACCCCTACTCCACAAACATGGCACAAAACAAGCCACAAAACAAGGCCAAAACAAGGCACAAAACCATGAACCAATCGGCGAGGCCAAGCCTCCTCTTTACCAGTCGATGAGGGTGACAAGTGTCACCTCCCGTTAATCCAAAATGTTTTGTCTCGGAAAAATCCATGAAAATTAAAAATGACATAGCGGAAATTCCCCTACGAAAGGCTGTGAAAGCGTTTGCGAAAAACGACTCTAATCGGGTGTTGTGTACAAAAATAATTCGCCAAGCCTATTCTCAAGTTGAAATTTCCTCGTCGTCCTGCGTACATACTGCGGAAATACGGGTATAACATTCTCCCCTCGTAGAAACATTCGTCGAATGTTCCTTCTAAATCTCAAAACAAGCGTGCGCGAAGATAGTCTTCACTACTATACTTACGAGAATCAATCCGCCACGCTGCCACGAAACAACTTGCGCAAAAATGCTTACATCCAGTCCACGAGGAAACACCTCTAATCATCACCACAAAACACTTCTCACGGGGTCTAAAATATACTTCCTTCGCGCTTCTCTTTACAAAAGAAATGATCACATCTATGCTCGCCATACATGCTCGCTCTCTTTACTCGTCGTAGATACCGCTTTGTCACTTTGCACGAGGCATTAACCTTCCGAGCGACCCAACAAATGGTACCACTTTTGTCACTTTGTCGCGAGCCTTGCTCGGCGACCCAACAAATGGTGCCGGGCGTGCGATCCCCGAGGTGTCGTACACTCGAACTCTTACCACATTTACGTCGCTTGATCTCGAAACTTCGGGGTTACTATCTCTAACGTGGTCATCATTAGCGGGAACACTCTGAATGGATCTCCGATACTTTCTGATCATATCAATACGAAAAGGCCGGACGTCTTGCCTCTAAGTCGGACGGCAAATGCTAACATATAGGCAACGGCCTATTCTTCACATGAACTCAAAGGGCGAAGTAACTCGGGCTAAGTTCCTTTGTTTTCCAAAACTCGTCATACCACAACCACGATCTGCTGGAACAAGCTGAACAGTATGCGAACGCGCCAACATCAGAACCAATCGGCCGTGACTTACACTTCCACTTACAAGGCTTCATAAGGCGATATCAGAACACCGAAATGGTAGCTTAAACACTACCTCCACAGGAGACAACAATCCCACAACTATCACGAAATCGAACAACGGCGGGCGAATGCGGTCTGAGACTACGCTGAGTTCTTAACACATGCTTGGTAAAACTTCGGAAACAAAAAAGCCGTAACACGGGCTCCACTTTATGTCGTAAGGTGAAGGTAGGCACCCCGATGCAGCGCACAACCTTCGGATAACTCAACACGGTAGAGTAAGCGGTCTTTGCTAGAAGACAGGCGGTGACCTCGCCGGCGACTGCGGTCGAATCGTCCACGTCGCCGCGTTGGTTAACTAAACTCGGGCTAACACCCTCGTGACCCTACCACAAGCGGGACCACCATGGCCCGCCCACCAAACCTACGCGGGTTGACCCAGCGTGGCCTCAACCCGCCGCAGCGCGCAATACTAGCTCCCGATCCGGAACAATCTCACTAATCACGTTTCGAAAACCTAGCGGTCTTCTTAGCTCAACTACCCCCTTTCATTCCACACTACTAGGGACCTATCCTAACATAACTCACGTGCACTATGCACTCCGATAAGTCAACATAAACAATACATCTTTTACTCGAGATGGCCTTACCTCAAGGTCTGCGTAAAAAACTCTAAAGCTCACACCTTCACTATCCCCAAAATCTTACTCGGTTAACCACCATTATTTCTAATCACAACTAACACCTTGCTATCGAACATAGCACTTAAGGTATACTCACCTTATCACACATCTGAGATCTCAGAGGTTAAGGATATATCTATATCTCTTGCTTGCTCCCTTAGTCGTTCTAATCAAACACTGCCCGTAGTGCGCATGGTGAGGAGATGACACACTACCGCGATCACGAAGGCTAAGTCCTCCTGAGGACACTTTCGACCCCGGACCACGGCGGTCATAGGTACAACAAATACCAACTAAAAACGACATTCCCGGGGCGGCGTGCATCGCGGCTGTGAGCGGAAGTCACGGAGTTGACCAACTCTGCGTACCCGAGCGTCACGAACTCGTGGAAGACCACTCTGCCTTTGGCGGAGCTGCATAATCTAATCTGTGGTGGCGACTCGCCTCGAAAGTTACCAAAGGACCTGCTGCTCGGCCTCTTCTGGCATCGCTTTGTTAACCCGTCGATCTCTATGTTTCTCGGCTTTGATGTGCATAAGCGCATACGAGCCATGCTCGAAGCCTAAGCGAAGAACTTACTCTTGCCTGACCTACCGTTGATATTCATCAAGACTCGCGATACATCGGTATACTCTCGGTAGCCAAATCCATAGCTAGTAATAGGGTCGCCTCTTTGCAATCCATATTCTCTGTTCTGGTCGTGGGCGAAGGTTCAAATGTCATGGCGCGATGGAGCCGCGCGCCGTGCTAAACTCTGCTTGGGGCTAGTGGCGTCGCAAAACTCCCGAAAGAAGCACCGCCCGGTGATGATTGGGCTGTGCCACGTAACCCTCCGTACTCTACTCGCGGCTCCTCTGCTGCCTTGACCTCTGGGCGGGTTGCCTACGCGGAGTATAGCGGTAAAGGAAAGATATCGTCGGAGGTCGACTTACAACACTGACTCTAAGGCGATCTCGAGTGAGAAGAATAAAACCAATCCTAAATATCCTATAGCCTCATGATTATTGGTGTGGTGCGCAACACACCGATAATCAAGACTTCATGGATCTGATGCGTAGACCGCTTTCAGAGGATTAAGCGCTCGATACCACTTTTGTCACGACCCGATTCGGGCGTGGTCGTGCCTACCGGGCACCCTAGTGATACAACATCAGAGAAATCAGCGGAACATAAAACGATACAAGACATATTATGAAATATGAAACAATAATCTGAGAAAAACTTGCCTTTCGGCATATATATAAACAACAACTTTTTCAACATGAACAGTTTAATCCTTTTTACAAACCCTGCCCACAACAGTGCTACAGACCTCTACGAATGATAAGACAACAACGGGACGGGGCCCGTCATACCACGAATAGCACCTACAACAGGGGACTATACGAACAAGCCTCGAGAAGCGGAGCTCTCCCAGCGAGCTGTGACCCTAGGCGAGGATCAACGGCGGTGTACCTTTACTGCGGCGTGAACGCGGCCCCGAAGGAGGTCGATAACAGTGCAGAGTATGTGGCGAAAATCGTAAATGGAATCATAGTAGTCTATATAAAGCGGGAGACATGTATGATAACAAAACTACGATTCCTGATAAACAAGCGATCATATCAAGTCGAGGACTCACGCCTCAAAGTCATCACTCAAACATAACAATGGGTCTCACGCCACAACATCAATCATGCGTGGAATACCTTCCTCAGCTGCCGGTTTATGATATACAAGCACGAGAATACATGAACACGGGTCCGCTGTGTTCTAATAAAACGATCTGAGGGTAAATGCGAAGGCATGGCGACTACTAACACCAGCAGTACCAACAAGGTCATAAAGCGTGTCATGATATCTGTCTGGGCCGTCACATGATAAAGGCGGTCACTCGCCGCGATATCAAATGTGCGCGTCTAGCCACGAACTCTCGCGACTCGCGTAGGCCAACCTCGTAGGCGCGTGAGGTATAACCCGCGTCGGTAGCTACTCCGGCGTAAATCGCGGACTCGCGATCCGCGTAGCCACAAGCGGCATGACCATAAAGGCGCACTAACACGGAACTCCGTAGTTCGCATGGATCCCTGGACCCGTAGGGTATTCTCGAATCATGGTCCTGGATCGCTGAGTCTACCCGCGTCGGAGGCAGCAACCTCGGGCACAAGTCAAGGTGAGTGGTACAATACCAACATAACGGTGATAGTCAAACAACTTTAAGCGCGATCGGAGGAAAACCCCTTTACACTAACATCACAAGATACTAACACACGTAGCGTCTAACATGTTTACTTATCAAATCAACAAGAAAGTATTACAAGGCTATCACAAACCAATACAATCAAGTTATTCACACAAGGTACTTTCTACTAACAAGTTGGGTATCTATCCCCGAAGTACTTCACACATTAAATCTTTAAAAGATCTGTTTCTTTCACATAAGTCACCTGATAACAGTAGTATAAAATAGAGTGATTGTCCTTTTAAGAAAACCAAAACTCTTACCTTTGTAAAATCAAGTAACAACATTATTTTCCAAGCGTCCAAGTTTGCCTAATTTCAAATGTTCACGTTTCTTATTTTAGAAAGGTTTCGTAGTTCATAGTCTTATTCATTTAAGAATATAATTCTCTTTTAAGCGATCGGAGAAACATAAGCCTTATATGTGAGTAGGATATTCTTGTTTATAACAATCTTATTACAATGACCATGATCTAGAAAATATCATTTTGTCTCATCTTAGCTTCATGCGGATGGAAGTTTCTCTTGGTTTTAATAATACTTAATTATTCAAAACATTTTCCTTTTATTAACGTATTTGCGATGGTTTGTCGATACATTACGATTTCGAAATCGATAAAACATTCTTAAGCCGTTATACCTAACTTCCCATAAAGCTAGTATAACTCTTAAGTTTTCAAAACCAAGTATTACTTCAAGTTCTCTATTAACACATAACAAGCCGCTTATAGTTCAAATCGATTACCTTTTAAAAACCACAAGTATTTTCTTACCAACATAAAAATTGTTTATAACCGACTTCCCATAAAGCCGTTATAACACTTTATGTTTTAAACAATTAAATACATTTAGCACGTATGCGTCTACCGTACTACATAGTTCACACATATCATGCTAGAAGAGATAGGAAGAGGTTCACATACCTCGCGACGATTATCGACTAATAGCAAAACGCTCAGTACTTCCAACCGTCGGCTACTCCTTAAGCCAAGTAGATCGCGCCCACGTAGTACTTCACCTATAAGGCCGCGTGACTTATTAACATTTAGATCTCATCGTAGAACATTCTACAGAAAATTGGCGGACCTCCTCCATGCACAGCGTAAATCTCCTCCTCTAACGGTAGGCTACCAAGCCAACCGGGGTTATCGTCTAACCCTAACGGTACAATTCTACTCCACGGTACTACTACACAAGTCTCTTATGTCTGACCACATGTAATTCTGATTCGATTCTTCTTTTAAATTGGGCTTAAGTCAAAAGACATTGCCGATAACTACGTCGATTCTATATATAGTATACTTCAACTATATATTCTAATAATATGTAATTTCCAATTACAATAGAGGGACAAGATAATTACCTCGATAAGCCCATAATTATCCGAGTTTAATGTCGATCCTTAGCAAAGTTTCGCTCCTACTCAGGGTGCTCAAACCCGCTGCAATCAACCCTTAGAAGTTCTAACAACCTTCTCCAGAGGACTCCCACTAACTCTGGAGATTTTCCTAGGGTTTCGGTTTTGTGTGGAAGGAAGTATAATAGTATTTCTGGGCTTTTCGTATAGGTATAACCTTAGAATACAACAAGGTATACGGCTAAGGTAATTTGGGCATTATAACAATACTTTTGAGAGTATTTCTACCAAGAGGGGGGGGGTATTATACGAAAACAACTAGGCTAGGGGGGGGGTACCCCACGGCTAGCACCCCAAGGAGGGGGGGAAGGGCTCTCGGCCAAGGGGGAGGGGGAGGCTCTTGGCCGAATTCTACACTAAGGGGAGGGAGGAGGATTTAACACTTAGAAAAATATTTGTGGATGAAGAAAGTTCATCACTTAGAGGGGTATTTATAGCAAAACCAAAGGCCAACCAATGGCCAAGATCTAGCCAAGTGCAAGGCAAGTGTAAGGCCAAGATCAAGCCAAGTGCACCCTAACCCCTACTCCACAAAACATGGCACAAAACAAGCCACAAAACAAGGCCAAAACAAGGCACAAAACCATGAACCAATCGGCCAAGGCCAAGCCTCCTCTTTACCGTCCCTCCCGTTGGTCCAAAAATGTTTCGTCTCTCGGAAAAATCCGCAAAAATTAAAAATGACATAGCCGGAAATTCCCCTACGAAAGCTGTGAAAACGTTTCGCCGAAAAACGACTCTAATCGGGTGTTGTGTACAAAAATAATTCGGCCAAGCCTATTCTCAAGTTCGAAATTTCCTACGTACGTCCCTGCGTACATACTCTGGAAATACGGGGTATAACAACTTGCCTCGGTCATATCTTGTGAGACGGTAGGCTATTGTACGTTAGCTTAAGATACTTGCCTCGGCCAGTTGCGTGGCTAGCTTTTGGGTAGTAGTTGGCTTAGTACCTTGCCGTGATGGGATATGACTAGCTTTTGGGTGGTAGTTGGCTATTCTACTTGGCCGTCGGTTTTGATGACGCAGCGAGGATCTAGTGTTGAGTTCACATATGGGTGTTGTTTCACATCATGTCTTTGCCGATGAGAATGAGTTCCACGGGCATGAGTGATATTATGGGCGTGAGACCCATAGTTATGTGTGAGTGATTATTCAGGGATATGTGTCCCTTACTTGACATGCTTATTGTTTACTTATTGCGAAATGGTTTTATAAAATGATGAAATGTGATTTCATTACAATATTTTCGATTTCACATACTTGGTACTGTTATCTTGACCTCGCCCGAAGTGCGTTCATCTGCGGTAAGGTACATCGGTTGTGGATCCTCGCCATAGGATCACGATTCGGCGTATTGGGAAGCTCCGTTTCTCGGAGGCTTATCTTTTGGTATGTGTCACGACCGAACCGGGCCGCGGCCCGGTGCCCTACACAGGCACCCTTTGGTATACATCGAGAGAATAGCAATGGAACATACACAACATAAACATAGGTGTAACAACATAACAACAGGCTGGCCGATAAGGCGCTTCGATATATAAACAAAGTCAAAAGTACAACTTTACAACTCAGTTCTTATAGCCCAACCACATATGTGACTACAGACCTCTAGGAATAACAACTGTGGCGGGACAAGGCCCCGCCGTACCCCTGAATATACATAAACGTGACAACTCCGGAACACTGGAGCCATCTCAACTTGCTGAACCGGGATCTTAAGCTCGCGGATCCACAACTGTGTACCTAAACCTGCGGGCATGAACGCAGCCCGAAGAAGTCGATCTGAGGTACCGAATATGGAACAGAAATAACGTACAAGAGAATGACAGGGACACGTATAAAAATACTTACCAGATCCGGCCGTGTCATTACCACTTATGAACTTAATCGTACCTTATTATCTTTTCCCATTTCAATAAAAGTTATAGCCATATATTACGTACTTACTTAGGAGAAGTCATTAAGTTCATCTCTATTTAACTTACTATCTTTCATAACATAGTCCGACCCATTACGGAGGGACACATATACTACCCTACCAAACCGACGCGATCCAATCACACTAATATCAAAGCATGCGTGGAATCCCCATCACCGTCGATTTATAAGTGTAAAATATAACCATGTGACGCGCCTGGCATCCTACCTCACCGTACAGACACATACACAATACATATATATATATATCTATCTCCTGCCCGTGGAATCCCCCATCACTACCGATAGCCGTACATGTAAACTATAACCATGTGACGCGCCCGTGGCATCCTACCTCACTGTAAACGTACACATACACAATACATACATATATATATATATCTCATGCCCGTGGAATCCCTCATCTCGGGTACATGACTTCATGAGGCGTCCCTCACATCGTGGGTAGCAAATCCACAAAAACAGGTGGTATAACGATCTTGGGAAGCTATCCCTCAGATATACTCTTACCCTGAAACTACATGCCTCGGAATCCCTCATCGTAAGCATGTCTACGGTGCATACCCGTGGAATCCCTACCTCACTGACGGTATGTCCCGGTAAACTCATACCAAGGCCATGGAAGCATACGTGGAATCCCACATCACCGACCAGACGTCCGGTAGACTCATAACAAGGCAATGGGAGCATACGTGGAATTCCACATCACCGCGCAGACGCCCAAGTAACTTACAACAAGACAGCCGGCCCTCCAACCGAGAGTCGCGGCAACGCAATAAAACATAATACTTGCACTCAAAGGCTATCACCAGCACACATATAGGCTAATTCTCAATTAACCAAGCCAAAGTACTTATCAAGGCACACTTAGACTAATTCTCAATTAATCAAGCCAAAGTACTACGTACGTACATTCTTTTCAAAAGACTCCTTTCCAATAAAACTTCCCCGATACTAACCACCGCAGTATCAAGTCCTATCCTCCTTTCAAGACAAGTCACAATACCTTTTTAGAAATACAATTACTGGCTTCTAAATCAAGTGACTTCTTTATTAAAAACCGTAAGCAATTGGTACCTTTAAAACAATTGCCCTTCCTTAATACAAGTTATTCCTTTGATTGCTTTACTAGAGAAAACCATTCTCTTAACCTTCCATAAAACCGTTATAACCAACTCCCCATAAAGCCGTTATAACCCTTTATGGTTTAGACCAATACGTTCCTTTTATAACAAGAGACTTCTACTTTCAAATCACTTCTCTTAACTTTCGAAATACTTCAAGTCTCTTAACTTTTAAGAAAACAAGTTTCAAGTCTTAAAAGCTTCATACGTAAACTCTTTTAAAATTTGTAACAAATCTTTGGTGCGTCGTGAATAAGTTATACTTATTTATAACGATCTTATTCAAGTAGCCATGATCTAGAAAATGTAATACAATTTTGTCTTATCTTAGCTTCTATGCAGATGGAGGATTTCTACTTGTTTTAACATAACTGATTGTCATTACATTTTCCTTTATTAACGCTGCAGTGGCTTGTTCGATACTTATTCTCATTTGTGCGTGACTTAGCCAAGTCAACTCGCTCTTTATATTATAAATCCTTAGGCAATTGATGCCTTAAAATCAAGTTGCCTTTTGTTCTACAATCAAGTCATTATCCTTCCATAAAGCAAATATAACCAACTCCCATAAAGTCGTTATATTCACTTTATACCTTAGCCATAATACAATTTCCTATCCAAGGGACTTATACGTTTAAAACGAATCAAGTATCACATACTTTAAAACTCTTCAAGTCCCTTAACTTTAATAAAACATTAGACATCCTTTAAACTTTCAAAGAAGTGAGTTAATCTCCTAACTCATCCGTCTTGGATATTCATAAAACTAGTAAAGGATATCAAGGTGTTGACGCTCTACCGTACTACATCGTGCAACTAGTCAAGTTCACAAGATAGGAAAAGTTCTACATAGAGTAGATCACATAACTACCTCTTAACTTCTAAGAGTAACGAAACATGAAATGATACCACGGGTATATTCCATACATAGAATCATGCCAAAGGAAGGAAGAGGTTCACATACCTTGACGATTGTCGACAAGTAGCAAAATGCTCCAAGTACTTCAACCTTGATAGCTATTCCATCTTCCAAGTAGAATCGCTATACTTAGTACTTCAATCCTATAAAGGGTCATAAAACATCTATTAACCTCTAGCTTGAACGTAGAACATTCTAAGTGTTAAGTCACTAAACTCTACGGAATTCGACAAAGACCTCCTTTGTTTCAACTTACTTTGCCACCTTTTTCAAGGCCGAAAACGATAACCAACGCCACATTTAAGGCTCAAACAATTCAACTTAAATAAAACACCTCAGCTCGTCTCTTAACTACTAACGACCTCGGCTCGGTTCTTAACTACTATAACTAGAAAACTTGATCCAAGAGAAGGGAAGCGCTTTACCTTTTGGAAAAGCCCACAAAAGCCCTTTTCTTCCACTTCTCTGCCAAACTTGTCTACCCAAGCTTCCCACAAGTCTATCCACACTCGCCTTCAGCGTCGCTCCAATCAATACCTCTAGGCTAGGTTTTCCTTCAAAACCCTAAGAGAAAAGAGAGAGAGAGAGATTTTTGGAGTTCTAAGGTGAAATGAAAGACTTGGTCTTAAAATAGGGCCTTTCAAAATAACCTCTGTTTTTAGCAATTTCCGCAGAAAATCCGCATGGCCGCGCTCTGCCACGGCCATGCGCTTCAACCTCTCGAGAATTTCCAACATTCGTGCGCGACCAGATTCCGGCGCTGCAACTCCCGCGAACTCCCGATAACCGGCGCCATGGCCTGATTCTGGCCGCGCGCTGCACTTCGAATCGAAACCACCGCTGCTTCGATTGCGCACCAAACTTGAAACTTTCATAACTTTTGACTCAGATGTCCTATCGACGAGCGGTTTGTTGCGTTGGGAACTAGATTTAACGTCTACACACTAGGCTTCCAAACACTTTACAAAATCTTAACAACGGGGTACAACACTCCGTAGACTAAAAATCCGTCCCAACACATGTTGGTCAACTTATCTTCATCTTTCTAATCTTATTTCCTTTCATACGTTCTTAACTTAACCTCTTGAATTTACTGGTGTAACATTCTTCCTTAGAAACATTCGCCCCGAATGTTCTTTTCGAGTCCATCTAGTAAGTTGCGACATACGCCCTTTTACAACCCTTCATACCATTTCTTTTTCCACGATTATCTAAAACTGTAACCTTTAGCACAACGACACTGAAGGTCTTACCAGTCTCACATCCATCGCTATATAACCTGGGTACACACAACCCCATAATACGCAAAACCATCCTTTTACGTGGGGGAGAGAGCTCATCTCTCCTTCATAATCTTGATCATCTAGTGCCACGGACGGTTATTATATATCCGCTCGGCTACCACCCATCACTCGCGGTGTAGTCACCTCGAAAGGTTCTCAAGGATTTAGGCTCTATTCCTTTACACTTGGTTGCTCTGTCTTACTGGTCGTACTCTTTCCGTACTTCCAACTCATACTAGCATACATACATTACTCCCATACCTTCCCGGTATCTAGTTAGTCTTTACCAACTCTTGGTAATCTAAAATCATCCTAGGCAACACGCGTCTGACCCTCATACATAACTCCGTATAGATGTATATCACAATACCAACTATACTACAATCATTACCAACCTGGATACGCAATCCTCATAGTCCTTCTTGGGTCATCACGCTTTCTACCGTGTTTGCAATCAACATAACTTTCGTTAGGGAGGGACGACCTAACAACATGACTCCATCGCACGATCTCGAGTGAGAAGAATGGAAACTAATCCTAAATGTCCTGCAGCCTCACGATTATAGATGTGGTGCACAACACACCGATAATCAAGACTCTACTTAGACACGGTGCGTAGACACTTTCAGAGGACTAAGCGCTCGATACCACTTTTGTCACGACCGAACCGGGCATGATCGGTGCCCTACACAGGCACCCCTTGTATACATCGAGAATAGCGGTGAACATACACAACATAAACATAGGTGTAACAACATAACAACACAAAGCAGCCGATAAGGCCGCTTCGATATATAAACAAAGTCAAAGTACAACTTTACAACTCAGTTCTTATAGCCCAACCACATATGTGACTCTGACCTCTAGGAATAACAAGCGTGGCGGGACAAGACCGCCGTACCACGAATATACATAAGCGTGACAACTCGGAACACCGAGCCATCTCAACTTGTCAACGGGATCTTAAGCTCGCGGATCCACAATGTGTACCTAAACTGCGAGCATGAACGCCTTCGGTCGAAGTCAAGAGGTGCAGAATATGGAACAGAAATAACGTACAAGAGAATGGCGAGGACACGTATAAAAATACTTACGGATCCTACGTGTCATTACCACTTATGAACTTAATCGTACCTTATTATCTTTTCCCGTTTCAATAAAAGTTATAGCCATATATTACGTACTTACTTAGGAGAAGTCATTAAGTTCATCTCTATTTAACTTACTATCTTTCATAACATAGTCAGGCCCATTACGAGGGACACATATACTACCCGCCCAAATGGGACGCGATCCAATCACACTAATATCAAAGCATGCGTGGAATCCCCATCACCGTCGATACTATAAGTGTAAAATATAACCATGTAACGCGCGTGGCATCCTACCTCATCCGTCGTACACATACACAATACATATATATATCTATCTCGCGCCGTGGAATCCCCATCACTACCGATGGCCGCATGTAAACTATAACCGTGTGGCGCGGTGGCATCCTACCTCAGCTGTAACGCACACATACACAATACATACATATATATATATCTATCTCATGCCCGTGGAATCCTCATCTCGTACATGACTTCATGAGGCGTCCTCACATCGTGGGTAGCAAATCCACAAAAGCAGGTGGTATAACGATCTTGGGAAGCTATCCTCGATATACTCTACCCTGAAACTACATGCGCCGGAATCCTCATCGTAGCATGTCTACTGCGTACCCGTGGAATCCCTACCTCACCGACGGTATGTCCCAGAACTCATACCAAGGCCATGGAAGCATACCGTGGAATCCCACATCAGCGACGCACGTCGGTAGACTCATAACAAGGCAATGGGAGCATGCGGTGGAATTCCACATCACCGTCGATGCGTCCAAGTAACTTACAACAAGACGGTAGGCCCTCCAACCGAGAGTCGCGACAGCGCAATAAAACATAATACTTGCACTCAAAGGCTATCACCGACACGTATAGGCTAATTCTCAATTAACCAAGCCAAAGTACTTATCAAGGCACACTTAGACTAATTCTCGATTAATCAAGCCAAAGTACTACGTGACGTCATTCTTTCAAAAGACTCGCTTTCCAATAAAACTTCCCGATACTAACCACGCCGATATCAAGTCCTATCCTCCTTTCAAGACAAGTCACAATACCTTTTAGAAATACAATTCTGGCTTCTAAATCAAATGACTTCTTTATTAAAACCGTAGCAATTGGTACCTTTAAAACAATTGCCCTTCCTTAATACAAGTTATTCCTTTGATTGCTTTACTAGAGAAAACCATTCTCTTAACCTTCCATAAAACCGTTATAACCAACTCCATAAAGCCGTTATAACCCTTTATGGTTTAGACCAATACGTTCCTTTTATAACAAGAGACTTCTACTTTCAAATCACTTCTCTTAACTTTGAAATACTTGAAGTCTCTTAACTTTTAAGAAAACAAGTTTCAAGTCTTAAAAGCTTCATACGTAAACTCTTTTAAAATTTGTAACAAATCTTTGGTGCGTCGTGAATAAGTTATACTTATTTATAACGATCTTATTCAAGTAGCCATGATCTAGAAAATGTAATACAATTTTGTCTTATCTTAGCTTCATGCGGATGGAGAATTTCTACTTGTTTTAACATAACTGATTGTCATTACATTTTCCTTTATTAGCAACTGCGGGCTTGTTCGATACTTATTCTCATTTGTGTCGTGACTTAGCCAAGTCAACTTGGCTCTTTATATTATAAATCCTTAGGCAATTGATGCCTTAAAATCAAGTTGCCTTTTGTTCTACAATCAAGTCATTATCCTTCCATAAAGCAAATATAACCAACTCCCGTAAAGTCGTTATATTCACTTTATACCTTAGCCATAATACAATTTCCTATCCAAGGGACTTATACGTTTAAAACGAATCAAGTATCACATACTTTAAAACTCTTCAAGTCCCTTAACTTTAATAAAACATTAGATATCCTTTAAACTTTCAAAGAAGTGAGTTAATCTCTAACTCACCCGCCTTGGCTATTCATAAAACTAGTAAAGGATATCAAGGTGTTGACGTCACTGTACTACATAATGCAACTAGTCAAGTTCACAAGATAGGAAAAGTTCTACATAGAGTAGATCACATAACTACCTCTTAACTTCTAAGAGTAACGAAACATGAAATGATACCACAGGTATATTCCATACATAGAATCATGCCAAAGGAAGGAAGAGGTTCACATACCTTGACGATTGTCGACAAGTAGCAAAATGCTCCAAGTACTTCAACCTTGATAGCTATTCCATCTTCCAAGTAGAATACGCTATACTTAGTACTTCAATCCTATAAAGGGTCATAAAACATCTATTAACCTCTAGCTTGAACGTAGAACATTCTAAGTGTTAAGTCACTAAACTCTACGAATTCCGACAAGACCTCCTTTGTTTCAACTTACTTTGCCACCTTTTTCAAGGCGAAAACGATAACCAACGCCACATTTAAGGCTCAATCAATTCAACTTAAATAAAACACTCGCCTGCTCATCTCTTAACTACTAACGACCTTCAGCTCGGTTCTTAACTACTATAACTAGAAAACTTCAATCCAAGAGAATGGGAAACGCTTTACCTTTTGGAAAAGCCCACAAAAGCCCTTTTCTTCCACTTCTTTCCTGCCAAACTTGTCTACCCAAGCTTCCCACAAGTCTATCCACACTCGCCTTCGACGTCGCTCCAATCAATACCTCTAGGCTAGGTTTTCCTTCAAAACCCTAAGAGAAGAGAGAGAGAGATTTTTGGAGTTCTAAGGTGAAATGAAAGACTTGGTCTTAAAATAGGGCCCTTTTCGAAAATAACCTCTGTTTTTAGCAATTTCCGCAGAAAAAATCCGCTTGGCGCGCCGCCCGGCCAAGCCGGCGCTCAACCTCTCGAGAATTTCCAACATTCGCGCCATGCCCTGCATTCGGCGGGCGCTGCAACTCCCGCGAACTCCCAAGCACAACCGCGCCGTTCGCATTCTGGCCGCGCTGCACCTCGAATCAAACCACTGCTTTGCCTGACTGCGCACCAAACTTGAAACTTTCATAACTTTTGACTTCGATGTCCTATCGACGAACGGTTTGTTGCGTTGGGAACTAGATTTAACGTACTACACACTAGGCTTCCCGAAACACTTTACAAAATCTTAACAACGGGGGTACAACACTCCAGGTAGACTAAAAATCCGTCCAACACATGTTGGTCAACTTATCTTCATCTTTCTAATCTTATTTCCTTTCATACGTTCTTAACTTAACCTCTGGAATTTACGGGGTGTAACAGTATGTTTCCCTGAGTTGTAGGTTCTGGTACATTCAGGGGTATGGCGGGGCCCTGTCCCGTCATAGATATTGTTACATTCTTAGAGGTCTGTAGTAATGTTGTGGGCAGAGTTGTAAAAAGGATAACTGTTCGGGTTTTTTTATGTATGTATACAGAAGGCAACTGTTTTGGTTGGCCTGTTTATTTATCATATCTCTTGTTTCATGTTTATGTTTTATTTCCGCTGATTTTCTCTGATGTTGTATCACTAGGGTGCCCGGGGTAAGGCACCGATCCACGCCCCTGGTTCGGTCGTGACAAAGTGGTATCGCCGATTAATCTCGGAAAGTGTCTACAGACCGTGTCTAGTAGAGTCTTGATTATCGGTGTGTTGTGCACCACATCTATAATCAGGAGGCTGCAGGACATTTAGGATTGGTTTCCATTCTTCTCACTCTGAGATCGTGCCTTAGAGCTGTGTTATAAGTTGGACTCCCTCGGACGTATTCGTTTGTACCAGTTATGCCTCTGCGAAAGGCAACCAGGGCCCAGAAGGGCAAGGTAGCAGAGGGAGCTACGAGTTGAACACAGAGGGTTGCGAGGGCACAGGCCTGGTCATTACCTGAGATAGTACTTCAGACGACGAGTTTTATGACGCCGCTAGCCCCAGCAGAGTTTAGAGCGGCAACAGTTTCTACGGAGGCCACGATACCTGAGCCTCCAGATCCACGGCCAGGAGCCGAGGATATGAGTTCAAGGAGATATCCCAGTTACTAGCTAGGCTGGTGGCTGGGAATGAGGACGGACGGGAGCCGGTGGTTCCGGCAGTACGATGGTTCACCTAGATCCGATAGTCTGAGACTTCGGGATTTCTTGAGTTGCAGTTCGCCAGAGTTCTATGGATAGAGAGCTGAGGATGATCCTCAGGGTGTCGTGCTAGTTTGGGAGATTATTATACCTATGGCCGTCAGGGCCATGTGATGGGAGAATGTCCTAGTAGGAGGGATACAGGTAGGAGGACTCAGCCTACCGGGTTAGTTGCGGATTCAGTGGTTCGGAGAGGAAGGGGTGTTATCCAGGAGAGGCCACCCCCACCTCGGTGTGGCCGTTATGATAGGCGTCATGGTAGGGAGTGTCGTACTACTTCGACAGCTTGTATGCTTACGGCCAACAGGGCCATTTGGTGAGAGTTTGTCCGACCAGAGGTAGCACAGACGTAGAGACTCAGCCTTCGGGATCGATGGCTGGTTCATCGCCTTATATAGCTAGGCGCCCTGCAGGGCAGGATTATGGTTAGAGTGACAAAGGGAAAGTGAGGCAGTAGTTGCAGAGATATCTTTAGCCCTTAAGAGACTTGTTTATGTTGTTATGGTGGGTACATGTTAGGTGCTATGTACGGATAGCATTGTGTTAAGTGTGAATTAGAAAACATGGGCAGTTGAGAAAGAGTAAGTCTGGAGACGAGACGATTATGAGCCTTAGAATTTATAACAGTTAGGACCTTGGGTGCAAGGCCGTCTTGGGTAAAAGATTTTGTTCACGATTTGATCTTTGTCAGAGTACATTGTGTACGTGGAGTATAATTGTGTGATAAGTCCCTGAGTGGTGTGAGTTATAAGAGGGTAGTTGAGCTAAGAAGACCACTAGGTTTTCGTGACTTAATTAGTGAGATTGTTTCGGATCGGGGAACAAGAGTTTGGCGCGACGAATGGGTCGCCGAGGCGGTCGCGGTCAACCCGCACCCGGTTTGGGGTGGGTCGGTTGTGGTGGTCCCGCTTTGTGATAGGGTCACGAGGGTGCTAGGCCCAAGTTTAGGTAACCATCGTATGAGTTCATGGATGTGTTCGACTAGAATCGGATCGTGAAGGCCGGGAATGGCCTTAGAGGAAATTGAAGCTAGTGAGATGACCAAGTTTGGGGGTAGTGTCACGACCCGACCCCGGGCCCGCGACTGGTGCCCTACCTGGGCACCCTGTTCAGGTATACATCAGAGAATAGCAGCGGAACATACATGAAACTTATAAAATAAAAATAACGACAGATTAAACCACAGGTTAGCCGATAAGGCTACCTTCCTGGACACATATACATATACATAACAACAGCAGTTACATCCCTTTCTTTTTTACAAACCGACCCACAACATGTGACTACAGACCTCTAAGAGTTTTAACATAACAATCATGACAGTGGCGGGGCCGCCATACCCCTGAATATACATGAATCTACTACCTCAGGGAAAACCGTACCAAAAGATAAGCCTCCGGAGTGAAATGGGCTTCTTTCCAAAAACTGAACAGAGATCCTAAGAGCAAGGATCACCAACCTGTGTACCTATCACCTGCGGGCATGAACGCAGCCGGCGGGGTCGCATAACAAAAATGAGTATGGAACAGAAATAAAATGCAATAACCAAATCGTATTTGTATAAAAGAATGTCCTTTTAACTTCTGAATCAATCATATATTAACCGTTCCTTTCCTTCTTTCAATAAAATTTAACAACATACTCTTACATACATACTTAAGAGTTTAGTTCAGTCTTTTTCACATAACTTACATACCTTACATAACATAATCCGGCCCATTTGCGGGACACGGTGTACTGATGAATCATGTGACATAATCCGGCCCGCCTGTGGGGCTCTGCATCGTGGAATCATATAACATAATCCGCCCGCCTGGGCTTGCACTTGTGGAATCATATAACATAATCCGGCCCGCCTGTGGGGCTCGGTGTAAGATGACGTAACCCGACCTCAGTGAAGGCTCGGGGTAATATGGCGTAATCCGGCCTATGTGTAGGCTCGGTGTATCTCATAACGTAATCCGGCCTATTTGTAGGCTCGGTGTATTTCATAACGTAATCCGGCCTATTTGTAGGCTCGGTGTATTTCATAACGTAATCCGGCCTATTTGTAGGCTCGGTGTGATTTTCCTTACATAACATTTTCAAACCATCTTTTCACTTCTTCTTAAGTCGTCATAACAACTTCCCATAAAGCTATTATAACAACCTTTCATTTTAGAGAACTTAAGACACTTTTATTCTTACAACATTAGGAAAACTAGATCCAAAAATACTACGTACATACATACTTAAAAAGAATCATAGAACTCCTTTCTTTTTAAAGCTCAAGTCACATACTCTTTTGGAAGCCATCTTCTTATCTTTTGAAATAAATTAAGAAGCCATACTTTGTAAAATTAAGTCATTTATACTTATACAATCAAGGCTTATAGCCTTAACACCTTGTAGCATACACTTTTTCAAATCATGTCGCTTATACTTTAGAAATCAAGTCCCATAACTTGAAAAATAAAGTTTCATAATCCTTTAAAGAAAATCAAAGTTCGTAGTCTTAAAACTTCATAACATACATTCTTTAAAGTCCATTTACTCATACTTGTAAAATCATGTCATCTACACTTTTAAAACCAATCCCCTTTTCACATATAAATTCAAGTCATTTTCAAACATAAAAATCAACTTACATACTTACTTTAAATAAATCAAGATACATAGCCCTTAAATCAAATCTCATCGTTTCCTAACCATTCTTACCAACGTCTCCCATAAGACCTAGTAAGGACTTAGGACAATTTAAACGTACTCTTAACTTAGATTCAACAATGTAAATACTTCTTAACTTCTAAGAGTAGAAGGAATCTTGAAATACTATCACATGGATATTTCATACGTAGGATCATGCCAAAGAAAGTAGAGGTTCACATACCTCATGACGATTGTCGACAAGTAGCAAAATGCTCCAAAGTACTTCAACCTTGAGCTATTCCATTCTTCCAGTAGGATACGCTATACTTAGCACTTCAACCTATAATGGTCACCATACGTCCATTAACCTCTTATTCAAACGTAGAATATCCTAGGTGCTAAGTCACTAAATTCTACGGAAAATCGGACAGCACCTCCTTTGTTTCTACTCACTTTGCCACCTTTTTCAAGGTCGAATACAATAACCAAACAGCCCCAATTGGCTCACAACAATATAGAAGGTAGTCCAATACAAATGAATAACAAACTAAAAGTCCAAATTCGACCACCTAGAGTTCAACCATACCAATACTTATCAAATTCCCATTTCAATCCAAATTGTTAATCATAACATGATATCAAGTCGCATTTGGTTAAAACTACCACAATCTTCAAATCAATAACATGCGACGATTCTAATAACGACTAAATTGAAATCCAACTTAACATGGCTTATATTACATTCCGGATTTCCAATGCTACAATCAATCCACAATCCTTATAAACTTCTACATATCAACTCCATGCTAGCAACACGTAAAGCTAACAACAATATAAATATATAATCTCGTAATACACATTAAAGGACAAAATTATACCTCAACGAATCTTAATCCAATTCCAATCCGAAGTCGCTCCTAGTAGTTTAGAACCTCTCCAAGACACTTTAATCCGCTCGTTGAGACCCTTAGAACCACACCAACAACTTTCCTTCAAACTTCCAATCCAAAACCTAGAAAGACCATTAGGTTTTTACTTTGCGACTAACCCGAAAACTATCTTTTTCCGGGATTTTTCTATTGAGATACACTTACATAACACTCAAGAACCTTGGTTTAAAGTGGGGAGATTATTGGACAAGAAACAAATTTTTTTCCTCCTTTGATCAACCAAACCCGAGAGCTCTCCTATAGTGGTCTTCAAATTTTTGTGAAATATGGCTAAGTGTTAAGCTTAGTCTTGCACTACTAGTATTATAAAGGGACATGGAGGGTCAAGATACACACAATTGGGTGGTTAGGATGTAGTCTTACAAAATATCAAGACTTGGTGGGTCCATTGACTTGGTCAAGAAACTCAATCTCACTACTTGGAAGACTTTAGTCATACAAGACTATGGTCAATGACCATCTTAGCCATGCTATTTTTCGTCCAAGGCAACATTAAGGGGGGGTGACACATGTCGCCCTCCCATTCGACACAACATTACGTTTTCCGACAATTTCATAATTCCGATAAAAATTTTACAGGTCTCAAATCTTAACACTTATGAGTTCTTACGTACATTCTTAAAACACGTCCTGTACACACGGGGTGTAACATTCTTCCCCCCTTAGAAACATTCGTCCTCGAATGTTCTTTCGGAGTCAAACTTAAAATTACCGACATAGTTCCCTTTCACAACCCCAACATACCAACAATGCCACACATGGCCCTAATACCTTGCACACGCATAACTGTCCATCATAAGCCCAAAAGAGATTATATTTTCGTACTTCCAACTCCTTCTAACATACATACATAACTTCCATACCTATTCTGGCCTCTAATCTTTGGAGTCACTCTATGAAACAATATAGGGTCATTTCCGGCTTTCACGACCTGGTTCCGGTGGAACGCGTCCACGAACCCGTAAAACAATTAACTAGACTTGGGCCTTGCACCCACGTGACCCTGTCACGTAGCGGAACTACTACCAACTGATCCCACTCCATTCCAGGCCATGGGGAGACCCGCAACAGGTCCTCAACCCGACTCAACGTCGCACTTAACTCTTATCCTTGGTCTGACTTAAAATCTTATTGCCAGAGAAAACATTATATTCCTAAGGTCTCGGCAGTAATCAATATTCTTAGGCTCGCAATTTCCATGCTCCACGCCTACCTTACCAGTCCCCCAGTAAACGGGTACAAAAACTTCTCACAAAACCATAACCATGTTGTCTCGATCACAACAACCATTACTTACTCTGTACAGGCCTCATCCGTATAATCCTCTTAAGCTTACTACACAGCTTAATCTATTAACATGACATTCCGTTAGGTTCCTTAATATGGCTTCTTAAGGGTTCACTACCCTATCAGACAGCTCATCCTTTCCCAATTATCTCAAAATAAAACACAAAACCTTGGCGAAAATTCATTAACTATTCCATACCTTCCCGGTATCTAGTTAGTCTTTACCAATTCCTGGTAATCTAAAATCATTCTAGGCAACACGCGTCTGACCCTCGTACATAACTCCGTATAGATATATGTCACAATACCAACTATACTAATATCATTACCAACCTGGATACGCAATCCACTTAGTCCTTCCTGGGTCACTGCTGCCTTTCTCGTAGCTGCAATTAACATAACTCGTTAGGGAGAGACGACCCTAACAACACAGCTCTATCGCACGATCTCTGAGTGAGAAGAATGGAAATCAATCCTAAATTTCCTGCAGCCTCCTGATTATAGATGTGGTGCACAACACACCGATAATCAAGACTCTACTAGACACGGTCTGTAGACACTTTCCGAGGACTAACTGCTCTGATACCACTTTTGTCACGACCCGACCCCGGGCGATCGGTGCCCTACCCGGCACCTGCTCGTATACATCGGAGAAATAGCGTGAACATATATGAAACTTATAAAATAAAAATAACGACAGATTAAACCACAGGTTAGCCGATAAGGCTACCTTCCTGGACACATATACATATACATAACAACAGCAGTTACATCCCTTTCTTTTTTACAAACCGACCCACAACATGTGACTACAGACCTCTAAGAGTTTTAACATAACAACTGTGGCGGGACAGGGCCCCGCCATACCCCTGAATATACATGAATCTACTACCTCAGGGAAAACCGTACCAAAAGATAAGCCTCCGGAGTGAAAGGGGCTTCTTTCCAAAAACTGAACAGAGATCCTAAGAGCAAGGATCACCAACCTGTGTACCTATCACCTGCGGGCATGAACGCAGCTCGGTCAAGATAACAAAAATTTAGTATGGAACAGAAATAAAATGCAATAACCAAATTGTATTTGTATAAAAGAATGTCCTTTTAACTCCTGAATCAATCATATATTAACCGTTCCTTTCCTTCTTTCAATAAAATTTAACAACATACTCTTACATACATACTTAAGAGTTTAGTTCAGTCTTTTTCACATAACTTACATACCTTACATAACATAATCCGGCCCATTTATGGACACGGTAATCTTGATGAATCATGTGACATAATCCGGCCCGCCTGTGGGGCTCGGTGTACTGTGGAATCATATAACATAATCCGGCCCGCCTGTGGGGCTCGGTGTACTGTGGAATCATATAACATAATCCGGCCCGCCTGTGGGGCTCGGTGTACTGTGGAATCATATAACATAATCCGGCCCGCCTGTGGGGCTCGGTGTAAGATGACGTAACCCACGGTGAAGGCTCGGGGTAATATGGCGTAATCCGGCCTATGTGTAGGCTCGGTGTATCTCATAACGTAATCCGGCCTATTTGTAGGCTCGGTGTATTTCATAACGTAATCCGGCCTATTTGTAGGCTCGGTGTATTTCATAACGTAATCCGGCCTATTTGTAGGCTCGGTGTGATTTTCCTTACATAACATTTTCAAACCATCTTTTCACTTCTTCTTAAGTCGTCATAACAACTTCCCATAAAGCTATTATAACAACCTTTCATTTTAGAGAACTTAAGACACTTTTATTCTTACAACATTAGGAAAACTAGATCCAAAAATACTACGTACATACATACTTAAAAAGAATCATAGAACTCCTTTCTTTTTAAAGCTCAAGTCACATACTCTTTTGGAAGCCATCTTCTTATCTTTTGAAATAAATTAAGAAGCCATACTTTGTAAAATTAAGTCATTTATACTTATACAATCAAGGCTTATAGCCTTAACACCTTGTAGCATACACTCTTTCAAATCATGTCGCTTATACTTTAGAAATCAAGTCCCATAACTTGAAAAATAAAGTTTCATAATCCTTTAAAGAAAATCAAAGTTCATAGTCTTAAAACTTCATAACATACATTCTTTAAAGTCCATTTACTCATACTTGTAAAATCATGTCATCTACACTTTTAAAACCAATCCCCTTTTCACATATAAATTCAAGTCATTTTCAAACATAAAAATCAACTTACATACTTACTTTAAATAAATCAAGATACATAGCCCTTAAATCAAATCTCATCGTTTCCTAACCATTCTTACCAACGTCTCGCATAAGACCTAGTAAGGACTTAGGACAATTTAAACGTACTCTTAACTTAGATTCAACAATGTAAATACTTCTTAACTTCTAAGAGTAGAAGGAATCTTGAAATACTATCACATGGATATTTCATACGTAGGATCATGCCAAAGAAAGTAGAGGTTCACATACCTTGCGACGATTGTCGACAAGTAGCAAAATGCTCCAAAGTACTTCAACCTTGAGCTATTCCATTCTTCCAGTAGGATACGCTATACTTAGCACTTCAACCTATAATGGTCACCATACGTCCATTAACCTCTTATTCAAACGTAGAATATCCTAGGTGCTAAGTCACTAAATTCTACGGAAAATCGGACAGCACCTCCTTTGTTTCTACTCACTTTGCCACCTTTTTCAAAGTCGAATACAATAACCAAACAGCCCCAATTGGCTCACAACAATATAGAAGGTAGTCCAATACAAATGAATAACAAACTAAAAGTCCAAATTCGACCACCTAGAGTTCAACCATACCAATACTTATCAAATTCCCATTTCAATCCAAATTGTTAATCATAACATGATATCAAGTCGCATTTGGTTAAAACTACCACAATCTTCAAATCAATAACATGCGACGATTCTAATAACGACTAAATTGAAATCCAACTTAACATGGCTTATATTACATTCCGGATTTCCAATGCTACAATCAATCCACAATCCTTATAAACTTCTACATATCAACTCCATGCTAGCAACACGTAAAGCTAACAACAACAATATAAATATATAATCTCGTAACACATTAAAGGACAAAATTATACCTCAACGAATCTTAATCCAATTCCAATCCGAAGTCGCTCCTAGTAGTTTAGAACCTCTCCAAGACACTTTAATCCGCTCGTTGAGACCCTTAGAACCACACCAACAACTTTCCTTCAAACTTCCAATCCAAAACCTAGAAAGACCATTAGGTTTTTACTTTGCGACTAACCCGAAAACTATCTTTTTCCGGGATTTTTCTATTGAGATACACTTACATAACACTCAAGAACCTTGGTTTAAAGTGGGGAGATTATTGGACAAGAAACAAATTTTTTTCCTCCTTTGATCAACCAAACCCGAGAGCTCTCCTATAGTGGTCTTCAAATTTTTGTGAAATATGGCTAAGTGTTAAGCTTAGTCTTGCACTACTAGTATTATAAAGGGACATGGAGGGTCAAGATACACACAATTGGGTGGTTAGGATGTAGTCTTACAAAATATCAAGACTTGGTGGGTCCATTGACTTGGTCAAGAAACTCAAGCTCACTACTTGGAAGACTTTAGTCATACAAGACTATGGTCAATGACCATCTTAGCCATGCTATTTTTCGTCCAAGGCAACATTAAGGGGGGGTGACACATGTCGCCCTCCCATTCGACACAATATTACGTTTTCCGACAATTTCATAATTCCGATAAAAAATTTACAGGTCTCAAATCTTAACACTTATGAGTTCTTACGTACATTCTTAAAACACGTCCTGTACACACGGGGTGTAACAGGTAGTGGCCCCAAAATTTTGGAAACTGAAGCGATGACTGAAGTGTGGTACGTGTACTAGAAAGAGTTCGAGTGTCGAGAAGGGTACGACGAGAAAGGAAAGAAGCGAACAATGTGTTATGATAACGGAAGTGATCATTTCTTTTGTGAAGTGAAGATGCAAAGGGAGTATCCTTTAGACCATGGGTGTGAGATTTTTGTGATGTTAGGGGTGTTTCCTCGTTGGCTTGGATTTGAGTTTTGCGCACATGTTACATTCTGGCCATTGGTGGCATGATCGGTTTTGTAAGTATAGTAGTGGAGACTATACCGGCACACGTTTGATTAGAGGCTTAGAAGGAACATTCGGGACGAATGTTTCTGAGGGGGGAAGAATGTTATACCCCGTAGTTTCAGGGTATGTATGTGAGGACGTACGTACGAGAATACGACAGAAATTTTGGAAAGAAAGGAAGATGTGATTTTTCGACGGAAAAGTTTCCGGTTTTTGTGAAGAAAAAGGTTCGTTAATGAGAATTGGATTCCCAGATTCGGTATTTGGGCTTCTTGGATTATATTAGAATTTTGAGATTTTATTTTCGGAAATGGTCACGTGGGGCCCACGGGAGGAATTTACGGTTTTCTGGGGCCCGCTTTGTTTTTGAGATTTCCGGTATTTTGGATATTTTCGGAAGATGAAATATTTTGGACGAGTCGGGGGGCGACACGTGTCACCCCCATGTGGCACCTTGGCCCATTTGGAGGGACAAGTGTCTAGCCACTTGTCCCTTGGCCGAAATGGCCTTACAAGTGGCAAGCCACTTGGCCCTTGTTTTCGTTGGCCATGTGGTGTGGTGGGACCCACACACACATGGCCCAATCTTGACCCTACACTTACCTTGATCCTAACCCTTTGAATTCTCTATAAATAGCCCCTTAAGGTTGAAGAGTATTTCATCCCTCACTTGAAGATTTCCCTTAGCTTGTTCTCGTTTTTCCCTCCCCCTCTTGTGAAGAAAATACTTGGTGTATTGTTGAATAATCCCAAATACCTTGGCCTAGTATCCCTAGTAGTATTCCAAGTTGTTTCAATACTAGGAGCCCGGAAATGCTACTTTGTTCCGATAGTCGCAAAATAAAACCCTAGAAAAATCTTCCTAGCTTGGTTGAAGTTTTTAGAGAAGTTGTTGGAAATTTCTAAGGGTCGCTTGGAGCGGGTTGGAGCGTAAGGAATTGGAGCTAAACGTTGCTCAGGATCGACTTATAAACTTGGATAATTTTGGGCTTATCGAGGTAATGATCTATGTCCCCCTATTGTAATTGGATATTACATATTTTAGTAATGTATAGTTGAGTATACTATATATAGAATGAATATTGGTAAGGATTGAACTGTATTTACATTGGACTGTACTTACAGTAGACTTGTGTAGTATTATTGTGCGAGAATTGAACACGTCAGGTTAGGCGTGTAATCCTGAGGTTGTTGGCACAGTAGCGAGGCCTTGATAGGTAGGAGATTTATGTGATAGCGGGGAGAGTCTGCGAATTTTCTGTAGAATAAGGAATCTTGTATTTAGAATATTCTACGAAGAAAGCTAGAAGTTGATAGATGTATTGTGGTTATTATAGGTGGATCTTCTACGCGCGGCATACTTGACTTGGCTTGTGGTTTAAGCTAAAAAGGTATGTGATTGTTCCTATACTCTTGAGCATGATTGTTGTGAACTATATAGTACGGTAGACGTACGTGTGTGAAATGAATTTTGTTTGTTTAAAACATAAAGTGTTATAATGGCTTTATGGGAAGTTAGTTATAACGACTTTATGAGGATAAAAGAAATATTTGGTTTTGACAGTAAAACGACTTGATTTTGAAAGTTAAGAGACTTGATCTTGAAAGATAAGAGACTTGACTTATAACGACTTGTTTTCAGAAAAGGAGAAATAACTTGATTTAAGTATAGGTTACTTGTTTTGAAAAGAGTAAGTTAATTGGGTTTTAAAAGAGTATTCTTGATGTTGTTCTAAAAGAAAAGCACTTGGTTTAAAAAGTATAGAGTACTTGATTTTAAAAGCCTTGTAAAGATTTTTACGAAGGTGAAGTAATTTGGTTTTAAAAGTAAAACGTGTTTTCTTTATATACTACGAGTATTAGTATCATGTGGCTTTTACGTAAAAAGAGGTCTTTTTGAAAGAATGAAAGTATGTAGTATTTTGGGTTTGAAACCCGGATTATTGATTAAAATGAATGTATGTTGAACTTGCCTATGCTTGTTGTGATAGTCTTTGATGTGCAAGTGTTTTGTTGATATGCTGTCGTGACTCTCTGGGAGGGCCGGCTATCTGATTGATTGATTGGACATACTGACGTTGGGTGGTCCACGAGTATGCGTCCACTTGAGTATTGACTGGTTGTTTCTGTACTGCCGTGACTCTCTGGGAGGGCCGGCTATCCGATTGATTTCCTTTGGACATGCTGACGCGATGGATGTTCCACGGGCATGCGTCCAGTAGGATGGTTTCATGGCCATGACTTCCGAGGTGAGATGCCGGGGCATGCGGTCATTGTGAGGTTCAGGTTGTTAGTCCATGGACCGCTAATCCATGAAGCTTGCCGCGGTGACGAGCGATCACGGGCTTGATTTGTACGTGTGGTTCAGGCACACTTTAGATACTTGTTCTGGTCATTTTCTCGTGTACCGGTAGCCTCTGGTAGATAGCTTAAGATACTTGCCTCGGTCATATGTTGTGAGACGGTAGGCTATTGTACGTTAGCATAAGATACTTGCCTCGGCCAGTTGCGTGGCTAGCTTTTGGACTGGTAGTTGGCTTCCGTACCTTGCCCGTGATGGGATATGACTAGCTTTTGGACTGGTAGTTGGCTATTCTACTTGGCCCGATCGGTTTTGATGACGCAGGCAGGATCTAGTGTTCAGGTTCACATATGGGTGTTGTTTCACATCATGTACCGTGATGAGGAATGAGTTCCACGGGCATGAGTGATATTATGGGCGTGAGACCCATAGTTATGTGTGAGTGATTATTCTGGGGATATGTGTCCCCTTACTTGACATAACTGTTTACTTATTGCGAAATGGTTTTATAAAATGATGAAATGTGATTTCATTACAATATTTTCAGTTTCACATACTTGGTACCTGTTGTACTGACCTCCTTCGGGGGGCTGCGTTCATGCCGCAGGTAGAGGTACATCGGTTGTGGATCCTCGCTCATAGGATCACAGTTCAGCGTATTGGGAAGCTCCGTTTCTCCGGAGGCTTATCTTTTGGTATGTTTCCCTGAGTTGTAGGTTCTGGTACATTCAGGGGTATGGCGGGGCCCTGTCCCGTCATAGATATTGTTACATTCTTAGAGGTCTGTAGTACTGTTGTGGGCAGAGTTGTAAAAAGGATAACTGTTCGGGTTTTTTTATGTATGTATACAGAAGGCAACTGTTTTGGTTGGCCTGTTTATTTATCATATCTCTTGTTTCATGTTTATGTTTTATTTCCGCTGATTTTC
This sequence comes from Przewalskia tangutica, assembly GCA_029844215.1. Classification (NCBI taxonomy): domain Eukaryota; kingdom Viridiplantae; phylum Streptophyta; class Magnoliopsida; order Solanales; family Solanaceae; genus Przewalskia; species Przewalskia tangutica. The sequence goes on from CM056721.1 coordinate 96,722,154, forward strand.
TCTGATGTTGTATCACTAGGGTGCCCGGGGTAAGGCACCAGTCACGGGCCTTGGTTCGGGTCGTGACACATTCGTCCCTGAATGTTCTTTCGGAGTCGAGCTTATATTTAGCGACAAAGTTTCCTTTCACAACCCCGACATACCAATAATGCCACACACGGCCACATAATAGCATTTAAGCAAAAGACATACTTCAATTAAAACTTGAAAAGTAAAGGAAGATGAATTTACCTGAAGGTGCAGGGAATAAGTGAGGATACTTCCTCAATATGTCCTCCTCCGCTTCCCAAGTCATCTCCTCCCGGTTATCATTCTTCCACAAGACTTTGACGGAAGACACATCCTTGGTCCGCAGTCGCCTGACCTGGAGATCGAGTATCGCTATGGGACTCTCCTCATACGATAACCCCTCTGTCACCTGGACCTCACTAGCAGGGAAAACTCTCGCTGGATCTCCGATACACTTTCGCAACATAGAAAGATGGAAGACCGGATGTACCGCCTCTAACTCTGATGGCAGATCCAACTCATAGGCAACCTTGCCTACTCGACGGACGATCTGGTAGGGCCCAATGTACCGTGGGCTGAGTTTCCCCTTCTTTCCGAATCTCATCACACCCTTCATGGGTGACACCTTCAAGAAGACCCAATCGTCTACCTGAAACTCCAAATGCCGACGCCGATTATCCGCATATGACTTTTGCCGACTCTGAGCTGCTAACAGTCTCTCCTGGATAAGATTCACCTTATCCACAGCCTGCTGAACCAAGTGCAGGCCAACTAATCGCACTCGCCCACGTCGAACCAACCAATCGGCGATCTACATTTCCGCCCATATAAAGCCTGGTATGGCGCCATCTGTATACTGGAATGGTAGCTGTTGTTATAAGCAAACTCCACAAGAGGCAAATGATCCTCCCAGCTACCCTGAAATCAATCACGCAGGCTCGCAAAGATATCCTCAAGTGTTCGATAGTCACACGCCCAACCCCGCCCGTGGATCGGTGCCCTACTGGGCACCTTCTACCTTAACAACACAAGTAAATCGGAACTTAAATAACACTTTTTATTTAAAACGGCGTGCGTGCAAGGCAAAGCCGACAAGGCCGCCATATAATATACATAAACAAAAGACACAACATCGCATATGAGTCCAATCTCACATATGAATACTGACGCCTAAGAGTTTTATCGAACTATGACGGACAAGGCCCCGCCGTATCATAATCGACAAAAGATCAGATCGAAAGAACTTATACCAAAAAGATAAACTCACGAGCAGATGGAGCTATCCAAAAACTCGAGTAGGTCCTACACTGCGGATCACCAAATCTGCACCTAAACTCGCAAGATGAACGCAACTCAAGGAGGTCAGTACGAAGAATGTACCAAGTATGTGAAACATTAAGTACTGTAATGAAATCATAAAAGTCTAAACTAAACAGGAGACATGTATGATGTCCAACCTACAGTACACAACACATAAGCGATCATAACAAGTCGTGACGATGCCTCAAGTCATTTCTAAAATATAACCATGGGTCTCACGCCATAATATCAATCATGCCCGTGGAATCCTTCCTCACCGTGATCCATGATATAATATAACACCAATAGGCATACATGAACACCAAGTCCCACCTGTGTCCTAAAAACTGTACGGGCCAAGTAGGAAAACGAGCAGGTGGTATAACGTCTTGGGGTTTACCCCTCATTTATACTCTTACCCTGGAGAAGGTGGTAAAGCAGGGGGTATAACGTCTTGGGGGTTTACCCCTCATTTATACTCTTACCCTGGAGAAGGTGGTATAGCGTCTTGGGGGTTTACCCCTCACTTATACTCTTACCCTATCTCAACTGGTAAAGCAGGGGGTATAACGTCTTGGAGGTTTACCCCTCATTTATACTCTTACCCTGGAGAAGGTGGTATAGCGTCTTGGGGGTTTACCCCTCACTTATACTCTTACCCTATCTCAACCGGCCGTCAAACAAAACATAAGCACTACCATGTCTTTTATAAAAATTCGGGAATTTAACCCAAGTACTACAAATAACGGAAGCATACCCGTGGAATCCCACATCACTGTCGGTACGTCCAAGTAACTTACAACAAGACACCAATTCTCCAACCGAGAGTCGCGGCAACGTAATAAAACATAATACTTGCACTCAAAGTCTATCACCAGCACACATAGGCAAGTTCATAAAATCTATAGACTTTCATTTTATAAACTCAAGGCACATATAGAATAATTCTCAATTAAACAAGCCAAAGTACTTATCAAGGCACACTTAGACTAATTCTCAATTAATCAAGCCAAAGTACTTATCAAGGCACACTTAGACTAATTCTCAATTAATCAAGCCAAAGTACTTATCAAGGCACACTTAGAATAATTCTTAATTAATCAAGCCAAAGTACTTATCAAGGCACACTTAGACTAATTCTTAATTAATCAAGCCAAAGTACTTATCAAGGCACACTTAGACTAATTCTCAATTAATCAAGCCAAAGTACTTATCAAGGCACACTTAGACTAATTCTCAATTAATCAAGCCAAAGTACTTATCAAGGCACACTTAGAATAATTCTCAATTAATCAAGCCAAAGTACTACGTACGTACATTCTTTTCAAAAGACTCCTTTTTATGTAATACCCCAAGATACTAACACCCGTAGTATCAAGGTGTGTCTATTTTTCAAAGTAAGTTACTACACTCTTAGAAAACTCATTTCAAAGCTTGAAATCAAGTAACTTCAAATTTTCACAATCAAGGCAACTTATGCCCATTAATCAAAATAGACAACTTTCTAAACCTTTCATAAAACCGTTATAACCAACTTCCCATAAAGTCGTTATAACCCTTTATGGTTTTTAGACAATTTCATTCTTTTTATAGCCAAGAGACTTATACTTAAAACCAAGTATCACAAACTTTCAAATATACTTCGAGTCTCTTAATATATAGAAAACAAGTTTCTTCTACTTTTAAACCTTAAGTAACTCACACCTTTAAAACAAGTTACTTCTCTTAAATCATGTCATTTCTCCTCTTTTAAAACAATTAAGTAAATCACTCCTTTGACTGCCCTAAAGTCATTAAAACGACCATTAGGTTTTGGAACTAATGCACTAGCCAAAAAGTTTGGAAACCACTTCCTTTCCAAGACTCCATGTACTTTAAGCAAAATACTTTCACTCTTAAGAATCCAAACTCCACTAAGGCAATGGATTATACAACTTACAATTTAAACATCAAAGTACAATCAAGGAAGTACATAGAACAAATTCTATACTAGGCAATCCAGGTACAACCAAGGAATGGATCATTTAAGGAGTAGAACTTACTTTCTTTATCTTAAGGAATCATGCTAGAAGAGGAGATAGTTCACATACCTTTTCGGCTAAATCCACAAGCTAAGCCGAATACTCCGTACGTAGAAGTGTCAACCTATAATGGTCACAACAAGACTATCAACTTCTAGTCTCTAACGTAGAATAATACTAAGTATACGGTCTCTAATTCTACGGAAAATCGGGCAGCACTTCCTTTGTTTCTACTCACTTTCCCACCTTTTTCAAGGCCGAATACAATAACCAACACGCCACATTTAAGGCTCCAAACAACAACCAAACAAAGGGGATTACACGCCTTACAATACGTGTAAAATTCCGCCCCACAACTAATACAAGGTAGTTCCATACTCAATCCATTCTCGGCCAACAACATAACCAATAATTCAAAGTCTTTTCCAATCCTTTTCAAATTCCAAGTTCTAAGGTCTAACATGTTATATAGTCATAAACAACTTCAACAACTACAATTTCCTTCTTTCTACAACATGCGACGACTTAAACTAATAATCGACTTGAATTGTAATCTTAAGGCTAACATGCTAGTTTTCGGATTAGGGTTCCAATAGCCAATATACTTATCAAACTTCATACTAAACATCTCATGCTTGCTAATATCCATAGCTACAACAATAAGTAAGTCTTAACTACTAAAACGACAAAATTTATACCTTTATAAGCCCTTAAAAATTCCAAGATTCAAAGTCGCGCCATAGCAATTCTTAGCACCTTTCCTTAAGTTCCAATCCGCTCCAAGCACTCCTTAGAAGCCTATGAAGAACTCATCTTCAAGTTCCAACTCCAAAGTTGAAGAACTCCTTAAGTTTCTGCCTTGCGACTAATGCGAAAATGCCGTTTTTCCGAAATCTTTCTATTGAGATATCCTTATAATACCCTTAGGGACATTGGGTTTAAGTCTTGAGGCTAATGGATCAAAATTGCAAAATTCTTTTGTGTGGGGATGCTCAAACCCGAGAGCACTTATTCTAGCACAAAGTGTTGTGAAATTTTTCTAAGTCTTCAAGACCTTGTCTTGCTACTAGTATGTATTTAAAACACATTGGAGTGTCTAGACTTAAACAAATGGGTGGCTAAGATGAAAATCACATGGATTAAGCACAAGTGGCAAGTTGACTTGGTCAACAATATCAAGCTTAGCAAGACTTATCTTCCACCATGGTAAATGACCATTCTACCCTTACTAAATTTCATCCAAGACCATATGTGGGAGTGCCACGTGTCGCCCTCTCATTCGTTCATAAAATTTCGTAACCCTCGTGGGCCCCACAAAACGTAAAATTCCTCGGGTGGGCCCCACGTGACCAAATCCGTAAAAATAAATTTCCATAAGGTTAAGAGTTCCATATTCTTCAAATAATGCATTTTGAGAATCCAATTCTCAACAACGAACATTTTTCCTTTCCGACGTTCGGAAGATTTTCCGCCGGAAAAACAATTCTTCCTTTCGTACCAATTTCCAAGTCTTGTTTCCTTACGTACATTCTCTTTTACATGCCCTGGACTTACGGGGTGTAACATTCTTCCCCCCTTAGAAACATTCATCCCCGAATGTTCTTAGTCGGTTTTCAAGCTATACACACTCCGGCACAATCTCTATACTATGCCTATCAATCAAAACTTCACAAGACCAACGATGCCACACCTGGCCACCACCTAACATACGTAAACATATCAATGGACCTTCCGTCCGCGACCCCTTCTCACAAAACTCGAAGGTTACAGCCTTATCACAAACAAGATCTTTAGAGGTTCCTTTCTTTCCTTACTTGTCATACTTTCTCGTACTTCCAAACTTATTTAGTAAACGTACAACATCTCAAATATTGTTTCTGTTCCCCAAATCCTTGGAGTTACTAACCAAACTTGGCCAAATTGCTACTTACATTCCCGTTAAGGCTCTTCTCGATCCTTACGACCTAGTTCCGGTGGAACGCATCCACGAACTCGTACAATGATTAACTAAACTTGGGCCTTGCATCCTCGGGACCCTATCACATAACGGGACCATTTCTAACTGACATCACCCCATTCCATACTACCGGTTGACCTGAAATGAGTCCATAACCCGACTCATCGTCACACTTAACTTCTCATTTTTAGTCTGAAATAAATCTTTCTCTTATCTCAAGGTACTTCTCACCCTATCCCCCCCTATTCACTAGAGGTTTGTCACATAAGCCAAAGTATTTCTACCGTATATTCTTCCCTATTGGTCTTACACTGTTATGGGGCAATTACAACTTGTGAACTCTACACAACTATAGTCCCAGTTCACTTACCATTCTTGTCAACATTCTTAACTTTTCACCTTACCAATCAAAGTATTCCTACCTCTGGGGTACTATCACTTACAACTCTAGCAATAAAGGAAAAATATGAACACTAGGGCAAAATCTGAATCTATCAATGCACGTATGATTCAAAAGAATCGAGATATACCTGTAACCCCATGAGATGTTGCCTCCTGATCCTGCCTAGTAGTCACGTCATCTATGCGGTTCGAGGGACCGCCAGAACTATAAACTCCACCCTGACCTCTACCACGGCTGGCTAACATCTGAACACCCTGCCCTGGGGAACGCACAGCTGTGGAGGAAAGGGAATCAACCATCGGCCTCATAGGCTGAGCCACCTCACCGGTGCTCTTTCTAAAAGGACATACCCTCCGAATATGGCCCGGACGGCCACAACAAAAACAAACACCTGTGCCATAACGGCATTTCCCCGAATGACGCTTACCACATCTGATACACTGAGGAATAGGTGGCCTCGACCGAGAAAGTCCTCTGCTCCTCTGAGAACCTCGACCCCTGGAGCTCGGACCGGCTCCTAAATACCTTGTGGGATCAAATCTCCCACCTGTGGGATGGGGGGTATGTACTGGGTAGGCTGGGACGAATATCTCACTTCGCCGAGCGGCTCGTCCAAAAACTCACCGGATAACCAACCGGTCTAGCCTCTTACGCCGATCTCCGCTGCCTCTACCTCTCAGACACCTGCTGCATCGGCCGAATAACCTCTCGCCGATGAAACTGTAGCACCGCTTATCTTGTTCAATAACATAATTGCTTCCTCACGACTCTATAGTCTTCCCTAATCGAGAATCGGAGGCTCGTGTGGGCTTCAAAACTGGCGCAGAAGAACTCGCCGATCGCGCACAACATCCAGATACCTCGGGCATAAGCCCTATCAACTCTCTCGAGTCCGACTAGTAGCTCTCGCTACTTCTTTGCCCTTCAAGGTGTTGCTCTCGAGGCATAATCAGAACACAAAATCACGTCGAGAGGAATTATCTTACTAACACGCCTCATGGCAGGATCTTAGAGTGAGAAGAATAGAAACCAACTCCTAAATGTCCCCGTAGCCTCGTTTATGGGTGTGGCACGCAACACACCGATAATCAAGACTCTACTAGACACGGTCGTAGACATTACGAGGATCGATCGCTCGATACCACTCACACGCCCAACCGGCCGTGGATCGTGCCCTACCCGGGCACCTTCTACCTTAACAACACAAGTAAACTACGAACTTAAATAACACTTTTTTTAAAACCAACAGACGCAAGGGCAAAGCCGACAAGGTCGCCATATAATATACATAAACAAAAGACACAACATCAGAGCATGAGTCCAATCCTACATATGAATACAGACCTCTAAGAGTTTTATCAATCGTGACGGGACAAGGCCCCGCTGCATCCATAAGTGGACAAAAGATCAGATCAAAGAACTTATACCAAAAAGATAAACTCCCGAATGGATGGAGCTATCCAAAACTTCGAGCAGGTCCTACACTGCGGATCACCAAATCACAGACCTAAACTGCAGATGAACGCAGCCTCAAGGAGGTCGGGCACGTACCAAGTATGTGAAATGAAGTATCAGAATGAAATAATAACATCTAAACAAAACAGAGACATGTATGATAGCCAACCTACAAGACACAACACATAAGCAAATATAATAAGTCGTGGACGCATGCCTCAAGTCATTTCTAAAATATAACCATGGGTCTCACGCCCATAATATCAATCATGCCCGTGGAATCCTTCCTCACTGCTGGCAGTCCATAATATAATATAACACCAATAGGCATACATGAACACCAAGTCCCACCTGTGTCCTAAAATCAGACGCCAAGTAGGAAAACGAGCGGTGGTACAACGTCTGGGGTTTACCCTCATTTATACTCTTACCCCGGGAAGGTGGTAAAGCGGGTATAACGTCTTGGGGTTTACCCTCATTTATACTCTTACCGGAGAAGGTGGTATAGGCGTCTGGGGTTTACCCTCACTTATACTCTTACCCTATCTCAACTGTAAAGCGGTGGTATAACGTCTTGGGGTTTACCTCATTTATACTCTTACCACGGAGAAGGTGGTATAGCGTCTTGGGGGTTTACCCCTCACTTATACTCTTACCCTATCTCAACCGGCCGTCAAACAAAACATAAGCACTACCATGTCTTTTATAAAAATCCGGGAATTTAACCCAAATACTACAAATAACGGAAGATACCCGTGGAATCCCACATCACCGCTTGCACGCCCAAGTAACTTACAACAAGACATAATTCTCCAACCGAGAGTCGCGAACGTAATAAAACATAATACTTGCACTCAAAGGCTATCACCAGCACACATAGGCAAGTTCATAAAATCTATAGACTTTCATTTTATAAACTCAAGGCACATATAGAATAATTCTCAATTAAACAAGCCAAAGTACTTATCAAGGCACACTTAGACTAATTCTCAATTAATCAAGCCAAAGTACTTATCAAGGCACACTTAGACTAATTCTCAATTAATCAAGCCAAAGTACTTATCAAGGCACACTTAGAATAATTCTCAATTAATCAAGCCAAAGTACTTATCAAGGCACACTTAGACTAATTCTTAATTAATCAAGCCAAAGTACTTATCAAGGAACACTTAGACTAATTCTCAATTAATCAAGCCAAAGTACTTATCAAGGCAGACTTAGACTAATTCTCAATTAATCAAGCCAAAGTACTTATCAAGGCACACTTAGAATAATTCTCAATTAATCAAGCCAAAGTACTACGTACGTACATTCTTTTCAAAAGACTCATTTTTATGTAATACCCCAAGATACTAACACCCGTAGTATCAAGGTGTGTCTATTTTTTCAAAGTAAGTTACTACACTCTTAGAAAACTCATTTCAAAGCTTGAAATCAAGTAACTTCAAATTTTCACAATCAAGGCAACTTATGCCCATTAATCAAAATAGACAACTTTCTAAACCTTCCATAAAGCCGTTATAACCAACTTCCCATAAAGCCGTTATAACCCTTTATGGTTTTTAGACAATTTCATTCTTTTTATAGTCAAGAGACTTATACTTAAAACCAAGTATCACAAACTTTCAAATATACTTCGAGTCTCTTAATATATAGAAAACAAGTTTCTTCTACTTTTAAACCTTAAGTAACTCACACCTTTAAAACAAGTTACTTCTCTTAAATCATGTCATTTCTCCTCTTTAAAACAATTAAGTAAATCACTCCTTTGATCGCCTAAAGTCATTAAAACGACCATTAGGTTTTGGAACTAAGGCACTAGCCAAAAAGTTTGGAAACCACTTCCTTTTCAAGACTCCATGTACTTTAAGCAAAATACTTTCACTCTTAAGAATCCAAACTCCACTAAGGCAATGGATTATACAACTTACAATTTAAACATCAAAGTACAATCAAGGAAGTACATAGAACAAATTCTCTACTAGGCAATCCAGGTACAACCAAGAAATGGATCATTTAAGGAGTAGAACTTACTTTCTTTATCTTAAGGAATCATGCTAGAAGAGAGATAGTTCACATACCTTTCGCTAAATCCACAAGCTGCCGAATACTCCGTGACGAAGTGTCAACCTATAATGGTCACAAAAAGACTATCAACTTCTAGTCTCTAACGAGAATAATACTAAGTATACGGTCTCTAATTCTACGGAAAATCGGGCAAAGACTTCCTTTGTTTCTACTCACTTTCCCACCTTTTTCAAGGCCGAATACAATAACTAACACGCCACATTTAAGGCTCCAAACAACAACCAAACAAAGGGGATTACACGCCTTACAATACGTGTAAAATTCCGCCCCACAACTAATACAAGGTAGTTCCATACTCAAGCCATTCTCGGCCAACAACATAACCAACAATTCAAAGTCTTTTCCAATCCTTTTCAAATTCCAAGTTCTAAGGTCTAACATGTTATATAGTCATAAACAACTTCAACAACTACAATTTCCTTCTTTCTACAACATGCGACGACTTAAACTAATAATCGACTTGAATTGTAATCTTAAGGCTAACATGCTAGTTTTCGGATTAGGGTTCCAATAGCCAATATACTTATCAAACTTCATACTAAACATCTCATGCTTGCTAATATCCATAGCTACAACAATAAGTAAGTCTTAACTACTAAAACGACAAAATTTATACCTTTATAAGCCCTTAAAAATTCCAAGATTCAAAGTCGCGCCTTAGCAATTCTTAGCTCCTTTCCTTAAGTTCCAATCCGCTCAAAGCACTCCTTAGAAGCCTATGAAGAACTCATCTTCAAGTTCCAACTCCAAAGTTGAAGAACTCCTTAAGTTTCCGCCTTGCGACTAATGCGAAAACGCCGTTTTTCCGAAATCTTTCTATTGAGTTATCCTTATAATACCCTTAGGGACATTGGGTTTAAGTCTTGAGGCTAATGGATCAAAATTGCAAAATTATTTTGTGTGGGGATGCTCAAACCCGATAGCACTTATTCTAGCACAAAGTGTTGTGAAATTTTTCTAAGTCTTCAAGACCTTGTCTTGCTACTAGTATGTATTTAAAACACATTGGAGGGTCTAGACTTAAACAAATGGGTGGCTAAGATGAAGATCACATGGATTAAGCACAAGTGACAAGTTGACTTGGTCAACAATATCAAGCTTAGCAAGACTTATCTTCCACCATGGTAAATGACCATTCTACCCTTACTAAATTTCGTCCAAGACCATATGTGCGGGTGCCACGTGTCTCCCTCTCATTCGTTCATAAAATTTCGTAACCCTCGTGGGCCCCACAAAATGTAAAATTCCTCGGGTGGGCCCCACGTGACCAAATCCGTAAAAATAAATTTCCATAAGGTTAAGAGTTCCATATTCTTCAAATAATGCATTTTGAGAATCCAATTCTCAACAACGAACATTTTTCCTTTCCGACGTTCGGAAGATTTTCCGCCGGAAAAACAATTCTTCCTTTCGTACCAATTTCCAAATCTTGTTTCCTTACGTACATTCTATTTTACATGCCCTGGACTTACGGGGTGTAACAAGTACGCTCTGCCTGCCCGTCAGTCTGAGGATGAAATGCTATACTGAGACTCACATGTGTCCCTAATCCCTTCTGGAAAGACCTCCAGAAGTTAGCCGTAAACTGGGCTCCCCTATCAGATATAATTGACACCGGGACACCGTGCAGCCTCACAATCTCTCTGATGTACAATCTGGCATAGTCCTCAGCCGAAAACGTCGTCCTGACAGGAAGGAAATGGGCTGATTTCACACTGTCAACAATAACCCAAATGGAGTCGTGATTTCCTCCGAGTACGAGGTAACCTCAGAACAAAGTCCATGTTGATCACCTCCCACTTCCAAGTCGGAATCTCAATAGCTCGCAATAATCCATGGGCCTCGTGCTCGACCTTGACTCGCCGCAATTAGGACATCAGGCAACAAAACTCGCCACGCCCCTCTTCGTGCCATCCCACCAATACAAACATCCGAGGTCATGGTACATCTTGGTTGACTCGATGAATAGAATAACGAGCACCGTGCCTCTCCCAAAATCTGGCCGACGAAGTCCTCGCTACATCGGGAACACACAACCGCCCTCAAATCTTAGCACCCCATCAGCGCTACGAATAGACTCTTCTCCTCCCGAAGAGTCGCATCTCGATACCGCACCAACATCCGGGTCCTCAAATCTGTTGCCTCTTAACCTCATCAACGATGGAAGACTCGCAACCTCACGAACCCGCACTTCACTATCGTCGGTATCGATCAATCGAACCCCAAGGCTCGCTAGCCGTGGATCTCGACGAACCATGTCCCGTCTCCGGCCGCATTCTCCGACAGTGCTCCCATCGATCTACGACTAAGGCATCAAGAACTACGTTGGCTTTTCGGATGGTATAGAATATCAACATCATAATCTTTCAAAGAACTCTAACCACCGCCTCGCCGCAAGTTCAGCCTCCTCTCTGAAGATATCTCGGAGGCTCTTGTGGTCTGTATAAATATCCACATGAACCCCATACAAATAATATCTCCAAATCTTCAAGGCATGAATAACTGCGGCCAACTCTAAGTCGTGGGTAGGGTAATTCCTCTCATGCTTCCGTAACTGCCGGGAAGTGTAGGCTATCACCTTGCCGTGCTGCATCAACACACACCCTAGCCCGATACCCGAGGCATCACAATAGATCACGTACCCGTCTAACCCCTCAGGAAGAGTAAGAACTGGAGCCGTCGTCACCCTTTCCTTCAAAGAATCGGAAACCCTTCTCGCAAGCCTCGCCCATCGGAACTTGGCGCTTCTCGAGTCACTAGTCAGCGGTCGAAATCAAGCAACCGCTTCCACAAACCTACGATAATAACTCGCCCTAAGAAATCGCACACCTTGGCCGGAGTAGTAGGTCTCACCAAGACTTGATCGCCTCAATCTTTGCCGTATCCACCCGAACACCATCACCCCAATAATATGCCTCAGAATGCCATCGAGGCCAACCAAAACTCACACTTGGAGAACTTGGCGAATAATTGTCGGCCCGAGGACCCAAGTACCGCCTCAAGTGATCTGCATGCTCCCGCTCGTCCGCGAATAAACCAGATGTCATCAATGAATACTATCACAAATGTATCCAAAATGGCTTGAACACCGGTTCATCAAATCCATAAATACCACTGAGCGTTGGTCAAACCGAAGACATAACCCCGAACTCATAATGCCCATACCGGTCCCGAATACGCTTTGGGATATCTCGCCTCTCGAACTCGCACTGATGATAACTGCACCGCAGTCTATCTTGAGAAACACCTCGCACTCGCAATCGGTCAAACAAATCATCAATCCCGGGAGGGGTACCTATTCTTGATGGTTACCTTATTCACCGTCAGAATCAACACACATACGCAGTCCCCATCCTTCTTCTTCACAAACAAAACCGGCGCTCCCCAGGGAGAAACACTAGGCCTGATAAAGCCTTTTTCCAGCAAATCTTTCAGCTGGTCCTTCAGCTCCCTCAACTCAGCAGGTGTCATCCTGTATGGCGGAATGGAAATAGGTCGAGTGTCTGGCAACGTGTCAATACAAAACTCAATCTCCCTCTCAGGAGGGATACCCGGAAGATCGTCTGGGAACACATCTGGAAACTCCTAACCATCGCACCGATCAAGAATCGGCACCTCACCTCAGTATCAAATACCCAACGGATGATAGATGTATTCTTTTCTGCACCATCGTCCTAGCCTTGAGGTAAGAAATAAACCTACCCCTCGGCGACGCTGTGTTGCCCTTTCACTCGATAACTGGCTTGCCAGGAAACTGGAACCGAACCAACCTGTCCTTATAGTCAACGTTGGCATAACAAGAAGCCAACCAGTCCATACCCATAATGACATCAAAATATGTCATCTCCAACTCTATCAAGTTCGCAAGTGGTCCGACGATCAGAATAAACACCGGACAACCTCTATACACCCGCTCAGCTAACACCGAATCACCCACTGGCGTAGCTACCTCAAAAGGCTCTATCGACACTGTTATACCCCGTATTTTCAGAGTATGTACGTAAGGACGTACGTAGAAAATTTGAAACTTGTATTAAGGCTTGGCCGAATTAATTTTGTTCACAACACCCGTTTAGAGTCGTTTTTCGACGAAACGTTTTCACAGCTTTCGTAGGGGAATTTCCGGCTATGTCATTTTTAATTTTTGCGGATTTTTCCGAGAGACGAAACGTGTTGGGCCAACAAGAGGGCGCCACTTTGCACCCTCCCATCATGACGTGAGAGCTCGGTTGTGGCCGATTGGAATGGCTTTAGTTGGTAGGATATTTGTGTGTTAGTTGGTTAAGGGGCACTTGGCAAGATCTTGGCCCTACACTTGCCTTGCACTTGGCAAGATCTTGGCCATTGGTTGGCCATTGGTTGGCCTATAAATACCACCCTATGTTGAAGACTTTCTTCATCCTAAAATCTTCTAAGTGTTAAAATCCTCCTCTCCTTCTTGTGTTCTCGTCCAAAAGCCCTTCCCTCCTTGGCCGAGAGTTCCCCAGTGGGTAGGCCGAGGTATACACCCCCTCCTTGGGGTGCTACCGGGTACCCCTAGCCTAGTTGTTTTCAGATAATACCCCTCTGGTAGAAATACTCTCAAAAGTATTGTTATAATGCCCAAATTACCTTAGCCAGATACCTTGTTGTATTCTAAGGTTATACCTATACAAAAATGCCTGTAAATACTATTATACTTCCTTCCACAAAAACCGAAAACCTAGTAAAATCTCAATAGTCCGTTGGAGTTTTGTGTTGATGTTGGTTAGAACTTCTAAGCGTGGTGTAGAGCGGTTGGAGCGCTGAGTCGAGCTAAACGATTGCCAGATCGACTTTAACTAGGATAATTATGGGCTTATCGAGGTAATTATCTTGTCCTCTATTGTAATTGGAAATTACATATTGTTAGAATATATAGTTGAAGTATACTATATATAGAATCAACGTAGTTATCGCAATGTCTTTTGACTTAAGCCCGAATTTAAAAGAAGAATCCGAATCAGTAATTACATAGGTCAGACATTAAGAGACTTGTGTAGTAGTACCGTGGAGTAGAATTGTACCCGTTAGGGTTAGACGTATAACCCCCCCCCCCCGGTTTGGCTTGGTAGACGGCCGCGATAGAGGAGAGATTTACGCTCATGGGGAGGTCGCCAATTTTCGGTAGAATGTTCTACGATGAGATCTAAATATTAATAAGCGCCTTGTGGCCTTATAGGTTGAGTACTACGCGTGGCGCGATCTACTTGGCTTAAGGAGTAGCCAACGATTGGAGGTACTTGGAGCGTTTTGCTATTAGTCGATACTCGTCGCGAGGTATGTGAACCTCTTCCTATCTCTTCTAGCATGATATGTGTGAACTATGTAGTACGGTAGACGTACATGTGCTAAATGTATTTGATTGGTTTAAAACATAAAGTGTTATAACAGCTTTATGGGAAGTTGGTTATAACGACTTTATGTTGGTAAGAAAATACTTGTGGTTTTTAAAAGGTAAATCGATTTGAACTATAACCGCTTGTTATTTGTTAATAAAGAACTTGAAGTTTTTCAAAAGATTTTGAATCATTTGAAAGGAGAAGTAATACTTGGTTTTTGAAAACTTAAGAGTTATACTAGCTTTATGGGAAGTTAGGTATAACGGCTTAAGAATGTTTTATCGATTTCGAAATCGAATGTGTATCGACAAACCATCGCAGCGTTAATAAAAGGAAATGTTTTGACAGATTAAGTATTATTAAAAACCAAGAGAAACTTCCATCCGCATAGAAGCTAAGATGAGACAAAATGATATTTCCTAGATCATGATCTTTGTAATAAGATTGTTATAAACAAGAATATCCTACTCACATAAAAGGCTTATGTTTATCAGATAGTTTAAAAGAGAATTATATTCATAAATGAATAAGACTATGAACTACGAAACCTTTCGAAAGTAGGACACGGGATCAGTTGAAATTAGGCAAACTTGGACGTTTGAGAAATAATGTTGTTACTTGATTTTACAAAGAGAAGTGTTTTGCTTTACTTCAAAAGATAATCACTCTATTTTCATATACTACGGGTATTGTATGACTTTTGTGAAAGTAACGTATCTTTTAAAAAGTTAATGTATGAAGTACTTTGGGGATAGAAACCCGAACATGTTGACACATAGTAGAAAGTACCTTATGGGTGAATAACTTGATTGTATTGGTTTGTGATAGCCTTGTAATACCTTCGTGTTGATTTGATAAGTAATCATATTAGGATGCTACGTGTGTTAGTATTCTGTGATGTTTGTGTAAAGGGGTTTTTCCCTTGATTGTACTTATGATGTTTAAACGATAAACTGTTATGTTGGTATTATACCACTCACCGTGTTTCCGGGGGTTAAGCTGCCCTCCGATGCGGGGTAGACTCAGGCGGTCTGGGACCATGATTCGAGAATACCTCATGCGGGTCCTGGGGGCCTATGCGGAGCTACGAGAGTTCCAGGTTAGTGTGCGGCCTTTATGGTCATGCGGTCTATGTGCCGCGATCGCGAGTCGGTGACGCCGGGAGTAGCTACCCTCGATGCGGGTTATACCTCATGCGGGCCTATGAGATTGGCCTACGCGGAGTCGCGGAGTTCAGGCTAGACGCGCACATTTGATATTGCGGGCGAGCGACCAGCTTTGATCATGTGACGGTCTAGACAGATCTTATGATACAGTTCATGACCTTGTTGGTACTGTGGGTTTTTAGTAGTCGGCTAGGCCTTCGTACTTACCCCGTACAGTTTTATTATGACACAGGTGGGACCTGGTGTTCATGTGTGTTCCTTGGTGTTTTTATATCATAGATCGCCGATGAGGAAGGTATTCCACGGGCATGATTGATGTTGTGGGCCTGAGACCCATTGTTATACTTGAGTGATGACTTGAGGGCGTGAGTCCCTGACTTGACATGACTGCTATGATTTCATTTACAGTATTTATTTTCAGTTTCACATGCTCTGCATGCGACCTCGCCTTCGGGGCCGCGTTCATGCCGCAGTAAAGGTACACCCGCCGTTGATCCTCGCTCTAGGGTCACAGTTCGTTTGGAAAGCTCCGTTCCTCCGAGGCTTATCGGTATAGTCCTGTTGTTGTAGGTGCTTACATTCGGGGTATGGCGACGGCCCCGTCCGTTGTTGTCATATCATTCGTAGAGGTCTGTAGTACTATTGTGGGCAGGGTTTGTAAAAAGGATTAACTGTTCATGTTGAAAAAGATGTCATTTTTTATATATGCCGAAAGGCAAGTTTTTCTCAGATTATTGTTTCATATTTCATAATATGTCTTGTATCGTTTTATGTTCCACGATTACTCGATGTTGTATCACTAGGGTGCCCGGTAAGGCACGATCCACGCCGGAATCGGTCGTGGATGCATAACCGCTCTATCCCGATTCTAACCGCAATAAGAGGACACATAGGACAAGGTAGAACTCGGATCTATCAAAGCATAAACGCTACAACATGAAATCAATAATGTACTGCGGACGACGCCGTGGAAGCCTCCGATCTGGCGGTCTAATGAATATATGCGGTTACGTGGACCGCTAGAATCGAACTACCACCACGACTCTACCGCGCCTGCCGTCCGCGAGTACCACGCCTCCGGGCGCATAACCACGTAAGAAGAGGAAGACCAAAGAATCGATCCCGCTGGCCGATCAGACCACCCATGCCGCTCTAGACGGACAATCTCTCTCAAATGGCTCACGCCACAAGAGTAGCAAGCTCCCGAGCTATGCGACACTCGCTCGTGAGACCTACCGTATCGAGCATACCGAGATGTGGGTGGTCTCGACGGTGACGGCCGCCGCCTCAAACCCCGGTCCCGAGCCACGACTGCTCTCGAATGGCTCGGCTGATCGACCTCCCGCGTAAAATCGCGGAAGGAGCACTGCGCTGGATGGAATGTGGACCTAGTTCGCCGCCGAGGCCGTCCGCCTAAAATCGCCCCGAGACTCATTGCCCCGCCCTCGGGCCGGCTCGAGTCGATTTGATCCTCCTCTCTATCCTCTATCCTCGCATACGCTGCATCCCGCAAAGTCCATACCGGGATGAAGAGCCACCCCAAGCATGCAAGAATCATATGACGGTCTAGCCCCATCACATAACGATGAACTCTATCCGCCATGTCGCCTACAATGGTGTGCGCATGTTCGCCAAGGAGTCAAACCTGTGTCAGACTTCGATAGTCCTCCCATTCTCGCCTCAAGGTCAAGAATCTATCTACACGGGCTATCCACATCTCAGGAGGCAAAAAGTGATCCAGGAAGGCCTCTGAGAACTCCTCCCACACACATGGAAGAGCATCCTCACCTCTCGACAGCTCCCATGACTCGAACCAGTTCAACGCAATATCGCAGAACCCAGAAGAGGCTAGCATAATGCACTCTGTCTCCAAGCCCTAAGAACTCGCATAGTCCGTTGTAGTCGCCGAATGAACTCCTGCGATCCTCCTCGCACTCGAACCATAAAACTCGGGCGGATGACAACCTGAAAATCCGAATCCGCAAACCGGTTCTAGGGTTAGCTCGCTTCGCTTACGCTCGCATTATATCGTCAATAGCCGGACCGCCTCGTAGTCTCTATACTCGCCTCGGCCGTGGGACCGAGGCTCGTACCGAAACTTCCGGAGCTACTACCGCTTCGCCTCTAATATCTGGCGTGGTGAACTCGCCAACCCGCCTACTACCTCGTGCATAGTGGTTCGAGTCCGTAACCCTCTGAGTACCGCTAGCAGCTCCTGCTGCTGCCTTGCCCTTCTGGGCCTTGGTCGCCTTCCGTGGAGGCATAACTGTTTCATAAGAATAGGTCAGAGAGGATTCAACCTAATAAGACAGCTCTACTGCACGATCTCAGAGAGAGAAGAATGGAAACCAATCATAAATGTCCTGCAGCCTCCTGATTATAGATGTGGTGCACAACACACCGATAATCAAGACTCTACTAGACACGGTCTGTAGACACTTTCCGAGGACTAACTGCTCTGATACAACTTTTGTCACGACCCAACCCCGGGGCCGCGACTGGTGCCCTACCTGGGCACCCCGTTCAGGTATACATCAGAGAATAACAGCGGAACATACATGTCACGACCCGATCTCGGGTCCGCGACTGGTGCCTTACCCCGGGCACCCTAGTGATACAACATCAGAGAAAATAACAGCGGAACATACATGTCGACGCCGATTATTCACACTACTTTTGTTGACTCTGAGCTGCTAATAACCTCTTCTGGATAAGTGTCACGACCCGATCTCGGGCCCACGACTGGTGCCTTACCCCGCACTTAGTGATATCACACCCGAACCCCGGCGTGGATCGGTGCCCTACCCGGGCACCCTTCTACCTTAACAACTAAGTAAATCATGCGAAATTAAATAACACCTCATTTTTTTAAAAGCAACGACGCGTGCAAGGCAAAGCCGACAAGGCCGCCATATAATAGACATAATAAAAGACACTACATCGCATACGAGTCCAATCCTACATATGAATACGCACCTAAGAGTTTTTTCGAAATATGACGGACAAGGCCCCGCTGCACTCCATAATCGCATAAAAGCACATCTTGAAGGAACTATACCAAAATGATAAACTCCGAGCAGAGGGAGCTATCCAAAACTCGAGCGGTCCTACACTGCCGATCACCAAATCAAGTACCTAAACTCGGCATGAACGCAGCCGGGCGAGGTCGATGAAGAATGTACCAAGTATGTGAGCAGTGAAATCAGTAATGAAATCATAATCTAAACAAAGCAGAGACATGTATGATAGCCAACCTACTGATACAATACATAAGCGATCATATCAAGTCGTGACGCAGCCCTCAAAGTCACTACTCTAATATAACTATGGGTCTCACGCCCATAATATCAATCATGCCCGTGGAATCCTTCCTCACCGCCATCCATGATGTAATAACACCAATAAGGATACATGAACACCAAGTCCCACTGTGTCCTAAATACCACGTGGTCTCATACCGGAATCCCACATCGTAAAAGCATGACCATAGGGTAACACAAACAAATCCGGGACATATATGATAATCAAATTACAACACATTGTGCCTTACTAGCAATGAGAGTAAACAGTAGTATCCTTACAATATAAAATAGGAAGCTCATGATCAAACAGACCATCCGCCCGCAGATCATTTAGCCATCCTACTCGCGGGACTATTTCACCGCATAGGCCGCGTGGACCCGTGAGGTATTCCTCGCATGGGACTATTTCACCCGCATAAGCCCTTACGGACTCGCATGAGGTATTCCTCGCATAGGCTGGACCCGCCCGCATGGGACTATTTCACCCGCATAAGTCCTTACGGACCCGCATGAGGTATTCCTCGCATCGTGGGTAGCAAATCCACGAAATATCCAAATGCCACAAACCCGGGGAATGACCCCGAAACGACTGATATACCAATAGCACACAACCGGCTATTTCCAGCACACATAGGCAATTCTCAACTAAACAAGCCACAGTACTTATCAAGGCACACATAGAATAATTCTCATTTAGCAAGCCAAAGTACTTATCAAGGCACCCTTAGACTAATTCTCAATTAATCAAGCCAAAGTACTTATCAAGGCACAAATAGAATAATTCTCAATTAACAAGCCAAAGTACTTATCAAGGCACAAATAGAATAATTCTCAATTAACAAGCCAAAGTACTTATCAAGGCATCACATGGAATAATTCTCAATTAATTAAGCCAAAGTACTTATCAAGGCATCACATGGAATAATTCTCAATTAATCAAGCCAAAGTACTTATCAAGGCATCACATGGAATAATTCTCAATTAAACAAGCCAAAGTACTACGTACGTACATTTTTTTTTTTTAAAAGACTCCCTTCTATGTAAAGCCCCACGATACTAACACCCGTAGTACCAAGGCGTGTCTATTTTTCAAAGTAAGTTACTACACTTTTAGAAAACTCATTTCAAAGCTTGAAATCAAGTAACTCCAAATTTTCACAATCTAGGCAACTTATGCCTAATACTCAAAATAGACAACTTTCTAAACCTTCCATAAAGCCGTCATAACCAACTTCCCATAAAGCCGTTATAACCCTTTATGGTTTTAGACATATCCATTCCTTTTATAACCAAGAGACTTATGTTATTAAAAACCAAGTATCACATACTTACAAATCAAGTTCTTAACTTTCAAAACACTTCAAGTCTCTTAATACATAGAAAACAAGTTTCTTCTACTTTTAAACCTCAAGTAACTCACACCTTTAAAACAAGTTACTTCTCTTAAATCATGTCATTTCTCCTCTTTTAAAACAATTAAGTAAATCACTCATTTGACTCCCCTAAAGTCATCATAATGACCTTTAGGATTTTGAGACTAAGGTACTAGCCCAAAAGATTTGGAAACCACTTCCTTTTCAAGACTCTATGTACTTTAAGTAAAATACTTTCACTTTTAAGAATCCAACTTCACTAAGGCAATGGATTATACAACTTACAATTTAAACATCAAAGTACAATCAAAGGAAGTACATAGAACAATTTCTACTTTAGGCAATCCAAATACAACCAAGGAATGGATCATTTAAGGAGTAGGACGTACTTTCTTTCTCTTAAGGAATCATGCTAGAAGAGGAGATAGTTCACATACCTTTTCGGCTAAAATCCACAAGCTAAGCTGAATACGCCGTACGTAGAAGTGTCAACCTATAATGGTCACAACAAGACTATCTACTTCTAGTCTTAACGTAGAATAATACTAAGTATACGATCTCTAATTCTACGGAAAATCGGGCAGCACTTCCTTTGTTTCTACTCACTTTGCCACCTTTTTCAAGGCCGAATACAATAACCAACATGCCACATTTAAGGCTCCAAACAACAACCAAACAAAGGGGATTACACGCCTTACAATACGTGTAAAATTCCGCCCCACAATTCATACCAAATAGTATAATACTTCACTAGCCATTCTCGGCCAACAACATAACCAATAATTCAAAGTCTTTTCCAATCCTTTTCAAATTCCAAGTTCTAAGGTCTAACATGTTATATAGTCATAAACAACTTCAACAACTACAATTTCCTTCTTTCTACAACATGCGACGACTTAAACTAATAATCGACTTGAATTGTAATCTTAAGGCTAACATGCTAGTTTTCGGATTAGGGTTCCAATAGCCAATATACTTATCAAACTTCATACTAAACATCTCATGCTTGCTAATATCCATAGCTACAACAATAAGTAAGTCTTAACTACTAAAACGACAAAATTTATACCTTTCCAAGCCCTTAAAATTTCCAAGATCCAAAGTCGCGCCTTAGAAATTCTTAGCTCCTTTCCTTAAGTTCCAATCCGCTCCAAGCACTCCTTAGAGGCCCATGAAGAACCCATCTTCAAGTTCCAACTTCAAAGTTGAAGAACTCCATTAGTTTCCGCCTTGCGACTAACGTGAAAACTCTGTTTTTACGAAATCTTTCTATTGAGATAACCTTACAACACTTTTAGGAACCTTGGTTTAAAGTCTTGTGGACAAAGGAACAAAATTATAAAATTTTGTGTGAAGGGGAGGACCAAACCCGAGAGCTCTTCTAGGCTAAGCTCAATGTTCTCAAATTTTTCTAAGTATAATGAGCTAGTCTTGCACTAGTAGTAACCTTATAAAACACAATGGAGGGTTTAGATGTCCACAAATGTGAGGTTAGGATGGGTTTCACTTGGATCAAGCCTAGGTGGACAAGTTGACTTGTCAACAATATCAAGCTTTGGAAGACTTATCTTCTACCATGGTCAATGAACATTTTGCCCTTACACAATTTCGACCAAGCCATGTGGAAGGAGTGCCACGTGTCGCCCTCTCATTCGTCCATAAAATTCCGTAACCCTCGTGGGTCCCACAAAACGTAAAATTCCTCGGGTGGGCCCCACGTGACCAAATCCGTAAAAATAAATTTCCATTAGGTTAAGAGTTCCATACTCTTCAAATAATGCATTTTGAGAATCCAATTCTCAAGAACGAACATTTTTCCTTTCCGACGTTCGGAACATTTTCCGTCGAAAAAACAATTCTTCCTTTCGTACTAATTTCCAAGTCTTGATTCCTTACGTACATTCTCTTATACATGTCCTGGACTCATGGGGTGTAACATTCTTCCCCCCTTAGAAACATTCGTCCCCGAATGTTCTTAGGCGGTTGTCACGCTATACAAACTCCGGCACAATCTCTATACTATGCCTATCAATCAAATGCACAAGACCAACGATGCCACACATGGCCACCACATAACATACGTAAACATAATAATGGACCTTCCGTCCGTGGTCCCTTCTCACAAAACTCGAAGGTTACAGTCTTCCCAAACACGGGATCCTTAGAGGTTCCTTTCTTTCCTTACTTGTCATACTTTCTCGTACTTTCAAACTCATCTAGTACACGTACAAAATCTCAAATTTTGTTTCTGTTCCCCAATCCTTGGAGTTACTAACCAACTTGGCCATATTGTTACTTACATTCCCGTTAAGGCTTTTCTCGGTCCTTACGACCTAGTTCCGGTGGAACGCGTCCACAAACTCGTACAACGATTTACTAAACTTGGGCCTGGCATCCTCGGGACCCTATCACATAACGGAACCATTTCTAGCTGACATCACCCCATTCCATACTACCGGCTAACCCGAAATGAGTCCATAACCCGACTCATCGTCACACTTAACTTCTCATTCTTAGTTTGAAATAAATTTCTCTCTTATCTCAAGGTACTTCTTACCCTATCCTCCCATTCACTAGAGGTTTGTCACATAAGCCAAAGTATTCCTACTGCACATTCTTCCCTATCGGTCTTACACTTACATGGGTAACTACAACCTGTGAACTCTACACAACTATAGTCTCAGTTCACTTATCATTCTTGTCAACATTCTTAACTTCTCACTTTACTAATCAAGGTATCCCTACCTCTGGGGTACTATCACTTACAACTGCTAGCAACAAAGGGAAAACATATATGCTAGGGCGAAATCTGAATCTATCAATGCACGCATGATTCAAAAGAATCGAGATATACATGTAACCCCGTGCGATGTCACCTCCTGATCCCGCCAAGAGTCACGTCATTTCGCGGTTCAAGGACCGCGAACTATAAACTCCACTCGACTTACCACTACCGGCCGACATCCAACACCCCGCCTGTGGACGACACCATGGAGGAAAGGGAACCAACTACCGCCTCATAGTCGAGCCACCTCACCGGTGCTCCTTCTAAAAGGACATACCCTCAGAATATGGCCCGGACGGCCACAATAAAAACAAAGACCCGTGTCATAATGGCATTTCCCCGAATGACGCTTACCACATCTGAAACACTGAGGAATAGGTGGCCTTGACTGAGAAAATCCTCGACTCGTCTGAGAACCTCGACCCCTGGAGCTTGGACCGGCTCCTAAATACCTTGTGGGGTCCAATCTTCCACCGTGAGTGCGGGGTATGTCTTGGGTAGATCGACGAATATCTCACTCGGCCGCCGAGGCAGCTCGTCCAAAACCTCACCGGAATAACCAACCGGTCTAGCCCTCTTACGCAGATCTCCGCGCTGGCCCTCTACCCTCTGTACACCTGTCTGTACTGGCCGAATAACCTCCTACTAACGAAACTGCAGCACCGCTATCTTAGTCAATAACATAATGGCTTCCTTCATGACCCTAAAGTCTCCCCTTAACTGAGAAATCGGAGGCTCGTGTCGGGGCCTCAAAACTGCGAAGAAGAACTCACGATCGCGAACAACATCCAGATAACTCGGGCATAAGCCCTATCAACTCTCGAGTCGACTAGTAGCTCTGCTACTCCTTTGCCCTTCGGGCCGTTGCCTCTCGAGGCATAATCAGAACACAACAATACGTCGAGAGGAATTATCTTACTAACACAACTCTATGGCACGATCTTAGAGTGAAGAATAGAAACCAACTCCTATATGTCCCGTAGCCTCGCTTATGGGTGTGGCGCGCAACACACCGATAATCAAGACTCTACTAGACACGATCAGAAACATTCCGAGGATCGATGCTTTGATACCACTCACACACCCCAACCCGGGCTCGGATCGGTGCCCTACCTGGGCACCCTTCTACCTTAACAACTAAGTAAACTGCGGAAATTAAATAACACCTCATTTTTTTTTAAAAGCAACGTACGTGCAAGGCAAAGCCGACAAGGCTGCCATATAATAGACATAATAAAAGACACTACACTGTACATGAGTCCAATCCCACATATGAATACAGACCTCTAAGAGTTTTTCTGAAATATGACGGGACAAGGCCCCGCCGCATCCATAATCGCATAAAAGCCTGCATCAAGGAACTATACCAAAATGATAAACTCACGAACAGAGGAGCTATCCAAAACTACGGCAGGTCCTACACTGCCGATCACCAAATCAAGGCACCTAAACTCGGCATGAACGCAGCCGAAGGAGGTCGATTTAAAAATGTACCAAGTATGTGAGCAGAAATCAGTAATGAAATCATAAGTCTAAACAAAGCAGAGACATGTATGATAGCCAACCTACAGTACACAATACATAAGCAGTCATATCAAGTCAGGGACGCAGGCCCTCAAAGTCACTACTCCAATATAACTATGGGTCTCACGGCCATAATATCAATCATGCCAGTGGAATCCTTCCTCACTGCCGGCAGTCCATGATGTAATAACACCAATAAGGATACATGAACACCAAGTCCCACCTGTGTCCTAAATACCACGTGGTCTCATGCCCCGGAATCCCACATCGTAAAAGCATGACCATAGGGTAACACAAACAACCGGGACATATATGATAATCAAATTACAACACATTGTGCCTTACTAACAATGAGAGTAAACAGAGTATCCTTACAATATAAAATAGGAAGCTCATGATCAAACAGACCATCCGCGCGCAGATCATTTAGTCATCCTACTCGGGACTATTTCACCCGCGATAGGCGCGTGGACCCGCGTGAGGTATTCCTCGCATGGGACTATTTCACCCGCATAAGCCCTTACGGACTCGCATGAGGTATTCCTCGCATAGGGTGGACCCGCCCGCATGGGACTATTTCACCCGCATAAGTCCTTACGGACCCGCATGAGGTATTCCTCGCATCGTGGGTAGCAAATCCACGGAATATCCAAATGCCACAAACCCGGGGAATGACCCCGAAACGACTGATATACCAATAGCACACAACCGGCTATTTCCAGCACACATAGGCAATTCTCAACTAAACAAGCCAAAGTACTTATCAAGGAACACATAGAATAATTCTCATTTAGCAAGCCAAAGTACTTATCAAGGCACCCTTAGACTAATTCTCAATTAATCAAGCCAAAGTACTTATCAAGGCACAAATAGAATAATTCTCAATTAACAAGCCAAAGTACTTATCAAGACACAAATAGAATAATTCTCAATTAACAAGCCAAAGTACTTATCAAGGCATCACATGGAATAATTCTCAATTAATCAAGCCAAAGTACTTATCAAGACATCACATGGAATAATTCTCAATTAATCAAGCCAAAGTACTTATAAGGGCATCACATGGAATAATTCTCAATTAAACAAGCCAAAGTACTACGTACGTACATTCTTTTTTTTAAAAGACTCCCTTCTATGTAAAGCCCCACGATACTAACACCCGTAGTACCAAGGCGTGTCTATTTTTCAAAGTAAGTTACTACACTTTTAGAAAACTCATTTCAAAGCTTGAAATCAAGTAACTCCAAATTTTCACAATCTAGGCAACTTATGCCTAATACTCAAAATAGACAACTTTCTAAACCTTCCATAAAGCCGTCATAACCAACTTCCCATAAAGCCGTTATAACCCTTTATGGTTTTAGACATATCCATTCCTTTTATAACCAAGAGACTTATGTTATTAAAAACCAAGTATCACATACTTACAAATCAAGTTCTTAACTTTCAAAACACTTCAAGTCTCTTAATACATAGAAAACAAGTTTCTTCTACTTTTAAACCTCAAGTAACTCACACCTTTAAAACAAGTTACTTCTCTTAAATCATGTCATTTCTCCTCTTTTAAAACAATTAAGTAAATCACTCATTTGACTCCCCTAAAGTCATCATAATGACCTTTAGGATTTTGAGACTAAGGTACTAGCCCAAAAGATTTGGAAACCACTTCCTTTTCAAGACTCTATGTACTTTAAGTAAAATACTTTCACTTTTAAGAATCCAACTGTTATACCCCGTATTTCCAGAGTATGTACGTAAGGACGTACGTAGAAAATTTGAACTTGAGAATTAGGCTTGGCCGAATTAACTTTGTTCACAACACCCGGTTAGAGTCGTTTTTCGACGAAACGTTTTCACAGCTTTCGTATGGGAATTTCCGGCTATGTCATTTTTAATTTTTGCGGATTTTTCCGAGAGACGAAACATTTTGGACCAACAAGAGGGCGACACTTGTCACCCTCTCATTGGAACACCTTGGGCGGAAATTGTGGTGGCCGAAAGTGTGGCCTTTGTGGTCAAGGGTTGGTAGGATATTTTTTGTGGTAGTTGGCTAGTGTGCACTGCAAGATCTTGCCCTACACTTGCTATGCACTTGGCAAGATCTTGGCCATTGGTTGGCCTTGGCTTGTGCTATAAATACCCCTCTCCCTTTGATGAATTCTTCATCCTTTCCACAAATCTTCTAAGTGTTAAAATCCCTCCCTCTCCCCTCTTGTTGACTCTCGTCCAAGAGCCCCTCTCCCCCTTTGAAAGGCCCCCTTGGCCGAGAGCCCTCTCCCCCCCCCCTCCTAGTAGTGTGGCCGTGGGGTACCCCCCCCCCTAGCCTAGTAGTTTTCGTATAAATACCCCCCCTCTTGTTAGAAATACTCTCAAAAGTATTGTTATAATGCCCAAATTACCTTAGCCGTACACCTTGTAGTATTCTAAGGTTATACTTATCTGAAAAGCCAGAAATACTATTATACTTCCTTCCGTCACAAAACCGAAACCCTAAGGAAAATCTCCATCGGTAGATGGCGTAATCAGTAGCAGATGGTGAGCACTTCTTAGGGTTGTTTGGAGCGGGTCTGAGCGCACTGAGGAGGAGCTAAAACTTGCTCAGGACCGACATTTAAACTCGGCTAAGTATGGGCGTATCGATGTAAATATCTTGTACCTCTATAGTAATTGGAAATTACATGTTGTATGATTATATAGTTGAAGTATACTATATATAGAACTGAACGTAGTTATCGGCAATGTCTTTTGACTTAAGCACGAATAATAAGAAACCTTTCGAAAGAAGAGTCTTGAATCAGATTTACATAAGATCAGACATGAGACTTGTGTAGCTTTTCGTGAGTAGAATTGTACCGTCGGGTTAGATGTATAACCCCCTGGTTGGCTTGGTGGCGGCTCGATAAAGGAGGAGATTTACGCTGCATGGGAGGTCTTTGCGAATTTTCTCAGAATGTTCTACGTAGGATCTAAATATTAATAAGCGCTTGTGGCCTTATAGGTTGAGTACTACGCGTGGCGCGATCTACTTGGCTTAAGGAGTAGCCAGCGGTTGGAGGTACTGAGCGTTTTGCTATTAGTCGATACTGCCGCGAGGTATGTGAACCTCTTCCTATCTCTTCTAGCAT
Source organism: Przewalskia tangutica (assembly GCA_029844215.1). Taxonomy (NCBI): domain Eukaryota; kingdom Viridiplantae; phylum Streptophyta; class Magnoliopsida; order Solanales; family Solanaceae; genus Przewalskia; species Przewalskia tangutica. The sequence continues at coordinate 96,750,021 of CM056721.1, forward strand.
GATATGTGTGAACTATGTAGTACGGTAGACGCATACGTGCTAAATGTATTTGATTGGTTTAAAACATAAAGTGTTATAACGCTTTATGGGAAGTTGGTTATAATGACTTTATGTTGGTAAGAAAATACTTGTGGTTTTTAAAAGGTAACGATTTGAACTATAAGCGCTTGTTATGTGTTAATAAAGAACTTGAAGTTTTTCAAAAGATTTTTGAATCATTTCGAAAGAAGAAGTAATACTTGGTTTTTGAAAACTTAAGAGTTATACTAGCTTTATGGGAAGTTAGGTATAACGGCTTAAGAATGTTTTACTGATTTCGGAAATCAGAATGTGTATCGACAAACCACTGCAGCGTTAATAAAAGGAAATGTTTTGACAGATTAAGTATTATTAAAACCAGTAGAAACTTCCATCTGCATAGAAGCTAAGATGAGACAAAATGATATTTCCTAGATCATGGCTGCTGTAATAAGATTGTTATAAACAAGAATATTCTACTCACATATAAGGCTTATGTTTCTCAGATAGTTTAAAAGAGAATTATATTCTTAAATGAATAAGACTATGAACTACGAAACCTTCCTAAAGTAAGAAACGTGAACATTTGAAATTAGGCAAACTTGGACGTTTGAGAAATAATGTTGTTACTTGATTTTACAAAGAGAAGTGTTTTGCTTTACTTCAAAAGATAATCACTCTAGTTTTCATATACTACGGGTATTGTGTGACTTTTGTAAACGTAACGTATTTTTAAAAGATAATGTATGAAGTACTTTGAGAATAGATACTCGATCTTGTTAATCATACAATAGAATGTACCTTGTGTGTATAACTGGATTGTGTTGGTTTGTGATAGCCTTGTAATACCTTCGTGTTGATTTGATAAGTAATCATATTAGGATGCTACGTGTTAGTATTCGTGATGTTTGTGTAAAGGATTTTCCTTGATTGTGCTTATGATGTTTAAACGATAAAGCGTTATGTTGGTATTATACCACTCGCGTGTTTAGGGGTTAAGGCGCCTCCGTCGCGGGGTAGACTCGAGCGATGCAGGACCATGATTCGAGAATACCTCATGCGGGTCTGGGGGCCTATGCGAGCTACGAGAGTTCGAGGTTAGTGTGCGGCCTTTATGGTCATGCGATGCATGTGGCCATGCGGACTACGAGTCGGGGCGATCGGGGAGTAGCTACCCTCGATGCGGGTTATACCTCATGCGGGCCTATGAGATTGGCCTATGCGAGCTGCGGGAGTTCGGGGCTAGACGCGCATTTGATATTGCGCGCAGTGACCAGCTTTGATCATGTGATGCAGACAGATATCATGATTCAGTTTACGACCTTGTTAGTACTGTGGGTGTTAGTAGTCGGCTATGCCTTCGTACTTACCCTGTACTGTTTTATTTGGGCACAGGTGGGACCTGTTGTTCATGTGTTCCTTGGTGCTTTTCTATCATTGACTGCCGGCAGTGAGGAAGGTATTCCACGGGCATGATTGATGTTTTGGGCGTGAGACCATATTTATGTATTTGAGTGATGACTTGAGGCGTGAGTCCACGACTTGATATATCGCTTATTTATTGTGAGCGTAGTTTGGTTATCATACATGTCTCTGCTTTATATAGACTACTATGATTTCATTCTGATATTTTGATTCGCATACTCGGTACTGTTATCGACCTCCTTCGGTGGCGTATAAAGAGGCGAGCCTCACTCGAAACGAGCGAACCGTGGCTCTCCGTATGGCACATCCCGAGAAGGGCGTTGGGCATGCCTCGGGGATCATAGCGGCGGTACACTTTGTAGGGTCGCTGAGAAGGTTAATGCCTCGAGCGGCCTGATGACAAAAGTGGTATCGAGCGATTAATCCTCGGAAAGTGTCTACGGCGTATCGATGAAGTCTTGATTATCGGTGTGTTGTGCCACACCAATAATCAGGAGGCTATAGGGTATTTAGGATTGGTTTCTATTCTTCTCACTCTGAGATCGTGCCTTAGAGCTGTGTTGTTAGTTGGACCCTCTGACGAAATTATTTCCCTTATCGTTATGCCTCCGCGTAGGGCAACCCGGGCCCAGGGGGGCAAGGCAGCCGAGGGAGCTGCGAGTAGAGTTCAGAGGGTGGCGAGGGCACAGGCCAAATCATTACCTAGGATAGTGCTTCATTCGGGGAGTTCTGCGACGTCACTAGCCCCAGCAGAGTTTTAGCACGGCGGCGGCAGTTCCTACTGCGGCCACGATGTTTGGACCTTCAGTTCCGCGACCGGGAACAGTGAGTATAGAGTATACCGATGTACCGCGAGTCTTGATGACTATCTAAGAGAGGGTTGTGCAAGAGTAATTCTTCAGTTAGGCTTGAGCATGGCCTGTGTACGGGCTTTTGCGCAGCAGGCCGAGACGTGTAGAGATCGACGGGTTAACGAAGGACAGTAGAAGAGGGCCAGAGCAGCAAGGTCCTTTGGTAACTTTCGAGGCGAGTCGCCTCACCAGCAGATTAGATTTGCACATCCACCAGTGCAGAGAGGTCCCCCACGGGGTTCAGGACGTTCGGGGTATGCAGGAGTTGGTCAGAGCTCCGGAGCTTCCGCTCACGGCTACACGTAGTTCCAGCCACCGATTGATTTTCCGGTGTTCATAGCGGTGATGCACGTCATCCCGGGAGTGTCGTCTTTTAGTTGGTACTTGTTGTACCTGCGGCCGTCAGGGCCATGTGTCGAGAGAGTGTCTTTGTAGGAGGACTTAGCCTTCAGGATCGGTGGGTAGTTCGTCATCTTCCTTAGCTATGCGCCCTACGGGGCAGGTTTGATTAGAACGACTAAGGGAGGAAGCAAGAGATATAGATATATCCTTAACCTCAGAGATCTCAGATATGTGATAAGGTGAGTATACCTTAAGTGCTATGTTCTGATAGCAGTGTGTTAGTTGTGATTAGAAATCATGATGGGTTAACCGAGTAAGATTTTGGGGGATAGAGAAGGTGTGAGCCTTAGAGTTTTTTTTTACGTAGAGACCTTAGAGGTAAGGCCATCTCGAGCATAGGTGTAGGGTTATGTTTGACCCTTATCGGAAGTGCATAGTGCACGTGAGTTATGTTTGGGATAGGTCCCTAGTAGTGGAATGAAAGGGGGTAGTTGAGCTAATAAGACCGCTTGGTTTTCGAAACGTGAGTAAGTGAGATTGTTCCGGATCGGGAGCTAGTATTGCGCGTTGCCGGGTCGGGTTGAGGCCGCGTTGCGGGTCAACCCGCGACCTGTTTGTTGGTGGGGTCAGTTTGTGGTGGTCCCGCCGGGTGGTGGGATCACGAGGGTGTTGGGCCCAAGTTTAGTTAACCAGCGTACGAGTTCGTGGATACGTTCGACCGGTGGTCGGGTCGATGGGGGCAGCCCATCGTGTTCTTCGTTCGGGACCGTTTTCTCGGCAGAGGGTTATGCGAGATGTTGCATCAGAAAGGTTGTAGGGCTGCACGAGGTGCCTACCTACACCTTAAGACAGACAGTGGAGCCCAGGTTACGGCTGCTTCTTTTTCTGGAGGTTTTGCCAGGCAAGGTTAGGAACTCAGGTGAGTCTCAGAATCGCATTCTCCCTCGGGCCAGTGGTTGGATTTCAGGGGTAGTTGTGGAGATTGTTGTCTCCTGTGGAGGGAGTATTTAAGCTACCATTTCAGTGTTCGGGTGTCGCCTTATAAAGCCTTGTAGGGGCGGATGTGTAAGTCGCCGGTCGATTGGTTCGATGTTGGCAAGATTCAAATAGTTGGTTCAGGCTTGTTCCAGCAGACTGTGGATAGAGTAAAGCTTGTCTAGAAGAGGTTCGCGGCTGTAGAAATCGTATGGATAATCGGCGACGACGCTTAGAGTTGGCCGACGGTCGGTCTTCAAGATACCACCCGGTTTGGGTGTGACGAGTTTTGGAAAACAGAGGAACTTAGCCCGAGTTACTTTGGGCCTTACAGATCTGGTGCAGAGTAGGCCAGGTTGCCTATATGTTAGCTTTTGCCGTCCGACTTAGGAGGCAGTACGTCCGGTCTTTCGTATTGTTATGTTCGGGAAGGTATCGGAGATCCATCCAGAGTGTTCCCAGTTAATGATGACCACGTTAGAGATAGTAACCCAGTCTTGAAACCGGGCAAGACGTGCTGTGGTAAGAGTTTGAGTGTACGACAGCCTCAGGGATCGCATGTAGTCCGGTACCATTTGTTGGGTCGCCGGAGTGACACTAGAACCTCGCGGCAAAGTGACAAAAGTGGTATCGGGAAGAAGCGAGCATGTATGGCGAGCATAGATGTGATCATTTCTTTTGTAAGGAGAAGGTGCGAAGGAAGTATATTTTAGACCCCGGAGAGGGGTGGTTGTGGTAATGTTAGAGGTGTTTCCTCGTGGACTTGGATGTAAGTATTTTTGCGCAGTTGTTTCTGTGGCCATTGTGGCAGGATTGTGTCGTAAGTATGGTAGTGAAGACTATACTGGCGCGCGTTTGTTTTGAGACTTAGAAAGAACATTCGGGACGAATGTTTCTAAGGAGGGGAGAATGTTATACCCCGTATTTCCAGAGTATGTACGTAAGGACGTACGTAGAAAATTTGAACTTGAGAATTAGGCTTGGCCGAATTAACTTTGTTCACAACACCCGGTTAGAGTCGTTTTTCGACGAAACGTTTTCACAGCTTTCGTATGGGAATTTCCGGCTATGTCATTTTTAATTTTTGCGAATTTTTCCGAGAGACGAAACATTTTGGACCAACAAGAGGGCGACACTTGTCACCCTCTCATTGGAACACCTTGGGCGGAAATTGTGGTGGCCGAAAGTGTGGCCTTTGTGGTCAAGGGTTGGTAGGATATTTTTTGTGGTAGTTGGCTAGTGTGCACTTGGCAAGATCTTGGCCCTACACTTGCTATGCACTTGGCAAGATCTTGGCCATTGGTTGGCCTTGGCTTGTGCTATAAATACCCCTCTCCCTTTGATGAATTCTTCATCCTTTCCACAAATCTTCTAAGTGTTAAAATCCTCCCTCCTCTTATTGACTCCCTCTCGACTCGCCCAAGAGCCCTCTCCCCTCCTAGTAGTGTGGCCGTGGGGTACCCCCCCCTAGCCTAGTAGTTTTCGTATAAATACCCCCCTCTTGTTAGAAATACTCTCAAAAGTATTGTTATAATGCCCAAATTACCTTAGCCGTATACCTTGTAGTATTCTAAGGTTATACTTATACGAAAAGCCCAGAAATACTATTATACTTCCTTCCACAAAACCGAAACCCTAAGGAAAATCTCCATGGTTAGTTGGAGTAATAAGTAGAAGTTGGTTAGAACTTCTAAGGGTTGTTTGGAGCGGGTTGGAGCGCACGGAGTAGGAGCTAAACCTTGCTCAGGATCGACATTTAAACTCGGATAATTATGGGCTTATCGAGGTAAATATCTTGTCCCTCTATTGTAATTGGAAATTACATGTTGTATGATTATATAGTTGAAGTATACTATATATAGAACTGAACGTAGTTATCGGCAATGTCTTTTGACTTAAGCCTGAATAATAAGAAACCATTTCGAAAGAAGAGTACCGAATCAGATTTACATAAGCGTATCAGACATAGACTTGTGTAGCTTTTACGTGAGTAGAATTGTACCGTTCGGGTTAGATGTATAACCCCTGGTTGGCTTGGTGGCGCCTCGATAAAGGAGGAGATTTCTGTTTGTTGGGGAGGTCTTTGCGAATTTTATGTAGAATGTTCTACGTAGGGATCTAAATATTAATAAGTGCCTTGTGGCCTTATAGGTTGAGTACTACGCGTGGCGCGATCTACTTGGATTAAGGAGTAGCCGACGGTTGGAGGTACTTGGAGCGTTTTGCTATTAGTCGATACTCGTCGCGAGGTATGTGAACCTCTTCCTATCTCTTCTAGCATGATATGTGTGAACTATGTAGTACGGTAGACGTACATGTGCTAAATGTATTTGATTGGTTTAAAACATAAAGTGTTATAACGACTTTATGGGAAGTTGGTTATAACAGCTTTATGTTGGTAAGAAAATACTTGTGGTTTTTAAAAGGTAACTGATTTGAACTATAAGCGGCTTGTTATGTGTTAATAAAGAACTTGAAGTTTTTCAAAAGATTTTTGAATCATTTGAAAGAAGAAGTAATACTTGGTTTTGAAAACTTAAGAGTTATACTAGCTTTATGGGAAGTTAGGTATAACGACTTAAGAATGTTTCTTGATTTGGAAATCGAATGTATCGACAAACCAACTGCGTTAATAAAAGGAAATGTTTTGTGATTAAGTATTATTAAAACCAAGAGAAACTTCCATCCGCATAGAAGCTAAGATGAGACAAAATGATATTTCCTAGATCATGGTCATTGTAATAAGATTGTTATAAACAAGAATATTCTACTCACATATAAGGCTTATGTTTCTCAGATAGTTTAAAAGAGAATTATATTCTTAAATGAATAAGACTATGAACTACGAAACCTTCCTAAAGTAAGAAACGTGAACATTTGAAATTAGGCAAACTTGGACGTTTGAGAAATAATGTTGTTACTTGATTTTACAAAGAGAAGTGTTTTGCTTTACTTCAAAAGATAATCACTCTAGTTTTCATATACTACGGGTATTGTGTGACTTTTGTAAACGTAACGTATTTTTAAAAGATAATGTATGAAGTACTTTGAGAATAGATACTCGATCTTGTTAATCATACAATAGAATGTACCTTGTGTGTATAATTGGATTGTGTTGGTTTGTGATAGCCTTTTTTTTTTTTTAGGTAAATGCAAATATTATAAAAGAACAAACGAAAATAACAGGGAGCTACAATCAGTCGTTGAGGGTTCTCAATCCTCAACGTAAGCATAAACGCGAAATGAAAGAGAGGTGATGGGCGTCACACAAAGGTGGCGTTACGAGGGAATTAAATCATATTGTGGCTTCCGAGTATCATTTGCACGCTCAGTAGGTGCAATAGATGCATTCATGGGGGAAATCAAGACTAGTGCATCATTGGGAATGGTTGCCATTCATTAGTGACACTTAGATTCAGGGGTTGTTGTCTCATTACACGAGAGGGAGCTTTGGATCCCGCTTCATTTAAGTCTGATCCCTTGGATTCCGATTTATTAATGGTCATGTAGTTCCTAGGCTCATTGGAAATAGAATTCACTTTGTTTCCCATAACTGACTTCGATCCTTGCATTACTGGAATAATTAATGACCCATGGGCACCCTCCTGACCCGTCTTAGTATTCTGTCCATCATAATGACCCGTTATTGAAAGAGGCACATAGGTACCCATAACCTTAACGTGAGACGCCTCCCTCAACATTAATGCAAGGCTTCTTACCCACAACTGACTTCGAACCTCGCATAACGGGGATAATCAATGTCCCTTGAGCACCCTCCTGAACCGTCTTGGTATTCTTACCATCATAAAGACCCGTCATTGAAGGAGACTCGTTGGTACCCGCAGCCTTAAAGTGTAACGCCTCGGTTCCCACAGCTTTAATGCAAGGCTCCTTTCCCACAACTGACTTCAATCCTTGCATAATGGGGATAATCAATGTCCCATGGACACCCTCCTGAAACGTCTTGGTATTCTGTTCATCATAATGTCCCGTCATTGGAAGAGGCTCATTGGTACCCGTAGTCTTAAATGCTTCAATGGTCGAGACAAAATCAGAATTCTTAGGCGTCTTGGAATAGAACGACCCTTCGAATTCCACATTGGTTGATCTTCCAAGACTCATTTGAATAGTAGATCCTTCCTGCCTCGCCATCAAGTTTCCATACCTTTTGGACGAGCTACCCCTTTAGTTTCCGCATCCTTTGAATTCAATAGAAGAGTTGACTCTTCGGTTCCCACCCTTATCAAGTTTCGATGTCCCATTGAATGAGATGTTTCCTTGGTTATCTCAGTAATTAAATTCCCCAAGTTACCAAGTCTCGTTTGAAGAGTAGACCTTCCAACTCCCGCACGATTTGTAATCTCAAGAGCCTTTGGAAAAAAACCAACTTCGGACCCTACAAACAAGGAACGAAAACCCTTGGTCTGTAGCCATGACTCGTGACCACCATCATGATCAAACAGCAACCCATGAACACCCATCTGACCCTCCTTCGACCCGGAACCACCCTCAAGATCCGCCATCAACCGGAGCCCACCCATGTGACCCGTCTTCCCCTCGAGAAGGGGTGACGTTTCGGAAACCGCACCACCTTCATTCCCAAAAGTCCCAACTTCGAAAGAAGCACCTAATGAATGAGGATTAGGAGCAGCATCAGTTGTAGCACTCAAATAATGAGGCGTGTCATAGACATCCGCAACAAAAGAATGCATCAAATTACTAGACCTCTTATGGCTAAAAAACCCCTCGGCTTCCACAACCTTAGCATTTCCAAGGCCAATTGGAAAAGACAAGTTCTCGGAGTCAACCACTAAAGGCTGGTGGCCCATGGACTTTCCCAAGACCCATGCCCACCCACGACCCGATCAACCCGTGACTAACCTTGAGTCCCGTTGACCCCTTGGCATCCAAAGTGGCCGCCGGAAAAAACTCTTTGCACTCAGAAACCAAGGAACGGATGTCCAAGGATTCAAGCCTCAAACCCTGAACATCAACACCTCCTTCCTGCACCCCGGGTCCACCCTCCATACCCACTTTCGACCCGGGATCACTATCAAGATCCGCAATCTCCCGGGCTGGTGCCTACCGGAATCGTAGCAGCCTTTCCGACTACTAATGACGGAAGGTTAGGAGAAACCAAGAGCTGCTTCTTCAACCCAAGACCACCAGCATGACCCTCTTGCACACCAAGATCACCCTCCTTACCTGTCTGTCCCGAATATTCCGCAATATTCAGAGAAGCAAACAGGCCATCGCCGGAAGCTGCCCCCCTCGGAAATGCAAACTTCAAATTCATATCTTGTATCTTGTAATCTTGAACAATCAAAATAATCTCTTTCATTCTTTTGGCTGAAATCTTTGTATTCTTTCTCATGGCTATAAGGAAGTTACCTTACTCTATAACAAATCTGTTAGAGTGAGCATGAAAGGAACACACCAACTTCAACGTAGGATGGATTAGATCAAAGAACAATCCCATATTTATGTATTTGAGTGATGACTTCGAGGGCGTGAGTCCCTGACTTGATATGACTGCTTATTTATTGTGAACTGTAGTTTGGTTATCATACATGTCTCCTGCTTTATATAGACTACTATGATTTCATTTACAGTATTTTCAGTTTCGCATACTAAGACTTTGTTATCGACCTCCTTCGGGGGGCTGCGTTCATGCCGCAGGTAAAGGTACACCAGTCGTTGATCCTCGCTCTTAGGGTCACAGTTCAGCGTTTGGGAAAGCTCCGTTCTCCGGAGGCTTATCTTGGTATAGTCCCCTGTCGTTGTAGGTATTTACATTCAGGGGTATGGCGGGGCCCTGTCCCGCCATTGTTGTCGTATCTTTTTCTTAGAGGTCTGTAGTACTGTTGTGGGCAGGGTTTGTAAAAAGGATTAAACTGTTCATTTGTAAGAGTTGTTATTTATATATGCCGAAAGGCAAGTTTTCCTCAAATTACTGTTTTGTACTTCATTTGTTTCATGTATGTGTATTATGTTCCGCTGATTACTCTGATGTTGTATCACTAGGGTGCCCGGGGTAAGGCACCAGTCACGGGCCCAGGTTCGGGTCGTGACACCAACTTCACTAAGGCAATGGATTATACAACTTACAATTTAAACATCAAAGTACAATCAAAGGAAGTACATAGAACAATTTCTACTTTAGGCAATCCAAATACAACCAAGGAATGGATCATTTAAGGAGTAGGACGTACTTTCTTTCTCTTAAGGAATCATGCTAAAAGAGGAGATAGTTCACATACCTTTTCGGCTAAAATCCACAAGCTAAGCCGAATACGCCGTACGTAGAAGTGTCAACCTATAATGGTCACAACAAGACTATCAACTTCTAGTCTCAACGTAGAATAATACTAAGTATACGGTCTCTAATTCTACGGAAAATCGGGCAGCACTTCCTTTGTTTCTACTCACTTTGCCACCTTTTTCAAGGCCGAATACAATAACCAACATGCCACATTTAAGGCTCCAAACAACAACCAAACAAAGGGGATTACACGCCTTACAAATAGTATAATACTTCACTAGCCATTCTCGGCCAACATATAACCAATAACACTACGTCTTTTCCAATCCTTTTCCAATTTCAAGTTCTTAGGTCGACATGTTATTTAGTCATAAACAACTTCAACAATTACAATTTCCTTCTTTATTCAACATGCGACGAAATAAACTAATAATCAACTTGAATTCCAATCTTAAAGCTAAACATGCTAGTTTTCGGATTAGGGTTCCAATAGCCCATAAACATATCAAACTTCATACTATATAACACATGCTTGCTAAAATCCATAGCTACAACAATAAGTAAGTCTTAACTACTAAAACGACAAAATTTATACCTTTCCAAGCCCTTAAAATTTCCAAGATCCAAAGTCGCGCCTTAGAAATTCTTAGCTCCTTTCCTTAAGTTCCAATCCGCTCCAAGCACTCCTTAGAGGCCCATGAAGAACCCATCTTCAAGTTCCAACTTCAAAGTTGAAGAACTCCATTAGTTTCCGCCTTGCGACTAACGTGAAAACTCTGTTTTTACGAAATCTTTCTATTGAGATAACCTTACAATACTCTTAGGAACCTTGGTTTAAAGTCTTGTGGACAAAGGAACAAAATTACAAAATTTTGTGTGAAGGGGAGGACCAAACCCGAGAGCTCTTCTAGGCTAAGCTCAATGTTCTCAAATTTTTCTAAGTGTAATGAGCTAGTCTTGAACTAGTAGTAACCTTATAAAACACAATGGAGGGTTTAGATGTCCACAAATGTGAGGTTAGGATGGGTTTCACTTGGATCAAGCCTAGGTGGACAAGTTGACTTGTCAACAATATCAAGCTTTGGAAGACTTATCTTCTACCATGGTCAATGACCATTTTGCCCTTACACAATTTCGACCAAGCCATGTGGAAGGAGTGCCACGTGTCGCCCTCTCATTCGTCCATAAAATTCCGTAACCCTCGTGGGTCCCACAAAACGTAAAATTCCTCGGGTGGCCCCACGTGACCAAATCCGTAAAAATAAATTTCCATTAGGTTAAGAGTTCCATACTCTTCAAATAATGCATTTTGAGAATCAAATTCTCAACAACGAACATTTTTCCTCTCCGACGTTCGGAACATTTTCCGTCGGAAAAACAATTCTTCCTTTCGTACTAATTTCCAAGTCTTGATTCCTTACGTACATTCTCTTATACATGTCCTGGACTCACGGGGTGTAACAGATACAACATCAGAGGAAATCAGCGGAAATAAAAACTTAAATAGGAAACAAAATACAACATAAGAAAACAGGCTAACCAAAACGGTTACCTTCATGTATATACATATATATAAAACCGAACAGTTAAAATCCTTTACAAACCCTGCCCACAACAGTACTACAGACCTCTAAGAATGTAACAACAACTATGACGGGACAGGGCCCCGCCATACCCCTAAATGTACAAGTACCTTACAATGACAGGGGACTATACCAAAAGATAAGCCTCCGGAGAAACGGAGCTTCCCAAACACTGAACTGCGATCCTATGAGCGAGGATCAACAACTGGTGTACCTCTACCTGTGGCATGAACGCAGCGGCCGAAGAGGTCGATCACAACGGTACCAAGTATGTGAAATGAAAATCGTAATGAAATCACATTTCATCATTTTATAAAACCATTTCGCAATAAGTAGCGGTTATGTCAAGTAAGGGGCGTATGTCTCAAAATCATCACTCACACATAACTATGGGTCTCACGCCCACAATATCAATCATGCAGTGGAACTCCTTCCTCGCCGGCTGCATGATGTAAAACAACACCCATATGTGAACTGAACACTAGATCTGCTGCGTCTATCAAACCGATTGGGCGAAGTAGAATAGCCAACTATCGTCCAGAAGGCTAGTCATAAAACTTCACGGGCAATGCGGAAGCCAACTACGATCCAAACCAGCCACGAATGGCCGAGGCAAGTATCTTAAGCTAACGTGCGAGCCTACCGTCTCACGAGATATGGCCGTGGCAAGTATCTTAAGCTATCTACGAGCCCGCCGATACGAGAAATGACCGGACAAGTATCTAAAGTGCTCAGAACCACACGTATAAATCAAGCGTGATCGCTCGTCGCGCAAGCTTCATGGATTAGCGGTCCGTGGACTAATAACATAACCCGAATTTAACCTCACAATGACCATGACGCCGACATCTTACCTCGGTAAGCATGGCCATGAAACCATCCTACTGGACGCATACCCGTGGACCATCCATCGTGTCAGTATGTCCAAAGGAAATAACAAGATAATACTCAAAGTGGACGCATACCCGTGGGCCACCCAACGTGTCAGTATGTCCAAAAGAAATAACAAGATAATACTCAAAGTGGACGCATACCCGTGGACCATCCAACGTGTCAGTATGTCCAAGCAATCAATCAGATAGCCGACCCTCCCCGAGAGGCACGGTAGCACAGAATCAAAACACTTGCACAACAAAGGCTATCACAACAAGCATAGGCAAGTTCAACGTACTTTCATTTTATGTCAACAATCCGGGTTTCAACCCCAAAATACTACATACTTTCATTCTTTCGAAAAGACCTCTTTTTACGTAAAAACCACACGATACTAATACTCGTAGTATCAAAACACGTTTTCTTTTCAAACCAAATTACTTCACCTTCGTAAAAATCTTTACAAGACTTTTAAAATAAAGTACTCTATACTTTTTAAACCAAATGCTTATCTTTTAAAACAACCTCCAGTATACTTTTAAAACCCAAATAACTTACTCTTTTCAAAACAAGTAACCTATACTTAAATCAAGTTACTTCTCCTTTTCCGAAATCAAGTCATTTATAAGTCAAGTCTCTTATCTTTCAAGATCAAGTCTCTTAACTTTCAAAATCAAGTCGTTTAGTTTTCAAAATCAAATCTTTCTTTTATCTTCATAAAATCGTTATAACTAACTTCCCATAAAGCCAATATAACACTTTATGTTTTAAACAAACAAAATTCATTTCACACACGTACGTCTACCGCACTATATAGTTCACAACAATCATGCTCAAGAGTATAGGAAGAATCACATACCTCGCGACGATTATCGACAAAAAGCAAAAAGCTCCAAAGTACTGTAACCCTGCTAGCCTTTTCCACCCTTCAAGTAGAATACGCTACTCGTAGTACTTCCACCTAAAAAGGCCACAAAACGTCTATCAACTTCTCGATCTCTTTGTAGCACAATTCCAAGTACAAGGTTCCTTATTCTACTGAAAATTCGGCAGCACCTCCCCCCCGAAACCACATAAATCTCCTCCTCTACCAAGGCCCGCTACCAAGCCAACAACTCCAAGAGGGTTACATGTCTAACCGAACGTGTACAACACTGCCCCACAATAATACTACAAGTCTACTGTAAATACAGTCCAATGTAAATACAGTTCAATTCTTTATAAACATCCTTCCAAAATATCTTATACTCAATTCTAAAATACTACAATATGTAATATCCAATTACAATAGGGGACAAAGATCATTACCTCGATAAGCCCAAAATTATCCAAGATTAATAAGTCGATCCTGAGAAATGCTTAGCTCCAATTCCTTACGCTCCAACCCGCTCCAAGCAACCCTTAGACGCTCCTAACCAACCCTCTTCAAGATGTAACTCCAAAAAGTGAAGAACACTTAGGCTAAAATTTCGGCAAGTTTCGGCCAATGGGTTCTTTAAAGGCTACGGGTGTGAAATCTTTTCCAACACTTGGTACACAATCTTCCTAACACCCTAAGGAAGAACATTTAAAACTTTAAGAATTTTTGGACAACTTAAGCTCCATAAATCAGCCCAAGGCCGAGAGCACCTAGAAGGGAGGGAGTAATTTTTCAAGCTTTGGAAATAACTAAGTGTGGAATGAATAAGTCTTGCACTCAAGGGGGGTATTTATAGAGAAATCAAGGGCTAGGATGTGAGCAAGTGTGTGGTCTAGATTGGGACATGTTTGTGTGGGTCTCACACACCACATGGCCAACAAAATCAAGAGACAAGTAGCAAGGCTATTTGGCCTAGCATGGACAAGTGGCTAGCCACTTTTCCCCACCCATTTCGGCCCACATGACCACCTAAGGGGGTGACACGTGTCTCCCCCCTACTCGCCCAAAATATTTTCATCTCCCGAAAATATCCGTAATATCCAAAACCTCGAAAATAAAGTGGGCCCCGCAAAACCATAAATTTCTCCCGTGGGCCCCACGTGACCAAATCCGGAAATAAAATTCCATAATTCTAATATAATCCAGGAAGTCCAAATACCAAATCTGGGAATCCAATTCCCATTAACGAACCTTTTTCCTTCACAAAATCCGGAAACTTTTCCGTCGAAAAATCACATCTTTCTTCCTTTCCAAAATTACTGTCGTATTCTCGTACGTACGTCCTCACGTACATACCCTGGAACTACGGGGTGTAACATTCTTCCCCCCTTAGAAACATTCGTCCCGAATGTTCCTTCTAAGTCTCCAAACGTACATGCGTCGGTATAGTCTCTACTACTATACTTACAAAACCAATTATGCCACACCTGACCATAATATAAAACATGCGTAAAACTCCAATCCAAGCCAACGAGGAATCACCTCTAACGTGCATAACATCACCATAAGCTCCCACCCAAGGTCTAAAGGATACTCTCTTGCACCTTCACTTCACAAAAATGATCACTTACATTCTCTTAACACACGTTCACTTCTTTCCTTACTCGTCGTACCCTTCTCGTACACCCGAACTCTTTCTAGTACACGTACCATACTCCAGTCATCGCTTCAGTTTCCAAAACCTTTGGAGTCACTACCTCCAAACTTGGTCATCTTACTAGCCTCAATTTTCTTTAAGGCCATTCCCGGCCTTCACGATCCGATTCTAGTCGAACACATCCGCGAACTCATACGATGGTTACCTAAACCTGGGCCTAGTACCCTCGTGATCCTACCACCTGGCGGGACCATCTCGAACTGACCCCACCTCATTCCGGGCTGCGGGTTGACCCGCGATCTGGCCTCAACCCGACCCACTATCGCGCCAAACTCTCTCGTTCCCCGATCCGGAACAATCTTACTAATTCACGTCATGAAAGCTACCACTTCCATCTCACACTACCTATGGAATTATCCCACAACATATATCACGCATACCAAGTACTTCGACAAAGACCAACCGTAAAAATCATCCACTCAAGATGGCCTTGCATCTAAGGTCCTAACTGTTATAAATTCTAAGGCTCACAATTGTCTCGTCTCCAGACTTACCCTTTTTCAACTACCCATGTTTTCTAATTCACACTTAACACAATGCTATCCGTACATAGCACTTAACATGTATCTACCATGACAACATAAACAAGTCTCTTAAGGGCTGAAGATATCTCTGTAACTACTGCCTCACTTCCCCTTTGTCGCTCTAATCATAATCCTGCCCTGCAGGGCGCCTAGCTATATAAGGCGATGAACCAGCCACCGATCCCGAAGGCTGAGTCTCTACATCTGTGCTACCTCTGGTCGGACAAACTCTCACCAAATGTCCCTGTTGGCCGCAAGCATACAAGCTGTCGAAGTAGTACGACACTCCCCATAATGGAGTCTATTACAACGGCCACAACGAGGTAGGGGTGACCTCATCTGACTAACACCCTCTTTTCCCGAACAACTGAACCCGCAACTGACCCGGTAGGCTGAGTCATTCCTCTTGTATCCCTCCTACTTGGACATCTTCCCATCACATGGCCCTGACGTCCGCAGGTATAATAATCTCCCAAACTAGAACGACACCCTGAGGATCATCCTCGGCTCTCTATCCATAGAACTCTGGCGAACTGCAACTCAAGAAATCCCGAAGTCTCAGACTATCGGATCTAGGGTGAATCACTGGTACTGCCGGAACCACCGGCTCCCGTCCATCCTCATTCCCAACCGTCAGCCTAACTAGTAACTGGGCCATCTCCTTGAACTCATATCCTCGGCTCCTGGCCGTGGAACTGGAGGCTCAGGTATCATGGCCTCAGTAGAAACTGTTGTCGCTCTAAACTCTGCTGGGGCTAGCGGCGTCATAAAACTCGTCGTCTGAAGTACTATCTCAGGAAATGACTAGGCATGTGCCCTCGTAACCCTCTGTGTTCTACTCTTAGCTCCCTCTGCTGCCCTGCCCATCTGGGCCCTGGTTGCCTTGCGTAGAGGCATAACGGGTACATAAGAATACGCCAGAGGGAGTCCAACTTATAACACAGCTCTAAGGCACGATCTCAGAGTGAGAAGAATGGAAACCAATCCTAAATATCTCGTAGCCTCACGATTATAGATGTGGTGCACAACACACCGATAATCAAGACTCTACTAGACACGGTTCAGAGACACTTTCCGAGGATTAATCGCTCGATACCACTTTTGTCACGACCGATCTTGCCCGCGATCGTGCCTTACCCGGCACCCTAGTGATACAACATCGAGAAAATCAGCGAAATAAAACTTAAATAGGAAACAAAATACAACATAAGAAAACAGCAAGCAAAACAGCTTACCTTCATGTATATACATATATATAAACCAACAGTTAAAATCCTTTACAAACCCCGCCACAACAAGATTACATGCACTTCTAAGAATGTAACAACAACTATGACGGGATAGGGCCCCGCCATACCCCTGAATGTACAAGTACCTACAATGACAGGGGACTATACCAAAAGATAAGCCTCCGGAGAAACGGAGCTTCCCAACGCTGAACTGCGATCCTATGAGCGAGGATCAACAACTGGTGTACCTCTACCTGCGGCATGAACGCACTTCAAGCGAGGTCGATGCAACAGTACAGTATGTGAAATCGAAATATCAGTAATGAAATCACATTTCATCATTTTATAAAACCATTTCGCAATAAGTAAACAGTTATGTCAAGTAAGGGGACGCATATCCCCAAAATCATCACTCTCACATAACTACGGGTCTCACGCCCACAATATCAATCATGCCCGTGGAACTCATTCCTCACTGCCGGCAGTACATGATGTAAAACAACACCCATATGTGAACCTGAACACTAGATCCTGCCTGCGTCATCAAACCCATCGCCAAGTAGAATAGCCAACTACTGTCCAAGGCTAGTCATAAAACTTCACGCCAAGTATGGAAGCCAACTACGATTCCAAACCACCACGAATCGCCGAGGCAAGTATCTTAAGCTAACGTGCAGCCTACCGCCTCACGAGATATGGCTGTGGCAAGTATCTTAAGCTATCTACGAGCACGCCGATACACGAGAAATGACCAGACAAGTATCTAAAGTGTGCTCAGTAACCACGTGTACAAATCAAGCCCGTGATCGCCACATCGCGCAAGCTTCATGGATTAGCGGTCCGTGGACTAATAACATAACCCGAATTTAACCTCACAACGACCGTGACGCCTCAAGATCTTACCTCGGTAAGCATGGCCATGAAACCATCCTACTAGACGCATACCCGTGGACCATCCATCATGTCAGTATGTCCAAAGGAAATAACAAGATAATACTAAAAGTGGACGCATACCCGTGGGCTACCCAACGTGTCAGTATGTCCAAAAGAAATAACAAGATAATACTCAAAGTGGACGCATACCCGTGGACCATCCAACGTGTCAGTATGTCCAAGCAATCAATCAGATAGCCGGCCCTCCCCGAGAGGCACGGTAGCACAGAATCAAAACACTTGCACAACAAAGGCTATCACAACAAGCATAGGCAAGTTCAACGTACTTTCATTTTATGTCAACAATCCGGGTTTCAACCCCAAAATACTACATACTTTCATTCTTTCAAAAGACCTCTTTACGTAAAACCACACGATACTAATACTCGTAGTATCAAAACACGCTTTCTTTTCAAACCAAATTACTTCACCTTCAGAAAATCTTTACAAGACTTTTAAAATAAAGTACTCTATACTTTTTAAACCAAATGCTTATCTTTTAAAACAACCTCCAGTATACTTTTAAAACCCAAATAACTTACTCTTTTCAAAACAAGTAACCTATACTTAAATCAAGTTACTTCTCCTTTTCCGAAATCAAGTCATTTATAAGTCAAGTCTCTTATCTTTCAAGATCAAGTCTCTTAACTTTCAAAATCAAGTCGTTTAGTTTTCAAAATCAAATCTTTCTTTTATCTTCATAAAATCGTTATAACTAACTTCCCATAAAGCCAATATAACACTTTATGTTTTAAACAAACAAAATTCATTTCACACACGTACGTCTACCGCACTATATAGTTCACAACAATCATGCTCAAGAGTATAGGAAGAATCACATACCTCGCGACGATTATCGACAAAAAGCAAAAATCTCCAAAGTACTGTAACCCTGCTAGCCTTTTCCACCCTTCAAGTAGAATACGCTACTCGTAGTACTTCCACCTAAAAGGCCACAAAACGTCTATCAACTTCTCGATCTCTTTGTAGCACAATTCCAAGTACAAGGTTCCTTATTCTACGGAAAATTAGGCAGCACCTCCCCCTCCGAAACCACATAAATCTCCTCCTCTACCAAGGCCCTCTACCAAGCCAACAACTCCAAGGGGGTTACACGTCTAACCGGACGTGTACAACACTGCCCCACAATAATACTACAAGTCTACTGTAAATACAGTCCAATGTAAATACAGTTCAATTCTTTATAAACATCCTTCCAAAATATCTTATACTCAATTCTAAAATACTACAATATGTAATATCCAATTACAATAGGGGGACAAAGATCATTACCTCGATAAGCCCAAAATTATCCAAGATTAATAAGTCGATCCTGAGCAACGCTTAGCTCCAATTCCTTACGCTCCAACCCGCTCCAAGCAACCCCAGACGCCCTAACCAACCCTCTTCAAGATCTAACTCCAAAAAGTGAAGAACACTTAGGCTAAAATTTCGGCAAGTTTCGGCCAATGGGTTCTTTAAAGGCTAGGGGTGTGAAATCTTTTCCAACACTTGGTACACAATCTTCCTAACACCCTAAGGAAGAACACTTAAAACTTTAAGAATTTTTGGACAACTTAAGCTCCATAAATCAGCCCAAGGCCGAGAGCAACTAGAAGGGAGGGAGTAATTTTTCAAGCTTGGAAATAACTAAGTGTGGAATGAATAAGTCTTGCACTCAAGGGGGGTATTTATAGAGAAATCAAGGGCTAGGATGTGAGCAAGTGTGTGGTCTAGATTGGGACATGTGTGTGTGGGTCCCACCCACCACATGGCCAACAAAATCAAGAGACAAGTAGCAAGGCTATTTGGCCTAGCATGGACAAGTGGCTAGCCACTTGTCCCCACCCATTTCGGCCCACATGGCCACCTAAGGGGGTGACACGTGTCTCCCCCTACTCGTCCAAAATATTTTCATCTCCCGAAAATATCCGTAATATCCAAAACCTCGAAAATAAAGTGGGCCCCGCAAAACCATAAATTTCTCCCGTGGGCCCCACGTGACCAAATCCGGAAATAAAATTCCATAATTCTAATATAATCCAGGAAGTCCAAATACCAAATCTGGGAATCCAATTCCCATTAACGAACCTTTTTCCTTCACAAAATCCGGAAACTTTTCCGTCGAAAAATCACATCTTTATTCCTTTCCAAAATTATTGTCATATTCTCGTACGTACGTCCTCACGTACATACCCTGGAACTACGGGGTGTAACAATAAGCTTCACCTTATCCACATCCTGTTGAATCAAGTATGGACCAACTATCTGAACCTTGCCAACATCGAACCAATCGACCGGCAACCTACACTTCCGCCCATACAAGGCTTCATAAGGCGCCATCCGAATACTGAAATGGTAGCTATTATAATACTCACTCAACAAGAGGCAATTAATCCTCACAGCTACCCCTGAAATCAAAACACCTGCCCATAACCTATCCTCAAATGTCTGGATAATACGCGCCGTTATCCGTCGGCCCGAGGGTGAATGTAATACTGAGACTCACCTGAGTTCCTAACCCCGCCTGGTAAAACCTCCAAAAAAAAAATAGCCATAAACTGGGCTCCACTGCCTGAAAAAAAATAAAAGTAGGAACCCCGTGCAGCCATACAACCTTCCTGATATTTAACATCTCGCATAACCCTCCGCCGAGTAAACACCCCGATCGAAAGACAAGACGGGCCGCCTCATCGCCGACCATCGGTCGAACGCATCCACGAACTCGTACGATGGTTAATAAACTTGGGCCTAACACCCTCGTGACCCTATCACCTGGCGGGACCACCTCAAACTGACCCCACCACATTCCGGGCTGCGGGTTGACCCGCGATATGGCCTCAACCCGACCCACTTCGCGCCAACCTCTCTCGTTCCCCGATCCGGACCAATCTTACCAATTCACATCATGAAAGCTACCACTTCCATCTCACACTACCCATGGAATTATCCCACAATATATTACACGCATACCAAGTACTTCAACAAAGACCAACCGTAAAATCATCCACTCAAGACGGCATTGCATCCAAGGTCCCAACTGTTATAAATTCTAAGGCTCACCATTTTCTCGTCCCCAGACTTACCCTTTTCAACTACCCATGTTTTCTAATCCACACCTAACACAATGCTATCCGTACATAGCATTCCATATGTATCTACCATAACGACCTAAACAAGTCTCTTAAGGGCTGAAGATATCTCTGTAACTACTGCCTCACTTTCCCTTTGTCGCTCTAATCAAATCCTGCTCTGCTGGGCGCATAACTACAGAAGGTGATGAACCAGCCACTGAATCCGCAACTGACCTGGTAGGCTAAGTCATCCCACTTGTTTCCCTCCTACTAGGACATTATCTCCTCACATGGCCCTGACGGCCGCTGGTAAAACAAGCATTAGTAACAAGACGACATTTCCCGGGATGACGTCTACCACATAGTGAACACTGAGGGGAAACATAATCTGGCTGGCTAGAACCTATGTAAATCTGTGAACCAGAAACCCTGGAGTTCTGACCAACTCCTAAATACCCCGAACGCCCCAAGTGCGCGGAGGACCACTCAGATCGGGCGGAGGCGCATAACCATCTCACGGCCGAGAAGGTCCGCCTCGAAAGTTACTAAAGGACCTCGGCTGCTCGCCCTTCTTACGATTCGTTAATCCGTCGATCTCTACGCTCCTCGATCTGCTGCATAAGCTCAGACGCGGCAATGTCCATGCTCGATCAAGAGCTACTCTTGTACAACCTTTACTAGATAATCGTCAAGTCTCCGTGACCTATCGGCACTCTACCTCCATGTCGCCACAAAAATCGGGGACATAACGAGCCAATGAGTCAAACTCATATCAGTATTCCCAAACCGTCCGCCTGCTTCGCCTCAACATCAAAAATCTATTCGCCCGAGCTCTCCTCATTCGCGAGGGCAAGAAGTGTAAGAAATGCCTCGAGAACTCGCCCTCACCACCGGAGGCGCATGCTCCTCGGGATAGTTCCCATGAATCAAACCGCCGATCGCGGTATCACGCACCGATGTGAACCTAATACCACCGACTCGTCTCGAGGCCTCGATCACTTACGATCCGCTACAACCGCCGATAAACTCCTGGGATCATCCTCGCCTCGACCCATAGAACTACGTGGATCGCAACTCCAAAAAGTCCCGGTTTCAAACCGCCGATCGCGGTGTACACGGCATTCACCGCCCCGTCTATCCTCATGCCTTGCTTCAAGCCGAGCTAGTAATCGCCATCTCTCGTAACCATATCCTCTGCTCTCGCCGCGACCAGAGGCTCGTATCGTGGTCTCGTAGCTACCGCCGCCGCTTCTAAACTCTTCGGGGCTAGCGGCGCAGTAACTCCCGAATGAAGCACCACCAGTGATGATCGCCTATGCCTCGCACTCCTCGTGTTCCACTAGCAGCCTCCTTGCCGCTCGCCTCGTGGCCCCGGTTGCCTTGCTGCAGGCATAACTAGCACAAACGAATACGCTGCAGGAGTCCAACTTATAACACAAACTAAGGCACGATCTCAGTGAGAAGAATAGAAACCAATCCTAAATATCTCGCCTCCTCGACATAAAGGTGTGGTGCACAACACGCCGATAATCAAGACTCTACTAGATACTTGTCAGATACACTTTCCGAGGATTAATCGCTCGATACCACTTTTGTCACGACCCGATCTGCCCGCAAGAATCGGTGCCTTACCCCGGGCACCCTAGTGATACAACATCAGAGAAAATCAGCGGAAATAAAAACTTACACCTGAAACAAGATATACAATGAGAAAATAGGTTAACCAAAACGGTCACTTTTCTGTATATATATAAAAAAAGATTAAACCTGAACAGTTACATCCCTTTTTCAAACCCCGCCACAACAAGATTTCATGCACTTCTAAGAATGTTATAACAACAACGACGGACAGTATTCGCCATACCCCGAATGTAAGTACTACAACGACAGGACTATACCAAAGATAAGCCTCCCGAGAAACGGAGCTTCAAAACGCCGAATCGTGATCCTATGAGCGAGGATCAACAATCGTGTACCTACCGCGCAGATGAACGCTTCGGGCGAGGTCGATAACAGTACCAAGTATGTGAAATTGAAAATATCGTAAATGAAATCATAATAGTCTATATAAAATGAAGACATATATGATAACCAATTTACGATACACATATGGGCAAATATGTCAAGTCGTGGACTCACGCCTCAAAGTCATCACTCAAATATAACCACGGGTCTCATGCCCACAATATCAATCATGCCCGTGGAATTCCTTCCTCACCGCCAAATTCATGATACAAAAACACCAAGGAATACACATGAACACGTGTCCCACTGTGTCATAATAAAACCGCACGGGTAAGTGCGAAGGCATAGCCGACTACTAGAACCCACCGTACCAACAATCTCAGAAAACTATATCACGAGGTCTTTCTAGACCGCCACAAGATCGGCGGCCACTCGCCTCGGTATCAATGCGCGCGTCTAACTCGAACTCACCGCTGACTCTGATAGGCCACGTAGCCCACACGAGGTACTCCTCGACGGGGTAGCTAACCCGCGGCATCAACCTAGACCCCCGAAGTCCGCATGGCCACACATGGACCGCATGAGGTATTTCTCGCATCGGCATAACACACTCGGAGTGATCATCCTATCCTGGAACTCCCGCAGCTCCGCATAGGTAATGGACCTGCATGAGGTATTCCTCGCATCGGGGGTAGCTAACCCGCGGCAACATAACAAGTCAGGGGGGTATGTGATATAATACCAGTACAACGGGCTTATCGTTAAACAACGTAAGCACAACAAGAATAACCCCCTTACACAACATCACAAGATACTAACACACGTAGCATCATAACATGTTCACTTTATTAAACCGACAAGAAGTATTACAAGGCTATCACAGGCAAATCATAGGCAAGTTACTCACACAAGGTACTTTTATTTGATGTCAACAAATCCGGGTTTTAACCCCAAAGTACTACATACTTTAACTCTTTAAAAAGATCCATTTCTTTCACAAAAGTCACACGATACTCGTAGTATCAAAATAGAGTAACTATCTTTTTAAGTAAACCAAAACAATTTCCATATCTTCTTTTTAAACCAATCTTAAGACAAAAGCATGCCTTCCTTTAAAACAAAGACACTTTTCCTTTTTAAAGTCAAGTAGCAATATACTTTTTAAACCAAGTGTCTTACTCTTTTAAAAACAAGTATCCTATACCTTTAAATCATATCTTTTAAGGAAACCAACCTTCAACTTTTAAAATGTCAAGTTATCATTTTAAATTCAATGATAAAACCATTCTTTTGTTTTCATAAAGTCGTTATAAATAACTTCCCATAAAGCTATTATAACACTTTATGTTTTAAACCAACCAAGGACAACTATTCTCATTTTCGAAATTAAGATAACTCTATTTTTTAAAAGACCACACACCCATTACTCATGAATGAGGTTTTACAACTTTTTAACATAATTCAAGTCCTTAATATTTCATAACAAGTCACTTAACTTTGGAATCAAGTCAAGGACACAAAAGGAAAATCAAATTCCTTTACACACACGTGCGTCTACCGCACTATATATATTTCACAACAATCATGCTAGAAAGGATAGGAAGAGGTTCACATACCTCGCGACGATTATCGACAATAAGCAAAATGCTCCAAAGTACTATAACCCTTCTAGCCTTTTCCACCCTTCAAGTAGAATACGCTACTCGTAGTACTTCAACCTATAATGGCCATAAAACGTTTATTAACTTCTAGATCCCTTCGTAGAATATTTCTAAGTACAAGGTTCCATATTCTACGGAAAATTCGGCAGAACCTCCCCCCCCCCGTAACCACATAAATAACCTCCACTAACAAGGCCCGCTACCAGGCCAATGATTCTCAGGGGATTACACGTCTAACCGGACGTGTACAATTCTGCCCTACAATAATACTACAAGTCTACTTTAAATACAGTCCAATGTAAATACAGTTCAATTCTTATCAATATTCATTCTATATATAGTATACTCAACTATATATTACTACAACATGTAATCTCCAATTACAATAGGGGGATAGAGATCATTACCTCGATAAGCCCAAAATTATCCAAGTTTTATAAGTCGATCCTGAGTAATGTTTAGCTCCTAATCCTTACGCTCCAACCCGCTCCAAGCAACCCTTAGAAGTTTCTAAACAACTTCTCTTAACACTTCATCCAACTATGAAGATTTCCCTAGGGTTTCATTTTTTCGACTATTGGAATAAAGTAGTGTTTTCGGGCTCTTAGTATAAAGATAACTTTGGAATACTACAAGAGATTTTTGGCTAAGATATATGGGATTATAACAATATTTGAAGAAATTCTTTCACAAGAGGGGGGGGTGTTGGACGAGAACCACAAAGGGAGGGAGGGGAATTTTGCCTTGGAAAAATATTTCAAGTGAGGGATGAATAAAGTCTTGCAACAAGGGGGGTATTTATAGAGAAATGAATGGCTAGGATCAAAGCAAGTGTATGGTGAGGATTTGGTCCATGTGGGAGTGGAGTCTTCCAACCAAGTGTCCACCACAACAATGAGACATGTGTCCACCACACACCAAAAACGTCCCACACATGTCCACCAACCATTCGGCCAACATGGCCACATGGGGGTGACACGTGTCGCCCCCCTACTCGTCCAAAATATTTCATCTTCCGAAAATATCCGTAATGCCAAAAATCCGAAAATAAAGTGGGCCTCACAAAACCGTAAATTTTCCCCGTGGGCCCCACGTGACCAATTCCGGAAAATAAAATTCCATAATTCTCAAATATTCTAAAAAGTCCGAATACCAAATCTGGGAATCCAATTCCCATTAA
This sequence comes from Przewalskia tangutica, assembly GCA_029844215.1. NCBI lineage: Eukaryota > Viridiplantae > Streptophyta > Magnoliopsida > Solanales > Solanaceae > Przewalskia > Przewalskia tangutica. The sequence continues at coordinate 96,775,492 of CM056721.1, forward strand.
CGGACCTTTTTCCTTCACAAAATCCGGAAACCTTTCCGTCGAAAAAATCACATCTTTCTTCCTTTCCAATTTAAATGTCGGATTCTCGTACGTACGTCCTCATATACATACTCTGGAACTACGGGGTGTAACATTCTCCCCACCTTAGAAACATTCGTCCCGAATGTTCCTTCTAAGTCTCCAAAACATACCTGTGCCGGTATAGTCTTCCCTACTATACTTACGAACCAATTATGCTACACATGGCCATAATACAACATACGCGCAAAAACGCATATCCGAGCCAACGAAGAATCCTCTCTAAAGCGTATAACAATACCATTAGCTCCACCCATGGTCCAAAGGATACTTCCATCTTCTTAACACATCTTCGCCTCTTTTCTTACTCGTCGTACCTTCCTCGTACACTCGAACTCTTCCTACTATACATACCACATTTCTGTCATTGCTTCAGTTTTCAAAAATCTCGGGGTTACCGTCTCCAACTTGGTCATCATTAACTGGGAACACTCTGGATGGATCTCTGATACTCTTCCGAAACCTAGCATCATGGAAGACCGGAAGTACTGCCTCCTAAGTCGGATGGCGGTGCTAACTTATAGGCAACCTGGCCTATTTTACAAATGATCTGAAAATGCCCAAAGTACCTCGGGCTAAGTTTCCCCTGCTATCCAAATCTCGTCACACCCTTCCGGGGTGGTACCTTCAAGAAGACCCACCGTCAACCTGAACTCCAAGTGTCGACGCCGATTATTCACACTACTTCTGTTGACTCTGAGCTGCTAATAACCTCTTCTGGATAAGCTTCACCTTATCCACATCCTGCTGAATCAAGTATGGACCAACTATCTGAACCTTGCCAACATCGAACCAATCGACCGACAACCTACACTTCCGCCCATACAAGGCTTCATAAGGCGCCATCCGAATACTGAAATGGTAGCTATTATAATACTCACTCAACAAGAGGCAATTAATCCTCACAGCTACCCCTGAAATCAAAACACCTGCCCATAACCTATCCTCAAATATACGATAATACGCCGTTATCCGTCGGCCCGAGGGTGAATGCAATACTGAGACTCACATGAGTTCCTAACCCCGCCTGGTAAAACCTCCAAAAAAAGAAATAGCCATAAACTGGGCTCCACTGCCTGAAAAAAAATAAAAGTAGGAACCCCGTGCAGCCATACAACCTTCCTGATATATAACATCTCGCATAACCCTCCGCCGAGTAAACAGTCCTGACTGAAAGACAATATGGGCTGGCCTCATCGGCCCGACTACTGGTCGAACGCATCCACGAACTCGTACGATGGTTACTTAAACTTGGGCCTAACACCCTCGTGACCCTATCACCTGGCGGGACCACCTCAAACTGACCCTACCACATTCCGGGCTGCGGGTTGACCCGCGATATGGCCTCAACCCGACCCACTTCGCGCCAACCTCTCTCGTTCCCCGATCCGGACCAATCTTACCAATTCGCGTCATGAAAGCTACCACTTCCATCTCACACTACCCATGGAATTATCCCACAATATATTTCACGCATACCAAGTACTTCGACAAAGACCAACCGTAAAATCATCCACTCAAGACGGCCTTGCATCCAAGGTCCCAACTGTTATAAATTCTAAGGCTCACCATTTTCTCGTCCCCAGACTTACCCTTTTCAACTACCCATGTTTTCTAATCCACACCTAACACAATGCTATCCGTACATAGCACTCCACATGTATCTACCATAACGACCTAAACAAGTCTCTTAAGGGCTGAAGATATCTCTGTAACTCTTCGCCACTTTCCTTTGTCGCTCTAATCAAATCCCGCTTGGGCGCATAACTGTAAGGTGATGAACCACCATCGAATCCGCAGAATCGACTGTAGGCTAAGTCATCCCACCAGATCTCAGAACGACCTGCCCGGCCTGCATCGTGCCTTACAGGCACCCTAGTGATACATACATCGAGAAAATCAATGAACATAAAACATGAGTCATTTAACAAGAGATATAATAAATAAACAGCAACCAAAATAGTTGCCTTCAGATATACATAAAACACGAGCAGTTTAATCCTTTTACAACCCCGCCACAACAAGATTACTGCACTCTAAGATATACATGACTATGACGGACAGGCCCGCCATACCCCGAATGTACAAGAACCTACAACTCGTGGAACACCTACCAAAAGATAAGCCTCAGAGAAACGGGCTTCAATGCGTTGAATTGTGATCCTATGGCGAGGATCTACGACCGATGTACCTCTACTGCGGCATGAACGCACTCGGCATGAGGTCAATGCAACGGTACCAAGTATGTGAAATCGCAATCAGAAATGAAATCATACTAGTCTATATAAAGCAGAGACATGTATGATAACCAAACTACGATTCACAACATAAAACACCATCACTCCAATATAACTATGGGTCTCACGCCCACAACATCAATCGAGTTCGCATGGCGCGTACGGAATCTTGCGCCGGTATAGACATGTCCATGATGCAACAATAATACCAATGTCCCATGGCCACATGCCGGACCGTGATCGGTGTAGACATGTCCGTATGACCTCAACAACAAGACAAAGAATCCAAATGGAAGCATACCCGCGCGCTACGATCGTGTCGGTATGTCCAGGAAACAATAAGACAACTTTCCAACGGACGCATACCCGCGCGCCACGATCGTGTCGGTATGTCCAAAAGGAAATCCTGGCGATAATCGAATGGAAACATACCCGCGCGCTACGCATCGCGGTCAAGATATCCAAAGCGATTAACCACAAGACCTTAACCAAAATGGAAGCATACCCGTGCGCCACGATCGTGTCGGTATGTCCAAAGCGATTAGCAACAACAATAATACTATCAGCGAGAACGCATTGCGGAATTTCTCCACACCGCCAGACATCCAATTAAGTTCTCAACTACCAACGACTTCCATCGAGACGCCAGAACACGTAAAACACAACGATTGTACAATAAAGGCTATCATCACGAGCATAGCAAGTTTCACAACAACAAGCATAGGCAAGTTTCACAACAACAAGCATAGGCAAGTTTCACACAACTCAAAGTACTTTCATTTTATGCCAAAGTCCGGTTTTTAACCCCAAAGTACTACATACGTTAAGTTCTTTTAAAAGAGATCCATTACTTTTATAAAAGTCACCCGATACAGTAGTATTAGAATGACCAACCCACTTTCCTTTTCAAAACCAAGTAACAACATTCTTTCCTAAGTTCGGCTTGCCTAGTTTCAATTACTCAAGCTTTTCATTTTCAAATGGTTTCATAGTTCCCAAACTTAATCACTTGATTCCTTTTAGAACAATTGAGTAACATATGTCATATATGTGAGTAGTTTATTCTTGTTTATAACGATCTTATTACAATGACCATGATCTAGAAAATGTAATATCATTTTGTCTCATCTTAGCTTCTACGCAGATGGAGGTTTCTACCGGTTTTAATACAACACATCATTATTCAATACATTTTCCTTTATTAACGCTGCGGTGGTCCTGTCGATACACATTACGATTTCCAAATCAAGAAACATTATTCCTTTAAAAACCAAGTACTCATTACTCACGAATGAGGTTTCACACAACATTCACATTAAAACAAATAAGTTAAGTCTCTTATCTTATAAGATCAAGTCTCTTAACTTCTAACATCATGAGACCATTTTCACTACATACTGGTCGTTATAACTAACTTCCCATAAAGCTATTATAACACCCTATGTTTTAAACCAACCAAATCACTTAGCACACGTACGCTCACCGCACTACATAGTTCACACATATCATGCTAGAAGAGATAGGAAGAGGTTCACATACCTCGCGACGATTTATCGACAATAAGCAAAATGCTCCAAGTACTACAACCTTGCTAGCCCTTTCCACTCGAGTAGAATACGCTACTCTTAGTACTTTCACCTATAAAGGTCACAAACGTCTATTAACCCCAAAACACAAGTTTTCTATCTTTCATAGAAAATTGCAAGACCTCCCCGCAACAACAGAAATCTCCTCCTCGATCGAGGCCGGCTACCAAGCCAACGGGGTTTACACGCCTAACAGGACGTGTACAATTCTACACAAGTCTCTCGCAATACACCCTATGTAAATACTGATTCGATTCATTTAATTCTTCAGCTTAAGTCAAAAGACATTGCGAATACTAAGTATAGTTCCATATATAGTACTTCAACTATATATCCAAACAAACATGTAATTTCCAATTACAATAGAGGGACAAGATAATTACCTCGATAAGCCCAAAATTATCCGAGTTTAATGTCGCTCCTGAGCAAGGTTTAGCTCCACTCTGTGCGCTCCAAACCACTCCAACCAACCCTTAGAAGTTCTAACCAACTTCACTCACATACTTCAACCAACGATGAAGATTTCCTTAGGGTTTCGGTTTGAGACTAAAAGGACAAAAGGTAGTATTTCGGACTCTATGTAAAGAGGTATCTTTGGAATACTACTAGGTACAAGTGCTAAGGTATTTTGGGCATTATAACAATACTAGGGAGTATTTCTATACCACAACAAGGGGTATTATACGAAAACAACTAGGCTAGTGGGTACCCACTACCAAGCCTCACTCAAAGGGGAGGGCTTTGGACGACATGACTCACAAAGGAGAGATTTCAAGACTTGAAAATGATTTTGGATGAAGAAAGTTCATCAACTAAGGGGTATTTATAAGAAACCCAAAGGCCAACCAATGGCCAAGATCTAGCCAAGTGCAAGGCAAGTGTAAGGCCAAGATCAAGCCAAGTGCACCCTAGACCCTACTCCTAAAACCCTCACAAATATCTACACAAATATCAAGCCCAACTTGCCTCACCCGCCAAGTCACGCCCCACTTGTCTCCATTGCGGTGACACATGTCACCCTCCGTTGGTCCGAATGTTTCGTCTCTCGGAAAAATCCGCAAAAATACAAAGCGACATAGCCGGAATTTTCCTTCGCAGTTACGCAAAACGTTTCGTCGAAAAACGACTCCAACCGTGTTGTGTACAAATGTAAAATCGCCAAGGGTGCCACGGGGGTGACACGTGTCGCCCCGATTCGCCAGAATATTTCATCTTCGAAAATATCCAATTTACCGGAAATCTCAAAAACAAAGCTGCTACAAAACCGTAGAATTTCTCCCGTGGCCCCACATGACCATTTCCAAAATAAAATCTCAAAATTCTAATATAATCTATGAAGTCCAAATACCAAACTGGGAATCCAATTCCCATTAACGAACCTTTTTCTTCACAAATAACAGAAACTTTTCCGTGAAACTCACATCTTTCTTTCTTTTCAAAATTTTCTCGTGACTCGCACGTACGTCCTCACATACATACCCTGCAACTACGGGGTATAACAGTCTCCCCTCCTTAGAAACATTCGTCCCGAATGTTCCTTCTCAAGACGGATATCGATGAAGTTCCTCTAACAAGTTGTCAACGCCACAGCTTGGCCACGAAATAACACACGTCCTCTTCTTTCCTTACTCGTCGTGCCCTTCTCGAACACTTGAACTCTCCGACGTACCATACTTCAGTCATTACTTCCGTTCGAAAATCTGCGAGTCACTACCTCCAAACTTGGTCATCTTACTAACCTCAAACTTCCTTAAGGCCATTCCCGGCCTTTACGAACCGCTTCTGGTCGAACGCGTCCACGAACTCATACGTTGGTCACACAAACTTGGGCCTAACATCCTCGTGACCCTACCACCTGGCGGGACCACCCAGAACTGACCCCACCCCAAACCGGGTTACGGGTTGACCCGTATTACGTCCTCAACCCGACCCACAACCGCGCCAAACTCTTGTTCCCCGATCCGGAACAATCTTACTAATTCACATCATGAAAGCTACCACTTCCATCTCACACTACCCACGGACTTATCACACAAATAAAACCCACGTATACTACTACCCTGATAAGGGTCAACAATAAATCTTTAACTCAAGACGACCTTACCCCTAAGGTCTCAGTCGTGACATAGTCTAAGGTTCATACTTACCATGCCCCCATACGTATCCTCCCAACTAACCATGCATTCTAACTCACACATATCACAATGCTATCCGCATATAGCACACAATAATGAGATCATCATAACAAGCATACCAAAACTCTAGAGGGTTAAGGATATACCTGAAGCTACCGCTCCACTCTAATCATAGGCACCGCAGGCATAGTAGAAGGTGATAAACCAGCCACAGATCCGGCGTCGAGTCGTAACATCCGCGCTTCCCGTGGTCGGACAGCCTCGCAAATGGCCTCGCTGGCCGCATGCAAAACAAACTCCCAATCTAGCACGACACTCTCCAAAATGGAGTCTACCACAATGGTCACAACGAGGTAGGGTGGCTTCACCGTTAACACCCCGCTCGCCGAAAATCTGAACCTCGAGCCACGACTGCCTCAAGACGGTGGAGGACCACTGCATCGCGGTGGGGTATATAACTAGCTCGCTGAGGCGGTCCGCCTCGAAAGCCACCAAAGGACCTCGCTGTCCCGGCCTCTTCTCGCTGATCTGTGTCATTCCGCGACCCTCCGTGCCTCACATCCTAGTGCATGAGCTCGCATGCGGGCAATGTCCATGCCAGAGAAACACCGCACAAGACTCACCATATAATCATCAAGCGGTGGCGTGGCGATGCACCCTATCCTCCATATCCGCAACTAGCGCAGGACATATCGAGCCAAAGAATCGAACTCGACATTGTACTCACGACGGTGCGCCTCTCTGTCTCAATAACAAAAATCGTTTACCGTGCCTCCTCATCTGCGGAGGCAAGAAGTGCGTGAGAAAGCCCGAAAACTCATCCCATACTGCTGAGGTGCATGCTCTCCCGAAAGCTCCATGAATCAAACCAATCGATTGCGGTATCACGCGCCGATGCGAACCAAAGGTCACGACTCGGTCTCTCAAGCCTTGATCACCCGCATGATCATCAGAATCGCCGGATGAACTCCTGCGGATCATCCTCCGCCTCGACCCATAAAACTCGCGGGCTACACTCGTAAAGTCCAGTAGCCTCAAACTATTCGCTCGGGGTGAACCATCGGTGCTCTGGAACTGAATCGCCAGATCGGCCTATCTCATATTCGCCACAACTCGCCAATAATCGCCATCTCTTGTGACCCATCTCCCTCGCCTGCATGGTGGTGGAGGCTCAGTATCGCGTCTCGGCAGCATTGCCGCGCTTAACCTCTCTGGGCCGTGGCGGCCGCGAAACCCGCCGTCAAGCACAACCTCAGTGCTTATGCGGGCTCGCGCTGCATACTCTCAGATCTCACTAGCAGCACCTCGCCGCCTTGCCCTTCACGGCTCGCCTTTGCGCGAGGCATAACGGTAAAACGAGATCGTCGGAGGGTCCAACTTACAATACTCTAAGGCACGATCTCGGAATGAGAAGAATGGAAACCAATCCTAAATGTCCTATAGCCTCACGATTATAGATGTGGTGCACAACACACCGATAATCAAGACTTACTAGACACGGTGCGTAGACACTTTCCGAGGATTAATCGCTCGATACCACTTTTGTAATGACCCGCCCGGTTCGCATCGTGCCTTACCAGGCACCCTAGTGATACATACATCGTAGAAAATCAGCGAACATAAAACATGAGTCATTTAACAAGAGATATAATAAATAAGCAAAGCAACCAAAATTTGCCTTGATATACATAAAACACGAGCAGTTTAATCCTTTTACAACCACGCTTACAACAAGATTACGCACTCTAAGATATCATGACTATGACGGACAGTGGCCCCGCCATACAGAATGTACAAGAACCTACAACTCGTGGAACACCTACTAAAAGATAAGCCTCCGAGAAACGGAGCTTGAATGCTACTGAATCGTGATCATGGCGAGGATCTACGGCCGATGTACTTACTGCGGATGAACGCAGCCCAAGGAGGTCGATAACAGTACCAAGTATGTGAAACTGCATAACATCAGAAATGAAATCATACTAGTCTATATAAAGCGAGACATGTATGATAACCAAACTACGATTCACAACATAAAGCGATCATCACTCCAATATAACTATGGGTCTCACGCCCACAACATCAATCGAGTTCGCATTATGGCGCGTGCCGGAATATCGTGACGGTGTAGACATGTCCATGATGCAACAATAATACCAATGTCCCATGGCCACATGCCGGAGTGCATCGGTGTAGACATGTCCATGTGACCTCAACAACAAGACAAAGAATCCAAATGGAAGCATACCCGTGCGCTACGATCGTGTCGTATGTCCAAAGGGAAACAATAAGACAACTTTCCAAATGGACGATACCCGCGCGCCACGCATCGTGTCGATGTCCAAAAGGAAATCCTGGCGATAATCGAAATGGAAACATACCCGCGCGCTACGCATCGTGTCGATATCCAAAGCGATTAACCACAAGACCTTAACCAAAATGGAAGCATACCCGTGCGCTACGCATCGTGTCAGTATGTCCAAAGCGATTAGCAACAACAATAATACTATCAGCGAGAACGCACTGTGGAATTTCTCCACATCGCCGCACATCCAATTAAGTTCTCAACTACCAACCGACCTATCGAGACGCAGAACACGTAAAACACAACGATTGTACAATAAAGGCTATCATCACGAGCATAGGCAAGTTTCACAACAACAAGCATAGGCAAGTTTCACAACAACAAGCATAGGCAAGTTTCACACAACTCAAAGTACTTTCATTTTATGCCAAAGTCCGGGTTTTTAACCCCAAAGTACTACATACGTTAAGTTCTTTTAAAAGAGATCCATTACTTTTATAAAAGTCACCCGATACCCGTAGTATTAGAATGACCAACCCACTTTCCTTTTCAAAACCAAGTAACAACATTCTTTTCCTAAGTTCCAGTTTGCCTAGTTTCAATTACTCAAGCTTTTCATTTTCAAATGGTTTCATAGTTCCCAAACTTAATCACTTGATTCCTTTTTAGAACAATTGAGTAACATATGTCATATATGTGAGTAGTTTATTCTTGTTTATAACGATCTTATTACAAAGACCATGATCTAGAAAATGTAATATCATTTTGTCTCATCTTAGCTTCTATGCAGATGGAGGTTTCTACTGGTTTTAATACAACACATCATTATTCAATACATTTTCCTTTATTAACGCTGCAGTGGTCTGTCGATACACATTCTGATTTCCGAAATCAGTAAAACATTATTCCTTTAAACCAAGTACTCATTACTCACGAATGAGGTTTCACACAACATTCACATTAAAACAAATAAGTTAAGTCTCTTATCTTATAAGATCAAGTCTCTTAACTTCTAACATCAGTAGACCATTTTCACCTACATACGGTCGTTATAACTAACTTCCCATAAAGCTATTATAACACCCTATGTTTTAAACCAACCAAATCACTTAGCACATGTACGTCTACCGTACTACATAGTTCACACATATCATGCTAGAAGAGATAGGAAGAGGTTCACATACCTCGCGACGATTTATCGACAATAAGCACAATGCTCCAAGTACTACAACCTTGCTAGCCCTTTCCACTCCTCGAGTCGAATACGCTACTCTTAGTACTTTCACCTATAAAGGTCACAAACGTCTATTAACCCCAAAACACAAGTTTTCTATCTTTCTATAGAAAATTCAAAGACTCTCCCCGCAACAGCGTAAATCTCCTCTCGATCGAGGCCTGGCTACCAAGCCAACCAGGGGTTTACACGTCTAACCTGGACGTGTACAATTCTACACAAGTCTCTCGCAATACACCCTATGTAAATCTTGATTCGGTTCTTAATTCTTGAGCTTAAGTCAAAAGACATTGCCGAATACTAAGTATAGTTCCATATATAGTACTTCAACTATATATCCTAACAAACATGTAATTTCCAATTACAATAGAGGGACAAGATAATTACCTCGATAAGCCCAAAATTATCCGAGTTTAATGTCGCTCCTGAGCAAGGTTTAGCTCCACTCCGTGCGCTCCAAACCACTCCAAACAACCCTTAGAAGTTCTAACCAACTTCTACTCACATACTTCAACCAACGATGAAGATTTCCTTAGGGTTTCGGTTTGAGACTAAAAAGGACAAAAGGTAGTATTTCCGGACTCTATGTAAAGAGGTATCTTTGGAATACTACTAGGTACAAGGCTAAGGTATTTTGGGCATTATAACAATACTAGGGGAGTATTTCTATACCACAACAAGGGGTATTATACGAAAACAACTAGGCTAGGGGGGGGGGTACCCCACGGCCAAGCCTCACTCAAAGGGGGAGAGATTTCAAGACTTGGAAAATGATTTTGGATGAAGAAAGTTCATCAACTAAGGGGGTATTTATAGCAAACCCAAAGGCCAACCAATGGCCAAGATCTAGCCAAGTGCAAGGCAAGTGTAAGGCCAAGATCAAGCCAAGTGCACCCTAGACCCTACTCCTTAAAACCCTCACAAATATCTACACAAATATCAAGCCCAACTTGCCCTCAATTCGCCAAGTGCGCCCACTTGTCTCATTGTGAGGGTGACACGTATCACCCTCCCGTTGGTCCGAATGTTTCGCCTCTAAAAATCCGCAAAAATACAAACGACATAGCCGGAATTTTCCTTCGCAAGTTACGCAAAACGTTTCGTCAAAAACGACTAACCGGCCAGTGTACAAATGTAAAATCGGCCAAGGGTGCCACATGGGGGTGACACGTGTCGCCCCCCGATTCGCCCAGAATATTTCATCTTCCGTATATATCCAATTTACCGGAAATCTCAAAAACAAAGCGGGCCTACAAACCGTAAATTTCTCAGTGGCCCCACATGACCATTTCCAAAATAAAATCTCAAAATTCTAATATAATCTATGAAGTCCAAATACCAAACTGGGAATCCAATTCCCATTAACGAACCTTTTTCTTCACAAATAACGGAAACTTTTCCGCGAAAACTCACATCTTTCTTTCTTTTCAAAATTTTCTCGTACTGCACGCACGTCCTCACATACATACCCGCAACTACGGGGTATAACAGTATCCTCCTACTAGGACATTCTCTCTCACATGGCTCGACGGTACTGGTAAAACAAGCATTAGTAACAAGCGACATTTCGGGATGGCGTCTACCACATAGTGAACAACGAGGAAATCGAATGGGCTAGAACCTATGTAAATCTGTGAACCAGAAACCCTGGAGTTCTGACCAACTCCTAAATACCCCGAACGTCCTGAAGTCTGTGGAGGACCACTCTGTACTGGCGGAGGCGCATAACCAGTTAGCTGCTGAGAAGGTCCGCCACGAAAGTTACCAAAGGACCCTGCTGTTCTGGCCCTCTTCTGGTGATCTTGGTTAATCCGTCGATCTCTACGTTCCTCAGTCTGCCGTGCATAAGCCTGTACGCGGGCAATGTCCATGCCTGACTGAAGAGCTACTCTTGTACAACCTTTTACTAGATAATAGTCAAGTCTTGTGACTATCGCACTCTACCTCCATATACGCCACAAAAATCGGGACATAACGAGCCAATGAGTCAAACTCCATCTTGTATTCCCGAACCGTCCCGCCTGCTTCGCCTCAACATCAAAATCTATCGCCCGAGTTGTCCTCATCTGCGAGGGCAAGAAGTGTAAGAAATGCCTCGAGAACTCGTCCCCAACTCTGGAGGCGCATGCTCCTGGGACGGTTCATGAATCAAACGACGATCGCGGATCACGCGGCCGATGTGAACCTAATACCACCGACTGTCTCGAGGCCTCGATCACTCTATGATCCGCTACAACCGTCGTATAAACTCGGGGATCATCTCGCCTCGACCCATAGAACTCGGTGGATGCAACTCCAAAAAGTCCGAAGTTTCAAACCGTCGGTGTAGGGTGTATTACGGCACCACCGCCCGCCTATCCTCATGCTCACAAGCCGAGCTAGTAATCGGGCCATCTCTCGTAACCATATCCTCTGTTCCTGGCCGTGGGACTAGAGGCTCAGGTATCGTGGTCTCTGTAGCTACTGCTGCTACTCTAAACTCTTCTGGGGCTAGCGGCGTCGCAGAACTCCCCGAATGAAGCACCACCTCGGTGATGGCGGGCTGTGCCTCGCACTCCTCGTGTTCCACTAGCAGCCTCCTCACGCTCGCCTCTGGGCCCCGGTTGCCTTGCGTAGAGGCATAACTGGTACAAACGAATACGTCAGAGGGAGTCCAACTTATAACACAGCTCTAAGGCACGATCTCAGAGTGAGAAGAATGGAAACCAATCCTAGATATCCTGCTGACCTCGACGATTATAGGTGTGGTGCACAACACGCCGATAATCAAGACTCTACTAGATACGGTCTGTAGACACTTTCCGAGGATTAACTTCTCTGATACCACTTTTGTCACGACCCGATCTCGGGCCCGCGACTGGTGCCTTACCCCGGGCACCCTAGTGATACAACATCAGATAAAATCAGCGGAAATAAAAACTTACACATGAAACAAGATATACAATGAGAAAATAGGTTAACCAAAACGGTCACCTTTCTGCATATATATAAAAAAAGATTAAACCTGAACAGTTACATCCCTTTTTCAAACCCTGCCCACAACAGTACTACAGACCTCTAAGAATGTTATAACAACAACGACGGGACAGGGCCCCGCCATACCCCTGAATGTAAGTACCTACAACGACAGGGGACTATACCAAAGATAAGCCTTCGGAGAAACGGAGCTTCCCAAAACGCTGAACTGTGATCCTATGAGCGAGGATCAACAACTGGTGTACCTCTACCTGCGGCATGAACGCAGGCCCTCAAGGAGGTCGATAACAGTACCAAGTATGTGAAATCAAAATATCGTAAATGAAATCATAATAGTCTATATAAAACAGAAGACATATATGATAACCAATTTACGATACACAATATGTAAGCATTCATGTCAAGTCAGGGACTCACGCCCTCAAAGTCATCACTCAAATATAACCATGGGTCTCATGCCCACATTATCAATCATGCCCGTGGAATTCCTTCCTCACCGCGATCCCATGATATAAAAACACCAAGGAATACATGAACACCGTGTCCCACTGTCATAATAAAACCGTGACGGTAAGTACGAAGGCATAGCCGACTACTAGAACCCACCGTACCAACAATCTCAGAAATCAGATCACGAGGTCGTTTCAGACCGCCACATGATCGGCGGCCACTCGCCTCGTATCAATGTCGCGCGTCTAACCTCGAACTCACCGCAGCTCGCGATAGGCCACATAGGCCCGCATGAGGTACTCTCGCATCGGGGTAGCTAACGCGACATCAACTGGACCCCAAAGTCCGCGTGGCCACATATGGACCGCGTGAGGTATTCCTCGACGGCGTAACACACCGAGTGATCATCCTGCCCGAACTCCCGACTCTGCATAGGTCACATGGACCTGCATGAGGTATTCCTCGCATCGGGGGTAGCTAACCCGCGGCAACATAACAATTCAGGGGGGTATATGATATAATACCAGTACAACGGGCTTATCGTTAAACAACGTAAGCACAACAAGAATAACCCCCTTACACAACATCACAAGATACTAACACACGTAGCATCATAACATGTTCACTTTATTAAACCGACAAGAAGTATTACAAGGCTATCACAGGCAAATCATAGGCAAGTTACTCACACAAGGTACTTTTATTTGATGTCAACAAATCCGGGTTTTAACCCCAAAGTACTACATACTTTAACTCTTTAAAAAGATCCATTTCTTTCACAAAAGTCACACGATACTCGTAGTATCAAAATAGAATAACTATCTTTTTAAGTAAACCAAAACAATTTCCATATCTTCTTTTTAAACCAATCTTAAGACAAAAGCATGCCTTCCTTTAAAACAAAGACACTTTTCCTTTTTAAAGTCAAGTAGCAATATACTTTTTAAACCAAGTGTCTTACTCTTTTAAAAACAAGTATCCTATACCTTTAAATCATATCTTTTAAGGAAACCAACCTTCAACTTTTAAAATGTCAAGTTATCATTTTAAATTCAATGATAAAACCATTCTTTTGTTTTCATAAAGTCGTTATAAATAACTTCCCATAAAGCTATTATAACACTTTATGTTTTAAACCAACCAAGGACAACTATTCTCATTTTCGAAATCAAGATAACTCTATTCTTTAAAAGACCACACACCCATTACTCATGAATGAGGTTTTACAACTTTTTAACATAATTCAAGTCCTTAATATTTCATAACAAGTCACTTAACTTTGGAATCAAGTCAAGGACACAAAAGGAAAATCAAATTGCTTTACACACACGTGCGTCTACCGCACTATATATATTTCACAACAATCATGCTAGAAAGGATAGTAAGAGGTTCACATACCTCGCGAAGATTATCGACAATAAGCAAAATGCTCCAAAGTACTATAACCCTGCTAGCCTTTTCCACCCTTCAAGTAGAATACGCTACTCGTATTACTTCAACCTATAATGGCCATAAAACGTTTATTAACTTCTAGATCCCTTCGTAGAATATTTCTAAGTACAAGGTTCCATATTCTATGGAAAATTCGGCAGCACCTCCACCCCCCCCCCCTCCGTAACCACATAAATAACCTCCACTAACAAGGCCCGCTACTGTGCCAACGACTCGAGGATTACACGCCTAACCGGACGTACAATTCAAATTTCACAATAATACTACAAGCTCATCAGAATACAGTCCAATGTAAATACAGTTCAATTCTTATCAATATTCATTCTATATATAGTATACTCAACTATATATTACTACAACATGTAATCTCCAATTACAATAGGGGGATAGAGATCATTACCTCGATAAGCCCAAAATTATCCAAGTTTTATAAGTCGATCCGGAGCACTGTTTAGCTCCGAATCCTCACGCTCCAACCCGCTCCAACCAACCCTTAGAAGTTTCTAAACAACTTCTCTTAACACTTCATCCAACTATGAAGATTTCCAGTGGTTTCATTTTGCGACTATTGGAATAAAGTAGTGTTTTCGGGCTCTTAGTATAAAGATAACTTTGGAATACTACAAGAGATTTTTGGCTAAGGTATATGGGATTATAACAATATTTGAAGAAATTCTTTCACAAGAGGGGGGGGGGGGGTGTTGGACGAGAACCACAAAGGGAGGGAGGGGAATTTTGCCTTGGAAAAATATTTCAAGTGAGAGATGAATAAAGTCTTGCAACAAGGGGGGTATTTTTAGAGAAATCAATGGCTAGGATCAAAGCAAGTGTATGGTGAGGATTTGGTCCATGTGGGAGTGGAGTCTTCCAACCAAGTGTCCACCACAACAATGAGACATGTGTCCACCACAAAAATGGGACAACCAAAAACGTCCCACACATGTCCACCAACCATTCGGCCAACATGGACACATGGGGGTGACACGTGTCGCCCCCCTACTCGTCCAAAATATTTCATCTTCTGAAAATATCTGTAATGCCAAAAATCCAAAAATAAAGTGGGCCTCACAAAACCGTAAATTTTCCCCGTGGGCCCCACGTGACCAATTCCGGAAAATAAAATTCCATAATTCTCAAATATTCTAAAAAGTCCGAATACCAAATCTGGGAATCCAATTCCCATTAACGAACCTTTTTCCTTCACAAAATCCGGAAACCTTTCCGTCGAAAAAATCACATATTTCTTCCTTTCCAATTTAAATGTCGGATTCTCGTACGTACGTCCTCATATACATACTCTGGAACTACGGGGTGTAACAATACACAACATACAACATTTTTAAACAATAACATCACAGGCTAGCCGATAAGGTCGCCTTCCATAAAATATGCATAATCAAAAAGCAAAATCAGCATAACTCTTCTTACACCCAAACCACAACATGTGACTACTGCACTTAGGAATAACAACGGTGGACGGGGCCCGCCATACCCCTGAATGTACATAAATCTACAACATCAGGGAAAAACTGTACCAAAAAGACAAGCCTCCGGAGAAATGGAGCTTCTGACATCTGATAAGTGATCCTAAGAATAAGGATCCACCACCTACTTACCCCTACCTGCGGCATGAACGCAGCCCCCGAGGAAGGGGGTCAGTACATAATATGTACTAAGTATGTAAAACTGGAAAATACTGTAATTACATCATAAGTTTAAAACAATGCCGGAGACATGTATGATAACAAAATTACGAAGACACGATTGCCTTACTAACAATGAGAGTAACTAATAGTATACGTACAACATAAAAATAGGAAGCTCACGATCAAAGCAGGACCATCCGCCCACAGTATCATTTAGCAATCCTACTCCTGGGACTATTTAACCCGCATAGGTCGTGTGGACCCGCATGAGGTATTCCTCGCATAGGCTGTACCCGCCGCATGGGACTATTTCACCCGCATAAGCCCATAAGGACTCGCATGAGGTATTCCTCGCATCGTGGGTAGCAAATCCACGGAAACAGGTGGTATAACGATCTTGGGGATTTACCCTTCATTTATACTCTTACCCTGAAGCAGGTGGTATAACGATCTTGGGGATTTACCCCTCAGATATACTCTTACCCTGAAGAAGGTGTTATAACGATCTTGGGGATTTACCTCTCAGATATACTCTTACCCTATCTCAACCGGCCATCATACATAACATAAGCCCTACCGGCTTTTCATACATAACATAAGCACTACCGGCTTATTATACAATAAATAAGCAAGTTAAGAAATCCACCTAACTTGTTATACCCCGTATTTTCCAGAGTATGTACGTAAGGGAATACGTACAAAAAGTTTGGCCTTAAAGTTAGCCTTGGACGTTTTTTTTGTACACAACTCACTAAAAGAATCGTTTTCCGACGAAACGTTTCCACAGCTTTCGTAGGGAAAATTCCGGCTATGCCATTACTAATTTTTACGGATTTTTCCGAGAGACGAAACATTTTGGACCAGCGAGAGCGACACTTGGCACCTCCCATTGGTGGACTTGAATCGTCCATTTGGACGAATTGAAGAGCCATGGCACGTTTTTTGTGCCTTGTGCACAAGTCAAGGAGTTGGTAGGATATTTGTGTATAGTTAATCCTCACCCTACACTTGCCTTGCACTTGTCTTCATCTTGGCCATTGGTTGGCCAAGGCTTGAGCTATAAATACCCCCTTAGAGACGAAGAGTTCTTCATTCACAAAGTTATCTTCCAAGTCTTGAAAAAATCCTCTCCTCCTTAGCCTTTCGTCCAACACCTCTCCCCTTTGAGTGAGTTGGCGAGGCCTACCCCCTAGCCTGGCCGAAATCTACCCCCTCCTTGGTAGAAAAGTTATCTTCTAGTATTGTTATAATGCCCAAAATACCTAGCCCAAATCCCTTAGTCCTTTGTAGAAGTTGTGAAGAACTTCTAAGGTTTCTTGAGCTACCTGAGCGCACAACTTAGGAGCTAAACCTTGCTCAGCGACTTTATCTAGGATATTATTGGGCTTACCGAGGTAACTAATCCTAACCTCTTTGAATTAGAGAATACTTCTTGTAGTAGTATAAGAATAAGTATTAAATACTTAGAAGAATATCACGAATAGAATTGAATATTATCACCGTAGAG
Source organism: Przewalskia tangutica (assembly GCA_029844215.1). NCBI lineage: Eukaryota > Viridiplantae > Streptophyta > Magnoliopsida > Solanales > Solanaceae > Przewalskia > Przewalskia tangutica. The sequence goes on from CM056721.1 coordinate 96,793,098, forward strand.
AAGGGTTTAAAGAAGAATAATCAAAGTATTTTACATAGGATTGCTTCCGATGAGACTTATATAGCTCACCTGTAGGGAAGTCTGCCCGACTTTCGTAGAATTGTGAACCCTCTGTTTAGAATGACCTTGAGTAGTCTTTGATAGATGTCTGTGACTATTATAGGTGACTCTGCGCGACATATTCAACTTGGCGGTGGTTTTCAGAGAAGGTATGTGATTCTTCCTAAAGCATGATATTTTACAATATATAGTACGGTAGGCGTACGTGTTAAGCGAATAATAACTACGCAATGTCTTTGACTTAAGCACGAATAATACTTACAGAATGCCTCACGCTTAAGCTCGATAATACTTACGGCAATGCCTCACGCTTAAGCTGAATAACAAAGAAGCGGAAGCATTTCAAAAGAATCTCGATCATTTTTAATGAAGATAAATATTTGGTTTTAAAACAAAAGCTTAAGAGTTATACTAGCGTTATGGGAAGTTAGGTATAACAACTTAAGAAAAATAAAAAGGAACTTTACTTGTTTGTTTATAAAAGCCTTGTATTGATTTCTAAGTGTAGTAAGATTTGTGTGATAAGTAGACATATTATGATGCTACAGGTTAGTGTCTTGAAATCTTGTGTAAGGGGTCATTCTTCTTGTGCTTACGTTGCTAACCGGTAAGTCCGTTGTACTGTTATTGTATCACCTACCCCTTGACTATTATACCGAGGGCTTGCCCCGATGCGGGTCTATACGGCCTATGCGGTCTGTGAGACTATGCGGAGCAGCGGTATGCTCGTGATTGATCATTCCGGTGTTTAGCACGATGCGGGATTCCTATGCGGTCCGCTGAGACTATGCGGTCTTTTGAGGCTCTGCGGCTGCGGAGCCTAGGCGGATCCGGGGTTGGCTGCCGTCGCGGGAATACCTACGCGGTGCGTGTGTGACCTATGCGAGTGCGGAAGTCGAGGACTAGGCACGCAGAATGATACTATGGGCGATTGGCCTTGCTTCGATCATTCGCGCCTAGAATAGACTATTCTGATTTTCTATTATCGTTGTTGTTTGTGATGGCACTATGTGCAATTGAACCGATTGTATTTGTGAAAAGGTTTTAAATACTTTGATTTCATTTGATTCTTTATAGTTTCACATACTTGGTACTGCATCGACCTCTCGGGGCCGCGTTATGCCGCAGTAAGGGCAAGCAGTGCTAGATCAACATCCTTAGGATCTCTACGTTGGTGTCGGGAGCTCCATCTCTTCCGAGGCTCTACTCTTTGGTATGATCTCCACTGTTGTAGATAGTTTTGTCTGATCGAGGGTATGGCGGGCCTGTCCCGCCATAGTTGTATTTTTCCAGAAGTCTGTAGTCATGTTATGCGATGTCGGATGTAATCGCTAAACCTTGTTTATATATATATGCCGAAAGGCGACGTTTATTCACATAAAGCGTGTCTTATTTTATAAATCGTTTCATGTCTTGTTTTATATTTCCGTGATTACTCGATGTATGACTACTGGTGCCATTAAGGCACGATCCACGGGCCGAACGGGTCGTGACAAAAGTGGTATCGAGCGATTAATCCTCGGAAAGTGTCTAGGCACCGTATCTAGTAGAGTCTTGATTATCGGTATGTTGTGCACTACACCAATAATCGTGAGGCTATAGGATATTTAGGATTGGTTTCCATTCTTCATTACGAGATCGTGCTTTAGAGGCGTGTTATAGGTTGGACCCTTCTAACGTATTCCTTTCTGTATGATTATGCCTCCACGTAAGGCAACCCGCCCGGGCGGCAAGGCATGGCGGAGGCGCTAGCAGACACCCAGAGTCACGAGGGCTCGTGCCCGTCTATACGAGGCGGCGAGTTCTATGACGCCGCCAGCCAAAGAGACCGCAGTACCTACACCTTCCGCCCCACACCGGGCGGAGGAGTTAGGGTACAAGGAGATGGCCCGCCTTTTGGCTAAAGTTGTGCCCGATACGGAGAGAGGCTGGACGCGGCGGTTCAGCCTCCATCGCGCACCGTAGTGCACCCGAGGGCAGATAGTTTGAGACTACGGGATTTCCTTAGTTGTAGCCCGCCAGAGTTTTACGGGTCGAGGCCGGAGGATGATCCGCAGGAGTTCATCCGTCAGCTGCAGAGGATTATACGGTGATCGTGGCTTCGTAGATCGAGTGTGACATTCGGTTCGCATCGGCCGCGTGATATCGCGATCGATTGGTTTGATTCATGGAGCTTTCGGGAGAGCATGCACCTCCGCAGTATGGGATGAGTTCTCGAGAGGCTTTTCTCACACACTTCTTGCCTCCGCATGAGGAGGGCACGAGCCGATAGATTCTTGTTCTTTGAGACAGGAGGACGCAGTGAGGAGTACAATGTCGAGTTTGATTCTTTGGCTCGATATGTCCTCGCGACCGTAGCGAGATGGAGGACCGTGCATCGCTATGTCACCGGGCTAGATGATTACATGGCCGAGTCTTGTGCGGGTGTGTCCCTTGACCGAGCATGGACATAACCCGTATGCAGGCTCATGCACTTGGATGTGAGGAGAGTAGAGACCGTCGGGTAGAGCTATATCACCAGCAGAAGAATGCCAAGACGTCCTGGTCTTTTGGTGGTTCTCAGGGTGGGCGATCGTGAAGTCGGATTTGCACCACGGCCAGCCGCAGCGCTCTACATCATCTTGATGCGCCAGAGCGATCGGGGCGTGGGCCCGGACTTGATTTCGGTGGTAGCGGGTGCTAACCGTTCGAGGTCCGCTCGGTGTGCCCGTTGTGGTAGATACCATTCGGGAGTCAGATCGAGCTGCTATACTTGTGGCCGCAGGTCATTTCGCGAGTTTGTCCGACGGAGCGGCGGCGGTAGTAGGCCCGATCTACGGTCTCATTGCCGCTTCTTCATCCTCGGCGATTACTCGCCCGAGTGCAAGGTACTCGTGGACCGGTCGCGGCAGGTCGTGGCGCGGTCTCGATTCTAGCGGTCCTCGAATCGCATTTATGCTTTATCCACCGACAGATCGGAGGCCTCACCGATGTCGCCAGTACCTTATCGGTTCAGGTTTGATGTATATGCTTTGATAGATCCGGTTCTACTATATCCTATATATCTCCCTTGTTGCTAGTAGGATAGGGATAGAGCACGAGTCCATAGACCACTTTCGAGGTAGCTACGCGATGGGTGATTCGGTGGTAGCTCGGCGGGTATATAGAGCTTGTCTGTGACCATTTACGATCGTCGGACCCTAGCCGACTTGATAGAGTTGGAGATGATTGACTTCGACGTGATTATGGGGATGGATTGGCTAGCTTCTGCTACGCCAATGTAGACCGCAGAGAGAGTAGTACGGTTCCGTTCTGCGAGCCGGTTGTTGAGTGGGAGGAGCACGGTATCGCCGGTGGTAGGTTTATTTCCTACCTCAAGGCTAGGAAGATGGTGCGAAGGGTATATCTACCATCTCGTTCGGGTGTTTGATAATCAAGCGGTACCAGATTTTGATCGGCCAGAGTCGCCGAGTTCCCTGACGTGTTTCGGATGACCTCCGGTATCCTCACGAGAGGGAGATTGAGTTTTGTATTGACATATTGCGGACACTCGCCTATTTCCATTCCTCCATACGAGAATGGCACTGCCGAGTTGAGAGAGTGAAAGATCGGCTTAGGGATTTCTTTGGAGAAGGGCTTCATTAGGCCTAGTGTTTCTCCCAGAGCGCGTATTGTTCGTGAAGAAGAAGGGCGACGCCTTGCGCATGTGTTGATTACGACGGTGAACAAGGTGACCATTAAGAACGCAGATACCCTTCCCGTGATTGATGATTTGTTCGACCGTTGCGAGCGCGAGATGTTTCTCCAAGATTGATCTGCGTTCGGGCTATCATCGAGTTCGTGTCGAGAGTGGATGTCCCTAGGATCGCATTCGGACTGCGGACGCATTATGAGTTCGTGGTCATGTCTTTGGTTGACCAATGCTCGTGGTATTCATGGATTTGATGAACCGAGTGTTCAAACCATTTTTGACACGTTTGTGATAGTGTTCATTGATGATATCTTGGTTTATTCTCGCCAGAGCGGGAGCATGCGAGCATTTGGCGATCTTGTGATTCTCCGACCAGAAAGACGCCAAGTTTTCCAAATGTGAGTTTTGGTTGACTTGATGGCGTTTCTTGGGCATATTGCCGGTGATGGCATTCAGTGGATACGCCAAGATCGAAGCGACAGACTTGGCCTAGACCTACTACTCGGCAGAGGTTCGCGATTTACGGGCCTTGCAGATATTATCGGCGTTCGTAGAAGTTTACTTATCTACGCACCATTGACTAGGGTGACTCGTAAGGCGCCAAGTTTGATGGTGATGCTTGTGGCGGGGTTTCGATTCTTTGAAAGAGATCGACGACCGCCGTTCTTACTCTTCCGGAGGTCAGACGGTTATGTTGTGTATTGTATCGTGATGCATCGGGCTGGGATGTGTGTTGATGCGGCATGGTAGAGTTATAAGCGTATGCATCCGACGGTGAAGAAACACGAGAGGAACTACCCCACCCATGATTTGGAGTTAGCGTTTGTGATTCACGCTTTGAAGATCTGGAGGCACTATTTGTATGGGGTTCACGTGGATATTTTTACGACCACAAGAGCCTCGGTATATCTTGACCAGAGGAGTGAACTTCACGGCGAGACGGTGGTTAGAGTTGCTTAAGGATTACGATGTTGATATCCTGTACCACCCGGGGAAGGCCAATGTTGTGGCAGATGCTCTTAGTCGTAGGTCGATGGGGAGCCTATCATATGTGCAGCTAGAGAGGAGGGACATGGTTCGTGATTTGCATCAGTTAGCGAGCCTTGGTGTCCGTTTGATTGATTCTGATAGCAGTGGGGTTCGAGTTCGTGAGGTTGCGAGTCTTCCATCGTCGAGGTGAAGAGGAGCGATTCGAGGATCGGCTTTGATTCGATATCGTGATCTGACTCTTCGTGAGGGCAAGGGTCCTTTTGAGGTAGCACGATGGGGTGCTAAGGTTTGAGCGAGTTGTGTGTTCCGGATGTTTGAGGACTTGGCGAGGTTCTGGGGAAGCACACAGTAGCGTTACATCCATCCGGTCGACCAAGATGTACCACGACCGTAAATGTATTGGTGGGATGGCTTGAAGAGGATGTTGCGAGTTCGTAGCTCGGTGCCCTTGTTGTCGCGGTGAAGGTAGAGCACCGAGGCACGTGGTTTGTTGCGGCGATAGAGATCCCGACGGAAGTGGGAGGTAATCAACATGGACTTCATCACGGGATTACCTCGCACTCGGAGGAGACATGATTCTATTTGGGTTATCGTCGGCGGTCGAAAATCAGCCCACTTTCTTCCGTCAGGCGACATTTTCGGTGAGGATTATGCGGACTTTACATCCGAGAGATCGTCGATCGCATGGAGTCCCTACCGATCATATCGCATGCAGGAGCCCGGTTCACGGCTAACTTCGGAGGTCCTTCCAGAGGGGTTTAGGACGCAGTGAGCACGAGTAATCGCATTTCATCCACGCATGCACGTGCAGAGCGCACTATCCGGACTCTTGAGGATATCCGCGAGCCCGTTATTGATTTCGATGGTAGTTGGGAGGATCATTTGCCTCTAGTTGAGTTTGCGTATAATAATAGCTACCACTCCGGATTCGATGGCGCCTTATGAGGCCTTGTATGGAGGAAGTGCGGATCGCCTATAGGTTGGTTCGATGTGGGCGAGTGCGGCTACTAGTGGGACCAGATTTGGTGCAGCGATGGATAAGGTGAAGCTTATCCGAGGCGGCTATTGACACCGAGTCGTAAGTCGTATGCAGATCATCGTCGTCGCATCTTGAGTTCGAGGTTCATGATTGGGTTTTCCTAAGGTGTCACCCATGAGGGTGTGATGAGATTCGGAAGAAGAAACTCACCAAGGTACATTGGGCGTTTCAGATTGTCCGCAGGTAGGCAAGGTTGCCTACGAGTTGGATCTGCCGTCCGTCTGAGGCGGTGCATCCGGTTTTTCACGTATCTATCTTTGAGGAGATGTATCGGATCCATCTAGGTACACCCGATTGGCGATGTCCAGTGGCCAGGGGTTATCGTATGAGGAGATTCCCATAGCGATAGTCGATCGTCGTTAGGCGTCTGACGACGGGCTTGGCTTCAAAGTCTTGTGGCGGAACGAGCTCAGGGAGGAGATGACGTGGGAAGCCGAGGAGGACATGAGGCAGAAGTATCCTCACCTATTCCCCACACCTCCAGGTAATTCACTTTCCTACTTGTAAATTTTCGTTATCATTTATGCCTAAGTGTTATTTTTTGTGGCCATGTGTGGCACTTACAAACTGTTTAAGCTTCTTCGATAACTGTCTTGAAAAGGAACATTCGGGACGAATGTTTCTAAGGAGGGGAGAATGTTATACAACGTATTTTCCAGAGTATGTACGTAAGGGAATACGTACAAAAAGTTTGGCCTTAAAGTTAGCCTTGGACATTTTTTTTGTACACAACTCACTAAAAGAATCGTTTTCCGACGAAACGTTTTCCACGACTTCGTAGGAAAATTCCGGCTATGCCATTACTAATTTTACGGATTTTTCCGAGAGGCGAAACATTTTGACCAGCGGGAGGCGACACTTGGCACCCTCCCATTGGTGGACTTGAATCGTCCATTTGGACGAATTGAAGAGCCATGGCACGTTTTTTGTGCCTTGTGCACAAGTCAAGGAGTTGGTAGGATATTTGTGTATAGTTAATCCTCACCCTACACTTTCCTTGCACTTGTCTTCATCTTGGTCATTGGTTGGCCAAGGCTTGAGCTATAAATACCCCCTTAGAGATGAAGAGTTCTTCATCCACAAAGTTATCTTCCAAGTCTTGAAAAAATCCTCTCTCCCTTAGCCTTTCGTCCAACACCTCTCCCACTTTGAGTGAGTTGCGAGGCCTACCCCTAGCCTAGCCGAAATCTACCTCCCTTGGTAGAAAAGTTATCTTCTAGTATTGTTATAATGCCCAAAATACCTAGCCCAAATCCCTTAGTCCTTTGTAGAAGTTGTGAAGAACTTCTAAGGTTTCGAGCTACTCTGAGCGTACAACTTAGGAGCTAAACCTTGCTCAGCGCGACTTTATCTAGGATATTATTGGGCTTACCGAGGTAACTAATCCTAACCTCTTTGAATTAGAGAATACTTACTGTAGTAGTATAAGAATAAGTATTAAATACTTAGAAGAATATCACGAATAGAATTGAATATTATCACCGTAGAAGGGTTTAAAAGAAGAATAATCAAATCAGATTTACATAGGATCGCTTCATGAGACTTATATAGCTCACCGGTAGGGAAGTGCTGCCCGACTTTGAGAGAATTGTGAACCCTCTGTTTAGAATGACCTTGAGTAGTCTTTGATAGATGTCTGTGACTATTATAGTGACTCTGCTTGCGCGACATATTGACTTGGCGGTGGTTTTGAGAAGGTATGTGATTCTTCCTAAAGCATGATATTTTACAATATATAGTACGGTGACGTACATGTGTTAAGCGAATAATAACTACGGCAATGTCTTTGACTTAAGCTGAATAATACTTACGGCAATGCCTCACGGCTTAAGCTTTGAATAATACTTACGGCAATGCCTAAGCTTTGAATACTACGGCAATGCCTCACGGCTTAAGCTGAATAACAAAGAACTGAAGCATTTCAAAGAATCTTGAATCATTTTTAACGAAGATAAATATTTTGTTTTTAAAACAAAAGCTTAAGAGTTATACTAGCGTTATGGGAAGTTAGGTATAACAACTTAAGAAAAATAAAAGGAAGCATTTACTTGTTTGTTTATAAAAGCCTTGTATTGATTTACGTTAAGTGTAGTAAGATTTGTGTGATAAGTAGACATATTATGATGCTACAGGTTAGTGTCTTGAAATCTTTGTGTAAGGGGTCATTCTTGCTTTACGTTTGCTAACGCAGGTAAGTCCGTTGTCGTTATTGTATCACCTACCCTTGATCGTTATCCGAGGCTTGCCGCAGTCTTGATGCGGTCTATACGGCTTGAGACTATGCGAGCAGCGGTATGCTCGGGATTGATCATTCGGGTGTTTAGCACGATGCGGATTCCTATGCGATCCGTTGAGACTACGCGGCTTTTGAGGCTACGCGGTGCGGGAGCCTAGGCGGATGCCGGGTTGGCTGCCCGACGCGAATACCTCATGCGGTGCATGTGACCTATGCGGGCTGCGGAAGTTCAGACTAGGCACGCGAGAATGATACTATGGGCGATTGGCCTTGCTTCGATCATTCGCGGCCTAGAATAGACTGCTACGCTTTTCTATTCTCGTTGTTGTTTGTGATGTGGCACTATGTGCAATTGAATCGATTGTATTTGTGAAAAGGTTTTAAATACTTTGATTTCATTTGATTCTTTATAGTTTCACATACTTGGTACTGTTATCGACCTCTTCTGGCTGCGTTCATGCCGCAGGTGGCAAGAAAGCTAGATCCGCGTCCTTAGGATCTCTACGTTGGTGTCGGGAGCTCCATCTCTTCCGAGGCTCTACTCTTTGGTATGATCTCCTGTTGTAGATAGTTTTATGCAGTCGAGGTATGGCGGCCCCGTCCCGCCATAGTTGTATTTTTCCAGAGGTCCAGTGCGTATTATGCAGTTTCGGATGTAACTGCTAAACCTTGTTTATATATATATGCCGAAAGGCGACGTTTGTTCACATAAACTGTGTCTTATTTTATAAACTGTTTCATGTCTTGTTTTATATTTCCGCTGATTACTCTGATGTATGACTACTTGGGTGCCCCGGTAAGGCACCAGTCACGGGCCCCGGAACGGGTCGTGACATAACTTCTTATTAGTCTTATTCATATACACTCTTATTTTAGTTTACTTAAGGCACTAGCATGTCTTTTATAAAAATCCGGGAATTTAACCCAAGTACTACATACTTCCACTCTTTTAAAAATGACTCTTTTTCGTATAAAACTTCCAAGATACTATTAACCGTAGTATCAAGTCAAAATTACTTTTCAAGACAAGTCACAATACCTTTAGAAATAAAGTTAGGTTTCTAAATCAAGTGACTCTTTTTCTTATAAAACCTTAGGCAATTGATGCCTTAAAATCAAATTGCCTTTCATGAAATCAAGTCATTTATCTTTCCATAAAGCTAATATAACCAACTCCCCATAAAGTTGTTATATTCACTTTATACCTTAGCCAAATACAATTTCCTATCCAAGGGACTTATACGTTTAAAACGAAACAAGTATCACATACTTTAAAACTCTTCAAGTCCCTTAACTTTAATAAAACTTAAGACATCCTTAATACTTTCAAAGAAGTGAGTTAATCTCCTAACTCACCCGACTTGGCTATTCATAAAACTAGTAAAGGATATCAAGGTCTTGTACGTCTACCGTACTATATACATGCAACTAGTCATGCTCAAAATATAGGAAAGTTCTACATACCTCTTCGGGTCAAACCACTTGCCAAGTACAAAACCCCGCCCGTAGTATGTCAACCTATAATATCCACAATACGTCTATTAATGTAACGCCCCGAACCCGGGCCCGTTACTGGTGTCTTACCCCGGGCACCCTAGTGATACAACATCAGAGAAAACCAGCGGAAAATAAAACATGAATCATGAAACAAGAGATATAATAAATAAACGAGCAACCAAAACAGATTGCCTTCGATATACATAAAACCGACAGTTTAATCTTTTACAACCCCGCCCACAACAGTTCTGCACTCTAAGATTTACAACAACTATGACGACAGGGCCCCGCCATACCCCTGAATGTACAAGAACCTACAACTCAGGGAACACATACCAAAAGATAAGCCTCCGGAGAAACGGAGCTTCCCAACACGCTGAATGTGATCCTATAAGCGGGGATCGATCCGATGTACCTTTACTGCGGCATGAACGCAGCCCCGGGAGGTCGATAACAGTACCAAGTATGTGAAATCAGAAATATCGTAAATGAAATCATAATAGTCTACATAAAGCGGAGACATGTATGATAACCAAACTACGATCACAACATAAAGCGATTATGTCAAGTCGTGACTCACGCCTCAAAGTCATCCTCATGCGTGGAACTCCTTCCTCACCGCCAGCCTAGGTATAAATCATGTGATACGTATAACAGTCTCGCCCATCTTATGGACCCAATATAGAAACGTGTGGAATACATTCCGGATGAACCGTAGTCAAGTGAAATACATTCGGATGAGCGGTAGTCAAGTGAGATACATTCGGTGAGCCGGTAATCAAGAGATACATTCGGATGAGCCGTAATCAAGTGAGATACATTCGGATGAACCGGTAATCAAGTGAGATACATTCGGATGAGCCGGTAATCAAGTGATACATTCGGATGAACCGTAATCAAGTGAACACGATTTGCACAACAAGGCTATCACACGTAACATGGTCAAGTTTCATAACAACAAGCATAAGCAAGTTACACACAACTCAAGGTACATTCATTTTATGTCAAAGTCCGGGTTTTAACCCTAAAGTACTACATACGTTAAGTCTTTTTAAAAGAGATACATTCCTTTTATAAAAGTCACCCGATACCCGTAGTATAAAACTAGAGTGATTCACATTATTAAGTAAACCAGAACACTTTCTTTTTAAACTCAAGTACCAACATTCTTTTCCTAAAGTTCCGGTTTGCTTAATTACAAATGCTCAAGTTTCTCATTTTAGAAAAGGTTTCGTAGTTCATAGTTTTAATCCTTTAAAACATAATTCTCCTTTAAACGTTTTGAGAAACATATGTCTTATATGTGAGTAGGTTATTCTTGTTTATAATCAATCTTATTAAGCACCATGATCTAGGAAATGTAATATCATTTTGTCTCATCTTAGCTTCTATGCGGAGGTTTCTACCGTTTTAATACTTTTAGTCAATACATTTTCCTTTTATTAACGCTGCGGTGGTTTGTCGATACACATTCGACCAAATCAAGACAACATTCTTAAGCCGTTATACATAACTTCCCATAAAGCTAGTATAACTCTTAAGCTTTCAAAACCCAAGTAATACTCATTCTTTCAAAGCGATTCATAAATCTTTTGAAATACTTCAAGTTCTTTATTAACACATATCAATCAAGTTATTATTCAAATCAGTTAACTTTTAAAAACCAAAAAGTATTTGCTTATCCACATAAAGCTATTATAACCGACTTACCATAAAGCCGTTATAACCCTTTATGTTTTAAACCAATAAAATACATTTAGCACATGTACGCTCACCGTACTACATAGTTCACACATATCATGCTAGAAGAGATAGGAAGAGGTTCACATACCTCGCGACGATTATCGACTAAATAGCAAAATGCTCCGAGTACCTCAAACCGTCGGCTACTCCTAAGCCCGGTAGATCACGCCATACGTAGTACTTGAACCTATAGAGGCCACAAGGCGCCTATTAACATCTAGATCTCAATGTAGAATATTCTACGGAAAATTCGGCAGCACCTCCCCCCCCCGCACCAGCGTTTCTCTCCTCCACTATAGAGGCCGGCTACCAAGCCAACCACGGGGGGGGGTTTGCACGCCTAACGGACGTGTACAATTCTACCCACGAATGCTACACAAGTTCATGTCTGAATACCCCTATGTAATTACAGTCGATTCTCTTATATAAATTCGAGCTTAAGTCGCAAGACATTGCCGATTTAACTACGTTCGATTCTTTATATAGTATACTTAACTATATACTCCTACAACATGAAATTTCGATACATGAAGGTCAAGAATGTTTACCTCGATAAGCCCAAAATTATCCGAGTTTATATGTCGATCTGAGCAAGGTTTAGCTCCTACTCAGCGCTCAAGAAACCCTTAGAAGTTCTACGCAACTTCTACTTATAACTTCAACTACGGGTGAAGATTTCCTTAGGGTTTCGTTTTTGTGGCTAAAGGGAAGTATAATAGTATTTTCCGAGATTTTCGTATAAAGGGTACTTTGGAAAGTACTACAAGGTATAGGCTAAAGTATTTTGGGCATTATAAAAATACTTGTCTAATACATTTCTACCACGGTGGGTAGTATTTCGACTAGCACCACTAGGCTGGGGGTTTATTCTCGCCAGGGCGCCAAAAAGGGGGAGAGGTGGTGTTTGGGCGAGAACAAGGTTGAGGGAGAGGAGGGATTTTAACACTTAGAGAAATTTTGGATGAAGAAGTTCATCAACTTAGAGGTATTTATAGGTCAAGCCATGGCCAACCAATGGCCAAGATGAAGACAAGTGTGGTGCAAGTGTAGGGTTAGATTTCCACCATGTGTACCTTATCCATCTACCACACAACTTGCACAAAAATATCCTACCAACTAAAGCCCTTTTTCGTCCACCATTGCCGCCCATTTGTTCCAATGTGAGGGTGACACATGTCACCCTCCCGTTGGTCCACAATGTTCGTCTCCGGAAAAATCCGCAAAAATATAAATGACATAGCGGAATTTTTCCTACGAAAGTGTGGAAGCGTTTACGTAAAAACGACTCTATTCGGCACTTGTGCACAATTTTCGAACCTAGCCAAGTCTTAAGGCAAAAAAAAATTTAATACGTACGCCCTCACGTACATACTCTGAAAATACGGGGTATAACAATTAACGCCTTACTTCAAACGTAGAATATTATAAGTGTAAAGTCTCTAAATTCTACGGAAAATCGGACAGCACTTCCTTTGTTTCTACTTACTTTGCCACCTTTTTCAAGGCCGAATTCAATAACCAAACACGCCACATTTAAGGCCCAAACAATGCAATTAACAATAGGGGATTACACGCCTACTAGACGTGTAAAATTCCGCCCCACAAAAGATATCAAACTAATACAAACTACTAGTCCAATTCGGCCACATTGAGTACAATAACACCAATTCTTATCCAATTTCCATTTCAATCCAAGTTGTTAGCATAACATGATATCAAGTCGCAATCGATTATAACTACTATAATCTTCAAGTAAGTAACATGCGACGATTCTAATAAACGACCAAATTGTAATCCAACTTCACATGGCTTAAATGACATTTCGGATTTTAAGGCTACAATCAATCCATAATACTTATAAACTTCAACACATATACTTCATGCTAGCAAACATGTAAAGCTAACAACAATATATATAATCTTGTAACACTTAAGAGACAAGATTATTACCTCAACGAATCTTAATCCAACTCCAAATCCGAAGTCGCTCCTTAGCAACTTAGAGTCTCTTCAAGACACTTCAATCCGCTACTTGAGACCCTTAGAACAACACCAACAAATTTCCTTCAAACTTCCAAACAAAACCTAGAAAGCAACTAGGTTTTCACCTTGCGACTAATACGAAAACTATCTTTTCCGAGATTTTTCTATTGAGATACACTTACAATACACTCAAGAACCTTGGTTTAAAGTGTGGAGCTTAATGGACAAGAAACAAAAAAAAATTCTTTTCAAATGGCCTTGAACCCGAGAGAAACCATTTGTGTTCTTGAAATTCTTGAAATTTTTTCTAAGTGTTGGCATTAGTCTTGCTACTAGTAGTATTATATAGTAACATGGAGGGTCAAGATGTAAACAAATGGGTGGTTTGGATGAGGTCTTATTAAATATCAAGCCTTGTGGACCCATTGACTAAGTCAATTTTCTCAAGCTCACTACTTGCAAGACTTAGTCATCCTACAAAGGTCAAATGACCCTTAAGTCCTTGCCCATTTTCGTCCAAGGCACCATAAGGGGGGGTGACACGTGTCGCCCTCCCATTCGTCACAATATTTCATTTTCCGACAATTCCATAATTCCGATAAATTTTTACAAGTCTCTAATCTTAACATTAGGAAATCTCACGTACGTTCTTAAAAAATGTCCTGTAAATACGGGGTGTAACAACTTCCCTCCTCTGTCTCACTTAGTCACCAAACTAGTTGGGACATGAACCTATAATCTGCCTAGCTTAGTTTACCAACCGGTGTAAACTCTAACACTAGTATCATCTCAATCACGAGCACCTATGGACAGTGTTACTGAACCTAAGGCGTGTGTATCATCATAAATAACCTTCACTCATGGCCAAAAAAGGAATTTTCTCTACGCACATTCATTACTCATAACTATAATCACTATAGTTCTTTTAACCTTTGTTCCTTCCTTTTCCTACTTGTCATACTTTCTCGTAGTTTCAAACTTATTTAGTACACGTACAAAATCTCAAATATTGTTTCTGTTCTCCAATCCTTGGAGTTACTAACCAAACTTGGCCATATACTACTTAAATTTCCGCTAAGGCTCTTCTCGGCCCTTACGACCTGGTTCCGATGGAACGCGTCCACAAACTCGTACAACGATTAACTAAACTTGGGCCTTGCATCCTCGTGACCCTATCACATAGCGGGACCATATCCAACTGACATCACCCCATTCCATGCTATCGGCTGACCCGAAATGAGTCCATAACCCGTCCCATCGTCATACTTAACTTCTCATTTTCAGTCTGAAATAAATCTCTCTCTTATCTCAAGGTACTTCTCACCCTATCCCCCTACTCACTAGAGGTTTGTCACATAGGCCGAAGTATTTCTACCGTACATTCTTCCCTATCGGTCTTTACACTGTTACGGGATAATTACAACTTGTGAACTCTACACAACTATAGTCTCAGTTCACTTACCATTCTTGTCAACATTCTTAACTTTTCACTTTACTAATCAAAGTATTCCTACCTCTGGGGATACTATCACTTACAACTGCTAGCAACAAAGGGAAAACATATATGCTAGGGCGAAATCTGAATCTATCAATGCACGTATGATTCAAAAGAATCGAGATATACCTGTAACCCCATGCGATGTCGCCTCCTGATCCTGCCCCGTAGTCACGTCATCTCTGCGGTTCGAAGGACCACCAGAACTATAAACTCCACCCTGACCTCTACCAGGGCTGGCTGACATCTGAACACCCTGCCCTTGGGGACGCAGAGCTGTGGAGGAAAGGGAATCAACCATCGGCCTCATAGGCTGAGCCACCTCACTGGTGCTCTTTCTAAAAGGACACACTCGATATGGCGGACGCCACAATAAAAACAAACACCTGTGCCATAACGGCATTTCCCCATATGACGCTTACTACATCGGAAACACTGAGGAATAAGTGGCCTCGACTGAGAAAATCCTCTGCTCCTCTGAGAACTTCGACCCCTGGAGCTCGGACCAGCTCATAAATACCTGGTGGCGTCAAATCTCCCACCTGTGAGCTGCGATGGTATGTACTGGGTAAGCTGGGACGAATATCTCACTCGCTGCTGAGGCTGCTCGTCCAACAATTCACCGGGATAACCAACCGGTCTAGCCCTCTTACGCTGATCTCCGCGTAGGCCCTCTACCCTCTGTACACCTGCCTGTACTAGCTGAATAACCTCATGTTGATGGAACTGTAGCACCGCTATCTTGGTTAATAACATAATCGCTTCCCTCATGACCCTATATTATTCTCCTAATCGAGATCAGAGGCTCGTGCTAGGGCCTCAAACACAGTGCGTAAGAACTCGCGATCGTGGGCACAATACCCGACATACCCTGGGCATGAGCCCTATCAACTCTATGAGTCTGACTGGTAGCTCCTGCTACTCATTTGCCCTTCAGGCATCGTGTTCTCCTCGGAGGCATAGGCAGAACACAAAAATACGTCAGAGAGGAATTATCTTACTAACACAGCTCTATGGCACAATCTTAGAGTGAGAAGAATAGAAACCAACTCCTAAGTCCTGTAGCCTCCTATTTATGGGTGTGGCGCGCAACACACCGATAATCAAGACTCTACTAGACACGGTCTGTAGACATACCGAGGATCGATACCGATACCACTGTCACGCCCGAACCGGGCGGATCGGTGCCCTACCTGGGCACCCTTCTACCTAACTGACACAAGTAAACTGCGGAATTTAAATAACACCTTTTTAAAAAAAAAAAAACAACGTACGTGCAAGGGCAAAGCCGACAAGGCTGCCATATAATCTACATAATCAAAAGACACTACACTCTACATGAGTCCAATCCCACATATGAATACAGACCTCTAAGAGTTATACTGAACTATGACGGGACAAGGCCCCGCCGTACCATAATCGCATAAAAGCACATCTTGAAGGATCTATACCAAAAAGATAAACTCCTGAACAGATGGAGCTATCCAAAAACTCTGAGCAGGGTCCTACACCTGCAGATCACCAAATTGCGTACCTAAACCTGCGGCATGAACGCAGCCCCCCGAAGGAGGTCAGTACGAAGAATGTACCAAGTATGTGAAACAGTAAATACTGTAACGAAATCATAACACTTAAACAAAGCAGAGACATGTATGATAGCCAACCTACACAATACATAGCGATCATATCAAGTCGTGACGATGCCTCAAAGTCATTACTCAAATATAACTATGGGTCTCACGCCCATAATATCAATCATGCGTGGAATCCTTCCTCATCGCCGTGATCCATGATATAATACAACATCAGTAAGCACACTGAACCTTGCAATCATGAGAGTAATGTAATCCTTTTTATCTTTTAAGTTATGTCTTTAACAATGAGAATTACTGTTCCACTTTAATTCATAACCACACTGCACCCTTTCATTAATGAAATCAATATCGTTTCAAAACATGAAGGCCGTATCAGTGCCAGGGTCAACCACCCTCTGTGTTATAATGCAACCTATCATAGGACTATTTCACCCGCAAGGGAATATTTCACCCGCTTAGGTCATGAGGACCCGCAATGAGTCATCGGTACACGATACTCGCATCACGGATAGCTAATCCATGGCTTATATATATCCGGTAATTTAACCCGCTCAAGTCAAATACCGACCCGCCGTGAGTGTGTACCACTCACCCCCATGGGGAGCTAACCCATGGTATCCTTGAAACAAGTTGTCGGCCCTTTATGGAGGGACGCGGAGATGTGGAGATATGACACTTGCACGAATGTCTATATGAGCAACCCATATGCAAGCAAACCAAGACAAAACCATGCCTTTACACAAATCAAGACAATTACCATGCCTTTCTTTTTTACACAAACCAAGACAATACCATGCCTTTACACAAACCAAGACAATACCACGCCTTTACACAAACCAAGACAATACCATGCCTTCTTGTTACATAAACCAAGAGAAATACTTATTCAAGCAAGCCAAAATACTATCAAGGCACAAATAGAATAATTCTCATTTAACAAGCCAAAGTACTTATCAAGGCACAAATAGAATAATTCTCATTTAACAAGCCAAAGTACTTATCAAGGCACAAATAGAATAATTCTCTTTTGTCAAGCCAAAGTACTACGTACGTACATTCTTTTCAAAAGACTCCTTTTTATGTGAAACCCCAAGATACTAACACCCGTAGTATCAAGGCGTGTCTATTTTTCAAAGTAAGTTACTACACTTTTAGAAAACTCATTTCAAAGCTTGAAACCAAGTAACTTTAAATTTTCACAATCTAGGCAACTTATGCCCATTAATCAAAATAGACAACTTTCTTAACCTTCCATAAAGTCGTTATAACCAACTTCCCATAAAGCCGTTATAACCCTTTATGGTTTTAGACATATTCATTCCTTTTTATAACTAAGAGACTTATACTTTTAAAACCAAGTATCACATACTTACAAATCAAGTTTCTTAACTTTCAAAATACTTCAAGTCTCTTAATCTTTAGAAATCAAGTTTCTTCTACTTTTAAACCTCAAGTAACTCACACCTTTAAAACAAGTTACTTCTCTTAGCAATTCTTAGCTCCTTTCCTTTACGCTCCAATCCGCTATTTGAAGCCTTTAGAAGTTCACAACCAACTTCTCTTCCATTTCCAATCCAAACCTATGAAAATGCCTTAGGTTTTCGCCTTGCGACTAACGTGAAAACGCCATTTTTCCAAAATCTTTCTATTGAGATATCCTTACAATACCCTTAGGGACCTTGGGTTAAAGTCTTGTGAATAAAGAACCACAAACTCAATTTTTTTTGTGTGGGAAAGTGTCATTGCCGAGAGCACACTATGAAGAACAACAATGTGTGAAATAATTCTAAGTGTTGAAGAGCTAGTCTTGCACTAGTGTGGTATATATAACACAATGAAGGGTCAAGATTATAACAAATGTGTGGCTTGGATGAAGTACACTTGGATAACTACACAAGTGGCAAGTTGACTTGGTCAATATTATCAAGCTAGCAAGACTTATCATCCACAATGGTCAAATGACCATTCTAACCTTGTATATTTCGTCCAAGACTATGTGGGGGGAGGTTCCACGTGTCCCTCTCATTCGTCCATAAAATTCCGTAACCCTCGTGGGCCCCACAAAACGTAAAATTCCTCGGGTGGGCCCCACGTGACCAAATCCGTAAAAAAAAATTTCCATAATGTTAATAAGTTTCATACTCTTCAAATAATGCATTTTTGAGAATCCAATTCTCAACAACGAACATTTTTCCCTTCCGACGTTCGGAAGATTTTCCGACGGAAAAACAATTCTTCCTTTCGTACCAATTTCCAAGTCTTGTTTCCTTACGTATATTCTCTTATACAAGTCCTGGACTTACGGGGTGTAACACAAATATCTTATGCTCTCCATGAAGATAGAAATGATATCCCTTAGTTTCCTTTAGATACCCAACGAAGTAACATTTCTCACTTTTAGACTCCAACTTATCAGTGATCAACTTCTTGACATATGCAGGACACCGCAGGGCCTCATGTGATAAGTGATGGCTTTTTGCCACACCATACCTCATATGGTGTCTTTTCAACTGATTTAGAACGAACTCTGTTCCGAACATATATCGAGGTTAGAATAGCGTATCCCCAAAGGTATGTTGAAAGAGCTGAAAAACTCATCATGGAACGAACCATGTCAAGCAGAGTTTGGTTTCTTCTCTCGGCAACACCATTCATTTGAGGTGTTCCATGAGGTATCCATTCGTAATGAACTCCATGTAGCTTTAAGTATTCAAGAAATTCTTTACTTAAGTATTCACCCCCACAATCAGATCGGAGAGTCTTGATACTCTTTGAGAGTTGTTTCTCAGCTTCACACTTAAACTCCTTAAACTTCTCGAAGGCCTCAGATTTATGTCTCATAAGATACACATATCCATACCTTGATAAGTCATCTGTAAAAGTAATGAAGTAAGAGAAACATTCTCTAGCTTGAGTCAAAAATGTCAAGACCCGACCCCGGGCTCGCGACTAGTGCCCTACCTGGGCACCCCTTTCAGGTATACATCAGAGAATAGCAGCGGAACATACACAACACATATAAATACTTAGACAATAAACAACAACAGGCTAGCCGATAAAGCCACCTTCCGTAAAACATACATAATCCAAAAATAAGTCAGTACATCTCTGTTCTTAAAACCCAATCCACAAATATGACTACAAACCTCTAAGAATAACAAATGTGGTAGAACAGGGCCCCGCCATACCCCTGAATGTACATAAATCTACAACATCAGGGAAAACCGTACCAAAAGACAAGTCTCCAGAGAAATGGAGCTTCTGACACCTGATCAGTGATCCTAAGAATGAGGATCCACCACCGCTACCCCCTACTGCAGCGTAACGCAGCCCCGAGGAAAGGGGGTCAGTACACAATATGTACCAAGTATGTAAAACTGGAAAATACTGCAATTTACATCATAAGTCTAAAATAAAGCTGGAGACATGTATGATAATCAAATTACAGTATAATGTGCCTTACTAACAATGAGAGTAACCAAGTATATACTTTACTGCATAAAAAAATATGAGGCTCATGATTAAAGTAGGGTCACCCGCCCGTAGTATCATTAAGCAATCCTACTCCTGGGACTATTTCACCCGCATAGGTCCTGTGAACCCGCAATGAGGTCATCCGCCTCGCATGGGACTATTTCACCCGCATAGGACTATTTCACCCGCATGGGCCCGGTGGGCCCGCAATGAGTACAAACGCCGCACTCGCATCATGGGTAGCAATTCCATGGAATAAGTAGTAACACGGGGTCTACCCCGTAAGAATACATAACCTAGCACAACCGACTATCGTACGTAACATAAGCACTACCGGCTTATCATCCATAACATAAGCACCATCGGCTTATCATACATAACATAATCAAGTTAAGAAATCCCCTAACTTCTTATTAGCTTTGTTCATATACACTCTCATTTTAGTTTACTTAAGGCACTAACATGTCATTATAAAAATCCGAGAATTTAACCCAAAGTACTACGTACTTCTACTCTTTTAAAATGACTCTTTTTCATATAAAACTTCCAAGATACTAATAACCTTAGTATCAAGTCATATCTACTTTTCAAGACAAGTCACAATACCTTTTAGAAATACATTTATAGGCTTCTAAATCAAGTGACTTCTTTCTTTAAAACCTTAAGCAATTGATGCCTTCAAATCCATTTGCCTTTCATTATTTCAAGTCATTTATCATTATTTACATTACTAGAGTAAACCACTCTTTCATCTTTTCATAAAACTATTATAACCAACTTCCCATAAAGTCGTTATACTAACTTTATACTTTAGGCAAATACATTCTTTTTTTATATCCAAGAGACTTATACTTTCAAAACGAAACAATTATCATATACTTTCAAAATACTTCAAGTCCCTTAACTTTTAGAAACTAAGACATCCTTAATCTTTTTAAACAAGTGAGTTAATTTCCTAACTCAACCAACTTGGACATTCTTAAAACAAGTCAAGGATATCAAATGAAATTAGATTCATCAAAATCTCGTACGTCTACCGTACTATATATTTACAACTACTCATGCTCAAGAGATAGAAAAGTTCCACATACCTCTTCGGTTCAATCCACTTGCTAAGTCCAAAAGGCCGTACGTAGTAGGTCAACCAATAATGACCATAATACGTCTATTAACTTCTTACTTCAAACGTAGAATATTCTAAGTGCAAAGTCACTAAATTCTACGGAAAATCGGACAGCACTTCCTTTGTTTCTACATATTTTCCCACTTTTTTCAAGGCCCGAATTCAATAACCAAACACGCCACATTTAAGGTTCAACAATGTAGTTAACAATAGGGGATTACACGCCTAACAAGACGTGTAAAATTCCGCCCCACAATTTATATCAAACTAGTCCAAAAAGGCAATGCCATTCTCGGCCAAAAGGTGTAACAACATATCATCCTTTCCAATTCCTTTTCAATTCAAGTTGTTTAGTATAACATGTTATAAAGCCGCAATCGATTATAACAACTATAATCTTCAAGTAGATAACATGCGACGATTCTAATTATCGACCAAATTGTATTTCAATTTCAAATGGCTAACAATGTCATTTCACACGACGAACACGCCCGCGGATCGTGCCTTACCCCGCACCCTAGTGATACAACATCGAGTAATCGTGAATATAAAACAATACATGAAACCAATGTAATAAGGCGGTGAAATAAGAAGACAAAGCTAACCAAAAACGGTTACCTTCGGATATATAAATAGCAATTTGAGCGATTACATCCCTTTCTACAACTCGCCACAACAAGATTACTGCACTCTACGAATGATATGACAACAACGACGGACAGTGGGCCGCCATACCACGAATGTAGCACCTACAACAACAGGACTATACTAAAACAAGCCTCCGAGAAACGGAGCTTTCCCAAACGCCGAATCGTGACCCTAAGAGCGAGGATCAACGATCGTGTACCTTTACTGCGCAGATGAACGCACCGGCGAGGTCGATAACAATGCAGAGTATGTGAAATCAAAATCAGTAAATGAAATCATAGTAGTCTATATAAAGCAGGAGACATGTATGATAACCAAACTACAGTTCACAATAAATAAGCAGTCATATCAAGCCAGGGACTCACGCCCTCGAAGTCATCACTCAAATACATAAATATGGGTCTCACGCCCACAACATCAATCATGCCCGTGGAATACCTTCCCCACTGCCGGCAGTCTATGATATATAAAAGCACCAAGAGATACACATGAACACCAGGTCCCACCTGTGTCATAATAAAATCGTACGGGGTAAGTATGAAGGCATAGCCGACTACTAAAACCCACCGTACCAACAAGGTCATAAACTGTATCATGAAATCTGTCTAGACCGTCACATGATCAAAGCTGGCCACTCGCCCGCAGTATCTAATGTGCGCGTCTAGCCCTGGAACTTCCCGCAGCTCCGCATAGGCCACCCCAATGGCCCGCATGAGGTATTCCCCGCATCGAGGGTAGCTACTCCCCGGCATCCGCCTGGACTTCGCAGTCCGCATGGCCACATAGACCGCATGCCCATAAAGGACGCAAACTAACCTGGAACTCTCGTAGCTCCGCATAGGCCCCTGGGACCCGCATGAGGTATCCTCGAATCATAGGTCACACAGACTACCGAGTCTACCCCGTGACGGAGGCGCAACCTCCGGAAACAAGTCAAGGTGAGTGGTACAATACCAACATATCGGCTGATAGTGAAACAATTTAAGCGCAATCGAGGGGAAACCCCTTTACACAAACATCACAAGATACTAACACACGTAGCATCCTAGCATGTTTACTTAACAAATCAACAAGAAAGTATTACAAGGCTATCACAACCCAACACAGTCAAGTTATACACACAAGGCACTTTCTACTATATGATTAACAAGATCGGGTTTTTATCCCCAAAGTACTTCATACATTAACTCTTTTAAAAGATACGTTACTTTCACAAAAGTCACACAATACCCGTAGTATATGAAAATAGAGTGATTATCTTTTGAAGTAAATCAAACACTTCTCTTTGTAAAATCAAGTAACAACATTCTTTTCCAAACGTTTCAAGTTTGCCTAATTTCAATTACTCAAGTTTCTCATTTTTCGAAAGATTTCGTAGTTCATAGTTTTAATCCTTTAAAATAATTTGAGGAACATATACCTTATGTGTGAGTAGGTTATTCTTGATCACAACAATCTTATTAAGCAGCCATGATCTAGGAAATGTAATATCATTTTGTCTCATCTTAGCTTCTATGCAGATGGAGGTTTCTACTGGTTTTAATAATACTTCATTAATCAAAACATTTCCCTTTATTAACGCTGCAGTGGTTTGTCGATACACATTTCTGATTTCCGAAATCAGTAAAACATTATCCCTTTTAAAAACCAAGTACTCATTACTCACGAATGAGGTTTCACACAAAATTCATATAATTCATTTAAGTTAAGTCCCTTAACTTCTAAAATAAATAAATCATTCGTTTTATCTCTCTTAAGCCATTATACCTCACTTCCCATAAAGCTAGTATAACTCTTAAGATTTTAAAACCAAGTATTACTCTTCTTTTAAAAACAGTTCTTAACTTTCTTGAACTACTTCAAGATTATTATTATTCGGGCTTAAGTCAAAAGACATTGCCGTATAACTACGTTCAATTAACACACGACGTCACCGTACATAGTTATACACATATCATGCTAGAAGAGATAGGAAGAGGTTCACATACCTCGCGACGATTATCGACTATTAGCAAATCGCTCCACGGCTATAACCCGGCTAGCCTGGTCCACCTTCTCAAGTAGCACATGCTACTCGCAGAACTTTCAACCTATACAGGTTATACAAGTCTATCAAAGTCTAGACTACTCGGTAGAACAAATCTAGATGCAAGGTCCTATGGAAAATTGGGCAGCCCTTCCTACCCAATAACTACACAAGTTCATCAGAATACTCCCACGTAATTCTGATTCGATTCTCTTCTTTAAATTCAGGCTTAAGTCCAAGGACATTACCACAAAACTATGTTTAGTTCTATATATAGTATACTTCAACTATATATTCCTACAACATGTAATTTCCAATTACAATAGGGGGACAAGATAATTACCTCGATAAGCCCATAATTATCCAAGTATAGATGTCGATCCTGGGCAACGTTTAGCTCCAACTCCGTGCGCTCCAACCCGCTCCAAACCACCCTTAGAAGTTCTAACCAACTTCTACATAATACTCCAACTAACTATGGAGATTTTCCTTAGTTCGGTTTTGTGGACCGACGGGAAGTATAATAGTATAACTGGCTTTCAGATAGGTATAACCTTCGACTACTACAAGGTAGACGGCTATGGTCAGTTGGGCCTTAGATCAATAGTGTTGAGAGTATTTCACCAAGAGGGGGTATATATACGAGACAACACCACAAGGGGTATACCTCGGCTACCCCACTGGGGGTACTCTCGCCAAGGGGAGGGGCTCTCGGCCAAGAGGGCCTCACAAGGGGGAGGACGAGAACACCACTCAAAGGGAGGGAGGATTTTAACACTTAGGAATTTTTAGGAATGGATGAAGAAGTCTTCCAAAGGGGGGGTATTTATAGGTCTAGCAAAGGCCAACCAATGGCCAAGATCATGCCAAGTGCATAGCAAGTGTAGGGCCAAGATCATGCCAAGTGCACCTTATCCATCTACCACCAAAATATCCTACCTACTACTTGACAAAAACCCACCCATTTCGTCCACCCTTGACCGCCCAAGTCCTTCCAATGAGAGGGTGACAAGTGTCGCCCTCTTGTTGGTCCAAAATGTTTCGTCTCTCGGAAAAATCCGCAAAAATTAAAAATGACATAGCCGGAATTTTCCCTACGAAAGCTGTGGAAACGTTTCGTCAAAAAAAACGACTCTAACCGGGTGTTGTGCACAAAAATAATTCGGCCAAGCCACTTTAAAGCCCAAACTTTTCTACGCACGCCCCACGCATATACTGAAATACGGGTATAACATTCTCTCCTTAGAAACATTCGTCCGAATGTTCCTTCTAAGTCTCAAACAAACGTGCGCCAGTATAGTCTTCACTACTATACTTACGAAACAATCCTGCCACACATGGCCACAGAAACAACTAGCGCAGAATGCTTACATCCAAGTTCACGAGGAAACACCTCTAACATCACCACAAACACCACTCTCCAGGGTCTAAAATATACTTCCTTCGCATCTAAGCTCGCCATACATGCTCGCTTCTTCCCTGACGTGTCGCACTTTCTTGTACACTCGAACTCTTACCACATTTACTACCGCTTGGTTTCCAAAACTCGGTTACTATCTCTAACGTGGTCATCATTAATCGGGAACACTGGATGGATCTCGATACTTTCCGAACATAACACGAAAGATCGACGACGCTTCCTAAGTCGGACGGCAAATGCTAACATATAGGCAACCTGGCCTATCCCTCACATGAACTCAAAAGGCCCAAAGTAACTCGGGCTAAGTTTCCTCTGTTTTCCAAAACTCGTCACACCCTAACCGGGGTGGTACTTTCAAGAAGACCGACCGTCAACCTGAACCCTAAGCGTCGTCGCCGATTATCCGCACGATTTCTCTGAGCTGCCCGAACCTCTTCTAGACAAGCTTCACCCTATCCACAGTGTGCTGGAACAAGCCTGAACCAACTATCTGAACCTTGCCAACATCGAACCAATTGACTGGCAACTTACACTTCCGCCCCTACAAGGCTTCATAAGGCGACATCCGAACACTGAAATGGTAGCTTAAACGCTCCCTCCACAGGAGACAACAATCCCCACAACTACCCCTGAAATCCAAACATTGGATACCACTTTTGTCACTTTGCCGCGAGGTTCTAGTGTCACTCCGGCGACCCAACAAATGGTACCGGACTGCATGCGATCACTGAGGCTCACCTGAGTTCTCAATCCTGCCTGGTAAAACTTTTAGGAAACGAACATAGCCACAACCCGGCTTCACTGTCATTATAAGGTGAAGGTAGGCACCTCGCAGCCTTACAACCTTCGATAAATCAACACCGCCGAGTGAACGGTCCCCGATCGAGAACACGATGGGCTACCCCATCGCCCGACCATCGGTCGAACGATCCACGAACTCAGACTGGTTAACTAAACTTGGGCCTAACACCCTCGTGACTTACCACCCGGCGGGACCACCACAACCGACACCATACAACAGTCGCGGGTTGACCCGCGCATGGCCTCAACCCGACCCACTCGCAGAAACACTTGCTCCCGATCCTAACAACCACTAATCACGTTACGAAAACCTAACGGTCTTCTTAGCTCAACTACCCTCTTTCATTCCACACAACTCAGGGACTTATCCCACAAACATAGCTCATGTGCACTATGCACTCCTATAAGGGTCAAACATAAACATACGTCTTTTACTCGAGATGGCCTTACCTCTAAGGTCTCTACGTATAAAACTCTAAGGCTCACACTTTCTCTATCCCCCAAAATCTTACTCGGTTAAACAACCATGATTCCTAATCACAACTAACACACTGCTATCAGAACATAGCACTTATGATATACCCATTTTATCACACATACTGATCTCTAGAGGGTTAAGGATATACCTGTATCTACTGTTTCACTCCCCTTAGTTGTTCTAATCAAACCCGCCCCGTAGGGCGCATAGCTAGGGAAGATGACGAAATACCCACCGAAACTGAAGGCTAAGTCCTCCTACTAGGACACTCTTTCGACATCAGACCCTGATGGTCATAGGTACAACAAGTATCAACTAAAAGACGACATTCCCCGGGATGACGTCTGTCATACTGTGAACCGGAAGCCCTGAAGCTCTGACCAACTCCTGCCTACCCCGAACGTCCTGAAATCCGTGGAGGACCTCTCTGCACTGGTGGATGTGTATATCAAATCTGCTGGTGAGGTGACTCGCCTCGAAAGTTACCAAAGGACCTTGCTGCTCTGGACCTCTTCTGCTGTCCTTCGTTAACCCGTTGATCTCTACGTCTCGGCTCACGCGCATAAGCCCGCATACGTGCCATGCTCAAGCCTAATCAAGAATTACTCTTACACAACCTCTCTTAGGTAGTCATCAAGACTCGCGGTACAACGGTATACTCTCCGTAGCCAAATCCATAGCTAGTAATGTGGTCGCCTCGCAATCTATATTCTCTCGATGCCGTGGAACTGAAGGTTCAAATGTCATGGCCGCAGTAGGAACTGTCGCCGCCGTGCTAAACTCTGCTGGGGCTAGTGACGTCGCAGAACTCCTCAAACGAAACACCTAACTCAGGTGATGGTTGGGCCTGTGCCCTCGTAACCCTCTCAGATTTACTCGCAGCCTCCTGGCCGCTTTGCCTCACGGGTCCGGGTTGCCCTACGCGAGGCATAGCGGTAAGGAAAGAAATACGTTAGAGGTCCAACTTACAACACAACTCTAAGGCACGATCTCAGAGTGAGAAGAATAGAAACCAATCCTAAATATCCTATAGCCTCCTGATTATTGGTGTGGTGCATAACACACCGATAATCAAGACTCTACTGGATACGGTCTGTAGACACTTTCCGAGGATTAACTGCTCTGATACCACTTTTGTCACGACCCGAACCCGGGCCCGTGACTGGTGCCTTACCCCGGGCACCCTAGTGATACAACATCAGAGTAATCAGCGGAATATAAAACAATACATGAAACCAATGTAATAAGACAGGCTAACCAAAAACGGTTACCTTCAGTATATATAAATAGCGATTTGAGCGATTACATCCCTTTCTACAACTCGCCCACAACAAGATTACTGCACTTACGAATGATATGACAACAACGACGGGACAGGGCCCCGTCATACCCCTGAATGTAAGCACCTACAACAACAGGGGACTATACCAAGACAAGCCTCCGGAGAAACGGAGCTTTCCCAAGCGCTGAACTGTGACCCTAAGAGCGAGGATCAACGACTGGTGTACCTTTACCTGCGGCATGAACGCAGCCCCCCGAAGGAGGTCGACAACAAAAATCGAGTATGTGAAACTGAAAATACTGTAAATGAAATCATAGTAGTCTATATAAAGCAGGAGACATGTATGATAACCAAACTACAGTTCACAATAAATAAGCAGTCATATCAAGCCAGGGACTCACGCCCTCGAAGTCATCACTCAAATACATAAATATGGGTCTCACGCCCACAACATCAATCATGCCCGTGGAATACCTTCCTCACCGTCAGCCTATGATATATAAAAGCACCAAGAGATACACATGAACACGGTGTCCTACACGTGTCATAATAAAATCGCACGGGTAAGTAGGAAGGCATCGCCGACTACTAAAACCCACCGGACCAACAAGGTCATAAATCGTATCATGAAATCTGTCTAGGCCGGTGTCACATGATCAAAGTTGGCCACTCGCTCGCGATGATCTAATGCGCGTCTAGCCACGAACTTCCCGCACTCGCGATAGGCCACCCCAATGGCCCGCATGAGGTATTCCCGCATCGAGGGTAGCTACTCCGGCATCCGCCGACTTCGCGATCCGCATGGCCACATAGACCGCATGCCCATAAAGGACGCAAACTAACACGAACTCTCGTAGCTCGCGATAGGCCCCGGGACCCGCGTGAGGTATCCTCGAATCATAGGTCACACAGACTACTTTGAGTCTACCCCGCATCGGAGGCGCAACCTCCTAAACAAGTCAAGGTGAGTGGTACAATACCAACATATCGGTGATAGTGAAACAATTTAAGCGCAATCGAGGGGAAACCCCTTTACACAAACATCACAAGATACTAACACACGTAGCATCCTAGCATGTTTACTTAACAAATCAACAAGAAAGTATTACAAGGCTATCACAACCCAACACAATCAAGTTATACACACAAGGCACTTTCTACTATATGATTAACAAGATCGGGTTTTTATCCCCAAAGTACTTCATACATTAACTCTTTTAAAAGATACGTTACTTTCACAAAAGTCACACAATACCCGTAGTATATGAAAATAGAGTGATTATCTTTTGAAGTAAATCAAACACTTCTCTTTGTAAAATCAAGTAACAACATTCTTTTCCAAACGTTTCAAGTTTGCCTAATTTCAATTACTCAAGTTTCTCATTTTTCGAAAGATTTCGTAGTTCATAGTTTTAATCCTTTAAAATAATTTGAGGAACATATACCTTATGTGTGAGTAGGTTATTCTTGATCATAACAATCTTATTAAGCAGCCATGATCTAGGAAATGTAATATCATTTTGTCTCATCTTAGCTTCTATGCAGATGGAGGTTTCTACTGGTTTTAATAATACTTCATTAATCAAAACATTTCCCTTTATTAACGCTGCAGTGGTTTGTCGATACACATTTCTGATTTCCGAAATCAGTAAAAAATTATCCCTTTTAAAAACCAAGTACTCATTACTCACGAATGAGGTTTCACACAAAATTCATATAATTCATTTAAGTTAAGTCCCTTAACTTCTAAAATAAATAAATCATTCGTTTTATCTCTCTTAAGCCATTATACCTCACTTCCCATAAAGTTAGTATAACTCTTAAGATTTTAAAACCAAGTATTACTCTTCTTTTAAAAACAGTTCTTAACTTTCTTGAACTACTTCAAGATTATTATTATTCGGGCTTAAGTCAAAAGACATTGCCGTATAACTACGTTCAATTAACACACGTACGTCTACCGTACTACATAGTTATACACATATCATGCTAGAAGAGATAGGAAGAGGTTCACATACCTCGCGACGATTATCGACTATTAGCAAATCGCTCCACGGCTATAACCCGGCTAGCCTGGTCTACCTTCTCAAGTAGCACATGCTACTCGCAGAACTTTCAACCTATACAGGTTATACAAGTCTATCAAAGTCTAGACTACTCGGTAGAACAAATCTAGATGCAAGGTCCTACGGAAAATTGGGCAGCCTTCCTACCCAATAACTACACAAGTCTCAGAATACACCTACGTAATTACTGATTCGGTTCTCTTCTTTAAATTCAGGCTTAAGTCCAAGGACATTGCCACAAAACTATGTTTAGTTCTATATATAGTATACTTCAACTATATATTCCTACAACATGTAATTTCCAATTACAATAGGGGGACAAGATAATTACCTCGATAAGCCCATAATTATCCAAGTATAGATGTCGATCCTGGGCAACGTTTAGCTCCAACTCCGTGCGCTCCAACCCGCTCCAAACCACCCTTAGAAGTTCTAACCAACTTCTACATAATACTCCAACTAACTATGGAGATTTTCCTTAGGGTTCGGTTTTGTGACTGACGGGAAGTATAATAGTATAACTGGGCTTTTCGTATAGGTATAACCTTAGAATACTACAAGGTATACGGCTAAGGTAATTTGGGCATTATAACAATACTTTTGAGAGTATTTCACCAAGAGGGGGGGTATATATACGAGACAACACCACAAGGGGGGGTATACCCCTCGGCCTACCCCACTAGGGGGGGTACTCTCGGCCAGGGGAGGGCTCTCGGCCAAGAGGGCCTCACAAGGGGGAGGACGAGAACACCACTCAAAGGGAGGGAGGATTTTAACACTTAGGAATTTTTAGGAATGGATGAAGAAGTCTTCCAAAGGGGGGTATTTATAGGTCTAGCAAAGGCCAACCAATGGCCAAGATCATGCCAAGTGCATAGCAAGTGTAGGGCCAAGATCATGCCAAGTGCACCTTATCCATCTACCACCAAAATATCCTACCTATTACTTGACAAAAACCCACCCATTTCGTCCACCCTTGACCGCCCAAGTCCTTCCAATGAGAGGGTGACAAGTGTCGCCCTCTTGTTGGTCCAAAATGTTTCGTCTCTCGGAAAAATCCGCAAAAATTAAAAATGACATAGCCGGAATTTTCCCTACGAAAGCTGTGGAAACGTTTCGTCGAAAAACGACTCTAACCGGGTGTTGTGCACAAAAATAATTCGGCCAAGCCACTTTAAAGCCCAAACTTTTCTACGTACGTCCTTACGTACATACTCTGGAAATATGGGGTATAACAATTTCGGATTTTAGGCTTCCAATATCCATAACACTTACCAATTCTTAATACATATACTTCATGCTAGTTAAAATGTAAGGCTACAACAATATGTAATCTTATAACACTTAAGAGAACAAGATTGTTACCTTAATGGGCCTTAATCCAACTTCAAGATCCGAAGTCACTCCCTAGCAACTTAGAGCCTCTCCTTGACACTCCAATCCGCCACTTGAAGCCCTTAGAAGATCACAAACAACTTTCCTTCAATTCCCAATCCAAACCTAGGAAAGTGACTAGGTTTTCACCTTGCGACTAATACAAAAACGGTACTTTTTCGGGATCTTTCTATAGAGATACCCTTACAACACTCTTAGGAACCTTGGTTTAAAGTATGGAGGTTATTGAACAACAAATGAAATTTTTTTCTCTTGGAACCCTAGTGAACCCGAGAGCTCCTCATGAGTTCTTCAAAGTTTCTTAAAATTTGTCTAAGTGTGGGAACTAGTCTTGCTACTAGTATGTTTAAATAACAACATGGAGGGTCAAGATGAGAACAATTGGGTGGCTTGGATCCAATTCACTTAAAAATCTAGCCAAGTGGACCTTGGACTTAGCCAACAATATCAAGCTCAAGTCTTTGCAAGACTTGATCATCTTAACATTGGTCAAATGACCATTTAATCCATGTACATTTCGTCCATGACCAACTAAGGGGGGTGACACGTGTCACCCTCCCGTTCGTCGCAATATTTCGTTTCCCGACATTTCCATAATTCCGATAAATTTTTACTAGTCCCAATTCTTAACATTTGAGTTCTTACGCATGTTCTTATAAACATGTCCTGGAATTACGGGGTGTAACATTCTTCCCCCCTTAGAAACATTCGTCCCCGAATGTTCTTTCGGAGTCAAACTTATAGATAGCGACATATTCTCCTTTTTACAACTCCTACATACCAATAATGCCACACTTGGCCACAATAATAGCACTTAAGCGAAATACTTAAATTAAAACTTGACAAGTAAGGGAAATGAATTACTTGAAGGTGTAGAGAATAAGTGAGGATACTTCCTCAACATGTCCTCATCCACTTCCCACGTCATCTCCTCTCTATTATCATTCCGCCACAAGACTTTGACGGAAGCCACCTCCTTGGTCCGCAGTCGCCTGACCTGGCGATCGAGTATCACTATGGGACTCTCCTCATACGATAAACTGTCACGACCCGTTCCCGGGCTCGTGACTTGTGCCTTACCCGGGCACCCAAGTAGACATACATCAGAGTAACCAGCGGAATATAAACTTGCAAACATGAAACAGTGTAAAATAAGAACAGTCTATCCAAAGAAAAGTCGTCTTTCGGCATGTATATATATATATACCAAACTTGAACAGTTACATCCTTTACAACCCTGCCCACAACAGTACTACAGAACTCTAAGAATTTTTATAACAACTATGACGGGACAGGGCCCCGCCATACCCCTAAATGTACAAGTACCTACAATCTCAGGGAATCATACCAAAAATAAGCCTCCGGAGAAACGGAGCTTCCCAAAACGCTGAACTGTGATCCTATGAGCGAGGATCAACGACTGATGTACCTCTACCTGCGGCATGAACGCAGCCCCCCGAAGGAGGTCAGTACAACAGGTACCAAGTATGTGAAACTGAAAATAATGATATATATATAACTATACCATTTTAAAACCAATTCACAAATATGCACGAAATAACCAAGTTAACCGCACATAGTGCCACATCATAAACAAGAGCAAAAATAGACATAATGTAACTGGTCTTTTCTAGGCCGCTAATGATCGAAGCAAGGCCAATCGCCCATAGTATCATTATGCGAGCCTAATCCTGGACTCCGCGATCCGCATGAGCCACCTAGGCGCGCATGAGGTATTCTCGCATCGAGGGTAGCTAATCCTCGGCATCGTCCTGGACTCCCGCAGTCCGCATGGCCACATAGACCGCATGAGGTATTCATCGCACCACAATCCTGGAACTCCCGCAGCTCCGCATAGGTCCCATGGACCCGCATGAGGTATTCCTCGCATCGGGGGGCAGCTTAACCCCCGGCATCATAACAAGTCAGGGGGGGTAAGTGATATAATACCAGCACAACGGGCTTATCGTTAAACAACATAAGCACAACAAGAAAAAAAAACCCTTACATAACGTCACAAGACATTAACACACGTAGCATCATAACATGTTCACTTTATCAAGCCAACAAGAAAGTATTACAAGGCTATCACAAAACATAGGCAAGTTATTCACACAAGGTACTTGCATTTCATGTCAACAAATCCGGGTTTTAACCCCAAGGTACTACATACTTTAACTCTTTAAAAAGATCCATTTCTTTCACAAAAAGTCACACGATACCCGTAGTATCAATATAGAGTAACTATCTTTTTAAGTAAACCAGAACAATTTCCATACCTTCTTTTTAAACCAACTTAAGACAACAGCATGCCTTCTCTTTTAAACAAGAACACTTCAATTTTTTTCCAGTCTCTCTCTTTTATAAATCAAGTCCCTTACTTTGGAATTTTTAAGAAAATCAAACTTGTTTTTAATGATCTTATTAAAGCAGCCGTGATCTAGGAAATGTAATACAATTTTGTCTTATCTTAGCTTCTATGCAGATGGAGGTTTCTACTTGTTTTAATAATATTAATTATTTGTCAATATATTTTCCTTTATTAACGCTGCAGTGGTTTGTTCGATACTTATTCTCATTTCCGAAATCAATATAACATTATTATTCAAAACCAAGTACTCATTACTCACGAATGAGGTTTCACAAATTCCACACAATTCAAGTTCTTCACATATCAAATCAAGTCAAATATAAGTCAAGTCTCTTATCTTTTAAAAATCAATAAACCATTCTTTTACCTACATAAAGTTGTTATAATTAACTTTCCCATAAAGCCATTATAACACTTTATGTTGTAAACCAACCAAATTTGTTTAGCACACGTACGTCTACCGTACGACATAGTTTACAACAATCATGCTAGAAAGAATAGGAAGAGGTTCACATACCTCGCGACGATTATCGACAATTAGCAAAACGCTCCAAAGTACTATAACCTTGCTAGCCCTTTTCCACCCTTCAAGTAGAATACGCTACTCGTAGTACTTCCACCTATAATGGCCATGAAACGTCTATTAACCTCTAGATCTCTTCGTAGGATATTTCTAAGAACAAGGATCCATATCCTACAGAAAATTCGGCAGCACCTCCCCCGTTTCTACACAATTTTCCACTTTTTCCAAGGCCCGATAACCGTAATTAACATACTATAATTAAGGTGCAATAATACCGAAATTTAAAGAAGGGGATAACACGCCAAAACGGAACGCGATTAACAATCTCTCCTTCATAACAACAATAATAAAAGAAGGGGATAACACGCCCAAACGGAACGCGATTAACAATCTCTCCTTCATAACAACAATAATAAAAGAAGGGGATAACACGCCCAAATGGAACGCGATTAACAATCTCTCCTTCATAACAACAATAATAAAAGAAGGGGATAACACGCCCAAACGGAACGCGATTAACAATCTCTCCTTCATAACAACAATAATTAAAGAAGGGGATCACACGCCCAAACGGAACGCAATTACCAATCTTCCCCTTAACAACAATGTAAATACGGTCCAAAGTAAATACGGTCCTTAAGTTGGGGTCCTTGGCCAACTTTTATAATTTTACTTATCCAATTACTTCATTAGTCCTTCAACTTATATTCCAATCTTTATATAAGTTATAGTTCCTTTGTAGTTAACTTCTTAGCAAGTAATGGATACATTTTTACCATTTTAATGGCTAATATGCCAATTCTCCTTTTAACATCTTAACAAGGTCCAAATCTTTCTTTATATCTTATAGTCCATAATATACTTCCAATATATGTATAATATCCAATATACATAATAATCAACTTCACAAAGAGGTTAAGGTTCATTACCTCAATAATAGCCCAAAAAAAAACGTGACTGTCCAGATTTTTAGCCACTGCTTCGTCAGCTGAACTTGTAACGTCGATAACTCTCTACTACAGTGTCCTAT
Source organism: Przewalskia tangutica (assembly GCA_029844215.1). Classification (NCBI taxonomy): domain Eukaryota; kingdom Viridiplantae; phylum Streptophyta; class Magnoliopsida; order Solanales; family Solanaceae; genus Przewalskia; species Przewalskia tangutica. The sequence goes on from CM056721.1 coordinate 96,828,043, forward strand.
CGACGAGCGGTTTGTTGCGTTGGAAACTAGACTCGACGAACTTCATTTTAGGCTTTTGAAACACTCAAAAACTCCTAATAAGCTAGGAGATATTCCCTTCCAAATTTGACTAAAAATCTGTCCAAAACAGTCCCGAAAATCTGCCCACTCTCGGCCAAGGGGGGGGGGGGGGTTTGAGGCTAGGGGTGTGAAATCTTGTCTAACTCTTGGTTACCAATCTTCCTAATACATTAAGGAAGAACACTTAGAAGTTTAAGAATTATTGGACAACAATTGCTAAAAATTTGGGGCTTTGGATGAGAACACTTAGGAAAGGGAGAGAAATACTTTCAAGTCTTGAAATGTTCTAAGTGTGGAAGATTTTCATCAACTAAAGGGGTTTATATAGTACAACCAAGGGTTAGGATTGAAACATGTGTATGGTATAGATGTGTTTGTGTAGGTTCCTTTCTCCACTTGTCCCACAAATGCCATGCAAGACCTTGACCATTTGACTTGCCCACTAATTGCAAAAAAACGTCCAACTTGCCATGCATTTGCCATGCAAGACTTTTGGTCACTTGTCTTGCCCATTTGTCTAGAAAAAATCGTCCACATGGCTCTTAGGGTCACACATGTCGCCCTCCTATTGGTCCAAAATATTTTATCTCTCGGAAAAATTCCATAATCGTAAAAATATTGAAAACGTAAAATTTCCTTCACAAGGTTCGAAATAATTTCCGTCGGAAAACAATTCTTTCATTCTTACCCTAATTAGGGTATATACATTCGTACGTACGTCCTTACATACATACTCCGGAACTACGGGGTATAACATTATTCCCCCCTTAGAAACATTCGTCCCGAATGTTCCTTCCAAGTCTCTAAACATACCTGTGCCAGTATAGTCTTCCCTACTATACTTACGAAACCAATTATGCCACTCATGGCCATAATACAATGTACGCGCAAAAACTCACATCCGAGTCAACGAAGAATCATCTCTAAAGCGTATAACAATACTTTTAGCTCCACCCATGGTCCAAAGGATACTTTCTTCACATCTTTACTTCATAAAAAGGACACTTCCATCTTCTTAACACATCTTCGCCTCTTTTCTTACTCGTCGTACCCTCCTCGTACACTCGAACTCTTCCTAATATACATATCACATTTCCGTCATTGCTTCAGTTTTTAAAATCTCGGGGTTACTATCCTCAACTTGGTCGTCATTAACTGGGAACACTCTGGATGGATCTCCGATACTCTTCCGAATCATAGCAACATGAAAGACCGGACGTATTGCCTCCTAAGTCGGACGGCAGTGCTAACTTATAGGCAACCTGGCCTATTCTACAAATGATCTGAAAAGGCCCAAAGTACCTCGGGCTAAGTTTCCTTTGCTTTCCAAATCTCGTCACACCCTTCCAGGGTGGTACCTTCAAGAAGACCCACCGTCAACCTGAACTTTAAGTGTTGACGCCGATATTCGCAAGACTTCTATTGACTCTGAGCTGCTAATAACCTCCTCTGGATAAACTTCGCCTTATCCTCATTCTGCTGAATCAAGTATGGACCAACTATCTGAACCTTTCCAACATCGAACCAATCGACCGGCAACCTATACTTCTGCCCATACAAGGCTTCATAAGGCGCCATCCGAACATTGAAATGGTAGCTATTATAATACCCACTCCACACGAGGAAAATAATCCTCACCGCTCCCCCGAAATCAAAACATCGGCCCGTAACCTATCCTCAAATGTCTAGATAAAACGTGATGTTTGTCCGTCGACCCGAATGTGAATGCAATACTGAGACTCACCTGAGTTCCTAACCCCGCCTGGTAAAACCTCCAGAAAAGAAAATAGTCGTAAACTGGGCTCCACTGCCTGTCATAAAATAAAAGTAGGAACCCCGTGCAGCCTCACAACCTTCCTGATATATAACATCTCGCATAACCCTCCGCCGAGTAAATCCGATCGAAAGACAAGATGGGCTGACCTCATCGGCCCGACTACTGGTCGAACGCATCCACGAACTCGTACGATGGTTACCTAAACCTGGGCCTAACACCCTCGTGATCCTATCACCTAGCGGGACTACCTCAAACTGACCCCACCTCAATTCGGGCTGCGGGTTGACCCGCGATCTTGCCTCAACCCGACCCATTATCGCTCTAAATTCTTGTTCCCCGTCCGGGACAATCTTACTTATTCTCGTCATGAAAATTACCACTTTTATCTTGCTCGACCTATGGAATTATCTCACAATACATTTCACGCATACCAAGTACTTCGACAAAGACTAACTGTAAAATATTTTACTCAAGACGGCCTCACATCTAAGGTCTCAACTGTTATAATATTCTAAGGCTCACAATTTCCCTGCCCCTAAACTTACCTTTTCAACTAACCATGTTCTCTAAATCACAATTTTACACAATGCTTATCCAAACATAACACTTTAACATAAAATCATCATATCACGCATACATATCTCTAGAGGGTTAAGGATATACATGTAACTATTGCTTCACTCTAATCATAGTCCTGCCCTGCAGGGCGCATAGCAAAAGAAGGCGATGAACCAGCCACTGATCCCGAAGACTGAGTCTCCACATCCGCGCAACCTCTGGTTGGACAATTTCTAGCAAAATGGCCCTGCTGGCCACATGTATAACAAGCTGTCGAAGTAGTACGACACTCCCCACAATGACACCTACCACAACGGCCACACCGAGGTGGGGTGGCCTCCTCTGGCTAACACCCCTTCCTCTCCGAACCACTGAATCCGCAACCGACCTGGTAGGCTGAGTCATCCCACCTGTATCCCTCCTACTAGGACATTCTCTCCTCACATGGCCCTGCCAGCCGCAGGTAAAACAAACATCGGTAAAAAGACGACATTTCCCGGAATGACGCCTACCACATAGTGACACCGAGGAAAATCAACTGGTGGCTAGAACCTATGTAAATCGTGAACCAAAACCTCGGAGCTCGACCAATTCCGGCATACTCCGAACGCCCCAAGCTCGGAGGACCACTCGAATCGGATGAGGCGCATAACCGATCTGGCTGGCGAGGTCCGCCAAAGTTACCAAAGGACCGCTGCTTACGCCTCTTCTGCTGATCTTGGTTAATCTGTCGATCTCTACGTTCCTCAGTCTGCTGTGCATAAGCATGTACGCGGGCAATGTCAATGCCTGACTGAAGAGCTACTCTTGTACACCCCTTTACTAGATAATTGTCTAGGCCCGTGATATATCGGTACACTCTATACTCTCTGTTTGCTAAAATCCTAGCTAGTAACTGGGCCATCTCCTTGTAACCCATATCCTCTGTTCCTGGCCGTGGAACTGAAGAATCAGGTGTCGTGGCCTCAGTAGCCGCTGCTGCGGCTCTAAACCCTGCTGGGGCCGGCGACGTCATGGAACTCGCCGTCTGGGGTATCACCTCGGGTAAAGGTTGGGCGTGGGCCCTCGTGACCCTCTGTGTGCTACTAGAAGCTCCCTCGGCTGTCTTGCCCTTCTGGGCCCGGGTTGCCTTGCCTAGAGGCATAACTGGTAAACAAAAGAAACTCGTCAGAGGGGTCCAACTTATAACACAGCTCTAAGGCACGATCTCAGAGTGAGAAGAATGAAAACCAATCCTAAATGTCCTGCAACCTCCTGATTATAGATGTGGTGCACAACACACCGATAATCAAGACTCTACTAGACACGGTCTGTAGACACTTTCCGAGGACTAACTGCTCTGATACCACTTTTGTCACGACCCGTTCCCGGGCCCGTGACTGGTGCCTTACCCGGGCACCCAAGTAGACATACAACAGAGTAACCAGCGGAATATAAACTTGCAAACATGAAATAGTGTAAAATAAGAACAGTTTATCCAAAGAAAAGTCGCCTTTCGGCATGTATATATATATACCAAACTTGAACAGTTACATCCTTTACAACCCTGCCCACAACAGTACTACAGACCTCTAAGAATTTTTATAACAACTATGACGGGACAGGGCCCCGCCATACCCCTGAATGTACAAGTACCTACAATCTCAGGGAATCATACCAAAAGATAAGCCTCCGGAGAAACGGAGCTTCCCAAAACGCTAAACTGTGATCCTATGAGCGAGGATCAACGACTGATGTACCTCTACCTGCGGCATGAACGCAGCCCCCCGAAGGAGGTCGACAACAGTACAGTATGTGAAACTGTAAAGTACTTTAAATGAAATCATATCATTTTAAAACCAATTTTACAAATATGTACGAAACAACCAATGTAACCGCACATAGTACCACAGCATAACCAAAAGCAAAATAGATATAACATAACTGGTCTTTTCTAGGCCGCTAATGATCGAAGCAAGGCCAATCGCCCATAGTATCATTATGCGAGCCTAATCCTGGAACTCCCGCAGTCCGCATAGGTCACACACTGACCCGCATGAGGTATTCCTCGCATCGGGGGTAGCTAACCCGCGGCATCCTCCTGGACTCCCGCAGTCCGCATAGTCCTGTGGACCGCATAGGCCGTATAGACCCGCATCGGCGTAACACACCCGGAGTGATCAATCCTGGAACTCCCGCAGCTCCGCATAGTCCTGTGGACCGCATAGGCCGTATAGACCCGCATCGAGGGTGGCAAGTCCTCAGCATCATAACAAGTCAGGGGGGTATGTGATATAATAACAGTACAACGGGCTTATCGTTAAACAACGTAAGCACAACAAGAATAACCCCCTTACACAACATCACAAGACACTAACACACGTAGTAGCATAACATGTTTACTTATCAAACCATCTTACTACACTTTTCAGAAATCAATACAAGACTTTCATAAACAAATAAGTAAACCGTTCCTTTTATCTTTCTTAAGTCGTTATACCTAACTTCCCATAAAGCTAGTATAACTCTTTAAGCTTTTAAAACCAAGTATTACTTTTCTTTCAAAAATGATTCATAACTCTTTTGAAATACTTCAAGATTCTTATTATTTAAAACTCAAGTCAAAAGACATCAGAGTAAAACCAAGTTCAGTTAACACACGTACGTCTACCGTACTATTTATATATTTTAAAAATATCATGCTCAAGAGGATAGGAAGAATCACATACCTCCTCGGCGAAATCCACCTGCCAAGTCGAATATGTCGCGCGCAGAGTATCAACCTATAATAGTCAAATACGTCTATCAACGTCTAGACTACTCTGTAGAATATTCTAAGCAGAAGGTCCTTAATTCTACGGAAAATTGGGCAGCACTTCCCTACCCGTCAAACTACACAAGTCTCATCAGAAATACGATCTAGGTAAGTACAGTTCAATTCTCTTCTTTAATATCCTTCTATATCTTATACTCAATTCTAAACTATTATTATATGTAATCTCCAATTACAATAGAAGGACAAGATATTTACCTCGGTAAGCCCAAAATTATCCAAGTTTAAATGTCGATCCTGAACAACGTTTAGCTCCTAATTTGCACGCTCGATAGCTCCAAGAAACCCTTAGAAGTTTCTAAACAACTACTTAATACCTCAACCAACCATGAAGATTTCCTAGGGTTTCGTTTTGTGACTAAAGGATATAAAGTAGTATTTTCGGGCTTTTAGTATAGAGGTAACTTAGGAAAATTACAAGGGATTTAGGCTAAGGTATTTGGCATAGTAACAATACTAGAAGACAACTTTTCTACCAAGGGGGTATTTCGACGAGACAACTAGGAAGGGAGAGGGTGTTTGGACGAAAGCTTCCAAGTGGGGAGCTTGACGAAAACTCTACTACAAAGGGAAGGATTTGAGACTTGGAGATTGTTTAATGGATGAAGAAGTCTTACACTAGATGGGTATTTATAGAACCTTCAATGGCCAAGATTCAAGCAAGTGGAGGGTGTAGATTAAGTAGCTTGTGTGAGTGGAGTCTTCCACCAAGTGTCCACCACAATATTGGGACATATGTCCACCACAACATTGGAACATATGTCCACCACAATAAAGAGCCATGTGGCCATCCACTTGCCCCTCCAAAACCGTCCAATACCTACTCCCACTCACCCAAAGAAAATATCTTGCAAGACTTGACTATTTGACTTGTCCACTAGCCCAACATTTTCGTCTAAACATGCCACCTAAGGGTGACACATGTCGCCCTCCTATTGGTCCAAAATATTTCATCTCTCAGAAAAAATCCATAATCGGTTAAAATATTAAAAACGTAAAATTTCCTTCACAAGGTTCGGAATCTTTTCCGTTGAAAGTTCACAATTTCATCCTTAACCTAATTAGGGTACAAATGTACGTACGTCCTCACATACATACTCTGGAAATATGGGGTATAACATTCTCCCCTCCTTAGAAACATTCGTCCCGAATGTTCCTTCTCAAGACAGATAACGATATAGTTCCTCACAATTTAAACAGTTTGCAATTGCCACACATGGCCACAATACAACACTTAAGCAAATATGATAAAATTAAAACCAGCAAGTAGGAAAGTGAGTTACCTGGAGGTGTGGGGAATAAGTGAGGATACCTCTGCCTCATGTCCTCCTCTGCTTCCCACGTCATCTCCTCCCTGTTCTCGTTCCGCCATAAGACCTTGACGGAAGCCACATCCTTCGTCCGCAACCGCCTAACCTGACGATCGAGTATCGCTATGGGACTCTCCTCATACGATAACCCCTCGGTCACCTGGACATCGTCAATCGGGTGCACTCTAGATGGATCCCCGATACATCTCCTCAGCATAGAAACATGAAAAACCGGATGCACTGCCTCCAGATCGGACGGCAGATCCAACTCATAGGCAACCTTGCCTACCCTGCGGACAATCTGATAAGGCCCGATGTACCTTGGTGAGCTTCCTCCTCCCAAATCTCATCACACCGCCATGGGTGACACCTTCAGAAAACCCAATCATCAACCTCAAACTCGGATCCGACGACGATGATCTGCGATCGACTTACATCGACTCGGTATCGATAACCGCTCCTGGATAAGCTTTACCTTATCCACTGCCTGCTGTATCAAGTCCGGTCCCACTAACTGCACCTCGCCCACATCAAACCAGCCTATCGGTGACCTGCACTTCCTCCCATATAAGGCCTCATAAGGCGCCATCTGAATCCGGAGTGGTAGCTATTATTATACGAAACTCTACTAGAGGCAAATGATCCTCCCGGTACCCCCGAAGTCAATAACACCGGCTCGCGACATATCCTCAAGTGTGCGGATAGTGCGCTCTGCTGTCCGTGCATGCGAGGATGGAATGCGATCGAGGCTCACTGCGTCCCTAATCCCTACGGAAAGACCTCAGAAGTTAGCCGTAAAGCGGGCTCCTGCATGCGAAATGATAGAAATAGGGACCCCATGCAGTCTCACGATCTCTCGGATGTAAAGTCTAGCATAATCCTCAGCCGAAAAAGTCATCCTGACGGGAAGAAAGTGGGTTGATTTCGTCAGCCTGTCGACGATAACCCAGATAGAATCATGCTTCCTCTGAGTGCGAGGTAATCCTGTGATAAAGTCCATGTTGATCACCTCCCACTTCCAGGTCGGGATCTCTATCGTCTGCAATAATCCACGGGCCTCTGGTGCTCTACCTTCACCTGCTGACAACACGGGCACTGAGCCACAAACTCTGCAACGTCCCTCTTCAAGCCATCCCACCAATACACAGATCTGAGGTCGTGGTACATCTTGGTCGACCCCGGATGGATAGAGTAGCGTGCGATGTGTGCTTCCCCTAGAACCTGCTGCCGAAGTCCTGCAATATCTGGAACACACAACCTGCCCTCAAACCTTAGCACCCCATCAGGTGCTACCTCAAAAGGACCCTTCCCCTCACGAAGAGCCGTATCACGATACCGTGCCAAAACCGGATCCTCAAACTGTTGCCTCTTCACCTCCTCGACGATGGAAGACTCGGCAACCTCTCGAACTCGAACCCCACTGCTATCAGAACCAATCAATCGGACTCCAAGGCTCGCTAACTGATGTAACTCGCGGACCATGCCCCTCCTCTCTGGCTGCACAACTGATAGACTCCCCATCGACCTACGACTAAGGGCATCTGCCACAACATTGGCCTTCCCTGGGTGGTACAGGATATCGACATCATAATCCTTGAGTAACTCTAACCACCGTCTGCATCGTAAGTTCGACTCCTGCGTGAAGATATCTGGAGGCTCTTGTGGTGCGTGTAAATATCCACATGAACTCCATACAAATAGTGCCTCGGATCTTCAAGGCGTGAATCACCGCGCCAACTCCAAATCATGGGTGGGGTAGTTCTCTCATGCTTCTTAAGGTGTCGGGATGCGTCGCTATAACCTTGCCTCTGCGTCAACACACATCCAAGCCCGATGCTGGACGATCACAATACACCACATAGCCGTCTAGACCTGCGGAAGAGTAAGAAGCTGGGGCGTCGGCCTCTCTCCTTGATAACTAGAAACCCCGCTCACAAGCATCATCCGGAAATTTAGCTCCTTCGAGTCGGCTTAGTCAAAGGTGCGAAATAGAAGCAAACTTCTCCACGAACCTCCGATAGTAACTGCGAGGCCCGAGAAAGTTGCGCCTCTGCCGGAGTAGGTCCAGCCAACTCACGCCTCGATCTTGGCGTATCCACGAATACCATCAGCCCTACAATGTGCCCAAGAAAAGCCACGAATCCAACCAAAACTCACATTTGGAAAACTTGGCGTCTAAGCTGGTCTGGAGAACTCTCGTACGGATCGCCAAATGCTCGCATGCTCGCGCTCTGGCGAGAATAAACCAAGATGTCATCAATGAATACTATCACAAGCGTATCCAAAAATGGCTTGAACACTCGGTTCATCAAGTCCATAAATACCACGGAGCATTGGTCAAACCGAAAGACATAACCACGAACTCATAGTTCCGTCTGGTCGGAATGCGATCCTAGGGACATCCGCCTCTCTAACTCGCACTTTGATGATAGCGATCGCAGATCAATCTTGGAGAAACATCTCGCACCGCTGGTAGTCGAACAAATCATCAATCACGGAAGGGGTATATGTTCTTAATAGTCACCTTGTTCAGTGCAATCAACACATGCGCAGCGTCCGCCCTTCTTCTTCACGAACAATCTGGCGCTCCCGGGGAGAAACACTAGGCCTGATGAAGCCCTTCTCCAGCAAATCTCTCAGCTGGTCCTTCAACTCTCTCAACTCGGCAGGTGCCATTCTGTATGGTGGAATGGAAATAGGTCGAGTGTCTGGCAGCACATCAATACAAAACTCTATCTCCCTCTCAGGAGGGATACCCGGGAGGTCATCTGGAAACACATCTGGGAACTCTGCGACTCATCGGAATCGAAAATCTGGTACGCGACCTCGGTATCAAACACCGAATAAGATGGTAGATATACCCGCCTGCGCACCATCTTCCTAGCCTTGAGGTAAGAAATAAACCTACCGCCGGCGACACGGTGTTCCTCACTCGAGCAACCTGGTTCCCGAAGCTGGAACCGTACCACTCTCTCCCTGCAGTCTACATTGGCATAGCAAGAAGCTTGCCAATCCATACCCATGATCACATCGAAATCAGTCATATCCAACTCTATCAAGTCGGCTAGGGTCTGACGACTGCATAAAGTCATTGGGCAAGCCCTATATACCCGCCGAGCTACCACCGAATCACCCACTGGCGTAGCTACCTCGAAAGGGTCTATGGACTCAGGCTCTATCCCTATCCTACTGGAAATAAGGGGAGATATATAGGACAGAGTAGAACCCGGATCTATCAAGGCATACACGTCACAATAAGAAACTGATAAAGTACCTGTGACGACTTCCGGCGACGCCTCCTGGTCCTGTCGGTTGGACAAGGCATAAATGCGATCGAGGACCGTGGGCGGGACCAGCGCGCGACCTCTGCGCGACCGGCTGGTCCATGAGTACCACGCCTCGGGGCGATAGCTGTAGGAGATGAAGACGTGAAAGACCTGCATGGTGACCCCTACCATCTGCGCTGCCTCTAGTCGTACAGGCTCTCGCATAGTGACCCTGCTGGCTGCAAGTGTAGCAAACTCCCGAGGTAGTATCACAACTCCCAAAATGGAATCTACCACATCGGACACACTGAGAGGACCTCGACCGGTTAGCACCCCTGCTACCCTGGAAGTCCGAAGTCTGGGCCCGACCGCCCCGAATACCACGGGCGTCACGAAGGCGGTGTAGGAGTGCTCGAGTGGCGTGGTGCAAATCTAGGCTAACTGCGAGGCTGTCCACCGAAACTACCAAAAGATCCTGCCGTCTGGCGCCTTCTTTCTGGCGATATCCGTCGACCCGTCGGCCTCTACGCTCCTCGCACCCAGTGCGTGAGCTGCGTCGCGGGCAATGTCCATGCCCGACTGAAGAGCTACACCCGAGCAAGACTCTGCCAAATAATCATTTAGCCCGTTGACGTAGCGGTGCACCCTGTCCTCCATATCTGCTACCAACGCAGGGACATATCGAGCCAACGAGTCGAGCTCCACGTTGTACTCCCGAACTGTGCGCCCTCTCTGCCTCAGCATCAAAAATCTGTGGCCCGTGCTCTCCTCATCTATGGAGGCAATAAATGAGTGAGAAATGCCTCCGAGAACTCGTCCCATCTTCTTTGGAGCGCATGCTCTCCGGTGTAACGACCGTCCGGGGCGGTTCTGGTGCCTTATCCCGGGCACCCTAGTGACACAACATCAGAGAAAACCAGCGGAAAAATAAAACTTTAAACAAGAAACAAGATATATGATCATAAAACAGGTCAACCCGACCCAACAAATGGTACCGGGCTGCTTGCGATCCCTGAGGCATGCCCAACGGCCCTTCTCAGGATGTGCCATACGGAGAGCCACGGTTGGTGCATTCGTGGTAGAGCTCGCTTTCTTTATACGCTCGGCCGAAGGAGGTCGATAACAGTACAGTATGTGAAAGCGTAAAAATCGTAATGAAATCATACTAGTCTATATAAAGCGGGAGACATGTATGATAACCAAACTCTGATTCACAACATAAAGCGATCATGTCGATCGAGGACTCACGCCTCAAGTCATCACTCAAATATAACTATGGGTCTCACGCCCAACATCAATCATGTTCGCGTCGGCGCGTGCCGGTCTGCATCGGTGTAGACATGTCCGTGATGCAACAATAATACCAATGCCCATGGCCACGTGCCCCGAAATTCTACCTCGGTGTAGACACGTCCATGTGACATCAACAATAATATCTTGGGTGATCAACCTCGCGCGTAGCGTGCCCCGAAATTCTACCTCGGTGTAGACATGTCCATGTAACCACAATAACAATATATCGGGTAATCAACGGCCGCGTGGCCACATGCCCCGAGTCTGCGTCGGTGTAGACATGTCCATGTGACATCAACAACAAGACGATAATCAAAATGGAAACATACCCGGAATTCTCCATCACCGCCAAAGACGCGTCAGTAAGTTCTCAACAAGTCGGCCAGGCCTGCATCGAGAGGCGGTAACACGAAATACCACACTTGCACAACAAAGGCTATCATCACAAGCATAGGCAAGTTTCACAACAACAAGCATAGGCAAGTTTCACCTGACTCAAAGTACTTTCATTTTATGCCAAAGTCGGGTTTTTATCCCCAATTACTACATCGTTAAGTTCTTTTAAAAGAGATCCATTACTTTTATAAAAGTCACCCGATGCAGTAGTATTAGAATGACCAACCCACATTCCTTTTCAAAATCAAGTAACAACATTCTTTTCCTAAGTTCGGTTTGCCTAGTTTCAATTACTCAAGTTTCTCATTTTCAAATGATTTCATAGTTCCCAAACTTAATCACTTGATTCCTTTTTAGAACAATTGAGTAACATATGTCATATATGTGAGTAGTTTATTCTTGTTTATAACGATCTTATTACAGTGACCATGATCTAGAAAATGTAATATCATTTTGTCTTATCTTAGCTTCTATGCGGATGGAGGTTTCTCTTGGTTTTAATACAACACATCATTATTCAATACATTTTCCTTTGTTAACGCAATGATAGTGCGTCGATACACATTACGATTCGAAATCGGTAAAACATTATCCCTTTAAAAACCAAGTACTCATTACTCACGAATGAGGTTTCACACAAACATCCACATTAAAACAAATAAGTTAAGTCTCTTATCTTATAAGATCAAGTCTCTTAACTTCTAACATCGATGAAACCATTTTCACTACATAAGGTCGTTATAACTAACTTCCCATAAAGCTATTATAACACCCATGTTTTAAACCAACCAAATCACTTAGCACGTATGCGTCTGCGTACTACATAGTTTACAACAATCATGCTAGAAAAGATAGGAAGAGGTTCACATACCTCGCGACGAGTATCGACGATAAGCAAAATGCCCGCGATCGTAACGGCTGGCCGTTTCCACCCTTCAAGTAGAATACGCTACTCGCAGTACTTTCACCTATAAAGGTCACAAACGTCTATTAACCCCAAAACACAAGTTTCTATCTTTCTACAGAAAATTCGAAGACCTCCCATGAGGCGTAAATCTCCTCTCTATCGAGGCCGGCTACGAAGCCAACCGGGGGGTTTACGTCTAACGGGCGTGTACAATTCTACTCGACAATACTACAAGTCTACTGTCAATGATCTATGTAAATCTGATTCGATTCGATTCTTTATTCTTCAGGCTTAAGTCAAAATACATTGCCAAATACAAAGTATAGTTCCATATATAGTATACTTCAACTATATATTCTAACAAACATGTAATTTCCAATTACAATAGAGGGACAAGATAATTACCTCGATAAGCCCAAAATTATCCAAGTTATAATGTCGATCTGAGCAAGGTTTAACTCCACTCAGTGCGCTCCAAACCACTCCAAACAACCCCAGAAGTTCTAACCAACTTCTACTCAAATACTTGAACCAACTATGAAGATTTCCTTAGGGTTTCGGTTTGAGACTAAAAGGACAAAAGGTAGTATTTAGGACTCTCGTATAGAGGTATCTTTGGAATACTACAAGGTACAAGGCTAAGGTATTTTGGGCATTATAACAATACTAGGAGAAGTATTTCAATACCACGAGGAGGGTATTATACGAAAACAACTAGGCTAGGGGTACCGCTAGCACCTCAGGGGTTTCTCGGCCAGGGCCTTTACTAGGGAGGGGCTCTTGGGCGAGAGTCAAACAAGAGGAGAGGAAGGATAGCAAGACTTGGAACATTTTGGATGAATGAAGTCTTGAGCCAAGGGTATTTATAGCAAAACCAAAGCCAACCATGGCCAAGATCAAGCCATGTGCAAGGCAAGTGTAAGGCCAAGATCAAGCCAAGTGCACCCTAGACCCTACTCCCAAAACCCTCACAAATATCTACACAAATATCTTGCCCAACCTTATCTCCCAATCGTCCGTATGCGCGCTTGCCCACTGATGAGAGGGTGCCAAGTGCGCCCTCTCGTTGGTCCAAAATATTCCGTCGCTCGGAAAAATCCGCAAAAATACAAAGCGACATAGCGGAATTTTCCGCCCAAGTTACGCAAGCGTTTCGTCGAAAACGACTCAACGGGTGTTGTGCCAAAGGTAAAATCGGCCAAGGGTGCCACGTGGGGTGACACGTGTCGCCCCGGTCGCCAGAATATTTCGTCTTAGAAAATATCCAAAATAGGAAATCTCAAAAACAAAGCGGGCCCCACAAAACCGTAAATTTCTCAGTGGGCCACGTGACCATTTAGAAAATAAAATCTCAAAATTCTAATATAATCTAAGAAGCCCAAATACCAAATGGGAATCAATTCCCATTAACGAACCTTTTTCTTCACAAATAAGGAAACTTTTAGTGAAAACTCACATCTTTCTTTCTTTTCAAAATTTCTGCAGTACTCAAATGCGTCGTCCTCACATACATACCCCGCAACTACGGGTATAACACCGGATAGCTCCACGAATCAAACGATCATTGCGGTATCACGCGCGGCCGTCACGAACCAAGACCAGGCTCGGTCTCAAGCCTTGATCACTTCGCGATCCGTATGGCGTCGGATGAACTCCTGCGGATCATCCTCGGGCCTCGACCGTAGAACTCGGCGGGCTACAACTCGAGAAATCCGTAGCCTCAAACTATCCGACCTCGGGTGAACGCGAATGCTTCTGGGCCAGGCTGCTGCGTCGGCCTATCGCCGTGTCGGCCACAATCCTAGCTAATGGCGGGCCGTCTCTCAGTAACCCATATCCTCTGCTCGGTGTGGGGTGGAGGCCGCAGTATTGTGGTCTCATCGACCATTGCGGCTCTAAACCTGCTGGGCCGGGCGTCGTGGAACTCGCCGTCGAGGTATCGCCTCGGGTATAGGCCCTCGTGACCTACGTGTCCTACTAGCGCTCCTCGCCTTGCCGCCTTCGGGCTCGGGTTGCCTTGTGTGGAGGCGTAACTGTTAAAGAAAGGAAATACGTTAGAGGGGTCCAACTTATAATCTGACTCTAAGGCACGATCTGAGTGAGAAGAATGAAACCAATCCTAAATATCCTATAGCCTCACGATTATTGGTGTGGTGCACACACCGATAATCAAGACTCTAATAGATCACGATGCAGACGCTTTCCGAGGATTAATCGCTCGATACCACTTTTGTCACGACCGATCCGGGCCCGTGATCGTGCCTTACCCGGGCACCAAGAGCATACATCGAGTAACGGCGGAATATAAAAACAAGACATGAAACAATATGAAATGAAAGCAGTTTATACGAGAAAAAGTTGCCTTTCGGCATATATATATACATAAAGAGCGACGATTACATCCCAACTTTACAACAGGACTACGGACCTGCAGGAATGTAAACAACTATGGCGGGGCAGGCCCGCCATACCTGAATGTACAAAATATCTACAACACCGAGAGTGCCAAAAGTCGAGCCTCGGAGAAATGGGGCTCACGACACGAGTAAGGATCCTAGAGCGAGGATCTACCACTGTTTTCCCTTACTGCGGCATGAGCGCAGCCCCGAAGGAGTCAAGATAACAGTGGTACAGTATGTGAGGCGTAAAGTACTTTAAATGAAATCATATCATTTTAAAACCAACTTTACAAATATGTACGAAACAACCAATGTAACGCATAGTACCACAACATAACCAAAAACAAAATAGATATAACATAACTGGTCTTTTCTAGGCCGCTAATGATCGAAGCAAGGCCAATCGCCCATAGTATCATTATGCGAGTCTAATCCTGGAACTCCGATCCGCATGGGTCACACTGACCGCATGAGGTATTCCTCGCGTCGGGGTAGCTAACGCGGCATCCTCCCGGACTCGCGATCGCATAGTCTGTGGACGCGTAGGCGTATAGACGCGTCGGCGTAATACACCGGGTGATCAATCACGGAACTCCGCGACTCCGCATAGTCACGTGGACCGTAGGCCGTATAGACCGCGTCGAGGTGGCAAGTCTCGGCATCATAACAAGTCGGGTATGTGATATAATAACGATCTGCGGGCTTATCGTTAAACAACGTAAGCACAACAAGAATAACCCCCTTACACAACATCACAAGACACTAACACACGTAGTAGCATAACATGTTTACTTATCAAACCATCTTACTACACTTTTCAGAAATCAATACAAGACTTTCATAAACAAATAAGTAAACCGTTCCTTTTATCTTTCTTAAGTCGTTATACCTAACTTCCCATAAAGCTAGTATAACTCTTTAAGCTTTTAAAACCAAGTATTACTTTTCTTTCAAAAATGATTCATAACTCTTTTGAAATACTTCAAGATTCTTTTTATTTAAAACTCAAGTCAAAAGACATCAGAGTAAAACCAAGTTCAGTTAACACACGTACGTCTACCGTACTATTTATATATTTTAAAAATATCATGCTCAAGAGGATAGGAAGAATCACATACCTCCTCGGCAAAATCCACCTGCCAAGTCGAATATGTAGCGCGCAGAGTATCAACCTATAATAGTCAAATACGTCTATCAACGTCTAGACTACTATGTAGAATATTCTAAGCAGAAGGTCCTTAATTTTACGGAAAATTGGGCAGCACTTCCCTACCCGTCAAACTACACAAGTCTACTGTAAATGCAGTCCTAGGTAAGTACAGTTCAATTCTCTTCTTTAATATCCTTCTATATCTTATACTCAATTCTAAACTATTATTATATGTAATCTCCAATTACAATAGAAGGACAAGATATTTACCTCGGTAAGCCCAAAATTATCCAAGTTTAAATGTCGATCCTGAACAACGTTTAGCTCCTAATTTGCACGCTCCGATAGCTCCAAGAAACCCTTAGAAGTTTCTAAACAACTTCTACTTAATACCTCAACCAACCATGAAGATTTCCCTAGGGTTTCGTTTTGTGACTAAATGATATAAAGTAGTATTTCCGGGCTTTTAGTATAGAGGTAACTTAGGAAAATTACAAGGGATTTAGGCTAAGGTATTTGGCATAGTAACAATACTAGAAGACAACTTTTCTACCAAGGGGGTATTTCGCGAGACAACTAGGAAGGGGAGAGGGTGCTTCGGACGAAAGCTTCCAAAGGGGGGGGGGAGCTTGGACGAAAGCTCTACTACAAAGGGGGAAGGATTTGAGACTTGGAGATTGTTTAATGGATGAAGAAGTCTTACACTAGAGGGTATTTATAGAACCTTGATGGCCAAGATTCAAGCAAGTGGAGGGTGTAAATTAAGTAGCTTGTGTGAGTGGAGTCTTCCACCAAGTGTCCACCACAATATTGGGACATATGTCCACCACAACATTGGAACATATGTCCACCACAACAAAGAGCCATGTGGCCATCCACTTGCCCCTCCAAAACCGTCCAATACCTACTCCCACTCACCCAAAGAAAATATCTTGCAAGACTTGACTATTTGACTTGTCCACTAGCCCAACATTTTCGTCCAAACATACCACCTAAGGGTGACACATGTCGCCCTCCTATTGGTCCAAAATATTTCATCTCTCGGAAAAAATCCATAATCGGTTAAAATATTAAAAACGTAAAAAAAATTTCACAAGGTTCGAAATCTTTTCCGTTGAAAGTTCACAATTTCATCCTTAACCTAATTAGGGTTTGTACAAATGTACGTACGTCCTCACATACATACTCTGGAAATACGGGGTATAACATCCACCCTTCAAGTAGAATACGCTACTCGTAGTACTTCCACCTATAATGGTCATGAAACGTCTATTAACCTCTAGATCTCTTCGTAGGATATTTCTAAGAACAAGGTTCCATATCCTACGGAAAATTCGGCAGCACCTCCCCCGTTTCTACTCAATTTTCCACTTTTTCCAAGGCCCGATAACCGTAATTAACATACTATAATAAAGGTGCAATAATACCGAAATTTAAAGAAGGGGATAACACGCCCAAACGGAACGCGATTAACAATCTCTCCTTCATAACAACAATAATAAAAGAAGGGGATAACACGCCCAAACGGAACGCGATTAACAATCTCTCCTTCATAACAACACAAAACAAAGAAGGGGATAACACGCCAAGCGAACGCGATTAACAATCTCTCCTTCATAACAACAATAATAAAAGAAGGGGATAACACGCCCAAACGGAACGCGATTAACAATCTCTCCTTCATAACAACAATAATAAAAGAAGGGGATAACACGCCCAAACGGAACGCGATTAACAATCTCTCCTTCATAACAACAATAATTAAAGAAGGGGATCACACGCCCAAACGGTACGCGATTAACAATCTTCCCCTTAACAACAATGTAAATACGGTCCAAAGTAAATACGGTCCTTAAGTTGGGGTCCTTGGCCAACTTTTATAATTTTACTTATCCAATTACTTCATTAGTCCTTCAACTTGGATAATTTTGGGCTTATCGAGGTAAATACGCTTGGCCTTCTTTTGTAATTAGAGTTTGCATATTGTTGAAGTATAAGGATTAAGTATAAGTTATATACAAGGAAGGTATATAAGAGGGGAATTGAACTGTACTTACATAGGACTGTATTTACAGTAGACTTGTGAAGTTTGGCGGGTAGGGAAGTGCTGCCCAATTTTCCGTAAGAATCTTGTATCTAGATTTATTCTACCGAGTAGTCTAGACATTGATAGACTTGTATAACCGTTATAGGTTGAAGTACTGCGAGTAGCGAATTCTACTCTAAGGGTGGAAAAGGCTAACAGGACTACAGTACTTTGGAGCTTTTTGCTAATAGTCGATAATCGTCGCGAGGTATGTGATTCTTCCTATACTCTTATGCATGATATTTTAAAGGAATATATATAGTACGGTAGACGTACGTGTGTTAACTGAACGTAGTTTTACGGCAATGTCTTTTGACTTAAGCCTGAATAATAAGAATCTTGGAGTATTTCAAAAGATTTAAGAACCGTTTTTGAAAGAAGAGTAATACTTGGTTTTGAAAGCTTAAATGTTATACTAGCTTTATGGGAAGTTAGGTATAACGACTTAAGAAGATAAAAGAATGGTTATTGATTTTAGAAGTTAAGAGACTTAATCTTAAAAGATAAGAGACTTGACTTAATTGAATTGATGTGAAAGTTGTTAAGAAGTGTGAAACCTCATTCGTGAGTAATGAGTACTTGGTTTTTAAAGAATTATGTTTTACTGATTTCGGAAATGAGAATAAGTAAGGAACTTGATTTCTAAAAGAGACTTGAGGAAATTAAAGAGTTTTTAGTTTAAAAGAAAGGCATTATTTTGTCTTAAAATTGGTTTAAAACATAAAGTGTTATAACAGCTTTATGGGAAGTTAGTTATAACGACTTTATGAAAACGAAAGAATGGTTTTATCATTGGTTTTAAAGTGGTAACTTGACTTTAAAAGGAGAAGTGTTTTGGTCTAAAAAGAAGGCATGGTATTGCCTTAATTTGGTTTTAAAAGGAAAGTATGGAAGTTGTTTTGGTTTGCTTAAAAGATATTAGTCACTCTATACTGCGGGTATCGGGTGACCTTTGTAAAAGAAATGGATCCTTTAAAAAGAGTTTAATATACGTAGTACTTTGGGGTTAAAACCTGGACCTTGGCATAAAATAAAAAGTACCTTGAGTTGTGTGTAACTTTCCTATGTTTGTGTGTGATAGCCTTGTTGTGCAAGTGTTGTATTTTTATGTTACGCGTCTCGAATGGAGGGCGGTCGTGTTATTCTTGATCATTTTGGACATCACGACGATGGGTGGCCCACGGGTATGCTTCCACTATGATAGTCCATGGGCATACTGACTCGATGGATGGTCCACGGGTATGCGACCATGATGAGGGTTCGTTTCCCTGTTGATAGTGTTATTACATGGACTAGCTCTCCATGAGGTTTTACTGATCGGCCTTGGTATCTGGTGGTCGGCTTTCGTACTTGCCCCGTTTCGTGGCTGATTCGGCCTTGGTACCTGGTAGTTAGCCCTCGTACTTGCCCCGGTCAGCTCGTGACCGCGCCAGTATCCGTAGTCGGCTTCGTACTTACCCGTGTCGCCGTGGTTTGGTTGTATAGTATTGTTAGTACGGCTTTGGCATCAGGTAGGACTTGGTGTTCATATGTACTCCTTGGTGTTATTATATCATAGACTGCCAGCAGTGAGGAAGGTATTCCACGGGCATGATTGATGTTGAGGGCGTGAGACCAGCGATTATATTTGAGTGATGACTACGAGGCGTGAGTCACGACTTACATATCGCTTGTTTATTGTGGTGTAGTTTGGTTATCATACATGTCTCTACTTTATATATCGCTATGATTTTATTTCTGATATTTTGATTTCACATACTTAGTACTGTTATCGACCTCGCTTGGAAATTTGCGTTCATCTGCAGTAGAGGTACACCAGTGTTGATCCTCGCTCATAGGATCACAGTTCAGCGTTGGGAAGCTCTGTTTCTCCGGAGGCTTATCTTTTGGTATGTTACCCTGAGTTGTAGGTTCTTGTACATTCAGGGGTATGGCGGGGCCCTGTCCCATCATGTTGTATAAAAACTCTTAGAAGTGCATGTAATCTTGTTGTGGGCAGGGTTGTAAAAAGGATTAAACTGTTCGG
This sequence comes from Przewalskia tangutica, assembly GCA_029844215.1. Taxonomy (NCBI): domain Eukaryota; kingdom Viridiplantae; phylum Streptophyta; class Magnoliopsida; order Solanales; family Solanaceae; genus Przewalskia; species Przewalskia tangutica. Next base: position 96,848,083 of record CM056721.1, read on the forward strand.
TTTGAAAGATTTGTATATATATTTTATTGGAAGGTAAGCGTTTAGTTGGCCTGTTTTATTATCTTATCTCTTGTTCATGTTTAAATTTTTATTTCCGCTGATTTTCTTTGATGTTGTATCACTAGGGTGCCCGGGGTAAGGCACCAGTCACGGGCCCCGGAACGGGTCGTGACAAAAGTGGTATCAGAGCAGTTAATCCTCGGAAAGTGTCTACAGACCGTGTCTAGTAGAGTCTTGATTATCGGTGTGTTGTGCACCACATCTATAATCGTGAGGCTGCAGACATTTAGGATTGGTTTCCATTCTTCTCATTACGAGATCGTGCCTTATAAAGTGTTGTAAGTTGGACCCTCCGCGTATCTCGTTTTACGATTATGCCTCGCGCAGCAACGAGGCCCAGATGGGCAAGCGGCCGAGGAGCCGCTGGTAGGATCTGAAGAAATCTGGCGCATGCGGTCTTTACGAGATAGTGCTTGACGGCGGGTTTTGCAGCGCCGCCGGCCAACAAAGTTTAGAGCGCGGCGATGGGCGATGAGACCCCACTGCACCTCGGTCCACGGCACAGGCGAGAGAGTTGGGGTACAAAGATAGCGATTCTTGGCGGGATCGTGGCGAACATGAGATAGGTGGATCTGGCGATTCGATGCACCGTGGTTCACCCGAGATCGGATAGTTTAAGGCTACGGGACTTTACGAGTTGTAGCCGCCCGAGTTCTGGTCGAGGCACGAGGATGATCGCGAGGAGTTCATCAAGCGATTCTGACCGATCGTGAGAGTGGTGAGCTTGGAGACCGAGTCGGTGGTCACAGGTTCGCGTCGGTTTGCGTGATCTGCGATCGGCGGTTTGATTCGTGGGAGCTGTCCCGGGGAGAGCATGCACTTCCAGCCGTATGGAACGAGTTTTCAGGGGCATTTCTTGCACATTTCTTGCCTCCACAGATGAGGAGGGCTCGGGCCGTCAGATTTTTGATGTTGAGGCGAGCGTCTGATTCGGGAGTACAATGTGGAGTTCGACTCATTGGCTCGGTATGTCCCCGCGTTAGTAGCCAGTATGGAGGACAGAGTGCACCGCTACGTCACCGGGCTCGATGACTACTTGGTAGAGGCTTGTTCGGTTGTAGCTCTTCAGTCGGGCATGGACATTGCCCGCATGCAGGCTTATGCACTTGGATATGAGGAGCGGAGAGGTCGACGGAATGACGAATCGGCGAAGAGGGCGAGCAGCGGTCCTTTGATAACTTTCGAGGCGGACCGCCTCAGCCGAACTAGTTATGTACCTCCGCCCGATGCAGTGGTCCTCCACGCCCGGGACGCCGGGATATTGAGGCAGTCGGGGCTCCCAAGTTTCAGATTTTTAGGGGAGTAGAAGTGCTCGCCGGATGAGGTCGCCCTTGTCTCAGTGTGGCCGTTGTGGAAAACTTCATAAGGGAGAGTGTCGTACTAACTTGGGAGATTGTTATTCTTGCGGCCAACAGGGTCATCTGGCGAGAGACTGTCCGACTAGGGGTAGCACGGGTAGGATAGCACAGACTACGAGATCAGTTGCGGGTTCTTCACCTTCCATAGCTAGGAATGATGTTCATACCGTGAGCCACGGCAGAGTCGCGGTGGAAGTTCGATTTTAGCGGTCCTTTGAACCGCCTATCTTTTCAGTATATCCTTAACCTACAGAGTTTTGCATGCGTGATACGATGATTGTATGTTGAGTGTTATGTACAGATAGCTTTGTGTGTATTGTGGTTTAGAGACATGGATAGTTGAAAGAATAAGTGTGGGGACAGGGAAGGTATGAACCTTAGAATATTACACGTTGAGACCTTAGATGTAAGGCCGGCTTGAATAAAAGATTTTACGGTTAGTCTTTGTCGAAATACTTGGTTTGCGTATAAATGTATTGTGGGATATTTCCGTAAGTTGTGTAAGATGAAAGTGGTACCTTTCTGGACTTGAATAGGTAAGATTGTTCCGGGTCGGGAGAACAAGTGTTTGGCGACGGAGAGTCGGGTTGAGGACGTGTTGCGGGTCAACCGTGCAGATAAGGTGGGGTCGGTTGGGTGGTCCCGCGGTGGTAGGTCGTGAGGGTGCTAGGCCCAGTTTAGATGACCATCATATGAGTTCGTGGATATGTTCGACGAGCGGATCGTGAAGGCGGGAATGGCCTTAAAGAAGATCGAGGCTAGTAAGATGACCAAGTTTGGAGGTAGTGGCTCGAGAAATTTTGAGGCGAAGTAATGGTGAAGTATGGTGCATTATCTTGGGAGAGTTCAAGTGATTACGACGAGTAAGGAAAGAAGTGAACGTGTGTTAGCAGAATAAAAGAGATCATTTTGTTGTGAAGTGAAGATGCGAATGGAGTATCCTTTAGACCAGGGTGGAAGCTTTTGTTATGTTAGAGGTGATTCCTCGTAGGCTTTGATTAAGTATTGAAGCGTGTGTTATTTTTGTGGCCAGGTACGGCATGATTGTTTTCGTAAGTATAGTAGGGAAGACTATAGGGCCCTTGTGTGTTTTGAGACTTAGAGGGAACATTCGGGACGAATGTTTCTAAGGAGGGGAGAATGTTATACCCCGTATTTCCAGAGTATGTACGTGTGGGCGTACGTAGAAAAGTTTGAGCCTTAAAGTTAGGCAAGGACGAAATTTTGTGCACAACCCCCGTAAAGAATCGTTTTTCGGCGAAGCGTTTCTGAGAACTGCGAAGGAAAAATTCGGCTATGTCATTTATAATTTTTGCGGATTTTTCAGAGATGAAATATTTTGGACCAGCGAGAGGCGACACTTGTCACCTCAGTGGGCGGTTTGTGGTGGCGATTGGTGCCCATTTCGTGGCATGTTTCATGGCCTAATCCATGGGTCAATGTTTGTGAGGATTTGTGGAGTAGGGTTAGGGTGCGCTGAAGCTTGATCTTGACCCTCACTTGCCCCACTTGGCTTGATCTTGGCCCTTGGTTGTCCTATAAATACCCCACTTTGTGAAGACTTCATCCACAAAAATTTCCAAGTCTTGAAAACCCTTCGCCCCGTAGGAGAGGTTCTCGTCCAAGCCTCACTCCCCTTTGTGAGGCCCTTGGCCGAGAGTCCCCCTCTCGCTGTGAAGGCCCCTTGGCGAGCACACCCACTCTTGAGTATTGTTCTCGTAAAATACCCCCTTTTGGTAGAGAAATACTCTCCAGTATTGTTCTTATACAAAAATACCTTAGCCTTATACCTTGTAGTATTCCAAAGTTACCTCTATACGTAGAGCCCGGAAATACTACCTTATGTCCTTTTTGTCTCAAACGAAACCCTAAGGAAAATCTTCATAGTCGGTTGAAGTGTTACGTAGAAGTTGCGTAGAAATTCTAAGGGTTGTTTGGAGAAGGTTGGAGCACCCAGAGTAGGAGCTAAACGTTGCTCAGGATCGACATTTAAACTTGGATAATTTTGGGCTTATCGAGGTAAATACGCTTGACCTTCTTTTTGTAATTAGAGTTTGCATACTGTTGAAGTATAAAGATTAAGTATAAGTTATATACAAGGAAGGTATATAAGAGGGGAATTGAACTGTACTTACATAGGACTGTATTTACAGTAGACTTGTGAAATTTGGCGGGTAGGGAAGTGCTGCCCAATTTTCCGTAAGAATCTTGTATCTAGATTTATTCTACCGAGTAGTCTAGACATTGATAGACTTGTATAACCGTTATAGGTTGAAGTACTGCGAGTAGCGAATTCTACTCGAAGGGTGGAAAAGGCTAACAGGACTCTGATCTTTGGAGCTTTTGCTAATAGTCGATAATCGTCGCGAGGTATGTGATTCTTTCTATACTCTTGAGCATGATATTTTAAAGGAATATATATAGTACGGTGAGCGTCGTGTGTTAATCGAGCGTAGTTTTACGGCAATGTCTTTTGACTTAAGCCTGAATAATAAGAATCTTGGAGTATTTCAAAAGATTTAAGAACCGTTTTTGAAAGAAGAGTAATACTTGGTTTTGAAAGCTTAAATGTTATACTAGCTTTATGGGAAGTTAGGTATAACGACTTAAGAAGATAAAAGAATGGTTATTGATTTTAGAAGTTAAGAGACTTAATCTTAAAAGATAAGAGACTTGACTTAATTGAATTGATGTGAAAGTTGTTAAGAAGTGTGAAACCTCATTCGTGAGTAATGAGTACTTGGTTTTTAAAGAATAATGTTTTACTGATTTCGGAAATGAGAATAAGTAAGGAACTTTATTTCTAAAAGAGACTTGAGGAAATTAAAGAGTTTTTGGTTTAAAAGAAAGGCATTGTTTTGTCTTAAAATTGGTTTAAAACATAAAGTGTTATAACAGCTTTATGGGAAGTTAGTTATAACGACTTTATGAAAACGAAAGAATGGTTTTATCATTAGTTTTAAAATGGTAACTTAACTTTAAAAGGAGAAGTGTTTTGGTCTAAAAAGAAGGCATGGTATTGTCTTAATTTGGTTTAAAAAGGAAAGTCTGGAAGTTATTTTGGTTTAATTAAAATGTTAGTCACTTTATTTTGATACTATGGGTATCGGGTGACTTTTGTAAAAGAAAGGGATCTTCTAAAAAGAATTTAACGTACGTAGTACTTTGGGGATTAAAACCTGGACTTTGTCATAAAATAAAAAGTACCTTGAGTTGTGTGTAACTTTCCTATGTTTGTGTGTGATAGCCTTGTTGTGCAAGTGTTGTATTCTTATGTTACCGCGTCTCTCGAATGGAGGGCCGGTCGTGTTATTCTTGATCATTTTGGACATACTGACACGATGGGTGGCCCACGAGTATGCTTCCACTATGATAGTCCATGGGCATACTGACTCGATGGATGGTCCACGGGTATGGGGCCATGATGAGGGTTCGTTTCCCTGTTGATAGTGTTATTCCATGGACTAGCTCTCCATGAGGTTTTACTGATCGGCCTTGGTATCTGGTGGTCGGCTTTCGTACTTGCCCCGTCTCGTGGCTGATTCGGCCTTGGTACACAGTAGTTAGCCCTCGCACTTGCCGGTTCGGTTTAGTAGCGAAGTCTCGTGATCTGACGCTTGGTACACAGTAGTTAGCCCTCGTACTTGCCCCGGTCAGCTACGTGGTTTGGTTGTATAGTATTGTTAGTACGGCTTTGGCATCAGGTAGGACTTGGTGTTCATATGTACTCCTTGGTGTTATTATATCATAGACTGCCGGCAGTGAGGAAGGTATTCCACGGGCATGATTGATGTTGAGGGCGTGAGACCCACAATTATATTTGAGTGATGACTCTGAGGGCGTGAGTCCCTGACTTACATGACTTCTTGTTTATTGTGGACTGTAGTTTGGTTATCATACATGTCTCCTGCTTTATATAGACTGCTATGATTTTATTCTGATATTTTCGATTTCACATACTTAGTACTGTTGTCGACCTCCTTGAGGCTGCGTTCATGCCGCGGTAGAGGTACGCGATGTTGATCCTCGCTCATAGGATCACAGTTCAGCGTTGGGAAGCTCCGTTTCTCCGGAGGCTTATCTTTTAGTATGTTACCCTGAGTTGTAGGTTCTTGTACATTCAGGGGTATGGCGGGGCCCTGTGTTACACCCCGTAAGTCCAGGACATGTATAAGAGAATGTACGTAAGGAAACAAGACTTGGAAATTAGTACGAAATGAAGAATTGTTTTTAAGCGGAAAATCTTAGAAACGTCGTAAAGGATAAATGTTCGTTGTTGATAATTGGATTCTCCAAATGCATTTGGAGAGTATGGAACTTTTAACCTTTTGGAAATTTATTTTTCTGATTGGTCACGTGGGGCCCTTTGAAATTTTACATTTTGTGGGGCCACGAGGGTTCTGAATTTTGTGGGCGAATGAGAGGCGACACGTGGCACCTCCTCATGTGGTCTTGGACGAAAATGCAAGGGTAGAATGGTCATTTGACCTATGTAGATGATAAGTCTTGCAACGACATATTTGACCAGTCAACTTGTCCACATGGGCTTAATCCTTGTGATAATCATCCTAACCTCACATTTGTGGACATCTAAACCCTCCATTGTGTTATAAGTATACTACTAGTAGCAAGACAAGGTCTTGAAGACTTAGAAAAATTCACAACACTTTGTGCTAGCCTTAGTGCTCTCGGGTTTGAGCATCCCCTACAAAAATTTTGTAATCTTGTTCCTTTGTCCACAGACTTTAAACCAAGGTTCTAAGAGTGTTGTAAGGTTATCTCAATAGAAATATTTCGGAAAAACGTATTTTTACGTTAGTCGCAAGCGGAAACTAAGTGAGTTCTTCAACTTTGAAGATGGAACTTGAAGATGGGTTCTTCATAGGCCTCACAGGAGTGCTTGGAGGCGGATTGGAACCTAAGGAAAGGAGCTAAGAATTGCTAAGGCGCGACTTTGAATCTTGGAAATTTTAAGGGCTTTGAAAGGTATAAATTTTGTCGTTTTAGCAATTAAGCTTACTTATTGATTGTAGCTATGGTTATTATGGCATGAGTTATATATTACGAAGTTTGATTATTATGTTGGCTATTGGAACCTAATCAGAAAACTAGCATGTTTAGCTTTAAGATTGGAATTCAAGTTGATTATTAGTTTAAGTCGCGTGTTGAATAAAGAAGGAAATTGTAGTTGTTGAAGTAGTTATGACTAAATAACATGTTGACCTTAGAACTTGGAATTGAAAAGGATTGGAAAAGACGTAGTGTTATTGGTTATATGTTGGCCGCGAAGGGCTAGTGTAGTATTATACTATTTGATCTGACTTGTGGGGCGGACTTGTACCCGTATTGTAAGGCGGGTAATCCCCGGTGTTTGGTGGGTGTTTGGAGCCTTAAAGGTGGCTTGGTGGTTATTGTATTCGGCCTTGAAAAGGTGGCAAAGTGAGTAGAAACAAAGGAAATCTTGCGATTTTCCGTAGAATTAGAGACCGTATACTTAGTATTATTCTACGTTAGAGGCTAGAAGTTGATAGTCTTGTTGTGACCATTATAGGTTGACACTTCTACGTACGGCGTATTCGGCTTAGCTTGTGGATTTAGCCGAAAAGGTATGTGAACTATCTCCTCTTCTAGCATGATTCCTTAAGATTAAGAAAGTATGTTCTACTCCTTAAATGATCCATTCCTTGGTTTTATTTGGATTGCCTAGAATAGAATTTGTTCTATGTACTTATGATTGTACTTTGATGTTAAATTGTAAGTTGTAAAATCCATTTTCTTAGTGAAGTTTGGATTCTTAAAGGTGAAAGTATTTTACTTAAAGTACATGGAGTCTTGAAAAGGAAGTGGTTTCCAAATCTTTTGGGCTAGTGTCTTAGTCCCAAAATCCTAAAGGTCATTATAATGACTTTAGGGGAGTCAAAGGAGTGATTTACTTAATTGTTTTAAAAGAGGAGAAATGACATGATTTAAGAGAAGTAACTTGGTTTAAAGGAGTGAGTTACTTGAGGTTTAAAAGTAGAAGAAACTTGTTTTCTATATATTAAGAGACTTGAAGTGTTTTGAAAGTTAAGAACTTGATTTGTAAGTATGTGATACTTGGTTTTAATAGTATAAGTCTCTCGGTTATAAAAGGAATGGATATGTCTAAAACCATAAAGGGTTATAACGGCTTTATGGGAAGTTGGTTATAACGGCTTTATGGAAGGTTTAGAAAGTTGTCTATTTTGATTAAAGGGCATAAGTTGCCTAGATTGTGAAAATTTGAAGTTACTTGATTTCAAGCCTTGAAATGAGTTTTCTAAACGTGTAGTAACTTACTTTGAAAAATAGACATGCCTTGATACTACGGGTGTTAGTATCTTGGGATTTTACATAAAAATGAGTCTTTTGAAAAGAATGTACGTACGTAGTACTTTGACTTGATTAATTGAGAATAATTCTATGTGTGCCCTGATTAGTACTTTGGCTTGATAAATTGAGGATTTGTCTAAGTGTGCCTTAATAAGTACTTTGGCTTGTTAAATGAGAATTATTCTATTGGTGCCTCGATAAGTACTTTGGCTTGATAAATTGAGAATTTGTCTAAGTGTGCCTTGATTAGTACTTTGGCTTGATAAATTGAGAATTTGTCTAAGTGTGCCTTGATAAGTACTTTGGCTTGTTAAATGAGAATTTTTCTATTGGTGCCTCGATAAGTACTTTGGCTTGATTAATTGAGAATTAGTCTAAGTGTGCCCTGATAAGTACTTTGGCTTGATTAATTGAGAATTATTCTAAGTGTGCCTTGGTAAGGACTTTGGCTTGTTAATTGAGGATTTGCCTATGTGTGCTGGAAATAGCCGGTCGTGTGCTATTGGTATATCAGTCGTTCCGGGGTCATTCCCCGGGGTTGTGGCATTGCATATTTCCGTGGATTTGCTACCCACGATGCGAGGAATACCTCATGCGAGTCCGTAGGGCTTATGCGGGTGAAATAGTCCCATGCGGCGGGTCCGACCTATCACGAGGAATACCTCAATGCGAGTCCGTAAGGGCTTATGCGGGTGAAATCGTCCCATGCGAGGAATACCTCACGCGGGTCCACGTGACCTATCACGGGTGAAATAGTCCCGGAAAAGGATTGCTAAATGATCTGTGGCGGGTGGTCCTGCTTTGATCGTGAGCTTCCTATTTTATATTGTAAGGATACTACTGTTTACTCTCATTGTTAGTAAGGCACAAAGTGTTGTAATTTGATTATCATACATGTCCCCGGATTTGTTTGTGTTACCGTATGGTCATGCTTTTACGATGTGGGATTCCGGGGCATGGGACCACGAGGTATTTAGGACACAGGTGGGACTTGGTGTTCATGTATCCTTATTGGTGTTATTACATCATGGACTGCCGGCAGTGAGGAAGGATTCCACGGGCATAAATGATATTATGGGCGTGAGACCCATGGTTATATTTGAGTAATGACTTTGAGGGCTTGCGTCCCTGACTTGATATGACTGCTTATGTGTTATGTGCTGTAGGTTGGCTATCATACATGTCTCCTGTTTTGTTTAGACTGTTATGATTTTATTACAGTACTTATTGTTCACATACTTGGTACATTCTTCGTACTGACCTCGCCCGGCTGCGTTCATCTGCGCGAGTATAGGTACGTTGTTTGGTGATCGGCGGTGTAGGATCTGCTCGGGGTTTTGGATAGCTCCTCTGTCGAGAGTTTATCTTTCGGTATATATCTTTAAGATGAGGCTTTATGCAGTTTTGGGTCTGGCGGGGCCTTGTCGTCATATTCGATTAACTCCTGAAGTGCTGTATTCATATGTGGGATTGGACTCATGTACGGTGTAGTGTCTTTTGTTTATGTATATATGGCAGCCTTGTCGGCTTTGCCCTTGCACGTACGTTGTTTTAAAAAAAAATGAGGTGTTATTTAATTTCCGCAGTTTACTTGCGTTGTTAAGGTAGAAGGGTGCCCAGGTAGGGCACCAGTCACGGGCCCGGGGTTCGGGGTGTGACACCCTGTCCCGTCATGTTGTATAAAAACTCTTAGAGGTCTGTAGTACTGTTCTGGGCAGGGTTGTAAAAAGAATTAAACTGTTCGGTTTGAAAGATTTGTATATATATTTTATTGGAAGGTAACAAGTTTGGTTGACCTGTTTTATTATCTTATCTCTTGTTCATGTTTAAATTTTTATTTCCGCTGATTTTCTCTGATGTTGTATCACTAGGGTGCCCGGGGTAAGGCACCAGTCACGGGCCCCGGAACGGGTCGTGACACAGAGCGTGTTATCCAGGAACTTGAGGATAGGTTGCGGGCCTGTGTTCTTGATTTCAGAGATAGCTGGGAGGATTATTTACCTCTTGTTGAGTTACGTACGATAACAGATACCCTTCCAGTATTCAGATGGCCCTGTATGAGGCTTGTAGGAAAGGAAGTGTAGATCGCCGGTTGGTTGGTTCGGCGGTGAGGTTGATTAAGCGCGCGAACTTGATTCGAGTGTGGATAAGGCGAAGCTTATCCAGGAAAGATTATTAGTAAGCTCAGAGTCAGCAGAAGCTTTATGCAGATAACCAACGTCGACACTTGGATTTCAGGTTGACGTTTTAGTATAAGTATTGTTATGTGGCCATGTGTGGCAAGTATGATTATGTTAGGTGTAGTCAGGGGACTATGCCAATATCTGTTTAGATGAAACCTCGAAGGAACATTCGGGGAAGAATGTTTCTAAGGAGGGGAGAATGTTACACCCCGTAATTCCAGGACATGTATAAGAGAATAGACGGAAGATCACAAGACTTAAAAATTTGAACGAAAGAAAGAATTGTTTCAGGAAAAATCTTAGAACCTCGGGAAGAGAAATGGTTGTTAATGAGAATTGGGTCTCGAAATTGTTATTAAGACTTTTAAAAGTTTATCGAATTATGGAATTTTATTTTGAGTTGGATCATTAGGGCGGCAGAAATTTTACGTTTTTGTGGGGCTCACGAGGTTTCCGATATTTTGACCAATTATGGAAATTTCGGGAAACGAAAGATTATGGACCAATGGGAGGGCGACACGTGTCACCCTCCACATGGTCATCTTGGTCGAAAAAGAGAAGTATAGAATAGCCAAATTGGCTTGATAATATTGACTAAGTCAAGAAGTCAAGATAGCTTGATAATATTGACCACATCCTAGCCCTTAATTTATTTATATATACTACTACTAGTGCAAGACTAGTCTCCACACTTAGAAAATTTTCAAGAAAAATTGAGGGCACTTGAGGGAGCTGTCGGCATAGCCCTTGTGAAAGAAGAAAAAAATTTCGTTTTTGGTTCAATAATTCCAATACTTTAACCCAAGGTTCCTAAGGGTATTGTAAGATTATTTCAATAGAAAGATCCCGGAAAAACTACGTTTTCACGTTAGTCGCAAGATGAAAACCTAAGGTGTTCTTCAACTTTGAAGTTGGTAATTGAAGAGAAGTTGGTTATGAGCTTCTAAGGAGTGCTTGGAGCGGATTGGAACGTAAGAAGAGGAGCTAAAAGTTGCTAAGGATCGACTTTGACGCTTGGATATTATTAGGGCTTATAGAGGTAAAATCTTCATCTTCTTAATGTGATTAAAGATTACATGTTATAGTAGTTGATAAGTGAGCATGTGGTATATATATGGAAGTTTGAAAAGATTTGGATCATGTTGACATGTTGAAAACCGAAATTGGGCATGTTATCTATTAATGTTGTAAACAATTTGGTCGATAGTTACAATCGTCGCATGTTAAGAAAGAAAGGATTTATAGTTGTTGTAATTGTTATTATGTATATAACATGTTGGAATAACAACTTGGATTAAAAAGGAATTGAACGGAAATTGACATTGTTGTTGATATGGATGGAAGCCGAGAATGGCTTAACTTGTTGGACAGTTTTATATTAATTGTGGGCCAGAATTTTACACGTCCTGTTAGGCGTGTAATCCCCTTTGGATTTCTGAATTGTTGAGCCTTAAATGTGGCATTTGGTTATTGATTTTCGGGCCTTGAAAAAGGTGGAAAAGTACGTAAAAACAAAGGAAGTTGTCATGACCCGACCCCGGGCCGCGACTGGTACCCTACCTGGGCACCCTTACAGGTATACATCAGAGATAATCAGCGGAACATACATCAAACTTATAAAATAATTCAACAAGACATAAACAACAGGTTAGCCGATAAGGCTACCTCCCTGGACATATAGATACATATATATAGCCAAAACAGTTACATCCTTTTTTTTTTTTGCACAACCCAATCCACAAGATATGACTACAGACCTCTAAGATTTTGGACAAATACTATGACGGGACAAGGCCCCGCCGTACCCCTGAATATACATAGCCATTATGACAAGCTCCAGAACATTGGAGCCATCTCAAAATACTTAACCAGGATCCTAAGCCCGCGGATCCACAACTGTGTACCTAAACCTGCGGACATGAACGCGCGATCTCGAAGGGTCGATACAGTGCAGAATATGGAGCGGAAATAAGTGCGATAAATAGATCATAACTGTACAAAAGAATGACAGGGGCAAGTATAAAAAGTAAATACCAGATCCTACCACGCCATTACAACTCATGAACTTAATCGTACATCATTATCTTTTCAATAAGAGTTATAGTCAAATTCTTACGTACATACTTAGGAAAAATCATCAAGTTCATAACCATATAACTTACTTATCTTTCATAACATAATCCGGCCCTTTATGGAGGGACGCCTATACTGCCCGACCCAATTTGGGACGCGATAAAGTCATATAAGTCTGCCCATAAAGGTATACTGATCCGCCCAATGACGGGGCGATAAAGTCACATAAGTGCGCCCATAAAGGTATCTTGCGGCCCAATCTGTGACGCGATAAAGTCACATAAGTCTGCCCATAAAGGTATACTGCCCAGCCCAATCTGGGACGCGATAAAGTCACATAAGTCTGTCCATAAAGGTATACTGCCCGGCCCAATCTGGGATGCGATAAAGTCACATAAGTCTGCCCATAAAGGTATACTGCCCGGCCCAATCTGGGACGCGATAAAGTCACATAAGTTTGACCATAAAGGTATACTGCATAAAAATAGGAAGCTTATGATCAACTTAGGGCCACCTGCCCATAATATCATTTGGCAATCCTACTCCTGGGACTATTTCACCGCATGATAGGCGTATGGACCGCATGAGGTAATTTTCTCGCATAGGCGTATCGCGCATAGGTCGTATAGACCGCGTAAGGTAATCTTCTCGCATAGGGTGGTCGCCGCATAGGACTATTTCACCCGCATAAGCCCTACGGACTCGCATGAGGTATTCCTCGCATCATGGGTAGCAAATCCACGGAATATGCAAATGCCACAAACCCGGGGAATGACCCCGTAATGAAAAATATATCACTAGCACAATCGGCAATCATACATAACATAAGCACTACTATCTTATCATACATAACATAAGCACTACCGGCTTATCATACATAATATAAGCACTACCGGCTTATCATACATAACATAAGCACCACCGACTTATCATACATAACATAAGCAAGTTAAGAAATCCCCTAACTTCTTATTAGCTTTGTTCATATACACTCTCATTTTAGTTTACTTAAGGAACTAACATGTCATTATAAAATCCGGGAATTTAACCCAAAGTACTACGTACTTCTATTCTTTTAAAATGACTTTTTTTCATGTAAAACTTCCAAGATACTAATAACCGTAGTATCAAGTCATATCTACTTTTCAAAACAAGTCACTATATTTTTAGAAATACATTTCTAGGCTTCTAAAATCAAGTGACCCTTACTTTAGAACTTTAAGCAATTGATACCGTTAAACCAATTTGCCCTTCTTTATTTCAAGTTATTTCTTGGTTTACATTACTAGAGAAAATGTTACACCCCGGAGTTCAGGTCCTGCTTATGGGGACATACGAAAGGAGTTAAGATTTAAATTTTTGAAAGATAGGTCGACAGAATGTTTCAGACGGGTTTTTAGTCAACTTTGAGGCGGTTTATGTCCAATTGCATTGAGAGTTCCTAGGTGTTCAAAGGCCTAGTACGTAGTTCGTTGAGTTTAGTTTCCAACGCAACCAACCGTTCGTCGATAGGACATCGGAGTAGAAAGTTATGGAAATTACAAGTTCGGTCTTGTGATCGGCGAGAAAACATTTTCGGTCAGGGGCCACAGCGCGGCCGGATCTGAGGCAGCGGTGCAAGTTATCTTGAGAATTCTACGAGGTTGCAGCGTGGCCTGGAAGCGAGGCATGGCGCGGAAGTTGAAAATCCGCGGAGGTTTGTGTGCCACACATCGCAGAGGGCGCCGAGGCAGAGTTTTTGCAAAAACTGAGAGAAAAATCAGATATTTTTTTTAAAAAAAAGGCCATGGGAGGGTGACAAGTGTCCCCCCCCCCCCCCATCTGATTTTTTTGCATGTCCTATTTATTGACCAAGTCTTGAAGACTTGGTCATTCTTAAAAGCTCTCCCTTCTCTCTAAAATTAAAAGCTCTCCCTTCTCTCTAAAATTAAAAGTTCTCCCTTCTCTCTAGAAATTCAAGAAGAAACCAAGGTTTAGAGAAAATTTCAGAAAAAGTGGAAAGAAGGAAACTTGTTGGCAAGCTTGTAGGAGTTTTGTGGAGGTGATTGTGGAAAGAAGACAAGTGAAATTTGTTGGATTAATTTGGGTAAGCTCTAAGGTAACAATCCTTTCTCTTTTGCTAGTAAATTATGTTGCATGTGTGGAGGAAAGGATTTGTAGTTGTCAATATTGCTCTTAGATACATTGCATGTAGGAATTGGATAGGAAATTATGTTGTTATACCTCAAAGTTGCCGAATTGGACCTTGTAGTTTGTACTAGTTTGATATCAATTGTGGGGCGGAATTTTACACGTCTAGTAGGCGTGTAATCCCCTATTTGTTACCTGCATTGTTGAGCCTTAAAGATGGCATGTTTGGTTATTGAATTCGGCCTTGAAAAAGGTGGCAAAGTATGTAGAAACAAAGGAAGTGCTGTCCGATTTTCCGTAGAATTTAGTGACTTTGCACTTGGAATATTCTACGTTGAAGCTAGAGGTTAATAAACGTATTATGGTCATTATAGGTTAACTTACTACGTGTGGTAAATTGGACTTGCGAGTGGATTGACCCGAAGAGGTATGTGGAACTTTCTTATCTCTTGAGCATGAATAGTTTTACCTATATAATACGGTAGACGTATATACAAGACTTTGGCATCCTTTACTCGTTTAAAAAGTGTCCAAGTCGGTGGAGTTAGGGGATTTACTCACTTGTTTCAAAGTAGTAAGGATGTCTTAAGTTTTCAAGGTTAAGGGACTTGAAGTGTTTTTAAGTATATGATACTTGTTCCGTTTTAAATATACAAGTCCCTTGGATATAGGAAAATGTAATTTACCTATAGTATGAAGTTAATATAACGACTTTATGGGAAGTTGGTTATATTAGCCTTATGGAAAGTTAAAAAGAGATATTTACTATAAGTAAAATAAGTAAGGATAAATGACGTGAATTAATGAAAGGCAAATTGATTTTAAGGCATCAATTGCCTAAGGTTTTAAAAGAGTAGAAGTACATAGTACTTTGGGTTAAATTCCCGGATTTCATAAAGACATGTTAGTGCCTTAAGTAAACTAAAATGAGAATGTATATGAACAAGACTAATAAGAAGTTAGGGGATTTCTTAACTTGCTTATATTATGTATGATAGCCGGTTTGTGCTAGTGATATATTATTCATTACGGGGTCATTCCCCGGGTTGTAGCATTTGCATAATCCGTGGATTTGCTACCCATGATGCGAGGAATACCTCATGCGAGTCCGTAAGGGCTTATGCGGGTGAAAGCAGTCCGTGCGGCGGATCTGACCTATGCGAGGAATACCTCATGCGGGTCTACAAGACCTATGCGCGGATCTGATCTATGCGAGAATACCTCATGCGGGTCCACACGACCCGTGCGGGTGAAATAGTCGAGGGTAGGATTGCTTAATGATACTGCGGGTGGGTGACCTTACTTTGATCATGAGCCTCCTATTTTCATGCAGTAAAGTATATGCTTGATATTCTCATTATTAGTAAGGCCGCGATTATCTGTAAATTCATTATCATACATGTCTCGATTATTTTAGACTTATGAGGTATTTTGGTATTTTCGATTCGCGTATTAGTACATATGTGTCTTGACCCTTCCTCGGGGCTGCGTTCAATGCGCGGTAGGGGGTAAGCATGTGGTGGATCCTCATTCTTAGGATCACCGTGCAGTGTCGAAGCTCCATTTCTCGGAGGCTTGTTTTGTTAGTACGGTTTTCCCCGATGTTGTAAATATTAGGTACATTCGGGGTATGGCGGGGCCTGTCCGCCACGATTGTTATTCTAAGTGCGTAGTCACGTTTGTGGTTTGGGCTATAAGAATAAAGTTGTCTTGTTTTACTTTTGGTTAAGTATATTACATGGAAGGCGGCCTCGTCGGCTAGCCGGTGATGTTTACTGTTTACATGTTTATGTGTTATGTGAGTTCATTTGCTATTCTCGATGTATACGAGCAGGGTGCCGGTAGGGCACGATCGCGATCGAGTCGGGTTGTGACAAAAGTGGTATCGAGCGATTAGTCCTCGGAAAGTGTCTGAGCCGTGTCTAGTAGAGTCTTGATTATCGGTGTGTTGTGCACCACATCTATAATTAGGAGGATGCAGGATATTTAGGATTGGTTTCCATTCTTTCACTCTAAAGATCGTGCAATAGAGCTGTGTTATAGGTTGGACTCCCTCTGACATATTTTTATGTATCAGTTATGCCTCCACGCAAGGCAACAGCGCGGCTAGAAGGAAAAGCGGTGAGGAGGCTGCAAGTAGGGCCTTGAGAGGTCACGAGCCTGGCTTGATCTTTACTGAGGATGCTTGGACGGTGAGTTCCACGGCGTCGCCCGGCCTCAGCGAGTTCGAAGCGGCGATGGCGGCTCACGAGACCGCGGTACCTGAGCCTCCAGTTCCGCGGCGGTGAGTATAGAATTACGAGGCGATCCGGTTATTGACCAAAGATAGTAGCGAGCGGCAGCGGGAAGCGAGCGGCCAACCAAGGCCGGCGGTTCTGGTCGGGATTTCCTGGGTTGTCATCCACCCGAGTTCTTTGGTTCGAGATCCGAGGAGGATCCTCAGGAGTTTGTTCGGCAGTTACAGCGGACTATGCATGTGCTTAGGGCCTCGGAGGCTGAGTCCATCATGCTAGCCTCTTACCGGTTACGCGATATTGCGTTGAACTGGTTTGAGTCATGGGAGTTGTCTAGAGGTGAGGATGCTCTTCCGGTGTTTGGGAGGAGTTCACAGAGGCCTTCTGGATCACTTCTTCCCTCACGAGATGAGAGAGCCGCGTGGATAGATTCTTGACCTTGAGCGAGAATGGGAGGACTATCGAAGTCTGACACCGAGTTTGACTCATTGGCGGTATCGCGCACCATTGTAGGCGACATGGCGAGCGAGTTCATCGCTATGTGATGGGGCTAGGCCGTCATATGATTCTTGCGTGCTTGGGGTGGCCGCCCGGCCAGTATGAATATTGCCGGAGATGCGGCGTATGCGCGAGGATAGAGGGCGAGAGAGGATGATCAGCTAGACTTCGAGCGGCCAGAGGCGGGGCAGCGAGTCTCGGGCGATTTGAGGCGGGCGGCCTCGGCGAACTAGGTCCACATTTCAGCCAACACAAAGTGCTCCTTCTCGATTTTCTGGCGGGAGGTCTGATTAGCCGTGTCATTCGAGGCGAGCGGGGCTCGGAGACTTGGGGTTTGAGGAGGCGAGATCGTCACCGTCGAGACCACCCACGTCTCGGTGTGCTCGTCGGTAGGTCTCACGGCGAGTGTCGTGTTCCTCAGGAGCTTGTTACTCTTGTGGCGTGGGGCCATTTGAAGAGAGATTGTCAGGCAGGTGGCGGGAGTGTTATGGTTCGGTAAGCGGTCGATTCTTTGGATCTTCGTCTTGGCAGTTATGCTCCGGAGGCGGGGTGTTCACGGACCAGCGAGCGCGGCGGTCGTGGTGGGGTCCCGATTCAGGTCCTCGAGCGCATTTATGTTATGTCGGTAAATCGGGACGGGGCGTCACGATATCGTCAGTACATTATTGGTTTCATGTTGTGATGTATATGCTTTGATAGATCCGAGTTCTACCTTGTCCTATATATCTCCTTATATTGCGGTAGAATAGGGATAGAGCAGAGTCCATAACACCTTTTGAGGTGGCTACGCGATCGGTGATTCGGTGGTAGCCGGCGGGTATATAAGGCTTGCCAGTGATTATATACTGGTCGGACCACAATAGCTTGATAGAGTTGGATATGACGGACTTTGATGTGATTATGGGTATGGATTGGCTAGCGTCTTGCTATGCCAATGTGGGTATGAGAGAGATTAGTGCGGTTCCGATTTCTGGGAAGCGGTTATCGAGTGGAAGGGAATCTGCGTCGCGAGGGTAGGTTTATTTCTTACCTCGAGTTAGGAAGATGGTGCGGAAGGGTATATCTACCATATGGTTCGGTATTCGAAATCGAGGCGAGATACGGACCTTGATCGATTCGGTTGTTAGAGAGTTTCGGGCGTATTCCCGGACGATCTTGGGTATCCTCACGAGAGGAGATTGAGTTTGCATTGACATGTCGCGGACACTCGACCTATATCTATTCCACCATCCGGATGGCTTTCTTGAGTTGAGGAATTGAAAGACCGGTGAGAGATTTCTTTGGAGAAAGGCTTCATCGGCCTAGTGTTTCTCCCAGGGGCGCCGATTTTATTTGTAAAGAAGAAGGATGGGGCCAGCTGCGTATGTGTGTTGATTACGGTGAATAAGGTAACTATCGAAAGCAGATACCCTCCCGGGATTGATGATTTGTTTGACGATTTGCGAGTGCGAGTGTTTCTCCAAGATAGACTGCGATGCAGTTATCATCAGTGCGAGTTAAGCAGATATTCCAAAGCGCATTCGGGACCGGTATGGGCACTATGAATTCAGGGGGATGTCTTTCGGGTTGACCAACTCCCCAGCAATATTCATGGATTTCATGAACAGGGTGTTCAATCCATTCTTGGATATGTTCGTTATAGTATTCATGGCGATATCTGGTTTTATTCGCGCGAAGCAGGACCATGCAGATCATTTGAGGGCGATGCGGAGTCCTCGGGGCCGGCGATTGTATGCCAAGTTCTCGATTTGCGAGCTTTGGTTGGCTTCAGTGGCTTTCTTAGGGAATGTTATCGGGGCGATGGTATTCGAGTTGTCTGACAAAGATTGAGGCGATCAAGACTTGGCCTAGACCACTACAGCGGAGTGCGCGGCTTTTGGGCTTTGCGGGTTATTATCGGAGATTTGTGGAAGTTTGCTTCCATTTCAACACCGCTTGACTAGGGTGACTCGAAGCGGCTATGTTAGGTGGGCGGATGCTTGTGAGGAGAGCTTCCAGTCGAAGGAGAAATTGACGGCCGCGATTCTTACTCTTCCGGAGAGTTTAGATGGTTATGTGGTTTTATTGTGATGCGTCGGGTGTCGGGCTTGGAGTGCGTCTTGATGCGGCCGCGGCAAGTTATAGCTACGCGTCGGCGGCTCGGGAAGCATGAGAAGAACTATCCCACACATGACTTAGAGTTGGCGGCGATGATTCATGCCTTGAAGATGCGGAGACATTATTTATATGGAGTTCGTGTGGATATTTACACGGACCACAAGAGTCTCGATGACATCTTGACGGAGGAGCTGAACTTGCGGCAGAGAAGGTGGTTAGAGCTACTTAAGGACTATGATGTCGATATCCTATACCACCCAGGGAAGGCCAATGTAGTTGCAGATGCCCTTAGTCGCAGATCGATGGGTAGCCTGTCAGATGTGCAGCCAGAGAAAAGGGGCATGGTCCGCGAATTACATCAGCTAGCGAGCCTTGGAGTTCGATTGATCGATACCGATGATAGTGGGGTACGGGTTCGTGAGATTGCCGAGTCTTCCATCGTTGATGAGGGGAAGAGGCGACAGTATGAGGACCCAGTGTTGGTACGGTATCGAGATGCAGCTCTTCGGGAGAAGAAGAGTCTATTTGAGGTAACACCTGACGGGGTGCTAAGATTTGAGGGTCGGTTGTGTATTCCCGATACGATAGGACTTCGTCAGCAGATTCTGGGGGAGGCACACAGTGCTCGTTATTCTATTCATCCGAGGTCGACTAAGATGTACCATGACCTCAGATGTATGTATTGGTGGGATGGTCTGAAGAGGGACGTGGCAGGTTTTGTTGCACAGTGTCCTAATTGTCAGCAGGTCAAGGTTGAGCACCAGAAGCCCGGTGGGCTATTGTAGGCTATTGATATCCCAACATAGAAGTGGGAGGTGATCAATATGGACTTTATTACAGGGTTACCTCACACTCAGAGGAAGCATGATTCTATCTGGGTTATTGTCGGCGGTGCGAAATCAGCCACTTTCTTCCAATCGGGGCGACTTTTGTAGAGGATTATGCTAGATTGTATATCAGAGAGATTGTAAGACTGCACGGAGTCCCTATATCGATTATTTCAGACAGAGGAGCCCAGTTCATGGCTAACTTCTGGAGGTCTTTCCAGAAGGGGTTAGGGACACAGGTGAGTCTCGATCGCATTTCATCCTCGAGCCAAGCGGACGGGCGGCGTCTTGTCGGACAACGAGGATATGCTACGGGCCTGTGTTATTGATTTCAGGGGTAGCTGGGAGGATCATTTACCTCTTGTGGAGTTTGCGTATAATAACAGTTACCATTCTAGTATCCATATGGCGCCTTATGAGGCTTTATACAGGAGGAAGTGCAGGTCACCGATAGGCTGGTTTGAGGTGGGAGACGTTTAGTTAGTCGGGCCGGACTTGATTCAGCAGGCGGTGGATAAGGTGAAGCTTATCCAGGAGCGGTTGTTGTCAGCTCAGAGTCGACAGAAGTCGTATGCAGATAATCGGCGTCGACACTTGGTATTTGAGGTGGATGATTGGGTCTTCCTGAAGATATCACCCATGAAGGGCGTGATGAGATTTGGGAAGAAGGGGAAACTTAGCCCAAGGTACATTGGGCCTTATCAGATTGTCCGTAGGGTAGGCAAGGTTGCCTATGAGTTGGATCTGTCGTCCGATCTGAAGGCAGTACATCCAGTTTTTCATGTGTCTATGTTGCGGAAATGTATTGGAGATCCATCTAGAGTACGCCCTATTTGTGATGTCCAGGTGACAGAGGGGTTATTGTATGAGGAGTGTCCCATAGCGATACTCGATCGTGAGGTTAGGCGACTGCGGACAAAGGATGTGGCTTCCATCAAGGTCTTATGGCGGAACGAGAACAGGGAGGAAATGACATGGGAAGCAGAGGAGGACATGATGAAGAAGTATCCTCACTTGTTCACTACACCTCCAGGTAACCCACTTTCCTGCTTGTTAGTTTTAATTTGGCGTATATGCTTAAGTATTGTTGTGGCCATGTGGAGCGTCAATATTTGCAAGAAGAATAGTTAAGAGAGTCTATGTCAATATTGTGATTTGAGTAAGCCTAGAAGGAACATTCGGGACGTATGTTTCTAAGAGGGGGAGAATGTTACACCCCGTAGTTCAGGTCCTGCTTATGGGGACGTACAAAAGGAGTTAAGATTTAAATTTTTGAAAGATAGGTCGACAGAATGTTTCAGACGGGTTTTAGTTAACTTTGAGGCGGTTTATGTCCAATTGCATTGAGAGTTCCTAGGTGTTCAAAGGCCTAGTACGTAGTTCGTTGAGTCTAGTTTCCAACGCAACCAACCGTTCGTCGATAGGACATCGGAGTAGAAAGTTATGGAAATTACAAGTTCGGTCGTGATCGGCGAGAAAACATTTTCGATCGAGGGCCGCGGCGCGGATCTGAGGGCCGCGGTGCCGAGTCTGCTGAGAATTCTCTGAGGGGGCAGCGCCGCGGCGCCGGAAGGTCTGAAAATTCGCGGAGGTGTCAGTGCATGGCTGAGGCGAGTTTTGCGGAACCGAGGAAAAATCAGATATTTTAAAAAAAAAAAAAGGCCATGGGAGGGTGACACGTGTCCCCCCCCCCCCATCTGATTTTTTTGCATGTCCTATTTATTGACCAAGTCTTGAAGACTTGGTCATTCTTAAAAGCTCTCCCTTCTCTGTAGAAATTCAAGAAGAAACCAAGGTTTAGAGAAAATTTCAGAAAAAGTGGAAAGAAGGAAACTTGTTGGCAAGCTTGTAGGAGTTTTGTGGAGGTGATTGTGGAAAGAAGACAAGTGAAATTTGTTGGATTAATTTGGGTAAGCTCTAAGGTAACAATCCTTTCTCTTTTGCTAGTAAATTATGTTGCATGTGTGGAGGAAATGATTTGTAGTTGTCAATATTGCTCTTAGATACATTGCATGTAGGAATTGGATAGGAAATTATGTTGTTATACCTCAAAGTTGCCGAATTGGACCTTATAGTTTGTACTAGTTTGATATCAATTGTGGGGCGGAATTTTACACGTCTAGTAGGCGTGTAATCCCCTATTTGTTACCTGCATTGTTGAGCCTTAAAGATGGCATGTTTGGTTATTGAATTCGGCCTTGAAAAAGGTGGCAAAGTATGTAGAAACAAAGGAAGTGCTGTCCGATTTTCCGTAGAATTTAGTGACTTTGCACTTGGAATATTCTACGTTGAAGCTAGAGGTTAATAAACGTATTATGGTCATTATAGGTTAACATACTACGTGCGGTAAATTGGACTTGCGAGTGGATTGACCCGAAGAGGTATGTGGAACTTTCCTATCTCTTGAGCATGAATAGTTTTACCTATATAATACGGTAGACGTATATACAAGACTTTGGCATCCTTTACTCGTTTAAAAAGTGTCCAAGTCGGTGGAGTTAGGGGATTTATGTCACGACCCGAACCCGGGCCCGTGATTGGTGCCTTACCCCGGGCACCCTAGTGACACAACATCAGAGAAATCAGCGGAACATAAAACACAATATGAAATAATGCAAAGGAAATACATGTTTCTGAAGGAAAGTTGTCTTTCGGCATATATATATAAATAACAACTCTTTCAAAAAGAACAGTTTAATCCTTTTTACAAACCCTGCCCACAACAGTACTACAGACCTCTACGAATGATATGACAACAACGACGGGCGGGGCCGTCATACCACGAATGTAGCACCTACAACAACGAGGACTATGCGAACAAGCCTCGGAGAAAGCGGAGCTTTGCAAACGCTGATTGTGACCACAAGGCGAGGATCAACGGCGGTGTACCTTTACTGCGGCATGAACGCGGCCCCGAAGAGTCGATCTGGTACCAAGTATGTGAAACTAAAAATACGTAAATGAAATCATAGTAGTCTATATAAAGCGGGAGACATGTATGATAACAAACTACGATTCCTGATAGCGATCATGTCAGTCGGGGACTCACGCTCAGTCATTACTCAGTATAAATAATAGGTCTCACGCCCAACATCAATCATGCGGTGGAATACCTTCGCCAGCTGCCGGCGATCCATGATATAAAAGCATCGAGAATACACATAAACACGAGTCCCACGTGTCATAATAAAACCGTGCGGGGTAAATGCGAAGGCATAGCGACTACTAAGACCAGCGTACCAACAATGCTATAAAGCGTATGACGAGGTCTTTCTAGACCGCACCATGATCGAAGGCGGCCACTCGCGCGGTATCAGCGTCGCGTCTATCCACGAACTTACCGCGACTCGCATAGGTCACACCTGAACCGCATGAGGTATTCCTCGAATCATGGTCCTGCACCGCTGAGGTATACCCGCATCGGCGGCTTAACCTCGGTATCCGCCTAGGCTCCGCGACCGCATAGTCCTCGAGGACCGCATAGTCCCTCAAAGACCGCATAGGGCATCCCCGCGTCGGGTTAAACACCGGAATGATCAATCACGGAGCATACGGCTGCTCGCGTAGTCTCGCGGACCGCGTAGGCCGTATAGACGCATCAAGGGTGTGACCACCGGTATAATAAGTCGAGGGTATGTGATACAATAACGATCTAACGGGCTTAACGTTTAACAACGTAAGCCTGACAAAGTGACCCCTTACATAACAATCACAAGATACTAACACACGTAGCGTCTAACATGTTTACTTATCAAATCAACAAGAAAGTATTACAAGGCTATCACAAACCAATACAATCAAGTTATTCACACAGGTACTTTCTACTAACAAGTTCGAATTATCTATCCCCAAGTACTTCATACATTAAATCTTTTAAAAGATCCGTTTCTTTCACATAAGTCACCTGATACGTAGTATAAAATAGAGTATTTGTCTTTTAAATAAACCAAAACACTTACCTTTGTGAAATCAAGTAACAACATTATTTTCCAAGCGTCGAGTTTGCCTAATTTCAAATGTTCACGGTTCTTATTTTAGAAAGGTTTAGTAGTTCATAGTCTTATTCATTTAAGAATATAATTCTCTTTTAAACAATCGAGAAACATAAGCCTTATATGTGAGTAGGATATTCTTGTTTATAACAATCTTATTACAATGACCGTGATCTAGGAAATATCATTTTGTCTCATCTTAGCTTATGCGGATGGAAGTTTCTCTGGTTTTAATAATACTTAATTATTCATTACATTTTCCTTTATTAACTTGCGGTGGTTTGTCGATACACATTACGATTTCCTTGATCAAGAAACATTATTCCTTTTAAAACCAAGTACTCATTACTCATGAATGAGGTTTCACACAAAATTCATATTAATTTAATTAAGTCAAGTCTCTTATCTTTTAAGATCAAGTCTCTTAACTTTTAAAATCAATAAATCATTCATTTTATCTCTCTTAAGCCGTTATACCTAACTTCCCATAAAGCTATTATAACTCTTAAGTGTTTTAAAACCACAAAGCATTTTCTTACCTACATAAAGCTGTTATAACCAACTTCCCATAAAGCCGTTATAACACTTTATGTTTTAAACCAATCAAATACATTTAACACATGTACGTCTACCGTACTACATAGTTAATACACATATCATGCTAGAAAAGATAGGAAGAGGTTCACATACCTCGCGACGATTATCGACTAATAGCAAAACGCTCCAAGTACCTCAAACCGTCGGCTACTCCTTAAGCCAAGTAGATCACGCCATACGTAGTACTTCAACCTATAGAGGCCACAAGGCGCCTATTAACATCTAGATCTCAACGTAGAATGTTCTGAGAAAATTGGCAAGACTCCCACGTAAATCTCTCTATCGAGGCCGGCTATCAAGCCAACCAAGGGGGGGGTTTATACATCTAACCGGACGTGTACAATTCTACTCATAGTAAAGCTACACAAGTCTCATGTCTGATCTATGTAATTCTGATTCGATTCTCTTTTATATTGAGCTTAAGTCAAAAGACATTGCCATGCTATGTTGATTACATATATAGTATACTTCAACTATATATTCTAACAATCATGTAATTTCCAATTACAATAGGGGGACAAGATATTTACCTCGATAAGCCCAAAATTATCCAAGTTTAATGTCGCTCCTGAGCAAGGTTTAGCTCCTACTCCGTGCGCTCGACCCGCCTCCAACAACAACCCTTAGAAGTTCTACGCAACTTCTACTTAACACTTCAACCGACTATGAAGGTTTTCCTTAGGGTTTCGTTTTGTGGATAAAGGAAAGTATAATAGTATTTTTCGGGCTTTTCGTATAGAGGGTACTTTGGAAATACTACAGGGTATTTGGGCTAAAGTATTTGGGCATAACAACAACACTTGGAGAGTATTTCTCTACCAAGGGGGGGGGGTAGTATTTCGACTAGCACATCTAGGCTAGGGGGAGGGGGTTCTCGGCTAGAACCACTAGGCAAGGGGGGGTTTCGGCCAAGCGATTTTCTCAAAGGGGGAGGGGGATGGTGTTGGACGAGAACACTACTAAGAGAGAGGGAGGAGAGGATTTTTAGACTTAGCACAATTTTTGGATGAAGAAGTCTTCAAAGGGGAGGGGTATTTATAGGTCAAGCAAAGGCCAACCAATGGCCAAGATCATGCCAAGTGCAAGGCAAGTGTAGGGTCAAGATTCATCCATGTGCACCTTATCCATCTACCACCAAAATATCCTACCAACTACTTGACAAAAGCCAAGCAATTCGTCCAAGTCATTACCGCCCACTCCTACCAACTAGAGGGTGACAAGTGTCGCCCTCTTGTTGGTCCAAAATGTTTCATCTCTCGGAAAAATCCGCAAAAAATAGAAATGACATAGCCGGAATTTTCCCTTCGCAAGTTATGTAAAACGTTTCGTCGAAAAACGACTCTAACCGGGTGTTGTGCACAAAGTAAAATCGGCCAAGCCACTTTTAAGCCCAAATTTTTCCTACGTACGTCCTTACGTACATACACTGGAAATACGGGGTATAACAATTTACTCACTTGTTTCAAAGTAGTAAGGATGTCTTAAGTTTTCAAGGTTAAGGGACTTGAAGTGTTTTTAAGTATATGATACTTGTTCCGTTTTAAATCTACAAGTCCCTTGGATATAGGAAAATGTAATTTACCTATAGTATGAAGTTAATATAACGACTTTATGGGAAGTTGGTTATATTAGCCTTATGGAAAGTTAAAAAGAGAGATTTACTCTAAGTAAAATAAGTAAGGATAAATGACGTGAATTAATGAAAGGCAAATTGATTTTAAGGCATCAATTGCCTAAGGTTTTAAAAGAGTAGAAGTACATAGTACTTTGGGTTAAATTCCCGGATTTCATAAAGACATGTTAGTGCCTTAAGTAAACTAAAATGAGAATGTATATGAACAAGACTAATAAGAAGTTAGGGGATTTCTTAACTTGCTTATATTATGTATGATAGCCGGTTTGTGCTAGTGATATATTATTCATTACGGGGTCATTCCCCGGGTTGTGGCATTTGCATATTCCGTGGATTTGCTACCCATGATGCGAGGAATACCTCATGCGAGTCCGTAAGGGCTTATGCGGGTGAAATAGTCCCATGCGGGCGGATACAGCCTATGCGAGGAATACCTCATGCGGGTCTACACGACCTATGCGGGCGGATACAGTCTATGCGAGGAATACCTCATGCGGGTCCACACGACCCATGCGGGTGAAATAGTCCCAGGAGTAGGATTGCTTAATGATACTGCGGGTGGGTGACCTTGCTTTGATCATGAGCCTCCTATTTTCATGCAGTAAAGTATATGCTTGATATTCTCATTATTAGTAAGGCACAGTGTACTGTAAATTGATTATCATACATGTCTCCAGTTATTTTAGACTTATGAGGTATTTTCCAGTTTCGCATACTTAGTACATATTGTGTACTGACCCCCTTCCTCGGGGGCTGCGTTCATGCCGCAGGTAGGGGTAAGCAGGTGGTGGATCCTCATTCTTAGGATCACTGGTCTGGTGTCAGAAGCTCCATTTCTCCGGAGGTTGTTTTGTTGGTACTGTTTTTCCTTGATGTTGTAAATATTAGGTACATTCAGGGGTATGGCGGGCCCTGTCCTGCCACAGTTGTTATTCCTAGAGGTCTGTAGTCACGTTTGTGGTTTGGGCTGTAAGAATAAAGTTGTACTGTTTTACTTTTGGTTAAGTATATTCTATGGAAGGCGGCCTCGTCGGCTAGCCGGTGATGTTTATTGTTTACATGTTTATGTGTTATGTGAGTTCCGTTGCTATTCTTTGGTGTATACCAGAACGGGGTGCCCCGGTAGGGCACCAGTCGCGGTCCCGGGGTCGGGTCGTGACAAAACCATTCTTTTAACCTTCCATAAATTTGTTATAACCAACTTCCCATAAAGTCGTTATAACTCTTTTTGTCTTAGACAAATTCATTCTTTATAACCAAGAGACTTATACTTTCAAATCGAGTTACATAGCTTTTAAAATACTTCAAGTCTCTTATCTTTAGAAATCAATTTTCTTAACTTTAGAATCAAGTCTCTTATCTTTAGAATATCAAGAAATCAATACTTTCCAAATCCAGTATTCTATACTTTTAAATCAAGTCATTCCTTCCTTTAAGAATCAAGTCCCATAACTTGAAAAATAAAGTCTCTTAACCTTTTAAGAATTTAAGGTTCATAGTCTTAAAACTTCATAACGTAAACTTTTTTTAAAAATTAAGTAACATATACTTTTGTGCGTTGTGAATAAGTTATACTTATTTATAACGATATTATTCAAGCAGCCATGATCTAGAAAATGTAATACAATTTTGTCTTATCTTAGCTTCTATACAGATGGAGAATTCTACTCATTTTAATTTAATTGATTGCCGATACATTTTCTTTTATTAACGCTGCAATGACTTGTTCGATACTTATTCTCATTCGTGCAGTAACTTAGAAAAGTCAACTTGAATACAAATACTTTCTAACGACTCTTACCAACATCCCCCATAAGACTTGGTAAGAACTTAGGATAACTTAGACGTAATTTTTACATAGAGTAAATCAACATACATACCTCTTAACTTCTAAGAGTAGAAGAAATCATGAATAACACCACATGTATATTCCATACATAGAATCATGTCAAAAGAAGGAAGAGGTTCACATACCTCGCGATGATTATCGACAAGTAGCAAAATGCTCCAAAGTACTTTAACCTTGATAGCTATTCCATCCTTTAAGTAGAATACGCTATACGTAGTACTTCAACCTATAATGGTCATAATATGTCCATTAACCTCTAGCTTCAAACGTAGAATATTCTAAGTGTAAAGTCACCAAATTCTACAGAAAATCGGACAACACTTCTTTTGTTTCTACGTACTTTTCCACCTTTTTCAAGGCCCGAAAATCAATAACCAAATGCCACATTTAAGGCCCAACAATTCAGCAAATACAAAGGGGATTACACGCCTAAAAGGACGTGTAAAATTCTGCCCCACAATCAATATAAAATTGTCCAATAATTCCAAGTCATATTCGGCTACAATGTCACAACAATTATCAATTTCCTTTCAATTCCTTTTTCAATCCAAGTTGTTATTCCAACATGTTATATACATAATAACAATTACAACAACTATAAATCCTTTCTTCATTAACATGCGACAATTATAACTACCGTCCAAATTAATTACAACATTAATGGCTAACTTGTCCATTTTCGGATTTTTAACACGTCGACATGATCCAAATCTTTTCAAACTTCAATATATATATCACATGCTCATTTCTTAACTACTATAACATGTAATCTTCAATTACATTAAGAAGATGAAGATTTTACCTCAATAAGCCCTAATAATGTCCAAGCGTAAAAGTCGATCCTTAGCAACTTTTAGCTCCTCTTCCTATGTTCCAATCCGCTCCAAGCACTCCTTAGAAGCTCATGAAGAACTCCTCTTCAAGTTCCATCTTCAAAGTTGAAGAACACCTTAGGGTTTCGCCTTGCGACTAACGTAAAAATGTCGTTTTTCCGGGATCTTTCTATTGAGATATATTACAATACCCCTAGGAACATTGGGTTAAAGTCTTGTGAATTATGATCCACAATTGCAATAATTTTCTCTCAACAAGACCCTTTGGCCGAGAGCTCTTAAGAACAAGAAAATGTTCTTGAATTTTTCTAAGTATGAAAATAGTCTTGCACTAGTGTAGATATATACTACAATCAAGAGTTTGGATTAAACCAAATGGATGGCTAGGATTGGGTCAATTATCTCAAGCTACACTTTTTAGTTGACTTGGTCCATTTTTATTCATCCAACAAGCCCATGTGGAGGGTGACACGTGTCGCCCTCCCATTGGTCTAAAATATTTCGTTTCCCAAAATTTTCATAATTTGTCAAAATACCGGAAACCTCGTGGGCCCCACACAAATGTAAAATTCCTCGGGTGGGCCCCACGTATCCAACTCTAAAAATAGAATTCCATAATTCCGATAAATACCAACAGTCTCAAATAAAAATTCTGAGAACCCAATTCTCATTAACGAACAAAATTTTCCTTCCCGAAGTTCGGAAGATTTTTCCTTGGAAAACAATTCTTCCTTTCGTACAAACTTTTAAAGCCCTGATTTCCTTACGTACCTTCTCTTAAACATACCCTGGAATTACGGGGTGTAACAGAAGTGCTGCCCGATTTTCCGTAGAATTTGGTGACTTTACACTTAGAATATTCTACGTTTGAAGCTAGAATTTAATAGACGTATTATGGTCATTATAGGTTGACATACTACGTACGGCATATTGGACTTAGCAAGTGGATTGAACCGAAGAGGTATGTGGAACTTTCTTATCTCTTGAGCATGAGTAGTTGTAAATGTATAGTACGGTAGACGTACGAGATTTAAATGAATTTAGTTTCATTTGATATCCTTGACTTGTTTTTAAGAATGTCCAAGTTGGTTGAGTTAGAGAATTAACTCACTTGTTTTAAAGGTTAAAGATATCCTAGTTCTAAAGTTAAGAAACTTGATTTCTAAAGTTAAGAGACTTGAAGTATTTTGAAAGTATATGATACTTGGTTTTTGAAAGTATAAGTCTCTTGGTTATAAAAAGAATGAAAGTGTCTAAAGCATAAAGTTAGTATAACGGCTTTATGGGAAGTTGGTTATAATAACTTTATGGAAAGTTAAAAGAATGGTTTACTCTAGTGATGTAGATAAAGATAAATGACTTGAAATGAAGAAAGGCAAATTGATTTAGAGGCATCAATTGCTTAAAGTTTTAAAGTAAAAAGTCACTTGGTTTAGAAGCCTATAAATGTATTTCTAAAAGGTATTGTGACTTGTCTTGAAAGGTAGATATGACTTGATACTACGGTTATTAGTATCTTGGAGTTTTATATGAAAAAAAGTCATTTTAAAAGAATAGAAGTACATAGTACTTTGGGTTAAATTCCCGGATTTTATAATGACATGTTAGTGCCTTAAGTAAACTAAAATGAGAGTGTATATGAATAAGGCTAATAAGAAGTTAGGGGAATTTCTTAACTTGCTTATGTTATGAATGACAAGCCGGTGGTGCTTATGTTATGTATGATAAGCCGGTGGTGCTTATGTTATGTATGATAGCTGGTTGTGCTAGGTTATGTTATTCTTGCGGGGTAAACCCCCGGGTTACTACTTATTCCATGAATTTGCTACCCATGATGCGAGTGCGGCGTTTGTATTCATTGCGGGCCCACCGAGCCCATGCGGGTGAAATAGTTTCATGCGGGTGAAATAGTCTCATGCGAGGCGGATGACCTCATTGCGGGACCACAGGACCTATGCGGGTGAAATAGTCCCAGGAGTAGGATTGCTTAATGATACTACGGGCGGGTGGCCCTACTTTGATCATGAGCCTCCTATTTTTATGCAGTAAATTATACTCTTGATTACTCTCATTGTTAGTAAGGCACAGTGTACTGTTATTTGAGTTATCATACCTGTCTCTGACTTTATTTTAGACTCTATGATTTCATTTCAGTACTTTCAAGTTTTACATAGTTGGTACATCTGTTATCGCCCCTTTCTGGCCGCGTTAAATGCCGCAGTAGTGGTAGCGGTGGTGGATCCTCATTCTTAGGATCACTGATCAGTTGTCAGAAGCTCCATTTCTCCGGAGGCTTGTCTTTTTGGTACGGTTTCCCTGATATTGTAGATTTATGTACATTCAGGGGTATGGCGGCCCCCCGTCACGATTGTTATTCTTAAGTGCGTAGTCATATCTTGTGGATTGGGTTGTAAGAACAAAGATGTAACTGTTTTATATTTTGGGTTATGTATATTTCACGGAAGGTGGCCTTATCGGCTAGCCTGTTGATATTTGTTTGTCTAAGTATTTTATGTATGTTCCGCTGCTATTCTCTGATGTATACATGTAAGGGGTGCCCAGGTAGGGCACCAGTCGTGGGCCCGGGGTCGGGTCATGACACAATAGTTCCTCGATTTGCAAGTCAGAAACTATGATGTAATCTCTCCTTTGGAAAGCTAGGAATTCCAGCAGAGTTTCAATAGAGTTAATCTTATAAAAATATGGCATATAAAATATGAGGCAAAACCCTGTATATATAGCTGAAAAATCAGCTAGAGTTTCCCTCGTGGGCCAGGCCCAGAAACCAAAGCAGAGTGGGTCATTCGGACCCACTGTACGCGTGTCGGTGCCACGACGCTGAGTAAGTGGCGTCGTGGCCCTGCTCCTATTTTTGCTTCGTTTTTATTTTATTCTAATGTCTCGATTATCAACCGAACATTTATATCCTTACTGATTACATCCTTGAATCGACGGAATAATTGACTTAGTGTTACCCTTCAGGCCTTTACATATTGACACTAACTACATTATGGTCTACACGAAACTCCTAGACTGCGCAGGAAGACGAACTCAATATGTAAAATTTAGCTACACGAAACATGTGAACTGAACCTCTATGTTATAAGATAAAATCCTTTCATTCATGACATACTCAATCAAGCTTAGGATTTTTCAAGTGTCTATCCAAATGACTTGATCATTATAACTCATCTATATTAGTTAACAGCAGGACCATATCAAATACATGTCCAACGCGTTGGCCAACGACTTAGTCAACCTAATACCATATGAGTATCTGAGTGTTCACTTGAATATACATTCAAGAAATGAATCATAATCTTGGCTCGCATACCACCTTTAATCTACTTCGCAATGCACCCAAAACAAGTCGCGTATCAACCTATAAGGCATTTGAGCTTAGGACAGGATCAAAGTACATTACTCCGTAAACAAGGTGATATTGACCTCAAGTCTAAGGACTTCTATCTCCACATGCCGATGACATTATAGACATATAACAAATAGTGTATCAGCATGGTATACCAATACTTCAACAAACATCCATGTGTCCATCACGAGTTGTCATAACTCGTAGCAAGTGAGACATACTACATCCCTAAGGATATGATGCAGACCACATGTCGATGTATCGCATATCATCGATATCCCAATCTCGATGATCATTAGTCGAGGTAATTTAAGAGTTACGTTATAACATTAATTCTTACATCATTAATAAATACGTAAACTCTTGGAATGCATTTATAGAATATTATACAACTAATAATTAAACAAATGCAAGTGTCATAATATTAATCATCATTAATATAAATACGAATATGTATAAAATACATTTTGTCATAATATAGATTGTCTCTAAGACATACGTATATTTTCACCTAATTCTACGCAAGTAAACCTCAAAATGTGTGGGTGGGCTTTGACCAATTTTTAGGTGTTCGATAAACTTGAGTGTCAATACCCAACATCCCCCTTACCTGTAACTGTCACAACAAACAATATCTACTACTACTATATAAAAGTTTGATTACACAATAATGTAGGTTTATCATTTCAATTCCTTGCTATATTTTCGTCTTGGTCAATCATTATTTTATAAGAAAAAGGACATACCAATTGATTATATTTGAGAACAAACATCCCCACTTCCCAAAGTATTATGCTATTATATCATAGGAGTATATAGTACTAATGTTGATTAGGGTAAAAAGAGATTCGGAAGCTACCTTGTTGTATTCAATTATTGGTCCACTTGTACTATTCAATCACAGTGAACCTATAGAAATAACTTCTTCTTTTTTTCTGTTTTTTATAGGGGGGAGGGGGTAACCGGGTAAGTTCCATAGATAGTATAACTTAACATTGAATGATTCGCAAGCTTGCACAACAATAGTTGGGGTGAGACATTTCTATTCCAGATTTTCCTTCTGGAGCTGAAATTCATGCAGGTTTTCTAATATATATACCCATCCTGCTATTAGAGTGGCAATGATTCTCCATAATAGCACAACGAATTCATTTTTAAATTTAGAAAGAACATACCGAGTGTCGGCCAGGCAATTTCTCGCTGGCTGGCAGCTTTAGGTAATATTGGTATTGTTGTCAAATTCACAAAAATAAATGGTTTGGTATCTAATAATTTGTCAATAAATATACGGTAATATGATAGTGCACTTGATGCTCTTGCAAGATTCAAGTCAAGAGAGTTGATAAACAAAAGTAGCTACTAACATTTGTTCGATGCCTATTAACACGTCCTAAATATTTAGCACATTAAAACTATACTTGCATTATGTTACACATTTTAATCGTCTTAAAACTATATATACTGTATGTGGACGCATGTATAAAACACATATAAATACCACTTTATCATTTCAAATTTTGTAGATAGGAAACCAGTATACAGGAGAAACCAAAATTGATCTCAACACTATATTATCATTCAAATACGCCTGACTAGAATTGCTTACACCTAACAATATCATCAAAATTATTAGTAATGGAAATGAAATTGTTATTGAGGGATATCGTCATAACCTGAGAGTATACCAAACTTTAGAATATAATATTATAGAAAGTAGACTATTATTAAATCTCAAACAAAAATTTAAAAATATCTTGTCAACAAAGGGGGAAGTCAGTGGTTTATTTCTCTTTAATGTTTGAATGACACGAATTTGCTTCTGGTACTTTCAACCAATGGTGTGTAATTCAAGGATCCTTAAAAGTTATTTCTCCATAGATCCCACCTCCTGTCCATATCTTCCAGTCCTCTTCTCATAGATTCTCTCTCTTCTTACATATCTACTGCTCTTCCTGTCCAATTTTATCTACTCCCCTGTCTTACCATATGTGCATTTTGACTTGCCATAAAATAAGATGAAAATATTTCAAAATTTGTAGTAAAAAAAAGCAGAAATATTTATATGATTATAAATTCTCTGAAATAATAAAATTAAAATTTTAAAATTAAATATTTTCATATATAGAAATATATCATTCTTTTTTATAAAGTAATAAATAAAAGTATATCACATAAATTAAAATGAAAGCGTAATATATATTTTGTTTTGTAATTTGTTCAAAAGAGAATGTGGTAATTATTTATATTTGAAAACAACTTAAATACAAACTTCCATTTTTACACTTAATGGTAATGTCACATGTTACATCCCGTAATATCATGGCTACTAATTGAGAATGTGATTAAGGATTTAAGATTTAAAATTTGGAAGAAAAAAATTATTATATTTTCTTAAGAAAAATTCTCAGAAAAATGTGAAGAGAAAAATTATTAACTTGAAGTTTAATACTTCTAATTGAATTTATGAGATTAGTATTGGATTACGAAGAATTGGAATTAAAAATATAGGGTCCGCCGAGAATTTCACAATTTTGTGAGGCCCTTCCATTTTAAGATATTTTGGACAAATATTTAGATATTTTATTTAAGTGGAAATTTTGGCCAATGGGAGGGTGACACGTGTCCCTCATCCACTTGTCCACTTGTCTTGAAGGTAAAATATCTATATAGAGATAGAGTTGCAAGACTTGGATTCATTTCACATTTTTCATCTTCCAAAACTTTCTCTTCTCTCCTCTCCTTGCCTTGGGTCACGAAAATCCAAGGAAATTCCAAGAACAAGAGTTGATTATTATCCAAGATTAAGAACCCTAATCAAGTTCTAAGCCAAGTTAACACTCCAAGATCCTCCAATTTAGTTGTGGGCCGAAACTTGAGTTGAAACCCTAGGCTTGTTCTTCAACTTTTTGGAAGTGAAACAAGAAGGCAAGTTGGTTATAAGCTTGTAATGGATACATGTGTGTGATTGGAACTTGAAGAAGTGGAGCAAAATGAAAACTGCGGACAAAAAAACTTAGGGCATAGTCACGGCTTTTTGGGCATTTTTTGGTAAGAACTCTTCTTCCTCTTGAAGTAATTAGATATTACATGTTATCATGGTTAGTAGATGAGCATGTGTTAAGAAGAATGAAGATTAAAAAGTGTTTGGACCATTTTTTATGTTGGGGCCGAGAATAGGCAACATTCGGATCTTTGGAGTTTGTTGGTTATTGTTGTTGTTATCTTCACCTATTGCATGTTAAAAATGGAGTAATATTGTTGTAGATAAGTTGTTATACCATATATAGAAGTGTTGTAACTTGAAGTGGAATAAAATGGATTAAG
Organism: Przewalskia tangutica; assembly: GCA_029844215.1. Taxonomy (NCBI): domain Eukaryota; kingdom Viridiplantae; phylum Streptophyta; class Magnoliopsida; order Solanales; family Solanaceae; genus Przewalskia; species Przewalskia tangutica. The sequence continues at coordinate 96,883,492 of CM056721.1, forward strand.
AAAAGAGTTATCGGATTGTAGTTGTTGGTCGTGGAATCTATAAAACTGTTGGATATTGTCGTACAATTTTTATGGACTGTTTTGTGGCGTGTATATGCTGGAAATTCAGTTGTCAACATGCATGATTAATGTGGTAAAATTGCTAATGAAAGTCCTAAGGAATAAAGGTGTAAAAGGGTGTTAAAAGGCTTCACATTTTACCCTTATTGTTGATGGAATTGTGGACTGTTTTGTATAGATTAAGGGGACGAATTTTACACGTCAAGTAGGCGTGTAATCCCCTTTGGTTGCTGTTTTGATTGTGCCTTAAATGGGGCTTGATTGTTGTTGAATTTAGGCCTTGGAAAATGTGGAAAAGTATGTATTTATAGGGGAAGTGCTGCCCAAATTTCCATAGAAAAATGAGAACCTTTACTTTGTGTTAACCTACTTTAGTGAGCACGTGTTGATATGCGTGTTATTGTCGTTATAGGTTGAAGTACATTGAGACGTATTTTAGATTGTAGAGTTGGTTAGTCGCCAAAAATGTATGTGAACTATCCTTTCTTCTTCTAGCATGATTCCTTGTTATAAAGGGAGTGAATCCTACTCCTTAATGATGTACTTCATTAATAGTACTTTGAGTTTCCAAAATAGAAGTGTTCTATCTATTTCACTAATAGTACTTTGAGTTCCAAAAAGGAAGTTGTTATATTCATTCTCTTGATAATACTTTAGGTTTTACAAAAAGGAAGTTGTTATATCCATTCTCTTGATAATACTTTGGGTTTTACAAAAAGGAAGTTTGTTACACCCCGTATTTATAGGACATGTTTTAAGAACGTACGTGAGAATCCCAAATGTTAAGATTAGAGACTTGTAAAAATTTATCGGAATTATGGAATTGTCGGAAAACGAAATATTGTGACGAATGGGAGGGCGACATGTGTCACCCCCCTTAAGTGAGCTTGGGCGAATTGGACATGGCCAAAATGGTCATTGACCATAATTTTAAGATGACAAGTCTTGCAAGTAGTGAGCTTGATATATTTGACTTAGTCAATGGGACCACTTAGTTGATATTTAAAAGAGATGCATCCAAACCATCCATTTGTTCTAATCTTGACCCTCCATTATGCTATATATACATACTAGTAGCAAGACAAGGGTTCTACACTTAGAAAATTTTCATGAAAACTTGTTCTTGTTCTTAGGTGCTCTCGGGTTGGGTTCTTCCAAGAAAAAAAAAAATCGTTTGTTGTTCTTTAAGCTCCACACTTTAAACCAAAGTTCATAAGGGTATTGTAAGGGTATCTCAATAGAAAGATCCCGGAAAAATAGCGTTTTCGTATTAGTCGCAAGGTGAAAACCTAATTTCTATCCTAGGTTTTGATTGAAAGATTAAAAGAAAGTGGTTTGTGATATTCTAAGGGTCTCAAGTGGCGGATTGAAGTGTCTAGAAGAGGCTCTAAGTTGCTAAGGAGCGACTTCGGATTTGAAGTTGGACTAAGACTCGTTGAGGTAATAATCTTGTCTCTTAAAGTGTTACAAGATTATATATTGTTGTTAGCCTTACATGTTTGCTAGCATGAAGTATATGTGTTGAAGTTTCATAAGTGTTATGGATTGTTGTAGCCTAAAAATCGAAATGTCATATAAGCCTTTTGAAGATTGAATTACAATTTGGTCGTTAATTAGAATCGTCGCATGTTACTTACTTGAAGATTATAGTAGTTATAATCGATTGCGACTTGATGCCATGTTATGCTAACAATTTGGATTGAAAAGGAAATTGGATAAGAATTGGTGTTGTTGTATCTCAAGTTGCCGGAATTTCACTTGTAGTTGTATTAGTTTGATATCAATTGTGGGGTGGAATTTTACACGTCTAGTAGGCGTGTAATCCCCTATTGATTAATTGCATTGTTGGGCCTTAAATGTGGCGTGTTTGGTTATTGAATTCGGTCTTGAAAAAGGTGGTAAAGTATGTAGAAACAAAGGAGGTGCTGTCCAATTTTCCATAAAATTTAGTGACTTAGTACTTAGAATATTCTACGTTTGAAGTAAGAGGTTAATGGACGTATTGTGGCCATTATAGGTTGAAGTACTAAGTATAGCGTATTCTACTTGGAGGATGGAATAGCTATCAAGGTTGAAGTACTTCGAAGCATTTTGCTACTTGTCGTTAATCGTCGCGAGGTATGTGAACCTCTTCCTTCCTTTGGCATGATTCTATGTATGGAATATACATGTGGTATTATTTCATGTTTCCTTCTACTCTTAGAAGTTAAGATGTATGTGTGTGATTTACTCTATGTAAAGGTTATGTCAAAGTTATCCTAAGTCCTTACCGAGTCTTATGGGGGATGTTGGTAAGAGTCGTTAGGAGGTACTTTGGAGCCAAGTTGACTTGGCTAATTTATGGCACAAATGAGAATAAGTATCGAACAAGCCATTACAGCGTTAATAAAGGAAAATGTAATGACAATTGATAATATTAAAATGAGTAGAATTCTCCATATGCATAGAAGCTAAGATAAGACAAAATTGTATTACATTTTCTAGATCATGGCTGCTTTAATAAGATCGTTATAAACAAGTATAATCTACTCACACACATAAGGCTTATGTACTTAACTTAAAGAATTTACATTATGAAGTTTTAAGATCATGAACCTTAAACTCTTAAAGGGTTGAGAGACTTTATTTTTCAAGTAATAGAACTTGATTCTTAAAGGAAGAAATGACATGATTTAAGGGAAGTAACTTGTTTTTAAAAGATGTAAGTTACTTGAGATATAAGGTTAAGAAACTTGATTACTAAAAGTTAAGAGACTTAAAGTATTTTGAAAGTTAAGAAATTGATTTGAAAGTATAAGTCTCTTGGTTGAAAAAGGAATGAATTTGTCTAAAACCATAAAGGGTTATAACGGCTTTATGGGAAGTTGGTTATAACGGCTTTATGGAAGGTTAAGAGAATGGTTTCCTCTAATAATGTAATCAAAGGAGTAACTTGAAATAAGGAAGGGCAATTTGATTTTTAAGGTATCACTTGCTTAAAGCTTTAAAGTAAGGGTCACTTGATTTAGAAGCCGAGAAATGTATTTCTAAAAGTATAGTGACTTATGTGAAATGTACACAAGCCTTGATACTACGGGTGTTAGTATCTTGGGGTTTTATATGAAAAGGAATCTTTTGAAAAGAATGGAAGTACGTAGTACTTGGGGTTAAATTCCCGAATTTTTATATGAAACGAAAAGTGCCTTGAGTATGTAAAAGTGAAAGTCTAAAGATTTAATGAACTTGCCTATGCTTGCTTGTGATAGCCTTGATTGCAAGTATTATATGTTTACATTGCCGTGACTCTCAGTTGGAGGGCCGGCTGACTTGTTGTGAATTTATTGGGCGTACCGGCAGTGACGGAGGATTCCACGGGTATGTTTTCATTGTAATTGATCTTGGCCATGCTTATACGATGAGGGATTCCGGGGCATGCGACCAGGAGGCGGGTTAGATTCCCGGATGTGTTTTATTACCCATGGCCATGCTTATACGATGAGGGATTCCGGGGCATGCGACCATGTTATATTTTACTCCATGGGCTAGCTCCCCATGAAGACATGTACCCACGATGAGGGATGCCGGGGGCATGTTATATTATTACTCCATGGGCTAGCTCCCCATGAAGACCTGTACCCACGATGAGGGATTCCGGGGGCACGTTATGGCCATGCTTATACGATGAGGGATTCCGGGGCATGCGGCCACGTTGTATATATATATATATATACGTGTTGTATGTGTGTACGCCGACAGTGAGGTAGGATGCCACGGGCGCGTCACATGGTTATATGTTACCCTTACGACTGTCGGCAGTGATGGGGGATTCCACGGGCAGGGGGTATAGATATATATATGTGTTGTATGTGTGTACGCCAAGCGAGGTAGGATGCCACGCGTCACGGTTATGTTATTCACTTATAGTGCCGGCGGTGATGGGGATTCCACGGGCACGCTTTGATATTTGAGGGCTTGTGTCGGTAGCCCTGTACGACTATTGTTCATGTGTTGAAATAGTCTTTAAAAGGTAAAACTGACTTTCATTACTTTCATTTTGGTAAGGCACGATTATCGTTATTTTGGTTATCATACATGTCTCAGCCTTTTTATGATCGCTATGATTTCATTCTGATTTTCGATTCACATACTTGGTACATATTTCATCTTGACCTCCTTCGGGCCGCTCATGCCGCAGGTTGAGGTACATAGCTTGTTGATCCACGCTCTTGGGTCACTGTTCAGTTCTTGGAAAGCTCCATTTCTCCGGAGGCTTTATCTTTTGGTACGGTTCCCCTGAGGTTGTAGATTCATGTATATTTAGGGGTATGGCGGGGCCCTGTCCCGCCACAGTTGTTATCTTAAAACTCTTAGAGGTCTGTAGTCACATATTGTGGGTCAGTTTGTTAAGGTATGAGGCAAATCGCTTGGCCAGGTATATGTATGTCCAGGAAGGTAGCCCTATCGGCTAACCTGTTGTTTTATTTCTGTTGTTTTATTTTATAAGTTTCATGTATGTTCCTCTGATTATCTCTGATGTATACCTGTAAGGGTGTCCAGGTAGGGCACCAGTCGCGGGCCCGGGGTCGAGTTGTGACAAAGTTGTTATATCAATTCTCTTGATAATACCTTGGGTTTATAAAAAGGAAGTTGTTTACCTATTGATAGTACTTGGGGTTTCTAAAATGAAAGATTGTTATATCTATTCTCTTGATAGTACTTGGGATTTCAAAAATGAAAGATTGTTATATCTATTCTCTTGATAGTACTTTGGGTTGTCTAAATGAAAGTTATCTTATTTTGGTTCATTGAGAGTCAAAGGATTTATTATAAAGGAAAGGAATGTACGCTGGATGTACATAGTTGTCACGACCCGATCTCGGGCCCGCGACTGGTGTCTTACCCCGGGAACCCTAGTGACACAACATCAGAGAAAATCAGCGGAAATAAAAACTTACACATGAAACAAGATATACAATACGAAAAAAAATAGGCTAACCAAAACGGTCACCTTTCTGTATATATATATATAAAAACTTGAACAGTTACATCCCTTACAAACCCTGCCCACAACAGTACTACAGACCTCTAAGAATGTTATAACAACAACGACGGGACAGGGCCCCGCCATACCCCTGAATGCAAGTACCTACAACGACAGAGGACTATACCAAAGATAAGCCTCCGGAGAAACGGAGCTTCCCAAAACGCTGAACTGTGATCCTATGAGCGAGGATTAACAACTGGTGTACCTCTACCTGCGGTATGAACGCAGCCCTCAAGGAGGTCGATCTAACAGTACCAAGTATGTGAAATCGTAAAATCAAATAAAATCATAACATTTTAAAACCAATTACAAATACGCATTTAACAACCAATTTAATCGCATATAGTGCCACAAAGATAAACAAGAGCAAAATAGATATAACGAATCGGTCTTTTCTAGGCCGCTAATGATCGGGCAAGGCCAATCGCCCATAGTATCATTATGCGAGCCTAATCTCGGAACTCCCCACCGCATAGGCCACCTAGGCCCGCATGAGGTATTCCTCGCATCGGGGGTAGCTAACCCGCGGCATCATCCTGGACCCCCGAAGTCTGCATAGTCACCTGGACTGCATGAGGTATTCCTCGCATCGGCGTAACACACCCGGAGTGATCAATCCTGGAACTCCGCGACCCGCATAGTCGCGTGGACCCGCATGAGGTATTCCTCGCATCGAGGTGGCAAATCCTCATCATAACAAGTCGTGGTATGTGATATAATACGATAACGGGCTTATCGTTTAACAACGTAAGCACAACAAGAATAACCCCCTTACACAAACATCACAAGACACTAACACACGTAGCATCATAACATGTTTACTTATCAAACCAACAAGAAAGTATTACAAGGCTATCACAAGCCAACATAGTCAAGTTACTCACACAAAAGTCACACGATACCCGTAATATCAAAATAGAGTAACTATCTTTTAAGTAAACCAAAATAATTTCCATACCTTCTTTTTAAACCAATCTTAAGACAAAAGCATGCCTTCCTTTTTAAACCATTTTAAGACAAAACCATGCCTTCCTTTAAAACAAAGACACTTTTTCCTTTTTAAAGTCAAGTAGCAATATACTTTTTAAACCAAGTGTCTTACTCTTTTAAGTAACTTATACCTTTAAATCAAGTTACTTCTCCTTTCCCAAAATCAAGTTGTTTATAAGTCAAGTCTCTTTACTTTCAAAAATCAGGCTCTTAATCTTTAAATCATATCTTTTATGGAAACCAACCTCCAACTTTTAAATGTCAAGTTATCATTTTAAATTCAATGATAAAACCATTCTTTTGTTTTCATAAAGTCGTTATAAATAACTTCCCATAAAGTTATTATAACACTTTATGTTTTAAACCAACCAAGGACAACTATTCTTATTTTCGAAATCAAGATAACTTTATTCTTTAAAAGACCACACACCCATTACTCATGAGTGAGGTTTTACAACTTTTTAACATAATTCAAGTCCTTAATATTTCATAACAAGTCACTTAACTTTGGAATCAAGTCAAGGACACAAAAGGAAAATCAAATTCCTTTAAACACACGTGCGTCTACCGCACTATATATATTTCACAAATATCATGCTAGAAAGGATAGGAAGAGGTTCACATACCTCGCGACGATTATCGACAATTAGCAAAACGCTCCACAGTACTATAACCCTACTAGCCTTTTCCACACTTCAAGTAGAATACGCTACTCGTAGTACTTCAACCTATAATGGCCATAAAACGGTTATTAACTTTTAGATCCCTTCGTAGAATATTTCTAAGTACAAGGTTCCTTATTCTACGGAAAATTCGGCAGCACCTCCCCCCCCGCAACCACATAAATCTTCTCCTCTATCGAGGCCTGCTACCAAGCCAACAACTCCAAGGGGGGTTACACGTCTAACCGGACGTGTACAACACTGCCCCACAATAATACAAGTCTCATCAGAATACAAATCAATGTAAATACAGTTCAATTATTTTTTTTAAATCATCCTTCCAATGTATCTTCTACTCAATTATTAACTACTACAACATGTAATTTCCAATTACAATAGGGGGATAAAGATCATTACCTCGATAAGCCCAAAATTATACAAGATATAAGTCGATCCTGAGCAACGTTTAGCTCCAATTCCTTACGCTCCAACCCGCTCCAAGCAACCCTTAGAAGTTTCTAAACAACTTCTCTTAACACTTCATCTAAGCTATGAAGATTTTTCTAGGGCTTCATTTGCGACTATTGGAATAAAGTAGTATTTTTTCCGGGCTCTTAGTATAAAGATAACTTGAAATACTACAAGGGATTTTTTTTTGGCTAAGGTATATGGGATTATAACAACACTTGAAGAATTTTACTCAAGGTGGGGGGGGGGTGTTGGACGAGAACTCACTAAGGGGGAGGGAGAATTTTTGCCTTGGAAACTCTTAAGTGGATGAAGAATAAGTCTTGCACACAAGGGGTATTTATAGGAAAATCAATGGCTAGGATTAAAGCAAGTGTATGGTGAGGATTGGGTCCAAGTGTGTGTGGATTTTACCAACCAAGTGTCCACCACAAAAATGGGACAAATGGCTTGCCACTTGCCCCCTCACCAACCGTCCAAGGCCAAGTGTCCCACAACAATTAGGCCACATGGCCACATGGGGGTGACACGTGTCGCCCCCCTACTCGTCCAATATTTCATCTTCCGAAAATATCCGTAATGCCAAAAATTCGAAAATAAAGTGGGCCCCACAAAACCGTAAATTTTCCCCGTGGGCCCCACGTGACCAATTCCGGAAATAAAATTCCATAATTCTCAAATATTCTTAAAGTCTTAAATACCAAAGTTGAGAATCCAATTCTCAATAAAAATCTTTTTCCTCGTAAAATCTGGAAACTTTTCCATCGAAAAATCATATCTTTCTTCCTTTTAATTTAAATGTCGTATTCTCGTACGTACGTCCTCATATACATACCTTGGAACTACGGGGTGTAACATTCTTCCCCCCTTAGAAACATTCGTCCCGAATGTTCCTTCTAAGCCTCCAAAACATACCTGCGCCGGTATAGTCTTCCCTACTATACTTACGAAACCAATTATGCCACACATGGCCATAATACAACATACTCGCAAAAACTCATATCCAAGCCAACGAAGGATCATCTCTAAAGCGTATAACAATACTAATAGCTCCACCCAAGGTCCAAAGGATACTTTCTTCACATCTTTACCTTATAAAAAGGACACTTCCATCTTCTTAACACATCTACGCCTCTTTTCTTACTCGTCGTACCCTCCTCGTACACTCGAACTCTTCCTAATATACTTACCACATTTCCGTCATTGCTTCAGTTTCCAAAATCTCGGGGTTACTATCTCCAACTTGGTCATCATTAACTGGGAACACTATGGATGGATCTCCGATATTCTTCCGAAACATAGCAACATGGAATACCGGACGTACTGCCTCCTAAGTCGGACGGCAGTTCTAACTTATAGGCAACCTGGCCTATTCTACAACGATCTGAAAAGGCCCAAAGTACCTCGGGCTAAGTTTCCCCTGCTTCCCAAATCTCGTCACACCCTTTCGGGGTGGTACCTTCAAGAAGACCCACCGTCAACCTGAACTCCAAGTGTCGACGTCGATTATCCGCACGACTTCTGTTGACTCTGATCTGCTAATAACCTCTTCTGTATAAGCTTCACCTTATCCACATCCTGCTGAATCAAGTATGGACCAACTATTTGAACTTTGCCAACATCGAACCAATCGACCGGCAACCTACACTCCCGCCCATACAAGGCTTCATAAGGCACCATCCGAATACTGAAATGCTAGCTAGTATAATACTCACTCAACAAGAGGCAAATAATCCTCACAGCTACCCCTGAAATCAAAACACCTGCCCGTAACCTATCCTCAAATGTCTGGATAAAACGCTATTGTCATTCGCTGGCCCGGTGGTGAATGCACATCACGAAACTCACTGAGTTCCTAATCGCACGACCGATCCGGCCCGTGATCGTGCCTTACCCCGGGCACCCTAGAGATATAACATCAGAGAAAATCAGCGGAAATAAAAACTTAAACATGAAACAAGAGATAAAGTATGAAACAAAGCAACTAAAACGGTCACCTTACGTATATATATATATATATCGATCAACAGCTTAAATCCTTATACAAACCCCGCCCACAACAATACTACATGCACTTCTAAGAATGTAACCATAACTATGACGACAGGTTCTCGCCATACCACGAATGTACAAGTATCTACACCGGCAGGACTATACCAAAGATAAGCCTCCGAGAAACGGAGCTTCCCAAAATGCTGAATCGTGATCCTAAGAGCGGATCCACAACCGATGTACTTACTATGCGGCATGAACGCAGCCCGGGCGAGGTCGATAACAGTACCAAGTATGTGAAATCAGAAATACTATAAATGAATTCATAATAGTCTATATAAAGGCGAGACATGTATGATAACCAAACTACAGTCCACAATATATAAACAGTCATGTCAAGTCAGGGACTCACGCCCTCAAAGTCATTACTCAAATATAACAATGGGTCTCACGCCCACAACATCAATCATGCCCGTGGAATACCTTCCTCACTGCCGGCAGTCTATGATATAATCACACCAAGAAGTACACATGAACATCAGGTCCCACCTGTGTCATAACAACCGTACGGGGCAAGTACGAAGGCTAACTACCAGATACCAAGCCGCATCATCAACTGACCGGGGCAAGTACGAAAGCCAACTACCAGATACCAAAGCCGTACCAACAAATCTATATAACCAAACCACGAAGCTGACCCAGGGCAAGTACGAAAGTCAACTACCAGATACCAAGCCTGCGCCACGCAGCTGGCCGGGGCAAGTACGAAGACTAACTACCAGATACCAAGCCGGAATCACGAGACTTCGTCACAAAACTGAACGGGGCAAGTACGAAGGCTAACTACCAGATACCAAGCCGAAACAGCCACGACTTCGGGGCAAGTACGAGAGCCAACTACCAGATACCAAGCCGAATCAGTAAAACCTCATGGAGAGCTAGTCCATGGAATAATAATCCTAATGGAACCATACCCGTGGGCCACCCAACGTGTCAGTAGGTCCATCAATCAAGAACAACATGACCGGCCCTCCATCGAGAGACGCGGTAACATAAGGATACAACACTTGCACAACAAGGCTATCACACGCAAACATAGGCAAGTTACACACAACTCAAGGTACTTTCATTTTATGACAAAGTCCAGGTTTTAATCCCCAAAGTACTACGTACGTTAAATTCTTTTTAGAAGATCCATTTCTTTTACAAAAGTCACCCGATACCCGTAGTATCAAAATAAAGTGACTAACATTTTAATTAAACCAAAACAACTTCCAGACTTTCCTTTTTAAACCAAATTAAGACAATACCATGCCTTCTTTTTAGACCAAAACACTTCTCCTTTTAAAGTCAAGTTACCATTTTAAAACCAATGATAAAAACCATTCCTTTGTTTTCATAAAGTCATTATAACTAACTTCCCATAAAGCTGTTATAACACTTTATGTTCTAAACCAAAAACTCTTTAATTCCACAAGTCTCTTTTCTTTTAAAACAACAACAAGTATTCTTTTAAAACCCAAATAACTTACTCTTTTCAAAACAAGTAACCTATACTTAAAATCAAGTTACTTCTCTTTTTCCGAAAACAAGTCGTTATAAGTCAAGTCTCTTATCTTTCAAGATCAAGTCTCTTAACTTTCAAAATCAAGTCGTTTATAAGTCAGGTCTCTTATCTTCTAAAATCAATAAACCATTCTTTTACCTACATAAAGTCGTTATAACTAACTTCCCATAAAGCTATTATAACACCTTATGGTTTAAACCAACCAAATCACTTAGCACATGTACGTCTACCGTACTACATAGTTCACAACAATCATGCTAGAAAAGATAGGAAGAGGTTCACATACCTCGCGACGATTATCGACAATTAGCAAAACGCCCACAAGATCAGAACTCGCTACCCGCTTCCACTCTTCAAGTAGAATACGCCACTGAGTAATCGCAACCTATAAAGGCCACAAAACGCCTATCAACTCCTAGATCTCCTCGTAGAATGTTCTAAATGCAAGATTCCTTATTCTACAGAAAATTCGACAGCACCTCCCCCCCCTGCAATCACACAAAACTCCTCCCCTAACAAGGCCCGCTACCGAGCCAACAACTCCCAGGGGATTATACGTCTAACCGGACGTGTACAATTCTGTCTCACAATAATACTACAAGTCTCATCAGAATTACACCAATGTAAATCTGATTCAACTTTATAATCATCCTTCCAATATATCTTATACTCAATTCTAAATCACTACAATATGTAATATCCAATTACAATAGGGGGACATAGATTATTACCTCGATAAGCCCAAAATTATCCAAGATATATGTCGATCCTGAGCAACGTTTAGCTCCAAATCCTTACGCTCCAACCTACTCCAAGCAACCCTTAGAAGTTTCTAAACAACTTCTCTAAACACTTCAACCAAGCTATGAAGGTTTTTCTAGGGTTTCGTTTTGCGACTATTGGAATAAAGTAGTATTTCCGGGCTCCTAGTATTAAAACAACTTTGGAATACTACTAGGGATACTAGGCCAAGGTATTTGGGATTATACTACAATACACAAAGTATTTCTACTCAAGTGGGGGAGGGGGACGAAAATGCAACAAATGGAAGGAAAATATTTTGCTTTGTAAAGCTTAAGTGTGGGATGAATTTACTCTTCAAGCTAAGGGGGTATATATAGAGGATTCAAGGGCCAAGATCTAAGCAAGGTGTGTGGTCAAGATTGGGCCATGTGTGTGTGGGTCCCACCACACCACATGGCCAACGAAATTGCTAGACAAGTGGCTTGCCACTTGTTAGGCCATTCGCCAAGCGACAGTTGTCAGCCACTTGTCCCACCTTTTCGGCCAAGGTGCCACATGGGGGTGACACGTGTCGCCCCCCGACTCGTCCAAAATATTTCGTCTTCCGAAAATATCCAAAATATCGAAAATCTCAAAAACAAAGCGGGCCCCACAAAACCGTAAATTTCTCCCGTGGGTCCCACGTGACCATTTCCGAAAATAAAATCTCATAATTCTAATATAATCCAAGAAGTCCAAATACCAAATCTGGGACTCCAATTCCCATTAACGAACCTTTTCCTTCACAAAAACCGGAAACTTTTCCATCGAAAAAAATCACATCTTTCTTTCTTTTCAAAACTTCTGTCATATTCTCGTACGTACGTCCTCACATACATACCCTGGAACTGCGGGGTATAACACTAACCCTGCCTGGTAAAACCTCCCGAAAAAGAAATAGCCATAAAATGGGCTCCACTGCCTGTCATAACATAAAAGTAGGAACCCCGTGCAGCCTTACAACCTTCCTGATATACAACATCTCGCATAACCCTCCGCCAAGTAAACAGTCCTGACTAAAAGACAAGATGGGCTGACCCCATCGGCCCTACTACTGGTCGAACGCATCCACAAACTCGTACGATCGTTACCTAAACTTGGGCCTAACACCCTCGTGACCCTATCATCTAGCGGGACCACCTCAAACTGACCCCACCACATTCCGGGCTGCGGGTTGACTCGCGATATGGCCTCACCCCGACCCACTTCGTTCTAAACTCTCGTTCCCCGATCTGGAACAATCTTACCAGTTCACGTCATGAAAGCTACCACTTCCATCTCACACTACCCATGGAATTATCCCACAATAAATATCACGCATACCAAGTACTTCGACAAAGACCAACCGTAAAATCATCCACTCAGGACGGCCTTGCATCCAAGGTCCCAACTGTTATAAATTCTAAGGCTCCCCATTTTCTCGTCCCCAGACTTACCCTTTTCAACTACCCATGTTTTCTAATTACAACTTACACAATGCTAATCGAACATAGCACTCCACATGTATCTACCATAACGACCTAAACAAGTCTCTTAAGGCTGAAGATATCTCTCAGAACATCGCCTCACTTTCCCTTTGCCGCTCTAATCAAATCCTCGCTCATGGGCGCATAACTACGTAGGTGATGAACCAGCCATCGATCCCGGGCGTCGAAGTCGAACATCCGCGCCACCTCCTCGGACAATTTCTCGCAAAATGGCCCTGCTGGCCGCAAGCCTAACAAGCTATCTAAGTAGTACGACACTCCCCATAAGAACACCTACCACAACGGCCATACCGAGGTGGGGGTGGCCTCCTCTGGCTAACACCCCTTCCTCTCCGAACCATCAATCCGAATCGACTGGTAAGCTAAGTCATCCCACTGTATCCTCCTACTTGGACATTCTCTCTCACATGGCCCTCGACGGCGGTAAAACAAGCATTAGTAAAAGATGACATTTCCGACGGGCGTCTACCACATAGTGAACAATGAGGGAAAACCGAACTGGCCGCTAGAACCTATGTAAATCGTGAACTAAACCCCGAGTTCGACCAACTCCTCGCATACCCCGAACGCCCCGGCCGTGGAGGACCACTCAGATCGGGCGAAGGCGCATAACCATCTCACGGCGAGAAGATCCGCCTCGAAAGTTACCAAAGGACTCGCTGCTCGCCTCCTCTCGTTGATCTTGGTTAATCCGTCGATCTCATCACGACCAACCCGCCCGTGGATCGTGCCTTACCCCGCACCCTAGTGATACAACATCGAGAAAACCTGAAATAAAAACTTAAACATGCAAAATAGACATGGATCATGATGGAATGAAAATAGGCCAACCAAAACGGTTGCCTTTCAACATATATATATAAAAACATTTGAGCAAGCATAATCCTTACAACCCCGCCCACAACAAAGCATGCACTTAAGATTTATACAACAACTATGACGACAGTGGCCCCGCTATACCACGAACGCATAAGAACTTACTGCACTGTGGGTAACATACCAAAGATAAGCCTCGAAGGAACGGAGCTTCCTAATACGCTGAAAAGGTGATCCTAAACGCGGATCGACAAATGATGTACTTCTACTGCGCATGAAACGCGGCCCCAAGGAGGTCGATAACAGTACCAAGTATGTGAAATCAGAAAATCAGTAATGAAATCATAATAGTCTATAAAAAGCAGAGACATGTATGATAACCAACTACGCTCATAACATAAAAGCAGCCATGTCAAGTCGTGACTCACGCCTCAAGTCATCCTCGTGCCCGTGGAACTCCTTCCTCACCGCCAGCCTAGGTACAAATCGGTGATACGCACAACATGTCTCGACCCATCTCATGGACCAAGTATAGAAACGTGGAATACATTCCGGATGAACCTAGAGTCGAGAGAAATACATTCGGATGAACCGGTAGTCGAGTGAAATACATTCCGGATGAACCCAGAGTCGAGTGAAGTACATTCGGATGAACCGGTAGTCAAGTGAAATACATTCGGATGAACCGTAGTCAAGTGAAATACATTCGGATGAGCCAGAGTCAAGTGAAATACATTCGGATGAACCCAGAGTCAAGTGAAATACATTCCCGGATGAACCGGTAGTCGAGTAGAACACAGTACTTGCACAACAAAGGCTATAAGCATAGGCAAGTTTCACAACAACATGCATAGACCAGTTACACAACAACAAACATAGGCAAGTTATACACAACTCAAGGTACTTTCATTTTATGTCAAGTCCGGGTTTTAACCCTAAAGTACTACGTACGTTAGATTCCTTTTAAAGAGATCCATTCCTTTTATAAAAGTCACCCGATACCCGTAGTATAAAAATAGAGTGACTTACATCTTTTAAGCAAAACAACTTCTCTTATTAAAGCCAAGTTTCCATATTTAAAACCAATGATAAAAACCCTTCTTTTGTTTTCATAAAGTCGTTATAACCAACTTCCCATAAAGCTGTTATAACACTTTAAGTTTTAAACCATTTTAAGACAACACAATGCCTTTCTTTTCCCTAAAGTTCCAGTTTGCCTAATTTTCATTACTCAAGTCTCTTTTTAGAAAAGTTTCATAGTTCAATGTCTTAATCCCTTTTTAAAACTATTGAGTAACATATGCCTTATATGAGTGTAGGTTATTCTTATTCATAATCAATCTTATTAAGCAGCCATGATCTAGGAAATGTAATATCATTTTGTCTTATCTTAGCTTCTATGCAGATGGAGGTTTCTACTGCTTTTAATAATACTTCATTATTTAATACATTTTCCTTTATTAACGCTGCAGTGGTTTGGCGACACACATTCTGATTTCCGAAATCAGTAAAACATTATTCCTTTTAAAAACCACGTACTCATTACTCACGAATGAGGTTTCACACAAAAACTCATTTTAAGTCATTTAAGTTAAGTCTCTTATCTTATAAGATCAAGTCTCTTAACTTCTAAAATCAGTAGACCATTTACCTCTCTTAAGACGTTATACCTAACTCCCCATAAAGCTAGTATAGCTCTTTTTAAAACCAAGTGTTACTCTTCTTTCAAAAATGGTTTCTTAACATTTGAAATACATTCAAGGTTCTTATTATTCAGGCTTAAGTCAAAGACATTGCCGTACAACTACGTTCAATTAGCACACGTACGTCTACCGTACTATATATTATTCAGGCTTAAGTCAAAAGACATTACCGTACTATATATATCTTCCTTTAAAAATATCATGCTCAAGAGTATAGGAAGAATCACATACCTCGCGACGATTATCGACTATAAGCAAAACGCTCCACGGCTATAACCCGGCTAGCCTTGTCCACCTTCTAAGTAGCACATGCTACTTGCAAAACATTCAACCAATAAAGGTTATCACCATCGTAATACGCCCCATGTAAGTACGCTTTAACTTACTTATATTCTTCAAGTGATTTCGCTTCAACCCTTTTCTCGTAATATCCTTCTATTACGCTTCAATTCTCTTCTTATGAATCTTATATTCATTTCTATACTACTACAGTATGTAATTTCCAATTACGCTAGAAGGACAGTAGTATTTACCTCGATAAGCCCAAAATTATCCGAGTTTAATGTCGCTCCTGAGAAATGTTTAGCTCCTACTCCGAGTGCTCCAAACCGCTCCAAACAACCCTTAGAAGTTCTACGCAACTTCTACTTAACACTTCAACCGACTATGAAGGTTTTCCTTAGGGTTTCGTTTTTGTGACTGAGGGAAGTATAATAGTATTTTCTGGGCTTTTGTATACGTGTGACCTTGGGAATACTACAAGGTATTTGGGCCAAGGTATTTGGGCATAATAACAATACTAGGAGAGTATTTCTATACCACAAAAAGGGGTATTATACGAAACCACTAGGCTAGTGGGGTAGGCTCTCGGCCAAGCTTCTCAAAAGGGGGGGGGGGGCTTGGACGAACTCAAGCTTCACAAAGGAGAGGGAGGGATTTTTCAACACTTAGAAAATATTTGGATGAAGAAGTTCATCAAGTTAGGGGGGTATTTATAGGTGAAGAAATGGCCAACCAATGGCCAAGATCCATCCAAGTGTTAGGCAAGTGTAGGGTCAAGATGAAGCCATGTGTTTGTGGGTCCCACTTGCTCATCAACTACACAAAATATCCTACCTAACCCTTGACCACAATTTTTGCACAAAAAACGTGCCAATCTTGCTAGCCTTTGCCGTCCACTTCCTTCCAATGTGAGGGTGACACATGTCACCCTCCCGTTGGTCCAAAATGTTTCGTCTCTCGGAAAAATCCGCAAAAAATATAAATGACATAGCCGGAATTTTCTCTACAAAAGCTGTGGAAACGTTTTGCCGGAAAACCACTCTTTTCGGCACTTGTGCACAATTTCGAACCTATGCCTACTTTAAAGCTCAAATTTATATACGTACGCCCTCACGTACATACTCTGGAAATACGGGGTATAACATCTACGTTCCTCAGTCTGCTGCGCATAAGCATGTTTGCGGGCAATGTCCATATCTGACTGAAGAGTTACTCTTGTACAACTCTCTGCTAGATAATCGTCAAGTCCTGTGACATATCGGTTGTTACACCCCGTAAGTCCAGGACATGTATAAGAGAATGTACGTAAGGAAACAAGACTTGGAAATTAGTACGAAAGGAAGAATTGTTTTTCCGACGGAAAATCTTCCGAACGTCGGAAAGGAAAAATGTTCGTTGTTGAGAATTGGATTCTCCAAATGCATTATTTGAAGAATATGGAACTTTTAACCTTATGGAAATTTATTTTTACGGATTTGGTCACGTGGGGCCCACCCGAGGAATTTTACATTTTTGTGGGGCCCACGATTGTTTCGGAATTTTATGGACGAATGAGAGGGAGACACGTGGCACCCCCTCCATGATGTTGGACGAAATTTTGCAAGGGTGTTATGGTCATTTGACCTATGTAGATGATAAGTCTTCTAAGCTTGATATTGTTGACAAGTCAACTTGTCCACCTAGGCTTGATCCAAGTGAAACCCATCCTAACCTCACATTTGTGGACATCTAAACCCTCCATTGTGTTATAAGTATACTACTAGTAGCAAGACTAGCTCATTTACACTTAGAAAATTTTAGAGAACCATTGTTCTAGCATAAGTGCTCTCGGGTTCAAGCCCTCTCCCACACAAAAATTTTGTGATTTTGATCCATTAGCCACAAGACTTTAACCCAATGTTCCTAAGGGTGTTGTAAGGTTATCTCAATAGAAAGATTTCGGAAAAACGGAGTTTTCACGTTAGTCGCAAGGCGGAAACTAAAGGAGTTCTTCAACTTTGAAGTTGGAACTTGAAGATGGGTTCTTCATAGGCCTCTAAGGAGTGCTTGGAGCGGATTGGAGCTTAAGGAAAGGAGCTAAGAATTGCTAAGGCGCGACTTTGAATCTTGGAAATTTTAAGGGCTTTGAAAGGTATAAATTTTGTCGTTTTAGCAATTAAGTTTACTTATTGATTGTAGCTATGGTTGCTAGCAAGCATGAATTATATATTACGAAGTTTGATTATTATATTGGCTATTGGAACCCTAATCCGAAAACTAGCATGTTTAGCCTTAAGACTACAATTCAAGTTGATTATTCGTTTAAGTCGTCGCATGTTGTGTAAGAAGGAAATTGTAGTTGTTGAAGTGGCTTATAACTATATAACATGCTAGACCCTAGAACTTGGAATTGGAAAAGGATTGGAAAAGACTTTGAATTGTTAGTTGTAGTTGGCCAAGAATGGCTTGGAGTTTTAAACTACTTGGTATGAATTGTGGGGCGGAATTTTACACGTATTGTAAGGCGTGTAATCCCCTTAGGTTGGTTGTTGTTTGGAGCCTTAAATGTGGCGTGTTGGTTATTGTATTCGTCCTTGAAAAAGGCGGCAAAGTGAGTAGAAACAAAGGAAGTGCTGCCCGATTTTTCCGTAAAATTAGAGACCGTATACTTAGTATTATTCTACGTTGAGACTAGAAGTTGATAGTCTTGTTGTGACCATTATAGGTTGACACTTCTACGTACGGCGTATTCGGCTTAGCTTGTGGATTTAGCCGAAAAGGTATGTGAACTATCTCCTCTTCTAGCATGATTCCTTAAGATTAGGAAAGTATGTTCTACTCCTTAAATGATCCATTCCTTGGTTGTATTTGGATTGCCTAGAATAGAATTTGTTCTATGAACTTCCTTGATTGTACTTTGATGTTTAAATTGTAAGTTGTAAAATCCATTTTCTTAGTGAAGTTTGGATTCTTAAAAGTGAAAGTATTTTACTTAAAGTACATAGAGTCTTGAAAAGGAAGTGGTTTCCAAATCTTTTGGGCTAGTGCCTTAGTCCCAAAATCCTAAAGGTCATTATAATGACTTTAGGGGAGTCAAAGGAGTGATTTGCTTAATTGTTTTAAAAGAGGAGAAATGACATGATTTAAGAGAAGTAACTTGTTTTAAAGGAGTGAGTTACTTGAGGTTTAAAAGTAGAAGAAACTTGTTTTCTATATATTAAGAGACTTGAAGTGTTTTGAAAGTTAAGAACTTGATTTGTAAGTATGTGATACTTGGTTTCAATAGTATAAGTCTCTTGGTTATAAAAGGAATGGATATGTCTAAAACCATAAAGGGTTATAACGACTTTATGGGAAGTTGGTTATAACGGCTTTATGGAAGGTTTAGAAAGTTGTCTATTTTGGTTAAAGGGCATAAGTTGCCTAGATTGTGAAAATTTGAAGTTACTTGATTTCAAGCCTTGAAATGAGTTTTCTAAACGTGTAGTAACTTACTTTGAAAAATAGACATGCCTTGATACTACGGGTGTTAGTATCTTGGGATTTTACATAAAAAGGAGTCTTTTGAAAAGAATGTACGTACGTAGTACTTTGGCCTGTTTTATTGAGAATAATTCTATGTGATGCCTTGATTAGTACTTTGGCTTGATAAATTGAGAATTTGTCTAAGAGTGCCTTGATAAGTAAATTGGCTTGATTAATTGAGAATTATTCTATTTGTGCCCTGATAAGTACTTTGACTTGTTAAAAAGAGAATTATTCTATTTGTGCCCTGATAAGTACTTTGGCTTGTTAAATGAGAATTATTCTATTTGTGCCCTGATAAGTACTTTGGCTTGTTAAATGAGAATTATTCTATTTGTGCCCTGATAAGTACTTTGGCTTGTTAAAAAGAGAATTATTCTATTTGTGCCCTGATAAGTACTTTGGCTTGTTAAATGAGAATTATTCTATTTGTGCCCTGATAAGTACTTTGGCTTGTTAAAAGAGAATTATTCTATTTGTGCCCTGATAAGTACTTTGGCCTGATAAATTGAGAATTTGTTTAAGTGTGCCTTGATAAGTACTTTGGCTTGTTTAGTTGAGAATTGCCTATGTGTGCTGGAAATAGCCGGTTGTGTGCTATTGGTATATCAGTCGTTTCGGGGTCATTCCCCGGGTTTGTGGCATTTGCAGATTCCGTGGAATTGCTACCCACGATGTGAGGAATACCTCATGCGGGTCCGTAAGGACTTATGCGGGTGAAATAGTCCCATGCGGGCGGGTCCAGCCTATGCGAGGAATACCTCATGCGAGTCCGTAAGGGCTTATGCGGGTGAAATAGTCCCATGCGAGGAATACCTCACGCGGGTCCACGTGACATATGTGGGTGAAATAGTCCCAGGAGAAGGATTGCTAAATGATACTGCGGGCGGGTGGTCCTGCTTTGATCGTGAGCTTCCTATTTTATATTGTAAGGATACTACTGTTTACTCTCATTGTTAGTAAGGCACAGTGTGTTGTAATTTGATTATCATATATGTCCCCGGATTTGTTTGTGTCACCCTATGGTCTTGCTTTTACGATGTGGGATTCCGGGGCATGAGACCACGAGGCATTTAGGACACAGGTGGGACTTGGTGTTCATGTATCCTTATTGGTGTTATTACATCATGGATCGCGATGAGGAAGGATTCCACGCATGATTGATATTACGGGCGTGAGACCCATAGTTATATTCGAGTAGTGACTTTGAGGGCAAGGCCCCCGACTTGATATGACCGCTATGTGTTATGCATCGTAGGTTGGCTATCGACATGTCTCGCTTTGTTTAGATCGTTATGATTTTATTACGCATTTCATCGCTCACATACTTGGTACATTCTTCGTACTGACCTCGGGCGCGTTCATGCCGCAGGTTTAGGTACGTTGTTGGTGATCGGCAGGTGTAGGACCCTGCTCAGAGTTTTTGGATAGCTCCTTCTGTTCGGGAGTTATCTTTTTGGTATAAGTTCTTTCAAGATGTGCTTTTGTACGCTTAAGGGTACGACGGGCCTTGTCCGCCATATTTCAAGAAACTCTTAGAGGTCTGTATTCATATGTGGGATTGGACTCATGTACGGTGTAGTGTCTTTTGTTTATGTATATATGGCAGCCTTGTCGGCTTTGCCCTTGCACGTACGGTTGCTTTAAAAGAAAAAAAAATGAGGTGTTATTTAATTTCCGCAGTTTACTTGTATTGTTAAGGTAGAAGGGTGCCCAGGTAGGGCACCAGTCACGGGCCCGGGGTTCGGGGTGTGACATCAGTGCACTCTATCCTCCATGTCTGCCACTAAAGAGGGGATATAACGAGCCAATGAGTCAAACTCGATACTGTATTCCCGAACCGTCCGCCCGTTCTGCCTCAACATCAAAAATCTAACTGCCCGAGCTCTCCTCATCTGCGAGGGCAAGAAGTGTGTAAGAAATGCCTCTAAGGTCTTGATCACTTTCATGATCCGTCAGAATCGCTTTAATAAACTCCGAGGATCTTCCTCGCTTCTCAATCCATAGAACTCGTGGGATCTGAACTCAAGAAGTCCCAAATCTCAACTATCGGATCTAGGGTGAACCATCGTACTACCGGAACCTCCGACTCGCTCGTTCTCATTCCTAGCCACAAGCTCGCTAGTAATCGGGCCATCTCTTGTAACTCATATCTCGCTCTCGGTCGTGGAATCAAGACTCGTATCGTGGTCTCTGTAGCTACCGCCGCTTCTAAACTCTCTCGGGCTAGCGCGCCGCAGTAACTCCCGAATGAAGCACTATCTCGTAATGACCGGGCTGTGCCTCGTGAACCTCTCAGATTCTACTCGCAGCTCCCTCTGCTGCCTTGCCCTTCTAGGCCCTGGTTGCCTTGCGTAGAGGCATAACTAGCACAAAAGAATACGCCAGAGGGAGTCCAACTTATAACACAACTCTAAGGCACGATATCAGAGTGAGAATGGAAACCAATCCTAAATATCATGCAGCCTCCTGATTATAGGTGTGGTGCACAACACGCCGATAATCAAGACTCTACTAGATACGGTCTGTAGACACTTTCCGAGGATTAATCGCTCGATACCACTTTTGTCACGACCGATCTCGGCCCGCTGATCGTGCCTTACCCCGGGCACCCTAGTGACACAACATCAGAGAAAATCAGCGGAAATAAAAACTTACACATGAAACAAGATATACAATACGAAAAACAAATAGGCTAACCAAAACGGTCACCTTTCTGTATATATATATATATAAAAACTTGAACAGTTACATCCCTTACAAACCCTGCCCACAACAGTACTACAAACCTCTAAGAATGTTATAACAACAACGACGGAACAGGGCCCCGCCATACCCCTGAATGCAAGTACCTACAACGACAGGGGACTATACCAAAGATAAGCCTCCGGAGAAACGAAGCTTCCCAAAACGCTGAACTGTGATCCTATGAGCGGGGATCAACAACTGGTGTACCTCTACCTGCGACATGAACGCATCCTCGAAGGAGGTCGCAACAGTACCAAGTATGTGAAATCAGAAAGATCTTGAAATAAAATCATAACATTTTAAAACCAATTACAAATACGTACGAACAACCAATTTAACTGCACATAGTGCCACAACATAAACAAGAGCAAAATAGATATAACGTAACTGGTCTTTTCTAGGCCGCTAATGATCGAAGAAAGGCCAATCACCCATAGTATCATTATGCGAGCCTAATCCTGGAACTCCCGCAGTCCGCATAGACCACCTAGGTCCGCATGAGGTATTCCTCGCATCGGGGGTAGCTAACCCGCGGCATCATCCTAGACCCCCGAAGTCCGCATAGTCACCTGGACCGCATGAGGTATTCCTCGACGGGCATAACACACCGGAGTGATCAATCTCGAACTCCCGCAGCCCGCATAGGTCGCATGGACCCGCATTTAGGTATTCCTCGCATCGAGGTGGCAAATCCTCGCATCATAACAAGTCGGGGTATGTGATATAATACCAAGATAACGGGCTTATCGCTTAACAACGTAAGCACAACAAGAATAACCCCTTACACAAACATCACAAGACACTAACACACGTAGAAAGATAACATGTTTACTTATCAAACCAACAAGAAAGTATTACAAGGCTATCACAAGCCAACATAGTCAAGTTACTCACACAAAAGTCACACGATACCCGTAGTATCAAAATAGAGTAACTATCTTTTAAGTAAACCAAAACAATTTCCATACCTTCTTTTTAAACCAATCTTAAGACAAAAGCATGCCTTCCTTTTAAAACCATTTTAAGACAAAACCATGCCTTCCTTTAAAACAAAGACACTTTTTCCTTTTTAAAGTCAAGTAGCAATATACTTTTTAAACCAAGTGTCTTACTCTTTTAAGTAACCTATACCTTTAAATCAAGTTACTTCTCCTTTCCCAAAATCAAGTTGTTTATAAGTCAAGTCTCTTTACTTTCAAAAATCAGGCTCTTAATCTTTAAATCATATCTCATATCTTTTAAGGAAACCAACCTCCAACTTTTAAATGTCAAGTTATCATTTTAAATCCAATGATAAAACCATTCTTTTGTTTTCATAAAGTCGTTATAAATAACTTCCCATAAAGCTATTATAACACTTTATGTTTTAAACCAACCAAGGACAACTATTCTTATTTTCGAAATCAAGATAACTTTATTCTTTAAAAGACCACACACCCATTACTCATGAGTGAGGTTTTACAACTTTTTAACATAATTCAAGTCCTTAATATTTCATAACAAGTCACTTAACTTTGGAATCAAGTCAAGGACACAAAAGGAAAATCAAATTCCTTTAAACACACGTGCGTCTACCGCACTATATATATTTCACAAATATCATGCTAGAAAGGATAGGAAGAGGTTCACATACCTCGCGACGATTATCGACAATTAGCAAAACGCTCCACGGTACTATAACCCTGCTAGCCTTTTCCACACTTCAAGTAGAATACGCTACTCGTAGTACTTCAACCCATAATGGCCATAAAACGGTTATTAACTTTTAGATCCCTTCGTAGAATATTTCTAAGTACAAGGTTCCTTATTCTATGGAAAATTCGGCAGCACCTCCCCCCCCCGCAACCACATAAATCTTCTCCTCTATCGAGGCCTGCTACCAAGCCAACAACTCCAAGGGGGGTTACACGTCTAACCGGACGTGTACAACACTGCCCCACAATAATACTACAAGTCTACTGTAAATACAGTCCAATGTAAATACAGTTCAATTCTTTTTTTAAATCATCCTTCCAATGTATCTTCTACTCAATTATTAACTACTACAACATGTAATTTCCAATTACAATAGGGGGATAAAGATCATTACCTCGATAAGCCCAAAATTATACAGGATATAAGTCGATCCTGAGCAACGTTTAGCTCCAATTCCTTACGCTCCAACCCGCTCCAAGCAACCCTTAGAAGTTTCCAAACAACTTCTCTTAACACTTCATCTAAGCTATGAAGATTTTTCTAGGGCTTCATTTTGCGACTATTGGAATAAAGTAGTATTTTTTTACGGGCTCTTAGTATAAAGATAACTTGAAATACTACACGGGATTTTTTTGGCTAAGGTATATGGGATTATAACAACACTTGAAGAATTTTACTCAAGGTGGGGGGGGGGGGGGTGTTGGACGAGAATTCACTAAGGGGGAGGGAGAATTTTTGCCTTGGAAACTCTTAAGTGGATGAAGAATAAGTCTTGCACACAAGGGGTATTTATAGGAAAATCAATGGCTAGGATTAAAGCAAGTGTGTCACGACCCTAACCCGGGCCCGTGACTGGTGCCTTACCCCGGGCACCCCAGTGATACAACATCAGAGTAATCAGCGGAATATAAAACCAAATACATGAAACAATGTAAAGAAGACACATGTTTATCTGAAGAAAAGTTGCCTTACGGCATAATATAAAAACATTAATCCGAACAGTTACATCCCATACAACTCGCCACAACAAGATACATGCACTTAGGAATGATACGACAACAATGGCGGGATAGGGCCCCGCCATACCCCTGAATGTAAAAACCTACAACGACAGGGGACTATACCAAGATAAGCCTCCGGAGAAACGGAGCTTCCCAAACGCTGAACTGTGACCCTAAGAGCGAGGATCAATGACTGGCGTACTTTACTCGCAGATGAACGCACTTCGGGCGAGGTCAAGACAACAGTACCAAGTATGTGAAATCAAAATACGTAAATGAAATCATAGTAGTCTATATAAAGCAGAGACATGTATGATAACCAAACTACGCTCACAATAAAGCAGTCATGTCAAGTCAGGGACTCACGCCCTCAAGTCATTACTCAAGTATAATAATGGGTCTCACGCCCACAACATCAATCATGCCCGTGGAATACCTTCCTCACTGCCGGCAGTCCATGATATAAAAGCATCAAGGAATACACATAAACACCAGGTCCCACCTGTGTCATAATAAAACCGTACGGGGTAAGTACGAAGGCATAGCCGACTACTAAAACCCACGCATCAACAATGATATAAAATCAGATCACGAGGTCTTTCTAGACCGCACCACATGATCGAAGCTGGCCACTCGCCCGCAGTATCAATGTGCGCGTCTATTCCTGGAACTTACCGCAGCTCCGCATAGGTCACACACAGACCCGCATGAGGTATTCCTCGAATCATGGTCCCAGACCGCCTGAGGTATACCCCGCATCGGAGGCAGCTTAACCCCCGGTATCCGCCTGGACTCCCGCAGCCCGCATAGTCTCAAAAGACCGCATAGTCCCGTGGACCGCATAGGGCATCCTCAGACGGCTAAACACCCGGAATGATCAATCCTGGAGCATACCGCTGCTCCGCATAGTCTCACAGACCGCATAGGCCGTATAGACCCGCATCAAGGGTGGCAAGCCCTCGGTATAATAAGTCAAGGGGGTAGGTGATATAATAATAGTACAACGGACTTACCGGTTAGCAACGTAAGCACAACAAGAATGACCCCCTTACACAACAATCACAAGATACTAACACACGTAGCATCCTAACATGTTTACTTATCAAATCAACAAGAAGTATTACAAGGCTATCACAAACCAACAAAATCAAGTTATTCACACAAGGTACTTTATGCTAATAAGTTCGGGTATCTATCCCCAAAGTACTTCATACATTAACTCTTTTTAAAAGATCTGTTTCTTTCACAGAAGTCACACAATACCCGTAGTATAAAATAGAGTGACTATCTTTTTAAGTAAACCAAAACACTTCCCTTTGTAAAATCAAGTAACAACATTATTTTCCAAACGTTCAAGTTTGCCTAATTTCAAATGTTCACGTTTCTTATTTTAGAAAGGTTTCGTAGTTCATAGTCTTATTCATTTAAGAATATAATTCTCTTTTAAACAATCTGAGAAACATATGCCTTATATGTGAGTAGGTTATTCTTGTTCATAATCAATCTTATTAAGCAGCCATGATCTAGGAAATGTAATATCATTTTGTCTCATCTTAGCTTCTATGCAGATGGAGGTTTCTACTGGTTTTAATAATACTTCATTAATCAAAACATTTCCCTTTATTAACGCTGCAGTGGTTTGTCGATACTCATTCAGATATCCGAAATCAGTAAAACATTTTTCCTTTTAAAAACCAAGTACTCATTACTCACGAATGAGGTTTCACACAAGATTCATATTAATTTAATTAAGTCAAGTCTCTTATCTTTTAAGATCAAGTCTCTTAACTTCTGAAATCAATAAATCATTCATTTTATCTCTCTTAAGCCGTTATACCTAACTTCCTATAAAACTATTATAACTCTTAAGTTTTTAAACCAATCAAATACATTTAACACCAGACGCTCACCGCACTACATAGTTATTACACATATCATGCTAGAAAAGATAGGAAGAGGTTCACATACCTCGCGACGATTATCGACTAATAGCAAAACGCTCCAAGTACCTCAAACCGTCGGCTACTCCTTAAGCCAAGTAGATCGCGCCACACATAGTACTTCAACCTATAAGGCCACAAGGCGCTCATTAACATCTAGATCTTATCGTAGAACATTCTACTGAAAATTCGGCACTCTCCCCCCGCAACGCGTGAATCTCTCCTCTATCGAGGCCGGCTACCAAGCCAACGGGGGGTTATACGCCTAACCGGACGTGTACAATTCTACTACACGAATACCACTGCCTCAGTAATACGCCTATGTAATTAGTTCGATTCTCTTCTTTATATTCAGGCTTAAGTCAAAAGACATTGCCGTAAAGCTATGTTCAGTTCTATATATAGTATACTTCAACTATATATTCTAACAACATGTAATTTCCAATTACAATAAGGGGACAATAATATTTACCTCGATAAGCCCAAAATTATCCGAGATAAAAGTCGATCCTGAGCAAGGTTTAGCTCCTAGACAGCACGCTCCAACCCGCTCCAAACAACCCTTAGAAGTTCTACGCAACTCCTACTTAACACTTCAACCAACTATGAAGGTTTTCCTTAGGGTTTCGGTTTGAGACACAAAGGACATTTGGTAGTATTTCCGGGCTCTACGTATAGAGGTATCTTTGGAATACTACAAGGTATACGGCTAAGGTAATTTGGGTATAGTAACAATACTATGGAGAGTATTTCTACCAAGAGGGGGGTATTTATACGAGACAACACCACAAGTGGTGTATACCCTCTACCAACCCCACTAGGAGTGGGGTACTCGGCCAAGGGGAGGGCTCTCGGCCAAAGGGCCTTCTCAAAGGGGGAGGGGGGTGTTTGGACGAAACACTACAAGGAGAGGGGGGAAGGATTTTAGACTTAGGAAAGTTTTTGGATGAATAAGTCTTCAAAGGGGGAGGGGTATTTATAGGAAGACCAAGGGTCAAGATCTAGCCAAGTGGGGGGCAAGTAGAGGGCCAAGATATGCCCAAGTGCCCCCTAGACCCTACTCCTTAAAACCCTCACAAATATCTACCAAAAATATCTACCCACTTGACTTGCAAATCGTGCAAGTTGCCGCCCCAAAAGACGTCCAACATGAGGGTGACACATGTCACCCTCCCGTTGGTCCAAAATGTTTCGTCTCTCGGAAAAATCCGCAAAAAATTAAAATGACATAGCCGGAATTTTCCCTTCGCAAGTTGTGTAAAACGTTTCGTCGAAAAACGACTCTAACCGGGTGTTGTGCACAAAATAATTTCGGCCAAGCCTACCAAAAGTTCAAACTTTTCTACGTACGTCCTCACGTACATACTCTGGAAATACGGGGTATAACAAAGTGTATGGTGTGGATTGGGTCCAAGTGTGTGTGGATTTTACCAACCAAGTGTCCACCACAAAAATGGGACAAGTGGCTTGCCACTTGCCCCCTCACCAACCGTCCAAGGCCAAGTGTCCCACAACAATTCGGCCACATGGCCACATGGGGGTGACACGTGTCGCCCCCCTACTCGTCCAATATTTCATCTTCCGAAAATATACGTAATGCCAAAAATCCGAAAATAAAGTGGACCCCACAAAACCGTAAATTTTCCCCGTGGGCCCCACGTGACCAATTCCGGAAATAAAATTCCATAATTCTCAAATATTCTTAAAGTCTTAAATACCAAAGTTGAGAATCCAATTCTCAATAAAAACCTTTTTCCTCGTAAAATCCGGAAACGTTTCCGTCGAAAAATCACATCTTTCTTCCTTTTAATTTAAATGTCGTATTCTCGTACGTACTTCCTCATATACATACCTTGGAACTACGGGGTCTAACAATAGTACTTTGGGTTTAATTTCCTAATATTACAAGATGTGATAATGCCTTGAGTTCTTCTAAAATGATAGTTCATTCTATTTGTGCTAATGAGAGTCGGAGATGATTTAAATTGTACATAGTTGCTTGTGATAGCTATATGTGTACAGTCCTTTATATTTGGACCGCGTCCCAGAATGGGCCGGGCAGTGTACCTTAATGGGCAGGACAATATACCATAATGGGCAGGGCAATTGACTTTACCGCGTCCCAGAAGGGGCCGGGAAGAATACCTTATTGACTTTATCGCGTCTCAGAAGGGGCCGGACAGAATACCTTATTGACTTTACCGCGTCCCAGAAGGGGCCGGACAGAATATCTTACAGGGAAGTATTTGTGTATAATGTTCGAGTTCAACTCCCATGACAGTATTTGTTTAAATGGACAGACGTCCATAATTTTGACATGGATTTCATATCTTGAAAAGGCACAGTGTACTGGTATTTGATTATTATATTTGTCTCTTGTTATCTGTTTGGCCTGTTATAATATCATTTGCAGTACTTATTGTTTCACATACTTGGTACATTTTCTGTACTGACTCCCTTTCTCCGGGGGCTGTCTTCATGCCGCAGGTTTAGGTACGCAGTTTGTTGATCTGCAGGTGTAGGATCCTTGCTCAGAGTTTTGGAATAGCTCCATTTTTCTGGAGTTTATCATTTTGGTAATGATCTTTCAGTACAGGTTTTTTGTACATTTATGGGTACGGTGGGGCCTTGTCCCGTCATAGTATATTGTTCAAACTCTTATAGGTCTGTATTCAAATGTGGGATTGGACTCGTGTACATTGTAGTTTCGTTTTGGCTTATATATATATAGCGGCGGCCTTGCCGACTTTGCCTTTGCTTGTTTAAAAAAAATGATGATGAGTATCTTTATCTTTCGCGGTTTACTTGGGATGAATGGGTAGAAGGGTGCCCAGGTAGGGCACCAGTCGCGGGTCCGGAGTTCGGGTCGTGACACCACATTTTCTTATTTGATAATACTTTAATGGTATCATCCCTATTTTACTCTGTTGGTCTCACTTAATTTTTAAGATGTATTATTGTGTAGAAAAGTCAATAAAAGTAGTTACTAAATTAAGGACAACTTGGTAAATATAACAAACAACAACAACAACATACCCAGTGAAATCCCACAATTTGGGGTCTGAGGAGGGTAGAATGTACACAGACCTCACCTCCACCTTGGTAGGTAGAGCGGTTGTTTCCGGAAGACCCTCGGCTCAAGACAAAGCATAATCAGGCAAAGCAAGAAAAGCAAAATAAAGTATGAGAAACAGTCAGACTCATACGAGAAATTAAAGCAATGTGGACATGCAGATAGTAAAAATCAAATACGCAATGGTAGCGCATTCTAACAACAAGAAGTAGTAGCTAACAGGAATCAATAGCTAACACAACTAAATAAGATAAATAAATTACACTAAAGAATACATAGCAGCATGAATCAAACTACAAATTCTTAAAGAGCAATAATGCGCCTATAAGTGTGACAGATCGAACCTACAGTAATAATACTACACTATCATTTTGTAAGTGTAAAGAGGACTACGCTCGACTACCTAATTGTTACACCCCAGAATTACAGGACAAGTATACGAGAATAGACGCGAGAACACAAGACTTGAAAATTGGTACGAAAGGAAGAATTGTTTTTCCGAAGGAAAATCTTCCGAACGTCGGAAAGGAAAAATATTCGTTGATGAGAATTAGATTCTGAAAATGCATTATTTGAAGAGTATGAAACTTATTAACATTATGGAAATTTATTTTTACGGATTTGGTCACGTGGGGCCCGAGAAATTTTACGTTTTGTAGGGCCCGCGAGGGTTACGAAATTTTATGGACGAATGGGAGGGCGACACGTGGCACCCCCACACGGTCTTGGACGAAATTAAGTCAAGGTTAGAATGGTCATTGACCATTATGGATGAACAAGTCTTCTAAGCTTGAGAAAATTGACCAAGTCAACTTGTCCACTTGGCTAATTATTTAATGCTCTTCATCCTAGCCTCACATTTGTTATAATCTAAGCCCTCCATTGTGTTATATATACACTACACTAGTGCAAGACTTGTCTTCAACACTTAGAAAAATTAGAGAAATCTTGTTCTTCACATAGGAGCTCTCGGGTTCACCCTTGTCCCACACAATGTTTTTTGTAATTTTGGTTCTTTATTCACAAGACTTTAACCCAAGGTCCCTAAGGGTATTTTAAGGATATCTCAATAGAAATATTTCGGAAAAACGACGTTTTCACGTTAGTCGCAAGGCGAAAACCTAAGTCGTTTTCATAGTTTTGGATTGGAAATGGAAGAGAAGTTGGTTGTAAACTTCTAAAGGCTTCAAATAGCGGATTGGAGCATAAAGGAAAGGAGCTAAGAATTTCTAAGGAGCGACTTTGAATCTTGGAATTTTTAAGGGCTTATAAAGGTAAAAATCTTGTCATTTTAGTAATTAAGATTACTTATGGTTGTAGCTATGGATATTAGCAAGAATGAGGTATATATTATGAAGTTTGATATGTGTTATGGATATTGGGAACCCTAATCCGAAAGTTTCATGATTAACCCTAAGATTGTAATTCAAATTGGTTATTAGTTTTAGTCGTCGCTTGTTGTTAAAGAAAGGATTATAGTTGTTTGAATTGTTTGCGACTATATAACATGTTAGGACGACATTATGGATTGAAAGGAATTGGAAAGAAATAG
Organism: Przewalskia tangutica; assembly: GCA_029844215.1. Lineage (NCBI taxonomy): Eukaryota > Viridiplantae > Streptophyta > Magnoliopsida > Solanales > Solanaceae > Przewalskia > Przewalskia tangutica. Next base: position 96,914,838 of record CM056721.1, read on the forward strand.
ATGTTGTTGTTGTCCTTGATATTGCCGAATATTTCCTAAGGTTATTAGATTGTTTTGTATTATTGTGGGGCAGAATTTTACACGTCCTATTATGGCGTGTAATCCCCTTTGAATTGTTGGATTGTTGCGCCTTAAATGTGGCATGTTGGTTATTGATTATCGGGCCTTGAAAAATGTGTAAAAGTATGTAGAAACAAAGGAGGTGCTGCCCGATTTTTCGTAGAATAAGAGACCGTATACTTAGTATGATTCTACGTTAAAAAGCTAGGAGTTGATAGACATGTTATGATTAATATAGGTTGAAGTACTACGAGTAGCGTATTCTACTGGAAGGGTGGAAAAGCTAGCAAGGATAAAGTACTTGAGAGCATTTTTCAACTTGTCGCTAATCGTCGCGAGGTATGTGAACCTCTTCTTTCTTTGGCATGATCCTACGTATGAAATAGCCATGTGATAGTATTTCATGATTCCTTTTACTCTTAGAGGTTAAGAAGTATTCACGTTGTTGATTCTAAGTTAAAAGTATGTTTAAATTGTCCTAAGTCCTTACCAAGTCTTATGGGAGATGTTGGTAAGAATGGTTAGGAAGTTATGAGATTTGATTTAAAGCTATGTGTCTTGATTTATGTAACGACCCGACCCCGGGCCCGCGACTGGTGCCCTACCTGGGCACCCTTACAGGTATACATCAGAGATAATCAGCGGAACATACATGAAACTTATAAAATAAAACAACAGAAGTAAAATAACAGGTTAGCCGATAGGGCTACCTTCCTGGACATACATATACAACCGAAGCAGTTGCCTCCTTTCCTTTACAAACTGACCCACAATATGTGACTACAGACCTCTAAGAGTTTTAACGTAACAACAGTGGCGGGACAGGGCCCCGCCATATCCCTGAATATACATGAATCTACAACCTCAGGGAAAACCGTACCAAGAGATAAGCCTCCGGAGCAAATGGAGCTTTTTCCCAAAAACTGAACCGAGATCCTAAGAGCAAGGATCACCAACCTGTGTACCTAAACCTGCGGGCATGAACGCACTTCGCGAAGGGGTCGATAACAACAATGCGAATATGGAAGAAATAAAGTACAGAAACAGATCATAATCAGATAAGAGAAGGACAGGGACAAGTATAAAAAAAGTACATACCAGATCCTGCCGTGTCATTACCACTTATGAACTTAATCGTACCTTATTATCTTTTCCCGTTTTCAATAAAAGTTATAGTCACTTTCTTACGTACATACTTGGGAAAAATCGTCAAGTTCATTACCATATAACTTACTTATCTTTCATAACATAATCCGACCCTCTATGGAGGGACGCATATACTACCCGGCCCAATCTGGGACGCGATCAAGTCACACAAATATCAAAGCGTGCCCGTGGAATCCCCCATCACTGCCGACAGTCATAAGTGTAACATATAACCATGTGATGCGCCCGTGGCATCCCACCTCACTGTCGGCGTACACATACACAATACATATATATATCTCCTGCCCGTGGAATCCCACATCACTGCCGACAGTCATAAGTGTAACATATAACCATGTGACGCGCCCGTGGCATCCCACCTCACTGTCGGGCGCATACATATATACAACACACACATATATATATATATATATATATATATATAACGTGGCCGCATGCCGGAATCTCATCGTATAAGCATGGCCATAACGTGCATCGGCATCCTCATCGTAGCGCAGTCTTCGTGGGGAGCTAGCCCACGAGTAATAATCGTACATAGCATGGTCGCATGCCCCGGAATCCCTCATCATATAAGCATGGCCATGGGTAATAAAACAAATCCGGGAATCTAACCCGCCTCCTGGTCACATGCCCCGGAATCCCACATCGTATAAGCATATCCAAGGATCAATCATAATGGAAGCATACCCATGGAATCCCACATCACTGTCGGTACGTCCAAGTAAACTTACAACAAGACAGCCGGCCCTCCAACTGAGAGTCACGACAACGTAACATATAATATTTGCACTCAAAGCTATCACAAGCAAACATAGGCAAGTTCATTAAACCTTTAGACTTCCATTTTTATAAACTCATGGCACTTCCGTTTCACACATAAAAATCCGGGAATTTAACCCCAAGTACTACGCACCTCTACTCCTTTAGAAAGACTCTTTTTCAAATAAAACTTCCAAGATACTAACAACCGTAGTATCAAGTCATATCTACTTCCAAGACAAGTCACAATACCTTTTTAGAAATACAAATACCGGCTTCTAAATCAAGTGACTTCTTTCTTAAAAACCTTAAGCAATTGGTACCTTTAAAACAATTTGCCCTTCTTTATTTCAAATCATTTCTTTGCTTACATTACTGAAGAAAACCATTCTTTTTGTCACACCCCGAACCCCGGGCCCGTGACTGGTGCCCTACCTGGGCACCCTTCTACCTTAACAACTAAGTAAACTGCGGAAATTAAATAACATCTCATTTTTTTTAAAACTAACGTACGTGCAAGGGCAAAGCCGACAAGGCTGCCATATAATATACATAAACAAAAGACACTACACCGTACATGAGTCCAATCCCACATATGAATACAGACCTCTAAGAGTTATACTGAACTATGACGGGACAAGGCCCCGCTGCATACCATAATCAGATAAAAGCACATCGAAAGAACTTATACCAAAAAGATAAACTCCCGAACAGAAGGAGCTATCCAAAACTCTGAGTAGGGTCCTACACCTGCAGATCACCAAACAGCGTACCTAAACCTGCGGCATGAACGCTGCCCCCCGAAGGAGGTCAGTACGAAGAATGTACCAAGTATGTGAACGAAGTAATCAGAATGAAATCATAACAGTCTAAACAAAACAGGAGACATGTATGATAGCCAACCTACAGTACACAATACATAAGCAGTCATATCAAGTCAGGGACGCATGCCCTCAAAGTCACTACTCAAATAACAGTACACAGTGTCTTACTAACAATGAGAGCAAATAGTAGTATACTTACAATATAAAATAGGAAACCCACGATCAAATCATGGGTAGCAAATCCATGGAAACAGGTGGCTTAACGTCTTGGGGGTTTACCCCTCATTTATACTTTTACCCTGAGGCAGGTGGTATAACGTCTTGGGGGTTTACCCCTCATTTATACTCTTATCCTGGAGAAGGTGGTAAAGCAGGTGGTATAACGTCTTGGGGGTTTACCCCTCATTTATACTCTTACCCTGGAGAAGGTGGTATAACGTCTTGGGGGTTTACCCCTCATTTATACTCTTACCCCATCTCAACCGGCCGTCACACAATAAATAAGCAAGTTAAGAAATCCCCCTAACTTCTTATTAGTCTTATTCATATATACTCTCATTTTAGTTTACTTAAGGCACTAACATGTCTTTTATAAAGATCCGGGAATCTAACCCGCCTCCTGGTCACATGCCCCGGAATCCCACATCGTATAAGCATGTCCAAGGGGTAATACAAATAATGGAAGCATACCCGTGGAATCCCACATCACTGTTGGTACGTCCAAGTAATCCTACAACAAGACAAATGAATTCTTCAACCGAGAGTCGCTAACGTAATAAAACATAATACTTGCACTCAAAGGCTATCGCCAAGACACGAGCAAGTTCATAAAATCTATAGACTTTCATTTTATAAACTCAAGGCACTTAGAGAATAATTCCCATTTAAACAAGCCAAAGTACTTATCAAGGCACACATAGAATAATTCTCAATTAAACAAGCCCAAGTACTTATCAAGGCACACATAGAATAATTCTCAATTAAACAAGCCAAAGTACTTATCAAGGCACACATAGAATAATTCTCAATTAAACAAGCCAAAGTACTACGTACGTACATTCTTTTCAAAAGACTCCTTTTTATGTAAAACCCCAAGATACTAACACCCGTAGTATCAAGGCATGTCTATTTTTCAAAGTAAGTTACTACACTTTTAGAAAACTCATTTCAAAGCTTGAAATCAAGTAACTTCAAATTTTCACAATCTAGGCAACTTATGCCCATTAATCAAAATAGACAACTTTCTTAACCTTCCATAAAGCCGTTATAACCAACTTCCCATAAAGCCGTTATAACCCTTTATGGTTTTAGACATATCCATTCCTTTTATAACCAAGAGACTTATACTATTAAAACCAAGTATCACATACTTACAAATCAAGTTCTCAACTTTCAAAATACTACAAGTCTCTTAATATTTAGAAAACAAGTTTCTTCTACTTTTAAACCTCAAGTAACTCACACATATAAAAAAAGTTACTTCTCTTAAATCATGTCACTTCTCCTCTTTTAAAAAAAGTAAGTAAATCACTCCTTTGACTCCCCTAAAGTCATTATAATGACCTTTAGGTTTTGGAATTAAGGCACTAGCCAAAAGATTTGGAAACCACTTCCTTTTCAAGACTCTATGTACTTTAGGTAAAATACTTTCACTTTTAAGAATCCAAACTTCACTAAGGAAATGGATTATACAACTTACACTTTAAACATCAAGGTACAATCAAGGAAGTACATAGAACAAATTCTATTTTAGGCAATCCAAATATAACCAAGGAATGGATCATTTAAGGAGTAGGACATACTTTCTTTATCTTAAGGAATCATGCTAGAAGAGGAGATAGTTCACATACCTTTTCGGCTAAATCCACAAGCTAAGCCGAATACGCCGTACATAGAATTGTCAACCTATAATGGTCACAACATGACTATCAATTTCTAGTCTCTAACGTAGAATAATACTAAGTATACGGTCTCTAATTCTACGGAAAATCAGGCAAAGACTTCCTTTGTTTCTACTCACTTTGCCACCTTTTTCAAGGCCGAATACAATAACCAACACGCCACATTTAAGGCTCAAAACAACAACCAAACAAAGGGGATTACACGCCTTACAATACGTGTAAAATTCCGCCCCACAATTAATACGAAGTAGTTCCATATTCAAGCCATTCTCGGCCAACAACATAACCAACAATTCAAAGTCTTTTCCAATCCTTTTCCAATTCCAAGTTCTAAGGTCTAGCATGTTATATAGTCATAAACAACTTCAACAACTACAATTTCCTTCTTTATACAACATGCGACGACTTAAACTAATAAACAACTTGAAATGTAATCTTAAGGCTAAACATGCTAGTTTTCGGATTAGGGTTCCAATAGCCAATATACTTATCAAACTTCATAATATACACCTCATGCTTGCTAATAACCATAGCTACTACAACAAGTAAATCTTAATTACTAAAACGACAAGATTTATACCTTTATAAGTCCTTAAAATATCCAAGATTCAAAGTCGCTCCTTAGCAATTCTTAGCTCCTTTCCTTAAGTTTCAATCCGCTCCAAGCACTCCTTAGAAGCCTATGAAGAACCCATCTTCAAGTTCCAACTTCAAAGTTGAAGAACTCCTTAAGTTTCCGCCTTGCGACTAATACGAAAACGTCGTTTTTCCGAAATCTTTCTATTGAGATATCCTTACAATACCCTTAGGGACATTGGGTTAAAGTCTTGTGAATAATGGAACAAAATTGCAAAATTTTTGTGTGGGGATTAGGGTGAACCCGAGAGCTCTTGTTCTTGGCACAAGGTTCTCTCAATTTTCTAAGTGTTCAAGACTAGTCTTGCACTAGTAGTAAGCTTATATAACACATTGGATGGCTTAGACTTAAACAAATGGGTGGCTAAGATGAAGATCACATGGATAATAGCCAAGTGGACAAGTTGACTTGGTCAACAATCTCAAGCTTAGCAAGACTTATCTTCCACCATGGTAAATGACCATTTTAGCCTTGAAAAATTCGACCAAGACCAAGTGTGGGGGTGCCACGTGTCGCCCTCTCATTCGTCCATAAAATTCTGTAACCCTCGTGGGCCCCACAAAACGTAAAATTCCTCGGGTGGGTCCCACGTGACCAAATCCGTAAAAATAAATTTCCATAATGCTAATAAGTTCCATACTCTTCAAATAATGCATTTTGAGAATCCAATTCTCAACAACGAACATTTTTCCTTTCCGACGTTCGGAAGATTTCCCGCCGGAAAAACAATTCTTCCTTTCGTACCAAATTCCAAGTCTTGTTTCCTTACGTACATTCTCTTATAAATGTCCTGGACTTACGGGGTGTAACACTTTTAATCTTCCATAAAGTTGTTATAACCAACTTCCCATAAAGCCGTTATAACTCTTTATGTCTTAGACAAATTCATTCCTTTTATAACCAAGAGACTTATACTTTCAAAATACTTCAAGTCTCTTAACTTTTAAGAAAACAAGTTTCTTAACTTTAGAAATCAAGTCTTTCCAAATCGAGTATTCTATACTTGTAAATCAATTCATTTCATCCTTTAAGAATCAAGTCTCATGACTTAGAAAAATAAAGTCTCTTAACTTTTAAGAATTTGAGATCCATAGCCTTAAAACTTCATACGTAAATTCTTATAAGTTAAGTAACATATACTTTGGTGCGTTGTGAATAAGTTATACTTATTTATAACGATCTTATTCAAGTAGCCATGATCTAGAAAATGTAATACAATTTTGTCTTATCTTAGCTTCTATGCAGATGGAGAATTCTACTCATTTTAACATAATTTGATTGTCATTACATTTTCCTTTATTAACGCTGCAATGGCTTGCTCGATACTTATTCTCATCCGTGCCATAAATTAGCCAAGTCAACTTGGCTCCAAAGTACCTCCTAACGACTCTTACCAACATCCCCCATAAGACTCGGTAAGTACTTAGTATAACTTTGACATAAACTTTACATAGAGTAAATCACACACCTACCTCTTAACTTCTAAGAGTAGAAGGAAACATGAAATAATACCACACGTATATTCCATACATAGAATCATGCCAAAGGAAGGAAGAGGTTCACATACCTCGCGACGATTATCGACAAGTAGCAAAATGCTCCAAAGTACTTCAACCTTGATAGCTATTCCATCCTTCAAGTAGGATACGCTATACTTAGTACTTCAACCTATAATGGTCACAATACGTCCATTAACCTCTTACTTCAAACGTAGAATATTCTAAGTGCTAAGTCACTAAATTCTACGGAAAATCTGACAAAGACCTCCTTTGTTTCTACTTACTTTGCCACCTTTTTCAAGGCCGAATTCAATAACCAAACACGCCACATTTAAGGCCCAATCAATGCAATTAATCAATAGGGGATTACACGCCTACTAGACGTGTAAAATTCCGCCCCACAAACGATAACAAACCAATACAACCTACAAGTCCAATTCGGCCACATAGAGTATAATAACACCAATTCTTATCCAATTTCTATTTCAATCCAAGTTGTTAGCATAACATGATATCAAGTCGCAATCGATTATAACCACTATAATCTTCAAGTAATTAACATGCGACGATTCTAATAAACGACCAAATTGTAATCCAACTTCACAAGGATTAAATGACATTTCGGATTTAAGGCTACAATCAATCCATAATACTTAAGAAACTTCAACACATACACTTCATGCTAGCAAACATGTAAAGCTAACAACAATATATAATCTTGTAACACTTAAGAGACAAGATTATTACCTCAACGATTCTTAGTCCAACTTCAAATCCAAAGTCGCTCCCTAGAAACTTAGAGCCCCTCCTTGACACTTCAATCCGCTACTAGAGACCCTTAGAACAACACCAACAAATTTCCTTCAATCTTCCAACCAAAACCTAGAAAAGCAACTAGGTTTTCACTCATGACTAATACGAAAACTATCTTTTTCCGGGATTTTTCTATTGAGATACACTTACAATACACTCATGAACCTTGGTTTAAAGTGTGGAGCTTAATGGACAAGAAACAAAAAAAAATTCTCTTCAAAGGGCAAGAACCCGAGAGCTCATTGTGATGTTCTTCCAATTCTCTTGAAAATTTGGCTAAGTGTGGAACTTGTCTCACTACTAGTAGTATTATATAGTAACATGGAGGGTTGTGATGTGTACAAATGGGTGGCTTGGATGAAGCTCTTCTAAATATCAAGCTAGTGGTCCCATTGACTAAGTCAAACATGTCAAGCTTTACTACTTGCAAGACTTATCTTCCTAACAAGGGTCAAATGACCCTTGTGCCCATGTAATTTCGTCCAAGACATCCAATAAGGGGGGGTGACACGTGTCTCCCTCCCATTCGTCACAATATTACGTTTTCCGAAAATTCCATAATTCCGATAAATTTTTACAAGTCTCAAATCTTAACATTTGGAATTCTTACGTACGTTCTTTAAAACATGCCTGCAAATACGGGGTGTAACATTCTTCCCCCCTTAGAAACATTCGTCCCCGAATGTTCTTTCGGAGTCAAACTTATAATTAGCGACATAGTTTCCTTTTACCACCCCGACATACCAATAATGCCACACATGGCCCTACTACCTCGCACACGCATATCCGTCCATCATAGGCCCAAAAGAGATTACCTTTTCGTACTTCCAACTCCTTCTAGCATATACATAGTCTCAATAAAATCTGTTCATAACACTTAAACATACCACAACTTTATCATGCATACAAGTTTCTAAAGGGCCAAAGACATACCTGAAATCATATAGGCGGTTCAAAGGACCGCTAAAACTGGGAACTTCCACCACGACCTCACACGCTCACGGCATAAACATCCCGCCTAGCTATGGAAGGCGAAGAACCCGCAATCGATCCAAAGATCGCGCTATCCCACCAAGCCACCTGGTCTGACAGCTCTTCACGAAATGGCCCGCCGTCGCAAGCATAACAAGTCGCCGTAGTACGACACTCCCAAAATGGAATCTACTACGGTGACCACACCGGCAAAGGTGGCTTCTCGCTACTATCCTCTGACATTCGTGAACTGCATCCTCGAGCCCCGACTGCCCCGAATACCTCGGCGACCAAACCTCCGCCGAAGATCGGAAGGAGCACTATGTGCCGGATGAAATATGGACCTACTCTTCTGCTGAGGCTGTCCGCCTCGCGAATTGCCCTAGAACCTCGCTGCCCCGCCTTTGGGCTTGCACGAGTCTAGCCGACCTCTCTCTCTCGTCCTCTATCCTCGCGCATAAGCTTGCATCTCGCAATATCCATACCGGTGAAGGGCCACTCCTGTGCATGCAGAATCATATAATGGTCTAGCCCCATCACATAGTGAACTCTGTCCGCCATATCGCCCACAATAGTGTGCGCATACCGCCAACGAGTCAAACTCGTGTTGTATTCACGATGGTCCTCTCATTCTCGCCTCAATGACAAAAACCTATCAACACGGGCTCTCATTTCGTGAGGCAAAAGTGATCAAGAAAGGCCTCGTGAACTCATCCCAAATCGCCGGACGAGCACCCACACCTCTCGACAGCCTCCCAAGACTCAAACAGTTCAACGCAATATCGCGTAACCGTAGAAGAAGCTAACACAACCGACTCTGTCTCCAAGGCCCTAAGCACTGTGATAGTCCATCAGAGCCGCGAACGAACTCTTGAGGATCATCCTCGATCTCGAACCATAAAACTCGTGGACTACAACCTAAAATCCGAATCCTCAAACCGCTTGTCAGGTTAACTACTCGCTTCCTCGTTTGCACGCCTACCACTATGCTAGTCAATAGTCCGACCGCTTCTCCATAATCTCTAAACTCGCCTCTGGCTGCGAATCGAGGCTCGGATACCGAAACCTCGAGCTACCGCCGCCTGGCCTCTAATACCGCTGGCGCCGAGCTCGCCGATCCGCCTACTACCTCGTGCATAGTCTCACTCCGAGTCCCGTAACCTCTGCGTACCACTAGCAGCCTTCTGCTGCCTTGCCCTTCGGGCCCCGGTCGCTCCAGGAGGCATAATTGTTACATAAGAAGGGGTCGAGAGGATTCAACCTACTAGACACTTCATCGCACGATCTCAAAGAGAGAAGAATGGAAACCAATCCTAAATGTCTCGCAGCCTCACGATTATAGATGTGGTGCACAACACACCGATAATCAAGACTCTACTAGACACGGCCTCAGAGACACTTTCCGAGGACTAATCGCTCGATACCACTTTTGTCACGACCACCGGGCTCGCGATCGTGCCCTACCCGGGCACCCTTACGGTATACATCGAGATAATCACGAACATACATGAAACTTATAAAATAAAACAACAGTATAAAATAACAAAGTTAGCCGATGTGGCTACCTTCCGACATACATATACAAATCAAGCGGTTGCCTTTCTTTACAAATCGACCCACACATGTGACTACTGCACCTCTAAGAGTTTTAACGTAACAAATGGCGGACAGGCCCCGCCATACCACGAATATACATGAATCTACAACCTCGTGGAAAACTGCATCAAGAGATAAGCCTCCGAGCAAATGGAGCCTTTTCCCAAAATCAACCGAGATCCTAAGAGCAAGGATCACCAACTCACTGTACCTAAACTGCGGGCATTTAACGCTTCGGAAGGGGTCGCATAACAAAAATTTAATATGGAACATAAATAAAGTACAAGAAATGTATCATAATCAGATAAGAGAATGACAGGGGCAAGTATAAAAAAAAGTACATACCAGATTCTGTCGTGTCATTACCACTTATGAACTTAATCGTACCTTATTATCTTTTCCCGTTTTCAATAAAAGTTATAGTCACTTTCTTACGTACATACTTGGGAAAAATCGTCAAGTTCATTACCATATAACTTACTTATCTTTCGTAACATAATCGATTCTACGAGGACGATATACTACTCGCCCAACTGGGACGCGATCAAGTCACACAAATATCAAAGCGTGCCCGTGGAATCCCCATCACCGCCGATACCATAAGTGTAACATATAACCACGTGATGCGCGTGGCATCCCACCTCACCGTCGGCGCATACATACACAATACATATATATATCTTACGCCCGTGGAATCCCACATCACCGCCGATACCATAAGTGTAACATATAACCATGTGACGCGCTGCATCAACCTCGCAGCTTGGCATACATATATATATATATATATATATATATATATATATATATATATAACGTGGCGCATGCCCGAATCCTCATCGATAAAGATAGCCATAACGTGCCCTCGGCATCCTCATCAGAGTGCAGTCTTCATGGGAGCTAGACCATGGAGTAATAATATAACATGCCCCTAATCCTCATCGTGGGTACATGTCTTCTTGGGGAGCTAGCACATGGAGTAATAATCGTACATAGCATGGTCGCATGCCCCGGAATCCCTCATCGTATAAGCATGGCCATGGGTAATAAAACAAATCCGGGAATCTAACCCGCCTCCTGGTCACATGCCCCGGAATCCCACATCGTATAAGCATGTCCAAGGATCAATCATAATGGACGCATACCCGTGGAATCCCACATCACTGTCGGTACGTCCAAGTAAACTTACAACAAGACAGCCGGCCCTCCAACTGAGAGTCACGACAACGTAACATATAATACTTGCACTCAAAGCTATCACAAGCAAACATAGGCAAGTTCATTAAACCTTTAGACTTCCATTTTTATAAACTCATGGCACTTCCGTTTCACACATAAAAATCCGGGAATTTAACCCCAAGTACTACGCACCTCTACTCCTTTAGAAAGACTTTTTCAAATAAAACTTCCAAGATACTAACAACCGTAGTATCAAGTCATATCTACTTCCAAGAAAAGTCACAATACCTTTTTAGAAATACAAATACCGGCTTCTAAATCAAGTGACTTCTTTCTTAAAAACCTTAAGCAATTGGTACCTTTAAAACAATTTGCCCTTCTTTATTTCAAATCATTTCTTTGCTTACATTACTGAAGAAAACCATTCTTTTAATCTTCCATAAAGTTGTTATAACAAACTTCCCATAAAGCCGTTATAACTCTTTATGTCTTAGACAAATTCATTCCTTTTATAACCAAGAGACTTATACTTTTAAAATACTTCAAGTCTCTTAACTTTTAAGAAAACAAGTTTCTTAACTTTAGAAATCAAGTCTTTCCAAATCGAGTATTCTATACTTGTAAATCAATTCATTTCTTCCTTTAAGAATCAAGTCTCATGACTTAGAAAAATAAAGTCTCTTAACTTTTAAGAATTTGAGATCCATAGCCTTAAAACTTCATACGTAAATTCTTATAAGTTAAGTAACATATACTTTGGTGCGTTGTGAATAAGTTATACTTATTTATAACGATCTTATTCAAGTAGCCATGATCTAGAAAATGTAATACAATTTTGTCTTATCTTAGCCTCTATGCAGATGGAGAATTCTACTCATTTTAACATAATTTGATTGTCATTACATTTTCCTTTATTAACGCTGCAATGGCTTGCTCGATACTTATTCTCATTCGTGCCATAAATTAGCCAAGTCAACTTGGCTCCAAAGTACCTCCTAACGACTCTTACTTACATCCCCCATAAGACTCGGTAAGTACTTAGGATAACTTTGACATAAACTTTACATAGAGTATATCACACACCTACCTCTTAACTTCTAAGAGTAGAAGGAAACATGAAATAATACCACACGTATATTCCATACATAGAATCATGCCAAAGGAAGAGGTTCACATACCTCGCGACGATTATCGACAAGTAGCAAAATGCTCCAAAGTACTTCAACCTTGATAGCTATTCCATCCTTCAAGTAGGATACGCTATACTTTGTACTTCAACCTATAATGGTCACAATACGTCCATTAACCTCTTACTTCAAACGTAGAATATTCTAAGTGCTAAGTCACTAAATTCTACGGAAAATCGGACAGCACCTCCTTTGTTTCTACTTACTTTGCCACCTTTTTCAAGGCCGAATTCAATAACCAAACACGCCACATTTAAGGCCCAATCAATGCAATTAATCAATAGGGGATTACACGCCTACTAGACGTGTAAAATTCCGCCCCACAAACGATAACAAACCAATACAACCTATGTCACGACCCGTTCCGGGGCCCGTGACTGGTGCCTTACCCGGGCACCCAAGTAGTCATACATCAGAGTAATCAGCGGAATATAAGAACAAGACATGAAACAGTTGTAAAATGAGACACAGTTTTATGTGAGAAAATGTCGCCTTTCGGCATATATAAATAAACATAGTTTTTGCAGTTACATCCCAATCGCATAACAGGTCTGCTGCACTTAAGAAGATAAACAACTATGGCGGGACAGGGCCCCGCCATACCCTGACTGTACAAAACTATCTACAACAGGGAGATCATACCCAAAAAGTCGAGCCTCCGGAGAAGATGGAGCTCCTGACACCAACGCAAAGAGATCCTAAGGATGTGGATCTAGCACTGCCGCCCTTACCGCAGATGAACGCACTCGGGCGAGGTCAAGATAACAGGTACCAAGTATGTGAAACTGTAAAGTACTTAAATGAAATCAAAGCATTTAAAACCATTTGCAAATACAACCAGTTCAATTGCCCATAATGTCATATCACAAACAAGAACAATAATAGATATAATGTAACTGGTCTTTCCTAGGCCGCGAATGATCGGGCAAGGCCAATCGCCATAGTATCATTGTGCGTTTAGTCCCGACTTCCCGCACCGCATAGTCACACACGCACCGCATGAGTTATTCCTCGCGACGGGGTAGCTAACCCCTGCATTCTCCTCGACTCCGCACCGCATAGTCTCAATAGACCGCATAGTCACACGCATCGCATAGGCATCCCCGTGATCGGGCTAAATCACCCGGAATGATCAATCCTGGAACTCCCGCAGTTCCGCATAGTCTCACAGACCGCATAGGCCATATAGACCCACATCAAGGGTGGCAAGCCCTCGGTATAACAAGTCAAGGGGGTAGGTGATATAATACAGTACAACAGACTTACCGTTTAGCAACGTAAGCACAACAAGAATGACCCCCTTTCACAACATTACAAGACACTAACACAGGTAGCATCATAATATGTCTACTTATCAAACAATCTTGCTACACTTAACAGAAATCAATACAAGGCTTTTATAAACAAATAAGTAAACAGTTCTTTTTATCTTTCTTAAGTTGTTATACCTAACTTCCCATAAAGCTAGTATAACTCTTAAGCTTTTGTTCAAAAACCAATTGTTCCTCTTCTGTTAAAAATGATTCAGTATTCTTTTGAAATGTATCAAGATTCTTATTATTCAGGCTTAAGTCAAAAGACATTGCCGTAGTTATTATTCAGGCTTAAGTCCGAAGACATTGCCGTAATTATTATTCAGTTAACACACGTACGTCTACCGTACTATATATATTTAAAATATCATGCTCAAGAGTATAGGAAGAATCACATACCTTCTTGGCGAAATCCACCTGCCAAGTCGAGTATGTCGCGCGCAGAGAATCAGCCTATAACAGTCAAATACGTCTATCAACGTCAGATCAGATCGTATAAAGTTCTAAGCAGAGGGTTCCCTATTCTACGGAAATTTGGGCAGCACTTCCCTACCCGGTAAGTTATACAGTCTACTGTAAAAATAGCCCTATGTGAGTACAGTTCAACTATTCTTCTTTTATACCCTTCTAAGGTGATAACAGTTCAATTCTATTCTGTAATATCCTTCTAAGTATTTATACTTATTCCTATACTTCTACAGTATGCATTCTCTAATTACAAAAGAAGGATAAGTTATTTACCTCGATAAGCCCAAAATTATCCAAGTATAAACGTCGATCCTGAGCGAGGTTTAGCTCCTAATTTGAATGCTCCGATAGCTCCAAGAACCCTTAGAAGTTCTTCACAACTTCAACTAAGTACTAAGGGATTTGGGCTAGGGTATTTTGGGCATTATAACAATACTAGAAGGCAACTTTTCTACCAAGGGAGGGGGGGTAGGTTTCGCCAGGCTAGGGGTTTGCCTCGCCAAGCTTCACTCGAGTGGGAAGGCTTGGACGAAAGGCTCGAGGGAGAGGGGAGGATTTTCAAGACTTGAAAGTAATTTGTGGATGAAGAACTCTTCATCTTAAGGGGGTATTTATAGGTCAAGCCATGGCCAACCAATGGCCAAGATGATGCCAAGTGCAAGGCAAGTGTAAGGTCAAGATTTGGGCAAGTGTCCTTATCCATCTACTACACAAAAATATCCTACCAACTACTTGACAAAAAGGGCCATCCAATTCGGCTCACTTCCGCCACACGTCCACCAATGAGAGGGTGACAAGTGTCGCCCTCTCGTTGGTCCAAAGTGTTTCGTCTCTCGGAAAAATCCGCAAAAATTAGAAATGACATAGCCGGAATTTATCCTACGCGAGTCTTGTTAAACGTTTCGTCGGAAAACCATTCTTTTAGAGAGTTGTGCCCAAAAAAACGTCCCATGCCTAGACTTTAAGGCTAAACTTTCGTACGTACGCCCTCACGTACATACTCTGGAAATACGGGGTATAACATTCTCCCCTCCCTAGAAACATTCGTCCCGAATGTTCCTTCCCAAGAAAGTTAACGATAAGGTTCCTCAAAACTTAAACAGTTGCAAATGCCACACACGGCCACAAAACAACACTTAGGCATAAACGATAATTTAAAATTTACAAATAGGAAAGTGAATTACCTGGAGGTGTGGGGAATAGGTGAGGATACTTATGCCTCATGTCCTCCTCAGCTTCCCACGTCATCTCCTCCCTGAGCTCGTTCCGCCACAAGACTTTGACGGCCACGCCCCGTCCGCAGACGCCTAACCTGACGATCGATTATCGCTATGGGAATCTCCTCATACGATAACCCCTTGGTCTCCTGGACATCGTCAATCGGATGCACTCTAGATGGATCCCCGATATATCTCCTCAGCATAGAAACATGAAACACCGGATGCACTGCCTCCAGATCGGACGGCAGATCCAACTCGTAGGCAACCTTGCCTACCTCGCGACAACCGATAGGGCCCAATGTACCTGGGCCGAGTTTCCTTTCTTCCCGAATCTCATCACACCCTTCATGGGTGACACCTTCAGAAAACCCAATCATCAACTGCGAACTCCAGATGCCGACGACGATGATCTGCATATGACTTCTGTCGACTCGAGCCGCCAAGAATCGCCTCGGATAAGCTTCACCTTATCCACCGCCACGCACCAAATCGTCCCACTAATCGCACTCGCCACATCGAACCAGCCTATCGGCGATCCGCACTTCCTCCTATACAAGGCCTCATAAGGCGCCATCCGAATCCGGAGTGGTAGCTATTATTATACGCAAACTCAACTAGAGGCAAATGATCCTCCCGGTACCTCGGTCGATAACACAAAGCTCGCAGATATCCTCGAGTGCGATGGTGCGCCACCGCCCGTCTGTCTGCGGATGGAATGCGACTCGTGCTCACCAAGGCCCCTAAACCCTTCGGAAGGACCTCTGAAGTTAGCCGAACCGGGCTCCTCATGCGATATGATCGAAATAGGGACTCCATGCAACTGACGATCTCTGATGTAAAGTGCGCATAATCCTCACCGAAAAGTCGTCGACGGAAGAAAGTGGGCTGATTTCACCGCCGACGATAACCCATATAGAATCATGTCTCTCCGAGTGCGAGGTAATCCCGTGATAAAGTCCATGTTGATCACCTCCCACTTCCGGTCGGGATCTCTATCGTCGCAACAAACCACCGTGCCTCGTGCTCTACCTTCACCCATCGACAACACGGGCACCGAGCTACGAACTCGCAACGCCCTCTTCAAGCCATCCCACCAATACACGATCGAAGGTCGTGGGTACATCTTGGTCGACTCGATGGATAGAGTAACGCCGTATGTGTGCTTCCCAAGAACTCGTCAAGTCACAAACATCCGAACACACAACCTGCTCAAACCTTAGCACCCGTCGGTGCTACCTCAAAAGGACCCTTCCTCACGAAGAGCCGTATCACGATACCGAATCAAAACCGATCCTCAAATTGCCTCTTCACCTCTCGGCGATGGAAGACTCGGCAACCTCACGAACTCGAACCCCATCGCTATCGAGAATCAATCAAACGGACACCAAGGCTCGCTAATCGATGCAAATCACGAACCATGTCCTCCTCTCCGCTGCACATCCGATAGGCTCCCATCGACTCCACGACTAAGAGCATTCGCCACAACATTGGCCTTCCGGTGGTACAGGATATCAACATCGTAATCCTTAAGCAACTCTAACCACCGTCTCTCGTGAAGTTCGGTTCCTCGGCCGAAGATATACCGAGGCTCTTGTGGTATGTATAAATATCCACGTGAACCCCATACAAATAGTGCCTCGGATCTTCAAAGCGTGAATCACCGCCGCGACTCCAAATCATGGGGGTAGTTCCTCCGTGTTTCTTAAGCCGCCGGGATGCACGCTATAACTCTACCCCGCTGCATCAACACACATCCCAGCCCGATGCCCGACGATCACAATACACGACATAACCATCCGACCTCCGAAGAGTAAGAACGGGCGGTCGTCTCTCCTTCAAAGAATCGAAACCCTTCACAAGCATCACCATCGAAACTTAGCCGCTTTCGAGTCGGCCTAGTCAATGGTGCGAGATAGAAGCAAACTTCTACGAACCGATAATATCTCGCAAGGCCTAAAATCGCGAACCTCTGCCGGAGTAGTAGGTTCAGGCCAAGTCTCGATCGCCGATCTTGGCGTATCCACTCGAATGCCATCACCGATAATATGCCCTAAAAGCCACCGAAGCTAACCAAAACTCACATTTGGAAAACTTGGCGTATAATCGCTGGTCCCGAGAATCACAAGATCGCCTCAAATGCTCGCGATGCTCTCGCTCTGAGCGAATAAACCAAGATATCATCAATGAACACTATCACAAACGTGTCCAAAATGGTTTGAACACTCGGTTCATCAAA
Source organism: Przewalskia tangutica (assembly GCA_029844215.1). Taxonomy (NCBI): domain Eukaryota; kingdom Viridiplantae; phylum Streptophyta; class Magnoliopsida; order Solanales; family Solanaceae; genus Przewalskia; species Przewalskia tangutica. Next base: position 96,932,669 of record CM056721.1, read on the forward strand.
TCCATGAATACCACGAGCATTGGTCAACCCAAAAGACATGACCACGAACTCATAATGCCCGCATCGTCCGAATGCGATCCTAGGGACATCCGCCTCGACTCGTACTGATGATAGCCCGATCGCAGATCAATCTTGAGAAACATCTCGCGCCGCAATCGGTCGAACAAATCATCAATCACGGGAAGGGGGTATTCGTTTAATGGTCACCTTGTTCACCGCTCAGAATCAAACACATGCGCAGCTGGCCCCGCCCTTCTTCTTCACGAACACAATACCGGCTTCCTGAGGGAGAAACACTAGGTCCGATGAAGCCGCTTCTCCAAAGAAATCTCTCACTGGTCCTTCAACTCTCTTAACTCGGCGGTGCCATTACGTATGGCGGAATGGAAATAGGCCGAGTGTCCGCAAAGACATCAATACAAAACTCTATCTCCTTTCGGGAGGATACGGGAGGTCGCCTGAAACACGCCTGGGAACTCTCTCGACTACCGAATCGATCAAAATCGCGCCGCACCTCAGATCAAACACCCGAACGAGATGATAGATGTACCCTTCTCGCACCATCTTCCTAGCCTTGAGGTAGGAAATAAACCTACCCTCGGCGATACATGTTCCTCTCCCACTCAACAACCGGCCTCAGAACCGAACTGCACTCACTCTCTCTCTCAGTCTACATTGGCGTAGCAAGAAGCTAGCCAATCCATGCCCATGATCACGCCGAAATCGGTCATGTCCACTCTATCAAGTCGCCACGGTCCGACGATCAGATATGGTCACAGGACAAGCCCTATATACCCGCCGAGCTACCACCGAATCACCCATCTGGCGTAGCTACCTCGAAGGGTCTATGGACTCGTGCTCTATCCCTATCCTACTAGCAATAAGGGAGATATATAGATGCAGTAGAACCGGATCTATCAAAGCGCACATCATAACCAGAACCGATAAGGTACCGTGGCGACATCGCGAGGCCTCCCGATCTGCCTACCGACAGCATAAATGCGGTTCTCGAGGACCGCTAGAATCGACCCGCTCCACGACCTCTGCCACGACTGCTGGCCCATGAGTACCTTGCCTCCGGGCGAGTAATCGCTGGGGATGAAGAACCGCAAGCGACCGCAGATGACCCTACCATCGGCCTGCTTCTGACAGATTCTCGCAAATGACCTGCGCCACGGTGTAGCAAGCTCGGATTAGTATCGCAACCCACGAATGGAACTCGCCACGACACCGAGCGACCTCGATCGGTTAGCACCTGCTACCCGAAATCAAGTCCCGGGCCCCGACCGCCTCAATGCTCGCTGTACCGAAACGATGTAGGAGTGCTCAGCCATTGTGGTGCAAATCGACTTCACGATGCCGCCCACCACGAGGGCTACCAAAAGAACCGCCGTCTTGGCCTTCGCCTGCTGATATCGGTCTACCCGGCGTCTCTACGCCTCGCATCCCGGTCGTGAGCTCGCATACGTGTAATGTCCATGCTGGTCAAGAGACACACCCGCACAAGACTCGCCATATAATCATCTAGCCCGTGGCGTAGCGGTGTACACGGTCCTCCATGTTCGCATTAGCGCAGTGGACATATCGAGCCAAAGAATCGAACTCGACATTGTACTCCTAATCAGGCGCTCTCTCGCCTCAAAGACAAAAATCGCAGCCTGCGTTCTCCTCATCTGCGGAGGCAAGAAGTGCGTGAGAAAAGCCTCCGAAAACTCATCCCATACTGCTGGAGGTGCATGCTCTCCCCGGGAAAGCTCCCACGAATCAAACCAATCGACTGCGGTATCACGCAGCCGATGTGAACCGAAGATCACAGACTCGGTCTCCGACGCCCTGATCACTCTCATAATCCTTCAGAATGACGGATGAACTCCTGCGGATCATCCTCCGCCTCGACCAGAAAACTCTGGCGGCTACGCCAAGAAATCTCGTAGCCTCAAACTATTCGCCTCGGTGAACCACGGTACGACCGGGCCGAGCCGAATCGCTACATCCACTGTCCTCATGTTCGCTACAATCCTAGCCAATAGTCGGCCATCTCCTTGTACCTAACTCTCCGCCCAGCCGTGGGACGAGGTACGGCATCCGTGGTCTCGCTGGGCCGGGCGGCCATGGAACTCGCTGCCTCGGTATAGCGGGCACGAGCCCTCGTAACTCTCGGTGTCCGATCGCGGCTCCTCCGCTTTGCCCTTCTCGGGCCCGGTTGCCTTACGTGGAGGCATAATCTGCATAAAAGGAATACGTTAGAGGTCCAACCTATAACACACTCTAAAGCACGATCTCGAGTGAGAAGAATGGAAACCAATCCTAAATATCCTATAGCCTCACGATTATTGGTGTGGTGCACAACACACCGATAATCAAGACTCTACTAGATACGGTCAGTAGACACTTTCCGAGGATTAATCGCTCGATACCACTTTTGTCACGACTGCCCGGCTCGTGGATCGTGCCTTACCCGCACCCAAGTAGTCATACATCGAGTAATCGAATATAAGAACAAGACATGAAACAGCTTGTAAAATGAGACACGCTTTATGTGAGAAAATGTCACCTTTAGCATATATAAATAAACATAGTTTTTGCGCTACATCCCAATCGCATAATAGGTCTACAGACCTCTAAGAAGATAAACAACTATGGCGGGACAGGGCCCCGCCATACCCTGACTGTACAAAACTATCTACAACAGGGAGATCATACCCAAAAAGTCGAGCCTCCGGAGAAGATGGAGCTCCTGACACCAACGCAAAGAGATCCTAAGGATGTGGATCTAGCACCTGCTTGCCCTTACCTGCGGCATGAACGCAGCCCCCCGAAGGAGGTCAGTACAACAGGTACCAAGTATGTGAAACTGTAAAGTACTTAAATGAAATCAAAGCATTTAAAACCATTTGCAAATACAACCAGTTCAATTGCACATAGTGTCATATCACAAACAAGAACAATAATAGATATAATGTAACTGGTCTTTCCTAGGCCGCGAATGATCGAAGCAAGGCCAATCGCCCATAGTATCATTGTGCGTGCCTAGTCCTGGACTTCCCGCAGTCCGCATAGGTCACACACAGACCCGCATGAGGTATTCCTCGCATCGGGGGTAGCTAACCCCCGGTACCCTCCTGGACTCCCGCAGTCCGCATAGTCTCAATAGACCGCATAGTCACACAGACCGCATAGGGCATCCCCCGCATCGGGCTAAAACACCCGGAATGATCAATCCTGGAACTCCCGCAGTTCCGCATAGTCTCACAGACCGCATAGGCCATATAGACCCGCATCAAGGGTGGCAAGCCCTCGGTATAACAAGTCAAGGGGGTAGGTGATATAATACAGTACAACAGACTTACCGTTTAGCAACGTAAGCACAGCAAGAATGACCCCCTTTCACAACATTACAAGACACTAACACAGGTAGCATCATAATATGTCTACTTATCAAACAATCTTGCTACACTTAACAGAATACAAGGCTTTTATAAACAAATAAGTAAACAGTTCTTTTTATCTTTCTTAAGTTGTTATACCTAACTTCCCATAAAGCTAGTATAACTCTTAAGCTTTTGTTCAAAACCAACTGCTCTTCTCATTAAAAATGATTCAAGATTCTTTGAAATGTATCAAGATTCTTATTATTCAGCTTAAGTCAAAAGACATTGCCGTAGTTATTATTCGTGCTTAAGTCCAAGACATTGCCGTAATTATTATTCGCTTAACACACGACGCTTCACCGTACTATATATATTTAAAATATCATGCTCAAGAGTATAGGAAGAATCACATACCTTTCGCGAAATCCACCGCCAAGTCGAGTATGTCACGCCGCAGAGAATCAGCCTATAATACCAACACGCCTATCAACGCCTGATCAGATCGTATAAAGTTCTAAGCAGAGGGTTCCCTATTCTACGGAAATTTGGGCAGCACTTCCCTACCCGGTAAGTTATATAGTCTACTGTAAAAACAGCCCTATGTGAGTACAGTTCAATTATTCTTCTTTTATACCCTTCTAAGGTGATAACAATTCAATTCTATTCTGTAATATCCTTCTAAGTATTTATACTTATTCCTACACTTCTACAGTATGCATTCTCTAATTACAAAAGAAGGATAAGTTATTTACCTCGATAAGCCCAAAATTATCCAAGTATAAACGTCGATCCTGAGCGAGGTTTAGCTCCTAATTTGAATGCTCTGATAGCTCCAAGAACCCTTAGAAGTTCTTCACAACTTCAACTAAGTACTAAGGGATTTGGGCTAGGGTATTTTGGGCATTATAACAATACTAGAAGGCAACTTTTCTACCAAGGGAGGGGGGGTAGGTTTCGGCTAGGCTAGTGGGTTTGCCTCGCCAAGCTTCACTCGAGGGAAGGGTTGGACGAAAAGGCTCAAGGGAGAGGGGAGGATTTTCAAGACTTGAAAGTAATTTGTGGATGAAGAACTCTTCATCTTAAGGGGGTATTTATAGGTCAAGCCATGGCCAACCAATGGCCAAGATGATGCCAAGTGCAAGGCAAGTGTAAGGTCAAGATTTAGGCAAGTGTCCTTATCCATCTACTACACAAAAATATCCTACCAACTACTTGACAAAAAGGGCCATCCAATTCGGCTCACTTCCGCCACACGTCCACCAATGAGAGGGTGACAAGTGTCGCCCTCTCGTTGGTCCAAAGTGTTTCGTCTCTCGGAAAAATCCGCAAAAATTAGAAATGACATAGCCGGAATTTATCCTACGCGAGTCTTGTTAAACGTTTCGTCGGAAAACCATTCTTTTAGAGAGTTGTGCCCAAAAAAACGTCCCATGCCTAGACTTTAAGGCTAAACTTTCGTACGTACGCCCTCACGTACATACTCTGGAAATACGGGGTATAACAACCTACAAGTAATTAACATGCGACGATTCTAATAAACGACCAAATTGTAATCCAACTTCACAAGGCTTAAATGACATTTCGGATTTAAGGCTACAATCAATCCATAATACTTAAGAAACTTCAACACATACACTTCATGATAGCAAACGTGTAAAGCTAACAACAATATATAATCTTGTAACACTTAAGAGACAAGATTATTACCTCAACGATTCTTAGTCCAACTTCAAATCCAAAGTCGCTCCCTAGAAACTTAGAGCCCCTCCTTGACACTTCAATCCGCTACTAGAGACCCTTAGAACAACACCAACAAATTTCCTTCAATCTTCCAACCAAAACCTAGAAAAGCAACTAGGTTTTCACCTTGCGACTAATACGAAAACTATCTTTTTCCGGGATTTTTCTATTGAGATACACTTACAATACACTCATGAACCTTGGTTTAAAGTGTGGAGCTTAATGGACAAGAAACAAAAAAAATTCTCTTCAAAGGGCAAGAACCCGAGAGCTCATTGTGATGTTCTTCCAATTCTCTTGAAAATTTGGCTAAGTGTGGAACTTGTCTCACTACTAGTAGTATTATATAGTAACATGGAGGGTTGTGATGTGTACAAATGGGTGGCTTGGATGAAGCTCTTCTAAATATCAAGCTAGTGGTCCCATTGACTAAGTCAAACATGTCAAGCTTTACTACTTGCAAGACTTGTCTTCCTAACAAGGGTCAAATGACCCTTGTGCCCATGTAATTTCGTCCAAGACATCCAATAAGGGGAGGTGACACGTGTCGCCCTCCCATTCGTCACATTATTACGTTTTCCGAAAATTCCATAATTCCGATAAATTTTTACAAGTCTCAAATCTTAACATTTGGAATTCTTACGTACGTTCTTTAAAACATGCCTGCAAATACGGGGTGTAACAATTTATTTAAAGTAAGCAAGTTGATTTTATGTTTGAAAATGACTTGAATTTATATGTGAAAAGGGGATTGATTTTAAAAGTGGAAGTTATATGATTGGTTTTGGAAGTGTATGAAACTTTATTTTTCAAGTTATGGGACTTGATTTCTAAAGTATAGATGACATGATTTTATATGTATAAGTGTCACGACCCGAACCCGGGCCCGTGACTGGTGCCTTACCCCGGGCACCCTAGTGATACAACATCAGAGTAACCAGCGGAATATAAAACAAGACATGAAATAACATGAAGTGAAAAGCTTTATTCGAGAAAAGTTGTTTTCGCATATATATATAACTTGAAACCGAAAGCTTACATCCTGCTTACAAACTCGCCACAACAAGATTACATGCACTCTAAGAATGTTATAACAATGACGGACAGGGCTCGCCATACCCCGAATGTAAGTACCTACAACGACAGGGACTATACCATCGATAAGCCTCCGAGAAACGGAGCTTCCAAACGCCGAATGCGGACCCTATGAGCGAGGATCAACAATCGGTGTACTTCTACCGCAGATGAACGCAGCCTCGAGGAGGTCAAGATAACAGTACCAAGTATGTGAAATCAAAATATCAGAAATGAAATCATAGTAGTCTATATAAAGCAGAGACATGTATGATAACCAAACTACGCTTCACAATAAATAAGCAAATATGTCAAGTCGTGGACTCACGCCTCAAAGTCATCACTGATATAACTATGGGTCTCACGCCACAACATCAATCATGCCCGTGGAATACCTTCCTCACCGCCATTATGATATAAAAGCACCAAGGAATACATGAACACCGTGTCCCACCGTGTCATAATAAAACCGCACGGGTAAGTACGAAGGCATAGCCGACTACTAAAATCCACGCATCAACAATGCCATAAAATTGTATCACGAGGTCTTTCTGCACCGCGCCATATGATCGGCGCCACTCGCCTCAAAGATCATTGCGCCAAACTCGAACTTCCCGCACCCGCATAGCCACACACATAGCCCGCATGAGGTATTCCCCGCATCGAGGGTAGCTACTCCCCGGCATCGTCCTGGACCCGTGGTCCGCATGGCCACATAGACCGCATGGCCATATAGACCGCACACTAACCTGGAACTCTCGTAGCTCCGCATAGGCCACCTGGACCCGCATGAGGTATCTCGAATCATAGTCACAAAGACCGCCTGAGGTATACCCCGCATCGGAGGGCAGCTTAACCCCCGGTATCATGTCAAGAGGTGAGTGGTACAATACTATCATAACGGCTTATCGTTAAACAACATAAGCACAACAAGGGAAACCCCCTTACACAAACATCACAAGACACTAACACACGTAGCATCCTAACATGCTTACTTATCAAATCAACAAGAAAGTATTACAAGGCTATCACAAACCAACATAGTCAAGTTATTCACACAAGGTACTTTCTATTTTATGCCAACAAGTTCGGGTTTTTATCCCCAAAGTACTTAATACATTATCTCTTTAAAAAGATCCTGTTTCTTTCGCAAGAGTCACACGATACCATAGTATTAAAAATAGAGTGACTATCTTTTTTATTTAAACCAAAACAATTTCCCTTTTTAAAGACAAGTAACAACCTTCTTTTCCAAAAGTTCAAGTTTGCCTAAGTTCAAAGACTCAAGTCTCTTATTTTTGAAAGGTTTCGTAGTTCATAGTCTTAATCACTTAATAATAATTCTCTATTAAAACAATTAGAGAAACATATGCCTTATGTGTGAGTAAGTTATTCTTGTTCATAACAATCTTATTAAAGCAGCCATGACCTAGAAAATGTAATATCATTTTGTCTCATCTTAGCTTCTATGCAGATGGAGGATTCTACTGGTTTTAATAATCCTTAATTAGTCAATACATTTCCCTTTATTAGCGCTGCAGTGGTTTGTTCGATACATATTCTCATTTCAAATCAATACATGCTCATAAACCATTAAGTAAACCGTTCCGTTTATTCCTCTTAAGTCGTTATACCTAACTTCCCATAAAGCTAGTATAACTCTTAAGCTTTCAAAACCAAGTAGTATCCTTCTTTCAAAAACGATTCTTAATTCTTTTGAAATATTTCAAGATTTTATTATTAGGCTCAAGTCAAAAGACATCGCGGTAAAACCACGGTCAGTTAACACACGTACGTCTACCGTACTATATATATTCTTTAAAATATCATGCTCAAGAGGATAGGAAGAATCACATATCTCGCGATGATTATCGACAATTAGCAAAACGCTCCACCGCTATAACCCGGCTAGCCTTGTCCACCTTTCAAGTAGAACACGCTACTCGCAGTACTTCAACCTATAACGGTTATATAAGTCTATCAATGTCTAGACTACTCTGTAGAATAAATCTAGATACAAGATTCTACGGAAAATTGGGCAAGACTTCCTACCCACAAACTACACAAGTTCATCAGAATACAAATTCCCATGTAAGTACAGTTCAATTCCCTTCTTATATACCTTCCTTGTATATAACTTATACTTAATTCTTATACTTCAACAATATGTAAACTCTAATTACAATAGGGGGACAAGATATTTACCTCGATAAGCCCAAAATTATCCAAGATTTAATGTCGATCCTGAGCAACGTTTAGCTCCTACTCTTGGCGCTCCAACCCGCTCCAAACAACCCTTAGAAGTTCCCAAACAACTTCTACTTAGCACTTCAACCAACTATGAAGATTTTCCTTAGATTTTCGTTTTGAGACTAAAAGGACATAAGGTAGTATTTCCGGGCTCTACGTATAGAGGTAACTTTGGAATACTACAAGGTATAAGGCTAAGGTATTTTGGAATTGTAACAATACTTGGAGAGTATTTTTCACCAAATGGGGGTGTTTCACGAGAACAATACTCATGGGAGGGGGTACTTTCGGCTAGCACCACTTAGAAGGGGGTATTTCTGCCAAGGGCCTCACAAAGGGGAGGGAGGCTTGGACGAAAACTTCAAGAGGGGGAGAGGATTTCAAGACTTAGAAAGTGTGGAGTGGATGAAGAAGTCTTCAACTAAGGGGGGGGGGGGGAGGGGGGGTATTTATAGGGCCTTCAATGGCCAAGATCAAGACAAGTGGTGGGCAAGTGGAGGGTGAAGATTTGCACAAGTGCACCCTAGCCATCTACTCCACACATCACACCAAACAATGACCCAAGTTTTAGGCCACAAACATGCCAAGAACGTGCTCCCTTTCTACAAGATCGCCCACTTGAGGGTGACAAGTGTCGCCCTCTCGTTGGTCCAAAATATTTCATCTCTCGGAAAAATCTGCAAAAATAATAAACGTCGCAACCGTAATTTTCCCTTCGCAAAGTTTGGAAAACGTTTCGTCGAAAAACAATTCTTTTCGGGGGTTGTGCACAAATTTCGACCCTTGACTTTCTTAAGGCTTAAACTTCCGTACGTACGTCCTCACGTACCTACTCTGGAAATACGGGGTATAACATTCTCCCCTCCTTAGAAACATTCATCCTGAATGTTCCTTCTCGATACAGATAATGATAAGTTCCTCTTAACATAACAAGTTGCCAATGCCACACCTGGCCACAAAATAACACACGCGCAATTACTAAATCCAAGTCCACGAGGAATCACCTCTAACATCACAAAAGCTCCCACCCAAAGTCCAAAAAAAAAACTCCCTTCGCACCTTTTATTTTACAAAATAAATGATCACATCTATGTTCTTAACACATGCTCGCTTCTTCCCTTACTCGTCGTACCCTTCTTGTACACTCGAACTCTTTCTCATAACTTACCACATTTCTGCTACTGCTTCAGTTCCCAAAAATCTCTGGGTTACTATCTCCAACTTGGTCATCATTAACTGGGAACACTCTGGACGGATCTCCGATACTTTTCCGAACATATCAATATGAAAGACCGGACGCACTGCCTCCCATGTCGGACGGCAAAGCTAACTTATAGGCAACCTGGCCTATCCTCCAAAGGATCTGAAAACGCTCTAAGTACCTCAGGCTAAGTTTCCTCTGTTTTCCAAAACTCGTCACACCCTTTCCGGGGTGGTACCTTCAAGACTCCACCGAGTTCCTAACCCCGCTCGTAAAACCTCCAAAAGAAACACCAGTAACTGGCTCCATCGTCGTCATATAAGGTGAAAGTAGGCACCTGCAGCCTTACAACCTTCCTGATATATAACATCTCGCATAACCCTCTGCCGAGTAAACAGTCTTGACTGAAAGACAAGATGGGCTGACCTCATCGGCCCGACTTCTGGTCGAACGTACTCACGAACTCGTACGATGGTTATCTACACTTGGGCCTAACACCCTCGTGACCCCACCACCTGGCGAGACCACCTCGAATTGACCCCACCACATTACAGGTCGCGGGTTGACCCGCGATTGGTCCTCAACCCGACCCGCTATCGCGCCAAACACTTGTTCCCCGATCCGGAACAATCTCACTAATCAAGTTACGAAAACCTAGTGGTCATTCTTAGCTCAACTACCCTCTTTCATTTCACACTACTCAGGGACCTATCACACAAACATATCTCACGTGTACTATGCACTCCGATAAGGGTCAAACATAAAAATATAAATCTTTTACTCGAGATGGCCTAGCCTCTAAGGTCTCCACGTATAACATTCTAAGGCTCACACCTTCCCTTATCCCCAAACCTTACCCTTTTAACTAACCATGATTTCTAATCACAATTAACACAATGCTATCTGAACATAACACTTAAGATATACTCATCTTATCATACATACAAATCTCTAGAGGGTTGGATGTACCAGATTCACCGCTTCACTCCCTTTGTCGCTTTAATCAATCCCGCCTGGGCGCATAGCTAGAAAGGTGATTTAACTAGCCGATCCTCGCGCCGAGTTCTACATCCGCGCCACCTCTGGTCGGACAATTTCTCACAAAATGGCCCTGCTGGCCGCAAACAAAACAAGTTGTCGAAGAAGTACGACACTCCCCACAATGACACTTACCACAACGGCCACACCGGTGGGGTGGCCTCAAGCTAACACCCTTCCTCTTCGAACCATCAACCGCAGAATCGACCGTAGGCCGAGTCCTCCTACTTGCATCCTCCTACTAGACACTTTCGTCATGGCCCTGACGCCCGTAGGTAAAACAAGCACCAACGACAAGACGACATTCCCCGGGATGACGTTTGCCACACTGTGAATACTGAGGTAAAATCAATCTGGCCGGCTGAACTACGTGTATTCGTGAACCAGCCACTCGAGCTCGACCAACTCCTGCATACCGAACGCCCCGGTCGCGGAGGACCACTGCGATCGGGCGGAGGCGCATAACGATCTCACGAGAAGGTCCGCCTCGAAAGTTACCAAAGGACCTCATTGCTCGCCCTCTTGCCGATCTTGGTTAACCCGCCGATCTCACGCTTTGCCGCGCATAAGCTCAGACGCAGCCATGCTCATGCTCGATCAAGAGCTACTCTTGCACAACCTCTCTTAGATACTCATAAAGACCCGTGATAAATCGGTACATAATATACTCGGTCGCTAAATCCATAGCTAGTAATGTGGTCGCCTCTTTGCAATTCATACTTTCGCCATCGTCGTGAACGAAGGTTCAAATATCATGGTCGTAGTGGCACGTTGCCGCCAAGGCTTAGACTTCTCTGGACCGGCGCCGCAGATCTCCCGAACGAAGCACCACCACAGTGATGGTTGGGTATGTGCCTCGTAACCCTCGTTTCTATTCGCAGCCCTCGCCGCTTTGCCCTTCGCCCGGCCGCTTTACGCGAGGCATAATCGTAGGGAAAGAAATACGTTAGAGGGTCCAACTTATAACACGCCTTCTAAGGCACGATCTCAGAGTGAGAAGAATGGAAACCAATCCTAAATATCCTATAGCCTCGACATTATTGGTGTGCACAACACACCGATAATCAAGACTTACTAGATACGGTCAGAGACACTTTCCGAGGATTAACCGCTCGATACTACTTTTGTCACGACCAACCGGCCCGTGGATCGTGCCTACCCTGGGCACCCTAGTGATACAACATCAGAGTAACCAGCGGAATATAAAACAAGACATGAAATAACATGAAGTGAAAAACAGTTTATCGAGAAAAGGTTTTCGCATATATATATAACTTGAAACCGAACAGTTACATCCCGCTTACAAACTCGCCACAACAGCATTATGCACTTAAGAATGTTATAACAACAATGACGGACAGTATTCCCGCCATACCCCGAATGTAAGTACCTACAACGACAGGGACTATACCATCGATAAGCCTCCGAGAAATGGAGCTTCCCAAACGCCGAATCGTGACCTATGAGCGAGGATCAACAATCGGTGTACTTCTACCGCAGATGAACGCACTTCAAGGAGGTCGATAACAGTACCAAGTATGTGAAATGAAAATATCAGAAATGAAATCATAGTAGTCTATATAAAGCAGAGACATGTATGATAACCAAACTACGCTCACAATAAATAAGCCATATGTCAAGTCGTGACTCACGCCTCAAAGTCATCACTCGATATAACTATGGGTCTCACGCCCACAACATCAATCATGCCCGTGGAATACCTTCCTCACCGCCGCACATGATATAAAAGCACCAAGGAATACATGAACACCGTGTCCCACCGTGTCATAATAAACCGTGACGGGGTAAGTACGAAGGCATAACCGACTACTAAAACCCACAGCACCAACAATGCCATAAAATCAGATCACGAGGTCTTTCTAGACCGCGCCATATGATCGGCGCCACTCGCCTCGATCACCGTGCGCCACAAACTCGAACTTCCCGCACCGCATAGGCCACACACATAGGCCCGCATGAGGTATTCCCGCATCGAGGGTAGCTACTCCGGATCGCCCCGACCCGGGTCCGCATGGCCACATAGACCGCATGGCCATATAGACCGCACACTAACCTCGAACTCGTAGCTCGCGATAGGCCACCGACCCGCATGAGGTATCTCGAATCATAGTCACAAAGACCGCCCGAGGTATACCCCGTGACGGAGGCAGCTTAACCCCAGTATCATGTCAAGAGCGAGTGGTACAATACTATCATAACGACTTATCGTTAAACAACATAAGCACAACAAGGGAAACCCCCTTACACAAACATCACAAGACACTAACACACGTAGCATCCTAACATGCTTACTTATCAAATCAACAAGAAAGTATTACAAGGCTATCACAAACCAACATAGTCAAGTTATTCACACAAGGTACTTTCTATTTTTATGCCAACAAGTTCGGGTTTTTATCCCCAAAGTACTTAATACATTATCTCTTTAAAAAGATCCTGTTTCTTTCGCAAGAGTCACACGATACCCGTAGTATTAAAAATAGAGTGACTATCTTTTTTATTTAAACCAAAACAATTTCCCTTTTTAAAGACAAGTAACAACCTTCTTTTCCAAAAGTTCAAGTTTGCCTAAGTTCAAAGACTCAAGTCTCTTATTTTTGAAAGGTTTCGTAGTTCATAGTCTTAATCACTTAATAATAATTCTCTTTTAAAACAATTAGAGAAACATATGCCTTATGTGTGAGTAAGTTATTCTTGTTCATAACAATCTTATTAAAGCAGCCATGACCTAGGAAATGTAATATCATTTTGTCTCATCTTAGCTTCTATGCAGATGGAGGATTCTACTGGTTTTAATAATCCTTAATTAGTCAATACATTTCCCTTTATTAGCGCTGCAGTGGTTTGTTCGATACATATTCTCATTTCTGAAATCAATACAAGGCGTTCATAAACCATTAAGTAAACCGTTCCGTTTATTCCTCTTAAGTCGTTATACCTAACTTCCCATAAAGCTAGTATAACTCTTAAGCTTTCAAAACCAAGTAGTATCCTTCTTTCAAAAATGATTCTTAATTCTTTTGAAATATTTCAAGATTCTTATTATTAGGCTCAAGTCAAAAGACATCGCGGTAAACCCACGTTCAGTTAACACACGTACGTCTACCGTACTATATATATTCTTTAAAATATCATGCTCAAGAGGATAGGAAGAATCACATACCTCGCGACGATTATCGACAATTAGCAAAACGCTCCACCGCTATAACCCGGCTAGCCTTGTCCACCTTTCAAGTAGAACACGCTACTCGCAGTACTTCAACCTATAACGGTTATATAAGTCTATCAATGTCTAGACTACTCGGTAGAATAAATCTAGATACAAGTTTCTACGGAAAATTGGCAAGACTTCCCACCACAACTACACAAGTCTCATCAGAATACATCTATGTAAGTACAGTTCAATTCCCTTCTTATATACCTTCCTTGTATATAACTTATACTTAATTCTTATACTTCAACAATATGTAAACTCTAATTACAATAGGGGGACAAGATATTTACCTCGATAAGCCCAAAATTATCCAAGATTTAATGTCGATCTTGAGCAACGTTTAGCTCCTACTCTGGGCGCTCCAACCCGCTCCAAACAATCCTTAGAAGTTCCCAAACAACTTCTACTTAGCACTTCAACCAACTATGAAGATTTTCCTTAGGGTTTCGTTTTGAGACTAAAAGGACATAAGGTAGTATTTCCGGGCTCTACGTATAGAGGTAACTTTGGAATACTACAAGGTATAAGGCTAAGGTATTTTGGAATTATAACAATACTTGGAGAGTATTTTTCTACCAAAGAGGTGTTTCACGAGAACAACACTCAAGGAGTGGTACTTTCGGCTAGCACCACTTAGGAAGGGGGGGGGTATTTCTCGGCCAAGGGCCTCACAAAGGGGGAGGGGGAGGCTTGGACGAAAACTTCAAGAGGGGGGGAGAGGGATTTCAAGACTTAGAAAGTGTGGAGTGGATGAAGAATTCTTCAACTAAGGGGGGGGGTATTTATAGGGCCTTCAATGGCCAAGATCAAGACAAGTGGTGGGCAAGTGGAGGGTGAAGATTTGCACAAGTGCACCCTAGCCATCTACTCCACAAATCACTCCAAACATTGACCCAAGTTTTAGGCCACAAAACATGCCAAGAAACGTGCTCCCTTTCGGCCACAAGACCGCCCACTTGAGGGTGACAAGTGTCGCCCTCTCGTTGGTCCAAAATATTTCATCTCTCGGAAAAATCCGCAAAAATAATAAACGTCGCAACCGTAATTTTCCCTTCGCAAAGTTTGGAAAACGTTTCGTCGAAAAACAATTCTTTTCGGGGGTTGTGCACAAATTTCGACCCTTGCCTTTCTTAAGGCTTAAACTTCCGTACGTACGTCCTCACGTACATACTCTGGAAATACGGGGTATAACAATAAGTAAATGGACTTTAAAGAATGTATGTTATGAAGTTTTAAGACTATGAACTTTGATTGTCTTTTAAGGATTATGAAGTTTTAAGCGATATGATTTTAAAGAGTGTATGCTACGAGGGGTTAATACTATAAGCCTTGATTTTATAAGTGGAAATGACTAAACTTTAAAAAGTATGGCTTCTTAATTTATTTCAAAAGTTAAGAAGATGGTTTCCATAAGAGTGTGTGACTTGAGCTTTAAAAAGAAAGGAGTTTTATGATTCTTTTTAAGTATGTATGTACGTAGTATTTTTGGGTCTAGTTTTCCTAATGTTGTAAGAATAAAAGTGTCTTAAGTTCTCTAAAATGAAAGGTTGTTATAATAGCTTTATGGGAAGTTGTTATGACGACTTAAGAAGAAGTGAAAAGATGGTTTAAAAATGTTATGTAAGGAAAAACACACCGAGCCTACAAACAGGTCGGATTACATTATGAAATACACCGAGCCTACAAATAGGCCGGATTACGTTATAAAATACACCGAGCCTACACATAGGCCGGATTACACCATATTACCCCGAGCCTACACATAGGCCGGGTTACGTCATCTTACACCGAGCTCCACAGGCGGGCCGGATTATGCTACATGATTCCACAGTACACCGAGCTCCACAGGCGGGCCGGATTATGCTACATGATTCCATAGTACACCGAGCTCCACAGGCGGGCCGGATTATGCTACATGATTCCACAGTACACCGAGCTCCACAGGCGGGCCGGATTATGCCACATGATTCATCAGTACACCGTGTCCCGCAAATGGGCCGGATTACGTTATCACGTATGGATAATCACAGTAAGCTCCCAAACAAGTTGTCCCTCCATAAAGGGTCGGATTATGTTATGTAAGATATGTAAATTATGTGGAAAACTTGATTGAATTCTTAAGTATGTATGTAAGAATATGATGATTAATTCTTAGTAAAAGAAGGAAAAGAACGGTTAATGTAAGATTGATTTTAGGAGTTAAAATGGCACGGTAAGATCTGGTATTTCATTTTTATACTTGCCCCTGTCATTCTTTTATACAGTTATGATTTGGTTATCAGACCTTATTTACATTTCCATACTGCATTTTGTTATCGACTTCTGGGCTGCGTTCATGCCCGCAGGTGTTAGGTACACAGGTTGGTGATCTCTGTTCAGTTTTTGGGAAGAAGCTCCATTCACTCCGGAGGCTTATATTTTGGGTACGGTTTCCCTGATATTGTAGATTATGTACATTCAGGGGTATGGCGGGGCCCTGTCCCGCCACAGTTGTAATTCTTAGAGGTCTGTAGTCATATCTTGTGGGTCGGTTTGTAAAAAAGAAGGATGTAACTGCGTTTGGTTAAGTATATGTATATGTGTCCAGGGAGGTAGCCTTATCGGCTAACCTGTTGTTTATTTCTTGTTGGTTTATTTTATAAGTTTCATGTATGTTCCGTTGATTATCTCTGATGTATACCTGTAAGGGTGCCCAGGTAGGGCACCAGTCGCGGGCGTGGGGTCGGGTCGTGATAAAAGTGGTATCTGAGCAGTTAGTCCTCGGAAAGTGTCTACAGACCGTGTCTAGTAGAGTCTTGATTATCGGTGTGTTGTGCACCACATCTATAATCAGGAGGCTGCAGGACATTTAGGATTAGTTTCCATTCTTCTTACTCTGAGATCGTGCAATAGAGTTGTGTTATTAGGTTGATCCGTCTCTGACGTATTCTTATGTGTATGAATCAGCTATGCCTCCACGGAAGGCGACCAGGGCCCAGAAGGGCAAGGCACCAGCAGGAGCTGCTAGTGGTGTGCATAGGGTTACTAGGACTCAGGCCCAGACTATGCCTGAGGTTGTGGTCCAGCAAGTTGATTCTGTACGCCGAGATTAGAGGAGCAGAGAGCAGCCGCAGCTCCAGGGGTTCCTGTTACACCCCGTAGTTCAAGGACATGTTTAAGAGAATGTATGTAAGGAACACAAGACTTGAAAAGGGTACGAAAGGAAGAATTGTTTTTCCGACGGAAAATCTTCCGAATGTCGGAAAGGAAAAATGTTCGTTGAGGAGAATTGGATTCTCAAAATGCATTTTGAAGAGTATGGAACTTATTATCATTATGAAAATTTATTTTTACGGATTTGGTCATGTGGGGCCCACCCGAGGAATTTTACGTTTTGTGGGGCCCACGAGGGTTACGAAATTTTATGGACGAATGGGAGGGCGACACGTGGCACCTCCCCCCATATGGTGTTGGACGAAATTATGCAAGGGTAGTATGGTCATTGACCATGATAGAAGACTAAGTCTTGCAAGTAGAGCTTGATAATGTTGACTAAGTCAAAAGGGCCACTTGGCTAGATTTTTGCATCCAAACCACCCATTTGTGTAGATCTTGACCCTCCATAGTGTTATAAATTCATACTAGTAGCAAGACTAGTTCCACACTTAGTCATATTTCAAGAAAACATTGAAGAACAAGAGAGGGAGGCTCACGGGTTGGGCATCCATTGGGAGAAAAAAAAATTCGTTTGTTGTCCAATAAGCACCACACTTTAAACCAAGGTTCCTAAGAGTGTTGTAAGGTTATCTCAATAGAAAGATCCCGGAAAAACGGCGTTTTCACGTTAGTCGCAAGGCGAAAACCTAGGGAGTTCTTCAACTTTGAAGTTGGAACTTGAAGATGAGTTCTTCATAGGCTTCTAAAGGTTGCTTGGAGTGGATTGGAATGTCGAAAGGAGGAGCTAAATTTGCTAAGGAGCGACTTTGAATCTTGGAAATTTTAAGTGCTTGTAAAGGTATAATTGTTGTCGTTTTAGTAATTGAGATTACTTATTGTTGTAGCTATGGATATTAGCAAGCATGATATTTTTATTATGAAGTTGATAAGTGTTTTGGATATTGGAACTCTAATCCGAAAACTAGCATGTTTAGCCTTGAGATTTCAATTCAATTGAATTATTAGTATAAGTCGTCACATGTTATATATTGAAGGAAATTATAATTGTTAAGTTGTTTATGACTATATAACATGTTAGGCCTAAGGGGTTGGATTGAAAAGGAATTGGAAAGGTTGATAAGTTGTTGCACCTTTTGGCCGAAATTGGCATTTGTATTGTGGACTAGTTTAATGTCAATTGTGGGGCGGAATTTTACACGTATTGTAAGGCGTGTAATCCCCTTTAATTGGTTGTTGTATTGAGCCTTAAATGTGGCGTGTTTGGTTATTGAATTCGGCCTTGAAAAAGGTGGCAAAGTATGTAGAAACAAAGGAAGTGCTGCCCGATTTTCCGTAGAATTTAGTGACCTTGTACTTAGAATATTCTACGTTCGAAGCTAGAGGTTAATGGACGTGTTATGGCCATTATAGGTTGAAGTAATAAGTATAGCGTATTCTACTTGAAGGATGGGATAGCTATCAAGGTTGAAGTACTTCGGAGCATTTTGCTATTTGTCGATAATCGTCGCGAGGTATGTGAACCTCTTCCTTCTTTAGACATGATTCTATGTATGGAATATACATGTGGTATTATTTCATGATTCCTTCTACTCTTAGAAGTTAGGAAGTATGTATGTTGATTTACTTTACGTAAGGGTTATGTCTAAGTTATCCTAAGTTCTTACCAAGTCTTATGGGGGATGTTGGTAAGAGTCGTTAGGAGGTATTTGGAGCCAAGTTGACTTGGCTAAGTTACGGCACAAATGAGAATAAGTATCGAACAAGCCACTGCAGCGTTAATAAAGGAAAATGTAATGGTAATCAATTAAGTTAAAATGAGTAGAATTCTCCATCTGCATAGAAGCTAAGATAAGACAAAATTGTATTACATTTTCTAGATCATGGCTACTTGATTAAAATCGTTATAAATAAGTATAACCTATTCACACATATATGGCATATGTTGCTTAATTTTAAGAGTTTACGTTATGAAGTGTTAAGACTATGAACTACGAAACTTGATTCTAAAAGATAAGAGACTTGAAGTATTTTGAAAGTATATGGAACGGAAATAAAGTACAGTAAACAGATCATAACTGTACAAAAGAATGACAGGGGCAAGTATAAAAAGTACATACCAGATCCTGCCGTGTCATTACCACTCATGAACTTAATTGCACATCATTATCTTTTCCATTCCATTAAGAGTTATAACCAAATCTTACGTACATACTTAGGAGAAATCATTAAGTTCATTACCATATAACTTACTTATCTTTCATAACATAATCCGGCCCTTTATAGAGGGACGCATATACTACCCGGCCCAATCTGGGACGCGATCAAGTCACACAAATATCAAAGTGTGCCCGTGGAATTCCTTCCTCACTGCCGGCAGTCTATGACATAAATCATACTCATGTGACGCGCCCGTGGCATCCCACCTCACTGTCGGCGTACACATATACAATACATATATATATATATATCCTGCCCGTGGAATCCTCCATCACTGTCGGCAGCCGTAGGTGTAACATATAACCAGGTGACACACCCGTGGCATCCTACCTCACTGTCAGTGTACACGTATACAATACATATATATATATATATATATAACGCGACCGCATGCCCTGGAATCCCTCATCGTATAAGCATGGCCATAACGTGCCCTCGGCATCCCTCATCGTAGCGCAGTCTTCACGGGAGCTAGCCCATGGAATAAGAATATAACATGCCCCCGGAATCCCTCATCGTATAAGCATGGCCATGGGTAATAAAACAAATCCGGGAATCTAACCCGCCTCCTGGTCACATGCCCCGGAATTCCACATCGTATAAGCATGTCCAAGGATCAATCATAATGGAAGAATACCCGTGGAATCCCATCATCGCCGATGCGTCCAAGTAAACTTACAACAAGACAGCCGGCCCTCCAACTGAGAGTCACGACAACGTAAACATATAATACTTGCACTCAAAGTTATCACAAGCAAACATAGGCAAGTTCATTAAACCTTTAGACTTCCATTTTTATAAACTCATGGCACTTTCGTTTCACACATAAAAATCCGGGAATTTAACCCAAAGTACTACGTACTTCTATTCTTTTCAAAAGGTTCCTTTTCATATAAAACCCCAAGATACTAACACCCGTAGTATCAAGGCTTGTTTACATTTCACATAAGTCACTACACTTTTAGAAATATGTTTCTCGGCTTCTAAATCAAGTGACCCTTATTTTAAAACTTTAAGCAAGTGATACCTTTAAATCACAATACCCTTCCTTATTTCAAGTTATTTCTTTGCTTACATTACTGAAGAAAACCATTCTTTTAATCTTCCATAAAGTTGTTATAACCAACTTCCCATAAAGCCGTTATAACTCTTTATGTCTTAGACAATTTCATTCCTTTTATAACCAAGAGACTTATACTTTCAAATCGAATTACATAGCTTTCAAAATACTTCAAGTCTCTTAACTTTTAAGAAAACCAGTTTCTTAACTTTAGAATGGCAAGAAATCAATACTTTCCAAATCAAGTATTCTATGCTTTTAAATCAATTCATTTCTTCCTTTAAGAATCAAGTCCCATAGTCTTGAAAAATAAAGTCTCTTAACCTTTTAAGAATTTGAGGTTCATAGTCTTAAAACCTCATACGTAAATTCTTATAAATTAAGTAACATATACTTTGGTGCGTTGTGAATAAGCTATACTTATTTATAACGATCTTAATCGAGTAGCCATGATCTAGAAAATGTAATACAATTTTGTCTTATCTTAGCTTCTATGCAGATGGAGAATTCTACTCATTTTTAACTTAATTGATTGTCATTACATTTTCCTTTATTAACGCTGCAGTGGCTTGTTCGATTCTTATTCTCATTTTTGTCGTAACTTAGCCAAGTCAACTTGGCTCCAAATACCTCCTAACGACTCTTACCAACATCCCCCATAAGACTTGGTAAGAACTTAGGATAACTTAGACATGACCTTTACGTAGAGTAAATCAACATACATACCTCTTAACTTCTAAGAGTAGAAGGAATCATGAAATAGTACAACATGTATATTCAATACATAGAATCATGTCAAAAGAAGGAAGAGGTTCACATACCTCGCGACGATTATCGACAAATAGCAAAATGCTCCAAAGTACTTCAACCTTGATAGCTATTCCATCCTTAAAGTAGAATACGCTATTCTAAGTACTTCCACCTATAATGGCCATAATACGTCCATTAACCTCTAGCTTCGAACGTAGAATATTCTAAGTGCAAAGTCACTAAATTCTACGGAAAATCGGACAACACTTCCTTTGTTTCTACATACTTTGCCACCTTTTTCAAGGCCGAATTCAATAACCAAACACGCCACATTTAAGGCCCAACAATTCAGCTAACCAAAGGGGATTACACGCCTTAACAGGACGTGTAAAATTCCGCCCCACAAATAATACCAACTAAGTCCTTAATCAACGCCATTCTCGGCTAACTTATTCAATAACACAAAGTCCTTTCCAATTCTTTTTCAATCCAACTTCTTAGGTCGAACATGTTATATAGTCATAAACAACTTAGCAATTAAAACCACATTAATCAACTCTTTAGATAACATGCGACGACTAAACTAGTAACTAAATTGAATTACAAACTTAAAGGCTAAATCATGCAACTTTCGGATTCCATCCAAATATTCCATAACACATATCATTCTTCATAATATAATCCACATGATCATTTCTAACTACTACAACATGAAATCTTGAATTATAAAAGCAAGACGGAGATTATTACCTCCTTAAGCTCAAAATGATCCAAAACCCTAAGTCGATCCTTAGCAACTCCAACTCCTTTCTTGACGTTCCAATCCGCTATTTGCAACCCTTAGAAGCTTGTGAAAAACTCCTCTTCTATTTCCAACTTCAAAGTTGAAGAACACCTTGGGTTATCGCCTTGCGACTAACGTAAAAATGTCGTTTTTCCGAAATCTTTCTATTGAGATATCCTTACAATACCCCTAGGGACCTTGGGTTAAAGTCTTGTGGCTAAAGAACCACAAACGAAAAATTTTCTTCTTCCCTTCATGGCAAACCCGAGAGCTCTCAATAATGGACAAGAATGAAGTCTTGAATTTTCTAAGTATGGAAGCCTTTTCTTGCTACTAGTATGTATATATAACACATTGGAGGGTCTAGATTATAACACATGTTAGTTTTGGATGGAAGAGATCAAGCCAAGTGGCTCTTGACTTAGTCAACAATGTCAAGCTCAAGCTTAGCAAGACTTTCTCATCTTTACAATGGTCAAATGACCCTTTTTCCCTTGCATCAATTTCGTCCAAGACCAATGTGGGGGTGCCACGTGTCGCCCTCCCATTCGTCCATAAAATTCTGTAACCCTCGTGGGTCCCACAAAACGTAAAATTCCTCGGGTGGGCCCCACGTGACCAACTCCATAAAAACAAATTTCCATAATGATAATACATTCCATAATCCTCAATTAATGCATTTTGAGAACCCAATTCTCCTCAACGAACATTTTTCCTTTCCGACGTTCGGAAGATTTTCCGTCGGAAAAACAATTCTTCCTTTCGTACCCTTTTCAAGTCTTGTGTTCCTTACATACATTCTCTTAACACGTCCTTGAACTACGGGGTGTAACATGTACGACTATTACTCCATGGGCTAGCTCCCCATGAAGACGTATACCGCGATGAGGATTCCGGGCGTTATATTATTACTCCATGGGCTAGCTCCCCATGAAGACCTACACCTATGATGAGGGATGCCGAGGGCACGTTATGGCCATGCTTATACGATGAGGATTTGGGGCATGCGGCCCATATATATATATATATATATATATATATATATGAGTTATGTATATGTGTGGCGGTGAGGTAGGATGCCACGCGCGTCACGTGGTTATATGTTACACTTATGGTATCGGCGGTGATGGGGATTCCACGCACGCTTTGATAGTTGTGTGACTTGATCGCGTCCCAGTTGGGGGTAGTATATCGTCCCTCCATAAAGGGCGGATTATGTTATGAAAGATAAGTAAGTTATATGGTAATGAACTTAATGATTTTTCCTAAGCGTATGCGTAAGAAGGTGACTATAACTTTTATTGAAAAATGGGAAAAGATAATAAGGTGCGATTAAGTTCACGAGATGGTAATGACACGGTAGGATCTGGTATGTACCCTTTTATACTTGCCCTGTCATTCTTTTATCTGATTATAATTTATTCTTGTACTTTATTTTCCGTTCCATATTCGTACTGTTAGATCGACTTCTTCGGGCTGCGTTCATGTCCGCGAGTTTAGGTACGATTGTGGATCCGCGAGCTTAGGATCTGATTCAACATTTTGAGATGGCTCCAATGTTAGGAGTTGTCATGGCTATGTATATTGAAGTACGGCGGGGCCTTGTCCCGTCATAGTATTTGTTCAAATCTTAGAGGTCTGTATTCACATGTGGCCTGGACTGGTTAGAGTTGTAATTACATTTTGGATAGTGTAAGCCCTTTTTGGGTGATTTATATTATGGCAGCCTTATCGGCTTGGCCTTGGTTTAAAAAAAAAAGGGAGTGTTATTTATCTTCCGCAGTTTTATTATGTTGTATGATTAGAAGGGTGCCTGGTAGGGCACTGATCGTGGCCGGTCGGGTCACGACAAAAGTGGTATCGAAGCGATTAGTCCTCGGAAAGTGTCTACGCATCGTGTCAGTAGAGTCTTGATTATCGGTGTGTTGTGCACCACATCTATAATCGTGGAGGCTGCAGGACATTTAGGATTAGTTTCCATTCTTCTCACTCTGAGATCGTGCGATAGAAATGTGTTGTTAGTCGTCTCTCCTAACGAGTTATGTTGATTGCATTCACGAGAAAGCGTGATGACCGGGAAGGACTATGTGGATTGTGTATCCAGGTTGGTAATGATTGTAGTATAGTTGGTATTGTGATATACAGCTATATGGAGTTATGTATGAGGGTCAGACGCGTTTTGCCTAGCATGATTTTAGATTACCAAGAGTTGGTAAAGACTGACTAGATACCGGGAAGGTATGGAACAGTTAATGAATTCTTGCCAAGGTCTTATGTTTTATTTTGAGATAATTGGGGAAGGATGAGGTATGCGATAGAGGCGATGAACCCTTAAGAAGTCATGTTAAGAAACCTAATGGAATACCATGTTAATATATTAAGCTACGTGGTAGGCTTAAGAGAATTGTACGGATGAAGTCCGTATAGAGTAAGTAATGGTTGTTGTGATCAAGACGACACGATTATGGTATTATGAGAAGTTTTTGTACCCGTTTACTGGGGGACTGGTAAGGTAGGCTTGGAGCATGGTAATTGCGAGCCTAAGAATATTGATGACCGCTGAGACCTTAGATGTACAAGGTCTTCTCGGGTAGAAAGATTTATTATAGACAAAGAATAAGAGTTAAGTGTGACGGTGGGATGGGGTGAGGACCTATTGCGGGTCGCCCCATAGCCTGAAGTGGAGTGGGATCAGTTGGTAGTAGTTCTGCTACGTGACAGGGTCACGAGGGTGCAAGGCCCAAGTCTGGTTAATTATTTTACGGGTTCGTGGACACGTTCCACCGGAACCGGGTTGTGAGAGACAGAAATGGCCTTATGTTGTTTAAAAGAGTGTTTGGGGTGGTAGCTGAGCGGGAATATGAGGTTTTCCCGGTGATGATCTGATCGTCGGACCAGTAGACCTAGTAGAGATAATTATGACGGACTTTGAGGTCATTATGAGTATGGGCTAGTTGGCTTCGTGAGTGCCAAGGTAGACATTTTAGTATAAGTATTGTTGTGTGGCCATGGGTGGCATATGTTGTATGTAGGTTGTTGTAAAAGGAGACTATGTCGCTATCTAATTAGATTGGACTCCGAAAGAACATTCGAGGACGAATGTTTCTAAGGGGGGAAGAATGTTACACCCCGTAGTTCAAGGACATGTTTAAGAGAATGTATGTAAGGAACACAAGACTTGAAAAGGGTACGAAAGGAAGAACTGTTTTTCTGACGGAAAATCTTCCGAACGTCGGAAAGGAAAAATGTTCGTTGAGGAGAATTGGATTCTCAAAATGCATTTTGAAGAGTATGGAACTTATTATCATTATGGAAATTTATTTTTACGGATTTGGTCATGTGGGGCCCACCCGAGGAATTTTACGTTTTGTGGGGCCCACGAGGGTTACGGAATTTTATGGACAAATGGGAGGGCGACACGTGGCACCCCCCCCCCCCATATGGTGTTGGACGAAATTATGCAAGGGTAGTATGGTCATTGACCATGATAGAAGACTAAGTCTTGCAAGTAGAACTTGATAATGTTGACTAAGTCAAAAGGGCCACTTGGCTAGATTTTTGCATCCAAACCACCCATTTGTGTAGATCTTGACCCTCCATAGTGTTATAAATTCATACTAGTAGCAAGACTAGTTCCACACTTAGTCATATTTCAAGAAAACATTGAAGAACAAGAGAGGGAGGCTCACGAGTTGGGCATCCATTGGGAGAAGAAAATTTTCGTTTGTTGTCCAATAAGCACCACACTTTAAACCAAGGTTCCTAAGAGTGTTGTAAGGTTATCTCAATAGAAAGATCCCGGAAAAACGGCCTTTTCACGTTAGTCGCAAGGCAAAAACCTAGGGAGTTCTTCAACTTTGAAGTTGGAACTTGAAGATGAGTTCTTCATAGGCTTCTAAAGGTTGCTTGGAGTGGATTGGAATGTCGAAAGGAGGAGCTAAAGTTTCTAAGGAGCGACTTTGAATCTTGGAAATTTTAAGGGCTTGTAAAGGTATAATTCTTGTCGTTTTAGTAATTGAGATTACTTATTGTTGTAGCTATGGATATTAGCAAGCATGATGTTTTTATTATGAAGTTCATAAGTGTTTTGGATATTGGAACTCTAATCCGAAAACTAGCATGTTTAGCCTTGATATTTCAATTCAATTGAATTATTAGTATAAGTCGTCACATGTTATATATTGAAGGAAATTATAATTGTTAAGTTGTTTATGACTATATAACATGTTAGGTCTAAGAGGTTGGATTGAAAAGGAATTGGAAAGGTTGATAAGTTGTTGCACCTTTTGGCCGAAATTGGCATTTGTATTGTGGACTAGTTTAATGTCAATTGTGGGGCGGAATTTTACACGTATTGTAAGGCGTGTAATCCCCTTTAATTGGTTGTTGTATTGAGCCTTAAATGTGGCGTGTTTGGTTATTAAATTCGGCCTTGAAAAAGGTGGCAAAGTATGTAGAAACAAAGGAAGTGCTGCCCGATTTTCCGTAGAATTTAGTGACCTTGTACTTAGAATATTCTACGTTCGAAGCTAGAGGTTAATGGACGTGTTATGGCCATTATAGGTTGAAGTACTAAGTATAGCGTATTCTACTTGAAGGATGGGATAGCTATCAAGGTTGAAGTACTTCGGAGCATTTTGCTATTTGTCGATAATCGTCACGAGGTATGTGAACCTCTTCCTTCTTTAGACATGATTCTATGTATGGAATATACATGTGGTATTATTTCATGATTCCTTCTACTCTTAGAAGTTAAGAAGTATGTATGTTGATTTACTCTACGTAAGGTTTATGTCTAAGTTATCCTAAGTTCTTACCAAGTCTTATGGGGGATGTTGGTAAGAGTCGTTAGGAGGTATTTGGAGCCAAGTTGACTTGGCTAAGTTACGGCACAAATGAGAATAAGTATCGAACAAGCCACTGCAGCGTTAATAAAGGAAAATGTAATGGCAATCAATTAAGTTAAAATGAGTAGAATTCTCCATCTGCATAGAAGCTAAGATAAGACAAAATTGTATTACATTTTCTAGATCATGGCTACTTGATTAAAATCGTTATAAATAAGTATAACCTATTCACACATATAAGGCATATGTTGCTTAATTTTAAGAGTTTACGTTATGAAGTGTTAAGACTATGAACTACGAAACTTGATTCTAAAAGATAAGAGACTTGAAGTATTTTGAAAGTATACGATACTTGGTTTTCGAAAGTATAAGTCTCTTGGTTATAAAAAGAATGTATTTGCCTAAAGTATAAAGTTAGTATAACGACTTTATGGAAAGTGGGTTATAATAGCATTATGAAAAGTTAAAAGAGTGGTTTACTCTAAGTAATGATAAATGTTTTGAAATAAAGAAAGGCAAATGGATTTAAAAGCATCAATTGCTTAAGTGTTAAGGAAAGAAGTCACTTGATTTAGAAGCCGAAAAATGTATTTCTAAAAGTGTAGTGACTTAGGTAAAATGTAAACAAGCCTTGATACTACGGGTGTTAGTATCTTGGGGTTTTATATGAAAATTAGTCTTTTGAAAAGAATGCAAGCACGTAGTACTTTGGGTTAAATTCCCGGATTTTTATGTGTGAAACGAAAGTTCCATGAGTTTATAAAAATGGAAGTCTAAAGGTTTAATGAACTTGCCTATGTTTGCTTGTGATAGCTTTGAGTGCAAGTATTATATGTTTACGTTGTCATGACTCTCAGTTGGAGGGCCGGCTGTCTTGTTGTAAGTTTACTTGGACGTACCGACAGTGATGTGGGATTCCACGGGTATGCTTCCATTATGTTTGATCCTTGGACATGCTTATACGATGTGGGATTCCGGGGCATGTGACCAGGAGGCGGGTTAGATTCCCGGATTTGTTTTATTACCCATGGCCATGCTTATACGATGAGGATTAGGGCATGCGACATGCTATGCGACTATTACTCCACGGGCTAGCTCCTACGAAGACATGTACCCACGATGAGGGATTCCGGGGGCATGTTATATTATTACTTCATGGGCTAGCTCCCCATGAAGACATGCACCTACGATGAGGGATGTCGAGGGCACGTTATGGCCATGCTTATACGATGACGGATTCCGGGGCATGCGGCCACGTTATATATATATATATATATATATATGTGCGTTGTGTATGTGTACGCCGGCAGTGAGGTAGGATGCCACGGGCGCGTCACATGGTTATATGTTACACTTATGACTGTCGGCAGTGATGGGGGATTCCACGGGCACGCTTTGATATTTGTGTGACTTGATCGCGTCCCAGAAATGGCATCGTAGTATATACGTCCCTCCATAAAGGGCCGGATTATGTTATGAAAGATAAGTAAGTTATATGGTAATGAACTTAATGATTTTTCCTAAGCATGTACGTAAGAAGGTGACTATAACTTTTATTGAAAAATGGGAAAAGATAATAAGGTACGATTAAGTTCACGAGATGGTAATGACACGGTAGGATCTAGTATGTACCCTTTTTATACTTGCCCCTGACATTCTTTTGTACAGTTATGATTTGTTATCAGACTTATTTTTCGTTCCATATTAAATTTTTGTTATCGACTTCTTCGAGGCTGCGTTCATGTCCGCAGGTTTAGGTACACAGTTGTGGATCCGCGAGCTTAGGATCCTGATTCAGCATTTTTAGATGGCTCCAATGTTCCGGAGTTGTTATGGCTATGTATATTCAGGGGTACGGCGGGGCCTTATCCCGTCATAGAATTTGTTCAAATCTTAGAGGTCTGTATTCACATATGGGCTGGACTGGTTAGAGCTGTAATTACATTTTGGATAGTGTAAGCCCTTTTTGGGTGATTTATATTATGGCAGCCTTATCGGCTTGGCCTTGGTTTAAAAAAAAAGGGAGTGTTATTTATCTTCCGTAGTTTTATTATGTTGTATGATTAGAAGGGTGCCTGGTAGGCACCGCGCCAGTCGGGTCGTGCGATTCGATACTGAGCCTCTCGGCACCAAAGGCGAGTATAGAGATTATGGAGAGCGGTCGGGCTATTGACTAGCATAGTGGTAGGCGTCACGACAATGAGCAGTAGCTAACCCTAGAGCCGACAGTTTGAGGATTCGGGATTTTTTGGGTTATAGTCCACCCGAGTTCTATGGTTCGAGATCTGAGGAGGATCCTCGGGAGTTTATTCGGCAGATACAACGGACTATGCAGATGCTTAGGGTCTCGGAGACCGAGTCAGTTGTTACACCCCGTAATTCCAGGACATGTTTTTAAAAACGTACGTAAGAATCCAAATGTTAAGATTTGAGACTAGTAAAAATTTATCGGAATTATGGAATTGTCGGAAAACGAAATATTGTGACGAATGGGAGGGCAACACGTGTCACCCCCCCTTAAGTTGGTCTTGGACGAATTGGCATGGGTTAAAGGGTCATTTGACCTTAAGTTAGATGACCAAGTCTTGCTAAGTCTTGAAGCTTGACATTGTTGACTTGTCAAAGGGCCACTTGGGCTTGATCCTAGTGAAATGTATCTAAGCCACACATATGTACTAATCTTGGCCCTCCATTATGCTATATATGTATACTAGTAGGGAGACAAGCTTCCACACTTAAAAAAAATTTCAAGAAAATTGGATGAACTATTGGTGAGCTCTCGGGTGGGTATGAGCAAGAAGGAAAAAAATTGTTTGTTGTCCAATAATCTCCCCACTTTAAACCAAGGTTCCTAAGTGTATTGTAAGGGTATCTCAATAGAAAAATCCCGGAAAAATATCGTTTTCGTATTAGTCGCAAGGTGAAAACCTAATTGCTTTCATAGGTTTGGTTTGGAAGATTAAAGGAAAGTTGTTTGTGATCTTCTAAGGATCTCAAGTGGCGTATTAAAGTGTCAAGGAGAGGTTCTAAGTTGCTAGGGAGAGACTTCGGATCTTGAAGTTGGATTAAGGCTCGTTGAGGTAACAATCTTGTTCTCTTAAGTGTTATAAGATTTCATATTGTTGTAGCCTTACTTTTTAACTAGCATGAAGTATATTGTGTTGAAGATTTATAAGTGATATGGATAGTTGAAGCCTAGAATCCGAAATGACATTCTAGCCATTTGAAATTGAAATACAATTTGGTCGTTAATTAGAATCGTCGCATGTTACCAACTTGAAGACTGTAGTAGTTATAATCAATTGCGGCTTGATACCATGTTATACTAAACAACTTGGATTGAAAAGGAATTAGATAAGAATTTGTGTTGTTATACCTCAAGTTGCCGAATTGACCTTGTAGTTTGTACTAGTTTGATATCAATTGTGGGGCGGAATTTTACACGTCTTGTAGACGTGTAATCCCCTATTATTAACTACATTTTTTAGCCTTAAATGTGGCGTGTTTGGTTATTGAATTCGGGCCTTGAAAAGGGTGGAAAAGTATGTAGAAACAAAGGAAGTGATGTCCTATTTTCCGTAGAATTTAGTGGCTTTGCACTTAAAATATTCTACGTTTGAAGTAAGAAGTTAATAGACGTATTATGGTCATTATAGGTTGACATACTACGTGCGGTATATTGGACTTAGCAAGTGGATTGACCCGAAGAGGTATGTGGAACTTTCCTATCTCTTGAGCATGAGTAGTTGTACCTATATAGTACGGTAGACGTACGAGATTTTGATATCCTTTACTTGTTTTAAGAATGTCCAAGTTGGGTGAGTTAGGAGATTAACTTACTTGTTTAAAAGGATTAAGGATGTCTTAGTTTTCAAAGTTAAGGGACTTGAAGTATTTTTTGTTGAAAGTATATGAAACTTGTCTTGTTTGAAAGTATAAGTCCCTTGGATATATGGAAGAATGTAATTGCCTAAAGTATAAAGTTAATATAACAACTTTATGGGAAGTTGGTTATAATAGCTTTATGAAGAGTTAAAAAGAGTGGTTTACTCTAAGTAATATAAGTATGATAAATGACTTGAAATAATGAAAGGCAAATTGATTTGAAGGCATCAATTGCTTAAGGTTTTAAAAGAAAGAGGTCACTTGATTTAGAAGCCTATATACATATTTCTAAAAGGTGTGGTGACTTATCTTGTAAAGTAGTTATGACTTGATACTATGGTTATTAGTATCTTGGAAGTTTTATACGAAAAAGAGTCATTTTAAAAGGATAGAAGTACGTAGTACTTTGGGTTAAATTCCCAGATTTTTAAAATGACATGTTAGTGTCTTAAGTAAACTAAAATGAGAAGGTATAATAATAATGTTAATAAGAAGTTAGGGGATTTCTTAACTTGCTTATATTATGATAAGCCGGTAGCGCTTATGTTATGTATGATAGCCGGTTGTGCTAGTTTAAGATATTCTTACGGGGTAAAGCCCCGGGTTACTACTAATTCCATGGATTTGCTACCCATGATGCGAGTGCGGCGTTTGTACTCATTGCGGGCCCACCGGGCCCAAGCGGGTGAAATAGTCCTGTGCGAGTGAAATAGTCTCATGCGGAGCGCATCGCTCCATTGCGGGACCACAGGACCTATGTGGGTGAAATAGTCCCAGGAGTAGGATTGCTTAATGACACTACGGGCGGATGACCCTACTTTGATCATGAGCCTCCTATGTTTTATGCAGTAAAGTATATACTTGTTACTCTCATTGTTAGTAAGGCACGATTATCTTTGTAATTTGATTATCATACATGTCTCACTTTATTTTAGACTTATGATGTATTTACTGATTTTTCAGTTTTACATACTTGGTACATATGTGTCTTGACCCTTTCCTGGCTGCGTCATGTCGCAGGGGTAAGCAGGTGGTGGATCCTCATTCTTAGGATCAATGATCAGGTGTCGGAAGCTCCATTTCTCCGGAGGCTTGTCTTTTATGCAGTTCTCACGATGTTGTAGATATTATGTACATTCAGGGGTATGGCGGGGCCCTGTCCCGCCACAGTTGTTATTCCTAGAGGTCTGTAGTCACATTTGTGTTTTGGGTTTTAAAGAACAGAATTGTACTGACGTATTTTGGTTTATGTACATTTTACGGAAGGTGGCCTTATCGGCTAGCCTGTTGATGTTTATTTGCTAAGTTTTGATATGTGTTATGTATGTTCCGCTGCTATTCTCTGATGTATACCGGAATTGGGTACCTAGGTAGGGCACCAGTCGCGGACCCGCGGTCGGTCGTGACAAAAGTGGTATCAGAGCAGTTAGTCCTCGGAAAGTGTCTATAGACCGTGTCTAGTAGAGTCTTGATTATCGGTGTGTTGTGCACCACATCTATAATCATGAGGTTGCAGGACATTTAGGATTGGTTTCCATTCTTCTCTCTCTAAGATCGTGCAATAGAGCTGTCTTATTAGGTTGAATCTTCTCTGACCTATTCTTATGTATCAGTTATGCCTCCACGGAAGGCGACCAGGCGAGGCAAGGCAGCAAAGCGAGGAGCTGGCACGCAGAGGGTTACTAGGACTCAGGCACAGACTATGCCTGAGGTTGTAGGCTGGTCGGCGAGTTCAGCCACGCCGGCATTATTGGAGGAGCCGAGAGCGGCCGTAGCTCCAGAGGTTCCTGACCGAGCCTCGAGCCCGCGGCGAGTATAGAGATTACGGAGAGCAGATCCGGTTATTGACCAGCATAGTGGCGACCGGCAGCGAGCGGTAGCTAACCCTAGAGCCGACAGTTTACGGATTCGGGATTTTCTGGGTTGTCATCCACCCGAGTTCTATGGTTCGATATCTGAGGAGGATCCTCAGGAGTTTATTCGACAGTTACAGCGGACTATGCAGGTGCTTAGAGCCTCGGAGACAGAGTTAGTTGTGCTAGCCTCTTACCGGTTACGTGATATTGCGTTGAACTGGTTTGAGTCATGGGAGCTGTCTAGAGGTGAGGGTACTCTTCCAGCTGTTTGGGATGAGTTCTATCACGCCCCGAACCCCGGGCCCGTGACTGGTGCCCTACCTGGGCACCCTTCTACCTTAACAACTAAGTAAACTGCGGAAATTAAATAACACCTCTTTATTTTTTTCAAACTAACGTACGTGCAAAGGCAAAGCCGACAAGGCTGTCATATAATATACATAATCAAAAGACACTACACTGTACATGATTCCAATCCCACATATGAATACATAACTCTAAGAGTTTTACTGAAATATGACGGGACAAGGCCCCGCCGTACCCAAAACCGTACAAAAGCCTGTACTGAAGGAACTATACCAAAAAGATAAACTCCTGAACAGAGGGAGCTATCCAAAACTACGAAAGGTCCTACACTGCAGATCACCAAATGCGTACATAAACTGGCAGATGAACGCAGCCCCGGAGGTCGACGAAGAATGTACCAAGTATGTGAAGCGATGAAGTATCAGTAATGAAATCATAACGATCTAAACAAAGCAGAGACATGTATGATAGACATCCTACAAGACACAATACATAGCGATCATATCAAGTCGGGACACATGCCTCAAATATCAAAGCGTGCGTGGAATCCCTATCACGTCGGCGGTATAAGTGAATAACATAACCATGTGACGCCTGCATCCTATCTCACCGTCGCGTACACATATAACATATATATATCTATACCCCTGCCTGTGGAATCCCCATCACGCCGATCGTAGTGGTAACATATAACCGTGTGACGCGCTGTGGCATCCCACCTCACTCGGCGCATACGTATACAATATATATATATATATATATATAACGACGCATGCCGGAATCCCTCATCGTATAAGCATGGCCATAATGTGCCCTCGGCATCCCTCATCGTAGGTGCAGGTCTTCATGGGGAGCTAGCCCATGGAGTAATAGTCGTACATAGCATGGTCGCATGCCCCGGAATCCCTCATCGTATAAGCATGGCCACGGGTAATACAAACAACCGAATCTAACCCGCCTCGCGGTCACATGCCGGAATCCCACATCGTATAAGCATGTCGAGGAGTAACACAAATAATGGAAGCATACGTGGAATCTCACATCACCGATGCGTCGCCCAAGTAAACTTACAACAAGACAGCCGACCCTCCAACCGAGAGTCGCGGCAACGTAATAAAACATAATACTTGCACTCAAAAGCTATCACCAGCACACATAGGCAAGTTCATAAAATCTTTAGACTTTCATTTTATAAACTCAAGGCACTTATAGAATAATTCTCAATTAAACAAGCCAAAGTACTACGTACGTACATTCTTTTCAAAAAACTCCTTTTTATGTAAAACCCCAAGATACTAACACCTGTAGTATCAAGGTGTGTCTATTTTTCAAAGTAAGTTACTACACTCTTAGAAAACTCATTTCAAAGCTTGAAATCAAGTAACTTCAAATTTTCACAATCTAGGCAACTTATGCCCATTAATCAAAATAGACAACTTTCTTAACCTTCCATAAAGCCGTTATAACCAACTTCCCATAAAGCCGTTATAACCCTTTATGGTTTTAGACATATTCATTCCTTTTATAACCAAGAGACTTATACTTTTAAAACCAAGTATCACATACTTACAAATCAAGTTCTTAACTTTCAAAATACTTCAAGTCTCTTAATATTTAGAAAACAAGTTTCTTCTACTTTTAAACCTCAAGTAACTCACACCTTTCAAACAAGCTACTTCTCTTAAATCATGTCATTTCTCCTCTTTTAAACCAATTAAGTAAATCACTCCTTTAACTCCCCTAAAGTCATTACAACAACCCTTAGGTTTTGGAACTAAGGCACTAGCCAAAAGGTTTGGAAACCACTTCCTTTTCAAGACTCTATGTACTTTAAGTAAAATACTTTCACTTTTAAGAATCCAAACTTCACTAAGGAAATGGATTATACAACTTACAATTTAAACATCAAAGTACAATCAAGGGAGTACATACAACGAATTCTATTTTAGGCAATCCAAATACAACCAAGGAATGGATCATTTAAGGAGTAGGACATACTTTCTTTATCTTAAGGAATCATGCTAGAAGAGGAGATAGTTCACATACCTTTTCGGCTAAATCCACAAGCTAAGCCGAATACGCCGTACGTAGAATTGTCAACCTATAATGGTCACAACATGACTATCAATTTCTAGTTTCCAACGTAAAATAATACTAAGTAAGCGGTCTCTTATTCTACGGAAAATCGGGCAGCACTTCATTTGTTTCTACATACTTTGCTACCTTTTTCAAGGCCGAATACAATAACCAAACATGCCACATTTAAGGCTCAACATACCAACCAATCAAAGGGGATTACACGTCTTACAATACGTGTAAAATTCCGCCCCACAATTCATACCAAGTAGTTTAAAATCCAAGCCATTCTCGGCCAACTTATAACCAACAACTCAAAGTCTTTTCCAATTCTTTTCCAATTCCAAGTTCTAAAGTCTAACATGTTGTATAGTCATAAACAACTTCAACAACTACAATTTCCTTCTTTATACAACATGCGACGACTTAAACTAACAATCAACTTGAATTGTAATCTTAAGGCTAAACATGCTAGTTTTCGGATTAGGGTTCCAATAGCCAATATACTTATCAAACTTCATAATATAAATCTCATGCTTGCTAATAACCATAGCTACAACAATAAGTAAACCTTAATTACTAAAACGACAAGATTTATACCTTTATAAGCCCTTAAAATTTCCAAGATTCAAAGTCGCGCCTTAGAAATTCTTAGCTCCTTTCCTTTACACTCCAATCCGCTATTTGAAGCCTTTAGAAGTTCACAACCAACTTCTCTTCCATTTCCAATCCAAAACTAGGAAAACTACTTAGGTTTTCGCCTTGCGACTAACGTGAAAACGTTGTTTTTCCAAAATCTTTCTATTGAGATATCCTTACAATACCCTTAGGGACCTTGGGTTTAAGTCTTGTGAAAAATGGATCAAAACTACAAATTTTTCTTGTGGCAAGATAGGTGAACCCGAGAGTTATTGTTGAAGAACAAAGGTTCTCTAAATTTTTCTAAGTGTTTGAAGAGCTTGTCTTGCACTAGTGTAGTATATAAAACATATTGGAGGGCTTAGATTAAAACACTTGTGGGCTAGGATGAAGGACAATTAATGTTAAGCCAAGTGGACAAGTTGACAAGTCAACAATCTCAAGCTAGCAAGACTTATCTTCCTTGATGGTCAATGACCATTTTACCCATACTAAAAACGTCCAAGACCATATGTGGGGGTGCCACGTGTCTCCCTCTCATTCGTCCATAAAATTTCGTAACCCTCGTGGGCCCCACAAAAATGTAAAATTCCTCGGGTGGGCCCCACATGACCAAATCCGTAAAAATAAATTTCCATAATGTTAATAAGTTCCATACTCTTCAAATAATGCATTTTGAGAATCTAATTCTCCTCAACGAACATTTTTCCTTTCCGACGTTCGGAAGATTTTCCGTCGGAAAAACAATTCTTCCTTTCGTACTAATTTCCAAGTCTTGATTCCTTACGTACATTCTCTTATACATGTCCTGGACTTACGGGGTGTAACAAGTTCACAAAGTCCTTTCTGGATCACTTTTTGCCTCCCGACATGAGGAGAGCCCGCGTGGATAGATTTTTGACTTTGAGACAGAATGGGAGGACTATCGAAATCTGACACGAGTTTGACTCATTGGCCAGGTATGCGCTCACCATCATGGCTGATATGGCAGACAGAGTTCATCGCTATGTGATGGGGCTAGACCGTCATATGATTACTGCATGCTTGGGGGTGGCCCTCCAGCCCAGTATGGATATTGTCAGGATGCAGGCTTATGCGCAGGGGATAGATCACAGAAAGATATAGGATCAGCTAGACTCAGGCCAGCCCAAGAGGGCCAGGACAGCAGGGTCTCAGGGTGATTTTAGGCGAGGCCTCGTGCGAGCAGTCCACATTTCGGCCCGGCCGAGTGCTCCTACCGATTTCGGCGGGAGGTTTGATCGGTCGGGTCATTCGAGGCGGGACAGGGCTCGTGGCTTGGGTTCCCGAGGCGAGGTTCCAGTAAGATGAGGCCACCTATACCTCGGTGTGGTCGATGTGGTGATTCCCATCGTGGGGGTGTCGTGTTCCTCCAGCAGCTTGTTACTCTTGTGGCCAGCAGGGCCATTTGAAGAGAGATTGTCTGACCAGAGGCAGCGTGGGTGATATGGTTCACCACGGGATCG
This sequence comes from Przewalskia tangutica, assembly GCA_029844215.1. Lineage (NCBI taxonomy): Eukaryota > Viridiplantae > Streptophyta > Magnoliopsida > Solanales > Solanaceae > Przewalskia > Przewalskia tangutica. The sequence goes on from CM056721.1 coordinate 96,969,638, forward strand.
ATTCTTTGGGTCTTCCTCTTCTTCTGTGGTTATGCGCCCCGGAGGGCAGGGTGTTCACGGACCGGCAGGCCGCGGCAGGGGTCGTGGTGGAGGTCCCAGTTCTAGCGGTCCACAGAACCGCATATATTCCTTAGCCAGCCGCCAGGATCAGGAGGCTTCCCCGGACGTCGTCACAGGTACATTATTGATTTCATGCTGTGACATTTATGCTTTGATAGATCCAGGTTCTACCTTGTCCTATGTGTCCCCTCTTATTGCTGGTAGAATCGGGATAGAGCCGGTGTCGATAGAGCCTTTTGAGGTAGCTACGCCAGTGGGTGATTCGGTGTTAGCTGAGCGGGTGTACAAAGGTTGTCCGGTGTTTATTTACAGTCGTCAGACCCTAGCAGACTTGATAGAGTTGGAGATGACAGATTTTGACGTCATTATGGGTATGGACTGGTTGGCTTCTTGTTACGCCAACATTGACTGTAGAGACAGGTTGGTCCGATTCCAGTTTCCTGGTGAGCCAGTTATCGAGTGGAAGGGCAACACAGCGTCGCCGAGGGGTAGGTTTATTTCTTACCTCAAGGCTAGGAAGATGGTGCAGAAAGGGTACATCTATCATCTGGTTCGGGTATTCGATACAGAGGCTGAGGTGCCAGCTCTTGATCGATTCGGTGGTTAGAGAGTTTCCAGATGTATTTCCAGACGATCTCCCGGGTATCCCTCCTGAGAGGGAGATTTAGTTTTGCATTGATATGTTGCCAGACACTCGGCCTATATCTATTCTAATGCATGTGATGGCACTTGAGTTGAGGAGTTGAAGGACCAGTGAAAGATTTCTTGGAAAAGGCTTTATCAGCCTAGTGTTTCTCCGCAGGAGCGCGGTTTTGTTTGTGAAGAAGAAGGATGGGGCGCTGCGTATGTGTTGATTACAGCGGTGAATAAGGTAACCATCAAGAACAGATACCCCCTCCCCAGGATTGATGATTTGTTTGACCAGTTGCAGGGTGCGAGGTGTTTCTCCAAGATAGACATGTGGTCTGGTTATCATCAGGTGCGATTTCGAGAGGCAGATATCCCAAAGACTGCATTCAGGACCCGGTATGGGCACTATGAGTTCAGGGTGATGTCTTTCGGTTTGACCAACGCTCCAGCGGTATTTATGGATTTGATGAACCGGGTGTTCAAGCCATTTTGGATACATTTGTTATAGTATTCATTGATGACATCCTGGTTTATTCGCGTACAGAGCAGGAGCATGCAGATCACTTGAGGACGGTACTTGGGGTCCTCCGGAGCCGGCAGTTGTTCGCCAAGTTCTCCAAGTGTGAGTTTTGGTTGGCCTCAGTGGCATTCTTGGGGCACATTATTGGGGCTGATGGTGTTCAGGTGGATACGACAAAGATTGAGGCGGTCAAGTCTTGGCCGAGACCTACTACTCGGCAGGTGCGCGATTTCTTAGAATTTGGCGGTTATTATCGTAGGTTTGTGGAGCAGTTTGCTTCGATATCAGCACCGTTGACTAGGCTGACTCAGAAAGCAGCTAAGTTATAGTGGACAGAAGCTTGTGAGAAGGGCTTCCAGTTACTGAAGGAAAGGTTGACGACGACTCCAGTTCTTACTCTTCCTGAGGGGTTAGAGGGATACGTGATTTATTGTGATGTCTCGGGTATCGGGCTAGGGTGCGTATTGATGCAGCACGGCAAGGTAATAGCCTATGCTTCCCGGCAGCTACGGAAGCATGGGAGGAATTACCCTACTCACGAGTTAGAGTTGGCCGCAGTTATTCATGCCTTGAAGATTTGGAGACATTATTTATATGGGGTTCATGTGGATATTTATACAGACCACAAGAGCCTCCAGTACATCTTCAGGCAGAGGGAGCTGAACTTGCGGCAGAGACGGTGGTTAGAGTTGTTGAAGGATTATGATGTTGACATCCTTTACCATCCGGGAAAAGTCAATGTGGTTGCAGATGCTTTGAGTCGTAGATCGATGAGGAGTCTGTCAGAGGTACAGCCAGAGAGATAGGACATGGTCCGTCAGATCCATCAGCTAGCGAGCCTTGGGGTTCGTTTGGTCGATACCGATGATAGTGGGGTACGGGTTCGTGAGATTGCCGAGTCTTCCATCGTTGATGAGGTGAAGAGGCGACAGTATGAGGACCCAGTTATGATACGGTATCGAGATACGACTCTTCGAGAGGAGAAGATTCTATTTGAGGTAGCGCCGGATAGGGTGCTAAGGTTCGAGGAGCGATTGTGTTCCCGATGTTGCGATGCCGTCAGATTCGGGAGGCACACATCGCTCGTTATTCCGTTCATCCGGGGTCGACTAAGATGTACCATGATCTCAGATGTATGTATTGGTGGGATGGCCTGAAGAGGAACGTGGCAGGTTTTGTTGCACATTGTCCTAATTGTCGTGAGTCGAGTTGAGCACGAAGCACAGTGGGCTATTGCAGGCTATTGATATTCCAACATGGAAGTGGGAGGTGGTCAACATGGACTTTGTTACAGGGTTACCTCGTACTCAGAGGAAGTATGATTCTATCTGGGTTATTGTTGTGGTGTGAAATCAGCCACTTTCTTCCAGTCAGGACTACGTATTCGGCTGAGGATTATGCCAGATTGTATATCAGGGAGATTGTGAGACTGCACGGAGTCCCTATATCAATTATATCGCATGAGGAGCCCGGTTACGGCTAAATTGAGGTCTTTCCGAAGGACTAGGGACATAGGTGAGTCTCGATCTACGTTTCATCCTCGGATCGACAGCGGGCGGCGAGCGTACTATCCGCACAACGAGGATATGTTGCAAGCCTGTGTGATTGATTTCAGGGGTAGTTGGGAGGATCATTTGCCTCTTGTGGAGTTTTCTTATAACAACAGCTACCATTCTAGTATACAGATGGCGCCATATGAGGCTTTGTATGGGCGGAAATGTAGGTCGCCGATTGGTTGGTTCGACGTGGGCGAGTGCGATTAGTTGGCGGACTTGATTCAGCAGTGTGGATAAGGTGAAGCTTATCTAGGAGGCGTTAGCAGATTGGTCGAAGTCTTATGCAGATAATCGGCGTCGACATTTGGAGTTTCAGGTAGACGATTGGGTCTTCTTGAAGGTATCGCCCATGAAGTGTGTGATGAGATTCGGAAGGAAGGGGAAACGTAGCCCAATGTACACTGGGCCCTACCAGATCATCCGTAGATTAGGCAAGGTTGCCTATGAGTTGGATCTGCCATCAGAGTTAGAGGCGGTACATTCGGTCTTTCATGTTTCTATGTTGCGGAAGTGTATCGGAGATCCATCGAGAGTTTTCCCAGCTATCGAGGTCCAGGTGACAGAGGGGTTATCGTATGAGGAGAGTCACATAGCGATACTCGATCGCCAGGTCAGGCGACTGCGGACCAAAGATGTGGCTTCCGTAAAAGTCTTGTGGCGGAATGATAACAGGGATGAGATGACTTGGGAAGCGGAGGAGGACATGTTGAGGAAGTATCCTCACTTATTCCCTACACCTTCAGGTAATTCATTTTTCCTTATTTGTCAAGTTTTAATTTAAGAATTTTGCTTAAGTACTATTATGTGGCCATGTGTGGTATTGTTAGAATGTAAGGGTTGTAAAAGGAGAATATGTTGCTATCTATAAGTTTGACTCCGAAAGAACTTTCGGGGACGAATGTTTCTAAGGGGGGAAGAATGTTACACCCCGTAATTCCAGGACATGTTTTTAAGAACGTACGTAAGAATCCAAATGTTAAGATTTGATACTAGTAAAAATTTATCGGAATTATGGAATTGTCGGAAAACAAAATATTGTGACGAATGGGAGGGCGACACGTGTCACCCCCCTTAAGTTGGTCTTGGACGAATTGGCATGGGTAAAAGGGTCATTTGACCTTAAGTTAGATGACCAAGTCTTGCTAAGTCTTGAAGCTTGAAAGGGTCATAGGTTTGGCATGGGTAAAAGGGTCATAGGTTTGGTTTGGAAGATTAAAGGAAAGTTGTTTGTGATCTTCTAAGGGTCTCAAGTGGCGGATTGAAGTGTCAAGGAGAGGCTCTAAGTTGCTAGGGAGCGACTTCAGATCTTGAAGTTGGATTAAGGCTCGTTGAGGTAACAATCTTGTTCTCTTAAGTGTTATAAGATTTCATATTGTTGTAGCCTTACTTTTTAACTAGCATGAAGTATATTGTGTTGAAGATTTATAAGTGATATGGATAGTTGAAGCCTAGAATCCGAAATGACATTCTAGCCATTTGAAGTTGAAATACAATTTGGTCGTTAATTAGAATCGTCGCATGTTACCTACTTGAAGACTGTAGTAGTAATAATCAATTGTGGCTTGATACCATGTTATACTAAACAACTTGGATTGAAAAGGAATTGGATAAGAATTTGTGTTGTTATACCTCAAGTTGCCGAATTGACCTTGTAGTTTGTACTAGTTTGATATCAATTGTGGGGCAGAATTTTACACGTCTTGTAGACGTGTAATCCCCTATTGTTAACTACATTGTTGAGCCTTAAATGTGACATGTTTGGTTATTGAATTCGGGCCTTGAAAAAGGTGGAAAAGTATGTAGAAACAAAGGAAGTGTTGTCCGATTTTCCGACGAATTGGCATGGGTAAAAGGGTCATAGGTTTGGTTTGGAAGATTAAAGGAAAGTTGTTTGTGATCTTCTAAGGGTCTCAAGTGGCAGATTGAAGTGTCAAGGAGAGGCTCTAAGTTGCTAGGGAGCGACTTCGGATCTTGAAGTTGGATTAAGGCTCGTTGAGGTAACAATCTTGTTCTCTTAAGTGTTATAAGATTTCATATTGTTGTAGCCTTACTTTTTAACTAGCATGAAGTATATTGTGTTGAAGATTTATAAGTGATATGGATAGTTGAAGCCTAGAATCCGAAATGACATTCTAGCCATTTGAAGTTGAAATACAATTTGGTCGTTAATTAGAATCGTCGCATGTTACCTACTTGAAGACTGTAGTAGTAATAATCAATTACGGCTTGATACCATGTTATACTAAACAACTTGGATTGAAAAGGAATTGGATAAGAATTTGTGTTGTTATACCTCAAGTTGCCGAATTGACCTTGTAGTTTGTACTAGTTTGATATCAATTGTGGGGCGGAATTTTACACGTCTTGTAGACGTGTAATCCCCTATTGTTAACTACATTGTTGAGCCTTAAATGTGACGTGTTTGGTTATTGAATTCGGGCCTTGAAAAAGGTGGAAAAGTATGTAGAAACAAAGGAAGTGCTGTCCGATTTTCCGTAGAATTTAGTGGCTTTGCACTTAAAATATTCTACGTTTGAAGTAAGAAGTTAATAGACGTATTATGGTCATTATAAGTTGACATACTACGTGCGTTATATTGGACTTAGCAAGTGGATTGACCCGAAGAGGTATGTGGAACTTTCCTATCTCTTGAGCATGAGTAGTTGTACCTATATAGTACGGTAGACGTACGAGATTTTGATATCCTTTACTTGTTTTAAGAATGTCCAAGTTGGGTGAGTTAGGATATTAACTCACTTGTTTAAAAGGATTAAGGATGTCTTAGTTTTCAAAGTTAAGGGACTTGAAATATTTTTTGTTGAAAGTATATGAAACTTGTCTTGTTTGAAAGTATAAGTCCCTTGGATATATGGAAGAATGTAATTGCCTAAAGTATAAAGTTAATATAACAACTTTATGGGAAGTTGGTTATAATAGCTTTATGAAGAGTTAAAAAGAGTGGTTTACTCTAAGTAATGTAAGTATGATAAATGACTTGAAATAATGAAAGGCAAATTGATTTGAAGGCATCAATTGCTTAAGGTTTTAAAAGAAAGAGGTCACTTGATTTAGAAGCCTATATACATATTTCTAAAAGGTATGGTGACTTATCTTGTAAAGTACTTATGACTTGATACTATGGTTATTAGTATCTTGGAAGTTTTATACGAAAAAGAGTCATTTAAAAAGGATAGAAGTACGTAGTACTTTGGGTTAAATTCCCGGATTTTTAAAATGACATGTTAGTGCCTTAAGTAAACTAAAATGAGAAGGTATAATAATAATGTTAATAAGAAGTTAGGGGATTTCTTAACTTGTTTATATTATGATAAGCCGGTAGCGCTTATGTTATGTATGATAGCCGGTTGTGCTAGTTTAAGATATTTTTACGGGGTAAAGCCCCGGGTTACTACTAATTCCATGGATTTGCTACCCATGATGCGAGTGCGGCGTTTGTACTCATTGCGGGCCCACCGGGCCCAAGCGGGTGAAATAGTCCCATGCGGAGCGCATCGCTCCATTGCGGGTCCGTAGGACCTATGCGGGTGAAATAGTCCCAGGAGTAGGATTGCTTAATGACACTACGGGCGGATGACCCTACTTTGATCATGAGCCTCCTATTTTTTATGCAGTAAAGTATATACTTGTTACTCTCATTGTTAGTAAGGCACAGTGTACTGTAATTTGATTATCATACATGTCTCCAGCTTTATTTTAGACTTATGATGTATTTACAGTATTTTCCAGTTTTACATACTTGGTACATATTGTGTACTGACCCCCTTTCCTTGGGGGCTGCATTCATGCCGCAGGTAGGGGTAAGCAGGTGGTGGATCCTCATTCTTAGGATCACTGATCAGGTGTCGGAAGCTCCATTTCTCCGGAGGCTTGTCTTTTGGTATGGTTCTCCCTGATGTTGTAGATATTATGTACATTCAGGGGTATGGCGGGGCCCTGTCCTACCACAGTTGTTATTCTTAGAGGTCTGTAGTCACATTTGTGGTTTGGGTTTTAAAGAACAGAATTGTACTGACGTATTTTGGTTTATGTACATTTTACGGAAGGTGGCCTTATCGGCTAGCCTGTTGATGTTTATTTGCTAAGTTTTGATATGTGTTATGTATGTTCCGCTGCTATTCACTGATATTTACCGGAATGGGGTGCCCAGGTAGGGCACCAGTCGCGGCCCCGGGGTAGGGTCGTGACATCAGTGGTGCTAGCTTCTTACCGGTTACGCGATATTGCGTTGAACTGGTTTGAGTCATGGGAACTGTCTAGGGGTGTGGGTGCTCCTCCAGCTGTTTGGGATGAGTTCACAGAGGCCTTTCTTGATCATTTTTTTCCTCCTGAGATGAGGAGAGCCCGTGTTGATAGGTTCTTGTCATTGAGGCAGAATGGGAGGACCATCAGGGAGTACAACCTGGAATTTGACTCGTTGGTCAGGTATGCGCACACTATTATGGCTGACATGACTGATAGAGTTCATCGCTATGTTATGGAACTAGACCGATATATGATCACTGCTTGCCTCGGAGTGGCCCTTCAGCCAGGTATGGATATTGCCAGGATGCAGACCTATGCACAGGGGATTGAGCACAGGGAGAGAGAGGACCAGCCAGACGAGCCCGGCCCAAGGCGGGGCAGCCGAGCTTGAGGTAACTTTGGCGGGCGGCCTCGGCAGCGAGCTAGGTCTACATTTCAGTACGCGAGTGCTCCTTCTCGATTTCGGCGGGAGGTTGGATCAGCCGGGTAACTCGGGAGCTGGTCGAGCTCGAGTTTCGGACCGCACACGTGGGTTCTGGCGGTCGGGACCACTCTTCCCTCAGTGTTCACAGTGTGGCCGGCATCACCATGGGGAATGTCGTCGTGCTACTGGTGACTGTTTTACCTGTGGCTGTCAGGGCCATATGTTGAGGGATTGTCCTAGTAGGAGGGTTACAGGAGGGATAGCACGATCCATTGGATCGATTCACGAGTTCTTCGCCTTCAATAGCTAGGCAGGATGTTCATACACCGGCAGGCCGTGGCAGAGGTCGTGGTGGAAGTTCCCAGTTTTAGCGGTCCTTTGAACCGCCTATATGATTTCAGGTATATTTTTGACCCTTTAGAGACTTGTATGCATGATATGGTTGTTGTATGTTTAAGTGTCATGAACGGATAATATTGAGATTATGTATGTATGCTAGAAGTAGGTTGGAAGTACGAAAAGATAATCCTTTTAGGCCATGAATGGGAGTAAATAGTGATGGTGCACACTTTGGATTTGTTTCCTCTTTTGGTTTATGATGGGTGGATATGCAAGTGCGGTGTATTAGGGCCATATGTGGCATAATTAGGTTTCACTAAGTGCAGTTTTATGAGACTATGCCAAGAAATGATAGATTGAGCTCCGAAAGAACATTCGGGGACGAATGTTTCTAAGGGGGGAAGAATGTTACACCCCGGAATTACAGGACAATTATACGAGAATAGACGCGAGAAAACAAGACTTGAAAATTGGTACGAAAGGAAGAATTGTTTTTCCGAAGGAAAATCTTCCGAACGTCGGAAAGGAAAAATATTCGTTGATGAGAATTAGATTCTCAAAATGCATTATTTGAAGAGTATGAAACTTATTAACATTATGGAAATTTATTTTTATGGATTTGGTCACGTGGGGCCCACCCGAGAAATTTTACGTTTTGTGGGGCCCGCGAGGGTTACGAAATTTTATGGACGAATGGGAGAGCGACACGTGGCACCCCCACATGGCCTTGGACGAAATTAAGTCAAGGGTAGAATGGTCATTGACCATTATGGATGAACAAGTCTTCTAAGCTTGAGAAAATTGACCAAGTCAACTTGTCCACTTGGCTAATTATTTAATGTTCTTCACCCTAGCCTCACATTTGTTATAATCTAAGCCCTCCATTGTATTATATATACACTACACTAGTGCAAGACTTGTCTTCAATACTTAGAAAAATTAGAGAAATCTTGTTCTTCACATAGGAGCTCTCGGGTTCACCCTTGTCCCACACAAATTTTTTTGTAATTTTGGTTCTTTATTCACAAGACTTTAACCCAAGGTCCCTAAGGGTATTGTAAGGATATCTCAATAGAAATATTTCGAAAAACGACGTTTTCACGTTAGTCGCAAGGCGAAAACCTAAGTCGTTTTCATAGTTATGGATTGGAAATGGAAGAGAAGTTGGTTGTGAACTTCTAAAGGCTTCAAATAGCGGATTGGAACGTAAAGGAAAGGAGCTAAGAATTGCTAAGGAGCGACTTTGAATCTTGGAATTTTTAAGGGCTTATAAAGGTAACAATCTTGTCGTTTTAGTAATTAAGATTACTTATGGTTGTAGCTATGGATATTAGCAAGCATGAGGTATATATTATGAAGTTTGATAAGTGTTATGGATATTGGGAACCCTAATCCGAAAGTTGCATGATTAACCCTAAGATTGTAATTCAAATTGGTTATTAGTTTTAGTAAGTAAACATTTGTTAAAGAAAGGATTATAGTTGTTTGAATTGTTTGCGACTATATAACATGTTAGGACGACATTATGGATTGAAAGGAATTGGAAAGAAATAGATGTTGTTGTTGTCCTTGATATTGCCGAATATTTCGTAAGGTTATTGGATTGTTTTGTATTATTGTGGGGCAGAATTTTACACGTCCTATTAAGGCGTGTAATCCCCTTTGAATTGTTGGATTGTTGCGCCTTAAATGTGGCATGTTGGTTATTGATTATCGGGCCTTGAAAAAGGTGGAAAAGTATGTAGAAACAAAGGAGGTGCTGCCCGATTTTCCGTAGAATAAGAGACTGTATACTTAGTATGATTCTACGTTAAAAAGCTAGGAGTTGATAGACATGTTATGATTAATATAGGTTGAAGTACTACGAGTAGCGTATTCTACTGGAAGGGTGGAAAAGCTAGCAAGGATAAAGTACTTGGGAGCATTTTTCAACTTGTCGCTAGTCGTCGCGAGGTATGTGAACCTCTTCTTTCTTTGGCATGATCCTACATATGAAATAGCCATGTGATAGTATTTCATGATTCCTTCTACTCTTAGAGGTTAAGAAGTATTCACGTTGTTGATTCTAAGTTAAAAGTATGTTTAAATTGTCCTAAGTCTTTACCAAGTCTTATGGGAGATGTTGGTAAGAATGGTTAGGAAGTTATGAGATTTGATTTAAAGCTATGTGTCTTGATTTATTTAAAGTAAGCAAGTTGATTTTATGTTTGAAAATGACTTGAATTTATATGTGAAAAGGGGATTGATTTTAAAAGTGGAAGTTATATGATTTTAAAGAGAATAAGTTACTTGGTTTTGGAAGTGTATGAAACTTTATTTTTCAAGTTATGGGACTTGATTTCTAAAGTATAGATGACATGATTTTATAAGTATAAGTAAATGGACTTTAAAGAATGTATGTTATGAAGTTTTAAGACTATGAACTTTGATTGTCTTTTAAGGATTACGAAGTTTTAAGCGATATGATTTTAAAGAGTGTATGCTACGATGGGTTAATACTATAAGCCTTGATTTTATGAGTGGAAATGACTAAACTTTAAAAAGTATGGCTTCTTAATTTATTTCAAAAGTTAAGAAGATGGTTTCCAGAAGAGTGTGTGACTTGAGCTTTAAAAAGAAAGGAGTTTTATGATTCTTTTTAAGTATGTATGTACGTAGTATTTTTGGGTCTAGTTTTCCTAATGTTGTAAGAATAAAAGTGTCTTAAGTTCTCTAAAATGAAAGGTTGTTATAATAGCTTTATGGGAAGTTGTTATGACAACTTAAGAAGAAGTGAAAAGATGGTTTTAAAATGTTATGTAAGGAAAAACACACCGAGCCTACAAACAGGCCGGATTACATTATGAAATACACTGAGCCTACAAATAGGCCGGATTGCGTTATGAAATACACTGAGCCTCCACATAGGCCGGATTACGCCATATTACCCCGAGCCTACACATAGGCCGGGTTACGTCATCTTACACCGAGCTCCACAGGCGGGCCGGATTATGCTACATGATTCCACAGTACACCGAGCTCCACAGGCGGGTCGGATTATGCTACATGATTCCACAGTACACCGAACTCCACAGGCGGGCCGGATTATGCCACATGATTCATCAGTACACCGTATCCTGCAAATGGGCCGGATTACGTTATCACGTATGGATAATCACAGTAAGCTCCCAAACAAGAGGTCCTTCCATAAAGGGCCGGATTATGTTATGTAAGATATGTAAATTATGTGAAAAAACTTGATTGAATTCTTAAGTATGTATGTAAGAATATGATGATTAATTCTTAGTAAAAGAAGGAAAAGAACGGTTAATGTACGATTGATTTCAGGAGTTAAAATGGCACGGTAGGATCTGGTATTTCATTTTTATACTTGCCCATGTCATTCTTTTATACAGTTATGATTTGGTTACTGTACCTTATTTACATTCCATACTAAATTTTTGTTATGCGGCCAGCTTGAGGTGCGTTCATGCCCGCAGGTGTTAGGTACACAGGTTGGTGATCTCTGTTCAGTTTTTGGGAAGAAGCTACATTCACTCCGGAGGCTTATCTTTTGGGTACGGTTTCCCTGATATTGTAGATTATGTATATTCAGGGGTATGACGGGGCCCTGTCCCGCCACAGTTGTAATTCTTAGAGGTCTGTAGTCATATCTTGTGGGTCGGTTTGTAAAAAGAAGGATGTAACTGCGTTTGGTTAAGTATATGTATATGTGTCCAGGGAGGTAGCCTTATCGGCTAACCTGTTGTTTATTTCTTGTTGATTTATTTTATAAGTTTCATGTATGTTCCGCTGATTATCTCTGATGTATACCTGTAAGGGTGCCCAGGTAGGGCACCAGTCGCGGGCCTGGGGTCGGGTCGTGACACTAATATCCTTCTACCCTAATTTGTGTCCTCCACAACCTCCTATCTAAGGTCATGTCCAGAGTAAGTTGCACCTGCGTCATATCCCGTCTAATCTCCTCTCCCCAATATTTCTTTGGTCTACCTCTACCCCTCCTGAACCCGTCCATAGCCAACCTCTCACACCTTCGCACTGGGGCATTTGTGTCTCTCCTCTGCACATGCTCGAACCATCTCAGTCTCGCTTCCCGCATCTTATCCTCCACCGAGGCCACTCTCACTTTATCCCGGATATCATCATTCCTAATCCTATCTCTCCTTGTATGGCCACACATCCATCTCAACATCCTCATATCCGCAACTCTCATCTTTTGTATGTGTGAAGTCTTAACTGGCCAACACTCTGCCCCATACAAAGTCTTCTCTTATTTTTTAAAAACTCTGTGCCCGATCAAATGATACTCACATAAATTGGAAGAGAGGAGGTATAATTTTATAGCTACATAAATTATTTTATGTTTGAGAGAGGGAGTGCTAGAAGAGGGCAGGGTATTAAATCCTCCTCTCTCTATATATATATGGAGTATAACATATGATTATCAGCTTCTCTTCATTCTCTTTTTTTATATTCTCTTTCTTCTAGCTATACTGCTTCTTCTTATTCGAACATGGTGGTGGCTCATCATCCTTCTCCACCGTCTAGCCGACAAGAAAAACTACGTGACATTGAGCTTCCGATCATAGACCTTATGGCCGAGAGATCGGAAGTGTCAAAGCTCATTGTCAAAGCCTCTGAAAACTTCGGTTTCTTCAAAGTCATCAACCATGGTGTCCCTCAACATGTCATCAAAGCAATGGAAGATGAAAGCTGCGGCTTTTTCTCTAAACCGCCTTCCCAGAAACAACGTGCTGGACCGGCAAATCCCTATGGCTATGGCTGCAAGAACATAGGGTTGAATGGAGATTATGGAGAAGTTGAATATTTGCTTCTTCATACCAACCCTTTGTCTATCTCTCAAACATCCAATACTATTTTCAATGACCCAACCCTCTTCAGGTACCTTCTAACTTCTCATGTTACAAGTAATTTTTATGGTGAAATTTTGATATCATGCAAGTTATATATATATATATATATATATATATATATATATGCTCTTATAGTAAATTTAATTTGTGTTGAAACTAACAAGGCTTAACTAGCATAAATTATGTGACCTTCTTTTCTTCAAGTTTAATAACCATGAGCTCATGTAAACATCTTTGTTATAGAAGTGGTCCAGAAAAGGATGAGAGAGGACCTTTACTACTGTTACTCTGTTAGTCCATATAGTAGTAAGGTCCTTCAATTTAAGATTACAGTTTCTGGCACTTTAAGGACATTTGGATATCGTCTGCTTCACCTATTTATTGTATTGAACAAATGAATCACAACACAGCTCACCAACGAAGTACTAGGAATCTGACAATTCTCCAGAAGTAAAAAGAAGTGTTATCTAAAAATGGGATTAGCCATTTAAGAAGGGAACCTGGAATAGCTTGAGAGATTCTTACTATAAAGAGGCAATAGTAGATTCGTAGGATTTAGTTTAGTGAAGTGAGAGACTAATAAATTTGAATAGTACACAAGTCAATTTTCTTGGTTAAAGAGATGGACGTAGTTTAGTTTGTGTAGGCATTGGGCATGTTGCGCCAGCTGTAGGATTGTTGAATCTGTCTCCGCCATGTTTGATCTTTTTAAAGGATCCCAAAATAGCTAAGACATCATATTCCCTTTTATATATAAAAAAATCATCATGCAAATTGTTTATTAATTTGCTTTCTCTAACTTTCATTTGATTTCTTCTTCATGCCCACTGTTCTCGCTTTAAATGTCGTTTGTACTTTCTGGAGTTCTCTACGTTAAAATTTTGGACTTTCTTTGTTGCTTTCCATTTTCCCATAAAGACTAGTTAACTTGATCTCTCAATGTTTGTTGTAACTCAAACATGAATATTTAAAATTAGTCAAGATGATGATGTCCGGTCTATTTTAGAAGAATCTCGATGAAAGAGAAGTTAATTTAATAAATTAATAATCTGTTGACTCTTGTATGATTGGTATGTTAGATAATTAACTACTGAAAAGCAAGGCCATGATAGGCTAAAGACTTTTGGAGCACTTATCATATGTGTGATGCATAATTGGTGCAGTTTATATTTAAACAAGTTGCTAATTCTAGTGTTGGAGTTTTGACTTGAAGAAACACGTAGCTTCTATTGGACCATTGTCACGTGGATTCCTAATTTCTCCAATAACTGTGGGCTTCTGTTACACAATGATAGCAACAAAAATGCATCCAGAAGTTTTATTTAAAATTCACAGTTGTCATGTACTTTCTCCATTTGATTCACGACAGGGAAGCTTTTTTGAATTTCTTTGACAATATTCTAAAAATTAAGCACATGCGATATACATACATGTTGAGATAACAAGTAGAGTTTCGAGCAGGATTGGTGAGAATACATGTATACAGATATAAGTTGCTTGCTAAATTAAAGTGATGTGGAAAATATGGAGTACTTTAGGAAGAGATGAATCATCTAGTAAGCGAAGTAAAGCATATATATCCCTTGGTAATATGACGATGGGAACAAGGAGTTTAATGAAGTTCCTAGCACATGGGATGTTATAAATGTGTGGAGTTTATTTTTTTAGGTAAATGCAAATATTATTACTAGAAACAGAAAGAAAAGTGGCTACAATCAATCATTGAGGGTTCTCAGTCCTCAACGTAATGCAAATAAGAAGCAGGGGAGTAAGGAGTTGTCACTCGAAGGTGTCATTACAAGAAGGGATAAATTCATAGAGTACTCTATAAGATGTTGTTTTAATCTTAGTAATAACCTCGTCTGCCGGTAAACATGTGCCTTCAAACAGCAGTGTGTTCCTTGTCCTCCAAATCTCATAGACCATAATGCAGAAGGCAATTAAGGTTGCTTTTGCTCGGATGCCTGTCCCGCGCTGATCTTTTTTAATCCATTTGAGAGAACTTTCAACAGTGGTCATTTCTCTCCTAATTCCCAACCAATTTCTTATGCTCTTCCAAATCAAACGGGTGTAGGGGCATGTGAAGAAGAGGTGCTCCCTTGTTTCATTTGCTTGCTTGCAGAACCCACAAGACTTATCCTCCAAGTTAAGATAGGAAAGAGTGTCCTTTGTAGCTAACCGCTTTCTACAATTTAGCCACATGGTGAACGAGAACTTAGGGGGGATGAACCCTTTCCAGATTTGTGACATCCAAGGCTTTTTATCTTGCTTAGTGCGCAAGATCTCATATACGAGGCTTGAATCAAATTTACCGTTGGTACAACACTTTGCTAATCCGGCAATTGCAACTCCTTGGCTACCAAAGATGGAAAGACATCATTAGCGGTTTAATTAATTCCGAGAAGGATGACATTATTCCAAGACATATCCTTTTTAATATTGAAAAAGTTTTAACTTAGTACTCATATTGTTTACTGACAATTTTTTCTAAAAAACACTAAGAAAATGGTTATATTTGTCCTTCTACTATTGAAAGGGGTATTGCCCTGCCGGTCCATATATAATCTTAATGTTATACTCAATTTATACATGCTTCTTACGTTATAAAAGTGGCTTGTATATGCCCTTTATCCGTTAACCAAATAGCATGTCAACTCACCACACCACCACTCATAAATTTCAAAATGTTTTTTCTAAAATTTTATGTCCAGTTAGACATCTTGAATTAGACATCCGTCCGTTTCAATTTATGTGTCTTACTTTCTTTATTATCTATCTTAAAAATAATATTTCATGTGTCACAATTTATGTGAAACGGTTCGGATTTTGAGGATCAAACCTTTTGATTTTGACCATGTATCCGGACATGGAATCTTTAACTATTTTGAGATAAAATTTACATAATTGGAAACTACGTAGAAAATATTATAAGTCATAATAATCGACAATTCAAAAAAAATAGAAGGCATATACAAACTTTATGGTCAAAGAAAAACTCGTTTGAATCTCGAAATCTGAATGGTGTCACATAAACTGAGACGGAAAGTACCTGTGTTTAATACTATATGACATTCTATATGATATATTTAAGACAAAAAAATTAATCATTTTATTACATTGTATATATTTTTAGTTTAAGATTATAAAATTCACAAAAAAAAATATATTATTTAAACCTCGTGCCCAGCACATACATTAAAAGAGCCTTGGTATGAAAGTTGGAAGTTGGAACTACACGTAAAGGGAAAATTGAATAGATATGAGATATTTAGCACTGTAAAACTAGTACTCTCTGAGAAACAACACATAATGATGCAGAAACAGATTGACCTGTCAGATACTCTTATACATGTATAAGGTCCAAACCAAGTCATACAGATTAATTAATTAGGGAAGAGAAGCCCAATCCTCACTTTTTTTCCTGAATCAAGAAAACTTCACTAACTACCATTTAACCTTAAAATGTAGTACTTTGTTTCCCATTTATTTTATCTGATTCAGTTTGGAGAAGGCTGATGTATTAATTGAAGAATGACACATTATTACAGTTATAGTACAAATGAAGAAGCAGTATATATGGTTGATATGTGTGACAGGTGTGCAGTGAATGGTTACGTAGAAGCAATTAGGGAGTTGGCATGTGAAATATTGGAGCTGATGGCAGAAGGATTAGGGGTCCCAGAGACTTCAGTGTTCAGCAACTTCCTCAGGGACTCCGATTCAGACTCACTGCTTAGGCTCAATCACTATCCCCCACTGCAACTCTTACAACTTCAAAACAGAATTGGTTTTGGAGAGCATACTGACCCTCAGATCTTGACCATCTTGAGATCCAACGATGTCCCTGGCCTTCAAATCTCACCTCAAGACAGTTTCTGGCTCCCAGTCTCCCCTCACCCTTCTACTGCCTTCTGCGTCAATGTCGGTGACGCGCTACAGGTAACTAATTCTTTAATTTCATCTTAGCTTTGTTTAATTCAACATTAAACATGCATGTCAAGAATTAGCTAGAGTGGTCCTAGACCTTAATCTAGCCACTATCCCTTTCTTTTTTGCATTTCTAATTCAGTAGTAGCTACAAGTGCTTGTCATGCATGGTAATCATAGCCCCATCCTCATTTAACACGAATAAAAATGGACTGAACTGATGCTGAATGATGTTAGCTTGAATTGACATGCATGATAGCTACAAGTGCTCTAGGGGGAATGATACTGAAAAGTGAATTGTGATTAATGATGCTACAGATTTTGGGGCTTAGCAAACTACAGGTTCCTTCAGCTCTGGCCATGCTTACAATATTGATGTGATAAAACTGATCAGTTTCACTGAACCCTCTCTGCAAACATATTTTTGGAGGGCCCTACTCTATTTACTTCTAAAAGTTTTCCCCATACTTTTTCTTTGGCTATTCTTCAATCTTTTTTTTTTTTGGTTACAACTATTCTTCAATCTTGAATGCTAGCTAAACAGCCAACTAGCTCTTGATAGTTGTGGACAACTACCATTTCGGTTCAGTGCTTGCCTGTACTAACCATATGTTAGTATTTCTTACGTTACGTGCCAAAAAGAATTACTACAGTGGAGTACAAGGATGAAAGCATTTAAAACTTAAACTTCATTTTTCAGATTTACATATTAAAAGTCTATGTATCAAACATCTACAATTTAAAATCTTCAAGAGATGTTTGAAAAATCATAGTAAAAGTAAAAACTAGTTTAACTCTGCACAATAGCACTATAACAGTATATATTACTCCCTCTGTCCCAATTTATGTGGCACCATTTCTTTTTGTCTGTCCCAAAAAGAATGTCACATTTCTATATTTAGAGAGGTTGTCCCAAAGGGGATAGGATGTACGCAGACCTTATCTAAACCTTTGTGGGTAGAGAGGTTGTTTCCAATAAATCCTTTACGATTGATACACTTTATAAATCTCTGTTTCTTGATTTCAGGCACTGACGAACGGAAGGTTTTTGAGTGTAAGGCACAGGGCCATGGTGAATACTTGTAGAACGAGGATGTCAATGGCCTACTTTGGTGCTCCAGCACCCAATGCCAGGATAGCTTGTCCCCCCGAGCTGCTCTCACCACATGAACCTAATCTGTACAGGCCTTTCACTTGGGATGAGTATAAGAAAGCTACTTATTCAAGAAAGCTCGGAGACTCTCGCCTTCACTTCTTTAGGGTACAACCACATCATGATGATCTTACTGAATGATCGTAAATACGGGAAAAAATGGTGAATGGTTCTGTAGATCCCCAAAGGGGAATTTTGTTTCCTCCCATTCTCTCTGTTTTGGGTTACTAGGTTTTAACTATTTACTAGAACTACTAGCTTCAGTATTCATTTAAAAAAAGAGAGCGGATGTAGTTTTCTCTCGTACTTTGATGAAGGTAAATGTAATTTTATTTCGGAAGTTTGATTAGCACTGTGGTTTCACCTTTCAACTCAAACTCATCAAAACACTCATCTCAATAGAACTATTTTTTATACTGGTGCAAGGGACTGAGAAATGACGAGTTTTTGGGACTTCGGTTCAATGAAACACCCTCATTTTTCACTGATAGCCCGAGACTTCGAGTGATATAGTAAGAGTTCAAAATCAGTACTAACCATATTGAGGTAGGAGTTAACTTGTTAAAAATTGAGGAATGGTGGGGACAGGTGGCTGGGGAGTAAAGGCACTAACAAGCGTGACAATTAAATGAAACACTTCATCCAACATTGACATAAAGAATATTTAGATTCAAATCAGAAAATTTATTGATGAATGGCACCTACCAGTGTCACATTTCTGATTTATTTAAAAGGTACGATGATATACTACAACACAAGCTTTAACAATTTATTTTGCAGATGGAGAACACAAACTGTCTGTTAATCCAGTAAAGGTTAAATTTCTAACAAGAAAATGACTCTACTTTGATGGCAACAGTGAACAGAGTTGCAGAAACGGGGACACATTTAGAGACCTACTTGAGATCTGGCAGCAAAGCGCAAACATTTCCTACGACCATTTGCTCTCAGTGCACAAGCACAATTCTCAAGGAGGTCATAATCCTCGTTCCAGAACAACTTGGATGCCACGTTTGGATTTTCCAACAGCATCTTTGAGGTAAAGTATCCAGCAATTGTCCACGTCTGACACAATCGAGCTTTCTTGCCTATGAATCTCCCATGCCTTGTATCATAATATTCAGGCCAGTGGTCTGCTGAAACCTTAGCCAAATCCACCGCTTTTTTTGCAAGTTCTGGTCTTCCCATGTTAATACAAGCAAAATAAACTAGAAAATGAAAAATTAAAGAGGGTTAAGAGGGTTTATCAATGACATTCTAAAAATTAACATCATAAATTCTAGTTCTGATACATATATTTATTTGCTAGCATATCATCTTTCTCATTTAAATTCCATAATGGTCTACGAAATTCGTAGGGAGTGTACCTGCCACAGTAGAGTAGGCCATGAACCCCCATTATGATATGACCATGGGCTGCAGATAACAAATTGATTAAGCTTGTGAACAAACCTTTTTACATTATCAGAGTATTTTGAATTTAATAATCGAGCTACCACAAGGTACATAAAAATGGGACCGGGGGAAGAAAAGAAAGGGAGAAGCTAGAGCCTCATGTATTCTTAGGGTCACTGCCCGTGATAATGTGCCATTCTTCATGTTCTAAAGCTGGGTAACAAATCTTTAGAGGCATTTTCCCAATGAGGTCATCCCATTTGTCTTCAATAAAATTCAAAATGGATTCATTCTGCTCATGAGATCCTAGTGATGAAATAATGGTCCAAATATTTCCAAGCGTGAAAAAACGAAAATCCGTAAGTGCAAGTTGTAAATTGCCAACAAGATATCCACCAATCTCTGGAATCCAATCCACAAGCCAAGACGGAATTTGATCTGGATAGATATTGAACTTGTTGATAGCATCTGTAGAGAGAATATTCTTCTGTTTTATAGCGATATCTCATTAATCTTTTTCCTGTCCAACCAATAGTACTCCCTCCTGTGAAATGATAGTGCACTGAGATGGTTATTGATGGCCGCAACAAGACTTTTTGTGGAGTTGTTGATGGTGAGCATCTCACGAGAGCTTCGTAAAGCTGAATAAAACAGGGCCTGGAGAAATAATGTCTTAGTTCAGTAAAGCAGCAAGTAAACAATACTAGCTGAAGCTATACACTACTCAGGTCGACGAAAAATAGGGAAAAGCTGTCGCCTAAGAGTCAAAATCTGAGATATAAGGTAGGGGAAATTTTCAGATCTAACCAACTTTGAGCACCAACTTACCTAGATGCTAAACAAGAGTCAATTTGACAGTTTCTGTAGATAAAGCAACATATTCTGCATAATACTAATCTCACTACACCAAAATGTCCATGCAAGTCAGTTTCCTCAAAAATCATCTCAATACACATATCATGCTAGGCTATACTACATCAGACTTAAAATGCATGATGGCTAGCATAAGGAGATGATAATCAATCTCCCTGCTATAAAAAAGACATCTGATAATTCTTATGCTTTAGAGAATTTTGTTTCTGAGTTTTGCTGGCATCAAATGGCCATGCCTGGGACAAACATCGACCTTGAGATATATTGGCAGAGATTTTGTCACGACCCGACCCCGGGCCCGCGACTGGTGCCCTACCTGGGCACCCCTCACAGGTATACATCAGAGAATAGTAGCGGAACATACATACAACTCAAAAAAAGAAATAAATAACAGGTTAGCCGATAAGGCCACCTTCCAAAAGTATACACATAACTCAAAAAACAGTTACCTCTTTTTTCTTTACAACCCAATCCACAAGATATGACTACAGACCTCTAAGAATTTTTACATAACAAGCGTGGCGGACGGGGCCCGCCATACCCCTGAATGTACATAAATCTACAACCTCGAGGAATCGTGCAAAAGACAAAGCCTCCGAGAAATGGAGCTTTCAAGAATCGACAGTGATCCTAAGAGTGAGGATCGGCAAGCTATGTACCTCAACTTGCGGCATGAACGGCCAGAAGGAGGTCGAGACAAAATATGTACCAAGTATGTAAATCGAAATCTTGTAATTTAAATCATAAAGTCTAGATATAAAAAGCTGGAGACAAGTATGATAATCAAATTAACAGTACAACCGTGCCTTGCCGAAATGAAAGTAATGAAAGTCAGTTTTACCTTTTTAAAAGACTATTTCAACACATGAACAATAGTCACACCATGGCTAGGGACACAAGCCCTCAAAACCATCACACATCGAAGAGTCTCAAGCCGCAAAACATCAAAGCGTGCGTGGAATCCTCCATCGCCGAAGCGGTAGTAAGTGTAAAATATATCCATGTAACGCGCGTGGCATCTTACATCATCAAGCGCGTATGCAATATATACATATATATCTCATGCATGTGGAATCCCTCATCTCGGGTACATGACTTCATGGAGAGCTAATCCATGGGGTAATAATCGTATATAACATGGTCATATGATCCGGAATCCTTCATCGTATAAGCATGGCCATGGAGTAATAATAGCATCCGAAAATTTAACTGCGTCACGGTCGCGTGCCGGAATCCTCATCGTATAAAGCGTGTCCAGGATCAATCACGATGGAAGCATACGTGGAATCCTCCATCACCGCTTCGATGCGTCAAGTAAATTCACAAGGCGATCGGCCTCCAGTGAGAGTCACGACAGCGTAAAAATATAATACTTGCACTCAAAGGATATCACAAGCAGGCATAGGCAAGTTCATAAAATCTTTAGACTTTCATTATCATACAAAAATAAATCTCATTTTATAAACTCAAGGCACTTTCGTATCACATAAAAATCCGGGAATTTAACTCAAAGTACTACGTACTTCCATTCTTTTCAAAAGACTCCTTTTTATATAAAACCCCAAGATACTAACACCCGTAGTATCAAGGCTTGTCTACATTTCAAACAACTCACTACACTTTTAGAAATACATTTTTAAGCTTCTAATCAAGTGACCCTTACTTTAAAACTTTAAACAATTGATGCCTTTAAATCAAATTGTCCTTATTTATTTCAAGTCATATTTCTTTGTTTACGTTACTAGAGAAAACCATTCCTTTAACTTTCCATAAAGTTGTTATAACCAACTTCCCATAAAGCCGTTATACTAACTTTATGCTTTAGAAACTAAGACATCTTTAACCTTTCATAAAGTTGTTATAACCAACTTCCCATAAAGCCGTTATACTAACTTTATGCTTTAGAAACTAAGACATCTTTAACCTTTCATAAAGCCGTTATAACTAACTTCCCATAAAGTCGTTATAACTCTTTATGTTTCAGACAAATTCATTCTTTCTTTATAACCAAGAGACTTATACTTTCAAATCAAGTTACATAACTTTCAAAATACTTCAAGTCTCTTAACTTTAGAAATCAAGTTTCTTAACTTTAGAAATCAAGTCTCTTAACTTAGAATATCAAGTTTCTTAACTTTAATATAGTTCAAGTAATCAATACTTTACACGTCAAGATGTCTTTATACATATGATCAAGCAACCTATACCTTTTACAAGTCAAGTTACTACACTTTCAAGAATCAAGGCAAGGATACTAAAATGGGACCGAGTTCTCTTAATTTATGTACGTCTACCGTACTATACATTTTTACAAGATTCATGCTCAAGAGATAAGAAAAGTTTCCACATACCTCTTCGGCTTAATCCACTTGCCAAGTTGAATACGCCGCGCGTAGAATGTCAACCTATAATAACCACAATACGCCTATCAACTTCTAGCTTTTAACGTAGAATATTTCTAAGTATAAGGACTCTTATTCTACAGAAAATCGGGCAGCACTTCCTTTGTTTCTACGTACTTTTCCACCTTTTTCAAGGCCCGAAAATCAATAATCAAATGCCACATTTGTTATACCCCGTAGTTCCGGAGTATGTATGTGAGGACGTACGTACGAATGTATACGCCCTAATTAGGGTAAGATTGGTAGAATTGTTTTCCGACGAAAATTATTCCGAACCTTGTGAAGGAAATTTTACGTTTTTAATAATATTTTTACGATTATGGAATTGTTCCGAGAGATAAAATATTTTGGACCAATAGGAGGGCGACAAGTGTCACCCCTAGATTGGGCCATGTGGGACGAAATTTAGTGGACAAGTAGGCAAGACAAGTGGCCAAAAGTCTTGCATGGCTAGTCTTGGCTTGGATGAATTTGGCTAAGTTTAGTGGGCAAGTCTTGCATGGTCAAGGTCTTGCATGACTTTAGTAAGACAAGTGTGGGAAGGAACCTTCACATATGATCTCTACCTTACACATGTGTTAATCTCAACCCTTGGTTGTGCTATATAAACCCCCTTAGTGGATGAAAATCAGCCACACTTAACATATTACAAGACTTGAAAAACATTTCCTCTCCCTCCTTCTCTATCTTGATTTCGTCCAACCAGCCCCTCCCCTAACCAAATGTTGTCCAAAAATTCTTAAACTTATAAGTGTTCTTCCTTAGTGTGTTAGGAAGATTACCAACCAAGGGTTAGATAAGATTTCACACCCCTAGCCTCAAAAACCTTCCCTTGGCCGAGAGTAGGCAGATTTTCGAAACTGTTTTGGGCAGATTTTTAGTCAAGTTTGGAAGGGAATATCTCCTAGCATATAAGGAGTTTTTGGGTGTTTCAAAAGCCTAAAATGACGTTCGTCGAGTCTAGTTTCCAATGCAACAAACCAATCGTCGATAGGATACTGGAGTAGAGAGTTATCGACGTTGCAAGTTCAGCTGACGAAGCAGTAGCTAAAAATCTGGACAGTCACGTTTTTGGGCTATCTTGAGGTAATGAACCTTAACCTCCTTGTGAAGTTGATTTATTATGTATATATGGATATTATACATATACTGGAAGTATATTATGGACTATAAGATATAAAGAAAGATTTGGATCTTGTTAAGATATTAAAAAGAGAATTGGCATGTTAGCCATTAAAATGGTAAAATGTATCCATTACTTGCTAAGAAGTTAACAACAAGGAAACTATAACTTATATAAAGGTTGGAATATAAGTTGAAGGACTAATGAAGCAATTGGATAAGTATTATTGTAAAAGTTGGTCAAGGACCCCAACTTAAGGACCGTATCTACTTTGGACTTTTTACTTTGGACTTCTTTTACTTATTGTTGTTATGAAGGAGATAGTAAACGCGTTACCGTTTGGGCGTGTTATCCCTTCTTTTACTTATTGTTATTATGAAGGGAGATAGTAAACGCGTTACCGTTTGGCGTGTTATCCCCTTTACTTATTGTTATTATGAAGGGAGATAGTAAACCGCGTTACCGTTTGGGCGTGTTATCCTTCTTTACTTATTATTATTATGAAGGAGAGATTGTTAATCGCGTTAGTTTGGGCGTGTTATCCTTCTTTACTTATTATTATTATGAATGAGAGATTGTTAATCGCGTTAGTTTGGGCGTGTTATCCCCTTCTTTAGTTATTATTGTTATGAAGGAGAGATTGTTAATCGCGTTCCGTTTGGGCGTGTTATCCCCTTCTTTAGATTTCAGTATTATTGCACCTTAATTATAGTAGGCTAATCACGGTTATCGGGCCTTGGAAAAGGTGGGAAATTGAGTAGAAACGGGGGAGGTGCTGCCGAATTTTCCGTAGGATATGGAACTTGTTCTTAGAAATATCCTACGAAGAGATCTAGAGGTTAATGGATGTTTCATGGCCATTATAGGTGGAAGTACTACGAGTAGTGTATTCTACTTGAAGGGTGGAAAAAGCTAGCAAGGTTATAGTACTTGGGAGCGTTTTGCTAATAGTCGATAATCGTCGTGAGGTATGTGAACCTCTTCCTATTCTTTCTAGCATGATTATTTTAAACTATGTAGTACGGTAGACGTACGTGTGCTAAACGAATTTGGTTGGTTTAAACATAAAGTGTTATAATGGCTTTATGGAAAGTTAATTATAACAACTTTATGTAGGTAAAGGAATGGTTTATTGATTTTTAAAAAGATAAGAGACTTGACTTATATTTGACTTGATTTGATATGTGAAAAACTTGAATTGTGTGGAAAGTTGTGAAACCTCATTCGTGAGTAATGAGTACTTGGTTTCGAATAATAATGTTATATTGATTTCGGAAATGAGAATAAGTATCGAACAAACCACTGCAGCGTTAATAAAGGAAAAAGTAACGACAATTAATTATATTGAGTAATGAGTACTTGGTTCCGAATAATAATGTTATCTTGATTTCGGAAATGAGAATAAGTATCGAACAAACCACTGCAGCGTTAATAAAGGAAAATATATTGACAAATAATTAATATTATTAAAACAAGTAGAAACCTCCATCTGTATAGAAGCTAAGATAAGACAAAATTGTATTACATTTCCTAGATCATGGCTACTTCAATAAGATCATTATAAACAAGTACAAACTTTCTTAAATTCCAAAGTAAGGAACTTGATTTATAAAAGAGAGAGACTTAAGGAATCGAAGTGTTTTTGGTTTAAAAAGAAGGCACGGTATTGTCTTGGTTTATTCAAAAAGAAGGTATGGAAATTGTTTTGGTTTACTTAAAATGATAGTCTCTCTATTTTGATACTACGGGTATCATGTGACCTTTGTAAAAGAAATGGATCTTTTGAAAGAACTAAAGTACGTAGTACTTTAGAGTTAAAACCCGGATGGTGGGCATAAAATGAGAGTACTTGAGTTATACAAATGGTAAATCAATTTACATGTTAATGATAGTCTAAGAGTATGTTGAACTTGTCTATGCTAGTTGTGATAGCGTTTGTTGTGCAAGCATTGTATTTTTATACCACCGCGTCTCTCGATGGAGGGTCGGCTGACTTGTTGTGAACTTTTATTTGGACGTACCAGTAGTGACGGAGGATTCCACGAGTATGCTTCCATTGTGATTGATCTTGGCCATGCTTATACGATGAGGGATGCCGGGGCATGCGGCCAGGATGCGGGTTAGATGCCCGCGCTTTTCGTTACTCCATGGCCATGCTTATACGATGAGGGATTCTGGGGCATGCGACCATGTTATATTTTTACTCCATGGGCTAGCTCCCCGTGAAGACATGTACGCGATGAGGATTAGGGCATGTTATATTATTATTCCATGGGCTAGCTCCCGTGAAGACTGCGCACCTACGATGAGGATTAGAGGCACGCGTTATGGCCATGCTTATACGATGAGGGATTCCGGGGCATGCGGCCGCGTTATATATATATATATATGTATTGTATATGTGTACGCCGACAGTGAGGTAGGATGTCACGGGCGCGTCACCTGATTATATGTTACATCATGTACTGCCGGCAGTGAGGAAGTTATTCCACGGGCATGATTGATGTTGTGGGCGTGAGACCCATAGTTATATTTGAGTGATGACTTCGAGGGCGTGAGTCCCTGACTTGACATGACTGCTTACATATTGTGTACTGTAGTTTGGTTATCATACCTGTCTCCTGTTTTATATAGACTACTATGATTTTATTTACAGTATTTTCAGTTTCACATACTTGGTACTGTTATCGACCTCGCCCGGCTGCGTTCATGCCGCAAGTTGAGGTACGTAGCTTGCTGATCCGCACTCTTAGGATCACTGTTCAGTTCTTGGAAAGCTCCATTTCTCCGGAGGCTTTGCCTTTGGTATAGTCCCCTGTCATTGTAGGTACTCGTACATTCAGGGGTATGGCGGGGCCCTGTCCCGTCATAGTTGTGGTTACATTCTTAGAGGTCTGTAGTACTGTTGTGGGCAGGGTTCGTAAGGGATGTAACTGTTCAAGTTTTGGTTTATATATACATGCCGAAAGGCGACATTTTCTTGGTTAGACTGTTCTTACTCTTTATTGTTTCATGTCTTTGTTTTTATATTCCGCTGGTTACTCTGATGTATTATCACTAGGGTGCCCGGGGTAAGGCACCAGTCACGGGCCCTGGAACGGGTCGTGACAAAAGTGGTATCAGAGCAGTTAATCCTCGGAAAGTGTCTACAGACCGTGTCTAGTAGAGTCTTGATTATCGGTGTGTTGTGCACCACATCTATAATCAGGAGGCTGCAGGACATTTAGGATTGGTTTCCGTTCTTCTCACTCTGAGATCGTGCCTTAGAGCTATGTTATAAGTTGAACCCTCGACGAGTCTCTTTCGTTACCGATTATGCCTCGCGTAAGGCAACCGGGCCTAGAAGGGCAAGGCGGCGGGAGGCTGCGAGTAGAACACGAGAGAGTACGAGGCACAGCCCAACCTTTACCCGGTGATACCCGACGGCGAGTTCCACGACGTCGCCGGCCAGCAGAGTTTAGTCTGGCGGCGATTCCTACTACGGCAATGATATGAGCCTTGGTTCCACGGCCAGGAGCAGAATATGGATTACAAAGGATGGCTCAGTTACTAGCTAGGATTTTAGCAAATAGAGAGTATATAGTGCGCCGCTATATCACGGGTCTAGACGATTATCTATTAAAGGAGTGTACACGAGTAGCTCTTGATCGAGCATGGACATTGCGCGTGCGAGCTTATGCGCGTGATCAGAAACGTAAAGATCGACGAATTAAGCAAGACCAGAAGAGGCGGTGACAAGGTCCTTTGGTGACTTTCGAGGCGGTAGCCTCGGCCGAGACTAGTTATGCCCTCCTCCGATTCGAGTAGTCCTCCACGAGCCGGGGCGTTCGAGTATGCGAGAGTTGGTCGAGGCTCGGGGTTTCCGGTTCACGATTTACATAGGTTCTAGCCGGCCATTCGATTTTCCTTGATGTTTACTATGTGGTAGCGCCATCCCGAAGATGTCGTCTTTTTACCAATGCCTGTTTTACTGCGGCGGCAGGTACGTGTGAGAGAGAATGTCCTAGTAGGAGGATACGGTGGGATGACTCGGCCCTACCAGTCGGTTGCGGATTCAGTGGTTCGGAGAAAGGGGTGTTAGCGAGAGGCCACCCGCCGGTGTGGCGTTGTGGTAGGTGTCATTGTGGGAGTGTCGTGCTACTTGACGATTTGTTATGCTTGCGGACAGCAGGCCATTTGCGAGAAATTGTCCAACCGAGGTGGCGCGGATGTTACGACTCGACGCCGGGATCGGTGGCTAGTTCATCACCTTCTATAACTATGCGCCCAGTGAGCGGGATTTTGATTAAGAGCGTGAGGAAGTGAAGCAGTAGTTGCAAGTATATCCTTAACCCTCTAGAGACTAGTATGCGTAATAGAAAGATTATATTTTAAGTGTTATGTTCGGAGAACATGGTGTTAATTGTGATTGGAAAACACGGGTGGTTAAAACGGTAAGTTTGAGGACAAGTAAATTGCGAACCTTAGAAATTATAACAGTTGAGACTTTAGATGTAAGGCCGACTTAAGTAAAAGATTTTACGTTTTGATCCTTGTCGAGATACATTGTATACGTGGGGTGTATTCATGTGATAAATCCATGGGTAGTTTGAGATAGAAGTGGTAGCTTTCATGACGTGAATTAGTAAGATTGTTGGATCGGGAACGAGAGAGTTTGTACGATAATGGGTCGGGTTGAGGCGGTGCGGGTTAACCCGGCCGGAATGAAGTGAGGTAAATTTGAGGTGGTCCCGCTAGGTGATAGGATCACGAGGGTGTTAGACCCAGGTTTAGGTAACCATCGTACGAGTTCGTGGATGCGTTCGACCAGTAGTCGGGCCGATGAGGTCAGCCCATCTTTTCTTTCAGTCAGGACTGTTTACTCGGCGGAGGGTTATGCGAGATGTTATATATCAGGAAGGTTGTAAGGCTGCACGGGGTTCCTACTTTTATTTTATGACAGGAAGTGGAGCCCAGTTTACGGCTATTTTCTTTTTCTGGAGGTTTTACCAAGCGGGGATAGGAACTCAGGTGAGTCTCAGTATTGCATTCACCCTCGGGCCGACGGACAAACAGCGCGTTGTACCCAGATATTTGAGGATAGGTTACGGGCCGGTGTTTTGATTTCAAGGGAGTGGTGAGGATTATTTGCCTCGTGTTAAGTAGGTATTATAATAGCTACCATTTCAGTGTTCGGATGGCACCTTATGAAGCCTTGTATGGGCGGAAGTATAGGTTGCCGGTCGATTGGTTCGATGTTGGCAAGGTTCGGATGGTTGGTCCATACAGAATGAGGATAAGGCGAAGCTTATCCAGAGGAGGTTATTAGCAGATCAGAGTCAACAGAAGTCTTGCGGATAATCGGCGTCGACACTTGGAGTTCAGGTTGACGGTGGGTCTTCTTGAAGGTACCACCCCGGAAGGGTGTGACGAGATTTGGAAAGCAAGGGAAACTTAGCCCGAGGTAATTTGGGCCTTTGTAGATCATTTATAATAGGCCAGGTTGCCTATAAGTTAGCACTGCCATCCGACTTAGGAGGCAGTACGTCTGGTCTTTCATGTTGCTATAATTCGGAAGAGTATCGGAGATTCATCCAGAGTGTTCCCAATTAATGACGACCAAGTTAAGGATAGTGACCCCGAGATGTTAAAAACTGAAGCAATGACAGAAATGTGATACGTATATTAGGAGCGATTCGGCGTACGAGAAATGCGATGAGTAAGAAAAGAGGCGAAGATGTGTTAAGCAGATGGAAGTATTCTTTTTATAAGTAAGGATGTGAAGAAAGTATCCTTTGGACCATGGGTGGAGCTAATAGTGTTGTATACGCTTTAGAGATGATTCTTCGTCGGCTCGGATATGAGTTTTTGCGCGTACATTGTATTGTGGCCATGAGTGGCATAATTGGTTTCGTTAGTATAGAGGGAAGAATATACCGGCACAGGTATGTTTTGAGACTTAGAAGGAACATTCGGGACGAATGTTTCTAAGGGGGGGAGAATGTTATACCCCGTAGTTCCGGAGTATGTATGTGAGGACGTACGTACGAATGTATACGCCCTAATTAGGGTAAGATTGGTAGAATTGTTTTCCGACGAAAATTATTCCGAACCTTGTGAAGGAAATTTTACGTTTTCAATAATATTTTTACGATTATGGAATTGTTCCGAGAGATAAAATATTTTGGACCAATAGGAGGGCGACAAGTGTCACCCCTAGATTGGGCCATGTGGGACGAAATTTAGTGGACAAGTAGGCAAGACAAGTGGCCAAAAGTCTTGCATGGCTAGTCTTGGCTTGGATGAATTTGGCTAAGTTTAGTGGGCAAGTCTTGCATGGTCAAGGTCTTGCATGACTTTAGTAAGACAAGTGTGGGAAGGAACCTTCACATATGATCTCTACCTTACACATGTGTTAATCTCAACCCTTGGTTGTGCTATATAAACCCCCTTAGTGGATGAAAATCAGCCACACTTAACATATTACAAGACTTGAAAAACATTTCCTCTCCCTCCTTCTCTATCTTGATTTCGTCCAACCAGCCCCTCCCCTAACCAAATGTTGTCCAAAAATTCTTAAACTTATAAGTGTTCTTCCTTAGTGTGTTAGGAAGATTACCAACCAAGAGTTAGATAAGATTTCACACCCCTAGCCTCAAAAACCTTCCCTTGGCCGAGAGTAGGCAGATTTTCGAAACTGTTTTGGGCAGATTTTTATTCAAGTTTGGAAGGGAATATATCCTAGCATATAAGGAGTTTTTGGGTGTTTCAAAAGCCTAAAATGACGTTCGTCGAGTCTAGTTTCCAATGCAACAAACCACTCGTCGATAGGATACTGGAGTAGAGAGTTATAGACGTTGCAAGTTCAGCTGACGAAGCAGTAGCTAAAAATCTGGACAGTCACGTTTTTGGGCTATCTTGAGGTAATGAACCTTAACCTCCTTGTGAAGTTGATTTATTATGTATATATGGATATTATACATATACTGGAAGTATATTATGGACTATAAGATATAAAGAAAGATTTGGATCTTGTTAAGATATTAAAAAGAGAATTGGCATGTTAGCCATTAAAATGGTAAAATGTATCCATTACTTGCTAAGAAGTTAACAACAAGGAAACTATAACTTATATAAAGGTTGGAATATAAGTTGAAGGACTAATGAAGCAATTGGATAAGTATTATTGTAAAAGTTGGCCAAGGACCCCAACTTAAGGACCGTATCTACTTTGGACTTTTTACTTTGGACTTCTTTTACTTATTGTTGTTATGAAGGGAGATAGTAAACCGCGTTACCGTTTGGGCGTGTTATCCCCTTCTTTTACTTATTGTTATTATGAAGGGAGATAGTAAACCGCGTTACCGTTTGGGCGTGTTATCCCCTTCTTTACTTATTGTTATTATGAAGGGAGATAGTAAACCGCGTTACCGTTTGGGCGTGTTATCCCCTTCTTTACTTATTATTATTATGAAGGAGAGATTGTTAATCGCGTTCCGTTTGGGCGTGTTATCCCCTTCTTTACTTATTATTATTATGAAGGAGAGATTGTTAATCGCGTTCCGTTTGGGCGTGTTATCCCCTTCTTTAGTTATTATTGTTATGAAGGAGAGATTGTTAATCGCGTTCCGTTTGGGCGTGTTATCCCCTTCTTTAGATTTCAGTATTATTGCACCTTAATTATAGTAGGCTAATCACGGTTATCGGGCCTTGGAAAAGGTGGGAAATTGAGTAGAAACGGGGGAGGTGCTGCCGAATTTTCCGTAGGATATGGAACTTGTTCTTAGAAATATCCTACGAAGAGATCTAGAGGTTAATGGATGTTTCATGGCCATTATAGGTGGAAGTACTACGAGTAGTGTATTCTACTTGAAGGGTGGAAAAGGCTAGCAAGGTTATAGTACTTGGGAGCGTTTTGCTAATAGTCGATAATCGTCGCGAGGTATGTGAACCTCTTCCTATCCTTTCTAGCATGATTATTTTAAACTATGTAGTACGGTAGACGTACGTGTGCTAAACGAATTTGATTGGTTTAAACATAAAGTGTTATAATGGCTTTATGGGAAGTTAATTATAACAACTTTATGTAGGTAAAGGAATGGTTTATTAATTTTTAAAAAGATAAGAGACTTGACTTATATTTGACTTGATTTGATATGTGAAAAACTTGAATTGTGTGGAAAGTTGTGAAACCTCATTCGTGAGTAATGAGTACTTGGTTTCGAATAATAATGTTATATTGATTTCGGAAATGAGAATAAGTATCGAACAAACCACTGCAGCGTTAATAAAGGAAAAAGTAACGACAATTAATTATATTGAGTAATGAGTACTTGGTTCCGAATAATAATGTTATCTTGATTTCGGAAATGAGAATAAGTATCGAACAAACCACTGCAGCGTTAATAAAGGAAAATATATTGACAAATAATTAATATTATTAAAACAAGTAGAAACCTCCATCTGCATAGAAGCTAAGATAAGACAAAATTGTATTACATTTCCTATATCATGACTACTTCAATAAGATCATTATAAACAAGTACAAACTTTCTTAAATTCCAAAGTAAGGAACTTGATTTATAAAAGAGAGAGACTTAAGGAATTGAAGTGTTTTTGGTTTAAAAAGAAGGCACGGTATTGTCTTGGTTTATTCAAAAAGAAGGTATGGAAATTGTTTTGGTTTACTTAAAATGATAGTCACTCTATTTTGATACTACGGGTATCATGTGACCTTTGTAAAAGAAATGGATCTTTTGAAAGAACTAAAGTACGTAGTACTTTAGAGTTAAAACCCGGATGGTGGGCATAAAATGAGAGTACTTGAGTTATACAAATGGTAAATCAATTTACATGTTAATGACAGTCTAAGAGTATGTTGAACTTGTCTATGCTAGTTGTGATAGCGTTTGTTGTGCAAGCATTGTATTTTTATACCACCGCGTCTCTCGATGGAGGGCCGGCTGACTTGTTGTGAACTTTTATTTGGACGTACCAGCAGTGAGGGAGGATTCCACGGGTATGCTTCCATTGTGATTGATCTTGGCCATGCTTATATGATGAGGATCTTGGGCGTGCGGCGGACGCGGTTAGATGCCCGCGCGTTTCGTTACTCCATGGCCATGCTTATACGATGAGGGATTCCGGGGCATGCGACCATGTTATATTTTTACTCCATGGGCTAGCTCTCCGTGAAGACATGTACCCACGATTAGGGATTCCGGGGGCATGTTATATTATTATTCCATGGGCTAGCTCCCCATGAAGACCTGCACATACGATGAGGGATTCCGAGGGCACGTTATGGCCATGCTTATACGATGAGGGATTCCGGGGCATGCGGCCGCGTTATATATATATATATAAATATGTATTGTATATGTGTACGCCGACAGTGAGGTAGGATGCCACGGGCGCGTCACCTGATTATATGTTACATCATGTACTGTCGGCAGTGAGGAAGTTATTCCACGGGCATGATTGATGTTGTGGGCGTGAGACCCATAGTTATATTTGAGTGATGACTTCGAGGGCGTGAGTCCCTGACTTGACATATCGCTACATATCAGGTATCGTAGTTTGGTTATCATACACATCTCGCTTTTATATAGACTACTATGATTTTATTTACAGTATTTTCAGTTTCACATACTTGGTACCTGTTGTACTGACCTCCTTCGGGGGGTTGCGTTCATGCCGCAGTTTGAGGTACGTAGCTTGATGATCCGCACTCTTAGGATCACTGTTCAGTTCTTGGAAAGCTCCATTTCTCCGGAGGCTTTGCCTTTGGTATAGTCCCCTATCATTGTAGGTACTCGTACATTCAGGGGTATGGCGGGGCCCTGTCCCGTCATAGTTGTGGTTACATTCTTAGAGTGCAGAATCTTGTTGTGGCGGGGTTCGTAAGGGATGTAATTGTTCAAGTTTTGGTTTATATATACATGCCGAAAGGCGACATTTTCTTGGTTAGACTGTTCTTACTCTTTATTGTTTCATGTCTTTGTTTTTATATTCCGCTGGTTACTCTGATGTATTATCACTAGGGTGCCCGGGGTAAGGCACCAGTCACGGGCCCTGGAACGGGTCGTGACAACATTTAAGGCTCAACAATTCAGAAATTCCAAGGGGATTACACGCCTAGCCGGACGTGTAAAATTCTGCCCCACAATCAATATAAAACTGTCCATTAAATCCAAAGCCATTCTCGGCTACAAGCATTGCCACAACGATATCAATTCTCTTTCAATTTCCTTTTCAATCCAAGTTGTTATTCTAATATGTTATATACCTTATGACAATTATAACAACTATAAATCCTTTCTTTCTTAACATGCGACGATTGTAACTATCGACCAAATTGATTACAACATAAATGACTAACTTGCCCATTTTCGGTTTTTAACATGTCGACATGATCCAATCTTTTCAAACTTCAATATATATACCACATGCTCATTTAACAACTACTATAATATGTAATCTTCAATCACATTAAGAAGATGAAGATTTTACCTCAATAAGCCCAAATAACATCCAAGCGTCAAAGTCGATCCTTAGCAACTTTTAGTTCCTCTTCTTACGTTTCAATCCGCCTCAAGCACTCCTTAGAAGCTCATGAAGAACTCCTCTTCAAGTTCCAACTTCAAAGTTGAAGAACACCTTAGGTTTTCACCTTGCGACTAACGTAAAAACGTGGTTTTTCCGGTATCTTTCTATTGAGATAACCTTAGAATACCTTAAGGGATCTTGGGTTTGAATATTGGGAATTATAGAGCAAGATTGCAAAAAATTTCTTCCTCCCACTCACCTTGGCCGAGAGCACTCTCTCACACTCTCAAGTTTCTCTATTTTTTGTCTAAGTGTTAGAACTAGTCTTGCAATATGGATGAATATATAAAACAATGGAGGGTCTAGATTAAAACATTTGTGTGGCTTGGATGAACTCATTTAAATATCTAGCCAAGTGGGCTCATTGACTTAGTCAATTATGTCAAGCTTTAGCTTCCAAGACTTGGCCCATTTTCGTCCAAGCCCAAGTGTGGGGGGTGACACGTGTCACCCTCCCATTCGTCCATAATGTTTCATTTCCCGAAATTTCCATAATTGGTCAAAATATCAGAAACCTCGTGGGCCCCACAAAAAAGTAAAATTTCTTGGGTGGGCCCCACGTATCCAACTCTGTAAATAAACTTCCATAATCCCGATAAATTCTAAGCGTCTCAAATAACAATTTTTAGAACTCAATTCTCATTAACGAACATTTTCCTTCCCGAGGTTCGGAAAGCTTTTCCTTAAGAATAACAAATCTTTCCTTCGTTCAAATTTATAAGTCTTGTGCTCTCACGTCTATTCTCGTATACATGTCCTGGAATTACGGGGTGTAACATTCTTCCCCCCTTAGAAATATTCGTCCCCGAATGTTCTTTCGGAGTCAAACTAATTAGATAGCGACATAGTCTCCTTTTACTACACCCTTCATACAAAATATGCCACCCATGGCCACATAACAATACTTATACTAAAACGTCAACCTGAACTCCAAGTGTCGACATCGGTTATCGGCATAAAGCTTCTGCTGACTCTGAGCTTACTAATAATCTTTTCTGGATAAGTTTCGCCTTATCCACAACCCGTTGAATCTAGTCTGGGCTAATTATCTGAACCTCGCCTACGTTGAACCAACCAATCAGCAATTCTACACTCTCTTTCATACAAGGCCTCGTACAGGGTCATCTGAATACTTGAATGGTAACGGGTATTATACGCAACTCAATGAGAGGCAAATGATCCTCCCAGCTACCCCTGAAATCAATAACACAGGCCCACAACCTATCCTCGTTGTCGGATAACATGCCGCTTCCCGCTCGTTTGGCCCGAGGTGAAATGCAACACTGAGACTCACCTGTGTCCCCAATCCCTTCTGGAAAAACCTCCAGAAGCTAGCCGTAAACTGGGCTCATCTGTCTGTCATAAATAAATGTAGGAACCCCGTGCAGTCTCATAATCTTCCTGATATATAATCTCGCATAATCCTCAATTACCTCAACACAATACTTTTCCCACGGTTATCTAAAATTGTAACCTATGGCATGACGACAATGAAGATCTTACCAGTCTCACATACATCGCCTAATAACCTGGGTACACATAACCCCATAGTACGTAAAACTATCCTTTTACGTGGGGGATAGGGCTTATCTTCCTTTCATAATCTTGATCATCAAGCGCCACCTTATAATCGTATAGATTTTCAAAATCTACCCAAGATGTGTTCTGTTTTCCGCGGCAGCACTCGCACTTATCTTATTCTTGCTTGCGCATTTTCCTGAAATTATTTGGAAAGTTGTGGCTCTGACCACCACACTAAACCAACTCCAAGTACCTCCAAGGGCACTTAACATAAAATCCTTCAATAATCGTATGTTCTTATCTCCGTCTCTTAACGTTCAAATTCAAATCAATCATTTCAATAAAACAAGTCACATAGACTCCACAACTTATCATGTCAAAGAAGGAAGGAATAACTTACATATTACTAACACTTCCATTCCTTCCCTATCGATAACCGGCTCACCGGGAAACTGGGATCGAACCAACTTCTCCCTACAGTCAACATTGGCATACACGATGCCAACTAGTCCATACTCATAATGATCTTAAAGTATGTCGTATCCAGCTCTACTAGATCTGCTAGGGTCTGACGAATGTATCATCACCGGGCAAAACTTATACACCCGCTCAGCTACCACCCAATCACCCATTGGTGTAGCTACCTCGAAAGGTCCTTATGGATTCAGGCTCTATTCCTTTACACTTGGTTGTTCTCATTCTTACTGGTCGTACTCCTTCCATACTTCCAAACTTATACTAGCATACGTACATAACCTCCATACTGATTCTGGCCTCCGATCTTTGGAGTTACTAAATCAATATAAGGCCATTTCCGACTCTCACGACCCGATTCCGGTGGAACGCGTCCACGAACCCGTAAAACAATTAACTAGACTTGGGCCTTGCACCCTCGTGACCCTGTCACGTAGCGGGACTACTACCAATTGATCCCACTCCATTTCAGGCTATGGGGCGACCCGTAATAGGTCCTTAACCCGACCCACCGTCGTACTTAACTCTTACCCTTAGTCTGAATTAAATCTTATTGCCCGAGAAGGCCTTATATACCTACGGTCTCGGCGGTTATCAATATTCTTAGGCTCGCAATTTCCATGCTCCCAGCCTACCTTATCAGTCCCCCCGCAAACGGGTACAATAACTTCTCATAATACCATAATCGTGTTGTCTTGATCACAACAACCATTACTTACTCCATACGGATCTCATCCGTACAATCCTCTTAAGCATACCACGTAGCTTAATTTACTAACATAGTATTCCATTAAGTCCCCTCTTAAGGGTTCATTACCTTTCTCAGACAACTCATCATCTCCTAATTATTTCAAATTAGCACGTAAAACCTTGATGAGAATTCATTAAACAGTTTCATACCTTCCCGGTATCTAATTAGTCCTTACCAACTCTTGGTAAAATAAAATCATCCTATGCAACACGCGTCTGACCCTCATACATAAATCTGTATAGTTGTATGTAGTTATACCAACTATACAACAAATATTTCCAACCTGAATACGCAATCCACATAATCCTTCCTGGGTCACTGCTGCCTTTCTCGTAGCTGTAATCAACATAACTCGTAGGGAGAGACGGCCCTAACAACACAGCTCTATCGCACGATCTCAGAGTGAGAAGAATGAAAACCAATCCTAAATGTCCTGCAGCCTCCTGATTATAGATGTGGTGCACAACACACCGATAACCAAGACTCTACTAGACACGGTCTGTAGACACTTTCCGAGGACTAACTGCTTTGAAATCACTTTTGTCATGACCCGACCCCGGGCCCGCGACTGGTGCCCTACCTGGGCACCCCTTACAGGTATACATCAGAGAATAGTAGCGGAACATACATACAACTCAAAAAAAGAAATAAATAACAGGTTAGCCGATAAGGCCACCTTCCAAAAGTATACACATAACTCAAAAAACATTTACCTCTTTTTGCTTTACAACCCAATCCACAATATATGACTACAGACCTCTAAGAATTTTTACATAACTATGACGGGACAGGGCCCCACCATACCCCTGAATGTACATAAATCTACAACCTCAGGGAACTGTACCAAAAGACAAAGCCTCCGGAGAAATGGAGCTTTCCAAGAACTGAACAGTGATCCTAAGAGTGAGGATCAGCAAGCTATGTACCTCAACCTGCGGCATGAACACAGCCCCCCGAAGGAGGTCAGTACAAAATATGTACCAAGTATGTAAGTGAAAATCAGTAATTTAAATCATAAAGTCTAGATATAAAAAGCTGGAGACAAGTATGATAATCAAATTAACAGTACAACCGTGCCTTGCCGAAATGAAAGTAATGAAAGTCAGTTTTACCTTTTTAAAAGACGATTTCAACACATGAACAATAGTCACACCATGGCTAGGGACACAAGCCCTCAAAACCATCACACAGTCCAGTAAGGGTCTCAAGCCCGCAAAACATCAAAGCGTGCCCGTGGAATCCTCCGTCACTGCCGACAGCCGTAAGTGTAAAATATATCCATGTAACGCGCCCGTGGCATCTTACATCACTGTCGGCGTACACATATGCAATATATACATATATATCTCATGCCTGTGAAATCCCTCATCTCGGGTACATGACTTCATGGAGAGCTAATCCATGGGGTAATAATCGTATATAACATGGTCGCATGACCCGGAATCCTTCATCGTATAAGCATGGCCATGGAGTAATAATAGCATCCGGGAATTTAACGCGCATCCTGGTCGCATGCCCCGGAATCCCTCATCGTATAAGAATGTCCAAGGATCAATCACAATGGAAGCATACCCGTGGAATCCTCCATCACTGTCGGTACGTCCAAGTAAATTCACAACAAGACAGCTGGCCCTCCAACTGAGAGTCACGGCAGCGTAAAAATATAATACTTGCACTCAAAGGCTATCACGAGCAGGCATAGGCAAGTTCATAAAATCTTTAGACTTTCATTATCATACAAAAATGAATCTCATTTTATAAACTCAAGGCACTTTCGTATTACATAAAAATCCGGAAATTTAACCCAAAGTACTACGTACTTCCATTCTTTCAAAAGACTCATTTTTATATTAAACCCCAAGATACTAATACCCGTAGTATCAAGACTTGTCTACATTTCAAACAAGTCACTACACTTTTAGAAATACATTTTTAAGCTTCTAATCAAGTAACCCTTACTTTAAAACTTTAAGCAATTGATGCCTTTAAATCAAATTGCCCTTCTTTATTTCAAGTCATATTTCTTTGTTTACGTTACTAGAGAAAACCATTCCTTTAACTTTCCATAAAGTTGTTATAACCAACTTTCCATAAAGCCGTTATACTAACTTTATGCTTTAGAAACTAAGACATCTTTAACCTTTCATAAAGCCGTTATAACTAACTTCCCATAAAGCCGTTATAACTCTTTATGTTTCAGACAAATTCATTCTTTCTTTATAACCAAGAGACTTATGCTTTCAAATCAAGTTACATAACTTTCAAAATACTTCAAGTCTCTTTACTTTAGAAATCAAGTTTCTTAACTTTAGAAATCAAGTCTCTTAACTTAGAATATCAAGTTTCTTAACTTTAATATAGTTCAAGTAATCAATACTTTACACGTCAAGATGTCTTTATACATAAGATCAAGCAACGTATACCTTTTACAAGTCAAGTTACTACACTTTCAAGAATCAAGGCAAGGATACTAAAATGGGACCGAGTTCTCTTAATTTACGTACGTCTACCGTACTATACATTTTTACAAGATTCATGCTCAAGAGATAAGAAAAGTTTCCACATACCTCTTCGGCTTAATCCACTTGCCAAGTTGAATACGCCGCGCATAGAATGTCAGCCTATAATAACCACAATACGCCTATCAACTTCTAGCTTTTAACGTAGAATATTTCTAAGTATAAGGACTCTTACTCTACGGAAAATCGGGCAGCACTTCCTTTGTTTCTACGTACTTTTCCACCTTTTTTAAGGCCCGAAAATCAATAATCAAATGCCACATTTAAGGCTCAACAATTCAGAAATTCCAAGGGGATTACACGCCTAGCCGGAAGTGTAAAATTCTGCCCCATAATCAATATAAAATGGTCCATTAAATCCAAAGCCATTCTCGGCTACAAGCAATGCCACAACGATATCAATTCTCTTTCAATTTCCTTTTCAATCCAAGTTGTTATTCTAATATGTTATATACCTTATGACAATTATAACAACTATAAATCCTTTCTTTCTTAACATGCGACTGTCACGACCCGACCTCGGGCCCGCGACTGGTGCCTTACCCCGGGCACCCTAGTGATACAACATTAGAGAAAATCAGCGGAAATAAAAACTTAAACATGAACAAGACATAAAATAGGCAATAGGCTAACCAAAACGGTTACCTTCCTGTATATATAAATCAAAATTGAACAGTTAAATCCCTTACAAACCCCGCCACAACAAGATTTCTGCACTCTACGAATTTTATAACAACTATGACGGACAGGCCCCGCCATACCTTGAATGTACAAGAACCTACAAACTCAGTGGAATCATACCAAAAGATAAGCCTCCTGAGAAACGGAGCTTCCTAAAATGCCGAATCGTGATCCTATGAGCGAGATCAACAACCGTGTACCTCTACCGCGGATGAACGCACTTCGGCGAGGTCAAGATAACAGTACCAAGTATGTGAAATCGAAAATATCAGAAATGAAATCATAATAGTCTATATAAAGCAGAGACCGTATGATAACCAAACTACGATTCACAATATATATTAGCAAATATGTCAAGTCGAGGACTCACGCCCGTAAAGTCATCACTCAAATATAACGCGGAATTTAACCCGCACAACGGCCGCGTGCCCAAGATCTTACCTCGGTATAAGCATGGCCATGGAACCATCCTAATGGAAGCATACCCGGCCACCCATCGTGTCGGTATGTCCAAAGGAAATAACAAGATAACAATCATAATGGAAGATACTCGTGGCCACCCATCGTGTCGGTATGTCCAAAGCAAATAACGAATAACACTTAATGGAAGATACGTGGGCCACCCATCGTGTCAGTATGTCCAAAACAAATAACAGAATAACACTCCTAATGAAAGCATACCCGTGGGCCACCCATCGTGTCAGTATGTCCAAAAGGAAATAACAAGATAACAATCATAGTGGAAGCATACTCGTGGGCCACCCATCGTGTCAGTATGTCCAAAGCAAATAACAGAATAACACTCCTAATGGAAGCATACCCGTGGGCCACCCATCGTGTCAGTATGTCCAAAACAATTTTCATACTTTCTTTTTAAACCAAATCATTTCTCCCTTTAAAGTCCAGTTACCATTTTAAATCCAATAATAAAACCATCATTTTGTTTTCATAAAGTCGTTATAACTAACTTTCCTTAAAGCTGTTATAACACTTTATGTTTTAAACCAATTTAAGACAAAACCATGCCTTTCTTTTAAACCAAAACACTTCAAATTCCTCAAGTCTCATTTCTTTTAGAAAACAAGTTCCTTACTTTGGAATTTAAGAAAAATTAATACTTGTTATTAATGATCTTATTAAAGCAGCCATGCTCTAGGAAATGTAATACAATTTTGTCTTATCTTAGCTTCTATGCAGATGGAGGCTTCTACTGGTTTTAATATAATTAATTATTTGTCAATACATTTTCCTTTATTAACGCTGCAGTGGTTTGTTCGATACTTATTCTCATTTCCGAAATCAATATAACTTATTCCTTTTAAAACTCAATTACCCATTTATCATAAATGCGGTTTCACAACTTTTTAACACAAACCAAGTCCTTAATATTTCACATCAAGTCATTTATAAGTCAAGTCTCTTATCTTTTAAAAATCACAGACCATTTCTTTACCTACATAAAGTTGTTATAACAAACTTCCCATAAAGTCGTTATAACACTTTATGTTTTAAACCAATCAAATTCGTTTAGCACACGTACGTCTACCGTACTACATAGTTCACACAATCATGCTAGAAAAGATAGGAAGAGGTTCACATACCTCGCGACGATTATCAACAATTAGCAAAACGCTCCAAAGTACTATCACTCTGCTAGCCTTTTCCACCCTTCAAGTAGAATACGCTACTCGTAGTACTTTCACCTATAATGGCCATAAAATGTCTATCAACTTCTAGATCTCTTCGTAGAATATTCTAAATACAAGATTCCTTATTCTACGGAAAATTCGCAAAGACCTCCCACAGTAACCACATAAATCTCCTCCTCTATCAAGGCCCGCTACTAAGCCAACAACTCACAGGGGTTACCGCCTAACCTGACGTGTACAACATCGCCCCACAATAATACTACAAGTCCATCAGAATACACCAATATAAATACAGTCCAATTCTTATCCATATTCATTCTACATATAGTATACTCAACTATACATTACTACAACATGTAGTATCCAATTACAATAGGGGGACAAAGATAATTACCTCGATAAGCCCAAAATTATCCATGATATAAGTCGATCACGAGCAACGTTTAGCTCGAATTCCTTACGCCCAACCCGCTCCAAGCAACCCTTAGAAGTTTCTAAACAACTTCTCTTAACACTTCATCTAAGCTATGAAGATTTTTCTAGTGGCTTCGTTTTGCGACTATGGAATAAAGTAGTATTTCCTGCTCTTATGTTGGGATTTCTTTGGAATACCACAAGGGATTTAGGCTAAAGTATTTGGAATAACAACAATACTTGAAGAATTCTACTCGAGGTGGGGGTGTTTGGACGAGAACTCACTAAGGGAGGGAGGGGATTTTTTTTTTGCCTTGAAAACTTTCTAATGTGGATGAAATAAAGTCTTGCACACAAGGGGTATTTATAGGGAAATCAATGGCCAAGATCTAGGCAAGTGGATGGTGAGGATGGGGTACATGTGTGTGGGTAGTTGGCCAACCATTTGGCTACCACAAAAATGGGACAAGTGGCCACCACAAAAATGGGCCACTTGTCCACCAAAAAAACGTCCCACTTGTCCTTCTCCAATTCGACCAACATGGCCACACGGGGGTGACACGTGTCGCCCCCTACTCGTCCAAAATATTTCATCTTCCGAAAATATCCGTAATGCCAAAAATCCGAAAATAAAGTGGGCCCCACAAAACCGTAAATTTCCCCGTGGGCTCCACGTGACCAATTTCTGAAATAAAATTTCATAATTCTCAAATATTCCAAAATGTCCAAATACCAAATCTGGGAATCCAATTCCCTTTAACGAA
This sequence comes from Przewalskia tangutica, assembly GCA_029844215.1. Lineage (NCBI taxonomy): Eukaryota > Viridiplantae > Streptophyta > Magnoliopsida > Solanales > Solanaceae > Przewalskia > Przewalskia tangutica. The sequence continues at coordinate 97,012,537 of CM056721.1, forward strand.
CATTTTTCCTTCACAAAATCCGGAAACTTTTCCGTCGAAAAAAATCACATCTTTCTTCCTTTCCAATTTTACTGTCGTATTCTCGTACGTACGTCCTCGTATACATACCCTGGAACTACGGGGTGTAACAGCGACGATTGTAACTATCGACCAAATGGATTACAACATAAATGGCTAACTTACCCATTTTCGATTTTTAACATGTCGACATGATCCAAATCTTTTCAAACTTCAATATATATACCACATGCTCATTTAACAACTACTATAACATGTAATCTTCAATCACATTAAGAAGATGAAGATTTTACCTCAATAAGCCCTAATAAAATCCAAGCGTCAAAGTCGATCCTTAGCAACTTTTAGCTCCTCTTCTTATGTTCCAATCCGCCCCAAGCACTCCTTAGAAGCTCGCGAAGAACTCCTCTTCAAGTTCCAACTTCAAAGTTGAAGAACACATTAGGTTTTCACCTTGCGACTAACGTAAAAACGTGGTTTTTCCGGGATCTTTCTATTGAGATAACCTTAGAATACCTTAAGGGATCTTGGGTTTGAATATTGGGAATTATGGAGCAAGATTGCAAAAAATTTCTTCCCCCCACTCACCTTGGCCGAGAGCACTCTCTCACACTCTCAAGTTTCTTTATTTTTTGTCTAAGTGTTAGAACTAGTCTTGCAATATGGATGAATATATAAAACAATGGAGGGTCTAGATTAAAGCATTTGTGTGGCTTGGATGAACTCATTTAAATATCTAGCCAAGTGGGCTCATTGACTTAGTCAATTATGTCAAGCTTTAGCTTCCAAGACTTGGCCCATTTTCGTCCAAGCCCAAGTGTGGGGGGGTGACACGTGTCACCCTCCCATTCGTCCATAATGTTTCATTTCCCGAAATTTTCATAATTGGTCAAAATATCGGAAACCTCGTGGGCCCCACAAAAACGTAAAATTTCTCGGGTGGGTCCCACGTATCAAACTCTGTAAATAAATTTCCATAATTCCGATAAATTCTAAGCGTCTCAAATAACAATTTTTAGAACTCAATTCTCATTAACGAACATTTTCCTTCCCGAGGTTCGGAAAGCTTTTCCTTAAGAATAACAAATCTTTCCTTCGTTCAAATTTATAAGTCTTGTGCTCTCACGTCTATTTCGTATACAGTCCTGGAATTACGGGGTGTAACAGATTTGGGAAGGAAAAAAGAAGAACAACAAGGTGGTAAGCAGTCCCTGCATGCATTTGGTACGGTTTCATGTAAAAGAATGCTAGATGCTTTGGATATAATTTCAACACTATCCAAAAGATGACAGTCAAGTTTATTATGTCATTTTATTTTTGGTGTAGAGAGGAACTTGTAGAAGAAACGCATTCAATACTTGATTTCATAGAATCCCTCCAAGGTTAGAAGAGGGATATTCTTTTGGATTTTGCTCATTCGGTACAGATTTGCAGCACTTACTGCTCCTTTTGTGAAAGGTATTAATTACCTTTATCAAAAAAAAAAAAAAGGAATTGCTTCAGTTAAAGTTCTTTAATGTTATGAGAGAAGCACTAATGAAGGGGAGCCTCGGAGCAAGAGTAAAGTTATCCCGTGTGACCTATAGGTCCTGGGTTCAAGCCGTGAAATTAGCCACTGATGCTTGTGTCAAGTAGGCTGCCTACATTACATCCCCTTAGGATGCAGACCCTCCTTGGACCCTGCGTGTCTTCGTGCACCGGGCTGACATTTAGAGAAGCACTAATGCATATAACCGCAAAAGCAAAACTATGACAAATATGAGCAGCTTATGCAAAGAATGACATGCAACATAATCCTGTTGAACTCAGAGCCAACTAAGATTCTGATTAAATCCCATCTCGTACGCTATCTTAATTGGATCTCAAGTGGATGACCATGAATACCCATGCGCCTACCAATCATGCAGGAACCATCAGTGACCAAGAGAGTAGGAAACATGTCAAAACCATCACTTAAGCACAGGTTAAGTATCAGGCTTATGCCTATCTGCACATCCACCCTCTATTGCAAAGTATAGTCCCCTGTAATCCTTCCATAAGCTCTTAATGAGATAATCGACCACAAACCTGTAAGAGTACAACAAAATCAGCACTTAATCCGAGCACGTCCATTCAACAGAGTTGTGGTTCATGAACCAGTACTGAGAAATCTCTAAAGGTCAGCGGTGCAATACAAAACTTGGTAGATAACTGCCACTCTAGCCTTCTTCACTTAACTACCAGGCTTTGTCTGCAGTAGGGTTCGCACTCATGACGTGAGCCATGAGTATCATTTGATAAAAGGTACAAATTGAGGTTGCTACAGCACACGACTTCGAGAGTCATGATACTCGAACATGAACGTAATAAAGCAACAAAAATCAGAAGGAGACAACTAATAGGCAAGTAAATTAATTAACAGTAACACATTATGCAAAACTATCCTCTTACCAGAATCAACAGGTGCAACACGCCCAATTGCGGATTCACCAAAGTCGGGGTCCAGCACATCTTCAAATTCACCACTCCTTCCATCAAGAGGAACAGTTCTGACTTTAAAACTTGCGGGCATCAATCCTTCTCCAGGGCTATAGCAGTCCACAGTTTTATCCCAGCTCTAAGAAGCACAGAGAAAAGATGTTTGAGGATTGCAACTTGCCAGGAAAAGACTTAATAAATACAGGGATGCGAAGTTAACCAAATGTTAATTATCACAAGCAAGGAAATAAACAAGTTTTTCACTATGAAAACTCGGGTGAGAAATGCTCATTCGTCTGAGAACGTTTCAAAAATAAAGCAGCAATCCCTTTGTGGAAATAATTTTTTCTCCTCTATTTTTGTACTTCTCGGCCACATCCCTCAAAAACCCTAAACCTAAAAACTACTTCTAAAAACCTAAACCTAAACCTAAACCTAAAACTACCCTAGCCGACACCAACTCCCCCTCGGCTAACACCTACTTCTCTCATAAAATCGTAGCCAACACTTAGGGTTCCTTACTCCACTTCTATCAAAACACAAAATACATTCTCTTCTTCCTTTATTTTGATTTCTTGTGGAACTTATGGCCGAAAAATAAACATGTCATGCAGCTCTTGCCGTGAACAACGTCAAGAATTTTATTTCCATAACACTTGAAATAGAAAAAGGACAATATACCTCTTGAGCGGAATTATTCAAAATTCATTGTCGTGCTTATGAGGTAATCGACTATATCGTATATTCCGAGTCATCATCAGACACCACTACGGTGAACAAAAAGCTATGGTCTCGTTTGGATGTTATAGTCCTTCAATGAATTTATGTCACTATATCAAACAATCTTTTACCTACCATATTAGAGCCGAACTCTACGGCTCAACATGCATGGGAACGTTTATAAAACATATTTCAGAATAACAAACTTTCTCGGGCCGTATATCTTGAACACCAATTTACAAATGTTAAATTGGATGATTTCTCCAACGTTATCGCTTATTGTCAGGAATTGAAGGTGTTTGCGGATCAACTATCCAACGTTGGTTCGCCTGTAACAAATCAAATGTTGGTCATTTAATTGATTGTAGGGCTAATTGAACAGTAAGACGGAGTTGCTATCTTCATTCAGCAAAGTAATCTGTTACCTCCTTTCTATGAGGCCCGTTCGAGGTTGATTTTTGAAAAAATACAGAAATCAAAACAGGCATCTTTCGGGGCGGTCAACGTCGGAACTGCCCTTATCTCCACCAATTCATTTTTCGCAGATTCTCAGCCACAAAATTTTGGTTCGGGTGGTAGTGGAAACCGAACCAATAATAGCCAGAAACGGGGGTCAAACCGTAATAATAATAAAAGAAAAAATAATAGTGGAAATTGACGCCGGCGCGCATGGCGGCAAGAAGAACTAGTCGAGGCAATGGTCGCCAACGATGGCGATCGCCTAACCCGTCGGAAACGGGTAGTCCCCACCATGCCCCTATCCAACGTCGACATGGGCCAGACCTCCCTTTTCAAATTGTCAACTCGAAATTCTAGGTTTTGCGTCCACAACATGCATTTGCGGCTCAAACACCATCTTTTGTCGGCTATGCACTCATTGACATTGAACAAGCCATGAACAACATAAATCTAAGTATTCCAGATGAGTCATGGTACATGGACACAGGGCTACTTCCCACATGACGGCATCTCAAGGTAATCTCTCGTCTTATTTTAATATGAGTAGTAATAAAAATATTATTGTCGGCAGTGGGCGAAAAATTCCAATTTGTGGTATTGGTCAGGTAAAACTACCCCCTCCACATCCACCATTATACTTGAAAAATGTTACATGCACCAAAACTGATTAAAACTTGATATATGTTAGACGTTTTACAATTAACAACAATGTATCTGTGAATTTTGATTCATTTGGCTTTTATGTGAAGAATTTTCATATGGGGATGCCACTAATGAGATGTAATAACACGGAGGACTTGTATCACATCACCACTATTTTCAACAATCGCATGACCAAATCACCAACCTTTGCCGCCATTTCTCCTATTATATGGCACAATCGGTTGGGACACCCAGGAGCACCCGTTTTCAATAATATTAGGAAGAATAAATTGGTTTCTTGTAATAAACTTTTGGACTTTTCTGTTTGCCAAACTTGTGTGTTTGGAAAATATGTTAAGCTTTCCTTTGCATCATCTACTTCACATACCCTTATGTCATTTGATCTTTTACATTGTGATTTGTGGACATCACCAGTTTTGAAATTTACATGTCATAAATATTATATGCTCATTTTAGATGATTATTCGAATTTTATGTGGACATTTACCTTAGGAAATAAATCACAAGCCTACACCATTTTAAAACAATTTAGTATGTTTATCAAACTCAATTTGACAAATTCATTAAATATTTTCAATATGACAACGGAGGGGAATTCATAAATGCCAATTTAATGATTTTGTCACCAAAATGGGATGTTTTTGCATCGTTCATGTCCACATATTGTTACACCCCGTGAGTCCAGGGCATGTTCAAGAGAATGTACGTAAGGAATCAAGACTAAAAAAAAATTGAACGAAAGAAAGAGTTGTTATTTCTAAGGAAAATCTTCCGAAAATCTCGGGAAGAAAAAATAATTGTTAGTAAGAATTGGGTCCTCAGAATTGTTATTTGAGACTGTTGGAATTTATCGAAACTATGGAATTTTATTTTCGGAGTTGGTCACGTGGGGCCCACTCGGGAAATTTTACGTTTTTGTGGGGCCCACAAGGTTTTTGAAATTTTGACCAATTATGAAAATTTTGAGAAATGAAATATTTTAGACCAATGGGAGGGCGACACGTGTCACCCTCCACATGGGCTTGTTGGATGAAAAGAAATGGACCAAGTCAACTAGATAAGTGTGGCTTGAGATAATTGACCTCATCCTAGCCTTCCATTTGGATTAATCCTAGCCCTTGGTCTCATTATATATTACTACTACTACTAGTGAAAGACTAGCAATTCATACTTAGAAAAAAATTAAAAATATTGTGCAAAGTTTGAGAGGCTCTCGGCAATGGAACCCTTACCACACAAAATTTTTGCAATCTTGCTTCATAAATCCCAATATTCAAATGTTACACCCCGGAATTCTAGGATATGTTTATAAGAACGTACGTAAGAACTCAAAAATGTTAAGATTTGAGACGAGTAAGAATTTATCGGAATTTTGGAATTTGTCGGAAAATGAATATTGCGACGAACGGGAGGGCGACACGTGTCACCCCTTACTTTGTCTTGGACGAAATTTACATGGGTAAAATGGTCATTTGACCAATGTTAGGATGAACAAGTCTTGCAAAAACTTAAGCTTGACATTGTTGACTAAAGTCCAAGGGCCACTTGGGCTTGATCCTTGAGAAACTCATCTAGACCACCTATTTGTTCTAATCTTGACCCTCTATTATGTTATATATGTATACTAGTAGCAAGACTAGTTCCCACACTTAGTCATATTTCAAGAAATCTTGAAGAACTTATTGTGAGGCTCACGGGTTTGGGTGCAAAGAGCAAGAAATTTTTTCAATTTTTGTCCAATAATCCCCATACTTTAAACCAAAGTTCCTAAGTGTATTGTAAGGGTATCTCTATAGAAAGATCCCGGAAAAATGGTGTTTTCGTATTAGTCGCAAGGCGAAAACCTAAGGAGTTATTCAACTTTGAAGTTGGAACTTGAAGAGGAGTTCTTCATAAGCTTCTAATGGTTGTTTGGAGTGGATTGGAACGTCGAAAGGATGAGCTAAAGTTGCTAAGGATCGACTTGTAATCTTGGATCATATTTGGGCTAAATGAGGTATAATCTTCGTCTTACTTTTGTAATTGGAGATTCCATGTTATTAAAAGTTAGAAATGATCATGTGATATGTGTTATGAAGATTGATATGTGTTATGGAAATTTAGAAGCTCAAATCCGAAAATGACATGTTAAGCCATTTGAAATTGAAATCCAATTTGGTCGATAATTAGAATTGTCGCATGTTACCTACTTGAGGATTGTAGTAGTTATAATCAATTGTGGCTAGATAACATGTTATATCAAACCACTTGGATTGAAAAGGGATTGGAAACGAATTTGTATTGTTGTCCCTATTTTTGCCGAATGGACATTATATGTTGGACTAGTTTGATATATTTGTGGGGCGAAATTTTACACGTCTTGATTAAGCGTGTAATCCCCTATTGTTAACTACTTTTTTGAGCCTTAAATGTGGCGTGTTTGGTTATTGAATTCGGCCTTGAAAAAGGTGGCAAAGTATGTAGAAACAAAGGAAGTGCTGTCCGATTTTCCGTAGAATTTAGTGACTTTGAACTTGGAATATTCTACGTTTGAAGTAAGAAGTTAATAGACGTACTATGGTCATTATAGGTTGACATACTACGTACGGCGTATTGGACTTAGCAAGTGGATTAAACCGAAGAGGTATGTGGAACTTTCTTATCTCTTGAGCATAAATAAGTTGTAAATGTATAGTACGGTAGACGTACGAGATTTTGACGGATTTAGTTACTTTGATATCCTTGGTTTATTATAAGAATGTCCAAGTTAGTTGAGTTAGGGAATTAACTCACTTGTTTAAAATATTAAGGATATCTTACTTTCTAAATGTTAAGAGACTTAAAGTATTTTTGAAAATGTTTTGACACTTGTTTGTTTGGAAAGTTTAAGTCTCTCGGTTATAAAGAAGAATGTAAGTTTCTAAAGTATAAAGCTAGTATAACGGCTTTATGGGAAGTTGGTTATAATAGCTTTATGGAAAGTTAAAAAGAGTGGTTTACTCTAAGTAATTTAAGTGATAAATGACTTGAAATAATGAAAGGCAAATTGATTTAAAGGCATCAATTGCTTAAAGTTTTAAAAGGAAGAAGTCACTTGATTTAGAAGCCTATAATTGTATTTCTAAAAGGTATTGTGACTTGTCTTGAAAAGTAGTTATGACTTGATACTATGGTTATTAGTATCTTGGAAGTTTTGTATGAAAAAGAGTCATTTTAAAAGAGTAGAAGTACGTAGTACTTTGGGTTAAATTCCCGGATTTTATAATGACATGTTAGTGCCTTAAGTAAACTAAAATGAGAGTGTATATGAATAAGACTAATAGGAAGTTAGGGGGATTTCTTAACTTGCTTATTTATTGTATAATAAGCCGGTAGTGCTTATGTTATGTATGATAAGCCGGTAGGGCTTATGTTATGTATGATGGTCGGTTGAGTTAGGGTAAGAGTATAAATGAGGGGTAAACCCCCAAGACGTTATACCACCTTCTCCAGGGTAAGAGTATAAATGAGGGGTAAACCCCCAAGACGTTATACCACCTGCTTCAGGGTAAGAATATAAATGAGGGGTAAACCCCCAAGACGTTATACCACCGGTTTCCGTGGATTTGCTACCCATGATGCGAGGAATACCTCATGCGAGTCCTTATGGACTTATGCGAGTGAAATAGTCCCATGCGGGCGGGTACAGCCTATGCGAGGAATACCTCATGCGGGTCCACACGACCTATGCGGGTGAAATAGTCCCAGGAGTAGGATTGCTTAATGATACTGCGGGCGGGTGGTCCTGCTTTGATCGTGAGCTTCCTATTTTTATGTTGTAATTATACTCTTGATTACTCTCATTGTTAGTAAGGCACAATGTACTGTTAATTTAGTAATCATACATGTCTCCAGTTTTATTATAGACTTATGATTTCATTCTGATTTCTGGGCCACATATTTGGTACATGTTGTACTGACCTCCTTCGGGGGGCTGCGTTCATGCCGCAGGTAGAGTACAGGTTGCTGATCCTCACTCTTAGGATCACTGTTCAGCTGTTGAGAAGCTCCTTTATTTCGGAGGCTTATCCCTGGTATTGTCGGTTGTTGTACATTCAGGGGTATGGCGGGGCCCTGTCCCGCCAAAGTTGTTATTCTTAGAGGTCTGTAGTCACATTTGTGGATTGGGTTGTAAAGAAAAAAAATGTACTGTTTTATTACGTATATTTTACGGAAGGTGGCCTTATCGGCTAGCCTGTTGTTATTTTATGTTTAAGCATTTTATAAGTTGTGTATGTTCACCGCTATTCTCGATGTATACCGAAAGGGTGCCTGTAGGGCACCATCGTGGCCGGTCGGTCGTGACAAAAGTGGTATCGAGCGATTAGTCCTCGGAAAGTGTCTACGCACCGTGTCTAGTAGAGTCTTGGTTATCGGTGTGTTGTGCACCACATCTATAACCGGAGGATGCAGGACATTTAGGATTGGTTTCCATTCTTCTCACTCGAGATCGCGATGATAGAGTGTGGTTGTGGTCTCTCCCAACCGATTATGTTGTTCTGCTACGAGAAAGCGTGATGACCGGGAAAGATGATGTGGATTGCGTATCCAGGTTGGTAATATTTGTAGTATAGTTGGTATTGTGACATACAACTATACAGATTTATGTATGAGGGTCGGACGCGTGTTGCCTAGAATGGTTTTAGGTTACCAGGATTTGGTAAGGACTAAATAAATACCGGGAAGGTATGAAACGGTTTAATGAATTCTCATAAAGGTTTTATGTACTAATTTGAGATAATTAGGAAATGATGGGCTGTCTGAGGAGGAAATGAACCCTTAAGAAGTTATTATTAAGGGAATTAATGGAAGACTATGTTAATAGATTGAGCTACGTAGTATGATTAAGAAAATAGTACGGATGAGATCCGTATGGAGTAAGTATGGTTGTTGTGGTCAAGACAACACGATTATGGTATTACGATAAGTTTTTGTACCCGTTTACGGGGAGACTGATAAGGTAGGCGTGGATCATGGAGATTGCGAGCCTAAGAATGTTGGTAACCACCGAGACCTTAGGTATATAAGGCCTTCTCGGGTAGTAAAAGGTTAAGACAGACCAAGGATAAGGGTTAAGTGCTACGCCGAGTCGAATTGAGGACCTATTAAGGGTCACCCCATAGCTTGAAATGGAATGGGATCAGTTGTTAGTAGTCCCGCTACGTGACAGGGTCACGAGGGTGCAAGGCCCAAGTTTAGTAATCATTTTACGGGTTCGTGGACACGTTCCACCGGAACCAGGTTGTGAGAGCCGGAAATGGCCTTATGTTGTTTAGAATAGTAACTCCAAAGATTGGAGCCCCGAATCAGTAGGAAGGCTATGTACGTACGCTAGAATAAGTTTGGAAGTACGGGAAGAGTACGACCAGTAAGAAAGAGAGAAACCAAGTGTAAAGAAGTGGAGCCTGAATCCATGAGGACCTTTCGAGGTGACTACACCCGTGAGTGTTGGGTGGTAGCTGAGCGGGTAGATAATAATTACCGGTAACGATACAGTCGTTGGACCCTAGCAGACCTAGCAGAGCTGTTATGACAGACGTTGAGGTCATTATGAGTACGAGCTAGTTGGCCTCTTATTATGCCAACATGGACTACAGAAAGAGATTGATTCGGTACCAGTTTCCCGGTAAGCCGGTTATCGAGTGAAAAGGAAGAGAAGTGGTGGTAACCAGTGAATTATCCTTCCTTCTTTGGCATCATTGTTTTTAATAAGTCTGCGTGACTTGTTCATTTGAGGTAAATTGATGCAGAAAGTAAGTAATACTCGAATTTGAAGGAGTTTATGCTAAGTGCCCTTGGATGTACTTGGAGTTGGTTTGGTGTGGCGGTCAGGGCCACGACCTTCCGGATAAGTTCAGGATAGCGCGCAAGCAAGAATAAGATAAGTACGAGTGCTGCCTACGGAAAACAGAAGATATCTTTGGTAGGTTTTGAAAATCTACACGACTTTAAGGTGGTGCGTGATGATTAGATATTTACCGGACCGCAAGAGGACCCTGTGATTAGGGTTGCGACTCCAAGGAAAGTTTATTTAGTGGAGATAAGTTCTCTCCCCCACGTAAGGACAATTTTACGTATTAGGGGGTTATGTGTACCCATGATTGTTAGACGAAGGATAGGGGACTGGTAAGGTCTTCAGTATCGTCATGCCATAGGTTACAATTTTAGATAACCGTGGGAAAAGTATTGTGTTGGGGTAATTAAGAACGATGTTACGAAATGGTCGAGGAAGTGTCGTAAGGATAAAAATACAGGTAGTACGCATATATGAAACTGTACGATTATGAATCAAGATAGAAATACTTTTGCTAATAATAAGCATAAGGTAAGGTTATGACCAGAATGATAAAAGAGAATACGACTATGGTTATGTAAGTTGCACGAGATATGATTACCCCAGACTAGTGTAAGACCATTAGTAAATAATGGGCAGTAAGAACACCTCGAGGAAAAGTGGTAGCATTTGTACTAACGAGAAAGATAGTAAGGAGATACGGGGAGGTGAGGGACCCCAGGACAACTTGAAATAACTTATAAAGGAAAGACGAGTAGACACTCGAACAATGAGAAATCTTGACAAGTCATTGGATTATGTGATACCGTGAGTTGAGGTTGAACACCTGGCTATAAGCTCTACGAGCTGGGAGAGAATAAGCGGGTTACTACTTGACGAGATCAAGGAAATCCCCCCCTAAATTGTGATTGACAGTAAGTCTTAGCCATGAGGCAAGCAAAGGAATTAAGTCTAAGTTTAGTGACCAAGTTTGGTTGCAACGGAGAAAGGGAAACAAGAACCATAATTGAGATTAAGGGTGCCCGAATATTTCGCAAGAATGAGAAAGGTTTCCAGTTATTGGAAGATAAGTTGACTCGACTACAGTTCTAACTCCTCCTGAAAGACTAGAGGGTTAGGTTATTATAAAACGTTGGGTGTTGGGCTAGGTTGTGTGCTGACGCAATATGATAAGGTTAGAGCCTATGTTTCCCGGCAGTTAGAGAAGCATGAAAGGAAATTACTCCACTCACGATTTAGAGTTGGCGGCAGTTAATCATGCCTTAAAGATTTAGAGGCGTGACTTTTATAGAATTCATGTGGATAATTGTGCAGACCACAAGAGCCTCCGGTATATCTTCAGACAGAGGCAGCTGAATTTGCGACAGAAACGGTGGTTAGAGTTACACAAGGATTATGATATTGATATCCTATACCACCCGGGGAAAGTCGGGACGGTTACAGGTACTCTTAATCGTGGATTTATGGGTAGTCTGTCAGATGGGCAGCCAGATAGACAGGACGCGGTCCGAGAGTTTCATCAGCTACCGAGCCGAGGGGTTCGATTATATTGTTTCCATGGTTAATGAAGTTTAGATCCGAGAGGTTGCCGAGTTTTCCGTCGTTGAGGAGGTTAAGAGGCGATATTATGAGGATCCAGTTATGATACAATATCGAGATACGACTCTCCGAGAAGAGAAGAGCCTGTTTGAGTAGCACCGGATAGGGTGCTGTGATATGAGGATAGATTGTGTGTACCTGGTGCTGCAGGTCTAGTCAGCAAGTTTTATGGGAGGCGCATAGTTCTTTTTGCTCTAATTGTTCGGGGTCGACTAAGTTGTGTCGTGACCTTAGAGGTTTGTATTGGTAAGATGACCGGAAAAGGGGACATAGCGGAGTTTACTGCTTAGTGTCCGAATTAGTAGCAGGTCAAGGTTGAACACCAGAAGCCCAGTGGGCTACTACAGGCGATTGAGATCCCGACTCGCATATGGGAGGTGATTAATATGGATCTTGTTACAGGGTGGCATCTTACTCAGAGGAAGTGCGACTCCCTGGGGGTCATGATAAATAGGCTGGCGAAACCAGCCGTGTTCTTTCGGATTAGGACCACTTACTCGACTGAGGTTATGCTAGCTTATATAGCAGGGAGATTGTGAGACTGCACGAGGTTCCTACGTTTATGATGTCAGACAGATGAGCTCGGTTACGGATAACTTCTGGAGGATTGTTCAGAAGGGTTTTAGGGACACAGGTGAGTCTCAGTGTTGCATTACACCTCGCATCGACGCGACAAAGTGAGCGTACTATCCGAGCACTCGAGGATAGCGACGGGCATGTGTTATTGATTTCAGAGTTAGCTGAAAGAATTATTTGCCTCTTGTTGAGTTACGTACGATAACAGATACCCTTCCAGTATTCGGATGGCCCTGTATGAGGCCTTGTATGTAAGAAAGTGTAAATCGTCGGTTGGTTGGTTCGATGTAGGCGAGGTTCATTTATTCGGTCCAGACTTGATTCAGCGGGCTGTGGATAAGGCGAAGCTTATCCAGGAAAGATTATTAGTAAGCTCAGAGTCAGCAGAAGCTTTAGGCAGATAACCGACGTTGACACATGGGGGTTCAGATTGACATTTTAGTATGAGCATTGTTATGTGGCCACGTGTGGCATTATTGGTATGTAGGGGTTGTAAGGGGACTATGTCGCTATCTTTAAGTTTGACTCCCAAAAGAACATTCGAGGACGAATGTTTCTAAGGGGGGAAGAATGTTACACCCCGAAATTCTAGGATATGTTTATAAGAACGTACGTAAGAACTCAAAAATGTTAAGATTTGAGACGAGTAAGAATTTATCGGAATTTTGGAATTTGTCGGAAAATGAATATTGCGACGAACGGGAGGGCGACACGTGTCACCCCTTACTTTGTCTTGGACGAAATTTACATGGGTAAAATGGTCATTTGACCAATGTTAGGATGAACAAGTCTTGCAAAGACTTAAGCTTGACATTGTTGACTAAAGTCCAAGGGCCACTTGGGCTTGATCCTTGAGAAACTCATCTAGGCCACCCATTTGTTCTAATCTTGACCCTCCATTATGTTATATATGTATACTAGTAGCAAGACTAGTTCCCACACTTAGTCATATTTCAAGAAATCTTGAAGAACTTATTGTGAGGCTCACGGGTTTGGGTGCAAAGAGCAAGAAATTTTTTCAATTTTTGTCCAATAATCCCCATACTTTAAACCAAGGTTCCTAAGTGTATTGTAAGGGTATCTCTATAGAAAGATCCCGGAAAAATGGTGTTTTCGTATTAGTCGCAAGGCGAAAACCTAAGGAGTTATTCAACTTTGAAGTTGGAACTTGAAGAGGAGTTCTTCATAAGCTTCTAAGGGTTGCTTGGAGTGGATTGGAACGTCGAAAGGATGAGCTAAAGTTGCTAAGGATCGACTTGTAATCTTGGATCATATTTGGGCTAAATGAGGTATAATCTTCGTCTTACTTTTGTAATTGGAGATTCCATGTTATTATAAGTTAGAAATGATCATGTGATATGTGTTATGAAGATTGATATGTGTTATGGAAATTTAGAAGCTCAAATCCGAAAATGACATGTTAAGCCATTTGAAATTGAAATCCAATTTGGTCGATAATTAGAATTGTCGCATGTTACCTACTTGAGGATTGTAGTAGTTATAATCAATTGTGGCTAGATAACATGTTATATTAAACCACTTGGATTGAAAAGGGATTGGAAACGAATTTGTATTGTTGTCCCTATTTTTGCCGAATGGACATTATATGTTGGACTAGTTTGATATATTTGTGGGGCGGAATTTTACACGTCTTGATTAAGCGTGTAATCCCCTATTGTTAACTACTTTGTTGAGCCTTAAATGTGGCATGTTTGGTTATTGAATTCGGCCTTGAAAAAGGTGGCAAAGTATGTAGAAACAAAGGAAGTGCTGTCCGATTTTCCGTAGAATTTAGTGACTTTGCACTTGGAATATTCTACGTTTGAAGTAAGAAGTTAATAGACGTACTATGGTCTTTATAGGTTGGCATACTACGTACGGCGTATTGGACTTAGCAAGTGGATTAAATCGAAGAGGTATGTGGAACTTTCTTATCTCTTGAGCATTAATAAGTTGTAAATGTATAGTACGGTAGACGTACGTGATTTTGACGGATTTAGTTACTTTGATATCCTTGGTTTATTATAAGAATGTCCAAGTTAGTTGAGTTAGGGAATTAACTCACTTGTTTAAAATATTAAGGATATCTTACTTTCTAAATGTTAAGAGACTTAAAGTATTTTTGAAAATGTTTTGACACTTGTTTGTTTGGAAAGTTTAAGTCTCTCGGTTATAAAGAAGAATGTAAGTTTCTAAAGTATAAAGCTAGTATAACGGCTTTATGGGAAGTTGGTTATAATAGCTTTATGGAAAGTTAAAAAGAGTGGTTTACTCTAAGTAATTTAAGTGATAAATGACTTGAAATAATGAAAGGAAAATTGATTTAAAGGCATCAATTGATTAAAGTTTTAAAAGGAAGAAGTCACTTGATTTAGAAGCCTATAATTGTATTTCTAAAAGGTATTGTGACTTGTCTTGAAAAGTAGTTTTGACTTGATACTATGGTTATTAGTATCTTGGAAGTTTTGTATGAAAAAGAGTCATTTTAAAAGAGTAGAAGTACGTAGTACTTTGGGTTAAATTCCCGGATTTTATAATGACATGTTAGTGCCTTAAGTAAACTAAAATGAGAGTGTGTATGAATAAGGCTAATAAGAAGTTAGGGGGATTTCTTAACTTGCTTATTTATTGTATAATAAGCCGGTAGTGCTTATGTTATGTATGATAAGCCGGTAGGGCTTATGTTATGTATGATGGCCGGTTGAGTTAGGGTAAGAGTATAAATGAGGGGTAAACCCCCAAGACGTTATACCACTTTCTCAAGGGTAAGAGTATAAATGAGGGGTAAACCCCCAAGACGTTATACCACCTGCTTCAGGGTAAGAGTATAAATGAGGGGTAAACCCCCAAGACGTGATACCACCTGTTTCCGTGGATTTGCTACCCATGATGCGAGGAATACCTCATGCGAGTCCTTATGGGCTTATGCGGGAGAAATAGTCCCATGCGGGCGGGTACAGCCTATGCGAGGAATACCTCATGCGGGTCCACACGACCTATGCGGGTGAAATTGTCCCAGGAGTAGGATTGCTTAATGATACTGCGGGCGGGTGGTCCTGCTTTGATCGTGAACTTCCTATTTTTATGTTGTAATTATACTCTTGATTACTCTCATTGTTAGTAAGGCACAGTGTATTGTTAATTGAGTAATCATACCTGTCTCCAATTTTATTATAGACTTATGATTTCAACACAGTACTTTCAGTTTCACATATTTGGTACATGTTGTACTGACCTCCTTCGGGGGGCTGCGTTCATGCCGCAGGTAGAGTACAGGTTGCCGATCCTCACTCTTAGGATCACTGTTCAGCTGTTGAGAAGCTCCTTTATTTCGGAGGCTTATCCCTGGTATTGTCAGTTGTTGTACATTCAGGGGTATGGCGGGGCCCTGTTCCGCCAAAGTTGTTATTCTTAGAGGTCTGTAGTCACATTTGTGGATTGGGTTGTAAATAAAAAAATATGTACTGTTTTATTACGTATATTTTACGGAAGGTGGCCTTATCGGCTAGCCTGTTGTTATTTTATGTTTAGGCATTTCATAAGTTGTGTATGTTCCGCTGCTATTCTCTGATGTATACCGAAAGGGGTGCCCAGGTAGGGCACCAGTCGCGGGCCCGGGGTCGGGTCGTGACATCAAACCTAAGGTCCCTAGAGGTATTCTAAGGATATCCCAATACAAAAATCCCGGAAAAACTATGCTTTTACGTTAGTCGCAACATGAAAACCTAAGGAGTTTTTCATAGTTGGAGTTGGAACTTGAAGAGGAGTTCTTCACAAGCTTCTAAGGGTTTCAAATAGCGGATTGGGACGTCAAGAAGAGGAGCTAAAGTTGCTAAGGATCGACTTTAGGTTTTGGATTGTATTTGGGCTTAAGGAGGTAATAATTTTCGCTTGCTATTGTAATTCAAGATTTCATGTTGTAGTAGTTGATAGATGAGAATGTGATATTTAGAATGAAGATTGATAAATGTTATGGAATTAGGAAGCTTAAATCCGAGATTGGCATGTTAGCCATTAAAATTGAAAATCAATTTGGTCGATAGTTATAGTCGTCGCATGTTATATTAGAACGAGATTATAGTCGTTAATTGATTGCGACTATATAACGTGTTGGACTAAACAACTTGGATTGAAAAGGAATTAGAAAAGAATATATGTGGTGTTATCCTTGTGATTGCCGAAAATGGCCAAGAATATTGGACAGTTTTATATTAATTGTGGGGCAGAATTCTACACGTCCTGTTAAGGCGTGTGATCCCCTTTAAATTATTGGTTTGTTGCGCCTTAAATGTGGAATATTGGTTATTAATTTCGGGCCTTGAAAAAGGTGAGAAAGTACGTAGAAACAAAGGAAGTGCTGCCCAAATTTCCGTAGAATAAGAGACCTTACACTTAGTATGATTCTACCCTAAAAGGCTAGGAGTTGATAGACGTATTATGGTCCTTATAGGTTAAAGTACTACGAGTAGCGTATTCTACTTGAAGGGTGGAATAGCTAACAAGGTTGAAGTACTTTGGAGCATATTGCTACGTATCGTTAGTCGTCGCGAGGTATGTGAACCTCTTCCTTCTTTTGGCATGATTCTAGGTATGAAATATACATGTGGTATTATTTATGATTCATTCTACTCTTAGAAGTTAAGAAGTATTCGTATTGTTAATTTTATGTTAGAGGTGTGTCTAAATTATCATAAGTTCTTACCAAGTCTTATGAGAGATGTTGGTAAGAATGGTTAGGAAGTTATGAGGTTTGATTTAAAGCTATGTGCCTTGATTTATTTAAAGTAAGTAAGTTGATTTTATATTTGAAAATGACTTGGATTTATATGAGAAAAGGGACTTGATTTTATAAGTGGAAGTTATATGATTTTAAAGAGAATAAGTTACTTGGTTTTGGAAGCGTATGAAACTTTATTTTTTAAGTTATGAGACTTGATTTCTGAAGTATAGATGACATGATTTTATATGTATAAGCGACATGACTTTAAAGAATGTATGTTATGAAGTTTTAAGACTATGAACTTTGATTTCTTTAAAGGATTATGAGGCGTTATTTTCAAGTTATGGGACTTGATCTCAAAAGAGTATGTAACTTGAGTTTAAGCAAAAAATAGAATTTTATGGATTTTAAAAAGAAAGGAGTTTTATGATTCTTTTTAAGTATGTATGTACGTAGTACTTTTGGGTTTAGTTTCCCTAATGTAATAAGAAATAAAAGTGTCTTAAGTTCTCTAAAATGAAAGATTGTTATAATAGCTTTATGGGAAGATGTTATAGCGACTTAAGAATAAGTGAAATGATGGTTTAAAATGTTATGTAAGGAATATTACACCGTGTCCCGCAAACGGGCCGGGTTACGTTATGTAAGGAGAATTACACTGGGTCCCGCAAAATGGGTCGGGTTATGTAATACACCGAGCCTACAAATAGGCCGGGTTATGTTATGAGACACATCGAGCCTACAAATAGGCCGGGTTATGTTATTAGATACACCGAGCCTACACATAGGTCGGGTTACGCCATATACACCGAGCCTACACATAGGCCGGGTTACGTCATTTTACACCGCGCCCCACAGAAGGGCCGGGTTATGCTACAGATTCCACAGTACACCACCCCCCACAGGCGGACCGGGTTATGCTACAGATTCCACAGTACACCGCGCCCCACAGGCGGGCCGGGTTATGCTACAGATTCCACAGTACACCGCGCCCCACAAGCGGATCGGGTTATGTCACATGATTCGTCAGTACATCGTGTCCCGCAAATGGGTCGGGTTACGTTATCACGTATGGATAATCAAAGCAAGCTCCAAAATGAGAAGTCCCTCGATAAAGGGTCGGATTATGTTATGTAACATATGTAAGTTATGTGTAAAAGAACTTGATGAAATTCTTAAGTATGTATGTAAGAATATGATGTTAATTCTTATTGAAAGAAGGAAAAGAACGACTAATGTACGATTGATTTCATGAGTTACAATGGCACGGTAGGATCTGGTACTAAATTTTTATACTTGCTCCTGTCATTCTTTTATAAAATTATGATTTGATTACTGTACCTTATTTTCGTTCCATACTGCGTCAGAATCGATTTCTGGGCTGCGTTCATGCCCACATGTATTAGGTACCCAGGTTGGTGATCCTC
This sequence comes from Przewalskia tangutica, assembly GCA_029844215.1. Classification (NCBI taxonomy): domain Eukaryota; kingdom Viridiplantae; phylum Streptophyta; class Magnoliopsida; order Solanales; family Solanaceae; genus Przewalskia; species Przewalskia tangutica. The sequence goes on from CM056721.1 coordinate 97,030,988, forward strand.
GTTCTTAGGATCTCTGTTCAGCTTTTGGGAAGAAGCTCCATTCACTCCGGAGGCTTATCTTTTGGTACGGATCCCTGTTGATGTAGATTAGGTATATTCAGGGGTATGGCGGGCCCCTGTCCCGTCACAGTGGTTATGTCAAAATTCTTAGAGGTCTGTAGTCATATCTCGTGGGTCGGTTTGTAAAAAGAAGGATGTAACTGCTTTTGGTTATGTATATATATATATATGTCCAGGGAGGTAGCCTGTTGTTTATTTCCTGTTAATGTACGTTATGAGTTTCATGTATGTTCCGCTGATTTTCTCTGATGTATACCTGTAAAGGTGCCCAGGTAGGGCACCAATCGCGGGCCCGGGGTCGGGTTGTGACACATACATTACCACAAAATGGGAAGGCCGAAAGAAAAATTCAAACAATTAACAATATGGTTCGTACTCTCCTTGTGCATTCGTCCACACCACCAAATTTTTAGCACCATGCACTTCAAATGGCCATATATTTTTTTAAAATATTCTTCCTAGTAAATTGCTCTCCAATGTGTTACCTACACAAATGATGTACCACATTCTCCCATCTTTTACACATTTGAGGGTTTTTGGGTGTTTGTGTTATCCTTTATTTCCATCCACAACTATTAACAAACTTTAGGCCCGTTCTATTCCTTGTGTATTTTTGGGATACCCACAAAATCATAGGGGATATAAGTGTTATGATATGACAAGTAGGAAGATCATTATTTATCGTCACGTTATTTTTGATGAGTCTACATTCCGTTTGCTAAATCTCACGTGGCATCCTCACCTTCATATGGTTTTTGGACGACAAAATACATCCGATTTTAAATCATTATTTCAATACCCTAAAAATGCGGGACCGTCCCAAACACCACAACCTACCGTCTCGGCCCAACCACAATGTGGGACTAGGCTAGTCCAAGGAGCAGAGGTAACTTCCTCTCTTCCTTTGGTTTCGGCCCAGTCCACATTTAGTAGCGGGCAGGCCCAATGAAGGGAGATATCTAGCCCACTGCCCATGACACTCACACAGCCCAATATTTTGGCCCAAGCTCGGACAACTAACCAGCCCACTAGCATACCCGACAACCCAACTCCCCAACCTTGGACCATTGAAACTCATGCAATGCACGAAAATTTTCACTTTAAGCGTCATTTTCACCTAACAGCTTCAATCCAACCGTCACCACTTCTAAAAAATCTCAATGCGGCCGTATCAGACCCGAATCGAAAAACTGCCATGCTATTCGAATTTGATGCTCTTATTAAAAATAAGACTTGGAAATTTATGTCGCGTCCATCTAATGCAAGCATAATCGCTCTATGCAGTCTTTGTCATAAAAAAAATTTTGATGGTTCGTTTGCGAGATACAAAGTTCGTCTTGTTGGTGATGACATGTCTCTGCAGGTTGGCATAGATTATGGTGAAACATTCAGTCTGTGGTTAAGCCAACAACTATCAGGACAGTTCTTAGCCTGACACTTTTAAAATTCTGGTCAATTCATCAATTGGATGTCAAAAATGCATTCTTACATAGCCACTTATAGGAAATAGCGTACATGTACCAGCCTTTGTGTTTTCGAGATTCTACTCATCCAGATTATGTTTTTCATTTTGAAAAAAATCTTTGTATAATTTGAAACAGGCTCCCGGGGCATAGTATAACAGGTTTGCAAGATTTGTCTCCAAATTGGGTTTTTCTCACAACAAGTTGGATCAGCCCTTGTTCATTCATTGAAAGGGAAATGACATGACATATATACTTCTATATGTAGATGACATTATTCTCACAACATCATTTACATCGCTTAGCCAGTCTATTAGGTTCCTTCTTGCAGTAGTGTTTGCCATGAAGGACTTGGGTCCTTTAAATTATTTTCTACGCATTGTTGTGACTCAATATGCAGGTGGTCTATTTCTCAGTCAAAAGAAATATGTTGCATAAATTATTGAAAAGGTCGGGATGTCCTCATGCAAACCATCACATACGCCGGTTGATACTACGACCAAATTGAGTAACTCTACAGGTACTTCATACAACGATCCAACACATTACCGCAACCTAGCAGAAGCCTTACAATATCTGACTTTTACTAGGCCCGATATTTCATATGCGGTCCAGCAAGTCTGTTTACACATGCATGATCCAAAAGAAGAGCATATGGGGGCCCTCAAGAGAATTCTGCGGTATGTTAAGAGTACTCTTCATTTTGGTTTGCACCTGTATATGTCCTCCATTTCGAGTCTCCCATCCTATACAGATGCTAATTGGGGTTGTTGCTCGGACACACGGTGATCCACCTCTGGATATTGCGTATTATTGGGGGACAATCTCATTGCATGGTCGTCTAAACGACAACCCACGCTGTCTCGGTCGAGTGCTGAGGTAGAATACTGAGGGGTAACCAATGTGGTTGCTGAATCATGTTGGCTTCGTAATCTTCTGTTAGAGCTACATTGCCTGATTGAAAAGAAAATCATGGTTTATTGTGATAATGTGAGTGCGATATACTTATCCGGTAATCCTGTCCAGCATCAACGCACAAAACACATAGAAATGAATATAATATTTGTCCGAGAAAAGATTGCAAGTGGACAAGTCCTTATTCTCCATGTACCATCCCGTTATCAGATTGACGACATATTCACAAAAGGTCTTCCGCGCGTACTTTTAGATGATTTCATGGACAATCTCAGCATTCGAGAACCTCCCGCTAAGGCTGCGGGGGACGTTAGGATAATTAGGGACACAATCCTTAATTATCTCCATCATTATCCCATCATATCTCATCACATCAATTATGTTGTAATTAGATCATAAAATTAGAATTATTATATCAATTATATTAATTAGCATATCATTAGTGATAATGAAGATTGATTGTAGAGCTTTGTATATATTGTATAGTTTGAAAAGAAATAAACTCAAGAAATTAATTTCCTATCCATTCTTGATAAGATCTGGAAGACACATATAAAGAAGAAGGTCCAAACTTTTGGCAGAAAAGCACAAAAATAAAGCTACACAAAAAAGAGAAAAACCAAATAACAAACTTTTAAGAATTTAACTAAGTGATCCAAGAATTAAGAACCATATGCACTATAAAATGCTGTCATTTTTTCTTAAAGCTACTCAACCATAAGACACCCAAATTTAGCAATGACAAAAACCCATATGAGTATTCAAGAATTAAAGCTAACTCTTTAATCAAATACTAAATCACAATAGTAATCTTTAGTAAACATATTCTAAATTGAAAATTCTAAACTGCGGATTCGACTTTAATATCGTATTACCAAATATCGTACCAAACCAAAATTTGATTTACTGATTGTTGAACCGAAGTTTAAAAGTTCGATATTTGGTATCTACGTTCAATTACCGAATATCGAATACCGAATTGCCGAACTCAAACTTTAATAATACCGAATTGAATATCGAACGCTCACCCCTACTTTTGATAATGATGGTGAAACCATACTTCAATTTTCTAAAATGTAAATTGCGATCTTTTAATGTCAATTAAGCTTTAACAAATATTTTCTTTACCTTAAGTCAAATATATGAATATTGATGATTGGTAAAAGAACATAGGTATATGTTAAAAATATATAGGTTGAGTTTTCTTTGAAATGTAAATGTTTATATTGATTCACAATTCTATGAAATTGAATAAAAGTAAAGACCACAGCATTTCGTATAAAGCATAAATAGCATAATTAAAGAACACAAAGAAAAAAGATCACATTGAGATACATATGTCACATTGAGATACATAAAAAAGTAGGTGATATAATGAATCTCAACTATTATTCTGGTGTTTTTTTTTTTTTTTTTTTTTTTTTTTTTTAGATGATGGATGGCAAGAGGTTTTGTCCAAAAAGAATGGGCCGAAAAGCAGTGGGAAAGCGAAGGCAGCTAAGCGCGGAGGTGCTAATAAAACCTCCTTTGTTTCCTTATGAAAATACTTTGTTGGAATGTCCGTGGTCTTTGCGGACAAAGGGATAGGGCTGCCACGCAAGCTCTAGTGTGTAGTATCACAAAACAGCATGATGCGGCTATGATTTGTCTATTGGAAACTAAGCTATCTCAACCAAGGACAGAGTCTTTCTCTACTCAAAGATTCAAAGCATGGAAGTTTTGCTCAAATTTGGAATTCATTGGAGGCGGTAGAATGCTATTACTTTGGGATCCATCCAGGGTTTGTTGCGAAGTGCTTGGTATGGACTCTCAAAGATATCCATGTCGAGGCAAGTTGCAATATAACACAAGTGTCCTTCCTTGCCACATTTGTGTACGGTTTATAGCATCTCGGATAGAAGGATGCTTTGGCATCACCTTTCTCACTGGGCGTTGGCATCAATAAGCCTTGGATGATTATGGGAGATTTCAACACTTACTGCAACCCTAATGATAAGGTGGGGTCCTCCTCTCACGCCTTATGCACTTAGGGATCTTGGAGATTTCAGAATTCTCATGGACTAGAAGACGCCCTTCATCCGGTTCCTTCTACACTGGACGAATGGTTCGATTTGGTCTAAGCTTGATAGAGTGTTGATGAATCAAAATTGGAGTGATTTGACCTTAGAATGCAAGGCCAATTTCATGCCTATGGAGCTGTCTCGACCACCGTCTGTGATAGCCACGATTATTGCATCCTATAATGTTGGAAACGCCTTTCAAGTTCATGAATATGTGGCTCTCTCACCCACCTTTGAGAACATTATGACTTCATGTTGGAGACAAGACATATGAAGTCTTGCTCAATTCGTCCTTGCCTCCAAATTGAAAGCCTCAAGCAACCTTTAAGGGCTTTGAACATAAGTGACTTTGGAGGTATCGAACAAAGAGCAAAAGGGGCAAACATAGAGTTCAAGGAGGCTATCAATGCACACATGGAAAATCCCTTTGATGAGGAGCTTAAAGCCAAGGTTAAGTCCTCAAGAGCTAGAGCAAACACCTTCTTGGAAGTGAAAGACACTTCATAAGGCGAAGTCAAGGCGAAGCACTTGATTGGAAGTGATAGATGTTCCAAATACTTTCATAGTTTGATCAAAAGGAGTAATGTCAGGAACTCCATTAACTTTCTTGTTAAAGCTAATGGTACTATCACTACATCACCAGAAGAAGTCAGGAAGTTGCTTGTTGAATTTTACAAGGATCTATTAGGTACTTCCCGTCCCACTACCAACTTTGATCCGGATGTGTTCAACTATGGCCCAAAGCTGAGTGATGAAGAGAGATTACAGCTTTTGCATTTCATCACCCCAAAGGAGATTTGGGAAGCACTCTCTGATATAGGCAATGACAAGGCACATGAAAGGTAAATCATTACCCTATGTACATTTTCTCTAAGTACATAGGGCCGATATAATGATACATAACGGTAAAATTAAACAAGATATGATATGAAAAACACATAAAGAGTTGTCTGAAAAAGTTGATAATATCTCACTATCAACATAAATATAGCTAAGAATAGAAGTACAATCAAATCAAGGATCCATTTAGGATAGAACTAGCTTGTTAAGATAAAGGTTTTGACAAATCAAATCCCTAATTTAAGATAATTAAATTATTCTGGTGTTTTTCAAAAGTCCTTTTATTTTTGTTAAATATTTTTACGTCTGATAGATAAGTATGAGGTAAAAACCTTTACATGTAGAGAATAATTATCTTGTACAACAAATATTTAATGTTGAAACATGAAATAAGTTTAAATAGAGCATAATAAAAAAGTAGGTGATATAATGAATCTCAACTATTATTCTGGTGTTTTTTTTTTTTTTTTTTTTTTTTAGATGATGGATGGCAAGAGGTTTTGTCCAAAAAGAATGGGCCGAAAAGCAGTGGGAAAGCGAAGGCAGCTAAGCGCGGAGGTGCTAATAAAACCTCCTTTGTTTCCTTATGAAAATACTTTGTTGGAATGTCCGTGGTCTTTGCGGACAAAGGGATAGGGCTGCCACGCAAGCTCTAGTGTGTAGTATCACAAAACAGCATGATGCGGCTATGATTTGTCTATTGGAAACTAAGCTATCTCAACCAAGGACAGAGTCTTTCTCTACTCAAAGATTCAAAGCATGGAAGTTTTGCTCAAATTTGGAATTCATTGGAGGCGGTAGAATGCTATTACTTTGGGATCCATCCAGGGTTTGTTGCGAAGTGCTTGGTATGGACTCTCAGCATATCCATGTCCAGGCAAGTTGCAATATAACACAAGTGTCCTTTCTTGCCACATTTGTGTACCCGGTTTATAGCATCTCGGATAGAAGGATGCTTTGGCATCACCTTTCTCACTTGGGCGTTGGCATCAATAAGCCTTGGATGATTATGGGAGATTTCAACACTTACTGCAACCCTAATGATAAGGTGGGGTCCTCCTCACGCCTTATGCACTTAGGGATCTTGGAGATTTCAGGAATTCTCATGGACTAGAAGACGCCCTTCATCCGTTCCTTCTACACTTGGACGAATGGTTCGATTTGGTCTAAGCTTGATAGAGTGTTGATGAATCAAAATTGGAGTGATTTGACCTTAGAATGCAAGGCCAATTTCATGCCTATGGAGCTGTCTCGGACCACCGTCCCTGTGATAGCCACGATTATTGCATCCTATAATGTTGGGAAACGCCTTTCAAGTTCATGAATATGTGGCTCTCTCACCCACCTTTGAGAACATTATGACTTCATGTTGGAGACAAGACATATGGGTATCGCTCAATTCGTCCTTGCCTCCAAATTGAAAGCCTCAAGCAACCTTTAAGGGCTTTGAACATAAGTGACTTTGAGGTATCGAACAAAGAGCAAAAGGGGCAAACATAGAGTTCAAGGAGGCTATCAATGCACACATGGAAAATCCCTTTGATGAGGAGCTTAAAGCCAAGGTTAAGTCCTCAAGAGCTAGAGCAAACACCTTCTTTGGAAGTGAAAGACACTTCATAAGGCAGAAGTCAAGACAGAAGCACTTGATTGGAAGTGATAGATGTTCCAAATACTTTCATAGTTTGATCAAAAGGAGTAATGTCAGGAACTCCATTAACTTTCTTGTTAAAGCTAATGGTACTATCACTACATCACCAGAAGAAGTCAGGAAGTTGCTTGTTGAATTTTACAAGGATCTATTAGGTACTTCCCGTCCCACTACCAACTTTGATCCGGATGTGTTCAACTACGCCCAAAGTCGAGTGATGAAGAGAGATTACAGCTTTTGCATTTCATCACCCCAAAGGAGATTTGGGAAGCACTCTCTGATATAGGCAATGACAAGGCACATGAAAGGTAAATCATTACCCTATGTACATTTTCTCTAAGTACATAGGGCCGATATAATGATACATAACGGTAAAATTAAACAAGATATGATATGAAAAACACATAAAGAGTTGTCTGAAAAAGTTGATAATATCTCACTATCAACATAAATATAGCTAAGAATAGAAGTACAATCAAATCAAGGATCCATTTAGGATAGAACTAGCTTGTTAAGATAAAGGTTTTGACAAATCAAATCCCTAATTTAAGATAATTAAATTATTCTGGTGTTTTTCAAGAGTCCTTTTATTTTTGTTAAATATTTTTACGTCTGATAGATAAGTATGAGGTAAAAACCTTTACATGTAGAGAATAATTATCTTGTACAACAAATATTTAATGTTGAAACATGAAATAAGTTTAAATAGAGCATAATAAAAAAGTAGGTGATATAATGAATCTCAACTATTATTCTGGTGTTTTTTTTTTTTTTTTTTTTTTTTAGATGATGGATGGCAAGAGGTTTTGTCCAAAAAGAATGGGCCGAAAAGCAGTGGGAAAGCGAAGGCAGCTAAGCGCGGAGGTGCTAATAAAACCTCCTTTGTTTCCTTATGAAAATACTTTGTTGGAATGTCCGTGGTCTTTGCGGACAAAGGGATAGGCTGCACGCAAGCTCTAGTGTGTAGTATCACAAAACAAAGATGATGCGCTATGATTTGTCTATTGGAAACTAAGCTATCTCAACCAAGCGATGAGTCTTTCTACTAAAAGATTCAAAGCGTGGAAGTTTTGCTCAAATTTGGAATTCATTGGAGGCGGTAGAATGCTATTACTTTGGGATCCATCCAGGGTTTGTTGCGAAGTGCTGGGTATGGACTCTCAGCATATCCATGTCCAGGCAAGTTGCAATATAACACAAGTGTCCTTCCTTGCGACATTTGTGTACCCGGTTTGTAGCATCTCGGATAGAAGGATGCTTTGGCATCACCTTTCTCACCTGGGCGTTGGCATCACTAAGCCTTGGATGATTATGGGAGATTTCAACACTTATCGCAACCCTAATGATAAGGTGGGGTCCTCCTCTCACGCCTTATGCACTTAGGGATCTTGGAGATTTCAGGAATTCTCATGGACTAGAAGACGCTCCTTCATCCGGTTCCTTCTACACTTGGACGAATGGTTCGATTTGGTCTAAGCTTGATAGAGTGTTGATGAATCAAAATTGGAGTGATTTGACCTTAGAATGCAAGGCCAATTTCATGCCTATGGAACCTGTCTCGACCACCGTCTGTGATAGCCACGATTATCGTGCATCCTATAATGTTGGGAAACGCCTTTCAAGTTCATGAATATGTGGCTCTCTCACCTTTGAGAACATTATGACTTCATGTTGGAGACAAGACATATGGTCTTGCTCAATTCGTCCTTGCCTTCCAAATTGAAAGCCTCAAGCAACCTTTAAGGGCTTTGAACATAAGTGACTTTGGAGGTATCGAACAAAGAGCAAAAGGGGAAAACATAGAGTTCAAGGAGGCTATCAATGCACACATGGAAAATCCCTTTGATGAGGAGCTTAAAGCCAAGGTTAAGTCCTCAAGAGCTAGAGCAAATACCTTCTGGAAGTGAAAGACACTTCATAAGGCGTAAGTCAAGGAAGCACTTGATTGGAAGTGATAGATGTTCCAAATACTTTCATAGTTTGATCAAAGGAGTAATGTCAGAACTCCATTAACTTTCTTGTTAAAGCTAATGGTACTATCACTACATCACCGGAAGAAGTCGGAAGTTGCTTGTTGAATTTTACAAGGATCTATTAGGTACTTCCGTCCACTACCAACTTTGATCCGGATGTGTTCAACTATGGCCCAAAGTGAGTGATGAAGAGAGATTCTGACTTTTGCATTTCATAACCCCAAAGGAGATTTGGGAAGCACTACGATATAGGCAATGACAAGGCACTGACCGGATGGTTATCTACGCTTCTTCAAGAATAGATGGAAAGATGTGGCCACGATGTTGTAAGATGTGTCCAAGAGTTCTTCTCTACTGGAGTTCTTTTGAAGCAGGTTAATCATACCATCATTACCCTGCTACCAAAAACTGACCATGATCCCAAGGTAAATGATTTCAGGCCCATCGGATTGACTAATGTGATCTATAAGATCATCACAAAGATTCTAGCTAACAGAATGACATTGATACTTCCTTCTCTCATTGACAAATCCCAATGGGCTTTTGTGAAAGGAAGAAACATGATGGACAACGTATATGTGGCACAAGAGCTTGTGAGAGGATTTAATAGAGCCAGAGTCTCACCAAGATGTATGCTTATGGTGGACCTTCGTAAAGCATTCGATACAGTCTCTTGGAGCTTCCTCGAATTGGTACTAAGAAGTCTAAAATTTCCAGACAGATTTACAAGATGGATCATGGAATGTGTTAGCTCAACCTCCTTCTCCCTTTCTATCAATGGTGAGCTACATGGATACTTCAAAGGAAAGCGCGGCCTAAGACAAGGTGATCCTATGTCCCCTACTCTCTTTATCTTGTGCATGGAATACCTCTCAAGGCTGCTTAAAATGAAGGCTGAGGCAAGAGCTTTCTCATATTTTCCAAAGTGTAATAAATTGGGCATTACTCATCTGGCATTCGCGGATGACCTCATGTTTTTTTCCAAAGGAGATATATCTTCAGTTGGGATTCTTATGAATTGTGCGGAAGAGTTGGAGGCTGCCTCAGATTAACTCTTAACCCCGCTAAATCCTGTCTACTTAGCGGAATGCATTCTGATTCGGGACTTGATATTGACCAGTGGGTTTCGCCATTGGTAGCTTTCCGGTACGATACTTGGGGATCCCTTTGTCCCCAATTTCAGTCTCGGTGGATCAATTTGCCCCATTCACTAGTGCTATTTCGAATTACATTCAGAAATGGGGGCACCACACCCTTTCTTACGCCGTGGCTGGAACTAATCAGTCGGTCGTCCGAGGTTGAGAGCTTTTGGTTCCGGGCACTTCCTATCCCGGCCACTATTATCAACAAGGTAAGGTCTGCTTGTATTCAATTCTTATGGGGGGGGGAAACCACCAAGAGTTGCTTGGGATATCATTTGCCTGCCTCAAACTGAAGGTGGCTTGGGTCTTATGAACATCAAGGAATGGAATCATGCCTGCTATCGGGACGATTTGGCAAACTCACACTAAGGCGATTCTCTATGGGTCCAATGGATCAATAGCCACTATTTGAGAGATATTACAATTTGGGACTATGAGGTACGCCCTAGGGACTCCCTTTATTCAAAAAGATTTGTGGGATTCGCGACAAATTTGTTTCTATCTTTGTAGCCATGGTGATGCTATTGACGGCTTTACAAAATGTTGTGCCAGCGGTATATTTGATTCAAGCCTCGTATATGATATCTTGCACTCCGCAAGCTAAAAAGCCTTGGATGTCACAAATTTGGAAAGGATTCATTCCTCCCAAATTCTCTTTTACTATGTGGCTAATTGCAGGAAGCGGTTAGCTACAAAGGATACTCTATCATTTCTCAACTTGGAGGATAAATCTTGGATTCTGCAAGCAAGCTAATGAAACAAGGGAACACCTCTTCTTTGACCGCCTATACACACATGATTTGGAAGAGCATAAAAGATTGGTTGGGTATTAGAAGAGAGATGACAACTGTTGAAAGCTCCTTTAAATGGATTAAGAAAGAACACCGCGGGACAAGCATCCGAGCCAAAGCTATTTTGCTTACTTTTTGCATAATGGTTTATGAGATTTGGAGGGCAAGAAACACAATGCTCTTTGAAGGCACAAGCTTGCCGACAGAAGAGGTCATTGCAAGAATCAAAACAACATCTTATAGAGTTCTCTATGATTTTATCCCCTCTTGTAGTGGCACCTTTTGAGTGACCACCCCTCCCCTCTATCTCTTCTTGTTTGCATTACGTTGAGGCTTGAGATACCTCAACGACTGATTGTAGCCACTTCCTTTTCGTTATTAGTAATAATATTTGCATTTACCTAAAAATTGATACCTTTTTTGGTAAATCCAAGACTTCATTGCATAATTAACTTAGTGACGTGGCTGTGATGTTGTTCCGGCCATTGTCAACAAAAAAGTTAGAGATTACAACTTCATCCGGATTATGATTCCGGAAATGTCTAACAGTAGCATTTGCATTTACATGGTGTAAGCTAGCAATTGATCTGTTAAAAGAAGTTCCCTCCAGCCCAAACAATTGTGGCTGCATACATGGGAGGAACTGTCAAAATATTGTTCCCACAAAAGACTGATCCTTTGTTCCTTGCTTGTCTAGAGCATCATCGACTGCATTCTGTGTTGGAAATATTTATTAATTGGAAATATTTATTAAACGTGAAATAAAATTAATCCTATTTAATTATGAATCGAACAATTGGGGCCCTGCACGTCGGAAATGCTGTTTCCACACACATGCACATATAGTGCCAATAATCATAATTTCCTTAAATGGAAGAGATATTGGTACGTGTACGAATTGTTTGAGACGTAATGTAATAGACGGTTATTGGTCAAATGACATTGGTTTTACGTTGGTAAATGAAGGAGAAGTGTACAAAGTGTAATTATCGAAACTAGTCGGAAACAGGTCGCGACGCCACTTCCTCAAAGCTGCGGCGCCGGCGACGCCTAGAACTCTCGAGTTCCCGCGCGGCTTTCAACTGCAGGGCCGCGGCAAATGGCGATTTGAACGTTGGAAGAGAATTAAAAGTGATTTTTGGGCTGACTTTGGAGGATTAAAAATTCCATTATTGTGCTCATGAATTCAGCCATTATTTGGCTGAATTGTAACTCCACAATCAAGTCTAATTCATGGCAATTCAAGGCCATTACTTGGTATGTGGAAGGTCATCTTCCCAACACTACAAAATGATGCCTTGGGCTCATATAGAAAAAACACAAAACATTCTACACTTGACAATTTTTTGAAAATTGTTCTTCCTCTCTTGCAATCAAACACTCAAAGATATTTCTTTTCATAAGCGAACTCTTGAGTCTCCTTTACTCATTAGTTTGATTATTGTTTTATCTTGGAAAATAAGTTGTCATACCACCTTTAAAAGGAATATACGGGGCAATATTATCTTAAAGATAGATTGTCCATTCAATCGACTCAGCAAGACAAATTACTTTGTTCATTTCCATTTTTAACATATTTGTTGTTGTTGTTGTTTTCTCATTTCCTTGTAATTTTATATTTATATCCAACAAATTTAAGATAATATTCGATGCTTTCAACAAACAACAATGTCTGCTGAAGATCAAATCAACGCTGGAAATTCGAACACCACTCAAGGCAATTCCAATGCTTGCAACTCCACTGCTTTTAGCACTACTAGTGTCAATCATACTACTCAAGGCAATACCACTACCTCTAACACCACTATTTTTGGCACCACGAGTGCTAATATTGCTGCTCAAGGCATTCCAAACATCTTTTCTCCTGCTTAAGGAAACACCACTGCTTCAACTCCGACTGGCTTTCACCATGAACGTCCTGAGAAGTTCATGAGTACACACTTCAAAAGATGGCAGCAAAAGATGTTGTTTTCCTGACGGTTATGGGAATGTCACGTTTCCTAATCGAAGACCCTCCACAAGTTAGGGAAGACAAGGACCCTATGCCAAATGATTTGGCGGGAGGGGGCTAAGGTATCCATGTCGTTGACGACATGAAGTTAGTTCATGATGCATGGAAACATAGTAATTTCATGTGCAGGAACTACATTCTGAATAGTATGTCAGATCCTCTCTATACGGTATACTGTACCGTTGAAACTGCCAAGAAGTTGTGGGAAAAACTACAAAAAAAATACAACACCCAAGATGCGGGTAGTAAGAAGTTCATGATTGAGAAATTTCTGAAATTTCAAATGGTGGATAACAAGAGTGTGTCAACCCAAGTCCAGAAATTCCAAATGATTCTTCATCACATAGACTTGGAAGGATTGAAGCCCAACGAGCAATTCTTGGTTGGGGAATTAATTAAAAAACTGCCTCCTTCGTGGACTGAGTTCATGAACTACTTGAAACTCAAAACGAAGGAAATGACCTTAGACGAACTTATTGTCAAACTCCAGATCCAAGAGGACAATAAGAAGGTCATGTCAAAGGGGAGACTACCCGCTGAGGCTAAGGTAAATCTGACGGAGGTCAAAGGGAACCCAAGCAAGAAGCAGAAGTTCCAGAAGGTCATCCAGTCCCAAACTACTGAAAAGTTTAAGGGAACTTGTAACTATTGTGGTAAAATTAGTCACATAGCCAAAGACTTTCGCAAGCAAAAACATGATAAGGCAAAGATAAGGCAAACATTGTCGAAGGCACGCTCTTAGACGATATGATTGAGGAATTCTCAGCTGTTGTGCTAGAGGCCAACCTCGTTGAGAATCCAACCCAATGGTTGCTGGATACAGGTGCTACACGCCACATTTTTTCCAACAAAGCTGTCTTCTCCACGTATACACCAGTTATGGATAATAAGTTGTTCATGGGCAACAATTCTTCTTCCAATGTGTTGGGGATAGGAAAGGTAGTCTTCAAGACGACGTCCGGAAATAAGCTGACTCTAAAGGAAGTGATGCATGTACTGGAAATTCGAAGGAATTTAATTTCTGGACCTGTGTTGGTCAATGATGGGTTTAGGCTAGTATTCGAGGCTAACAAGTTTGTAATCACGAAAAATGGAACTTTTGTAGGTAGGGGCTTCGTCTGTGAAGGCCTCTTTAAAGTTAATACTACTCCTGTAATGCTATCTACTTAAGGAGATTCACCTGTGATGGCTCCTTGGGGCAAACACTGCACCTACAATGTCTTTCTTTAATATCAATAAAACTGAGTCTTCCTTTTACCATTGTGTGTCTTCTAATTTATGGCACCATAGATTAGACGTGTTAACTATCAATCTATACTAAGATTGGTAAAGTTGGAATCATTGTTGTCTATCGACATAAACCCTCACTATAAGTGTGAGGTGGGCATTGAGGCAAAGACTCTCCAAATAAGGTCCCCTTAGATCCGTCGAAAGGGAAAAATCTCCTCTAGAACTCACACATATCTACATATGTGTTTTGAAGATCGCTCAAGATAGAGGGGGAAACAAGTACTTTGTGACTTTCTTAGATGATGACACAAGGTAGTGCTACCTTTACTTACTTAAAAGTAAAGACGAAACTTCTAAAGCATCTAAGCGCCACAGAACATAAGTTGAGGACCAACTGTTCCAATGAATCTATAGACTAGCTCATAGCTGGACATCCATACGTATGTTCATAGCCATTGTCGTCTTGCGGGATTTTGAAATACATCAAATGGATATTAAGACAGCCTTCCTAAATGGTGATTTGGAAGAAGAAATATACATGGACCAACCCGAAAGGTATGTGGTTCCAGGACAAGAGACAAAAGTGTGTCGACTTTTCAAATCATTGTATGGGCTGAAACAGGCCCCTAAACAATGACACGAGAAATTTGATAGTACCCTACTATAAAAAGGGTTTACCATTAATAAATGTGACAAATGTGTTTACATGAAAGGAAATGCTAATTTGTTCGTCATAATATGCCTTTATGTATGTTATACCCCGTATTTCCAGAGTATGTACGTAAGGGAATACGTACAAAAGTTTAGCCTTAAAAGTTAGGCTTGGACGAAAATAATTGGGCACAACTCACTAAAAGAATCGTTTTCCGACAAAACGTTTTACACAACTCGCGTAGGATAAATTACGGCTATGTCATTTCTAATTTTTGCGGATTTTTCCGAGAGACGTAACACGTTGGACCAACGAGAGGGCGACACTTGTCACCCTCTCATTGATGGATGTGTACACGGCAATAGGGCCGAATGGATGGCCATCTTTGTCATGTAGTTGGTAGGATATTTTGTGTGCAAGTTGGCCAAGGACACTTGCCCTAATCTTGACCTTACACTTGCCTTGCACTTGGCATAATCTTGGCCATTGGTTGGCCATCCCTTGACCTATAAATACCCCTCTTGTGATGAAGAGTTCTTCATCCACAAAAGCTTTCCAAGTCTAAAATCCTTCCCTCTCCTTTGATAGCCATTTTGTCCAAACACCTCCCCTTTGAGTAAAGTTTGGCGAGGCCCCCTAGCCTAGCCGAAATCTACCCCCCTTCCTTGGTAGAAAAGTTGCCTTCTAGTATTGTTATAATGCCCAAAATACCCTAGCCCAAATCCCTTAGTCCTTAGTAGAAGTTGTGAAGAACTTCTAAGGTTTCTCGAGCTACTCTGAGCGTACAACTTAGAGCTAAACCTTGCTCAAAGCGACTTTTATCTAGGATATTATTGGGCTTACCGAGGTAAATAAACTTGTCCTTCTTTTGTAATTAGAGAATACATCTGTAGAAGTATAGAAATAAGTATAAATACTTAGAAGGATATTAAAGAATAGAATTGAATGTTATCACGATGAAGGGTTTAAAAGAAGAATAATCAAACTGTAATTACTTAGGACTGTTTTCACAGTAGACTGAGTAGCTCACCGGGTAGGGAAACGCTGCCCAATTTTCCGTAGGATAGAGAACCCTCTGCTTAGAACTGTTTCAGAGTAGTCTGAACATTGATAGACGTGTCTGACTATTATAGGTTGATTCTCTGCGCGCGACATATTCAACTTGGCAGGTGGTTTTCGAGAAGGTATGTGATTCTTCCTAAAGCATGATATTTTAAAATATATATGTAGTATGCGGTGACGCATACGTGTTAATTGAATATTAACTATGGCAATGTCTTTTGACTTAAGCCTGAATAATACTTACGGCAATGTCTCGCGACTTAAGCCTGAATAATAAGGATCTGAAAGCATTTCAAAAGAATACCGAATCATTTTTTTAACAGAAGAGAACTAATTGGTTTTTAAAACAGAAGCTTAAGAGTTATACTAGCTTTATGGGAAGTTAGGTATAACCACTTAAGAATGTTAAAAGGAACAGTTTACCTATGTGTTTATAACAGACTTATATTGATTTGTGAAAAGAATAATAAGATGGTTTGATAAGTAGACATGATATGATGCTATGTGTGTTAGTGTCTTGTAACGTTTGTATAAGAGAGTATTCTTGTTGTGCTTATGTTGTTTAACGATAAGCTGTTATGTTAGTGTAATATCACTCACCTCTTGACATGTTACCGGGGGTTAAGCTGCCCTCCGATGCGGGTAGACTCGGCGATGCAGGACCATGATTCGAGAATACCTCACGGGTCCAGGGGACCTATGCGAGCTACGGAGTTCGGGTTAGTGTGCGGGTTATACCTCACGCGGCATGTGGCCTACGCGGACTACGAGTCGGGGCGATGCCGAGGAGTAGCTACCCTCGATGCGGGGTTACATACCCTATGCGGGCCTATGTGAGTGGCCTATGCGGACTACGGGAGTCCAGGATTAGGCTTGCATAATTATACTACGGGCGATTGGCCCTGCTTCGATCATCCGCAGCCTAGATAAGACACGCATTTACCTATTGTTGCTCTTGTTTATGATGTGGCACTATGTGCGGTTACCTTGGTTGTTTCATACATATTTGTAAACTGGTTTTAAAATGATATGATTTCATTTAAGTACTTTACAGTTTCATATACTTAGTACCTGTCGTATTGACCTCCTTCGGGGGGCTGCGTTCATGCCGCAGGTAAGGGCAAGCAGGTGCTAGATCCACATCCTTAGGATCTCTACGTTGGTGTCGGGAGCTCCATCTTCTCCGGAGGCTCTACTGTTTGGTATGATCTCCCTGTATTGTAGATAGTTTTGTACATTCAGGGTATGGCGGGGCCCTGTCCCGCCATAGTTGTTTACTTCCTTAGAGGTCTGTAGTCCTAGTGTACAGTTGGGATGTAACTGCAAAACTTGGGTTATTTATATATATATGCCGAAAGGCAAGCTTTTCATCAGATAAACTGTGTCTCTTTTTACAACTGTTTCATGTCTTGTTTTATATTCCGCTGATTACTCTGATGTATGACTACTTGGGTGCCCGGGTAAGGCACCAGTCACGGGCCCCGGAACGGGTCGTGACAAAAGTGGTATCAGAGCAGTTAATCCTCTGAAGGTGTCTATAGACCGTATCTAGTAGAGTCTTGATTATCGGTGTGTTGTGCACCACACCAATAATCAGGAGGCTATAGGATATTTAGGATTGGTTTCCATTCTTCTCATTCTGAGATCGTGCCTTAGAGCTGTGTTATAAGTCGGACCCTTCTAACGTATCCCTTTTTCTGTAACAGTTATGCCTCCACGTAAGGCAACCCGCCTGTATGGGCAAGGCAGCGAGGAGCTGCTAGTGGGACACCTAGAGTCACGAGGCTCGGCCCGGGCCTATGCGAGGCGGCGAGTTCCACGACCCGCCATCCCCAAAGAGACTATCAGACCGCACCTCCCGTCCCCACACCGGGCGGAGGAGATAGGTACAAGGAGATGGCCCGCCATCGCCGAGATCGTGGCGCATACGAGGACAGCCGATGCGGCAGTCAGCCCCAGCCCGATCGTACCGTGGTTCACCCGAGGCGAGAGTTTGAGGCTACGAGACTTCGAGTTGTAGCCCGCGAGTTTTACTGTCGAGGCCGAGGATGATCCGCAGGAGTTCATCCGTCGCCACAGAGGATTTTGAGAGTGATCGGGCCGGAGACCGAGTCCGTGATCTTTGTTCACATAGGTCGCGCGTGATACCGCGATCGATTGGTTTGATTCGTGGGAGTTATCCGGGAGAGCACGCGTCCCGCCTACTGGGATGAGTTCTCAGAGGCTTTCCTCACTCACTTCTTGCCTCCACAGATGAGTAGGGCGCGGGCTGATAGATTTTTACTACTGAGGCATAGAGGACGCACTGTCAGGGAGTACAATGTCGAGTTTGATTCATTGGCTCGATATGTCCCAGCATTGGTAGCGAATATGGAGGATAGGGTGCACCGCTACGCCACCGGCTAGATGATTATATGGCCGAGTCATGTGCGGGTGTTTCTCTTCACCGGTATGGACATTACCCGCATGCAGCTCATGCTCTTGGAGGCGGCGAGCGTAGAGACCGACGGCCGACAGCGGCAGCAGAAGAAGACCAGACGGCAGGTCTTTTGGTGGCTATCGTGGTGGCGGCCTCGGCAGTAGCCTAGATTTGCACCACGCCGGCTCGAGCACTCTGCACCGTCCTCGACACCCGAGATATTCGAGGCGCACCAGGCCCCGTGACTTCGAGCGCCCAGAGAAGAGGCATCGCCGACGGACCGCCTCGGTGTGGCCGACGCGTAGATCCCACTTCGAGTTGTGGTATCGCTACGAGCTTGTTTGATTGTGGCGCAGGTCACTATGCGAGGAACCGTCCAAGGCGGCTTGATGGTAGGTCACCACGAGTTCTTTCGCGGGTCTTCTTCATCCCCGACAGCTACTCGCCGAGGGCAAGGTACTCATGGACCAGGTCGCGCGGCAGGTCGTGGCGCGGTCGATTCTAGCGGTCCTCGAACCGCATTTATGCTGTCGGTCCACCGACAGATCGGAGGCCTCACCGATGTCGCTGTGTACCTTATCGGTTCTGGTTTGATGTGTATGCTTTGATAGATCCGGTTCTACTGGCCCTATATATCTCCCCTTGTTGCTAGTAGGATAGGGATAGAGCACGAGTCCATAGACCCTTTCGAGGTAGCTACGCGATGGTGATTCGGTGGTAGCTCGGCGTATATAGAGCTTGTCTGTGACCATTTACGTCGGACCCTAGCCGACTTGATAGAGTTGGAGATGATTGACTTCGACGTGATCATGGGATGGATTGGCTAGCTTGCTACGCCAATGTAGGCCGCAGAGAGAGTAGTACAGTTCCAGTTTCTGAGGAGCCGGTTGTTGAGTGGGAGGAGCACGACGCCGGCGGGTAGGTTTATTTCCTACCTCAAGGCTAGGAAGATGGTGCGAAGGGTATATCTACCATCTCGTTCGGTGTTTGATCTTGAAGGCGCGGTACCAGATTTTCCGTCGCCCAGTGGTCGAGAGTTCCCGCACGTGTTTCGCACGACCTCGGGTATCCTCACGAGAGGAGATTGAGTTTTGTATAGACATATTGCGGACACACTCGGCCTATTTCCATTCCGCCATACGTGAATGGCACCGCCGAGTTGAGAGAGTCAAGGATCGCCTTAGGGATTTCTTTGGAGAAGGGCTTCATCGGCCTAGTGTTTCTCCCCGGGAGCGCCGGTATTGTTCGTGAAGAAGAAGGGCGGACGCTGCGCATGTGTGTTGATTACGGTGAACAAGGTGACCATTAAGAACGAATACCCCTTCCGGTGATTGATGATTTGTTCGACCGGTTGCAGGTGCGAGATGTTTCTCCAAGATTGATCTGCGATCGCTATCATCGAGTTCGAGTCGAGAGGTGGATGTCCACAGATTGCATTCGGACCCAGACGCATTATGAGTTCAGTGGTCATGTCTTTGGGTTGACCAATACTCGCCAGATTCATGGATTTGATGAACCGAGTGTTCAAACCATTCTTGACACGTTTGTGATAGTGTTCATCGATGATATCTTGGTTTATTCTCGCCAGAGCGAGCATGCGAGCATTTGGATGTGGCCGACAGTTCTCCGAGACCAGCAGCTGTACGCCAAGTTTTCCAAATGTGAGTTTTGGTTAACTTCGGTGGCTTTTCTTGGGCATATTGTCGGGGCCGATGGTATTCAGGTAGATACGGCCAAGATCGAGGCAGTCAGGAGTTGGCCTAGACCTACTACTCCGACAGAGGTTCGCAGTTTTCTGGGCCTTGCAGGTTATTATCGGCGGTTCGTAGAGAAGTTTGCTTCTATCTCTGCACCATTGACTAGCCGACTCGTAAGCGGCCAAGTTTGATGGTGATGCTTGGAGCGGGGTTTCGATTCTTTGAAAGAGAGACTGACGACCGCCCCCGTTCTTACTCTTCCAGAGGGTCCAGATGGTTTTGTCGTGTATTGTGATGCGTCAGGCATCGGGCTGGGATGTGTGTTGATGCAGCAGGGTAGAGTTATAGCGTACGCATCCCGACAGCTTAAGAAACACGAGAGGAACTACCCCACCCATGATTTGAGTTACCGCTGTGCTTTCACGCCAAGATGCGGAGGCACTATTTATATGGGTTCACGTGGATATTTATACGCACCACAAGAGCCTCCGGATATCTTGACCGCAGGAGCCGAACTTACGGCGAGGCGGTGGTTAGAGTTGCTTAAGGATTACGATGTTGATATCCTATACCACCCGGAAGGCCAATGTCAGGCGGATGCTCTTAGTCGTAGGTCGATGGGAGCCTATCGGATGTGCAGAGAGGAGGGACATGGTTCGTGATTTACATCGATTAGCGAGCCTTGGTGTCCGCTTGATTGATTACGATAGCTGGGTTCGAGTTCGTGAGGTTGCCGAGTCTTCCATCGTCGGCGAGGTGAAGAGGCAATTCGAGATCCGATTTTGACACGTTATCGTGATACAACTCTTCGTGAGGCAAGGTCCTTCGAGGTAGCACCTGATGGGGTGCTAAGGTTTGAGGGCGTGTGTGTTCGGATGTTTGAGACTTGGCGAGGTTCTTGGGGAAGCACACTGCGCGTTACTCTATCCATCCGTGGTCGACCAAGATGTACCACGACCTTAGATCCGTGTATTGGTGGGATGGCGAAGAGGACGTTGCGAGTTCGTAGCTCGGTGCCCGTTGTCGGCGAGTAAGGTAGAGCACCGAGGCCCGTGGTTTGTTACGAGCGATAGAGATCCCGACCGAAGTGGAGGTGATCAACATGGACTTCATCACAGGATTACCTCGCACTCGGAGGAGAAATGATTCTATATGGGTTATCGTTGTGGTGTGAAATCAGCCCACTTTCTTCCGTCGACGACTTTTCTACCGAGGATTATGCGGACTTTACATCCGAGAGATCGTCGATCGCATGGAGTCCCTATTTCGATCATATCGCATGCAGGAGCCCGGTTACGCTAACTTACGGAGGTCTTTCGAGGGGTTTAGGGACGCAGTGAGCACGAATCGCGCATTCCATCCACAGACAGACGGACAGGCAGAGCGCACTATCCAGACTCTTGAGGATATGCTGCGGGCCTGTGTTTTTGACTTTAGGGGTAGCTGGGAGGATCATTTGCCTCTAGTTGAGTTTGCGTACAATAATAGCTACCACTCCAGTATTCAGATGACGCCTTATGAGGCCTTGTATGGGAGGAAGTGCAGATCGCCGATAGGCTGGTTCGATGTGGGCGAGGTACAGTTAGTGGGTCCAGATTTGGTGCAGCAGGCAGTGGATAAGGTGAAGCTTATCCGAGAGCGGCTATTGACAGCTCAGAGTCGACAGAAGTCATATGCAGATCATCGTCGTCGGCATCTGGAGTTCGAGGTTCATGATTGGGTTTTCCTAAAGGTGTCACCCATGAAGGGTGTAATGAGATTCGGGAAGAAGGAAGCTTCACCCAAGGTACATTGGGCCGTTTGGATTGTCCGCAGGTAGGCAAGGTTGCCTATGAGTTGAATCTGCCGTCCGATCCGGAGGCGTGCATCCGATTTTTCACGTATCTATGCCGAGGAGATGTATCGGATCCATCTAGTGTACACCCGATTGGCGATGTCCAGTGACCAGGGGTTATCGTATGAGAGATTCCCATAGCGATAGTCGATCGTCGGAGTTAGGCGTCTGACCGGACGTGGCTTCCACAAAGTTACGTGGCGGAACGAGCTCAGGAGGAGATGGCGTGGGAAGGCGAGGAGGACATGAGGCGAAGTATCCTCACCTATTCCCACACCTCCAGGTAATTCACTTTCCTACTTGTAAATTTTCATTATCGTTTATGCCTAAGTGTTGTTTTTGTGGCCGTATGTGGCATTTGCAAACTGTTTAAGTTATGAAGAACCTTATCGTTATCTGTCTTGGGAAGGAACATTCGGGATGAATGTTTCTAAGGAGGGGAGAATGTTATACCCCGTATTTCCAGAGTATGTACGTAAGGGAATACGTACAAAAGTTTAGCCTTAAAAGTTAGGCTTGGAGGAAAATAATTGGGCACAACTCACTAAAAGAATCGTTTTCCGACGAAACGTTTTACACAACTCGCGTAGGATAAATTACGGCTATGTCATTTCTAATTTTTGCGGATTTTTCCGAGAGACGTAACACGTTGGACCAACGAGAGGGCGACACTTGTCACCCTCTCATTGATGGATGTGTACACGGCAATAGGGCCGAATGGATGGCCATCTTTGTCATGTAGTTGGTAGGATATTTTGTGTGCAAGTTGGCCAAGGACACTTGCCCTAATCTTGACCTTACACTTGCCTTGCACTTGGCATAATCTTGGCCATTGGTTGGCCATCCCTTGACCTATAAATACCCCTCTTGTGATGAAGAGTTCTTCATCCACAAAAGCTTTCCAAGTCTAAAATCCTTCCATCTCCTTTGATAGCCATTTCGTCCAAACACCTCCCCCCCTCTTTGAGTAAAGTTTGGCCGAGGCCCCCCCCCCCCTAGCCTAGCCGAAATCTACCCCCCTCCCTTGGTAGAAAAGTTGCCTTCTAGTATTGTTATAATGCCCAAAATACCCTAGCCCAAATCCCTTAGTCCTTAGTAGAAGTTGTGAAGAACTTCTAAGGTTTCCTGGAACTCTGAGCGCATACAACTTAGGAGCTAAACCTTGCTCAGGCGCGACTTTTATCTAGGATATTATTGGGCTTACCGAGGTAAATAAACTTGTCCTTCTTTTGTAATTATAGAATACATACTGTAGAAGTATAGAAATAAGTATAAATACTTAGAAGGAAATTAAAGAATAGAATTGAACTGTTATCACAGTAGAAGGGTTTAAAAGAAGAATAATCAAACTGTAATTACTTAGGACTGTTTTCACGATGAGATCGAGTAGCTCACCGGGTAGGGAAGTGCTGCCCAATTTTCCGTAGGATAGAGAACCCTCTGCTTAGAACTATTTCAGAGTAGTCTGAACATTGATAGACGTGTCTGACTATTATAGGTTGATTCTCTGCGCGCGACATATTCAACTTGGCAGGTGGTTTTCGCTGAGAAGGTATGTGATTCTTCCTAAAGCATGATATTTTAAAATATATATGTAGTACGGTAGACGCATACGTGTTAACTGAATAATAACTACGGCAATGTCTTTTGACTTAAGCCTGAATAATACTTACGGCAATGTCTTGCGACTTAAGCCTGAATAATAAGGATCTGAAAGCATTTCAAAAGAATACTGAATCATTTTTTTACAGAAGAGAACTAATTGGTTTTTAAAACAGAAGCTTAAGAGTTATACTAGCTTTATGGGAAGTTAGGTATAACCACTTAAGAATGTTAAAAGGAACATTTTACCTATGTGTTTATAACAGACTTATATTGATTTGTGAAAAGAATAATAAGATGGTTTGATAAGTAGACATGATATGATGCTATGTGTGTTAGTGTCTTGTAACGTTTGTATAAGAGAGTATTCTTGTTGTGCTTATGTTGTTTAACGATAAGTTTGTTATGTTAGTGTAATATCACTCACCTCTTGACATGTTACGGGGTTAAGTGCGCTCCGATGCGGGTAGACTCGGTGATGCAGGACCATTATTCGAGAATACCTCATGCGGTCCGGGGACCTATGCGAGCTACGGAGTTCGAGTTAGTGTGCGGGGTTATACCTCATGCGGTCTATGTGGCCGTACGCGACTACGAGTCGGGGCGATGCCGAGGAGTAGCTACCTCGATGCGGTTACATACCCTATGCGCCTATGTGAGTGGCCTATGCGGACTACGGAGTCGAGATTAGGCTTGCATAATTATACTACGCGATTGGCCTGCTCGATCATCCGCCTAGATAAGACACGCTACAGATTTACCTATTGTTGCTCTTGTTTATGATGTGGCACTATGCGATTACCTTGTTGTTTCATACATATTTGTAAACCGGTTTTAAAATGATATGATTTCATTTAAGTACTTTACGATTTCACATACTTAGTACTGCAGATCGACCTCCTTCGGGGGGCTGCGTTCATGCCGCAGGTAAGGGCAAGCAGGTGCTAGATCCACATCCTTAGGATCTCTACGTTGGTGTCGGGAGCTCCATCTTCTCCGGAGGCTCTACTGTTTGGTATGATCTCCCTGTATTGTAGATAGTTTTGTACAGTCAGGGTATGGCGGGGCCCTGTCCCGCCATAGTTGTTTACTTCCTTAGAGGTCTGTAGTCCTAGTGTACAGTTGGGATGTAACTGCAAAACTTGGGTTATTTATATATATATGCCGAAAGGCAAGCTTTTCATCAGATAAACTGTGTCTCTTTTTACAACTGTTTCATGTCTTGTTTTATATTCCGCTGATTACTCTGATGTATGACTACTTGGGTGCCCGGGTAAGACACCAGTCACGGGCCCCGGAACGGGTCGTGACAATGTAGATGACTTATTGATCATAGGTAGCAGTCCTAGGATAATCCTAGAGACTAAGAACATGTTAAAATAATATTTCGACATGAAAGGTATGGGTGTCGCAGATGTCATATTAGGGATCAAGATCTCTAAGACATCTAATGGACTGGTCTTGTCTCAATCTCACTACATCGAAGATGTGCTGAAGAAATTTGAGATGTTCGACAGTTCACCCGTAACGACACCATTGGATAGAAGTCAAAAGATTGACAAACATCTTGGTGAACCCGTACTCTAGGAGCGATACGCACAGGTGATTGGAAGTTTGATGTATGTCACAAACTGCACTCGACCAGATATCGCTTATGCAGTCAATAAATTGGCTAGATTTACCCGAAATCCAAGTGAGGATCACTGGAAAGTGTTGAATAGGGGTACAGTGATGCAAACTGAATATCTGATAGTGAAGACGTCAAGTCCACTAGTGGATATATTTTTACAATCGGTGGTGGAGATGTGCCTTGGAAATATTCTAGGAAAACTCTTATTGCCCGATCCACAATGGAGTCGGAATTTATCGCTTTGGATAAAGCGGGAGAAGAAGCTGAATGACTTCGTGGTTTTCTAGAGGATGTCTCATGTTGGGATAAATTCGTGTCTTCTGTAATGATCCACTACGATAGTCAGACGGCTCTAGGAAGGGCACGAAGTTCTATATATAACGATAAGTCTCGTCATATTCGACGGAGACATGAATCTGTTAGACAATTAATCACCTCGGGTGTTATTTCTATTGATTACGTAAAATCTAAGGAAAAACATCGCAGATCCCTTGACGAAGGGAATGACCAGAGATCAAATGTACTGCATGTCTAGGGGAATGGGCTTAAAACTCAAACAATAAGAACTGATTTAGTGGACACCCAACCTTACAGACTGGAGATCCCAGGAATAAAGTTCAATGGGAAAACTAAACTGTGAAGATTCCGTGAGCGCTTCGGTGGAAGCAAGAGCACTTCGGATAATGTTTTCTTCTTAAGAAACATAATCCAAGACCATTCTCGTGATAGACAAAAAGTGCTACCTGTAGAGGGGTATAACATAAGTTTCCAAACCTTTAATGATCCTCAATAATTGAGGTTAGGTTGGGGAAACTTTTAATGGTTCCTAACGCTCGTGCAGCGGGGTATTGCAGGATGTCTTGTAGGATACCACCTATTTAAGTGCGAAGACAGGCCGCCTCAAATGAACGCACTTAAGAATCCAAGTGTGTCCACGGCCCACGACGGACAAAACATACAAGAAAGAGAGAGTAAGGATAGATGTTGTGTTGATATCATTGTCTTGGCATATACTAAACACTGACGGTTCAAGATATCGCGTTCACCGCGCAGTAAATATGTCCGATGGTATTCTACTATGGAAGGTTCAAGGCTACGACTACCTCTCCATATGCAACGTCGATCCGTCGGATGATTGCTAGAAAGGCACCATGTCGTGCGCCAAAATATCTTCCAAAAGGGGATTGTTGGAAATACTTATTAAACGTGAGATAAAGTTAATCCTATTTAATTATGAAACGAACAATTGGGGCCCCGTACGTCGGAAACGCTGTTTCCACACATGTGCACATATAGTGCCAATGATCATAATTCCTTAAATGGAAGAGATATTGGTACGTATACGAATTGTTTGAGACGTAAGGTAATAGACGGTTATTGGCCAAATGACGTTGGTTTCATGTTGGTAAATGAAGGAAGAAGTGTACAAAGTGTAAATGTCGAAACTAGTCGAAAACAAGTCGCGACTCCGCAGTAACAGCCTTGGCACCGCGGCGCCACTTCCTCAGAGAAGCGATGCTACAAGCCACCGCCGCGGCATCGGCGACGCTCAGAACTCTCTGAAGTTCCGGCGCCGCGGCGCCAACCTGCAGGGCCGCGGCGCTGCGACAGTTTCAGAACGTTGGAAGAGAATTAAAAGTGATTTTTGGGCTGACTTTGGAGCATTAAAAACTCCATTATTGTGCTCATGAATTCAACCATTATTTGGCTGAATTGTAACTCCACAATCAAGTCTAATTCATGGCAATTCATGGCTATTACTTGGTATGTGGAAGGTCATCTTCCCAACACTATAAAATGATGCCTTGGGCACATTTAGAAAAAAAAACACAAAACATTCTACACTTGACAATTTTTTGAAAATTGTTCTTCCTCTTTTGCAATCAAACACTCAAAGATCTTTTTTTTCATAAGCGAACTCTTGAGTCTCCTTTACTCATTAGTTTGATTACTGTTTTATCTTGGAAGATAAGTTGTCACACCACCGTTAAAAGGAATATACGGGGCAATATTATCTTAAAGATAGATTGCCCATTCAATCGACTCAGCAAGACAAATTACTTTGTTCATTTCCATTTTTAACATATTTTTTGTTGTTGCTTTCCCATTTCCTTGTAATTTTATATTTCTATCCAACATCCTGCTCCTGGTAAATGTGTTACACCCCGTAATTCCAGGATATGTTTAATAGAATGTACGTAAGGAATCAGGACTTTAAAAATTGGTACGAAAGGAAGAATTGTTTTTCCGAAGGAAAAACTTCCGAACTTCGGAAATGAAAAATGTTCGTTGATGAGAATTAGATTCTCAAAATGCGTTATATGAGACGTATGGAATTTATTAACATTGTGGAAATTTATTTCCGGACTTGGGCACGTGGGGCCCACTCGGAAAATTTTACGTTTTGTGGGGCCCACGGGGTTTTCGATATTTTGACCAATTATGGAAATTTCGGGAAATGGAATATTTTAGACCAATAGGAGGGCGACACGTGTCACCCTCCACATGGCTTGGTCGAAATTGACCTAGAGGAATTGGTCAAGTCTTGAAAGCCAAAGCTTGAGATATTTGACTAAGTGAAATAGCCAACTTGTGCAAGATCTTTAGTCTTCTTGAATCTCAATCACACATTTGTTTTAATCTTGGCCCTTGGTTGTAGTATATATCTCATACTAGTGCAAGACAATTCCATACTTAGAAAAATTTCATGAAACTTTGAGCAAGAACTATGTTGCTCTGGGCCAAGCAAGGAAAGAGAGAAGAATTTTTTTGCAATCTTGCTTCATAAATCCCAATATTCAAACCCAAGGTCCCCAAAGGTATTCTAAGGATATCTCAACACAAAAATCCCGGGAAAACTATATTTTTACGTTAATCGCAACATGAAAACCTAAGGGGTTTTTCATTGTTGGAGTTGGAACTTGAAGAGGAGTTCTTCATAAGCTTCTAAGGGTTGCTTGGAGTGGATTGGAACGTAAAGAAGATGAGCTAAAGTTGCTAAGGATCGACTTTTAATCTTGGATTGTACTTGGGCATATTGAGGTAAAAATCTCCGTCTTCTTAATGTAATTGAAGATTACATGTTGTAGTAGTTGATAAATGAGCATGTAATATATAGAATGAAGTTTGAAAAGATTTGGATCATGTTGAGATGTTAAAAACCGAAAATTGGCATGCTAGCCATTAAAGTTGTTAATCAATTTGGTCGATAGTTATAATCGTCGATGATATATAAGAAAGGGATTATAGTTGTTATAATTGATTGCGACTATATAACATGTTTGTCACGACCCGACTTCGGGCCCGCGACTGGTGCCTTACCTGGGCACCCTAGTGATACAACATCAGAGAAAATCAGCGGAAATAAAAACTTAACAGGAAACAAGAGACAACATAAAAAACAGGCTAACCAAAACGGTTGCCTTCATGTATATACATATCAAACCGAACAGTTAAATCCTTTTACAAAACCTGCCCACAACAGTGCTACAGACCTCTAAGAGTGTAACAACAACTATGACGGGACAGGGCCCCGCTGTTATACCCCGTATTTCCAGAGTATATACGTAAGGACGTACGTACGAGAGCACGACAGAAAAATGGAAAGGAAGAAAGAGGTGATTTTTCCACGGAAAAAGTTTCCGGTTTTTTTAAAGAAAAATGTTCGTTGATGGGAATTGGATTCCCAGATTTGGAATATGGGCTTCTTAAATTATATTAGAATTTTGAGATTTTATTTTCGGAAATGGTCACGTGGGGCCCACGGGAGAAATTTACGGTTTTGTGGGGCCCGCTTTGATTTTGAGATTTTGGCCATTTTGGATATTTTCAGAAGATGAATTATTTTGGACAAGTAGGAGGGCGACACGTGTCACCCCCCCCCTAGGTGGCTTGGCCGAATTATCTTTGTACACAACACCCGGTTAGAGTCGTTTTTCGACGAAACGTTTTGCGTAACTTGCGAGGGGAAAATTCCGGCTATGTCATTTCTAATTTTTGCGGATTTTTCCGAGAGACGAAACATTTTGGACCAACGAGAGGGTGACACTTGTCACCCTCAGTGCCGAAGTAAAGTGAGGCTCAAGTGGGACGATTTCATGCCTTGTTTTGGCCTTGTTTTGTGCAATGTTTTGTGCAATGTTTTGTGGCTTGTTTTGTGGAGTAGGGACTAGGGGGCACTTGGGCACATCTTGGCCCTCCATTTTCCCCCCACATGGCTTGATCTTGTCCGTTGGTGTCCCTATAAATACCCCCTTGCTTGAAGGTTTTTCTTCATCCCTCATTTCATTCTAAGTCTTGAAATATCCCTCCCCTCTTCTAGTTGTTCTCGTCCTAAGCCTTTCCCCCTCCCCATTTGAGTGGCCTTGTGGCCGAGAGCCTCCCCCCTCCCCCCTTTGTAGTGTCTAGCCTAGGGGTACCCCCCCTAGCCTAGTTGTTTCGTATAATACACCCCCCCTCTTGGTAGAAATACTCTCCAAGTATTGTTATAATGCCCAAAATACCTTAGCCTTTACCTTGTAGTTTTCCAAAAGTTACCTCTATACGTAGAGCCCGGAAATACTACCTTTTGTCCTTTTAGTCTCAAACCGAAACCCTAAGGAAATCTTCATAGTTGGTTGAAGTATTTAAGTAGAAGTTGGTTAGAACTTCTAAGGGTGGTTTGGAGCGGATTGGAGTGCACGGAGTAGGAGCTAAACCTTGCTCAGGATCGACATTATAACTTGGATAATTTTGGGCTTATCGAGGTGGAAGTACTACGAGTAGCGTATTCTACTTAAAGAGTGGAAACGGCTAGCCGGGTTACAGTACTGTGGAGCGTTTTGCTTATTGTCGATAATCGTCGCGAGGTATGTGAACCTCTTCCTATCCTTCTAGCATGATGTTTTGTAAACTATGTAGTACGATAGACGTACATGTGCTAAATGAGTTGGTTGGTTTAAAACATAGGGTGTTATAATAGCTTTATGGGAAGTTAGTTATAACGACTCTATGTAGGTAAAAGATTGGTTTATTGATTGTAGAAGTTAAGAGACTTGATCTTGAAAGATAAGAGACTTAACTTGTTTTACTTGGTAATTAACATTTTGTTAAAAGTGTTGTGAAACCTCATTCGCGAGTAATGAGTACTTGGTTTTAAAAGAATAATGTTTCTTGATTTGGAAATGAGAATAAGTGTCGAACAAACCACGAAGGCGCTAATAAAGGAAAGTGTATTGACAAATAACTAATTGGTATTAAAACCAATAGAAACCTCCATCTGCATAGAAGCTAAGATAAGACAAAATTGTATTACATTTCCTAGATCATGGCTGCTGTAACAAGATTGTTGTAAACAAGAATAAACGGCTCACACATAAGACATATGTTACTCAATTGTTTTAAAAGGGATTAAGACTATGAGTTATGAAACCTTTCTAAAATGAGAATCTTGAGCATTTGAAATTAGGCAAACTTGAACGTTTGGAAAATAATGTTGTTACTTGATTTTTACAAAGGGAAGTATTTTGGTTTACTTAAAAAGATAGTCACTCTATTTTTATATCATGTATTGTGTGACTTCGAGAAAGAGTGGATCTTTTATAAAAGTCTAGAAGTATGGTAATTTGCTTGAGTTTGTTTGTGATAGCTGGTTGTGTGATATATTGTTATTGTGGTTACATGGACATGTCTACACCGAGGCGAATTCCGGGGCATGTGGCTACGCGGCAGGTTGACACCGATATATTGTTATTATGGTTACATGGACATGTCTACACCGATGCAGTCGGCATGTGGCTACGCGCGGCAGGTTGATCACCCAAAGATATTGTTGTTGATGTTACATGGGCGTGTCTACACCGGCGCAATCCGGGGCATGTGGCCACGGGCATTGTTATTGTGTTGCATCATGGACATGTCTACACCGTCGCAGACTCCGGGCACGCGGCCGTGACGCGAGCATGGTTGATGTTGTGGCGTGAGACCCATAGTTATATTAGTGATGACGTTGAGGCGTGAGTCCCGACTTGATCGCTTTTATGTTGCTGCATCTTGTATGTTGGTTATCATACATGTCTCCCGCTTTATATAGATGTTATGATTTAACCGCAGATTTTCGGCCACATACTGTACTGTTATCGACCTCCTGGGGGCTGCGTCATGCCGCAGTAGAGTACATCGGTAGTGGATCCTCGCTCATAGGATCACAGTTCAGCGTATTGGGAAGCTCCGTTTCTCCGGAGGCTTATTCTTTGGTATGTGTTCCCTGAGTTGTAGGTTCTTGTACATTCAGGGGTATGGCGGGGCCCTGTCCCGTCATAGTTGTTGTAAATCTTAGAGGTCTGTAGTACTGTTGTGGGCAGGGTTTGTAAAAAGGATTAAACTGTTCGTTTTGAAAGAGTTGTATATATATATTTTATTGGAAGGTAACCGTTTGGTTGACCTGTTTTATGATCATATATCTTGTTTCTTGTTAAAGTTTTATTTTCCGCTGGTTATCTCTGATGTTGTATCACTAGGGTGCCCGGGGTAAGGCACCAGTCACGGGCCCGGGTTCGGGTCTTGACAAAGTGGTATCAGAGCAGTTAATCCTCGGAAGGTGTCTACAGACCGTGTCTAGTAGAGTCTTGATTATCGATGTGTTGTGCACCACATCTATAATCAGGAGGCTGCAGGACATTTAGGATTGGTTTCCATTCTTCTCATTCTGAGATCGTGCCTTAGAGCTGTGTTGAAAGTTGGACCCCTCTGACGTATCTCGTTTTTACCAGTTATGCCTCCGCGCAAGGCAACCAGAGCCCGAGCGGCAAGGCGAGGTGCCGCTAGTGAGATACAGAGGAGCACGAGGCGCAGCCCGGCCAAGACTGAGATTGTGCTTGACGGCGAGTTTCAGGACGCCGCCAGCCCAACGAGTTTAGAGTCGCAGCAGAGTCACGAGACCACAAGACTGAGCCTCCACCCCACACTGGAGCGATGAGACGGGTACGGAGATGGCCCGATTCTTTGCCGTGGTCGTGGCCGATATGAGGATAGGCCGACGCAGCAGCCAGTTCAGAGCACCGATGGTTCACCCCGGCAGATAGTTTGAGGCTACGGACTTTACGAGTGTAGCCCGCCGAGTTTTATGGGTCGAGGCACGAGGATGATCCGCAGGAGTTCATCCGGCGATTCTGGTCGCGAGTGATCAAGGCTTCGAGACCGAGTCGGTGGTCTTAGGTTCGCATCGGCCGCGTGATACCGCATGATCGGTTTGATTCGTGGGAGTTGTCGGGAGAGCATGCGCTCAAAGAAGATGGGACGAGTTCTCGAGGCATTCCTCACTCACTTCTTGCCTCCGCGGATGGCGAGGGCACGGCCGACAGATTTATGATGCTTAGGCAGAGGCGACGGTTCGGGAGTACAACGTGGAGTTTGACTCGTTGGCTCGGTATGTCCCGCTTTAGTGGCAACCATGGAGGATAGAGTGCACCGCTACGCCACCGGCTAGATGATTACTTGACAGAGGCTTGTTCGGTGTAGCTCTTCACCGGCATGGACATTGCCCGCACGCAGCTCACGACCAGATGTGAGTGCGGAGAGGTCGGCGGAATGACTGGATCGCGAGAAGAGGCCGTGACATCGAGGTCTTTTGGCGGCTTCCGAGGCGGACCGCCTCAGCAGCAGACTAGTTTTGTACCCCCGCCAGTACAGAGTGGTCCTCCACCATCTTCAGGAGCAGTCGTGGCTCGAGGTTGAGTTTCGGGAAGTAGGGTGTTGGCGGATCGCACCCCTACCTCGGTGGTCGATGTGGTAGACCGCATTTCGGGAGTGTCGTGGTGCCAAGGAGCTTGTTATTTTTGCACAGGGCCATTTTGCGAGGAACTGTCCGACCAAGGGTAGCACGGATGTTACGACTCAGCCTTCAGGATCAGTGGCTGGTTCATCACCTTCACTAGCTATGCGCCCTGCAGGGCAGGACTGTGATTAGAAAAGCGGTAGAGACAGGTATATCCTTAACCCTCTAGAGTTTTGTATGCTGATGTGTTTAGTGTTATGTTCGGATAGCTTTGTGCTAAAATGTGATTTAGAAGCCTGGTTAGTGTAGAAGGGTAAGCCTGGGGGCATGGTAAGTGTGAACCTTAGACTATTTCACGATTGAGACCTTA
The DNA here is from genome assembly GCA_029844215.1 of Przewalskia tangutica. NCBI lineage: Eukaryota > Viridiplantae > Streptophyta > Magnoliopsida > Solanales > Solanaceae > Przewalskia > Przewalskia tangutica. The sequence continues at coordinate 97,064,140 of CM056721.1, forward strand.
AAGGTAAGGTCGTCTTGAGTAAAAGATTTATTTTATGTTTGACCTTTATCAGAGTGCGTAGTATACGTGGGATTTAATGGTGTGATAAGTCCATGGGTAGTGTGAGATGGAAGTGGTAGCTTTCATGATGTGAATTAGTAAGATTGTTCCGTATCGAGGAACAAGAGTTGGCGCGACGGAGGGTCGGGTTGAGGGCATATTGCGGGTCAACCCGCAGCCCGATTTTAGGTGGGGTCAGTTCTGGGTGGTCCCGCCAGATGGTAGGGTCACGAAGGTGCTAGGCCCCAGTTTAGACGACCATCGTATGAGTTCGTGGGTGCGTTCGACCAGAATCGGTTCGTGAAGGCCGGGAATGGCCTTAGCGGAAAGTGAAGCTAGTAAGATGACCCAGTTTGGAGGTGATGACTCCAAAGTTTTGAAAACAAGCGATGACTGAAGTATGGTACGTACCGGGAGAGTTCTAGTGGCTACGACGAGTAAGGAAGGAAGAGAACGTGTGTTATTTCGTGGCCAGGTGTGGCGTTGGCAACTGGTTAGAAGGAACTTCATCGATATCCGTCTTGAGAAGGAACATTCGGGACGAATGTTTCTAAGGGGGGGAGAATGTTATACCGTATTTCAGAGTATATACGTGGCGACGTACGAGAGCACGACAGAAAAATGGAAAGGAAGAAAGAGGTGATTTTTCCACGGAAAAAGTTTCCGGTTTTTGTAAAGAAAAATGTTCGTTGATGGGAATTGGATTCCCAGATTTGGAATATGGGCTTCTTAAATTATATTAGAATTTTGAGATTTTATTTTCTGAATGGTCACGTGGGCCCACGGAGAAATTTACTGTTTTGTGGGGCCCGCTTTGATTTTGAGATTTTGGCCATTTTGGATATTTTCAGAAGATGAATTATTTTGGACAAGTAGGAGGGCGACACGTGTCACCCCCCCCTAGGTGGCTTGGCCGAATTATCTTTGTACACAACACCCGGTTAGAGTCGTTTTTAGACGAAACGTTTTTCGTAACTTGGGAGGGGAAAATTACGGCTATGTCATTTCTAAATTTTGTGGATTTTTACGAGAGCCGAAACATTTTGGATCAACGAGAGGTGACACTTGTCACCTCGAGTGACTGCAGTGAGGCTCAAGTGGGACGATTTCATGCCTTGTTTTGGCCTTGTTTTGTGCAATGTTTTGTGCAATGTTTTGTGGCTTGTTTTGTGGAGTAGGGACTAGGGGGCACTTGGGCACATCTTGGCCCTCCACTTGCCCCCCACATGGCTTGATCTTGTCCGTTGGTGTCCCTATAAATACCCCCTTGCTTGAAGGTTTTTCTTCATCCCTCATTTCATTCTAAGTCTTGAAATATCCCTCCCCTCTTCTAGTTGTTCTCGTCCTAAGCCTTGCCCCTCCCCTTGAGTGGCCTTGTGGCGAGAGCCTCCTCCCCTTTGTAGTGTCTGCCGAGGGGTACCCCTAGCCTAGTTGTTTTGTATAATACACCCCCTCTGGTAGAAATACTCCAAGTATTGTTATAATGCCCAAAATACCTTAGCCTTTACCTTGTAGTTTTCCAAAAGTTACCTCTATACGTAGAGCAGGAAATACTACCTTTTGTCCTTTAGTCTCAAACCGAAACCCTAAGGAAATCTTCATAGTTGGTTGAAGTATTTAAGTAGAAGTTGGTTAGAACTTCAGGTGGTTTGGAGCGGATTGGAGTGCACGAGTAGAGCTAAACCTTGCTCGGGATCGACATTATAACTTGGATAATTTTGGGCTTATCGAGGTGGAAGTACTACACGAGTAGCGTATTCTACTTAAAGAGTGGAAACGGCTAGCAGTTTCTGATCTTGTGGGCGTTTTGCTTATTATCGATAATCGTCGCGAGGTATGTGAACCTCTTCCTATCCTTCTAGCATGATGTTTTGTAAACTATGTAGTGCGGTAGACGCATACGTGCTAAATGAGTTGGTTGGTTTAAAACATAGGGTGTTATAATAGCTTTATGGGAAGCTAGTTATAACGACTCTATGTAGGTAAAAGATTGGTTTATTGATTGTAGAAGTTAAGAGACTTGATCTTGAAAGATAAGAGACTTAACTTGTTTTACTTGGTAATTAACATTTTGTTAAAAGTGTTGTGAAACCTCATTCGCGAGTAATGAGTACTTGGTTTTAAAAGAATAATGTTTTACTGATTTCGGAAATGAGAATAAGTGTCGAACAAACCACAGCAGCGCTAATAAAGGAAAGTGTATTGACAAATAACTAATTGTTATTAAAACCAGTAGAAACCTCCATCTGCATAGAAGCTAAGATAAGACAAAATTGTATTACATTTCCTAGATCATGGCTGCTGTAACAAGATTGTTGTAAACAAGAATAAACGGCTCACACATAAGACATATGTTACTCAATTGTTTTAAAAGGGATTAAGACTATGAGTTATGAAACCTTTCTAAAATGAGAATCTTGAGCATTTGAAATTAGGCAAACTTGAACGTTTGGAAAATAATGTTGTTACTTGATTTTTACAAAGGGAAGTATTTTGGTTTACTTAAAAAGATAGTCACTCTATTTTTATATCATGTATTGTGTGACTTCTTGAGAAAGAGTGGATCTTTTTATAAAAGTCTAGAAGTATGGTAATTTGCTTGAGTTTGTTTGTGATAGCCTGGTGGTGTGATATATTGTTATTGTGGTTACATGGACATGTCTACACCGAGGCAGAATTCCGGGGGCATGTGGCCATGCGGCAGGGTTGATTACCCGATATATTGTTATTATGGTTACATGGACATGTCTACACCTGTTATACCCCGTATTTCCAGAGTATGTACGTAAGGACGTACGTAGAAAATTTGAAACTTGTACTAAGGCTTGGCCGAATTAATTTTGTTCACAACACCCGTTTAGAGTCGTTCGTTTTCCGACTTTCGTAGGGAATTTCCGGCTATGTCATTTCTATTTTTGCGGATTTTTCAGAGGCGAAACATTTTGGACCAACGGGAGGGCGACACTTGGCACCCTCCAATTGGTGGACTTGAACGTCCATTTGGACGATTTGGACAAAGAGGAGCACGTTTTTGGTGCCTTGGAAAAGTCAAGGAGTTGGTAGGATATTTGTGTTGGTAAATCCTAGCCCTACACTTTAACACATGGATTGATCTTGGCCTTTGGCCATCCATGACCTATAAATACCCTTTAAGGTTGAAGACTTCTTCGTCCAAAATGCCTAAGTCTTGTGAGCTCTTCCTCCTCCCTTCACCTTGTTCTCGTCCTTTCCCTGGCCGAGCCCTCCCTTGAGTTGGCCTTGTGGCCGAGACTTCACCCCCCTCCTTGTGGTGTTGTTCTCGTATAATGTACCCCCCCTTTGTGGTGTAGAAATACTCTCAAAAGTATTGTTATAATGCCCAAATTACCTTAGCCATATACCTTGTTGTATTCTAAGGTTATACCTATCCGAAAAGCCAGAAAATACTATTATACTTCCCGTCAGTCACAAAACCGAAACCCTAGGAAAATCTCCATAGTCAGTTGAGTATTGTGTAGAAGTTGGTTAGAACTTCTAAGGGTGGTTTAGAGGTTGGGCGCTCGAGTTGAGCTAAGCGATTGCCGGATCGACTTTAAGCTAGGATAATTATGGGCTTATCGAGGTATTTATCTTGTCCTCATTGTAATTGGAAATTACATGATTGTGAATATATGGTTGAAGTATACTATATAATAGAATGAGCGTAGTTATCGCAATGTCTTTTGACTTAGAATAATACTTACGGCACTGTCTTGCGACTTAAGCCTGAATTTATAGAAAATCTTGTTGTAATTACATAGATTCTGATGAGACTTGTGTAGTAGTACCATGGAGTAGAGTTGTACCGTTAGGGTTAGATGTATAACCCCGTTGGTAGCGGCCTCGATAGAGAGGAGAGATTGGGAGGTGTCACGACCGGGCGTGGATCGTGCCTTACCGGCACCCTGGTGACACAACATCGAGTAATCGAACATAAAACAACAACGTGAGATAACGAAATATAAAACAATAATCAGGAAAACTTGCCTTCGGATATATATAACCATCAACTCTTTTACAAATGAACAATTAATCCTTTTACCAACCCACTCTCTAGAATGATCGACCATGATGGCGTGGGAGGGCACCGAAACCCCCGAATGTAAACACTTACTGACAGGACTATACGATAAGCCTCGGAGAAGCGGAGCTTCCCAATAATGACGTGACCACGAGAGCTAGGATCAACGATGTACCTCAACTGCGGCATGAAGGAGGTCAGTATGTGAAACTAAAATAAATCGTAAATGAAATCATAGTAGTCTATACAAAGCAGACATATATGATAACCAAACTACTGATTCACCATAAATATGTCGTCGGGGACTCACACCAAGTCATCAATTTAACAATGGGTCTCACGCCCACAACATCAATCGTGCGTGGAATACCTTGCCGCGCCGGGCGGTTATGATATACAAGCACCAAGGAATACATATGAACACCGTGTCCCACTGTCCTAATAAACTGTGCGAAGGCATAGCCGACTACTAACACCCAACAAGGTCATAAATCGTATCATAAGATCACATGATCAAAGGCGCCACTTGCCCGGATCTAATGCGCGCGTCTAGTCCGAACTTCCTGACTCCGCGTAGGCCAATCTCATCGCCCGCGTGAGGTATTCCCGCATCGGTAGCTACTCCGGCGTCGTCACGACTTAGTCCGCACCGCGTGCCCTAACACGAACTCTCGTAGCGCGTAGGCCCCGAGGACCAGGTATTCTCGAATCATGGTCCCGGACCTGAGTCTACCATCGGAGGGCAGCAATCATCTCGAGATGAATGCCACAATACTATCATAACGACGATAGTTAATAAGCACAATCAGGAAACCCTTACACAAACATCACAAGATACTAACACACGTAGCATCCTAACACGTTTACTTATCAAAGCAACAAGAAAGTATTACAAGGCTATCACAAACCAATACAATCAAGCTATTCACACAAGGTACTTTCTACTAACAAGTTCGGGTATCTATCCCCAAAGTACTTCACACATTAAAATCTAAAAAAAAGATCTGTTTCTTTCACATAAGTCACACAATACGTAGTATAAAATAGAGTATGTCCTTTTAAGAAAACCAAAACTCTTACCTTTGTAAAATCAAGTAACAACATTATTTTCCAAACGTACAAGTTTGCCTAATTTCAAATGTTCACGTTTCTTATTTTAGAAAGGTTTCGTAGTTCATAGTCTTATTCATTTAAGAATATAATTCTCTTTTAAACAATCAGAAACATAAGCCTTATATGTGAGTAGGATATTCTTGTTTATAACAATCTTATCATGATCTAGGAAATATCATTTTGTCTCATCTTAGCTTCTATGCGGATGGAAGTTTCTCCGGTTTTAATAATACTTAATTATTCAAAACATTTCCTTTTATCAGCACTTGATGGTTTGTCGACACGCGATTTCCAAATCGAGAAAGCATTCTTAAGCCGTTATACCTAACTTCCCATAAAGCTAGTATAACTCTTAAGTTTTCAAACACCAAGTATTACTTCTCTTTCAAAATGATTCAAAATCTTTTGAAATACTTCAAGTTCTTTCTTATCATATAACAAGTTATAGTTCAAATCGATTACCTTTTAAAACCACATGTATTTTCTTACTAACATAAAGGTTATAACCAACTTCCCATAAAGCCGTTATAACACTTTATGTTTTAAACCACTCAAACACATTTAGCATAGTTCACACATATCATGCTAGAAGAGATAGGAAGAGGTTCACATACCTAGTATCGACTACAGCAAAACGCTCAAGTACTCGTCGGCTACCCGCCACGTAGATCGCCATCAACCTATAAGGCCAAGGCGCTTATTAACATTTAGATCTCATCGTAGAACATTGCGTAAACCTCGGGGTTATACATCTAACTACAATTCTACTCCACTACTACTACACAAGTCTGTAATTGATTCGATTCTTCAGCTTAAGTCGAGACATATGTTGAATATATATATAGTATACTTTAACTATATATTCCTACAACATGTAATATCCAATTACAAAAGGGGACAAGATAGTTACCTCGATAAGCCCATAATTATCCGAGTTTAATGTCGATCCTTAGCAAAGTTTTAGCTCGACTCAGCGCTCCATAAACCACCCTTAGAAGTTCTAACCAACACACAATACTCATGGAGATTTTCCTAGGGTTTTGTGTTGGCGGAAGTATAATAGTATTTCTTGGGCTTTTGTATAAGTGTAACCTTGGGAATACTACAAGGTATTTGGGCGTATTTGGACATTATAACAATACTAGAGAGTATTTCTATACCACAACAAGGGTATTATCTGAAAACAACCTAGGCTAGGCAACTCTAGGAGTGGGCACTACTCTCGGCTAGCACCAGAGGGTGCTCTGCGACCCCTAGGGGAGGCCTGGCCGAACTCAACAGGAGAGAGGATTTTACACTTAGAAACATTTAGGAATGGATGAAGAATTCATCAAAGGGAGAGGGTATTTATAGCACAAGGCCAACCAATGGCCAAGATTGAGCCAAGTGCTACACAAGTGTAGGGCCAAGATATGCCCAGTGCCACTCTTAAAACCCTCACAAAATATCTACCAAAATATCTACCACTGACATCCCCATTTCGTCTGAGAGGTGCAGTGCGCGCCTCTCGTTGGTCCAAAATGTTCGTCTCTGGAAAAATCCGCAAAATGAGAAAAGACATAGCCGGAATTTTCCTTCCAAGCAAGTTATGTAAAACGTTTTAAAAACGACTCAGCAGGGTGTTGTGCACAAATGCCATTCGAAGCCACTAGGCGGGGTGACACGTGTCACCCTCAAATAAAACATCTTCGAAAATATCCATAATGGCCAAAATCTCAAAACAAAGTGGCCCCACAAGTAAATTTCTCCCGGGCCCCACGTGACCATTTTCAAAATAAAATTCCATAATTCTCTAATATTCCGGAAGTCCGAATACCAAACTGGGAATCCAATTCCCATTAACGAACCTTTGGAAACTTTTAGTGGAAAATCGCCTCTTTCTTCCTTTCCAATCTTTGTATACTCGCGTGCGTCCTCGCATACATACCACGACTACGGGTATAACATTCTTCCTTAGAAACATTCGTCCGAATGTTCCTTCTAAGTCTCAAAACAAGCGGATAGTCTTCACTACTATACTTACGAAACAATCTCGCCATACGTAAATACTGCGCAACATACTTATATCCAAGTCTACGAGGAAAACACCTCTATATCACCACAAATACCTCTTCCCGGGTCAAAATATACTTAGTCATCGATACCACTTTTGTCACTTTGTCGCGAGCCGTCCACCGACAAATGGAAACTGCGATCCGGAGGATCTGCACACTCGAACTCTTACCACATTCGTCGGCCGGTTTCCAAAGGGTTACTATCTCTAACGTGGTCATCATTGGAACACTGGATGGATCTCCGATACTTTCCGATCATAACAATACGAAAGTTGCCTCCTAAGTCGGACGGCAAAGCTAACATATGCCTATTCTTCACATGAACTAAAAAGGGTAACTCGCTAAGTTCCCTTTGTTTCCAAAACTCACACCCTAACCGGGTGGTACTTTTAAGACCGATTATCCGCACGATTTCTCCGAGAACTTCTTCTAGACAAGTTTCGCACTATCCGGAACAAGCTGAACCAACTAATCAACCTTGCCAACATCGAACCAATCGTGGCAACCTACACTTCCGCCGCGACATCCGAACACTGAAATGGTAGCTTAAACACTACCTCCACAGAGACAACAATCCCAACTATCAAATCCAAAACCGCGGCGAATGCGGTCTGAGACTTACGAGTTCTTAACACATGCCCGCAAAACTTCGAAACAAAACAGTACTGGCTCCATGCGTCATAAGGTGAAGGTAGGCACCGTGCAACCACCTTCGATAACCCAACTCAGTAAAGCGGTCTGACGAAGAACACGATGGGCCGCATCCACGAACTCATACGTGGTTAACTAAACTGGGCCTAACACCCTCGTGACGGGTTGACCGCAAAACACTAGCTCGAAGGAATAATTTCACAAATCATATTACGAAAACCTAGCGGTCTTCAGCTCGACTACCTTCTTTCAAATCACGCTACTCGGACTTATCCCACGAACATAGCTATAAGGGTCAAACATAACACTACACCTTTCTCGAGATGGCCTTACCTCTAAGGTCTTTGCGTATAAAGCTCTAAGGCTCACACTTTCTCTATCCTCCAAAATCTTACTCGGTTAACCCACCATGATTTCTAATCACAACTAACACTGCTATCGAACATAGCACTTAAGGTATACTGAAAGTTACCGAACTCGCCCGCCCTCTTCTCGTCGCCTTCGTTAAGTCGATCTCTACGTTTCTCGAGCGCTGGCAAAGCCCGCACGGGCCATGCTCAAGCCGAAGGATTACTGGTAGTCATCAAGACTCGCGATACATCGGTATACTCGTAGCCAAATCCATAGCTAGTAACAAGGTTGTCTCTTGCAATCTATATTCTCGGTTCCCGGGTTCCACATATCATGGCAGAACCGCCATGCTTAAACTCTGGGCTAGTGGCGTCGCAGAAATCCGAATGAAGCACTACAGGTAATGATTTGGAACTCTACCTTTGCGCGCCTCTGCCTACGCGAGGCATAGCGATAAGAAATAATTTGGCACGATCTGAGTGAGAAGAATAGAAACCAATCCTAAATATCCTATAGCCTCCGATTATTGGTGTGGTGCAATCAAGACTACTTTCCGCTCGATACCACTTTTGTCACGACTGGGGCGTGCCTTACCGGGCACCCTAGTGACACAACATGAACATAAAACAACAACATGAGATAACGAAATATAAAACAATAATCAGCGAAAACTTGCCTTCGCATATATATAACCATCAACTCTTTTACAAATGAAATCCTTTTTACCAACTTCTAAGAATGATACGACCTTGATGGCGGGCCCCGCCAAACCACGAATGTAAACACTTACTCGGACAGGACTATACATTGATAAGCCTCAAAGCGAGGTGACCACGAGAGCTAGGATAGTGTACCTCAACTGCGGCATGAGCTTGGCCGAAGGAGAGTCGATACACACAGTGCCAGTATGTGAAACTAAAAATAAATCAGTAAATGAAATCATAGTAGTCTATACAAAGGTGAGACATATATGATAGCACCATAAATATGTCAAGTCGGGACTGTCATCACTCAATTTAACAATGGGTCTCACGCCCATCAATCGTGCGTGGAATACCTTCCCACTGCGGCGATGCTACGCGTTTATGATATGAATACATATGAACACGTCCCACCGTGTCCTAATAAATGCGAAGGCATAGCCGACTACTAAACAAGGTCATAAAGCGTATCATAAGATCACATGATCAAAGCCACTTGCGCCGCCAGATCTAATGCGCGTCTAGTCCGAACTCTTCGCGACTCGCGTAGGCCAATCAGGTATTCCCATCGGTAGCTACTCCCGATCGTCCCGACTTTCGAGTCCGCCAGCGCGACCGCATGCCCATAAAGGACGCTAACACGGAACTCTGCGTAGCTCGCGCAGGCCCCCGACCCGCGTGAGGTATTCTCGAATCATGGTCCCCCGCGCTTTGAGTCTACCCGCGAACCGGAATCATCTCAGAGATGAATGCCACAATACTATCATAACGATAGTTAATAAGCACAAGGAAACCCTTACACAAACATCGTAGCATCCTAACACGTTTACTTATCAAAGCAACAAGAAAGTATTACAAGGCTATCACAAACCAATACAATCAAGCTATTCACAGGTACTTACTAACAAGTTATCTATCCCCAAAGTACTTCACACATTAAAATCTAAAAACTTTTCACATAAGTCGTAGTATAAAATAGAGTGGTCCTTTTAAGAAAACCAAAACTCTTACCTTTGTAAAATCAAGTAACAACATTATTTTCCAAGCGTTACAAGTTTGCCTAATTTCAAATGTTCACGTTTCTTATTTTAGAAAGGTTTCGTAGTTCATAGTCTTATTCATTTAAGAATATAATTCTCTTTTAAACAATCGAAACATAAGCCTTATATGTGAGTAGGATATTCTTGTTTATAACAATCTTATGCCACCCATGATCTAGAAATATCATTTTGTCTCATCTTAGCTTACATGCGGATGGAAGTTTCTTTGGTTTTAATAATACTTAATTATTCAAAACATTTCCTTTTATCAACATTTGCGATGGTTTGTCGATCAGCGTTACGATTTCGAAATCAAAGCATTCTTAAGCCGTTATACCTAACTTCCCATAAAGCTAGTATAACTCTTAAGTTTTCAAACACCAAGTATTACTTCTTTCAAAATGATTCAAAATCTTTTGAAATACTTCAAGTTCTTTCTTATCATATAACAAGCCGATTATAGTTCAAATCGATTACCTTTTAAAACCACATGTATTTTCTTACTAACATAAAATTATAACCAACTATAAAGCCGTTATAACACTTTATGTTTTAAACCACTCAAACACATTTAGCACTATCATGCTAGAAGAGATAGGAAGAGGTTCACATACCTCGCGACAGTATCGACTCCTATAAGGCCACAGCTTTATTAACATTTAGATCTCATCGCTTCTATGTAATTCTGATTTGATTCTTCGAGCTTAAGTCGACATTGCCACAAGCTATGTTGAATATATATATAGTATACTTTAACTATATATTCCTACAACATGTAATATCCAATTACAAAAGGGACAAGATAGTTACCTCGATAAGCCCATAATTATCCGAGTTTAATGTCGATCCTTAGCAAAGTTTTAGCTCAACCGCTCTAAACCACAGAAGTTCTAACCAACCTACACAATACTCCTGAATTTATGGAGATTTTCCTGTTTCGGTTTTTGTATTTGTGGGGGGAAGTATAATAGTATTTCTGGCTTTTGTATAAGTGTAACCTTGGGAATACTACAAGGTATTTGGGCCAAGGTATTTGGACATTATAACAATACTAGGAGAGTATTTCTATACCACAACAAGGGTATTATCACGAAAACAACCTAAATTTGGGGTACCCCCTTTTCACAGGAGGAGGCACTACTCTCGGCTAGCACCCCAGAGGTGCTCACTAGGCCTGAGGGAGGCCCTGGCCGAACTCAACACAAGGGAGGAGAGGATTTTACACTTAGAAACATTTAGGAATGGATGAAGAATTCATCAAAGGGAGAGGGTATTTATAGCCAGGCCAACCAATGGCCAAGATTGAGCCAAGTGCTACACAAGTGTAGGGCCAAGATATGCCCAAGTGCCTAGTCCCTACTCCTTAAAACCTCACAAAATATCTACCAAAATATCTACCATTTCGTCATGCACAGCCCTTGCCCGCTGATTGGAGGGGTGGTGCAGCCGCCCTCTCGTTGGTCCAAATGTTTCGTCTCTGAAAAATCGCAAAAATGAGAAAAAGACATAGCGGAATTTTCCGCCGCCAAGTTATGTAAAAAATGCCATGCGGGGTGACACGTGTCACCTCTATTGGCCCAAAATAAAACATCTTCGAAAATATCCATAATGGCCAAAATCTCAAAACAAAGTGGGCCCACAAAATTTCTCGGTGACCATTTCGAAAATAAAATTCCATAATTCTCTAATATTCCAGAAGTCGAACCAAACTGGGAATCCAATTCCCATTAACGAACCTTTCCTTCCCAAAGCGGAAACTTTTAGTGGAAAACTTTCTTCCTTTCCAATCTTTACCTGCATACATACCACAGGACTACGGGTATAACGGGAGCCGCCGAATTTTCGGTAGAATGTTCTGAAGAGACCTAATGTTAATAAGCGCGCGTGGCCTTATGTGGGAGTACTACGTGTGGCGAGGGGAGGGTGGCGGCGGTTGGGCGTTTTGCTATTAGTCGATACTCGTCGCGAGGTATGTGAACCTCTTCCTATCTCTTCTAGCATGATTGCTAAATGTATTTGATTGGTGTAAAACATAAAGTGTTATAACGCTTTATGGGAAGTTGGTTATAATGTTGGTTAGAAAATACATGTGGTTTGATTTGAACTATACTTGTTATGTGTTAATAAAGAACTTGAAGTATTTCAAAAGATTTTGAATCATTTTGAAAGAAAACTTAAGAGTTATACTAGCTTTATGAGGTTAGGTATGAATGTTTCTGATTTGAAATCGAATGTATCGACAAACCAGTTAATAAAAATGTTCGACTAATTAAGTATTAATAAAACAAACTTCCATCGTAGAAACTAAGATGAGACAAAATGATATTTCCTAGATCGTAGGCTGTAATAAGATTGTTATAAACAAGAATATCTGTAAGGCTTAGGTTTCTTGTTTAAAGGAGAATTATATTCTTAAATGAATAAGATTATGAACTCTGAAACCGTTCTAAAATGAGAAACTTGAACATTGGAAATTAGGCAAACTTAAACATTGGAAAGAATGTTGCTACTTGATTTTACAAAGAGAAGTAATTGATTTACTTTAAAAGATAATCACTCTATGTTCATATCTCTTGGTATTGTGTGGTTTTGTGAAGTAACGTATCTTGTAAAGATTTAATGTATGAAGTGCTTTGGGATTGCGAACTTGTTAGTAGAAAGTACCTTGTGTGAATAACTTGATTGTATTGGTTTGTGATAGCCTTGTAATACTTTCTTGTTGACTTGATAAGTAAGCATGTTAGGATGCTACGTGTGTTAGTATCTTATGATTATTATGTGAGGACGTTGTTAAGCGTATTGTATCGACTTATTATCACCTGCACGCGGTCGCGGAGTGCTTTTTGATCATTCGGGTGTTTAGCCCGAGGTCTGCCGATCTGAAGCGTACTTCTCGGGCGATGCAGGACCATGATTCGAGAATACCTTATGATTTCATTTACAATATTTTTAGTTTCTTATTGTTTTATATTAATCCCGAGAAAGTGTGAAGTATCGTATCCGGTCTTGCGATTATCGGGGTGTTATTGTACCACGCCAATGTCGAGGGCCTCGGGCCGAGGAGGCGAGCGCGGCGCGCGCGGAGGGCGAGTGTAATTCACGAGCCCCAGTGGCCACGGCCCAATCATTAGTGGTCTTCCACGGATTTCGTGACGCTCGAGTATCGAGGAGTTGGTCGAACCTTTTAGTTGGTACTGTGCGTGCGGCCGTCGGGGCCATGTGAGGACTTTGCCTTGATTAGAACGACTAAGGAATGAAGTGACAGATAGATCTTTAACCTGATAAGATGGGTATATCATAAGTCCGTGTTTTGATATGTTAATGTTGTGGTTAGAAATCTTGGTTAGCTAACCAAGTAAGATTTGGGGATAGAAAAGTGTGAACCTTAGAGTTTTATACGTAGAGAGGTGTAGTGTTGTGTTTGATCCTTGTTGGAGTGCATAGTGCACGTGAGCTACGTTTGGGATAGGTCCAAGTAGTGTGAAATGATGTTTAGTGAGATTGTTAGGAGGTGGTCCGTGCCTTGGGTTATGTTAGGCCCAAGTTTAGTTAACTTGATCGGGAGCCGTTCACTGTTGATTTATCGTAAGAGGTTGTAAGGTTGCGGGTGCCTACCTTTACCTTATGGCGTTTTTGTTGAAGTTTAGAACTCGTGAGTCTGAATCGCATTCGCGGCGGAAGTGTAAGTTTCCGGTCGATTGGTTCGATGTTGCTTGGCTAGAAGAGGTTACGGCGGCTCCGAGATATCGCGGATATTGACGGCCGGTCTTAGTTCATGTGAAGAATAGGCCAGTTGTCTATATGTTAGCATTTGTCGTCCGACTTAGGAGGCGGGGCGTCCGGTCTTTTTGTTATATTCGAAAGTATCGAAGATCCATCAGTGTTCGATTAATGGCTCGCGACAAAGTGGCAAAGTGGTATCATTTGGTGATGTTAGAGGTGTTTCCTCGTGGACTTGGATGTAAGTTTTTGTTTACGTGGCGGATTGTGCTCGTAAGTATAGTGCGCGTTTGTTTTGAGACTTAGAAGGAACATTCGTGTTTCAGAATGTTATACCGTATTTCAGTATAGAAAATTTGAAACAATTAATTTTGTTCGAATTTATGTCATTTCTATTTTTAAACATTTGAGCGTCCATTTGGACGATTTGGACAAGTGCCTTGGAAAAGTCAAGGAGTTGGTAGGATATTTGTGTTGGTAAATCACAGCCTAACACATGGATTGATCTTGGCCTTTGGTGACCTATAAATACTGGTTGAAGACTTCTTCATCCAAAATGCCTAAGTCTTGTGAGCTCTTCCTCCTTGTTCTCGCCCTTTCCTCAGCGAGAGCCCTCCCCCTGAGTTGGCCTTGTGGCGAGACTTCACCCTCCTTGTGGTGTTGTTCTCGTATAATGTACCGTGGTGTAGAAATACTGTATTGTTATAATGCCCAAATTACCTTAGCCATAAGGTTATACCTATCTAAAAGCCCGGAAAATACTATTATACTTCGAAACCCTAGGAAAATCTCCATAGTCAGTATTGTGTGGTTGGTTAGAACTTCTAAGGGTGGTTTAGAGCTAAGCGATTGCCGATCGACTTTAAGCTAGGATAATTATGGGCTTATCGAGGTATTTATCTTGTCCTCTATTGTAATTGGAAATTACATGATTGTGAATATATAGTTGAAGTATACTATATAATAGACTGAACGTAGTTATCGGCAATGTCTTTTGACTTAAGCCTGAATAATACTATGTCTTGCGACTTAAGCTGAATTTATAGAAAGTAGTACCGTGGAGTAGAGTTGTACCGTGGAGTTAGATGTATAACCCCGCGGTTGGTAGCCTTTGGCGGGCACCGATAGAGAGAGATTTAGAATGTTCTCTGAAGAGACCTAATGTTAATAAGCGCTGTGGCCTTATAGGTGGGAGTACTACGTGTGGCGCTGCTTGGCTTAAGGAGTAGCGCGTTTTGCTATTAGTCGATACTCGTCGCGGTATGTGAACCTCTTCCTATCTCTTCTAGCATGATATGTGTGAACTATGCAGGGGAGCGTCTACATGTGCTAAATGTATTTGATTGGTGTAAAACATAAAGTGTTATAACGCTTTATGGGAAGTTGTTATAACTTTATGTTGGTTAGAAAATACATGTGGTTTTTAAAAGGTCGATTTGAACTATAATGGCTTGTTATGTGTTAATAAAGAACTTGAAGTATTTCAAAAGATTTTTGAATCATTTTGAAAGAAGAAGTAATACTTGGTTTTGAAAACTTAAGAGTTATACTAGCTTTATGGGAGGTTAGGTATAACGGCTTAAGAATGTTTCTTGATTTGGAAATCAGAATGTATCGACAAACCTAATAAAAGGAAATGTTCGACTAATTAAGTATTAATAAAACCGGTAGAAACTTCCATCCGCATAGAAACTAAGATGAGACAAAATGATATTTCTAGATCATGGTCACCAGAATAAGATTGTTATAAACAAGAATATCCTACTCATGTAAGGCTTAGGTTTCTCATTGTTTAAAGGAGAATTATATTCTTAAATGAATAAGATTATGAACTAAACCGTTCTAAAATGAGAAACTTGAACATTGGAAATTAGGCAAACTTAAACATTGGAAAAGAATGTTGCTACTTGATTTTACAAAGAGAAGTAATTGATTTACTTTAAAAGATAATCACTCTATGTTCATATACTTTGGTATTGTGTGGTTTTGTGAAGTAACGATCTTGTAAAGATTTAATGTATGAAGTGCTTTGGGGATAGGTAGAACTTGTTAGTAGAAAGTACCTTGTGTGAATAACTTGATTGTATTGGTTTGTGATAGCCTTGTAATACTTTCTTGTTGACTTGATAAGTAAGCATGTTAGGATGCTACGTGTGTTAGTATCTTGTGATTATTAACGTTGTTAAGCGTTAAGCCCGTTATTGTATCACATACCCCTTGACTTATTATCACAGGAGGCACGCCACCGATGACGGTCTTTACACGCCTACGGGTCCTCGTGACTACGCGAGCGCGGTAGCTCGATTTGATCATTCGGGTGTTTAGCATTCGGGTCGGGTTGAGACTATGCGGTCTTTTGAGACTATGATGCGGGTATACCTCGGTGATGCAGGACCATGATTCGAGAGGAATACCTCATGCGGCGAGTTCCAGAATAGGCGCGCACATTGATATTGCGATCATGTGGTGCGGTCTAGAAAGACCTCGGATTTGTGGTATTTTTGTGCTGGTCTTAGTAGTCGGCTATGCCTTACGTGCCCCCCGTTTTATTGTGATAACTTTGAGCGTGAGTCGACTTGACATGCTTATTTGTTGTGGGTAGTTTGCTTATCATACATGTCTCCCGCTTTATAGACTATTATGATTTCATTTACAATATTTTTAGTTTCACATACTAATTTATCTTGACTCACCTCGAGGCTGCGTTCATGCCGCGAGTTGAGGTACACCGCCGTTGATCCTAGCTCTTGGGAAGCTCTTCCGGAGGCTTATCGTATAGTCCTCGTAGTAAGTGTTTACATTCGGGGTTTGGCCCTGCCCGCCATAGTTGTCGTATCATTTTCTTAAGTCTTGTTGTGGCGGGGTTTGTAAAAAGGATTAAGTTCATTTGTAAAAGAGTTGATGGTTATATATATGAAAAGGCAAGTTTTGATTATTATTTTATATTTCGTTATCTCATGTTGTTGTTTTATGTTCACTAGGGTGCCGGGTAAGGCACGATCCGGTCGTGACAACACCGTCTGCAGTCGGGGCATGTGGCGCGGGGTTGATCACCCAAAGATATTGTTGTTGATGTTACATGGACGCGTTCACACCGGCGCACTCGGCATGTGGCGTGGGCATTGTTATTATTGTTGCATCATGGACATGTCTACACCGGCGTAACCGGCATGCGACTATGATGCGAGCATGGTTGATGTTGTGGGCGTGAGACCCATAGTTATATTGAGTGATGACGTTGAGGGCGTGAGTCACGACTGATCGCTTTTATGTTGCTGCATCAGATGTTGGTTATCATACATGTCTCTGCTTTATATGATCGTTATGATTTAAGCTGCAGATTTTCGGCCACATACTTGGTACTGTTATCGACCTTCGGGCCGCGTTCATGCCGCAGTAGAAGTACATCGGTAGTGGATCCTCGCCATAGGATCACGATCAACAGATTGGAAAGCTCCGCTTTCTCGAGGCTTATTCTGGTACATGTGTTCTCGAGTTGTAGGTTCTTGTACATTCGTGGGGTATGGCGGCCCCGTCCCGTCATAGTTGTTGTAAATCTTAGAGTGCAGAGTAATCGTTGTGGGCAGGGTTTGTAAAAAGGATTAAACTGTTCGTTTTGAAAGAGTTGTATATATATATTTTATTGGAAGGTAACCGTTTGGTTGACCTGTTTTATGATCTTATATCTTGTTTCTTGTTAAAGTTTTATTTTCCGCTGGTTATCTCTGATGTTGTATCACTAGGGTGCCCGGGGTAAGGCACGATCACGGCCAGGTTCGGTCTTGACACCGCCATACCACGAATGTACAAGTACCTACAATGACAGGGACTATACTAAAAGATAAGCCTTCGAGAAACGGAGCTTCCCAAACCGAATCGTGATCCTATGAGCGAGGATCCACAACCGATGTACCTCTACTGCGGCATTTAACGCAGCCCCGGAGGTCGCATAACAGTACCAAGTATGTGAAATCAAAATATCAGAAATGAAATCATGATCATATAAAACCGAGACATGTATGATAACCAAACTACGCTTTACTACATAAAGCGAATATGTCAAGTCGTGGACTCACGCCTCCAAGTCATCCTCATGCGTGGAACTCCTTCCTCACCGCCAGCCTAGGTATAAATCGTATGATACGTATAACATGTCTCGGCCATCCTACGGGAATCGAGGTGGAATCGTGGTATACATGTCCCGCCCATCCTACGGGACTCGGTGTGGCGTGGAATACATGTCCCGTCCCATCCCATGGGAATCTTTGATTAATCGTATGGAATACATGTCCCGGTCCATCCCATGGGACTCGGTGATGAATCGTATGTAATACATGTCCCGGCCCATCCCATGGGACTCGGTGAAGAATCGTATGGAATACGTGTCCCGCCCATCCTACGGACTCGGTGAAGAATCGTATGGAATACATGTCCCGGCCCATCCCATGGGACTCGGTAAAGAATCGTATGGAATACATGTCCCGGCCCATCCCATGGGACTCGATGAAGAATCGTTCATAACATTTAAACCCTCTTTTAAGACAGATTAAGACACTACCATGCCTTCCTTTTAAACCAAAACACTTTCCCTTTTAAAGTCAAGTAACAACATTCTTTTCCAAAAGTTCAAGTTGCCTAATTTCAAATACTCAAGTCTTTTATTTTCGAAAGATTTCATAGTTCATGGTCTTAATCAAATAATGTAATCTCTTTTTAAAACAATTGAGTAACATATGCCTTATGTGTGAGTAGTTATTCTTGTTTATAACAATCTTATTAATGCAGCCATGATCTAGAAAATGTAATACAATTTTGTCTTATCTTAGCTTCTATGCAGATGGAGGTTTCTACTGGTTTTAATATAGTTAATTATTTGTCAATACATTTTCCTTTATTAACGCTGCAGTGGTTTGTTCGCTACTTATTCTCATTTCCGAAATCAAGAAACCTTATTCTTTAAAAACCAAGTACTCATTACTCACGAATGAGGTTTCACAACTTTTTAACAAAATTCAAGTCCTTAACATTTCATAAAACGTCATTTATAAGTTAAGTCTCTTATCTTTTAAGATTAAGTCTCTTAACTTCTAAAATCAATAAACCATTCTTTTACCTACATAAAGTCGTTATAACAAACTTCCCATAAAGCTATTATAACACCTTATGTTTTAAACCAACCAAAACTCGTTTAGCACACATACGTCTAACTTACTACATAGTTCACAACAATCATGCTAGAAAAGATAGGAAGAGGTTCACATACCTCGCGATGATTTATCGACAATTAGCAAAAGGCTCCAAGTATTACAACCTTGCTAGCCTTTTCCACCCTTCAAGTAGAATACGCTACTCGTAGGACTTCCACCTATAATGGCCATAAAACGCCTATTAACTTCTAGTTCTCTTCGTAGAATATTTCTACGGAAAATTCGGCAGCACCTCCCCCCCCGCAACCACATAAATCTCCTCCTCTAACGAGGCCTGCTACCAAACCAACAATCCTGTGGGTTACACGCCTAACCTGACGTACAATTCTACTCCACAATAATACTATAAGTTCATCAGAATACAAATTCAATGTAAATACAGTTCAATTCTTTATACTGATTCTTCCAATATATCTTATACTCAATTATTAACTACTACAACATTTAATTTCCAATTACAATAGGGGGATAAAGATCATTACCTCGATAAGCCCAAAATTATCCAAGATATAAGTCGATCCTGAGCAATGTTTAGCTCCAATTCCTGACGCTCCAACCCACTCCAAGCAACCCTTAGAAGTTTCCAAACAACTTCTCTTAACACTTCATCTAAGCTATGAAGATTTTTCTAGGGCTTCATTTTTGCGACTATAGGAATAAAGTAGTATTTTTCCGGGCTCTTAGTATTTGAAATAACTTTGGAAAACTACTAGGAATACTAGGCTAAGGTATTTGGGACTATACCAACACTTGAAGAATTTTTCTACAAAGGGGGGGGGGGGGAGGGATTTCGGACGAGAGCTACACAAGAGGGGGGGAATTTTTGTGACTTAGAAACATTTAAGTGGATGAAGAAGTCTTGAAATCAATGGGGTATTTATAGGAAAATCAATGGCCAAGATCTAGGCAAGTGTGTGGTGAGGATGGGGTACATGTGTGTGGGTAGTTGGCCAACCATTTGTCCACCATAACAATGGGACAAGTGGCAAGCCACTTGTCCCACTCAAAACCGTCCAACACACCCAATCAATCGGCCCACATGGCCTCAAGGGGGGGGGGGTGACACGTGTCGCCCCCCTACTCGTCCAAAATATTCCGACTTCCGAAAAATATCCGTAATGCCAAAAATCCGAAAATAAAGTGGGCCCCACAAAAACCGTAAATTCTCCCGTGGGCCCCACGTGACCAATTTCGGAAATAAAATTCCATAATTCTCAAATATTCCAAAAAGTCCGAATACCAAATCTGGGAATCCAATTCCCATTAATGAACCTTTTTCCTTCACAAAATCCGGAAACTTTTCCGTCGAAAAATCACATCTTTCTTCCTTTCCAATTTTTCTGTCGTATTCTCGTACGTACGTCCTCATATACATACTCTGGAACTACGGGGTGTAACATTCTTCCCCCCTTAGAAACATTCGTCCCGAATGTTCCTTCTAAGCCTCCAAACATACCTGTCGGTATAGTCTTCCCTATGCTCACGAAACCAATTATGCCACACATGGCCATAATACAACATACGCGCAAAACTCACATCCGAGTCAACGAAGAACCACCTCCAACGAGTATAACAACACTAAAGCTTCCACCCATGGTCCAAAGGATACTTTCTTCCCATCTTCACTTATAAAAAAGACACTTCCATCTTCTTAACACATCTTAGCCTCTTTTCTTACTCGTCGTACCTTCCTCGTACACTCGAACTCTTCTTACTATACGTACCATATTTACATCGCCTAGCCTCAAAATCTCGGGTTACTATCTCTAACTTGGTCATCATTAATCGGGAACACTGGATGGATCTCCTATACTCTTTCAAACATAGTAACACGAGACGGACGCATCGTCTCCTAAGTCGGACGACAGTGCTAACTTATAGGAAACCTGGCCTATTTTACAAACGATCTGAAAATGCCCAAAGTACCTCGGGCTAAGTTTCCCCTGCTTTCCAAATCTCGTCACACCCTTCCGGGGTGGTACCTTCAAGAAGACCCACCGTCAACCTGAACTCCAAGTGTCGACGCCGATTTCCCGCACGACTCCTGTTGACTCTGAGCTGCTAAAAACCTCTTCTGGATAAGCTTCCCCTTACCCACATCCTGCTGAATCAAGTAGGGACCAATTATCTGAACCTTGCCAACATCGAACCAATCGACCGGCAACCTACACTTCCGCCCATACAAGGCTTCATAAGGCACCATCCGAATACTAAAATGGTAGCTATATAATACTCACTCAACAAGAGGCAAATAATCCTCACAGCTACCCCTGAAATCAAAACACCGGCCCGTAACCTATCCTCAAATGTCTGGATAAAATGCGTTGTTCGTCCGTCGGCCCGAGGGTGAATGCAATACTGAGACTCACCTGAGTTCCTAACCCCGCCTGGTAAAACCTCCCGAAAAAGAAATAGCCATAAACTGGCTCCACCGTCGCCATAAAATAAAAGTAGGAACCCCGTGCACTTTACAACCTTCCCCGATAACATCTCGCATAACCCTCTGCCGAGTAAACAGTCCTAACTGAAAGACAAGATGGGCTGACCTCATCGGCCCGGCTGGTCGAACGCATCCGCGAACTCGTACGATGGTTACCTAACTTGGGCTTAACACCTCGTGACCTACCATCTAGCGACCACCTCAACCGACTTACCACATTCCGGCCGCGGTTGACTCGCGATATGGCCTCAACCCGACCCACTTCGTACTAAACTCGCTCCCGATCCGAACAATCTTACTTCCACGTTATGAAAGCTACCACTTCCATCTCACACTACCCATGGAATTATCCCACAACATATATCACGATACCAAGTACTTCGATAAGGACCAACCGTAACATCCACTCGGACGGCCTTGCATCCAAGGTCCCAACGTTATAAGTTCTAAGGCTCCCATTTCGTCCCGACTTACCCTTTTCAACCGCCCATGTTTTCTAATCACAACTTACACAATGCTAACCGAACATAGCACTCACACGTATCTACCATAACGACCTAAACAAGTCTCTTGGCTAAAGGTATCTCTCAGAATTCATCGCTTACTTCCTCTTTGTCGCTTCTAACCATAACCTCACGCAGGCGGCGCTAGCTATATAAGGCGATGAACCACCCACCGATCCCGGCGTCGAGCTCTACATCTGTGCTACCGCTAATCGGACAAACTTCACCAAATGGCCCCGCCGGGCCGTAAGCATAACAATCTCCCAAACTAGCACGACACTCGAGGATCATCTCGCCTCTCTATCCATAGAACTCGCGAATCGCAACTCAAGAAATCCGAAGTCTCGGACCATCGGATCTAGGGTGAATCATCGTATCGCCGAACCACCGGCCCCGTCCCGCCTCATTCCTACCACCACCTCACTAGTAATCGGGCCATCTCACGAACTCATATCCTCTCCGGTCGTGGGAACAAGGCTCGTGTATCGTGGCCTCCGTAGAAATCGCTGCCGCTCTAAACTCGTTGGGCTAGCGGCGTCATAAAACTCGTCGTCAAGTACTATCTCAGGTAATGACCAGGCCTGTGCCCTCGTAACCCTCTGTGTTCAACTCGTAGCTCTCTGCTGCCTTGCCCATCTGGGCCCAGGTTGCCTTTCGCAGAGGCATAACTGGTACATACGAATACGTCAGAGGGAGTCCAACTTACAACACAGCTCTAAGGCACGATCTCAGAATGAGAAGAATGGAAACCAATCCTAAATATCCAAACCTCCCGATTATAGATGTGGTGCACAACACACCGATAATCAAGACTCTACTGACACTCTGCGTAGACACTTTCTGAGGATTAACTGCTCTGATAACACTTTTGTCACGACCCGACTTCGGGCCCGCGACTGGTGCCTTACCCTGGGCACCCTAGTGATACAACATCAGAGAAAATCAGTGGAAATAAAAACTTAACAGGAAACAAGAGACAACATAAAAACAAAGCAACCAAAACTGCCTTTCATGTATATATATATATCAAACCGAGCTTAAATCCTTTTACAAACCCCGCCACAACAAAGCATGCACTTAAGAGTGTAACAACAACTATGATGGACAGGGCCCGCCATACCCTCGAATGTACAAGTACCTACAATGACAGGGACTATACCAAAAGATAAGCCTCGGAGAAACGGAGCTTCCCAAACCGAATCTGTGATCCTATGGCGAGGATCCACAACCGATGTACCTCTACTGCGGATGAACGCAGCCCCAAGGAGGTCGATAACAACAGTACCAAGTATGTGAAATCAAAATATCAGAATGAAATCATGATCTATATAAAACCGAGACATGTATGATAACCAAACTACGCTTTACTACATAAAAGCGATCATGTCAAGTCGTGGACTCACGCCTCCAAGTCATCCTCATGCCCGTGGAACTCCTTCCTCACCGCCAGCCTAGGTATAAATCGTATGATACGTATAACATGTCTCGCCCATCCTACGGGAATCGAGGTGGAATCGTGTGGTATACGTGTCCCGCCCATCCTACGGGACTCGTGAAAGTGAAATACATGTCCCGGCCCATCCCATGGGACTCGGTGAAGAATCGTATGGAATACATGTCCCGGCCCATCCCATGGGACTCGGTGAAGAATCGTATGGAATACATGTCCCGGCCCATCCCATGGGACTCGGTGAAGAATCGTATGGAATACATGTCCCAGCCCATCCTATGGGACTCGGTGAAGAATCGTATGGAATACATGTCCCGGCCCATCCCATGGGACTCGGTGAAGAATCGTATGGAATACATGTCCCGGCCCATCCCATGGGACTCGGTGAAGAATCGTATGGAATACATGTCCCGGCCCATCCCATGGGACTCGGTGAAGAATCGTTCATAACATTTAAACCCTCTTTTAAGACAGATTAAGACACTACCATGCCTTCCTTTTAAACCAAAACACTTTCCCTTTTAAAGTCAAGTAACAACATTCTTTTCCAAAAGTTCAAGTTGCCTAATTTCAAATACTCAAGTCTTTTATTTTCGAAAGATTTCATAGTTCATGGTCTTAATCAAATAACGTAATCTCTTTTTAAAACAATTGAGTAACATATGCCTTATGTGTGAGTAGTTATTCTTGTTTATAACAATCTTATTAAAGCAGCCATGATCTAGAAAATGTAATACAATTTTGTCTTATCTTAGCTTCTATGCAGATGGAGGTTTCTACCGGGTTTTAATATAGTTAATTATTTGTCAATACATTTTCCTTTATTACCGCTGCAGTGGTTTGTTCGCTACTTATTCTCATTTACGAAATCAGTAAAACCTTATTCTTTAAAAACCAAGTACTCATTACTCACGAATGAGGTTTCACAACTTTTTAACAAAATTCAAGTCCTTAACATTTCATAAAACGTCATTTATAAGTTAAGTCTCTTATCTTTTAAGATCAAGTCTCTTAACTTCTAAAATCAATAAACCATTCTTTTACCTACATAAAGTCGTTATAACTAACTTCCCATAAAGCTATTATAACACCTTATGTTTTAAACCAACCAAAACTCGTTTAGCACACGTACGTCTACCGTACTACATAGTTCACAACAATCATGCTAGAAAAGATAGGAAGAGGTTCACATACCTCGGGATGATTTATCGACAATTAGCAAAATGCTCCAAGTATTACAACCTTACTAGCCTTTTCCACCCTTCAAGTAGAATACGCTACTCGTAGTACTTCCACCTATAATGGCCATAAAACGCCTATTAACTTCTAGTTCTCTTCAGAGAATATTTCTACGGAAAATTCGGCAAAGACCTCCCCGCAACCACATAAATCTCCTCTAACGAGGCACGCTGCTAAACCAACAATCCCGGGGTTACACGCCTAACCTGACGTACAATTCTACTCCACAATAATACTATAAGTCTATCAGAATACAAATCCAATGTAAATACAGTTCAATTCTTTATACTGATTCTTCCAATATATCTTATACTCAATTATTAACTACTACAACATGTAATTTCCAATTCTGATAGGATAAAGATCATTACCTCGATAAGCCCAAAATTATCCAAGATATAAGTCGATCGTGAGCAATGTTTAGCTCCATTCGACGCCCAACCCGCTCCAGCAACCCTTAGAAGTTTCCAAACAACTTCTCTTAACACTTCATCTAAGCTATGAAGATTTTTCTAGGGCTTCATTTTGCGACTATATGAATAAAGTAGTATTTTTCCTGCTCTTAGTATTTGAAATAACTTTGGAAAACTACTAGAATACTAGGCTAAGGTATTTGGGACTATACCAACACTTGAAGAATTTTTCTACAAAGGGGATTTGACGAGAGCTACACAAGAGGGGGATTTTGTGACTTAGAAACATTTAAGTGGATGAAGAAGTCTTGAAATCAATGGGTATTTATAGGAAAATCAATGGCCAAGATCTAGGAAAGTGTGTGGTGAGGATGGGTACATGTGTGGGTAGTTGGCCAACCATTTGTCCACCATAACAATGGGACAAGTGGCAAGCCACTTGTCCCACTCAAAACCGCCCAACACACTCCAATCAATCTACCCACACGGCCTCGAGGGGGTGACACGTGTCGCCCCTACTCGCCCAAAATATTCCGACTTAGAAAAATATCCGTAATGCCAAAAATCCGAAAATAAAGTGGGCCCCACAAAAACCGTAAATTCTCCCGTGGGCCCCACGTGACCAATTTCGGAAATAAAATTCCATAATTCTCAAATATTTCAAAAAGTCCGAATACCTAATCTGGGAATCCAATTCCCATTAATGAACCTTTTTCCTTCACAAAATCCGGAAACTTTTCCGTCGAAAAACCACATCTTTCTTCCTTTCCAATTTTTCTGTCGTATTCTCGTACGTACGTCCTCATATACATACTCTGGAACTACGGGGTGTAACATTCTTCCCCCCTTAGAAACATTCGTCCCGAATGTTCCTTCTAAGCCTCCAAACATACCTGTCGGTATAGTCTTCCCTATGCTCACGAAACCAATTATGCCACACATGGCCATAATACAACATACGCGCAAAACTCACATCCGAGTCAACGAAGAACCACCTCCAACGTGTATAACAACACTAAAGCTTCCACCCATGGTCCAAAGGATACTTTCTTCCCATCTTCACTTATAAAAAGGACACTTCCATCTTCTTAACACATCTTAGCCTCTTTTCTTACTCGTCGTACCTTCCTCGTACACTCGAACTCTTCTTACTATACGTACCATATTTCTTTCATCGCTTCAGTTTCCAAAATCTCGGGGTTACTATCTCTAACTTGGTCATCATTAACTGGGAACACTCTGGATGGATCTCCTATACTCTTTCGAAACATAGTAACTCGAGGCCGACGTCTTGTCTCTAAGTCGGACGACGATGCTAACTTATAGGAAACCTGACCTATTTTACAAACGATCTGAAAATGCCCAAAGTACCTCGGGCTAAGTTTCCCCTGCTTTCCAAATCTCGTCACACCCTTCCGGGGTGGTACCTTCAAGAAGACCCACCGTCAACTCAACTCCAAGTGTCGACGATTTCCCGCACGACTCGCTGACTCGAGCCGCTAAAAACCTCTTACGATAAGCTTCCCTTACCCACATCCTGCTGAATCAAGTAGGACCAATTATCTCAACCTTGCCAACATCGAACCAATCGGCCAAGAACCTACACTTCTGCCCATACAAGGCTTCATAAGGCGCCATCCGAATACTAAAATGGTAGCTATATAATACTCACTCAACAAGAGGCAAATAATCCTCACAGCTACCCCTGAAATCAAAACACCGGCCCGTAACCTATCCTCAAACGTCTGGATAAAATGCGTTGTTCGTCCGTCGGCCCGAGGGTGAATGCACATCTTGAGACTCACCGAGTTCCTAACCCCGCTGTAAAACCTCGAAAAAGAAATAGCCATAACCGGGCTCCACTGCCGCCATAAAATAAAAGTAGGAACCGTGCGACTTTACAACCTTCCCGATAACATCTCGCATAACCTCCGCCGAGTAAATGCCCTAATCGAAGACAAGATGGGCTGACCATCGGCCCTGCCATCGGTCGAACGCATCCACGAACTCGTACGATGGTTACCTAACTTGGGCTTAACACCCTCGTGACCCTACCATCTAGCGGGACCACCTCAAACTGACCCCACCACATTCCGGGCTGCGGGTTGACTCGCGATATGGCCTCAACCCGACCCACTTCGTACTAAACTCTCGCTCCCCGATCCGGAACAATCTTACCAGTTCACGTTATGAAAGCTACCACTTCCATCTCACACTACCCATGGAATTATCCCACAACATATATCACGCATACCAAGTACTTCGATAAGGACCAACCGTAACATCCACTCAGGACGGCCTTGCATCCAAGGTCCCAACTGTTATAAGTTCTAAGGCTCCCCATTTCTCGTCCCCGGACTTACCCTTTTCCACTGCCCATGTTTTCTAATCACAACTTACACAATGCTAACCGAACATAGCACTCCACATGTATCTACCATAACGACCTAAACAAGTCTCTTAAGGGCTAAAGGTATCTCTCAGAACTCATCGCCTTACTTCCTCTTTGTCGCTCTAACCATAACCCTGCCCTGCAGGGCGCCTAGCTATATAAGGCGATGAACCAGCCACCGATCCCGAAGGCTGAGCCTCTACATCTGTGCTACCGCTAATCGGACAAACTCTCACCAAATGGCCCTGCTGGCCGTAAGCATAACAATCTCCCAAACTAGCACGACACCCTGAGGATCATCCTCAGCTCTCTATCCATAGAACTCTGGCGAACTGCAACTCAAGAAATCCCGAAGTCTTAGACCATCGGATCTAGGTGAATCATCGGCATCGCGAACCACCGGCTCCCGTCCGTCCTCATTCCCAGCCACCAGCCTCACTAGTAACTGGGCCATCTCCTGAACTCATATCCTCGGCTCCTGGTCGTGGAACTGAAGGCTCAGGTATCGTGGCCTCCGTAGAAACTGTTGCCGCTCTAAACTCTGTTGGGGCTAGCGGCGTCATAAAACTCGTCGTCTGAAGTACTATCTCAGGTAATGACCAGGCCTGTGCCCTCGTAACCCTCTGTGTTCAACTCGTAGCTCCCTCACGCCTTGCCCATCCGCCTGGTTGCCTTTCGCAGAGGCATAATTGGTACATACGAATACGTCCGAGGGAGTCCAACTTATAACACAGCTCTAAGGCACGATCTCAGAGTGAGAAGAATGGAAACCAATCCTAAATATCCAGCAGCCTCCTGATTATAGATGTGGTGCACAACACACCGATAATCAAGACTCTACTGCACCTGGCTCAGTAGACACTTTCGAGGATTAATCGCTTCGATAACACTTTTGTCACGACCCGACTTCGGGCCCGCGACTGGTGCCTTACCCTGGGCACCCTAGTGATACAACATCAGAGAAAATCAGTGGAAATAAAAACTTAACAGGAAACAAGAGACAACATAAAAAACAGGCTAACCAAAACGGTTGCCTTCATGTATATATATATCAAACCGACGCTTAAATCTTTTACAAACCCCGCCCACAACAAAGGCATGCACTCTAAGAGTGTAACAACAACTATGATGGGACAGGGGCCCCGCCATACCACGAATGTACAAGTACCTACAATGACAGGACTATACTAAAAGATAAGCCTCGGAGAAACGAGCTTCCTAAACCACGAATCGTGATCCTATGGCGAGGATCCACAACCGATGTACCTTACTGCGGCATGAACGCAGCCCAAGGAGGTCGATAACAGTACCAAGTATGTGAAATCAAAATATCAGAATGAAATCATGATCTATATAAAACCGAGACATGTATGATAACTAAACTACGATTTACTACATAAAAGGCCATGTCAAGTCGTGGACTCACGCCTCCAAGTCATCCTCATGCCCGTGGAACTCCTTCCTCACCGGCGCCTAGGTATAAATCGTATGATACGTATAACATGTCTCGGCCCATCCTACGGGAATCGAGGTGGAATCGTGTGGTATACGTGTCGACCCATCCATGGGACTCGGTGTGGCGTGTGAAATACATGTCCCGCCATCCTGGGACTCGGTGAAGAATCGTATGGAATACATGTCCCACCCATCCCATGGGACTCGGTGAAGAATCGTATGGAATACATGTCCCGCCATCCTGGGACTCGGTGAAGAATCGTATGGAATACATGTCCCGCCATCCTACGGGACTCGATGAAGAATCGTATGGAATACATGTCCCGCCCATCCTATGGGACTCGGTGAAGAATCGTATGGAATACATGTCCCGCCCATCCTGGGACTCGGTGAAGAATCGTATGGAATACATGTCCCGCCCATCCTACGAGACTCGGTGAAGAATCGCTCATAACATTTAAACCCTCTTTAAGACAGATTAAGACACTACCATGCCTTCCTTTAAACCAAAAAACTTTCCTTCTAAAAGTCAATTAAAAACATTCTTTTCCAAAAGTTCAAGTTGCCTAATTTCAAATACTCAAGTCTTTTATTTTCGAAAGATTTCATAGTTCATGGTCTTAATCAAATAACGTAATCTCTTTTTAAAACAATTGAGTAACATATGCCTTATGTGTGAGTAGTTATTCTTGTTTATAACAATCTTATTAAAGCAGCCATGATCTAGAAAATGTAATACAATTTTGTCTTATCTTAGCTTCTATGCAGATGGAGGTTTCTACTGGTTTTAATATAGTTAATTATTTGTCAATACATTTTCCTTTATTACCGCTGCAGTGGTTTGTTCGCTACTTATTCTCATTTACGAAATCAGTAAAACCTTATTCTTTAAAAACCAAGTACTCATTACTCACGAATGAGGTTTCACAACTTTTTAACAAAATTCAAGTCCTTAACATTTCATAAAACGTCATTTATAAGTTAAGTCTCTTATCTTTTAAGATCAAGTCTCTTAACTTCTAAAATCAATAAACCATTCTTTTACCTACATAAAGTCGTTATAACTAACTTCCCATAAAGCTATTATAACACCTTATGTTTTAAACCAACCAAAACTCGTTTAGCACACGTACGTCTACCGTACTACATAGTTCACAACAATCATGCTAGAAAAGATAGGAAGAGGTTCACATACCTCGGGATGATTTATCGACAATTAGCAAAATGCTCCAAGTATTACAACCTTACTAGCCTTTTCCACCCTTCAAGTAGAATACGCTACTCGTAGTACTTCCACCTATAATGGCCATAAAACGCCTATTAACTTCTAGTTCTCTTCGTAGAATATTTCTACGGAAAATTCGGCAGCACCTCCCCCCCGCAACCACATAAATCTCCTCCTCTAACGAGGCCTGCTACCAAACCAACAATCCCAGGGGGGGTTACACGTCTAACCGGACGTGTACAATTCTACTCCACAATAATACTATAAGTCTACTGTAAATACAGTCCAATGTAAATACAGTTCAATTCTTTATACTGATTCTTCCAATATATCTTATACTCAATTATTAACTACTACAACATGTAATTTCCAATTACAATAGGGGGATAAAGATCATTACCTCGATAAGCCCAAAATTATCCAAGATATAAGTCGATCCTGAGCAATGTTTAGCTCCACCTCGACGCCCAACCCGCCTCCAGCAACCCTTAGAAGTTTCCAAACAACTTCTCTTAACACTTCATCTAAGCTATGAAGATTTTTCTAGGCTTCATTTTTGCGACTATAGGAATAAAGTAGTATTTTTCCTGCTCTTAGTATTTGAAATAACTTTGGAAAACTACTAGGAATACTAGGCTAAGGTATTTGGGACTATACCAACACTTGAAGAATTTTTCTACAAAGTGGGGATTTGGACGAGAGCTACACAAGAGGGGATTTTGACTTAGAAACATTTAAGTGGATGAAGAAGTCTTGAAATCAATGGGGTATTTATAGGAAAATCAATGGCCAAGATCTAGGAAAGTGTGTGGTGAGGATGGGGTACATGTGTGTGGGTAGTTGGCCAACCATTTGTCCACCATAACAATGGGACAAGTGGCAAGCCACTTGTCCCACTCAAAACCGTCCAACACACCCAATCAATCGGCCCACATGGCCTCAAGGGGGGGGGGGTGACAAGTGTCGCCCCCCTACTCGTCCAAAATATTCCGACTTCCGAAAAATATCCGTAATGCCAAAAATCCGAAAATAAAGTGGGCCCCACAAAAACCGTAAATTCTCCCGTGGACCCCACGTGACCAATTTCGGAAATAAAATTCTATAATTCTCAAATATTCCAAAAAATACCAAATCTGGGAATCCAATTCCCATTAATGAACCTTTTTCCTTCACAAAATCCGGAAACTTTTCCGTCGAAAAATCACATCTTTCTTCCTTTCCAATTTTTCTGTCGTATTCTCGTACGTACGTCCTCATATACATACTCTGGAACTACGGGGTGTAACAATGTTGGAATAACAACTTGGATTGAAAAGGAATTGGAAAAGAATAGATGTGATGTTATCCTTGTGATTGCCGAAAATGGCCAAGAATATTGGACAGTTTTACTTTAATTGTGAGGCATAATTTTACACGTCCTGTTAAGGCGTGTAATCCCCTTTGAATTGATGGTTTGTTGCGCCTTAAATGTGGCATGTTGGTTATTGATTTTGGGCCTTGAATAATGTGGAAAAGTACTGTCACGACCCGACCCCGGGCCCGCGACTGATGCCCTACCTGAGCACCCTTACAGGTATACATCAGAGAAAATCAGCGGAACATACATACAACTCTTAATAAAAGAATCAATAAGGAAATAAACAATAGGTTAGCCGATAAGGCTACCTCCCTGGACAATAAATACATAACCGAAAGCAGTTACCTCCTTTCTTTTACAACTGACCCACAAAATGTGACTACAGACCTCTAAGAATTTTTGGCATAACTACTATGATGGGACAAGGCCCCACCGTACTTCTGAATATACCTATACATAATGACCAGCTCCAGAACATTGGAGCTATCCCAAAATGCTGAACAAAGATCCTAAGCTCACGGATCCACAACTGTGTACCTAGACCTGCGGACATGAATGCAGCCCCCCGAAGGGGGTCAGTACAACAAGGTACCAAGTATGTAAACAAGAAGTACAGTAAGCAAGATCATAACTATACACAAGAATGACAGGGGCAAGTATGAAAAACAAATATCAGATCCTACCGTGTTATAAAATAATCAGAGCCAACTGTACCTTGTATCACTGTACTACTATAACACAGTACCACTCTCATATATGAAGGCCATGTCAAAAGTTCGGGACACCTGCCCTCAGCATATATTATCACAGAAGCATGCTCGTGGAATATAACATCACCGTCAGCATGTAACAAGTATAATGTACCCTACCAGTACACGGTGCCTTTTTAACAAAGAGAGTGAACAAGAATAAACTTTGCCGGTTTTAAAACAGGAAGCTTATGATTAACCTAGGGCCATCCGCCCGTAGTATCATCATGCAATCCTACTCCTGGACTATTTCACCCGCATAGGCCATATGGACCCGCATGAGGTAATCTCTCCGATAGTCAGACCACCGCAAGCCGCGTATGAGGTAATCTTCTCGCATAGGACTGGTCCGCCCCGCATGGGACTATTTCACTCGCATGAGCCCTACGAACTTGCATGAGGTATTCCTCGCATCGTGGGGAGCAAATCCACGAAATATGCAAATGCCACAACCCCGGGGAATGACCCCGTAATGAATAATATATCACAGGAACAACCGGCTAACATAATCACGTAACATAAGTACAATCGGCTATCATAATCTCATAACATAAGCACAACCGGTTATCGTAATCTCATAACATAAGCACAACCAACTATCATAATCTCATAACATAACCCGACCTATGTGTAGGCTCGGTGTGTCTCATAACATAACATTTTAAACCTCATTTTCACTTCTTCTTAAGTCGTTATAACAACTTCCCATAAAGCTATTATAACAACCTTTCATTTCAGAGAACTTAAGGCACTTTTATTTCTTATCACATTGGGGAAACTAAACCCAAAAGTACTACGTACATACATACTTAAAAAGAATCATGCAACTCCTTTTCCTTATATCAACAAACGTATACTTTTAAAACTCAAGTTACATACTCTTTTAAAATCATTCTTCTTAACTCTTGAAATAAATCAAGAAGCCATACTTTTTAAATCAAGTCATTCCTTCCTTTACAAATCAAGTCCCATAAATTGAAAAATAAAGTCTCATAACCTTTTAAGAAATCAAGGTTCATAGTCTTAAAACTTCATAACATAAATTCTTAAAATCAATCCACTTTCTTCAAATAAATCAAGTATTTCTTCCTTTAAGAATCAAGACCCATAACTTGAAAAATAAAGTCTCATAATCTTTAAAGTAATTCGAGTTACTTATACTTTCATAATCAACACTTATATATTTTCAAAATAAATTTATTTACTTCAAATAAATCAAGTCATTTCTTCCTTTATGAATCAAGTCCCATAACTTGAAAAATAAAGTCTCATAATCTTTTAAAGTAATTCGAGTTACTTATACTTTCATAATCTAGATTTATATATTTTCAAACTTAATTTTACTTACTTCAAATAAATCAAGTCACTACATATTTTCGAAATTCAAGTCTCACGTACTTTCCAAATTAATACTTTTGTCACGACCTGAACCCGGGCCCGTGACTGGTGCCTTACCCCGGGCACCCTAGTGATACAACATCAGAGAAAACAAGCGGAAATAAAAACTTAAACATGCAAATAGACATGGATCAAGATGAAAGAAAACAGGCCAACCAAAACGGTTGCCTTTCAACATATATATATATAAACATTTGAGCGAGCATAATCCTTACAACCCCGCCCACAACAAGGCTGCACTCTAAGATTTTTCAACAACTATGACGGGACAGGGCCCCGCCATACCCCTGAACGTACAAGAACCTACAGACTCAGGGTAACATACCAAAGATAAGCCTCCGAAGGAACGGAGCTTCCCAATACGCTGAAATGAGATCCTAAACGCGGATCGGCGGTAGATTTCTACCTGCAGATGAACGCACCCAAGGAGGTCGATAACAGGTACCAAGTATGTGAAACTGTAAAGTACTATAAATGAAATCATAGAAGTCTATATAAAGCAGGGGACATGTATGATAACCAAACTACAGTACACAACATATAAATAGTCATATCAAGTCAGGGACTCACGCCCTCCAAATCATCACTCGTGCCCGTGGAATTCCTTCCTCACTGTCGGCAGTCTATGATATAACAACACCAAGGAGTACACCTGAACACCAAGTCCTACCTGATGCCAAAGCCGTACCACGAGACGTCGTCACTATACTGACTTGCGAAGCTGACACGTGGCAAGTGCAATAACCTATACCCGATCCACCTGAGCCACGAGTCGGCGGGGCAAGTATACAAGCCACGCACCCGATCACAACCGTAAGTCACGATACTTCGCCGAAGGCGACACGTGGTAAGTGCAACAACTGCACTCAGATCCACTGCGCCACGTGGCGACGGGGCAAGTAAACAGCTACGCACTCCAATCACAACCGTAAGTCACGATCTTCGCGCGACAAAAATGGTCACGTGTCCACGTAATCCATCAACGGTGTAGACATGCCCATGTACTAATGCTAATGGAAGCATACGAGTGGAATCTCCCATCATTTGCAGACGCCCAAGTAAGTTCTCAACAAGTCAACCGCCTCCATCGAGACGCGGTAGAATAGAAACACAATTCTTGCACAACAAAGACTATCTCAATAAGCATAGACAAGTTACACAACAACAAGCATAGTAAGTTACACAACAACAAGCATAGGCAAGTTACACAACAACAAGCATATGCAAGTTATACATAACTCTAAGTACTTTCATTTTATGTCAAAGTCAGGTTTTAACCTAAAGTACTACGACGTTAAATTCCTTTTAAAGAGATCCATTCCTTTATAAAAGTCACCCGATACAGTAGTATAAAATAGAGTGACTTACATCTTTTTAGCAAACCAAAACAACTTCTCTTTTTTTTTAAAGTCAAGTTTCCACATTAAAACCAATGATAAAAACCCTTCTTTTGTTTTCATAAAGTCGTTATAACCAACTTCCCATAAAGCTGTTATAACACTTTAAGTTTTAAACCATTTTAAGACAACACAATGCCTTTCTTCCCTAAAGTTCCGGTTGCCTAATTTCAATTACTCAAGTCTCTTTTTAGAAAAGTTCCATAGTTCAATGTCTTAATCTCTTTTTAAAACAATTGAGTAACATATGCCATAGGAAGTAGGTTATTCTTGTTCATAAATCTTATTAAGCACCATGATCTAGAAATGTAATATCATTTTGTCTCATCTTAGCTTCTATGCAGATGGAGGTTTCTACCGGTTTTAATAATACTTCATTATTCAATACATTTTCCTTTATTAACGCTACGATGGTTTGTCGATAAACATTACGATTTCAAATCAAGAAACGTTATTCCTTTAAAAACCACGTACTCATTACTCACGAATGAGGTTTCACACAAAACTCATATTAATTCATTTAAGTTAAGTCTCTTATCTTATAAGATCAAGTCTCTTAACTTCTAAAATCAGTAAACCATTTTCTTTACCTCTCTTAAGACGTTATACCTAACTCCCCATAAAGCTAGTATAACTCTTTTTAAAACCTTTAAAACCAAGTGTTACTCTTCTTTCAAAAATGGTTTCTTAACTCTTGTGACATACTTCAAGTTTCTTATTATTCAGGCTTAAGTCAAAAGACATTCTTTGTATAACCACGTTCAATTAGCACACGTACGTCTACCGTACTATATATTATTCAGGCTTAAGTCAAAAGACATTGCCGTACAACTACGTTCAATTAGCACACGTACGTCTACCGTACTATATATTATTCAGGCTTAAGTCAAAAGACATTGCCGTACTATATATATCTTCCTTTAAAATATCATGCTCAAGAGTATAGGAAGAATCACATACCTCGCGACGATTTATCGACTATAAGCAAAATGCTCCACGGCTATAACCCGACTAGCCTTGTCCACCTTCTAAGTAGCACATGCTACTTGCAGAACATACACCCAATAAAGGTTATCAGTCTACTGTAAATACGGTCCTATGTAAGTACAGTTTAATCTTCTACTTATATTCTTCTGATGTGATTTCAGTTCAAGTCTTTACTGTAATATCCTTTTATTACAGTTCAATTCTCTTCTATGAATCTTATATTCATTTCTATACAACTACAGTATGTAATTTCCAATTACACTAGAAGGATAGGATTATTTACCTCGATGAGCCCAAAAATTATCCAAGTTTAATGTCGCTCCTGAGCAACGTTAAGCTCCCACTCCGTGCGCTCCAACCCGCTCCAAACAACCCTTAGAAGTTCTACGTAACTTCTTCTTAACACTTCAACTCGCTATGAAGATTTCCTTAGGGTTTCGTTTTTGTGACTGAGGGAAGTATAATAGTATTTTCTGGGCTTTTGTATAAGTGTAACCTTGGGAATACTACAAGGTATTTGGGCATAATAACAATACTTGGAGAGTATTTCTATACCACAAAAGGGGGATATTTATACGAGACAACTAGGCTAGTGGGGGGTACCCTCTCGGCCTAGACTCACTCAAGGGGAGGCTCTCGCTAAGGGCTCTCAAAGGGAGGGTGTGGTGGACTAAAGCTCACTAAGAGGAGGAGGAATTTAACACTTAGAACAATTTTGGATGAAAAAGTTCATCAACATAGAGGGGTATTTATAGGTCAAGCAATGGCCAACCAATGGCCAAGATTAATCCATGTGTTAGGCAAGTGTAAGGCCAAGATCAAGCCAAGTACACCTTATCCATCTACCACCAAAATATCCTACCAACTACTTGACAAAACAAGCCACAATTTTCGTCCACTTTGCCGCCCAACCTCTTCCAATGTGAGGGTGACACATGTCACCCTCCCGTTGGTCCAAAATGTTTCATCTCTCGGAAAAATCTGCAAAAATTATAAATGACATAGCCGGAATTTTCCCTTCGCAAGTTTTGTAAAACGTTTCGTCGAAAAACGACTCTTTTCGGCACTTGTGCCCAAATTTCGAACCTTGCCTAATCTTAAGGCTTGAATTTATATACGTACGCCCTCACGTACATACTCTGGAAATACGGGGTATAACATTCTCCCCTCCTTAGAAACATTCGTCCCGAATGTTCCTTCTCAAGACGGATTACGATGAAGTTCTTCTAACAAGTTGCCAACGCCACGCCTGGCCACGAAATAACACAATTTATCTTCCTTCCTTACTCGTCGTGCCCTTCTCGAACACTTGAACTCTTCTAGTATACGTACCACACTTCAGTCATCGCTTCAGTTCCCAAAACTTTGGAGTCACCACCTCCAAACTTGGTCATCTACTAGCCTCAACCTCCCTTAAGGCCATTCCCGGCCTTCACGGTCCGCTTCTGGTCGAACATATCCACGAACTCATACGATGGTCATCTAAACTTGGGCCTAGCACCCTCGTGACCCTACCACCTGGCGGGACCACCCAGAGCTGACCCCATCTCGAAACAGGCCGCGGGTTGGCCCTCAACATGGCCCCAACCCGACCCACTTAACGCATCACGCTCTTGTTCCCCGATCCGGAACAATCTTACCTATACAGGTCATGAAAGCTACCACTTCCATTTAACACTACCCAAGGAAATTTTTCCCACAAATACTCCACGTATACCTATACGTTCTGACAAGGATCACTCGCAAAAACTTGTACTCAAGACGGCCTTACATCTAAGGTCTCAACTGTAATATTCTAAGGTTCATAATTTTCTCACCCCCAGGCTTACCCTTTCTCACTAACCAGGTTTCTTAATCACATTTTTGCACAAAGCTATCCGAACATAACACTTAACACATTATCATAACATCAATACATACAAGTCTCTAGAGGGTTTAAGGATATACCTGAAAGTAGGCGGTTCAGAGGACCGCTAAAACTGGGAACTTCCACCGCGACCTCTACCGTGGCCTGCCGGTGTATGAACATCCTGCCTAGCTATGGAAGGTGAAGAACCCGCAACTGATCTAGTAGTCTGTGCTATCCCACCAGTGCTACACTCGGCCTGACAGTCTCGTCAAATGGCCTGCCGGCCGCAAAGTATAGCAATCTCCCAAACCAAGACGACATTCCCTATGGGCTTTACCACAATAGTCACACCTGAGATACGGTGGCCTCATCCGCGAGCACTTACCACCAAAATCTGAACCGGGAGCCACGACCGCTCACGAATATTCCAAACGTTCCGACGACGGGGACCACTTGGTACAAGCGGAGGCGCATAATCGCTCTTCTTGAGGCGGTCCGCCTCGAAAGTCATCAAAGGACCTCGCTGCTCGCCTCTTACGATCTCGGTCGTTCCATCGATTCCTCCGCCTCACATCCAAGTGCATAAGTCGCATGCGGCAATGTCCATGCGGTGAAGAGCTACACCAACAACTCTGCTAGGTAATCATCGAGCCTCAGAATATCGGTGCACTCGATCCTCCATACTAGCTACTAACGCGGGACGTCACGCCAATGAGTCGAACTCCACATTGTACTCCCGAACCGCACGCCTGCTCGCCAGAACACCAAAAATCTGCTACCCGAGCCCTCGCCATCCGAGGCAAGAAATGTGCCAGAAAGGCCTCTGAGAACTCGTTCCAAACAGCTGGAAGTGCATGCTCTCCCCGGGACAGCTCCCACGAATCAAACCAGTCGACTGCGGTATCACGCAGCCGATGCGAACCTAGAACC
The DNA here is from genome assembly GCA_029844215.1 of Przewalskia tangutica. NCBI lineage: Eukaryota > Viridiplantae > Streptophyta > Magnoliopsida > Solanales > Solanaceae > Przewalskia > Przewalskia tangutica. Next base: position 97,102,839 of record CM056721.1, read on the forward strand.
ACTGACTCGGTCTCCGATGCCTTGATCACTCGCGATCCGTCAGAATCGGATGAACTCCTGCGGATCATCCTCGTGCCTCGACCCATAAAACTCTGGCGGTTTACAACTCGTAAAATCCCGCACCTCGAACTATCTCGATCTAGGTGAACCATCGGTGCTATCGAAGGCCGCGGCCCACTTATCTTCAAGTCCGCCACAACTCGCCATTAATCGCCCACTCAGTAACTCATCTCATCCGCCTGCATCGCGGGATCGAGGCTCAGTCTTGTGGTCTCGCCACGCTCTACTCGCAGACTCCTCTCATTGCTTTGCCCTTCGCCCGGTTGCTTTACGCGGAGGCATAGCGTAAAAACGGCACGTCGGAGGGTCCAACTTACAATACTGACTCTAAGGCACGATCTCGTAATGAGAAGAATGGAAACTAATCCTAAATGTCCTATAGCCTCACGATTATAGATGTGGTGCACAACACATCGATAATCAAGACTTACTAGACACGCCTCAGACACTTTCCGAGGACTAATCGCTCGATACAACTTTTGTCACGACCAACTCGGCCCGTGATCGTGCCTTACCCCGGCACCCTAGTGATACAACATCGAGAAAACCGTGAAATAAAAACTTAAACATGCAAATAGACATGGATCAAGATGAAAGAAAGCAGGCCACCAAAGCGGTTGCCTTTCAACATATATATATATATAAACATTTGAGCGATAATTCTTACAACCCCGCCACAACAAAGCATGCACTTCTAAGATTTTTTCCAACAACTATGACGACAGGGCCCCGCCATACCCTGAACGCACAAGAACCCTGCACTGTGGTAACATACCAAAGATAAGCCTCGAAGGAACGGAGCTTCAATCTGCTGAAATGAGATCCTAAACACGGGGATCGGCGGTAGATTTCTACTGCAGATGAACGCAGCCCAAGGAGGTCGATAACAGTACCAAGTATGTGAAACTGTAAAGTACTATAAATGAAATCATAGCAGTCTATATAAAGCAGGAGACATGTATGATAACCAAACTACGATACAACATATAAACAAATATATCAAGTCAGGGACTCACGCCCTCCAAATCATCACTCGTGCCCGTGGAATTCCTTCCTCACTGCCGGCAGTCTATGATATAACAACACCAAGGAGTACACCTGAACACCAAGTCCTACCTGATGCCAAAGCCGTACCACGAGACCTCGTCACTATCTCGACTCGCGGTCGACACGTGGCAAGTGCAATAACCTATACCCGATCCACCTGCGCCACGTAGCTGACGGGGGCAAGTATACAAGCTACGCACCCGATCACAACCGTAAGTCACGATACTTCGCCGCGAAGCTGACACGTGGTAAGTGCAACAACCTGTACCAGATCCACCTGCGCCACGTAGCTGACGGGGGCAAGTAAACAGGCTACGCACCCAATCACAACCGTAAGTCACGATACTTCGCCGCGACCAAAAATGGTCACATGTCCACAGAATCCATCAATGGTGTAGACATGCCCATGTACTAATGCTAATGGAAGCATACCCGTGGAATCTCCCCACACGCCAGACGCCCAAGTAAGTTCTCGACAAGTCAACCGCCTCCATCGAGACGCCAGAGAATAGAACACAATTCTTGCACAACAAAGACTATCTCAATAAGCATAGACAAGTTACACAACAACAAGCATAGGCAAGTTACACAACAACAAACATAGGCAAGTTACACAACAACAAGCATAGGCAAGTTATACATAACTCTAAGTACTTTCATTTTATGTCAAAGTCCGGGTTTTAACCCTAAAGTACTACGTACGTTAAATTCCTTTTAAAGAGATCCATTCCTTTTATAAAAGTCACCCGATACCCGTAGTATAAAATAGAGTGACTTACATCTTTTTAGCAAACCAAAACAATTTTTTTTTTTTTTTTAAAGTCAAGTTTCCACATTAAAACCAATGATAAAAACCCTTCTTTTGTTTTCATAAAGTCGTTATAACCAACTTCCCATAAAGCTGTTATAACACTTTAAGTTTTAAACCATTTTAAGACAACACAATGCCTTTCTCTTCCCTAAAGTTCCAGTTTGCCTAATTTCAATTACTCAAGTCTCTTTTTAGAAAAGTTCCATAGTTCAATGTCTTAATCTCTTTTTAAAACAATTGAGTAACATATGCCATAAAGTAGTAGGTTATTCTTGTTCATAAATCTTATTAAGCCCATGATCTAGGAAATGTAATATCATTTTGTCTCATCTTAGCTTCATGCAGATGGAGGTTTCTACTGGTTTTAATAATACTTCATTATTCAATACATTTTCCTTTATTAACGCCTGCGGTGGTTTGTCGATACACATTCGATTTCCAAATCAAGAAACGTTATTCCTTTTAAAAACCACGACTCATTACTCACGAATGAGGTTTCACACAAAACTCATATTAATTCATTTAAGTTAAGTCTCTTATCTTATAAGATCAAGTCTCTTAACTTCTAAAATCAGTAAACCATTTTCTTTACCTCTCTTAAGACGTTATACCTAACTTCCCATAAAGCTAGTATAACTCTTTTTAAAACCTTTAAAACCAAGTGTTACTCTTCTTTCAAAAATGGTTTCTTAACTCTTGTGACATACTTCAAGTTTCTTATTATTCAGGCTTAAGTCAAAAGACATTGTCGTACAACTACGTTCAATTAGCACACGTACGTCTACCGTACTATATATTATTCAGGCTTAAGTCAAAAGACATTGTCGTACAACTACGTTCAATTAGCACACGTACGTCTACCGTACTATATATTATTCAGGCTTAAGTCAAAAGACATTGCCGTACTATATATATCTTCCTTTAAAATATCATGCTCAAGAGTATAGGAAGAATCACATACCTCGCGACGATTTATCGACTATAAGCAAAACGCTCCACGACTATAACCCGACTAGCCTTGTCCACCTTCTAAGTAGCACATGCTACTTGCAGAACATACACCCAATAAAGGTTATCAGTCTACTGTAAATACGGTCCTATGTAAGTACAGTTTAATCTTCTACTTATATTCTTCTGATGTGATTTCAGTTCAAGTCTTTACTGTAATATCCTTTTATTACAGTTCAATTCTCTTCTATGAATCTTATATTCATTTCTATACAACTACAGTATGTAATTTCCAATTACACTAGAAGGATAGGATTATTTACCTCGATGAGCCCAAAATTTATCCAAGTTTAATGTCGCTCCTGAGCAACGTTAAGCTCCCACTCCGTGCGCTCCAACCCGCTCCAAACAACCCTTAGAAGTTCTACGTAACTTCTTCTTAACACTTCAACTCGCTATGAAGATTTCCTTAGGGTTTCGTTTTTGTGACTGAGGGAAGTATAATAGTATTTTCTGGGCTTTTGTATAAGTGTAACCTTGGGAATACTACAAGGTATTTGGGCCAAGGTATTTGGGCATAATAACAATACTTGGAGAGTATTTCTATACACAAAAGGGGGGTATTTATACGAGACAACTAGGCTAGGGGGGGGTACCCTCTCGGACTAGCCTCACTCAAGGGGGAGGCTCGCCAAGGGCCTCAAAGGGGAGGTGTGGTGGACGAAAGCTCTCACTAAGAGGGGAGGGAGGAATTTAACACTTAGAACAATTTTGGATGAAAAAGTTCATCAACATAGAGGGGTATTTATAGGTCAAGCAATGGCCAACCAATGGCCAAGATTAATCCATGTGTTAGGCAAGTGTAAGGCCAAGATCAAGCCAAGTACACCTTATCCATCTACCACCAAAATATCCTACCAACTACTTGACAAAACAAGCCACAATTTTCGTCCACTTTGCCGCCCAACCTCTTCCAATGTGAGGGTGACACATGTCACCCTCCCGTTGGTCCAAAATGTTTCGTCTCTCGGAAAAATCCGCAAAAATTATAAATGACATAGCCGGAATTTTCCCTTCGCAAGTTTAGTAAAACGTTTCGTCGAAAAACGACTCTTTTCGGCACTTGTGCCCAAATTTCGAACCTTGCCTAATCTTAAGGCTTGAATTTATATACGTACGCCCTCACGTACATACTCTGGAAATACGGGGTATAACAACTTTTATGAGTCGTGAATAGGTTATACTCGTTTATAACGATCTTGTCCATTGAGCCATGATCTAAGAATGTAATACCATTTTGTCTCATCTTAGTTTCTATGCAGATGGAAGTTTCTACTCATTTCAATGTAATTGATTACCGATACATTTTCATTAACGCTGCAATGGCTTGTTCGGTCCTTGTTTTTCATTAGTGAAGTAATTTAGCAAGGTCAACTAGACTCCAATACTTCCTAATGACTCTTACCAACGTCCCCCATAAGACTTGGTAAGAACTTAGGAATATTCTAGACATGCCTTTAGTATAAAATCAATAACAGGAATACTTCCTATGACAAGGAAAGTATACTCAAGAACAAGTCATGTATACTCCTAACAACAAGGCAAGTATACTCCAAATATCAAGGCAAGTATACTCCTAATCAACAAGGCAAGTATACTTCAAATATCAAGGCAAGTATACCCCTAACAACAAGGCAAGTATACTTCAAATATCAAGGCAAGTATACCCCTAACAACAAGGCAAGTATACTTCAAATATCAAGGCAAGTATACTCCTAATCACAAGGCAAGTATACTTCAAATATACTCATGTCTATAGAAAGAAGAAGTTCACATACCTCGCGACGAGCAAAATGCTCCAAAGTACTTCAACCTTATTAGCTTTTACACCCTTCAAGTAGAATACACTACACGTAGTACTTCAATCTATAGTAATCATAACATGTCTATCAACTCCTAGCTTATCAACGTGGAATAATACTAAGTGCTAGGTCTCTTATTCTACAGAAATTTGGGCAGCACTTCCTTTGTTTCTACGTACTTTTCCACCTTTTTCAAGGCCCGAAATCAACAACCAATACACCACATTTAAGGCTCAACATTTCAGCTAACCAAAGGGGATTACACGCCTTAACAGGACGTGTAAAATTCTGCCCCACAATGTATACAAAACAGTCCATAATTACATCAATATTTAGGATAAGATATGAAGCCTTTTTGCACCCTTTTTCACCTTTATTCCTTAGGACTTTTACTATACAATTCTACCACATTAATCATATATATAACCACCCAATTTTTGCATATTTACAAGTCTAAAATAGCCCGTAAAACAGCCACAAAACTGCGCCAAAATATTCCAAAATTCTAGGCCATTTCGGCAATTTCACAATATAACAACAAATAGTCATTTCCCATTTCCTTTTCAATCCAAGTTGTTATTCCAACATGTTATATAGTCGCAATCAATTATAACAACTATAATCTCTTTCTTATATAACATGCGACGATTATAACTATCGACCAAATTGATTACAATATCAAAGGCTAGACATGCTAGGTCTCGGATTTAACTTCCAAATTCCATAATATTTATCAATCTTCATTCTAAATATTACATGCTCATCTAACAACTACTACAACATGAAATCTTGAATTTTAATAGCAAGACGAAGATTATTACCTCTTTAAGCCCAAATACAATCCAAAACCTAAAGTCGATCCTAGCAACTTTAGCTCCTCTTTTCGACGTTCCAATCCGCTATTTGAAACCCTTAGAAGCTTGTGAAGAACTCCTCTTCAAGTTCCAACTCCAACTATGAAAACCCCCTTAGGTTTTCATGTTGCGACTAACGTAAAAACGTAGTTTTTCCGGGATTTTTGTGTTGAGATATCCTTACAATACCTTTAGGGACCTTGGGTTTAAGTATTGTGAATTACGAAGCAAGATTGCAAAATTTTCTTGTTTCTAAAAGAGCTTGGCCGAGAGCCTCCATTTTTGCACAACAAGTTCTTGAAAATTTTACTAAGTGTAGAAACTAGTCTTGCACTAGTGTGGATATATATTACAACCAATGGTCTAGATCAACACAAATGGATGGCTAAGATGGGTCAATAATATCATGCCAAGGTTGACTATGTCACGACCCGAACCTGGGCCCGTGACTGGTGCCTTACCCCGGGCACCCTAGTGATACAACATCAGAGTAATCAGCGGAACATACAACGATACAAGACATATTATGAAATATGAAACAATAATCTGAGAAAAACTTGCCTTTCGACATATATATAAATAACAACTTTTTCAACATGAACAGTTTAATCCTTTTTATAAACCCCGCCACAACAAGATTACTGCACTTAAGAATGATACGACAACAATGGCGGACAGTGGCCCCGCCAAACCCACGAATGTAAACACTTACTACGACAGGACTATACCATCGATAAGCCTCGGAGAAACGGAGCTTCCCAAACGCTGAAATCGTGGACCACGAGAGCTAGGATCAACGATCGGTGTGCCTCAACTGCAGATGAACGCAGCCTGAAGGAGGTCGATAACAAATTTAGTATGTGAAACTAAAAATATCAGAATGAAATCATAATAGTCTATAAAGCGGAGACATGTATGATAAGCAAACCATACCACAACAAATAAGCGATCATGTCAAGTCGTGGACTCACGCCTCAAAGTTATCACAATAAAACCGCACGGCAAGTGCGGCATAGCCGACTACTAAGACCCACAAGACCAAAAATACCACAAATCGTATCCCGAGGTCTTTCTAGACCGCACTACATGATCGGCCGCCACTCGCCCGCAATATCAATGTCGCGTCTATCCACGAACTCGCAGCCCGCATAGGTCACACACGGACCCGCATGAGGTATTCCTCGAATCATGGTCCTGCACCGCTGAGGTATACCGCATCGGGCGCTAACCTCGGTATCCGCCAGGCTCCCGCAACCCGCATAGTCTCAAAAGACCGCATAGTCTCAGCAGACCGCATAGGAATCCCGCATCGCTAAACACCCGAATGATCAATCCCGAGCTACCGCGCTCGCGTAGTCACGAGGACCGCATAGCCGTAAAGACCGCATCAAGGTGGCAAGCCCCGGTATAATAAGTCAAAGGGTATGTGATACAATAACAAGATAATCCGCTTAACGTTTAACAACGTAAGCACAACAAGAATGACACTTTACATCACGATCACACAAGATACTAACACACGTAGCATCCTAACATGTTTACTTATCACATCAACAAGAAAGTATTTACAAGGCTATCTCAAACCAACACAATCAAGTTATTCACACAAGGTACTTTATGCTAACAAGTTCGCGTATCTATCCCTAAAGTACTTCATACATTAAAGCTTTTAAAAGATCCATTGCTTTCACATAAGTCACACAATACACGTAGTATAAAATAGAGTGACTGTCTTTTTAAGTAAACCAAAACCCTTACCTTGTAAAATCAAGTAACAACATTATTTTCCAAACGTTCAAGTTTGCCTAATTTCAAATGTTCACGCTTCTTATTTTAAAAGGTTTCGTAGTTCATAGTCTTATTCATTTAAGAATATAATTCTTTTCAACAACTGAGACATAAGCCTTATATGGAAGTAGGATATTCTTGTTTATAACAATCTTATTACAATGACATGATCTAGGAAATATCATTTTGTCTCATCTTAGCTTCTATGCGGATGGAGGTTTCTTTGGTTTTATTAATACTTAATTAGGCAAAACATTTCCTTTTATTAACGCTGCAGGGGTTTGTCGATACACATTCTGATTTCCGAAATCAGTAAAACATTCTTAAGCCGTTATACCTAACTTCCCATAAAGCTAGTATAACTCTTAAGTTTTCAAAACCAAGAATTACTTCTTATTTCAAAATGATTCAAAAATCTTTTGCAATACTTCAAGTTCTTTATTAACACATAACAAGCCGATTATAGTTCAAACGATTTACCTTTTAAAACCACATGTATTTTCTTACCAACATAAAGTCATTATAACCAACTTCCCATAAAGTCGTTATAACACTTTATGTTTTAGATCAATCAAATACACTTAACACATGACGTCACCGTACTACATAGTTACACACATATCATGCTAGAAGAGATAGGAAGAGGTTCACATACCTCACGACGAGTATCGACTAATAGCAAAACGCCCAAGTACTTCAAACCGCTCGGCTACTCCATAGCCAGTAGATCGCGCCATACGTAGTAATTCAACCTATAAGGCCACAAGGCGCTTATTAACATTTAGATTCCTTCGTAGAACATCCTACAGAAAATTCGGCAAAGACTCTTCCCACAAACAGCGTAAATCTCCTCTCTATCTGGGCCGGCTATCAAGCCAACCGCGTGGGTTCATACATCTAACCCGAACGGTACAATTCTACTCCACAAGATTACTACACAAGTCTATCTGAATACACCTATGTAATTACATTCGATTCGATTCTTGAGCTTAAGTCAAAAGCCAGTGCCAACTAACTACGTTGATTCTATATATAGTATACTTCAACTATATATTCTAACAATATGTAATTTCCAATTACAATAGAGGACAAGATAATTACCTCGATAAGCCCATAATTATCCAAGTATAAAGTCGATCTGGGCAATCGTTTAGCTCCAACTCCGCGCTCCAACCCGCTCTAAACCACCCTTAGAAGTTCTAACCAACTTCACTTATTACTCCAACTAACCATGGAGATTTTCCTAAGGTTTCGGTTTTGTGACTAAGGGAAGTATAATAGTATTTACGGGCTTTTCAGATAAGTATAACCTTAGAATACTACAAGGTATACGACTAAGGTAATTTGGGCATTATAACAATACTTGGAGAGTATTTCTATACCACAAAAGGGGTATTATACGAAAGCAACAAGGCAGTGGGGTACCACGGCTAGCACCACTAGGAGGGAGTGTACCCTCGGCCAAGGCCTCAGGAGAGAGGAGGCCTCTTGGCCGAACTCAACACAAAGGGAGGGAGAAGGAGAGCTTTCAAGACTTAGGCAAATTTGTGGATGAATTTGTCTTCCAAAGAGTGGGTATTTATAGGTCAAGTGAAGGCCAACCAATGGCCAAGATCATGCCAAGTGCAAGGCAAGTGTAGGGCCAAGATTTAGACAAGTGTGTGTGGGTCCCACTTATCAATCAACACACAAAAATATCCTACCAAATAATGCACACCTTTCGGCCAAGCTACCGCCCATCACTCCACCAACTTGAGGGTGACAAGTGTCGCCCTCTCGTTGGTCCAAAATGTTTCGTCTCTCGGAAAAATCCGCAAAAATTAAAAATGACATAGCGAATTTTCCTACGAAAGTCGTGGAAAACGTTTAAAAAAACGACTCTAACCGTGTTGTGAACAAATAAATTTCGCCGCCTAATTCTCAAGTTCAAATTTTTTACGCACGCCCCACGCATATACTGGAAATACGGGTATAACATTCTCCTTCCTTAGAAACATTCGTCCCGAATGTTCCTTCTAAGTCTCAAACAAACGCGTGCGCCGATAGTCTTCACTGCTATACTTACGAAAACAATCCTGCCACGCATGGCCACGGAACCAACTTGCGCAAAATACTTACCTCCAAGTCCACGAGGACACACCTCTAACACCATCAAAATGATACCACTTTTGTCACTTTGTCGCGAGCCTTGCTCCGACGACCCAACAAATGGTACCGGGCCGTATGCGATCCACGAGGTCGCCGACACTCGAACTCTTACCACGCTTCGACATCGCTTGGTTCCAAAACTCGGTTACTATCTCTAACGTGGTCATCATTAAAGGAACACTCGGATGGATCTCCGATACTTTCCGATCATAACAATACGAAAGACCGGACGTCGCTTCTCCTAAGTCGGACGGCAAAAGCTAACATATAGGCAACCTGGCCTATTCTTCACATGAACTCAAAAGGGCCCAAAGTAACTCGGCTAAGTTCACTCTGTTCTCCAAAACTCGTCACACCCAACCCGGGGTGGTATCTTCAAGAAGACCGACCGTCAACCTGAACTCTAAGCGTCGTCGCCGATTATCCGCACGATTTCTCTGAGCTACCAGAACCTCCTCTAGACAAGATTTACCCTATCCACAGTCTGCTGGAACAAGCCTGAACCAACTATCTGAATCATGCCAACATCGAACCAATCGACCGGCAGCTTACACTTCCGCCCCTACAAGGCCTCATAAGGCGACATTCGAAAACTGAAATGGTAGCTTAAACACTCCCTCCACAGGGGACAACAATCCCCACAACTACCCCTGAATTCCACACACTGGCCCGAGGGCGAATGCGATTCTGGGACTCACCTGAGTTCTTAACCCTGCTTGGTAAAACTTCCAGAAATAAAAACAGCCGTACCCTGGGCTCCACTGTCTGTCATAAGGTGATGGTAGGCACCCCGTGCAGCCTTACAACCTTTCTGACGTACCAACACTGCCGAGTGAATGGTCCCGACCGAAGAACACGATGGGCTGCCCCCATCGACCCGACCACCGGTCGAACGTATCCACGAACTCGTATGCTGGTTAACTAAACTTGGGCCTAACACCCTCGTAACCCCAACCCAAATCGGGACCACCACAAACTGACCCCACCACCAAACCTGCCGCGGGTTGACCCGCAACGTGGCCTCAACCCGACCCGGCAACGCGCACAATACTAGCTCCCCGATCCGGAACAATCTTACTAATCACGTTTCGAAAACCTAGCGGTCTTCTTAGCTCAACTAACCTCTTTCATTCCACACTACTAGGGACCTATCCCAAACATAGCTCACGTGCACTAGGCACCCCGATAAGGATCAACATAACCATACGTCTTTTACTCTAGATGACCTTACCTCTAAGGTCTCTACGTAACAAAACTCTTAGGTTCACACCTTCTCTATCCCCCCAAATCTTACTTGGTTAACTAACCAAGATTTCTAATCACAACTAACACACTGCTATCAGAACATAGCACTTAAGGTATACTCACCTTATCACATAAACAAAACTCTAGAGGGTTAAAGATATATCTATATCTCGCTTCACTCCCTTAGTCGTTCTAATCAAACACGCCTGCAGGCGAAAGTGAGGAGATGACAAACTACCCACCGATCCTGGAGGCCAAGTCCTCCTACAAGGACACTCTTCGACACCAGACCCTGACGGTCATAGGTACAACAAGTACCAACCTAAAAGATGACATTCCGGATGGCGTCATCACATGCGTGAACCGGAAGCCACGGAGTTCTAACCAACTCTGCATACCCGAATGTCACGAACTCCGGAAGACCACTCTGACCGGGCGGAGGTGCATAATCTAATCTGCCGTGAGGTGACTGCCTCGAAAGTTACCAAAGGACCTTGCTGCTCGGCCTCTTCGTTGTCCTTCGTTAACCCGTCGATCTCTACGTTTCTCGCCTGCTTGCATAAGCCCGTACACAGGCCATGCTCAAGCCTAACTGAAGGATTACTCTTGCACAACCTTCTCTTAGGTAGTCATCAAGACTATCGGTATACTCTCTGGTAGTCAAATCCATAGTTAGTAACAGGGTCGCCTCCTTAAGATCTATATTCACTGTTCCCGGTCGTGGAACTGAAGGTTCAAATATCATGGCCGCAGTAGGAACTGCTGCCGCCGTGCTAAACTCTGCTGGGGCTAGTGACGTCGCAGAACTCCCCGAATGAAGCACCACTCAAGGTGACAATTGGGCCTGTGCCCACGTAACCCTCTCAGATTTACTCGCAGCCTCCTCGCGCCTTGCCTCCAGGCTCGGGTTGCCCTACGCGGAGGCATAACGGTAAGGGAAAGAAATACGTTAGAGGGGTCCAACTTATCACACAGCTCTAAGGCACGATCTCAGAGTGAGAAGAATAGAAACCAATCCTAAATATCCTATAGCCTCCTGATTATTGGTGTGGTGCACAACACACCGATAATCAAGACTCTACTGGATACGGTCTGTAGACACTTTCCGAGGATTAAGCGCTCGATACCACTTTTGTCACGACCGAACTGGGCCGTGGTGGTGCCTTACCGGGCACCCTAGTGATACAACATCGAGTAATCGAACATACAACGATACAAGACATATTATGAAATATGAAACAATAACTGAGAAAAACTTCGCTTTCGGCGATATATATAAATAACAACTTTTTCAACATGAGCAGTTTAACTTTTTACAAACCACGCTTACAACAGCATTACACGGACCTAAGAATGATCGACAACAATGGCGGGACGGGGCCCCGCCAAACCACGAATGTAAACACTTACTACGACGGGACTATACCACGATAAGCCTCGGAGAAACGGAGCTTCCCAAACGTCAAATCGTGACCACGAGAGCTAGGATCAACGATCGGTGTGCCTCGACTGCGGCATGAGCGCACCGAAGGAGGTCGATAGCCAGTGCAGAGTATGTGAAACTAAAAATCTGTAAATGAAATCATAATAGTCTATAAAGCAGAGACATGTATGATAAGAAAACTACGATCCACAACAAATAAGCGATCATGTCAAGTCGGGACTCACGCCTCAAAGTTATCACAATAAAATGCAGACGGCAAGTACGAAGGCATAGCCGACTACTAAGACCCATGCACCAAAAATACCATAAAGCGTATCTCGAGGTCTTTCTAGACCGCACCACATGATCGGCGGCCACTCGCCCGCAATATCAATGCGCGTCTATCCTCGAACTCGCGACTCGCGTAGGTCACACACGACCCGCATGAGGTATTCCTCGAATCATGGTCCTGCACCGCTGAGGTATACCCCGCATCGGGCGCTAACCTCGGTATCCGCCTAGGCTCCGCAACCCGCGTAGTCTCAAAAGACCGCATAGTCTCAACGGACCGCATAGGAATCCCGCGTCGGGCTAAACACCGGAATGATCAATCACGGAGCTACCGCGCTCCGCGTAGTCACGAGGACCGCATAGCCGTAAAGACCCGCATCAAGGGTGGCAAGCCCTCGGTATAATAAGTCAAAGGGGTATGTGATACAATAACGATAACGGGCTTAACGTTTAACAACGTAAGCACAACAAGAATGACCCCTTACATCACGATCACACAAGATACTAACACACGTAGCATCCTAACATGTTTACTTATCACATCAACAAGAAAGTATTTACAAGGCTATCTCAAACCAACACAATCAAGTTATTCACACAAGGTACTTTATGCTAACAAGTTCGGTATCTATCCCTAAAGTACTTCATACATTAAAGCTTTTAAAAGATCAATTGCTTTCACATAAGTCACACAATACCCGTAGTATAAAATAGAGTGACTGTCTTTTTAAGTAAACCAAAACCCTTACCTTGTAAAATCAAGTAACAACATTATTTTCCAAACGTTCAAGTTTGCCTAATTTCAAATGTTCACGTTTCTTATTTTAAAAAGGTTTAAGTAGTTCATAGTCTTATTCATTTAAGAATATAATTCTCTTTTCAACAATGCAGGAGACATAAGCCTTATATGGAAGTAGGATATTCTTGTTTATAACAATCTTATTACTGACCATGATCTAGGAAATATCATTTTGTCTCATCTTAGCTTCATGCGGATGGAGGTTTCTACTGGTTTTATTAATACTTAATTAGTCAAAACATTTCCTTTTATTAACGCTGCAGTGGTTTGTCGATACACATTCTGATTTCCGAAATCAGTAAAACATTCTTAAGCCGTTATACCTAACTTCCCATAAAGCTAGTATAACTCTTAAGTTTTCAAAAACCAAGTATTACTTCTTATTTCAAAATGATTCAAAAATCTTTTGCAATACTTCAAGTTCTTTATTAACACATAACAAGCCAGTTATAGTTCAAACCAGTTACCTTTTAAAAACCACATGTATTTTCTTACCAACATAAAGCTGTTATAACCAACTTCCCATAAAGTCGTTATAACACTTTATGTTTTAGATCAATCAAATACACTTAACACATGTACGTCTACCGTACTACATAGTTACACACATATCATGCTAGAAGAGATAGGAAGAGGTTCACATACCTCGCGACGAGTATCGACTAATAGCAAAACGCTCCAAGTACTTCAAACCGTCGGCTACTCCTTAGCCAGAAGATCGCGCCATACGTAGTACTTCAACCTATAAGGCCACAAGGCGCTTATTAACATTTAGATTCCTTCGTAGAACATCCTACAGAAAATTCGACAGCACCTCCCCGCAATGGCGTAAATCTCCTCTCTATCGGGCCGCCATCAAGCCAACCAGTGGGGTTCATACATCTAACGAGCGGGTACAATTCTACTCCACGATTACTACACAAGTCTACTGTAATACCCCTATGTAATTCTGATTCGATTCTTGAGCTTAAGTCAAAAGACATTGCCAACTAACTACGTTGATTCTATATATAGTAGACTTCAACTATATATTCTAACAATATGAAATTTCCAATTACAACAGAGGGACAAGATAATTACCTCGATAAGCCCATAATTATCCAAGTATAAAGTCGATCCTGGGCAATCGTTTAGCTCGAACTCGACATGCTCAACCCGCTCTAAACCACCCTTAGAAGTTCTAACCAACTTCTACTTATTACTCCAACTAACCATGGAGATTTTCCTAAGGGTTTCGGTTTTGTGACGGAAGGGAAGTATAATAGTATTTCTGGGCTTTTCGTATAAGTATAACCTTAGAATACTACAAGGTATACGGCTAAGGTAATTTGGGCATTATAACAATACTTGGAGAGTATTTCTATACCACAAAAGGGGGGGTATTATACGAAAGCAACTAGGCTAGGGGGGGGGGGTACCCCACGGCTAGCACCACTAGGAGGGGGGGGAGTGTACCCCTCGGCCAAGGCCTCTAGGAGAGGGGGAGGCCTCTTGGCCGAACTCAACACAAAGGGGAGGGAGAAGGAGAGCTTTCAAGACTTAGGCAAATTTGTGGATGAATTTGTCTTCCAAAGGGGTGGGTATTTATAGGTCAAGTGAAGGCCAACCAATGGCCAAGATCATGCCAAGTGCAAGGCAAGTGTAGGGCCAAGATTTAGACAAGTGTGTGTGGGTCCCACTTATCAATCAACACACAAAAATATCCTACCAACTAATGCACACCTTTCGGCCAAGCTACCGCCCATCACTCCACCAACTTGAGGGTGACAAGTGTCGCCCTCTCGTTGGTCCAAAATGTTTCGTCTCTCGGAAAAATCCGCAAAAATTAAAAATGACATAGCCGGAATTTTCCCTACGAAAGCTGTGAAAACGTTTCGTCGAAAAACGACTCTAACCGGGTGTTGTGAACAAATAAATTTCGGCCAAGCCTAATTCTCAAGTTCAAATTTTTTTACGTACGTCCTTACGTACATACTCGGGAAATACGGGGTATAACAGACTACTTGACTTAGTCAATACTTTCTTCATCCAACATAAGCATGTGGAGGGTGACACGTGTCGCCCTCCCATTGGTCTAAAATATTTCGTTTCCCGAAATTTCCATAATTGGTCAAAATATCGGAAACCTTGTGGGCCCCACAAAAACGTAAAATTCCCCGAGTGGGCCCCACATGACCAAATCCGTAAATGAATTTCCACAATACTAATAAATTCCATACGTCTCAAATAACGCATTTTGAGAATCTAATTCTCATCAACGAATATTTTTTTCCTTTCCGAAGTTCGGAAGATTTTTCCTTCGGAAAAACAATTCTTCCTTTCGAACAATTTTTTTTTAAAGTCCTGATTCCTTACGTACATTCTCTTAAACATGTCCTGGAATTTCAGGGTGTAACATTCCCTCCCCCTTAGAAACATTCGTCCCCGAATGTTCTTTCGAGGTTCAATCTAAACGGATATCGCATAGCCCCTTTTAACTTCCCCCAACATAATCACATGTCACACATGGCCTTAATACATCGCATATGCATACCTATCCATCACTAGCCAAATGAGAAATCAAATCCAAAGGGTGCATCATCACTATTTACTCACATTCATGGCCTAAAAGGATTCTCTTCTCGTACATTTCGTTAGTCATAACTATAAATACTTCAATTCTTTCAATCCTTGTTCTTTCCTTTTCTTACTTATTGTACTCTTCTCGTACTTCCAAACTTATTCTAGTATACGTACATAATCTCAATCATTTCTTCTGTTTTTATTTCCTTGGAGTTACTACATCAAAACTTGGTCATTATACTTAGATTCAATTTTCGTTAAGGCACTTCTCGGCCCTCACGACCCGGTTCTGGTGGAACGCGTCCAAGAACTCGTACAACGATTAACAAGACTTGATCCTTACACCTTCGTGACACTTATCACATAGCGGGACTACCTCCAACTAACCCCATTCTATTCCGAGCTATGGGTTGACCTGCAACAGCCCATACCCGACCCATAGTCGCACTTAATTCTCATTCTTGTTCCGAAATAAATCTTACTACCCGAGAAGGCCTTGTACATCTAAGGTCTCCGCGGTTATCAAAATTCTTAGGCTCACAATTTCCATGTTCCAAGTCTACCTTATCAGTCCCCCCCGTATACGAGTAAATAGCTTCTCATAAATTCTCAATCGTGTTGTCTCAATCACAACAACCATAATTAATCCATACGGATCTCATCCGTGCGATTCTCTTAAGCATACCACATAGCTTAATTTACTAACATAGTCTTCCATTAAGTCCCTTAATCCTGATTTCTTAAGGGTTCATTACCTTCTTTGACAACTCATCATCTCCTAATTATCTCAAATTAACACGTAAAACCTTGATGAGAATTTATTAAACTGTTTCATACCTTCCTGGTATCTATTTAGTCCTTACCAATTATTGGTAATCTAAAATCATTCTAGGCAACACGCATCCGACCCTCACACATAAATCCGTATAGCTGTATGTAATTATACCAACTATACAACAATTATTACCAACTTGGATACGCAATCCACATCATCCTTCCCGGGTCACTACTGCTTTTCTCATAGCTGCAATCAACATAACACGTTAGGGAGAGACTATCCTAACGACACAGCTCTATCGCACGATCTCAGAGTAAGAAGAATGGAAACCAATCCTAGATGTCCTGTAGCCTCCTGGGACGAATGTTTCTAAGGGGGGAAGAATGTTACACCCCGTAATTCCAGGACATGTGTTTAAGAAAATGTACGTGAGAAGATACAACTTTAAGTTAAAACGAAAGAAGGATTGCCTTTTCCTACTGAAAATGATTTCGAGCCTCGGGAAGGAAAATTGTTCGTTAGTGAGAAGTGGGTTCCCGAATTTGTTATTTAAGACTTTTAGAATTTATCAGAATTATGGAATTTTATTTTCAGAGTTGGATACGTGGGGCCCACCCGAGAAATTTTATGTTTTTGTGGGGCCCACGAGGTTTCCGATATTTTGGCCAATTATGGAAATTTCGGGAAACGAAATATTTTAGACCAACGGGAGGGCGACAAGTGTCACCCTCCACATGGGCTTGTTGGATGAAGAATAATGGACCAAGTCAAAGGGGTCAACTTAGCTTGAGATAATTGACCACATCTTAGCCATCCAATTGTTTTGATCTAGACCCTTCATTGTAGTATATATCCTATACTAGTGCAAGATGACTTCCATACTTAGAAAAAATTTCAAGAACTTGTCTTGATGAAAGAAAATCTCTCGGCATTGAGCTAAAAGAAACAAGAATTTTTTTCAATTGTTGTCCATAATTAACAATACTTTAACCCAAGGTTCCTAAGGGTATTACAAGGTTATCTCAATAGAAAGATCCCGGAAAAAAGACGTTTAGTCGCAAGGCGAAAACCTAAGGTGTTCTTCAACTTTGAAGTTGGAACTTGAAGATAAGTTGGTGATGAGATTCTAAGGAGTGCTTGGAGTGGATTGAAACATAAGAAGAGGAGCTAAAAGTTGCTAAGGATCGACTTTTACGCTTGGACATTATTAGGGCTTATTGAGGTAAAATCTTCATCTTCTTAATGTAATTGAAGATTACATGTTATAGTAGCTAAGAAATGAGCATGTGGTATATATAATGAAGTTTGAAAAGATTCGGATCATGTCGACATGTTAAAACCGAAAATGGACAAGTTAACCATTAATGTTGTAATCAATTTGGTTGATAGTTACAATCGTCGCATGTTAAAGAAGAAAGGATTTATAGTTGTTGTAATTGTTATTATGTATATAACATGTTGGAATAACAACTTGGATTGAAAAAGGAATTGAAAGGAAATTGATAATTGTTGTGACAATGGTAGCCGAATGTGGCTTGAAAATATTGGACAGTTTTATATTGATTGTGGGGAAGAATTTTACACGTCCTATTAGGAGTGTAATCCCCTTTGTATTGCTGAATTGTTGGGCCTTGAATGTGACATGTTTGGTTGTTAAATTCGGGCCTTGAAAAAGGTGGAAAAGTACGTAGAAACAAAGGAAGTGCTGTCCAAATTTCTGTAGAATAAGATACTTAGCCCTTAGTATTATTCCACGTTAATAATCTAGAAGTTGATAGACATGTTATGGTCATTATAGGTTGAAGTACTACGTATAGCGTATTCTACTTAAAGGATGGAATAGCTATCAAGGTTGAAGTACTTGGAGCATTTTGCTACTTGTCGATAATCGTCGCGAGGTATGTGAACCTCTTCCTTCTTTTGGCATGATTCTATGTATGGAATATACATGTGGTGTTATTTCATGATTCCTTCTACTCTTAGAAGTTAAGAGGTATGTATGTTGATTTACTCTATGTAATAGTTATGTCTAAGTTATCCAAAGTTCTTACCAAGTCTTATGGGGGATGTTGGGTAAGTGTCGTTAGGAAGTATTTGGAGTCGAGTTGACTTTGTTAATTTACTGCACGAATGAGAACAAGTATCGAACAAGCCATTTCAGCGTTAATAAAAGAAAATGTATCGACAATCAATTATATTAAAATGAATAGAATTCTCCATCTGCATAGAAACTAAGATAAGACAAAATTGTATTACATTTTCTAGATCATGGCTACTTTAATAAGATCGTTATAAACGAGTATAACCTATTCACAACGCATAAAAGTATATGTTACTTAATTTAAAGAGTTTACGTTATGAAGTTTTAAGACTATGAACCTTGAATTCTTAAAAGGTTAAGAGACTTTATTTTTCAAGTTATGGGACTTGATTCTTAAAGGAAGGAATGACTTGATTTAAAAATATAGAATACTTGATTTGGAAAGTATTGATTTCTTGATATTCTAAAGATAAGAGACTTGATTTCTAAAGTTAAGAAACTTGATTTCTAAAGATAAGAGGCTTGAAGTATTTTGAAAGTTATGCAACTTGATTGAAAGTATAAGTCTCTTGGTTATAAAAGAATGAATATGTCTAAACCATAAAGAGTTATAACGGCTTTATGGGAAGTTAGTTATAACGGATTTATGGAAGGTTAAGAGAGTTGTCTATTTTGATTGATAGGCATGAGTTGCCTAGGTGGTGAAATTGGAAGTTACTTGGTTTCAAAGTCTTGAAATGAATTTCTAAAGGTTTAGTAACTTAATTTGAAAAATAGACATGCCTTGATACTACGGGTGTTAGTATCTTGGGGTTTTGTATGAAAATGAGTCTTTTGAAAAGAATGGAAGTACGTAGTACTTTGGGTTAAATTCCTGGATTTTTTATGTAATATGAAAGTGCCTTGAGTTTATAAAATGAGATTCATTTTTGTATGATAATGAAAGTCTAAAGATTTTATAAACTTGCCGAAGCTTTCTTGTGATAGCCTTTGAGTGCAAGTATTATATTTTTACGCTGCCGTGACTCTCAGTTGAAGGGCCAGTTGTCTTGTTGTGAATTTACTTGGACGTACCAACAGTGACGGAAGATTCCACGGGTATGCTTCCATTGTGATTGATCCTTGGACATGCTTATACGATGAGGGATTCCGGGGCATGCGACCAGGATGCGGGTTAAATTCCCGGATGCTATTATTACCCCATGGCCATGCTTATACGATGAGGGATTCCGGGGCATGCGACCATGTTATGTACTATTACTCCATGGATTAGCTCTCCATGAAGACATGTACCCGAGATGAAGGATTCCACGGGCATGTTATATACGATTATTACCCCATGGATTAGATCTCCATGAAGTCATGTACCCGAGATGAGGGATTCCACGGGCATGAGATATATATATATATTGCATATGTGTACGCCGACAGTGAGGTAGGATGCCACGGGCGCGTCACATGGTTATATTTTACACTTACGGCTGTCGGCAATGATGGGGGATTCCACGGGCATGAGATATATATATATATATATATATATATATTGCATATGTGTAAGCCGACAGTGAGGTAGGATGCCACAGACGCGTCACATGGTTATATTTTACACTTACGGCTGTCGGCAGTGATAGGGGATTCCACGGGCATGAGATCTATATATATATATATATATATATTGCATATGTGTACGCCTACAGTGAGGTAGGATGCCACTGGCGCATCACATGGTTATATTTTACACTTACAGCTGTCGGCAGTGATGGGGGATTCCACGGGCACGCTTTGATATTTGTGGGCTTGAGACCCTTACTGGACTATGTGATGATATTTGAGGGCTTGTGTCCATAGCCCTGGTGTGACTATTGTTCATGTGTTGAAATAGTCTTTAAAAGGTAAAACTGACTTTCATTACTTTCACTTCGGCAAGGCACAGTGTACTGTTATTTTGGTTATCATACATGTCTCCAGCTTTATTTTAGACTATTATGATTTTATTACAGTACTTTCAGTTTTACATACTTGGTACATATTTCGTACTGACCTCCTTCGGGGGGCTGCGTTCATGCCGCAGGTTGAGGTACATAGCTTGCTGATCCACACTCTTAGGATCACTGTTCAGTTCTTGGAAAGCTCCATTTCTCCGGAGGCTTTGTCTTTTGGTACGGTTCCCTGAGGTTGTAGATTTATGTACATTCAGGGGTATGGCGGGGCCCTGTCCCGTCACAGTTGTTATGTCAAAACTCTTAGAGGTCTGTAGTCATATCTTGTGGGTCGCTTTGTAAAAAAAAAGAAGAGGTAACTGCTTTTGGATTTATATATATATCCCGGGAGGTAGCCTTATCGGCTAACCTGTTATTTACTTCTTGTTAAGTTCATGTATGTTCCGCTGATTATCTCTGATGTATACCTATAAGGGTTCCCAAGTAGGGCACCAGTCGCGGGTCCGGGGTCGGGTCGTGACAAAAAAAGTGGAAAAGTACGTAGAAACAAAGGAAGTGCTGCCCGATTTTCCGTAGAATTAAGAGTCCTTATACTTAGAAATATTCTACGTTGAAAGCTAGTAGTTGATGGACGTATTATGGTCATTATAGGTTGACATTCTACGTGCGGCGTATTCAACTTGGCAAGTGGTTTAAGTCGAAGAGGTATGTGGAACTTTCCCTATCTTCTTGAGCATGAGTTTTATAAATGTATAGTACGGTGGACGTACATGTTTAAAATTAATTCGGTTTCATTTTGGTATCCTTGCCTTGATTTCGAAAAGTGAAGTAACTCGGCTTTTAAAAGTAATGTGACTTGGTGTTACATGGAAAGATTGCTTGACTTGAAAAGTATTGATTACTTGAACTATTCTAAAGTTAAGAAACTTGATTTCTAAAGTTAAGAAACTTGATTTCTAAAGATAAGAGACTTGAAGTATTCTGAAAGTTATGTAACTTGATTTGGAAGTATATGATACTTGGTTTTTAAAAGTATAAGTCTCTAGGTTATAAAAAGAATGAATTTGTCTAAAACATAAAGAGTTATAACGGCTTTATGGGAAGTTAGTTATAACGACTTTATGAAAGGTTAAGAGAGTAGTCTATTTGATTGATAGGCATGAGTTGCCTAGGTTGTGAAATTAGAAGTTACTTGGTTTCAAAGCCTTGATATGAATTTCTAAAGGTGTAGTAACTTGATTTGAAAAATAGACATGCCTGGATACTACGGGTGTTAGTATCTTGGGGTTTTTATATGAAAAAGATTCTTTTTAAAAGAATGGAAGTACGTAGTACTTTGGGTTAAATTCCCGGATTTTTCATGACATGTTAGTGCCTTAAGTTTAAATAAAATGAGAGTGCATGTTAATTAAGTCTAATAAGAAGTTAGGAAATTTCTTAACTTGCTTATGATATTTATGATAAGCCGGTGGTGCTTATGTTATGTATGATAGCCGGTTGTGCTAGTGTTATGTTATTCTTGCGGGGTAAACCCCCAGGTTCTACTTAATCCATGGATTTGCTACCCATGATGCGAGTGCGGCGTTTGTACTCATTGCGGGTCCACCGGGCCTATGCGGGTGAAATAGTCTCATGCGAGGCGGATGACCTCATTGCGGGTCCACATGACCTATGCGGGTGAAATAGTCCCAGGAGTAGGATTTCTTAATGATACTACGGGCGGGTGGCCCTAATTTGATCATGAGCCTCCTATTTTTAAGCAGTAAAGTATACTCTTGTTTACTCTCATTATTAGTAAGGCACGGTGTACATTTATTTTGGTTATCATACATGCCTCCAGCTTTATTTAAGACTATTATGATTTCATTACAGTATTTTTCAGTTTTACATACTTGGTACCTGTTGTACTGACCTCCTTCGGGGGCTGCGTTCATGTCGCAGGTTGAGGTACATAACTTGCTGATCCTCACTCTTAGGATCACTGTTCAGCTGTTGAGAAGCTCCATTACTCCAGAGGCTTATCTTTGGTTCAGATCCCTGGTATTTTCGGTTGTTGTACATTCAGGGGTATGGCGGGGCCCTGTCCCGTCACAGTTGTTATGTCAAAACTCTTAGAGATATGTATTCATATCTTGTAGGTCGGTTTGCTAAGAAAAATGATGTAACTGCTTCTGGCTATTTATATATAACCAGGAAGGCAGCCTTATCGGCTAGACTGTTATTTATTTCTTATTGATTTAAGTTGTGTGTTTTATGTATGTTCCGCTGACTTTCTCTGATGGTTATCTGTAAGGGTGCCTGTAGGACACGATCGCGCCCGGTCGGGTCGCGTGATCGCCACGATCTGCCCGGTTGGATCGTGCCTTACCCCGCACCCAAGTAGTCATACATCGAGAAAATCAATGGAATATAAAACAAGACATGAAACAATGTAAATTGAGACACGCTTTATCTCGAGAAAAGTCGATTTCAAGATATATATATAAACCAAAATCGCGATTACATCCCAACTGCATAATAGGACTACATACCTCTAAGGAAGTAACAACTATGGCGGACAGGCCCCGCCATACCTGAATGCACATATATCTACAACATCAGGGAGAACCATACCAAAAGTCGAGCCTCCGGAGAAGATGGAGCTCCTGACACCAAAGCAAAAGATCCTAAGGATACGGATCTAGCACCTGCTTTCCCTTACCTGCGGCATGAACGCAGCCCCCCGAAGGAGGTCAGTACAACAGGTACCAAGTATGTGAAACTGTAAAGTACTTAAATGAAATCATATCATTTTAAAGCCAATTTTACAAACATGTATGGAATAACCAATGTAACCGCACATAGTGCCACATCACAAACAAGAGTAACAACAGGTAAATTGTAACAGGTCTTTTCTAGGCTGCGAATGATCGAAGCAAGGCCAATCGCCCATAGTATCATTATGCATGCCTAATCCTGGACTCCCGTAGTCCGCATATGCCACCTAGGCCCGCATGAGGTATTCCCCGCATCGAGGGTAGCTACTCCTCGGCATCGTCCTGGACTCGTAGTCCGCATGGCCACATGGACCGCACACTAACCTGGAACTCTCGTAGCTCCACATAGGTCCCTTGGACCCGCATGAGGTATTCTCGAATCATAGTCCTGCATCGCTCGAGATATACCGCGTCGGGGGCACAACCCCGATATCATGTCAAGAGGTGAGTGATGTAATACTAGCATAACGGCTTATCGTTAAACAACATAAGCACAAATAAGAATAACCTCTTTACACAAACGTTTACAAGATCCTAACACACATAGCATCACAATATGTCTACTCAACAAACCATCTCACTGTACTTTCCAGAAATCAATACAAGTCTTTTATAAACACGTAAGTAAACCGTTCCTTTTATCTTTCTTAAGTCGTTATACCTAACTTCCCATAAAGCTAGTATAACTCTTAAGCTTTTGTTTAAAAACCAAGTATTACTCTTCTTTCAAAAATGATTCATAATTCTTTTGAAATACTTCAAGATTCTTATTATTTAGACTCAAGTCAAAAGACGTCAAGTAAAACCATGTTCGATTAACACACGACGTCTCACCATCGTATATATATTTTAAAATATCATGCTCAAGAGGATAGGAAGAATCACATACCTTCTCGGCGAAATCCACCTGCCAAGTCGAATATGTCGCGCGCAGAGTATCAACCTATAATAGTCAAATACGTCTATCAACGTCTAGACTACTCTGTAGGATAATCTAAGCAGAGGGTTCTCTATTCTACGGAAAATCGGGCAAAGACTTCCCTACCCAGAACTATACAAGTCTCATCAAATACAAATTCTATGTAAATACAATTCAAACTTCTTTAATTCTTCTGATGCGATTACAGTTCAATTCTCTTCTGTAATACCCTTCTATGTATTTTATACATCTACAGTATGCATTCTCTAATTACAATGGAAGGATAAGATTATTATTTACCTCGGTAAGCCCAAAATTATCCAAGTTATAAGTCGATCCTGGGCAAGGTTTAGCTCCTAATCTGAACGCTCCAAGAAACCCTTAGAAGTTTCTACACAACTTCTACTTACAACTTCAACCAACTATGAAGATTTCCCCAGGGTTTCGTTTAGTGACTAATGGATATAAGATAGTATTTCTGGGCTTTTTGTATAGGGGTGACTTTGGAAATACTATAAGGGATTGGCTAAGGTATTTTTGGGGATAGTAACAATACTTGGAGAGTATTTTCTACCAAGGGGTGGGGGCTTTGAGACTACTAGGAAAGGGGGGGGAGGGGTGTTTCGGCTTAGCTCTTTAAGAGAGGGGGGGAGATGGGGTTTGGACGAGAGCTTCTCTCAAAGGGGGGAAGTTTTGAGACTTGGAAAATATTTGTGGATGAAGAATTCCTTCAACTTAGGGGGGGTATTTATAGGACTTTCAAGGGTCAAGATGAAGGCAAGTGGAGGGCAAGTGGAGGGTGTGGATTCACCCATGTGTCCTTATCCATCTACTACACAAATATCCTACCTAACCTTGACTAATGTTAAAGGCCACAAAAACGTGCCAAGGTCGTCCAAGTTCCGCCAACTTGAGGGTGACAAGTGTCGCCCTCTCGTTGGTCCAAAATATTTCATCTCTCGGAAAAATCCGCAAAAATTATAAATGACACAACCGTAATTTTCCCTACGCAAGTTTTGGAAAATGTTTCGTCGGAAAACGATTCGTTTCGTGGGTTGTGCACAAATTTTCGTCCCTATGCCTACTTTAAGGCTTAAACTTTTGACGCACGCCACGCACGCATACTGAAATACGGTATACTGATGACAAACATTCGGGATGAATGTTTCTAAGGGGGGAAGGATGTTACACACCGTATTTCTAAGGAAATGATATGAGAACGTACTTAAGGATATAAGATTTGAATTTTTGAAAGAAGGAAAATTTCTCAGAAAAATGTGAAGAGAAAATTATTAACTCGGAGTTAGATTCCCAAATTTGGATTTATGGACTTAGTATATTATTGTGAAGTCTTAGAATTGATAATACGGGGCCCATCGAGAATTTCATAATTTTGCGGGGCCCTTCGATTTTAAGATATTTTGGACAAATATCTAGATATTTTATGAAGAGGGATTTTCGGCCAATGGGAGGGTGACACATGTCACTCCTCCACTTGTCATGCTAAAGGAAATATCTATATAGAGAAAGAGATGAAGACTTAGATCATTTGTTACATTTTTCATCTTCCAATCTCTCTTCTCTTCGAAAATCCAAGAACAAATTTTGCAAGAACAAAGGTTGATTATTATACAAGATTAAGAACACTAATCAAGTTCTAAGACAAGTTAACTCTCCAAGTTCTCCAAAAATCTATGTTGGCCGAAATTGGGGTTGAAAACCCTAGCTTGTTCATCGAATTTTTGGAGGTAAAACGTGAAGGGAAGTTGGTTATAAGCTTGTAGATGATACATGTGTGTGATTGGAACTTGAAGAAGTGGAGCAAAACGAAAACTGCGGGCCAAAGTTGAGCGGACTGCCTTGAACGGTTTTTGGGAAATTTTAAGGTAAATTTTTTTACTTCTCTTGAAGTAATTGGATATTACATATTTTTATAATGTATAGATGAGCTTGTACTAAAAAGAATGAAGGATAAAAAGTGTTTGAACAATTTTGGTAAGGTTGGCCGGGAATGGCAATTTTCGGAAGTTGGTGTCGTTGGCTATAATTGTTGTTATTAATGTCACCTATTGCATGTTATAATGAAGTAATATTGTTGTTGACAAGTTGTTATGACTTGTATAAAAGTATTGGAACTTGAATTGGATTAAAAAGGATTATGGAAAGGGTAATCGTATTGGGGTTGTTGGCCGCATATTCTATGAAACTGTTGGACCCTATTATACAGTTTTTAGGGACTGTTTTAGGGTGTTGGAATTATGAAAATTCATCCCTCTTTATGCATGTTTAAGTGTGGTTATTGCTAATGAAAGTCCTAAGAGATTAAGGGTATAAAAGGTGTTATAAGGCTTCACATTTTACCCTTGTTGTTGTTGGTTATTGGACTGATTTTGTGGACTGTTTTTATGTGATTATGGGGCAGAATTTTACACGTAAGGTAGGCGTGTAATCCCCTTTGGTTGTTGTTTGGTTGTGCACTTAATTAGTGCCTTGGTTATTGATGAAATTGGGCCTTTGAAAGGTGGAAAAGTACGTATAAACAAGGGAAGTGCTGCCCAAATTTTTGTAGAATAAGAGAACCTTTACTTGGTATTAACCTACACTAGTAAGCTTGAAGTTGATAGAAGTGTTGTTGTATTTATAGGTTGAAGTACAGTGAGACGTATTCTAGATTGTAGAGTTGGTTAGTTCGTCAACAAGGTATGTTAACTACCCCTTCTTCTTTTGGCATGATTTGATTTTATAAAGTGAGTGGATTTTAATCCTTATTGATACTTGATTTGATTTTATAAAGTGAGTGGATTTTAATCCTTATTGATACTTGATTTGATTTTAGAAAGTGAGTGTATCCTAATCCTTAAACGATACTTGACTTGATCTTTATAGAGTTCTATTGGAACCTAATCCTTAGTGATACATTCTATTGATTGTACTTTGGGTTTCTAAAATGGAAGTTGTGTACATATTCTATTGATAGTACTTTGGGTTACTAAAATGAAAGTTGTCTACCTATTTCATTAATAGTACTTTGAGTTTCTAAAGAGAAGTTGTTCTATCTATTTTATTAATAGTACCTTGGGGTTTTCTAAAAGGAAAGAGGTGGTACTACCTTGGTTTTTCTAAAAGAAAAGAGGTGGTAGTACCTTGGTTTTTCTAAAAGGGAAGACATGAGACGTGCCTTTGAATTTATAGTAAAGAGTTCATTTTAGTGATTTTAAAAGTGAAAGTACCTTGATGCTACAAGTGCTAGTGTCTTGGTGGTTTTATAAATGAAAGAATGTACGACGAACGTACATGGTGCTATTGGGTTTGATAATGCCTTGAGTTTTTCTAAAAAAGATAGTTCATTCTATTTGTGCTAATGATAGTCAAAGATGATTTAAATTACACATAGTTGCTTGTGATAGCTATATATGTACAGTCCTTTATATTTGGACCGTGTCCCACAAGGGGTCGGGCAGTATACCTTAATGGGCAGGGCAGTGTATATTACATGACTTTAC
This sequence comes from Przewalskia tangutica, assembly GCA_029844215.1. NCBI lineage: Eukaryota > Viridiplantae > Streptophyta > Magnoliopsida > Solanales > Solanaceae > Przewalskia > Przewalskia tangutica. The sequence goes on from CM056721.1 coordinate 97,130,614, forward strand.
CATGTCCTAGAAAGGACCGGGCATTATACCTTAATGGGCAGGGCAGTGTATATTACATGACTTTACCGTGTCCTAGAAAGGGCCGGGCATTATACCTTAATGGGAAGGAAAGTGTATATTACATGACTTTACCGTGTCCTAGAAAGGGTCGGGCAGTATACCTTAATGGGCAGGGCAGTGTATATTATATGACTTTACGTCATCCTAGAAAAGGGCCGGCAGAATACCTTACATGGCTTTACCGCATCCTAGAAAAGGGCCGGCATAATACCTTACATGACTTTACCGTGTCCTACAAAGGGCCGGCAGAATACCTTATATTATTTCATGGACAAGGTCCATGGTGTGAATTTAGATACTCATGTGGTCACCTTATATTATAGATATATATGAGGATTGTACAAATAGGCATTCTTGATTTGACATGGCTCTCATATTTTTCAATATACAGTTGAATCTCACTTTTAAAAGGAAGTACAGTTGGAAAGGAAGTACAGTTGGCTCTTATTTTTATATGGCACGGTTGGATCTGGTATTTGATTTTCATACTTGTCCCTGTCATCTTTTGGCCAGTTTGATCTTATTTACTATACTTTATGTTTACATACTTAGTACATTGTTGTACTGACCCCCTTCCCCGGGGGCTGCGCTCATGCCCGCAGGTATTAGGTACTCAGTTGGGGGATTCGCGAGCTTAGGATTTCCATCAAGCTTTTATTGAGATGACTCCACCATTCCGGAGTCTAGACATTATGGTACATGTCTTCCATTATGACTTAGGTATTTTCAGAGGTACGGCGGGGCCTTGTCCCGTCATAGTTACTGTCACGCCCCGAACCCCGGGCCCGTGACTGGTGCCCTATCTGGGCACCCTTCTACCTAACTGACACAAGTAAACCGCAGAATTAAATAACACCTCATTTTTTTTAAACCAACGTACATGCAAGGGCAAAGCCGACAAGGCTGCCATATAATATACATAACAAAAAGGCACTACACTGTACACGAGTCCAATCCCACATATGAATACATACCTCTAAGAGTTTTACTGAACTATGACGGGACAAGGCCCCGCCGTACCCATAACTGTACAAAAGCATGTACTGAAGGATTTATACCAAGATGATAAAACTCCTGAACAGATGGAGCTATCCAAAAACTCTGAGCAAGGGTCCTACACTTGCAGATCACCAAACTGTGTACCTAAACCTACGGCATGAACGCATCCCCCCGAAGGAGGTCAGTACGAAGAATGTACCAAGTATGTGAAACTGGAAATACTGTAATGAAATCATAATAGTCTATACAAAACAGGAGACATGTATGATAGCCAAACTACAGTACACAATACATAAGCAGTCATGTCAAATCAGGGACGCATGCCCTCAAAGTCATTACTCAAATATAACCATGGGTCTCACACCCATAACATCAATCATGCCCGTGGAATCCTTCCTCACTGCCGGCAGTCCATGATATAATATAACATCAATAAGCACACTGAACCTTGCAATCATGAGAGTAATGCAATCATTTTTACCTTTTTAAGTTATGCCTTTAACAATGAGATTAACTTTTCCACTTTTAAGTCATAAACACACTGCACCCTTTCATTAATGAAATCACTACCGTTTCAAAACATGGGCGTCGTGCTGCCGTGGTCAACCACCCCGTGTTATAATGCAACCTATCATAGGACTATTTCATCCGCAAGGGACTATTTCACCCGCATAGGTCATGTGGACCCGCAATGAGTCATCGGTACACGATACTCGCATCACGGATAACTAATCCATGGCTTATATATCCCGGGAATTTAACCCTCCCGAGTCAAATCCGACCCGCCGTGAGTGTGTACCACTCACTACCATGGGGAGCTACTCCATGATATCCTTTGAACTGTTGCATTGTCACACGACCCATTCGGGGCCGTGGATCGTGCCTTACCGGCACCCAAGTAGTCATACATCAGAGTAATCAGCGGAAATATAAAACAAGACATGAAACAGTTTATAAAATAAGACACAGTTTATGTGAGAAAACGTCGCCTTTCGGCATATATATATAAACATGGTTTAGCAGTTACATCTGATACTGTACAACATGACTACAGACCTCTAAGGAAAGATACAACTATGACGGGACAGGGCCCCGCCATACCGATCATACAAAACTATCTACAACAGGGAGATCATACCCAAAAGTAGAGCCTCCGGAAAAGATGGAGCTCCCGACACCAACGTGGAGATCCTAAGGATGTGGATCTAGCACCTGCTTGCCCTTACCTGCGGCATGAACGCAGCCCCCCGAAGGAGAGTCACATAACAGTACTAAGTATATGAAATCAGAAATACTTAAATGAAAACATATCATTTTAAAAATCAGTTTTGCAAGTATGTATGAAACAACCAAGGGGACCGCACATAGTGCCACATCATAAACAAGAGCAACAATAGGTAAACTGTAACAGGTCTTTTCTAGGCTGCGAATGATCAAAGCAGGGCCACTCGCCCATATTATCATTCTGCAAGCCTAATCCCGGACTCCCGGAGTCCGCATAGGCCACTCACATAGGCCCGCATGAGGTATAACCCCGCATCGAGGGTAGCTACTCCTCGGCAACGCCCCGACTCGTTGTCGCATGGCCACATAGACCGAATGAGGCATAACCCGCATACTAACACGAACTCGTAGCTCCGCATAGGCCCTGGACCCGCATGAGGTATTCTCGAATCATGGTCCTGCATCGCCGAGTCTACCCGACGGAGGCTTTAACCCGGTATCATCTCAAGAGGTGAGTGATATAGTACTAACACAACAGCTTATAGTTCAAACAACATAAGCATAAGTAAGACTGACCTCTTTACACCAACGTTACAAGACACTAACACACATAGCATCATATCATGTCTACTTATCAAACCATCTTATTATTCTTTTCACAATTCAATATCAGTCTGTTATAAACACATAGGCAAACTGTTTCTTTTATCCATCTTAAGTGGTTATACTTAACTTCCCATAAAGCTAGTATAACTCTTAAGCTTCTGTTTTAAAAACCAATTAGTTCTCTTCTGTTAAAAATGATTCAGTATTCTTTTGAAATACTTTCAGTTCTTTATTATTCAGGCTTAGTTGAGGCATTGCCGTAAGTATTATTCAAGCTTAAGCCGTGAGGCATTGCCGTAGTTATTATTCAGTTAACACATGTACGTCTACCGTACTACATATATATTGTAAAATATCATGCTTTAGGAAGAATCACATACCTTCTCAGCGAAAACCACCTGCCAAGTTGAATATGTCGTGCGCAGAGAATCAGCCTATAATAGTCAGACACGTCTATCAACGTTCAGACTACTTTGAAACCAGTTCTAAACAGAGGGTTCTATATCCTACGGAAAATTGGGCAGTACTTCCCTACCCGGTGAGCTACTCAAGTCTACTGTGAAAACAGTCCTATGTAAGTACAATTTGATTATTCTTCTTTTAAACCCTTCTACTGTGATAACAGTTCAATTCTATTCTGTGATATTCTTCTAAGTATTTAATACTTATTCTTATACTACTACAGTATGTATTCTCTAATTCAAAAGAGGGTTAGGATTAGTTACCTCGGTAAGCCCAATAATATCCTAGATAAAGTCGCGCCTGAGCAAGGTTTAGCTCCTAAGTTGTACGCTCCGGTAGCTCCAAGAAACCTTAGAAGTTCTTCACAACTTCTACTAAGGACTAAGGGATTTGGGCTAGGGTATTTTGGGCATTATAACAATACAAGAAGACAACTTTTCTACCAAGGGAGGGGGGGTAGGTTTGCCAGGCTAGGCTGGGAGGGCCCCGCCAAACTACTCAGGGGAGGTGTGTTGGACGAAAAGGCATAAGGGAGAGGAGAGGATTTCAAGACTTGGAAGGCTTGTTTGTGGATGAAGAACTCTTCATCTAAAGGGGGGTATTTATAGGTCAAGGGATGGCCAACCAATGGCCAAGATTATGCCATGTGCAAGGCAAGTGTCCTTGGCCAACTTGCACACAAAATATCCTACCAACTCCAAGACAAAATAAGCCAACCCAATCGGCCCTATTGCCGTGTCAAGTCCATCAATTGGAGGGTGACAAGTGTCGCCCTCCCGTTGGTCCAAAATGTTTCGTCTCCCGGAAAAATCCGCAAAAATAAGAAATGGCATAGCCGGAAATTACCCTACGAAAGCTGTGGAAACGTTTCGTCGGAAAACTATTCGTTTTGAGAGTTGTGCCCAAAAAAAACGTCCAAGCCTAACTTTAAGGCCAAACTTTTTGTACGTATTCCCTTACGTACATACTCTGGAAATACGGGGTATAACACCGCCCTTTATGGAGGGACGCAGAGATGTGGAAATACGACACTTGCACGAATGTCTATATGAGCAACCCATATGCAAGCAAACCATTCTTGACCTTTATTTATAAAATGAATAACCATCATTTTAGCAAACCAAGACAACAACATGCCTTTCCTTTTTACATATACCAAGACAATTACCATTCCTTCTTTTTACATAAACCAAGACAATTACCATGCCTTCTTTTTACATAAACCAAGACAATTACTATGCCTTCTTTTTACATAAACCAAGAAAATTACCATGCCTTCTTTTTACATAAACCAAGCGAAATCCTTATTTAAGCAAGCCAAAGTACTATCAAGGCACAAATAGAAAAATTCTCATTTTAAACAAGCCAAAGTACTATCAAGGCACAAATAGAATAATTCTCATTTAAACAAGCCAAAGTACTATCAAGGCACAAATAGAATAATTCTCATTTAAACAAGCCAAAGTACTATCAAGGCACAAATAGAATAATTCTCATTTAAACAAGCCAAAGTACTACGTACGTCCATTCTTTTCGAAAGACTCCTTTTTATATAAAGCCCCAAGATACTAACACCCGTAGTATCAAGGCAGGTCTACTTTTCAAAATAAGTTACTACACCTTTAGAAATTCATTTCAATACTTTGAAACCAAGTAACTTCTAATTTCACAACCTAGGCAACTCATGTCTATCAATCAAAATAGACAATTTTCTTAACCTTCCATAAAGCCGTTATAACTAACTTTCCATAAAGCCGTTATAACCCTTTATGGTTTTAGACAAATTCATTCTTTTTATAACCAAGAGACTTATACTTTTAAAACCAAGTATCATATACTTTCAAATCAAATTACATAACTTTCAAAATACTTCAAGTCTCTTAACTTTAGAAATCAAGTTTCTTAACTTTAGAAATCAAGTTTCTTAACTTTAGAAATCAAGTTTCTTCTACTTTTAAATCTCAAGTAACTCACACCTTTAAAACAAGTTACTTCTCTTTAAATCATGTCATTTCTCCTCTTTTAAATCAATTAAGTAAATCACTCCTTTGACTCCCCTAAAGCCGTTATAACAAACTTTAGGTTTTAGAACTAAGACACTATCCAAAAGATTTGGAAACCACTTCCTTTTTAAGACTCTAAGTACTTCAAGTAAAACATTTTCACTTTTGAAAATCCAAACTTCATTAAGGGGATGGATTATAACAACTTCCAATTTAAACATCCAAAGTACATCAAGGAAGTATATAGAACAACTTCTATATTAGGCAATCCAAATACAATCAAGGAGTGGATCATTTAAGGAGTAGGATTTACTTTCTTTATCATAAGGAATCATGCTAGAAGAAGAGGAGATGGTTCACATACCTTTTCGGCTTAATCCACAAGCTAAGTCGAATACGCCGCACGTAAAATTGTCAACCTATAATGGCCACAACACGACTATCAACTTCTAGTTTCTAACGTAGAATGATACTAAGTATACTGTATCTTATTCTACGGAAAATCGGGCAACACCTCCTTTGTTTCTACGTACTTTTCCACATTTTTCAAGGCCCGATAATCAATAAACAACATGCCACATTTAAGGCTCAACACACCAACCAATCAAAGGGGATTACACGCCTTACAAAACGTGTAAAATTCTGCTCCACAATTAATACCAAGTAGTTCAATATCCAAAGCCATTCTCGGCTAACATATACAACAACACAAAGTTTTTTCCAATTCTTTTTCAATCCAAGTTCTTAGGTCTAACATGTTATACATAAACAACTTTAACAACTATAATTCTTCTTTATATAACATGCGACGACTAAACTAATAATCAAATTGAATTGTAATCTCAAAGGCTAAACATGCTAGTTTCGGATTAGGGTTCCAATAGCCAATACACTTATCAAATTCATAATATATACCTCATGCTTGCTAATATCCATAACTACAACAATAAGTAATCTTTAATCACTTAACGACAAGATTGTTACCTTGATAAGCCCTTATAAATTTCCAAGATTCAAAGTCGATCCTTAGCAATTCTTAGCTCCTTTACTTCACGCTCCAATCCGCTATTTGAAGCCTTTAGAAGTTCACAACCAACTTCTCTTCCATTTCCAATCAAAACTTATGAAAACGACTTAGGTTTTCGCCTTGCGACTAACGTGAAAACGTCATTTTTCCGAGATCTTTCTATTGATATATCCTTACAATACCCTTAGGGACCTTGGATTAAAGTCTTGTGAATAATGAACCAAAATTACAAAAAAATTTGTGTGGGAAACCTCAAACCCGAGAGCTCACAAATGAAGAACAAGGTTCTCTAATTTTTTCTAAGTGTTGAAGACTAAGTCTTGCACTAGTGTAGTATATATAACACAATGGAGGGCTTAGATTACAACATATGTGTGGCTAGGATGAAGAGTAATTAATATCTACACAAGTGGGCAAGTTGACTAAGTCAATAATCTCAAGCTTGAAGACTTGATCATCTACATTGGTCAATGACCATTAAACCCTTGTCAATTTCGTCCAAGACCATGTTGGGGGGGGGGGGGTGACACGTGTCGTCTTCCCATTCGTCCATAAAATTCCGTAACCCTCGTGGGCCCCACAAAACGTAAAATTTCTCGGGTGGGCCCCACGTGACCAAATCCGTAAAAATAAATTTCCACAATGTTAATAAATTCCATACTCCTCAAATATGAGAATCTAATTTTCATCAACGAACATTTTTCCTTTCCGACGTTCGGAAGATTTTCCTTCGGAAAAACAATTCTTCCTTTCGTACCAATTTTCAAGTCTTGTGTTCTCGCATCTATTCTCTTATACATGTCCTGGAATTACGGGGTGTAACAGTTACTGTCAATCTTAGAGGTTTGTATTCATATGTGGGCTGGACTTGCATGAGTTGTACAGTTGTAGTTCCTTTGGATTGTTTTATATATAATGGAGGCCTTGTCGGCTTTGCCTATTCTGTTTAAAAAAAATGATGAAATGAGTTTTCTATAATTTTCGCTGGTTTAATGTGATGTATACCCCAAGTAGGGCACCAGTCGCAGGCCCAGGGTTCGGGTCGTGACAAGCACTTCCCCGATTTATACGTGCTTTTCCACCTTTTCTAAGGCCCAAATTCAACAACAATCGAGCCACACTTAAGGGAGTAACCCACAGTTAATCAAAGGGGATTACACGCCTACTTGACGTGTAAAATTCTGCCCCACAATTTAATCAACATTAAGGGTACAATGTGAAGCCTTTAACACCCTTATTCCTTAGGACTTTCATTAGAAACTTTACCACATTAATCATGCATGTTAGTGGATAATTTTTCAGCATAATAGCACCTCAAAACAGTCCATAAAATGACACAACAACGTCTAACAGTTTTTGGGCAGTTTTCGGCCAACAACAACTTCAACAATCCAAAGCCCTTTTCCATAATTCTTTATAATCCAATTCACATTTCAACACTTATATATACTCCATATCACATATCAACAACAATATTACTTCATTTTAACATGCGACATGTCACGACCCGGGCTGCGTGGCGTGCTCCTACAGGCACCCTTACAGTATACATCGAGATAATCGTGAACATACATGAAACTTATAAATTAATACAATGTAGTAAAACAACAGTTAGCTTGAGGCTACCTTCCCGACATATAATATATAACCAAGCGCTTTCTCCTTTCCTTTACAAATCGACCCACAATATGTAACTACAGACCTAAGAGTTTTATCATAACAACGGTATGGACGGGCCCCGCCATACCTGAATATACATGAATCTACAATCTCGTGGAAAACTGTACCAAGAGATAAGCCTCGGAGCAAATGGAGCTTTCTCCCAAAATCAACCGAGATCCTAAGAGCAGGATAACCAACACAGGTACCTAAAACTGCGGGCATGAACGCACTTCGGAGAAGTCGATAACAACAGTACGAATATGGAGCTAAATAAGGTACAAAAATTAAAACATATACGTATAAAAGCATGGCGGGGTAAGTGTAAAAGAAGTAAATACCGAGCCTACCATGTCATTACCCTCGTGAACTTAATCGTACCTTATTATCTTTTCCCGTTTCTCAATAAAGGTTATAGTCACTTCCTTACGCATTTACTTCGAAAATCATCAAGTTCACTACCATATAACCTACTTACCTTACACAACCTAGTCCGCCCTTTACGAAAGACACCTATCTTGCCCGCCAACCTCGGGACGCGATAAAGTCACATAGTGCGCCACAAAGGTATCTTGTCCGCCATCTCTCGACGCGATAATGTCCTATAGTGCGCCCATAAAGGTATCTCGCCGCCCGTCTTCGGTCGATAATGTCATATAGTTCGCGCGTAAAGGTATCTCGCCCGCCCATCTGGTCGATAATGTCATCTGATGCGCGTAAAGGTATCTTGCCGGCCCGTCTCTCGGTCGATAATGTCATCTGACCGCCAGAAGGTATCTTGCCCGCCCATCTCTCGGTCGATAATGTCATATAGTTCGCGTAAATGTATCTGCCGCCGCCCATCTGCGGTCGATAATGTCATATAGTATGCGTAAAGGTATCGCCCGCCCATCTTCGGTCGATAATGTCATATAGTGCGCGTAAAGGTATCTTGCCCGACCCGTCTCTCGGTCGATAATGTCATATAGTGCGCGTAAGGTATCTTTGCCCCATCTCGGGTCGATAATGTCATATAAAACCCGAATTTAACCCAACGTACACGCACCTCTACTCCTTTAGAAAGACTCTTTTTCAAATAAAACTTCCGGATACTAACAACCGTAGTATCAAGTCATCTCTACCTTTCAGGACAAGTCACAATACCTTTTTAGAAATACAATTACCGGCTTCTAAATCAAGTGACTTCTTTCTTAAAAACCTTAAGCAATTGGTACCTTTAAAACAATTTGCCCTTCTTTATTTCAAATCATCTCTTGTTTATGTTACTGAAGAAAACCATTCTCTTAACCTCCCATAAAGTTATTATAACCAACTTCCCATAAAGCCGTCATACTAACTTTATGCCTTAAACTAATTCATTCTTTTTATAACCAAGAGACTTCTACTTTTTGAAACCAAGTATTATATACTTTCAAATCAATTCTCTTAACCTTCAAAAATATAGTTAGTCTCTTAACCTTTAGAACTCAAGTGACTCGTTTTATTATAAAACCTTAGGCAATTGATGCCTTAAAATCAAGTTGCCTTTTCACTAAAATTAAGTCATTTATCTTTCCATAAAGCAATTATAACCAACTCCCCATAAAGTCGTTATATTCACTTTATGCCTTAGCCAAATACCATTTCCTATCCAAGGGACTTATACGTTTAAAACAGAACAAGTATCACATACTTTAAAAAATCTTCAAGTCCCTTAACTTAATAAAACTTAAGACATCCTTTATTCTTTCAAAGAAGTGAGTAAATCTCCTAACTCACCCGACTTGGCTATTCATAAAACTAGTAAAGGATATCAAGGTGTCGTACGTCTACCGTACTACATACGTGCAACTAGCCATGCTCAAAAGATAGGAAAAGTTCTATATAGAGTAAGTCACACAACTACCTCTTAACTCCTAAGAGTATAAGGAAACATGAAATGATACCACAGGTATATTCCATACATAGAATCATGCCAAAGGAAGGAAGAGGTTCACATACCTCGCGACGATTGTCGACAAGTAGCAAAATGCTCCAAAGTACTTCAACCTTGAGCTATTCCATTCTTCAAGTAGGATACGCTAAACTTAGTTCTTCAACCTATCATGGTCACAATACGTCCATTAACCTCTTACTTCAAACGTAGAATATTCTAAGTGCTAAGTCGCCAAATTCTACGGAAAATCGGACAGCACCTCCTTTGTTTCTACTACTATGCCACCTTTTTCAAGGCCGAATACAATAACCAAACACGCCACATTTAAGGCCCAAACAATGAAATCAACAATAGGGGATTACACGCCTACTAGACGTGTAAAATTCCGCCCCACAATAGATAACAAACTACAACAACTACTAGCCCATTTCGGCCAACTTGAAGTACTACAAAATCAATTCTTATCCAATTTCCATTTCAATCCAAGTTATTAGCCTAACATGATATCAAGTCGCAATTGATTATAACCACTATAAACCTCAAGTAAACAACATGCGACGATTTCTAATAAACGACCAATTAGTAATCCAACTTCAAGTGGCTAATAAAACATTTCGGATTTAAGCTACAAGCAATCCATAATACTTATGAACTTCAACATATCAACTTCATGCTAGTAACACGTAAAGCTAACAACAACAACATATACATAATCTTGTAACACTAATTAAGAGACATGATTATACCTCAACGAATCTCAATCCAATTCCAACTCCGAAGTCGCTCCTTAGCAACTTAGAGACTCTTCAAGACACTTCAATCCTCTACTTGAGACCCTTAGAACCACACCAACAACTTTCCTTCAAACTTCCAATCCAAAACCTAGAAAGCAACTAGGTTTTCACTTTGCGACTAACCCGAAAACTATCTTTTTCCGAGATTTTTCTATTGAGATACACTTACAATACACTCATGAACCTTGGTTTAAAGTGTGGAGCTTAAAGAACAAGGAACAAAGATTTTTCTTTTCTATGGACATGAAACCCGAGAGCATGTTCTTGGTTCCTTCAAGTTTTGTGAAAATTTGGCTAAGTGTTAAGTTCACTCTTGCTACTAGTAGTAATATAAAGCACAATGGAGGGTCAAGATATGAACAATTGGGTGGTTAGGATGAAGTCTTACTAAATATCAAGACTTTGTGGGTCCATTGACCAAGTCAATTATGTCAAGCTCACTACAATGCAAGACTTGTCTTCCTAACAAGGGTCAAATGACCCTTGTGTCAATGTTGAAATCGTCCAAGCTCACTTAAGGGGGGGTGACACGTGTCGCCCTCCCATTCGTCACAATAATTTGTTTTCCGACAATTCCATAATTCCGATAAATTTATACAAGTCTCAAATCTTGACACTTATGAGTTCTTACGTACGTTCTTAAAACATGTCCTGTAAATACGGGGTGTAACATTCTTCCCCCCTTAGAAACATTCGTCCCCGAATGTTCTTTCGGAGTCATACTTATAATTAGCGACATAGTTCCCTTTCACAACCCCGACATACCAACAATACCACACATGGCCCTAATACTTCGCACACGCATATCTGTCCACCATAAGCCCAAAAGAGATTTTCTTTTCGTACTTCCAACTCCTTCTAACATATACATAGTCTCAATATAATCTGTTCATAAAACTTAAACATACCACAACTTTATCATGCATACAAGTTTCTAAAGGCCAAAGACATACCTGAAATCATATAGGCGGTTCAAGGACCGCTAAAACTGGGAACTCCCACCACGACCTCTGCCATGGCTCGCTTTGTATGAACCTCTGCCTAGCTATCAAGGCGAAGAACACCGCAATCGATCCAAGAGCGGTGTTGTCCCACCAGACCCTCTATAAGGACACTCTTCTAACATATGGCCTAGACGACCACAAGAAAAACAAGCACCCGTCACGCGACATACCCTGAATGTAACCTACCACATCGGCGCGTTGAGGCACAGTGGCCTCGATCGATGGAACCCCATCTCACGAGGATCTGAAGCTCTAGAGACCTGACCGGCCCCTGCATTCCTGGGGTTGTAAAACCCTCCGCCGGAAAACTGTGGAGGAGCACTCGGTCTTGCTCTGATGTAGACCTAGTCTGCTGCGAGGCCGCCCGCTCGAGAACCGCCACGAGACCTGTTGTCACAGCCTCTGGGCCGGTGCGAGTCAATCTGATCCTCCCTCTCTCTATCCTCTATCCTCTATCCCCTGCGCATAGGCCTGCATCCTAGCAATGTCCATACCGGGCTGAAGAGCCACCCCCAAGCATGCAGTAATTATATGACGGTCTAGCCCCATCACATAACGATGAACTCTATCCGTCATGCCTACAATGGTGTGCGCATGCACAGCCAAGAGTCAAACTCGTGCTATACTCACGATAGTCCTTCCATTACGCCTCAAGGTCAAAAATCTATCTACGTGGGCCCTCCTCATCTCAGGAGGCAAAAAGTGATCCGTAAAGGCCTCTGTGAACTCCTCCCAAACAGCTGGAAGAGCATCATCCCCTCTCGTCAACACCCATGACTCAAACCAGTTCAACGCAATATCGCATAACCGGTAAGAGGCTAGCATATGAATCGATCTCAAGCCTTAAGAACTGCATAGTCCGATGTAGCCGAATGAACTCCTGCGGATCCTCCGCACTAACCATAAAACTCGGGCGGATGACAACCCGGAAAATCTCGATCCGCAACCGCCCGCTATAGGGTTAGCCGCTCGCTCGCTGTTTGCCATGCTACTATCTTGGTCAATAACCGGATCGCTCCGTAGTCTCTATACTCGGCATGGCCGTGGACCGAGGCTCGTGCCGGAACCTGGAGCTACGCCGCTCTCGGCTCGTCATCAATCTTTGGCGTGGTGACCTCGCCGACCCGCCACTACCTCGGGCATAGTCCGTGCTCGAGTCCGAGTAACCCTTCCGAGTACCGCTAGCGCCTCCTGCTTTGCCCTTCGGGCCCCGGTCGCCTTCCGGAGGCATAATCATTACATAAGAAGGGGTCGGAGAGGATTCAACCTACTATGGCGACTCTCGCACGATCTCAAGAGAGAAGAATGAAACCAATCCTAAATGTCCTGTAGCCTCACGATTATAGATGTGGTGCACAACACACCGATAATCAAGACTCTACTAGACACTGCGTAGACACTTTCCGAGGACTAATCGCTCGATACCACTTTTGTCACGACCCGGGCTCGTGACGTGCCCTACACAGGCACCCTTACAGTATACATCGAGAGATAATCATGGAACATACATGAAACTTATAAATTAATACAAATGTAAGTAAAACAAAGTTAGCCAGTAGGCTACCTTCACGACATATAATATATAGCAAGCAGCTTTCCTCCTTTCCTTTACAACCGACCCACAATATGTAACTCTGAACTCTAAGAGTTTTATCATAACAAGCGTATGACGGGGCCCGCCATACCACAATATATATGAATCTACAATCTCAGGGAAAACCGTACCAAGAGATAAGCCTCCGGAGCAAATGGAGCTTTCTCCCAAAAACTGAACCGAGATCCTAAGAGCAAGGATCACCAACCTGGGTACCTAAACCCTGCGGGCATGAACGCCCCGAAGGGGTCGATAACAAAAATTTCGAATATGGAACGAAAATAAGGTACAACAATTAAAACATATTTGTATAAAAGCATGACAGGGGTAAGTGTAAAAGAAGTAAATACCTGAGCCTACCCTGTCATTACCCCTCGTGAACTTAATCGTACCTTATTATCTTTTCCCATTTCTCAATAAAGGTTATAGTCACTTCCTTACGTACTTACTTCAGAAAATCATCAAGTTCACTACCATATAACCTACTTACCTTACACAACCTAGTCCTACTTTACGGAAAGACACCTATCTTGCCTACCAACACGGGACGCGATAAAGTCACATAGTGCGCCACAAAGGTATCTTGTCCGCCCGTCTGCGACGCGATAATGTCCTATAGTACGCCCATAAAGGTATCGCCGGCCCGTCTCGGTCGATAATGTCATATAGTGCGCGTAAGGTATCTTGCGGCCGTCTCGGTCGATAATGTCATCTGATGCGCGTAAAGGTATCTTGCGCCCGTCTGGTCGATAATGTCATCTGATGCCGCGTAAAGGTATCTCGCCGCCGTCTCGGGTCGATAATGTCATATAGTCGCCAAAGGTATCTTGCCCGCCCGTCTCGGGTCGATAATGTCATATAGTCTTCCGTAGGTATCTTTGCCCGCCCGTCTCGGGTCGATAATGTCATATAGTCTTCCCGTAAAGGTATCTTGCCGCCTACCGTCTCTCGGTCGATAATGTCATATAGTTTGCGTAAAGGTATACGCGCCCCATCTCGGGTCGATAATGTCATATAGTGCGCGTAAAGGTATCCGCCGGCCCGTCTGCGGGTCGATAATGTCATATAGTGCGCGCGAAAGGTATCGCCTTGCCATCTCTCGGTCGATAATGTCATATAGTTGCGCGTAAGGTATACCGCCGACCATCTCGGGTCGATAATGTCATATAAAACCCGAATTTAACCCAACGTACGCACTCTACTCCTTTAGAAAGACTTTTTCAAATAAAACTTCCCGGATACTAACAACCGTAGTATCAAGTCATCTCTACCTTTCGCAGGGCATTAGTGGTTCGGATATACTCGAGAACCGACCAAAACCGGACCAGAAACCCGACCGAAACCGGACCGAACCTTAACGGTCGGATCAGTATCTACAAAATACCCAGATTAAAGGAAGGACCAGAACCCAGAAATACCCGAACCGGTCCCCCCCACACCCCCGCCTCCCTCCACCAGCCTCACCCAGCCCCCCACCAGCCCCACCCACCATGACCAAAGAAGCCCCCACTCTCGGCTCTAATTAGTTGTAAATTGATTAAACTTTATATGGTCATAACTTTGCGCTCGGACGTCCGTTTTACCTAAATTTTTTTTTGATTTCGCGTATTTTTTCGAGACGAATAATCCCAAACGGAAAAAAGTCCGTTTGCTTCACCGGATTTCTCCAAAACCTTCCATATTGCCCCTCAATTTCTCTTTTCCCTCAAATCGTTACGTTTTTCCCATTTTCAAATCTAAATATCTCGCGATGTACAATTTATTTCAACGTAAAAATTGTGTGGAACCGCGTCCGAGAATGTCAATTTCAGTATTGGAAATTCAATTTTAAAAAAAAAAAAATGGCCCGACCGGAATTCTTACGGCCCGACCGAACCGACCGATAAGGTTTTCGGCCCGGATCGATTCGCCCCAGACCGAAACCTTCGGTCCGGTCGGCCCGACCGGTAAGCTTATCGTCCGGTCGAAGTCGATACCGGACCGGACCGGACCAGAATAAAGACTACCTTTCGTGATGTCACAATACCTTTTAGAAATACAATTCACGGCTTCTAAATCAAGTGACTTCTTTCTTAAAACCTTAAGCAATTGGTACCTTTAAAACAATTTGCCCTTCTTTATTTCAAATCATCTCTTGTTTATGTTACTGAAGAAAACCATTCTCTTAACCTCCCATAAAGTTATTATAACCAACTTCCCATAAAGCCGTCATACTAACTTTATGCCTTAAACTAATTCATTCTTTTTATAACCAAGAGACTTCTACTTTTTGAAACCAAGTATTATATACTTTCAAATCAATTCTCTTAACCTTCAAAAATACAGTTAGTCTCTTAACCTTTAGAACTCAAGTGACTCGTTTTATTATAAAACCTTAGGCAATTGATGCCTTAAAATCAAGTTGCCTTTTCACTAAAATTAAGTCATTTATCTTTCCATAAAGCAATTATAACCAACTCCCCATAAAGTCGTTATATTCACTTTATGCCTTAGCCAAATACCATTTCCTATCCAAGGGACTTATACGTTTAAAACAGAACAAGTATCACATACTTTAAAAAATCTTCAAGTCCCTTAACTTAATAAAACTTAAGACATCCTTTATTCTTTCAAAGTGAGTAAATCTCTAACTCACCCGACTTGGCTATTCATAAAACTAGTAAAGGATATCAAGGTGTCGTACGTCTACCGTACTACATACGTGCAACTAGCCATGCTCAAAAGATAGGAAAAGTTCTATATAGAGTAAGTCACACAACTACCTCTTAACTCCTAAGAGTATAAGGAAACATGAAATGATACTACAAGTATATTCCATACATAGAATCATGCCAAAGGAAGGAAGAGGTTCACATACCTCGCGACGATTGTCGACAAGTAGCAAAATGCTCCAAAGTACTTCAACCTTGAGCTATTCCATTCTTCAAGTAGGATACGCTAAACTTAGTTCTTCAACCTATCATGGTCACAATACGTCCATTAACCTCTTACTTCAAACGTAGAATATTCTAAGTGCTAAGTCGCCAAATTCTACAGAAAATCGGACAAAGACCTCCTTTGTTTCTACTACTATGCCACCTTTTCAAGGCCGAATACAATAACCAAACACGCCACATTTAAGGCCCAAACAATGCAATCAACACAGGGGATTACACGCCTACTAGGCGTGTAAAATTCCGCCCACAATAGATAACAAACTACAACAACTACTAGCCCATTTCGCCAACTCAAGTACTACAACATCAATTCTTATCCAATTTCCATTTCAATCCAAGTTATTAGCCTAACATGATATCAAGTCGCAATTGATTATAACCACTATAATCCTCAAGTAAACAACATGCGACGATTTCTAATAAACGACCAATTAGTAATCCAACTTCAAGTGGCTAATAAAACATTTCAGATTTAAGCTACAAGCAATCCATAATACTTATGAACTTCAACATATCAACTTCATGCTAGCAACACGTAAAGCTAACAACAACAACATATATATAATCTTGTAACACTAATTAAGAGACAAGATTATACCTCAACGAATCTCAATCCAATTCCAACTCCGAAGTCGCTCCTTAGCAACTTAGAGACTCTTCAAGACACTTCAATCCTCTACTTGAGACCCTTAGAACCACACCAACAACTTTCCTTCAAACTTCCAATCCAAAACCTAGAAAGCAACTAGGTTTTCACTTTGCGACTAACCCGAAAACTATTTTTCCGAGATTTTTCTATTGAGATACACTTACAATACACTCATGAACCTTGGTTTAAAGTGTGGAGCTTAAAGAACAAGGAACAAAAATTTTTCTTTTCTATGGACATGAAACCCGAGAGCATGTTCTTGGTTCCTTCAAGTTTTGTGAAAATTTGGCTAAGTGTTAAGTTCACTCTTGCTACTAGTAGTAATATAAAGCACAATGGAGGGTCAAGATATGAACAATTGGGTGGTTAGGATGAAGTCTTACTAAATATCAAGACTTTGTGGGTCCATTGACCAAGTCAATTATGTCAAGCTCACTACAATGCAAGACTTGTCTTCCTAACAAGGGTCAAATGACCCTTGTGTCCATGTTGAAATCGTCCAAGCTCACTTAAGGGGGGGTGACACGTGTCGCCCTCCCATTCGTCACAATAATTTGTTTTCCGACAATTCCATAATTCCGATAAATTTATACAAGTCTCAAATCTTGACACTTATGAGTTCTTACGTACGTTCTTAAAACATGTCCTGTAAATACGGGGTGTAACACGACAAGTGTAAATAACAACAACAATAACCAACAAATCCAATGTCGCACAAAATGCCATTCTCGGCCAAGACACCCTAAAATGGTCCAAACTCTTTTTATTCTTCATTATTTTTAGCACAAGCTCATCTATACATTATAACAACATGTTATATCCAATTTCTTCAAGAGAAGGAAGAATTTTACCTTTCATTTTAGCCCAAAAACGTCCCAAATAGTCCGCAAGGTTTTTGTCCGCAGTTTTCGTTTCGCTCCACTTCTTCAAGTTACAATCACACACAAGCATCCACCACAAGCTTATAACCAACTTCACTTTACATTTCACTTCCAAAAAAGTCGACGAACAAGCCTAGGGTTTCACCCAATCTTTCGGCCAACACACAAAATTAGAGGATCTTGGAGAGTTAACTAGTCTTAGAACTTGATTAGGGCTCTTAATCTTGAAAAATCCTTGGAGAATTTCAAGATTCAAGCTAAGGAGAAGAGAGAGATGAGAGCTCAATTGTCAAAGTGTAGAATGATTCAAGTCTTGCAAGACTTGGATATGTATAGCCAAGTGGAGTGGGACCCATTGTCCACTTGTTCCCAAGTCTCAAAATATCTCAATGTGTAGTCATCCTTGCAAGACAAGTGGAGGGGTGACACGTGTCACCCTCCATTGGTCCAAAATATTATAATTTTCGAACCCCCCCCCCCCCCCAAATTGTGAAATTTTCGGCAGACCTCATATTATAAATTCCAATACTTCATAATCCAATACTACGTCCATAAATCCAATTAGAAGTATTAAACTCCAAGTTAATAATTTTTCCGTCGTCACATTTTTCCGAAATTTTCCTTAAGAAAATGTAATAATTATTTCCTTCCAAAATTCAAATCTTAAATCCTTAATCACGTTCTCAATTAGTAGCCCTAGTATTACGGGGTGTAACAATATTCAAGTGAACTCTTTTCTTTTTCATGTAGACTCAATTTGTACCACGAATAATAAATGAACAAAAAAGGAAATGTGATCCTAGAGAACTTTTAAATTCACTATATTGTAGTTCTAAAGATATTAATGGTCGAAAAGTACCACATGATCATTTTAAAGGAATTAGTTACAAATATTAATATATATTACAAAAAAATACACAATTATTGCCCTTCCCGTAGACTCTGTGCGTGGTTTATTGTTACGCCCCGTAATTCCAAGAGGATGAGATGAGAACGTACGAAAGGAAATAAGATTCGAATTTGGAAAAAAGAAAAAAAGTTGGCAGAATATTTTTGGACAGTTTTTCAGTCAACTTGGGAGCAGTATATCTCTTTGTATATTGGGAGTTTTTAGGTGTTTCAAAATCTTAATATGAAGTTCATTGAGTCTAGTTTCCAACGCAACAAATCGCTATTCGATAGGACATCGGAGTATAAATGTTATACCCCGTAGTTTCAGGGTATATATGTGAGGATGTACGTACGAGAATACAACAGAAATTTTGGAAAGAAAGGAAGATGTGATTTTTTCGACGGAAAAGTTTCCGGTTTTTGTGAAGAAAAAGGTTCGTTAATGGGAATCGGGTTCCCAGATTTGGTATTTGGACTTCTTGGATTATTTTAGAATTATGAGATTTTATTTTCGGAAATGGTCACGTGGGGCCCACGGGAGAAATTTACGGTTTTGTGGGGCCCACTTTGTTTTTGAGATTTTCGGTATTTTGGATATTTTCGGAAGGCGAAATATTCTGGACCAATCGGGGGGCGACACGTGTCACCCCCATGTGGCACCCTTGGCCGAAATTGGAGGGACAAGTGGCTAGCCACTTGTCCCCTTGGCCGAAAGGCATTGACACTTGGAGAGCAAAATCGTTGGCCATGTGGTGTGGTGGGACCCACACACACATGGACCAATCTTGACCACACACCTTGCTTAGATCTTGGCCCTTGAATCCTCTATATATACCCCCTTAGCTTGAAGAGTAAATTCATTCCTCACTTAAGTCTTTCAAGGCAAAATACTCCCTCCTTTGAGATTGTGTTTTCGTCCCTCCCCCCTCTTGTGTAGAAATACTTGGAGTATTATTGTATAAATCCCAAATACCTTGGTCTAGTATCCCTAGTAGTATTCCAAAGTTGTTTTAATACTAGGAGCCCGGAAATACTACTTTATTCCAATAGTCGCAAAACGAAACCCTAGAAAAACCTTCATAGCTTGGTTGAAGTGTTTAGAGAAGTTGTTTAGAAACTTCTATGGGTCGCTTGGAGCGGGTTGGAGCGTAAGGAATTGGAGCTAAACGTTGCCCAGGATCGACTTATATCTTGGATAATTTTGGGCTTATCGAGGTAATGATCTATGTCCCCCTATTGTAATTGGATATTACATGTTGTAGTAATTATACTTGAGTATATTATATTGGAAGGATGATTATAAAGGATTAAATCAGATTTACATTGACTGTATTTACAGAGACTTGTGTAGTATTATTGTGAAGTAGAATTGTACACGCCAGGTTAGGCGTGTGACCTCTCCCCAGGAGTTGTTGGCACAGTCGCGCCCGAGTAGAGGAGAGATTTTTGTGGTTGCGTGGGGATGTCGCGAATTTTACGTAGAATAAGGAATATTGCAGTTAGAATATTATACGAAGAGATCAAGGAGTTGATATGCATTTTTTGGCCTTTATAGGTTGCGATTACGAGTGGCGTATTCTACTCAAGAGTGGAAAAGGCTAGCAGGTTACTGATCGTGGAGCGTTTTGCTAATTGTCGATAATCGTCGCGAGGTATGTGAACCTCTTCCTATCTTTTCTAGCATGATTGTTGTGAACTATGTAGTACGGTAGACGTACATGTGCTAAGTGATTTGGTTGGTTTAAAACATAAAGTGTTATAACAGCTTTATGGGAAGTTAGTTATAACGACTTTATGTAGGTAAAAGAATGGTTTATTGATTTTAGAAGATAAGAGACTTGACTTATAAATAACTTGATTTTAAGTATAGGTTACTTGTTTTGAAAAGAGTAAGTTATTTGGGTTTTAAAAAGAATACTTGTTGTTGTTTTAAAAGAAAAGAGACTTGTGGAATTAAAGAGTTTTTGGTTTAGAACATAAAGTGTTATAACAGCTTTATGGGAAGTTAGTTATAACGACTTTATGAAAACAAAGGAATGGTTTTTATCATTAGTTTTAAAATGGTAACTTAACTTTAAAAGGAGAAGTGTTTTGGTCTAAAAAGAAGGCATGGTATTGTCTTAATTTGGTTTAAAAAGGAAAGTCTGGAAGTTGTTTTGGTTTAATTAAAATGTTAGTCACTTTATTTTGATACTATGGGTATCGGGTGACTTTTGTAAAAGAAAGGGATCTTCTAAAAAGAATTTAACGTACGTAGTACTTTGGGGATTAAAACCTGGACTTTGTCATAAAATGAAAGTACCTTGAGTTGTGTGTAACTTGCCTATGTTTGCGTGTGATAGCCTTGTTGTGCAAATGTTGTATTTTTATGTTACCGCGTCTCTCGATGGAGGGCCGGTCATGTTGTTCTTGATCATTTTGGACATACTGACACGATGGGCGGCCCACGGGTATGCTTCCACTATGATAGTCCATGGGCATACTGACTCGATGGATGGTCCACGGGTATGCGGCCATGATGAGGGTTCGTTTCCCTGTTGATAGTGTTATTCCATGGACTAGCTCTCCATGAGGTTTTTACTGATTCGGCTTGGTATCTGGTAGTTGGCTCTCGTACTTGCCCTGAGGTCGTGGCTGTCTCGGCTTGGTATCTGGTAGTTAGCCTTCAGACTTTGCCCGTTCAGTTTGTGATGAAGTCTCGTGATTCCGGTATCGGTAGTTAGTCTTCGTACTTGCCGCCACCGCGTGGCGCAGCTTGAGTATCTGGTAGTTGACTTTCGACTTGCTCGGGTCACTTTGTGGTTTGGTTATATAGTTTTGTTAGTACGGCTTTGGTATCGGTAGTTGGCTTCGTACTTGCCGGTCGATTGATGATGCGGCTTGGTATCCGTAGTTAGCCGTACTTGCCCCAGACGGTTGTTATGACACAGTGGGACACGATGTTCATGTGTACTTCTTGGTGTGATTATATCATGATCGGCAGTGAGGAAGGTATTCCACGGGCATGATTGATGTTGTGGGCATGAGACCCATTGTATATTTGAGTAATGACTTTGAGGGCGTGAGTCCCTGACTTGACATGACTATATATATATTGTGGACTGTAGTTTGGTTATCATACATGTCTCCTGCTTTATATAGACTACTTGATTTCATTTACTGATTTTGAGCCACATACTTGGTACTTGTCAGATCGACCTCCTTCGGGGGGCTGCGTTCATGCCGCAGGTAGAGGTACATCGGTTGTGGATCCTCGCTCATAGGATCACAGTTCAGCGTATTGGGAAGCTCCGTTTCTCCGGAGGCTTATCTTTTGGTATAGTCCCCTGTCATTGTAGGTACTTGTACATTCAGGGGTATGGCGGGGCCCTGTCCCGTCATAATTATTGTTACACTCTTAGAGGTCTGTAGTACTTTGTGGGCAGGGTTGTAAAGGATGTAACTGTTCGGTTATATATATATACATGAAGGTGACCGTTTTGGTTAGCCTGTTTCATACTTTATGTCTTGTTTCATGTTTAAGTTTTATTTCATTGATTTTCTCGATGTTGTATCACTAGGGTGCCCGGTAAGGCACGACCACGCCCGGATCGGTCGTGACAATAAAGTTATGGACGTTCAAGATCGGTGTGAAGAGACAGTCGCCGCGCCACGGGCCGCAGGCTGCGGCGCGGAAACCACGAAATTGTCTGAAGTTGCGGCGTGCCGGCTGCAGTGCAGCGCCGAGGCGGGATTTTTTGCGAAAATAGGGTAAAAATAGAAGATATTTGTTGTAGAGGACCCATGGGTGGGTGACAAGTGTCCCCCCAACTTATGGATCAAGATAAGGCTTATATCTTAGCCAAGTCTTGCAAGACTTGGCCATTCTACACTAAAAGATCATCCAAACACTTGCTCTCCTCTATCAAAAGTTGATAAAACCCTAAGCCAAATGAGATTTTTGGAAAGGAAACAAGAAGGAAATATGTTGGCGAGCTTGTAGGGGGTTCGTAGAGGTGATTTTAGCGGGAAGAAGAAATTCGGAAGGAGGGCTAAAGTGGGCGAGATTGTTGGACTATTTTGGGCTTATCAAGGTAACCACTTTGTCCTCTTAAGTGATTGAAGATTTCTTATTGTTGTAGTTATACATTTTAACAAGCATGAGATATATGTATTAGAGATTAATAAGTGTTATGGATATTAGAAGCCTAAATCCGAAATGACCTTGTTAGCCATTTGAAATTGAAATACAAGTTGGTCGATAGTTAGAATCGTCGCATGTTATCTAATTGAAGATTGTAGTTGTTATAATCGATTGTGGCTATATAACATGTTAGACTAAACAACTTGGATGGAAAAAAGGAATTGGAAAAGACTTTACATTGTTGTTGCATTGTAGCCATTTGGCATTGAAATGTTGGACTGTTTGGATGTAAATTGTGGGGCAGAATTTTACACGTCCTGTTAAGGCGTGTAATCCCCTTTGGTTAGATAAATTGTTGAGCCTTAAATGTGGCATTTGGTTATTGATTTCGGGCCTTGAAAAAGGTGGAAAAGTATGTAGAAACAAAGGAAGTGCTGTCCAATTTTCCGTAGAATTAAGTGACTTTACACTTGGGATATTCTACGTTTGAAGCTAGAAGTTAATAGACGTATTATGGTCATTATAGGTTGACATACTACGTACGACATATTGGACTTAGCAAGTGGATTGAACCGAAGAGGTATGTGGAACTTTCTTATCTCTTGAGCATGAGTAGTTGTAAACGTATGGCGATAATGCATTACGATTTGAATGGATTTAGTTCACTTGATATCCTTGACTTGTTTTCCAAGTTGGTTGAGTTAGAGAATTAACTCACTTGTTTTTAAAGGATAGGAATGCCTTGGTTTCAAAAGCATAAGGTTGGTTAATAACCTTATGGAAAGTAAAAAGAATGGTTATTCCAATAAAGTAGACAAGGATTTCTTGACTTGAAAATGTATAGAATACTTGATTTGGAAAGTATAGATTCCTTGAGCTATTCTAAAGTTAAGAAACTTGATTACTAAAGTTAAGAGACTTAAAGTATTTTTGAAAGTATATGATACTTGTTTTGTTTGGAAAGTTTAAGTCTCTTGGTTATAAAGAAGAATGTAAGTATCTAAAGTATAAAGCTAGTATAACGGCTTTATGGGAAGTTGGTTATAATAGCTTTATGGAAAGTTAAAAGGGTGGTTTACTCTAAGTAATGTAAATAAAGATAAATGACTTGAAATGAAGAAAGGCAAATTGATTTGAAGGCATCAATTGCTTAAGGTTTTAAAGAAAGAAGTCACTTGATTTAGAGGTCTTTAAATGTAGTTCT
Source organism: Przewalskia tangutica (assembly GCA_029844215.1). Classification (NCBI taxonomy): domain Eukaryota; kingdom Viridiplantae; phylum Streptophyta; class Magnoliopsida; order Solanales; family Solanaceae; genus Przewalskia; species Przewalskia tangutica. Next base: position 97,154,645 of record CM056721.1, read on the forward strand.
AAAAGGTATTATGACTTGTTTTGAAAAGTAGATATGACTTGATACTACGATTATTAGTATCTTGGAAGTTTTCTATGAAAAAGAGTCATTTAAAAGAATAGAAGTATGTAGTACTTTGGGTTAAATTCCCGGATTTTATAATGACATGATAGTGCCTTAAGTAAACTAAAATGAGAGTGTATATGAACAGAGCTAATAAGAAGTTCGGGGATTTCTTAACTTGCTTATGTTATGTACGATAAGCCGGTAGTGCTTATGTTATGTATGATAAGCCGGTAGTGCTTATGTTATGTATGCTAAGCTGGTAGTGCTTATGTTATGTATGATAGTCGGTTGTGCTAGTGATATATTATTCATTACGGGGTCATTCCCCGGGTTTGTGGCATTTGCATATTTCGTGGATTTGCTACCCATGATGCGATGAATACCTCATGCGAGTCCATAGGGCTCATGCGGGTGAAATAGTCCTATGCGGGGCGGACCAGTCCTATGCGAGGAAGTTACCTCATGCGGGTCCACACGACCTATGCGGGCGGATCATCACGAGGAAGTTACCTCATGCGGGTCCATACGGCCTATGCGGGTGAAATAGTCTGAGGAGTAGGATCGCTTAATGATACTATGGGCGGGTGACCCTATTTTGATCATGAGCCTCCTATTTTTATGCAGTAATGTATACTCTTGTTTACTCTCATTGTTAGTAAGACACGATGGTATCGCTTATGTCACGCCCAAATCCAGACTCAGGATCGGTGCCTACACGGCACCCTTCAACCCATACAACATAAATAAACCGCGGAAGATAAATAGCACTCATTTTTTTTTTAAAACAAATGCAAAGCCGGAAAGGCTTCCGTATAAATATAAATCACCCGAAAGGGTCTACACTGTACAACAATGTAAATACAACTTACACCAATCCAGCCCACATATGAATACAGACCTCTAAGAAGGTGATAGCAACTATGACGGGACAAGGCCCCGCCGTACCCCTGAATATACCTAGCCATAATGACAAACTCCGGAAATTGGAGCCATCTCAAAATGCTGAACAAGGATCCTAAGCTCGCGGATCCACAATCATACCTAGACTGCGGACATGAACGCAACTCCCTAAGGGATTGATAACAAGTACTAAGTATGGAACGGAAATAAAGTACATTAAACAAGATCATAACTGTACAAAAGAATGACAGGGGCAAGTATAAAAATTAAAATACCAGATCCTATCGTGTCATTTTAATTCATGAAATCAATCGTACATTAATAATTCTTTTCTTTCTTTCAATAAGAATTAACATCATATTCTTACATACATACTTAAGAATTCGATCAAGTTTTTCCACATAACTTACATATCTTACATAACATAATTCGGCCCTTTATAGAGGAACTTCTTATTTGGGAGCTTACTTTGATTACCCATGCGTGATAACGTAACCCGGCCCATTTGCGGGACACGGCGAAGTCATACAAAAGTCTTCCCACGAAAGTATACTGCCCGGCCCATTCTGGGACGCGATAATGTCATATAGTCTGCCCATAAAGGTATACTGCCCGACCCATTCCTGGGATGCGATAATGTCATATAGTCTGCCCATAAAGGTATACTGCCCGACCCATTCCTGGGACGCGATAATGTCATATAGTCTGCCCATAAAGGTATACTGCCCGACCCATTCCTGGGACGCGATAATGTCATATAGTCTGTCCATAAAGGTATCTTTTGCCCGCCATTCCTCGACGCGATAATGTCATATAGTCTCGCCCATAAAGGTATCTTGCTGCCCGTTCTCGACGCGATAATGTCTCTTTACATAATATTTTAAATCATCTTTTCACTTCTTCTTTAGTCGTTATAACAACTCCCCATAAATCTATTATAACAACCTTTCACTTTAGAGAACTTAAGGCACTTTTATTTCTTTTTACATTAGGGAAAATTAAACCCAAGAGTACTATGTACATACATACTTAAAAAGAATCATAAAACTCCTTCTCTTCTTAAATCCATAAACTTCTTCTTTTAAAAACTCAAGTTACATAGCTTTCAAAAAAAATACTTCAAGTCTCTTAACTTTTAAGAAATCAAGTTTCTTAACTTTAGAAATCAAGTCTCTTATCTTTAGAATATCAAGAAATCAATACTTTCCAAATCAAGTATTCTATACTTTTAAATCAAGTCATTCCTTCCTTTAAGAATCAAGTCCCATAACCTGAAAAATAAAGTCTCTTAAGCTTTGAAGAATTTAAGGTTCATAGTCTTAAAAATTCATAACGTAAACTCTTTAAATTAAGTAACATATACTTTTGTGCGTTGTGACTAGGTTATACTTGTTTGTAACGATCTTATTAAAGCAGCCACGATCTAGAAAATATAATACAATTTTGTCTTATCTTAGCTTCTATGCAGATGGAGAATTCTACTCATTTTAATTTAATTGATTGTCGATACATTTTCTTTTATTAACGCTGCAATGGCTTGTTCGATACTTATTCTTATTCGTGCAGTAACTTAGCAAAGTCAACTCGACTCCAAATACTTCCTAACGACTCTTACCAACATCCCCCATAAGACTTGGTAAGAACTTAGGATAACTTAGAAGTAGCTTTTACATAAAGTAAATCAACATACATACCTCTTAACTTCTAAGAGTAGAAGGGATCATGAAATAACACCACATGTATATTTCATACAAAGAATCATGCCAAAATAAGGAAGGGGTTCACATACCTCGCGACGATTATCGACAAGTAGCAAAATGCTCCAAAGTACCTTAACTTTGATAGCTATTCCATCCTTTAAGTAGAATACGCTATACGTAGTACTTCAACCTAAAATGACAATAGCACTTCTATCAACTACAAGCTATCAAGTGTAGGACTTATACCAAATAATGGCCCTCTAATTCTACGGAAAATTGGGCAGCACTTCCTTTGTTTCTACGTACTTTTCCACCTTTTCCAAGGCCCGTATTCATCAACCAACAAGCCACATTTAAGGCACAACCAACAGTTAGCCAAAGGGGATTACACGCCTAACTGGACGTGTAAAATTCTGCCCCACAATTATACAAAACAATCCACAAATCAACCCATAAAAAAAGTCCGCAATCCAACCATAACGAGGGTAAAATGTGAGGCCTTTTAACGCCTTTCCACACCCTTATTCCCTTAGGACTTTTATTAGCAACTACTACAGTTAAACATGCATAACAACAACTAAATTTCCATCATTTAATACCTCAAAACAGTCCACTAAACGACACAACAACGTCTAACAGTTTTGGGCAGTTTCTCGGCCACAACAACTACAACCCGATAACTCGTTCCTTAATCCATTTTATTCCAATTCGAGTTCCAAAACTTCTACATAAGTTATAACAAATTATTAACAACAATATTAATCCATTATAACATGCAATAGGTGAAGATAACAACGACAATAACCAATGAATTCCATTTGCACCAAATCTGTCCCAAATCGGTTTTAGCCCCAAAAATGGCTCAAACGCTTTTTATTCTTCATTATTTTCTAACACAAGTTCATCCATACATAATAACAATAAGTAATATCCAATTACTTTAAAAGAAGAAGGACTTTTACCTCATTTTTTGCCCAAAAACGCCCCAAAACAGTCCGGTCTTTATTGGTGCGCAGTTTTCGTTTAGCTCCACTTCTTCAAGTTCCAATCACATATATGTACCCCCTACAACCTTAGGAGCAACTTTTATTTGAATCTCACTTCCAAAAAGTCGACGGAACCCCTAGGGTTTTGGCATCAACTAATGGCCAAGACAAGTAAAAACGTGTAGAATATTAATCTAGGCTTAGCACTTGGTTTAAGGGCATAATCTTGGAGAAATAAATTGATCAACAATGGTTGTTCTTAGCCAAGGGGCTCTCGAAATTATGGAGCTAAAGGGGAGAAGATGAGAGCTTATTTTTTGGTCTAAGTGTAAAGTGATCCAAGTCTTGCAAGACTTGGATATGTATAGCCAAGTGGAGTGGGACCCATGTCCACTTGTCCTCTCAAAATATCTAATTTGTTGTCATCTTAGCAAGACAAGTGAGGGGTGCCACGTGTCGCCTCCGATTGGGTCAAAATATTATAATTTTTGAGTCCTGCGAAATTGTGAAATTCTCGGACAGTATTATCAATTACAACACCTTATAATCCAATACTAAGTCCATAAATCCAATTAGAAGTATTATACTCCAAGTTAATAATTTTTCCGTCATCGCATTTTTAGAAATTTTCCTTAAGAAAATGTAATTATTCCTTCCAAAATTCAAATCTTAAATCCTTAATCACGTTCTCAATTAGTAGCCTGGTATTACGGTGTAACATCCTCCCCGCTTAGAAACATTCGCCCTCAAATGTTCATCTAAGGTCTCAATAGTTAGCTAGTATTCCACGATTCTCGATTATTCGAGTCCCAATCTTACATTATCTCTCCTGCATAATGGGTAAGATAGTTTCTCATAATCTCAATATCATAGTTTCTCATAATCTCAATATCATGTTGTCCTAATCACAACAACCATATTTACTCCCTAAAAATATTATTCGTGCATCTCACTTAAGCATACAACACAGCTTAATCTAATAACATGGTATATCCATAAGTCAATTAAACCTGATCTTTCAAGAGACTATCACAATATTAGTTAGTTCATTACCTCTTGACTATTCCAAATAAGTACATATATAAAGCCTAGGTGTGGATTCCATAAACTGTTTCACACCTTCCAAGTAATTATTAAGGCTTAACCAACTCATGGTAACTCATAATCATTCTAGGCAACGCACATATGACCCCAAATAAATACGCTCGTACAGATACACATCATCATTATACCAACTATACAATAGTTTTACCAACTTGGATACGAAGTCCATATAATCCTTTCTGGGCCACTGTTGCCTTTCTTATATCTGCAATCAAAATAACACATTAGGGAGAGACTACCCTAACAACACAGATCTATCGCACGATCTCATATTGAGAAGAAGGGAAACCAATCCTAAATGTACCATAGCCTCCTGTTTATAGATGTGGTGCACAACACATCGATAAACAAGACTCTACTATACACGGTCTGTAGACATACCGAAGACTAATCGCTCGATACTCACTCTCACGCCCCAAATCAAGCGTGGATCGTGCCCCTACCTGGGCACCCTTCTACCCATACAACATAAATAAACCGCGGAAGATAAATAGCACTCATTTTTTTTTAAAAACAAAGGCAAAGCCGGAAAGGCTTCCGTATAAATATAAATCACCCGAAAGGGTCTACACTGTACAACAATGTAAATACAACTTACACCAATCCAGCCCACATATGAATACAGACCTCTAAGAAGGTGATAACAACTATGACGGGACAAGGCCCCGCTGCACTGAATATACCTAGTCATAATGACAAACTCCGGAACTTGGAGCCATCTCAAAATGCTGAACAAGGATCCTAAGCTCGCGGATCCACAACTGTGTACCTAGACCTTCGGACATGAACACAACCCCCTAAGGGGGTCAGTACAACAAGTACTAAGTATGGAACGGAAATAAAGTACAGTAACCAAATCATAACTGTATAAAAGAATGACAGGGGCAAGTATAAAAATTAAAATATCAGATCCTACCGTGTCATTTTAACTCATGAAATCAATCGTACATTAATAATTCTTTTCCTTATTTAAATAAGAATTAACATCATATTCTTACAAACATACTTAAGAATTCGATCAAGTGTTTCCACATAACTTACATATCTTACATAACATAATTCGGCCCTTTATAGAGGGACTTCTTATTTGCGAGCTTACTTTGATTACCCATGTGTGATAACGTAACCCGACCCATTTGCGGGACACGGCGAAGTCATACAAAAGTCTTCCCACGAAATTATACTGCCCGGCCCATTCTGGGACGCGATAAGGTCATATAGTCTGCCCATAAAGGTATACTGCCCGACCCATTCCTGGGATGCGATAATGTCATATAGTCTGCCCATAAAGGTATACTGCCCGACCCATTCCTGGGACGCGATAATGTCATATAGTCTGCCCATAAAGGTATACTGCCCGACCCATTCCTGGGACGCGATAATGTCATATAGTCTGTCCATAAAGGTATACTGCCCGGCCCATTCCTGGGACGCGATAATGTCATATAGTCTGCCCATAAAGGTATACTGCCTGGCCCATTCCTGGGACGCGATAATGTCTCTTTACATAATATTTTAAATCATCTTTTCACTTCTTCTTTAGTCGTTATAACAACTCCCCATAAATCTATTATAACAACCTTTCACTTTAGAGAACTTAAGGCACTTTTATTTCTTTTTACATTAGGGAAAATTAAACCCAAGAGTACTATGTACATACATACTTAAAAAGAATCATAAAACTCCTTCTCTTCTTAAATCCATAAACTTCTTCTTTTAAAAACTCAAGTTACATAGCTTTCAAAAAAAATACTTCAAGTCTCTTAACTTTTAAGAAATCAAGTTTCTTAACTTTAGAAATCAAGTCTCTTATCTTTAGAATATCAAGAAATCAATACTTTCCAAATCAAGTATTCTATACTTTTAAATCAAGTCATTCCTTCCTTTAAGAATCAAGTCCCATAACCTGAAAAATAAAGTCTCTTAATCTTTTAAGAATTTAAGGTTCATAGTCTTAAAAATTCATAACGTAAACTCTTTAAATTAAGTAACATATACTTTTGTGCGTTGTGACTAGGTTATACTTGATTGTAACGATCTTATTAAAGCAGCCACGATCTAGAAAATGTAATACAATTTTGTCTTATCTTAGCTTCTACGGATGGAAATTCTACTCATTTTAATTTAATTGATTGTCGATACATTTTCTTTTATTAACGCTGCAATGGCTTGTTCGATACTTATTCTTATTCGTGCAGTAACTTAGCAAAGTCAACTCGACTCCAAATACTTCCTAACGACTCTTACCAACATCCCCCATAAGACTTGGTAAGAACTTAGGATAACTTAGAAGTAGCTTTTACATAAAGTAAATCAACATACATACCTCTTAACTTCTAAGAATAGAAGGGATCATGAAATAACACCACATGTATATTTCATACATAGAATCATGCCAAAAGAAGAAAGGGGTTCACATACCTCGCGACGATTATCGACAAGTAGCAAAATGCTCCAAAGTACCTTAACTTTGATAGCTATTCCATACTTTTAAGTAGAATACTCTATACGTAGTACTTCAACCTAAAATGACAATAGCACTTCTATCAACTACAAGCTATCAAGTGTAGGACTTATACCAAATAATGGCCCTCTAATTCTACGAAAATTGGCAAAGACTTCCTTTGTTTCTACGCATTTTCCACCTTTCCAAGACCCGTATTCATCAACCAACAAGCCACATTTAAGGCACAACCAACAGTTAGCCAAAGGGGATTACACGCCTAACTGGACGTGTAAAATTCTGCCCCACAGTTATACAAAACAATCCACAAATCAACCCATAAAAACAGTCCAAAATCCAACCATAACGAGGGTAAAATGTGAGGCCTTTTAACGCCTTTCCACACCCTTATTCCCTTAGGACTTTTATTAGCAACTACTACACTTAAACATGCATAACAACAACTAAATTTCCAGCATTTAATACCTCAAAACAGTCCACTAAACGACACAACAACGTCTAACAGTTTGGGCGTTTCTTTCGCCACAACAACTACAACCCGATAACTCGTTCCTTAATCCATTTTATTCCAATTCGAGTTCCAAAACTTCTACATAAGTTATAACAACTTATTAACAACAATATTAATCCATTATAACATGCAATAGGTGAAGATATCAACGACAATAACCAACGAATTCCATTTGCACCAAATCTGTCCCAAATCGGTTTTAGCCCCAAAAATGGCTCAAACGCTTTTTATTCTTCATTATTTTCTAACACAAGTTCATCCATACATAATAACAATAAATAATATCCAATTACTTTAAAAGAATAAGGACTTTTACCTCATTTTTTGCCCAAAAACGCCCCAAAACAGTCCGGTCTTTATTGGTCCATGATTTCGCTCCACTTCTTCAAGTTCCAATCACATATATGTACCCCCTACAACCTTAGGAGAAACTTCTCTTTGAATCTCACTTCCAAAAAGTCGACGGAACCCCTAGGGTTTTGGCATCAACTAATGGCCAAGACAAGTAAAAACGTGTAGAATATTAATCTAGGCTTAGCACTTGGTTTAAGGGCATAATCTTGGAGAAATAAATTGATCAACAATGGTTGTTCTTAGCCAAGGGGCTCTCGAAATTATGGAGCTAAAGGGGAGAAGATGAGAGCTTATTTTTTGGTCTAAGTGTAAAGTGATCCAAGTCTTGCAAGACTTGGATATGTATAGCCAAGTGGAGTGGGACCCATGTCCACTTGTCCCCTCTCAAAATATCTAATTTGTTGTCATCTTAGCAAGACAAGTGGAGGGGTGCCACGTGTCGCCCTTCGATTGGGTCAAAATATTATAATTTTTTAGGTCCCTGCGAAATTGTGAAATTCTCGGCGGACCCCATATTATCAATTCCAACACCTTATAATCCAATACTAAGTCCATAAATCCAATTAGAAGTATTATACTCCAAGTTAATAATTTTTCCGTCGTCACATTTTTTCCGAAATTTTCCTTAAGAAAATGTAATTATTCCTTCCTTCCAAAATTCAAATCTTAAATCCTTAATCACGTTCTCAATTAGTAGCCCTGGTATTACGGGGTGTAACAGTTTATTTGAGTTATCATACATGTCTCCAGCTTTATTTTAAGACTTATGATTTCACTACTGATTTTCTGCCACATATTTGGTACATGTTGTAATCGACCTCTTCGGGCCGTTCATGCATGAGTAGTATATCTGGTTCTGATCCTCACTCTTAGGATCACTGTTCAGCTGTTGAGAAGCTCCTTTACTTCGGAGGCTTATCCCTGGTATTGTCGGTTGTTGTACATTCAGGGTATGGCGGGGCCCTGTCCCGCCACAGTTGTTATTCTTAGAGGTCTGTAGTCACATTTGTGGATTGGGTTGTAAGAACAAAGATGTACTATTTTATTTTTGTATTACGTATATGTTACGGAAGGTGGCCTTATCGGCTAGCCTGTTGATGTCAAATGTCTAAGTATTTTTATGAGTTGTGTATGTTCCGTTGCTATTCTCTGATGTATACCTGTAAGGGGCGCCCAGGTAGGGCACCAGTCGCGGGTCCGAGGTCGGGTTGTGATAAAAGTGGTATCAGAGCAGTTAGTCCTCGGAAAGTGTCTACAGACCGTGTCTAGTAGAGTCTTGGTTATCGGTGTGTTGTGCACCACATCTATAATCAGGAGGCTGCAAGACATTTAGGATTGGTTTCCATTCTTCTCACTCTAAGATCGTGCGATAGAGTTGTGTTGTTAGGGTCGTCTCTCCCTAACGAGTAATGTTGATTGCAGTTATGAGAAAGGCAGCAGTGACCCAGGAAGGATTATGTGGATTGCGTATCCAGGTTGGTAATAATTATTATATAGTTGGTATTATGACATACAACTATACGGATTTATGTATGAGGGTCAGACGCGTGTTGCCTAGAATGATTTTAGATTACCAAGAATTGGTAAGGACTAAATAGATACCGGAAGGGTATAAAACAGTTTAATGAATTCTCATCAAGGTTTTACATACTAATTTGAGAAATTAGGAAATAATGAGCTGTCTGAGAAGGAAATGAACCCTTAAGAAGTTATGATTAAGGGACTTAAGGGAAGACTATGTTAATAGATTAAGCTACGTAGTATACTTAAGAGAATTGTACGGATGAGATCCGTATGGAGTAAGTATGGTCGTTATGATTAAGACAACACGATTATGGGTTATGAAAAGTTATTTTACCCGGTTACGGGGGGACCGATAAGGTAGGCTTGGAGCATGGTAAGTGCGAGCCTAAGAATATTGATAACCGCCGAGACCTTAGGTATGTAAGGCCTTCTTGGCAATAAGATTTAATTCAGACTAAGGGTAAGAGTTAAGTACGACGGTGGGTCGGGTTGAGGACCTATTGCAGGTCGCCCCATAGTCTGAATTGAAGTGGGGTCAATTGGTAGTTCCGCTACGTGACAGGGTCGCAAGGATGCCAGACCCAAGTCTAGTTAAGTTGTTTTACGAGTTCGTGGACGCATTCCACCGAAACCAGGTCGTGGGAGCCGAAAATGGCCTTAAATTGTTCAATATAGGTAGCTCCAAAGATTGGAGGCCAGAATTAGTATGGAAGTTATGTATGTATGCTAGTATAAGTTTGGAAGTACGGAAAGAGTACGACCATTGAGAAAGAGAGCAACCAAGTGTAAAGGAATATAGCCTGAATCCATGAAAACCTTTCGAGGTGACTACACCCGTGAGTGATGGGTGGTAGCTGAGCGGGTATATAATAATTGCCCGGTGATGATACAGTCGTCGGACCCTAGCAGACCTAGTAGAGCGAATATGACAGACTTTGAGGTCATTATGAGTACGGGCTAGTTGACCTCTTGTTATGCCAACGTTGACTATAGAGAGAGATTGGTTCGGTTCCAGTTTTCCGGTAAGCCGATTATCGAGTGGAAAAGAAGGGAAGTGGTTGTAACCAGTGAATTATCCTTCCTTCTTTGACATCGTTGATTTTAATAAGTCTGTGTGACTTGTTCATTTGAGGTAAATTGATACAGAAAGTAAGTAATACTTGAATTTGAAGGATTTTATGTTAAGTTTCCCTTGGAGGTGCTTGGAGTTGTCTAGTATGACGATCAGGGCCACGACTTCCCGAATGATTTCAGGAAAAATGTGCAAGGCAAGAATAAGATAAGTATGAGTGCTGCCTGTGGAAAACAGAATACATCGCTGGTAGGTCTTATAAATCCATACGATTATAAGGTGGCACTTGATGATTAAGATGGTGAAGGGAGATAAGCTCTCTCCCCCACGTAGAAGGATAGTTTTGCGTACTATGGGGTTATGTGTACCCAGGGTATTAGGCTATGGATGTGACACATGTAAGATCTCTAGGGTCGTCATGCAATAAGTTACAATTTTAAATAACCTTGGAAAAAGGTATTGGGTTGGGGTAATTGAGGACGACACTAGGAAATGGTTGAAGAAGTGTCGTAAGGATATAAATGCAGGTAGTACGCATGAATGAAACTGTACGATCATGAATCAAGATAGAAATACTTTTGCTAATAGTAAGCATAAGGAAGGGTTATGACCAGAATGATAAAAGAGAATGCAACTATGGTTATGTAAGTTGCACCAGATATGATTACCCCAGACAAGTGTAAAGACCATTAGTGAATGATGGGCAGTAAGAACACCTCGAGGAAAGGTGGCAAGATCTGTACTGACGAGAAAGGTAGTAGGAAAATACGGGGGGGGGGGGGGGGGGTAAGGGACCCCAGGACAACTTGAAATGAAATATCAAGGTAAGACGAGTAGACACACGAACGATAAGAAATCTTGGAAAGCCATTGGATTATGTAATACCATGAGTTGAGGTTAAACACCTGACTATAAGCTCTATGAGCTGAAAGAAAATAATAGGATTATTACTTGACGGGATCAAGGAAGTCTCCCCCTAAATTGTGATTAGCAGGAAGTCTTAGCCATGAGACAAGCAAATGAATCGAATCTAAGTATAGTGAGCAAGTTTGGTTGCAACAGAGAAATGGAAGCAGGGATCATAATTGAGATTATATCCCCGACTATTTCGAAAGTATGAGACAGACTTCCAGGTTATTGGAAGATAAGCTGACTACGACTACAGTTCTAACCCCTCCTGAGGCCTGGAGGACTAGAGGGTTAAGTTATTATGGTAACCCTTTGAGTGGTTGGCTGGGTTGTGTGCGGATGCAATGCGATAAGATAACAACCTATATTTTCTTGGCAGCTACGGAAACACGATAGAGGAGCTCAGGTTCGAGAGGTTGCCGAGTTTTCCCTCGTTGAGGAGGTGATAGGCGACAGTATAAGGATCCAGTTCTAGGGCGAATTTGAGATACGACTCTCCAAGAAGAGAAGGACCCGTTTGGGTAGCATCGGATAGGATGCTGTGAGGTGAGGATAGATTGGGTGTGCCCGATGCTGCAGGACTTGTCAGCAGGTTTTAGGGGAGGCACGCAGTACTTCTTGCTTTATTTTATTCGGGGTCGACTAAGATGTATCATGACCTCAGATGTATGTATAGGTAAGATGGTCTGAAGAGGGACGTAGCAGAGTTTGTTTCTTAGTGTCCAAATTAGTAGTAGGTCAAGGTTGAGCACCAGAAGCCCAGTGGGCTATTACAGGCGACTGAGATCCCGACTTAGAAATGGAAGGTGATTAATATGGATCTTGTTACAGGGTTGTATCATACTCAGAGGAAGTGCGACTCCTTATGGGTTATGGTAAACAGGCTGACGACAGCAGCCCATTTTCTTCCGGTCAGGACCACTTACTCGGCTGAGGTTTATGCTAGATTATATAGCAAGGAGATTGTGAGACTTCACGATGTTCCTACATTTATGATGTCAGACAGATGAGCTCAGTTTACGGCTAACTTCTAGAGGTTTTCCAGAAGGTATTAGGGACACAAGTGAGTCTCAGTGTGGCATTTCACCCTCAGACCGACGGACAGGCATGGTATGATATCCAGACACTTGAGGATAGGTTGCGGGCCTGTGTTATTGTATTCAGGGGTAGCTGAGAGGATTATTTACCTTTTGTTGAGTTTGCGTATAACAAAAGCTACCATTCCAGTATTCAGATGGCCCTATATGAGGCTTTGTATGAAGAAAGTGTAGACTCGCCTATTGGTTGGTTCAACGTAGGCGAGGTTCAGATAATTATCCCGGACTTGATTCAGCGGGATGTGGATAAGGCGAAGCTTATCCATGAAAGATCTTTAGCAAGCTCAGAGTCGACAGAAGCTTTATGCCGAGAATCGACGTCGACACTTAGAGTTTCGGATTGACAATGAAATCTTCTTAAAGGCACCACCCATGAAGGGTGTGATGAGGCTTGGGAAGAAAGAGGAACTAAGCCCAAGGTACATTGGGCCTTATCAGATTGTCCGTAGAGTAGGCAATGTTGCCTATGAGTTAGGTAGGCGTCCGCTTGGGAGGCATGTACATCCGATCTTCCATGTTGTTATGTTATGGGAGTGCATCAGAGATCCATCCAGAGTTTCCCGGTTAGTAATGTCCAAGTGACGGGGGGGTTATTGTCACGACCCGATCTCGGGCCCGCGACTGGTGCCTTACCCCGGGCACCCTAGTGATACAACATCAGAGAAAATCAGCGGAAATAAAAACTTAAACATGAAATAAGATAAAATAAGAAACAGGCTAACCAAAACGGTTACCTTTCTGCATATATATATACCTGAACAGTTAAATCCTTTTACAAACCCCGCCACAACAAGATTACAGACTTATGAATTTTATAACAACAACGACGGGACAGGGCTCCGCCATACCCCTGAATGTAAGTAGCTACAACGACAGGGACTATACCAAAGATAAGCCTCCGGAGAAACGAAGCTTCCCGAACGCTGAACTGTGATCCTATGAGCGATGATCAACAACTGGTGTACCTCTACCGCTGCATTTAACGCAGCCCAAGGAGGTCGATAACAGTACCAAGTATGTGAAATCAAAATATCAGAAATGAAATCATAGTAGTCTATATAAAGCAGAGACATATATGATAACCAAACTACATAATATGTAAGCAAATATGTCAAGTCGTGGACTCACGCCTCAAAGTTATCACTCAAATATAACAATGGGTCTCACGCCCACAACATCAATCATGCGTGGAATACCTTCCTCATCGCCACAGCCTATGATATAACAATACCAAGAAGTACACATGAACACCAGGTCCCACCTGTGTTATAAAAACCGTACGGGGCAAGTACGAAGGCTAACTACCAGACACCAAAGCCGCATCATCAACTGATCGGGGCAAGTACGAAAACCAACTACCAGATACCAAAGCCATAACAACAATACTATCCAACAAAACCACGGCCGTCACGGCAAGCACGAAAGCCAACTACCAGATACCAAAGCCGTGTCACGAGAATCGACCGGCAAGTACGAGGGCTAACTACAGATACCAAGGTCAGATCACGAGACTTCGCCACGGCCGTCACGGCAAGTACGAAGCCAACTACCAGATACCAAAGCCGTGTCACGAGTCGACCGGCAAGTACGAGGGCTAACTACGGATACCAAGGTCAGATCACGAGACTTCGCCACTAAACTGAACGGGGCAAGTGCGAAGGCTAACTACCAGGTACCAAGGCCGAATCAGCCACGAGACGGGGCAAGTACGAAAGCCAACCACCAGATACCAAGGCCGAATCAGTAAAACCTCATGGAGAGCTAGTCCATGGAATAACGCTATCAACAGGAGCGCACCCGTGGAATCCTCCGTCACTGCCGGTACGTCCAAGTAAGATCATAACAAATCAACCGGCCCTCCATTGAGAGACGCGGTGGTATAAAAATACAATACTGGCACAACAAGGCTATCACACGCAAACATAGGCAAGTTACACACAACTCAAGGTACTTTCCTTTTATATCAACAATACGGGTTTCAAACCCAAAATAATACCCACCTTCATTCTTTCAAAAAGACCTCTTTTTACGTAAAAGATACTAATACTCGTAGTATCAAAAACACATTTCCTTTTCAAACCAAATTACTTTACTTTCGTAAAAACCTTTACAAGACTTTTAAAATCAAGTACTCTATACTTTTTAAACCAAGTGTCTTTCTTTTAAAACAACATCAAGTATACTCTTTAAACTCAAATACTTACTCTTTTCAAAACAAGTAACCTATACTTAAATCAAGTTACCATTTTAAAACCAATGATATAACCATTATTTTGCTTTCATAAAGTCGTTATAACTAACTTCCCATAAATCTGTTATAACACTTTAGGTTTTAAACCAATTTAAGACAAAACCATGTCTCTCTTTTAAACCAAAAACTCTTCGATTCCTCAAGTCTCTTTTCTTTTAGAAATCAAGTTCCTTTTAAAGACCAAATACGCATTACTCGCGAATGAGGTTTCACAACTTTCTACACAATTCGAGTTCTTCATATATCATATCAAGTCAAATATAAGTCAAGTCCTTTATCTTCTAAAATCAGTAAACCAACCAAATTCACTTAGAACACGACGCTCACCGTACTACATAGTTCACAACAATCATGCTAGAAAAGATAGGAAGAGGTTCACATACCTCGACGATTATCGATAATTAGCAAAACGCTCCACGCATTTCTAACCTTGCTCGCTTTTCCACCCTTCAAATAGAATACGCTACTCGTAGTACTTCAACCTAAAAAGGCCACAAAACGCCTATCAACCTCTAGATCTCTTCGTAGAATAATTCTAGATACAAGATTCCTTATTCTACGGAAAATTCGCAAAGACCTCCCCGCAACCACATAAATCTCCTCTCTAACGAGGCTGCTACTAAACCAACAATCCCAGGGGTTACACGCCTAACCTGACGTGTACAATTCTACTCCACAATAATACTACAAGTCTCATCAGAAATACAATCTATGTAAATACAGTTCAATTCTTATCCATATTCATTCTACATATAGTATACTCAACTATACATTACTACAACATGTAATATCCAATTACAATAGGGGGACAAAGATCATTACCTCGATAAGCCCAAAATTATCCAAGTTTATAAGTCGATCCCGAGCAACGTTTAGCTCCAATTCCATTCCAACCCGCTCCAAGCAACCCTTAGAAGTTTCTAAACAACTTCTCTTAACACTTCAACCAAGCTTATGAAGATTTTCTAGGGTTTCATTTTGCGACTATTGGAATAAAGTAGTATTTCCGGGCTCCTAGTATTGAAATAACTTTGGAATACTACTAGGGATACTAGGCCAAGGTATTTGGGATTATACAATAATACCCAAAGTATTTTCTACTCAAGTGGGGGAAGGGGGACGAAAACAACTACAAAGGGGAGGGGAGTATTTTGCCTTGGAAGCTTAAGTGTGGGATGAAAATTGTCTTCAACCTAAAGGGGTATATATAGAATAATCAAGGGTCAAGATTAATGCAAGTGGGTGGTGAGGATGGGTACATGTGTGTGGGTAGTTGGCCAACCAAGTGTTCACCACAAAAATGGGACAAGTGGCCACCACAAAAATGGGCCACTTGTCCACCTTAAAACGCCCACTTGCTCTTCTCCACCCGCCAACATGGCCACACGGGGGTGACACGTGTCGCCCCCTACTCGTCCAAAATATTTCATCTTTCGAAAATATCCGTAATGCCAAAAATCCGAAAATAAAGTGGGCCCCACAAAATCGTAAATTTTCCCGTGGGCCCCACGTGACCAATTTCGGAAATAAAATTTCATAATACTCAAATATTCTAAAAAGTCCAAATACCAAATATGGGAATCCAATTCCCATTAACGAACCTTTTTCCTTCACAAAATTCGGAAACTTTTCCGTCGAAAAATCACATCTTTCTTCCTTTCCAATTTTGTCGTGATTCTCGCACGCACGTCCTCATATACATCCTCGGGAACTACGGGGTGTAACATTCTCCCCCCCTTAGAAACATTCGTCCCGAATGTTCCTTCTAAGTCTCCAAAACACACATGCGCCGGTATAGTCTACACTACTATACTTACAGAACCAATTATGCCACACATGGCCATAATACCACATACGCGCAAAAACTCACATCCAAGCCAACGAAGAATCACCTCAAATCGTATAACAATACCATTAGCTCCACCTATGGTCCAAAGGATACTTTCTTCACACACGAAGTGATCACTTCTATTCTCATAACACATGCTCGCTTCTTCCCTTACTCGTCGTACCCTCCTCGTACACTCGAACTCTTCCTCATATACTTACAACATTTCTCATTGCTTGGTTTCAAAATCTCGGGGTTACTATCTCTAACTTGGTCATCATTAATCGGGAACACTGGAGGATATCCGATTACTCTTAGAAACATAGCAACATGGAATACCGGACGCATCGCCTCCTAAGTCGGACGGTGCTAACTTATAGGCAACCCGCCTATTCTACTATTATCTGAAAATGCCCAAAGTACCTCGCTAAGTTTCCTTCATTCCAAATTTCACACCCTTCCGGGGTGGTACCTTCAAGAAGACCCACCGTCAACCTGAACTCCAAGTGTCGACGCCGATTATCCACACGACTTCTGTTGACTCTGAGCTGCAAAAAAAAAAACCTCTTCTGGATAAGCTTCACCTTACCCACATCCTGCTGAATCAAGTAGGGACCAGCTATCTGAACCTTGCCAACATCGAACCAATCGACCGACAACCTACACTTTCATCCATACAAGGCTTCATAAGGCACCATCCGAATACTAAAATGGTAGCTAGTATAATACTCACTCAACAAGAGGCAAATAATCCTCACAGCTACCCCTGAAATCAAAACACCGGCCCGTAACCTATCCTCAAATGTCTGGATAAAATGCGCTGTTCGTCCGTCGGCCCGAGGGTGAATGCACATCGAGACTCACCCGAGTTCCTAATCACTTTGGTAAAACCTCAGAAAAGAAATAGCCATAAACTGGGCTCCACTGCCTGCCATAAAATAAAAGTAGGAACCCCGTGCAGCCTTACAACCTTCCTGATAACATCTCGCATAACCCTCCGCCGAGTAAACAGTCCTAACTGAAAGACAAGATGGGCTGACCTCATCGGCCCTGCCATCGGGTCGAACGCGTCCACGAACTCAGACGATGGTTACCTAACTTGGGCTTAACACCTCGTTACCTATCATCTAGCGGACCACCTCAAACCGACCTCACCACAATCCGGCCGCGGGTTGACTCGCGATATGGCCTCAACCCGCCCACTTCAGACTAAACTCGTTCCGATCCGGAACAACCTTACCAGTTCACGTCATGATAGCTACCACTTCCATCTCACACTACCCATGGAATTATCCCACAATATATATCACGCATACCAAGTACTTCGACAAGGACCAACCGTAACATCAACTCGTGACTACTGCATCCAAGGTCTCAATCGTTATAAATTCTAAGGCTCCCCATTTTCTCGTCCCCAGACTTACCCTTTTCAACTACTCATGTTTTCTAATCACAACTTACACCATGCTAACCGAACATAGCACTCCACATGTATCTACCATAACGACCTAAACAAGTCTCTTAAGGCTGAAGATATCCCTGTAACTACTGCCTCACTTTCCCTTTGCCGCTCTAATCAAATCCTACTCTGCTGGGCGCATAACTACAGAAGGTGATGAACCACCATCGATCCGAAGGTGAGTCGTAACATCCGCGCCACCGGCCTGGACAATTTCTCGCAAATGGCCTGGCCGCAAGCCTAACAAGCTATCTAAGTAGTACGACACTCCCGTAAGAACACCTACCGCAACGCCATACCGGGTGGGGTGGCCTCTCGCTAACACCCATTCCTCTCCGAACCATGAATCCTCAATCGACTGGTAGGCTAAGTCATCCCACTGTATCCCTCCTACTAGGACATTCTCTCCCACATGTCCGCCACTAACGCTGGGACATAACGAGCCAATAAGTCAAACTCTATATCAGATTCCGAACCGCCCGCCATTCTCGCCTCAACCTCATAAATCTATCTCGCCCGAGCTCTTCTCATCCGCGAGGGCAAGAAGTGTAAGAAATGCCTCGAGGTCTTGATCATTTTCATGATCCGCTGCAACTGTCGAATAAACTCCTGATGATCTTCCTCAGTTCTAGATCTATAGAACTCGGGTGGACTGCAACTCAAGAAGTCCCGAAATCTCAACTATCGGATCTAGGGTGAACTCATCGTATCACGGAACCTCAGACTCGCTCGCCTCATTCCTAGCCACAAGCCTAGCTAGTAATCGGGCCATTTCTTGTAACTCATATCCTCGGCTCTGGTCGTGGCCGAGGCTCAAGTATCGTGGTCTCGTAGCTCACGCTCGCTCTAAACTCTCCTGGGGCTAGCGGCGTCGCAGAACTCCCTGAATGCAGCGCTGCCTCAGATAATGACTGGGCCTGTGCCCTGGTAACCCTCTGTGCTCTACTCGCAGCTCCCTCTGCTGCCTTGCCCTTCTGGGCTCTGGTTGCCTTGCGTAGAGGCATAACGGGTGAAAAGAATACGTCAGAGGGAGTCCAACTTATAACACAGCTCTAAGGCACGATCTCAGAGTGAGAAGAATGGAAACCAATCCTAAATATCCTGCAGCCTCCTGATTATAGATGTGGTGCACGACACACCGATAATCAAGACTCTACTAGACACGGTCTGTAGACACTTTCCGAGGATTAACTGCTCTGATACCACTTTTGTCACGACCCAATCTCGGGCCCGCGACTGGTGCCTTACCCCGGGCACCCTAGTGATACAACATCAGAGAAAATCAGTGGAAATAAAAACTTAAACATGAAATAAGATAAAATAAGAAACAGGCTAACCAAAACGGTTACCTTTCGCGTATATATATACGAGCAGTTAAATCCTTTTACAAACCCCGCCCACAACTTGTGATCTACAGACCTTATGAATTTTATAACAACTATGACGGACAGGGCCCGCCATACCACGAATGTAAGCACCTACAACGACAGGACTATACGAAAGATAAGCCTCGGAGAAACGGAGCTTCCCAAACGCTGTGATCCATGGCGAGGATCAACAACCGGTGTACCTCTACTGCGGCATGAACGCGGCCCAAGGAGGTCGATACAATTACCAAGTATGTGAAATCGAAAATCAGTAAATGAAATCATAGTAGTCTATATAAAGCAGAGACATATATGATAACCAAACTACGATTACATAATATGTAGCAAATATGTCAAGTCGTGACTCACGCCTCAAAGTCATCACTCAAATATAACAATGGGTCTCACGCCCACAACATCAATCATGCGTGGAATACCTTCCTCACCGTGATCATGATATAACAACACGAAGTACATGAACACCAGGTCCCACTGTGTTATAAAACCGTGACGGGCAAGTACGAAGGCTAACTACGGATACCAAAGCCGCGATCATCAATGGCCGGCAAGTACGAAGCCAACTACGGATACCAAAGCCGTACCAACAATACTATACAACCAAACCACGAAGGCGTCACGGGGCAAGTACGAAAGCCAACTACCGGATACCAAAGCCGTGTCACGTAGTGGCCGGGGCAAATCTGAGGCTAACTACGGATACCAAGCGTATCACGAGACTTCACCACGGCGTCACGGGCAAGTCACGAAAGCCAACTACCGGATACCAAAGCGTGTCACGAGTCGGCCGGGCAAGAAATCGAGGGCTAACTACCGATACCAAGGTCGTATCACGAGACTTCGCCACTAAACCGAGCGGGCAAGTCGAAGGCTAACTACCAGTACGAAGGCCGAATCAGCCACGAGGCGGCAAGTACGAAAGCCAACCACGGATACCAAGGCCGAATCGGTAAAACCTCGTGGAGAGCTAGTCCGTGGAATAACGCTATCAGCGAGAGCGCTCGTGGAATCCTCCGTCGCCGCCGTGCGTCCAAGTAAGATCATAACAAATCAACCAGCCCTCCATTGAGAGACGCGGTGGTATAAAAATACAATACTGGCACAACAAGGCTATCACACGCAAACATAGGCAAGTTACACACAACTCAAGGTACTTTCCTTTTATATCAACAATACGAGTTTCAAACCCAAAATAATACCCACCTTCATTCTTTCAAAAAGACCTCTTTTTACGTAAAAGATACTAATACTCGTAGTATCAAAAACACATTTCCTTTTCAAACCAAATTACTTTACTTTCGTAAAAACCTTTACAAGACTTTTAAAATCAAGTACTCTATACTTTTTAAACCAAGTGCCTTTCTTTTAAAACAACATCAAGTATACTCTTTAAACTCAAATACTTACTCTTTTCAAAACAAGTAACCTATACTTAAATCAAGTTACCATTTTAAAACCAATGATAAAACCATTCTTTTGCTTTCATAAAGTCGTTATAACTAACTTCCCATAAAGCTGTTATAACACTTTAGGTTTTAAACCAATTTAAGACAAAACCATGTCTCTCTTTTAAACCAAAAACTCTTCGATTCCTCAAGTCTCTTTTCTTTTAGAAATCAAGTTCCTTTTAAAGACCAAATACGCATTACTCGCGAATGAGGTTTCACAATTTTCTACACAATTCGAGTTCTTCATATATCATATCAAGTCAAATATAAGTCAAGTCCTTTATCTTCTAAAATCAGTAAACCAACCAAATTCACTTAGAATATGTACGTCTACCGTACTACATAATTCACAACAATCATGCTAGAAAAGATATGAAGAGGTTCACATACCTCGCGATGATTATCGATAATTAGCAAAACGCTCCACGTACTCTAACCTTGCTCGCCTTTTCCACCCTTCAAGTAGAATACGCTACTCGTAGTACTTCAACCTAAAAAGGCCACAAAACGTCTATCAACCTCTAGATCTCTTCGTAGAATAATTCTAGATACAAGATTCCTTATTCTACGGAAAATTCGGCACCTCCCGCAACCACATAAATCTCCTCTCTAACGAGGCACGCTGCAAACCAACAATCCCGGGGTTACACGTCTAACCTGACGTGTACAATTCTACTCCACAATAATACTACAAGTCTCATCAAATACAAATTCCTATGTAAATCTGATTCAATTCTTATCCATATTCATTCTACATATAGTATACTCAACTATACATTACTACTGACATGTAATATCCAATTACAATAGGGACAAAGATCATTACCTCGATAAGCCCAAAATTATCCAAGTTTATAAGTCGATCCCGAGCAATGTTTAGCTCGATTCCTTACGTTCCAACCCGCTCCAAGCAACCCTTAGAAGTTTCTAAACAACTTCTCTTAACACTTCAACCAAGCTTATGAAGATTTTCTAGGGTTTCATTTGCGACTATTGGAATAAAGTAGTATTTCCAGCCTCTAGTATTGAAATAACTTTGGAATACTACTAGGGATACTAGGCCAAGGTATTTGGGATTATACAATAATACCCAAAGTATTTTCTACTCAAGTGGGGGAAGGGGACGAAAACAACTACAAAGGGGAGGGGAGTATTTTACCTTGGAAGCTTAAGTGTGGGATGAAAATTGTCTTCAACCTAAAGGGGTATATATAGAAGAATCAAGGGTCAAGATTAATGCAAGTGGGTGGTGAGGATGGGTACATGTGTGTGGGTAGTTGGCCAACCAAGTGTTCACCACAAAAATGGGACAAGTGGCCACCACAAAAATTGGCCACTTGTCCACCTAAAAAAACGTTCACTTGCCCTTCTCCAATTCGGCCAACATGGCCACACGGGGGTGACACGTGTCGCCCCCTACTCGTCCAAAATATTTCATCTTCCGAAAATATCCGTAATGCCAAAAATCCGAAAATAAAGTGGGCCCCACCAAATCGTAAATTTTCCCGTGGGCCCCACGTGACCAATTTCGGAAATAAAATTTCATAATACTCAAATATTCTAAAAAGTCCAAATACCAAATCTGGGAATCCAATTCCCATTAACGAACCTTTTTCCTTCACAAAATCCGGAAACTTTTCCGTCGAAAAATCACATCTTTCTTCCTTTCCAATTTTTGTGTCGTATTCTCGTACGTACGTCCTCATATACATACTCTAGAACTACGGGGTGTAATAGTTATCGTTGATGAAAGTCCCATAGCGATACTTGATCGCCAGTGCAGGCAACTACGGACTAAGGACGTGGCTTCCGTCAAAGTCTTGTGGCGGAATGAAATTGAAAGAGGAGATGGTTTGGGGAGCCAAGGAAGACATGAGGAAGAGTACCCTCACTTATTCCCTACACCTTCAGGTAATTCATTCCCCTTACTTGTCAGTTTTAATTTAAGTATTTGTTTAAATGTTGTTATGTGGCTAAGTTGTGGCATAATTGGTATGTAGGGGATGTAAAAGGAAACTATGGCGCTACCTGTTAGATTAACTCCGAAAGAACATTCGGGGACGAATGTTTCTAAGGGGGGAAGAATATTACGCCCCGTAATTCCAAGAGGATGAGATGAGAACGTACGAAAGGAAATAAGATTCGAATTTGGAAAAAAGAAAAAAAGTTGGCAGAATATTTTTGGACAGTTTTTTAGTCAACTTGGGAGCAGTATATCTCCTAGTATAATGGGAGTTTTTAGGTGTTTCAAAAGCCTAATATGAAGTTCATTGAGTCTAGTTTCCAACACAACAAACCACTCGTCGATAGGACATTAGAGTAGAAAGTTATGGACGTTACAAGATCAGCTGACAGAAGAGACAGAGTCAGGCGCCGTGGCGCCGGTTGAAGGGCCAGGGCACCGTGTCACGACCCGACCCCGGGCCCGCGACTGGTGCCCTACCTGGGCACCCTTACAGGTATACATCAGAGATAATCAGCGGAACATACATGAAACTTATAAAATAAAACAACAGAAATAAAACAACAGGTTAGCCGATAGGGCTACCTTCCTGGACATATATATACAACCGAAGCAGTTGCCTCCTTTCCTTTACAAACTGACCCACAATATGTGACTACAGACCTCTAAGAGTTTTAACATAACAACAGTGGCGGGACAGGGCCCCGCCATACCCCTGAATATACATGAATCTACAACCTCAGGGAAAACCGTACCAAGAGATAAGCCTCCGGAGTAAATGGAGCTTTTTCCCAAAAACTGAACCGAGATCCTAAGAGCAAGGATCACCAACCTGTGTACCTAATACCTGCGGGCATGAACGCAGCCCCCCGAAGGGGGTCAGTACAACAGGTACCGAATATGGAACGGAAATAAGGTACAGCAAACAAAACATATCTGTATAAAAGTATGACAGGGGTATGTAAAAAAGTAATTACATAAAAAGGGTAATTACCTGAACCTACCATGTCATTACCATCTCGTGAACTTAATCGTACCTTATTATCTTTTCCCATTTTTCAATAAAAGTTATAGTCACTTTCTTACGTACATACTTAGGAAAATCATCAAGTTCATTACCATATAACTTACTTACCTTACATAACATAATCCGGCCCTTTATGGAGGGACGACTATCTTGCGGACCCGATGCGGGGCGCGATAAAGTCACATAGTCTGCCCATAAAGGTATACTGCCCGGCCCATTCCTGGGACGCGATAATGTCATATAGTCTGCCCATAAAGGTATACTGCCCGGCCCATTTCTGGGACGCGATAATGTCATATAGTCTGCCCATAAAGGTATAATGCGGCCCGTTTACGGGGCGATAATGTCATATAGTGCGCCCATAAAGGTATCTTGCCCGGCCAATTTACGGGGCGATAATGTCATATAGTCCGCCCATAAGGTATATTGCGGCCCATTTACGGGGCGATAATGTCATATAAAATCCAGGAATTTAACCCAACGTACTACGTACCTCTACTCCTTTTAAAAATGACTCTTTTTCAAATAAAACTTCCAAGATACTAACAACCGTAGTATCAAGTCATATCTACTTTTCAAGACAAGTCACAATACCTTTTAGAAATACATTTACCGGCTTCTAAATCAAGTGACTTCTTTCTTAAAAACCTTAAGCAATTGGTACCTTTAAAACAATTTGCCCTTCTTTATTTCAAGTCATTCTTTGTTTAAATTACTAGAGAAAACTATTCTCTTAACCTTCCATAAAGTTATTATAACCAACTTCCCATAAAGCCGTTATACTAACTTTATGCCTTAGACTAATTCATTCTTTTTATAACCAAGAGACTTATACTTTCAAATTCAAGTATTCTATACATTTAAATCAAGTCATTTCTTCCTTTAGAAATCAAGTCCCATAACTTGAAAAATAAAGTTTCTTAACCTTTTAAGAATTCAAGGTTCATAGTCTTTAAAACTTCATACGTAAACTCTTTTAAATTAAGTAACATATACTTTGGTGCATTGTGAATAAGTTATACTTATTTATAACGATCTTATTCAAGTAGCCATGATCTAGAAAATGTAATACAATTTTGTCTTATCTTAGTTTCTATGCAGATGGAGAATTCTACTCATTTTAATATAATCAATTGTCATTACATTTTCCTTTATTAGCGCTGCAATGGCTTGTTCGATACTTATTCTCATTCGTGCCTTAAAATTTGCCAAGTCAACTTGGCTCCAAATACCTCCTAACGACTCTTACCAACATCCCCCATAAGACTTGGTAAGAACTTAGGATAACCTAGACATAACCTTTACATAGAGTAAATCACATACATACCTCTTAACCTCTAAGAGTAGAAGGGAACATGAAATAATACCACATGTATATTCCATACATAGAATCATGCCAAAGGAAGGAAGATGTTCACATACCTCGCGACGATTATCGACAAGTAGCAAAATGCTCCAAAGTACTTCAACCTTGATAGTTATTCCATCCTTCAAGTAGAATACACTATACCTAGTACTTCAACCTCAACGAGTCTTAG
Source organism: Przewalskia tangutica (assembly GCA_029844215.1). Lineage (NCBI taxonomy): Eukaryota > Viridiplantae > Streptophyta > Magnoliopsida > Solanales > Solanaceae > Przewalskia > Przewalskia tangutica. Next base: position 97,180,210 of record CM056721.1, read on the forward strand.
TCCAACTTCAAATCCGAAGTCGCTCCCTAGCAACTTAGAGCCTCTTCTTGACACTTCAATCCGCCACTTGAGACCCTTAGAATATCACAAACAACTTTCCTTTAATCTTCCAAACAAAACCTAGAAAAACAACTAGGTTTTCACCTTGCGACTAATACGAAAACGCTATTTTTCCGGGATATTTCTATTGAGATACCCTTACAATACCCTCATGAACCTTGGTTTAAAGTGTGGAGCTTAAAGGACAATAAACAAATTTTTTTGCTTTCTTTGGATAGTGAACCCGAGAGCTCCTAAGGGAGTTCTTCAATTTTCTTGAACTTTTTTCTAAGTGTAGAAGTTAGTCTTGCTACTAGTACTACTATATAGTTCAATGGAGGGTCAAGATGTGCACAAATGTGTGGCTTGGATGAAGTTCTTTTAAATATCAAGACTTGTGATCCCATTGACTAAGTCAATATTATCAAGCTCCTCAACTTGCAAGACTTTGTCATCCTAACAATGGCCAAATGACCCTTTTGGCCATGCTATTTTCGTCCAAGGCTACTTAAGGGGGGGTGACACGTGTCGCCCTCCCATTCATCACAATATTTCGTTTTTCGACAATTTCATAATTCCGATAAATTTTTACAAGTCTCTAATCTTAACATTTCTGAGTTCTTATGTAAGTTCTTAAAACATGTCCTGAAATTACGGGGTGTAACACAACGGAAACCCTGAAATTGTCTGAAGGTGCAGCGCCGCGGCGCCGAGGCGGGATATTTTGCAGAAATAGGGTAAAAATAGAAGATATTTGTTGTATAGGACCCATGGGTGGGTGACAAGTGTCCCCCCAACTTGTCGATCAAGATAAGGCTTATATCTTGGCCAAGTCTTGCAAGACTTGGCCATTCTACACTAAAAGATCATCCAAACACTTGCTCTCCTCTATCAAAAGTTGATAAAACCCTAAGCCAAATGAGATTTTTGGAAAGGCAACAAGAAGGAAATATGTTGGCGAGCTTGTAGGGGGTTCGTAGAGGTGATTTTAGCGGGAAGAAGAAATTCGGAAAGAGGGCTAAAGTGGGCGAGATTGTTGGACTATTTTGGGCTTATCAAGGTAACCACTTTGTCCTCTTAAGTGATTGAAGATTTCTTATTGTTGTAGTTATACATTTTAACAAGCATGAGATATATGTATTAGAGATTAATAAGTGTTATGGATATTAGAAGCCTAAATCCGAAATGGCCTTGTTAGCCATTTGAAATTGAAATACAAGTTGGTCGATAGTTAGAATTGTCGCATGTTATCTAATTGAAGATTGTAGTTGTTATAATCGATTGTGGCTATATAACATGTTAGACTAAACAACTTGGATGGAAAAAAGGAATTGGAAAAGACTTTACATTGTTGTTGCATTGTAGCCATTTGGCATTGAAATGTTGGACTGTTTGGATGTAAATTGTGGGGCAGAATTTTACACGTCCTGTTAAGGCGTGTAATCGCCTTTTGTTAGCTAAATTGTTGAGCCTTAAATGTGGCATTTGGTTATTGATTTTGGGCCTTGAAAAAGGTGGAAAAGTATGTAGAAACAAAGGAAGTGCTGTCCAATTTTCCGTAGAATTAAGTGACTTTACACTTGGGATATTCTACGTTTGAAGCTAGAAGTTAATAGACGTATTATGGTCATTATAGGTTGACATACTATGTAGGACATATTGGACTTAGCAAGTGGATTGAACCGAAGAGGTATGTGGAACTTTCTTATCTCTTGAGCATGAGTAGTTGTAAACGTATAGTACGGTATACGTACACGATTTGAATGGATTTAGTTCATTTGATATCCTTGACTTGTTTTTCCAAGTTGGTTGAGTTAGAAAATTAACTCACTTGTTTTTAAAGGATAGGAATGCCTTGGTTTCAAAAGCATAAGGTTGGTTAATAACCTTATGGAAAGTAAAAAGAATGGTTATTTCAATAAAGTAGACAAGGATTTCTTGACTTGAAAATGTATAGAATACTTGATTTGGAAAGTATAGATTCCTTGAGCTATTCTAAAGTTAAGAAACTTGATTACTAAAGTTAAGAGACTTAAAGTATTTTTGAAAGTATATGATACTTGTTTTGTTTGGAAAGTTAAAGTCTCTTGGTTATAAAGAAGAATGTAAGTATCTAAAGTATAAAGCTAGTATAACGGCTTTATGGGAAGTTGGTTATAATAGCTTTATGGAAAGTTAAAAGGGTGGTTTACTCTAAGTAATGTAAATAAAGATAAATGACTTGAAATGAAGAAAGGCAAATTGATTTGAAGGCATCAATTGCTTAAGGTTTTAAAGAAAGAAGTCACTTGATTTAGAGGTCTTTAAATGTAGTTCTAAAAGGTATTATGACTTGTTTTGAAAAGTAGATATGACTTGATACTACGATTATTAGTATCTTGGAAGTTTTCTATGAAAAAGAGTCATTTAAAAGAATAGAAGTATGTAGTACTTTGGGTTAAATTCCCGGATTTTATAATGACATGATAGTTCCTTAAGTAAACTCAAATGAGAGTATATGAACAGAGCTAATAAGAAGTTAAGTGCGGACCGTGGTCGAGTCTCGTCGCGGCGCGAGCGAGGCCGCGGCGCCATGTAGTGATTGTAGGTCGCGGCGCCGGAAAACGAGGGCAGCGCGGAAGATCTGAGGTCGGAAGTTTCAGCCATGGCCGGGGAAGCGAGGGCATGGCCGGAAAGTCCCGAGAGTCCGCAGGAGTTGCGGCGCCGCGGCGCCGCCTGCAGGGCCGCGGCGCCGAGGCGGGAAATCTGGCGGAAAAACTTAGGAAAATCTGATATTTTCTTTTAAAAGGGCATGGGTGGGTGACAAGTGTCCCCCCCCATCTGATTTTTGCATGCATTATATTGACCAAGTCTTAAAGACTTGGTCATCTTTCATCTCTCTCTTAGAAAAAGCTCCTCCTTCTCTCTTAATTATTTCAAGCTCCTCCTTCTCTCTAAAACTCCAAGAGATATTCTAGCCTTAGGAAAAATCGGAAAAGTAAAAGCGAAGGAAGCTTGTGGCTAGCTTGTGAAGGTTGTTGTGGTGGTGTTCTTGGAATAGAAGCTAGCAAATTGTTGGATAAATTTGGCTAAAGCTCTAAGGTAATGATTCTTCCTCTATTATTAGTTTTTAGTGTTGCATGTTAAGAAGAAAGTACTTGTGGTAGTAAATGATGCTATTAGAGTCATTGCATGCAAGAAATGTGAGTTGGGTATGAATGATTTGGCTAAAGAGATATTATGAGCATGTTGTAGCCTAAAAATTACTTTAGAATTGTTAAGTGAATTGTTGTACCTTTTGGGGCAGAATTTTACACACCCAAGTTTAGGTGTGTAATCCCCTTTGATATGTTTGGATTGTTGAGCCTTAAATGTGGCATTTGGATGTTGAATTCGGCCTTGAGAAAGGTGGCAAAGTATGTAGAAACAAAGGAAATGCTGCCCAATTTTCCATAGAATTAGGGGCTTTGAACTTAGATTATTTCTACATTGAAATTAGAGGTTAATAAACGCACTATGGTTATTATAGGTTGACATATTACTTGCGGTAGTTGGACTTAGCAAGTGGATTGACCGAAGAGGTATGTAGAGCTTTCATATCTCTTGAGCATGAATAGTTGTATCTATGTAGTACGGTATACGTACAAGATTTGATAATCTACACTTGTTTTAAAGTATATGATACTTGTTTCATTTCAAAAGTATAAGTCCCTTGGATTGAGGGAAAAATGTATTTGACAAAGGGATAACGCTAATATAATGACTTTATGGGAAGTTGGTTATATTAGTTTTCTTGAAAGGTTCACAAAGAAAGGTTTACTCTAATTAAAACAAGTACGAGTAAAGGATTTGAAACTAAGAAAGGTGAATTGATTTTTAGGCATTGGTTGCCTAAGTTTTTAAAGGAAATGAAGTCACTTGATTTAGAAGCCTATTAAATTTCTAAAAGGAAATGTGACTTGTCTTGAAAAGAAATCGTAACTTGATACTATGGTGAATAGTATCTTGGAATCTTTGTATAAAAAGAGTTTTTCTTAAAAAGTTAGAAGTACATGGTACTTGGGTTGAATTCCCGGATTTTCTATTAAAAGACATGTTAGTGCCTTAGGATACTAAAATGAGAGGATATATTAATAATGTTAATAAGAAGTTAGGGGATTTCTTAACTTGCTTATGTTATGATAAGCCGGTAGTGCTTATGTATGATATGATAGGCCGGTAGTGCTTATGTTATGTATGATAGCCGGATGAGCTATGTTATATATTTGTATTATTACGGGGTAAACCCCGGGTTATTATCTATGCCATAGATTTTCTACCCATGATGCGAGTGCGGTGCTTGCACTCATGCGGATCCGGACCACAGGATCCATGCGGGTGAAATAGTCCCATGCGAGTACGGCGATGGTACTCATGCGGGTCCACAGGATCCATGCGGGTGAAATAGTCCCATGCGGGTGAAATAGTCCCATGATGAGGCGGATGACCTCATGCGGGTCCACAAGACCCATGCGGGTGAAATAGTCCCAGGAGTAGGATTGCTTAATGATACTACGGGCGAGGTACCCTGTTTTGATCGTGAGCCTCCTATTTTTATGCTATAAGATTTATACTTGTTACTCTCATTGTTAGTAAGGCACAATGCAAGGAAATTGATTTTTATCTATGACTCCAGCTTATTTTTGACTTATGATATTACTCTGATATTTTCGGTTTACATACTTGGTACGTTGTGTCGACCCCGCCGCCGAAATTGCGTTAATCTGCGAGTAAGGAAGCGGTGGTAGATCCTCATTCCTAGGTTCTTTTACTCAGGTGTCAGGAGCTCCATTTCTTCGGAGGCTCGATTTTTGGTATGGTTCTCCCTGGTGCTGTTGATATTTTGTACATTCAGGGGCATGACGGGGCCCTGTCCCGTCATAGTGTTACTCATTCTTAGAGGCTTGTAGTCTTGTCATAACTTGGGTTGTTTAGGGATGTAACTGTTCGGTTTTATGTACTTTTGGGGTAGCCATGTTGGGCTAGACTATGTTATATCATTATAGTTGTTTATTGTGAGTTTATATTCCGCTGGTTTTCTCTGATGATGTGTCACAAGGGTGCCCGGGTTAAGGCACCGGTCACAGATCTGGGGTCGGGTCGTGACAAAAGTGGTATCAGAGCAGTTAATCCTCGGAAAAGGTCTACAGGCCGTATCTAGTAGAGTCTTGATTATCGGTGTGTTGTGCACCACATCTATAATCAAGAGGCTGCAGGATATTTAAGATTGGTTTCCATTCTTTCACTCTAAGATCGTGCAATAGAGCTGTGTTATAGGTTGAATTTCCTCTGACGTATTTTTTCCTATATCAGTTATGCCTCCACGCAAGACAACCGCGGCCCAGAAGGCAAAGCGATGAGAACTACTAGTAGGGCACCGAGGGTTACGAGCACGAGCCGATCCTACCGGATGAGGTGTTTGGACGGCGAGTTCTCTGGCGCCGCCAACCCCAAAGAGTCCGGCGGCAGCGGCGCTCACGAGGCTGCGGTACACGAGCCTCGATCCAGCAGCGAGCGAGGATATGGGCTACAAGGAGATGGCCCGTTCTTGGCGAGATCGTGGCGAACATGAGGATAGGCGAGAGGCAGCTTTATGTACCGTAGTTCGACCAGTCGCTAGCGAGGCGGGGACTTTTGAGTTGCGACCCACGAGTTTTATGGGTCGAGGCCTGAGGATGATCCTCAGGAGTTTATCAAGCGATTCTGACGGATCATGAGGGTGATCGGGGCTTCGGAGACCGAGTCGGTGGTACTAGGTTCGCATCGGCTGCGGGACACTGCAGTTGACTGGTATGATTCATGGGAACTGTCCCGGGGGGAGCATGCGCTTCCAGCTGTTTGGGACGAGTTCTCAGAGGCGTTACTTGGCCATTTCTTGCCTCCGCAGATGAGGAGGGCTCGGGCCGATAGATTTTGACAACGAGGCGAGTGGGCGGGCGGTTCGGGAGTACAATGTGGAGTTTGACTCATTGGCTCGGTATGTGCCCACTTTGGTCGCAGACATGGAGGGCAGTGCATTATCGCGACCGATTCGAACTGTGGTGGTGCCTTACCCGAGCACCCTAGTGATACAACATCGAGTGTCAATGAACATAAATCGATACAAGGCATCTTATGAAATATGAAACAATAATCTGAGAAAAACTTGTCTTTCGGCATATATATAAACAACAACTTTTTCAACATGAGCAGTTTAATCCTTTTACAAACCACACTTGCTGATTACTACGGACCTCTAAGAAATTATACAACAAAATGGCGGGACGGGGCCCGCCATACCTGAATGTAAACACCTACAACAACAGGGGACTATACCATCGATAAGCCTCGGAAAGCGGAGCTTTCCCAACGCTGAACTGTGACCCTAAGGCGAGGATCGATGGCGGTGTACCTTTACTGCGGCATGAGCGGCCCAGAAGGTCGATCTGGCCAGTGCAAGTATGTGAAATGAAAATAAATCAGTAAATGAAATCATAGTAGTCTATACAAAGCGGGAGACATGTATGATAACCAACTACGATTCTGATAAATAAGTAGTCATGTCAAGCGGGGACTCACGCCTCAAAGTCATCACTCGATAATAACTATGGGTCTCACGCCGCGACATCAATCATGCCCGTGGAATACCTTCTCACCGCTGGCGATCTATGATATAAAAGCACCAAGGAATACACATGAACACGGGTCCGCTGTGTCCAAATAAAACGATCTGAGGGTAAGTCGAAGGCATAGCCGACTACTAACACCAGCAGTACTAACAAGGTCATAAAGCGTATCATGATATCTGTCTAGGCCGTCACATGATCAAGTGGTCACTCGCGCGATATCAAATGTGCGCGTCTAGCCACCGAACTTTCGCGACTCGCATAGGCCAACCTCATAGGCGCGTGAGGTATAACCCGCATCGGTAGCTACTCCCGGCATCGTCACGGACTCGCGATCGCGTAGCCACAAGGACCGCGTGACCACAAGGCGTAAACTAACCCGGAACTCCGTAGTTCCGCATGGATCCCCGGACCGCATGAGGTATTCTCGAATCATGTTCCCGGACCGCTGAGTCTACCCCGTCGGAGGCGGCAACCTCCGGACACAAGTCAAGGTGAGTGGTACAATACCAACATAACGGTGATAGTCAAACAACTTTAAGCGCGATCGAGGAAAACCCCTTTACACTAACATCACAAGATACTAACACACGTAGCATCCTAACATGTTTACTTATCAAATCAACGGGGAAAGTATTACAAGGCTATCACAAACCAATACAATCAAGTTATTCACACAAGGTACTTTCTATTAACAAGTTCGTTATCTACCCCCAAAGTACTTCACATTAAATCTTTAAAAGATCTGTTTCTTTCACATAAGTCACACAATGCGTAGTAAAAAATAGAGTAGTATCCTTTTAAGAAAACCAAAACTCTTACCTTTGTAAAATCAAGTAACAACATTATTTTCCAAACGTCCAAGTTTGCCTAATTTCAAATGTTCACGTTTCTTATTTTAGAAAGGTTTCGTAGTTCATAGTCTTATTCATTTAAGAATATAATTCTCTTTTAAACAATCGGAGAAACATAAGCCTTATATGTGAGTAGGATATTCTTGTTTATAACAATCTTATTACAATGACCATGATCTAGGAAATATCATTTTGTCTCATCTTAGCTTCTATGCAGATGGAAGTTTCTACTGGTTTTAATAATACTTAATTATTCAATACATTTTCCTTTATTAACGCTGCAGTGGTTTGTCGATACACATTTCTAATTTCCGAAATCAGTAAAACATTATCCCTTTTAAAAATCAAGTACTCATTACTCACGAATGAGGTTTCACACAAAATTCATATAATTCATTTAAGTTAAGTCTCTTATCTTACAAGATCAAGTCTCTTAACTTCTAAAATAAATAAATCATTCGTTTTATCTCTCTTAAGCCGTTATACGTAACTTCCCATAAAGCTAGTATAACTCTTAAACTTTTAAAACCAAGTATTACTCTTCTTTTAAAAACAGTTCTTAATTCTCTTGAACTACTTCAAGATTATTATTATTCGGGCTTAAGTCAAAAGACATTGCCGTACAACTACGTTCAATTAACACGTCGTCTGCGTACTACATAGTTATACACACATCATGCTAGAAGAGATAGGAAGAGGTTCACATACCTCGCGGCGATTATCGACTATTAGCAAATCGCTCGCGGTATAACGGCTAGCTGGTCCACCTTCTCGAAGTAGCACACGCTACTCGCAGAACATTCAACCTATCACGGGTTACGAGTCTATCAAAGTCTAGACTACTCGGTAGAATAAATCTAGATGCAAGATCCTACGGGAAATTGGGCAGCCGCCACTGCAGTCAACTACACAAGTCTCATGTCTGATCCTACGTAATTACGATTCGGTTCTTAACTTTAAATTCGGGCTTAAGTCCAGGACATTGCCACAACATTAAGTTCGATACTATATATAGTATACTTCAACTATATATTCTAACATCATGTAATTTCCAATTACAATAGAGGACAAGATAATTACCTCGATAAGCCCATAATTATCCAAGTTTAAAATGTCGATCTGGCAACGTTTAGCTCGACTCAGGCGCTCAACCGCTCTAAACCACCCAGAAGTTCTAACTAACTTACACACAATACTCACGGACTATGGAGATTTTCCTTAGGGTTTCGGTTTTGTGACTGACGGGAAGTATAATAGTATTTCTGGGCTTTTCGTATAGGTATAACCTTAGAATACTACAAGGTATACGGCTAAGGTATTTGGGCATTATAACAACACTTGGAGAGTATTTCTATACCACAAAGGGGGTATTATACGAAAGCAACTAGGCTAGGGGTTCTCACAGCCACTAGGAGGAGAGCACCCTCTCGGCCAAGGCTTCTCAAGGGGGAGGGGGGGTGTTGGACGAACACAACCTAAAGGGAGGGAGGGATTTTGGCTTGGAAGGTTTCATTTGTGGATGAAGAGTTCATCAACACAAAGGGAGGTATTTATAGGAAAACCCAAGGCCAACCAATGGCCAAGATCAAGCCATGTGCAAGGCAAGTGTAAGGCCAAGATCAAGCCATGTGCACCCTAACCCTACTCCACAAAACACTCCACAAAACAAGGCCTGAAAACAAGGCACAAATCAAGGCCATAAAGTAGCCCAATTCGGCCCAGGGTTGCCGCCGCGTGCTTCCGTTGTGAGGGTGACACATGTCACCCTCCCGTTGGTCCAAAATGTTTCGTCTCTCGGAAAAATCCGCAAAAATTAAAAATGACATAGCCGAAAATTCCCCTACGAAAGCTGTGGAAACGTTTCGTCGAAAAATGACTCAAATCGGGTGTTGTGAACAAAAAGAATTCGGCCAAGCCTAAATCACAAGTTCAAATTTCTACGTACGTCCTTACGTACATACTGCGGAAATACGGGTATAACATTCTCCTCTCCAGAAACATTCGTCGAATGTTCCTTCTAAGTCTCAAAACAGCGTCGCCAGTATAGTCTTCACTACTATACTTACGAGAACCAACTGCCACATCCGCCACGAAACACCAGCGCATAAAACTTACATCCAGTCCACGAGGAAACACCTCTAACATCACCAAAATGATACCACACTTTTGTCACCTTGTCGCGAGCCTTGCTCGGCGACCCAACAAATGGTACCGGGCTGCGTCACGCGATCAGAAGGTATCGTTACACTCGAACCCTTACCACATTTACGATCGCTTTAGTTTCCAAAACTCGGGGTTACTATCTCTTAACGTGGGCATCATTAGCGGGAACATTACGGATGGATCTTCGATACTTTCCGAACATAACAATCTGAAAGGCCGGACGTCCCGCCTCCTAAGTCGGACGGCAAATGCTAACATATAGGCAACGGCCTATTCTTCACATGAACTCTCAAAGGCCCAAAGTAACTCGGGCTAAGTTTCCTCTGTTTTCCAAAGCTCGTCACACTGTCAGGTGGTACTTTCAAGAAGACCGACCGTCAACACGAACTCTGCGTCGTCGCCGATTATCATACGATTCCTCCGAGTGCCGAACTTCTTCTAGACAAGCTTCACACTATCCACGATCTGCTGGAACAAGCTGAACCAATGCGAACCTTGCCAACATCGAACCAATCGGCCGTGACTTTACACTTCCGCCCCTACAAGGCTTCAAAGGTGACATCCGAACAACGAAATGGTAGCTTAAACACTCCTCCACGGAGACAACAATCCCACAACTATCACGAAATCCAAGCGGCCCGAGGCGAATGCGGTCTGAGACTCACTGAGTTCTTAACACATGTTTGGTAAAACTTCCGGAAACAAAAACAGTAGTACCACTGGCTCCATGCGCCATAAGGTGAAGGTAGGCACCCGTGCGACCTTACAACCTTCTGTTAAAACAACAACTGCGAGTGAGCGGTCGGCCGAAGAACACGATGGGCTGCCCCATCGCCCAACCACCGGTCGAACGCATCCACGAACTCGTGTTTGGTCAACTAAACTTGGGCCTAACACCTCGTGACCCTAACACAAGGCGGGACCACCACTGACCCCACCACCGCGCTGCGGCGGGTTGACCCGCGGCGTGGCCTCAACCCGACGCCGCGCGATGCTAGCTCGCGAAGGAAAACTCTCGCTAATCACGCTACGAAAACCTAGCGGTCTTAGCTCAACTACCCCTTTCATTCCACACTACTTAGGGACCTATCCCAAACATAGCTCACGTGCACTATGCACTTCCGTCTGGATCAAACATAACACTACACCTTTTCTCGAGATGGCCTCACCTCTAAGGTCTCTAAGGCACAGTTAAGGTTCTGCGTATAAAACTCTAAGGCTCACACCTACATCCCCCAAATCTTACTTGGTTAACTAACCAAGATTTCTAATCACAATATTAACACCTTTGCTATCAAAACATAGCACTTATGATATACCCGTCTTATCACACATCTTGAACTCAGAGGGTTAAGGATATGCACGAATCTCTCGCTTCACTCCTAGTCGTCCTAATCAAACCTGCACGCCGTGCGTAGCTAAGGAAGGTGGCGAACTACCCACCGATCACGAAGGCTAAGTCCTTCTACCAGACACTCTTTCGACATCGGACCACGGCGGTCATAGGTACAACAAGTACCCGACTAAAAGACGACATTCCGGGATGGCGTCGTCAAGTGAGCGGAAGCCACGGAGTTCTAACCAACTCCTGCATACGAACGTCACGAAATCCATGGAAGACCACTCTGCATTGTGGATGTGCATAATCAAATCTGGTGAGGTGACTCGCCTCGAAAGTTACCAAAGGACCTTCTGCTCGGCCTGCCTGTGTCGCCCGTTAACGTCGATCTCTACGTTTCTCGGCTTTGTGTATAAGCTCGCATTACGTGCCATGCTCAACCTAGCGAAGAACTACTCTTGCACAACCCTCTGCCGTTGATATTCATCAAGACTCGCGATACATGGTATACTCTCGGTAGCCAAATCCATAGCTAATGTGAGGTTGCCTCTTGCAATCTATATTCTCTGTTCGGTCGTGGGCGAAGGTTCACATATCATGGCGCGGTAAGGCTGCCGTCGCCGTCTTAAACTCTTGGGGCTAGTGGCGTCGCAGAAATCCCGAATGAAGCATTACCTAGGTAATGATTGGGCTGTGCCACGTAACCCTCTGAACTCTACTCGCGGCTCCGCCATTGCCTTGCCCTCACGGGCGGGTTTTGCCTACGCGGAGGCATATCGGTAAGGAAAGAAATACGTTAGAGGTCGACTTACAACACGGCTCTAAGGCACGATCTCGAGTGAGAAGAATAGAAACCAATCCTAAATATCCTATAGCCTCACGATTATTGGTGTGGTGCACAACACACCGATAATCAAGACTCTCGGATACGGTGCGTAGACACTTTCCGAGGATTAAGCGCTCGATACCACTTTTGTCACGACCGATTCGGGCGTGATCGTGCCTACCGGGCACCCTAGTGATACAACATCAGTAATCGGTGAACATAAAGCGATACAAGGCATATTATGAAATATGAAACAATAATCGAGAAAAACTTGCCTTTCGGCGTATATATAAACAACAACTTTTTCAACATGAGCAGTTTAATCCTTTTACAAACCACACTTGCGATTACTACGGACCTCACAGAAATTATACAACAAAAATGGCGGGACGGGGCCGCGTACCTGAATGTAAACACCTACAACAACGAGGACTATACGGCTGATAAGCCTCGGAGAAACAGAGCTTTCCCAAACGCTGTGACCCTAAGGCGAGGATCGATGGCGGTGTACCTTTACTGCGGCATGAGCGCGGCCGAAGGAGGTCGATCTGCAGTGCAGTATGTGGCGAAAATAAATCAGTAAATGAAATCATAGTAGTCTATACAAAGCGGGAGACATGTATGATAACCAAACTACGTTTCTGATAAATAAGTAGTCATGTCAAGCGGGGACTCGCCTCAAAGTCATCACTCGATAATAACTATGGGTCTCACGCCGCGACATCAATCATGCCCGTGGAATACCTTCCTCATGCCGCGATCTATGATATAAAAGCACGAAGGAATACATGAACACGGGTCCCACTGTGTCCAAATAAAGCGATGCAGGTGAAATGCGAAGGCATGGCCGACTACTAACACCGCAGTACTAACAAGGTCATAAAGCGTATCATGATATCTGTCTGCAGGCGTCACATGATCAAGCCGGTCACTCGCGCGATATCAAATGTGCGCGTCTAGCCTGAACTTTCATGACTCGCGTAGGCCAACCTCGTAGGCGCGTGAGGTATAACCCGCATCGAGGGTAGCTACTCCCGGCGTAAATCACGGACTCGCGATCCGCGTAGCCACGCGAGACCGCGTGACCACAAGGGCGTAAACTAACCTGGAACTCCGTAGTTCGCGCATGGATCCCGGACCCGCGTAGGTATTCTCGAATCATGGTCCTGGACCGCTGAGTCTACCCCGCGTCGGAGGCGACAACCTCGGACACAAGTCAAGGTGAGTGGTACAATACCAACATAACGGTGATAGTCAAACAACTTTAAGCGCGATCGAGGAAAACCCTTTACACTAACATCACAAGATACTAACACACGTAGCGTCCTAACATGTTTACTTATCAAATCAACAAGAAAGTATTACAAGGCTATCACAAACCAATACAATCAAGTTATTCACACAAGGTACTTTCATTAACAAGTTCGGTATCTACCCCAAAGTACTTCACACATTAAATCTTTAAAAGATATGTTTCTTTCACATAAGTCACCTGATGCCCGTAGTAAAAAATAGAGTATCGCTTTTAAGAAAACCAAAACTCTTACCTTTGTAAAATCAAGTAACAACATTATTTTCCAAGCGTCCAAGTTTGCCTAATTTCAAATGTTCACGTTTCTTATTTTAGAAAGGTTTAAAGTTCATAGTCTTATTCATTTAAGAATATAATTCTCTTTTAAACAATCGGAGAAACATAAGCCTTATATGTGAGTAGGATATTCTTGTTTATAACAATCTTATTACTGACCATGATCTAGAAATATCATTTTGTCTCATCTTAGCTTCTATGCGGATGGAAGTTTCTCTTGGTTTTAATAATACTTAATTATTCAATACATTTTCCTTTATTAACTTATGCAGTGGTTTGTCGATACACATTTACGATTTAGAAATCGGTAAAACATTATCCCTTTTAAAAATAAAGTACTCATTACTCACGAATGAGGTTTCACACAAAATTCATATAATTCATTTAAGTTAAGTCTCTTATCTTACAAGATCAAGTCTCTTAACTTCTAAAATAAATAAATCATTCGTTTTATCTCTCTTAGCCGTTATACCTAACTTCCCATAAAGCTAGTATAACTCTTAAACTTTTAAAACCAAGTATTACTCTTCTTTTTAAAACAGTTCTTAATTCTCTTGAACTACTTCAAGATTATTATTATTCGGGCTTAAGTCAAAAGACATTGCCGTACAACCACGTTCAATTAACACACGTCGTCTACCGTACTACATAGTTATACACACATCATGCTAGAAGAGATAGGAAAGGTTCACATACCTCGCGGCGATTATCGACTATTAGCAAATCGCTCCACGGCTATAACCCGCTAACTGGTCCACCTTCTCTCAAGTAGCACATGCTACTCGCGAACATTCAACCTATACGGGTTACGAGTCTATCAAAGTCTAGACTACTCGGTAGAATAAATCTAGATGCAAGATCCTACGGGAAATTGGGCGACCGCCACTGCAATCTACTACAAGTCTCATGTCTGATCCTACGTAATTACGATTCGATTCTTAACTTTAAATTCGGGCTTAAGTCCAAGGACATTGCCACAACATTAAGTTCGATTACTATATATAGTATACTTCAACTATATATTCTAACATCATGTAATTTCCAATTACAATAGAGGACAAGATAATTACCTCGATAAGCCCATAATTATCCAGTTTAAAATGTCGATCTGGGCAACGTTTAGCTCGACTCAGCGCTCAACCCGCTCTAAACCACCCTTAGAAGTTCTAACCAACTTCTACACAATACTCAACGGACTATGGAGATTTTCCTTGGGTTTCGGTTTTGTATTGTGGGAAGTATAATAGTATTTACGGGCTTTTAGTATAGGTATAACCTTAGAATACTACAAGGTATACGGCTAAGGTATTTGGGCATTATAACAATACTTGGAGAGTATTTCTATACCACAAAAAGGGGTATTATCTGAAAGCAACTAGGCTAGGGGTTCTCGTGAGCCACCAGGAGGAGAGCACCTCGGCCAAGGCTTCTCAAGGGGAGGGGTGTTGGGCGAACACAACCTAAAGGGAGGGATTTTGGCCTGGAAGGTTTCATTTGTGGATGAAGAGTTCATCAACACAAAGGGAGGTATTTATAGGAAAACCCAAGGCCAACCAATGGCCAAGATCAAGCCATGTGCAAGGCAAGTGTAAGGCCAAGATCAAGCCATGTGCACCCTAACCCTACTCCACAAAACACTCCACAAAACAAGGCACAAAACAAGGCACAAATCAAGGCCATAAAGTAGCCCATTCGGCGAGGTTGCCGCCCGCTTCCAATGTGAGGTGACACATGTCACCCTCCGTTGGTCCAAAATGTTTCGTCTCTCGGAAAAATCCATAAAAATTAAAAATGACATAGCGGAAATTCCCTACGAAAGGCGTGGAAAGCGTTTAGTCGAAACGACTCTAATCGGGTGTTGTGAACAAAAAGAATTCGCCAAGCCTAAATCACAAGTTCAAATTTCTACGTGCGTCCCACGTGCATACTGCGGAAATACGGGGTATAACAACCGCTATGTCACGACCTTTCGATGATCACTTGGCGAGAGAGTTGCGGAGTGGCTCTTGTAGGGCATGGACATTGCCGCGTGCGGCATATGCACTGGTGTGAGAACGCAGGGCGGATCGGCAGTATCGGCGAGAAGAGGCCGTGAAAGCAGGTCCTCTGGTAGTTTTAGGGTAGACAACCCCAAAGCCAGAATTTGCACCACAGCGGTCGAGTGCTCCTCCACCATCTTGGGGCGTCTGAGTATTGAGGCGGGGCGGGGTTCGAGGCCGGGTTTCGGAGGGACGAGTTCCGGCGGATGAGGCCACCTATGCCTCGGTGTGGTCGATGTGGTGATTGCCATTATGAAGTGTCGTGTTCCTCCGTGAGCTTGTTACTCTTGTGGCGGCGAGGCCATTTGAAGAGAGATTGTCAGGCAGGCGGCGGAAATGCTATGGCTCACCGACCAGTTCGATTCTTTGGTCTTCATCTTGATGGTTGTGCGCCTCGGAGGCGAGGTGTTCACGGGCGGCCGAGCGGCGGGGTAAATGGCAGGGGTTCTAGTTCCAGCGGTCCTCATAACCGCATCTATGCTAGGTCCAGTCGTCAGGACCAGGAGGCGTCACCCGATGTCGTCACAGGTACATTATTGGTTTCTTGCTGTGATGTATATGCTTTGATAGATCCAGGTTCTACCTTGTCCTATATGTCTCCTCATATTGCCAGTAGAGTAGGGATAGATCCCGAGTCCATAGAATCTTTTGAGGTGGCTACGCCGGTAGGTGCTTGATGGTAGTGGCGGGTATATAAGGCTTGCCCAGTGACTATAGATGGTCGTCAGACTCTAGCTGACTTGATAGAGTTGGATATGACAGACTTCGATGTGATTATGGGTATGGATTGGCTAGAGTCTTGCTATGCCAATGTGGACTGCAGAGAGAGGTTAGTTCGGTTCGATTTCTGGTGGCCAGTTGCTCAGTGGAAAGGGAATACTGAATCGCCGAGGGGTAGGTTTATTTCTTACCTCAAGGCTAGGAAGATGGTACGGAAGGGGTATATTTACCATTTGGTTCGGGTATTTGATACTGAGGCTGGGATACCGGACCTTCAGTCAGTTCCGGTTGTTAGAGAGTTTCCAGACGTATTCCCAGACGAGCTTGCATTATTTGGTATAAGTCTTATACTAGAAAGTATGTTATTGATAGAAGTGCTATTGTCATTATAGGTTGAAGTACTACGTGTAGCATATTCTACTTGGAGGGTGGAATATCTAAGAAGGTTGAAGTACATTGGAGCATATTGCTACTTGTCGTTTGGGTTAGTCGTCACGAGGTATGTGAACTTCTTCCTTCTATCGACATGATTATCCTTGAGGTATACTTTTGTTATTTGGAGTATATGTGACTTGTTTTCTTGAAGTACTTGCCTTGTCATTAAGAAGTATTCATGTTATTGATTTTATGCTAAAGGCATGTCTAAAATAATCCTAAGTTCTTACCAATGTCTTATGGGGGATGTTGGTAAGAGTCGTTAGCAAGTATTGGAGTCGGGTTGACTTTGCTAATTGACTACACTAATGAGAATAGGTGTCGAACAAGCCATTGCAGCGTTAATAAAAATGTATCGACAATCAATTATATTGAAATAAGTAGAATTCTCCAGCTGCATAGAAACTAAGATAAGACAAAATTGTATTACATTTTCTAGATCATGACTGCTTTAACAAGATCGTTATAAACGAGTATAACCTATTCACAGCTCATAAAAGTATTAATTTTGAAAGTACACGAGACTTGGATTTCGAAAGTATAAATGACTTGAGTTTTGAAAAAGGTGTAGTAACTTGATTTGAAAAGTATATGTTACTTGATTCAAAGAGAATAAGTAACTTGATTTGAAAAGTATATGTTACTTAATTTAAAGAGTAGAAGTAACCTGATTTAAAGGCATAAGTTACTTGATTTTAAAAGTGTAAGTTACTTGAGTTTAAAAGGGTAAGTAACTTTATTTTAATAGTGAAAGTGCTTTTGGGTTCAACTCCCTAAATATTGCATGAAACGATTCTTTTGTAAAGAATAGACGTACATAGTACTTTGGGTTCAAATCCCGTACATGATATGGTAGTGCTTTAGTTTTCTAAAATGAAAGTGTTATAACGGCTTTATGGAAAGTTTATTATAACAAGGTTTGTGGAAAGTCAAGAGATGGTTGAAAATGTTGTAAGGAAATCATTTGAGAATGTACGTGGTTAAGTCCTTAATATAGTACATGATATGTGGCACTTTGATTTTCAAAGATGTTTTAAAGTAATACGTGATGTCTATTGCCCTGATTTTCCAAACCATGTCTTAGAAAGATACTTGGTATGATAAGTGTCTTGATGATGGTTTCAAAATGATACATGTAATGGATTCTACTTCCTAGTGATACATGGAGTACTTGGGCTTTTTTATATATGGAAATTTAGTTTATAAAGTGAATGTACGGCTCGCATACATTGTTGTAATGGATCTTAATCCTTAATGAACTATGTGATAGTACCTTGGTGTTATAAAATGAAAGACTTGTTAGTGTTTTGGTTTTTTAAAGAGAATGATAGTTCATTCTATTTATGCTAACGAGAGTCAAAAGATGATTTAAAGTCTACATAGTTGCTTGTGATAGCTTCATGTGTACAGTCCTTTATGACTTTACCGTGTTCCAGAATGGGCCGGGCAGTATACCTTTATGGGCAGACTTATGTGACTTTACCATTTCCTAGAATGGGTCGGGCTGTATACCTTTATAGGCAGACTTATGTGACTTTACCGTATTTTAGAATGGGCCGGGCAGTATACCTGACTTATGTGACTTTACCGTGTCCCAGAATGGGCCGGGCAGTATAACTTTGTGGGCAGATTTAAATAGCTTTACCGCGTCCCAGAATGGGCCGGGCAGTATACCTTCGTGGAAAGACTTATTATGACTTCATTGTGTCCCGTAAATGGGTCGGGTTATGTTATCACGTATGGATAATCAAAGTGAACTCCAAAATGAGACATCCCTACATAAATGGTCGGATTATGTTATGCAAGATACGTAAGTTATGTGTTCATGAACTTGATGATTTGTCCTAAGTATGTATGTAAGAATTTGATTATAACTCTTATTGAAAATGGAAAAAGATAATAATGTACGATTAAGTTCATGAGTTGTAATGGCACGGTAGGATCTGGTATTTACTTTTTATACTTGCCCCTGTCATTCTTTCGTACTGTCATGATTGTTTACTGTACCTTATTTCCGTTCCATACTCAGTACCTGTTGTACTGACCCCCTTCGGGGGGCTGCATTCATGCCACAGGTAGGGGTAAGCAGGTTGTAGATCCTCGTTCTTAGGATCACTGATCAGTTCTTGGAAAGCTCCATTTCTCCAGAGGCTTGTCTTTTGGTACAGTTTCCCTGACGTTGTAGATTCATGTACATTCAGGGGTATGGCGGGGCCCTGTCCCGTCACAGTGGTTATGTCAAAACTCTTAGAGGTCTGTAGTCATATCTTGTGGGTCGGTTTGTACAGAAAAATGATATAACTGCTTTTGGCTATGTATATATATGTCCAGGGAGGTAGCCTTATCGGCTAACCTGTTGTTTATTTCTTGTTGATTTACGTTATGAGTTTTATGTATATTCCGTTGATTATCTCTGATGTATACCTGTAAGGGTGCCCAGGTAGGGCACCAGTCGCAGGCCCGAGGTCGGGTCGTGACAACGGCTAGGTATATTCAGGGGTACGGTGGGGCCTTGTCCCGTCATAGTTTACTATCCAAACTCTTAGAGGTCTGTATTCATATGTGGGCTGGACTTGCGTGAGTTGTATTTATATTTTTGTACAGTTGTAGTCCCATTCGGGTGTTATATATTATGGCAGCCTTGCCAGTTTTGCCTTCGCAAAAAATGAAAAAAATGATGAGTGTTATTTAGCTTCCGCGGGTTACCTGTGTTGTATGGGTAGAAGGGTGCCCAGGTAGGGTACCAGTCGCGGGTCCGGGGTTCGGGTCGTGACTCATGTGGTTGTTGTTGGATTTGTGATTACCGATTTGGGACAATTTTGTATACATTGAGTTTGATTGTTGTTGTTGTTATCATTGTCATTGGTTGCATGTTAAAATTAAAGGAAACCTTCATATTTAAAGTTGAAATTGATTATATGAAAGTGTTGGAACATGAATTGGATTTTTAAGGAACTATGAGAAGAGTTATGGAATTATGATTGTGGATCGAGACATTCACGTAATTGTTAGACATGTTGTATTATATTTAGGGGTTGTTTTGTTGAGTTATAATGTTGGAATTATAAGTTATGAACATGCATATACATTGCGGTAATTGCAGATATATGTCTTAAAAGAATTAAAGTGTAGAAATGTGTTATGTTACAAACTATAGAACTTGAACTCTCGTTGTTGCTAGAAGTATGGACTATTTTTATGGACTATTTTAATATAGATTAAGGGGCTGAATGAACATGAGAAATAAGTGTATTAATCACCTTGGTTATTGTGGACGTTGTATTACATGAACGTAAAGAGAAAGAATGCATAACGATAACATATATGGAATATATGCGACTGTTTTGGTAATACCCTTAAGTTGTGACTTGTTATCGATGTTGTCGGCCTTGTGTGTGAATTGCGGATGTGAGTATAAACAGGGAAGTGCTGCCCAAATTTCGACACAAAAAGAGAGTCATCATTCGCTATATAACTATGCTAGTAATCATAAAGTTGATGGATATGTTATTATTGTTATAGGTTGAAATGCTAATTGAGACGAACTTTAATTATTGAGTTGGTTAATTCGACAATAAGGTATGTGAAGCTATCCCTTCTTTATTTTTGGCATGATTTACATAAATGAGTGTACGGCGGACGTACATAGTTCCAATGAATCCTAATTCCTAGTGATACATGATATGATAGTGCCTTTAATGTCCAGTGATAGTTCATTTTATTTATTCCATTGAGAGTCAAATGATGATTTAATTTGCATATGGTTACTCATGACATTCTATTCGTGCTTGATGAGATTATATCATTTCACCGAGTCTCTCTGTTACACCCCGTAATTTCACAACATGAATAAGAGAATAGACTGTTACATCCCGTAAGTCCAGGACATGTGTAAGAGAATGTACGTAAGGAATCAAGACTTGGAAATTGGTACGAAAGGAAGAATTATTTTTCCGACGGAAAATCTTTCGAACGCCGGAAAGGAAAAATGTTCGTTGTTGAGAATTGGATTCTCAAAATGCATTATTTGTAGAGTATGGAACTTTTTAACATTATGGAAATTTATTTTTACGGATTTGGTCATGTGGGGCCCACCCGAGGAATTTTACGTTTTGTGGGGCCCACGAGGGTTACGGAATTTTATGGACGAATGAGAGGGCGACACGTGGCACCCCCTCATGTGGTCTTGGACGAAAATACAAGGGTTAAAATGGTCATTGACCATCTTGGAAGATAAGTCTTCAAGCTTGAGATTGTTGACCAAGGTCAACTTGTCCACTTGGCTATTTAATTAATGATCTTCATCTTAGCCACACAATTGTGATAATCTAAACCCTCCATTGTGTTTTATATACCCAACTAGTAGCAAGACTTGGCATTTGACACTTAGAAAAATTAGAGAAACTTTTGTGCAAGCTCTATAGCTCTCGGGTTCACCATTTACTCACAAGAAAAATTTGAAGTTTTGATCCTTTGTTCACAAGACTTTAACCCAATGTCCCTAAGGGTATTGCAAGGATATCTCAATAGAAAGATTTCGGAAAAACGACGTTTTCGTAATAGTCGCAAGGCGGAAACTTGTGGAGTTCTTCAACTTTGAAGTTGGAACTTGAAGATGGGTTCTTCATAGGCCACAGGAGTGCTTGGGCAGTTGAAACCTAAGGAAAGGAGCTAAGAATTTGCTAAGGAGCGACTTTGAATCTTGGAATTTTTAAGGGCTTATAAAGGTATAAATTTTGTCGTTTTAGTAGTTGAGACTTACTTAATGTTGTAACTATGGATATTAGCAAGTATGAAGTTTGATAAGTATATTGGCTATTGGAACCCTAATCTGAAAACTAGCATGTTTAGCCTTAAGATTACAATTCAAGTTGATTATTCGTTTAAGTCGTCGCATGTTGTATAAAGAAGGAAATTGTAGTTGTTGAAGTTGTTTATGACTATATAACATGTTAGACCTTAGAACTTGGAATTGGAAAAGGATTGGAAAAGACTTTGAATTGTTGGTTATTGTTGGCCGAGAATGGCTAGTGAGTTTTAAACTACTTGGTATGAATTGTGGGGCAGAATTTTACACGTATTGTAAGGCGTGTAATCCCCTTTGTTTGGTTGTTGTTTTGAGCCTTAAATGTGGCATGTTGGTTATTGTATTCGGCCTTGAAAAAGGTGGCAAAGTGAGTAGAAACAAAGGAAGTGTTGCCCGATTTTCCGTAGAATTAGAGACCGTATACTTAGTATTATTCTACGTTAGAGACTAGAAGTTGATAGTCTTGTTGTGACCATTATAGGTTGACACTTCTACGTACGGCGTATTCGGCTTAGCTTGTGGATTTAGCCGAAAAGGTATGTGAACTATCTCCTCTTCTAGCATGATTCCTTAAGATAAAGAAAGTATGTCCTACTCCTTAAATGATTCATTCCTTGGTTGTATTTGGATTGCCTAAAGTAGAAATTGTTCTATGTACTTTCTTGATTGTACTTTGATGTTTAACTTATAAGTTGTATAATCCATTGCCTTAGTGAAGTTTGGATTCTTAAAAGTGAAAGTATTTTTACTTAATGTACATGGAGTCTTGAAAAGGAAGTGGTTTCTAAACCTTTTGGTTAGTGCCTTAGTTCCAAAACCTAAAGGTCATTATAATGACTTTAGGGGAGTCAAAGGAGTGATTTACTTAATTGTTTTAAAAGAGGATAAATGACATGATTTAAGAGAAGTAACTTGTTTTAAAGGTGTGAGTTACTTAAGGTTTAAAAGTAGAAGAAACTTGTTTTCTATATATTAAGAGACTCGAAGTATTTTTGAAAGTTAAGAAACTTGATTTGAAAGTTTGTGATACTTGGTTTTAAGTATAAGTCTCTTGGTTATAAAAAGAATGGAATTGTCTAAAAACCATAAAGGGTTATAACGGCTTTATGGGAAGTTGGTTATAACGGCTTTATGGAAGGTTTAGAAAGTTGTCTATTTTGATTAATGGGCATAAGTTACCTAGATTGTGAAAAATTGAAGTTACTTGGTTTCAAGCTTTGAGATGAGTTTCTAAAAGTGTAGTAACTTACTTTGAAAAAATAGACACACCTTGATACTACGTGTGTTAGTATCTTGGGGATTTACATAGAAGGAGTCTTTTGAAACGAATGTACGTACGTAGTACTTTGGCTTGATTAATTGAGAATTATTCTAAGTGTGCCCTGATAAGTACTTTGACTTGATTAATTGAGAATTATTCTAAGTGTGCCCTGATAAGTACTTTGGCTTGATTAATTGAGAATTATTCTAAGTGTGCCCTGATAAGTACTTTGGCTTGATTAATTGAGAATTATTCTAAGTGTGCCTTGATAAGTACTTTGGCTTGATTAATTGAGAATTAGTCTAAGTGTGCCTTGATAAGTACTTTGGCTTGTTTAATTGAGAATTATTCCATGTGTGCCCTGATAAGTACTTTGGCTTGTTTAATTGGGAATTACTCCATGTGTGCCTTGATAAGTACTTTGGCTTGTTAATTGAGAATTGCCTATGTGTGCTGGTACTAGCCGGTTGTGTGCTAGTGGTATATCATTCATTTCGGGGTCATTCCCCGGGTTTGTGGCATTTGCATATTAGTGGATTTGCTACCCACGACGCGAGGAATACCTCATGCGAGTCCGCGCGGCTTATGCGGGTGAAATAGTCCCATGCGGGCGGGTCCAGCCTATGCGAGGAATACCTCATGCGAGTCCGTAAGGGCTTATGCGGGTGAAATAGTCTCATGCGAGGAATACCTCACGCGGGTCCACGCGACCTATGCGGGTGAAATAGTCCCAAGAATAGGATTGCTTAATGATACTGCGGGCGGGTGGTCCTGCTTTGATCGTGAGCTTCCTAGTTTATATTGTAAGTATACTACTATTTACTCTCATGATTGCAAGGTTCAGTGTGCTTACTGATGTTGTATTATATCATGGACTGCCGGCAGTGAGGAAGGATTCCACGGGCATGATTGATATTATGGGCGTGAGACCCATGGATATATTTGAGTAATGACTTTGAGGCACGCGCCCTCGACTTGATATGATCGCTTATGTATTGTGTCGTAGGTTGCTATCAACCCGAACCGTGGATCGTGCCTTACCCGCACCCCAAGAGTCATACATCGAGAAATCGTGGAATATAAAGACAATACATGAAACCAATGTAATAAGACATGAAATAAGAAGACAAGCTAACCAAAAGCGGTTACCTTCGGTATATATAAATAACAATTTGAGCAGTTACATCCCTTTCTACAACTCGCCCAACAAGATTACTACCTCACTAAGAATGATACGACAACAATGGCGGGGCGGGGCCGCCATACCCTGAATGTAAGTACCTACAACGGCGGGGACTATACCACTGATAAGCCTCGGAGAAACGGAGCTTCCCAAACGCTGAATGTGACCCTATGGCGAGGATCAACATCGGTGTACCTCTACTGCGGCATGAACGCGGCCGAAGAGTCAAGACAACAGTACCAAGTATGCGGCGATAAATCGTAAATGAAATCATAGTAGTCTATATAAGCGGGAGAGACATGTATGATAACCAAACTACGATTCCTGATAAATAGCGGTCATGTTAAGTCGTGGACTCACGCCTCAAGTCATCACTCAAATATAACTATGGGTCTCACGCCCAACATCAATCATGCGTGGAATACGCCCATCGCTGCCGTGATCCATGATATAAAAGCACCAAGGAATACACATAAACACGAGTCCCACGTGTCATAATAAAACCGTGCGGGGTAAGTCGAAGGCCTAGCCGACTACTAAAACCCACAGTACCAACAATGCTATAAAGCGTATCACGAGGTCTTTCTGCCGCACTACGATCGGCGGCGCCACGCGCGTGATCAATGTGCACGTCTATTCTCGGAACTTACCGCACTCATAGGTCACACATTGCCGCGCATGAGGTATTCCTCGAATCATGGTCCTGCACCGCTGAGGTATACCGCGACGGAGCGGCTTAACCCGTATCCGGACTCCGCACGCGATAGTCTCCGATACCGCATAGTCCCGTGGACCGCATAGGGCATCCTCGGACGCTAAACACCCGAATGATCAATCTCGGAGCATACCTTATACCCGTAGTTCCGTGGTATGTATGTGAGGACGTGCGCGAGAATACTCAAATTTTGGAAAGAAAGAAAGATGTGATTTTTCGACGGAAAAGTTTCGATTTTGTGAAGGAAAAAGGTTCGTTGATGGGGTGGATTCCCATTTGGTATTTGGGCTTCTTGAATTATATTAGAATTATGGAATTTTATTTAGGAATTGGTCACGTGGGGCCACGGGAGAAATTTACTTTTGTGGGGCCACTTTGTTTTGAGATTTTTGCCTTTATGGATATTTTGGAAGATGAAATATTTTGGATGAGTAGGAGGAGACACGTGTCACCCCTAAGTGGCCTCATGGCGAAATTTGCTAACAGTGGCAAGACAAGTGGCCTTGTCTTGCTAGATATTTTGTGGACAAGTGGCCAAGTCTTGCTAGATATTTTGTGTGGACAAGTGGCTTGTGGGACCCACACACTTGTCCCCAATCTCAACCACACACTTGCCTTCATCCTAGCCCTTGGTTGTCCTATATATGCACCTTAGTTGATGAAAACTTCCACACTTAACCATTTCAAGACAAGAAATTCCTCCTTCTCCCTTGACCTTGCTCTCGTTTTTGAGCCCATTTCTTGACCTAAATTTGTCCAACAATTCTTAAACTCTCAAGTGTTCTTCCCTAAGGTGTTAGGAAGATTGTGTACCAAGAGTTTGAAAAGATTTCACACCCCTAACCTATTGTTCATGCCTTGGCCGAAACTTACTAGTTGGAAACCCTAAGTGTTCTTCACTTTTTGGAGTTGAATCTTGAAGATAAGTTGGTTAGGAGCTTCTATGGGTTGCTTGTAGCGGATTGGAACGTAAAGATTGGAGCTAAGACTTGCTTGGAACGACATTAAGTTCTTGGATAGATTTTGGGCTATTTGAGGTAGTAAATCTTAACCTCTTTGTGAATTGGTCATTATACATATATTATAAGTATATTATGGAGTATATAATATATGGAGTAAAGTTTGGAAGAGTTGGATCTTGTTAACTTGTTAAAATAAAGGATTGGTCGTTTGCCATTAAAATGGTAAAAACGTATCTTACTTGTGAAGAAGTAATTAACAAAGTAACTATAACTTATATTAAGATGGAATATAAGTTGGATGACTAATGAAGTAATTGGATAAGTAAAATGGACAAAGTTGGCCAAGGACCCCAACTTAAGGACTGTATTTACTTTGGACTGTATTTACTTTGGACAGTATTTACTTTGGACTGTATTTACTTTGGACTGTATTTACATTTCTGTTAAGGGGAAGATTGTTCAATCGCGTTCCGTTTGGGCGTGTGATCCCCTTTTTAATTATTGTATTGTTATGGAGGCGTGATAGTAAACCGCGTTACCGTTTGGGCGCGTAATCCCCTTCTTTTACTTGTTGTTATTATGGAGGCGTGATAGTAAACCGCGTTACCGTTTGGGCGTGTAATCCCCTTCTTTATGTTGTTTAATTATTACGCCTTATATATATATATATGGTATATATATTACGGTTATTCGGGCCTTGGAGAAAGATGGAAAAGTGAGAAAAAATGGGGGAAGTGCTGCCGAATTTTCCGTAGAATTAGAGGGCTTTTTATTGGTATAAGTCTTCAATGGTGAGAAAGGTTTGATAAAAGTACTATGACCGTTTTAGGAGTGGAGTACTACGTGTGGCGTGATCTACTTGGCTTAAGGAGTAGCCGACGGGTTGAAGTACTTGGAGCGTTTTGCTATTTGCCGATAATCGTCGCGAGGTATGTGAACCTCTTCCTATCTTTTCTAGCATGATTGTTGTGAACTATGTAGTACGGTAGACGTACATGTGCTAAGTGATTTGGTTGGTTTAAAACATAGGGTGTTATAATAGCTTTATGGGAAGTTAGTTATAACGACTTTATGTAGGTAAAAGAATGGTTTATTGATTGTAGAAAGTTAAGAGACTTGATCTTGAAAGATAAGAGACTTGACTTATAAACGACTTGATTTTTAAAGTTAAGAGACTTGATCTTGAAAGATAAGAGACTTGACTTATAAACCACTTGATTTTGAAAGTTAAGAGACTTGATCTTGAAAGATAAGAGACTTGACTTAGTTTGACTTGTTATGAATTTTGTTAAAATGTTGTAAAAACCTCATTCGCGAGTAATGCGTAGTTGGTTTTAAAAGAATAATGTTTTCCTGATTTCGGAAATGAGAATAAGTGTCGAACAAAACCACTGCAGCGTTAATAAAGGAAAATGTATTGACAAATAAGCGATTGTTATTAAAACCGGTAGAAACCTCCATCCGCATAGAAGCTAAGATAAGACAAAATTGTATTACATTTCCTAGATCATGGTCATTGTAGCAAGATTGTTATAAACAAGAATAAACGGCTCACGCATAAGACATATGTTACTCAATTGTTTTAAAAGGGATTAAGACTATGAGTTATGAAACCTTTCTAAAATAAGAAACTTGAGCATTTGAAATTAGGCAAACTTGAACGTTTGGAAAATAATGTTGTTACTTGATTTTACAAAGGGAAGTGTTTTGGTTTACTTAAAAAGATAGTCACTCTATTTTTGATACTACGGGTATCGGGTGACTTTTGTGAAAGAAACAGATCTTTTTAAAAGAACTTAACGTACGTAATACTTTGGGGGTTAGAACCTGGCCTTCGGCATAAAATGGAAGTACTTCGAGTTGTGTGTAACTTGCCTATGTTTGCGTGTGATAGCCTTGTTGTGCAAGTATTGTATTTCTATACCACCGCGTCTCGATGGACGATCGATTTGTTATGTATGATTCTTTATCGAGTCCCATGAGATGGGCCGAGACACGTATTCCACCGATTCTTTATCGAGTCCCAGGATGGGCCGAGACACGTATTTATACTGATTCTTTATCGAGTCCCATGAGATGGGCCGAGACACGTATTCCACCTGATTCTTTATCGAGTCCCATGGGATGGGCCGAGACACGTATTTCACCTGATTCTTTATCGAGTCCCATGAGATGGGCCGAGACACATATTCCACCTGGTTCTTTATCGAGTCCCATGAGATGGGCCGAGACACGTATTCCACGGCGTGAGGATGACTTTGAGGCGTGAGTCACGACTTGACATGACTACTTTTATTTTGTAAAGCGTAGTTTGGTTATCATACATGTCTCTGTTTTATATAGATCGCCATGATTTCATTCTGATATTCGATTTCACATACTTGGTACTGTTATCGACCTCCGGGGCCGCTCACGCCGCAGAGAGTACATCGGGTTGGATCCTCGCTCATAGGATCACGATTCAGCGTGTTGGAAGCCCCGTTTCTTGGAGGCTTATCTTTTGGTATGTTACCAGTCAGGGTTCTTGTACATTCGGGGTATGGCGGGGCCTGTCGTCATAGTTGTTATCACTTCTTAGAGTGCGTGTAATCGTTGTGGCGAGTTTGTAAAAGGATAATTGTTCGGTTTTTATGTATATATCTGTAGGCAACCGCTTTGGTTGCTTTGTTTATTTATCATGTCTCTTGTTTCATGTTTATGTTTTTATTTCCGCTGATTTTCTCTGATGTTGTATCACGAGGGTGCCCGGGGTAAGGCACCAGTCACGGGCCCCGGTTCGGGTCGTGACAAAAGTGGTATCAGAGCAGTTAGTCCTCGGAAAGTGTCTGCACCGCATCTGCGTAGTCTTGATTATCGATGTGTTGTGCACTGCATCTATAATCGGAGGACGCGAGATATCTAGATTGGTTTCCATTCTTCTCACTCGAGATCGTGCCTTAGAGTGTTATAAGTTGGTCTCCTAAAGCGTATTCTTATGTACCGCTTATGCCTCGCGCAAGGCAACAGTGGCCCAGATGGGCAAGCGTGAGGAGGCTGAAGTAGAACACAGAGGGTTACGAGAGCACAGGCCTGGTCATTACCTGAGATAGTACTTCAGACGACGAGTTTTATGACGCCGCTAGCCCTAGCAGAGTTTAGAGCGACAGCAGTTTCTATGGAGGCCACGATACCTGAGCCTCTAGTTCCACGGCCAGGAGCCGAGGATATGAGTTACAAAGAGATGGCCCAGTTACTAGCTGGGGTCATGGAAGGTGTGAACTTTAGAATATTATACGTAGAGACCTTAGATGCGAGGCCGTCTTGAGTAAAAGATTTGTTTACGATTGACCTTTGTCGGAGTACATAGTATACGAGGGTTAAAATCTTGTGATAAGTCCCTGAGTGGTGTGAATTATAAGAGGGTAGTTGAGCTAAGAAGACCACTAGGTTTTCGTGACTTGATTAGTGAGATTGCTCCGGATCGGGGGAAATAAAAGTTTTGGCGCGGTTATGGGTCGGGTTGAGGACCATTCGCGGGTCAACCGTGGCGAATGTGGTGGGGTCAGTTCGAGTGGTCCCTCCGGTGGTAGGGTCACGAGTGCTAGGCCGAGTTTAGGTAACCATCGACGGGTTCGTGGACGCGTTCGACCATAATCGGATCGTGAGGCGGATGGCCTTTGTGGGAATTGAAACTAGTGAGATGACCAAGTTTGGAGGTAGTGACTCGAGTTTTGGAAATGAAGCGATGGTAGGCGTGACGATATCTTGGAAAGAGTTCGGGTGTTAGAAGTGTCGACAAGTAAGGAAAGAAGTGAGCGTGTGCTAAGAGATGGAAGTGATCATGTTTGTGAAGTAAAGGTCTGAAGGAAGTATCCTTTGGACGAGCGAGAGTTGGTGTTGTTTTACATCGCCGAGGTGATTCCTCGTTGGCTTGGATTTGAGTTTTGCGCACATGTTATATTCGGCCATTGGTGGCGGGATCGGTTTTGTAAGTATAGTAGTGGAGACTATACCGAAGCGCAAATCGTTTGGAGACTTAGAAGGAACATTCGGGACGAATGTTTCTAAGGGGGGAAGAATGTTATACCCCTTAGTTCCAGGGTATGTATGTGAGGACGTGCGTACGAGAATACGACTGAAATTTTGGAAAGAAAGAAAGATGTGATTTTTCGACGGAAAAGTTTCCGGATTTCGTGAAGGAAAAAGGTTCGTTGATGGAATGGATTCCCGATTTGGTATTTGGGCTTATTGAATTATATAATAATAATGGAATTTTATTTACTTAATTGGTCACGTGGGTCCCACGGGCGAAAGTTATGGTTTTGTGGGGCCCACGTTGTTGTCGAGATTTTTGCCTTTAGGGATATTTGCGGAAGTTGAAATATTTTGGACGAGTAGGAGGGCGACACATGTCACCCCCCTAGGTGGCCTCATGGCGAAATTTGCTAACAAGTGGCAAGACAGTGGCCTTGTCTTGCTAGATATTTGTGTGGACAAGTGGCCAAGTCTTGCTAGATATTTTGTGTGGACAAGTGGCTTGTGGGACCCACACACTTGTCCCCAATCTCAACCACACACTTGCCTTCATCCTAGCCCTTGGTTTGTCCTATATATGCACCCTTAGTTGATGAAAACTTCCACACTTAACCATTTCAAGACAAGAAATTCCCTCCCTTCTCCCTTGACCTTGCTCTCGTTTTTGAGCCCATTTCTTGACCTAAATTTGTCCAACAATTCTTAAACTCTCAAGTGTTCTTCCCTAAGGTGTTAGGAAGATTGTGTACCAAGAGTTGGAAAAGATTTCACACCCCTAACCTATTGGTCATGCCTTGGCGAAACTTACTAGTTGGAAACCACAAGTGTTCTTCACTTTTTGGAGTTGAATCTTGAAGATAAGTTGGTTAGGAGCTTCTATGGGTTGCTTGTAGCGGATTGGAACGTAAAGATTGGAGCTAAGACTTGCTTGGAACGACATTAAGTTCTTGGATAGATTTTGGGCTATTTGAGGTAGTAAATCTTAACCTCTTTGTGAATTGGTCATTATACATATATTATAAGTATATTATGGAGTATATAATATATGGAGTAAAGTTTGGAAGAGTTGGATCTTGTTAACTTGTTAAAATAAAGGATTGGTCGTTTGCCATTAAAATGGTAAAACGTATCTTACTTGTGAAGAAGTAATTAACAAAGTAACTATAACTTATATTAAGATGGAATATAAGTTGGATGACTAATGAAGTAATTGGATAAGTAAAATGGACAAAGTTGGCCAAGGACCCCAACTTAAGTATTTACTTTGTATTTACTTTGGATGTTACTTTGATTTACTTTGGTGTATTTACTTTGGACTGTATTTACATTTACATTAAGGGAAGATTGTTCAATCGCGTTAGTTTGGGCGTGTGATCCCTTTTTAATTATTGTATTGTTATGAGGCGTGATAGTAAACGCGTTACCGTTTGGCGCGTAATCCCCTTCTTTTACTTGTTGTTATTATGGGCGTGATAGTAAACGCGTTACCGTTTGGGCGTGTAATCCTTCTTTATGTTGTTTAATTATTACGCCTTATATATATATATACGGTATATATATTACGGTTATTCGGCCTTGGAGAAAGATGGAAAAGTGAGAAAAAATGGGAAGTCTTTGAATTTTCCGTAGAATTAGAGGGCTTTTTATTGGTATAAGTATTAATGGTGAGAAAGGTTTGATAAAATTACTATGACCGTTTTAGGAGTGGAGTACTACGTGTGGCGTGATCTACTTGGCTTAAGGAGTAGCCGACGGGTTGAAGTACTTGGAGCGTTTTGCTATTTGCCGATAATCGTCGCGAGGTATGTGAACCTCTTCCTATCTTTTCTAGCATGATTGTTGTGAACTATGTAGTACGGTAGACGTACATGTGCTAAGTGATTTGGTTGGTTTAAAACATAGGGTGTTATAATAGCTTTATGGGAAGTTAGTTATAACGACTTTATGTAGGTAAAAGAATGGTTTATTGATTGTAGAAAGTTAAGAGACTTGATCTTGAAAGATAAGAGACTTGACTTATAAACGACTTGATTTTTAAAGTTAAGAGACTTGATCTTGAAAGATAAGAGACTTGACTTATAAACCACTTGATTTTGAAAGTTAAGAGACTTGATCTTGAAAGATAAGAGACTTGACTTAGTTTGACTTGTTATGAATTTTGTTAAAATGTTGTAAAAACCTCATTCGCGAGTAATGCGTAGTTGGTTTTAAAAGAATAATGTTTTCCTGATTTCGGAAATGAGAATAAGTGTCGAACAAAACCACTGCAGCGTTAATAAAGGAAAATGTATTGACAAATAACTGATTGTTATTAAAACCAGTAGAAACCTCCATCTGCATAGAAGCTAAGATAAGACAAAATTGTATTACATTTCCTAGATCATGGGCTTTGCAAGATTGTTATAAACAAGAATAAACGGCTCACGCATAAGACATATGTTACTCAATTGTTTTAAAAGGGATTAAGACTATGAGTTATGAAACCTTTCTAAAATAAGAAACTTGAGCATTTGAAATTAGGCAAACTTGAACGTTTGGAAAATAAGGTTTCATAACTCATAGTCTTAATCCTAGGAGAAAACATATGCCTTATATGTGAGTAGGTTATTCTTGTTCATAATCAATCTTATTAAGCAGCCATGATCTAGGAAATGTAATATCATTTTGTCTCATCTTAGCTTCTATGCAGATGGAGGTTTCTACTGGTTTTAATAATACTTCTTTAATTAAAACATTTCCACTTTATTAGCATTTGCGATGGTTTGTCGATACTCATTCTGATTTCCGAAATCAGTAAAACATTATTCCTTTTTAAAAACCAAGTACTCATTTCTCACGAATGAGGTTTCACACAAAAATTCATATTAATTAACCAAGTCAAGTCTCTTATCTTTTTAAGACTAAGTCTCTTAACTTCTGAAATCAATAAATCATTCATTTTATCTCTCTTAAGCCGTTATACCTAACTTCCCATAAAGCTATGTATTAACTATGTATTACGGTAGACGTACATGTGTTAAATGTATTTGATTGGTTTAAAAACTTAAGAGTTATAATAGCTTTATGGGAAGTTAGGTATAACGGCTTAAGAGAGATAAAATGAATGATTTATTGATTTCAGAAGTTAAGAGACTTGATCTTAAAAGATAAGAGATTTGACTTAATTAAATTAATATGAATCTTGTGTGAAACCTCATTCGTGAGTAATGAGTACTTGGTTTTTAAAAGGAAAAATGTTTTTGATTTGAAATCGAATGAGTATCGACAAACCATGCGGCGTTAATAAAGGGAAATGTTTTGATTAATGAAGTATTATTAAAACCAGTAGAAACCTCCATCTGCATAGAAGCTAAGATGAGACAAAATGATATTACATTTCCTAGATCATGGCTGCTTAATAAGATTGATTATGAACAAGAATAACCTACTCACATATAAGGCATATGTTTCTCAGATTGTTTAAAAGAGAATTATATTCTTAAATGAATAAGACTATGAACTACGAAACCTTTCTAAAATAAGAAACGTGAACATTTGAAATTAGGCAAACTTGAACTTATTGAAAATAATGTTGTTAGTAGAATTTACAGTGGGAAGAGTTTAGGATTACTTAAAAAATGAGTCACTCTATTTTATACTACGTATTGTGTGACTTACGTGAAGAAACGAATCTTTTAAAAGAGTTAATGTATGAAGTACTTTGGGGATAGATACCAGAACTTATTAGCATAAAGTACCTTGTGTGAATAACTTGATTTTGTTGGTTTGTGATAGCCTTGTAATACTTTCTTGTTGATTTGATAAGTAAACATGTTAGGATGCTACGTGTGTTAGTATCTTGTGATTGTTGTGTAAGGGGGTCATTCTTGCTGTACTTACGTTGCTAACCGGTAAGTACTTTGTACTATTATTATATCAACTACCCCCTTGAATGTTATACAGAGGGCTTGCCACCTTGATGCGGTCTATACGGCTATGCGGTCTGTGAGACTATGCGAGCAGCGGTATGCTCGTGATTGATCATTCGGTGTTTAGCCGTCGAGGATGCCTATGCGGTCCACGAGACTATGCGGTCTTTTGAGACTATGCGGGCTGCGAGTCGAGCGGATCTGGGGTTAAAGCGCCTCCGTGCGAGGTATACCTCAGCGATGCAGGACCGTGATTCGAGGAATACCTCATGCGGGTGCATGTGTGACCTATGCGGAGTGCGGTAAGTTCGAGGAATAGACGCGCGCATTGATCTGCGGGCGAGTGGCGGCCGATCATGTAGTGCGGTCAGAAAGACCTCGTGATCTGATTTTATAGCATTGTTGGTGCTGTAGGTTTTAGTAGTCGGCTATGCGCCGCATTTACCGTGCGGTTTTATTATGACACAGGTGGGACACGGTGTTTATGTGTATTCCTTGATGCTTTTATATCATGGATCGCCGGCGATGAGGAAAGGTATTCCACGGGCATGATTGATGTTGTGGCGTGAGACCCATTATTATACTAGTAATGACTTGAGGCGTGAGTCACGACTTGACATGGCTAACTTTATTGTGGCGTAGTTTGGTTATCATACATGTCTCCGCTTTATATAGACTACTATGATTTCATTTCTGATATTTTTGATTTCACATACTTGGTACTGTTATGCGACCTCGCCCGAATTTGCGTTCATGCCGCAGGTAAAGGTACGCCAGTCGTTGATCCTCGCTCTTAGGGTCACAGTTCAGCGTTTGGGAAGCTTCGTTTCTCCGGAGGCTTATCTTGGTATAGTCCCTTGTCGTTGTAGGTTTTTACATTCAGGGGTATGGCGGGGCCCTGTCCCGCCATTGTTGTCGTATCATTCTAAGTGCATGTAATCTTTGTTGTGGCGAGTTGTATGGGATGTAGCTATCGGATTAAAGTTTTTAAATTATGCCGTAAGGCAACTTTTCTTCAGATAAACATGTGTCTTCTTTACATTGTTTTATGTATTTGGTTTTATATTCCGCTGATTACTCTGATGTTGTATCACTGGGGTGTCCGGGGTAAGGCACCAGTCACGGGCCCCGGTTCGGGTCGTGTCAAAAGTGGTATCAGAGCAGTTAATCCTCGGAAAGTGTCTCTGACGTATCGATCCGAAGTCTTGATTATTGGTGTGTTGTGCACCACACCAATAATCGTGAGGCTATAGGATATTTAGGATTAGTTTCCATTCTTCTCACTCGAGATCGTGCCTTAGAGTGTGTGGTAAGTTGGACCTCTAACGTATTTCTTTCCTTGCCGTTATGCCTCGCGTAGGCAAACCCGCCAGTCAAGCGGTGAGGAGCCGCGAGTAGAGTGCGAGAGGTTACGAGGGCACAGCCCAACCATCACCCGAGTTAGGTGCTTCATTCGGGAGTTCTGCGACGTCACTAGCCCAAAGAGTTTAGCGGCGGCGGTGCCTCTGCGACCTTGATATATGAACCTTGATTCCACGGCCAGAGCAGAGAATATAGATTGCAAAGAGGCGACCACATACTAGCTATGGATTTGGCTACGAGAGTATACCGATGTACCGCGATGCGGATGACTATCTAAGAGAGGTTGTGCAAGAGTAATTCTTGATTAGGCTTGAGCATGGCACGTATGCGGGCTTATCGCGTGAGCCAAGAAACGTAGAGATCGACGGGTTAACGAAGGACAGCAGAAGAGGACCAGAACAACAAGGTCCTTTGGTAACTTTAGAGGCAAGACACCTCACCAACAGATTAGATTATGCATATCCACCAGTGCAGAGGTCCTCGCGAGTTCGGGACGTTGGGGTAGCGGCGGAGTTGGTCGAGCTCGAGTTTCCGTTCACGCCTACACGTAGGTTCCAGCCAGCCGGATTCAGTTTTTCCCTCAGTATTCACAGTGTGGCAGATGTCATCCCGGGGAATGTCGTCTTTTGTTGGTGCCCGTTTTACCGGCGGCCGTCAGGGCCATGTGTCGAAAGGATGTCCTAGTAGGAGGGATGCAAGTAGGAGGACTCAGCCTTCAGGATCGGTGGGTAGTTCGTCACCTTCCCTAGCTATGCGCCCTACGGGGCAGGTTTGATTAGAACGACAAAGGGGAGTGAAGCAGTAGATACAGGTATATCTTTAACCCTCTAGAGATTAGTATTTGTGATAAGATGAGTATACCTTATAAGTTGTGTAAATTGTGATTAGAAATCATGGTTAGTAACCGGGTAAGATTTGGGGGATAGAGAAAGTGTGAGCCTTAGAATGTTATACGTGGAGACCTTAGAGGTAAGGCCATCTCGAGTAAAGATGTATTGTTATGTTTGACCCTTATCGGAGTGCATAGTGCACGTGAGTTATATTGTGTGATAAGTCCCTGGGTAGTGTGAAATGAAAGAGGGTAGTTGAGCTAAGAAGACCGCTAGGTTTTCGTAACGTGATTAGTAAGATTGTTCCGGATCGGGGAGCAAGTGTTGTACGGGAGAGTGGGTCGGGTTGAGGCCATGCCGCGGGTCAACCCGCGACCTATTTTATGGTGGAGTCAGTTTGTGGTGGTCCCGCCTTGTGGTAGGGTCACGAGGGTGTTAGGCCCAAGTTTAGTTAACCATCGTACGAGTTCGTGGATACGTTCGACCAGTAGTCGGGCCGATGAGGTCAGCCCGTCTTATCTTTTAGTCAAAACCGTGTACTCGGTAGTAATTTGCGAGATGAATATTTCAGGAAGGTTGTAAGGCTGCACGAGGTGCCTACCTTCACCTTATGGCAGACAGTGGAGCCCAAGTTATGGGTGTTTCTTTTCTGGAGGTTTTACCAGGCAGGGTTAGGAACTCAGGTGAGTCTCGTGATCGTATTCATCCTCGCCGATGTCTTGATTTCGTGGTAGCCGTGAGGATTGTTGCCTCCGTAGAGAGGAGTGTTGTAGCTACCATTTCAGCGTTCGGATATTGCCTTATGAAGCCTTGTAGGGCGGAAGTGTAAGTTGCGGTCGATTGGTTCGATGTTGGCAAAGATTCGATAGTGGTTTATACTTGTTCAACGTAAATGTGGTTGGTTATGAGAGAGAGTTCGAGTGTACAAGAAAGGCACGTAAACGTGGAAGAAGCGAGCATGTATGGCGAGCATAGATGTGATCATTTCTTTTGTAAAGAGAAGGTGCGAAGGAGGTATATTTTAGACCCCGGAGAGAGGTATTTGTGGTGATGTTAGAGGTGTTTCCTCGTGGACTTGGATGGAAGTATTTGCGCGGGTGTTTCTGTGGCCAGGTGTGGCAGGATTGTTCTCGTAAGTATAGTAGTGAAGACTATACTGGCGCGCGTTTGTTTTGAGACTTAGAAGGAACATTCGGGACGAATGTTTCTAAGGAGGGGAGAATGTTATACCCCGTATTTCCAGAGTATGTACGTAAGGACGTACGTAGAAAAGTTTGGACTTTAAAGTAGGCTTGGCCGAATTATTTTGTGCACAACACCCGGTTAGAGTCGTTTTTCGACGAAACGTTTTGCATAACTTGCGAAGGGAAAATTCCGGCTATGTCATTTATAATTTTTGCGGATTTTTCCGAGAGACGAAATGTTTTGGACCAACGGGAGGGTGACACTTGTCACCCTCAAGTGGGCGTCTAGTGGGACGATTTGGGGCCTTGTTTTGGCCTTGTTTTGTGGCTTATTTTGTGTCATGTTTGGTGCCTTGTTTTGTGCCTTGTTTTGTGGAGTAGGGTTAGGGTGCACTTGGCTTGATCTTGGCCCTCCACTTGCCCCCCACATGGCTTGATCTTGTCCATTGGTTTCCCTATAAATACCCCTCCCTTGTGAAGACTTATTCATCCTAAAATCTTCCTAAGTCTTGAAAGATCTCTTCCTCCCCCCTCTCTTGTAGTGTCTCGTCCTAGCCTCCCCCTCCCCCCTTGGTGAGGCCCTTTGGCCGAGAGCCCTCCCTTGGTCGAGAGTTCCCCTCAGTGGGTTGGCCGAGGGTATACACCCCCCTGGGGGTGTTGTCTCGAATAAATACCCCCTCTTGGTAGAAATACTCCAAGTATTGTTACTATACCCAAATTACCTTAGCCGTATACCTTGTAGTATTCCAAAGATACCTCTATACGTAGAGCCCGGAAATACTACCTTATGTCCTTTTTTGTTTCAAACCGAAACCCTAAGGAAAACCTTCATAGTTGGTTGAAGTGTTAAGTAGAAGTTGCGTAGAACTTCTGGGGGTTGTTTGAGCGGGTTGAGCGCCAGCTTTATGAGCTAAACCTTGCTCAGATCGACTTTTATCTCGGATAATTTTGGGCTTATCGAGGTAAATATTCTTGTCCCCTTATTGTAATTGGAAATTACATGTTGTAGGATTATATAGTTGAAGTATACTATATATAGAATCAACATAGCTTTGCAATGTCTTTTGACTTAAGCTGAATATAAAGAAGAGAATCGAATCGTAATTACATGGGATCAGACATGAGACTTGTGGTATTCTGTAGTAGAATTGTACACGTCAGGTTAGGCGTATAACCCCGGTTGGCTTGGTAGCCTCGATAGAGAGGAGATTTACGCGATGTGGGGGGAGGTCTCACGAATTTTCTGTAGAATGTTCTACGATAAGATATAGATGTTAATAAGCGCCTTGTGGCCTTATAGGTTGAAGTACTATGTGTGGCGCGATCTACTTGGCTTAAGGAGTAGCCGACGGTTTGAGGTACTTGGAGCGTTTTGCTATTAGTCGATAATCGTCGCGAGGTATGTGAACCTCTTCCTATCTTTTCTAGCATGATATGTGTAATAACTATGTAGTACGGTAGACGTACATGTGTTAAATGTATTTGATTGGTTTAAAAACTTAAGAGTTATAATAGCTTTATGGGAAGTTAGGTATAACGGCTTAAGAGAGATAAAATGAATGATTTATTGATTTCAGAAGTTAAGAGACTTGATCTTAAAAGATAAGAGATTTGACTTAATTAAATTAATATGAATCTTGTGTGAAACCTCATTCGTGAGTAATGAGTACTTGGTTTTTAAAAGGAATAATGTTTTACTGATTTCGGAAATCAGAATGAGTATCGACAAACCACTGCAGCGTTAATAAAGGGAAATGTTTTGATTAATGAAGTATTATTAAAACCAGTAGAAACCTCCATCTGCATAGAAGCTAAGATGAGACAAAATGATATTACATTTCCTAGATCATGGCTGCTTAATAAGATTGATTATGAACAAGAATAACCTACTCACATATAAGGCATATGTTTCTCAGATTGTTTAAAAGAGAATTATATTCTTAAATGAATAAGACTATGAACTACGAAACCTTTCTAAAATAAGAAACGTGAACATTTGAAATTAGGCAAACTTGAGCGTTTGGAAAATAATGTTGTTACTTGATTTTACAAAGGGAAGTGTTTTGGTTTACTTAAAAAGATAGTCACTCTATTTTATACTACGGGTATTATGTGACTTCTGTGAAAGAAACGAATCTTTTAAAAGAGTTAATGTATGAAGTACTTTGGGGATAGATACCCGAACTTATTAACATAAAGTACCTTGTGTGAATAACTTGATTTTGTTGGTTTGTGATAGCCTTGTAATACTTTCTTGTTGATTTGATAAGTAAACATGTTAGGATGTTACGTGTGTTAGTATCTTGTGATTGTTGTAAGGGTCATTCTTTCGGCTTACGTTGCTAACCGGTAAGTCCGTTGTACTATTATTATATCACCTACCCTCGATCGTTATACAGGGCTTGCCACCCTTGATGCTGGTCTATACGGCTATGCGGTCTGTGAGACTATGCGAGCAGCGGTATGCTCCGTGATTGATCATTCCGGTGTTTAGCCCGACGCGGATGCCACGCGGTCCACTGACTATGCGGTCTTTTGAGACTATGCGGCTGCGGAGTCCAGCGGATACCGGGTTAAGCCGCTCCGACGCGGGTATACCTCAGCGATGCAGGACCATGATTCGAGGAATACCATGCGGGTCTGTGTGACCGCGCGAGTGCGTAAGTTCGAGAATAGACGCGCACATTGATCCGCGGGCGAGTGGCCGCTTCGATCATGTAGTGCGATGCAGAAAGACCTCGTGATACGCTTTTATAGCATTGTTGGTACTGTGGTTTTAGTAGTCGGCTATGCCTTCGCATTTACCCCCGCACGGTTTTATTATGACACAGCGTGGACCTCGTGTTTATGTGTATTCCTTGATGCTTTTATATCATGGATCGCCGATGAGGAAGGTATTCCACGCATGATTGATGTTGTGGCGTGAGACCCATTATTATACTCGAGTAATGACTTGAGGCGTGAGTCCACGACTTGACACGATCGCTTTATTGTGAATCGTAGTTTGGTTATCATACATGTCTCCCGCTTTATATAGACTACTATGATTTCATTTACGATTTTTCGCCACATACTTGGTACCAGATCGACTCCTCGGGCTGCGTTCACGCCGCAGTAAAGGTACGCGATCGTTGATCCTCGCTCTTAGGGTCACAGATGCGTTTTGGGAAGCTCCGTGTCTCGGAGGCTTATTCGTATAGTCCCCGTTGTAGGTAATTACATTCGTGGTATGGCGGCCCCATTCCCGCCATTGTTGTTATAACATTATTAAGGTGCAGTAATCTTGTGTGGGGAGTTGTAAAAGGGATGTAACTGTTCAAGTTTTTATATATATATGCCGAAAGGCAACTTTTCTCAGATAAAATGTTTCTCACTTCATATTGTTTCATGTCTTGTTTTATATTCCGCTGGTTACTCTGATGTATGTCTACTTGGGTGTCCGGGGTAAGGCACCAGTCACGGGCCCCGGTTCGGGTCGTGACATTCTTAGCTCAACTACCCTCTTTCATTCCACACTACTCAGGGACTTATCCCACAAACATAGCTCACGTGCACAATGTACTCTGGTAAGGGTCAAACACAAAATAAATCTTTCTCTCGAGATGGCCTTACCTCTAAGGTCTCCACGTATAACATTCTAAGGCTCACACTTTCTCTATCCCCCAAATCTTACCCGGTTACTAACCATGATTTCTAATCGCAATTTACACAACTTATAAGGTATACTCATCTTATCACACATACTAATCTCTAGAGGGTTAAAGATATGCCTGAATCTACTGCTTCACTCCCCTTTGTCGTTCTAATCAAACCTGCCCCGTAGGGTGCATAGCTATGGAAGGTGACGAACTACCCACCGATCCTGAAGGCTGAGTCCTCCTACTTGCATCCCTCCTACTAGGACATCCTTTCGACACATGGCCCTGACGGCCGCAGGTAAATCAAGCACCAAAAAGACGACATTCCCCGGGATGACGTCTGCCACACTGTGAACACTGGGGAAAAACTGAATCCGGCTGGCTGGAACCTACGTGTAGCTGTGAACCGGAAGCTCTGGAGCTCTGACCAACTCCTGCATACCCCGAACGTCCTGAACCCCGCGAGGACCTCTGCACCGGTGGATGTGCATAATCTAACTCGGTGTGAGGTGACTCGACCAAAGTTACCAAAGGACCTTGCCGCTCGCCCCTTCGTCGCCCTGGTTAACCCGTCGATCTCTACGTTTCTTGGCCTGCTGCGCATAAGCCCGTACACCGGCCATGCTCACGCCTAACTGAAGAATTACTCTTGTCCAACCCTCTCTTAGATATTCATCAAGACTCGCGGTACATCGGTATACACTCTTGTAGCCAAATCCATAGCTAGTAACGGGGTCGCCTATTTGCAATCTATATTCTGCTCTGGCCGTGGGCGAAGGTTCATATATCATGGTCGTAGTAGGCATCGCCGCATTGTGCTAAACTTCGCTGGGCCGGGACGTAGCATAACTCCCGAATGAAATACCACCCCGTGATGATTGGGCTGTGCCTCGTAACCTCTCAGACTTACTCGCAGCCTCCTCGGCCGCCTTGCCCTCTGGGCGGGTTTGACCTACGCGAGGCATAGCGGTGGAAAGAAATCGTTAGAGGGTCCAACTTACAACACCTCTAAGGTACGATCTCAGAGTGAGAAGAATAGAAACTAATCTAAATATCCTATAGCCTCACGATTATTGGTGTGCACAACACGCCGATAATCAAGACTTCATCGGATACGGTCAGAGACACTTTCCGAGGATTAATCGCTCGATACCACTTTTGTCACGACCGAATCGGGGCGTGGATCGTGCCTTACCCGGCACCGTAGTCATACATCGCAGAAATCGGAATATAAAGACAATACATGAAACCAATGTAATAAGACGGTGAAATAAGAAGACAAAGCTAACTAAAACTACCTTCAAGATATATATAAATAACAATTTGAGCGATTACATCCCTTTCTACAACTCTGCCCACAACAGTACTACAGACCTCTAAGAATGATACGACAACAATGGCGGGACAGGGCCCCGCCATACCCCTGAATGTAAGTACCTACAACGACAGGACTATACCATCGATAAGCCTCCGAGAAACGGAGCTTCCCAAATGCCGAATCGTGACCACATGAGCGAGGATCAACATCGGTGTACCTCTACTGCGGCATGAACGCAGCCCAAGGAGGTCGATAACAGGTACCAAGTATGTGAAACTGATAAATACTGTAAGTGAAATCATAGTAGTCTATATAAGCAGGAGACATGTATGATAACCAAACTACAGTTCACAATAAATAAGCAGTCATGTTAAGTCAGGGACTCACGCCCTCAAGTCATCACTCAAATATAACTATG
This sequence comes from Przewalskia tangutica, assembly GCA_029844215.1. Taxonomy (NCBI): domain Eukaryota; kingdom Viridiplantae; phylum Streptophyta; class Magnoliopsida; order Solanales; family Solanaceae; genus Przewalskia; species Przewalskia tangutica. The sequence goes on from CM056721.1 coordinate 97,222,436, forward strand.
GGTCTCACGCCCACAACATCAATCATGCCCGTGGAATACCTTCCTCACTGCCGGCAGTCCATGATATAAAAGCACCAAGGAATACACATAAACACCAGGTCCCACCTGTGTCATAATAAAACCGTACGGTAAGTACGGGCGCCTAGCCGACTACTAAAACCCACGTACCAACAATGCTATAAAATCGTATCACGAGGTCTTTCTAGACCGCACCACATGATCGAAGCCGCCACTCGCGCGCAGATCAATGCGCGCGTCTATTCTCGAACTTACCGCTGACCGCATAGGTCACACACGCACGCATGAGGTATTCTCGAATCATGGTCCTGCATCGCTGAGGTATACCCCGCATCGGAGGCAGCTTAACCCCCGGTATCCGCCTGGACTCCCGCAGCCCGCATAGTCTCAATAGACCGCATAGTCCCATGGACCGCATAGGGCATCCCCCGCATCGAGCTACACACCCGGAATGATCAATCACGAGCATACCGCTGCTCGCATAGTCTCGCATCGCATAGCCGCATGCACCGCATCAAGATCGCGGTGGCAAGCCCTCGGTATAACAAGTCAAGGGGGTAGGTGATATAATAATAGTACAACGGACTTACCAGTTAGCAACGTAAGCACAGCAAGAATGACCCCCTTACACAACAATGACAAGATACTAACACACGTAGCATCCTAACATGTTTACTTATCAAATCAACAAGAAAGTATTACAAGACTATCACAAACCAACAAAATCAAGTTATTCACACAAGGTACTCTATGCTAATATGTTCGGGTATCTATCCCCAAAGTACTTCATACATTAACTCTTTTAAAAGATCCGTTTCTTTCACAGAAGTCACACAATACTCGTAGTATAAAATAGAGTGACTATCTTTTTAAGTAAACCAAAACACTTCCCTTTGTAAAATCAAGTAACAACATTATTTTCCAAACGTTCAAGTTTGCCTAATTTCAAATGTTCACGTTTCTTATTTTAGAAAGGTTTCGTAGTTCGTAGTCTTATTCATTTAAGAATATAATTCTCTTTTAAACAATCTGAGAAAACATATGCCTTATATGTGAGTAGGTTATTCTTGTTCATAATCAATCTTATTAAGCAGCCATGATCTAGGAAATGTAATATCATTTTGTCTCATCTTAGCTTCTATGCAGATGGAGGTTTCTACTGGTTTTAATAATACTTCTTTAATTAAAACATTTCCCTTTATTAACGCTGCAGTGGTTTGTCGATACTCATTCTGATTTCCGAAATCAGTAAAACATTATTCCTTTTTAAAAACCAAGTACTCATTTCTCACGAATGAGGTTTCACACAAAAATTCATATTAATTAACCAACTCAAGTCTCTTATCTTTTTAAGATTAAGTCTCTTAACTTTTAAAATCAGTAAGCCATTCTCTTACCTACATAAAGCTGTTATAACCAACTTCCCATAAAGCCGTTATAACACTTTATGTTTTAAACCAATCAAATACATTTAACACATGTACGTCTACCGTACTACATAGTTATACACATATCATGCTAGAAAAGATAGGAAGAGGTCCACATACCTCGCGACGATTATCGACTAATAGCAAAACGCTCCAAGTACCTCAAACCGTCGGCTACTCCTTAAGCCAAGTAGATCACGCCATACGTAGTACTTCAACCTATAGAGGCCACAAGGCGCCTATTAACATCTAGATCTCAACGTAGAATATTCTACAGAAAATTCGGCGACCTCCCCGCAAATCGCAGAAATCTCCTCTCTACCGAGGCCGGCTACCAAGCCAACCGGGGGGTTTATACATCTAACCTGGACGTGCAGATTCTACTCACGGTAATGCTACACAAGTTCATCAGAATACACCTATGTAATTCTCAGATTCTCTTCCTTTAAATTCAGGCTTAAGTCAAAAGACATTGCCGCAAAACTATGTTCAGTTCTATATATAGTATACTTCAACTATACATTCCTACAACATGTAATTTTCAATAACAACAGGGGGACAAGATTATTTACCTCGATAAGCCCAAAATTATCCGAGATAAAAGTCGATCCTGAGCAAGGTTTTGCTCCTAAACTGCACGCTCCAACCCGCTCCAAACAACCCTTAGAAGTTCTACGCAACTTCTACTTAACACTTCAACCAACTATGAAGGTTTTCCTTAGGGTTTCGGTTTGAGACAAAAAGGACATAAGGTAGTATTTCCGGGCTCTACGTATAGAGGTATCTTTGGAATATTACAAGGTATATGGCTAAGGTAATTTGGGTATAGTAACAATACTATGGAGAGTATTTCTACCAAGAGGGGGGGTATTTATACGAGACAACACCACAAGGGTGTACTTTCGCCAACCCCACTAGGAGTGGGGTACTCTCGCCAAGGGGAGGCTCTCGCCAGGGCCTTCTCAAAGGGGGAGGGGGACTCTTTGGACTAGACACTACAAGAGAGGGGGAAGGGACTTTCAAGACTTAGGAAAGTTTTTAGGATGAAGAAGTCTTCAAAGGGGAGGGGTATTTATAAGTCAAGCAATGGCCAACCAATGGCCAAGATCATGCCAAGTGCAAGGCAAGTGTAGTTTGGATTCTTAAAAGTGAAAGTATTTTTACTTAATGTACATGGAGTCTTGAAAAGGAAGTGGTTTCTAAACCTTTTGGCTAGTGCCTTAGTTCCAAAACCTAAAGGTCATTATAATGACTTTAGGGGAGTCAAAGGAGTGATTTACTTAATTGTTTTAAAAGAGGAGAAATGACATGATTTAAGAGAAGTAACTTGTTTTAAAGGTGTGTGTTACTTAAGGTTTAAAAGTAGAAGAAACTTGTTTTCTATATATTAAGAGACTCGAAGTATTTTTGAAAGTTAAGAAACTTGATTTGAAAGTTTGTGATACTTGGTTTTAAGTATAAGTCTCTTGGTTATAAAAAGAATGAAATTGTCTAAAAACCATAAAGGGTTATAACGGCTTTATGGGAAGTTGGTTATAACGGCTTTATGGAAGGTTTAGAAAGTTGTCTATTTTGATTAATGGGCATAAGTTACCTAGATTGTGAAAAATTGAAGTTACTTGGTTTCAAGTTTTGAGATTAGTTTCTAAAAGTGTAGTAACTTACTTTGAAAAAATAGACACACCTTGATACTACGGGTGTTAGTATCTTGGGGATTTACATAGAAGGAGTCTTTTGAAAAGAATGTACGTACGTAGTACTTTGGCTTGATTAATTGAGAATTATTCTAAGTGTGCCCTGATAAGTACTTTGGCTTGATTTATTGAGAATTATTCTAAGTGTGCCCTGATAAGTACTTTGTCTTGATTAATTGAGAATTATTCTAAGTGTGCCCTGATAAGTACTTTGGCTTGATTAATTGAGAATTATTCTAAGTGTGCCTTGATAAGTACTTTGGCTTGATTAATTGAGAATTAGTCTAAGTGTGCCTTGATAAGTACTTTGGCTTGTTTAATTGAGAATTATTCCATGTGTGCCCTGATAAGTACTTTGGCTTGTTTAATTGGGAATTACTCCATGTGTGCCTTGATAAGTACTTTGGCTTGTTAATTGAGAATTGCCTATGTGTGCTGGTACTAGCCGGTTGTGTGCTAGTGGTATATCATTCATTTCGGGGTCATTCCCCGGGTTTGTGGCATTTGCATATTCCGTGGATTTGCTACCCACGATGCGAGGAATACCTCATGCGAGTCCGCGCGGCTTACGCGGTGAAATAGTCCCACGCGCGGTCCACCCTAAGCGAGGAATACCTCACGCGAGTCCGTAGGGCTTATGCGGTGAAATAGTCCCATGCGAGAATACCTCACGCGGTCCACGCGACCTATGCGGGTGAAATAGTCCCGAGTAGATTGCTTAATGACATCGCGGGCGGTCCCGCTTTGAACGTGAGCTTCCTAGTTTATATTGTAAGTATACTACTATTTACTCTCATGATTGCAAGGTTCGGTGCTTATCGATGTTGTATTATATCATGGATCGCCGGTGAGGAAGGATTCCACGGGCATGATTGATATTATGGGCGTGAGACCCATGGATATATTTGAGTAATGACTTTGAGGGCATGCGTCCCTGACTTGATATGACTGCTTATGTATTGTGTACTGTAGGTTGGCTATCATACATGTCTCCTGTTTTGTTAGACTGTTATGATTTCATTACAGTATTTTATTGTTTCACATACTTGGTACATTCTTCGTACTGACCTCCTTCGGGGGGCTGCGTTCATGCCGCAGGTTTAGGTACGCAGTTTGGTGATCGGCAGGTGTAGGACCCTGCTCAGAGTTTTTGGATAGCTCCTCTGCTCGTGGAGTTTATCATTTTGGTATAGTTCTTTCAGATGTGCTTTGTACGGTTATGGGTACGGCGGGGCCTTGTCCCGTCATAGTTCAGTATAACTCTTAGAGGTCTGTATTCATATGTGGGAGTGGACTCATGTACAGTGTAGTGTCTTTTATCATGTATATTATCTGGCAGCCTTGTAGGCTTTGCCCTTGCACGTATGTTGGTTTCAAAAAAAAATGAGGTGCTATTTAATTTCCGCAGTTTACTTGTGTTGTTAAGGTAGAAGGGTGCCCAGGTAGGGCACCAGTCACGGGCCCGGGGTTCGGGGTGTCACATAGACGCAAGAACACAAGACTTGAGAAATTGGTACGAAAGAAAGAATTGTTTTTCCGACGGAAAAATCTTCCGAACGTCGGAAAGGAAAAATGTTCGTTGATGCGAATTGGACTAAGTCAAAGAGCTTGAGATAATTGACTAAGTCAAAGAGCCATTTGGCTTGATCTCTTTCATCCCAACCTAACAAGTGTTATAATCTAGACCCTCCAATGTGTTATATAAGCACACTAGTAGCAAGACAAGTCTTCCAACACTTAGAAAAATTTGAGAAACTTTGAGCTAGCTTAATGGGTGCTCTCGGCAATTGCGCAAAAAGAACAAGAAATATTTTCAATTGTTGTCCATTATTCACAAGACTTTAACCCAAGGTCCCTAAGGGTATTGTAAGGATATCTCAATAGAAAGATCCCGGAAAAACGACGTTTTCACGTTAGTCGCAAGGCGAAAACCTAAGGTGTTCTTCAACTTTGAAGATGGAACTTGAAGAGGAGTTCTTCATGAGCTTCTAAGGAGTGCTTGGAGCAGATTGGAACATAAGAAGAGGAGCTAAAAGTTGCTAAGGATCGACTTTTACGCTTGGACAATTATTAGGGCTTATTGAGGTAAAATCTTCATCTTCTTAATGTAATTGAAGATTACATGTTATAGTAGTTAAGAAATGAGCATGTGGTATATATACTGAGGTTTGAAAAGATTTGGATCATGTCGACGTGTTAAAACTGAAAATGGACAAGTTAGCCATTAATGTTGAAATCAATTTGGTCGATAGTTACAATCGTCGCATGTTAAGGAAGAAAGGATTTATTGTTGTTGTAATTGTTATTATGTATATAACATATTGGAATAACAACTTGGATTGAAAAAGGAATTGAAAGGAAATTGATAATTGTTGTGACATTATAGCCGTATATGGCTTGGAATTATTGGACAAGTTTTATATTGATTGTGGGGCAGAATTTTACACGTCCTATTAGGCGTGTAGTCCCCTTTGTATTTGCTGAATTGTTGGGCCTTAAATGTGGCGTTTGGTTATTGATTTTTGGCCCTTGAAAAAGGTGGAAAAGTACGTAGAAACAAAGAAAGTGTTGTCCGATTTTCCGTAGAATTTGGTGACTTTACACTTAGAATATTCTATGTTTGAAGCTAGAGGTTAATAGACGTATTATGGCTATTATAGGTTGGAGTACTAAGTATAGCGTATCCTACTTGAAGGATGGAATAACTATCAAGGTTGAAGTACTTTGGAGCATTTTGCTACTTGTCGATAATCGTCGCGAGGTATGTGAACCACTTCCTCCTTTTGGGCATGATTCTATGTATGAAATATACATGTGGTGTTATTTCATGATTCCTTCTACTCTTAGAAGTTAAGAGGTATGTATGTTGATTTACTCTATGTGAAAGTTATGTCTAAGTTATCCTAAGTTCTTACCAAGTCTTATGGGGGATGTTGGTAAGAGTCGTTAGGAAGTATTTGGAGTCGAGTTGACTTTGCTAATTTACTGCACGAATGAGAATAAGTATCGAACAAGCCAATGCATCGTTAATAAAAGAAAATGTATCGACAATCAATTATATTAAAATGAGTAGAATTCTCCATCTGCATAGAAACTAAGATAAGACAAAATTGTATTACATTTTCTAGATCATGGCTGCTTTAATAAGATCGTTATAAACAAGTATAACCTATTCACAACGCACCAAAAGTATATGTTGCTTAATTTAAAGAGTTTACGTTATGAAGTTTTAAGACTATGAACCTTAAATTCTTAAAAGGTTAAGAGACTTTATTTTTCAAGTTATGGGACTTGATTCTTAAAGGAAGAAATGACTTGATTTAAAAGTACAGAATACTTGATTTGGAAAGTATGGATTTCTTGATATTCTAAAGATAAGAGACTTGAAATTTTATGTTAAGAAACTTGATTTCTAAAGTTAAGAGACTTGAAGTATTTTGAAAGTTATGTAACTTGATTTGAAAGTATAAGTCTCTTGGTTATAAAAAGAATGAATTAGTCTAAGGCATAAAGTTAGTATAACGGCTTTATGGGAAGTTGGTTATAACAACTTTATGGAAGGTTAAAAGAATGGGTTTCTCTAGTAATGTAAACAAATAAATGACTTGAAATAAGGAAGGGCAATTTGATTTAAAGGTATCACTTGCTTAAAGTTTTAAAGTAAGGGTCACTTGATTTAGAAGCCGAGAAATGTATTTCTAAAAATGTAGTGACTTGTTGAAATGTAGACAGGCCTTGATACTACGGGTGTTAGTATCTTGGGATTTTATATGAAAAGGAGTCTTTTGAAAAGAATGGAAGTATGTAGTACTTTGGGTTAAATTCCCGGATTTTTATGTGAAATGAAAAGTGCCTTGAGTATATAAAAATAAAAGTCTAAAGATTTTATGAACTTTCCTATGCTTGATTGTGATAGCCTTGAGTGCAAGTATTATATGTTTACGCTGCTGTGACTCTCAGTTGGAGGGCCGGCTGTCTTGTTGTGAATTTACTTGGACGTACCGACAATGACGGAGGCTTCCACGGGTATGCTTCCATTGTGATTGATCCTTGGACATGCTTATACGATGTGGGATTCCGGGGCATGCGACCGTGTTATATACGATTATTACTCCATGGCCTAGCTCCCCATGAAGACATGTACCCGAGATGAGAGATTCCACGGGCATGTTATATACGATTATTACCCCATGGCCATGCTTATACGATGAGGGATTCTGGGGCATGCGACCATGTTATGTACTATTACTCCATGGACTAGCTCCACATGAAGACATGTACCCGAGATGAGGGATTCCACGGGCATGTTATATACGATTATTACCCCATGGATTATCTCTCCATGAAGTCATGTACCCGAGATGAGGGATTCCACGGGCATGAGATATATATATATATGTATTGTATATGTGTACGCCGACAGTGAGGTAGGATACCACGGGCGCGTCACATGGTTATATGTTACGCTTACGGCTGTCGGCAGAGATGGGGGATTCCACGGGCAGGAGATATATATATGTATTGTATATGTGTACGCCGATAGTGAGGTGGGATGCCACGGGCGCGTCACATGGTTATATTTTACACTTATGGCTATCGGCAGTGATGGGGGATTCCACGGGCACGCTTTGATATTTGTGAGCTTGAGACCCTTACTGGACTATGTGATGATATTTGAGGGCTTGTGTCCGTAGCCCTGTGTGACTATTGTTCATGTGTTGAAATAGTCTTTAAAAGGTAAAACTGACTTTCATTACTTTCACTTTGGCAAGGCACAGTGTACTGTTATTTTGGTTATCATTCATGTCTCCAGCTTTATATAGACTGTTATGATTTCATTACAGTATTTTCAGTTTCACACACTTGGTACATATTTCGTACTGACCTCCTTTGGGGGGTTGGGTTCATGTCGTAGGTTGAGGTACATTGTTTGCTGATCCTCATTCTTAGGATCACTGTTCAGCTGGTTGGAAAGCTCCATTATTTCGGAGGCTTTATATTTGGTACAGTTCCCTGAGGTTGTAGATTTATGTACATTCAGGGGTATGGTGTGGCCCTGTCCCGTCACAGTTGTTATGTCAGAAATTCTTAGATGTCTGTAGTCATATCTTGTGGATTGGGTTGTGTAAAAAAAAAAAAGGTAACTGTTTTTTGGGTTACGTGTTTATTTTTGGAAGGTGGCCTTATCGGCTAGCCTGTTATTTATTTCCTGTTAAGTTTATGTATGTTCCGCTGATTTTCTCTGATGTATACCTGTAAGGGTGCCCAGGTAGAGCACCAGGTGCGGGCCCGGGGTCGGGTCGTGACAAAAGTGGTATCAGAGCAGTTAGTCCTCGGAAAATGTCTACAGACCGTGTCTAGTAGAATCTTAGTTATCGATGTGTTGTGCACCACATCTATAACAATGAGGCTGCAGGACATTTAGGATTGGTTTCCATTTTTCTCTCTCTGAGATCGTGCAGTAGAGCTGTCTTATTAGGTTGAATCCTCTCTGACTTATTCTTATGTATCAGTTATGCCTCCACGGAAGGTGACCAGGGCCCAGAAGGGCAAGGCTGCAGCAGGAGCTGCTAGTGGTACGCAGAGGGTTACTAGGACTCAGGCCCAGACTATGCCTGAGATCAGGCCCAGCGGCGAGTTCCCACGACGGCAGACAGAGAAGCCGAGAGCAGCTGCAGCTCCAGAGGTTCCGATACCTGAGCCTCCAGTCCCTCAGCCAGGGGCGGAGTATAGAGATTATTGAGAGCAGATCAGGTTATTGACTAGCATAGTGACAGGACAGCGCCGTCAGGAGCAGGTAGCTAACCCTAGAGCCGACAGTTTGAAAATTCGGGATTTTCTGGGTTGTAATCCACCTGAGTTCTATGGTTCGAGATCTGAGGATGATCCTTAGGAGTTCATTCGGCAGATATAACAGACTATGCTGGTACTTAGGGCCTCAGAGACAGAGTCAGTTGTGCTAGCTTCTTACCGGTTACGCGATATTGCGTTGAACTGGTTTGTGTCATGGAAACTGTCGATGGGTGTGGATGCTCTTCCAGCTGTTTGGGACGAGTTCAAGAGGTCTTCCTTAATCACTTTTTGCCTCCTCAGATGAGGAGAGTCCGCATTAATAGGTTCTTGACATTGAGGGAGAATGTGTCACGACCCGACCCCGGGCCGCGACTGGTGCCCTACCTGGGCACCCTTCCAAACATACAACACCAAAACAACTGCGGAAAATAAGTAACACATTTTTTTTTAAAACCAAGGCAAAGCCGATAAGGCTGCCATAATATAAATCACCCAAAAAGGGCTTACACTATCCAAAAAAATGTAATTACAACTCTAACCACCAAATTTACACGTGAATACATACATCTAAGATTTGAACACATTCTATGAAGGTACAAGGCCCCGCTGCACTTCGAATATACATAACCATGACAACTCGGAACATTGGAGCCATCTCAAATCTCAACCAGATCCTAAGCTCGCGGATCCACAATCGTACCTAAACTCGCGACATTTAACGCAGCTTCAAGGGGTCGATAACAAAAATTTAATATGGAATGTAAATAAAGTACAAGAAATGATCATAATCAGACAAAAGTGTGACGCCCAAACTCGGCTCACATCGTGCCTTACCCTGCACCCTAGTGATACAACATCGAGAAAACCAATGGAAATAAAAACTTTACACATGAAATGAGACATAAATAAATAAACAAAGCAACCCAACCGCTTTTTAGTATATATACATAAAACCCGAACAGCTTATCCTTTTTACAAACCCCGCCACAACAAGGCATGCACTCTAAGATATACAACAACTATGACGACAGTATTCCCGCCATACCCCGAATGTACAAGTACCTACAATGACAGGACTATACCAAAAGATAAGCCTCGAGGAACGGAGCTTCAACGCCGAATCGCGATCCTATGAGCGAGGATCAACCAATCGGTGTACCTCTACCGCGCAGATGAACGCAGCCGGCGAGGTCGATAACAGTACCAAGTATGTGAAATCGAAAATATCAGAATGAAATCACATTTCATCATTTTATAAAACCATTTCGCAATACGTAAACAATTATGTCAAGTAAGCGGTGGACGATATCCCGTAATAATCACTCACACATAATTACGGGTCTCACGCCATAATACCACTCATGCGCCGTGGAACTCATTCTCATCGCGGTACATGATGTAAAACAACACCCATATGTGAACTCGAACACTAGATCCCGTCAAGGCTATCAAAACCGATCGCCAAGTAGAATAGCCAACTACTACCCAAAAGCTAGTCATATCCCATCACTGCAAGGTACGGAAGCCAACTACTACCCAAAAGCTAGCCACGCAATCGCCGAGGCAAGTATCTTAAGCTAACGCATAATAGCCTACCGTCTCACAAGATATGACCGAGGCAAGTATCTTAAGCTATCTACCGAGGCTACCAGACACGAGAAAATGACCGTATCAAGTATCTAAAGTGTGCACGAACCACACGCATAAACCAAGCCCGTGATCGCCGTCACCGCGCAAGCTTCATGGATTAGCGGTCCATGGACTAACATCCGAACCTCACAATGACCGCATGCCCAAGATCTTACTCCTAAGTCATGGCCATGAAACCATCCCATCGACGCACGCCCGCGGAACATCCATCACGCCAAGATGTCCAAAGGAAATAAATCGATAGCCGCCTCCTGCAGAGTCACGACGATGCAAAACAACCACCAATACTCAAAGTGGACGATACTCGCGACCACCCAACGCCGGTATGTCCACTAATCAATCGATAGCCTACCCTCCTGCAGAGTCACGGCAAGACATCAACAAAACACTTGCACATCAAAGACTATCACAACAAGCATAGGCAAGTTTAACATACATTCATTTTAATCAACAATCCGGTTTTAAACCCAAAATACTACATACTTTCCTTCTTTCAAAAAGACCTCTTTCTATGTAAAAGCCACGTGATACTAATACTCGTAGTATATAAAGAAAACACGCTTTACTTTTAAAACCAAATTACTTCACCTTCAGAAAATCTTTACAGGCTTTTAAAATCAAGTACTCTATACTTTATAAACCAAGTGCTTTTCTTTTAGAACAACATCAAGTATACTCTTTTAAAACCCAATTAACTTACTCTTTTCAAAGCAAGTAACCTATACTTAAATCAAGTTACTTCTCCTTTCCAAAACAAGTCGTTATAAGTCAAGTCTCTTATCTTTCAAGATCAAGTCTCTTAACTTTCAAAATCAAGTCGCTTTATCAAAAACCAAATCTTTCTTTTATCTTCATAAAGTCGTTATAACTAACTTCCCATAAAGCCATTATAACACTTTATGTTTTAAAACAAACAAAAATTGTTTCACACACGCACGCCTACCGTACTATATAGTTCACAACAATCATGCTCAAGAGTATAGGAAGAATCACATACCTTTAGCTTAAACCACAAGCCAAGTCAAGTATGCCGCGTAGAAAGATCCACCTATAACAACCATAATATATAAATCAACTTCTAGCACTCTCCGTAGAATATTCTAAACACAAGATTCCTTATTCTACGTAAATTTCGGCAAAGACCTCCCCGCTATCACATAAATCTCTCCTTACTGTGCCCGCTACTGTGCCAACAACTCCTGTGGATTACACGCCTAACCTGACGTGTTCAAATATGCTTCACAATAATACTTACACAAGTCTACTGTAAGTGCACCCAATGTAAATACGCTCAATCCTTTATAATCATCCTTCCAATATAATATACTCAAGTATAACTACTACAATATGTAATATCCAATTACAATAGGGACATAGATCATTACCTCGATAAGCCCAAAAATTATCCAAGTTATAAGTCGATCCCGAGCAACGCTTAGCTCCAATCCTTACGCCCAACCCGCTCCAAGCGACCCTTAGAAGTTTCTAAACAACTTCTAAATACTTCCACCAAGCTAGGAAGATTTTTCTATGGTTTCGCTTACTATTATCGAATAAAGTAGTATTTCCTGCTCCTAGTATTAAAATAACTTTGGAATACTACTAGGATACTAGGCCAAGGTATTTGGGATTATACAACAATACACCAAGTATTTTCTACACAAGAGGAGGGGACGAAATCTACACAAAGGAGGGAAAACATTTGCTTGGAAAGCTTTCTGGAGGATGATTTACTTCTTCAACTTAAGGGGTTTATATAGAGGATCTGGCGGCCAAGATCAAGGTAAGTGTAGGGTCAAGATTGGGCCATGTGTGTGTGGTCCCACCACACCACATGGCCAACGAAACAAGGGCCAAGTGGCTTGCCACTTGTCAACCCATTTCGCCATGGACAAGTGGCTAGCCACTGTCTCCACCATTTCGCCAAGTGCCACATGGGGTGACACGTGTCGCCCCGACTGCTCCAAAATATTTCGTCTTCCAAAATATCCAAAATACCGGAAATCTCAAAAACAAAGCGGCCCCACAAAATCAGAATTTTCTCCCGTGGGCCCCACGTGACCATTTCCGAAAATAAAATCTCATAATTCTAAAATAATCCAAGAAGTCCAAATACCAAATCTGGGAATCCAATTCCCATTAACGAACCTTTTTCTTCACAAAAACCGGAACTTTTCCGTCGAAAAAAATCACATCTTCCTTTCTTTCCAAAATTTCTGTCGTATTCTCGTACGCACGTCCTCACATACATACTCGAACTACGGGTATAACATTCTTCCCCCCTTAGAAACATTCGTCCCGAATGTTCCTTCTAAGTCTCCAAACGAACGTGTGCCGGTATAGTCTTCACTACTATACTTACGAAACCAATCACGCCATCAATGGCCATAGTAACATACAAATCCAAGCTAACGAGGAAATCATTTCTAATCTCACAATAGCTCCTACTAGCTTCAATTTACTCTAAGGCCTATCTCTGGCCTTCACGATCCGATTCTGGTCGAACGCATCCACGAACCCGTACGATGGTTACCTAAACTTGGGCCTAGCACCCTCGTGACCTACCACCCTACGACCACCTCGAATCGACCCCACCTCAATCCGGCCGCGTTGACCCGCGACTTGGCCTCAACCCGACTCGCTATCGCGCCTAATCTCTCTCGCTCTCGATCCGAACAATCTTACTAATTCACGCCATGAAAGCTACCACTTCCATCTTACACTACCCATGGAATTATCACACCAACATAATGCTATCGTAACATAATAATTAAAAATATACTTATCTTAATACAAATGCATACTAGTCTCTGTAGGTCAAGGATATACCGATATCACAAAACAAATAGGCGATTTCAAGGACCGCTATATAATCGGGAACTTCCACCACGACTTCGCTCGCCTCGCCAGATATGAACACCGCCTAGCTATCGGGCGAAGAACCCGCAATGCATCCCGGCGTCGAGTCTCAACATCCGCGCTACCTCGTAGGACAATTTCGCAAAATGGCCCCGCCGCCACATGTAAAACAAGTCCTTCAAACTCCCGAACGGGTTTACCACACCGTTACACTTAGTCGGGTGGCTTCTCCGCCAAGACCCCAACTCCTCGAAACTCGAACCTCGAGCTCGACCGCCTCAATACTCGAGGCCTCAAGATCGTAGAGGACCACTCATCGGGCGGCGGCGTATAACTAGTTCACAGGCGGTCCGCCTTGAAAGTTATCAGGACCTGCCGCCCGGCCTCTTCTCGCTGATATCGTCAATCCGCTTGCCTCCGCGCCTCACACCCTAGCGCATGAGTCGCATGCTGGCGATGTCCATGCCCGTGAAGCGATACACCAACAAGACTCGCCAAGTCATCAAGCCTCGTGACGTAGCGGTGCACTCGCCCTCCATATTAGCTACTAACGCAGGACATATCGAGCCAACGAGTCGAACTCTACGTTGTACTCCCGAATCGCGGCGCCCTCGCTCTCAAAGATCGTAAACTCGCCCGCGCGTTCTCCTCATTCCGCGCGGCAAGAAATGGCCGAGAAATGCCTCCGAGAACTCGCCCCAAATACCGGGGCGATGCTCCCCGACAGCTCCTATGAATCAAACCACGATCGCGTATCACGCACCGATGCGAACAAAATCACGGACTCGTCTCTCAAGCTTGATCACTCGATGATCCTCTCAGAATCGACGGATGAACTCCTCGCGATCATCCTCGTGCCTCACCCGTAGAACTCGCGAATACAACTCGTAAAAATCCCGTAGCCTCAAACTATCCGACCGGGATGAACTACGGGGCTACCGAACTGAATCGCCAGATCCAGCCTCTCCTCGTGTTCGCCACGATCCCGCCAAGAATCGCCATCTCCTTGTAACCCATCTCTCTCGCTTCCAGCCGCGGACCTGAGGCTCGTGTACGTGGTCTCGCAGCCACCGCCGCGCTCTAACCTCTCGCTGGGCCGGGCGCCGCAAAACTCGCCGTCAAGAACTATCTCGTAATGACCGCTCGCGCTCAGATTCTCTCTCGTGTCCCACTAGCAGCCTCCCACGGCCGCTTGCCCTTCTGGGCCCGGCTGCCTTTTGGCGCGAGGCATAATCGCGTAAAAGAACACGCCGGAAGGAGTCCAACTTACAACATCGCTCTAAGGCACGATCTCAGAGTGAGAAGAATAGAAACCAATCCTAAATGTCTCAGACCTCCGACATCGATGTGGTGCACAACACACCGATAATCAAGACTCTACTAGACACGGCTCAGAGACACTTTCCGAGGATTAATCGCTCGATACCACTTGTGACGCCAAACTCGGTTCACATCGTGCCTTACCCCGCACCCTAGTGATACAACATCGAGAAAACCAATGGAAATAAAACTTTACACATGAAATGAGACATAAATAAATAAACAAAGCCAACCCAACCGCTTTTAGTATATATACATAAAACCCAACAGCTTATCCTTTTTACAAACCCCGCCACAACAAAGGCATGCACTTAAGATATACAACAACTATGACGGACAGGGCCCGCCATACCTCGAATGTACAAGTACCTACAATGACAGTGACTATACCAAAAGATAAGCCTCCGAGGAACGGAGCTTCCTAACGCCGAATCGCGATCCTATGAGCGAGATCAACCAACTGTGTACTTACCGCAGATGAACGCACTCCGGGCGAGGTCAAGACAACAGTACCAAGTATGTGAAACTGAAAATATCGTAATGAAATCACATTTCATCATTTTATAAAACCATTTCGCAATACGTAAACATGCTTATGTCAAGTAGGGACGATATCCTCGTAATAATCACTCACACATAATTACGGGTCTCACGCCATAATACCACTCATGCCGTGGAACTCATTCCTCATCCGCCAGCATACATGATGTAAAACAACACCCATATGTGAACTCGAACACTAGATCCTCGCTCGCTATCAAAACCGACGCCAAGTAGAATAGCCAACTACTACCCAAAAGCTAGTCATATCCCATCACGCAAGGTACTAAGCCAACTACTACCCAAAAGCTAGCCACGCAATCGCCGAGGCAAGTATCTTAAGTTAACGCACAATAGCCTACCGCCTCACAAGATACGACCGAGGCAAGTATCTTAAGCTATCTACCGCAGGCTACCCAGACACGAAAATGACCGTAACAAGTATCTAAAGTGTGCCCGAACCACACGCATAAACCAAGCCCGTGATCGCCGTCACCGCGCAAGCTTTCATGGATTAGGCCCATGGACTAACAATCAACCTCACAATGACCGCATGCCCCAAGATCTTACCTCGGAAGTCATGGCCATGAAACCATCCCATCGACGCATGCCCGTGGAACATCCATCACGCCAAGATGTCCAAAGGAAATAAATCGATAGCCGCCTCCCGCAGAGTCACGACAAGCATGTAAACAACCACCAATACTCAAAGTGGACGATACCGCGACCACCCAACGCCGTGATGTCCAAATAATCAATCGATAGCCGCCTCCTGCAGAGTCACTAAGAAGACATCAACAAAACACTTGCACATCAAAGACTATCACAACAAGCATAGGCAAGTTTAACATACATTCATTTTAATCAACAATCCGGTTTTAAACCCAAAATTACTAAATACTTCCTTCTTTCAAAAAGACCTCTTTCTATGTAAAAGCCACGTGATACTAATACTGTAGTATATAAAGAAAACACGCTTTACTTTTAAAACCAAATTACTTCACCTTCGTAAAAATCTTTACAGGCTTTTAAAATCAAGTACTCTATACTTTATAAACCAAGTGCTTTTCTTTTAGAACAACATCAAGTATACTCTTTTAAAACCCAATTAACTTACTCTTTTCAAAGCAAGTAACCTATACTTAAATCAAGTTACTTCTCCTTTCCAAAACAAGTCGTTATAAGTCAAGTCTCTTATCTTTCAAGATCAAGTCTCTTAACTTTCAAAATCAAGTCGCTTTATCACAAACCAAATCTTTCTTTATCTTCATAAAGTCGTTATAACTAACTTCCCATAAAGCCATTATAACACTTTATGTTTTAAAACAAACAAAAATTGTTTCACACA
Source organism: Przewalskia tangutica (assembly GCA_029844215.1). Lineage (NCBI taxonomy): Eukaryota > Viridiplantae > Streptophyta > Magnoliopsida > Solanales > Solanaceae > Przewalskia > Przewalskia tangutica. The sequence goes on from CM056721.1 coordinate 97,239,085, forward strand.
TGTACGTCTACCGTACTACATAGTTCACACAATCATGCTCAAGAGTATAGGAAGAATCACATACCTTTAGCTTAAACCACAAGCCAAGTCAAGTATGCCGCGCGTAGAAAGATCCACCTATAACAACCATAATATATAAATCAACTTCTAGCACTCTCCGTAGAATATTCTAAACACAAGATTCCTTATTCTACGTAAATTTCGCAAAGACCTCCCCGCTATCACATAAATCTCTCCTTACTGTGCCCGCTACTGTGCCAACAACTCCCAGTGGATTACACGTCTAACCGGACGTGTTCAAATATGCTTCACAATAATACTTACACAAGTCTCACTGTAGTGCACCCAATGTAAATACAGCTCAACTTTATAATCATCCTTCCAATATAATATACTCAAGTATAACTACTACAATATGTAATATCCAATTACAATAGGGGACATAGATCATTACCTCGATAAGCCCAAAATTATCCAAGTTATAAGTCGATCCCGAGCAACGCTTAGCTCCAATCCTTACGCTCCAACCCGCTCCAAGCGACCCTTAGAAGTTTCTAAACAACTTCTCTAAATACTTCCACCAAGCTAGGAAGATTTTTCTAGGGTTTCGCTTTTACTGCTATCGAATAAAGTAGTATTTCCTGCTCCTAGTATTAAAATAACTTTGGAATACTACTAGGATACTAGGCCAAGGTATTTGGGATTATACAACAATACACCAAGTATTTTCTACACAAGAGGGAGGGGACGAAATCTACACAAAGGAGGGAAAACATTTGCTTGGAAAGCTTTCTGGAGGATGATTTACTTCTTCAACTTAAGCGGGTTTATATAGAGGATTCTGGCCAAGATCAAGGTAAGTGTAGGGTCAAGATTGGGCCATGTGTGTGTGGGTCCCACCACACCACATGGCCAACGAAACAAGGGCCAAGTGGCTTGCCACTTGTCAACCCATTTTAAGCGGACAAGCTGCCAGCCACTGTCCCACCATTTCGCCAGGTGCCACATGGGGTGACACGTGTCGCCCGACTGGCCCAAAATATTTCGTCTTCCAAAATATCCAAAATACCGGAAATCTCAAAACAAATGGCCCCACAAAACAGAATTTCTCCCGTGGTCCCACGTGACCATTTCTGAAAATAAAACCTCAAAATTCTAATATAATCCAAGAAGTCCAAATACCAAATCTGGGAATCCAATTCCCATTAACGAACCTTTTTCTTTACAAAAACCGGAACTTTTCCGTCGAAAAAAAATCACATCTTCCTTTCTTTCCAAAATTTCTGTCGTATTCTCGTACGCACGTCCTCACATACATACCCTGGAACTACGGGGTATAACAAAAAGAATGACAGGGGCAAGTATAAAAAGTACATACCAGACCCTGCCGTGACATTACCCCTGTTACACCCCGTAAGTCCAGGACATGTAAAAGAGAATGTACGTAAGGAATCAAGACTTGGAAATTGGTACGAAAGGAAGAATTGTTTTTCCGACGGAAAATCTTCCGAACGCCGGAAAGGAAAAATGTTCGTTGTTGAGAATTGGATTCTCAAAATACATTATTTGAGGAATATGGAACTTTTAACATTATGGAAATTTATTTTACGGATTTGGTCATGTGGGGCCCACCCGGGGAATTTTACGTTTTGCGGGGCCCACGAGTGTTACGGAATTTTATGGACGAATGAGAGGGAGACACGTGGCACCCCCACATGTGGTCTTGGACGAAATTTTAGTGAGGGTAAAATGGTCATTGACCATCTTGGAAGATAAGTCTTGCAAGCTTGATATATTTGACCAAAGTCAACTTGCCACTTGGGCTTAATCCTAGTGAAACTCATCCTAGCCACACAATTGTGATAATCTAAGCCATCCAATGTGTTATATAATCTTCTACTAGTGCAAGACTTGTCTTGAACACTTAGAAAATTAGAAACCATGTTCTTGTCCCTAACTTGGTCTCGGGTTTGCACCATTTCCCACTAGAAAAATTTGTAGTTTTGATCCTTTGTTCACAAGACTTAAACCCAATGTCCCTAAGGGTTTTGTAAGGATATCTCAATAGAAATATTTCGTAAAAACGGCGTTTTCGTATTAGTCGCAAGGCGGAAACTTAAGAAGTTCTTCAACTTTGAAGTTGGAACTTGAAGATGGGTTCTTCATAGGCTTCTAAGGAGTGCTTGGATCGGATTGGAACATAAGGAAGGGAGCTAAGAATTTGCTAAGGCGCGACTTTGAATCTTGGAATCTTTAAGGGCTTGTAAAGGTATAATTTTGTCGTTTTAGTAGTTAAGACTTACTTATTGTTGTAGCTATGGATATTAGCAAGCATGAGTTATATAGTATGAAGTTTTATAAGTATTTTGGCTATTGGAACCCTAATCCGAAAACTAGCATGTTAGCCTTAAGACTACAATTCAAGTTGATTATTCGTTTAAATCGTCGCATGTTGTGTAAGAAGGAAATTGTAGTTGTTGAAGTTGTTTATAACTATATAACATGTTAGACCTTAGAACTTGGAATTGGAAAAGAATTGGAAAAGACTTTGAGTTGTTGGTTATAAGTTGGCCGAGAATGACTTGGATTTTAAATTACTTGGTATGAATTGTGGGGCGGAATTTTACACGACATGAGGCGTGTAATCCCCTTTGTTTGGTTGTTGTTTTGAGCCTTAAATGCGGCGTGTTGGTTATTGTATTCGGCCTTGAAAAAGGTGGCAAAGTGAGTAGAAACAAAGGAAGTGCTGCCCGATTTTCCGTAGAATTAGAGACCGTATACTTAGTATTATTCTACGTCAGAGACTAGAAGTTGATAGTCTTGTTGTGACCATTATAGGTTGACACTTCTACGTACGGCGTATTCGGCTTAGCTTGTGGATTTAGCCGAAAAGGTATGTGAACTATGTCCTCTTCTAGCATGATTCCTTATGGTAAAGAAAGTATGTCCTACTCCTTAAATGATCCATTCCTTGGTTGTATTTGGATTTCCTAAAATAGAATTCGTTCTATGTACTTCCTTGATTGTACTTTGATGTTTAAATGGTAAGTTGTATAATCCATTGCCTTAGTGAAGTTGGATTCTTAAAAGTGAAAGTATTTTACTTAAAGTACATAGAGTCTTGAAAAGGAAGTGGTTTCCAAATCTTTTGGCTAGTGTCTTAGTTCCAAAACCTAAGGGTCGTTTAATGACTTTAGGGGAGTCAAAGGAGTGATTTACTTAATTGTTTTAAGAGAGGAGAAATGACATGATTTAAGAGAAGAAACTTGTTTTCTAAATATTAAGAGACTTGAAGTATTTTGGAAAGTTAAGAACTTGATTTGTAAGTATGTCATACTTGGTTTTAAGTATAAGTCTCTTGGTTATAAAAAGGAATGAAATGGTCTAAAAACCATAAAGGGTTATAACAGCTTTATGGGAAGTTGGTTATAACGACTTTATGGAAGGTTAAGAAAGTTGTCTATTTTTATTATTAGGCATAAGTTGCCTAGATTGTGAAAAATTTGAAGTTACTCGATTCCAAGCTTTGAAATGAGTTTTCTAAAGGTGTAGTAACTTACTTTGAAAAATAGACACACCTTGATACTACGGGTGTTAGTATCTTGGTGTTTTACATAAAAAAGAGTCTTTTGAAAAGAATGCACGTACGAAGTACTTTGGCCTGTTTAATTGAGAATTATTCTATGTGTGCCTTGATAAGTACTTTGGCCTGTTTAATTGAGAATTATTCTATGTGTGCCTTGATAAGTACTTTGGCCTGTTTAATTGAGAATTATTCTATGTGTGCCTTGATAAGTACTTTGGCCTGTTTAATTGAGAATTATTCTACGTGTGCCTTGATAAGTACTTTGGCCCGCTTAATTGAGAATTATTCTATGTGTGCCTTGATAAGTACTTTGGCCCGCTTAATTGAGAATTATTCTATGTGTGCCTTGATAAGTACTTTGGCCTGCTTAATTGAGAATTATTCTATGTGTGCCTTGATAAGTACTTTGGCCCGCTTAATTGAGAATTATTCTATGTGTGCCTTGATAAGTACTTTGGCTTGTTTAATTGAGAATTGTCAATGTGTCTTTGGTGATAGCATTTGAGTACAAGTATTATGTTTTATTACGCCGCGACTCTCGGTTGGAGGGTCTACCGTCTTGTTGTAAGTTTACTCGACGCATCGACGGTGAGGTGGATTCCACGTATGCTTCCATTATTTGTATTACCCCACGGTCATGCTTATACGCTGTGGGATTCCGGCACGCGACCACGAGGATACTCTGGACACGCTTATACGATGCGATTCCGGCACGTGACTGCGAGCGCGTGAGATTACCGGATTTGTTTGTATTACCCTACGGTCATGCTTATACGATGTGGGATTCCGGCACGCGACCACGTGATATTGTTACCCTCGACATGCTTATACGATGTGGGATTCCGGCATGTGACTGCGAGGCGTTAGAATCCGATTTGTGTATTACCCTACGGTCATGCTTATACGATGTGGATTCCGGCATGCGACCACGTGGATATTGTTACCCTCGACACGCTTATACGATGTGGGATTCGGGGCACGTGACCGTGAGGCGCGTTAGACTCGGATTTGTTTGTATTACCCCACGGTCACGCTTATACGATGTGGATTCCGGCACGCGACCACGAGGATACCGTTATTATGACTTGGTGTTCGTGTATGCCTATCGGTGTTATATTATATCATGGATCGGCGGTGAGAAAGGATTCCACGCATGATTGATATTATGGGCGTGAGACCCATGGTTATATTTGAGTATTGATTTTGAGGCACGATCCCCGACTTGATATAACCGCTTATGTATTGTGTATCAGGTTGGCTATCATACATGTCTCTGCTTTGTTTAGATCGTTATGATTTCATTACGCATTTCATCGCTCACATACTTGTACCTTCTTCAGATCGACCTCCTTCGGCCGCGTCATGCCGCAGTTTAGGTACGCAGCTTGCGATCTGCAGGTGTAGGACCGCCGTAGTTTTGGATAGCTCCTTCATTCGGGAGTTTATCTTTTGGTATAGTTCTTTCAAGATGTGCTATTGTACGCTTATGGGTACGGGGCCTTGTCCGTCATAGTTCAAAGATAACTCTTGCAGGTCTGTATTCATATGTGATTGGACTCATGTACGGTGTAGTGTCTTTTGTTTATGTATATTATATGGCAGCCTTTGTCGCTTTGCCCTCGCACGCACGCTGGTTAAAAAAATGAGGCGTTATTTAATTTCCGCAGCTTACTTAGTTGTTAAGGTAGGCGGTGCCTGTAGGCACTAGTCACGCCCGGTTCGGTCGTGACAGAGTGGTATCGAGCGATACCCTCGGAATGTCTATGCACCGTGTCTAGTGTAGTCTTGATTATCGGTGTGTTGCGCGCCACACACATAAACAGTGAGGCTACAGGACTTTTAGAGTTGGTTTCTATTCTTCTCACTCAAGATCGTGCCATGTAGTCGCTTTAGTAAGATAATTCCTCTCGACGTATTGTTGTGTTACAATTATGCCTCGAGGCGAGGGCAACAATTAAGGGCAGCGAGTAGCAGGAGCTACTAGTTAGACTCGAGAGTTGATAGGGCTTATGCCTGTGGTATACCAGATGTTGTTCGCGATGGCGAAGTTCTTCTGCGCTGAGTTTTGAGGCCCCAAAGACGAGCCTCCAGTTTCTCGATAGAGAAGACTATAGGTCACGAGAGGAAGCGATTATGTTATTGACCAAGATAACGGTGCTACAGCTTTCATCGGCAGGAGGTTATTCGGCCAAGCATGCATGTGTGTACAGAGGTAGAGGGCCAACGCGAGATCGTCAGAAGAGGCTAGACCGGTTGGTTATCCCGGTGAGTTTTTGGATGAGCTGCCTCAGCAGCGAGTGAGATATTCATCCCAGCCTATCCATTACGTACCCCCGCAGCTCACAGGTGGGAGATTTGACCCCACGAGGTATTTAGGTGCCGGTCCAAGCTCCAGGGGTCGAAGTTCTCAGAAGAGCAAAGGATTTTCTCAGTCGAGGCCACATATTCCTCAGTGTTCCCAATGTAGTAAGCGTCATTTGGGGAAATGCCATCATGGCACAGGTGTTTGTTATTATTGTGACCGTCCGGGCCACAAGAAGTGGGAATGTCCTGTTAGAAAGAGCACCGGTAAGGTGGCTCAGCCTATGAGGCCGATGGTTGGTTACCTTTCCTCCACAATCGCGGCCCCTGCAAGGTGGTGTTCGATGTCACCGACCGTGGTAGAGGTCAGGGTGGAGTTTATAGTTCTGGCGGTCCTTCGAACCGCATAGATGACGTGACTACTAGGCAGGATCAGGAGGCGACATCGCATGGGGTTACAGGTATATTTCGATTCTTTTGAATCATACATGCATTGATAGATTCAGATTCCGCCCTAGCATATATGTTTTCCCTTTGTTGCTAGCAGTTGTAAGTAATAGTACCCCAGAGGTAGGAATACTTTGATTAGTAAAGTGAAAAGTTAAGAATGTTGACAAGAATGGTAAGTGAACTGAGACTATAGTTGTGTAGAGTTCACACGTAGTGATTGCCCCATGACAGTGTAAGACCAATAGGGAAGATTGTACGGTAGAAATACTTCGACCTATGTGACAAACCTCTAGTGAATAGGGGGATAGTGTCATGACCCGAACCCGGGCCCGTGACTGGTGCCTTACCCCGGGCACCCTAGTGATACAACATCAGAGAAAACCAGCGGAAATAAAACTTAAACATGCAAATAGACATGGATCAAGAGGTATGATAAATAAACAGGCCAACCAAAACAAAGCTTTTCATGATATACATAAAACCCGAGCAGCTTTAATCCTTTTACAACCCCGCCCACAACAAAGGCACTGCACTTAAGATTTTTACAACAACTATGACGGGACAGGGCCCCGCCATACCCCTGAATGTACAAGAACCTACAGACTCAGGGTAACATACCAAAAGATAAGCCTCCGAAGGTGTTATACCCCGTATTTCCAGAGTATGTACGTGGGGGACGTACGTAGAAATTTTCGAACTTCATTAGGCTTGGCCGAATTCATTTTGGGCACAAGTGCCGATTTGAGTCGTTTTTCGACGAAACGTTTCCACAGCTTACGTTGGAAAAATTCCGGCTATGTCATTTATATTTTTGCGGATTTTTCCGAGAGACGAAACATTTTTGGACCAACGGGAGGGTGACACTTGTCACCCTCATTGGACGGTTTGGAGGGGGCGGTCAAGGTTGGTTGGCCTTGGCCGATTGGCCCCTTGATTTGTGCCTTGCTTTGTGGCTTGTTTTGTGGAGTGTTTTGTGAGTAGGGTTTAGGTGCACTTGGCTTAATCTTGTCCTTACACTTGCTATACACTTGAAGGATCTCGCCCTTGGTTGGCCTTTGGTTTTGCTATAAATACCCCCCTAAGTGTGAAGACTTCATCCATTCCAAAAACTTCCAAGTCTTGAAAACCCTCCCTCTCCCTCTTGCTTGTGATTCGTCCAAAAGCCCTCCCTCCCCCCTTTGTGGAGCTTGGGCCGACAGGCCACCCCTCCCCTCATGTGGTGCCGTGGGGTACCCCTAGCCTAGTTGTTTTCGATAATACCCTTGTTGTGGTATAGAAATACTCTCCTAGTATTGTTATTATGTCCAAATACTGGCCCAAATACCTTGTAGTATTCCCAAGGTTACACTTATACAAAAGCCCGTAAAATACGATTATACTTCCTTTAGCCACAAAAACGAAACCCTAAGGAAATCTTCACCCGTTGTTGAAGTTGTAAGTAAGTTGGTTAGAACTTCTAAGGGTTGTTTGAGCGCTCGGAGTAGGAGCTAAGCGTTGCTCGGATCGACTTTATACTTGGATAATTTTGGGCTTATCGAGGTAAACACTATCGTCCTTCTATTGTAATTGGAAATTACATGTTAGAATATATAGTTGAAGTATACTATATATAGAATCAACGTAGTATTGTGGCAATGTCTTTTGACTTAAGCTCAAGAATAAAGAATCGAATCGAATCGTAATTACATAGGATCGTATTGCAAGAGACTTGTGTAGTATTATCGAGTAGAATTGTACACGCCCGGTTAGACGTATAAACCCCCTGTGGCTTGTAGCCTCGTTAGAGGAGGAGATTTACGCTGCATGTGGGGAGGTCGCCAATTTTCTCGTAGGAAGATAGAACTTGTGTTTAAGATTTAATAGACGTTTGTGGCCTTTATAGGTGAAAGTACTAAGAGTAGCGTATTCTACTCGAGGAGTGGAAAGGGCTAGCAAGGTTGTAGTACTTGGAGCTTTTTGCTTATTGTCGATAATCGTCGCGAGGTATGTGAACCTCTTCCTATCTCTTCTAGCATGATATGTGTGAACTATGTAGTACGGTAGACGTACATATGTTAACTGTGTTTGGTTGTTTTTAAAACATAAAGTGTTATAACGGCTTTATGGGAAGTTGGTTATAACAGCTTTATGTAGGTAAGAAAATACTTTGTGGTTTTAAAAGGTAACTGATGTGAATTATAACTGGCTTGTTATAATAAAGAACTTGTTGTATTTCAAAAGATTTATAAATCGTTTTGAAGGGAGAGTAACACTTGGTTTTAAAGGTTTTAAAAAGAGTTATACTAGCTTTATGGGGAGTTAGGTATAATGTCTTAAGAGAGGTAAAGAAAATGGTTTACTGATGTTAGAAGTTAAGAGACTTGATCTTATAAGATAAGAGACTTAACTTATTTGTTTTAATGTGAATGTTTGTGTGAAACCTCATTCGTGAGTAATGAGTACTTGGTTTTTAAAGGGATAATGTTTTACTGATTTCGGAAATCAGAATGTGTATCGACAGACCACTGCAGCGTTAATAAAGGAAAATGTCGACTAATGAATTGTATTATTAAAACCAGAGAAACCTCCATCCGCATAGAAACTAAGATAAGACAAAATGATATTACATTTTCTAGATCATGGCTGCTGTAATAAGAATGTTGTAAACAAGAATAACCTACTCTCACGTGAGACATATATTACTCAATTGTTCTAAAAAGGAATCAAGTGATTAAGTTTGGGAACTATGAAACCATTTGAAAATGAGAAGCTTGAGTAATCAAACTAGGCAAACCGAACTTAGGAAAAGAATGTTGTTACTTGATTTTGAAAAGGAATGTGGGTTGGTCATTCTAATACTACGGGTATCGGATGACTTTGATAAAAGTAATGGATCTCTTTTAAAGAATTTAACGTACGTAGTACTTTAGGGTTAAAACCCGGACTTTGGCATAAAATGAAAGTACTTTGAGTTGTGTGAAACTTGCCTATGCTTGTTGTTGTGAAACTTGCCTATGCTTGTTGTTGTGAAACTTGCCTATGCTTGTTGTTGTGAAACTTGCCTATGCTTGTTGTTGTGAAACTTGCCTATGCTTGTGATGATAGCCTTTGTTGTGCAAGTGTGGTATTTCTGTGTTACCGCGTCTCTCGATAGAGGGTCGGTTGACTTGTTGAGAACTTACTTGACGCGTCCGCGGTGATGGAGAATTCCACGTATGTTTCCATTTTGATTATCGCTTGTTGTTGATGTCACATGGACATGTCTACACCGACGCAGATTCGGCACGCGCCACGCGCCGGGTTGATTACCCGATATATGGTTATTACCGCAACATGGACGGTTCACACCGACGCAGATTCCGGCATGTGGCCACGCGGCAGGTTGACCACCCAATGTATTGTTATTGAGGTTACATGGGCATGTCTACACCGGCGCAAGATTCGGTACGTGGCCATGCGGCCTTGTTATTATTGTTGCATCATGGACATGTCTACACCGTCGCAGATTCCGGGGCACGCGCCATGATGCGAACATGATGGATGTTGTGGGCGTGAGACCCATAGTTATATTTAGTGGTGACTTTGGCGGCGTGAGTCCACGACTTGATCGCTTTATGCCGCTGCATCGTATTTTGGTTATCATACATGTCTCCGCTTTTTAGGCTATTATGATTTCATTTACGATTTGTGATTCACATACTTGGTACTGTTAGATCGACTCTTCGGGCTGCGTTCATGCCGCAGTAGAGGTACATCGGTCGTGGATCCCCGCCTTAGGATCTCATTTCAGCGTGTTGAAAGCTCCGTTCCTTCGAGGCTTATCTTTGTATGTTTCCACGAGTTGTAGGTTCTTGTACATTCGTGGTATGGCGAGCCCTGTCCCGTCATAGTTGTTGTAAATCTTAGAGGTCAGAGTAATTGTTGTGTGGTTTGTAAAAAGGATAACTGCTCGGTTTTTATGTATATACCAAGGCAACTGCTTTGGTTGGCCTGTTTATTTATTATATCTCTTGTTTCATGACTCGTGTTTTATTTTCCGCTGGTTTTCTCGATGTTGTATCACTAGGTGCCCGGTAAGGCACCGCGAACGCCCGGTTCGGGCGTTGTATGAACGGAGCTTCCCAACACGCTGAAATGTGATCCTAAAAGCGGGATCGACACCGATGTACTTACCGCTGCATGAACGCACCCGGGCGAGGTCGATAACAGTACCAAGTATGTGAAATCAGAATATCAGAAATGAAATCATAATCTATATAAAGCGAGACATGCATGATAACCAAACTACAAGACACAACATATAAGCGATTATATCAAGTCGGGACTCACGCCTCCAATTCATCACTCGTGCGTGGAATTCTTCCTCACCGGCAGCCTATGATATAACAACACCAAGGAGTATACATGAAGACCGAGTCCCACTGCGCTATAAAAACCGTGACGGCAAGTATAACTACCGTGTCCGACCGTACCAATAATATCGCATAACCATATCACGGTCGACACGCGCAGCAATAGCCTCCACCGCCCCACCGCGCCACGTAGGCGACGGGGCAAGTGAATCGCCACGCACGGATCACATCCGTAAGTCACGCTCCATCCAAACACCGACTCGCGAAGGCGACACGTGGCGGTGCAATAACCTATACCAGATCCACCGCCACGTAGCCGACGGGGCAAGTAAACAAAGCACGACCCGATCACAACCGTAAGTCACGATACTTCGCCGTAAATAACCAGAATGGTCACATGTCCACATCATCGGTGTAGTCATGCCCATGTAAAAATAATAATGGAAGCATACCCGTGGAATCTTCCGTCACTGCCAGTACGTCAAAGTAAGTCCTCAACAAGTCAACCGGCCCTTCATCGAGAGACGCGGTAATATAGAAACACAATTCTTGCACAACAAAGGTTATCTCAATAAGCATAGGCAAGTTATCCACAACAAGCATAGGCAAGTTACACAACAACAAGCATAGGCAAGTTATACAACAACAAGTATAGGCAAGTTATACACAACTCAAAGTACTTTCATTTTACGTCAAAATCCGGGCGTTAACCCTAAAGTACTACGTACGCTAAATTCCTTTTAAAAGAGATCCATTCCTTTAATAAAAGTCACCCGATACCCATAGTATAAAAATAGAGTGACTCACATTTTTAGGTAAACCAAAACACTTCCCTTTTCAACCACATTCTTTTCCCTAAGGTTCCGGTTTGCCTAATTCCAATTACTCAAGGCTCTTTATGTTAGAAAAGTTTCATAGTTCAATGTCTTAATCTCTTTTAAAACAATTGAGTAACATATGCCTTATATGAGTGTAGGTTATTCTTATTCATAATCAATCTTATTAAGCAGCCATGATCTAGAAAATGTAATATCTTTTTGTCTCATCTTAGCTTCATGCGCAGATGGAGGTTTCTACCGGTTTTAGTAATACTTCATTATTCAATACATTTTCCTTTATTAACGCTGCATGGTTGGTCGATACACATTCGATTTCGAAATCAAGAAACATTATTCCTTTTAAAACCACGCACTCATTACTCACGAATGAGGTTTCACACAAAACTCATATTAATTCAATTAAGTCAAGTCTCTTATCTTTTAAGATTAAGTCTCTTAACTTCTAAAAATCAAGAAACCATTCTTTTATTTCTCTTAAGACGTTATACCTAACTTCCCATAAAGCTAGTATAACTCTTATGTTTTCAAAACCAAGTATTACTCTTCCTTCAAAATGATTCATAAATCTTTTGAAATACTTCGATTCTTTATTATCACACATCAAGCCGATTACCTTTTAAAACCACAAGCACTTCTTACCTACATAAAGTCGTTATAACCAACTTCCCATAAAGCCGTTATAACACTTTATGTTTTAAACCAATCAAATACATTTAACACATGACGTCACCGTACTACATAGTTATACACATATCATGCTAGAAGAGCTAGGAAGAGGTTCACATACCTCGCGAAGATTATCGACTAATAGCAAAACGCCCAAGTACCTCAACCCGCTTCTACTCCTTAAGTCACGTAGATCACGCCACACGTAGTACTTCAACCTATAAGGCCACAAGGCGCTTATTAACTTCTAAACACACGGTTCCCATACTCGTAAAAATTCGCAAAGACTCTCCCCGCAAATCACAGAAATCTCCTCCTCTATCGAGGCCGCTACCAAGCCAACTGGGGTATACGCCTAATCCGGACGTGTACAATCCTACTACACAAGAAGCTACACAAGTTCATCAGAATACACCCCTATGTAAGTCGATTCTTTTCTTTCAAATTCAGGCTTAAGTCAAAAGACATTGCCACAATAATAAGTTCAGTTCTATATATAGTATACTTCAACTATATATTACAACGACGTGTAATTTCCAATTACCAAAGGGGGACAAGATTATTTACCTCGATAAGCCCAATATTATCCGAGATATAAGTCGATCCTGAGCAAGGTTTAGCTCCTACTCGCGCCCAATCCGCTCCAACAACCCTGAAGTTCTAACCAACTTCTACTTACATACTTCAACCAACTATGAAGATTTCCTTAGGGTTTTGGTTTGAGACTAAAGGACAAAAGGTAGTATTTCCTGCTCTACGATAGAGGTAACTTTGGAATACAACACGGTATAAGGCCAAGGTATTTTGGGCATTATAACAATACTTGGAGAGTATTTCTATACCACAAAAAGGGGGTATTAAACGAAACAACTAGGCTAGTGGGGTACCCTACTGCAGACACCACAAAGTGGAGGGAGGCCTCGGCCAACGCTCCTCAAAGGGGGGGAAAGACCTCTTGGACGAGAACAACACACAAGAGGAGGGAGGATTTCAACACTTAGTGAAATTTAGGATGAAGAAGTTCATCTCAAAGGGGTATTTATAGGAAGCCAGGGCCAACCAATGGCCAAGATCAAGCCATGTGCAAGGCAAGTGTAAGGCCTTGATCAAGCCAAGTGCACTCTAACCCCTACTCCACAAAACAAGGCACAAAACATGGCACCAAACAAGCCACAAAACAAGGCCAAAACAAGGAGCCAATAGGCCAAGAAGACGTGACCAATTCGGCCAACCCAACGTCCACTTGAGGGTGACAAGTGTCACCCTCCCGTTGGTCCAAAACATTTCGTCTCTCGGAAAAATTCGCAAAAATACTAAATGACATAGCCGGAATTTTCCCTTCGCAAGCTCTGTAAAACGTTTCGTCGAAAAACGACTCTAACCGGGTGTTGTGCACAAATTTCGAACCTATGCCAAACTTAAAGTCTCAAATTGTCGTACGTACGTCCTTACGTATATACTCTGGAAATACGGGGTATAACAGATAGGGTGAGAAGTACCTTGAGATAAGAGAATGATTTATTTCAGATTAAGAATGAGAAGTTAAGTGTGACGATGAGTCGGGTTATGGACTCATTTCGGGTCAGCCGGTAGTATGGAATGGGGTGATGTCAGTTAGAAATGGTCCCGCTATGTGATAGGGTCCCGAGTGTGCAAGGACCAAGTTTAGTAAATCGTTGTACGAGTTCGTGGATGCGTTCCACCGGAACTAGGTCGTAAAGACCGAGAAGAGTCTTAACGGGAATGTAAGTAACAATATGGCCAAGTTTGGTTAGTAACTCCAAGGATTGGGGAACAGAAACAATATTTGAGATTTTGTACGTATGTTATGTGGTGGCCATGTGTGGCATCGTTGGTCTTGTGCAGTTTTGATTGATAGGCATAGTATAGAGTTTATGCCGGAGTTTGTATAGATTGAAAACCGACTAAGAACATTCGGGGACGAATGTTTCTAAGGGGGGAAGAATGTTACACCCCGTAAGTCCAGGACATATAAAAGAGAATGTACATAAGGAATCAAGACTTGGAAATTGGTACGAAAGGAAGAATTGTTTTTCCGACGGAAAATCTTCCGAACGCCGGAAAGGAAAAATGTTCGTTGTTGAGAATTGGATTCTCAAAATGCATTATTTGAGGAATATGGAACTTTTAACATTATGGAAATTTATTTTACGGATTTGGTCATGTGGGGCCCACCCGGGGAATTTTACGTTTTGCGGGGCCCACGAGGGTTACGAAATTTTATGGACGAATGAGAGGGCGACACGTGGCACCCCCACATGTGGTCTTGGACGAAATTTTAGTGAGGGTAAAATGGTCATTGACCATCTTGGAAGATAAGTCTTGCAAGCTTGATATATTTTACCAAAGTCAACTTGCCACTTGGGCTTAATCCTAGTGAAACTCATCCTAGCCACACAATTGTGATAATCTAAGCCATCCAATGTGTTATATAAGCTTGCTAATAGTGCAAGACTTGTCTTGAACACTTAGAAAATTAGAAACCTTGTTCTTGTCCATAACTTGCTCTCGGGTTTGCACCATTTCCCACTAGAAAAATTTGTAGTTTTGATCCTTTGTTCACAAGACTTAAACCCAATGTCCCTAAGGGTTTTGTAAGGATATCTCAATAGAAAGATTTCGGAAAAACGGCGTTTTCGTATTAGTCGCAAGGCAGAAACTTAAGAAGTTCTTCAACTTTGAAGTTGGAACTTGAAGATGGGTTCTTCATAGGCTTCTAAGGAGTGCTTGGAGCGGATTGGAACATAAGGAAGGGAGCTAAGAATTTGCTAAGGCGCGACTTTGAATCTTGGAATCTTTAAGGGCTTGTAAAGGTATAATTTTGTTGTTTAAGTAGTTAACACTTACTTATTGTTGTAGCTATCGATATTAGCAAGAATGAGTTATATAGTATGAAGTTTTATAAGTATTTTGGCTATTGGAACCCTAATCCGAAAACTAGCATGTTAGCCTTAAGACTACAATTCAAGTTGATTATTCGTTTAAATCGTCGCATGTTGTGTAAGAAGGAAATTGTAGTTGTTGAAGTTGTTTATAACTATATAACATGTTAGACCTTAGAACTTGGAATTAGAAAAGAATTGGAAAAGACTTTGAGTTGTTGGTTATAAGTTGGCCGAGAATGACTTGGATTTTAAATTACTTGGTATGAATTGTGGGGCGGAATTTTACACGTATTATGAGGCGTGTAATCCCCTTTGTTTGGTTGTTGTTTTGAGCCTTAAATGTGGCGTGTTGGTTATTGTATTCGGCCTTGAAAAAGGTGGCAAAGTGAGTAGAAACAAAGGAAGTGCTGCCCGATTTTCCGTAGAATTAGAGACCGTATACTTAGTATTATTCTACATTAGAGACTAGAAGTTGATAGTCTTGTTGTGACCATTATAGATTGACACTTCTACGTACGGCGTATTCGGCATAGCTTGTGGATTTAGCCGAAAAGGTATGTGAACTATCTCCTCTTCTAGCATGATTCCTTAAGGTAAAGAAAGTATGTCCTACTCCTTAAATGATCCATTCCTTGGTTGTATTTGGATTGCCTAAAATAGAATTCGTTCTATGTACTTCCTTGATTGTACTTTGATGTTTAAATGGTAAGTTGTATAATCCATTGCCTTAGTGAAGTTGGATTCTTAAAAGTGAAAGTATTTTACTTAAAGTACATAGAGTCTTGAAAATGAAGTGGTTTCCAAATCTTTTGGCTAGTGCCTTAGTTCCAAAACCTAAGGGTCGTTTAATGACTTTAGGGGAGTCAAAGGAGTGATTTACTTAATTGTTTTAAGAGAGGAGAAATGATATGATTTAAGAGAAGAAACTTGTTTTCTAAATATTAAGAGACTTGAAGTATTTTGGAAAGTTAAGAACTTGATTTGTAAGTATGTCATACTTGGTTTTAAGTATAAGTCTCTTTGTTATAAAAAGGTATGAATGGTCTAAAAACCATAAAGGGTTATAACGACTTTATGGGAAGTTGGTTATAACGGCTTTATGGAAGGTTAAGAAAGTTGTCTATTTTGATTATTAGGCATAAGTTGCCTAGATTGTGAAAAATTTGAAGTTACTTGATTCCAAGCTTTGAAATGAGTTTTCTAAAGGTGTAGTAACTTACTTTGAAAAATAGACACACCTTGATACTACGGGTGTTAGTATCTTGGGGTTTTACATAAAAAGGAGTCTTTTGAAAAGAATGCACGTACGAAGTACTTTGGCCTGTTTAATTGAGAATTATTCTATATGTGCCTTGATAAGTACTTTGGCCTGTTTAATTTAGAATTATTCTATGTGTGCCTTGATAAGTACTTTGGCCTGTTTAATTGAGAATTATTCTATGTGTGCCTTGATAAGTACTTTGGCCTGTTTAATTGAGAATTATTCTATGTGTGCCTTGATAAGTACTTTGGCCTGTTTAATTGAGAATTATTCTATGTGTGCCTTGATAAGTACTTTGGCTTGTTTAATTGAGAATTATTCTATGTGTGCCTTGATAAGTACTTTGGCCCGTTTAATTGAGAATTATTCTATGTGTGCCTTGATAAGTACTTTGGCCGGTTTAATTGAGAATTATTCTATGTGTGCCTTGATAAGTACTTTGGCCTGTTTAATTGAGAATTATTCTATGTGTGCCTTGATAAGTACTTTGGCCTGTTTAATTGAGAATTATTCTATGTGTGCCTTGATAAGTACTTTGGCTTGTTTAATTGATAATTTCCAATGTGTGCTGGTGATAGCATTTGAGTACAAGTATTATGTTTTATTACGTTGCCGCGACTCTCGGTTGGAGGGTGGTCGCCTTGTTGTAAGTTTACTTGACGCGTCGACTGAGCGGTGTGGGATTCCACGGGTATGCTTCCATTATTTGTATTACCCCATGGTCATGTGTCACGACCCGATTCCGGGCCCGTGACTGGTGCCTTACCCCGGGCACCTTAGTGATACAACATCAGAGTAATCAGCGGAACATAAAACGATACAAGACATATTATGAAATATGAAACAATAATCTGAGAAAAACTTGCCTTTCGGCATATATATAAACAACAACTTTTTCAACATGAACAGTTTAATCCTTTTTACAAACCCCGCCACAACGATTACTGCACTTAAGAAATTATACGACAACAATGGCGGACGTGGCCCCGCCATACCCCTGAATGTAAACACCTACAACAACAGGGAACTATACCACTGATAAGCCTCCGGAGCAACGGAGCTTTACCAAACGCTGAACTGTGACCCTAAGAGCGAGGATCAATGACTGGTGTACCTTTACCTGCGGCATGAACGCAGCCCCCCGAAGGAGGTCAGTACAACAGGTACCGAGTATGTGAAACTAAAAATACTGTAAATGAAATCATAATAGTCTATAAAGGGAGACATGTATGATAACCAAACTACAGCCACACAATAAGCGATATGTCAAGTCGTGACTCACGCCCTCAAGTCATCACTCAAATATAACAATGGGTCTCACGCCCACAACATCAATCATGCCCGTGGAATACCTTCCTCACTGCCGGCAGTTTATGATATAAAAGCACCAAGGAACACACATGAACACCAGGTCCCACCTGTGCCATAATAACACGTACAGGGTAAGTACGAAGGCATAGCCGACTACTAACACCCACAGTACCAACAAGGTCATGAACTGTATCATAAGATCTGTCTGCACCGTCCACATGATCAAAGCCGACCACTTGCCCGCAGATCTAATGCGCGTCTAGCCACGAACTTTCCGCACCGCATAGGCCAATCAGATCGCCCGCATGAGGTATAACCCCGCATCGAGGGTAGCTTGTGGTCGGCAGCGTCCTGGACTCGCCGTCCGCATGGCCACAAGGACCGCATGACCACAAGGGCCGCGATCTCAACGGAACTCCCGCAGCCCGCATAGCCCTCGACCCGCATGAGGTAGTCTCGAATCATAGGTCCATCGACCGCTGAGTCTACCCCGCACGGAGGCGCTTAACCCGAATCATCTCAAGAGATGAGTGATGTATAATACTATTATAACGACTTATCGTTAAACAACATAAGCACAACAAAGGAAAACCCCTTTACCCAACCATCACAAGAGACTCACACACGTAGCACCCTAGCATGTGTACTTATCAAATCAACAAGAACGTATTACAAGGCTATCCCAAACCAACACCATCAAGTTATACACACAAGATACTTTCTACTATATGCTAACAAGTTCGGGTTTTATCCCCAAAGTACTTCATACATTAACTCTTTAAAAGATCGTTACTTTCACAAAAGTCACACAATACGTAGTATATGAAAATAGAGTGATTATCTTTTGAAGTAAATCATAACACTTCTCTTTGTAAAACTCAAGTAACAACATTATTTTCCAAACGCCCAAGTTTGCCTAATTTCAAATGTTCATGTTTCTTATTTAGAAAGGTTTCGTAGTTCATAGTCTTATTCATTTAAGAATATAATTCTCTTTTAAACTATCCGAGAAACATAAGTCTTATATGTGAGTAGGATATTCTTGTTTACAACAATCTTATTACAAAGACCATGATCTAGGAAATATCATTTTGTCTCATCTTAGCTTCTATGCAGATGGAAGTTTCTACCGGTTTTAATAATACTTAATCACAAAACATTTCTTTTATTAACGCCGCAGTTGGTTTGTCGATACACATTCGATTTCCAAAATCAAGAAACAGTCTTAAGACGTTATACCTAACTTTCCAGAAAGCTAGTATATCTCTTAAGTTTTGAAACCAACTCAAGTATTACCTCTTCTGTCAAAATGAATCAAACACGTTTTGAAATACTTCTAGTTCTTTTATTAACACATAACAAGCCGCTTATAGTTCAAATCGGTTACCCTTTAAAACCACAAGTATTTTCTTACCAACATAAAGTCGTTATAACCAACTTCCCATAAAGCCGTTATAACACTTTATGTTTTAAACCAATCAAATACATTTAGCACACGTACGTCTACCGTACTACATAGTTCACACATATCATCTTTGGAAGAGATAGGAAGAGGTTCACATACCGCGACGAGTATCGACTAATAGCAAACGCTCCAAGTACTTCCAACCGCTTAACTCCTTTAAGCCAAGTAGATCGCGCCACACGTAGTACTCAACCAATAATGCCACAAGTCGATTATTAATATTTAGGTCCCTTCAGAGAACATTCTACGTAAAATTCAAAGACCTCCCCGCAACAGCGTAAATCTCCTCCTCTATCGAGGCCGGCTACCAAGCCAACCAGGGGGGGGTTATACGTCTAACCCTAACGGGTACAATTCTACTCCACGGTACTACTACACAAGTCTACTGTAATACAGCCCTATGTAATTACAGTTCAGTATTCTTCTTTAAATTCAGGCTTAAGTCGCAAGACATTGCCGTAAGTATTATTCAGGCTTAAGTCAAAAGACATTGCCGATAACTACGTTCAGTTCTATATATAGTATACTTCAACTATATAATCTAACAACATGTAATTTCCAATTACAATAGGGGGACAAGATATTTACCTCGATAAGCCCATAATTATCCAAGTATAAAGTCGATCCTGGGCAATCGTTTAGCTCCAACTCCGTGCGCCCAACTCCGCTCCAAACTACCCTTAGAAGTTCTAACCAACTTCTACATACTACTCCAACAAACCATGGAGATTTTCCTTGGTTTCGATTTGGTGACCGACGGGAAGTATAATAGTATAACTGGCTTTTCAGATAAGTATAACCTTAGAATACTACAAGGTATATGGCTAAGGTAATTTGGGCATTATAACAATACTTTTGAGAGTATTTCTACCAAGAGGGGGTGTATTATACGAGACAACTAGGCTAGTGGGGTACCCCACGCCACACTACAAGGAGTGGGAGAGGGCTCGGCCAAGGGACCTTTCAAAGGGGAGAGGGCTCTGACGAGAGTCAACAAGAGGGGAGAGGAGGGATTTTAACACTTAGGAACATTTAGGAATGGATGAATAAGTCTTCAAAGGGATGGGTATTTATAGGCCAAGTGAAGGCCAACCAATGGCCAAGATTGAGCCAAGTGCTACACAAGTGTAAGGCCAAGATTCACCCAAGTGTCCCTTAACCAACTAACACACAAATATCCTACCAACTCCATGACAAAATGACCAACTTTCGCCAAGCTTGACCGCCCAAGGTGTTCCAATGAGAGGTGACATGTGTCGCCCTCTTGTTGGTCCAAAATGTTTCGTCTCTCGGAAAAATCCGCAAAAATAAAATATGGCATAGCCGGAAATTCCCCTACGAAAGCTGTGAAAACGTTTCGCCGAAAAACGACTCTAACCGGGTGTTGTGCACAAAATTAAATCGGCCAAGCCTACTTTCTCAAGTTCAAATTTTCACGCACGCCCCACGCACATACTCGGAAATACGGTATAACATTCTCCTCCTTAGAAACATTCGTCCCGAATGTTCCTTCTAAGTCTCAAACAAACGCGGCGCCAAAGATAGTCTTCACTACCATACTTACGAAACAATCACGCCACAATGGCCACGTAAAACAATCACGCAAAATACTTACATCCAAGTCCACGAGGAATCACCTCTATCATCACCACAAACACCTCTCTCCGGGGTCTAAAATATACTTCCTTCGCACCTTCTCCTTACAAAAGAAATGATCACATCTATGCTCGCCATACATGCTCGCTTCTTCCCGATACCACTTTTGTCACTTTGCCGCGAGGTTCTAGTGTCACTCCGGCGACCCAACAATTGGTACCGGACTACATGTGATCCCTGAGGCTGTCGTACACTCGAACTCTTACCACATTCTGATACGGCTTCAGTTTCCAAGACTCGGGGTTACTATCTCTAACGTGGTCATCATTAACTGGGAACACTCTGGATGGATCTCCGATACTTTCCGAACATAACAATACGAAAGACCGGACGTACTGCCTCCTAAGTCGGACGGCAAAAGCTAACATATAGGCAACCTGGCCTATTCTTCACATGAACTTAAAAAGGCCCAAAACAACTCGGGCTAAGTTTCCTCTGTTTTTCCAAAGCTCGTCACACCCAATCCGGGGTGGTACTTTCAAGAAGACCGACCGTCAACTCAACTCTAAGCGCCGCCGATTATCCGCACGATTTCCTCCGAGCCGCGAACTCCTTCTAGACAAGCTTCACTAACCACATCTTTGGAACAAGCTCAACCAACCGTTCGAACCTTGCCAACATCGAACCACTCGACCGACAACTTACACATCCGCCCCCTACAAGGCTTAATAAGGCGACATCCGAACACTGAAATGGTAGCTTAAACACTCCCTCCACCGGAGACAACAATCTTCACAACTACCCCTGAAATACACACACTGGCCCGAGGGCGAATGCGATTCCGAGACTCACCTGAGTTCTTAACCCTGCTTGGTAAAACTTCCAGAAAAACGAAAATAGCCACAACCTGGGCTTCACTGCCTGACATAAGGTGAAGGTAGGCACCTCGTGCAGCCTTTCAACCTTTACGATATAACATCTCGCATAACCTCTCGCAGAAAACGGTCCCGAACGAAGAACACGATGGGCTGCCCCCATCGACCCGACCACCGGTCGAACGTATCCACGAACTCGTACGCTGGTTAACTAAACTCGGGCCTAACACCCTCGTGACCCTATCACAAGGCGGGACCACCACAAACTGACCCCACCACCAAACAGGCCGCGGGTTGACCCGCAACGTGGCCTCAACCCGACCCGGCAACGCGCACCATACTAGCTCCCAACCTAACAATCTCACTAATCACGTTTAAAACCTAGCGGTCTTATTAGCTCAACTACCCTCTTTCATTCCACACTACTCAGGGACTAATCCCACAAGCATAACTCACGTGCACTATGCACTCCTATAAGGGTCAAACATAAACAATACATCTTTTACTCGAGATGGCCTTACCTCTAAGGTCTCTACGTATACAACTCTAAGGCTCACACCTTCTCTATCCCCCAAAATCTTACTCGGTTAACCCACCATGATTTCTAATCACAACTAACACATCGCTATCGTAACATAGCACTTAAGGTATACTCACCTTATCACATAAACAAAACTCAGAGGGTTAAAGATATATCTATATCTACCGCTTCACTCCCTTAGTCGTTCTAATCAAACTCGCCTCGTAGGCGATAGCTAAGGAAGATGACAAACTACCCACCGATTCTCAAGGTGAGTCCTCCTACCAGACACTCTCGACATCGACCGACGGTCATAGGTACAACAAGTACCAACTAAAAGACGACATTCCCGAGATGACTCGCCACACCGTGAACACCGAGAAAATCGAATCGGATGGCCGAACCTTCGTGGATCGTGGAACCTAAGCTCGAGCTCACCAACTCCTGCATACCGAACGCCCCGAACCCCGTGGAGGACCTTTCGCACCGGTGGATGCGCATAACCTAATCTGGCCGCGAGGCGACTCGCCGAAAGTTACCAAAGGACCTTGATGCTCGCCCTCTTCTCGCTCCTCGTTAACCCGCCGATTGCTACGTGCTCGGCCTGCGCATAAGCCCGACCACGTGCCATGCTCAAGCCCAATCAAGAACTACTTTGCACAACCTTCTCGTTGATAGTCATCAAGACTCGCGTACATCAGGTATACTCTCCGTAGTCAAATCCATAGTTAGTAACAGGTTGTCTCTTTGCAATCCATATTCTCTGCTCTGGCCGTGGAACGAAGGTTCAAATATCATGGCGCAAAGAGGAACTAGCGCCGCCGTGCTAAAACTTCTGGGCTAGTGACGTCGCAGAACTCCCGAATGAAGCACTACCCTAGGTAATGATTGGGCTGTGCCTCGCCACCCTCCGAACTCTACTCGCAGCCTCCGCCGCCTTGCCCTCTGGGCCCGGTTGCCTACGCGAGGCATAACGATAAGGGAAATAATTTCGTCGAGGGTCCAACTTACAACAGCTCTAAGGCACGATCTCGAGTGAGAAGAATAGAAACCAATCCTAAATACCCTATAGCCTCCTCGATTATTGGTGTGGTGCACAACACACCGATAATCAAGACTTCATCGATACGGTCAGACACTTTCCGAGGATTAATCGCTCGATACCACTTTTGTCACGACCGATTCGGCCCGTGATCGTGCCTTACCCCGCACCTTAGTGATACAACATCGAGTAATCAGTGAACATAAACGATACAAGACATATTATGAAATATGAAACAATAACTGAGAAAAACTTGCCTTTCGATATATATAAACAACAACTTTTTCAACATGAGCAGTTTAATCCTTTTTACAAACCCTGCCCACAACAGTACTACAGACCTCTAAGAAATTATACGACAACAATGGCGGGACAGGGCCCCGCCATACCCCTGAATGTAAACACCTACAACAACAGGGAACTATACCACTGATAAGCCTCCGGAGCAACGGAGCTTTACCAAACGCTGAACTGTGACCCTAAGAGCGAGGATCAATGACTGGTGTACCTTTACCTGCGGCATGAACGCAGCCCCCCGAAGGAGGTCAGTACAACAGGTACCGAGTATGTGAAACTAAAAATACTGTAAATGAAATCATAATAGTCTATAAAGCAGGAGACATGTATGATAACCAAACTACAGTTCACAATAATAAGCAGTCATGTCAAGTCAGGGACTCACGCCCTCAAGTCATCACTCAAATATAACAATGGGTCTCACGCCCACAACATCAATCATGCCCGTGGAATACCTTCCTCACTGCCGGCAGTTTATGATATAAAAGCACCAAGGAACACACATGAACACGGGTCCCACTGTGCTATAATAACACGCATGGTAGGCACGAAGGCATAGCCGACTACTAACACCTACGCATCAACAAGGTCATGAATCGTATCATAAGATCTGTCTGCAGACCGTCACATGATCAAAGCCACCACTTGCCCGCAGATCTAATGTGCGCGCGTCAGCCTCGAACTTTCCGCAGCTCCGCATAGGCCAATCAGATCGGCCCGCATGAGGTATAACCCCGCATCGAGGGTAGCTACTCCCCGGCAGCGTCCTGGACTCGCCGTCCGCATGGCCACAAGGACCGCATAACCACAAGGGCCGCATCCTAACCTGGAACTCCCGCAGTTCCGCATAGGCCCCCTGGACCCGCATGAGGTAGTCTCGAATCATAGGTCCATCGACCCGCCTGAGTCTACCCCGCATCGGAGGCGCTTAACCCCTAATCATCTCAAGAGATGAGTGATGTATAATACTATTATAACGAATTATCGTTAAACAACATAAGCACAACAAAGGAAAACCCTTTACACAAACATCACAAGATACTAACACACGTAGCATCCTAGCATGTTTACTTATCAAATCAACAAGAAAGTATTACAAGGCTATCACAAACCAACACAATCAAGTTATACACACAAGATACTTTCTACTATATGCTAACAAGTTCGGGGTTTTATCCCCAAAGTACTTCATACATTAACTCTTTAAAAGATACGTTACTTTCACAAAAGTCACACAATACGTAGTATATGAAAATAGAGTGATTATCTTTTGAAGTAAATCAAAACACTTCTCTTTGTAAAACTCAAGTAACAACATTATTTTCCAAACGCCCAAGTTTGCCTAATTTCAAATGTTCATGTTTCTTATTTAGAAAGGTTTCAGTAGTTCATAGTCTTATTCATTTAAGAATATAATTCTCTTTTAAACTATCCGAGAAACATAAGTCTTATATGTGAGTAGGATATTCTTGTTTACAACAATCTTATTACAAGACCATGATCTAGGAAATATCATTTTGTCTCATCTTAGCTTCTATGCAGATGGAAGTTTCTACCGGTTTTAATAATACTTAATCACAAAACATTTCCTTTTATTAACGCCGCAGTTGGTTTGTCGATACACATTCCGATTTCCAAAATCAAGAAACATTCTTAAGACGTTATACCTAACTTTCCATAAAGCTAGTATAACTCTTAAGTTTTCAAAACAAATCAAGTATTACCTCTTTCAAAATGAATCAAATACCTTTTGAAATACTTCAAGTTCTTTTATTAACACATAACAAGCCGCTTATAGTTCAAATCGCTTACCCTTTAAAACCACAAGTATTTTCTTACCAACATAAAGTCATATAACCAACTTCCCATAAAGCCGTTATAACACTTTATGTTTTAAACCAATCAAATACATTTAGCACATGTACGTCACCGCACTACATAGTTCACACATATCACTTTGGAAGAGATAGGAAGAGGTTCACATACCTCGCGACAGTATCGACTAATAGCAAAACGCTCCAAGTACTTCCAACCGCGCAACTCCTTTAAGCCAAGTAGATCGCGCCACACGTAGTACTCAACCTATAAGGCCACAAGGCGCTTTATTAATATTTAGGTCCCTTCAGAGAACATTCTACGTAAAATTCGGCAAAGACTCTCCCGCAACAAACAGAAAATCTCCTCCTCTATCGAGGCCGGCTACCCAGCCAACCCGGGGGGGTTATACGGCTAACCCTAACGGGTACAATTCTACTCCACGGATACTACACAAGTTCACCGTAATACACCCTATGTAATTACAGCTCAAGATTCTTCTTTAAATTCAGCTTAAGTCGCAAGACATTGCTGTAAGTATTATTCAGCTTAAGTCAAAAGACATCCGATAACTACGTTCAGTTCTATATATAGTATACTTCAACTATATAATCTAACAACATGTAATTTCCAATTACAATAGGGGACAAGATATTTACCTCGATAAGCCCATAATTATCCAAGTATAAAGTCGATCCCGGCAATCGTTTAGCTCCAACTCCGTGCGCCCAACCCGCTCCAAACTACCCTTAGAAGTTCTAACCAACTTCTACATACTACTCCAACAAACCATGGAGATTTTCCTTAGGGTTTCGATTTGGTGACCGACGGAAGTATAATAGTATAACTGGCTTTTCAGATAAGTATAACCTTAGAATACTACAAGGTATATGGC
The DNA here is from genome assembly GCA_029844215.1 of Przewalskia tangutica. Lineage (NCBI taxonomy): Eukaryota > Viridiplantae > Streptophyta > Magnoliopsida > Solanales > Solanaceae > Przewalskia > Przewalskia tangutica. Next base: position 97,265,241 of record CM056721.1, read on the forward strand.
TAAGGTAATTTGGGCATTATAACAATACTTTTGAGAGTATTTCTACCAAGAGGGTGTATTATACGAGACAACTAGGCTAGGGGTACCCCACGCCACACTACAAGGACGGGAGAGGGCTCTCGCCAAGGACCTTTCAAAGGGAGAGGGCTCTTGGACGAGAGTCAACAAGAGGGAGAGAGGAGGGATTTTAACACTTAGGAACATTTAGGAATGGATGAATAAGTCTTCAAAGGGATGGGTATTTATAGGCCAAGTGAAGGCCAACCAATGGCCAAGATTGAGCCAAGTGCTACACAAGTGTAAGGCCAAGATTCACCCAAGTGTCCCTTAACCAACTAACACACAAATATCCTACCAACTCCATGACAAAATGACCAACTTTCGCCAAGCTTGACCGCCAAGGTGTTCCAATGAGAGGTGACAAGTGTCTCCCTTGTTGGTCCAAAATGTTTCGTCTCTCGGAAAAATCCGCAAAATAAAATATGGCATAGCGGAAATTCCCTACGAAAGTCGTGGAAAACGTTTCACTAAAAACGACTTAACCGTGTTGTGCACAAAATTAAATCGCCAAGCCTACTTTCTCAAGTTCAAATTTTCTACGACGCCCCACGCATATACTGAAATACGGTATAACATCATGCTTATACGATGTGGATTCCGGCATGCGACCACGAGGATACTCCTGGACATGCTTATACGATGTGGGATTCCGGCATGTGACTGCGAGCGGGTGAGATTCTCTGATTTGTTTGTATTACCCTATGGTCATGCTTATACGATGTGGGATTCCGGGGCATGCGACCACGTGGGATATTATTACTCCTTGGACATGCTTATATGATGTGGGATTCCGGGGCATGTGACCAGGAGGCGGGTTAGAATCCCGGATTTGTGTGTATTACCCTATGGTCATGCTTATACGATGTGGGATTCCGGGGCATGCGACCACGTGGGATATTGTTACTCCTTGGACATGCTTATACGATGTGGGATTCCGGGGCATGTGACCAGGAGGCGGGTTAGACTCCCGGATTTGTTTGTATTACCCCATGGTCATGCTTATACGATGTGGGATTCCGGGGCATGCGACCACGAGGGATACTGTTATTATGACTTGGTGTTCAGGTATGCCTATTGGTGTTATATTATATCATGGACTGCCGGCAGTGAGAAAGGATTCCACGGGCATGATTGATATTATGGGCGTGAGACCCATGGTTATATTTGAGTAGTGACTTTGAGGCACGCGCCCTCGACTTGATATAATCGCTATGTATCAGATAATCGTAGGTTGGCTATCATACATGTCTCTGCTTTGTTTAGATCATATGATTTCATTACGATTTCATCGCTCACATACTTGGTACATTCTTCGTACTGACCTCCTTCGGGGGGCTGCGTTCATGCCGCAGGTTTAGGTACGCAGTTTGGTGATCTGCAGGTGTAGGACCCTGCTCAGAGTTTTTGGATAGCTCCTTCTGTTCGGGAGTTTATCTTTTGGTATAGTTCTTTCAGTACAGGCTTTTGTACAGTTATGGGTACGGCGGGGCCTTGTCCCGTCATAGTTCAGTATAACTCTTAGAGGTCTGTATTCATATGTGGGATTGGACTCATGTACGGTGTAGTGTCTTTTGTTTATGTATATTATATGGCAGCCTTGTCGGCTTTGCCCTTGCACGTACGTTGGTTTAAAAAAAAATGAGGCGTTATTTAATTTCCGCAGTTTACTTAGTTGTTAAGGTAGAAGGGTGCCCAGGTAGGGCACCAGTCACGGGCCCGGGGTTCGGGTCGTGACAACCCCTTATGAACCTAATTGCATATCATTATCTTTTCCATTCCATTAAGAGTTATAGCCATATCTTACGTACATACTTAGGAGAAGTCGTTAAGTTTATTACCATCTAACTTACTTATCTTTCATAACCTGATTCGGCCCTTTACGGAGGGACGCCTATACTGCCCGGCCCAAACAGGGACGCGATAAAGTCACATAGTCTGCCCATACAGGTATACTGCCCGGCCCATTTCTGGGACGATAATGTCATATAGTCTGCCCATAAAGGTATACTGCCCGGCCCATTTCTGGGACGATAATGTCATATAGTCTTCCCATAAAGGTATACTGCCCGACCCATTTCTGGGACGATAATGTCATATAGTCTGCCCATAAAGGTATACTGCCCGGCCCATTTCTGGGACGATAATGTCATATAGTCTGCCCATAAAGGTATACTGCCCGGCCCATTTCTGGGACGATAATGTCATATAGTCTGCCCATAAAGGTATACTGCCCGACCCATTTCTGGGACGATAATGTCATATAAAATCCGGGAATTTAACCCAAAGTACTACGCACCTCTACTCCTTTAGAAAGACTCTTTTTCAAATAAAACTTCCCAGATACTAACAACCGTAGTATTAAGTCATATCTACCTTTCAAGACAAGTCACAATACCTTTTTAGAAATACATTTACCGGCTTCTAAATCAAGTGACTTCTTCTTAAAAACCTTAAGCAATTGGTACCTTTAAAACAATTTGCCCTCCCTTATTTCAAATCATTTCTTTGCTTACATTACTGAAGAAAACCATTCTTTTAATCTTCCATAAAGTTGTTATAACCAACTTCCCATAAAGCCGTTATAACTCTTTATGTCTTAGACAAAATCATTCCTTTTATAACCAAGAGACTTATACTTTCAAATCAAATCACATAGCTTTCAAAATACTTCAAGTCTCTTAACTTTTAAGAAAACAAGTTTCAAAGTCTTAAAAACTTCATACGTAAACTCTTTGAAATTAATAACATATACCTTGGTGCGTTGTGAATAAGTTATACTTATTTATAACGATCTTATTCAAGTAGCCATGATCTAGAAAATGTAATACAATTTTGTCTTATCTTAGCTTCTATGCAGATGGAGAATTCTACTTGTTTTAATATAATTTATCGTCATTACATTTTCCTTTATTAACGCTGCAATGGCTTGTTCGATACTTATTCTCTTTGGTGCCGTAACTTAGTCGAGTCAACTTGACTCCAAATACCTCCTAACGATTCTTACCAACATCACCCATAAGACTTGGCAAGAACTTAGGATAACCAAGACATAACCCTTACGTAGAGTAAATCAACATACTTATTTCTTAACTTCTAAGAGTAGAAGGAAATCATGAAATAATACCACATGTATATTCCATACATAAAATCATGTCAAAAGAAGGAAGAGGTTCACATACCTCGCGACGATTATCGACAAATAGCAAAATGCTCCGAAGTACTTCAACCTTGATAGCTATTCCATCCTTCAAGTAGAATCCGCTATACCTAGTACTTCAACCTAAAATGGCCATAATACGTCCATTAACCTCTAGCTTCGAACGTAGAATATTCTAAGTGCTAAGCCACTAAATTCTACGGAAAATCGGACAACACTTCCTTTGTTTCTACATACTTTGCCACGTTTTTTGTCACGACCCGAACCCGGGCCCGTGACTGGTGCATTACCCGGGCACCCAAGTAGCCATACATCAGAGTAATCAGCGGAACATAAAACAAGACATGAAAATATTATGAAGTAAGAAACAGTAATCTGAGAAAACTTGCCTTTCGGCATATATATAAATCAATTTAAAACCGAACAGTTACATCCTTTTTACAACTCTGCCCACAACAGTACTACAGACCTCTAAGAATGATACGACAACAATGGCGGGACAGGGCCCCTCCATACCCCTGAATGTAAGTACCTACAACGACAGGGGACTATACCAATGATAAGCCTCCGGAGAAACGGAGCTTTCCATACGATGAACTGTGACCCTAAGAGCGAGGATCAACACTGGTGTACCTCTACCTGCGGCATGAACGCAGCCCCCAGAAGGAGGTCGATAACAGTACCAAGTATGTGAAATCAGAAAGCATCGAAATGAAATCAAGTATCTAAAACCATTTGCAAATACAATCAGTTAAACTGCACATAGTGCCACAACATAAACAAGAGCAAAACAGATATACTGTAACTGGTCTTTTCTAGGCCGCGAATGATCGAAGCAAGGCCAATCGCCCATAGTATCATTATGCCTGCCTAATCTCGACTCCGCAGTCCGCATAGTCACACACGCACCGCATGAGGTATTCTCGCGACGGGGTAGCCAACCCCTGCATTCTCCTCGACTCGCGATCCGCATAGTCTCAAAAGACCGCATAGTCCCACGGACCGCATAGGCATCCCCGTGACGGGCTAAACACCCGAATGATCAATCTCGAGCATACCGCTGCCCGCATAGTCTCACAGACCGCATAGGCCGTATAGACCCGCATCAAGGGTGGCAAGCCCTCGGTATAATAAGTCAAGGGGGTATGTGATACAATAACAGTACAACGGGCTTAACGTTTAACAACGTAAGCACAACAAGAATGACCCCCTTACACAAGAATCACAAGATACTAACACACGTAGCATCCTAACATGTTTACTTATCATATCAACAAGAAAGTATTACAAGGCTATCACAGACCAACACAATCAAGTTAATCACACAAGGTACTTTATGCTAACAAGTTCGGGTATCTATCCCCAAAGTACTTCATACATTAACTCTTTAAAAGATCCGTTTCTTTCACAGAAGTCACACAATACCCGTAGTATAAAACAGAGTGACTATCTTTTTAAGTAAACCAAAACACTTCCCTTTGTAAAATCAAGTAACAACATTATTTTCCAAACGTTCAAGTTTGCCTAATTTCAAATGTTCAAGTTTCTCATTTTCAAAAGGTTTCGTAGTTTCATAGTTTTAATCACTTAATGATATAATTCTCCTTTAAAATGATTTGAGAAACATATGCCTTATATGTGAGCAGGTTATTCTTGTTTATAACAATCTTATTACAGCAGCCATGATCTAGGAAATGTAATATCATTTTGTCTCATCTTAGCTTCTATGCAGATGGAGGTTTCTACCGGTTTTAATAATACATTAATTAGTCAGTACATTTCCCTTTATTAACGCTGCAGTGGTTTGTTCGATACTTATTCTGATTTCCGAAATCAGTAAAACATTTCTCCTTTTAAAAACCAAGTACTCATTACTCACGAATGAGGTTTCACACAAAATTCATATTAATACATTCAAGTCAAGTCTCTTATCTTTTCAGATCAAGTCTCTTAACTTCTAAAAATCAGTAAACCATTTTCTTTACCTCTCTTAAGACGTTATACCTAACTTCCCATAAAGCTAGTATAACTCTTATGTTTTCAAAACCAAGTATTACTCTTCTTTCAAAACGGTTTCTTAATCTTTTGAAATACTTCAAGATTCTTTATTATTCAGGCTTAAGTCAAAAGACATTGTTGTAACACTACATTCAGTTAACACACGTACGTCTACCGTACTATATATATATTCTTTTAAAATACTTCATGCTCAAGAGTATAGGAAGAATCACATACCTTGCGACGATTATCGACTATTAGCAAAACGCTCCACGGCTATAACCCGGCTAGCCTTGTCCACCTTTTTAAGTAGCACATGCTACTCACAGAACATTCAACCTATAAAGGTTATACGAGTCTATCAAAGCCTAGACTACTCGGTAGAATAAATCTAGATACAAGATTCTACGGAAATTTGGGCAGCCCTTCCCTACCCGTCAAACTTCACAAGTCTACTGTAATACAGTCCTAAGTAAGTACAGTTCATAACCCTTCTTATATACTTTCCTTGTATATACTTATACTTATTCTTATACTTCAACAGTATGTAAACTCTTATTACAAAAAAAGGTCAAGAGTATTTACCTCGATAAGCCCAAAATTATCCAAGTTTAAATGTCGATCCTGAGCGACGTTTAGCTCCTACTGGCGCCCAACCCGCCTCCAAACAACCCTTAGAAGTTTCCAACAACTTACTAAAATACTTCAACCAACTGTGAAGATTTTCCTGTGGTTTCGGTTTGAGACAAAAAGGACAAAAGGTAGTATTTCCGGGCTCTACGTATAGAGGTATCTTTGGAATACTACAAGGTATACGGCTAAGGTAATTTGGGTATAGTAACAATACTTTGGAGAGTATTTTCTACCAAGAGGGGGGGTATTTATACGAGACAACACCACAAGGGGGGGTGTACCCCTCGGCCAACCCCACTAGAGTGGGGTACTCGGCCATGGGAGGGCTCGCCAAGGGGCCTCACCAAGGGGGGAGGGGGAGGCTAGGACGAGAACACCACAAGAGAGGGGGGGAGGATTTTTAGACTTAGGAAAGTTTTTTTGGATGAAGAAGTCTTCAAAGGGGGAGGGGTATTTATAGGGAAATCAAGGGCCATGATCTAGCCAAGTGGGGGGCAAGTGGAGGGCCAAGATTTGCCCAAGTGCCCCCTAGTCCCTACTCCACAAATCCCTCACAAATATCCTACCAACTAAAGCCCCTAAATCGTGCAAGGCTTGCCGTCCACACTCCACCAACTTGAGGGTGACAAGTGTCGCCCTCTCGTTGGTCCAAAATGTTTCGTCTCTCGGAAAAATCCGCAAAAATTAAAAATGACATAGCCGGAATTTTCCCTTCGCAAGTTTTGTAAAACGTTTCGTCGAAAAACAATTCTAATCGGGTGTTGTGCACAAAATAATTTCGTCCAAGCCTACTTTAAAGTTCAAAATTTTCTACGTACGTCCTCACGTACATACTCTGGAAATACGGGGTATAACATTCTCCCCTCCTTAGAAACATTCGTCCCGAATGTTCCTTCTAAGTCTCAAAACAAACGCGCGCCAGTATAGTCTTCACTACTATACTTACGAGAACAATCCTGCCACACCTGGCCACAGAAACACCTGCGCAAATACTTACATCCAAGTCCACGAGGAAACACCTCTAACATCACAAAAGCCCTTACCCGAGGTCTAAAATATACTTCCTTCGCACCTCTCCTTACAAAAGAAATGATCACATCTATGCTCGCCATACATGCTCGCTTCTTCCCTTACGTGCCGTACCCTTCTCGTACACTCGAACTCTTTCTCATAACGTTCCACATTTCGCATCGCTTGCTTTCAAAACTCGTCACACCCTTTCCGGGGTGGTACCTTCAAGAAGACCCACCGTCAACCTGAACTCCAAGCGTTGTCGCAGATTATCCGCACGACTTCTGTTGACTCTGAGCTGCCAATAACCTCTTCTGGATAAGCTTCACCCTATCCACATCCTGCTGAACACGTATGAACCAACTATCTGAACCTTGCCAACGTCGAACCAATCGACCGACAACTTACACTTCCGCCCCCACAAGGCTTCATAAGGCGACATTCGAATACTGAAATGGTAGCTATTAAAACACTCCCTCAACAGGAGACAATAATCCTTACAGCTACCCCTGAAATCCACACACTGGCCCGAGGGCGAATGCGATACTGAGACTTACCTGAGTTCCTAACCCTGCCTGGTAAAACTTCCAGAAAAAGAAACAGCCGTAACCTGGGCTCCACTGTCTGTCATAAGGTGAAGGTAGGCACCTCGTGCAGCCATACAACCTTCCTGATATAATCGTCTCGCATAACTTACTGCCTAGTACAAGGTTTTGACTAAAAGATAAGACGGGCTGACCTCCTCGGCCCGACTACGGGTCGAACGCACCCACGAACTCGTACGATGGTTAACTAAACTTGGGCCTAACACCCTCGTGACCCTAACACACAGCGGGACCACCACAAACTGACCCCACCACCATACAGGCCGCGGGTTGACCCGCAACATGGCCTCAACCCGACCCGGTAACGCGCAAAACACTAGCTCCCCAATCCGGAACAATCTTACTAATCACGTTACGAAAACCTAGCGGTCTTCTTAGCTCAACTACCCTCTTTCATTCAACATTACTCAGGGACTTATCCCAAAATATAGCTCACGTGCACTATGCACTCCGATAAGGGTCAAACATAAAATAAATCTTTCTCTCGAGATGGCCTTGCCTCTAAGGTCCCTACGTATAACATTCTAAGGCTCACACTTTCCCTTATCCCCAATCTTACCCTTTTCTATCTAACCATGGTTTCTAACCACAATTTTTCACTTATGTTATCTGAACATAACACTTAAGATATACTCATCTTACACGTACTAATCTCTAGAGGGTTAAGGATATACCTGTATCTACTGCTTCTCTCCCCTTAGTCGTTCTAATCAAACTCGCCTGTAGGCGATAGCGCTAAGGTGACGAATCGGTCATCCGATCGGCGTTGAGTCCTCCTACTAGGACATCCTTTCGACACATGGCCATGACGGCCGCAGGTAAATTAAGCACCAAAAAAAAAACGACATTCCCCAGGATGACGTCTGCCACACTGTGAATACTGGGGAAAAACTGAATCCGGCTGGCTGGAACCTACGTGTAGCTGTGGAACCTAAGCTCGAGCTCGACCAACTCTTGCATACCCCGAACGCCCCGAACCCCGCGAGGACCTCTGCACTGGTGGATGTGCATAATCTAATCTGCTGGTGAGGTGACTCGACTCGAAAGTTACCAAAGGACCTTGCTGTTCGGGCCCTCTTTTGCTGTCCTTGGTTAACCCGCCGATCTCTACGTTTCTTGGCCTGCTGCGCATAAGGCCGTACACAGGCCATGCTCAAGCCTAACTGAATAATTACTCTTGTACAACCCTCTCTTAGATAGTCATCAAGACTCGCGGTACATCGGTACTCTCTGATAGCCAAATTCATAGCTAGTAACAGGGTCGCCTCTTTGCAATCTATATTCTCTGTTCCCGGTCGTGGAACTGGAGGTTCATATATCATGGTCGCAGTAGGCACTGCTGCCATTGCTAAACTCACTGGGCCGGGACGAGCATAACTCCCGAATGAAATACCACCCTGTGATGATTGGGCTGGCCCTCGTAACCCTCAGACTTACTCAGCCTCCTTGCTTTGCCCTCCCGGGCGGGTTTGCCCTACGCGGAGGCATAACGGTAAGGAAAGAAATACGTTTAGAGGGTCCAACTTACAACACAACTCTAAGGCACGATCTCAGAGTGAGAAGAATAGAAACCAATCCTAAATATCCTATAGCCTCCTGATTATTGGTGTGGTGCACAACACACCGATAATCAAGACTTATCGGATACGGCTCAGACACTTTCCGAGGATTAATCGCTCGATACCACTTTGTCACGACTCAACCCGAGCCCGTGGATCGTGTCTTACCCGCACCCAAGTAGCCATACATCGAGTAATCACGAACATAAAACAAGACATGAAAATATTATGAATTAAGAAACGAACTGAGAAAACTTGCCTTTGATATATATAAATCAATTTAAAACCGAGCTTACATCCTTTTTTACAACTCGCCACAACAGCATTACTGCACTTAAGAATGATACGACAACAATGGCGGAGCCCGCCATACCCCGAATGTAAGTACCTACAACGACAGTGGACTATACCAATGATAAGCCTCGGAGAAACGGAGCTTCCCATACGCCGAATCGTGACCCAAGAGCGAGGATCAACATCGGTGTACTCTACCGCATGAACGCACTTCAAGGAGGTCGCATAACAGTACCAAGTATGTGAAACTGTAGCATCGAAATGAAATCAAGTATCTAAAACCATTTGCAAATACAATCGCTTAACCGCACATAGTGCCAACATAAACAAGAGCAAAAGTATATATCAGAATCGGGTCTTTTCTAGGCCGCGAATGATCGGGCAAGGCCAATTGCCCATAGTATCATTATGCGTGCCTAATCTCGACTCCGCAGTCCGCATAGTCACACACGCACTGCATGAGGTATTCCTCGTGACGGTAGCCAACCCGGTATTCTCCTCGACTCGCAGTCCGCATAGTCTCAATAGACCGCATAGTCCCACGGACCGCATAGGGCATCCCACGACGGGCTAAACACCCGAATGATCAATCTCGGAGCATACCGCCGCCCGCATAGTCTCACAGACCGCATAGCCGTATAGACCCGCATCGCGTGGAAAGCCCTGGTATAATAAGTCGGGTATGTGATACAATAACGATAACGGGCTTAACGTTTAACAACGTAAGCACAACAAGAATGACCCCCTTACACAAGAATCACAAGATACTAACACACGTAGCATCCTAACATGTTTACTTATCATATCAACAAGAAAGTATTACAAGGCTATCACAGACCAACACAATCAAGTTAATCACACAAGGTACTTTATGCTAACAAGTTCGGGTATCTATCCCCAAAGTACTTCATACATTAACTCTTTAAAAGATACGTTTCTTTCACAGAAGTCACACAATACCTGTAGTATAAAACAGAGTGACTATCTTTTTAAGTAAACCAAAATACTTCCCTTTGTAAAATCAAGTAACAACATTATTTTCCAAACGTTCAAGTTTGCCTAATTTCAAATGTTCAAGTTTCTCATTTTCAAAAGGTTTCGTAGTTTCATAGTTTTAATAACTTAATGATATAATTCTCCTTTAAAATGATTTGAGAAACATATTGTAACGACCCGTTCCGGGGCCCGTTACTGGTGCCTTATCCCGGGCACCCTAGTGATACAACATCAGAGAAAACCAGCGGAAAATAAAACATGAGTCATGAAACAAGAGATATAATAATAAACAGGCCAACCAAAACGGTTGCCTTCAGTATATACATAAAACTCGAACAGCTTTAATCCTTTACAACCCCGCCACAACAAGATTACATGCACTTAAGATTTACAACGACTATGACGGACAGGCCCCGCCATACCTCAATGTACAAGAACCTTCAACTCAGGGAACACATACCAAAAGATAAGCCTCCGAAGAAACGGAGCTTCCCAATACGCTGAACTGTGATCCTAAGAGCGGGGATCCACGACCGATGTACCTCTACTCGCAGATGAACGCAGCTCAAGGAGGTCAAGACAACAGTACCAAGTATGTGAAATCAGAAAATATCAGAATGAAATCATACTAGTCTATATAAAGCAGAGACATGTATGATAACCCAACTACGATCACAACATAAAAGCAATATATCCAAATGTGACTCACGCCCTCAAGTCATCACTCAAATATAACTATGGGTCTCACGCCCACAACATCAATCATGTTCGCATCATGGCCGCATGCCCCCGGAATTCTGCATCGGTGTAGACATGTCCATGATGCAACAATAATACCAATGCCCCATGGCCACATGCCCCCGGAATTCTACCTCGGTGTAGACACGTCCATGTGACATCAACAATAATATACTGGGTGATCAACCCTGCCGCATGGCCACATGCCCCCGGAATTCTACCTCGGTGTAGACATGTCCATGTAACCACAATAACAATATATCGGGTAATCAACCCGACCGCATGGCCGCATGCCCCCGGAATACTGCATCGGTGTAGGCATGTCCATGTGACATCAACAACAAGACAGTAATCAAAATGGAAACATACCCGTGGAATTCTCCATCACTGCCAGCACGTCCAAGTAAGTTCTCAACAAGTCGACCGGCCCTCTATCGAGAGACGCAGTAACACAGAAATACCACACTTGCACAACAAAGGCTATCATCACAAGCATAGGCAAGTTTCACAACAACAAGCATAGGCAAGTTTCACAACAACAAGCATAGGCAAGTTTCACACAACTCAAAGTACTTTCATTTTATGCCAAAGTCCGGGTTTTTAACCCCAAAGTACTACATACGTTAAGTTCTTTTAAAAGAGATCCATTTCTTTTATAAAAGTCACCCGAGACCCTTAGTATTAGAATGACCAACGCTCCTGCCTTTTCAAAACCAAGTAACAACATTCTTTTCCTAAGTTCCAGCTTGCCTATTTTCAATTACTCAAGCTTTTATTTTCAAATGGTTTCATAGTTCCCAAACTTAATCATTTGATTCCTTTTAGAACAATTGAGTAACCTATGTCATATATGAGTAGTTTATTCTTGTTATAACGATCTTATTACAAAGACCATGATCTAGAAAATGTAATATCATTTTGTCTTATCTTAGCTTCTATGCGGATGGAGGTTTCTCCGGTTTTAATACAACACATCAATATTCAATACATTTTCCTTTTATTAACGCCGCAGTGGTGCTGTCGATACACATTCGATTCCCAAATCAAGAAACATTATCCCTTTAAAACCAAGTACTCATTACTCACGAATGAGGTTTCACACAAACATCCACATTAAAACAAATAAGTTAAGTCTCTTATCTTATAAGATCAAGTCTCTTAACTTCTAACATCAGTAAACCATTTTCACTTACATAAGGTCGTTATAACTAACTTCCCATAAAGCTATTATAACACCCTATGTTTTAAACCAACCAAATCACTTAGCACATGTACGTCTACCGTACTACATAGTTCACAACAATCATGCTAGAAAAGATAGGAAGAGGTTCACATACCTCGCGACGATTTATCGACAATAAGCAAAATGCTCCAAGTACTACAACCTTGCTAGCCCTTTCCACTCCTCAAGTAGAATACGCTACTCATAGTACTTTCACCTATAAAGGTCACAAACGTCTATTAACCCCAAAACACAAGTTTCTATCTTTCTATAGAAAATTCGGCAAGACTTTCCCGCAACAACAGCGTAAATCTCCTCTCTAACGAGGCCGGCTACCAAGCCAACGAGTGGGGGTTTACACGCCTAACCTGACGTGTACAATTCTACTCGAATACTACACAAGTCTATCGCAATACACCTATGTAAATACGATTCGATTGATTCTTTATTCTTCAGGCTTAAGTCAAAAGACATTGCCGAATACTAAGTAGTTCCATATATAGTATACTTCAACTATATATTCTAACAAACATGTAATTTCCAATTACAATAGAGGGACAAGATAATTACCTCGATAAGCCCAAAATTATCCAAGTTATAATGTCGATCCTGAGCAAGGTTTAGCTCCAATTCAGTGCGCTCCAAACTAATCCAAACAACCCTTAGTAGTTATAACGATCTTCTACTCAAATACTTCTACCACCTATGAAGTTTTCATTAGGGTTTCGGTTTGAGACTAAAGGACAAAGGTAGTATTTCCTGACTTCACGAAAGAGGTATCTTTGGAATACTACAAGGTACCAGGCTAAGGTATTTTGGGCATTATAACAATACTAGGGGAGTATTTCTATACCACAACAAGGGGTAGTATGCGAAACAACTAGCTAGTGGGTACCCCACGGCTAGCACCACAAGTGGGAACCCTTCTCGCCAAAGGCCACAAGGAGGAGGAGGGGAGAGGCTTAGGACGAGAGCTACTAGAGGAGGAGGGATTTCAAGACTTAGACAAAGTGAGGAGTGAATGAATAAGTCTTCACAAGGGAGGGGTATTTATAGCAAAACCAAAGGCCAACCAATGGCCAAGATCAAGCCATGTGCAAGGCAAGTGTAAGGCCAAGATCAAGCCAAGTGCACCCTAGACCCTACTCCTTAAAACCCTCACAAAAATCTACACAAATATCTAGCACCACTTGCCCCCTCAATTCGGCCAAGTGCCGCCCCACATGCTTCCATTGTGAGGGTGACACATGTCACCCTCCCGTTGGTCCAGAATGTTTCGTCTCTCGGAAAAATCCGCAAAAATACAAAACGACATAGCCGGAATTTTCCCTTCGCAAGTTACGCAAAACGTTTCGTCTAAAAACGACTCTAACCGGGTGTTGTGCACAAAGGTAAAAATCGGCCAAGGGTGCCACATGGGGGTGACACGTGTCGCCCCCTGATTCGCCTGAATATTTCGTCTTCCAAAATATCCAAATTACCGGAAATCTCAAAACAAAGCGGCTACAAAATCAGTAAATTTCTCCCGTGGCCCCACGTGACCATTTCCAAAATAAAATCTCAAAATTCTAATATAATCTATGAAGTCCAAATACCAAACTGGGAATCCACCCCATTAACGAACCTTTTTCTTCACAAATAACGGAAACTTTTCCGTCGAAAACTCACATCTTTCTTTCTTTCAAAATTTCTGCTGCACTGCACGCACGCCCTCACATACATACCCTGCAACTACGGGGTATAACATTCTCCCCTCCTTAGAAACATTCGTCCCGAATGTTCCTTCTCAAGACGGATATCGATGAAGTTCCTCCAACAAGTTGCCAACGCCACAGCTTGGCCACGAGATAACACACGTTATCTTCCTCCCTTACTCGTTGTACCCTTCTCGAACACTCGAACTCTCCCAGTACGTATCATACTTCAGTCATTACTTCCGTTCCCGAAAATCTCTGGAGTCACTACCTCCAAACTTGGTCATCTTACTAACCTCAAACTTCCTTAAGGCCATTCCCGGCCTTTACGAACCGCTTCTGGTCGAACGCGTCCACGAACTCATACGATGATCATACAAACTTGGGCCTAGCATCCCCGTGACCCTACCACCTGGCGGGACCACCCAGAACTGACCCCACCCCAAACCGGGTTACGGGTTGACCCGCAAATGGTCCTCAACCCGACCCCCAACCGCGCCGAACTCTTGTTCCCCGATCCGGAACAATCTTACTAATTCACATCATGAAAGCTACCACTTCCATCTCACACTACCCACGGACTTATCACACAAATAAATCCCACGTATACCACTACTCTGATAAGGGTCAAACATAAAATAAATCTTTAATCTCAAGACGACCTTACCCCTAAGGTCTCGCCGTGACATAGTCTAAGGTTCACACTTACCATGCCCCACACGTAACCTCCCAACTAAACATGTTTTCAAACTCACAATGACCACACCGCGATTCGTACATAGCACATAATAATGAGACCATCATAACAAGCATACCAAAACTCTAGAGGGTTAAGGATATACCTGAAGCTACCGCTCCACTCTAATCATAGGCACTCACTGCAGGCGATAATCGTAGGCGCGATGAACCAGCCATCGATCCGGAGGTCGAGTCGTAACATCCGTGCTACCTTTGGCCTGATTACTCGCAAAATGGCCCCGCTGGCCGCAAAAATAACAAGCTCCCCGCACCACGACACTCCCGAAATGCGGTCTACTACATCGACCACACCGAGGTAGGGTGACCGCATCCGCCAACACTTACTTCCTCGAAACTCAACCTCGAGCTCGACCGCTTCCTCAAGACGGAGGACCACTCGCATGCGCGGGGTACAAAACTAGTTCGCGCTGAGGCGGTCCGCCGAAAGTCGCCAAAAGACCACGATGTCTCGCCTCTTCTCGCGATCTGTGTCATTCCGTCGACCTCTCCGCACCTCACATCCTGGTGCATGAGCTCGCATGCGGCAATGTCCATGCCCGAAGGGCTACTCCGAACATGCCTCGACATGTAATCATCGAGCCTCAGAACATATAGGTGCACTCGATCCTCCATACTAGCTACCAACGCTGACGCATCGCCAATGAGTCGAACTCACATTGTACTCCCGAACCGCACGCCGCCTCGTCTAAGCATCAAAAATCTGCCGCCCGTGCCTCCTCATCGCGGAGGCAAGAAGTGCGTGAGGAAAGCCCCAAAACTCATCCCATACTGCTGAGGTGCATGCTCTCCCGAAAGCTCTATGAATCAAACCAATCGATCGGCGTATCACGCAGCCGATGCGAACCAAAGGTCACGCACTGCTCGAAGCCTTGATCACCCGCATGATCCGGTCAGAATCGCCGGATGAACTCCTCGCGGATCATCCTCGTGCCTCGACCCATAAAACTCTGGCGCTACACTCGTAAAGTCCCGTAGCCTCAAACTATCTCGCCGGGGTGAACCATCGGTGCATCGAATCGAATCGCCGATCCAAATTTATCCTCATATTCGCCACGACTTCGCCAAGAATCGCCATCTCTTGTAACCCATCTCCTCGCCTGCATCGGGATCGAGGCTCGTGTATCGGGTCTCGCAGCCATTGCCGCGCTCTAACCTTTGCTGGGCCGGGCGGCGCTACAAAACCCGCCGCTCAAGCACAACTCAGTATCGCTCGGCTCGCGCTGCATTCTCTCAGATCTCACTAGCGCACTCGCCGCCTTGCCCTTCCGGGCTCTGGTTGCTTGGCGAGGCATAATCGTAAAACGAGATACGTCGAGGGGTCCAACTTACAACACGCCTCTAAGGCACGATCTCGAATGAGAAGAATGGAAACCAATCCTAAATGTCCTATAGCCTCACGATTATAGATGTGGTGCACAACACACCGATAATCAAGACTCTACTAGACACGGTTCAGACACTTTCCGAGGATTAATCGCTCGATACCACTTTTGTAACGACTGCCCGGGTTCTGCATCGTGCCTTATCCTGCACCCTAGTGATACAACATCGAGAAAACCAATGAAAATAAAACATGAGTCATGAAACAAGAGATATAATAATAAACAAAGCAACCAAAATCGGTTTTCAAGATATACATAAAACTCGAACGCTTTAATCCTTTACAACCTCGCCACAACAAGATTTCATGCACTTAAGATTTACAACGACTATGACGGACAGGCCCCGCCATACCCCGAATGTACAAGAACCTACAACTCAGTGGAACACATACTAAAAGATAAGCCTCCAAGAAACGGAGCTTCCCAATACGCTGAATCGTGATCCTAAGAGGGGATCCACGACCGATGTACTTACTCATGCGGATGAACGCACTTCAAGGAGGTCGATAACAGTACCAAGTATGTGAAATCAGAAAATATCAGAATGAAATCATACTAGTCTATATAAAGCAGAGACATGTATGATAACCCAACTATGATTCACAACATAAAGCGAATATATCCATGTGACTCACGCCTCAAGTCATCACTCAAATATAACTATGGGTCTCACGCCCACAACATCAATCATGTTCGCATCACGGCCGCATGCCCCAATTCTGCAGATCGTGTAGACATGTCCATGATGCAACAATAATACCAATGCCCCATGGCCACATGCCCCTAATTCTACCGGTGTAGACACGCCCATGTGACATCAACAATAATATACTTTGGGTGATCAACCCGCCGCACGGCCACATGCCCCGAATTCTACCTCGGTGTAGACATGTCCATGTAACCACAATAACAATATATCGTAATCAACCCGACCGCACGGCCGCATGCCCCTAATTCTGCAGTCGGTAGGCATGTCCATGTGACATCAACAACAAGACAAGAATCAAAATGGAAACATACCCGTGGAATTCTCCATCACCGCCAAAGACGCCCAAGTAAGTTCTCAACAAGTCGACCTCTATCGAGACGCCAGAATACGTAAATACCACACTTGCACAACAAAGGCTATCATCACAAGCATAGGCAAGTTTCACAACAACAAGCATAGGCAAGTTTCACAACAACAAGCATAGGCAAGTTTCACACAACTCAAAGTACTTTCATTTTATGCCAAAGTCCGGTTTTAACCCCAAAGTACTACATACGTTAAGTTCTTTTAAAAGAGATCCATTTCTTTTATAAAAGTCACCCGATACCGTAGTATTAGAATGACCAACCCACCTTCCTTTTCAAAACCAAGTAACAACATTCTTTCCTAAGTTCCGCTTTGCCTAGTTTCAATTACTCAAGCTTCTTATTTTCAAATGGTTTCATAGTTCCCAAACTTAATCATTTGATTCCTTTTAGAACAATTGAGTAACCTATGTCATATATGTGAGTAGTTTATTCTTGTTATAACGATCTTATTACAAAGACCATGATCTAGAAAATGTAATATCATTTTGTCTTATCTTAGCTTCATGCAGATGGAGGTTTCTACCGGTTTTAATACAACACATCATTATTCAATACATTTTCCTTTTATTAACGCCGCAGTTGGTCCTGTCGATACACATTCGATTCCCAAATCAAGAAACATTATCCCTTTAAAACCAAGTACTCATTACTCACGAATGAGGTTTCACACAAACATCCACATTAAAACAAATAAGTTAAGTCTCTTATCTTATAAGATCAAGTCTCTTAACTTCTAACATCAGTAAACCATTTTCACTTACATAAGGTCGTTATAACTAACTTCCCATAAAGCTATTATAACACCCTATGTTTTAAACCAACCAAATCACTTAGCACATGTACGTCTACCGTACTACATAGTTCACAACAATCATGCTAGAAAAGATAGGAAGAGGTTCACATACCTCGCGACGATTTATCGACAATAAGCAAAATGCTCCAAGTACTACAACCTTGCTAGCCCTTTCCACTCCTCAAGTAGAATACGCTACTCATAGTACTTTCACCTATAAAGGTCACAAACGTCTATTAACCCCAAAACACAAGTTTCTATCTTTCTATAGAAAATTCGGCAAAGACTCTCCCGCAACAACAGAAATCTCCTCCTCTAACGAGGCCGCTACCAAGCCAACCGTGTGGTTTACACGCCTAACCGACGTGTACAATTCTACTCAGTAATACTACACAAGTCTACTGCAATACAGTCCTATGTAAATACAGTTCAGTTCAGTTCTTTATTCTTCAGGCTTAAGTCAAAAGACATTGCCGAATACTAAGTAGTTCCATATATAGTATACTTCAACTATATATTCTAACAAACATGTAATTTCCAATTACAATAGAGGGACAAGATAATTACCTCGATAAGCCCAAAATTATCCAAGTTATAATGTCGATCCTGAGCAAGGTTTAGCTCCAATTCGCGCCCCAAACCACTCCAAACAACCCTTAGTAGTTATAACGATCTTCTACTCAAATACTTCAACCAACTATGAAGATTTGCTTATGGTTTCTTTTTGAGAATAAAAGGACAAAAGGTAGTATTTACTTACTCTACGTAAAGAGGTATCTTTGTAATACTACAAGTTACAAGGCTAAGTTTTTTTGGTCATTATAACAATTCTAGGGGTATTTCTATACCACAACAAGGGGTATTAGGCGAAAACAACTAGCTAGTGGGTACCCCACTGCTAGCACCACATGGGGAACCTTCTACCAAAGGCCACAAGGAGGAGGAGGGAGAGGCTTAGGACGAGAGCTACTAGAGGAGGAGGAGGGATTTCAAGACTTAGACAAAGTGAGGAGTGAATGAATAAGTCTTCACAAGGAGTGGTATTTATAGCAAAACCAAAGGCCAACCAACGGCCAAGATCAAGCCATGTGCAAGGCAAGTGTAAGGCCAAGATCAAGCCAAGTGCACCCTAGACCCTACTCCTAAAACCCTCACAAAAATCTACACAAATATCTAGCACAACTTGCCCTCACCCGCCAAGTCACGCCCCACATCTTCCATTGTGAGGGTGACACACGCCACCCTCCCGTTGGTCCGAATGTTTCGCCTCTCGGAAAAATCCGCAAAAATACAAAGCGACATAGCCGGAATTTTCCTTCGCAAGTTACGCAAAACGCTTCGTCGAAAAACGACTCTAACCGTTGCGCACAAAGGTAAAAATCGCCGGGTGCCACGGGGTGACACGTGTCGCCCGATTCGCCTGAATATTCGTCTTCCAAAATATCCAAATTACCGGAAATCTCAAAACAAAGCGGCCCACAAAATCAGAATTTCTCCGTGGGCCCCACGTGACCATTTCCGAAAATAAAATCTCAAAATTCTAATATAATCTATGAAGTCCAAATACCAAATCTGGGAATCCAATTCCCATTAACGAACCTTTTTCTTCACAAATAACCGGAAACTTTTCCGTCGAAAACTCACATCTTTCTTTCTTTTCAAAATTTCTGTCGTACTCTCGTACGTACGTCCTCACATACATACCCTGCAACTACGGGGTATAACACATATGCCTTATATGTGAGCAGGTTATTCTTTTTTATAACAATCTTATTACAGCAGCCATGATCTAGGAAATGTAATATCATTTTGTCTCATCTTAGCTTCTATGCAGATGGAGGTTTCTACCGGTTTTAATAATACATTAATTAGTCAGTACATTTCCCTTTATTAACGCTGCAGTGGTTTGTTCGATACTTATTCTGATTTCCGAAATCAAGAAACATTTCTCCTTTTAAAAACCAAGTACTCATTACTCACGAATGAGGTTTCACACAAAATTCATATTAATACATTCAAGTCAAGTCTCTTATCTTTTCAGATCAAGTCTCTTAACTTCTAAAAATCAGTAAACCGTTTTCTTTACCTCTCTTAAGACGTTATACCTAACTTCCCATAAAGCTAGTATAACTCTTATGTTTCAAAACCAAGTATTACTCTTCTTTCAAAACGGTTTCTTAATCTTTTGAAATACTTCAAGATTCTTTATTATTCAGGCTTAAGTCAAAAGACATTGCCGTAACACTACATTCAGTTAACACACGTACGTCTACCGTACTATATATATATTTTTTTAAAATACTTCATGCTCAAGAGTATAGGAAGAATCACATACCTTGCGATGATTATCGACTATTAGCAAAACGCTCCACGGCTATAACCCGGCTAGCCTTGTCCACCTTTTTAAGTAGCACATGCTACTCACAGAACATTCAACCTATAAAGGTTATACGAGTCTACCAAAGCCTAGACTACTCGGTAGAATAAATCTAGATACAAGATTCTACGAAAATTTGGGCAGCCCTTCCCTACCCGTCAAACTTCACAAGTCTACTGTAATACAGTCCTAAGTAAGTACAGTTCATAACCCTTCTTATATACTTTCCTTGTATATACTTATACTTATTCTTATACTTCAACAGTATGTAAACTCTTATTACAAAAAAAGGTCAAGAGTATTTACCTCGATAAGCCCAAAATTATCCAAGTTTAAATATCGATCCTGAGCGACGTTTAGCTCCTACTCTGGGCGCTCCAACCCGCTCCAAACAACCCTTAGAAGTTTCCAACAACTTCTACTAAAATACTTCAACCAACTGTGAAGATTTTCCCTAGGGTTTCGGTTTGAGACAAAAAGGACAAAAGGTAGTATTTCCGGGCTCTACGTATAGAGGTATCTTTGGAATACTACAAGGTATACGGCTAAGGTAATTTGGGTATAGTAACAATACTTTGGAGAGTATTTTCTACCAAGAGGGGGGGTATTTATACGAGACAACACCACAAGGGGGGGTGTACCCTCGCCAACCCCACTAGAGTGGGGTACTCTCGCCAGGGAGGGCTATCGGCCAAGGGGCCTCACCAAGGGGGGAGGGGGAGGCTAGGACGAGAACGCCACAAGAGAGTTGGGGAGAATTTTTAGACTTAGGAAAGTTTTTTTGGATGAAGAAGTCTTCAAAGGGGGAGGGGTATTTATAGGGAAATCAAGGGCCATGATCTAGCCAAGTGGGGGGCAAGTGGAGGGCCAAGATTTGCCCAAGTGCCCCCTAGTCCCTACTCCACAAATCCCTCACAAATATCCTACCAACTAAAGCCCCTAAATCGTGCAAGGCTTGCCGTCCACACTCCACCAACTTGAGGGTGACAAGTGTCGCCCTCTCGTTGGTCCAAAATGTTTCGTCTCTCGGAAAAATCCGCAAAAATTAAAAATGACATAGCCGGAATTTTCCCTTCGCAAGTTTTGTAAAACGTTTCGTCGAAAAACGATTCTAATCGGGTGTTGTGCACAAAATAATTTCGTCCAAGCCTACTTTAAAGTTCAAAATTTTCTACGTACGTCCTCACGTACATACTCTGGAAATACGGGGTATAACATTTTTCAAGGCCGAATACAATAACCAAACACGCCACATTTAAGGCTCAACAATGTAGTTAACAATAGGGGATTACACGCCTACAAGACGTGTAAAATTCCGCCCCACAATCGATATCAAACTAGTCCACAATACAATGCCATTTTCGGCCAAAAGGTGCAACAACTTATCAAACTTTCCAATTCCTTTTCAATCCAAGTTCTTAGGTCAACATGTTATATAGTCAAAAACAACTTCAACAACTACAATTTCCTTCTTTATATAACATATGACAACTTAACTAGTAACCAACTTGCATTAAAATCTTAAGGGCTAACATACTAGTTTTCGGATTAGGGTTCCAACAATCAATACACTTATCAAACTTCATACTAAATACCTCATGCTTTCTAATATCCATAGCTACAACAATAAGTAATCTTAATTACTAAAACGACAAGAATTATACCTTTACAAGCCCTTAATCTTTCCAAGATTCAAAGTCGCTCCTTAGCAATTCTTAGCTCATTTCCTTATGTTCCAATCCGCTCCAAGCACTCCTTAGAAGCCTATGAAGAACTCATCTTCAAGTTCCAACTTCAAAGTTGAAGAACTCCTTAAGTTTCCGCCTTGCGACTAATACGAAAACGCCACTTTTCCGAAATCTTTCTATTGAGATAACCTTACAATACTCTTAGGAACCTTGGGTTAAAGTCTTGTGCTAATTGATCAAAACTACAAAAATTTTGTGTGGGAAACACACCCAACCCGTGAGCTCCCTCTCTTTGCTCTCCAATATTTTCTTGAAATATGACTTAGTGTGGAACTAGTCTTGCTGCTAGTATGTATTTATAACACTATGGAGGGTCAAGAATTAAACAAATGGGTGGCTAAGATGAGTTTCACTAGGATCAAGCCCATGTGGCCCTTTGACAAGTCAACTATATCAAGCTCTATAATTAGCAAGACTTTCTCATCTTTAAAATGGTCAAATGACCCTTTTGCCCTTGCATTCTTTCGACCAAGCCATGTGGGAGGGTGCCACGTGTCGCCCTCCCATTCGTCCATAAAATTCCGTAACCCGCGTGGGCCCCACAAAACGTAAAATTCCTCGGGTGGGCCCCACACGACCAAATCCGTAAAATAAATTTCCATAATGAAAATACATTCCATAATCCTCAATTAATGCATTTTGGGAATCCAATTCTCCTCAACGAACATTTTTCCTTTCCGACGTTCGGAAGATTTTCCGTCGGAAAAACAATTCTTCCTTTCATACTAATTTCCAGTCTTGTGTTCCTTACGTACATTCTCTTAAACATGTCCTGGAGTTACGGGGTGTAACAGAATGGGAGGACCATAAGAGAGTACAACCTGGAGTTTGACTCATTGGCCAGGTATGCGCTCACTATTATGGCTGACATGGCTGATAGAGTTCATCGCTATGTGATGGGGCTAGACCACTACATGGTTACTGCATGTATGGGAGTGGCCCTTCAGCCAGGTATGGATATTGCCAGGATGCAGGCTTATGTACAGAGGATTGAGGACATAGAGAGGACTGGCCCACCAGGCCACCAAGAGGGCCGTGACTCAGGTTTCAGGGTAACTTTCGAGGCGGATAGCCTCAGCAGCTGTCTAGGTCTACAGTTCAGCCGACACAGAGTGCTCCTTCCCGGTTTTCTGGCCGGAGGTTTGATCAGCCGGGTTATTCGGGAGGAGGTCAGGGCTACTGTGGCTTGTGTTTCAGGGGAACCGGGTCCTAGTCGATGAGGCTACCTTTACCTGGTGGTCGATGTGGTAGGTCCTCACGACCGAACCCGGCCCGTGGATCGTGCCTTACCCGGCACCCAAGTAGACATACATCGAGTAACCTGGAATATAAAACAAGACATGAAACAATATGAAGTGAGAAACATTTTATTCGAGAAAAGTTGCCTTTTCGGATATATATATAAAACTTGAACAGCTATATCCCTTTTACAACCCCGCCACAACAAGATTACCGACCTCTAATAATTTTATAACAACAATGGATGTGGCCCCGCCATACCCCTGAATGTAAGTACCTACAACGACAGGGGACTATACCAAAGATAAGCCTCCGGAGACACGGAGCTTCCCAAAAACGCTGAACTGTGACCCTCTGAGCAAGGATCAATACCATGCATTTCTACCGCGGCATGAACGCACTTCAAGGAGGTCGATAACAGTACCAAGTATGTGAAATCAGAAAGTACTTTAAATGAAATCATATCATTTTAAAACCAATTTTACAAATATGTACGAAACAACCAATGTAATCGCATACATAGTGCAAAGATAACCAAAAGCAAAATAGATATAACATAATCGGTCTTTTCTAGGCCGCTAATGATCGGGCAAGGCCAATCGCCCATAGTATCATTATGCGAGCCTAATCTCGAACTCCCGCACCGCATAGGTCACACATGCACCCGCATGAGGTATTCTCGACGGGGTAGCTAACCCGTGGTACCTCCTCGACTCCGTAGTCCGCATAGTCACATAGACCGCATAGTCACATTGCATCGCATGAGGCATTCCTCGTGACGGATAATACACCCGGAATGATCAATCCTGGAACTCCCGTAGCTCCGCATAGTCACACAGACCGCATAGGCCGTATAGACCCGCATCAAGGGTGGCAAGTCCTCGGTATAACAAGTCAGGGGGAGTATGTGATATAATAACAGTACAACGGGCTTAATGTTTAACAACGTAAGCACAACAAGAATAACCCCCTTACACAACATCACAAGACACTAACAACGCGTAACATCATAACATGTTTACTTATCAAACCAACAAGAAAGTATTACAAGGCTATCACAAACCAACATAGTCAAGTTATTCACACAAGGTACTTTCTATTTTATGTCAACAAGTTCGGGTTTTTATCCCCAAAGTACTTCATACATAAACTCTTTAAAAAGATCCGTTTCTTTCACAAAAGGCACACTGCACTGTAGTGTCAAAAGTAGAGTGACTATCTTTTTAAGTAAACCCAAACAACTTCCCTACCTTCTTTTTGGACCAAATTAAGACAAAAGCATGCCTTCCTTTTTAAACGAAAACACTTCAAATTTTCAAGTCTTTGTCTTTTATAAAATCAAGTCCTTACTTTGAAATTTTTAAGAAAATCAAAACTTGTTTATTAATGATCTTATTAAAGCAGCCATGATCTAAGAAATGTAATACAATTTTGTCTTATCTTAGCTTCTATGCAGATGGAGGTTTCTACTGGTTTTAATAATACTTAATTAGTCAATACATTTTCCTTTATTAGCGCTGCAGTGGTTTGTTCGATACTTATTTCCCTTTTCCGAAATCAATACAAGGCTTTTATAAACAATTAAGTAAACCGTTCCTTTTATCTTTCTTAAGTCGTTATACCTAACTTCCCATAAAGCTAGCATAACTCTTAAGCTTTTAAAACCAAGTATTACTCTTCTTTCAAAAACGATTCATAATTCTTTTGAAATACTTCAAGATTCTTATTATTTAAAACTCAAGTCAAAAGACATCAAGTAAAACCACGCTCGCTTAACACACGATGTCACCGTACTATATATATATTCTTTTAAAATATCATGCTCAAGAGGATAGGAAGAATCACATACCTCCTCGTAAATCCACCGCCAAGTCGAATATGTCGCGCAGAGTATCAACCTATAATAGTCAAATACGCCTATCAACGCCTAGACTACTCAGTAATATTCTAAGCGTATGTTCTTATTTCTATGGAAATTTGGGCAGACTTCCTACCAGTCAAACTACTCAAGTTCATCAGAATACAAATTCTTCGTAAGTACAGTTCAATTCTCTTCTTTTATACCATCCTTCTATATCTTATACTTAATTCTAAACTACTACGATATTACAATAGAAGGACAAAGATATTTACCTCGATAAGCCCAAAATTATCCAAGATTAAAGTCGATCCTGAGCAAGGTTTAGCTCCTATTCTGTACGCTCCAATTCGCTCCAAGAAACCCTTAGAAGTTCTATACAACTTCTACTTAATACTTCAACCAACAATGAAGATTTTCCTAGGGTTTCGTTTTGTGACTAAAAGAAATATAGTAGTATTTCCGGGCTCTAAGTATAGAGGCAACTTGGGAATACTACAAGGGATTTGGGCTAAGGTATTTGGGAATAGTAACAATACTTTTGAGAGATTTTTCTACCAAGGGGGTGTGTCTCATGAGAACACAAGGAGTGTGTTGGACGAGAGCTTTACTAAGGGGGAGGGAGTTTTGAGACTTGGAAAAATGTTTAAGGGATGAAGAATAAGTCTTGCACACAAGGGTTATTTATAGGGAAGTCAATGGTCAAAATTCAAGCAAGTGGATGGTGGAGATTTGGACAAGTGTTGTGTGGGTCCCACTTATCCATCTACTACACAAATATCTAGCAAGACATTGACCAAATGTTTAAGGCCTTTTACATGGAAAAAACGTGCCAATCTTTGCCCAAGATTTCGTCCAACCCTTGCCACCTAAGGGTGACACATGTCGCCCTCTCGTTGGTCCAAAATATTTCATCTCTCAGAAAAATCCAAAATAATAAATTCCTGAAAACGTAAAATTCCTTTACAAGGTTCGGAAAATTTTCCGTCGGAAAAACAAATCTTTTTCGTGGATGTGCACAATTTCGTCCTTAACAATAATATGGGCTTACAAAATTGTACGTACGTCCTCACATACATACTCTGGAAATACGGGGTATAACATTCTTCCCTCCTTAGAAACATTCGTCCCGAATGTTCCTTCTAAGTCTCAAAACACGCTAGCGCCGGTATAGTCTTCACTAATATACTTACGAAACCAATCATGTCGTACCTGGCCATAACATAACACACGCGCAAATACTTAACTCCAAGTCCACGAGGAATCACCTCTAGCATCACAAAAGCTCTCACCCAAGGTCTAAAAGATATTCCCTTCGCACCTTTACTTCACAAAAGTAATGATCACTTCTATTCTCTTACTCGTCATTCTCCTCGCACACTCGAACACTTCCTAAATAAACTTACCACCTTCGTTATTGCTTCGCTTCAAAATCTCGGGTTACTATCTCCAACTTGGTCATCATTAACCGAACACTGACGGGTCTCTGATACTTTTCCGAACATAGCAACATGAAAGACCGGACGTACTGCCTCCTAAGTCGGACGGCAATGCTAACTTATAGGCAACCTGGCCTATTCCACAACCGATCTGAAAAGGCTCAAAGTACCTCGGGCTAAGTTTCCCCTTCTTTCCAAAACTCGTCACACCCTTCCGGGGTGGTACCTTCAAGAAGACCGACCATCAACCTGAACTCCAAGTATCGACGCAGATTATCTGCCCGACTTCGCTGACTCGAGTCAATAATAACCTCTCCTGGATAAGCTTCACCCTATCCACATTCTGCTGAATCAAGTATGAACCGACAATCTGAACCTTGCCAACATCGAACCAATCGACCGACAACCTACACTACCGCCCATACAAGGCTTCATAAGGTGACATCCGAATACTGAAATGGTAGTTATTATAATACTCACTCAACAAGAGGCGAATAATCCTCACTGCTACCCCTGAAATCAAAACACCGGCCCGAGGGTGAATGCAATACTGAGACTCACCTGAGTTCCTAACCTTGCCTGGTAAAACCTCCATAAAAAGAAATAGCCGTAAACTGGGCTCCACTGCCTGTCATAAAGTAAAAGTAGGAACCCCGTGCAGTCTTACAACCTTCCTGATATATAACATCTCGCATAACCCTCTGCCGAGTAAACAGTTCTGACTGAAAGACAAGATGGGCTGACCTCATCGGCCCGACTACTGGTCGAACGCATCCACGAACTCGTACGATGGTTAACTAAACTTGGGCCTAACACCCTCGTGACCCTATCACAAAGCGGGACCACCACAATTTTTCCTTACTTCAAACCGGGCTGCGGGTTGACCCGCAATCTGGCCTCAACCCGACCCATTTATCGCGCCAAGCTCTTGTTTCCCGATCCGGAACAATCTCACCATCGAGTCACGAAAACCTAGTGGTCTTCTTAGCTCAACTACCCTCTTTCATTTCACACTACTCAGGGACTTATCACACAAACATATCTCACGTATAATATGCACTCCGATAAGGGTCAAACATAATAATAAATATTGTACTCGAGATGGCCTCGCCTCTAAGGTCTCCACGTATAAAACTCTAAGGCTCACACTTTCCCTATCCCCAATCTTACCCTTTTACCTAACCATGATTTCTAATCACAATTAACACAATGCTATCTGAAAAATGGCCCTGCTGGCCGCAAGCATAACAAGCTGTCGAAGAAGTACGACACTCCCCACAATGACACCTACCACAACGGCCACACCGAGGTGGGGGTGGCCTCCTCTGGCTAACACCCCTTCCTCTCCAAACCACTGAATCCACAATCGACCGTAGCCGAGTCCTCCCGCTTGCATCCTCCTACTTGAACATTCTTCGCACATACGGCTCGACGGCCGCAGTAAAACAAACACCAACAAAAAGACGACATTCCCGATAACGCCGCCACCGCGAACACCGAGGGAAAATCGAACTACCGCTAGAACCTACGATAGCCGTGAACCGTAAGCCCCGAGCTCACCAACTCCCGTGATACCTAACGCCCCAAGTCTGAGGACCACTCAGATCGGGCGGAGGCGCATAACCACCGCCGGTAGGTCCGCCTCGAAAGTTACCAAAGGACTCGCTGCTCGCCTTCTTCGCCGATCTTGTTAACCCGTCGATCCTCACGCTTTCGCCACGCAAGATAAGCCCGCACGCAGCCATGCTCATGTCCGATCAAGAGCTACTCTTGCACAACCTCTTAGATAGTCATCAAGACCCGTGATAAATCGGACATAATATACTCTGGGTTGCTAATGTCACAACCACCACCACGCCCGCGATCGTGCCTTACCCCGCACCCTAGTGATACAACATCGTAAAAACCAATGGAAATAAAAACATACAGATATGAAACAAGATAAAAGAAAACAAAGCAACCAAAACGGTTGCCTTTGCATATATACGTAAATTTGAACAGCTTACATCCTTTACAATCTCGCCACAACAAGATTTATAGACTCTAAGAGTGTAATAACAACTATGACGGACAGGGTTCCCGCCATACCCCGAATGTACAAGAACCTACAACTGGGAAACATACCAAAAGATAAGCCTCCGAGAAACGGAGCTTCCCAATACGCCGAATCGTGATCCTAAGAGCGAGGATCAACAACCGATACTTACTGCAGATTTAACGCACTTCAAGGAGGTCAAGACAACAGTACCAAGTATGTGAAATCAAAATATCAGAAATGAAATCATAGTAGTCTATATAAAACAGGAGACATATATGATAACCAAACTACAATACATAATATGTAAGCAGTCATGTCAAGTCAGGGACTCACGCCCTCAAAGTCATCACTCAAATATAATTATGGGTCTCATGCCCGCAATATCAATCATGCCCGTGGAACACCTTCCTCACTGCCGGAAGTCTACGATAACCACACCAAGGAGTACACATGAACACCAGGTCCCACCTGTGTCATAAAAACCGTACGGGGCAAGTACGAAGGCTAACTACCAGATACCAAAGCCGCATCATCAATCGACGGCAAGTACGAAGCCAACTACCGATACCAAAGCCGTACTAACAAATCTATAAACCATACCACGGTCGACCTGGGCAAGACGAAAGCCAACTACCGATACCACCGCGCCACGAGCCGCCGGCAAGTACGAAGACTAACTACCAGATACCAAGCCGGAATCACGAGACTTCGTCACAAAACTGAACGGGGCAAGTACGAAGGCAAACTACCAGATACCAAGCTGAATCAGCCACGACTTCGGGGCAAGTACGAGAGCCAACTACCAGATACCAAGCCGAATCAGTAAAACCTCATGGAGAGCTAGTCCATGGAATAATAATCGCAGAAGCGTACCCGTGGAATGCTCCGTCACTGCCGGTACGTCCAAGTAAGATCATAACAAATCAGCCGGCCCTCCATCGAGAGACGCGGTGGTATAGAAATACAATACTAGCACGACAAGGCTATCACACGCAAACATAGGCAAGTTACACACAACTCAAGGTACTTTCATTTTATGCCAAAGTCCAGGTTTTAACCCCAAAGTACTACGTACGTTAAATTCTTTTTAAAAGATCCATTTCTTTTACAAAGGTCACCCGATGCCCGTATTATAAAAATAGAGTGACTAACATTTTTAAGTAAACCAAAACAACTTCCATACTTTCCTTTTTAAACCAAATTACCATTTTAAAACCAATGATAAAACCATTCTTTTGTTTTCATAAAGTCGTTATAACTAACTTCCCATAAAGATGTTATAACACTTTATGTTTTAAACCAATTTAAGACAAAACAATGTCTTTCTTTTAAACCAAAAACTCTTCAATTCCTCAAGTCTCTTTTCTTTTAGAAATCAAGTTCCTTACTTTGGAAATTTAAGAAAATTAATGCTTGTTTATAATGATTCTTATTAAAGCAAACATGATCTAGAAATGTAATACAATTTTGTCTTATCTTAGCTTCTATACAGATGGAGGTTTCTCCGTTTTAATAGTAATTAATTAGTCAATACATTTTCCTTTAATAACGCCGCATGGTTTGTTCGATACTTATTCTCATTTCAAATCAATATAATATTATTCCTTTTAAAACCCAAGTACCCATTTCTCATAAAAGCGTTTCACAACTGCTTAACACAACCCAAGTCCTTATTATTTCACATCAAGTCTTTTATCTTTTAAAACCACAAACCATTTCTTTGCTCGCATAAAGTTGTTATAACCAACTTCCCATAAAGCCGTTATAACACTTTATGTTTTAAACCAACCAAATTCATTTAACACATGTACGCCTTCACCGCATCACATAGTTCACAACATATCATGCTAGAAAAGATAGGAAGAGGTTCACATACCTCGCGACGATTATCGACAATTAGCAAAATGCTCCAAGTACTACAACCTTGCTAGCCTTTTCCACCCTTCAAGTAGAATACGCTACTCGTAGTACTTCCACCTATAATGGCCATAAAACGCCTATTAACTTCTAGTTCTCTTCAGAGAATATTTCTACGGAAAATTCGGCAAAGACTCTCCCGCTATCACATAAATCTCTTCCTATCAAGGCCCGCTACTGTGCCAACAACTCCTGGTGGGATTACACGCCTAACCTGACGTGTTCAATTCTACTTCACGAATACTACAAGTTCATCAGAATACAAATTCTATGTAATTACGCTCAATTCTCTTCTTTAATATCCATTCTATATATAGTATACTCAGCTATACATTACTACGACATGTAATTTCCAATTACAATAGGGGGATAAAGATCATTACCTCGATAAGCCCAAAATTATCCAAGATTA
The DNA here is from genome assembly GCA_029844215.1 of Przewalskia tangutica. Taxonomy (NCBI): domain Eukaryota; kingdom Viridiplantae; phylum Streptophyta; class Magnoliopsida; order Solanales; family Solanaceae; genus Przewalskia; species Przewalskia tangutica. The sequence goes on from CM056721.1 coordinate 97,296,247, forward strand.
TATGTCGATCCTGAGCAACGTTTAGCTCCACCTTACGCCCAACCCGCTCCAAGCAACCCTTAGAATTTTCTAAACAACTTCTCTTAACACTTCAACTCCAAAAGTGAAGAACACTTAGGCTTTGATTGTGGCAACTCTCTGCAAGGGTACTTTAGTGGCTAGGGGTGTGAAATCTTTTCCAACTCTTGGTTAATAGTCTTCCTAATACACTAAGGAAGAACACTTAAAACTTTAAGAATTTTTGGACAATTTTTGCTCAAGAAACAAGGCTAAAGCCGAGAACTACAAAGGAAAGGGAGGGAGTTTTTCAAACTTGGAAAACTCTAAGTGTGGATGAATAATAGTCTTCAACTTAAGGAGGTATTTATAGGACATTCAAGGGCTAGGATTGAAGCAAGTGTGTGGTCTAGATTGAGCCCATGTGTGTGTGGGTCCCACTTATCTATCTACTACACAAATATCTTGCAAGACTTTGACCAAATGTTTATGGCATTTTTCATGTGAAAAACGTGCACAACATGTCCAACAATTTCGTCCAACCTTGCCACCTAGGGGTGACACATGTCGCCCTCCTATTGGTCCAAAATATTTCATCTTCCGAAAATATCCGTAATGCCAAAAATCCGAAAATAAAGTGGGCCCCACAAACCGTAAATTCCTCCCGTGGGCCCCACATGACCAATTCCGGAAATAAAATTCCATAATTCTTAAATATTCCAAAAAGTCCGAATACCAAATCTGGGAATCCAATTCCCATTAACGAACCTTTTTCCTTCCCGAAATCCGGAAACTTTTCCGTCGAAAAATCACATCTTTTCTTCCTTTCCAATTTAATGTCGTATTCTCGTACGTATGTCCTCACATACATACCCTGGAAATATGGGGTATAACATTCTTCCCCCCTTAGAAACATTCGTCCCGAATGTTCCTTCTAAGTCTCCAAACGTACTTGCGCCGGTATAGTCTCCACTATTACACTTACAAAACCGATCATGCCACCAATGGCCAGAATATAACATGCGTGCAAAACTCAAATCCAAACTAACGAGGAATCACCTCTAGTACACATTCCACCCTTCAGTTACTGCTTCAATTTCCTCTAAGGCCATTCCCGGCCTTCACGATCCGATTCTGGTCGAACGCATCCACGAACCCGTACGATGGTTACCTAAACTCGGCCTAGCACCTCGCGACCTACCACCGCGACCACCTCGAATCGACCCCACCTTATTCCGGCCACGGTTGACCCGCGAATGGTCCTCAACCCGACCCATAATCGCACCAGACTCTCTTGTTCCCCAATCCGGAACAAACTTACTAACTCACATCAAGAAAGCTACCACTCCTATCTCACACTACTCATGGAATTATCACGCTAATACTCCACGTACTACACATTCTGACAAAGATTAACCGTAAATCTTTAACTTAATATGGCCTCGCATCTAAGATCTCAACTGTTATCAAACTTCTAAGGCTCACCATTCTTCCCTACCCCCCAAACTTACCCTTTTCAACTACCCATGTTTTTAATCACAACTTACACAATGCTAACCGAACATAGCACACAATAATAAGATCATCATATCAAGCACACTAAACTCTAGAGGGTTAAGGATATACCTGTATCTACCGCTTCACTCTAATCATAGGCCACTCGCAGGCATACCGTAGGCGTGATGAACCAGCCATAGATCCCGGCGCCGAGTCTCTACATCCGCGCCACTGCAGTCGGACAATCGCAAATGGCCCTGCTGGCCGCATGTAAACAACCTCCCGAACCAGCACGACACGCCCCCTTATGGATTTTCCCGCAACGGCCACACTGAGGTAAGGGTGGCCTCATCTGGTCAACACCACTACTCCCGAAACTCAACCTCGAGCCCCGACTTGCTCTCGAATACACCGGATGCCCCAAGATCGCGAGGACCGCTCAGTCGGGCGAGGCGCATAACTAGTTCGCACGAGGCGGTTCGCCTCGAAAGTCGCCAAAAGGCCCCGCTGCTCGCCTCTTCTCGCTGATCCCGGCCATTCCGCCGACCTCTCCGCCTCACACCTAAGTGCATAAGCCAGACGCGGCAATGTCCATGCCCTACCAAGATCTACACCGAGCAAGCCTTTGCCAAGTAGTCATCGAGCCTCGTGACGTAGCGGTGCACTCGCCCTCCATATTTGCCACTAACGCCGACATATCGCCAACGAGTCGAACTCCACGTTGTACTCCCAACCGCACGCCCGCCCCGCCTCAACATCAAAATCTTACCCGAGCCCTCTCATCCGCGGGCAAGAAATGTGCAAGAAATGCCCCGAGAACTCATCCCATACACCGGAAGCGCATGCTCCCCGACGCTTCCCATGAATCAAACCACGATCGCAGATCACGCACCGATGCGAACCCAATACCACCGACTCGCTCGAGGCCTTGATCACTCACGATCCGTCAGAATCGCTTGATAAACTCCCGAGGGTCATCCTCGCCTCTATCCATAGAACATCGTGGATCGCAACTTAATAAGTCCCGGTCTCCAACTATCGCCCCGGGTGCACTCATCGTACCACCGCCTCCGCTCGCCCTCTCAAGTCTCGCCATAAACCTAACTAGTAATCGGGCCATCTCTTGCAACCCATATCCTCTGCTCGCCGGATCGAGGCTCGGATATCGTGGCCTCGTGAGCTACCGCCGCCGCTCTAAACTCTGCTGGGCGGTATCGTAGAATTCGCCGTCTGTAGCACCACCGTAAAGACTGGGCCTCGCCCCGTAACCTCCGTGCTCTACGCAGCCTCCTCGCCGCTTTGCCCTTCGGCTCGCTGCCTTGCGCGAGGCATAATCGATATAAAAGAATACGTCAGAGGGAGTCCAACTTACAACACAGGTCTAAGGCACGATCTCAGAGTGAGAAGAATGGAAACCAATCCTAAATGTCCCGCAGCCTCCTGATTATAGAGGTGGTGCACAACACACCGATAATCAAGACTCTACTAGACACGGTCTGTAGACACTTTCCGAGGACTAATCGCTTCGATACCACTTTTGTCACGACCACCACGCCCGCGATCGTGCCTTACCCCGGCACCCTAGTGATACAACATCGAGAAAACCAATGGAAATAAAAACATACAGATATGAAACAAGATAAAAGAAAACAAAGCAACCAAAACGGTTGCTTCTTTGCATATATACAGTAAATTTGAAGTTACATCCTTTACAATCCCGCCCACAACAAGATTACTGCACTTCTAAGAGTGTAACAACAACTATGACGACAGGTTCGCCATACCCCTAATGTACAAGAACCTACAACTCGGAAACATACCAAAAGATAAGCCTCCTGAGAAACGGAGCTTCCTAATACGCTGAATCGTGATCCTAAGAGTGAGGATCAACAATCGATGTATTCTACCGCAGATTTAACGCAGCTTCAAGGAGGTCAAGACAACAGTACCAAGTATGTGAAATCAAAATATCAGAAATGAAATCATAGTAGTCTATATAAAACAGAGACATATATGATAACCAAACTACAAGATATACATGTAAGCCATGTCAAGTCGTGGACTCACGCCTCAAAGTCATCACTCAAATATAACTATGGGTCTCATGCCCGCAACAACAATCATGCTCGTGGAACACCTTCCTCACTGCCGGCAGTCTACGATAACCACACCAAGGAGTACACATGAACACCGTGTCCCACTGTCATAAAACCGTGACGGCAAGTACGGGCTAACTACTGATACCAAAGCCGCATCATCAATCGACCGGCAAGTACGAAGCCAACTACCGGATACCAAAGCCGCACTAACAAATCTATAAACCATACCACGGTTGACCTGTGGCAAGTACAAAGCCAACTACCAGATACCACCGCGCCACGTAATGGCCGGCAAGTACGAAGACTAACTACCGTGATACCGTTTAATCACGAGACTTCACACAAACCGAACGGGCAAGTACGAAGGCAAACTACCAGATACTAAGCCAAATCAGCCACGACTTCTGGGGAAGTACTAGAGCCAACTACCAGATACCAAGACGAATCAGTAAAACCTCATGGAGAGCTAGTCCATGGAATAATAATCGCAGGTTGCACTGCGGAATGCTCCACATCGCCGACGCCCAAGTAAGATCATCACAAATCAGCCGGCCCTCCATCGAGTGACGCGGTGGTATAGAAATACAATACTAGTACGACAAGGCTATCACACGCAAACATAGGCAAGTTACACACAACTCAAGGTACTTTCATTTTATGCCAAAGTCCAGGTTTTAACCCCAAAGTACTACGTACGTTAAATTCTTTTTAAAAGATCCATTTCTTTTACAAAGGTCACCCGATGCCCGTATTATAAAAATAGAGTGACTAACATTTTTAAGTAAACCAAAACAACTTCCATACTTTCCTTTTTAAACCAAATTACCATTTTAAAACCAATGATAAAATCATTCTTTTGTTTTCATAAAGTCATTATAACTAACTTCCCATAAAGATGTTATATCACTTTATGTTTTAAACCAATTTAAGACAAAACAATGTCTTTCTTTTAAACCAAAAACTCTTCAATTCCTCAAGTCTCTTTTCTTTTAGAAATCAAGTTCCTTACTTTGGAAATTTAAGAAAATTAATGCTTGTTTATAATGATTCTTATTAAAGCAGCCATGATCTAGGAAATGTAATACAATTTTGTCTTATCTTAGCTTCTATGCAGATGGAGGTTTCTACTGGTTTTAATAGTAATTAATTAGTCAATACATTTTCCTTTAATAACGCTGCAGTGGTTTTGTTCGATACTTATTCTCATTTCCGAAATCAATATAATATTATTCCTTTTAAAACCCAAGTACCCATTTCTCATAAAAGCGATTTCACAACTGTTTAACACAACCCAAGTCCTTATTGTTTCACATCAAGTATTTTATCTTTTAAAAACCACAAACCATTTCTTTGCCCGCATAAAGTTGTTATAACCAACTTTCCATAAAGCCGTTATAACACTTTATGTTTTAAACCAACCAAATTCATTTAACACATGTACGTCTACCGTACTACATAGTTCACAACATATCATGCTAGAAAAGATAGGAAGAGGTTCACATACCTCACGACGATTATCGACAATTAGCAAAATGCTCCAAGTACTACAACCTTGCTAGCCTTTTCCACCCTTCAAGTAGAATACGCTACTCGTAGTACTTCCACCTATAATGGCTATAAAACGCCTATTAACTTCTAGTTCTCTTCGTAGAATATTTCTACAGAAAATTCGGCAGCACCTCCCCCCCGCTATCACATAAATCTCTTCCCCTATCAAGACCCGCTACCAGGCCAACAACTCCCAGGGGATTACACGTCTAACCGGACGTGTTCAATTCTACTTCACAGGAATACTACAAGTCTATTGTAAATACAGTCCTATGTAATTACAGTTCAATTCTCTTCTTTAATATCCATTCTATATATAGTATACTCAGTTATACATTACTACGACATGTAATTTCCAATTACAATAGGGGGATAAAGATCATTACCTTGATAAGCCCAAAATTATCCAAGATTATATGTCGATCCTGAGCAACGTTTAGCTCCAATTCCTTACGCTCCAACCCGCTCCAAGCAACCCTTAGAAGTTTCTAAACAAATTCTCTTAACACTTCAACTCCAAAAAGTGAAGAACACTTAGGCTTTGATTGTGGCAACTCTCGGCCAAGGGGTACTTTAGTGGCTAGGGGTGTGAAATCTTTTCCAACTCTTGGTTAATAGTCTTCCTAATACACTAAGGAAGAACACTTAAAACTTTAAGAATTTTTGGACAATTTTTGCTCAAGAAACAAGGCTAAAGCCGAGAACTACAAAGGAAAGGGAGGGAGTTTTTCAAACTTGGAAAACTCTAAGTGTGGATGAATAATAGTCTTCAACTTAAGGGGGTATTTATAGGACATTCAAGGGCTAGGATTGAAGCAAGTGTGTGGTCTAGATTGAGCCATGTGTGTGTGGGTCCCAGTTATCTATCTACTACACAAATATCTTGCAAGACTTTGACCAAATGTTTATGGCATTTTTCATGTGAAAAACGTGCACAACATGTCCAACAATTTCGTCCAAACTTGCCACCTAGGGGTGACACATGTCGCCCTCCTATTGGTCCAAAATATTTTATCTTCCGAAAATATCCGTAATGCCAAAAATCCGAAAATAAAGTGGGCCCCACAAACCGTAAATTCCTCCCGTGGGCCCCACGTGACCAATTTCGGAAATAAAATTCCATAATTCTTAAATATTCCAAAAAGTCCGAATACCAAATCTGGGAATCCAATTCCCATTAACGAACCTTTTTCCTTCCCGAAATCCGGAAACTTTTCCGTCGAAAAATCACATCTTTTCTTCCTTTCCAATTTAATGTCAGATTCTCGCACGTATGTCCTCACATACATACCTCGAAATACGGTATAACACTAAATCCCTAGCTAGTAATGTGGTCGCCTCTTTGCAATCCATACTTTCGCCATCGTCGTGGAACCGGCGTTCAAATATCAAGGCCGCAGTAGGAATCGGCACTGTGCTAGACATCTGCCTTGGAGACGTCGCAGAACTCCCCGAATGAAGCACCACCTCAGGTGATGATTGGGCCTGTGCCCTCGTAACCCTCTGTGCTCTACTCGCAGCTCCTACCGCTTTGCCGCTTGGCCAGGTTGCATGCGAGGCATAATCGTGTGGAAAGAAATACGTTAGAGGGGTCCAACTTATTGTCACGACCCGTTCCGGGGCCCGTGACTGGTGCCTTACCCGGGCACCCAAGTAGTCATACATCAGAGAAATCAGCGGAACATAAAAACAAGACATGAAACAATTGTAAAATGAACCACATTTTAACTGAGAGAAAATCGTCTTACGGCATATATATATACAAAGTTGAACAGCTTAATCCTTTTTACAAACCCCGCCCACACAAGTACTCTGCACCTCTAAGAATGTAACGACAACTATGGCGGACAGGCCCGCCATGCCCCTGAATGTACAAGAACTTACAGACTCAGGGTAACATACCAAAAGATAAGCCTCCGGAGAAACGGAGCTTCCCAAAACGCTGATTTGTGATCCTAGAAGCGAGGATCGACAACCGATGTACCTCTACCTACGGCATGAAACGCACCCCAAGGAGGTCGATAACAGTACCAAGTATGTGAAATCAAAATATCAGTAGTTAAATCATAACTATAAAAAGCGGAGACATATATGATAACCAAAATACGAGACGCAACATAAAAGTTAGCTGCCGGGACTCACGCCCTCAAAATCATCACTCAAATATAACAAGGGGTCTCACGCCCACAACATCAATCATGTTCGCATCTTGGCCACATGCCCCCGGAATTCTCCATCGGTGTAGACATGTCCAGGATGCAACAATAATAAGGTATCGGGTAATCAACGCCGCCGCATGCACGCCTCTGAATTCAGACGGCAGTATATGTCCATGTAATAATAACAATACCACCGGGTGATCAACCCTGCCGCATGGCCACATGCCCCCGGAATTCTGCATTGGTGCAGACATGTCCATGTAACAACAATAACAATATATCAGGTGATTAACCCGCCGCATGGCCGCATGCCCTAATTCAGACGGTGCACATGTCCATGTAACAACAATAACAAGATATCGGGTGATTAACCCGCCGCATGGCCGCATGCCCCGTGACTGCAGACGGCATGTCCATGTAACAACAATAACAATATATCGTGATTAACTCGCACGGCCGCATGCCCCTGAATTCGTGACGGCAGACATGTCCATGTATCAACCATAACAATATATCACACAACCAGGCTATCACAAGCAAGCACAAGCAAATTACCATACTTCTAGACTCTCATAAAAAGATCCATTCTTTCTCAAGAAGTCACCTGATACTAACACTTGTACAGCAAAGGCTATTACCAGGTGCATAGGCAAGTTCAACATACATTAGACTCCTATTTTATTCCAACAAATCCGGTTTCTAACCCCAAAGTACTACATACATTAATCCTTTCAAAAAGACCTCCTTTTTTACGTAAGAACAACTCGATACTATTATCCGTAGTACCAACTACATTCATGTTTTAAAATCAAGTATTTTACACCGTTTTAAACCAAGTGGCTTACACTTTTAGAACAACGTTAAGTAACAGCATTCTTTTCCAAAAGTTTCAAGTTTGCCTAATTTCAGATACTCAAGTCTTTTAGTTTCGAAAGATTTCATAGTTCATAGTCTTAATCAAATAACGTACTCTCTTTTAAAACATTTGAGTAATGTATGCCTTATATGTGAGTAGGTTATTCTTGTTTATAACGATCTTATTTAAAGCAGCCATGATCTAGGAAATGTAATATCATTTTGTCTCATCTTAGCTTCTATGCAGATGGAGGTTTCTACTGGTTTTAATAATACTTCATTATTCAATACATTTCCCTTTATTAGCTACCAGTTGGTTTGTTCGATACTTATTACGATTTCAAATCAAGAAACATTATTCCTTTTAAAAACCAAGTACTCATTACTCACGAATGAGGTTTCACACTTTTTAACAAAATTCATATTAATTCAATTAAGTCAAGTCTCTTATCTTTTAAGATCAAGTCTCTTAACTTCTTAAAATCAATAACCATTCTTTTATCTCACTTACGTCGTTATACCTAACTTCCCATAAAGCCGTGATAACTTTTAAAACCAAGCATTACTCTTCTTTCAACAAGGTTTCTTATATCTTTGAAAATACTTCAAGATCCTCTATTATTCAGGCTTAAGTCGAAAGACATTGCCGTAATTATTATTCAGGCTTAAGTCAAAAGACATTGCCGTAATTATTATTCAGTTAACACACGTACGTCTACCGTACTATATATATATTCTTTTAAAATATCATGCTCAAGAGGATAGGAAGAATCACATACCTCGCGACGATTATCGACTATTAGCAAAACGCTCCACGGCTATAACTCGGCTAGCCTTGTCCACCTTCCAAGTAGTACATGCTACTGCGAACATTCAACCAATAAAGGTTATAAGTTCATCAGAAATACAGTCCTATGTAAGTACAGTTTAATCTTCTACTTTAATATTCTTCTGATGTGATCTCAGTTCAAGTCTTTTCTGTAATATCCTTCTATTACAGTTAAATTCTCTTCTATGAATCTTATATTCATTTCTATAATACTACAGTATGTAATTTCCAATTACACTAGAAGGATAGGATCATTTACCTCGGTAAGCCCAAAATTATCCAAGTTTATAAGTCGCTCCTGAGCAACGTTAAGCTCCTGCTCCGGGTGCTCCAACCCGCTCCAAACAACCCTTAGAAGTTCTACGCAACTTCTACTTAACACTTCAACCGACTATGAAGGTTTTCCTTAGGGTTTCGTTTTGGATCGAGGAAGTATAATAGTATTTCGGCTTTTCAGATGTGGTAACCTTGGAATACTACAAGGTATTTGGACAAAGGTATTTGGGCATAACACAAATAATTGGATAAGTATTTCTATACCACAAAGGGGGAGGGGTATTTCTCGAAAACAACTAGGCTAGGGGGGGGGACCCTCTCGGCCAAAGCTTTCTTAAGGGGGGGAGGGGTAGGCTCTTGGACGAGAACTCTCACTAAGAGGGGGGGAGGATTTTAACACTTAGAAAATATTTAGGGATGAAGAAAGTCTTCAACTTAGGGGAGTATTTATAGGCCAACCAATGGCCAACCAATGGCCAAGATCAAGCCAAGTGCTATGCAAGTGTAGGGCTAGGATTCATCCAAGTGCACCTTATCTATCTACCACACCAACTACACAAAATATCCTACCAACTTTGACCCACCTTTCGTCCACTTGCCGCCCAACCTCACGCCCAATATGAGGTGACACATGTCACCCTCCCGCTGGTCCAAAATGTTTCGCCTCTCTAAAAATCCGCAAAAATTATAAATGACATAGCCGTATTTTTCCCCTCGCAAGTCTTGTAAAACGTTTCGTCGAAAAACGATTCTTTTCTGTACTTGTGAACAAAATTTCGCCACTTAGTCTTCTTTAATTCTTAAACTTTCAGACGCACGCCTCACGCATACTCTGGAAATACGGGGTATAACATTCTCCCCTCCTTAGAAACATTCGTCCCGAATGTTCCTTCTCAAGACGGATAACGATAAAGTTCCTCTAATAAGTTGCCAACACCACACTTGGCCACAAAATAACCCACGTTCTCTTCCTTCCTTACTCGTCGTACCCTTCTCGAACACTTGAACTCTTCTAGTATACGTACCATACTTCAGTTTCTAAAACTTCTGGAGTCACTACCTCCAAACTTGATCATCTTACTAGCCTCAAATTCCTTTAAGGCCATTCCCCGACCTTTACGATTCAATTCTGGTCTAACATATCCACGAACTCATACGATGGTCATCTAAACTTGGGCCTAGCACCCTCGTGACCCTACCACCTGGCGGGACCACCCAAAACTAACCCCACCTTAATCGGCACGGTTGACCCGCACACGCCTCAACCCGACCCTCCATCGTGCCGAACTTTCTGCTTTCGATCCTAACAATCCTACTAATTCACATCATGAAAGCTACCACTTCCATCTCACACTACCCATGGACTTATTCACACTAATACACCCTAGGCATATAATGCACTTCGACAAGGATCATTTGCAAAATCCTTTACTCAATACGGCCTTACCTCTAAGGTCTCAATCGTGAAATATTCTAAGGTTCACACTTTCCCTGCCCCCATACTTATCCTTCCAACTAACCATGTTTTCTAACTCACAAACAACACAACGCTATCCGTACATAGCATACAATAAGATCATCATAACAAGCACACAAAACTCTATAGGGTTAAAGATATACCTGTCTCTACCGCTTTTCTAATCACAGTCCTGCCCTGCAGGGCGCATAGCTAGTGAAGGTGATGAACCACCATCGATCCTCGGGTCGAGTCGTAACATCCGTGCTACCCTTGGCCTGACAAGCTTCGCAAAATGGCCCCGCTGCCACAAAAATAACAAGCTCCTCGCACCACGACACTCCCGAAATGCGGTCTACCACATCGACCACACCGAGGTAGGTGATCGATCCGCCAACACCCTACTCTCGAAACTCGAACCTACGGAGCTCGACCGCCTGAATACCCCGAACGCAGTAGGTTGTGGAGGACCACTGCATCGGGCGAAGGTGCATAACTAGCCTGATGCTGAGGCGGTCCGCCTCGAAAGTCGCCAAAAGACCCCGTTGTTCTCGCCTCTTCGCTAATTCGTCATTCCGCCGACCTTCTCCGCCTCACACCTGTGTGCATAAGCTCGCATGCGGCAATGTCCATGCCGGCCAAGAGCTACACCCACAATCCTCTTCCAAGTAGTCATCTAATCCGAACGTAGCAATGTACTCGCCCTCCATATCGCCTACTACGGGGGCATACCGAGCCAATGAGTCGAACTCACATTGTACTCCGAATCAGACGCCTGCTCGCCTCAACGCCAAAAATTTTACCGAGCCTCTCTCATCCGCGAGGCAAGAAATGTGCAAGAAATGCCTCAAAACTCGTCCCAAACGGCCGGAAGTGCATACTCTCCCGACAGCTCCCACGAATCAAAACCCGATCATGCGGTATCACGCACTGACGCGAACCTAGACCACCGACTCGGTCTCAAGCCTTGATCACTACGATCCGTCAGAATCGCTTGATGAACTCTCGCGATCATCCTCGTGCCTCACCACCAGAACTCGCGCTACAACTCGAAAGTCCCGTAGCCTCAAACTATCCGATCTTGGGTGAACTACGGGTGCACGGAATCGCTGCTGGCCCAAATTTATCTCATGTTCGCCACGATCCCGCCAAGAATCGCCCATCTCTTTGTACTTAACTCCTCGCCTCGTGCCGTTGGACCGAGGTGTATCGTGGGTCTCATCGCCACCGCTGCGCTCTAAACTCGCCGGCCGGCGGGCCGCAAAACTCGCTGCCGTCAAGCACTATCTCGTAATAACCGGCCGCGCCTCATACTCCTCTCAGATCTCACTAGCAGCCTCCTACCGCTTTGCCCACTGGGCCCGGTTGCTGCGCGGAGGCATAATCGTGAAAACGATATACGTCGAGGGGTCCAACTTACAACATGCCTCTAAGGCACGATCTCGTAATGAGAAGAATGGAAACTAATCCTAAATGTCCCGCAGCTCTCGATTATAGATGTGGTGCACAACACACCGATAATCAAGACTTTACTAGACACGGTCGGTAGACACTTTCCGAGGATTAATCGCTCGATACCACTTTTGTCACGACTGCCCGTTCGTGGATCGTGCCTTACCCGGGCACCCAAGTAGTCATACATCAGAGAAATCAGCGGAACATAAAACAAGACATGAAACAATTGTAAAATGAACCACATTTTAACTGAGAGAAAATCGCCTTTCGGCATATATATACAAAGTTGAATAGCTTAATCCTTTTACAAACCCCGCCACACAAGATTACTGCACTTCTAAGAATGTAACGACAACTATGGCGACAGTGGCCCCGCCATGCCCCGAATGTACAAGAACTTATGCACTGTGGTAACATACCAAAAGATAAGCCTCGAGAAACGGAGCTTCCCAAAACGCTGATTTGTGATCCTGTGCGAGGATCGACAACCGATGTACTTACCTGGCATGAACGCGGCCCGGCGAGGTCAGTACAACAGGTACCAAGTATGTGAAACTGAAAATACTGTAGTTAAATCATAACAGTCTATAAAAAGCAGGAGACATATATGATAACCAAAATACAGTACGCAACATAAAAGCAGTCAAGTCAGGGACTCACGCCCTCAAAATCATCACTCAAATATAACAGGGGTCTCACGCCCACAACATCAATCATGTTCGCATCTTGGCCACATGCCCCCGGAATTCTCCATCGGTGTAGACATGTCCAGGATGCAACAATAATAACAAGGTATCGGGTAATCAACGCAGCCGCACGCCACATGCCCTGACCAGACGGCGTATATGTCCATGTAACAATAATAACAATACCACCGGTGATCAACCTCGCCAGATGGCCACATGCCCCAAATTCGTGATTGTGCGTATATGTCCATGTAACAACAATAACAATATATCGGGTGATTAACCCGCCGCATGGCCGATGCCCCTGAGTCGTGACGGCAGTACATGTCCATGTAACAACAATAACAATATATCGGTGATTAACCCGCCGCATGGCCGCATGCCCCCTAATTCAGATCGGCAGTATGTCCATGTAACAACAATAACAATATATCGGGTGATTAACCCGCCGCATGGCCGCATGCCCCCGGAATTCTGCATCGGTGCAGACATGTCCATGTATCAACCATAACAATATATCACACAACCAGGCTATCACAAGCAAGCACAAGCAAATTACCATACTTCTAGACTCTCATAAAAAGATCCATTCTTTCTCAAGAAGTCACCTGATACTAACACTTGTACAGCAAAGGCTATTACCAGGTGCATAGGCAAGTTCAACATACATTAGACTCCTATTTTATTACAACAAATCCGGTTTCTAACCCCAAAGTACTACATACATTAATCCTTTCAAAAAGACCTCTTTTTTACGTATGAACAACTCGATACTATTATCCGTAGTACCAACTACGTTCATGTTTTAAAATCAAGTATTTTACACCGTTTTAAACCAAGTGGCTTACACTTTTAGAACAACGTTAAGTAACGATTCTTTCCAAAAGTTTCAAGTTTGCCTAATTTCGATACTCAAGTCTTTTAGTTTGAAAGATTTCATAGTTCATAGTCTTAATCAAATAACGATTTCTCTTTAAAACATTTGAGTAATGTATGCCTTATATGTGAGTAGGTTATTCTTGTTTATAACGATCTTATTTAAAGCAGCCATGATCTAGAAAATGTAATATCATTTTGTCTCATCTTAGCTTCTATGCAGATGGAGGTTTCTACTGGTTTTAATAATACTTCATTATTCAATACATTTCCCTTTATTAGCGCCTGATGGTTTGTTCGATACTTATTCGATTTCCAAATCAAGAAACATTATTCCTTTTAAAACCAAGTACTCATTACTCACGAATGAGGTTTCACACTTTTTAACAAAATTCATATTAATTCAATTAAGTCAAGTCTCTTATCTTTTAAGATCAAGTCTCTTAACTTCTTAAAATCAATAACCATTCTTTTTATCTCACTTACGTCGTTATACCTAACTTCCCATAAAGCCAGTATAACTTTTAAAACCAAGCATTACTCTTCTTTCAACAAGGTTTCTTATCTCTTTGAAAATACTTCAAGATCCTCTATTATTCAGGCTTAAGTCGAAAGACATTGCCGTAATTATTATTCAGGCTTAAGTCAAAAGACATTGCCGTAATTATTATTCAGTTAACACACGTACGTCTACCGTACTATATATATATTCTTTTAAAATATCATGCTCAAGAGGATAGGAAGAATCACATACCTCGCGACGATTATCGACTATTAGCAAAACGCTCCACGGCTATAACTCGGCTAGCCTTGTCCACCTTCCAAGTAGTACATGCTACTCGCAGAACATTCAACCAATAAAGGTTATAAGTTCATCAGAATACAAATTCATGTAAGTACGCTTTAATCTTCTACTTTAATATTCTTCTGATGTGATCTCAGTTCAAGTCTTTTCTGTAATATCCTTCTATTACAGTTCAATTCTCTTCTATGAATCTTATATTCATTTCTATAATACTACAGTATGTAATTTCCAATTACACTAGAAGGATAGGATCATTTACCTCGGTAAGCCCAAAATTATCCAAGTTTATAAGTCGCTCCTGAGCAACGTTAAGCTCCTGCTCCGGGTGCTCCAACCCGCTCCAAACAACCCTTAGAAGTTCTACGCAACTTCTACTTAACACTTCAACCGACTATGAAGGTTTTCCTTATGGTTTCGTTTTTGGATCGAGGGAAGTATAATAGTATTTCGGCTTTTCAGATAGGGTAACCTTGGAATACTACAAGGTATTTGGGCCAAGGTATTTGGGCATAACAACAATACTTGGAGAAGTATTTCTATACCACAAAGGGGGAGGGGTATTTCTCGAAAACAACTAGGCTAGGGGGGGACCCTCTCGGCCAAAGCTTTCTCAAGGGGGGGAGGGGTAGGCTCTTGGACGAACTCTCACTAAGAGGGGAGGATTTTAACACTTAGAAAATATTTAGGGATGAAGAAAGTCTTCAACTTAGGGAGTATTTATAGCCAACCAATGGCCAACCAATGGCCAAGATCAAGCCAAGTGCTATGCAAGTGTAGGCTAGGATTCATCCAAGTGCACCTTATCCATCTACCACACCAACTACACAAAATATCCTACCAACTTTGACCCACCCTTTCGTCCACTTGCCGCCCAACCTCACGTCCAATATGAGGGTGACACGTGTCACCCTCCCGCTGGTCCAAAATGTTTCGCCTCTCGAAAAATCCGCAAAAATTATAAATGACATAGCCGTATTTTTCCCTTCGCAAGTCTTGCAAAACGTTTTAAAAAACGATTCTTTTCGGTACTTGTGAACAAAATTTCGCCACTTAGTCTTCTTTAATTCTTAAACTTTTAGACGCACGCCTCACGCACATACTGGAAATACGGTATAACACTTATAACACTTTCTAAGGCACGATCTCGAGTGAGAAGAATGGAAACCAATCCTAAATATCCTATAGCCTCCGATTATTGGTGTAGTGCACAACACACCGATAATCAAGACTCTACTAGATACGGTCTCAGACACTTTTCGAGGATTAATCGCTCGATACCACTTTTGTCACGACCAACCCGGCGTGGATCGTGCCTTACCCGCACCCAAGTAGACATACATCGAGTAACCACTGGAATATAAAACAAGACATGAAACAATATGAAGTGAGAAACAGCTTTATCGAGAAAAGTTGCCTTTCGGCATATATATATAAAAACTTGAGCGATACATCCCTTTACAACCCCGCCCACAACAAAGATTTCTGCACTCTAAGAATGTTATAACAACAATGGCGGGACAGGGCCCCGCCATACCCCTGAATGTAAGTACCTACAACGACAGGGGACTATACCAAAGATAAGCCTCCGGAGACACAGAGCTTCCCAAAACGCTGAACTGTGACCCAATGAGCGAGGATCAATACCGCACTTACTCGCTGCAGATGAACGCAGCCTCAAGGAGGTCAAGATAACAGTACCAATTATGTGAAATCAGAAAGTACTTTAAATGAAATCATATCATTTTAAAACCAATTTTACAAATATGTACGAAACAACCAATGTAACCGCACATAGTGTCACAAAGATAACCAAAAGCAAAATAGATATAACATAATCGGTCTTTTCTAGGCCGCTAATGATCGGAAGCAAGGCTAATCGCCCATATTATCATTATGCGAGCCTAACTCGAACTCCCGCACCGCATAGGTCACACATGCACCCGCATGAGGTATTCTCGTGACGGTAGCTAACCCGCGTATCCTCCCGACTCGCGGTCCGCATAGTCACATAGACCGCATAGTCACACTGCATGAGGCATTCTCGCGACGGATAATACACCGAATGATCAATCTCGAACTCCCGCACTCGCATAGTCACTGCATCGCATAGCCGTATATACCCGCATCAAGGGTGGCAAGTCCTCGTGATAACAAGTCGTGGGAGTATGTGATATAATAACAAGATAACGGGCTTAACGCTTAACAACGTAAGCACAACAAGAATAACCCCTTACACAACATCACAAGACACTAACACGCTGTGAAGATCATAACATGTTTACTTATCAAACCAACAAGAAAGTATTACAAGGCTATCACAAACCAACATAGTCAAGTTATTCACACAAGGTACTTTCTATTTTATGTCAACAAGTTCGGGTTTTTATCCCCAAAGTACTTCATACATAAACTCTTTAAAAAGATCTGTTTCTTTCACAAAAAGGCACACGGTACCCGTAGTGTCAAAAGTAGAGTGACTATCTTTTTAAGTAAACCCAAACAACTTCCCTACCTTATTTTTGGACCAACTTAAGACAAAAGCATGCCTTCCTTTTTAAACGAAAACACTTCAAATTTTCAAGTCTTTGTCTTTTATAAAATCAAGTCCTTACTTTGAAATTTTTAAGAAAATCAAAACTTGTTTATTAATGATCTTATTAAAGCAGCCATGATCTAGGAAATGTAATACAATTTTGTCTTATCTTAGCTTCTATGCAGATGGAGGTTTCTACTGGTTTTAATAATACTTAATTAGTCAATACATTTTCCTTTATTCATACGCGATGGTTTGTTCGATACTTATTTCCCTTTTCCGAAATCAATACAAGGCTTTTATAAACAATTAAGTAAACCGTTCCTTTTATCTTTCTTAAGTCGTTATACCTAACTTCCCATAAAGCTAGCATAACTCTTAAGCTTTTAAAACCAAGTATTACTCTTCTTTCAAAAACGATTCATAATTCTTTTGAAATACTTCAAGATTCTTATTATTTAAAACTCAAGTCAAAAGACATCGAAGTAAAACCACGCTCATTAACACACGACGCTCACCGTACTATATATATTCTTTTAAAATATCATGCTCAAGAGGATAGGAAGAATCACATACCTCCTCGGCGAAATTCACCTGCCAAGTCGAATATGTCGCGCGCAGAGTATCAACCTATAATAGTCAAATACGGCTATCAACGTCTAGACTACTCTGTAGAATATTCTAAGCAGAAGGTTCTTATTTCTACGGAAATTTGGGCAGACTTCCACCCACAAACTACTCAAGTTCATCAGAATACAAATTCCTTCATAAGTACTGATTCAATTCTCTTCTTTTATACCATCCTTCTATATCTTATACTTAATTCTAAACTACTACGATAAGTAATCTCCAATTACAATAGAAGGACAAAGATATTTACCTCGATAAGCCCAAAATTATCCAAGATTAAAGTCGATCCTGAGCAAGGTTTAGCTCCTATTCTCAGACGCTCCAATTCGCCCAAGAAACCCTTAGAAGTTCAGACAACTTCTACTTAATACTTCAACCAACAATGAAGATTTTCCTAGGGTTTCTTTTTGTGACTAAAAGAAATATAGTAGTATTTCCGGGCTCTAAGTATAGAGGTAACTTGGGAATACTACAAGGGATTTGGGCTAAGGTATTTGGGAATAGTAACAATACTTTTGAGAGATTTTTCTACTAAGGGGGGGGGAGGTGTGTCTCGGCGAGAACACAAGGAGGGGGGGGAGGTGTGTCTCGGCGAGAACACAAGGAGGGGGGGGTGTGTTGGACGAGAGCTTTACTAAGGGGGAGGGAGTTTTGAGACTTGGAAAAATGTTTTAAGGGATGAAGAATAAGTCTTGCACACAAGGGTTATTTATAGGGAAGTCAATGGTCAAGATTCAAGCAAGTGGATGGTGGAGATTTGGACAAGTGTTGTGTGGGTCCCACTTATCCATCTACTACACAAATATCTAGCAAGACATTGACCAAATGTTTAAGGCCTTTTACATGGAAAAAACGTGCCAATCTTTGCCCAAGATTTCGTCCAACCCTTGCCACCTAAGGGTGACACATGTCGCCCTCTCGTTGGTCCAAAATATTTCATCTCTCGGAAAAATCCAAAATAAATAAATTCCTGAAAACGTAAAATTCCTTTACAAGGTTCGGAAAAACAAATCTTTTTCGTGGATGTGCACAATTTCGTCCTTAACAATAATTCGGGCTTACAAAATTGTACGTACGTCCTCACATACATACTCTGGAAATACGGGGTATAACATTATCGTGGGGAGTGTCGTATTTCTCCAGGAGTTTATTACTCTTGCGGCCAGCAGGGCCATTTGAAGAGGGATTGTCCGACCAGAGGCAGCATGGGTGGTATGATTCATCCCATGAAGTCGCTTGCCTGCTTCATCTTCGTGGTTGCGCCCGAGGCGTGGTGTTCATGGGCCAACAGGCCGCGGCAGAGGTCGTGGTGGAGGTCCTAGTTCTAGCGGTTCACAGAACCGCATATATTCCTTAGCCAGTCGGCAGGATCAGGAGGCTTCACCGGATGTCGTCACAGGTATATTTTTGATTTCATGTTGTGATGTTTATGCTTTGATAGATCCAGTTCTACCTTGTCCTATGTGTCCCCTCTTATTGCTGGTAGAATAGGGATAGAGCCGTGTCGATAGAGCCTTTTGAGGTAGCTACGCCAGTGGGTGATTCAGTGTTAGCTGAGCGGGTGTATAAAAATTGCCCGGTGTTCATATACAATCGTCAGACCCTAGCAAACTTGATAGAGTTGGAGATGACAAAGTTTGACGTTATTATGGGTATGGACTGGTTGGCTTCTTGTGTCACGCCCCGAACCCCGGGCCCGTGACTGGTGCCCTACCTGGGCACCCTTCTACCTTAACAACACAAGTAAACTGCAGAAATTAAATAACACCTCATTTTTTTTAAGACCAACATACGTGCAAGGGCAGAGCCGATAAGGCTGCCATATAATATACATAATAAAAAGACGCTACACTGTACATGAGTCTAATCCCACATATGAATACAGACCTCTAAAAGTTTTACTGAAATGTGACGGGACAAGGCCCCGCCGTACCCATAACCGTACAAAAGCCTGTACTGAAGGAACTATACCAAAAGATAAAATCCTGAACAGAGGGAGCTATCCAAAAACTCGAAAGCGGTCCTACACTGCAGATCACCAAATCTGCAGACCTAAACTCTGCAGATAACGCACCTCAAGGAGGTCAAGACGGGAATGTACCAAGTATGTGAAATCAAAATATCAGAATGAAATCATAACAGTCTAAACAAAACGGGAGACATGTATGATAGCCAACTTACAATACACAATACATAAGCAGTCATATTAAGTCAGGGACGCATGCCCTCAAAGTCATTACTAAAATATAACCATGGGTCTCACGCCCATAATATCAATCATGCCCGTGGAATCCTTCCTCACTGCCGGCAGTCCATGATATAATATAACACCAATAGGTATACATGAACACCAAGTTCCACCCGTGTCCTAAAAACTGTACGGGACAAGTAGGAAAACGAACCATCAGATCCAGCCTGCATCATAAAACTGACGGGGGAAAGTACGAAAGCCAACTACCAGATCCAGCCTGCGTCAACAACTGACGGGGGCAAGTACGAAAGCTAACTACGGATCCAACTGCCGCCACGAGATATGATCGGGCAAGTGCGCAAGCTTATCTACCGGAGCCTATCAGACTAAATCGCGTAATAGCACTGACGGGGGCAAGTACGAAATCCAACTACCAGAGCCATCCTGCGTCAGCCACCGACGGGGGAAAGTACGAAAGCTAACTACCAGAGCCATCCTGCGTCACTACTCCTCATGGAGGGCTAATCCATGGAATAACAATATCCCACGCGTCGCACGCCTAATCCCACATCGTATAAGCATGACCATAGGGTAATACAAACAAATCCGGGAATCTAACCCGCCTCCTGGTCACATGCCCCGGAATCCCACATCGTATAAGCATGTCCAAGGAGTATCCCTCGTGGTCGTATGCCCCGGAATCCCACATCGTATAAGCATGACCATGGGGTAATACAAATAATGGAAGCATACCCGTGGAATCCCACATCACCGTCGGTACGTCCAAGTAAACTTACAACAAGACAGTCGGCCCTCCAACCGAGAGTCGCGGCAGCGTACAAATATAATACTTGCACTCAAAGGCTATCACCAGCACACATAGGCAAGTTCATAAAATCTATAGACTTTCATTTTATAAACTCAAGGCACTTATAGAATAATTCTCAATTAAACAAGCCAAAATACTTATCAAGGCACACATAAAATAATTCTCAATTAAACAAGCCAAAGTACTTATCAAGGCACACATAGAATAATTCTCAATTAAACAAGCCAAAGTACTACGTACGTACATTCTTTTCAAAAGACTCCTTTTTATGTAAAACCCCAAGATACTAACACCCGTAGTATCAAGGTGTGTCTATTTTTCAAAGTAAGTTACTACACTTTTAGAAAACTCATTTCAAATCTTGAAATCAAGTAACTTCAAATTTTCACAATCTAGGCAACTTATGCCTAATAATCAAAATAGACAACTTTCTTAACCTTCCATAAAGCCATTATAACCAACTTCCCATAAAGCCGTTATAACCCTTTTATGGTTTTAGACATATTCATTCCTTTTATAACCAAGATACTTATACTTTTAAAACCAAGTATCATATACTTACAAATCAAGTTTCTTAACTTTCAAAATACTTCAAGTCTCTTAATCTTTAGAAATCAAGTTTCTTCTACTTTTAAACCTCAAGTAACTCACACCTTTAAAACAAGTTACTTCTCTTAAATCATTTCATTTCTCCTCTCTTAAAACAATTAAGTAAATCACTCCTTTGACTCCCCTAAAGTCATTATAACGACCCTTAGGTTTTGGAACTAAGGCACTAGCCAAAAGATTTGGAAACCACTTCCTTTTCAAGACTCTATGTACTTTAAGTAAAATACTTTCACTTTTAAGAATCCAAACTTCACTAAGGAAATGGATTATACAACTTACAATTTAAACATCAAAGTACAATCAAGGAAGTACATAGAACAAATTCTATTTTAGGCAATCCAATTACAACCAAGGAATGGATCATTTAAGGAGTAGGACATACTTTCTTTATCTCAAGGAATCATGCTAGAAGAGGAGATAGTTCACATACCTTTTCGGCTAAATCCACAAGCTAAGCCGAATACGCCGTACGTAGAATTGTCAACCTATAATGGTCACAACATGACTATCAATTTCTAGTTTCTAACGTAGAATAATACTAAGTATACGGTCTCTTATTCTACGGAAAATCGAGCAAAGACCTCCTTTGTTTCTACATACCGTCACGACCGAACCCGCCCGTGATCGTGCCTTATCCTCGCACCCTAACGATACAACATCGAGAAAATCAGCGAAACAAATCATAAACATGAAACAAGAGACATGATAAATAAATAAAGCAACCAAAATTGCATACGTATATATACATAAAAACCCAGCGCTTATCCTTTTACAAACTCGCCACAACAAGATTACATGCACCTCTAAGAATGTAACCATAACTATGACGGACAGGCCCGCCATACCCCTGAATGTACAAGTAACTACACTGACAGGGGACTATACCAAAGATAAGCCTCCGGAGAAAACGGAGCTTCCCAAAACGCTGAATTGTGATCCTATGAGCAAGGATCCACAACCGATGTACCTCTACCTGCGGCATGAACGCAGCTCGGGCGAGGTCAAGACAACAGTACCAAGTATGTGAATCAGATAATATCAGTAAATGAAATCATAATAGTCTATATAAAGCGGGAGACATGTATGATAACAAAACTACGATTCACAAATATAAAAGCGAATATGTCAAGTCGTGACTCACGCCTCAAAGTCATCCTCATGCCCGTGGAACTTCTTCCTCACTGCCGGCAGTCTAGGTATAAATCGTGTGGAATACGTGTCTCGGCCCATCCCATGGGACTCGATAAAGAACCAGGTGGAATACGTGTCTCGGCCCATCCCATGGGACTCGATAAAGAATCAGGTGGAATACGTGTCTCGGCCCATCCCATGGGACTCGATAAAGAATCAGGTGGAATACATGTGTCGGCCCATCCCATGGGACTCGATAAAGAATCATACATAACAGATCAGCCGGCCCTCCATCGAGAGACGCGGTGGTATAAAAATACAGTACTTACACAACAAGGCTATAACACGCAAACATAGGCAAGTTTACACACAACTCAAGGTACTTTCATTTTATGACAAAAGTCCAGGTTTTTATCCCCAAAGTACTACGTACGTTAAATTCTTTTAGAAGATCCATTTCTTTTAAAAAAGTCACCCGATACCCGTAGTATCAAAATAGAGTGACTAACATTTTTAAGTAAACCAAAACAACTTCCATACTTTCCTTTTAAAACCAAATTAAGGCAATACCATGCCTTCTTTTTAGATCAAAACACTTCTCCTTTTAAAGTCAAGTTACCATTTTAAAACCGATGATAAAACCATTCCTTTGTTTTCATAAAGTCGTTATAACTAACTTCCCATAAAGCTGTTATAACACTTTATGTTCTAAACCAAAAACTCTTAAATTCCACAAGTCTCTTTTCTTTTAAAACCACAACAAGTATTCTTTTAAAACCCAAATAACTTACTCTTTTCAAAACAAGTAACCTATACTTAAAATCAAGTTACTTCTCTTTTTCCGAAAACAAGTCTTTATAAGTCAAGTCTCTTATCTTTCAAGATCAAGCCTCTTAACTTTCAAAATCAAGTCGATTATAAGTCAAGTCTCTTATCTTTTAAGATCAAGTCTCTTAACTTTCAAAATCAAGTCGATTATAAGTCAAGTCTCTTATCTTTTAAGATCAAGTCTCTTAACTTCTACAATCAATAAACCATTCTTTTACCTACATAAAGTCGTTATAACTAACTTCCCATAAAGCTATTATAACACCCTATGTTTTAAACCAACCAAATCACTTAGCACATGTACGTCTACCGTACTACATAGTTCGCAACAATCATGCTAGAAAAGATAGGAAGAGGTTCACATACCTCGCGACGATTATCGAAAAGAAGCAAAAAGCTCCAAAGTACTGTAACCCTGCTAGCCTTTTCCACCCTTCAAGCAGAATACGCTAGTCGTAGTACTTCAACCTAAAATGGCCATAAAACGTCTATCAACTTTTAGATCACCTCGTAGAATATTCTACAGAAAATTCGCAAAGACTCTCCCCGCTATCACATAAATCTCCTCCTATCCAGCCCGCTACTGTGCCAACAACTCCTCAGGGATTACACGCCTAACCTGACGTGTACAATTCTACTCCACAATAATACAACGATCATCAGTAAATACATCTATATAAATACAGTTCAATTCTTTTCAATACTCATTCTATATATATAGTATACTCAACTATATATTACCACAACATGTAATTTCCAATTACAATAGGTGGACAAGATTATTTACCTCGATAAGCCCAAAATTATCCAAGATTAAAGTCGATCCTGAGCAACGTTTAGCTCCAATTCCTTACGCTCCAACCCGCTCCAAGCGACCCTTAGAAGTTTCTAAACAACTTCTCTTAACACTTCAACCAAGCTAGGAAGATTTTTCTAGGGTTTCGTTTAGCGACTTTTGGAAAAAGTAGTATTTCCGGGCTCCTAGTATAAAAAAAACTTTGGAATACTACTAGGGATACTAGGCCAAGGTATTTTGGATTATACCACAATACAAAAAGTATTTTTTACACACAAGGGGGGAGGGACGAAAACACTTCAAAGGGAGGGGAGTATTTTTAGCCTTGGAAAGCTCTTAAGTGGAATGAATTTACTCTTCAAGCTAAGGGGGTATATATAGAGGGTTCAAGGGTCTAGATCAAGAAAGGTGTGTGGTCAAGATTGGGCCATGTGTGTGTGGGTCCCACCACACCACATGGCCAACGATTTCACATGACAAGTGGCTTGCCACTTGTTGTGTCATTTCGGCCAAGGGGACAAGTGGCTAGCCACTTGTCCCTCCAATTCGGACAAGGGACACATGGGGGTGACACGTGTCGCCCCCCGACTCGTCCAAAATATTTCGTCTTCCTAAAATATCCAAAATACCGAAAATCTCAAAAACAAAGCGGGCCCCACAAAACCGTAAATTTCTCCCGTGGGCCCCACGTGACCATTTCCGAAAATAAAATCTCAAAATTCTAATATAATCCAAGAAGCCCAAATACCAAATCTGGGAATCCAATTCCCATTAACGAACCTTTTTCTTCACAAAAACCGTAAACTTTTCCGTCGAAAAAAATCACATCTTCCTTTCTTTCCAAAATTTATGTCGTATTCTCGTACGTACGTCCTCACATACATACCCTGGAACTACGGGGTATAACATTCTTCCCCCCTTAGAAACATTCGTCCCGAATGTTCCTTCTAAGTCTCCAAACACACATGCGCCGGTATAGTCTTCACTACTATACTTACGAAACCAATCATGCCATCAATGGCCATAGTATAACATACAAATCCAAGCCAACGAGGAATCACCTCTAACATCACAAAAAGCTCACACCCATGGTCTAAAGGATACTCCCTTCACATCACACAAGAAATGATCACTTCCGTTTTCATATCACGCGTCCGCTTCTCTTCTTACTCGTCGTCCCCTTCTCGTACACCCGAACTCTTTCTAGTACACATACCACACTTCAGTCACTGCTTCAATTTCCACAACCCTGGAGTTACCACCTCCAAACGTGGTCATCTCACTAGCCTCAAATTCCCTCAAGGCCATTCCCGGCCTTCACGATTCGATTCTGGTCGAACCCATCCCCGAACTCATACGATGGTTACCTAAACTTGGGCCTAGCACCCTCGTGACCCTACCACCTGGCGGGACCACCTCGAACTGACCCCACCTTATTCTGGGCTGCGGGTTGACCAGCGAACGGCCCTTAACCCGACCCATAATCGCGCCAAACTCTTGTTTCCCCCAATCCGAAACCATCTCACTAATCAAGTCACGAAAACCTAGTGGTCTTCTTAGCTCAACTACCCTCTTTCCTTTCACACAAGTATATCCCACGTATACTACGCACTCTGATAAAGGTCAAACATAAAGTAAATCTTTTACTCAAGATGGCCTCGCCTCTAAGGTCTCCACGTAAAAACTCTAAGGCTCACACTCTCTATGTACCTAACTTCCCCTTTACTAACCAGGCCTCTAAATCACAATTTAACATAATGCTATCTGAACATAACGCTTAAAATATACTCATCTTATCACATATACAAATCTCTAGAGGGTTAAGGATATACCTGTATCTACCGCTTCACTCTAATCATAGGCTCACTGCAGATAGTCAGTAGAAGGTGATGAACCTGCCACTGACCCGGTAGGCTGAGTCCTGCTGCCTGTATCCTTCCTATTAGGACAGTTTCTCGTCACATGGCCCTGATGGCCGCAGGCAAAACAAGCACCAGTAAAAAGACGACATTCCCCGGGATGACGCCTGCCGCATCGTGCACACTGAGGAAAACCTGAACCCGACTGGCTAGAACCCATGTATATCTGTGAACCAGAAGCCACGAGCTCGACCAGCCTCGAATACCCTAACGCCCCAAGGCGCGGAGGACCGCTCAGATCTTGGCGGAGGTACATAACTAGCCTGCTGCTGAGGCGGTCCGCCTCGAAAGTCGCCAACAGACCCTGCTGTTCTGGCCCTCTTTTGCTGATCCTGGTCATTCCGTCGACCTCTCCGTGCCTCACATCCTAGTGCATGAGCCTGCATGCGGGCAATGTCCATGCCCGGCTGAAGAGCTACACCCGAACAAGCCTCTGCCAAGTAGTCATCGAGCCCGGTGACATAGCGGTGCACTCTGTCCTCCATGCCGGCTACCAATGCGGGGACGTACCGAGCTAATGAGTCGAACTCCACATTGTACTCTCAAACCGTCGCCCGCCCGCCTCAACGCGTCAAAAATCGCCGGCGAGCCTCCTCATCCGTGGAGGCAAGAAATGTGCAAGAAATGCCCTTGAGAACTCGCCTAAATCGCTGGAGCGCATGCCTCCGGACAGATTCCATGAATCAAAACCGATCGCAGATCACGCGGATGCGAACCGGCGTCACCGACTCGGTCTCGAAGCCTTGATCACTCGCGATCAGAATCGCTTCGGATGAACTCGCGATCATCCTCGTGCCTCGACCCAGAACTCGCGGTGCGGCTCGTAAAGTCCGTAGTCTCAAATCGCTCGGGGTGAACTACGGGTGCTACGGAATCGAACTGCATCCCTATCCTCATATCGGCACGACCACGGCCGAATTAGGCTATCTCCTTGTACCCATCTCTCCGCTCGGTGTGGGGACCGGAGGCTCAGTCGTGGTCTCAGCGACCGCCGCGCTCTAAACTCGTTGGGGCTGGCGTCGCAAAACTCGCCGTCGACGCACTATCTCGTAAAGACTAGGCCTCGCTGGTAACCCTCCGTGCTACTCGCAACTCCTCTGCCGCCTTCGGGCTCTGGTTGCCTTGCGTGAGGTATAAGCGATATAAAAGAATACGTCGGAGGAGTCCAATTTACAACGGCTCTAAGGCACGATCTCAGTGAGAAGAATGGAAACTAATCCTAAATGTCCTGCAGCCTCCTGATTATAGATGTGGTGCACAACACACCGATAATCAAGACTCTACTAGACACGGTCTGTAGACACTTTCGAGGACTAACTGCTCTGATACCACTTTTGTCACGACCCGAACCCGGGCCCGTGACTGGTGTCTTATCCCGGGCACCCTAGTGATACAACATCAGAGAAAATCAGCGGAAACAAATCATAAACATGAAACAAGAGACATGATAAATAAACAAAGCAACCAAAATAGCTTGCTACGTATATATACATAAAAACCCGAACAATTATCCTTTTTACAAATTCTGCCCACAACAGTACTACAGACCTCTAAGAATGTAACCATAACTATGACGGGACAAGGCCCCGCCATACCCCTGAATGTACAAGTAACTACACTGACAGGGGACTATACCAAAGATAAGCCTCCGGAGAAAACGGAGCTTCCCAAAACGCTGAACTGTGATCCTATGAGCGAGGATCCACAACCGATGTACCTCTACCGCGGATGAACGCGGCCGGGCGAGGTCGATAACAGTACCAAGTATGTGAATCAGAAATACTATAAATGAAATCATAATAGTCTATATAAAGCAGGAGACATGTATGATAACAAAACTACAGTTCACAAATATAAAAGCAGTCATGTCAAGTCAGGGACTCACGCCCTCAAAGTCATCCCTCATGCCCGTGGAACTCCTTCCTCACTGCCGATCTAGGTATAAATCGTGTGTGGAATACGTGTCTCGCCCATCCCATGGGACTCGATAAAGAACCAGTGGAATACGTGTCTCGCCCATCCCACGGGACTCGATAAAGAATCGTGGAATACGTGTCTCGCCCATCCTGGGACTCGATAAAGAATCGGTGGAATACGTGTCTCGGCCCATCCCACGGGACTCGATAAAGAATCGGTGGAATACGTGTCTCGCCCATCCACGGGACTCGATAAAGAATCATACATAACAGATCAGCCGGCCCTCCATCGAGAGACGCGGTGGTATAGAAATACAGTACTTGCACAACAAGGCTATCACACGCAAACATAGGCAAGTTTACACACAACTCAAGGTACTTTCATTTTATGACAAAGTCCAGGTTTTTATCCCCAAAGTACTACGTACGTTAAATTCTTTTAGAAGATCCATTTCTTTTACAAAAGTCACCCGATACCCGTAGTATCAAAATAGAGTGACTAACATTTTTAAGTAAACCAAAACAACTTCCATACTTTCCTTTTAAAACCAAATTAAGGCAATACCTTGCCTTCTTTTTAGATCAAAACACTTCTTCTTTTAAAGTCAAGTTACCATTTTAAAACCGATGATAAAACCATTCCTTTGTTTTCATAAAGTCGTTATAACTAACTTCCCATAAAGCTGTTATAACACTTTATGTTCTAAACCAAAAACTCTTCAATTCCACAAGTCTCTTTTCTTTTAAAACCACAACAAGTATTCTTTTAAAACCCAAATAACTTACTCTTTTCAAAACAAGTAACCTATACTTAAAATCAAGTTACTTCTCTTTTTCCGAAAACAAGTCTTTATAAGTCAAGTCTCTTATCTTTCAAGATCAAGCCTCTTAACTTTCAAAATCAAGTCGATTATAAGTCATGTCTCTTATCTTTTAATATCAAGTATCTTAACTTTCAAAATCAAGTCGATTATAAGTCAAGTATCTTATCTTTTAAGATCAAGTCTCTTAACTTCTACAATCAATAAACCATTCTTTTACCTACATAAAGTCGTTATAACTAACTTCCCATAAAGCTATTATAACACCCTATGTTTTAAACCAACCAAATCACTTAGCACATGTACGTCTACCGTACTACATAGTTCGCAACAATCATGCTAGAAAAGATAGTAAGAGGTTCACATACCTCGCGACGATTATCGACAAGAAGCAAAAAGCTCCAAAGTACTGTAACCTTGCTAGCCTTTTCCACCCTTCAAGCAGAATACGCTAGTCGTAGTACTTCAACCTAAAATGGCCATAAAACGTCTATCAACTTTTAGATCACCTCGTAGAATATTCTACAGAAAATTCGGCAGACCTCCCCCGCTATCACATAAATCTCTCCTATCCAGACCGCTACTGTGCCAACAACTCAGGGGATTACACGCCTAACCTGGACGTGTACAATTCTACTCCACAATAATACAACGATCATCAGAAATACATTTCATATAAATACAGTTCAATTCTTTTCAATACTCATTCTATATATATAGTATACTCAACTATATATTACCACAACATGTAATTTCCAATTACAATAGGGGGACGAGATTATTTACCTCGATAAGCCCAAAATTATCCAAGATTAAAGTCGATCCTGAGCAACGTTTAGCTCCAATTCCTTACGCTCCAACCCGCTCCAAGCGACCCTTAGAAGTTTCTAAACAACTTCTCTTAACACTTCAACCAAGCTAGGAAGATTTTTCTAGGGTTTCGTTTAGCGACTTTTGGAAAAAGTAGTATTTCCGGGCTCCTAGTATAAAAACAACTTTGGAATACTACTAGGGATACTAGTCCAAGGTATTTGGGATTATACCACAATACACAAAGTATTTTCTACACACAAGGGGGGAGGGACGAAAACACTTCAAAGGGAGGGGAGTATTTTTAGCCTTGGAAAGCTCTTAAGTGGAATGAATTTACTCTTCAAGCTAAGGGGGTATATATAGAGGGTTCAAGGGTCAAGATCAAGCAAGGTGTGTGGTCAAGATTGGGCCATGTGTGTGTGGGTCCCACCACACCACATGGCCAACGATTTCACATGACAAGTGGCTTGCCACTTGTTGTGTCATTTCGGCCAAGGGGACAAGTGGCTAGCCACCTGTCCCTCCAATTCGGCCAAGGGACACATGGGGGTGACACGTGTCTCCCCCTGACTCGTCCAAAATATTTCGTCTTCTGAAAATATCCAAAATACCAAAAATCTCAAAAACAAAGCGGGCCCCACAAAACCGTAAATTTCTCCCGTGGGCCCCACGTTACCATTTCTGAAAATAAAATCTCAAAATTCTAATATAATCCAGGAAGCCCAAATACCAAATCTGGGAATCCAATTCCCATTAACGAACCTTTTTCTTCACAAAAACCGGAAACTTTTCCGTCGAAAAAAATCACATCTTCCTTTCTTTCCAAAATTTATGTCGTATTCTCGTACGTACGTCCTCACATACATACCCTGGAACTACGGGGTATAACACATACTTTGCCACCTTTTTCAAGGCCGAATACAATAACCAACACGCCACATTTAAGGCTCAAAACAACAACCAAACAAAGGGGATTACACGCCTTACAATACGTGTAAAATTCCGCCCCACAATTAATACGAAGTAGTTCCATATTCAAGCCATTCTCGGCCAACAACATAACCAACAATTCAAAGTCTTTTCCAATCCATTTCCAATTCCAAGTTCTAAGGTCTAACATGTTATATAGTCATAAACAACTTCAACAACTACAATTTCCTTCTTATACAACATGCGACGACTTAAACTAATAATCAACTTGAATTGTAATCTTAAGGCTAAACATGCTAGTTCTCGGATTAGGGTTCCAATAGCCAATACACTTATCAAACTTCATACTATACAACTCATGCTTGCTAATATCCATAACTACAACAATAAGTAAACCTTAATTGCTAAAACGACAAGATTTATACCTTTACAAGCCCTTAAAATTTCCAAGATTCAAAGTCGCTCCTTAGCAATTCTTAGATCCTTTCCTTATGTTCCAATCCGCTCCAAGCACTCCTTAGAATCCTATGAAGAACTCATCTTCAAGTTCCAACTTCAAAGTTGAAGAACTCCTTAAGTTTCCGCCTTGCGACTAACGTGAAAACGTCGTTTTTCCGAAATCTTTCTATTGAGATATCCTTAAAATACCCTTAGGGACCTTGGGTTTAAGTCTTGTGAATAATGGATCAAAACTACAATTTTTTTGTGTGGAACTAGCCAAACCCGAGAGCACTTGTCTTTGAAGAACAAGAATGTGTAATTTTTCTAAGTGTTAGAAGAGCTTGTCTTGCACTAATGTGTATATAAAACACATTGGAGGGCTTAGATTATAACAATTGTGTGTCTAGGATGAATATCATTAATAAGATAGCTAAGTGGACAAGTTGACTTGGTCAACAATCTCAAGCTTTGAAGACTTATCTTCCTTGATGGTCAATGACCATTTTACCCTTACTATTTTCGTCCAATACCATGTGGGGGAGGTGCCACGTGTCGCCCTCCCATTCATCCATAAAATTCTGTAACCCTCGTGGGCCCCGCAAAACGTAAAATTCCTCGGGTGGGCCCCACGTGACCAAATCCGTAAAAATAAATTTCCATAATGTTAATAAGTTCCATACTCTTCAAATAATGCATTTTGAGAATCCAATTCTCATCAACGAACATTTTTCCTTTCCGACGTTCGGAAGATTTTCCGTCGGAAAAACAATTTTTTCTTTCGTACTAATTTCCAAGTCTTGATTCCTTACATACATTCTCTTATACATGTCCTGGACTTACGGGGTGTAACATCTTGTTATTCCAATGTTGACTGTAGAGACAGGTTGGTCCGATTCCAGTTTCCTGGTGAGCCGGTTGTCGAGTGGATGGGCAATACAACATCGTCGGGTATTCGATACAGAGGCAGAGGTGCCAGTTCTTTAGTCAGTTCCGGTGGTTAGAGAGTTTCTGGATGTATTCCCAGATGATCTCCCAGGTATTCCTCCAGAGAGGGAGATTGAGTTTTGTATTGATATGCTTCCAGACACTCGGCCTATATTTATTCCGCCGTACAGGATGGCACCTGCTGAGTTGAGGGAATTGAAGGACCAGATGAAAGATTTGTTGGAAAAAGGCTTTATTAGGCCTTGTATTTCTCCCTGGGGAGCGCCAGTTTTGTTTGTAAAAAAGAAGGATGAGACGCTGCGTATGTGTGTTGACTACAGGCAGCTGAATAAGGTAACCATAAAAAATAGATACCCCCTCCCCAGGATTAATGATTTGTTTGACCAGTTGCAGGGTGCGAGGTGTTTCTCCAAGATAGACATGCGGTCCGGTTATCATCAGGTGCGAGTTAGAGAGGCAAATATCCCGAAGACTGCATTCAGGACCCGATATGGGCATTATGAGTTCAGGGTGATGTCTTTCGGTTTGACTAACGCTCCAGCGGTATTTATGGATTTGATGAACCGGGTGTTTAAGCCATTTCTGGATACGTTTGTTATAGTATTCATTGATGACATCCTGGTTTATTCTCGCACAGAGCATGAGCATGCAGATCACTTGAGGACGGTACTTGGAGTCCTCCGGAGTCGGCAGTTGTATGCCAAGTTCTCCAAGTGTGAGTTTTGGTTGGCCTCAGTGGCATTCTTGGGGCACATTATCGGGGCCGACGGTGTTTATGTTGATACGGCGAAAATTGAGGCGGTCAAGACTTGGCCGAGACCTACTACTCCGACGGAGGTGCGCAGATTCTTAGGCCTGGCAGGTTATTACCGTAGATTTGTGGAGTAGTTCGCTTCGATATCAGCGCCATTGACTAGGCTGACTCAGAAAGCAGCTAAGTTCCAGTGGACAAAAGCTAGTGAAAAGGGCTTCCAGTTATTGAAGGAAAAGTTGACGACGGCTCTAGTTCTTACTTTTCCCGAGGGATTAGAGGGTTATGTGATTTATTGTGATGCTTCGGGTATCGGGCTAGGGTGCGTATTGATGCAGCACGACAAGCCTATGCTTCCCGGCAGCTACGAAATTGTTATACCCCGTAGTTCCGGAGTATGTATGTAAGGACGTGCGTACGAATGTACAAACCCTAATTAGGGTAAGTATGAAAGAATTGTTTTCCGACGGAAAATATTCCGAACCTTGTGAAGGAAATTTTACGTTTTCAATATTTTTGCGATTATGGAATTTTTCCGAGAGATTAATATTTTGGACCAA
This sequence comes from Przewalskia tangutica, assembly GCA_029844215.1. Lineage (NCBI taxonomy): Eukaryota > Viridiplantae > Streptophyta > Magnoliopsida > Solanales > Solanaceae > Przewalskia > Przewalskia tangutica. The sequence goes on from CM056721.1 coordinate 97,329,428, forward strand.
TAGGATGGCGACACGTGTCACCCCAAGTAGACATAGTGGACGGTTTTTTCAAGACTTGTGGGCAAGACAAGTGGCCAAAAGTCTTGCATGGCATTTGCATGGCCATATACACGGTTTTGGGCAAGAAAGTGGGCTAGTCAAATGGTCAAAGTCTTGCATGGCATTTTGTGGGACAAGTGGAGAAAGGAACCTACACAAACAATCTATACCATACACATGTTTCAATCCTAACCCTTGGTTGTCCTATATAAACCCCTCTAGTTGATGAAAATCTTCCACACTTAGAATGTTATACCCCGTATTTCCAGAGTATGTACGTAAGGACGTACGTAGAAAATTTTGAAGTGTAAAGTGGCTTGGCCGAAATTTGTTTGTTCACAACACCCGATTAGAGTCGTTTTTCGACGAAACGTTTTCACAGCTTTCGTAGGGAAAATTCCGGCTATGTCATTTTTAATTTTTGCGGATTTTTCCGAGAGACGAAACATTTTGGACCAACGAGAGGGCGCCACTTGGCACCTCCCATCATGGACGTGAGGGCGGACCTTGGACGAATTGATGAGAGTTGGTAGGATATTTTGTGTGTTAGTTGGTTAAGGACACGGGTGAATCTCGCCCTACACTTGCTATGCACTTGGCTAGATCTTGGCCATTGGTTGGCTTTGGCTCAGGCTATAAATACCCTCTCCCTTTGAAGACTTCTTCATCCAAATAAATTTCCTAAGTCTAAAATTCCTCCCTCCCTTGTAGTGTAGTTCTCGTCCCTCTCCCCCTTTGAAAGGCCCCCTTGGCCGAGAGCCCTCTCCTCCCCCTCCTAGTAGTGGTCGTGGGTACATCCCCTAGCCTAGTTGTTTTAGTATAATACCCCTCTTGGTAGAAATACTCAAAATTATTGTTATAATGCCCAAATTACCTTAGCAGTATACCTTGTAGTATTCTAAGGTCATACCTATCTGAAAAGCCAGTTATACTATTATACTTCCCAGTCCACAAAACCGAAACCCTAAGGACATCTCCATAGTTAGTTGGAGTAATTAGTAGTTGGTTAGAACTTCTAAGGGTTGTTTGGAGCTGGCCGGAGCGCACTGAGTAGAGCTAAACCTTGCTCAGATCGACATTTAAACTCGGATAATTATGGGCTTATCGAGGTAAATATCTTGTCCTCTATTGTAATTGGAAATTACATGATTGTTAGAACTATATAGTTGAAGTATACTATATATAACTGAACGTTGTTGTCGGCAATGTCTTTTGACTTAAGCTGAATAATAAGAAACCTTTTCGAAAGAAGAGTACCGAATCAGATTTACATAGGATCAGACATGAGGCTTGGATAGCTTTTCGGTGGGTAGAATTGTGCACGTCCGATTAGACGTATAACCCCACGGTTGGCTTGTAGCCACCCGATAGAGAGGAGATTTACGCTGTGTGGGGAGGTTTGCCGAATTTTTCGTAGAATGTTCTACGGCGGATCTAAATGTTAATAAGCGCTTGTGGCCTTATAGGTTGAAGTACTACGTGTGGCGCGATCTACTTGGCTGCCGAGTAGCCGACGGTTGGATGTACGAGCGTTTTGCTATTAGTCGATACTGCCGCGAGGTATGTGAACCTCTTCCTATCTCTTCTAGCATGATATGTGTGAACTATGTAGCACGGTGAGCATACGTGCTAAATGTATTTGATTGGTTTAAAACATAAAGTGTTATAACGGCTTTATGGGAAGTTGGTTATAACAGCTTTATGTTGGTAAGAAAATACTTGTGGTTTTTAAAAGGTAACTGATTTGAACTATAACTGGCTTGTTATGTGTTAATAAAGAACTTGAAGTAATACTTGGTTTTTGAAAACTTAAGAGTTATACTAGCTTTATGGGAAGTTAGGTATAACGGCTTAAGAATGTTTTACTGATTTCGGAAATCAGAATGTGTATCGACAAACCACGGCAGCGTTAATAAAAGGAAATGTTTTGAATAATTAAGTATTATTAAAAACAGTAGAAACTTCCATCTGCATAGAAGCTAAGATGAGACAAAATGATATTTCCTAGATCATGGCTGCTGTAATAGGATTGTTATAAACAAGAATATCCTTCTCACATATAAGGCTTATGTTTCTCAGATAGTTTAAAAGAGAATTATATTCTTAAATGAATAAGACTATGAACTACAAAACCCTTCTAAGATAAGAAACGTGAACATTGGAAATTAGGCAAACTCGACCATTGGAAAAGAATGTTGCTACTTGATTTTTACAAAGAGAAGTAATTGATTTACTTTAAAAAGATAGTCACTCTATTTTTATACTACGGGTATTGTGTGTGACGTGAAAGTAACGTATCTTTTAAAGAGTTAATGTATGAAGTACTTTGGGGATAAAACCCCGAACTTGTTGGCATATAGTAGAAAGTACCTTGTGTGTATAACTTGATTGTGTTGGTTTGTGATAGCCTTGTAATACTTTCTTGTTGATTGATAAGTAAACATGCTAGGATGCTACGTGTGTTAGTATCTTGTGATGGTTGTGTAAAGGGGTTTTTCCTCATTGTGCTTATGTTGTTTAACGATAAGTCGTTATGTTAATATTTTACATCACTCATCTCTTGAGATGATTCCGGGTTGTCGCCTCCACGCGGGTAGACTCGGCGTCGATGGACCTATGATTCGAGAATACCTCACGCAGTCCTGTGGGCCTGCGAGCTACGAGTTCCGTGTTAGTGTCGCCCTTTACGGGCACGCGGTCCATGTGCCACGCGGATCGCGAAGTCGTGGCGACGCCGGAGTAGCTACCGATGCGGGAATACCTCATGCGGCCGATGAGATTGGCCTATGCGAGTGCGGAAGTTCGAGGCTAGACGCGCACATTAGATATCTGCGGGCAAGTGGCGGCTTTGATCATGTGACGTGCAGACAGATCTTATGATACATTTCATGACCTTGTTGGTACTGTGGTGTTAGTAGTCGGCTATGCCTTCGCATTTACCCCGCACGGTGTTATTATGGCACAGTGGGACACGTGTTCATGTGTTCTTGGTGCTTTTATATCATAAATCCGCGGTGATGGAAGGTATTCCACGCATGATTGATGTTGTGGGCGTGAGACCCATTGTTATATTTGAGTGATGACTTTGAGGCGTGAGTCCCCGACTTGATATGATTGCTTGTTTATTGTGAATCGTAGTTTTGTTATCATACATGTCTCCCGCTTTATATAGACTACTATGATTCCATTTACGATTTTCACATACTTGGTACTGTTATCGACCTCTACGGGGCTGCGTTCATGCCGCAGTTGAGGTACACGATCGTTGATCCTAGCTTTGTGGTCATAGTTCGCAGATGGGAAGCCCGTTTCTCGGAGGCTTATCGGTGGTATAGTCCCCGTCGTAATAGGTGTTTACATTCGGGGTTTGGCGGGGCCCTGTCCCCGCCATTCTGTCGTATCTTTCTTAGAGGTCCGTAGTAATCTTTGTTGTGGCGGGTTTGTAAAGAAAGGATTAAAGCATTCATTTTGAAAGAGTTGTTATTATTATTTACGCCGGCGGCAAGTTTTCTAAAGATAATTGTTGTACGCTTCGTTACTTCATGTTGTTGTGTTATGTTCCACGATTACTCGATGTTGTATCACTAAGGTGCCCGGTAAGGCACGATCACGCCCGGTTCGGCCGTGACAAAAGTGGTATCGTGAGCGCTTAATCCTCGGAAAGTGTCTATGCACCGTATCGATGAAGTTCGATTATCGGTGTGCGCACCACACCAATAATCAGGAGGCTATAGGATATTTAGGATTGGTTTCCATTCTTCTCATTCTGAGATCGTGCCTTAGAGCTGTGTGATAAGTTGGACCCCTCTAACGTATTTCTTTCCCTTACCAATATGCCTCCGCGTAGGGCAACCCGCCCAGTGAGGCAAGGCCATGGAGGCGCGAGCAGAGTCTGAGGGTTACGTGGGCACAGCCCAATTATCACCTTGGTGGTGCTTCATTCGGGGAGTTCTGCGACGTCACTAGCCCCAATAGAGTTTAGCACGGCGGCAGCAGTTCCTACTGCGGCCCTGATATTTGACCCTTCAGTCCCACGACCGGGAACAGAGAATATAGATTGCCAAGAGGCAACCCTGTTACTAGCTATGGATTTGGCTACCAGAGAGTATACCGATGTACCGCGAGTCTTGATGAATATCAACGAGAAGGTTGTGCAAGAGTAATTCTTCAGTTAGGCTTGAGCATGGCGATTATGCGCTTATGCGCAATGTGCCAAGAAACGTAGAGATCGGCAGTTAACAAAGCGACAGCAGGAGGGCGAGCAGCAAGGTCCTTTGGTAACTTTCGAGGCGAGTCGCCTCACCAGCAGATTAGATTATGCGCATCCACAGTGCAGAAAGGTCCTCCACAGGTGGTTCGGGACGTCGGGTATGCAGGAGTTGGTCGAACTCGAGTTTCCGCCATACCACACGAAGGTTCCGCCATCCGATTCAGCTTTTTTTTTCTCGTTCATACGTGGCAGCGTCATCCCGGGAATGTCGTCTTTTAGTTGGTACTTGTTGTACCGACCGCCGTGGTCCGATGTCGAAAGAGTGTCCTTGCGAGGACTTAGCCTTCGTGATCGGGTAGTTTGTCATCTTCTTAGCTATGCGCTCACGGCGAGTTTGATTAGAACAACTAAGGGGAGTGAAGCAGTAGATTCAGGTATATCTCTAACCCTCTAGAGCTTTGTATACGTGATAAGGTGAGTATACCTTAAGTGTTATGTTCAGATAACATGAGTGTTTTTTTGTGATTAGAAATCTTGGTTGGTTAACCAAGTAAGATTTGGGGGATAGAGAAGGTGTGAGCCTTAGAGTTTTTACGTAGAGACCTTAAGAGGTAAGGCCATCTCGAGTAAAAGACGTATGTTTATGTTTGACCCTTATAGGAGTGCATAGTGCACGTGAGCTATGTTTGTGGGATAAGTCCCTGAGTAGTGTGGAATGAAAGAGGGTAGTTGAGCTAAGAAGACCGCTAGGTTTTCGTAACGTGATTAGTGAGAATTTTTCTTTGGAGAGCTAGCGTTTAGCGCGTTGCCGGGTCGGGTTGAGGCCACGTTGCGGGTCAACCCGCGGCATGTTTGATGGTGGGGTCAGTTTGTGGTGGTCCCGCCTTGTGGTAGGGTCACGAGGGTGTTAGGCCCAGGTTTAGTTAACCAGCATACGAGTTCGTGGACGATTCAACGATGTCGGGCCGATGGGGGCAGCCCATCGTGTTCGTCGGTCAGGACCGTTTACTCGGCTGTGTTGAGATATCAGAAAGGTTGTAAGGCTGCACGGGGTGCCTACCTTCACCTTATGACAGACAGTGGAGCCCAGGGCACGGCAGTTTTTGTTTCTGGAAGTTTTACCAAGCATGTGTTAAGAACTCAGGTGAGTCTCGAGACCACATTCGCCTCGGCCAGATGGGTTTTCGGGCGTTGTGGGATTGTTGTCTCCTGTGGAGGGAGTGTTTAAGCTACCATTTCCGTGTTGGGATGTCGCCTTAAGAATCCTTGTAGGGGCGGAAGTGTAAGTTGCCGGTCGATTGGTTCGATGTTGGCAAGATTCAGATAGTTCGAGCTTGTTCCACAGACCGTGGATAGGGTAAAGCTTGTCTAGAAGAGGTTCGCGGCGGAGAAATCGCGGCGATAATCGACGACGCCAGAGTTCGAGTTGACGGTCGGTCTTCTTGAAAGTACCACCCCGGTTTGGGTGACGAGTTTTGGAAAACAGAGGGAACTTAGCCCGGGTTACTTTGGGCCTTTTTAAGTTCATGTGAAGAATAGGCCAGGTTTCCTATATGTTAGCTTTTGCCGTCCGACTTAGGAGGCGACGTCCGGCTTTTCGTATTGATATGATCGGGAAAGTATCGAGATCCATCCGCAGTGTTCCACGTTAATGATGACCACGTTAGAGATAGTAACCCGAGTTTTGGGAGCAGGCGATGCTCGAATATGGTAAGAGTTCAAGTATACGACAGCCTCAGGGATCGCATGCAGCCCGGTACCATTTGTTGGGTCGCCGGAGTGACACTAGAACCTCGCGGCAAGGTGACAAAGGTGGTCACAACGAGTAAAGGGAGAAGCAGGCATGTATGGCGAGCATAGATGTGATCATTTCTTTTATAAGGAGAAGGTGCGAGGGAAGTATATTTTAGACCCCGGAGAGAGGTGTTTGTGGTAATGTTAGAGGTGTTTCCTCGTGGACTTGGATGGAGGTATTTTGCACGGGTGTTTCTGTAGCCATGCGTGGCAGGATTGTTTTCGTAAGTATAGCAGTGAGGACTATACCGGCGCGCGTTTGTTTTGAGACTTAGAAGGAACATTCGGGACGAATGTTTCTAGGAGGAGAATGTTATACCGTATTTCGCAGTATGCACGTGGGGACGTACGTAGAAAATTTTGAAGTGTAAAGTGGCTAGGCCGAAATTTGTTTGTTCACAACACCCGATTAGAGTCGTTTTGACGAACGCTTTCAGCTTTCGTAGGAAAATTCGCTATGTCATTTTTAATTTTTGCGGATTTTTCCGAGAGACGAAACATTTTGGACCAACGAGAGGGCGCCACTTGGCACCCTCCCATTGGCGGACGTGAGGGGCGGACCTTGGACGAATTGATGAGGGGAGTTGGTAGGATATTTTGTGTGTTAGTTGGTTAAGTGTTATACCCCGTATTTCCAGAGTATGTACGTGAGGGCGTACGTATTAAAATTTTTGCCTTAAGAATTGGCTTTGGTTCGAAATTTGGGCACAAGTGCCGAATAGAGTCGTTTCGGCGAAACGCTTTCCACTTACGTTGGGAAAATTCCGGCTATGTCATTTAGTATTTTGGATTTTTCCGAGCGACGGAACATTTTTGGACCAACGGAGGCGACACTTGTCACCTCATCGACGCAGCAGTGGCTCGCCTCGCCGATCGTCCCTCCTTTTGTGCCTTGTTTGGTGGCTTGTTTTGTGGAGTGTTTTGTGGAGTGTTTTGTGGGTGCACTTGGCTTGATCTCGCCTTACACTTGCCTTACACATGGATGGATCTTGGCCATTGGTTGCCTTTGCTTGGCCTATAAATAGCTTCCTTTGTGAAGACTTTCTTCATCCACAAATTGTTCTAAGTGATAAATCCCTTCCTCCCTCTTGTAGACTCTCGTCCAAGAGCTCCTCTCCCCTCTTGTGAGCTAGCCGAGAGCCTCCTCCTTAGCCGAGTGGTACACCCCCTCTAGCACCATGGGTACCCCTAGCCTAGTTACTGTGATAATACCCTTGTTGTGGTATAGAAATACTCTCCTAGTATTGTTATAATGCCCAAAAATACCTTAGCCTTGTACCTTGTAGTATTCCAAAGATACCTCTATACGTAGAGTCGAAATACTACCTTTTGTCCTTTTTAGTCTCAAACCGAAACCCTAAGAAAATCTTCATTGTTGTTTGAAGTACTTAAGAGAAGTTGGTTAGAACTTCTGGGTTGTTTGGAGCGGATTGGAGCACTCGAGTAGGAGCTAAGCGTTGCTCAGATCGACTTTATACTTGGATAATTTTGGGCTTATCGAGGTAAACACTACTGTACTTCTATTGTAATTGGAAATTACATGTTTGAATATATACTTGAAGTATACTATATGAAGAACTACTTAGTATTATGTCAATGTCTTTTGACATAAGCCCAAGAATTAAGAATCGAATCGAATCGAATCAGAATTACATAGGATCAGACATGAGACTTGTAGCATTACTGTAGTAGAATTGTACGCGTCCGTTAGGCGTGTTAACCCCGGTTGGCTTAGTAGCCGACCTCGATAGAGGAGGAGATTTACGCTGTTGCGGGGGGGGGAGGTTCTGCCGAATTTTCGGTAGATTATGGAACGTTGAGATAGATAAGTTTAATAGACGTTTGTGGCGTTTATAGGTGAAAGTACTAAGAGTAGCGTATTCTACTCGAGGAGTGGAAAGGGCTAGTGCGTTGTAGTACTTGGAGCATTTTGCTTATCGTCGTTAAATCGTCGCAGGTATGTGAACCTCTTCCTATCTCTTCTAGCATGATATGTGTGTAACTATGTAGTACGTAGACGCATACGTGTTTAATGTATTTGATTGGTTTGAAACATAAAGTGTTATAACGGCTTTATGGGAAGTTGGTTATAATGACTTTATGTAGGTAAGAAACGGGTTGTGGTTTTTAAAAGATAATTGATTTGATTTATAAGCGGCAGGCGTTATAATAAAACTTGAAAGTATTTCAAAAGATTTATGAATCGCTTTGAAAGAAGTGTAGTATTGTGCTTTGAAAACTTAAGAGTTATACTAGCTTATGGGAAGTTAGGTATAACGGCTTAAGAATGGTTTACTGATGTTAGAAGTTAAGAGACTTGATCTTGTAAGATAAGAGACTTAACTTATTTGTTTTAATGTGAATGTTTGTGAAACCTCATTCGTGAGTAATGAGTACTTGATTTTATTTAAAGGGATAATGTTTTACCGATTTGGAAATCGTAATGTGTATCGACTGCATCATCGCAGCGTTAATAAAGGAAAATGTATTGAATAATGATGAATTGTATTAAAACCGTAGAAACCTCCATCCGCATGTAGAAACTAAGATGACAAAATGATATTACATTTTCTAGATCATGGTCACTAAATAAGAATGTTGTAAACAAGAATAACCTACTCTCCCGTGAGACTTATATTACTCAATTGTTCTAAAGAGGAATCAGTGATTAAGTTTATGAACTATGAAACCATTTGAAAATGAGAAGCTTGAGTAATCAAACTAGGCAACCGGAACTTAGGAAAAGAATGTTGTTACTTGATTTTGAAAAGGGATGTGGGTTGGTCATTCTTATACTACGGTATCGTGACTTTTATAAAAGTAATGGATCTCTTTAAAAAGAACTTAACGATGTAGTACTTTGGGGTTAAAACCCGACTTTGGCATAATATGAAAGTACTTTGAGTCGTGTGAAGCTTGCCTATGCTTGTTGTTGTGAAACTTGCCTATGCTTGTGATGATAGCCTTTGTTGTGTCGGTGTGGTATTTACGTATTACCGCGGTCTCTCGATAGAGTAGGTTGACTTGTTGAGAACTTACTGACGCGTCCGGGCGTGATGGAGAATTCCACGTATGTTTCCATTTTTGATTACCTTGTTGTTGATGTCACGTGGACATGTCTACACCGATGCAGATTCGGGCACGTGGGCTACGCGCGGTTGACCACCCAAGATATTGTTATTGAGGTAACATGGACATGTCTACACCGATGCAAGATTCGGTACGTGCCACGCGGCCTTGTTATTATTGTTGCAACATGGACGGTCTACACCGGCGATTCGGGGCATGTGGCCACGCGCGGGTTGACCAGATATTCTTATTGAGGTTACGGGCATGTCTACACCGGCGCAAGATTCCGGTACGTGGCCACGCGCCTTGTTATTATTGTTGCATCATGGACATGTCTACACCGAGGCGATTCAGGGGCACGCGCCACGATGCGAACATGATGGATGTTATGGGCGTGAGACCCATAGTTATATTTGAGTGGTGACTTTGAGGCGTGAGTCCACGACTTGATCGCTTTTATGTTGCGATCGATTTTGGTTATCATACATGTCTCCGCTTGTTAAGCTATTATGATTTCATTTACGATTTGACGCCACATACTTGGTACTGCCAGATCGACCTCCTTGCGTTCATGCCGCAGTAGAGGTACATCGGTCGTGGATCCTCGCCTCGTGATCTCGCCAGTTGGGAAGCTCCGCTTCTCCGAGGCTTATCTTTTGGTATGTGTTCCCCGAGTTGTAGGTTCTGTACATTCGTGGGTATGGCGGCCCCGTCCCGTCATAGTCGTTGCAAATCTTGAGGTCTGTAGAATCATAGGCGGGGTTGTAAAAGGATTAAACTGCTTGGGTTTTATGATATACCGAAGGCAACTGCTGGTTGGCCTGCCTATTTATTATATCTCTTGTTTCATGATTCATGTTTTATTTTCCACTGGTTTTCTCGATGTTGTATCACTAGGTGCCCGGTAAGGCACCGAACGCCCGGTTCGGGCGTTACAAAGTGGTATCGTGAGCGCTTAGTCCTCTGAAAGTGTCTACGCATCGTGTCCAGTAGTCTTGATTATCTGTGTTGTGCACCACATCTATAATCGTGAGGCTATAGGACATTTAAGATTGGTTTCTATTCTTCTCATTACGAGATCGTGCCTTAGAGCCGTGTTGTAAGTTGGACCCTCCGACGTGTTTCGCTTTTACCGCTATGCCTCCGCGAAAGGCAACCAGTGGCCTGGGCAAGGCGCAACGAGGAGCTAGTGGATTCAGAGGAGTACGAGGCGCAGCCCTGGCCAAGACTGAGTAGTGCTTCAGACGGCGAGTTTTGCGACGCCGCCAAAGACCAAAGAGAGTTAGAGCCGCAGCAGCTGGTCGCTGAGACTACAAGACTGAGCCTCCAGCCCCACACCGAGCGAGAGACGGGTCACGCGAGATGGCGATTATCGCCGTGGTCAGGCCGACATGAGGATAGGCCGGACGCAGCTAGCTCCAGCTCCAAAGAAGACTGTAGTACACCCGAGGCGCATACTGAGGCTACTGGATTTCTTAGTTGTAGCCCCAGTTTTACGGTCGAGGCCGAGGATGATCCGCAGGAGTTCATCCGTCGCTGCAGAGGATCACGCGGTGATCAAGGCTTCGCAGACCGAGTCTGCGGACTTTGTTCGCACGGCCGCGTGATACCGCAATGATCGGTTTGACTCGCGAGCTTTCGGGAGAGCATGCACTTCCACCGCTTGGGACGAAGTTTTCGGGGCCTTCCGCACATTTCTTGCCTCCACAAATGAGGAGGGCTCGGCCGACAGATTTTTGATGTTATGCGAACGCGCATACCGAGTACAATGTGGAGTTCGACTCATTGGCGGTGATGTTCCCGCATTAGTAGCTAGTATGGAGGATCGAGTGCACCGATATGTTACGTGGCTCACGATTACCTAGCAGAGTTGTTCGTGTTTCTTCACCGCATGGACATTGCCCGCATTCGTGCTCATGCACTGCGCGGCGAGCGCAGATCGACGTGGACCGCCAGCAGAAGGCCAGACGGCCGGATATTTTGGCGACTTTCGAGGCGGACCGCCAAGAAGCAGACTAGTTATGTACCTCCGCCATTGCGAGTAGTCCTCCGCAGCCTTCGGGACCTCGGGATATTCGTGAGCGTCGTGGCTCCTGTGTTTCGATGATCGCGAGTAGGGTGTTGGCGACGCAGCCACTACCTCGGTGTGGCCGTGGTAGACCGTGATTTCGGGAGTGTCGTAGTACCAAGGGAGCTTGTTATTCTTGGCGCCAACAGGGCCATATGACGAGAGACCGTCCGACTGTGGTAGCACCGGTAGGATAGCACGCACTACTAGAGCATATGCCACGTAGAGGTCGCGTGGAAGTTTCCGCTTAGCGGTCCCGAACCGCCTAGTTTCGTGTATATCCTTAACCTCTAGAGTTTTGTGTGTATTGATGTTGTTGATGTGTTTAATGATATGTTTGGATAGCTTTGTGCTAAAATGTGATTTAGAAACACGTTAGTGAAAAGGGTAAGTCCTCGGGTAGTGTGAAATGGAAGTGGTAGCTTTCATGACTGTAGAGGTAAGATTGTTCGGATCAAGAACTAGAGAGTTGGCGCTACAGCTGGGTCGGGTCAGCTATGCGGGCCAACCCGCGCCCCGCTTTGGCGGTCAGCTGGGTGGTCCCGCCAGTGGCGGTGGTCACGAGGGTGCTAGGCCCAAGTTTAGATGACCATCGATGAGTTCGTGGATACGCTCGATCGAATCAGTTCGTGAAGGCCGGGAATGGCCTTGGGGAATCGAGGTTAGCGAGATGACCAAGTTCGAGGTAGTGACTCAAGGGTCGGGAATGTGCGTTGAAGTGTGGTACGGACACTAGAACGAGTTCGAGTGTTCGACGAATACCGCGAAAGCGGAGAAGTGAACGTGTGTTTTTGGCCAGCGTGGCATGATTGTTTTCAGACGTATAGCGGTGAAGACTATACGACGCCGTTGTTTTGAGACTGAAGGAACATTCGACGAATGTTTCTGGGGAAGAATGTTATACCGTGATTTCCAGTATGTACGTGAGGGCGCACGATTAAAATTTTTGCCTTAAGAATTGGCTTTGTTCAAATTTGGGCACAAGTGCCGAATAGAGTCGTTCGACGTAAACGCTTCCACGACCTTACGTTGGGAAAATTCCGCTATGTCATTTAGTATTTTTATGGATTTTTCCGAGCGACTAACATTTTTGGATCAACGGAGGGTGACACTTGTCACCTCATTGACGGCAAAGAGGGGCTTGGCTCGCTCGCCGATCGTCCCTCCTTTGTGCCTTGTTTGGTGGCTTGTTTTGTGGAGTGTTTTGTGGAGTGTTTTGTGGGTGCACTTGGCTCGATCTCGCCTTACACTTGCCTTACACATGGATGGATCTTGGCCATTGGTTGGCCTTTGCTTGGCCTATAAATAGCTTCCTTTGTGAAGACTTTCTTCATCCACAAATTGTTCTAAGTGATAAATCCCTTCCTCCTCTTGTAGACTCGCCCAAGAGCTCCTCTCCTCTTTGTGAGCTAGCCGAGAGCCTCCCCTCCCCTTAGCCGAGGGGTACACCCCTCTCTAGCAGTGCATGGTACCCCTAGCCTAGTTACTGTGATAATACCCCTTTGTGGGTATAGAAATACTCTCCTAGTATTGTTATAATGCCCAAAAATACCTTAGCCTTGTACCTTGTAGTATTCCAAAGATACCTCTATACGTAGAGCCGAAATACTACCTTTTGTCCTTTTTAGTCTCAAACCAAACCCTAAGAAAATCTTCATTGTTGTTTGAAGTACTTAAGAGGTTGGTTAGAACTTCTAAGGGTTGTTTGGAGCGGATCGAGCACTCGGAGTAGAGCTGCCGTTGCTCGTGATCGACTTTATACTTGGATAATTTTGGGCTTATCGAGGTAAACACAAATGTCCTTATATAGTAATTGGAAATTACATGTTTGAATAAATAGTTTAAGTAAACTAGATGTATAACTACTTAGTATTATGGCAATGTCTATTGAATTAAGCTCAAGAATTAAGAATCGAATCGAATCAATCAGAATTACATAGGATCAGACATGAGACTTGTGTAGCATTCTTGTGTAGTAGAATTGTACGCGTCGGTTAGACGTGTTAACCCCTGGTTGGCTTGGTAGCCGACCGATAGAGGAGGAGATTTACGCTGCCATGGGGAGGCCGAATTTTACGTAGATTATGGAACGTTGAGATCTAGATGTTTAATAGACGTTTGTGGCCTTTATAGGTGAAAGTACTAAGAGTAGCGTATTCTACCGAGGAGTGGAAAGGGCTAGCAAGGTTGTAGTACTTGGAGCATTTTGCTTATTGTCGTTAAATCGTCGCGAGGTATGTGAACCTCTTCCTATCTCTTCTAGCATGATATGTGTAACTATGTAGACGAGACGCATACGTGTTTAATGTATTTGATTGGTTTGAAACATAAAGTGTTATAACGGCTTTATGGGAAGTTGGTTATAACAGCTTTATGTAGGTAAGAAAATGGGTTGTGGTTTTTCAAAGATAACTGATTTGATTTATAACTAGCTTGGGGCGTTATAATAAAACTTGAAGTATTTCAAAAGATTTATGAATCGCTTTGAAAGAAGTGTAGTATTGTGCTTTGAAAACTTAAGAGTTATACTAGCTTATGGGAAGTTAGGTATAACGCTTAAGAATGGTTTATCGATGTTAGAAGTTAAGAGACTTGATCTTGTAAGATAAGAGACTTAACTTATTTGTTTTAATGTGAATGTTTGTGTGAAACCTCATTCGTGAGTAATGAGTACTTGATTTTATTTAAAGGGATAATGTTTCCGATTTCGAAATCGAACGTATCGACAGCACTAATCGCAGCGTTAATAAAGGAAAATGTATTGAATAATGATGAATTGTATTAAAACCAAGAGAAACCTCCATCCGCATAGAAACTAAGATGAGACAAAATGATATTACATTTTCTAGATCATGGCTGCTGAAATAAGAATGTTGTAAACAAGAATAACCTACTCTCCCGTGAGACTTATATTACTCAATTGTTCTAAAGAGGAATCAAGTGATTAAGTTTATGAACTATGAAACCATTTGAAAATGAGAAGCTTGAGTAATCAAACTAGTAAACCGAACTTAGGAAAAGAATGTTGTTACTTGATTTTGAAAAGGGATGTGGGTTGGTCATTCTTATACTACGTATCGTGACTTTTATAAAAGTAATGGATCTCTTTAAAAAGAACTTAACGATGTAGTACTTGGGGTTAAAACCCGACTTTGGCATAATATGAAAGTACTTTGAGTTGTGTGAAGCTTGCATGCTTGTTGTTGTGAAACTTGCCTATGCTTGTGATGATAGCCTTTGTTGTGGTGTGGTATTTCGTGTTACCGTGTCTCTCGATAGAGGCCGCTTGACTTGTTGAGAACTTACTTGACGGCCGGGCGTGATGGAGAATTCCACGGTATGTTTCCATTTTTGATTCTTGTCTTGTTGTTGATGTCACATGGACATGTCTACACCGACGCAAGATTCGGGCATGTGGCTACGCGGCGGTTGACCACCCAAGATATTGTTATTGAGGTAACATGGACACGCCTACACCGGCGCAGATTCGGGCATGCGGCCACGCGCCTTGTTATTATTGTTGCAACATGGACGTGTCTACACCGTCGCAAGATTCCGGGGCACGTGCTACGCGCAGGTTGACCAAAGATATTCTTATTGAGGTTATACGGGCATGTCTACACCGGCGCAGATTCGGTACGTGTGGCCACGGCCTTGTTATTATTGTTGCATCACGGACATGTCTACACCGAGGCGATTCAAGGCACGCGCCACGATGCGAACATGATGGATGTTATGGGCGTGAGACCCATAGTTATATTTAGTGGTGACTTTGAGGCGTGAGTCCCCGACTTGATCGCTTTTATGTTGCGTCGTATTTTGGTTATCATACATGTCTCCCGCTTGTTAAGCTATTATGATTTCATTTACGTGATTTCTTCACATACTTGGTACCACAGATCGACCTCCTTCGGGGCTGCGTCATGCCGCAGTAGAGGTACATCGGCCGTGGATCCTCGCCTCGTGATCTCGCCAGCGTTTTGGGAAGCTCCGCTTTCTCGAGGCTTATCTTTTAGTATGTGTTCCCCGAGTTGTAGGTTCTTGTACATTCGTGGTATGGCGGCCCTGTCCGTCATAGTCGCTGCAAATCTTAGAGGTCTGTAGAATCACAAGTGTGGTTGTAAAAGGATTAAACTGCTCGGGTTTTATGATATACCAAGGCAATCGCTGGTTGGCCTGCCTATTTATTATATCTCTTGTTTCATGATTCATGTTTTATTTTCCGCTGGTTTTCTCGATGTTGTATCACTAGGGTGCCCGGGTAAGGCACGATGCCCGGTTCGGGCGCATTGGGACACGGGGTGAATCTGCCCTACACTTGCTATGCACTGGCTAGATCTCGGCCATTGGTTGGCTTTGGCTTGTGCTATAAATACCCTCTCCTTGAAGACTTCTTCATCCAAATAAATTTCCTAAGTCTAAAATTCCTCCCTCCTCAGTGTAGTTCTCGCCCTCTCCCCTTTGAAAGGCCCTCGCCGAGAGCCCTCTCCCCTCCTAGTAGTGCCGTGGGTACCCCAGCCTAGTTGTTTCGTGATAATACCCCTCTTGGTAGAAATACTCTCAAAATTATTGTTATAATGCCCAAATTACCTTAGCCGTATACCTTGTAGTATTCTAAGGTCATACCTATACTAAAGCCAGTTATACTATTATACTTCCCACACCACAAAACCGAAACCCAAGGACATCTCCATAGTTAGTTGGAGTAATTAGTAGAAGTTGGTTAGAACTTCTAAGGGTTGTTTGGAGCGGCCTGAGCGCACGGAGTAGAGCTAAACCTTGCTCGGGATCGACATTTAAACTCGGATAATTATGGGCTTATCGAGGTAAATATCTTGTCCTCTATTGTAATTGGAAATTACATGATTGTTAGAACTATATAGTTGAAGTATACTATATATAATCGAACGTTGTTGTCGGCAATGTCTTTTGACTTAAGCCCAATAATAAGAAACCTTTCGAAAGAAGAGTACCGAATCAGATTTACATAGGATCAGACATGAGGCTTGGGTAGCTTTTGGGGTAGAATTGTGCACGTCCGATTAGACGTATAACCCCTCGTTGGCTTGTAGCCACCCCGATAGAGAGGAGATTTACGCCATGCGGGGAGGTGCCGAATTTTCTGTAGAATGTTCTACGAAGGGATCTAAATGTTAATAAGCGCCTTGTGGCCTTATAGGTTGAAGTACTACGTGGCGCGATCTACTTGGCTTAAGGAGTAGCCGACGGTTGGATGTACTGAGCGTTTTGCTATTAGTCGATACTCGCCGCGAGGTATGTGAACCTCTTCCTATCTCTTCTAGCATGATATGTGTGAACTATGTAGTGCGGTAGACGCATACGTGCTAAACGTATTTGATTGGTTTAAAACATAAAGTGTTATAACGGCTTTATGGGAAGTTGGTTATAACAGCTTTATGTTGGTAAGAAAATACTTGTGGTTTTTAAAAGGTAACTGATTTGAACTATAACTGGCTTGTTATGTGTTAATAAAGAACTTGAAGTAATACTTGGTTTTTGAAAACTTAAGAGTTATACTAGCTTTATGGGAAGTTAGGTATAACGGCTTAAGAATGTTTTACTGATTTCGGAAATCAGAATGTGTATCGACAAACCACTGCAGCGTTAATAAAAGGAAATGTTTTGAATAATTAAGTATTATTAAAACCAGTAGAAACTTCCATCTGCATAGAAGCTAAGATGAGACAAAATGATATTTCCTAGATCATGGCTGCTGTAATAGGATTGTTATAAACAAGAATATCCTTCTCACATATAAGGCTTATGTTTCTCAGATAGTTTAAAAGAGAATTATATTCTTAAATGAATAAGACTATGAACTACAAAACCCTTCTAAGATAAGAAACGTGAACATTGGAAATTAGGCAAACTCGACCATTGGAAAAGAATGTTGCTACTTGATTTTTACAAAGAGAAGTAATTGATTTACTTTAAAAAGATAGTCACTCTATTTTTATACTACTGTATTGTGACAAATGTAAAGTAACGATCTTTTAAAGAGTTAATGTATGAAGTACTTTGGGGATAAAACCCGAACTTGTTGGCATATAGTAGAAAGTACCTGTGTGTATAACTTGATTGTGTTGGTTTGTGATAGCCTTGTAATACTTTCTTGTTGATTGATAAGTAAACACGCTAGGACGCTACGTGTGTTAGTATCTTGTGATGGTTGTGTAAAGGGGTTTTTCCTTGTTGTGCTTATGTTGTTTAACGATAAGTCGTTATGTTAATATTTTACATCACTCATCTCGAGATGATTCCGGGTTAAGTCGCCTCCGACGCGGGTAGACTCAAAGTGGTCGATGGACCTATGATTCGAGAATACCTCACGCAGTCCTGAGGGCCTACGCGGAGCTACGAGAGTTCCGTGTTAGTGTCGTCCTTTACGGGCATGCGGTCCATGTGGCTACGCGATCGCGAAGTCGTGACGACGCCGGAGTAGCTACCTCGACGCGGGAATACCTCACGCGGCCGATGAGATTGGCCTACGCGAGTCGCGGAAGTTCTGTGGCTAGACGCGCACATTAGATACCGCGCAAGTGGCCGCCTTTGATCATGTGACGGTCTAGACAGATCTTATGATACATTTCATGACCTTGTTGGTACCGCTGGGTGTTAGTAGCTGGCTATGCCTTCGCACTTACCCCGTGACGGTGTTATTATGGGCACGTGGGACCCGTGTTCATGTGTGTTCCTTGGTGCTTTTATATCATAAATCGCCGTGGCGGAAGGTATTCCACCGCATGATTGATGTTGTGGGCGTGAGACCCATTGTTATATTTGAGTGATGACTTTGAGGCGCGAGTCCCCGACTTGATATGATCGCTTGTTTATCAGGAATCGTAGTTTTGTTATCATACATGTCTCGCTTTATATAGACTACTATGATTCCATTTACGTGATTTTCGCCACATACTTGGTACTGTTAGATCGACCTCCTACGGGTGCGTTCACGCCGCAGTTGAGGTACACGATCGTTGATCCTAGCTTTCGTGGTCACGATTCAACGTATGGGAAGCCCGTTTCTCCGAGGCTTATCAGTATAGTCCCCGTCGTAATAGGTGTTTACATTCGTGGTTTGGCCCCGCCCCGCCATTGCCGTCGTATCATTTCTTAGAGGTCCAGAGTAATCGTTGGGGCGTGGTTTGTAAAGAAAGGATTAAACTGCTCATTTTGAAAGAGTTGTTATTATTATTTACGCCGGCGGCAAGTTTTCTAAAGATAATCGTTGTACGCTTCTTGTTACTTCATGTTGTTGTGTTATGTTCACGACACTGATGTTGTATCACTAAGGTGCCCGGTAGGCACTACCACGGCCCGGTTCGGTCGTGACAAAAGTGGTATCGTGAGCGCTTAATCCTCGGAAAGTGTCTACGCACCGTATCCAAGAGAGTCTTGATTATCGCGTTGTGCACCACACCAATAATCAGGAGGCTATAGGATATTTAGGATTGGTTTCCATTCTTCTCATTCTGAGATCGTGCCTTAGAGCTGTGTGATAAGTTGGACCCCTCTAACGTATTTCTTTCCCTTACCAATATGCCTCCGCGTAGGGCAACCCGGGCCCAGGAGGGCAAGGCAGCCGAGGGAGCTGCGAGTAGAGTACAGAGGGTTACGTGGGCACAGGCCCAATTATCACCTTGGGTGGTGCTTCATTCGGGGAGTTCTGCGACGTCACTAGCCCCAATAGAGTTTAGCACGGCGGCAGCAGTTCCTACTGCGGCCCTGATATTTGACCCTTCAGTCCCACGACCGGGAACAGAGAATATAGATTGCCAAGAGGCAACCCTGTTACTAGCTATGGATTTGGCTACCAGAGAGTATACCGATGTACCGCGAGTCTTGATGAATATCAACGAGAAGGTTGTGCAAGAGTAATTCTTCAGTTAGGCTTGAGCATGGCCGGTGTACGGGCTTATGCGCAACAGGCCAAGAAACGTAGAGATCGACAGATTAACAAAGGACAGCAGAAGAGGGCCAGAGCAGCAAGGTCCTTTGGTAACTTTCGAGGCGAGTCGCCTCACCAGCAGATTAGATTATGCGCATCCACAGTGCAGAAAGGTCCTCCACAGGGTTCAGGACGTTCGGGGTATGCAGGAGTTGGTCAGAACTCCAGAGTTTCCGCTCACCACACGAAGGTTCCAAACATCCGATTCGCTTTTTTTTTCTCGGTGTTCACACAGCAGCGC
Organism: Przewalskia tangutica; assembly: GCA_029844215.1. Taxonomy (NCBI): domain Eukaryota; kingdom Viridiplantae; phylum Streptophyta; class Magnoliopsida; order Solanales; family Solanaceae; genus Przewalskia; species Przewalskia tangutica. The sequence goes on from CM056721.1 coordinate 97,348,818, forward strand.
CATCCCGGGAATGTCGTCTTTAGTTGGTACTTGTTGTACCTATGACCGCCGTGGTCCGATGTCGAAAGAGTGTCCTGCGGGAGGACTTAGCCTTCGTGATCGGTGGGTAGTTTGTCATCTTCCTTAGCTATGCGCCTACAGGCAGTTTGATTAGAACAACTAAGGAGTGAAGAGATCTGTATATCTCTAACCCTGTAGAGCTTTGTATACGTGATAAGGTGAGTATACCTTAAGTGTTATGTTCGATAATAACATGAGTGTTTTTTTGTGATTAGAAATCTTGGTTGGTTAACCAAGTAAGATTTGGGGGATAGAGAAGGTGTGAGCCTTAGAGTTTTTACGTAGAGACCTTAAGAGGTAAGGCCATCTCGAGTAAAAGACGTATGTTTATGTTTGACCCTTATAGGAGTGCATAGTGCACGTGAGCTATGTTTGTGGGATAAGTCCCTGAGTAGTGTGGAATGAAAGAGGGTAGTTGAGCTAAGAAGACCGCTAGGTTTTCGTAACGTGATTAGTGAGAATTTTTCTTTGGAGAGCTAGCGTTTAGCGCGTTGCCGGGTCGGGTTGAGGCCACGTTGCGGGTCAACCCGCGGCATGTTTGATGGTGGGGTCAGTTTGTGGTAGTCCCGCCTTGTGGTAGGGTCACGAGGGTGTTAGGCCCAGGTTTAGTTAACCAGCATACGAGTTCGTGGATGCATTCAACCAGTAGTCGGGCCGATGGGGGCAGCCCATCGTGTTCGTCGGTCAGGACCGTTTACTCGGCTGTGTTGAGATATCAGAAAGGTTGTAAGGCTGCACGGGGTGCCTACCTTCACCTTATGACGCATGGGAGCCTGTGGCACGGCAGCTTTTTGTTTCCGGAAGTTTTACCAAGCATGTGTTAAGAACTCGGTGAGTCTCAGGACCACATTCGCTCGCCGATGTATGGTTTTCGTGGCGGTTGGGATTGTTGTCTCTGTGGAGGAGTGTTTAAGCTACCATTTCCGTGTTGGGATGTCGCCTTAAGAACTTTGTAGGGCGGAAGTGTAAGTCACGGCCGATTGGTTCGATGTTGGCAAGATTCAGATAGTTGGTTCAGCTTGTTCCAGCAGATCGTGGATAGGTAAAGCTTGTCTAGAAGAGGTTCTGGCAGCTCTGAGAAATCGTGCGGATAATCAGCGACGACGCTTAGAGTTCAGGTTGACGGTCGGTCTTCTTGAAGGTACCACCCCGGTTTGGGTGTGACGAGTTTTGGAAAACAGAGGGAACTTAGCCCGAGTTACTTTGGGCCCCTTTTGCGTTCATGTGAAGAATAGGCCAGGTTGCCTATATGTTAGCATTTGCCGTCCGACTTAGGAGGCAGTACGTCCGGTCTTTCGTATTGATATGATCGGGAAAGTATCGGAGATCCATCCAGAGTGTTCCCTGTTAATGATGACCACGTTAGAGATAGTAACCCCGAGTTTTGGGAACGGAAGCAGTATCAGGAATATGGTAAGAGTTCAAGTATACGACAGCCTCAGGGATCGCATGCAGCCCGGTACCATTTGTTGGGTCGCCGGAGTGACACTAGAACCTCGCGGCAAGGTGACAAAGGTGGTCACAACGAGTAAAGGGAGAAGCAGGCATGTATGGCGAGCATAGATGTGATCATTTCTTTTATAAGGAGAAGGTGCGAGGGAAGTATATTTTAGACCCCGGAGAGAGGTGTTTGTGGTAATGTTAGAGGTGTTTCCTCGTGGACTTGGATGGAGGTATTTTGCACGGGTGTTTCAGAGCTACGCGTGTGATTGTTTTCGTAAGTATAGCAGTGAGGACTATACCGGCGCGCGTTTGTTTTGAGACTTAGAAGGAACATTCGGGACGAATGTTTCTAAGGAGGGGAGAATGTTATACCCCGTATTTCCAGAGTATGTACGTAAGGACGTACGTAGAAAATTTTGAAGTGTAAAGTGGCTTGGCCGAAATTTGTTTGTTCACAACACCCGATTAGAGTCGTTTTTCGACGAAACGTTTTCACAGCTTTCGTAGGGAAAATTCCGGCTATGTCATTTTTAATTTTTGCGGATTTTTCCGAGAGGCGAACATTTTGACCAACGAGAGGCGCCACTTGGCACCCTCCCATTGGCGACGTGAGGGCGGACTGGACGAATTGATGAGGGAGTTGGTAGGATATTTTGTGTGTTAGTTGGTTAAGGACACATGGGTGAATCTTGGCCCTACACTTGCTATGCACTTGGCTAGATCTCGCCATTGGTTGGCTTTGGCTTGTGCTATAAATACCCTCTCCCTTTGAAGACTTCTTCATCCAAATAAATTTCCTAAGTCTAAAATTCCTCCCTCCCTCAGAGTGTAGTTCTCGCCTCTCCCCTTTGAAAGGCCCCCTGGCCGAGAGCCCTCCTCCTAGTAGTGTGGTACCCCTAGCATAGTTGTTTTCGTATAATACCCCCCCCCTCTTGGTAGAAATACTCTCAAAATTATTGTTATAATGCCCAAATTACCTTAGCCAGATACCTTGTAGTATTCTAAGGTCATACCTATACTAAAAGCAGCTTATACTATTATACTTCCCGTCACCACAAACCGAAACCCTAAGGACATCTCCATAGTTAGTTGAGTAATTAGTAGAAGTTGGTTAGAACTTCTAAGGGTTGTTTGGAGCGGCCTGAGCGCAGAGTAGAGCTAAACCTTGCTCAGGATCGACATTTAAACTCGATAATTATGGGCTTATCGAGGTAAATATCTTGTCCTCTATTGTAATTGGAAATTACATGATTGTTAGAACTATATAGTTGAAGTATACTATATATAGAACTGAACGTTGTTTCGCAATGTCTTTTGACTTAAGCTGAATAATAAGAAACCTTTTGAAAGAAGAGTACCGAATCAGTATTTACATAGTATCAGACATGAGCTGGGTAGCTTTTCTGGGTAGAATTGTGCACGTCCGGATTAGACGTATAACCCCCGGTTGGCTTGGTAGCCGACCCGATAGAGAGGAGATTTACGCTCATGGGGAGGTGCCGAATTTTCTGTAGAATGTTCTACGAAGGATCTAAATGTTAATAAGCCTTGTGGCCTTATAGGTTGAAGTACTACGTGTGGCGCGATCTACTTGGCTTAAGGAGTAGCCGGTTGGATGTACTTGAGCGCTTTGCTATTAGTCGATACTGTCGCGAGGTATGTGAACCTCTTCCTATCTCTTCTAGCATGATATGTGTGAACTATGTAGTACGGTAGACGATACGTGCTAAATGTATTTGATTGTTTAAAACATAAAGTGTTATAACGGCTTTATGGGAAGTTGTTATAATGACTTTATGTTGGTAAGAAAATACTTGTGGTTTTTAAAAGGTAATCGATTTGAACTATAAGCGCTTGTTATGTGTTAATAAAGAACTTGAAGTAATACTTGGTTTTTGAAAACTTAAGAGTTATACTAGCTTTATGGGAAGTTAGGTATAACGCTTAAGAATGTTTTATCGATTTGAAATCGTAATGTATCGACAAACCACCGCGTTAATAAAAGGAAATGTTTTGAATAATTAAGTATTATTAAAACTAAAGAGAAACTTCCATCTGCATAGAAGCTAAGATGAGACAAAATGATATTTCCTAGATCATGGCTGCTGTAATAGGATTGTTATAAACAAGAATATCCTTCTCACATATAAGGCTTATGTTTCTCAGATAGTTTAAAAGAGAATTATATTCTTAAATGAATAAGACTATGAACTACAAAACCCTTCTAAGATAAGAAACGTGAACATTGGAAATTAGGCAAACTCGACCATTGGAAAAGAATGTTGCTACTTGATTTTTACAAAGAGAAGTAATTGATTTACTTTAAAAAGATAGTCACTCTATTTTTATACTACGGGTATTGTGTGACAGTGTGAAAGTAACGTATCTTTTAAAGAGTTAATGTATGAAGTACTTTGGGGATAAAACCCCGAACTTGTTGGCATATAGTAGAAAGTACCTTGTGTGTATAACTTGATTGTGTTGGTTTGTGATAGCCTTGTAATACTTTCTTGTTGATTGATAAGTAAACATGCTAGGATGCTACGTGTGTTAGTATCTTGTGATGGTTGTGTAAAGGGGTTTTTCCCTTGTTGTGCTTATGTTGTTTAACGATAAGCTGTTATGTTAATATTTTACATCACTCATCTCTTGAGATGATTCCGGGGGTTAAGCTGCCCTCCGATGCGGGGTAGACTCAGGCGGGTCGATGGACCTATGATTCGAGAATACCTCACGCAGTCCTGTGGGCCTACGCGAGCTACGAGAGTTCCGTGTTAGTGCGCCCTTTATGGGCATGCGGTCCATGTGGCCGCGGATCGCGAAGTCGGGGCGTGACGATGCCGGGAGTAGCTACCGATGCGGAATACCTCACGCGGCCGATGAGATTGGCCTACGCGGAGTGCGGAAGTTCGGGGCTAGACGCGCACATTAGATATCGCGGGCAAGTGGCGGCTTTGATCATGTGACGGTCAGACAGATCTTATGATACATTTCATGACCTTGTTGGTACTGCTGGTGTTAGTAGTCGGCTATGCCTTCGCATTTACCCCGCACGGTGTTATTATGGCACGTGGGACTCGTGTTCATGTGTGTTCCTTGGTGCTTTTATATCATAAACCGGCAGTGAGGAAGGTATTCCACGCATGATTGATGTTGTGGGCGTGAGACCCATTGTTATATTTGAGTGATGACTTTGAGGCGCGAGTCCCGACTTGATATGATCGCTTGTTTATTGTGAATCGTAGTTTTGTTATCATACATGTCTCCCGCTTTATATAGACTACTATGATTCCATTTACGATTTTCGCCACATACTTGGTACTGTTAGATCGACCTCCACGGGCCGCTGCTCATGCCGCAGTTGAGGTACACCGTTGCCGATCCTAGCTTTCGTGGTCACAGCCACAGATGAAGCCGTTTCTCCGGAGGCTTATCAGTGGTATAGTCCCCTGTCGTAATAGGTGTTTACATTCAGGGGTTTGGCGGGGCCCTGTCCCGCCATTGCTGTCGTATCTTTTCTTAGAGGTCTGTAGTACTGTTGTGGGCAGGGTTTGTAAAGAAAGGATTAAACTGTTCATTTTGAAAGAGTTGTTATTATTATTTATGCCGAAGGGCAAGTTTTCTAAAGATAACTGTTGTACGCTTCTTGTTACTTCATGTTGTTGTGTTATGTTCCGCTGATTACTCTGATGTTGTATCACTAAGGTGCCCGGGGTAAGGCACCAATCACGGGCCCGGGTTCGGGTCGTGACATAGAACATTTCAAGACTTGAAAATATTTTCTCTCCCTTTTCCTAGTTGCTCTCGTCCAAAGCCCATTTTTTTTGAGCAATTGTTGTCCAATAATTCTTAAACTTCTAAGTGTTCTTCCTTAATGTATTAGGAAGATTATTAACCAAGAGTTAGACAAGATTTCACACCGCTAGCCTCAAAAACCACACCTTGGCCGAGAGCTTGCCTAAGTGAAACCTTAGTGTTCTTCACTTTTTGGAGTTAATTCTTGAATAGAAGTTGGTTAGGAACTTCTAAGGGTGACTTGTTGTTATACCCCGTATTTCCAGAGTATGTACGTAAAGGAATACGTACAAAAAGTTTGGTCTTAAAGTTAGGCCTTGGACGATTTTTAGGCACAACTCACAAAGCGAACAGTTTTCCGACGAAACGTTTCCACAGCTTTCGTAGGATAAATTCCGGCTATGTCATTTCTAATTTTTGCGGATTTTTCCGAGAGACGTAACACTTTGGACCAACGAGAGGGCGACACTTGCCACCCTCTCATTGGTGGACTTGTCACGGCAATAGGGCCGATTGGATGACCATCCTTGTCATAAAGTTGGTTAGATATTTTGTGTGCAAGTTGGCTAGGTACACTTGCCCTAATCTTGACCTTACACTTGCCTAGCACTTGGCTAAATCTTGGCCATTGGTTGGCCATGTCTTGACCTATAAATACCCCTCTTGAGATGAAGAGTTCTTCATCCACAAAAGCTTTCCAAGTCTAAAAATCCTTCCTCTCCCTTTGTGAGCAATTCGTCCAACACACCCCCTCCCTCGAGAAGCTTGCCGAGGCTACCCCACCCCTAGCCTAGCCGAAACCTACCCCCTCCCTTGGTAGAAAAGTTGCCTTCTTGTATTGTTATAATGCCCAAAATACCCTAGCCCAAATACCTTAGTACTTAGTAGAAGTTGTGAAGAACTTCTAAGGTTTCTGGAGCATACAACTTAGGAGCAAAACCTTGCTCAGCGCGACTTTTCTAGGATATTATTGGGCTTACCTAGGTAACTAATAATAACCCTCTTTTGAATTATAGAATACTTACTGTTGTAGAATAATAATAAGTATAAATACTTATAAGTTTGTTATGGAATAGAATTGAACTGTAAAACCTTAGAAGGGTATAAAAGAATAATATACGAACTGTAATTACATAGGACTGTTTTCACAGTAGACTTATATAGCTCACCGGTAGGATTGTCTGCCCGACTTTCCGTAGAATTGAGGACCCTCTGCTTAGAATGACCTACGTAATAGTCTAGACTTTGATAGATATCTGTGACTATTATAGGCTGATTCTCTTCTCGAGAGATACTCGACTTTTCAGGTGTATTTCGCAGATAAGGTATGTGATTCTTCCTAAAGCATGATATTTTACAATATGTATATAGTACGGTAGACGCATACGTGTTAACTGAATAATACTTACGGCAATGCCTCACGGCTTAAGCTCGAATAATACGTGACGAATGCCTCACGCTTAAGCTCAATAATAAAGAATCGAAAACATTTCAAAAGGACTATCAACCATTTTTTTACGTAAGAGAATTAATTGGTTTCTCAAATGGAAGCTTAAGAGTTATACTAGCTTTATGGGAAGTTAAGTATAACCACTTAAGATTGATAAAAGAAACAAGTTGCCTATGTATTTCTAATGCACTTATATGAAATTGTGAAAAGAATAATAAGATGGTTTGATAAGTAGACATGACATGTTGCTATGTGTGTTAGTACCTTGTAACGCTTGTATAAGTGAGTATCCTTGTTGTACTTATGTTGTTTAAAGATAAGTCGTTATGTTAGTGTACTATCACTCACCTCTTGAGATGATACCGAGGTTGTCGCCTCCCGACGCGGGTAGACTCAGCGGTGCGGGACCATGATTCGAGAATACCTCACGCGGGTCCAGGGGGCCTATGCGAGCTACGAGTTCCGTGTTAGTATGCGGGTTATGCCTCACGCGTCTATGTGGCCATGCGACAACGAGTCCAGGCGACGCCGATGAGTAGCTACCCGATGCGGGTTATACCTCACGCGCCCACGCGAGTGGCCTACGCGGACTCGGAGTCCGTGGATTAGGCTTGCAGAATGAGGATATGGGCGAGTGGCCCCGCTTCGATCATTCGCAGCCTAGACAAGACGACGATTACCTATTGTTGCTCTTGTTTGTGATGTGGCACTATGTGCGTTTCTCGGTTGTTTCACACATATTTGTAAACCGGTTTTAAAATGATATGTTTTCATTTAAGTACTTTACGATTTCGCATACTTAGTACTGTTATCGACCTCCCCGGGGCTGCGTTCATGCCGCAGTAAGGGCAAGCAGTGCTAGATCCGCATCCTCAGGATCTCTACGTTGGTGTCGTGAGCTCCATCTCTTCCGAGGCTCTACTTTTGGTATGATCTCCATTGTAGATAGTTTTTGCACAGGTGGTATGGCGGCCCCGCCCGCCATAGTTGTATATTTCCTTAGAGGTCTCAGTCATGTTGTACAAAGGTCGGATGTAATCGCTAAAACATGATTATATATATACGCCGAAAGGCGATGTTTTCACATATCCGTGTCTTGTTTTATAAACTGTTTCATGTCTTGCTTTATGTTTCCGCCGATTACTCGATGTATGACTACTGGGTGCCCCTAAGAAGGCACTACCACGCCCCGAACGGGTCGTGACAAAAGTGGTATCGAGCGATTAATCCTGAAAGTGTCTACGACCGTATCTAGTAGTTCTTGATTATCGGTGTCGTGCACCACACCAATAATCGTGAGGCTATAGGATATTTAGGATTGGTTTCGCTTCTTCTCATTCCGAGATCGTGCTTTAGAGTGTGTTATAGGTTGGACCTCTAACGTATTCCTTTCCCCGTAATGCTTATGCCTCCACGTAAGGCAACCCGGCCTGTGGCAAGGCAGCGAGGAGTCGCTAGCAGACACCCAGAGTCACGAGGGCTCGTGCCCGGTCTATACGAGACGGCGAGTTCTATGACGCCGCCCCAAAGAGAGACCACAAGACCCACACCTCCCGTCCCCACACCGGGCGGAGGAGTTAGGGTACAAGGAGACGGCCACTTTTGGCTAAAGTCAGGCCCGACACGGCGAGAGGCCGGACGCGGCGATTCAGCTCAGCCCAGCGGCCGCACTGTTGTTCACCCGAGGCGAGAGTTTGAGGCTACGAGACTTCGAGCCAGAGTTCACGAGTTTTATGGATCGAGGCCGGAGGATGATCCGCAGGAGTTCATCCGCCGCCAGAGGATTTTGAGAGTGATCGTATGCCGAGACCGAGTCCGTGATCTTTGGTTCACATAGGCCGCGTGATACCGCGATCGATTGGTTTGATTCACGGGAGTTATCCCGGGAGAGCACGCCCCCAACTACTGGGATGAGTTCTCGCAGGCTTTCTCACTCACTTCTTGCCTCCACAGATGGCGAGGGCGCGGGCCGATAGATTTTTACCATCGAGGCGAGAGGACGACCGCCGTGAGTACAACGTCGAGTTTGATTCATTGGCTCGATATGTCCCAAAGATTAGCAGATATGGAGGATAGGGTGCACCGCTATGTCACGGCCAGACGACTATATGGCCGAGTCATGGCGGGGTTTCTCCACCGTATGGACATTACCCGCACGCAGCTCACGCCTTGATGCGGCGAGCGCAGAGGTCGACGACGGGACGTACAAGCAGCAGGCGCCGTGACGGAGGGTCTTCGTGGTTATCGTGGGCGGCCTCAAGAAGTTAGCCTAGATTCGCACCACGCCCAAAGACAGAGCACTCCCGCACCGCCCTCAAAGACACCACGCTGAGGGCGCACTGTGGGCCCTGTGGCTTCGAGACGTCCGTGGTAGCAGAGGTATCGCCGACGGACCACCCGGTGGCCGATGCGGTAGATCCCATTACGGAAGTGTGGTACTACTTTGAGCTTGTTACAGCCAGGGCTGCAGGTCACTGCGGCGGACCGTCCGACCGGGCCCGGTGGTAGGCTCACCTTCGTGTTCGCTGCCGCTCATCATCTCCTACAGATTATCGCCCGAGGCGTGGTGCTCGGGTCGCCAGGTCGCGCAGGCCGTGGCTCGTCTCGATTCTAGCGTCCTCGAACCGCATTTATGCTTTGTCCACCGACAGATCGTGAGGCCTCACCGATGTCGCCACGTACCTTATCGGGCTCGGTTTGATGTGTATGCTTTGATAGATCCGGTTCTACTGGCCCCATATATCTCCTGTTGCTAGTAGGATAGGGATAGAGCCCGAGTCCATAGACTCTTTCGAGGTAGCTACGCGATGGTGATTCGGTGGTAGCTCGGCGGGTATATAGAGCTTGTCCTGTGATCATTTACGCCGCCGACCGCCGACTTGTTAGAGTTGAGATGATTGACTTCGATGTGATCATGGGGATGGATTGGCTAGCTTCCTGCTACGCCAATGTAGACTGCAGAGAGAGAATAGTACGGTTCCAGTTTCCTGAGGAGCCGGTTGTTGAGTGGGAGGGGAGCACGGTATCGCCGAGGGGTAGGTTTATTTTGTTATACCCCGTATTTTCAGAGTATGTACGTAAGGACGTACGTAGAAAATTTGAACTTGAGAAAGTAGGCTTGGCCGATTTAATTTTGTGCACAACACCCGGTTAGAGTCGTTTTTGGTAAACGCTTTCACCTTTCGTAGGGAATTTCCGCTATGCCATATTTTATTTTTATGGATTTTTCCGAGACGAACATTTTGGACCAACAAGAGGGCGACACTTGTCACCCTCTCATTGAACACCTTGGTCAAGCTTGGCCGAAAGTTGGTCATTTTTGTCATGGAGTTGGTAGGATATTTGTGTGTTAGTTGGTTAAGGGACACTTGGGTGAATCTTGGCCTTACACTTGTGTAGCACTTGGCTCAATCTTGGCCATTGGTTGGCCTTCACTTGGCCTATAAATACCCATCCCTTTGAAGACTTATTCATCCATTCCTAAATGTTCCTAAGTGTTAAAATCCCTCCCTCTCCTCTTGTTGACTCCGCCCAAGAGCCCCTCTCCCCTTTGAAAGGTCCCTCGCCGAGAGCCCTCTCCCCTCCTCAGTGTGGCCGTGGGTACCCCTAGCCTAGTTGTCTCGTATAATACACCCCTCTTGGTAGAAATACTCAAAAGTATTGTTATAATGCCCAAATTACCTTAGCCATATACCTTGTAGTATTCTAAGGTTATACTTATACGAAAAGCCCAGTTATACTATTATACTTCCCGTCAGTCATCAAATCAAAACCCTAAGGAAAATCTCCATGGTTTGTTGGAGTAGTATGTAGAAGTTGGTTAGAACTTCTAAGGGTAGTTTGGAGCGGGTTGGAGCGCACGGAGTTGGAGCTAAACGATTGCCCAGGATCGACTTTATACTTGGATAATTATGGGCTTATCGAGGTAAATATCTTGTCCCGCTATTGTAATTGGAAATTACATGTTGTTAGATTATATAGTTGAAGTATACTATATATAGAATGAACGTAGTTATCGGCAATGTCTTTTGACTTAAGCTCGAATAATACTTACTGCAATGTCTTGCGACTTAAGCCCGAATTTAAAGAAGAATACCGAATCAGAATTACATAGGGCTGTATTACGATGAGACTTGTGTAGTAGTACCGTGAGTAGAATTGTACAGTTAGGGTTAGACGTATAACCCCTGGTTGGCTTGGTAGCACTCGATAGAGAGAGATTTACGCTGCCATGGAGGTGTTGCCGAATTTTCTCAGAGAATGTTCTACGAAGGACCTAAATATTAATAAGCGCTTGTGGCCTTATAGGTTGAGTACTACGTGTGGCGCGATCTACTTGGCTTAAAGGAGTCACGGTTGGAAGTACTTGAGCGTTTTGCTATTAGTCGATACTGCCGCGAGGTATGTGAACCTCTTCCTATCTCTTCCAAAGATGATATGTGTGAACTATGTAGTACCAGAGACGCATACGTGCTAAATGTATTTGATTGGTTTAAAACATAAAGTGTTATAACGGCTTTATGGGAAGTTGTTATAATGACTTTATGTTGGTAAGAAAATACTTGTGGTTTTAAAGCGGTAATCGATTTGAACTATAACCGCTTGTTATGTGTTAATAAAAGAACTTGAAGTATTTCAAAAGGTTTTTGATTCATTTTGAAAGAAGAGGTAATACTTGATTTGTTTTGAAAACTTAAGAGTTATACTAGCTTTATGGAAAGTTAGGTATAACGTCTTAAGAATGTTTCTTGATTTTGGAAATCAGAATCAGATCGACAAACCACGCAAATGCGTTAATAAAAGGAAATGTTTTGACAGATTAAGTATTATTAAAACCAATAGAAACTTCCATCTGCATAGAAGCTAAGATGAGACAAAATGATATTTCCTAGATCATGGCTGCTGTAATAAGATTGTTGTAAACAAGAATATCCTACTCACATATAAGACTTATGTTTCTCAGATAGTTTAAAAGAGAATTATATTCTTAAATGAATAAGACTATGAACTACGAAACCTTTCTAAATAAGAAACATGAACATTTGAAATTAGGCAAACTGACGCTTGGAAAATAATGTCATACTTGAGTTTTACAAAGAGAAGTGTTTTGATTTACTTCAAAAGATAATCACTCTATTTTCATATACTACGGGTATTGTGTGACTTTTGTGAAAGTAACGTATCTTTTAAAGAGTTAATGTATGAAGTACTTTGGGGATAAAACCCCGAACTTGTTAGCATATAGTAGAAAGTACCTTGTGTGTATAACTTGATTGTGTTGGTTTGTGATAGCCTTGTAATACTTTCTTGTTGATTTGATAAGTAAACATGCTAGGATGCTACGTGTGTTAGTATCTTGTGATGTTTGTGTAAAGGGGTTTTTCCTTTGTTGTGCTTATGTTGTTTAACGATAAGCTGTTATGATAGTATTATACATCACTCATCTCTTGAGATGATTCCGGTTAAGCCCTCCACGCGGGTAGACTCAGCGTCGATGGACCTATGATTCGAGACTACCTCACGCGTCGAGGGCCTATGCGCGGAATCGCGGAGTTCCGTGTTAGACGCGCCTGTGGTCACGCGTCTCGTGCTACGCGACGGCGAGTCCAGACGCCGCCGGGAGTAGCTACCGACGCGGGTTATACCTCACGCGGCCGATCCGATTGGCCTACGCGAGTCGCGAAAGTTCGTGGCTAGACGCGCACATTAGATATCGCGCAAGTGGCCGCTTTGATCATGTGACGCCAGACAGATCTTATGATACGATTCATGACCTTGTTGCATGCGTAGGTGTTAGTAGTCGGCTATGCCTTCGCATTACCCTCAGACGTGTTATTATGGCACGTGGGACTCGTGTTCATGTGTTCCTTGGTGCTTTTATATCATAACCGCCGCAGCGATGGAAGGTATTCCACTGCATGATTGATGTTGTGGGCGTGAGACCCATTGTTATATTTGAGTGATGACTTGAGGCGTGAGTCCCGACTTGACACGATCGCTATTATCAGGAATCGTAGTTTGGTTATCATACATGTCTCCCGCTTTATAGACTATTATGATTTCATTTACTGATTTTTAGTTTCACATACCTGCACTGCAGATCGACCTCCTTCGGCCGCGCTCATGCCGCAGTAAAGGTACACCGCCATCGATCCTCGCCTAGTGGTCACAGTTCGGTTGCAAAGCTCCGTTGCTCGAGGCTTATCAGCCGTATAGTTCCCCGTTGTTGTAGGTGTTTACATTCGTGGTACGGGCCCCGTCCCGCCATTGTTGTCGTATAATTTCTTAGAGGTCCGTAGTAATCGGCAAGTGTGGTTTGTAAAAAGGATTAAACTGCTCATGTTGAAAAAGTTGTTGTTTATATATACGCCAAAGGCAAGTTTTTCTCGATTATTGTTTCATATTTCATAATATGTCTTGTATCGCTTTATGTTCACCGATTACTCGATGTTGTATCACCAGGTGCCCGGTAAGGCACTACCACGCCCTAATCGGGTCGTGACAAAAGTGGTATCGTGAGCGCTTAATCCTCGGAAAGTGTCTACGCATCGTATCCAGAAGTCTTGATTATCGGTGTGTTGTGCACCACACCAATAATCGTGAGGCTATAGGGTATTTAGGATTGGTTTCTATTCTTCTCACTCGAGATCGTGCCTTAGAGCCGTGTTGTAAGTTGGACCCTCCGACGAAATTATTTCCTTATCGTTATGCCTCCGCGTAGGCAACCCGCCCAGAGGGCAAGGCGGCGGAGCCGCGAGTAGAGTTCGAGGGTGGCGAGGCACAGCCCAATCATTACCTAGGTAGTGCTTCATTCGGGAGTTCTGCGACGCCACTAGCCCCGCAGAGTTTTAGCACGCGCGCTAGTTCCTACTGCGCCATGATATTTGAACCTTCGCCCACGATCGAACAGAGAATATGGATTGCAAAGAGACAACCTCACACTAACTATGGATTTGACTACCAGAGAGTATACCGATGTATCGCGAGTCTTGATGACTATCAACGAAGGTTGTGCAAGAGTAGTTCTTCATTGGGCTCGAGCATGGCTCGTGGTCGGGCTTATGCGCAGCAGCCGAGAAACGAGCAATCGACGGTTAACCAAGGATGCGAAGAGGCCGAGCAAAGAAGGTCCTTGGTAACTTTCGAGGCGAGTCGCCTCACCAGATAGGTTATGCGCATCCACGGTGCAGAAAGGTCCTCCACTGTGGTTCGTGACGTTCGGTATGCAGGAGTTGGTCGAGCTCCAGAGCTTCCGCTCACGCCACACGGCGTTCCAGCCATCCGATTCGATTTTTCTCAGTGTTCACAGTGTGGCAGGCGTCATCTCGGGGAATGTCGTCTTTTAGTTGGTACTTGTTGTACCTATGACCGCCGTGGTCCGATGTCGAGTGTCTGGCAGGAGGACTCACCTTCGAATCGGTGGGTAGTTTGTCATCTTCCTTAGCTATGCGCCTACGGCGGTTTGATTAGAACGACTAAGGAGTGGCGAAGAGATATAGATATATCTTTAACCTCTGTAGTTTTGTTTATGTGATAAGGTGAGTATACCTTAAGTGCTATGTTCTGATAGCAGGGTGTGAGTTGGGCTGAGAAATCATGGTGGGTGACCCGAGGACGATCTTGGGGGATCGAGAAGGTGTGAGCCTTAGAGTTGGCTACGTAGAGACCTTAGTGGTACGGCCCTCTCGAGGAAAATATGTAGGGTTTATGTTTGACCCTTCTAGGAGTGCATCGGTCACGTGCGTTATGCTTGTGGGATTCGTCCCTGAGTAGTGTGGAATGAAAGAGGTAGTTGAGCTAAGAAGACCGCTAGGTTTTCGTAACGTGATTAGTGAGATTGTTCCTGCCGAGCTAGTATGGTGCGCGTTGCCGGGTCGGGTTGAGGCCACGTTGCGGGTCAACCCGCGCTGCTTGGTGGTGGGGTCGGTGGTGGTCCCGCCAGTGATAGGTCACGAGGGTGTTAGGCCCGAGTTTAGTTAACCAACAGACGAGTTCGTGGATACGCTCGACCGGTGGTCGGTCGATGGGGCAGCCCATCGTGTTCTTCGCTCGACCGCTTTCTGGCAGAGGTTATGCGAGATGTTATATCGTAAAGGTTGTAAGGTCGCACGAGGTGCCTACCTTCACCTTATGTCGGCATGAAGCCCGTGTTGTGGCTATTTTCATTTTTCTCGAAGTTTTACCAAGCAGGTTAAGAACTCGTAGTCTCGACCGCATTCGCCGCCGCGGTGTATTTCAGTGGTAGTTGTGAAGATTGTTGTCTCCGTGGAGGGAGTGTTTAAGCTACCATTTCGGTGTTCGGATGTCGCCTTATTAAGCCTCAGAGGGCGGATGTGTAAGTTGTCTGGCCGAGTGGTTCGATGTTGGCGCGTTCGCATACTGGTTCAGCTTGTTCCACAGATCGTGGTTAGTGAAGCTTGTCTAGAAGAGTTCGGCAGCTCGAGGAAATCGTATGGATAATCGGCGACGACGCTTAGAGTTCAGGACGGTCGGTCTTCTGAAAGTACCACCCGATTGGGTGTGACGAGCTTTGGAAAACAGAGGAAACTTAGCCCGAGTTGTTTTGGGCCTTTTTAAGTTCATGTGAAGAATAGGCCAGGTTGCCTATATGTTAGCTTTGGCCGTCCGACTTAGGAGGCAGTACGTCCGGTCTTTCGTATTGTTATGTTCGGAAAGTATCGGAGATCCATCAGTGTTCCCGTTAATGATGACCACGTTAGAGATAGTAACCCCAGTCTTGGAACCGCCGTGTCGAACGTGGTAAGAGTTCGAGTGTCACGACACCTCGGGGATCACATGTAGTCCGGCACCAATTGTTGGTCGCCGAGTGACACTAGAACCTCGCGCAAAGTGACAAAAGTGGTATCGGAAGAAGCGAGCATGTATGGCGAGCATAGATGTGATCATTTCTTTTGTAAGGAGAAGCGAAGCGAAGTATATTTTAGACCCGGAGAGGTGTTTGTGGTGATGATAGAGGTGATTCCTCGTGGACTTGGATGTAAGTATTTTGCGCAGTTGTTTCTGTGGCCATTGTGGCAGGATTGTTTCGTAAGTATGGTAGTGAAGACTATACTGGCGCACGTTTGTTTTGAGACTTAGAAGGAACATTCGACGAATGTTTCGGCGAGGAGAATGTTATACCCGTATTTTCGTGAGTATGTACGTAAGGACGTACGTAGAAAATTTGAACTTGAGAAAGTAGGCTTGGCCGATTTAATTTTGTGCACAACACCCGGTTAGAGTCGTTTTTCGGCGAAACGTTTTCACAGCTTTCGTAGGGGAATTTCCGGCTATGCCATATTTTATTTTTGCGGATTTTTCCGAGAGAAGAAACATTTTGGACCAAAAAGAGGGCGACACTTGTCACCCTCTCATTGAACACCTAGGCGGTCAAGCTTGGCCGAAAGTTGGTCATTTTGTCATGGAGTTGGTAGGATATTTGTGTGTTAGTTGGTTAAGGGACACTTGGGTGAATCTCGCCTTACACTTGTAGCACTTGGCTCAATCTTGGCCATTGGTTGCCTTCACTTGGCCTATAAATACCCATCCCTTTGAAGACTTATTCATCCATTCCTAAATGTTCCTAAGTGTTAAAATCCTCCTCTCCCCTCTTGTTGACTCGCCCAAGAGCCCTCTCCCCTTTGAAAGGTCCTCGCCGAGAGCCCTCTCCCCTCCTCAGTAGTGTGGCCGGGTACCCCTAGCCTAGTTGTCTCGTATAATACACCCCTCTTGGTAGAAATACTCAAAAGTATTGTTATAATGCCCAAATTACCTTAGCCATATACCTTGTAGTATTCTAAGGTTATACTTATACTAAAAGCCCATTATACTATTATACTTCCCGGTCATCAAATCGAAACCCTAAGGAAAATCTCCATGGTTTGTTGGAGTAGTATGTAGAAGTTGGTTAGAACTTCTAAGGGTAGTTTGGAGCGGTTGAGCGCACGGAGTCGAGCTAAACGATTGCCCAAGATCGACTTTATACTTGGATAATTATGGGCTTATCGAGGTAAATATCTTGTCCCCTATTGTAATTGGAAATTACATGTTGTTAGATTATATAGTTGAAGTATACTATATATAGAATCGAACGTAGTTATCGGCAATGTCTTTTGACTTAAGCTCGAATAATACTTACTGCAATGTCTTGCGACTTAAGCCCGAATTTAAAGAAGAATACCGAATCAGAATTAAATGGTCAGACATTAAGAGACTTGTGTAGTACCGTGGAGTAGAATTGTACCCGTTAGGGTTAGGCGATAACCCCCGGTTGGCTTGCAGCCTACCGATAGAGGAGAGATTTACGCCATTGCGGGAGGTGTCGCCAATTTTCGTAGAATGTTCTACGGGACCTAAATATTAATAAGCGCTGTGGCCTTATAGGTTGAGTACTACGTGTGGCGCGATCTACTTGGCTTAAAGGAGTCGGCGGTTGGAAGTACTTGGAGCGTTTTGCTATTAGTCGATACTCGCCGCGAGGTATGTGAACCTCTTCCTATCTCTTCCAAAGATGATATGTGTGAACTATGTAGTACTAGACGCATACGTGCTAAATGTATTTGATTGGTTTAAAACATAAAGTGTTATAACGGCTTTATGGGAAGTTGGTTATATGACTTTATGTTGGTAAGAAAATACTTGTGGTTTTTAAAGTGGTAATCGATTTGAACTATAAGCGGCTTGTTATGTGTTAATAAAAGAACTTGAAGTATTTCAAAAGGTTTTGATTCATTTTGAAAGAAGAGGTAATACTTGATTTGTTTTGAAAACTTAAGAGTTATACTAGCTTTATGGAAAGTTAGGTATAACGCCTTAAGAATGTTTTACGATTTTGGAAATCGAATGTGTATCGACAAACCACCGCAGCGTTAATAAAAGGAAATGTTTTGACAGATTAAGTATTATTAAAACCAAGAGAAACTTCCATCCGCATAAGCTAAGATGAGACAAAATGATATTTCCTAGATCATGGCTGCTGTAATAAGATTGTTGTAAACAAGAATATCCTACTCACATATAAGACTTATGTTTCTCAGATAGTTTAAAAGAGAATTATATTCTTAAATGAATAAGACTATGAACTACTTAAACCTTTCTAAATAAGAAACATGAACATTTGAAATTAGGCAAACTTGACGTTTGGAAAATAATGTTGTTACTTGAGTTTTACAAAGAGAAGTGTTTTGATTTACTTCAAAAGATAATCACTCTATTTTCATATACTACTGTATTGTGTGACTTTTGTGAAAGTAACGATCTTTTAAAGAGTTAATGTATGAAGTACTTTGGGGATAGATACCCGAACTTGTTAGCATATAGTAGAAAGTACCTTGTGTGTATAACTTGATTGTGTTGGTTTGTGATAGCCTTGTAATACTTTCTTGTTGATTTGATAAGTAAACATGCTAGGATGCTACGTGTGTTAGTATCTTGTGATGTTTGTGTAAAGGGGTTTTTCCTTTGTTGTGCTTATGTTGTTTAACGATAAGCTGTTATGATAGTATTATACATCACTCATCTCTTGAGATGATTCCGGGTTAAGCCTCCACGCGGGTAGACTCAGCGGTCGATGGACCTATGATTCGAGACTACCTACGCGGGTCCAGGGACCTATGCGCGAATCGCGGAGTTCCGTGTTAGACGCGCCCTTGTGGTCACGCGGTCCTTGTGGCTACGCGACGGCGAGTCCAGACGCCGGGGAGTAGCTACCCTCGATGCGGGTTATACCTCATGCGGCCGATCCGATTGGCCTACGCGAGTCGCGGAAAGTTCGTGGCTAGACGCGACATTAGATACCGCGGGCAAGTGGCGGCCTTTGATCATGTGACGGCCCAGACAGATCTTATGATACGATTCATGACCTTGTTGGTACCGCTGGTGTTAGTAGTCGCCATGCCTTCGTGACTTACCACAGACGTGTTATTATGGCACGTGAGACCCGTGTTCATGTGTGTTCCTGGTGCTTTTATATCATAAACCGCTGGCGAGGAAGGTATTCCACGCATGATTGATGTTGGGCGTGAGACCCATTGTTATATTTGAGTGATGACTTGAGGCGTGAGTCCCCGACTTGACATGATCGCTATTATTGTGAATCGTAGTTTGGTTATCATACATGTCTCCCGCTTTATAGACTATTATGATTTCATTTACGATTTTTAGTTTCACATACTCTGCACTGTTATCGACCTCCTTCGGGCCGCGCTCATGCCGCAGTAAAGGTACACCGCCATCGATCCTCGCCTAGTGGTCACAATTGGCGTTGTAAAGCTCCGTTGTTCGAGGCTTATCATGGTATAGTTCCTCGTTGTTGTAGGTGTTTACATTCGTGGTATGGCGGGCCCCGTCCCGCCATTGTTGTCGATAATTTCTTAGAGGTCCAGAGTAATCTTGTTGGGCGTGGTTTGTAAAAAGGATTAAACTGCTCATGTTGAAAAAGTTGTTGTTTATATATACGCCGAAAGGCAAGTTTTTCTCGATTATTGTTTCATATTTCATAATATGTCTTGTATCGCTTTATGTTCCGTGATTACTCGATGTTGTATCACTAGGGTGCCGGTAGGCACGACCACGCCCGAATCGTCGTGACATATTTCCTACCTGAGCTAGGAAGATGGTGCAGGGGTATATCTACCATCTCGTTCGGGTGTTTGATATCAAGCCGCGGTACCAGATTTTCCGTCGATTCAAGAGTCACGAGTTCCCGCAGCGTGTTTCGGATGACCTTCCGTATCCTCTCCCGAGAGGAGATCGAAGTTTGTATAGATGTGTTGCAGATACTCACTATTTCCATTCCGCCATACGTAACGGCACCCGCCGAGTTGAGAGAGTCAAGGATCACTTAGGGATTTGCTAGAGAAGCGGCTTCATTAGGCCTAGTGTTTCTCCCGGGAGCGCCGGTATTGTTCGTGAAGAAGATGACGGACGCCGCGCATGTGTTGATTACAGTGCAACAACAAGGTGACCATTAAGAATGATACCCTTCCTAGGATTGATGATTTGTTCGACCCTGCAAGTGCGAGATGTTTCTCCAAGATTGATCCGCGATCGGGCTATCATCAGTGCGAGTCGAGAGGTGGATGTCCCTAGATCGCATTCGACCAGACGCATTATGAGTTCAGTGGTCATGTCTTTGGGTTGACCAATGCTCCGCAGTATTCATGGATTTGATGAACCGAGTGTTCAAACCATTTTGGACACGTTTGTGATAGTGTTCATTGATGATATCTTGGTTTATTCTCGCCAGAGCGAGCACGCGAGCATTTGAGATCAGGCCGGCGCTTCTCCAGACAGCAGCTTGTACGCCAAGTTTTCCAAATGTGAGTTTTGGTGACTTGATGCGTTTCTGGGCATATTGTCGGGTGATGGCATTCGAGTTGATACGCCAAGATCGAAGCGCAGACTTGGCCTGACCTACTACTCCGGCAGGTTCGCAGCTCGGGCCTTGCAGGTATTATCGGCGTTCGTGGAGAAGTTTGCTTTATCTTCGCACCATTGACTAGGCCGACTCGTAAGGCGCCAAGTTTGATGGATCGATGCTTGTGAGCGTGGTTTCGATTCTTTGAAAGAGAGACCGACGACCGCCTCGTTCTTACTCTTCCGAGGTCCAGATGGTTATGTCGTGTATTGTGATGCGCCGACATCGGGTTGGGATGTGTGTTGATGCAGCATGGCAGAGTTATAGCATATGCATCCCGACACCAAGAAACACGAGGAACTACCCCACCCATGATTTGGAGTCGGCAAATGATTCACGCCAAGATCCGGAGGCACTATTTGTATGGGGTTCACGTGGATATTTTTACGCACCACAAGAGCCTCCAGATATCTTCACCGAGGAGCCGAACTACGGCAGACGGTGGTTAGAGTTGCAAGGATTACGATGTGGACATCCTGTACCACCCGCAAGGCCAACGTTGTGGCGGATGCCCTTAGTCGAGTCGATGGGAGCCTATCGGATGTGCGACTAGAGAAGCGGACATGGTTCGTAATTTGCACAAGTTAGCAAGCCTTGGTGTCCGCTTGATTGATTCGATAGCAATGGGTTAGAGTTCGTGAGGTTGCCGAGTCTTCCATCGTTGAGGAGGTGAAGAGGCAACATTCGAGGATCCACTTTGATTCGATATCGCGATACGCCTCTTCGTGAGGCGCGGTCCTTGAGGTAGCACCGATGGGTGCTAAGGTTTGAGGCGGGTTGTGTGTTCCAGATGTTTCGTGACTTGGCAGAGTTCTTGGGGAAGCACACAAGCGTTACTCTATCCATCCGGGTCGACCAAGATGTACCACGACCTTAGATCCGTATTGGTGGGATGGCTTGAAGAGGACGTTGCGAGTTCGTAGCTCGCCCGTGTTGTCGGCAGTGAAGGTAGAGCACCGAGACCGTGGTTTGTTACAGCGATAGAGATCCCGACTGGAAGTGGGAGGTAATCAACATGGACTTCATCACAGATTACCTCGCACCTGCAGGAGACATGATTCTATATGGGTTATCGCCGACAGTCGACGAAATCAGCCCACTTTCTTCCGTCGGACGACTTTTCTACCGAGGATTATGCGGACTTTACGTCCGAGAGATCGTCGATCGCATGGAGTCCCTACTTCGATCATATCGCATGCAGGAGCCCGCCACGCCAACTTGAGGTCCTTCCGCAGGGTTTAGGGACGCAGTGAGCTCGAGCAATCGCATTTCATCCACGCATGACGGACAGCAGAGCGCACTATCCGCACTCTCGAGGATATGTGCGAGCCCGTGTTATTGACTTCGTGGTAGTTGGGAGGATCATTTGCCTCTAGTTGAGTTTCATGATAATAATAGCTACCACTCCAAGATTCGACGGGCGCCTTATGAGGCCTTGTATGAGGAAGTGCAGATCGCCTATAGGTTGGTTCGAGGTGGACGAGGTGCAAGTGGGACCAGATTTGGTGCAAGAGCAGTGGATAAGGTGAAGCTTATCCGAGGCGCTATCGACACTCGTAGTCGGCAAGTCGATGCAGATCATCGCCGCCGACATCCGAGTTTGCGATTGATGATTGGGTTTTCTGAAGGTGTCACCCACGGCGGTGTGATGAGATTCGGAAGAAGGGAAACTCACCAAGGTACATTGGGCCGCTTCGATTGTCCGCAGGTAGGCAAGGTTGCTATGAGTTGGATCTGCCGTCCGATCCGAGGCGCGGCATCCGTGTTTCACGCTTTACGCCGGAGAGATGTATCGGGATCCATCTAGGGTACATCCGATTGACGATGTCCAGTGACCAGGGGTTATCGTATGAGGAGATTCCCATAGCGATAATCGATCGTCGTTAGGCGTCTGCGGACGAAGGACGTGGCTTCCACAAAGTCTTGTGGCGAACGAGCTCGGGAGGAGATGACGTGGGAAGCCGGCGAGGACATGAGGCGTAAGTATCCTCACCGCTCCCACCCTCCGTAATTCACTTTCCTACTTGTAAATCTTCATTATCGTTTATGCCTAAGTGTTGTTTATGGCGTGTGTGGCTTTTGCAAACTGCTTAAGTTTTGAAGAACCTTATCGTTATCCTGCTCAGGAAGGAACATTCGACGAATGTTTCTAAGGAGGAGAATGTTATACCGTATTTCCAGTATGTACGTAAAGGAATACGCATAAAAAGTTTGGTCTTAAAGTTAGGCCTTGACGATTTTTAGGCACAACTCACAAAGCGAACGCTTTTCCGACTAAACGCTTTCCACACTCGTAGGATAAATTCCGGCTATGTCATTTCTAATTTTTGCGGATTTTTCCGAGACGTAACACTTTGGACCAACGAGAGGGCGACACTTGCCACCCTCTCATTGGTGGACTTGTCACGGCAATAGGGCCGATTGGATGACCATCCTTGTCATAAAGTTGGTTAGATATTTTGTGTGCAAGTTGGCTAGGTACACTTGCCCTAATCTTGACCTTACACTTGCCTAGCACTTGGCTAAATCTTGGCCATTGGTTGGCCATGTCTTGACCTATAAATACCCCTCTTGAGATGAAGAGTTCTTCATCCACAAAAGCTTTCCAAGTCTAAAAATCCTTCCCTCTCCCTTTGTGAGCAATTCGTCCAACACACCCCCCCTCCCCTTGAGAAGCTTGGCCGAGGCTACCCCACCCCCTAGCCTAGCCGAAACCTACCCCCCCTCCCTTGGTAGAAAAGTTGCCTTCTTGTATTGTTATAATGCCCAAAATACCCTAGCCCAAATACCTTAGTACTTAGTAGAAGTTGTGAAGAACTTCTAAGGTTTCCTTGGAGCATACAACTTAGGAGCAAAACCTTGCTCAGGCGCGACTTTTTCTAGGATATTATTGGGCTTACCGAGGTAACTAATCCTAACCCTCTTTTGAATTAGAGAATACTTACTGTTGTAGAATAAGAATAAGTATAAATACTTAGAAGGTTATTAAGGAATAGAATTGAATCAGAACACCTTAGAAGGGTATAAAAGAAGAATATACGAATCAGATTACATATGATCGTTTTCACAATGAGACTTATATAGCTCACCGGTAGGGTTGCTGCCCGACTTTCCGTAGAATTGAGGACCCTCTGTTTAGAATGACCTACAGAATAGTCTAGACTTTGATAGATATCGTGACTATTATAGGTCGATTCTGCGCGACATACTCGACTTGGCGTGGATTTCACGAGAAGGTATGTGATTCTTCCTAAAGCATGATATTTTACAATATGTATATAGTACGGTAGACGCATACATGTGTTAATCGAATAATACTTACGGAATGCCTCATGGCTTAAGCACGAATAATACGTGCGGCAATGCCTCACGGCTTAAGCTCAATAATAAAGAATCAAAACATTTCAAAAGGACTCATCAACCATTTTTTTACGTAAGAGAATTAATTGGTTTCTCAAATGAAGCTTAAGAGTTATACTAGCTTTATGGGAAGTTAAGTATAACCACTTAAGATTGATAAAAGAAACAAGTTGCCTATGTATTTCTAATGGACTTATATGAAATTGTGAAAAGAATAATAAGATGGTTTGATAAGTAGACATGACATGTTGCTACATGTGTGTTAGTACCTTGTAACGCTTGTATAAGTGAGTATCCTTGTTGTACTTATGTTGTTTAAAGATAAGTCGTTATGTTAGTGTACTATCACTCACCTCTTGAGATGATACCGAGGTTGTCGCCTCCGACGCGGTAGACTCAAGCGGTCCGGGACCATGATTCGAGAATACCTCACGCGGGTCCGTGGGCCTATGCGCGAGCTACGAGAGTTCCGTGTTAGTATGCGGGTTATGCCTCACGCGGTCTATGTGCCATGCGGACAATGAGTCCGTGACGATGCCGAGAGTAGCTACCCTCGACGCGGGTTATACCTCACGCGCCCACGCGAGTGGCCCATGCGACCGAGTCCGTGATTAGGCTCAGAATGAGGATATGGGCGAGTGGCCTGCTTCGATCATTCGCACTAGACAAGACGACACGATTACCTATTGTTGCTCTTGTTTGTGATGTGGCACTATGTGCGGTTTCTTGGTTGTTTCACACATATTTGTAAACCGGTTTTAAAATGATATGTTTTCATTTAAGTACTTTACGATTTCGCATACTTAGTACTGTTATCGACCTCCTTCGGGCTGCGTTCATGCCGCAGGTGGCAAGCAGTGCTAGATCCGCATCCTTAGGATCTCTACGTTGGTGTCGTGAGCTCCATCTCTTCCGAGGCTCTACTTTTGGTATGATCTCCCGTTGTAGATAGTTTTTGTGGTACGGTATGGGCCCCTGTCCCGCCATAGTTGTATATTTCAGAGGTCCAGAGTCATGTTGTGCAAAGGTCGGATGTAACTGCTAAAACATGATTATATATATATGCCGAAAGGCGATGTTTTCTCACATATCTGTGTCTTGTTTTATAAACTGTTTCATGTCTTGCTTTATGTTTCCGCTGATTACTCTGATGTATGACTACTTGGGTGCCCCGGTAAGGCACCAGTCACGGGCCCCGGAACGGGTCGTGACACTTGTGGTGGTTTGGGACACAAAGATTTGGAGCTAAAACTTGCTTAGGAACGACTTTAATGTCACGACCCGACCCCGGGCCGCGACTGGTGCCCTACCTGGGCACCCTTCTATTCATACAACATAATAAACTGCGGAAGATAAATAACACTTTTTTTTTAAACTAAGGCCAAGCCGATAAGGCTGCCATAACATAAAAATTACCCGAAAGGGTCTACACTGTTTAACAATGTAAAAACAACTCTAGCCAGTCCAGCCCACAGATGAATACAGACCTCTAAGATTTGGACCAATGCTATGACGAGACAAGGCCCCGCCGTACCCCTGAATATACATAACCATGACGACAAGCTTCGGAACATTGGAACCATCTCAAAATGCTGAACCAGGATCCTTAGCTCGCGGATCCACAACTGTGTACCTAAACCTGCGGACATGAACGCAGCCTCGGCGGTTCGATAACAGGTACCGAATATGGAACGAAAAATAAGGTACAGTAAACAAATCATAACTGTACAAAAGAATGACAGGGGCAAGTATAAAAAGGGTACATACTAGATCCTACCGTGTCATTACCATCTCGTGAACTTAATCGTACCTTATTATCTTGGCCGAATTATTTTTGTGCACAACACCCGGTTAGAGTCGTTTTTCGACGAAACGTTTCCACAGCTTTCGTAGGGAAAATTCCGGCTATGTCATTTTTAATTTTTGCGGATTTTTTCGAGAGACGAAACATTTTGGACCAACAAGAGGGCGACACTTGTCACCCTCTCATCAAGGACTTAGGCGGTCGGGTGGACGAATTGGGGGTTTTTGTCAAATAGTAGGTAGGATATTTTGGTGGTAGATGGATAAGGTGCACTTGGCATGATCTTGGCCCTACACTTGCTATGCACTTGGCATGATCTTGGCCATCGTTGCCTTTGCTAGACCTATAAATACCCCTGGAAGACTTCTTCATCCATTCCTAAATTTCCTTAAGTGTTAAAATCCTTCCCTTTGTGTGGTGTCTCGCCCTCCCCTTGTGAGGCCCCTTGGCCGAGAGCTTTCCCTTGGCCGAGAGTACCCCTAGTGGTAGGAGAGGTATACCCCCTTGTGGTGTTGTCCCGTATAAATACCCTCTTGGTAGGAATACTCTCAAAAGTATTGTTACTATACCCAAATTACCTTAGCCAGATACCTTGTTGTATTCTAAGGTTATACCTATCTGGCCAGGAAAATACTATTATACTTCAGTCACCACAAAACCGAACCCTAAGGAAAATCTCCATAGTTAGTTGGAGTATTATGTAGAAGTTGGCTAGAACTTCTAAGGGTGGTTTGGAGCGGGTTGGAGTGCACGGAGTTGGAGCTAAATGTTGCCTAGGATCGACATCTCTACTTGGATAATTATGGGCTTATCGAGGTAATTATCTTGTCCCCCTGTTGTAATTGGAAATTACATGTTGTAGGAATATATAGTTGAAGTATACTATATATAGAACTAAACATAGTTTTGTGGCAATGTCCTTGGACTTAAGCCTGAATTTAAAGAAGAGAATCGAATCAGAATTACGCAGGATCAGACATGCAGAGACTGTGTAGTTGACGGGTAGGGAAGGGCTGCCCAATTTCCCGTAGGATCTTGTATCTAGATTTATTCTACCGAGTAGTCTAGACTTTGATAGACTTGTATAACCTGTATAGGTTGAATGTTCTGCGAGTAGCATGTGCTACTTGAGAAGGTGGACCAAAGCAGGGTTATAGCCGTGGAGCGATTTGCTTTTAGTCGATAATCGTCGCGAGGTATGTGAACCTCTTCCTATCTCTTCTAGCATGATATGTGTATAACTATGTAGTACGGTAGACGTACGTGTGAACGTAGTTGAACGACAATGTCTTTTGACTTAAGCCCGAATAATAATAATCTTGAAGTAGTTCAAGAGAATTAAGAACTGTTTTTAAAAAAGAAAGTAATACTTGGTTTTAAAATCTTAAGAGTTATACTAGCTTTATGGGAAGTTAGGTATAATGGCTTAAGAGGGATAAAACGAATGATTTATTTATTTTAGAAGTTAAGAGACTTGATCTGGTAAGACAAGAGACTTAACTTAAATAAATTATATGAATTTTGTGTGAAACCTCATTCGTGAGTAATGAGTACTTGGTTTTTAAAAAAGGATAATGTTTTACTGATTTCGGAAATCAGAAATGTGTATCGACAAACCACTGCAGCGTTATTAAAGGAAAATGTATTGAATAAATAAGTATTATTAAAACCAGTAGAAACTTCCATCTGCATAGAAGCTAAGATGAGACAAAATGATATTTCCTAGATCATGGCTGCTGTAATAAGATTGTTATAAACAAGAATATCCTACTCACATATAAGGCTTATGTTCCTCCGATTGTTTAAAAGAGAATTACATTCTTAAATGAATAAGACTATGAACTACGAAACCTTTCGAAAATGAGAAACTTGAGTAATTGAAATTAGGCAAACTTGAAACGTTTGGAAAAGAATGTGGTTACTTGATTTCACAAAGAGAAGTGTTTTGATTTACTTCAAAAGATAATCACTCTATTTTCATATACTACGGGTATTGTGTGACTTTTGTGAAAGTAGCGTATCTTTTAAAAGAGTTAATGTATGAAGTACTTTGGGGATAGAAACCCGATCTTGTTAATCATATAGTAGAAAGTGCCTTGTGTGTATAACTTGATTGTGTTGGGTTGTGATAGCCTTGTAATACTTTCTTGTTTATTTGATAAGTAAACATGCTAGGATGCTACGTGTGTTAGTATCTTGTGACGTTTGTGTAAAGGGGTTTCCCCTCGATTGCGCCTAAATAGTTTCACTATCAGCCGTTATGTTGGTATTGTACCACTCACCTTGACTTGTTTCCGGAGGTTGCCGCCTCCACGCGGGTAGACTCAGCGGTCTAGTGACCTATGATTCGAGGATACCTCATGCGGGTCCTGTGGGCCTATGCGCGAGCTACGAGTTCCGAGTTAGTATCGCCCATTATGGGCATGCGGTCTATGTGGCCACGCGGATCGCGAGTCCAGCGGACGCCGGGAGTAGCTACCTCGATGCGGGTTATACCTCATGCGGGCCTATGAGATTGGCCTACGCGAGCTGCGGAAGTTCTGTGGCTAGACGCGCACATTAGATATCTGCGCGAGTGGCCGCTTTGATCATGTGACGGCCCAGACAGATCTCATTATACGCTTTATGACCTTGTTGGTACTGTGGGTTTTAGTAGTCGGCTATGCCTTCGCATTTACCCTCAGACGGTTTTATTAGGACACAGTGGGACTCGTGTTCATGTGTATTCCTTGATGCTTTTATATCATAGATCGCCAGCGGAGGAAGGTATTCCACGCATGAATGATGGTGGGCGTGAGACCCATAGTTATATTTGAGTGATGACTTTGAGGCGTGAGTCCCCGACGACATATCGCTTATTTATCAGGAACTGTAGTTTGGTTATCATACATGTCTCCCGCTTTATATAGACTACTATGATTTCATTTACGATTTATTTTCGATTTCACATACTTGCACTGTTATCGACCTCGGGGGCCGCTCATGCCGCAGTAAAGGTACACCGCCGTTGATCCTCGCTCTAGGGTCCGCATTCAGCGTTTGGGAAAGCTCCGTTTCTCCGGAGGCTTATCTTGGTATAGTCCCCTGTTGTTGTAGGTGCTTACATTCAGGGGTATGACGGGGCCCTGTCCCGTCGTTGTTGTCATATCATTCGTAGAGGTCTGTAGTACTGTTGTGGGCAGGGTTTGTAAAAAGGATTAAACTGTTCATTTCGAAAGAGTTGTTATTTATATTTATGCCGAAAGGCAACCTTTCTTCAGAAACATGTGTTTCCTTTGCATTATTTCATATTGTGTTTTATGTTCCGCTGATTACTCTGATGTTGTATCACTAGGGTGCCCGGGGTAAGGCACCAGTCACGGGCCCGGGTTCGGGTCGTGACATGATCCCACTCCATTTCAGGCTATGGGGCGACCCGCAATAGGTCCTCACCCCATCCCACCGTCGCACTTAACTCTTATTCTTGGTCTATAATAAATCTTTCTACCCGAGAAGACCTTGTACTTCTAAGGTCTCAGCGGTCATCAATATTCTTAGGCTCGCAATTTCCATGCTCCAAGCCTACCTTACCAGTCCCCCAGTAAACGGGTACAAAAACTTCTCATAGTACCATAATCGTGTCGTCTTGATCACAACAACCATTACTTACTCTATACGGACCTCATCCGTACAATTCTCTTAAGCCTACCACGTAGCTTAATATATTAACATGGTATTCCATTAAGTTTCTTAACATGACTTCTTAAGGGTTCACTGCCCTATCAGACAGCTCATCCTTTCCCAATTATCTCAAAATAAAACATAAGACCTTGGCGAGAATTCATTAACTGTTTCATACCTTCCCGATATCTAGTTAGTCCTTACCAACTCTTGGTAATCTAAAATCATTCTAGGCAACACGCGTCTGACCCTCATACATAACTCCGTATAGATGTATGTCATAATACCAACTATATTATAATCATTACCAACCTGGATACGCAATCCACATAGTCCTTCCTGGGTCACTGCTGCCTTTCTCGTAGCTGCAATCAACATAACTCGTTAGGGAGAGATGACCCTAACAACACAGCTCTATCGCACGATCTCAGAGTGAGAAGAATGGAAACCAATCATAAATGTCCTGCAGCCTCCTGATTATAGATGTGGTGCACAACACACCGATAATCAAGACTCTACTAGGCACGGTCTGTAGACACTTTCCGAGGACTAACTGCTCTGATACCACTTTTGTCACGACCCGACCCCGGGCCGCGACTGGTGCCCTACCTAGGCACCCTTCTATTCATATAACATAATAAACTGCGGAAGATAAATAACACTTTTTTTTTTTAAACTAAGGCCAAGCCGATAAGGCTACCATAACATAAAAATTACCCGAAAGGGTCTACACTGTTTAACAATATAAAAACAACTCTAGCCAGTCCAGCCCACAGATGAATACAGACCTCTAAGATTTGGACCAATGCTATGACGGGACAAGGCCCCGCCGTACCCCTTAAAATACATAACCATGACGACAAGCTTCGGAATATTGGAACCATCTCAAAATGCTGAACCAGGATCCTAAGCTCGCAGATCCGTAATCTGTACCTAAACTGCGGACATTTAACGCAGGGCGGGGTCGCATAACAAAAGAATATGGAACGGAAAATAAGATGCGATAAACAAATCATAATCAGCATAAAAGAATGACAGGCAAGTATAAAAAGGGTACATACCAGATCCTACCGTGTCATTACCATCTCGTGAACTTAATCGCACCTTATTATCTTTTCCCATTTTTCAATAAAGTTATAGTCACTTTCTACGCATATACTTAGGAAAAATCGTCAAGTTCTCACGACCGACCCGGCTCGCATCGTGCCCTACCCGGGCACCTGCTCAGCTTATACATCGAGAATAGCAATGAACATACATGAAACTTATAAAATAAAATAACGAGAAATTAAACCACAGGTTAGCCGATAAGGCTACCTCCCTGGACACATATACATATACATAACAACAACAGTCACATCCCTTTCCTTTTTACAAATCGACCCACAATATGTAACTCTGCACTTAAGAATTACAATCGGCGGGACAGGGCCCCGCCATACCCCTGAATGTACATAAGTCTACCACATCAGGGAAACCGTACCAAAAGATAAGCCTCCGGAGTGAAAGGAGCTTCTTTCCAAAAACTGAACAGAGATCCTAGGAGCAAGGATCACCAACCTGTACCTAACACTGCGGGCATTTAACGCAACCCCCGGGGGTCGATAACAAAAATTTGAGTATGGAGCAGAAATAAAATGCAATAACCAAATCGTATCTGCAAAAGAATGTCCTTTTAACTCTCAAATCAATCATATATTAACTGCCTTTCCTTCTTTCAATAAAATTTAACAACATATTCTTACATACATACTTAAGAGTTTAATCGATCTTTTCACATAACTTACATATCTTACATAACATAATCCGCCCATTTATGACACGGTGCATTGATGAATCATGTGACATAATCCGCCCGCTCGGGCCTTGCATCGTGGAATCATGTTGCATAATCCGCCCGCTGGGGCTCTGCATCGTGGAATCATGTAGCATAATCCGCCCGCTGTGGGGCTTGTAAGATGACGAACCTACGGCATGTGAAGGCTCGGGTAATATGGCGTAATCCGCCTATGTGTAGGCTCGGTGTATCTCATAACGTAATCCGCCTATTTGTAGGCTCCTGTATTTCATAACGTAATCCGCCTATTTGTAGGCTCTGTGATTTTCCTTACATAACATTTTCAAACCATCTTTTCACTTCTTCTTAAGTCACATAACAACTTCCCATAAAGCTATTATAACAACCTTTCATTTTAGAGAACTTAAGACACTTTTATTCTTACAACATTAGGAAAACTAGATCCAAAAATACTACGTACATACATACTTAAAAAGAATCATAGAACTCCTTTCTTTTAAAGCTCAAGTCACATACTCTTTGGAAGCCATCTTCTTAACTTTTGAAATAAATTAAGAAGCCATACTTTGTAAAATTAAGTCATTTCCACTTATAAAATCAAGGCTTATAGCCTTAACACCTCGTGAGCATACACTCTTTCAAATCATGTCGCTTATACTTTAGAAATCAAGTCCCATAACTTGAAAAATAAAGTTTCATAATCCTTTAAAGAAAATCAAAGTTCATAGTCTTAAAACTTCATAACATACATTCTTTAAAGTCCATTTACTTATACTTGTAAAATCATGTCATCTACACTTTTAAAACCAATCCTCTTTTACATATAAATTCAAGTCATTTTCAAACATAAAAATCAACTTACATACTTACTTTAAATAAATCAAGATACATAGCTTGAAATCAAATCTCATAATTTCTAACCATTCTTACCAATATCTCCCATAAGGCTTGGTAAGGACTTAGGACAATTTAACATACTTAATTTAGAGTCAACAATGTGGATACTTCTTAACTTCTAAGAGTAGAAGGAATCTTAAAATGTTATCACATGGATATTTCATACGTAGGATCATGCCAAAGAAAGAAGAGGTTCACATACCTCGCAACGATTGTCGACAAGTAGCAAAATGCTCCAAAGTACTTCAACCTTGAGCTATTCCATTCTTCAAGTAGGATACGCTATACTTAGTACTTCAACCTATAATGGTCACCATACGTCCATTAACCTCTTATTTCAAACGTAGAATATCCTAGGTGCTAAGTCACTAAATTCTACGGAAAATCGGACAACACCTCCTTTGTTTCTACTCACTTTGCCACCTTTTTCAAGGTCGAATACAATAACCAAACAGCCCCAATTGGCTCACAACAATATAGAAGGTAGTCCAATACAAATGAATAACTAAACAACCCCAATTGGCTCACAACAATATAGAAGGTAGTCCAATACAAATGAATAACTTAACAACCCCAATTGGCTCACAATTTAGAAAGTAGTCCAAATTCGGCCACCTTGAGTTCAACCATACCAATTCTTATCAAATTTCCATTTCAATCCAAATTGGTAGCATAACATGATATCAAGTCGCATTTGATTACAACTACTACAATCCTCAAGTAGGTCAACATGCGACGATTCTACATAACGACTAAAATTGTATTTCAATTTCAAAGGGCTAAACATGCCATTTCGGTTTTGAGCTCTTAAAATTCCATAACACTTATCAAACTTCATAACACATATCACATGATCATTTCTAACTTATAATTACATTGAATCTTCAACTACAAAAGTAAGACGAAGATTATACCTCATTTTAGCCCAAATATGATTCAAGACTACAAGTCGATCCTTAGCAACTTTAGCTCCTCCTTTCGACGTTCCAATCCACTCCAAGCAACCCTTAGAAGCTCATGAACAATTAATCTTCAAGTTCCAACTTCAAAGTTGAAGAACCTCATAGGTTTTCGCCTTGCGACTAATACGAAAACACCACATTTCCGGGATCTTTCTATTGAGAAACACTTACAATACCCTTAGGTACCTTAGTTTAAAGTAGGGGAATTATTGGACAAAAATTACAAAATTTCTTCTTGCAAAAGCCCTCATTGCCGTGAGCAACATAAGAGACTTTCAAGTTTTCTTTTGAAAATTTGCTAAGTGTTAAGAGCCTTGTCTTGCTACTTGTACACATATATAACCAATTGGAGGGTCTAGATGCAAACAATTGGGTGGTTTGGATGATCTCTTATAAAATATCAAGACTTTTGGGACCTTTGACTTTGGTCAAGAAACTCAAGCTCATTAATAGGAAGACTTTGTCATCTTAAGACTATGGTCAATGACCATTTTGGCCATGCCTATTTTCGTCCAAGGCATCAATAAGGGGGGGTGACAAGTGTCGCCCTCCCATTCGTCATAATATTACGTTTTCCGACAATTTCACAATTCCGCTAAATTTACAAGTCTCAAATCTTAACACTTGCGAGTTCTTACGTACGTTATTAAAGCATGTCCTGTAAATACGGGGTGTAACAAGTTCATTACCATATAACTTACTTATCTTTCATAACATAATCCGGCCCAATCTGGGACGCGATCAAGTCACACAAATATCAAAGCGTGCCCGTGGAATTCCTTCCTCACTGTCGGTAGTCTATGACATAAATCATACTCATGTGACGCGCCCGTGGCATCCTACCTCACTGTCGGCGTACACATATACAATACATATATACATACTTCCTGCTCGTGGAATCCTTCATCACTGCCGGCAGCCGTAGGTGTAACATATAACCAGGTGACACGCCCGTGGCATCCTACCTCACTGTCAGCGTACACGTATACAATACATATATATATATATATATATATATAACGCGCATGCCCCATAACGTGCCTCGCATCCTCATCGAGGCGCAGTCTTCATGGGGAGCTAGCCCATGGAATAAGAATATAACATGCCCTAATCCTCATCGCGGGTACATGTCTTCGGGAGCTAGCCCATGGAGTAATAGTCGACATAGCATGGTCGCATGCCGGAATCCTCATCGTATAAGCATGGCCATGGGTAATAAAACAACCGAATCTAACCCGCCTCGGTCACATGCCGGAATCCCACATCGTATAAGCATGTCCAAGGATCAATCATAATGGAAGCATACCCGGAATCCCACATCACCGCTTGTGACGCTCCAAGTAAACTTACAACAAGACAGCCGGCCCTCCAACTGAGAGTCACGACAACGTAAACATATAATACTTGCACTCAAAGCTATCGCAAACAAACATAGGCAAGTTCATTAAATCTTTAGACTTCCATTTTTATAAACTCGTGGCACTTTCGTTTCACACATAAAAATCCGGGAATTTAACCCAAAGTACTACGCACCTCTACTCCTTTAAAATGACTCTTTTTCAAATAAAACTTCCAAGATACTAATAACTGTAGTATCAAGTCATATATACTTTTCAAGACAAGTCACAATACCTTTTAGAAATACAATTATAGGCTTCTAAATCACGTGACTTCTTTCTTTAAAACCTTAAGCAATTGGTACCTTTAAAACAATTTTCCCTTCTTTATTTCAAGTCATTTCTTTGCTTACATTACTGAAGAAAACCATTCTTTTAATCTTCCATAAAGTTGTTATAACCAACTTCCCATAAAGCCGTTATAACTCTTTATGTCTTAGACAAATTCATTCCTTTTATGACCGAGAGACTTATACTTTCAAATCAAATCACATAGCTTTCGAAATACTTCAAGTCTCTTAACTTTTAAGAAAACAAGTTTCTTAACTTTAGAATGGCAAGAAATCAATACTTTCCAAATCAAGTATTCTATGCTTTTAAATCAATTCATTTCTTCCTTTAAGAATCAAGTCCCATAACTTGAAAAATAAAGTCTCTTAACCTTTTAAGAATTTGAGGTTCATAGTCTTAAAACCTCATACGTAAATTCTTATAAATTAAGTAACATATACTTTGGTGCGTTGTGAATAAGTTATACTTATTTATAACGATCTTAATCAAGTAGCCATGATCTAGAAAATGTAATACAATTTTGTCTTATCTTAGCTTCTATGCAGATGGAGAATTCTACTTGTTTTAACTTAATTGATTGTCATTACATTTTCCTTTATTAACGCTGCAGTGGCTTGTTCGATACTTATTCTCATTTGTGCCGTAACTTAGCCAAGTCAACTTGGCTCCAAAATACCTCCTAACGACTCTTACCAACATCCCCCATAAGACTTGGTAAGAACTTAGGATAACTTAGACATAACCCTTACGTAGAGTAAATCAACATACATACCTCTTAACTTCTAAGAGTAGAAGGAATCATGAAATAATACCACATGTATATTCCATACATAGAATCATTTTTTCAGGTAAATGCAAATATTATAAAAGAACAAACGTGTTATACCCCGTATTTTCAGAGTATGTACGTAAGGACGTACGTAGAAAAATTTGAACTTTTACATAGGCTTGGCCGAATTAACTTTGTTCACAACACCCGATTAGAGTCGTTTTTTGACGAAACGTTTCCACAGCTTTCGTAGGGAAAATTCCGGCTATGTCATTTTTAATTTTTGCGGATTTTTCCGAGAGACGAAACATTTTGGACCAACAAGAGGGCGACACTTGTCACCCTCTCATTGGAACACCTTGGGCGGTAATAGTGGTGGCCGAAAGTATGGCCTTTGTGGTCAAGGGTTGGTAGGATATTTTGTGTTAGTTGGCTAGTGTGCACTTGGCAAGATCTTGGCCCTACACTTGCTATGCACTTGGCAAGATCTTGGCCATTGGTTGGCCTTGGCTTGTCCTATAAATACCCACCCCTTAGCCGTATACCTTGTAGTATTCTAAGGTTATACCTATACGAAAAGCCGGAAAATACTATTATACTTCCCGTCAGTCTCAAAACCGAAACCCTAGGGAAATCTCCATAGTCAGATGGAGTATTGTGTAGAAGTTGGTTAGAACTTCTAAGGGTGGCTTAGAGCGGGTTGGAGCGCTCGGAGTTGGAGCTAAACGTTGCCCAGGATCGACATCTCTACTTGGATAATTATGGGCTTATCGAGGTAATTATCTTGTCCCCCTATTGTAATTGGAGTTTACATGTTGTTAGAATATATAGTTGAAGTATACTATATATAGAACTGAACTTAGTGTTGTGGCAATGTCCTTGGACTTAAGCCTGAATTTAAAGAAGAGAGTGAATCAGAATTACGTAGGATCAGACATGAGACTTGCAGTTTGACGGTAGTGGCGGCCGCCCAATTTCCCGTAGGATCTTGTATCTAGATTTATTCTACCGAGTAGTCTAGACTTTGATAGACTTGTATAACTGTATAGGTTGAATGTTCGTGAGTAGCATGTGCTACTTGAGAAGGTGGACCAAAGCAGGGTTATAGCCGTGGAGCGATTTGCTGATAGTCGATAATCGTCGCGAGGTATGTGAACCTCTTCCTATCTCTTCTAGCATGATATGTGTATAACTATGTAGTACGGTAGACGTACGTGTGTTAATTGAACGTAGTTGTACGGCAAATGTCTTTGACTTAAGCCCGAATAATA
Organism: Przewalskia tangutica; assembly: GCA_029844215.1. Lineage (NCBI taxonomy): Eukaryota > Viridiplantae > Streptophyta > Magnoliopsida > Solanales > Solanaceae > Przewalskia > Przewalskia tangutica. The sequence continues at coordinate 97,385,192 of CM056721.1, forward strand.
ATAATCTTGAAATAGTTCAAGAGAATTAAGAACTGTTTTTAAAGGAAGAGTAATACTTGGTTTTAAAAACTTAAGAGTTATACTAGCTTTATGGGAAGTTAGGTATAACGGCTTAAGAGAGATAAAACGAATGATTTATTTTAGAAGTTAAGAGACTTGATCTTGTAAGATAAAAGACTTAACTTAATCAATGAATTTTGTGTGAAACCTCATTCGTGAGTAATGAGTACTTGGTTTTTAAAAGGGTTAATGTTTCTCGATTTTGGAAATCGAATGTGTATCGACAAACCATCGGCGTTAATAAAAGGAAATGTTTTGATTAATGAAGTATTAATAAAACCAAGAGAAACTTCCATCCGCATAAGCTAAGATGAGACAAAATGATATTTCCTAGATCATGGCTGCTGTAATAAGATTGTTATAAACAAGAATATCCTACTCACACATAAGGCTTATGTTTCTTAGATGGTTTAAAAGAGAACTATATTCTTAAATGAATAAGACTATGAACGCATTTAAACCTTTCTAAAATAAGAAACGTGAACATTTGAAATTAGGCAAACTTGAACGTTTGGAAAATAATGTTGTTACTTGATTTTACAAAGGTAAGTGTTTTGGTTTACTTAAAAAGATACCTCTGCTTTATACTACGGGTATTGCGTGACTTATGGGAAAGAAGCGGATCTTTTAAAGATTTAATGTGTGAAGTACTTTGGGGATAGATACCCAAACTTGTTAGTAGAAAGTACCTTGTGTGAATAACTTGATTGTATTGGTTTGTGATAGTCTTGTAATACTTTCTTGTTGATTTGATAAGTAAACATGTTAGGATGCTACGTGTGTTAGTATCTTGTGGTTGTTATGTAAGGGGAGTCATTCTTGCTGTGCTTACGTTGCTAAACGGTAAGTCCATTGTACTATTATTATATCACCTACCCCCTTGACTTATTATACCGAGGGCTTGCCACCCTTGATGCGGGTCTATACGGCCTATGCGGTCCTTGTGACTATGCGGAGTGCGGTAGCTCCAGGATTGATCATTCCGGGTGTTTAGCCTGACGCGGGATTCCTATGCGCGGTCTGTTGAGACTATGCGGTCTTTTGAGACTATGCGGGTTGCGGAGCCTAGGCGGATACCGGGGTTAAGTCGCTCGACGCGGTATACCTCAGCCGTCTAGGACCATGATTCGAGGAATACCTCACGCGGTCCGTGTGACCTATGCGAGTCGCGAGAGTTCCAGTGGATAGACGCGACATTGATATTGCGGGCGAGTGGCCGCCGATCATGTGGTGCGGTCTAGAAAGACCTCGGATACGCTTTGTGGTATTTTTGCTCGTGGGTCTTAGTAGTCGGCTATGCCTTCGCACTTGCCCCGCACGGTTTTATTGTGATAATTTTGAGGCGAGTCCCCGACTTGACATGATCGCTATTTATTGTGGAATCGTAGTTTGGTTATCATACATGTCTCTCGCTTTATATAGACTACTATGATTTCATTTACAATATTTATTTTCGCCACATACTTGGTACTTGCCAGATCGACCTCTTCGGGCCGCGTCACGCCGCAGTAAAGGTACACCGCCGTTGATCCTCGCTCTGTGGTCACAGTCAAATTTGGGAAAGCTCCGCTTTCTCCGAGGCTTATCTTGGTATAGTTGTCACGACCTGCCCGGCCCGTGATCGTGCCTTACCGGGCACCCAAGTAGTCATACATCGTAGTAATCGAAATATAAAGCAAGACATGAAACAGCTTTATAAAATAAGACACGCTTTATGTGAGAAAATATCGCTTTCAAGCATATATATATAAACATGGTTTAGCATACATCCGACAATCGCATAACATGACTCATGCACTCTAAGGAAATATACAACTATGGCGGACAGGCCCCGCCATACTGATCAGACAAAACTATCTACAACAGGAGATCATACCCAAAAGTAGAGCCTCCTAAAAGATGGAGCTCCCGACACCAACGTAGAGATCCTAAGAATGTGGATCTAGCACTGCCGCCTCACCGCAGATGAACGCAGCCCCAAGGAGGTCAAGATAACAGTACTAAGTATATGAAATCAGAAATACTTAAATGAAACATATCATTTTAAAAACAGTTTTGCAAGTATGTATAAAACAACCAAGGAAACCGCATAGTGCCACATCACAAACAAGAGCAGAATAGGTAAATCAGAATGTGTCTTTTCTAGGCCGCGAATGATCGGCAGGCCAATTGCCCGTAGTATCACCATGCAAGCCTAACTCGACTCCTCAGAGTCCGCATAGGCCAATCACATAGGCCCGCATAGGTACATAACCCCGCATCGAGGGTAGCTACTCGCATCGCCCCGACTCGTCGTCCGCATGGCCACATGGACCGCATGAGGTATAACCCCGCACACTAACACGAACTCCGTAGCTCCGCATAGGTCCTTGGACCCGCATGAGGTATTCTCGAATCACGGTCCTGCATCACCGAGTCTACCTCGCAGACGGAGGGCGCTTAACCCCTAATATGTCAAGAGGTGAGTGATGCTACACTAACCTAACAGCTTATCGTTAAACAACATAAGCACAACAAGAATACTCTTTTTCACAAACGTTACAAGACACTAACACACATAGCATCATATCATGTCTACTTTATCAAACCATCTTATTATTCTTTTCACAATTCAATATAAGTCTGTTTATAAACACATAGGCAAAATGTTTCTTTTTTCAATCTTTAAGTGGTTATACTTAACTTCCCATAAGGCTAGTATAACTCTTAAGCTTCTGTTTAAAAACCAATTAGTTCTCCTTAAAAATGATTCAGTATTCTTTTTGAAATGCTTTCAGATTTTTATTATTCAAAGCTTAAGTTTGAGGCATTGCCGTAAGTGTTATTCAGGCTTAAGCCGTGAGGCATTGCCGTAAGTGTTATTCAGGCTTAAGCCGTGAGGCATTGCCGTAGTTATATATATTGTAAAATATCATGCTTTAGGAAGAATCACATACCTTCTCAAATAAAACCACCGCCAAGTCAATATGTCACAGCAGAGTCACCATAATAGTCACGCACATCTATCAAAGACTACTCGAGGTCATTCTAAACAGAGGGTTCACAATTCTATGGAAAGTCGGGCAGCACTTCCTACCCTGAGCTATATAAGTTCATCGTGAAACAAATTCCCATGTAAGTACAGCTTTGATTATTCTTCTTTAAACCCTTCTACTGTGGTAATAGCTCAATTCTATTCTGTGATATTCTTCTAAGTATTTATACTTATTCTTATACTACAACAAGATATATTCTCTAATTCAAAAGAGGGTTAGGATTAGTTACCCTGTAAGCCCAATAATATCCTAGAAAAGTCGCTACCGAGCAAGGTTTTGCTCCTAAGTTGTAAGCTCCATGGAAACCTTAGAAGTTCTTCACAACTTCTATTAAGTTCTAAGTTATTTGGGCTAGGTATTTTGGGCATTATAACAATACAAGAAGGCAACTTTTCTACCAAGGGAGGGGGGTAGATTTTTGGCTAGGCTAGGGGGGGTATTCGGCCAAGGGCCTTCACAAGGGGAGGGGGGGAGGTGTTGGACGAAAAGGGCTACAAAGGGAGAGGAGAGGATTTTCAAGACTTGGAAAGATTTGTGGATGAAGAACTCTTCATCTCTGGGGGTATTTATAGGTCAGTGGCCAACCAATGGCCAAGATTAAGACAAGTGCAAGGCAAGTGTAGGGTGAGGATTAACTATACACAAATATCCTACCAACTCCTTGACTTGTGCACAAGGCACAAAAAACGTGCTCCCTATTGTTCAAATCGTCCAAATGGACGATTCCAAGTCCATCAATCGAGGGTGACAAGTGTCGCCTCCCGTTGGTCCAAAATGTTTCGCCTCTCGGAAAAATCCGCAAAAATTAGAAATGGAATAGCCGGAATTTACCCTACGAAAGTCGTGGAAACGCTTCGCCGAAAAACTAATCGCTTTGTGAGTTGTGCCCAAAAAAACGCTTTGCCTAAACTTTAAGGCTAGACTTTTTGACGTATTCCTCACGCACATACTCGGAAATACGGGTATAACATTCTCCTCCTTAGAAACATTCGTCCCGAATGTTCCTTCCCAAGACGCTTAACGATAAGATTCTTCATAACTTAAACGATTGTAAATGCCACACACGCCACAGAGCAACACTTAGGCGTAAACGATAACGAAAATTTACAAGTAGGAAAGTGAATTACCCGAGGTGGGGAATAGGTGAGGATACTTCGCCTCATGTCCTCCTCGGCTTCCCACGCCATCTCCTCCCCGAGCTCGCTCCGCCACAAGACTGACGGAAGCCACGCCCTGGTCCGCAGACGCCTAACTCGACGATCGACTATCGCTATGGGAATCTCTCATACGATAACCCCTGGCCACCGGACATCGCCAATCGGGTGTACCCTAGATGGATCCCCGATACATCTCTCAAAGATAGATACGTGAAAACCGGATGCACCGCCTCCGATCGGACGGCATATCCAACTCATAGGCAACCTTGCCTACCTCGCGGATAATCAAACGCCCAATGTACCTAGGGCCGAGTTTCCTTCTTCCCGAATCTCATCACACCCTTCATGGGTGACACCTTTAGGAAAACCCAATCATGAACTCGAACTCAAGATGCCGACGACGATGATCCGTGATACGACTTCGCCGACTCGAGTCATTAATAGCCGCCTCGGATAAGCTTCACCTTATCCATCGCCGCTTTACCAACTGGTCCCACTAGCCGCACTCGCCCACATCAAACCAACCTATAGGCGACCGCACTTCCTCCCATACAAGGCCTCATAAGGCGCCATCCGAATACTGGAGTGGTAGCTATTATTATACGCGAACTCAACTAGAGGCAAATGATCCTCCCAACTACCATCGGTCAATAACACAGCTCGCAAAGATATCCTCAAGAGTCCGGATAGTGCGCTTCTTCCCGTCCGTCTCGCTGCGGATGAAATGCGACTGTAAGCTCACCGCCCCTAAACCCTCTCGAAGGACTCCGGTTAGCCGTAAACCGGGCTCTCGTCGATATGATCAAGTAGGGACTCCATGCACCGACGATCTCTGATGTAAAGTCCGCATAATCCTCACCGAAAAGTCGCCCCGACGGGAAGAAAATGGGCTGATTTTGTCACCGTCGACGATAACCCATATAGAATCATGTCCTCCGAGTGCGAGGTAATCCCGTGATAAAATCCATGTTGATTACCTCCCACTTCCGTGTCGATCTCTATCGCCGCAACAAACCACCGTGCCTCGTGCTCTACCTTCACCGCCGACAACACGGGCACCGAGCTACGAACTCGCAACGCCCTCTTCAAGCCATCCCACCAATACACGATCTAAGGTCGTGGTACATCTTGGTCGACCCGGATGGATAGAGTAACGCTACGCAGTGTGCTTTCCCAAGAACTCGCCAAGTCCTCAAACATCCGAACACACACCGCCTCAAACCTTAGCACCCCATCGTGCTACCTCAAAAGGACCCTTGCCTCACGAAGAGTCAGATCACGATATCGAATCAAAGCCGATCTCGAATCGCTGCTCTTCACCTCCTCGACGATGGAAGACTCGCAACCTCACGAACTCTAACCCCACCGCTATCGTAATCAATCAAACGGACACCAAGGCTCGCTAACCGATGCAAATCACGAACCATGTCCTCCTCTCTAGCTGAACATCCGATAGGCTCCCATCGACCTACGACTAAGAGCATCCGCCACAACATTGGCCTTCCCGTGGTACAGATATCAACATCGTAATCCTTAAGAAACTCTAACCACCGCTCTCGTGAAGTTCACCTCCTCCGTCAAGATATACCGGAGGCTCTTGTGGTCCGTAAAATATCCACGTGAAACCCATACAAATAGTGCCTCCGCATCTTCAAAGCGTGAATCACACCGCCAACTCCAAATCATGGGTGGTAGTTCCTCGTGTTTCTTCACCGCCGACGCATATGCTATAACCCCGCCATGCCGCATCAACACACATCCCAACCCGATGCCCGACGATCACAATACACGACATAACCATCCGACCTCCGGAAGAGTAAGAACGGGGCGTCGCCGCCTCTTTCAAGAATCGAAACCTCGCCACAAGCATCACCCATCAAACTTGGCCGCTCGAGTCACCCTAGTCAATGGTGCGCAGATAGAAGCAAACTTCCACGAACCGATAATATCCTCGCAAGGCCCGTAAATCGCGAACCTCGCCGGAGTAGTAGGTTCAGGCCAAGTCTCGATCGCTTCGATTCGCCAGACAACTCGAATGCCATCACCCACAATATGCCCAAGAAACGCCATCAAGTCAACCAAAACTCACATTTGGAAAACTTGGCGCATAATCGGCTGGTCTCGAGAATCGGCCAAGACACCTTCAAATGCTCCGCATGCTCCTCGCCCGAGCGAATAAACCAAGATATCATCAATGAACACTATCACAAACGTGTCCAAAAATGGTTTGAACACTCGGTTCATCAAATCCATGAATACCACGAGCATCGTCAACCCAAAAGACATGACCGAACTCATAATGCCCGCACGGTCCCGAATGCACCCTAGGGACATCCACATCTCTCGACTCGCACTGATGATAGCCCGATCGCAGATCAATCTTGAGAAACATCTCGCACTCGCAACCGTCGAACAAATCATCAATCCCGGGAAGGGTATCTGTTTAATGGTCACCTTGTTCACCGTCAGATCAACACACATGCGCAGCCCCGCCCTTCTTCTTTACGAACAATACCGGCGCTCCTGGGGAGAAACACTCAGGCCCGATGAAGCCCTTCTCCAAAGAAATCCTCACCGGTCCTTCAACTCTCTCAACTCGGCAAAGCCATTACGTATGGCGGAATGGAAATAGGCCGAGTATCCGCAACACATCTATACAAAACTCGATCTCCTCTCGTGAGGGATACCCGGAGGTCATCCGAAACACGTCTGGGAACTCACGTGACCATCGAATCGATCAAAATCTGGTACCGCAGCCTTAAGTATCAAACACCAACGAGATGGTAGATATACCCTTCTCGCACCATCTTCCTAGCCTTGAGGTAGGAAATAAACCTACCCTACGATACCGCGTGCTCCTCCCACACAACAACCGCCTTCTCGAAACTGGAACTGCATTACTTTCTCTCGCAGTCTACATTGGCGTAGCAAGAAGCTAGCCAATCCATCCTCATAATCACGCCGTCAATCATCTCCAACTCTATCAAGTCGGCCAGGGTCCGACGATCAGAATGGTCACAGACAAGCTCTATATACCCGCCGAGCTACCATCGAATCACCATCGCGTAGCTACCTCGAAAGGATCTATGGACTCGTGCTCTATCCCTATCCTACTAGCAACAAGGGGAGATATATAGGACAGTAGAACCGGATCTATCAAGGCATAAACATCAAACCCGTGAACCGATAAGGTACTGGACGACATCGCGAGGCCTCCGATCCTCGCTGGCCGGACAAAGCATAAATGCGTTCTCGAGGACCGCTAGAATCGACCCGCGCCACCTTCACACGCCGCCGGTCCATGAGTACCTTGCCTCCGTATGCAGTAATTGTCGGGGATGAAGAAGACCGCGAAAGAACTCGTAGCCGACTTACCATCAAGATCGCCTTGGTCTGACAAGCCGCATAGTGACCGCTGCCACAATCAAACAAACTCCGTAGCACCACAACTCCCGGCGGATCTACCGTGACGGCCACACCGGCGGTGGTCCCGATCGCCGCACCTCCGCCGCTCGACGCTCAAGTCCCGGGCCCCGGTTCGCCTCGAATATCCGGCCAGGCCGAGGACGGCGCAGAGTGCTCGGGCTGGCCGTGGTGCAAATCTAGATCGCCACGAGGCCGCCACCACGATAGCCACCAAAAGACTTCGCCGCCCCGGTCTTCTCGCCGTCACAACCCGGCGGTCTCTACGCCTCACATCCAAGAGCATGAGCTCGCATGCGGTAATGTCCATACCCTACCGGAGAGAAACACCCGCACATGACTCGCCATATAGTCGCTTCAGCCCGTGACATAGCGGTGCACCCTATCCTCCATATCTGCTACCAATGCCGGAACATATCGAGCCAATGAATCAAACTCGACATTGTACTCGACAACAAGGCCCTCTCTCGCCTCGAGTAAAAATCTATCACCCGCGCCTCCTCATCCGCGAGGCAAGAAGTGAGTGAGGAAAGCCTCCGAGAACTCATCCCAGTAGCCGGGACGCGTGCTCTCCCGGATAACTCCCATGAATCAAACCAATCGATCGCGGTATCACGCACCGACGCGAACCGGCGTCACAGACTGGCCTCGAGGCCTTGATCACCCTACGATCCTCTCGCCGACGGATGAACTCCTCGCGATCATCCTCCGCCTCGATCCGTAAAACTCGCGGCTACAACTCAAGAAATCTCGTAGCCTCAAACTATTCGCCTCGGGTGTACCACGGTGCGCGATCGAGCCGAGCTGAACTGAACCGCCGTGATCCAATCTCTCTCAGACGGGCCACAACTTTAGCCAAAAGCCGGGCCATCTCTCAGACTCCTAACTCTCCGCCCAGCCGTGGGATGCGAGGTGGGTACCGTGGTCCGGCTGGGCCGGGCGCGTCATAGAACTCGCCGCCTCTCGTATAGACGGGCCTCGAGCCTCGTGACTCGGGTGTCTCGCTAGCGCCTCTACGCTTTGCCCTTCCGGGCCCGGTTGCCTTACGCGAGGCATAATCATACAGAAAGGAATACGTTAGAGGGGTCCAACCTATAACATGCTCTAAAGCACGATCTCGTAATGAGAAGAATGGAAACCAATCCTAAATATCTTATAGCCTCCTCGATTATTGGTGTGGTGCACAACACACCGATAATCAAGACTTACTAGATACGGTCAGACACTTTCCGAGGATTAATCGCTCGATACCACTTTTGTCACGACTGCCCGGCCCGTGGATCGTGCCTTACCGGCACCCAAGTAGTCATACATCGAGTAATCGCGGAAATATAAAGCAAGACATGAAACAGCTTTATAAAATAAGACGCTTTATGTGAGAAAATATCGCTTTCGCATATATATATAAACATGGTTTAGCGCTACATCCGACATCGCATAACATGACTCATGCACTTAAGGAAATATACAACTATGGCGACAGGCCCCGCCATACCCCGATCATACAAAACTATCTACAACAGGAGATCATACCTAAAAGTAGAGCCTCGGAAAAGATGGAGCTCCCGACACCAACGTAGAGATCCTAAGAATGTGGATCTAGCACTGCTTGCCCTTACCATGCAGATGAACGCACTTCAAGGCGAGGTCAAGACAACAGTACTAAGTATATGAAACTGTAAATACTTAAATGAAACATATCATTTTAAAAACAGTTTTGCAAGTATGTATAAAACAACCAAGGAAACCGCACATAGTGCCACATCACAAACAAGAGCAACAATAGGTAAATCAGAATGTGTCTTTTCTAGGCTGCGAATGATCGAAGCAGGGCCAATTGCCCGTAGTATCACCATGCAAGCCTAATCCTGGACTCCCGTAGTCCGCATAGGCCAATCACATAGGCCCGCATAGGGTACATAACCCCGCATCGAGGGTAGCTACTCCTCGGCATCGTCCTGGACTCGTCGTCCGCATGGCCACATGGACCGCATGAGGTATAACCCCGCACACTAACCTGGAACTCCCGTAGCTCCGCATAGGTCCCTTGGACCCGCATGAGGTATTCTCGAATCATGGTCCTGCATCGCCGAGTCTACCCCAGACGGAGGCGCCTAACCCCTGAATATGTCAAGAGGTGAGTGATGCTACACTAACCTAACAGCTTATCGTTAAACAACATAAGCACAACAAGAATACTCTTTTTCACAAACGTTACAAGACACTAACACACATAGCATCATATCATGTCTACTTTATCAAACCATCTTATTATTCTTTTCACAATTCAATATAAGTCTGTTTATAAACACATAGGCAAAATGTTTCTTTTTTCAATCTTTAAGTGGTTATACTTAACTTCCCATAAGGCTAGTATAACTCTTAAGCTTCTGTTTAAAAACCAATTAGTTCTCCTTAAAAATGATTCAGTATTCTTTTTGAAATGCTTTCAGATTTTTATTATTCAGGCTTAAGCCGTGAGGCATTGCCGTAAGTGTTATTCAAAGCTGGTGAGGCATTGCCGTAAGTGTTATTCAGGCTTAAGCCGTGAGGCATTGCCATAGTTATATATATTGTAAAATATCATGCTTTAGGAAGAATCACATACCTTCTCAGCGAAAACCACCTGCCAAGTTGAATATGTCGCGCGCAGAGAGTCAGCCTATAATAGTCACAGACATCTATCAAAGACTACTCTGGAGGTCATTCTAAACAGAGGGTTCACAATTCTATGGAAAGTCGGGCAAAGACTTCCTACCGGTGAGCTATATAAGTTCATCGTGAAACAAATTCTATGTAAGTACGCTTTGATTATTCTTCTTTAAACCCTTCTACTGTGGTAACAGTTCAATTCTATTCGTGATATTCTTCTAAGTATTTATACTTATTCTTATACTACAACAAGATATATTCTCTAATTCAAAAGAGGGTTAGGATTAGTTACCTGTAAGCCCAATAATATCCTAGAAAAGTCGCTACTGAGCAAGGTTTTGCTCCTAAGTTGTAAGCTCCATGAAACCTTAGAAGTTCTTCACAACTTCTATTAAGTACTAAGGTATTTGGGCTAGGTATTTTGGGCATTATAACAATACAAGAAGGCAACTTTTCTACCAAGGGAGGGGGTAGATTTTGGCTAGGCTAGGGGGTATTCGCCAAGGGCCTTCACAAGGAGGGGAGGTGTTGGACTAAAAGGGCTACAAAGGGAGAGGAGAGGATTTTCAAGACTTGAAAGATTTGTGGATGAAGAACTCTTCATCTCTAAGGGGTATTTATAGGTCAAGAAGTGGCCAACCAATGGCCAAGATTAAGACAAGTGCAAGGCAAGTGTAGGGTGAGGATTAACTATACACAAATATCCTACCAACTCCTTGACTTGTGCACATGGCACAAAAAACGTGCTCCGTATTGTTCAATTCGTCCAAAGGGACGATTTCAAGTCCATAAATTGGAGGGTGAGAAGTGTCGCGCGCCCGTTGGGCCAAAATGTTTCGCCTCTCTAAAATCCGCAAAAATTAGAAATGGAATAGCGGAATTTACCCTACGAAAGTTGTGGAAACGCTTTCGTCTAAAACTAATCGCTTTGTGAGTTGTGCCAAAAAAACGTTTTGCCTAAACTTTAAGGCTAGACTTTTTGTACGTATTCCCACGCATATACCGAAATACGGTATAACAATAGTCCCCGCCGTTGTAGGTATTTACATTCGTGGTATGGCGTGGTCTGTCCCGCCATATCATTGTCATATCATTTCTTAGGTCCAGAGTAATCGTTGTAAGTGTGGTTTGTAAAAAGGATTAAACTGTTCATTTGTAAGAGATGTTATTTATATATACGCCGAAAGGCAAGTTTTCCTCGACATCGCTTTGTACTTCATTTGTTTCATGTGTTTTATGTTCCACGATTACTCGATGTTGTATCACTAGGGTGCCCGGTAAGGCACCACCACGCCCAGTTCGGTCGTGACAAAAGTGGTATCGAGCGCTTAATCCTGAAAGTGTCTACGCATCGTATCCAAGAGAGTCTTGATTATCGGTGTGTTGTGCACCATACCAATAATCAGGAGGCTATAGGGTATTTAGGATTGGTTTCTATTCTTCTCACTCTGAGATCGTGCCTTAGAGCTGTGTTGTAAGTTGGACCCTCTGACGAAATTCTTTCCCTTATCGTTATGCCTCCGCGTAGGGCAACCCGGGCTCAGGAGGGCAAGGCAGCCGAGGGAGCTGCGAGTAGAGTTCAGAGGGTTGCGAGGGCACAGGCCCAATCATTACCTAGGGTAGTGCTTCATTCGGGGATTTCTGCGACGTCACTAGCCCCAGCAGAGCTTAGCACGGCGACGGCAGTTCCTACTGCGGCCATGATATGTGAACCTTCAGTTCCACGACCGGGAACAGAGAATTTGGATTGCAAGAAGGCGACCCTGTTACTAGCTATGGATTTGGCTACCAGAGAGTATACCGTTGTACCGCGAGTCTTGATGACTACCTAAGAGAGGGTTGTGCAAGAGTAATTCTTCAGTTGGGCTTAAGCATGGCCTGTGTACGGGCTTATGCGCAGCAGGCCGAGAAACGTAGAGATCGACGGGTTAACGGGCGACAATGTAAGAGGGCCAGAGCAGCAAGGTCCTTTGGTAACTTTCGAGGCGAGTCACCTCACCAGCGTATTAGATTATGCACGTCCACCAGTGCAGAGAGGTCCTCCGCAGGGTTCAGGACGTTCGGGGTATGCAGGAGTTGGTCAGAACTGTGGCTTCCGGCTCACATGATGCACGTCATCCCGGGGAATGTCGTCTTTTGGTTGGTACTTGTCGTACCTATGACCGTCAGGGTCTGGTGTCGAAGAGTGTCCTTGTAGGAGGACTTAGCCTTCAGGGTCGGTGGGTAGTTCGTCACCTTCCTTAGCTATGCGCTCTACAGGGTGTTTGATTAGAACGACTATGGAGCGAAGACGCAGTGCATATCTTTAACCCTCTAGAGTTTTGTTTATGTGATAAGGTGAGTATACCTTAAGTGCTATGTTCTGATAGCAGTGAGTTAGTTGTGATTAGATCATGGTTGTTTAACCGAGTAAGATTTTGGGGGATAGAGAAAGAGTGAGCCTTAGAGCTTTATACGTATAGACCTTAGAGGTAAGGCCATCTCGAGTAAAGGTGTAGTGTTATGTTTGGTCCTTATCGGAGTGCATAGTGCACGTGAGCTATGTTTGGGATAGGTCCCTAAATAGTATGAAATGAAAGAGGGTAGTTGAGCTAAGAAGACCGCTAGGTTTTCGTAACGTGTTTAGTGAGATTGTTCCTTCGGAGATAGTATTTGCGCATCGCCGGTCGGGTTGAGGCCACGCCGGGTCAACCCGCGGCATGTTTGGTGGTGGGGTCCTTTTGTGGGGGTCCCGCCTTGTGGTAGGGTGACGAGGGTGTTAGGCCCAGGTTTAGTTAACCAAACACGAGTTCGTGGACGCGTTCGACCGCTGGTCGGGCCGATGGGGCAGCCCATCGTGTTCTTCTGGCCAGACCGCTTACCTGTGTTGAGTTATCCGAACGGTTGTAAGGTTGCACGGTGCCTACCTTCACCTTATGACGCATAATGGATCCTGTGGTACGGTGTATTTGTTTCGAAGTTTTACTGTGCAAGGTTAAGAACTCGTGAGTCTCGACCGCATTCGCCTCGCCGGTGTGGATTTCGTGGTAGTCGTGGGATTGTTGTCTCCTCGGAGGAGCGTTAAGCTACCATCTCAATGTTCGATGTCGCCTTTGAAACCTCAGGGGCGGAAGTGTAAGTCACGGTCGATTGGTTCGATGTTGGCAAGGTTCGATAGTGTTCAGCTTGTTCCAGCAGATCGTGGATAGGAAGCTTGTCTAGAAGAGGTTCCGCAGCAGAGGAATCGTATGATAATCGGCGACGACGCTTAGAGTTCGTGCGACGGTCGGTCTTCGAAGGTACCACCCTGCTAGGGTGTGACGAGTGTTGGAAAACAGAGGAAACTTAGCCCGAGTTACTTTGGGCCTTTTTGAGTTCATGTGAGGAATAGGCCAGGTTGCCTATATGTTAGCATTTGCCGTCCGACGTAGGAGGCAGTACGTCCGGTCTTTCGTATTGTTATGTTCGGGAAAGTATCGGAGATCCATCCAGAGTATTCCCAGTTAATGATGACCACGTTAGGGATAGTAACCCTGAGTTTTGGAAACCAAGCAGACGTAACGTGGTAAGAGTTAGAGTGTACGACATCCTCGTGGATCGCAGCAGCCCTGGCACATTTGTTGGGTCGTCGGAGCAAGGCTCGCGACAAAGTGACAAAGTGGTACCATTTGTTGGGTCGCCTGAGAAGGTTAATGCCTCAGGCAAAGTGACAAAGTGGTATCTACGACGAGTAAAGAGAGAAGCGAGCATGTATGACGAGCATAGATGTGATCATTTCTTTTGTAAAGAGAAGGTGCGAAGGAAGTATATTTTAGACCCCGGTGAGAAGTGTTTTGTGGTGATGGTTAGAGGTGTTTCCTCGTGGACTTTGATGTAAGTATTTACGCAGTGTTTCGTACCACCGTGGCGTGATTGTTTCGTAAGTGTAGTAGTGAAGACTATCTCGCGCCGCTCGCTTTTTGAGACTTAGAAGGAACATTCGGGACGAATGTTTCTAAGGAGGGGAGAATGTTATACCCCGTATTTTCAGAGTATGTACGTAAGGACGTACGTAGAAAAATTTGAACTTTTACATAGGCTTGGCCGAATTAACTTTGTTCACAACACCCGATTAGAGTCATTTTTTGACGAACGCTTTCCACTTTCGTAGGGAAAATTCCGCTATGTCATTTTTAATTTTTATGGATTTTTCCAGAGACGAAACATTTTGGATCAACAAGAGGCGACACTTGTCACCCTCTCATTGGAACACCTTGGCGGTAATAGTGGCCGAAAGTATGGCCTTTGTGGTCAAGGGTTGGTAGGATATTTTGTGTTAGTTGGCTAGTGCACTTGGCAAGATCTCGCCCTACACTTGCTATGCACTTGGCAAGATCTTGCCATTGGTTGGCCTTGGTTTGTCCTATAAATACCACCCTTTGGAAGACTAATTCATCCATAAATTTGCCTAAGTCTTAAAAGCTCTCCTTCCCTCCTTGTGTTGAGTTCGCCGAGGCCTCCCTCAGGTCGAGAGCACCCCCTCTGGTGTTAGCGAGAGTGTACCCCCCCTAGCCTAGTTGTTTTTGTATAATACCCCCCTTTTGTGGTGTAGAAATACTCTCCAAAGTATTGTTATAATGCCCAAATTACCTTAGCCGTATACCTTGTAGTATTCTAAGGTTATACCTATACGAAAAGCCGGAAAATACTATTATACTTCCCGTCAGTCTCAAAACCGAAACCCTAGGGAAATCTCCATAGTCAGATGGAGTATTGTGTAGAAGTTGGTTAGAACTTCTAAGGGTGGCTTAGAGCGGTCGAGCGCTGAGTCGAGCTAAACGTTGCCCAGGATCGACATCTCTACTTGGATAATTATGGGCTTATCGAGGTAATTATCTTGTCCCCCTATTGTAATTGGAGTTTACATGTTGTTAGAATATATAGTTGAAGTATACTATATATAGAACTGAACTTAGTGTTGTGGCAATGTCCTTGGACTTAAGCCTGAATTTAAAGAAGAGAGCTGAACTGTAATTACATGGATCAGACATGAGACTTGTGTAGTTTGACTGCAGGAAGCGGTGCCCAATTTCCCGTAGGATCTTGTATCTAGATTTATTCTACCGAGTAGTCTAGACTTTGATAGACTTGTATAACCTGTATAGGTTGAATGTTCTATGAGTAGCATGTGCTACTTGAGAAGGTGGACCAGGCTAGCCGGGTTATAGCCGTGGAGCGATTTGCTAATAGTCGATAATCGTCACGAGGTATGTGAACCTCTTCCTATCTCTTCTAGCATGATATGTGTATAACTATGTAGTACGGTAGACGTACGTGTGTTAATTGAACGTAGTTGTACGGCAATGTCTTTTGACTTAAGCCCGAATAATAATAATCTTGAAATAGTTCAAGAGAATTAAGAAGCTTTTTAAAGGAAGAGTAATACTTGGTTTTAAAAACTTAAGAGTTATACTAGCTTTATGGGAAGTTAGGTATAACGGCTTAAGAGAGATAAAACGAATGATTTATTTTAGAAGTTAAGAGACTTGATCTTGTAAGATAAAAGACTTAACTTAATCAATGAATTTTGTGTGAAACCTCATTCGTGAGTAATGAGTACTTGGTTTTTAAAAGGGTTAATGTTTCTGATTTTGGAAATCGAATGTGTATCGACAAACCACCTAAGCGTTAATAAAAGGAAATGTTTTGATTAATGAAGTATTAATAAAACTAAGAGAAACTTCCATCCGCATGAAGCTAAGATGAGACAAAATGATATTTCCTAGATCATGGCTGCTGTAATAAGATTGTTATAAACAAGAATATCCTACTCACACATAAGGCTTATGTTTCTTAGATGGTTTAAAAGAGAACTATATTCTTAAATGAATAAGACTATGAACGACGAAACCTTTCTAAAATAAGAAACGTGAACATTTGAAATTAGGCAAACTTGAACGTTTGGAAAATAATGTTGTTACTTGATTTTACAAAGGTAAGTGTTTTGTTTACTTAAAAGACTACCACTGCTTTATACTACGTATTGCGTGACTTATGGGAAAGAAGCGGATCTTTTAAAGATTTAATGTGTGAAGTACTTTGGGGATAGATACCCAAACTTGTTAGTAGAAAGTACCTTGTGTGAATAACTTGATTGTATTGGTTTGTGATAGTCTTGTAATACTTTCTTGTTGATTTGATAAGTAAACATGTTAGGATGCTACGTGTGTTAGTATCTTGTGGTTGTTATGTATGAGTCATTCTTGCCAGGCTTACGCTGCTAAACGGTAAGTCCATTGTACTATTATTATATCACCTACCCCCTTGATTTATTATACCGAGGGCTTGCCACCCTTGATGCGGGTCTATACGGCCTATGCGGTCCTTGTGACTATGCGGAGTGCGGTAGCTCCAGGATTGATCATTCCGGGTGTTTAGCCTGACGCGGGATTCCTATGCGGTCCGTTGAGACTATGCGGTCTTTTGAGACTACGCGGGTCGGAGCCTAGCGGATACCGGGGTTAAGCCGCCTCGACGCGGGTATACCTCAAGCGGTCTAGGACCATGATTCGAGGAATACCTCACGCGGTCCGTGTGTGACCTATGCGAGTCGCGAGAGTTCGTGGATAGACGCGACATTGATATTGCGGCGAGTGGCGGCTTCGATCATGGTGCGGTCTAGAAAGACCTCGGATACGATTTGTGGTATTTTTGGTATCGCTGGTCTTAGTAGTCGGCTATGCCTTCGCATTGCCCCGTACGGTTTTATTGTGATAATTTTGAGGGCGTGAGTCCCTGACTTGACATGACTGCTTATTTATTGTGAACTGTAGTTTGGTTATCATACATGTCTCCTGCTTTATATAGACTACTATGATTTCATTTACGATTTATTTTCGTTTCACATACTGGTACTGTTAGATCGACCTCCCGGGGGCCGCGTCACGCCGCAGTAAAGGTACACCGCCGTTGATCCTCGCCTTAGGGTCACAGTCATTGCTTGGGAAAGCTCCGCTTTCTCGGAGGCTTATCTTAGTATAGTCCCCTGTCGTTGTAGGTATTTACATTCAGGCTATGGCGGGTCCTCGCCCCGCCATTGTTGTCATATCATTTCTTAGGTCCGTAGTAATGCTGTTGTGGCGGGGTTTGTAAAAGGATTAAACTGTTCATTTGTAAGAGATGTTATTTATATATACGAAAGGCAAGTTTTCCTCAGACATCGTTTGTACTTCATTTGTTTCATGTATGTGTTTTATGTTCCATTGACACTGATGTTGTATCACTAGGGTGCCCGGGTAAGGCACTACCACGCCCAGTTCGGTCGTGACAAAACGAAAAGAACAGGAGCTACAATCGCCGTTGAGGTTCTCAATCCTCAACGTAAGCATAAACACGAAATGAAAGAGTGGGGATGAGGCGTTCACACAACGGTGACGTTACAGGAGGGGATTAAATCATAAACTCAATCTTGGAAAGTTGAAATACTCTTTTCACTTCTCAAAATTGCTGCTAGGCTTTGTACTTGATACAATTCTTCCTTGAAGTAACTTCTGGCCATCCATCATTACCCGCACAAAGTGGTGTTTTCATGTACACCCTCGGCGATTCACGATACCCATAGCACTTCTAATCGTATAGGGCCACCATGAAAAGTGTTGGTTTCTGCAAATGAAGTCAAAAACGTGTATCATTGGGAATTGGTGTCCCAAAAGTCTTTTGTTGTATTAATACATTATCAATTAATGCATTAGAGTTCCTATGGCTCGGTTTTGGCAACACCGGTTGCCCCCCAAATCGAGTAATGAAGTTCATTAAAACGAGATGACTCTACATTCCCCATGCCAATTAAAAGTGTTGAGTTAATAGGCATCTTTTGGAGAGAAAACCCCTCAACTTCCGCAGCTTTTGCCTTACCAAGATCCGTTGGAATATGAGCAATTTCGATTGTAGCACCCATTGAATGAGGCGTGCTATTGTCAAAACCGGTTCCCACCGAAATCGAATTTCGAAGTCGCCTTAAATGAGATGGCTTGTCACTCCCAAGGACCATGGGATTAGAGCGGCCGGTTGGAGCACCTAATAAATGAGGCGTGCCATTGACATCCGCAACCATTGAATGCATCAAATTACTAGACCTCTTTTGGATAAAAAACCCCTTTGCTTCCGAAACCTTAGCATTTCCAAGGCCAATTGGAAAATGAGTTATCTCGGACTCAACAACCAAAGATCGTGGCCCATGGACTTCACCCAAGACCCATGCCCACCCACCGACCCGCAATCAACCCGAGACCAACCTCGAGACCCGCTTTCACCTTGCATCCAAAGTGCGCCGAAAAAACCTCTTTGTACTCAGAAACCAAGGATCGGCGACCCAAGGGTTCAAACCACAAATCATGAACATCAACACGACCCTCCTGCAACCCGACCACCTCCATACCCACTTTCGACCGGGATCCCTATCAAGATCCGCGATCCCCATAATCAAGTGAGCCTACCGGAACCGCAGCCGCCTTCCGACTTCCAAGCTCACGGAAAAGCCACTTTGGACTTAAACACAAAAGAACGGTGACCCATGGGTTTCAACCACAACCCCTTATCACCATCACGACCCTCCTGCAGCCCGGGACCACCCAACATACCTGCAAATGACCCGGGATATCCGTCAAGACCCGCAAACTGGCCACCGCCGGAAGCTGCCCCCCCCCGGAAATGCACTCTTCAAAATCAAATCTTGAATAATCAAACTAATCTCTTTCTTTCTTTTGGCTGAAATCTTTATATTCTTTCTCATGGCTAGAAGGAAGATAACTCACTCTATAACAAATCAATTAAAGTGAACATGAAATGAACACACAAACTTCTACGTAGGATGGATTAGATCAAAGAACAATCCGTGTAGTACCTTAGTTGATGAAAATCATAGAAGAAAGGAGACGTAGAAGAGCAACTAGGAAAAAATGTTGAGAGCATTTTCGCCTAGTGAGAGAAACATCTCTCTAACTCCTGTCATGTCAAAAGAAGGAAGAGGTTCACATACCTCGCGACGATTATCGACAAATAGCAAAATGCTCCAAAGTACTTCAACCTTGATAGCTATTCCATCCTTCAAGTAGAATAAGTTATACTTAGTACTTCAACCTATAATGGCCATAATACGTCCATTAAACCTCTAGCTTTAAACGTAGAATATTCTAAGTGCAAAGTCACTAAATTCTACGGAAAATCGGACAGCACTTCCTTTGTTTCTACATACTTTGCCACCTTTTTCAAGGCCGAATTCAATAACCAAACACGCCACATTTAAGGCTCAATACAACAACCAATCAAAGGGGATTACACGCCTTACAATACGTGTAAAATTCCGCCACACAATTAATACCAACTAAGTCCTTAATCAAAGCCATTCTCGGCTAACTTATTCAATAACACCAAGTCCTTTCCAATTCTTTTTCAATCCAACTTCTTAGGTCTAACATGTTATATAGTCATAAACAACTTAGCAATTATAAGCACCTTAATCAATTCTTTAGATAACGTGCGACGACTAAACTAGTAACTAAATTGAATTACAATCTTAAAGGCTAAATCATGCAACTTTTCGGATTCCATCCAAATATTCCATAACACATATCATTCTTCATAATATAATCCACATGATCATTTCTAACTACTACAACATGAAATCTTGAATTTTAATAGCAAGACGGAGATTATTACCTCCTTAAGCTCAAAATGATCCAAAACCCTAAGTCGATCCTTAGCAACTCCAACTCCTTTTCTTGACGTTCCAATCCGCCATTTGCAACCCTTAGAATCTTGTGAAAAACTCCTCTTCTATTTCCAACTTCAAAGTTGAAGAACACCTTGGGTTTTCGCCTTGCGACTAACGTAAAAATGCGGTTTTTCCGGGATCTTTCTATTGAGATATCCTTACAATACCCTTAGGGACCTTGGGTTAAAGTCTTGTGAATTATGAACCAAAATTACAAAAAATTTGTGTGGGATATTGACCAAACCCGAGAGCTCCCTCTTGGAGAACAAAATGTGTAAAAAAATTTCTAAGTGTTAAAGAGCTAGTCTTGCACTAGATGGGTATATATAAAACAATGGAGGGTCAAGATATTCACATATGGGTGGCTAGGATGAAAAGCACTTGGATCATACACAAGTGGCAAGTTGACTTTGGTCAATAATATCATGCTAGCAAGACTAATCTTCTTCAATGGTCAATGACCATTTTAACCTTGCAAATTTCGTCCAACACCATGTGGGGGGGGGGGGTGCCACATGTCGCCCTCCCATTCGTCCATAAAATTCCGTAACCCTCGTGGGCCCCACAAAACGTAAAATTCCTCGGGTGGGCCCCACGTGACCAAATCCATAAAAATAAATTTCCATAATGATAATAAGTTCCATACTTCTTCAATTAATGCATTTTGAGATCCAATTCTCCTCAACGAACATTTCTCCTTTCCGACGTTCGGAAGATTTTCCGTCGGAAAAACAATTCTTCCTTTCGTACCCTTTTCAAGTCTTGAGTTCCTTACGTACATTCTCTTAAACATGACCTGGTCTTACGGGGTGTAACATTTAAGTTCTTGGATACTTTTGGGCTAAATTGCGGTAATGAACCTTAACTTCTTTGTGAAGTTGATTATTATGTATATTGGATATTATACATATATTGGAAGTATATTATGAAGTATGAGACATAAGGAAAGATTTGAATCTTGTTAAGATGTTAAAAGGAGAATTGGCATACTAGCCATTAAAATGGTAAAAATGTATCCATTACTTACTAAGAAGTTAACAACAAAGAAACTATAACTTATATAAAGATTGGAATATAAGTTGAAGGATTAATGAAGTAATTGGATAAGTAAAATTGTAAAAGTTGGCCAAGGACCCCAACTTAAGGACCGTATTTACTTTGGACCGTATTTACTTAAGGACCGTATTTACTTTGGACCGTATTTACTTTGGACTGTATTTACATTGTTATTAAGGGGAGATTGTTAATCGCGTTCCGTTTGGGCGTGTTATCCCCTTCTTTAATTATTGTTGTTATTAAGGAGAGATTGTTAATCGCGTTCCGTTTGGGCGTGTTATCCCCTTCTTTAATTATTGTTGTTATTAAGGAGAGATTGTTAATCGCGTTCCGTTTGGGCGTGTTATCCCCTTCTTTAAATTATTGTTGTTGTTAAGGAGAGATTGTTAATCGCGTTCCGTTTGGGCGTGTGATCCCCTTATTTAAATTTCGGAATTATTGCGCCTTATTTATGGCATGTTGGTTACTATCATCGGGCCTTGAAAAAGGTGGAGGATTGAGTAGAAACGGGGGAAGTGCTGCCCAATTTTCCGTAGAATAAGAATCGTACTTAGAAGAATCCTATGTAAAACTAGAAGTTGATAGGTGTGTTTTGACTATTATAGGTTGACACTCTGCGCGCGACATATCCGACTTGGCAAGTGGATTTAGCCGAGGAGGTATGTGATTCTTCCTATACTCTTGAGCATGATATTTGTGAAATATATATAGTACGGTAGACGTACGTGTGTAAAATGAATTTGGTTTATTTAAAACATAAAAGTGTTATAATAGCTTTATGGGAAGTTAGTTATAACGACTTTATGAAGATAAAATGGAGACTTGATTTTGAAAGATAAGAGACTTTACTTATAAACGACGTAATCTTGAAAGATAAGAGACTTTACTTATACACGACTTGATTTTGGAAAAGGAGGAGAAACTGGATTTAAGTATGGGTTACTTGTTTTAAAAAAAAAGAGTAAGTTACGGGGTTTTAAAAGTATACTTGATGTTATCTTAAAACTATAAAGCACTTGATTTTAAAAAGCCTTGTAAAGATTTTCGGAAGGTGTAGTAATTTGGTTTGAAAAGAAAACGTGTTTGATACTACGAGTGATAGTATCGTATGGCTTTTACGTAAAAAGAGGCCTTTATGAAAGAATGAAAGTATGTAGTAATTTGGGGTTGAAACCCGGATAGTTGACATGAAAATAAAAGTACGTTAAAAATTGCCTATGCTTGTTGTGATAGCTTTGTTGTGCAAGTGTTTGATTTTGTGCTACCGTGTCTCTCGGTGGAGGGCCGGCTATTTGATTGATTGTTGGACATACTGACACGTTGGATGGTCCACGGGTATGCAGCCATGATGAGGGTTCGCTTTCGCTGATAGTGTTATTCCATGGACTAGCTCTCCATGAGGTTTTTACTGATTCGGCTTTGGTATCTGGTAGTTGGTCTTCGTACTTGCCCCCGTCAGCTACGTGGCGCAGGTGGATCTGGTAGAGGCTATCGTACTTGCCCCGTGTCAGCTTCGTGAGTCAGTGTTTGGACGAAGTTTCGTGATGCAGGGAGGATCTGGTGGTTAGCCTACGATTGCCTTGGCCGACATGGCGCAGGTGGATCTGGTAGAGGCTATCGTACTTGCCCCGGTCAGCTTCGTGATATAGTTATTTAGTATTGCTGGTACGGCTTTGGTATCTGGTAGTTGGCTTTCGTACTTGCCCCGGTCAGTTGATGATGCAGGTTGGATCTGGTAGCTATGCCTTCGTACTTGCCCCGTACGGTTTTTATGACACAGGTGGGACCTGGTGTTCATGTGTACTCCTTGGTGTTCTTATATCATAGACTGCCGGCAGTGAGGAAGGAATTCCACGGGCATGATTGATATGGTGGGCGTGAGACCCACGATTATATTTGAGTGATGACTTTGAGGGCGTGAGTCCCTGACTTGACATGACTGCTTACATGTCAGGTAATCGTAGTTTGGGTATCATACATGTCTCCCGCTTTTATAGACTATTATGATTTCATTTACTGATTTTCGTTCCACATACTTGGTACTGTTATCGACCTCCTGGGGCCGCGTTCATGCCGCAGTAGGTACACGATTGTTGATCCTCGCTCATAGGATCACAGTTCAGCGTTTGGGAAGCTCCGTTTCTCCGGAGGCTTATCTTTTGGTATGTTTCCCTGAGTTTGTAGGTCCTTGTACATTCAGGGGTATGGCGGGGCCCTGTCCCGTCGTTGTTACAAAACTCTTAGAGGTCTGTAGTACTGTTGTGGGCAAGGTTTGTGAAAAGGATTTAACTGTTCAAGTTTTTAATTTATATACAAAAAGGTAACCGTTTTGGTTAGCCTATTCTTATGTTAGTCTATTGTTTCATGTCTTTGATTTTATTTCCGCTGATTTTCTCTGATGTTGTATCACTAGGGTGCCCGGGGTAAGGCACCAGTCGCGGGCCCGGGAACGGGTCGTGACAGGAATCATGAGAGGAATTACCCCACTCACGACTTAGAGTTGGTCGCAGTTATTTATGCCTTAAAGATTTAGAGGCATTATTTATACGTGGTTCATGTGGATATTTATACAGACCATAAGAGCCTCCAGTACATCTTTAGGCAGAGGGAGTTGAACTTGCGGCAGAGACGGTGGTTAGAGTTGCTGAAGGATTATGATGTTGATATCCTATACCATCCGGGAAAAGCCAACGTGGTTGCAGATGCTCTGAGTCGTAGATCTATGGGGAGTCTGTCAGAGGTACAACCAGATAGACAGGACATGGTCCGTGAGATCCATCAGCTGGCGAGCCTTGGGGTTCGGTTGGTCGATGCCGATGATAGTGGGGTACGGGTCTGTTACACCCCATAAATTCAAGAAGGATAAGATAAGAACGTACGAAGGGAAATAAGATTTGAAATTGGAAAGATAAGTTGACAAGCATGTTTTAGAGAGATTTTGAGTCAACTTTGGAGTACTATATACCCCAAGTATTAAGAGTTTTTAGGTGTTTAAAAATCCTAGTATAAAGTTTGTTGAGTCTAGTTTCCAACGCAACAAATCGCTCGTCGGTAGGACATCAGAGCAGAAAGGTATGGGCGTTAGAAGTTCAGCGGGCAGACGCAGAGGAAAGATATTCCAGTCAGGCGTCGCAGCGTAGTCAGCAGGGCCGCGGCGCCGTAAATTCTGAAACCCTCTGAAGTTGCAGCGCCGCGGCGCCAAGGCGGGATTTTTTGCGAAAATGGGGGAAAAATCAGAAGATATTTGTGAAAAAGCCTATGGGAGGGTGACAAGTGTCCCTCCCATCTGTTTGACCAAGAAAAGGGTCCTATTTTAGGACCAAGTCTTGAAGACTTGGTCATTTTGCAAAGAACCATCCTAAGAAATCCCTCTCCCTTCTCTCTAGAATTATTAAAGAAAACCTTAGCCTTGTGAAGAATTATTGGAGCGGTGGTAAGAAGGTGAAGTGTTGATAAACTAGTAGGAAGCTCGCGTGGACGAGTTTAACGTGAAAAGGAGTTGCGGAAAAAGGGCTATAGTGGGCAAATCCTAAAGGTAAAAATTCCCTCTCCTCTTGGAATTAAGCTATTATACATGTAATAGTTGATGTTGACCACGTGAATTGGGTATTAAAAGATTGATAAGTATTATGGACATTGAAAGCTTAAAAATCCGAAATGGCATGCTAGCCACTTGAAATTGAAATACAAATGAATCGATAATTATAATTGTCGCATGTTGTCTAAATGAGAGATTATAGTTGTGAAATTGGTTGCGACTGTATAACATGCGAAAACGACATTATGGATGGAAAAAGGAATTGGAAAAGATTTATTGTGGTTGTACTTTGTAGTCGAAAAATGACCTTTAATATTGGACTGTTTTATATGAGTTGTGGGGCAGAATTTTATACGTCCTGTAAGGCGTATAATCCCCTTTGATTGATTAATGTGTTGAGCCTTAAATATGGCGTGTTTGGTTATTGAATTCGGGCCTTGAAAAAGGTGGAAAAGTATATAGAAACAAAGGAAGTGTTGTCCGATTTTCCGTAGAATTTAGTGACTTTGCACTTATAATATTCTGCGTTTGAAGTAAGAAGTTAATAGACGTATTATGGTCATTTTAGGTTGACATGCTACGTGCGGGATATTGGACTTAGCAAGTGGATTGACCCGAATAGGCATGTGGAACTTTCCTATCTCTTGAGCATGAATAGATGTACCTATATAGTACGGTAGACGTACAAGACCTTGATATCCTTTAATTTTTTTAAGGATGTCTTAGTTTTCAAGGTTAAGGGACTTGAAGTATTTTAAGTACATGATACTTGTTTCGTTTTAAACGTATAAGTTCCTTGGACATAAGAAAGAATATAATTACCTAAAGTATAAAGTTAATATAACGGTTTTATGGGAAGTTGGTTATATTAGCTTTATGGAAAGTTAAAAAGAAAGATTTACTCTAAGAAAAATAAGTAAGGATAAATGACTTGAATCAATGAAAGGCAAATTGATTTTAAGGCATCAATTGCCTAAGGTTTTAATATAAAGAAGTCACTTGATTTAGAAGCCTATAAATGTATTTCTAAAAGGTATTGTGACTTGTCTTGGGAAATAGATATGACTTGATACTGCGGTTAGTAGTATCTTGGAAGTTTTACATGAAAAAAAGTCATTTTAAAAGATTAGAAGTACGTAGTACTTTGGGTTAAATTACCGTATTTTATAATGACATGTTAGTGCCTTAAGTAAACTAAAATGAGAGTGTATATGAACAAGACTAATAAGAAGTTAGGAGATTCTTAACTTGCTTATATTATGTATGATAAGCCGGTAGTGCTTAGGTTATGTATGATAAGCCGGTAGTGCTTATGTTATGTATGATAGCCGGTTTATGCTAGTGATATATTATTCATTACGGGGTCATTCCCCGGGTTTGAGGCATTTGCATATTCCGTGGATTTGCTACCCATGATGCGAGGAATACCTCATGCGAGTCCGTAAGGGCTTATGCGGGTGAAATAGTCTCATGCGGGGCGGACCAGTCCTATTCGAGTAATACCTCATGCGGGTCTACACGACCTATGCGGGCGGATACAGTCTATGCGAAGAATACCTCATGCGGGTCTACACGACCTATGCGGGCGGATACAGTCTATGCAAGGAAGTTACCTCATTCGGGTCCATACGACCCTTGCGGGTGAAATAGTCCCAGGAGTAGGATTGCTTAATGATACTACGGGCGGGTGGCCCTACTTTGATCATGAGCCTCCTATTTTTATGTAGTAAAGTATACTCTTGTTTACTCTTGTCACGACCCGTTCCGGGGCCCGTGACTGGTGCCTTACCCCGGGCACCCCAGTGATACAACATCAGAGTAATCAGCGGAACATAAAACAATAACATGAAGCCAATGCAATAAGACAAAGGAAATAAGACAAAGCAACCAAAAACGGTTACCTTCGATATATAAATAACAATTTGAGCGATTACATCCGTTACAACCCCGCCCACAACATTACTCTGCACTTACGAATGATATGACAACAACGACGGACAGGTTCTCGCCATACCCCGAATGTAAGCACCTACAACAACAGGACTATACGAAGATAAGCCTCCGAGAAACGGAGCTTTCCCAAACGCGAATTGTGACCCTAAGAGCGAGGATCAACGATCGGTGTACCTTTACTGCGGCATGAACGCAGCCCAAGGAGGTCGATAACAAAATTTAGTATGTAAAGCTGAAAATAACATCAGAAATGAAATCATAGTAGTCTATATAAAGCGGAGACATGTATGATAACCAAACTACGATTCACAATAAATAAGCGAATATGTCAAGTCGTGGACTCACGCCTCAAAGTCATCACAATAGAACCGTGACGGTAAGTACGAAGGCATAACCGACTACTAAGACCTACGCATCAAAAATGCCATAAATCAGATCACGAGGTCTTTCTAGACCGCACCACATGAACGGCCGCCACTCGCCGCGATATCATTGTGCGCGTCTATCCTCGAACTTACCGCAGCCCGCATAGGTCACACACGCACCGCATGAGGTATTCCTCGAATCATGGTCCTGCATCACCGAGGTATACCGCGATCGGAGGCTTTTAACCCCGGTATCCGCCGACTTCCGCAGCCCGCATAGTCCTCAAAGACCGCATAGTCCTCAAAGACCGCATAGGGCATCCCGCGTCGGGCTAAACACCCGAATGATCAACTCGAGCATACCGCCGCTCGCATAGTCTCAGACCATAAAGCCGTATAGACCAGACGAGGTGGCAAGCCCTCGGTATAATAAGTCGAGGGGTATGTGATACAATAATAAGATAACGGCTTAACGTTTAACAACGTAAGCACAACAAGAATGACCCCTTACATAACAATCACAAGATACTAACACACGTAGCATCCTAACATGTTTACTTATCAAATCAACAAGAAAGTATTACAAGGTTATCACAAACCAACACAATCAAGTTAGTCACACATGGTACTTTGGTCACGACCCGATCCCGGGCCCGTGACTGGTGCCTTACCCCGGGCACCGTAGTGATACAACATCAGAGAAAACCAGCGGAATATAAAACTTAAACAAGAAACAAGATATATGATCATAAACAAAGCAACCAAACGGTTACCTTCCAATAAAATATATATACAACTCTTTCAAAATGAAAAGCAGTTTAATCCTTTTTACAAACCCCGCCACAACGATTACTCTGCACTTAAGAGTTTTTATACAACATGACGGGACAGGCCCGCCATACCCCGAATGTACAAGAACCTACAACCTGTGGTAACATACCAAAAGATAAGCCTCCGGAGAACGGAGCTTCCCAATACGCTGAGCGTGATCCTATGAGCGGATCCACTACCGATGTACTCCTACCGCGGCATGAACGCAGCCTCCCGGCGAGGTCGATAACAGTACCAAGTATGTGAAACGAAAAATACCGCAGCTTAAATCATACAATCTATATAAAGCGAGACATGTATGATAACCAACATACAAGACGCAACATAAAGCTAGTCAAGTCGTGGACTCACGCCGACGCCATCACTCAATATAACTATGGGTCTCACGCCCACAACATCAATCATGCTTGCATCGGCCACATGCCGGACTGCAGACGGTGTAGACATGTCCATGATGCAACAAATAATAACAATGCCCCATGGCCACATGCCCCGGACCAGACGCGTAGACACGCCCATGTAACATCAACAACAATATCTTGGGTGATCAACCTGCCGCACGCCACATGCCGAATTCTACCTCGGTGTAGACATGTCCATGTAACCACAATAACAATATATCGGGTAATCAACCCTGCCGCATGGCCACATGCCCCCGGAATTCTGCATCGGTGTAGACATGTCCATGTAACCTCAATAACAATATATCACAACCAGGCTATCACAAACAAGCTCAAGCAAATTACCATACTTCTAGACTTTTATAAAAAGATCCACTCTTTCTCAAGACGTCACACAATACCCGCAGTATAAAAATAGAGTGACTATCTTTTTAAGTAAACCAAAATACTTCCCTTTGTAAAAATCAAGTAACCACATTATTCTTTTTAAAACCAAGTACTCATTACTCGCAAATGAGGTTTCACAACACTTTTAACAAAATGTTAATTACCAAGTAAAACAAGTTAAGTCTCTTATCTTTCAAGATCAAGTCTCTTAACTTTTACAATCAATAAACCATTCTTACCTACATAGAGTCGTTATAACTAACTCCCCATAAAGCTATTATAACACACTATGTTTTAAACCAACCAACTCATTTAGCACATGTACGTCTACCGTACTACATAGTTTACAAAACATCATGCTCGAAGGATAGGAAGAGGTTCACATACCTCGCGACGATTATCGACAATAAGCAAAACGCCCACGATCAGAATCTGCCAGCCGCTTCCACTCTTCAAGTAGAATACGCTACTCGTAGTACTTCCACCTATAAGGCCACAAACGCCTATTAACTTCTAACCGCACGCCCATGTTCTACGTAAAATTCGCAAAGACCTCCCCGCAACAACAGCGTAAATCTCCTCCTCTATCGAGGCCGCTACCAAGCCAACGAGCGGGGTTTACATCGTTTAACCTGACGTGTATCATTCTACTACACAACAATGCTACACAAGTTCATCGTAATACAATCCTAGGTAATTACGCGCTTCTCTTCTTTAAATTGAGCTTAAGTCAAAAGACATTGCCGCACAATAATGTTGATTCTATATATAGTATACCTCAACTATATATTCCTACAACATGTAATCTCCAATTACAATAAGGAACAAGAATATTTACCTCGACAAGCCCAAAATTATCCAAGTTATAATGTCGATCACGAGCAAGGTTTAGCTCCTACTCCGTGCGCTCCATGCGCTCCAAACAACCCTTAGAAGTTCTAACCAACTTCTACTCAAATACTTCAACCAACTATGAAGATTTCCTTAGGGTTTCGGTTTGAGACTAAAAGGACAAAGGTATTATTTCCTGGCTCTACGTATAGAGGTAACTTTTGGAATACAACAAGGTAAAGGCTAAGGTATTTTGGGCATTATAACAATACTTGG
Source organism: Przewalskia tangutica (assembly GCA_029844215.1). Lineage (NCBI taxonomy): Eukaryota > Viridiplantae > Streptophyta > Magnoliopsida > Solanales > Solanaceae > Przewalskia > Przewalskia tangutica. The sequence goes on from CM056721.1 coordinate 97,414,887, forward strand.
AGAGTATTTCTACCAAGAGGGGGGGTGTATTATACGAAACAACTAGGCTAGGGGGGGTACCCACGCTAGCACCACAGGGGAGGGAGGCTCGGGCCACAAGGCCACCTGGGGGAGGGGAAGGCTTCGGACGAGAACACTCAAGAGGGGAGGGAGAGTTTTCAAGGCTTAGACAAAGTGAGGAGTGGATGAATAAGTTCATCACTAAGGGGGGGTATTTATAGGAAACCAAAAGCCAACCAATGGCCAAGATCAAGCCATGTGCAAGGCAAGTGTAAGGCCAAGATCAAGCCAAGTGCACCCTAACCCCTACTCCACAAAACAAGCCACAAAACATTGCACAAAACAAGGCCACAACAAGGCACCAATCGCCGAGTGCCAAACCGCTTCTAAGGCCCACTCGAGGTGGTGACAAGTGTCACCCTCTCGTTGGCCCAAAATGTTCCGTCGCTCGGAAAAATCCGCAAAAATACAAAACGACATAGCCGGAATTTTCCCTTCGCAAGTTACGCAAAACGTTTCGTCGAAAAACGACTCTAACCGGGTGTTGTGCACAAAGGTAATTCGCCAAGCCACCTAGCGGGTGACACGTGTCGCCTCCTACTTGTCCAAAATAATTCATCTTCGAAAATATCCAAAATGGCCAAAATCTCAAAATCAAGCGGCTACAAAACAGTAAATTTCTCCCGTGGGCCCCACGTGACCATTTCCAAAATAAAATCTCAAAATTCTAATATAATTTAAGAAGCCCAAATTCCAAACTGGGAACCCAATTCCTTCAACGAACATTTTTCCTTACAAAACCGAAACTTTTTCCGTGGAAGAATCACCTCTTTCTTCCTTCCAATTTTTCTCGTGCTCTCGACGCACGCCCTCGCATACATACCACGAGAATACGGTATAACATTCTCCTCCTTAGAAACATTCGTCCGAATGTTCCTTCTCAAGACGGATATCGAAGAAGTTCCTTCTAACAAGTTGCCAACGCCACACCTGGCCACGAAAATAACACACGTTACCCTTCCTTCCTTACTCGTCGTACGATACCACTTTTGTCACTTTGCCGCGAGGTTCTAGTGTCACTCCGGCGACCCAACAAATGGTACCGAACTGCATGCGACCCCTGAGGTTCTAGTGTCACTCAGGACGTGCCATACTTCAGTCATCGCTTCAGTTCTCAAAACTGTGGAGTCACTACCTCCAAACTTGGTCATCTTACTAACCCCAACCTTCTTTAAGGCCATTCCCGGCCTTCACGAACCGCTTCTGGTCGAACACATCCACGAACCCATACGATGGTCACCTAAACTGGGGCCTAGCACCGCGTGACCCTACTCGGCGGGACCACCTAACCGACCCACTCAAACCGGCCGCGGTCGACCCGCGAGCGGCCATCAACCCGACCCACAATCGCGCCAATACTTGCTCCTCGAAAAGGAACAATCTTACCTAATCAAGTCATGAAAGCTACCACTTCCATCTCACACTACCCATGGACTTATCACACAAATAATTCCCACGTACTACTTACTCTGATAAGGGTCAACCATGAAATAAATCTTTTACTCAAGACGACCTTACCTCTAAGGTCTCAATCGTGACATAGTCTAAGGTTCACACTTACCATGCCCCCATACTTACCCTTCTACAATAACCAGGTGTCTAAATCACATTTAGTACAAAGCTATCCGAACATAACACTAAAACACATCAGCATACAAAACTCTATAGGGTTAAGGATATACCTGTCTCTACCGCTTTCTAATCACAGTCCTGCCCTGCAGGGCGCATAACTAGTGAAGGTGATGAACCAACCACTGATCCTGAAGGCTGAGTCGCAACATCCGTGCTCCCCTTGGTCGGACAGTTCCTCGCAAAATGGCCCCGCTGGCTGCAAAAATAACAAGCTCCCCTGGCACCACGACACTCCCCTATATGCGGTCTACCACAACGACCACACCGAGGTAGGGTGATCAGATCCGCCAACACCCTTACTTCCCCGAAACACAACCTGGAGCCACGACCGCTCCCGAATACTGGATGCCACGAAGGTTGTGGAGGACCACTGACCGGGCAGAGGTACAACACTAGCTCGGCCGAGGCGTCCGCCTCGAAAGTCACCAAAGGACCTCTGCTCGCCTTCTTACGATCTCGCCATTCCGCCGATTCTCCGCCTCACCTCCAGTGCATAAGCTCGCGTGCGGCAATGTCCATGCCCGGTGAAGGGCTACACCAACAACTCTCCGCTAGGTATTCATCAAGCCTCGTAATATATCGGTGCACTCGATCCTCCATACTAGCTACTAATGCGGAACATACCGCCGATGAGTCAAACTCACATTGTACTCCCGAACCGAACGCCTCTCCTAAGCATCATAAATCTGTCGCCGCGTGCTCCTCATCCGCGGAGGCAAGAAGTGAGTGAGGAATGCCTCGAGAACTCGTCCCCATACCTGGAAGCGCATGCTCTCCCGACAACTCCCACGACCAAACTACCGATCATGCGGTATCACGCGGCCGATGCGAACCTAAGACCACCGACTCGGTCTCCGGCTTGATCACTCTACGACCCAGAATCGCCGGATGAACTCCTGCGGATCATCCTCGTGCCTCGACCCATAAAACTCTGGCGGGCTACACTCGAGAAAGTCCCGTAGCCTCAAACTATCTCGCCGGGGTGAACCATCGGTGCTATTGAATGGAATCGCCGTGATCCAAATTTATCCTCATATCTGCCACGACCGCCAGCAATCGCCATCTCCTTGTACCCATCTCATCCGCTTCCAGCCGGGACTGAGGCTCGTGTATTGTGGTCTCAGCAGCCACCGCTGCGACTCTAAACTGCTGGGCGGCGGCTACAAAACTCGCCGTCAAGAACAATCTCATCGACGGCTCGCGCTCGCATTTCTCTCAGATCTCACTAGCAGCACTCGCCGCCTTGCCCTTCGGGCTCGTTGCTTGGCGCGAGGCATAATCGTAAAAACGAGATACGTCAGAGGGGTCCAATTTACAACACAGCTCTAAGGCACGATCTCAGAATGAGAAGAATGGAAACCAATCCTAAATGTCCTATAGCCTCCTGATTATAGATGTGGTGCACAACACATCGATAATCAAGACTCTACTAGACACGGTCTGTAGACACTTTCCGAGGACTAACTGCTCTGATACCACTTTGTCACGACCCGATCCCGGGCTCGTGACTGGTGCCTTACCCCGGGCACCCTAGTGATACAACATCAGAGAAAACCAGCGGAATATAAAATTGAAACAAGAAACAAGATATATGATCATAAAACAGGCCAACCAAACGGTTACCTTCCAATAAAATATATATACAACTCTTTCAAATGAATAGCTTAATCTTTTTACAAACCCCGCCACAACAAGATTACATGGACTTAAGAGTTTTTATACAACATGACGGGACAGGGCCCCGTCATACCCCTGAATGTACAAGAACCTACAACTCAGGGTAACATACCAAAAGATAAGCCTCCGGAGAACGGAGCTTCCCAATACGCTGAACTGTGATCCTATGAGCGGGGATCCACTACCGATGTACTCCTACCTGCGGCATGAACGCAGCCCGGGGAGGTCGATAACAGTACCAAGTATGTGAAATCAAAAATACTGCAGCTTAAATCATAACTATATAAAGCGGAGACATGTATGATAACCAACATACAAGACACAACATAAAAGTTAGCCAAGTCGTGACTCACGCCGACGTCATCACTCAATATAACTATGGGTCTCACGCCCACAACATCAATCATGCTTGCATCATGGCCACATGCCCCTAATGCCGTGACGGTGTAGACATGTCCATGATGCAACAATAATAATAATGCCCCATGGCCACATGCCCCGAATGCGACGGCAGACATCGCCCATGTAACATCAACAACAATATCTGGTGATCAACCCGTCGCACGCCACATGCCCCGAATTCTACCTCGGTAGACATGTCCATGTAACCACAATAACAATATATCGGGTAATCAACCCTGCCGCATGGCCACATGCCCCCGGAATTCTGCATCGGTGTAGACATGTCCATGTAACCTCAATAACAATATATCACAACCAGGCTATCACAAACAAGCTCAAGCAAATTACCATACTTCTAGACTTTTATAAAAAGATCCACTCTTTCTCAAGACGTCACACAATACCCGCAGTATAAAAATAGAGTGACTATCTTTTTAAGTAAACCAAAATACTTCCCTTTGTAAAAATCAAGTAACCACATTATTCTTTTTAAAACCAAGTACTCATTACTCGCAAATGAGGTTTCACAACACTTTTAACAAAATGTTAATTACCAAGTAAAACAAGTTAAGTCTCTTATCTTTCAAGATCAAGTCTCTTAACTTTTACAATCAATAAACCATTCTTACTACATGTAGTCGTTATAACTAACTCCCATAAAGCTATTATAACACACTATGTTTTAAACCAACCAACTCATTTAGCACACGTACGCTCACCGTACTACATAGTTTACAAAACATCATGCTCAAGGATAGGAAGAGGTTCACATACCTCGCGACGATTATCGATAATAAGCAAAACGCCCACAAGATCAGAATCCGGCTAGCCGCTTCCACTCTTCAAGTAGAATACGCCACTCATAGTACTTCCACCTATAAGGCCACAAACGCTCATTAACTTCTAACCGCACGGTTCCATGTTCTACGTAAAATTCGCAAAGACCTCCCGCAACAGCGTAAATCTCCTCCTCTATCGAGGCCGGCTACCAAGCCAACCAGGGGGGGGTTTACACGTCTAACCGGACGTGTATCATTCTACTACACAACAATGCTACACAAGTCTACTGTAATACAGTCCTAGGTAATTACAGTTCAGTTCTCTTCTTTAAATTCAGGCTTAAGTCAAAAGACATTGCCGCACAATAATGTTTAGTTCTATATATAGTATACCTCAACTATATATTCCTACAACATGTAATCTCCAATTACAATAAGGGGACAAGAATATTTACCTCGACAAGCCCAAAATTATCCAAGTTATAATGTCGATCCTGAGCAAGGTTTAGCTCCTACTCCGTGCGCTCCAGTATGCTCCAAACAACCCTTAGAAGTTCTAACCAACTTCTACTCAAATACTTCAACCAACTGAAGATTTCAGTGGTTTCGGTTTGAGACTAAAGGACAAAAGGTAGTATTTCCTGCTCTACGATAGAGGTAACTTTTGGAATACTACAAGGTAAAGGCTAAGGTATTTTGGGCATTATAACAATACTTGGAGAGTATTTCTACCAAGAGGGTGTATTATACTAAACAACTAGTTAGTGGGTACCCCACTACTAGCACCACAAAGGGAGGAGGCTCTCGCCACAAGGCCACCTGGGGGAGGAAGGCTTAGGACGAGAACACTCAAGAGGGGAGGAGAGTTTTCAAGGCTTAGACAAAGTGAGGAGTGGATGAATAAGTTCATCACTAAGGTGGGTATTTATAGAAACCAAAAGCCAACCAATGGCCAAGATCAAGCCATGTGCAAGGCAAGTGTAAGGCCAAGATCAAGACAAGTGCACCCTAACCCCTACTCCACAAAACAAGCCACAAAACATTGCACAAAACATTGCACAAAACAAGGCCACAACAAGGCACCAATCGGCCAAGGCCAAACCGCTTCTAAGGCCCACTGGCGGTGACAAGTGTCACCCTCTCGTTGGCCCAAAATGTTCCGTCGCTCGGAAAAATCCGCAAAAATACAAAACGACATAGCCGGAATTTTCCCTTCGCAAGTTACGCAAAACGTTTCGTCGAAAAACGACTCTAACCGGGTGTTGTGCACAAAGGTAAATTCGGCCAAGCCACCTAGGGGGGTGACACGTGTCGCCCTCCTACTTGTCCAAAATAATTCATCTTCCGAAAATATCCAAAATGGCCAAAATCTCAAAATCAAAGCGGGCCCCACAAAACCAGAATTTCTCCGTGGCCCCACGTGACCATTTCCGAAAATAAAATCTCAAAATTCTAATATAATTTAAGAAGCCCAAATTCCAAATCTGGGAACCCAATTCCCTTCAACGAACATTTTTCCTTACAAAAACCGGAAACTTTTTCCGTGGAAGAATCACCTCTTTCTTCCCTTCCAATTTTTCTGTCGTGCTCTCGTACGTACGTCCTCGCATACATACCCTGAGAATACGGGGTATAACAACTTTATGCTAACAAGTTCGGGTATCTATCCCCAAAGTACTTCATACAATAACTCTTTAAAAGATCTGTTTCTTTCACAGAAGTCACACAATACCCGTAGTATAAAATAGAGTGACTGTCTTTTTAAGTAAACCAAAACACTTCCCTTTGTAAAATCAAGTAACCACATTATTTTCCAAACGTTCAAGTTTGCCTAATTTCAAATGTTCACGTTTCTTATTTTAGAAGGGTTTCGTAGTTCATAGTCCTATTCATTTAATAATATAATTCTCTTTTAAACAATCTGAGAAACATATGCCTTATATGTGAGTAGGTTATTCTTGTTCATAATCAATCTCATTAAGCAGCCATGATCTAGAAAATGTAGTATCATTTTGTCTCATCTTAGCTTCTATGCAGATGGAGGTTTCTACTGGTTTTAATAATACTTCATTAATCAAAAAATTTCCCTTTATTAACGCTGCAGTGGTTTGTTTACACTCATTCTCGATTCAAATCAAGAAACATTATTCCTTTTAAAAATCAAGTACTCATTACTCACGAATGAGGTTTCACACAAAATTCATATTAATTTAATTAAGTCAAGTCTCTTAACTTCTAAAATTAATAAATCATTCATTTTATCTTTCTTAAGCCGTTATACCTAACTTCCCATAAAGCTAGTATAACTCTTAAGTTTTTAAAACCAAGTATTACTCTCCTTTCAAAAACAGTTCTTAAGTCTCTTGAAATACTTCAAGATTCTTATTATTCAGGCTTAAGTCAAAAGACATTGCGCATAACCACGCTCAATTAGCACGCACGCTCACCGCACTATATATATATTCATTTAAAATATCATGCTCAAGAGGATAGGAAGAATCACATACCTCGCGACGATTATCGACTATAAGCAAATCGCTCCACGCTATAACCCGCTTAGCCTGTCCACCTTTCAAGAGCACATGCTACTCACAGAACATTCAACCTATAAAGGTTATACAAGTCTATCAAAGTCTAGACTACTCGGTAGAATAAATCTAGATACAAGATTCTACGGAAATTTTGGGCAGCCCTTCCCTACCCGTCAAACTACACAAGTCTACTATAATACAGTCCTATGTAAGTACAGTCCAATTCTCTTATTTAAATTCAGGCTTAAGTCCAAAGACATTGCCGCAAGACTATGTTCAGTTCTATATATAGTATACTTCAACTATATATTCCTACAACATGTAATTTCCAATTACAATAGGGGGACAAGATATTTACCTCGGTAAGCCCAAAATTATCCAAGTTTAATGTCGCTCCTGAGCAACGTTTAGCTCCAACTCCGTGCGCTCCGACCCGCTCCAAACCACCCTTAGAAGTTCTAACCAACTTCTACCTAATACTCCAACTAACTATGGAGATTTTCCTTAGGGTTTTGTTTTTGTGACTGACGGAAAGTATAATAGTTTTTTCTGGGTTTTTCGTATCGGTATAACCTTGGAATACTACAAGGTATAAGGGCCAAGGTAATTTGGGTATAGTAACAATACTATGGAGAGTATTTCTACCAAAAGGGGGGGTATTTATACGAGACAACACCACAAAGGGGGGGTGTGTACCCCTCGGCCAACCCCACTAGGGGGGGGGTACTCGCCTTGGGGAGAGGGCTCTCGGCCAAGGGGGAGGAGGCTAGGACGAGACAACCACACAAAGGGGGGAAGCTCTCAAGACTTAGAGATTTAGGATGAATAAGTCTTCAAAGGGGGAGGGTATTTATAGGCCAAGCAAAGGCCAACCAATGGCCAAGATCTAGCCAAGTGCTAAGCAAGTGTAGGGCCAAGATATGCCCAAGTGCCCCCCTAGTCCCTACTCCACAAATCCCTCACAAATATCTTGCCAACTTGACCCCCAATTCGTGCAAGCCCTTTGTCGTCCACACTCCATCAACGTGAGGGTGACAAGTGTCGCCCTCTCGTTGGTCCAAAATGTTTCGTCTCTCGGAAAAATCCACAAAAATTAAAAATGACATAGCCGGAATTTTCCCTTCGCAAGTTATGTAAAACGTTTCGTCGAAAAACGACTCTAACCGGGTGTTGTGTACAAAAAAAATCGGCCAAGCCTACTTTAAAGTCCAAACTTTTCTACGTACGTCCTTACGTACATAATCTGGAAATACGGGGTATAACAACTCTCATTGTTAGTAAGGCACAGTGTACTGTAATGTGATTATCATACACGTCTCCAACTTTATTTTAGACTTATGATCTATTTACAGTATTTTCCAGTTTTACATACTTGGTACATATTGTGTAATCGAACCCTTTCCCGGGGCCGCTCATGCCACATGTAGGGGTAAGCAGGTGGTGGATCCTCATTCTTAGGATCACTGATCAGGTGTCGGAAGCTCCATTTCTTCGGAGGTCAGTAAGGGCTTATGCGGGTGAAATAGTCTCATGCGGGGCGGACCAGTCCTATTCGAGTAATACCTCATGCGGGTCTACACGACCTATGCGGGCGGATACAGTCTATGCGAGGAATACCTCATGCGGGTCTACACGAGGGCGGATACAGTCTATGCGAGGAAGTTACCTCATGCGGGTCCATACGACCCTTGCGGGTGAAATAGTCCCAGGAGTAGGATTGCTTAATGATACTACGGGCGGGTGGCCCTACTTTGATCATGAGCCTTCTATTTTTATGCAGTAAAGTATACTCTTGTTTACTCTCATTGTTAGTAAGGCACAGTGTACTGTAATGTGATTATCATACACGTCTCCAACTTTATTTTAGACTTATGATCTATTTACAGTATTTTCTAGTTTTACATACTTGGTACATATTGTGTACTGACCCCCTTTCCCCGGGGGCTGCGTTCATGCTGCAGGTAGGGGTAAGCAGGTGGTGGATCCTCATTCTTAGGATCACTGATCAGGTGTCGGAAGCTCCATTTCTCTGGAGGCTTGCCTTTTGGTACGGTTCTCCCTAATATTGTGGATATTATGTACATTCAGGGGTATGGCGGGGCCCTGTCCCGCCACAGTTTTTATTCCTAGAGGTCTGTAGTCACATTTGTGGTTTGGGTTGTAAGAACAGAGGTGTACTGATTTACTTTTGGTTACGTATATTTTATGGAAGGCGGCCTTATCGGCTAGCCTGTGATGTTTATTGTCTAAGTTTTGATATGTGTTATGTATGTTCCGCTGCTATTCTCTGATGTATACCTGAACGGGGTGCCCAGGTAGGGCACTAGTCGCGTCCCCTGGTCCGTCGCGTGACAAAAGTGGTATCGAGCGCTTAGTCCTCAGAAAGTGTCTACAGACCGTGTCTAGTAGAGTCTTGATTATCGGTGTGTTGTGCACCACATCTATAATCAGGAGGCTGCAGGACATTTAGGATTGGTTTCCATTCTTCTCTCTCTGAGATCGTGCAATAGAGCTGTCTTATTAGGTTGAATCCTCTCTGACCTATTCTTATGTATCAGTTATGCCTCCACGGAAGGCGACCAGGGCCCAGAAGGGCAAGGCAACAGCAGGAGCTAGCGACGCAGAGGTTACTAGGACTCGAGCACGACTATGCCCAAGTCAGAGGTGGTCGGCGGGTTCACCACGCCACAGATTAGGAGCCGAGAGCGGCAGTAGCTCCAGAGGTTCCGGTACCTGAGCCTCCAGTTCCACAGCCAGGGGCTGAGTATAGAGATTACGGAGAGCAGATCCGGTTATTGACCAGCATAGTGGCAGGGCAGCGCCGACAGGAGCAGGTAGCTAACCCTAGAGCCGACAGTTTACGGGTTCGGGATTTTCTGGGTTGTCATCCACCCGATATCTATGGTTCGAGGTCTGAGGAGGATCCTCAGGAGTTTATTCGGCAGTTACAGCGGACTATGCAGGTGCTTAGGGCCTCGGAGACAGAGTCATTTATGCTAGCCTCTTACCGGTTACGCGATATTGCGTTGAACTGGTTTGAGTCGTGGGAGCTGTCTAGATGTGAGGGTGCTCTTCCAGCTGTTTGGGAGAAGTTCACAGAGGCCTTCCTGGATCATTTTTTGCCTCCTGAGATGAGGAGAGCCCGCGTGGATAGATTCTTGACATTGAGACAGAATGGGAGGACTATTAGAGAGTACAACCTGGAGTTTGACTCGTTGGCCAGGTATGCACTCACCATCGTGGCTGACATGGCAGACAGAGTTCATCGCTATGTGATGGGGCTAGACCGTCATATGATTACTGCATGCTTGGGGGTGGCCCTTCAGCCAGGTATGGATATTGCCAGGATGCAGGCTTATGCGCAGGGGGATAGAGGACAGAGAGAGAGAGGATCAGATAGACTCAGCGGCCAAGAGGCTGTGACAGCAGGTCTCGTGGCGCTTTGTGGAGCGACCCTCAGCAGCAGACTAGGTCCACATTTCAGCCGGCACAGAGTGCCCCTTTTCGGTTTTCTGGCAGGAGGGTTGATCAGTCGGGTCATTCAGGAGCAGGTCAGGGCTCCAGGACTTCGGGGTTTCAGGGAGGCAGAGACCGTCACCGATCGAGACCACCTGTATCTCGGTGTTTTCGATGCGATAGATCTCACCCGGGCGAGTGTCGTATGGCTTCGGGAGCTTGTTTCTCTTGTGGCCAGCAGGGCCATATGAAGAGGGATTGTCCGACCAGAGGTGGCGGGAGTATTATGGTTCAGCCGACCGGATCGATTCGGATCTTCTTACGTGGTTATGCGCCCGAGGCGTGGTGTTCACGACCGACGGTGCCGCGAAGTGGGTGGTGGGGTCCCGATTCTAGTAGTCCACAGAACCGCATATATTCCTTAGCCACCGCCAGATCGTGAGGCTTCCTGCACGCCGCCACAGTACATTATTGATTTCATGCTGTGACGTTTATGCTTTGATAGATCCAGGTTCTACCCTGTCCTAGGTGTCCCCTCTTATATCTGGTAGAATTGGGATAGAGCCGGTGTTGATAGAGCCTTTTGAGGTAGCTATGCTAGTGGGTGATTCGGTGTTAGTTGAGCGAGTGTACAAAGGTTGCCCGGTGTTTATTTACAGTCGTCAGACCCTAACAGACTTGATAGAGTTGGAGATGACAGATTTTGACGTCATTATGGGTATGGACTGGTTGGCTTCTTGTTATGCCAACGTTGACTGTAGAGGCAGGTTGGTCCGATTCCAGTTTCCTAGTGAGCCAGTTATCGAGTGGAAGGGCAACACCGCGTCGCCGAGAGGTAGGTTTATTTCTTACCTCAAGGCTAGGAAGATGGTGCAGAAAGGGTACATCTATCATCTGGTTCGGGTATTCGATACAGAGGCTAAGGTGCCAGCTCTTCAGTCAGTTCCAGTGGTTAGAGATTTTCCAGATGTATTTCCAGACGATCTCCCGGGTATCCCTCCTGAGAGGGAGGTTGAGTTTTGTATTGATGTGTTGCCAGACACTCGGCCTATATCTATTCCGCCGTACAGGATGACACCTGCTAAGTTGAGGAGTCAAGGACCGTGAAAGATTTACTGGAAAAAGGCTTTATCAGGCCTAGTGTTTCTCCCTGGGGAGCGTCGGTTTTGTTTGTGAAGAAGAAGGATGGGACGCTGCGTATGTGTATTGATTACAGGCAGCTGAATAAAGTAACCATCAAGAACAGATACCCCCTCCCCAGGATTGATGATTTGTTTGACCAGTTGCAGGGTGCGAGGTGTTTCTCCAAGATAGACCTGCGGTCTGGGTATCATCAGGTGCTAGTTCGAGAGGCAGATATCCCAAAGACTGCATTCAGGACCCGGTATGGGCACTATGAGTTCAGGGTGATGTCTTTCGATTTGACCAATGCTCCAGCGGTATTTATGAATTTGATGAACCGGGTGTTCAAGCCATTTTTGGATACATTTGTTATAGTATTCATTGATGACATCCTGGTTTATTCGCGTACAGAGCATGAGCATGCAGATCACTTAAGGACGGTACTTGGGGTCCTCCGGAGCCGGCAGTTGTTCGCCAAGTTCTCCAAGTGTGAGTTTTGGTTGGCCTCAGTGGCATTCTTGGGGCACATTATTGGGGTTGACGGTGTTCAGGTGGATACGGCAAAGATTGAGGCGGTCAAGTCTTGGCCGAGACCTACTACTCCGACGGAGGTGCGCGATTTCAAATTGGCGAGTTATTATCGTGAGGTTTGTGAGCGCCGCCGATATCAGCACCGTTGACTAGGCTGACTCAGAAAGCAGCTAAGTTCCAGTGGACAGAAGCTTGTGAGAAGGGCTTCCAGTTACTGAAGGAAAAGTTGACGACGGCTCCAGTTCTTACTCTTCCTGAGGGGTTAGAGGGATACGTGATTTATTGTAATGCATCGGGTATCGCACTAGGGTGCGTATTGATGCATCATGGCAAGGTAATAGCCTATGATTCCCGGCAGCTATAGAAGCATGAGAGGAATTACCCTACTCACGACTTAGAGTTGGCCGCAGTTATTCATGCCTTGAAGATATGGAGACATTATTTATATGGGGTTCATGTGGATATTTATACAGACCACAACAGCCTCCAGTACATCTTCAGGCAGAGGGAGCTGAACTCACGGCAGAGATGGTGGTTAGAGTTGTTGAAGGATTGTAACACCCCATTTTAATCGGAGTCGAAACGGGAGTACTACGTATGGTTGATTCCTAGATGTATTTAAGAAGTCGCCACCTAATTATTTAAGTGAATTAGGACACTTGATTTATTGCAATAAAAATACTGCAATTAATGATCTCCATTTAAAGGTCTGCGAAAGCTATGTGACATTCTAGGTAAGAGTTCTTTATTATCCTAAAGGGAAGGGGTCAGGCATCCTATAGGATCCGCTAACTTGCGGTTATCCGTTCAAACCTAGGTTAATTATATATTGGCTTTTATTCTACCTATTCTAAGCATTTTTACATAATTTACAATTAAAATAAAATGCAATACAAAAGTATAACTAAAATTAAATGCGACATGAGATAAGAATCCGGGACATCTTTAACCCTTTTTTAGGTTTTCTGCACAAGATGATCTTCGGGTACCTGCATAGACACTTAGTAAAAGTGTTAGTAGTAAAATAAACAATTTTAAAGTAATAGCAATAATTAATAAATAAAGCCAAAATAAATCCGTCTCTTGCACAGGGGAGACCTTGGAAATCAGACGGAGATTCCTTCATCGGCCAGTGTAGTATCATGTTCAAATCAGAGTACAATCTGATAAGTGTGCCAATGTTCAACAACAATTTAACAAAGTCATAAAGAGGACAACATCGCCGAAATTACAACAGTATGTGCGGACACCGGAGTTGCATTTCTGGGTGAAATCACCTAAGCAGAGCAGTATTGCTCTCAAACTGAATGTGAAATGAATCAACACAAGTAAACAATACAAAGAGAAAATGACACTCGCCATGGCCACAAATCAAACTGGATTGCCCTGCCAAGATACGAGTCAGAATTCTCAATGCAATGGGTGGAGTAGAGTATTATTCCAAGTTCATGCCAAAACAGTCCCAAATTCAATGCCAAACGATCCAGTTTAAGCCAAAACAGCTTTTTAAACAGCTAGGAAACCAAGAACAACATATTGTTCAACGTACTGCAAGCAAACAAAGTACAAAGCAAAGAAGTGCCTAGAACAGATGCATACAAACCGAGGGGCAGCACAAAGAAATATGTATATATAATATAGTATACAAAGCATGAACCAAGGTAGGACTCAAAAAAGCGTGTAAAAGGTAGGACATATAGCAAACATTCTACTATATATAATAGAGATATAATATATATTATATAATAGAAGATGAAGGCGATGATACGCTATATATATATATATATGCGCATCCAGCGGTTAAAAACACGAAGCGTGTTATCGGCGGTGTCCAAAGAAAGACAACGTGTAAGACACTCTAAGATAATTCAAATAACACATCGATAAACACACCACGGAGGAGAGATACAATGGAACATAGATCAAAATAAACAAATTAAGAACGTAATGACTACTCACGATAAAGAACAACGGAACACAAGCAGGACTTGAAGAATATTAACAGATATTTTAAACCAAAATCAAGAGCTAACTAGTGTTCAAGAGCGTAATCCTAACATTTTAAGCACAGTTAATAAGGAGGATAGTCATGCAATAAACAGAAAAATCCTAAATTAAGTAAAACACGCAATCCTGGGTAACACGAATCCCTTTACTAAATACAGCCTTATTAAGAGTCTTGTCACGAATTTACTCCATTGAATCCAAAGATACATAAGTCAAAAACAAAGAGCACAAATAAAGGAAAGAGTTTTCTTGGATTTTCTTATTGTTAAATAAAATGATAAATATCCTTGGAAAATCCAAGGAACACAATGGGACTAGCAGAGTAAATAAAATCTAACACATAAATCTAAAGATTACAGTAATAATTAAAGCAAGAGCAATACACATAACACTAAATAATGAAGAGGAGATCCATGCGAGCTTGTCAATAGCTCAAATAAAAAACACAGTTCAAGCAACCGCAGCGTGCTAAACACATGAAAGAAAACCAAATAACTAAGGTAAAACACCCAAATCTAAGGAAAAGAGTGTAATGAAACGTTTGCACCTGATATTGGCCGATGACGTTTCTAGGAGACGATCGGTCCTTCAAGAAGCTATTCTTTGCCAATAACAGTTCAAGATCCTCTTTTATTAGCAAGTGAGAGACCTTAGTAGTTCCGCACTCAACGTTGATGTTTAAATCCCCACAAATTACTATTCAAATCCCAGACCGGACTCGTGGCTTGAAATGAAAACGTTGATATGGAGCTTAATTTGTTCGTCGTCGTTCCAGGAATTCTAAACCGCAAAACAAGCAACAAAATCACTAGAGAGGGGTCCTAAGACCCTTTCCCGGGGTATGAAAACCCCAGGGACCCGAAAGTTCTATTTCTAAGCTCTCTATAATAGATGAAGTGTTGGGATATTGAATGCTAAAGGGATTGTTGAAGTGTTGGGCTCTGGCAGCGACGGGAAGGTGAGAGGGGAGGGGTGAGAGAGAGACGAGGGAGGCGGTTAGGGTTAAGGGTGAGGGCTGATGTTATGGTGGGCGGCTGGGTAGAAGTAGGGTAGGTTGATTTGGAATGTTGCGGCTGAGGCTTTTAGTATAGGGCTGAGGATTTTTAGATGGGGTAGACGGCTGGGGAGAAAATAGGGTAATGTCGGGTATGTTGATTTTCTAGGGCTGAGGGTGATAGACGGCTGGGGTTCATAGTGTGTTGTGCGGCTGAAGAAGATGGAGTGAAGGTGGGCGGCTGGGTGTGAAATAGGGTTGAGAGAGGGTAGACGGATGCCTGGGCAGATAATCGGGTCATGTATGGTAGCAGTAGAGTGTTTATTTTATAGGGTGAGATTAGGTTTAGGGTTTAGGGGTATTGGGCTTTGGGTATTGGGTATTGGGTTTGGGTATTGGATGAAAGTGTATTGGGCTTCATTTTTGGTTTCGATTTCTGGCGGATTGGACTGATTCAGATTATGCCCTGGACTGGACTGGTTTGACAAAAAATGCAAAATGGATTAATTATTTAAAAGGAAAATTATTTAAAGATACAAATTATTAAAATGTCAATGCCTGATGCAATAATAATAAAATACAATATTTAGCAAATATTTAATGCCTGATTAAAAGTAAAGACGGGGTGTCAGTTAATTATTCAAAGAGATGCTAAAAAATGTTTAATACCTAATTAAAGGTAAAAAACAAAACATGATGTCAATTTACAAGAATAAACAACATAGAATGTTATGTAAAAAATATACAAAATGTCAAAAATGATGATAAAATGCGGTGTCCTAAAATGCTTAAAATTGCAAGGAATGCCTAAATGATGGGTCAAAATTGGGTGTCAACAGTTGTCCCTCTTTTACTGGAGACGATGAAAGAGTTTTCGGACAAAGACGTTGACTTGTGGCCAATTTTGTCCCATCGTCAGAATTAAAACAAGGATTAAGCAAAGAATGGGCAAAAGCCGACACTGGGTCGCTGTGATGCCAAGGTAAAAGTCAAAGCTGTTTAAAATTTGTCCCAGTGTCGAATTATGAGACACTGGGTTGCTGCAATGCTAGAAAATAAAAGCAGGCAGATGCAAATTCAAAATTTGTCCCAGTGTTGAAGTGTGATTGGCACTGGGTTACAGGTGATGTGGTGCTGAAAAAGACATGGTGTTTGTAGATGTCATGAGGTGATGTGATGATACGCCGTCTTGTATAGGCGAGATGCAGATGATGCCTTGTGTGGGCGTTGTCGTCTTGTATGGACGAAATGCAACGACGCCATGTGGCGTTATCGCTCATATGGACGAAATGCAAATGACGCCTTGTATGGGCGTTGTCGTCTTGTATGGACGAAATGCAGATGACACCTTGTATGGGCGTTATCGTCTTGTATGGACAAAATGCAGATGACGCCTTGTATGGGCGGAATCGTCTTGTATGGACGAGATGCAAATGACGCCTTGTATGGGTCTTGTCGTCTTGTATGGACGAAATGCAAATGACGCCTTGTATGGGCGTTGTCGTCTTGTATGGACGAAATGCAGATGGCGCCTTGTATGGGCGTTGTCGTCTTGTATGGACGAAATGCAGATGACGCCAGATGGAGTTGTCGTCAGTATGGACGAAATGCAGATGCCGCCTTGTATGGGCGTTGTCGTCTTGTATGGACGAGATGCAAATGACGCCTTGTATGGGCGTTGTCGTCTTGTATGGACGAAATGCAGATGACGCCTTGTATGGGCGTTATCGTCTTGTATGGACGAAATGCAGATGACGCCAGTATGGGCGTTGTCGCCTTGTATGGACGAGATGCAGATGACGCCTTGTACGGGCGTTGTCGCCTTGTATGGACGAGATGCAAATGACGCCAGATGGGCGTTGCTCAGTATGGACGAATGCAGATGACGCCAGTATGGGCGTTGTCGCTCAGACAGACGAAATGCAAATGACTCCTTGTATGGGCGTTGTCTTCTTGTATGGACGAAATGCAGATGACGCCTTGTATGGACGAGATGCAAATGACGCCTTGTATGGGCGTTGTCGTCTTGTATGGACGAGATGCAGATAACGCCAGATGTGCGTTGTCGCTTGTATGGACGAATGCAGATGACGCCTTGTGTGGGCGTTGTCGTCTTGTATGGAAGAAATGCAAATGACGCCTTGTATGGGCGTTGTCGTCTTGTATGGACGAAATGCAGATGACGCCTTGTATGGGCGTTGTCGTCTTGTATGGACGAGATGCAAATGACGCCTTGTATGGACGAAATACAGATGATTCCTTGTATGGTCGTTGTCGTCTTGTATGGACGAGATGCAAATGACGCCTTGTATGGGCGTTGTCGTCTTTTATGGACGAAATGCAGATGACGCCTTGTATGGGCGTTGTCGTCTTGTATGGACGAAATGCAAATGACGCCTTGTATGGGCGTTATCGTCTTGTATGGACGAAATGCAGATGACGCCTTGTATGGGCGTTGTCGTCTTGTATGGGTTACAGCGAGATGACGCCAGTATGGGCGTTGTCATCTTGTATGGACGAAATGCAAATGACGCCTTGTGTGGGCGTTGTCGTCTTGTATGGACGAGATGCAAATGACGCCTTGTGTGGGCGTTGTCGTCTTGTATGGACGAGATGCAAATGTTCGTCGTTGTATAGACGAAGCATGAATGAAGCCGTTGCATAGACTTACAATGAAATGGTGTCATTTTATGGACGTACCTGCCTTGTGACTCGCCTGGGTTGAGATAACGTCATTGCATAGACGTTATGCGTTTGTAATCCGCATGGGCTTATTGTTGTCCTCCCGCCTTTGCTGATATGAAGATCTGAAAGCTGAGAGTGTTGATGCAGTCTCTGTGCAGACTTGCTGGATGCTGCTGATGCTTGCTGAATGTTGCGATTGCTGATTGCTTTTTGAATCCTTATTACAATCTCTTCATGGTGCATTTCACAAAATTGTCCCAGTTTTTGTTATGCGGGGCGCATGGGCAAGACTTAACTCTGGTGGAAATTGCTCATATCTCTTTTCAGCATAATCAAACGTGATTCGGCGACGAGCCAATGAGAAGATTTCTAATGGTGTGACCGAAGCCGACTTAGGCCGCCTACGTATCCTTGTGAGGGAATCAGGTCAAGACGTAGTTCGTGATGCAAAAATGACTGTACAATTTTCAAAAATGAGACTGAAGCCAATGTGGCCGCCTACGTATCCCGCTGAGGGAATCAGGTCAAGACGTAGTTCGTGATGCAAAAAAAATGATTTTTATGGGTTTTTCAAACAATGTGGATCGAAGCCAATGTGGCCGCCTACGTATCCCGCTGAGAGAATCAGGTCAAGACGTAGTTCATGATGCAAAAATGTTTGTACAATTTAAAAAAATGAGACCGAAGCCAATGTGGCCGCCTACGTATCCCGCTGAGGGAATCAGGTCAAAACGTAGTTCGTGATGCAAAAAATGATTATTTTATATGCATTTTTTTAAAAAGTGGAAAGACAGCATCACGTTCTGACTTTAGTTGATACCAACAATTAGTATTGTGCTTAGGAATTCCGTTATTCACTTCCAGTCTAACCAAGACCGACTTATGGGTAATTCCTATAGTTTCAAGTGGTCCCTCAGACACATAAGTAGCGACACACTTGCTTGTAGACAAGGTTTCGAACTACACGTAATCTCACGTTTCAAATGCACTCACTGAAAAGAAAGTCCCATTTCTCACATATATTCTAGTATTTTGAATTTTGGGACGTTTAGAGAAGTACGCACACACTCAAAAGGATGTTCAATGCATGCAATTGTGATACCATAGGCTTGGCCGTCATGTAAGTATCCACTAATGTGAGAACCTTCAGTATAAGATCATGTAGGGCTTGTCATGGGCTTGTAATGTAGGCTTGGGGAAAGGGATGAATATCATTTGGGTAAAAGTAACTAATCCTTCCTCGAGCGTTGGACTACGTCCGTGCTTGACATTTGTGTGCTTTAATGCTGACCCTTTTTTTTTTGTCCCAGTTTTTCTGTACTGATTTCTTTTGAATCTTTCGTTTGGAGCCCGCTTTTCCAAAGTTATTCTCTCATTTCATTCATTTTTTGTTTATAATGCCGGGGCTTTTGATTTCTTCTTTTGTGAAGTCGTCATTTGTGTCTTCTTTTCCCTTTTGGAACTTTGACAATTTTGCCTTTGCAAACTTCGACGCAGAATTTGTCAGCCACTTGCACATTTCTAAAGCGCTCAAGGAGGTCGGGCCAAGAGAGGGATAGTGCGTACGCACTCAGAAAGGGTATATGTGTAATATGCGGTTGTCGAAAGAATAGGCTTTAGGCTCAAAGGGGGTGTACTATGGATAATGTTATTTGGTAGGCTGGAAAAAAAAAGGCTCAAACGGGTCAAAGAAAGCCTACGATCATTTCCTACACCAAGTGTTACTCAGGATTTCGCCTCAACAAACATTCGGGCCAAGTTCTAGATCACAAAGCAATACAATTGAACTTATTCTAAAACTCACCACACAATGCACATGAAACGATGAGGTTGGTTTCGTTCTTATCTTAAAAGCATGCAAGAATGTCATTTACGGGTGAATAAGATGTACCAAAAGAATCTATGGTTTACCACGAAGTCAACCCATATTGATTATTACTCGTTCTTTCCTATGCACACTCCTAACTGTGTTGGTATCAACCAAGTCAAACAATGATACTTAAAGGAGCTTTTTTTTTTTTTATGCTTTTGAATAAAATATTTTTGCATTTTTTGAATAAATGGTACCGAATCCGAGTAGGGCTGCCTACGTATCTCATCTTTGACGAGAATCAGGTGTGCGTAGTTCGTTCAGATATATTATAAAAACGTATGATTTACAAGAATTTATTCATGAAGAAATGCAAAAATAAAAGCTGTGCAAAACAAATGATTATTCACTATAAGACTAATGTAAAGAAAAAGGAATGTAATGAAAAAATGAATGATTGTGATAGAAGGAATGAAATGCATGAATGAATGTATGTGCTAGAATGATTGAAATGCAATAATGAATGTTCGTGATTGGATAAATGCAACGAATGGGTGAACCAAATATGTTCCCTTTTTTTTTTTTTTTATTTTATTTTTTTTTTTTTTACGTGGTGGTGTCGAACCCTAGATGGGTTGCCTACGTATCACACCGTGTGGTGAGAATCAGACACGCGTAGTTCGGAATAATTATGTTGTAAAATGCATGATAAAGAATTATGTAATCAATACTAGACATATCAATTGAATCCGGTATAAGCTGACTTCTTTCCGTCAACATAATTCCAGCTCATTCTAGGGATGATTTTTTTTTTCTTTGTTGTTGTCCGCCCTCGACTATTTGCGAGGACGGTCTTCCTGCAAAAATATGACAAATGAGTGAGAGTAGGCAAGCTACAAAAATAATAAAATGTAAGGGTGAGGTAATATAGTCAAAGACTCCCCTGGTTGGTTCGACCGGACTGATGGTTGATGCTTCACAAAGTCCAAATCGTGCCGTTCAAGAGCGATTTACGCAGCAGAAGTCCTGATTGCAATGTGACAATAAAAGGTACAAAAATGCAAATGCTCGTAGCTGGAATTATAAGCATGATATGTACAGGGGTTAAAAAGGTAATTATTATATTAAATAATATGTACAGAATTGCTAGCGAAAACAATAATAAACAAAAGCATGCAGATCAAGCGCGTGCCTAATATGCATGGGACCTCTCTTATGCCAGAGGTCGGCCTAAACGCCAAATATGCGAGATTATGATAAATAGGTCCAAGCCGTTAAACTGCAATGTTTTGTTGGAAATGGCGACCAAATGACGGTGCACTTTTTCCAATTTCAGTGTGTCATGACCAAGCTTGGATCCGTCTATCATCATCACGCTACACATAGTATGCTAATGGGTCGTTGGGTTGTGAAACCCGTCGACAAGTTTTGGTGGATTTCTAATTGTGGCGTTAATACCAAGAATTAACTCACCTAAGGTTTATGCATGCATGACTTAATATAAAAGGTGGTATAGCTCTATCTTAAGTTTTCTAAGATTTGGCTTAAAAGACGCAAGGTTCCCGAGCGGACAACTCGAGTGAGAAGGCTACGCGGCTGATCAGACGAACCGATCTAACTCCGCGCAAGCGCCAACTCTCCTAAATTTTGGGTATTTTTGAAAGAAATTCGCGGGTGCGCGAAGCACACCAACGCGTGTAGTGTGTGACAATGTGAATTTTCCAGAGTGGAAGAAATATGAGCGGAATGCCAGTTTAAGGAAAGCAATAAAATCAAATAGCAATTAAAACAGTTAAGCATACAAAATTAAAGCAAGTAATTTTAAGGCATTTAAAACAAATAAAAATAAATAAAGTCAAGCGATAATAAACCTAGGTTTGTTATGGTTAAAAACCTGATATCCCCAGTGGAGTCGCCATCTGTAACACCCCATTTTAACCGGAGTCGAAACGGGAGTACTACGTATGGTTGATTCCTAGATGTATTTAAGGAAGCGCCGCCTAATTATTTAAGTGAATTAGGACACTTGATTTATTGCAATAAAAATACTGCAATTAATGATCTCCATTTAAAGGTCTGCGAAAGCTATGTGAGATTCTAGGTAAGGGTTCTTTATTATCCTAAAGGAAGCGGGTCAGCATCATATAGATCCGCTAACTTATGCTATCCGTTCAAACCTAGGTTAATTATATATTGGCTTTTATTCTACCTATTCTAAGCATTTTTACATAATTTACAATTAAAATAAAATGCAATACAAAAGTATAACTAAAATTAAATGCGACATGAGATAAGAATCCGGGACATCTTTAACCCTTTTTTTAGGTTTTCTGCACAAGATGATCTTCGGGTACCTGCATAGACACTTAGTAAAAGTGTTAGTAGTAAAATAAACAATTTTAAAGTAATAACAATAATTAATAAATAAAGCCAAAATAAATCCGTCTTTTGCACAGGGGAGACCTTGGAAATCAGACGGAGATTCCTTCATCGGCCAGTGTAGTATCATGTTCAAATCAGAGTACAATCTGATAAGTGTGCCAATGTTCAACAACAATTTAACAAAGTCATAAAGAGGACAGCATCGCCGAAATTACAACAGTATGTGCGAACACCGGAGTTGCATTTCCGGGTGAAATCACCTAAGCAGAGCAGTATTGCTCTCAAACTGAATGTGAAATGAATCAACACAAGTAAACAATACAAAGAGAAAATGACACTCGCCATGGCCACAAATCAAACTGGATTGCCCTGCCAAGATACGAGTCAGAATTCTCAATGCAATGGGTGGAGTAGAGTATTATTCCAAGTTCATGCCAAAACAGTCCCAAATTCAATGCCAAACAAATTCCGAGTTTAAGCCAAAACATTTTTAAACAAATTAGGAAACCAAGAATAACATGTTGTTCAACGTACTGCAAGCAAACAAAGTACAATGCAAAGAAAGGCCTAGAACAGATGACACAAACCGAGGGCAAAGACAAAGAAATATGTATATATAATATAGTATACAAAGCATGGACCAAGGTAGGACTCAAAAAATCGTGTAAAAGGTAGGACATATAGCAAACATTCTACTATATATAATAGAGATATAATATATATTATATAATAGAAGATGAGGCCAGTGATACAGTTACATATATATATATATATTGAGCATCCAACGGTTAAAAAACACAGAAGCGTGTTATCGAAAGCAAGGTGTCAAAGAAGACAACGTAAGACACTCTAAGATAATTCAAATAACACATCGATAAACACACCACGAGGAGAGATACAATGGAACATAGATCGAAAATAAACAAATTAAGAACGTAATGACTACTCACGATAAAGAACAACTAACACAAGCAGGACTTGAAGAATATTAATGATATTTTAAACCAAAATCAAGAGCTAACTAGTGTTCAAGAGCGTAATCCTAACATTTTAAGCACAGTTAATAAGGAGGATAGTCATGCAATAAGCAGAAAAATCCTAAATTAAGTAAAACACGCTGCAATCCTCGGGTAACACGAATCCCTTTACTAAATACAGCCTTATTAAGAGTCTTGTCACCAGAATTTACTCCATTGAATCCAAAGATACATAAGTCAAAAACAAAGAGCACAAATAAAGGAAAGAGTTTTCTTGGATTTTCTTATTGTTAAATAAAATGATAAATATCCTTGGAAAATCCAAGGAACACAATGGGACTAGCAGAGTAAATAAAATCGAACACATAAATCTAAAGATTACAGTAATAATTAAAGCAAGAGCAATACACATAACACTAAATAATGAAGAGGAGATCCATGCGAGCTTGTCAATAGCTCAAATCAAAAACACAGTTCAAGCAACCGCAGCGTGCTAAACACATGAAAGAAAACCAAATAACTAAGGTAAAACACCCAAATCTAAGGAAAAGAGTGTAATGAAACGTTTAAACCTGATATTGGCCGATGACGTTTCTAGGAGACGACTGGTCCTTCGAAGAAGCTATTCTTTGCCAATAACAGTTCAAGATCCCCTTTTATTAGCAAGTGAGAGACCTTAGTAGTTACGCACTCAACGTTGATGTTTAAATCCCCACAAATTACTATTCAAATCCCAGACCGGACTCGTGGCTTGAAAGGAAAACGTTGATATGGAGCTTAATTTGTTCGTCGTCGTTCCAGGAATTCTAAACCGCAAAACAATAAACAAAATCACTAGAGAGGGGTCCTAAGACCCTTTCCCGGGGTATGAAAACCCCAGGGACCCGAAAGTTCTATTTCTAAGCTCTCTATAATAGATGAAGTGTTGGGATATTGAATGGCTAAAGGGATTGTTGAAGTGTTGTTGTTGGTGTTGGGCTCGCGCAATGGAAGGTGAGGGAGGTGAGAGAGAGCCGAGGAGGCGGTTAGGTTGGCGTGAGGGCGATGTTATGCGGGCTACCGGGTAGAAGTAGGGTAGGTTGATTTGGAATGTTGCGGCTGAGGCTTTTTGTCACGACCCGACCTCGGGCCCGCGACTGGTGCCTTACCCCGGGCACCCTAGTGATACAACATCAGAGAAAATCAGCGGAAATAAAAACTTAAACAGGAAACAAGATACATCATAAGAAAATAGGCCAACCAAAATGGTCGCCTTCATGTATATAACTTTTGTCACGACCCGACCTCGGGCCCGCGACTGGTGCCTTACCCCGGGTACCCTAGTGATACAACATCAGAGAAAATCAGCGGAAATAAAAACTTAAACAGGAAACAAGATACATCATAAGAAAATAGGCCAACCAAAACGGTCGCCTTCATGTATATATACATAACCGAACAGTTACAATCCTTTACAAACCCTGCCCACAACAGTACTACAGACCTCTAAGAGTGTAATAACAACTATGACGGGACAGGGCCCCGCCATACCCCTGAATGTACAAGAACCTACAACTCAGGGAAACATACCAAAAGATAAGCCTCCGGAGAAACGGAGCTTCCCAATACGCCAATCGTGATCCTATGAGCGAGATCCACAACCGATGTACCTCTACCGCATGAACGCAGCCCCGGCGAGGTCAAGACAGCTTACAAGTATGTGAAACAAAAATACAGAATGAAATCACCTTTCATCATTTTATAAAACCATGTCGCAATAAGTAAACAGTTATTTCTAGTAAGGGGACACATATCACCTGAATATTCAATCACAATTATCTATGGGTCTCACTCACATTATATCACTCATTACCGTGGTACTCATTCTCATCACGGCAAGATACATGATGTAAAACAACACCCATATGTGAACTCGAACACTAGATCCTGCTGCTCATCAAAACCGACGCCAAGTAGAATAGCCAACTACTACCCAAAAGCTAGTCATATCCCATCACTGCAAGGTACGAAGCCAACTACTACCCAAAAGCTAGCCACGCAATCGCCGAGGCAAGTATCTTAAGCTAACGCATAATAGCCTACCGCCTCACAAGATATGATCGAGGCAAGTATCTTAAGCTATCTACCGGAGGCTACCAGACACGAAAATGACGAACAAGTATCTAAAGTGTCACGAACCACACGCATAAATCAAGCCCGTGATCGCCGTCACCGCGCAAGCTTCATGGATTAGCGGTCCATGGACTAACAATCAACCTCACAATGACCGCATGCCCCGCATCTCACCTCTAAGTCATGGCCATGAAACCATCCCATCGACGCATGCCCGTGGAACATCCATCGCACAAGATGTCCAAAGGAAATCAATCGATAGCAGCCTCCCAGAGTCACGCAGCAAAAACAACCACCAATACTCAAAGTGGACGATACTCGCGACCACCCAACGCCGTGATGTCCAATCAATCAATCGATAGCCGCCTCCTGCAGAGTCACGACAGCATATCAACAAAACACTTGCACATCAAAGACTATCACAACAAGCATAGGCAAGTTCAACATACATTCATTTTAATCAACAATCCGGGTTTCAACCCAAAATGCTACATACTTTTATTCTTTCAAAAAGACCTCTTTTTACGTAAAAGCCACATGATACTAATACTCGTAGTATATAAAGAAAACACGTTTTACTTTTAAAACCAAATTACTTCACCTTCGTAAAAATTTTTACAAGGCTTTTAAAATCAAGTACTCTATACTTTTTAAACCAAGTGCTTTTCTTTTAGAACAACATCAAGTATACTCTTTTAAAACCCAATTAACTTACTCTTTTCAAAACAAGTAACCTATACTTAAATCAAGTTACTTCTCCTTTTCCGAAAACAAGTCGTTATAAGTCAAGTCTCTTATCTTTCAAGATCAAGTCTCTTAACTTTCAAAATCAAGTCGTTTTACTGTCAAAACCAAATCTTTCTTTTATCTTCATAAAGTCATTATAACTAACTTCCCATAAAGCCATTATAACACTTTATGTTTTAAACAAACAAAATTTATTTCACACACGTACGTCTACCGTACTATATAGTTCACAACAATCATGCTCAAGAGTATAAGAAGAATCACATACATACCCTGGAACTACGGGGTATAACACTTTTAGTATAGGGCTGAGGATTTTTAGATGGGGTAGACGGCTGGGGAGAAAATAGGGTAATGTCGGGTATGTTGATTTTCTAGGGCTGAGGGTGATAGACGGCTGGGGTTCATAGTGTGTTGTGCGGCTGAAGAAGATGGAGTGAAGGTGGGTGGCTGGGTGTGAAATAGGGTTGAGAGAGGGTAGACGGATGGCTGGGCAGATAATCGGGTCATGTATGGTAGCAGTAGAGTGTTTATTTTATAGGGTGAGATTAGGTTTAGGGTTTAGGGGTATTGGGCTTTGGGTATTGGGTATTGGGTATTGGGTTTGGGTATTGGATGAAAGTGTATTGGGCTTCATTTTTTGTTTCGATTTCTGGCGGATTGGACTGATTCAGATTATGCTCTGGACTGGACTGGTTTGACAAAAAATGCAAAATGGATTAATTATTTAAAAGGAAAATTATTTAAAGATACAAATTATTAAAATGTCAATTCCTGATGCAATAATAATAAAATACAATATTTAGCAAATATTTAATGCCTGATTAAAAGTAAAGACGGGGTGGGTGTCAGTTAATTATTCAAAGAGATGCTAAAAAATGTTTAATACCTAATTAAAGGTAAAAAACAAAACATGATGTCAATTTACAAGAATAAACAACATAGAATGTTATGTAAAAAATATACAAAATGTCAAAAATGATGATAAAATGCGGTGTCCTAAAATGCTTAAAATTGCAAGGAATGCCTAAAAAATGGGTCAAAATTGGGTGTTAACAAGGATTATGATGTTGACATCCTATACCATCCGGGGAAAGCCAACGTGGTTGCAGATGCTTTGAGTCGTATATCGATGGGGAGTCCGCCGAGGTCTGCAGCAGACAGACATACGGTCCGTCGATCCATCACCAATGAGCCTTAAGGTTCGATTGATCGATACCGATGATAGTGGGGTACGGGTTCGTGAGATTTCCGAGTCTTCCATCGTTGATGAGGTGAGGAGGCGACAATATGAGGACCCAGTTATGATACGGTATCGAGATACGGCTCTTCGAGAAGAGAAGAGTCTATTTGAGGTAGCGCCGGATGGGGTGCTAAGGTTCGAGGGCAGATTGTGTGTTCCCGATGTTGCAGGACTTCGTCAGCAGATTCTGGGAGAGGCACACAGCGCCCGTTATTCCGTTCATCCGGGGTCGACTAAGATGTACCATGACCTCAGATGTATGTATTGGTGGGATGGCCTGAAGAGGGACATGGCAGGTTTTGTTGCGCAGTGTCCTAATTGTCAGCAGGTCAAGGTTGAGCACCAGAAGCCCGGTGGGCTATTACAGGCTATTGATATTCCGACATGGAAGTGGGAGGTGATCAACATGGACTTTGTTACAGGATTACCTCGTACCCAGAGGAAGTATGATTCCATCCGGTTATTGTGACGGTCGACGAAATCACTCGCTTTCTTCCATCGGGACTACGATTCTACCGAGGATTATGCCAGATTGTATATCAGGGAGATTGTGAGACTGCACGGAGTCCCTATATCGATTATATCAGACAGAGGACCCCAGTTTACGGCTAACTTCTGGAGGTCTTTCCAGTAGGGACTAGGGACACAGGTGAGTCTCAGTACCGCTGCTTCATCCTCGATCGACGGAAGGCAGAGCGTACTATCCAGACACTTGAGGATATGCTGCGAGCCTGTGTGATTGATTTCAGGGGTAGCTAGGAGGATCATTTGCCTCTTGTGGAGTTTGCTTATAAAAACAGCTACCATTCTAGTATACAGATGGCGCCATATGAGGCTATGTATGGGCAGAAATGTAGGTCGCCGATTGGTTGGTTCGACGTGGGCGAGGTGTAGTTAGTTGGCCCAGACTTGATTCAGCAGGCCGTGGATAAGGTGAAGCTTATCTAGGAGAGACTTTTAGCAGCTCAGAGTCGGCAGAAGTCTTATGCGGATAATCGGCGTCGACATTTAGAGTTTCAGGTAGACGAGTGGGTCTTCTTGAAGGTATCGCCCATGAAGGGTGTGATGAGATTCGGAAAGAAGGGGAAACTTAGCCCAAGGTACATTGGGCCCTACCAGATCATCCGTAGAGTAGGCAAGTTTGCCTATGAGTTGGATCTGTCATCGGAGTTAGAGGCGGTACATCCGGTCTTCCATGTTTCTATGTTGCAGAAGTGTATCGGAGACCCATCGAGAGTTTTCCCAGCTAGCGAGGTCCAGGTGACAGAGGGGTTATCGTATGAAGAGAGTCCCATAGCGATACTCGATCGCCAGGTCAGGCGACTGCGGACCAATGATGTGGCTTCCGTCAAAGTCTTGTGGCGGAATGTTAATAGGGAGGAGACGACTTGGGAAGCAGAGGAGGACATGATGAGGAAGTATCCTCACTTATTCTCTACACCTTCAGGTAATTCATTTCCCTTAATTGTCAAGTTTTAAATGAAGTATGTTTGCTTAAGTGCTTGTATGTAGCCACGTGTGGCATTATTGGTATGTAGGGGTTGAAAAAGGGAGACTATGTCGCTATCTATTAGTTTGACTCCAAAAGAACATTCGGGGACGAATGTTTCTAAGGGGGGAAGAATGTTACACCCCGTAAATTCAAGAAGGATAAGATAAGAACGTGCGAAGGGAAATAAGATTTGAAATTGGAAAGATAAGTTGACAAGCATGTTTTAGACAGATTTTGAGTCAACTTTGGAGTACTATATACCCCAAGTATTAAGAGTTTTTAGGTTTTTAAAAAGCCTAGTATAAAGTTTGTTGAGTCTAGTTTCCAACGCAACAAACCGCTCGTCGGTAGGACATCAGAGCAGAAAGGTATGGGCGTTAGAAGTTCAGCGGGCAGACGCAGAGGAAAGATATTCCAGTCAGGTGTCGCAGCGCCACGGCGCCGTCAGTAGGGCCGCGGCGCCAAGGAGGGATTTTTTGCGAAAAAGGGGGAAAAATCAGAAGATATTTGTGAAAAAGCCTATGGGTGGGTGCCAAGTGTCCCTCCCATCTGTTTGACCAAGAAAAGGGTCCTATTTTAGGACCAAGTTGTTACACCCCGTATTTACAGGACATGTTTTAAGAACGTACGTGAGAATCCCAAATGTTAAGATTATAGACTTGTAAAAATTTATCGGAATTATGGAATTGTCGGAAAACGAATTATTGTGACGAATGGGAGGGCGACATATGTCACCCCCCCCCCCCTTAAGTGAGCTTGGGCGAATTGGACATGGCCAAAATGGTCATTGACCATAATTTTAAGATGACAAGTCTTGCAAGTAGTGAGCTTGATATATTTGACTTAGTCAATGGGACCACTTAGTTGATATTTAATAAGAATTGCATCCAAGCCACACATATGTACACATCTTGACCCTCTATTGTGCTATATAGTAGTACTAGTAGTGAGACAAGCTCCCACACTTAGCCAAATTTTCAAGAAACTTGTTCTTGCCATTGTAAAGCTCTCGGGTTTGGTGTTGCAAAGGGAGAAAAAAAATTATTTGTCGTCCAATAAGCTCCACACTTTAAACCAAGGTTCATGAGGGTATTGTAAGGGCATCTCAATAGAAAGATCCCGGAAAAAGATAGTTTTCGTATTAGTCGCAAGGTGAAAACCTAGTTGCTTTACTAGGTTTTGATTGGAAGATTAGAGGGAAGTTGTTGGTGATATTCTAAAGGTCTCAAGTGGCGGATTGAGGTGTCAAGAAGAGGCTCTAAGTTGCTAAGGAGCGACTTTGGATTTGAAGTTGGATTAAGACTCGTTGAGGTAATAATCTTGTCTCTTAAAGTGTTACAAGATTATATATTGTTGTTAGCCTTACATTTTACTAGCATGAAGTATATGTGTTGAAGATTTATAAGTGATATGGATGGTTGTAGCCTAAAATCCGAATTGACATATAAGCCATTTGAGATTGAATTACAATTTGGTCGTTATTTAGAATCGTCGCATGTTACTTACTTGAAGATTGTAGTAGTTTAATCGATTGCGACTTGATATCATGTTATGCTAACAATTTGGATTGAAAAGGAAATTGGATAAGAATTGGTGTTGTTGTATCTCAAGTTGCCGGATTTACACTTGTAGTTGTATTAGTTTGATATCAATTGTGGGGCGGAATTTTACACGTCTAGTAGGCGTGTAATCCCCTATTGTTAATTGCATTGTTGGGCCTTAAATGTGGCGTGTTTGGTTATTGAATTCGGCCTTGAAAAAGGTGGCAAAGTATGTAGAAACAAAGGAAGTGCTGTCCGATTTTCCGTAGAATTTAGTGACTTAGCACTTAGAATATTCTACGTTTGAAGTAAGAGGTTAATGGACGTATTGTGGCCATTATAGGTTGAAGTACTAAGTATAGCGTATTCTACTGGAAGGATGGAATAGCTATCAAGGTTGAAGTACTTTGGAGCATTTTGCTACTTGTCGATAATCGTCGCGAGGTATGTGAACCTCTTCCTTCCTTTGGCATGATTCTATGTATGGAATATACATATGGTATTATTTCATGTTTCCTTCTACTCTTAGAAGTTAAGAGATATGTGTGTGATTTACTCTATGTAAAGGTTATGTCAAAGTTATCCTAAGTCCTTACCGAGTCTTGTGGGGGATGTTGGTAAGAGTCGTTATGAGGTATTTTGGAGCCAAGTTGACTTGGCTAATTTATGGCACGAGTGAGAATAAGTATCGAACAAGCCATTGCAGCGTTAATAAAGGAAAATGTAATGACAATTGATAATATTAAAATGAGTAGAATTCTCCATCTGCATAGAAGCTAAGATAAGACAAAATTGTATTACATATTCTAGATCATGGCTGCTTTAATAAGATCGTTATAAACAAGTATAATCTACTCACACACATAAGGCATATGTACTTAACTTAAAGAATTTACATTATGAAGTTTTAAGATTATGAACCTTGAAATCTTAAAGGGTTGAGAGACTTTATTTTTCAAGTAATAGAACTTGATTCTTAAAGGAAGAAATGACATGATTTAAGGGAAGTAACTTGTTTTTAAAAGATGTAAGTTACTTGAGATATAAGGTTAAGAAACTTGATTTCTAAAAGTTAAGAGACTTAAAGTATTTTGAAAGTTAAGAAATTGATTTGAAAGTATAAGTCTCTTGGTTGAAAAAGGAATGAATTTGTCTAAAACCATAAAGGGTTATAACGGCTTTATGGGAAGTTGGTTATAACGGCTTTATGGAAGGTTAAGAGAATGGTTTCCTCTAATAATGTAAACAAAGGAGAACTTGAAATAAGGAAGGGCAATTTGATTTTAAGGTATCACTTGCTTAAAGCTTTAAAGTAAGGGTCACTTGATTTAGAAGCCGAGAAATGTATTTCTAAAAGTATAGTGACTTATGTGAAATGTACACAAGCCTTGATACTACGGGTGTTAGTATCTTGGGTTTTATATGAAAAGGAATCTTTTGAAAAGAATGGAAGTACGTAGTACTTGGGGTTAAATTCCCGGATTTTTTATGTGAAACGAAAAGTGCCTTGAGTATGTAAAAGTGAAAGTCTAAAGATTTAATGAACTTGCCTATGCTTGCTTGTGATAGCCTTGATTGCAAGTATTATATGTTTACATTGTCGTGACTCTCAGTTGGAGGGCCGACTGACTTGTTGTGAATTTATTGGGCGTACCGGCAGTGACGGAGGATTCCACGGGTATGTTTCCATTGTAATTGATCTTGGCCATGCTTATACGATGAGGGATTCCAGGGCATGCGACCAGGAGGCGGGTTAGATTCCCGGATGTGTTTTATTACCCATGGCCATGCTTATACGATGAGGGATTCCGGGGCATGCGACCATGTTATATTTTACTCAATGGGCTAGCTCCCCATGAAGACATGTACCCACGATGAGGGATGCCGGGGGCATGTTATATTATTACTCCATGGGCTAGCTCCCCATGAAGACATGTACCCACGATGAGGGATTCCGAGGGCACGTTATGGCCATGCTTATACGATGAGGGATTACGGGGCATGCGGCCACGTTGTATATATATATATACATGTTGTATGTGTGTACGACAAGCGGTGGTAGGATGCACGTCACGACCCGACCGGGCGTGATGGTGCCTACCGGCACCCCTTTCGGTATACATCAGAGAATAGCAGCGGAACATACACAACTGATAAATATGCTGAAACATAAAATAACAACAGGCTAGCCGATAAGGCCACCTTCCGTAAACTATACAAATAAAACGATACATTTTTTTTCTTTACAATCCAAACCACAATGTGACTACAGACCTCTAAGAATAACAACTCAAGTGACAGGGCCGCCATACCTGAATGTACAACTACCGACAATACCAGGGATAAGCCTCCGGAATAAAGGAGCTTCTCAACAGCTGAACAATGATCCTAAGAGCGAGGATCAGCAATCACTACTCTGCGGCATGAACGCGGCTCAAGGAGGTCGATAACATGTACCAAATATGTGAAATCGAAATGCGTAATGAAATCATAAGTCTATAATAAAACTGGAGACATGTATGATAACTCAATTAACAGTACACAGTGCCTTACTAACAATGAGAGTAACCAGTAGTATAATTACAATATAAAATAGGAAGCTCACGATCAAAGCAGGACCACCCGCCCGCAGTATCATTAAGCAATCCTACACCTGGGACTATTTCACCCGCATAGGTCGCGTGGACCCGCATGAGGTATTCCTCGCATGGGACTATTTCACCCACATAAGCCCTTACGGACTCGCGTGGTATTCCTCGCATAGGTATCGCCCGCACGGGACTATTTCACCGCATAAGCCCGCGGACTCGCATGAGGTATTCCTCGCATCGTGGGTAGCAAATCCACGGAATATGCAAATGTTACAAACCCGGAATGACCCGAAATGAATAATATACCACTAGCACAAAACCGGCTATCATACATAACATAAGCACTACCGGCTTATCACACAATATATAAGCAAGTTAAGAATCCCCTAACTTCTTATTATTCTTGTTCACATACACTCTCATTTTAGTTTAGTTAAGGCACTAACATATCTTTTATAAAGATCCGGGAATTTAACCCAAGTACTACATACTTCTACTCTTTGAAACAAATGACTTTTTTTTTTGTTTAACACTTCCAAGATACTATTAACCATAGTATCAAGTCGCAATTTCGTTTCAAGACAAGTCACAATACCTTTAGAAATAAAGTTAGGTTTCTCAATCAAGTGACTCATTTTCTTATAAAACCTTAGGCAATTGATGCCTTAAAATCAAATTGCCTTTCATTAAAACAAGTCATTTATCATACTTAAATTACTTAGAGTAAACCACTCTTTTAACTTTCCATAAAGCTATTATAACCAACTTCCCATAAGGCCGTTATACTAGCTTTATACATTAGCAACTTACATACTTCTTTATAACCAAGAGACTTAAACTTTCCAACAAAACAAGTATCAATAATACTTTCATCATACTTAAAGTCTCTTAACTTTTGAAAGCCAAGATATCCTTAATATTTAACAAGTGAGTTAATTCCCTAACTCAATCAACTTGGACATTCTTAAAATAACCCAAGGATATCAAATGGACCTAGATTGTCAAAATCTTGTACGTCTACCGTACTATACATTTACAACCTATTCATGCTCAAGAGATAAGAAAGTTCCACATACCTCTTCGGTTTAATCCACCGCTAAGTCCATTCGCGTGCGTAGTATGTCAACCTATAATGACCATAGTACGTCTATTAACATCTTACTTCAAACGTAGAATATTATAAGTGTAAAGTCTCTAAATTCTACGGAAAATCGGACAACACCTCCTTTGTTTCTACTCACTTTGCCACCTTTTTCAAGGCCGAATTCAATAACCAAACACGCCACATTTAAGGCCCAATCAATGCAATTAACAATAGGGGATTACACGCCTACTAGACGTGTAAAATTCCGCCCCACAAAAGATACCAAACTAATACAAACTACTAGTCCAATTCGGCCATATTGAGTACAATAACACCAATTCTTAACCCATTTGCCATTTCAATCCAAGTGGTTTAATATAACATGATATCTAGCCACAATTGATTATAACTACTACAATCCTCAAGTAGGTAAACATGCGACGATTCTAATTATCGACCAATTTGTATTTCAATTCAAATGGCTTAACATGTCATTTTCGTATTTGAGCTTCCAAATTTCCATAACACTTATAAATCTTCATAACACATATCACATGATCATTTCTAACTTATAATAACATGGAATCTTCAATTACAAAAGTAAGACGAAGATTATACCTCATTTAGCCCAAAAATGCTCCAAGATTACAAGTCGATCCTTAGCAACTTTAGCTCCTCTTTTTGAAATTCTTCTTCTCGCTAAAATCATCTCTACTAATCCCCTACAAGCTTGCCAACATATTTCCTTCTTGTTGCCTTTCCAAAAATCTCATATAGGCCTAGGGTTTTAACCATTTGAGAGAGAAGAGGAGAGAAGAGAATATTTGGGTGAAGTCTTGCAAATGATTTAAATCTAGCAAGACATGTCTTATATAGCCTTTATCTTGTTCCACAAGTTGGGGGGACACTTGTCACCCACCCAGGGGTCCTTTACAACAAATATCTTCTATTTGTACCCTATTTCCGCAATAAATCCTGCCCGTCGCGCGCTCTGCAATTCGGACAATTTGGGCTTCCGCGCCGTATGCTCCGGCGCCGGTGCACGACCTGTCTGTTCTGTCAGCCGATCTTGTAACGTCCATAACTTTCTACTCCGATGTCCTATTGACGAGCGGTTTGTTGCGTTGGAAACTAGACTCAATGAACTTCATGTTAGGATTTTGAAACACCTAAAAACCCCAATTATACTAGGAGATATACTGCTTCCAAGTTGACTAAAAAACTGTCCAAAAATATTCTGCCAACTTTTTTTCTTTTTCCAACTTCGAATCTTATTTCCTTTCGTACGTTCTCATCTCATCCTCTTGGAATTACGGGGTGTAACAATTCCACGGGTGCGTCACATGGTTATATGTTACCCTTACGACTATCGGCAGTGATGGGGGATTCCACGGGCATGGGTTATAGATATATATATGTGTTGTATGTGTGTACACCGACAGTGAGGTAGGATGTCACGGGTGCGTCACATGGTTATGTTATTCACTTATAGCTGCCGACAGTGATGGGGGATTCCACGGGCACGCTTTGATATTTGAGGGCTTGTGTCGGTAGCCCTGTGTGACTATTGTTCATGTGTTGAAATAGTCTTTAAAAGGTAAAAACTGACTTTCATTACTTTCATTTTGGTAAGGCCGCATTATCGTTATTTTGGTTATCATACATGTCTCGACTTTTTATAGATCGCTATGATTTCATTCTGATATTTTGATTTCATACTTGGTACATATTTAAATCGACCTCGCCCGGGCTGCGTTCATGCCGCATGTTGAGGTACATAGCTTGTTGATTCACGCTCTTGGGTCACTGTTCAGTTCTTGGAAAGCTCCATTTCTCCGGAGGCTTTATCTTTTGGTACAATTCCCCTGAGGTTGTAGATTCATGTATATTCGTGGTATGGCGGGGCCTGTCCCGATTTGTTATGTTAAAACTCTTAGAGGTCTGTAGTCACATATTGTGGGTCAGTTTGTTAAGGTAAGGAGACAACTGCTTCGGTTGTATATGTATGTTTAGGAAGGTAGCCCTATCGGCTAACCTGTTGTTTTATTTCTGTTGTTTTATTTTTTTAAGTTTCATGTATGTTCCGCTGATTATTTCTGATGTATATCTGTAAGGGTGCCTGGTAGGGCACGATGTGAGCTTGGTCGGGTCGTGACAAAAGTGGTATCAGAGCAGTTAGTCCTCGGAAAGTGTCTACAGACCGTGTCTAGTAGAGTCTTGATTATCGGTGTGTTGTGCACCACATCTATAATCAGGAGGCTGCAGGACATTTAGGATTGGTTTCCATTCTTCTCTCTTTGAGATCGTGCAGTAGAGCTGTCATAGTAGGTTGAATCCTCTCTGACCCATTCTTATGTAACAGTTATGCCTCCACGGAAGGCGACCAGGGCCCAGAAGGGCAAGGCAGCAGCAGGAGCTGCTAGTGGTACGCAGAGGGTTACCAGGACTCGGGCACAGACTATGCCTGAGGTAGTAGGCGGGTCGACGAGTTTAGCCACGCCGGCAGTATTCGAGGAGCCGAGAGCGGCAGTAGCTTCAGGGGTCACGGTACTCGAGCCTCCAGTTTCGCAGCCAGGGGCAGAGTTTAGAGATTATGGAGAGCATATCAGGCTATTGACTAGCATAGTGGTAGGCGGCCACGTGAGCGAGTAGCTAACCCCAGAGCCGAAGCGGTTTGAGGATTCAGATTTTACGGGTTGTAGTCCACCCGAGTTTTATGGTTCGAGATCGAGGATGATCCTCAAGAGTTCATTCGGCACTCTGACGGACTATGCAGTGCTTAGGGCCTCGGAGACAGTCGATTGTGTTAGCTTCTACTAAGTTACGCGATATTGCGTTGAACCGGTTTGAGTCTTGGGAGCCGTCGAGAGGTGTGGGTGCTCGTCGGCGGTTTGGGATGAGTTCACTGAGGCCTTTATTGATCACTTTTGCCTCCCGAAATGAGAGAGCCCGTGTTGATAGGTTCTTGTCATTGAGGCGAGAATGGGAGGACCATCGTGGAATACAACACAGAGTTTGACTCGTTGACGGTATCGCACACTATTGTGGCGATATGGCGGGCAGAGTTCACCGCTATGTGATGGGGCTAGACCATTATATGATTCTCGCATGCACAGGAGTGGCCCTTCAGCCCGGTATGGATATTGCCAGGATGCAGGATTATGCGCAGGGGATAGAGGACAGAGAGAGAGAGAGGATCAGCTAGACTCAGGCCAGCCCAAGAGGGCCAGGACATTAGGGTTCCAGGGCAATTCGCGAGGCGGACAACCTCAGCAGCAGAATAGGTCCACATTTCAGCCGACACAGAGTGCTCCTTCCCGGTCTTCTGGCCGGAGGTTTGGTCGCCGGGGATATTCGGGAGCGGTCGTGGCTCGAGTGCGAGTTCATAGATGTCCGAGGATAGTAGCCAGGGGAAGCCACCTTTGCCCCGGTGTGGTCACTGTAGTAGATTCCATTTTGGGGAGTGTCGTACTACTTCGACAGCTTGTTATGCTTACGGCCAGCAGGGCCATTTCGTGAGAGATTGTCCGACCAGAGGTGGCACTGGTGGGATAACACGATCTCTTGGATCGATTGCGGGTTCTTCGCCTTGATAGCTAGGCGGGATGTTCATGCGGCGGCCGTGTGCGAGGCCGTGGTGGAGGTTCCCAGTTTTAGCAGTCCTTCGAACCGCCAATATGATTTCAGGTATATTTTTTGACCCCTTTAGAGACTGTGTATGTATGCTAGAGTAACTTGGAAGTACGAGAATATAATCCTTTTTGGGCTTATGAGGGATGGTTATGTGTGTGCGAGGTATTAGGGCCATGTGTGGCATTATTGGTATGTCGGGGTGGTAAAAGGAAACTATGTCGCTAATTATAAGTTTGACTCCGAAAGAACATTCGGGGACGAATGTTTCTAAGGGGAAGAATGTTACACCGTATTCTGAGGACATATTTTAAGAACGTACGTGAGAATCCCAAATGTTAAGATTATAGACTTGTAAAAATTTATCGGAATTATGGAATTGTCAGAAAACGAATTATTGTGACGAATGGGAGGGCGACACATGTCACCCCCCCCCCTTAAGTGAGCTTGGGCGAATTGGACATGGCCAAAATGGTCATTGACCATAATTTTAAGATGACAAGTCTTGCAAGTAGTGAGCTTGATATATTTGACTTAGTCAATGGGACCACTTAGTTGATATTTAATAAGAATTGCATCCAAGCCACACATATGTACACATCTTGACCCTCCATTGTGCTATATAGTAGTACTAGTAGTGAGACAAGCTCCCACACTTAGCCAAATTTTCAAGAAACTTGTTCTTGCCATTGTAAAGCTCTCGGGTTTGGTGTTGCAAAGGGAGAAAAAAAATTGTTTGTTGTCCAATAAGCTCCACACTTTAAACCAAGGTTCATGAGGGTATTGTAAGGGTATCTCAATAGAAAGATCCCGGAAAAAGATAGTTTTCGTATTAGTCGCAAGGTGAAAACCTAGTTGCTTTCCTAGGTTTTGATTGGAAGATTAGAGGGAAGTTGTTGGTGATATTCTAAGGGTCTCAAGTGGCGGATTGAGGTGTCAAGAAGAGGATCTAAGTTGCTAAGGAGCGACTTTGGATTTGAAGTTGGATTAAGACTCGTTGAGGTAATAATCTTGTCTCTTAAAGTGTTACAAGATTATATATTGTTGTTAGCCTTACATTTTACTAGCATGAAGTATATGTGTTGAAGATTTATAAGTGATATGGATGGTTGTAGCCTAAAATAATTGACATATAAGCCATTTGAGATTGAATTACAATTTGGTCGTTATTTAGAATCGTCGCATGTTACTTACTTGAAGATTGTAGTAGTTTAATCGATTGCGACTTGATATCATGTTATGCTAACAATTTGGATTGAAAAGGAAATTGGATAAGAATTGGTGTTGTTGTATCTCAAGTTGCCGGATTTATACTTGTAGTTGTATTAGTTTGATATCAATTGTGGGGCGGAATTTTACACGTCTAGTAGGCGTGTAATCCCCTATTGTTAATTGCATTGTTGGGCCTTAAATGTGGCGTGTTTGGTTATTGAATTCGGCCTTGAAAAAGGTGGAAAAGTATGTAGAAACAAAGGAAGTGTTGTCCGATTTTCCGTAGAATTTAGTGACTTAGTACTTAGAATATTCTACGTTTGAAGTAAGAGGTTAATGGACGTATTGTGGCCATTATAGGTTGAAGTACTAAGTATAGCGTATTCTACTTGAAGGATGGAATAGCTATCAAGGTTGAAGTACTTTGGAGCATTTTGCTACTTGTCGATAATCGTCGCGAGGTATGTGAACCTCTTCCTTCCTTTGGCATGATTCTATGTATGGAATATACATGTGGTATTATTTCATGTTTCCTTCTACTCTTAGAAGTTAAGAGATATGTGTGTGATTTACTCTATGTAAAGGTTATGTCAAAGTTATCCTAAGTCCTTACCGAGTCTTATGGGGGATGTTGGTAAGAGTCGTTAGGAGGTATTTTGGAGCCAAGTTGACTTGGCTAATTTATGGCACGAATGAGAATAAGTATCGAACAAGCCATTGCAGCGTTAATAAAGGAAAATGTAATGACAATTGATAATATTAAAATGAGTAGAATTCTCCATCTGCATAGAAGCTAAGATAAGACAAAATTGTATTACATTTTCTAGATCATGGCTGCTTTAATAAGATCGTTATAAACAAGTATAATCTACTCACACACATAAGGCATATGTACTTAACTTAAAGAATTTACATTATGAAGTTTTAAGATTATGAACCTTGAACTCTTAAAGGGTTGAGAGACTTTATTTTTCAAGTAATAGAACTTGATTCTTAAAGGAAGAAATGACATGATTTAAGGGAAGTAACTTGTTTTTAAAAGATGTAAGTTACTTGAGATATAAGGTTAAGAAACTTGATTTCTAAAAGTTAAGAGACTTAAAGTATTTTGAAAGTTAAGAAATTGATTTGAAAGTATAAGTCTCTTGGTTGAAAAAGGAATGAATTTGTCTAAAACCATAAAGGGTTATAACGACTTTATGGGAAGTTGGTTATAACGGCTTTATGGAAGGTTAAGAGAATGGTTTCCTCTAATAATGTAAACAAAGGAGTAACTTGAAATAAGGAAGGGCAATTTGATTTTAAGGTATCACTTGCTTAAAGCTTTGAAGTAAGGGTCACTTGATTTAGAAGCCGAGAAATGTATTTCTAAAAGTATAGTGACTTATGTGAAATGTACACAAGCCTTGATACTACGGGTGTTAGTATCTTGGGGTTTTATATGAAAAGGAATCTTTTGAAAAGAATGGAAGTATGTAGTACTTGGGGTTAAATTCCCGGATTTTTTATGTGAAACGAAAAGTGCCTTGAGTATGTAAAAGTGAAAGTCTAAAAATTTAATGAACTTGCCTATGCTTGCTTGTGATAGCCTTGATTGCAAGTATTATATGTTTACTGTTATGCCCCGTAGTTCTGGAGTATGTATGTGAGGACGTACGTACAATGTATACGCCCTAATTAGGGTACGATTGATAGAATTGTTTTCCGACGAAAATTATTCCGAACCTTGTGAAGGAAATTTTACGTTTTCAATAATATTTTTACGATTATGGAATTGTTCCGAGAGATAAAATATTTTGGACCAATAGGAGGGCGACAAGTGTCACCCCTAGATTGGGCCATGTGGGACGAAATTGAGTGGGCAAGTCTTGCATGGTCAAGGTCTTGCATGGCTTTAGTAAGACAAGTGTGGGAAGGAACCTTCACATATGATCTCTACCTTACACATGTGTTAATCTCAACCCTTGGTTGTGCTATATAAACCCCCTTAGTGGATGAAAATCAGCCACACTTAACATATTACAAGACTTGAAAAACATTTCCTCTCCCTCCTTCTCTATCTTAATTTCGTCCAACCCCCCCCCCTCCCCTAACCAAATGTTGTCCAAAAATTCTTAAACTTATAAGTGTTCTTCCTTAATGTGTTAGGAAGATTATTAACCAAGAGTTAGACAAGATTTCACACCCCTAGCCTCAAAAACCTTCCCTTGGCCGAGAGTAGGCAGATTTTCGAAACTGTTTTGGGCAGATTTTTTTAGTCATGTTTGAAAGGAAATATCTCCTAGAATATAAGGAGTTTTTGGGTTTTTAAAAAGCCTAAAATGAAGTTCGTCGAGTCTAGTTTCCAACGCAACAAACCACTCGTCGATATGATACTGTAGTAGAGAGTTATCGACGTTGCAAGTTCAGCTGACGAAGCAGTAGCTAAAAATCTGGACAGTCACGTTTTTGGACTATCTTGAGGTAATGAACCTTAACCTCTTTGTGAAGTTGATTTATTATGTATATATGGATATTATGCATATATTGGAGGTATATTATGGGCTATAAGATATAAAGAAAGATTTGGATCTTGCTAAGAAGTTAACAACAAAGAAACTATAACTTATATAAAGATTGGAATATAAGTTGAAGGACTAATGAAGTAATTGGATAAGTATTATTGTAAAAGTTGGCCAAGGACCCCAACTTAAGGACCGTATCTACTTTGGACTTTTTACTTTGGACTTCTTTACTTATTGTTTATGAAGGGAGATAGTAAACCGCGTTACCGTTTGGGCGTGTTATCCCCTTCTTTTACTTATTGTTATTATGAAGGGAGATAGTAAACCGCGTTACCATTTGGGCGTGTTATCCCCTTCTTTACTTATTATTATTATGAAGGAGAGATTGTTAATCGTGTTCCGTTTGGGCGTGTTATCCCCTTCTTTAGTTATTATTGTTATGAAGGAGAGATTGTTAATCGCGTTCCGTTTGGGCGTGTTATCCCCTTCTTTAGATTTCAGTATTATTGCACCTTAATTATAGTAGGTTAATCACGGTTATCGGGCCTTGGAAAAGGTGGGAAATTGAGTAGAAACGGGGGAGGTGCTGCCGAATTTTCCGTAGGATATGGAACTTGTTCTTAGAGATATCCTACGAAGAGATCTAGAGGTTAATGGACGTTTCGTGGCCATTATAGGTGGTAGTACAACGAGTAGCGTATTCTACTTGAAGGGTGGAAAAGGCTAGCAAGGTTATAGTACTTTGGAGCGTTTTGCTAAATTGTCGATAATCGTCGCGAGGTATGTGAACCTCTTCCTATCTCTTCTAGCATGATATTTGCGAAATATATATATAGTACGGTAGACGTACGTGTGTAAAATGAATTTGGTTTATTTAAAACATAAAGTGTTATAATGGCTTTATGGGAAGTTAATTATAACAACTTTATGTAAGTAAAGGAATGGTTTGTTGATTTTTTTTTAAAAACGATAAGAGACTTGACTCATATTTGACTTGATTTAATATGTGAAGAACTTGAATTGTGTGGAAAGTTGTGAAACCTCATTCGTGAGTAATGAATACTTGGTTTCGAATGATAATGTTATATTGATTGCGGAAATAAGAATAAATATCGAACATCCCACTGCAGCGTTAATAAAGGAAAATATATTGACAAATAATTAATTATATTAAAACAAGTAGAAACCCTC
The DNA here is from genome assembly GCA_029844215.1 of Przewalskia tangutica. Taxonomy (NCBI): domain Eukaryota; kingdom Viridiplantae; phylum Streptophyta; class Magnoliopsida; order Solanales; family Solanaceae; genus Przewalskia; species Przewalskia tangutica. The sequence goes on from CM056721.1 coordinate 97,457,279, forward strand.
CATCTGCATAGAAACTAAGATAAGACAAAATTGTATTACATTTCCTAGATCATGGTTGCCTTACTAAAGTCATTAATAACAAGTATTGATTTTTCTTAAATTCCAAAGTAAGGAACTTATTTTCTAAAAGAACAGAGACTTGAGAATTTGAAGTATGTTGGTTTAAAGGAAAGGCATGTTTTTGTCTTAAGATGGTTTAAAAAGAAGTATGGAAATTGTTTGGGTTTACTTAACAAGATAGTTACTCTATTTTGATGCTACGGGTATCGCGTGACTGTTTGTGAAAGAAATAGATCTTTTTAAAGAGATTAAAGCATGTAATACCTTGGGGTTAAAACCCGGACTTGTTGACATGAAATGAAAGTACCTTGTGTGAGTAATTCGCCTATGTTTTGTGATAGCCTTGTAATACTTTCTTGTTGGCTTGATAAAGTGAACTTGTTGTGATACTACGTGTGTTAGTATCTTGTGATGTTTATGTAAGGAGGTTATTCTTGTTATGCTTATGTTTTTAATGATGAGTCGTTGTGTTCGATTCTTGTGATGTTTGTGTAAGGAGGTTATTCTTGTTGTGCTTATGTTGTTTAACGATGAGCCGATGTGTTAGTATTATATCATTTACCCTCCTGACTTGTTATGATACCGGGGGTTAAGCTGCCCCCCGATGCGAGGAATACCTCATGCGGGTCCAGGGGACCTATGCGGAGCTACGGGAGTTCCAGGATAGTGTGCGAGGAATACCTCATGCGGTCTATGTGGCCATGCGGACTGCGGGAGTCCAGGACGATGCCGAGGATTAGCTACCCTCGATGCGAGGAATACCTCATGCGGGCCTAGGTGGCCTATGCGGACTGCGGGAGTCCAGGATTAGGCACGCATAATGATACTATGGGCGATTGGCCTTGCTTCGATCATTCGCGGCCTAGAAAAGACCAGTTACATTATATCTATTATTGCTCTTGTTTATGATGTGGCACTAGGTGCGGTTAACTTGGTTGTTTCGTACATAATTGTGAATTGGTTTTTAAAATGTTATGGTTATATTTGAGTGATGACCCTGAGGGCGTGAGTCCCTGACTTGACATGACTGCTTACATATTGCATATCGTATATTGGTTATCATATATGTCTCCTGTTTTATATAGACTATTATGATTTCACTTACAGTATTTTCAGCTTCACATACTGCACTTTTGTTATCGATTCTTCGGCCGCGTTCATGCCGCAGGTTGAGGTTTGTAGCTTGTTGATCCGCACTCTTAGGATCACCGCTCGATTCTTGAAAGCTCCATTTCTCGGAGGCTTTGTCTTTGGTATAGTCCTGTCATCAGAGGTACTTGTACATTCGTGGTATGGCGGGCCCTGTCCGTCATAGTTGTGGTTACATTCTTAGAGGTGCATGTAATCTTGTTGTGGGCGGGGTTCGTAAAGGATGTAGCTGCTCAAGTTTTGGTTTATATATACATGCCGAAAGCGACATTTTCTTAGTTAGATCGTTTCTTACTTTATTGTTCATGTCTTTGTTTTTATATTCCGCTGGTTACTCTGATGTATATCTACTTGGGTGCCCGGGTAAGGCACCAGTCACGGGCCCGGGATCGGGTCGTGACAAAAGTGGTATCAGAGCAGTTAATCCTCGGAAAGTGTCTACAGACCGTGTCTAGTAGAGTCTTGATTATCGGTGTGTTGTGCACCACATCTATAATCAGGAGGCTGCAGGACATTTAGGATTGGTTTCCGTTCTTCTCACTCTGAGATCGTGCCTTAGAGCTATGTTATAAGTTGAACCCCTCTGACGAGTCTCTTTCGTTACCAGTTATGCCTCCACAAGGCAACCCGGGCCCAGAAGGGCAAGGCAGCCGAGGGAGCTGCGAGTAGAACACAGAGGAGTACGAGGGCACAGGCCCAACCTTTACCCGAGGTGATACCCCAGACGGCGAGTTCCACGACGTCGCCGGCCCCAGCAGAGTTTAGTACAGCGGCAGCAGTTCCTACTGCGGCCATGATATATGAGCCTTGCCCACGGCGGAGCAGGAATATGGATTACAAAGGGACGGCTCGATTACTAGCTAGGATTTTAGCAAACAGAGAGTATATAGTGCGCCGATATATCACGGGTCTAGACGATTATCTAGTAAAGGGGTGTACAAGAGTAGCTCTTCAGTCAGGCATGTACATTGCCCGCGTACAGGCTTATGCGCAGCAGACTGAGGAACGTAAAGATCGACGAATTAAGCAAGACCAGCAGAAGAGGGCCAGGACAACAGGGTCCTTTGGTGACTTTCGAGGCAGGCAGCCTCAGCAGCAGACTAGTTATGCCCCTCCGCCAGTTCAGAGTAGTCCTCCAAGCTTCGGGGCGTTCGGAGTACGCAGGAGTTAGTCGTGGCTCGTGGTTTCCGGTTCACAGATTTACATAGGTTCTAGCCAGCCAGATTCAGTTTTCCTTCAGTGTTCACTATGTGGTGGGCGTCATTCCGGGAAATGTCGTCTTTTTACCAATGCATATTTTACCTGCGGCCGGCAGGGCCATGTGAGGAGAGAATGTCCTAGTAGGAGGGATACAGGTGGGATAACTCAGCCCACCAGGTTAGTTGTGGATTCAGTGGTTCGGAGAGGAAGGGTGTTAGCTGTGAGAGCCACCCCCACCTCGGTGTGGCCGATGTGGTAGGTGTCATTGTGGGGAGTGTCGTGCTACTTCGACAGTTTGTTATGCTTGCGGACAGCAGGGCCATTTTGCGAGAAATTGTCCAACCAGAGGTGGCGCGGATGTTACGACTCAGCCTTCGGGATCAGTGGCTGGTTCATCACCTTCTATAACTATGCGCCCAGCAGAGCAGGATTTTGATTAAGAGCGACAAAGGGAAGTGAAGCAGTAGTTGCAGGTATATCCTTAACCCTCTAGAGACTAGTATGCGTAATAGGATGATTATATTTTAAGTGTTATGTTCGGATAACATTGTGTTAATTGTGATTGGAAAACGCGGGTAGTTAAGAAGGTAAGTTTGAGGACAGGTAAATTGCGAACCTTAGAAATTATAACAGTTGAGACTTTAGATGTAAGGCCATCTTAAGTAAAAGATTTTACGTTTTGATCCTTGTCGAGATACATTGTATACGTGGGGTGTATTCAGGTGATAAGTCCATAAGTGGTTTGAGATAGAAGTGGTAGCTTTCATGACGTGAATTAGTAAGATTGTTCTGGATCGGGTAACGAGAGAGTTTGGCGCGAAAATGGGTCGGGTTGAGGCGGTGCAGTCAACCGCGGCCGGATTAAGGTGGGGTCAGTTTGAGGTAGTCCCGCTAGGTGATAGGATCACAAGGGTGTTAGGCCCAGGTTTAGGTAACCATCATACGAGTTCGTGGATGCGTTCGACCAGTAGTCGGGCCCATGTGGTCAGCCCATCTTGTCTTTTAGTCAGGACTGTTTACTCGGCGGAGGGTTATGCAAGATGTTTTATATCAGGAAGGTTGTAAGGCTGCACGGGGTTCCTACTTTTATTTTATGACAGGAAGTGGAGCCCAGTTTACGGGTTTTTTTCTCTTTTTTGGAGGTTTTACCAGGCGGGGATAGGAACTCAGGTGAGTCTCAGTATTGCATTCACCCTCGGGCCGACGGACAAACAACGCGTTGTACCCAGATATTTGAGGATAGGTTACGGGCCGATGTTTTGATTTCAAGGGAGTGGTGAGGATTATTTGCCTCGTGTTGAGTAGGTATTATAATAGCTACCATTTCAGTGTTCGAATGGCACCTTACGAAGCCTTGTATAGGCGGAAGTATAGGTTGCCGGTCGATTGGTTCGGTATTGGCAAGGTTCAAATGGTTGGTCCATACTTGATTCAGCAGAATGAGGATAAGGCGAAGCTTATCAAGAGGAGGTTATTAGCAGCTCAGAGTCAACAGAAGTCTTGCGGATAATCGGCGTCGACACTTGGAGTTCAGGTTGACGGTGGGTCTTCTTAAAGGTACCACCCCGGAAGGGTGTGACGAGATTTGGAAAGCAGGGGAAACTTAGCCCGAGGTACTTTGGGCCTTTTTAGATCGTTTGTAGAATAGGCCAGGTTGCCTATAAGCTAATACTGCCGTCCGACTTAGGAGGCAGTACGTCCGGTCTTTCATGTTTCTATGATTAAGAAGAGTATCGGAGATTCATCCAGAGTGTTCCCAGTAAATGACGACCAAGTTGAGGATAGTAACCCCGAGATGTTAAATACTGAAGCAATGACAGAAATGTGATACGTATATTAGGAAGAGTTCGAGTGTACGAGAAGGGTACGACGAGGGAGAAAAGAGGCGAAGATGTGTTAAGCAGATGGAAGTATTCTTTTTATAAGTAAGGATGTGAAGAAAGTATCCTTTGGACCATGGGTGGAGCTAATAGTATTGTTATACGCTTTAGAGATGATTCTTCGTTGGCTCGGCTATGAGTTTTTGCGCATACGATGTATTGTGTCCATGAGTGGCATAATTGGTTTCGTTAGTATAGAGGGAAGACTATACCAGCACAGGTATGTTTTGAGACTTAGAAGGAACATTCGAGACGAATGTTTCTAAGGGGGGGAGAATGTTATGCCCCGTAGTTCCGGAGTATGTATGTGAGGACGTACGTACAATGTATACGCCCTAATTAGGGTACGATTGATAGAATTGTTTTCCGACGAAAATTATTCCGAACCTTGTGAAGGAAATTTTACGTTTTCAATAATATTTTTACGATTATGGAATTGTTCCGAGAGATAAAATATTTTGGACCAATAGGAGGGCGACAAGTGTCACCCCTAGATTGGGCCATGTGGGACGAAATTGAGTGGACAAGTAGTCAAGACAAGTGGCCAAAAGTCTTGCATGGCTAGTCTTGGCTTGGACGAATTTGGCTAAGTTTAGTGGGCAAGTCTTGCATGGTCAAGGTCTTGCATGGCTTTAGTAAGACAAGTGTGGGAAGGAACCTTCACATATGATCTCTACCTTACACATGTGTTAATCTCAACCCTTGGTTGTGCTATATAAACCCCCTTAGTGGATGAAAATCAGCCACACTTAACATATTACAAGACTTGAAAAACATTTCCTCTCCCTCCTTCTCTATCTTAATTTCGTCCAACCCCCCCCCCTCCCCTAACCAAATGTTGTCCAAAAATTCTTAAACTTATAAGTGTTCTTCCTTAATGTGTTAGGAAGATTATTAACCAAGAGTTAGACAAGATTTCACACCCCTAGCCTCAAAAACCTTCCCTTGGCCGAGAGTAGGCAGATTTTCGAAACTGTTTTGGGCAGATTTTTTTAGTCATGTTTGAAAGGGAATATCTCCTAGCATATAAGTAGTTTTTGGGTGTTTAAAAATCCTAAAATGAATTTCGTCGAGTCTAGTTTCCAACGCAACAAACCACTCGTCGATAGGATACTGGAGTAGAGAGTTATCGACGTTGCAAGTTCAGCTGACGAAGCAGTAGCTAAAAATCTGGACAGTCACGTTTTTGGACTATCTTGAGGTAATGAACCTTAACCTCTTTGTGAAGTTGATTTATTATGTATATATGGATATTATGCATATATTGGAGGTATATTATGGGCTATAAGATATAAAGAAAGATTTGGATCTTGCTAAGAAGTTAACAACAAAGAAACTATAACTTATATAAAGATTGGAATATAAGTTGAAGGACTAATGAAGTAATTGGATAAGTATTATTGTAAAAGTTGGCCAAGGACCCCAACTTAAGGACCGTATCTACTTTGGACTTTTTACTTTGGACTTCTTTACTTATTGTTTATGAAGGGAGATAGTAAACCGCGTTACCGTTTGGGCGTGTTATCCCCTTCTTTTACTTATTGTTATTATGAAGGGAGATAGTAAACCGCGTTACCGTTTGGGCGTGTTATCCCCTTCTTTACTTATTATTATTATGAAGGAGAGATTGTTAATCGTGTTCCGTTTGGGCGTGTTATCCCCTTCTTTAGTTATTATTGTTATGAAGGAGAGATTGTTAATCGCGTTCGCTTGGGCGTGTTATCCTTCTTTAGATTTCAGATTATTGCACCTTAATTATAGTAGGTTAATCACGGTTATCGCCTTGGAAAAGGTGGGAAATTGAGTAAAAGCGGGGAGGTCTTTGCCGAATTTTCCGTAGGATATGGAACTTGTTCTTAGAAATATCCTACGAAGAGATCTAAAGGTTAATGGACGTTTCGTGGCCATTATAGGTGGTAGTACAACGAGTAGCGTATTCTACTTGAAGGGTGGAAAAGGCTAGCAAGGTTATAGTACTTTGGAGCATTTTGCTAAATTGTCGATAATCGTCGCGAGGTATGTGAACCTCTTCCTATCTCTTCTAGCATGATATTTGCGAAATATATATATATAGTACGGTAGACGTACGTGTGTAAAATGAATTTGGTTTATTTAAAACATAAAGTGTTATAATGTCTTTATGGAAAGTTAATTATAACAACTTTATGTAAGTAAAGGAATGGTTTGTTGATTTTTTTTAAAAAAAGATAAGAGACTTGATTCATATTTGACTTGATTTAATATGTGAAGAACTTGAATTGTGTGGAAAGTTGTGAAACCTCATTCGTGAGTAATGAGTACTTGGTTTCGAATGATAATGTTATATTGATTGCGGAAATAAGAATAAATATCGAACATCCCACTGCAGCGTCAATAAAGGAAAATATATTGACAAATAATTAATTATATTAAAACAAGTAGAAACCCTCCATCTGCATAGAAGCTAAGATAAGACAAAATTGTATTACATTTCCTAGATCATGGTTGCCTTACTAAAGTCATTAATAACAAGTATTGATTTTTCTTAAATTCCAAAGTAAGGAACTTATTTTCTAAAAGAACAGAGACTTGAAAATTTGAAGTATGTTGGTTTAAAGGAAAGACATGTTTTTGTCACGACCCGATCCCGGGCCCGTGACTGGTGCTTTACCCCGGGCACCCTAGTGATACAACATCAGAGAAAATCAGCGGAAATAAAACTTAAACTTGAAACAAGAGATATGATAATAAAACAGGCCAACCAAAACGGCTGCCTTCTTGCATATATACAGAAATTGAACAGTTACCTCCTTTACAACCCTGCCCACAACAGTACTACAGACCTCTAAGAATGTAACCCCAACTATGACGGGACAGGGCCCCACCATACCCCTGAATGTACAAGAACCTACAACTCAGGGAAACATACCAAAAGATAAGCCTCCGGAGAAACAGAGCTTCCCAATACGCTGAACGGTGATCCTATGAGCGAGGATCAACAACCGATGTACCTCTACCTGCGGCATGAACGCAGCCCCCCAAATGAGGTCAGTACAACAGGTACCAAGTATGTGAAACTGAAAATACTGTAAACGAAATCATAACAGTCTAAATAAAACAGGAGACATGTATGATAACCAAACTACGACACGACATAAGCGATCATGTCAAAGCAGGACTCACGCCCTCAAAGTCATCACTCAAATATAACCAAGGGTCTCACGCCCATAATATCAATCATTCCCGCATCATGGCCACATGCCCCCGGAATTCTCCATCGGTGTAGACATGTCCAGGATGCAATAACAGTATACCGGGTAATCAACCCTGCCGCATGGCCACATGCCCCCGGAATTCTTCATCGGTGCAGACATGTCCATGTAACACCAATAACAATATATCGGGTAATCAACTCGCCAGACGCCACATGCCCCTAATTCTTCATCGCGATATGTCCATGTAACAATAATAACAATATATCGGGTAATCAACCTGCCGTACGCCACATGCCCCGAGAATTCTTCATCGGTGCAGACATGTCCATGTAACAACAATAACAATATATCGGGTAATCAACCCTGCCACATGGCCACATGCCCCCGGAATTCTTCATCGGTGCAGACATGTCCATGTAACAACAATAAAAATATACCGGGTGATTAACCCGTCGCATGGCCGCATGCCCCCGGAATTCTTCATCGGTGCAGACATGTCCATGTAACAACAATAACAATATATCGGGTGATTAACCCGCCGCATGGCCGCATGCCCCCAGAATTCTTCATCGGTGCAGACATGTCCATATAACAACAATAACAATATACCGGCCCTCCATCGAGAGACGCGGTAGCATAGGAATACAACTTTTACACAACAAGGCTATCACAAGCAAATTACCATACTTCAATTCTCTTACAAATATCCATTCTTTAACAAGAAGTCACCTGATACCAACACTCGTAGTATCCAAAACAGAGTAACTATTATTTTAAGTAAACCAAAATAATTTCCCTTTTTAAAGACAAGTAACAACCTTCTTTTCCAAAAGTTCAAGTTTGCCTAATTTCAAATACTCAAGTCTCTTATTTTCGAAAGGTTTCGTAGTTCATAGTCTTAATCACTTAATAACATAATTCTCTTTTAAAACAATTTGAGTAACATATGCCTTATGTGTGAGTAGGTTATTCTTGTTTATAACAATCTTATTAAAGCAGCCATGATCTAGAAAATGTAATACAATTTTGTCTTATCTTAGCTTCTATGCAGATGGAGGTTTCTACTGGTTTTAATAATAATTAATTAGTCAATACATTTTCCTTTATTAACGCTGCAGTGGTTTGTTCGATACTTGTTCTCATTTCCGAAATCAATATAACATTATTCCTTTTAAAACCCAATTACCCATTTCTCATTAAAGCGGTTTCACAACTTTTTAACACAACCCAAGTCCTTATTATTTCACATCAAGTCTTTTATCTTTTAAAAACCACAAACCATTTCTTTGCCCACATAAAGTTGTTATAACAAACTTCCCATAAAGCCGTTATAACACTTTATGTTTTAAACCAACCAAATTCATTTAACACATGTACGTCTACCGTACTACATAGTTCACAACATATCATGCTAGAAAAGATAGGAAGAGGTTCACATACCTCGCGACGATTATCGACAATTAGCAAAATGCTACAAGTACTACAACCTTGCTAGCCTTTTCCACCCTTCAAGTAGAATACGCTACTCGTAGTACTTCCACCTATAATGGCCATAAAACGCCTATTAACTTCTAGTTCTCTTCGTAGAATATTTCTACGGAAAATTCGGCAGCACCTCCCCCCCGCAACCACATAAATCTCCCCCTCTAACAAGGCCTGCTACCAAACCAACAACTCCAAGGGGGGGTTACACGTCTAACCGGACGTGTTCAATTCTACTTCACAGATATACTACACAAGTCTACTGTAAATACAGTCCAATGTAAATACAGTTCAATCCTTTTCAAAATTCATTCTACATATAGTATACTCAACTATACATTACTACAACATGTAACATCCAATTTCAATTGGGGGATAAAGATCATTACCTCGATAAGCCCAAAATTATCCAAGATTGTATGTCGATCCTGAGCAACGTTTAGCTCCTAATCTGTACGCTCCAAACCGCTCTAAGCAACCCTTAGAAGTCTCTAATAACTTCTCTTAAACACTTCAACTCCAAAAAGTGAAGTACACTTAGGCTAAACTTGTGGCAACTCTCGGCCAAGAGGGTGTATTTAGGCTAAGGGTGTGAAATCATTTCTAACCCTTGGTTACTAGTCTTCCTAATACACTAAGGAAGAACACTTAAGACTTTAAGAATTTTTGGACAATTTTTGCTCAAGAAACAAGGCTAAAGCCGAGAACTACAAAGGAAAGTGAGGGAGTTTTTGCCTTGGAAAATCTAAGTGTGGGATGATATGAAGTCTTGAACTAGGGGGGGATTTATAGAGGAATCAAGGGTTGAGATCATAGCAAGTGTGAGGTCTAGATTTAGCCATGTGTGTGTGGGTCCCACTTATCTATCTACTCCCCAAAATATCTTCAAGACTTTGACCAAATGTTTTACTCCTTTTTCATGAAAAAAAACGTGCCACTCCTTGCCCACAATTTCGTCCAACCTTCCCACCTAGGGGTGACACATGTCGCCCTCCTATTGGTCCAAAATATTTCATCTTCCAAAAATATCCGTAATGCCAAAAATCTCGAAAAATAAAGTGGGCCCTACAACCGTAAATTCCTCCCGCGGGCCCCACGTGACCAATTCCGGAAAATAAAATTCCATGATTCTCAAATATTCCAAAAAGTCCGAATACCGAATCCGGGAATCCAATTCCCATTAACGAACCTTTTTCCTTCACAAAATCCGGAACTTTTTCCGTCGAAAAATCACATCTTTCTTCCTTTCCAATTTTAAGGTCGTATTCTCGTACGTACGTCCTCACATACATACCCTGGAACTACGGGGTATAACATTTTTCCCCCCTTAGAAACATTCGTCCCGAATGTTCCTTCTAAGTCTCCAACCATACATGCGCCGGTATAGTCTCCACTACTATACTTACGAAACCAATTGTGCCACCAATGGCCATAATAAAATCATACGCGCGAAACCCAAATCCAAGCCAACGAGGAATCACCTCGAAGGTGTAAAACAACACCAACTCTCGCTCCTGGTCCAAAGGATACTCCTGTCGCACATTCACTTCACAAAAATGATCACTTCTATCTCTCAGCACATGTTCACTTCTTTCCTTACTCGTCGTACTCTTCTCGAACACTCGAACTCTTTCTAGTACACGTACCATACTTCAGTCATCACTTCAGTTTCCAAAATCTTTGGAGTCACTACTTCCAAACTTGGTCATCTTATGTCACGACCCGTTCCGGGGCCCGTGACTGGTGCCTTACCCCGGGCACCCTAGTGATACAACATCAGAGTAATCAGCGGAATATAAAGACAACACATAAAACCAATGAAATAAGACAGTGAAAAATAAGAAGACAGGCTAACCAAAAACGGTTACCTTCTGTATATATATCAATAGTAATTTGAACAGTTACAACCCTCTTACAATTTCTTCCCACAACAAGATTACTGCACTCTAAGAATGATGCGACAACAAGTGGCGGACAGGCCCCGCCATACCACGAATGTAAATACCTACAACGGAGGACTATACCATGATAAGCCTCGAGAAACGGAGCTTTCCTAACGCCGAATGTGACCCTAAGAGCGAGGATCAACGACTGGTGTACCTTTACCTGCGGCATGAACGCAGCCCCCCGAAGGAGGTCAGTACAACAGGTACCAAGTATGTGAAACTGAAAATACTGTAAATGAAATCATAGTAGTCTATAAAAACAGGAGACATGTATGATAACCAAACTACAGTTCACAATAAGCAGTCATGTCAAGTCAGGGACTCACGCCCTCAAAGTCATCACAATAAAACCGTGACGGTAAGTACGAAGGCATAGCCGACTACTAAGACCCCGCACCACAAATGCCATAAATCGTATCACGAGGTCTTTCTAGACCGCACCACATGATCGGCCGCCACTTGCCCGCAGATCAATGTGCGTCTATCCTCGAACTCTCGCAGCCCGCATAGGTCACACACGCACCGCATAAGGTATTCCTCGAATCATGGTCCTAGATCGCTGAGGTACACCCCGCATCGGCGCGCAACCTGGGTATCCGCCTAGGCTCCCGCAGCCCGCATAGTCTCAAAAGACCGCATAGTCTCAACAGACCGCATAGGGAATCCCCCGCATCAGGCTAAACACCCGGAATGATCAATCCTGGAGCTCTCGCACTCCGCATAGTCACAAGGACCGCATAGGCCGTATAGACCCGCATCAAGGGTGGCAAGCCCTCGGTATAATAAGTCAAGGGGTAGGTGATATAATAACAGTACAATGGACTTATCGTTTAGCAACGTAAGCACAGCAAGAATGACCCCCCTTACATAACAACCACAAGATACTAACACACGTAGCATCCTAACATGTTTACTTATCAAATCAACAAGAAAGTATTACAAGGCTATCACAAACCAATACAATCAAGTTATTCACACAAGGTACTTTCTACTAACAAGTTCGGGTATCTATTCCCAAAGTACTTCATTCATTAAATCTTTTACAAGAATCATTTCTTTCACATAAGTCACACAATACCCGTAGTACAAAAAGAGTGACTGTCTTTTTAAGTAAACCAAAACACTTACCTTTGTAAAATCAAGTAACAACATTATTTTCCAAACGTTCAAGTTTGCCTAATTTCAAATGTTCACGTTTCTTATTTTAGAAAGGTTTCGTAGTTCATAGTCTTCTTCACTTAAGAATATACTTCTCTTTAAACCATCTAAGAAACATAAGCCTTATATGTGAGTAGGATATTCTTGTTTATAACAATCTTATTACAATGACCATGATATAGGAAATATCATTTTGTCTTATCTTAGCTTCTATGCAGATGGAAGTTTCTCGGTTTTATTAATACTTCATTAATCAAAACATTTCCCTTTATTAACGCTCGCATGGTTTGTCGATACACATTCGATTTCAAATCAAGAAACATTATCCCTTTTTTTTAAAAAATCAAGTACTCATTACTCACGAATGAGGTTTCACACAAAATTCATATAATTTATTTAAGTTAAGTCTCTTATCTTACAAGATCAAGTCTCTTAACTTCTAAAATAAATAAGTCATTCGTTGTATCTCTCTTAAGCCGTTATACCTAACTTCCCATAAAGCTAGTATAACTCTTAAGCTTTTAAAACCAAGTATTACTCTTCTTTTAAAAACAGTTCTTAATTCTCTTGAACTACTTCAAGATTATTATTATTCAGGCTTAAGTCAAAAGACATTGCATACAACTACGCTCAATTAACACGTACGCCTCACCGTACTACATAGTTATACACATATCATGCTAGAAGAGATAGGAAGAGGTTCACATACCTCGCGATTATCGACTATTAGCAAATCGCTCCACGCTATAACCCGCTAGCTTTGGTCCACCTTCTCAAGTAGCACATGTTACTCGCAGAACATTCAACCTATACAGGTTATACAAGTCTATCAAAGTCTAGACTACTCGGTAGAATAAATCTAGATACAAGATCCTACGGGAAATTGGGAAGCCCTTCCCTACCACAACTACACAAGTTCATCAGAATACATCCTACGTAATTACGATTCGATTCTCTTCTTTAAATTCAGGCTTAAGTCCAAAGACATTGCCACAAGCTATGTTCAGTTATATATATAGTATACTTCAACTATATATTCCTACAACATGTAATATCCAATTACAATAGGGGAACAAGATAATTACCTCGATAAGCCCATAATCATCCAAGTATAAATGTCGATCCTTAGCAATGCTTAGTGTCACGACCCGTTCCGGGGCCCGTGACTGGTGCCTTACCCCGGGCACCCTAGTGATACAACATCAGAGAAAACCAGCGGAAAATAAAACTTAAACATGCAAAATAGACATGGATCATGAAGAAATAAAATAGGCCAACCAAAACGGTTGCCTTTCAACATATATATAAAGACATTTGAACAGTTACATCCTTACATCCTCGCCACAATTAAAGCATGCACTTCTAAGATTTATACAACAACTATGACGGGACAGGGCCCCGCCATACCCCTGAACGTACAAGAACTTACAGACTCAGGGTAACATACCAAAGATAAGCCTCCGACGGAACGGAGCTTCCCAACACGCTGAAATGAGATCCTAAACGCGGGGATCGACAGCCGATGTACTTCTACCTGCGGCATGAACGCAGCCCCCCGAAGGAGGTCAGTACAACAGGTACCAAGTATGTGAAACTGTAAATACTGTAAATGAAATCATAACAGTCTATATAAAGCGGGAGACATGTATGATAACCAAACTGCAGTACACAACATATAAGCAGTTATATCAAGTCAGGGTCTCACGCCCACAACATCAATCCTGCCCGTGGAGTACCTTCCTCACTGCCGGCAGTCTATGATATGATAACAACAAGACAGCAATCCAAATGGGAGCATACCCGTGCGCTACGCATCGTGTCAGTATGTCCAAAGGGAACAAATAAGACAACATTCCAAATGGAAGCGTACCCGTGCGCTACGCATCGTGTCAGTAGGTCCAAAGGGAAACAATAAGACAGCATTCCAAATGGAAGCATACCCGTGCGCTACGCATCGTGTCAGTATGTCCAAAGGGAAACAATAAGACAACAAGGCGGTAATCAAAATGGAAGCATACCCGTGCGCTACGCATCGTGGTCGGTATGTCCAAAGCGATTAACAAAAGTAACACTATCAGCGAACGCGTGCGGAATTTATCCGTCACTGCCGGTCACGTCCAAGTAAGTTCTCAACAAGTCAACCGACCCTCCATCGAGAGACGCGGTAGTATAGAAACACAATTCTTGCACAACAAAGGCTATCACAACAAGCATAGGCAAGTTTCACAATAACAAGCATAGGCAAGTTTCACAACAACAAGCATAGGCAAGTTTCACAACAACAAGCATAGGCAAGTTTCACAACAACAAGCATAGGCAAGTTTATACACAACTCGAAGTACTTTCATTTTATGCCCAAGTCCGGGTGTTAACCCTAAAGTACTACGTACGTTAAATTCCTTTTTAAGAGATCTATTCCTTTTAGGAAAATCACCCGATACCCGTAGTATAAAATAAAGTGACTTACATCTTTAAGCAAACCAAAACACTTCTCTTTTTAAAGTCAAGTTTCCACATTTAGAACCAATGATAAAAACCCTTCTTTTGTTTTCATAAAGTCGTTATAACCAACTTCCCATAAAGCTGTTATAACACTTTAAGTTTTTAAACCATTTTAAGACAAAACAATGCCTTCCTTTTCCCTAGAGTTCCAGTTTGCCTAATTTCAATTACTCCAGTCTCTTTATTTTAGAAAAGTTTCATAGCTCATAGCCTTAATCATTTAAGAATATAATTCTCTTTTAAACAATCTGAGAAACATATGCCTTATATGAGTGTAGGTTATTCTTGTTCATAATCAATCTTAGTAAGCAGCCATGATCTAGAAAATGTAATATCATTTTGTCTCATCTTAGCTTCTATGCAGATGGAGGTTTCTACTGGTTTTAATATAATACTTCATTATTCAATACATTTTCCTTTATTAACGCTGCAGTGGTTTGTCGATACACATTCTGATTTCCGAAATCAGTAAAACATTATTCCTTTTAAAAACCACGTACTCATTACTCACGAATGAGGTTTCACACAAAACTCATATTAATTCCTTTAAGTTAAGTCTCTTATCTTATAAGATCAAGTCTCTTAACTTCTAAAATCAGTAAACCATTTTATTTACCTCTCTTAAGACGTTATACCTAACTCCCCATAAAGCTAGTATAACTCTTTTTAAAACCTTTAAAACCAAGTGTTACTCTTCTTTTAAAAAATGGTTTCTTTGCATTTGAAATACATTCAAGGTTCTTATTATTCAGGCTTAAGTCAAAGACATTGCTGTACAACTACGTTCAATTAGCACACGTACGTCTACCGTACTATATATTATTCAGGCTTAAGTCAAAATACATTGCCGTACTATATATATATCTTCCTTTAAAATATCATGCTCAAGAGTATAGGAAGAATCACATACCTCGTGACGATTTATCGACTATAAGCAAAACGCTCCACGGCTATAACCCGGCTAGCCTGGTCCACCTTCTAAGTAGCCCATGCTACTTGCAGAACATTCAACCAATAAAGGTTATCAGTCTACTGTATATACAGTCCTATGTAAAGCTTTAACTTCTACTTATTTTCTTCTGAAGTGATTTCAGTTCAAGTCTTTATTCTGTAATATCCTTCTATTACAGTTCACTTCTCTTCTTATGAATCTTATATTCATTTCTATACTACTACAGTATGTAATTTCCAATTACACTAGAAGGACAGTAGTATTTACCTCGAAAAGCCCAAAATTATCCGAGTTTAATGTCGCTCCTGAGCAAATGTTAGCTCCTACTCCGAGTGCTCCAAACAACCCTTAGAAGTTCTACGCAACTTCTACTTAACACTTCAACCGACTATGAAGGTTTTCCTTAGGGTTTCGTTTTTGTGACTGAGGGAAAGTATAATAGTATTTTCTGGGCTTTTGTACAAGTATAACCTTGGGAATACTACAAGGTATTTGGGCCAAGGTATTTGGGCATTATAACAATACTTGGAGAGTATTTCTATACCACAAAAGGGGGGGTATTTATACGAAACCAACTAGGCTAGGTGGTACCCTACCACAGACACCACAAAGGGAGGTGGCTCGGCCAAGGCTCACTCAAAGGGGGAGGGTGGCGGACGAAACTCAAGAGGGAGGGAGTAGTTTGAGACTTAGATAGATTGCTCAAGTTTTGGATGAAGAAAGTCTTCAAGTAAGGGGAGTATTTATAGGCTAACCAAAGGCCAACCAATGGCCAAGATGAAGACAAGTGTGGTGCAAGTGTAGGGCTAGATTTTAGCCAAGTGCACCTTATCCATCTACCACACAACTTGCACAAAATATCCTACCAACTAAAGCCACCCATTTCGTCCACTTCCGCCCAAAGTCACGGCCAATGTGAGGGTGACACTTGTCACCCTCCCGTTGGTCCAAAATGTTTCGTCTCTCGGAAAAATCCGCAAAAATTATAAATGACATAGCCGGAATTTTCCCTACGAAAGCTGTGGAAACGTTTCGTCGAAAAACGACTCCTTTCGACACTTGTGCCCAAATTTCGAAACTTGTCAAATCTTAAGGCAAAAATTTAATACGTACGCCCTCACGTACATACTCTGGAAATACGGGGTATAACACTTAGCTCCTACTCCGGGTGCTCCAACCCGCTCCAAACAACCCTTAGAAGTTCTACGCGACCTCTAATTAATACTCCAACCAACTATGGAGATTTTCCTTAGGGTTTCGGTTTGAGACAAAAAGGACATACGGTAGTATTTCCGGGCTCTACGCATAGAGGTTTCTTTGGAATACTACAAGGTATACGGCTAAGGTAATTTGGGTATAGTAACAATACTTTTGAGAGTATTTCTACAAAGAGGGGGGGGGTATGTTACACGAGAACAACACTCTAAGAGAGGGGGGGTTCTCGGCTAAGGCTCACAAAGGGAGAGGGTTTCGCCAAAGGCCTTCACAAGGGAGAGGGCTCTTGACGAGAGTCAACAAGAGGGAGGAGAGGGTTTCCAAGACTTAGAACAAGTGAAGAGTGGATGAAGAAGTTCATCACTAAGGGGTATTTATAGGAAATCCAAAGGACAACCAATGGCCAAGATTAAGCCATGTGCATGGCAAGTGTAAGGCCAAGTTCAAGCCAAGTGCAACCTAACCATACTCCACAAAACAAGGCAAATAACAAGCGACAAAAAAAGCCACAAACAAGGCCCAAAATAAGGGACCAATCGCCAAGGCCAACCAACCCCTTTAGTCTAATGAGGTGACAAGTGTCACCTCCCGTTGGTCCAAAATGTTCGTCTCTCGGAAAAATCCGCAAAAATAATAAATGACATAGCCGAATTTTTCTACAAAAGTCGTGGAAACGCTTTCACGAAACGACTCTTTCGCACTTGTGCACAATTTCGCCACTTTGCCTACTTAAGGCTTTAAGCTTTTATACGTACGCCCTCACGTACATACTCTGGAAATACGGGGTATAACATTCTCCCCTCCTTAGAAACATTCGTCCCGAATGTTCCTTCTAAGTCTCAAAACAAACGAGATCCAGTATAGTCTTCACTACTATACTTACGAGAACAATCCTGCCACACCTGGCCACAGAAACACCCGCGCAAATACCTCCATCCAAGTCCATGAGGAAACACCTCTAACATCACCACAAATACCTCTCCCCGGGGTCAAAAATATACTTCTTTAGTCACTGATACCACTTTTGTCACTTTGTCGCGAGCCTTGCTCCGCCGACCCAACAAATGGTACCGGGCTGCATGCGATCCCTGAGGCATGCCCTTCGGCCCTTCTCAGGATGTGCCATACGGAGAGCCACGGTTCGGTTGCATTCTGGTAGAGGCTCGCCTCTTTATACGCCACCGAACATAACAATACGAAAACCCGGACGATCGCCTTCCTAAGTCGGACGACAAACGCTAACATATAGGCAACCTGGCCTATTCTTCACATGAACTCAAAAAGGCCCAAAGCAACTCGGGCTATGTTTCCTTTGTTTTCCAAAACTCGTCACACCCTAACCGGGGTGGTACTTTCAAGAAGATCGACCGTCAACCTGAACTCTAAGCGTTGTCGCCGATTATCCGCACGATTTTCTCTGAGCTGCCAGAACCTCTTCTAGACAAGCTTCACCCCATCCACAGTCTGCTGGAACAAGCCTGAACCAACTATCTGAACCTTGCCAACATCGAACCAATCGACCGGCAACTTACACTTCCGCCCCTACAAGGCTTAAAAAGGCGACATCCGAACATTGAAATGGTAGCTTAAACGCTCCCTCCACAGGAGACAACAATCCCCACGACTACCCCAGAAATCCACACACCGCCCGAGGCGAACGCGGTCGAGACTCACCGAGTTCTTAACCTTGCACGTAAAACTTCGAAATAAAAACAGGTACCACTGGCTCCATTGTACGTCATAAGGTGAAGGTAGACACCCTGCGCAGCCTTACAACCTTCGATAACTCATCACGCCGAGTAAACGGTCCCGATCAAGAACACGATGGGCTGCCCCATCGCCCGACCATCGTCGAACGATCCACGAACTCGTCATTTGGTTAACTAAACTTGAGCCTAACACCCTCGTGACCCTACCACAAGGCGGGACCACCACAACCAGACCCCACCACCAAACATGCCGCGGGTTGACCCGCAACGTGGCCTCAACCCGACCCGGCGCGCAAAATACTATCTCCCGAAGGAACAATCTCACTAAACACGTTACTTAAAACCTAGCGGTCTTCTTAGCTCAACTACCCTCTTTCATTTCATACCACTTAGGGACCTATCCCAAACATAGCTCACGTGCACTATGCACTCCGATAAGGATCAAACATAACACTACACCTTTACTCGAGATGGCCTTACCTCTAAGGTCTGTACGTATAACACTCTAAGGCTCACACCTTCATCCCCAAAATCATACCCAGAACTAACCATGATTTCTAATCACAATACACTTATGTTATCTGAACATAACACTTAAGATATACTCATCTCATCACACAATACTAATCTCTAGAGGGTTAAAGATATACCTGTATCTACTGTTTCACTCCCCTTAGTTGTTCTAATCAAACCCGCCCCGTAAGGCGCATAGCTAGGGAAGATGACGAACTACCCACCGAACCTGAAGGCTAAGTCCTCCTACTAGGATACTCTTTCGACATCGACTGACGGTCATAGGTACAACAAGTACCAACTAAAAGACGACATTCCCGGATGACGCGTCACATCGTGGAACCGAAGCCACGGAGTTCGACCAACTCCTCGCATACCCGAACGCCCAAATCCGGAAGACCACCGCATCGGGCGGAGGTGCATATCTAATTGGCCGCGAGGCGATCGCCAAAGTTACCAAGGACCTTGCCGCTCGCCCTCTTCTCGCTGTCCTTTGTTAACCCGCCGATCTCTACGCTTGGCTCGCTGCGCATAAGCCCGCATACGTGCCATGCTCGCCTCAATCAAGAATTACTCTTGCACAACCCTCTCGTTGATATTCATCAAGACTCGCGGTACATCGGTATACTCTCTGGTAGCCAAATCCATAGCTAGTAACAGGGTCGCCTCTTGCATTCTAAGTTCACTGTTCCCGGTCGTGGAACTGAAGGTTCAAATATCATGGCCGCAGTAGGAACTGCCGCCGCCGTGCTAAACTTTACTGGGCTAGTGACGTCGCAGAAATCCCCGAATGAAGCATTACCCTTGGTAATGAGTGAGCCTGTGCCCACGTAACCCTCTGAACTCTACTCGCAGCTCCCTCGGCTGCCTTGCCCTCCTGGGCCCGGGTTTGCCCTACGCGGAGGCATAACGGTAAGGGAAAGAATTTCGTCAGAGGGTCCAACTTACAACACAGCTCTAAGGCACGATCTCAGAGTGAGAAGAATAGAAACCAATCCTAAATATCCTATAGCCTCCTGATTATTGGTGTGGTGCACAACACACCGATAATCAAGACTCTACTGGATACGGTCTGTAGACACTTTCCGAGGATTAACTGCTCTGATACCACTTTTGTCACGACCCGATTCCGGGCCCGTGACTGGTGCCTTACCCCGGGCACCCTAGTGATACAACATCAGAGTAATCAGCGGAACATAAAGACAATACATGAAACCAGTGTAATAAGACAGTGAAATAAGACAAAGCTAACAAAAATGGTTACCTTCTCAGATATATATCAATAGTAATTTGAATAGCCATAACCTCTTACAATTTCGCCCACAACAAGATTCTGCACCTCTAAGAATGATGCGACACCAAGGGCGGGACAGGGCCCCGCCATACCCCTGAATGTAAATACCTACAACAGCAGGGGACTATACCATTGATAAGCCTCCGGAGAAACGGAGCTTTCCTAACGCTGGCTGTGACCCTAAGAGCGAGGATCAACGATCGTGTACCTTTACTGCGGCATGAACGCACCCGGGCGAGGTCAAGATAACAGTACCAAGTATGTGAAATCAAAATATCGTAAATGAAATCATAGTAGTCTATAAAAAAAAGACATGTATGATAACCAAACTACAGTTCACAATAAGCAGTCATGTCAAGTCAGGGACTCACGCCCTCAAAGTCATCACAATAAAACCGTACGGGGTAAGTACGAAGGCATAGCCGACTACTAAGACCCCCAGTACCACAAATGCCATAAACTGTATCACGAGGTCTTTCTAGACCGCACCACATGATCGAAGCTGGCCACTTGCCCGCAGTATCAATGTGCGCGTCTATCCCTGGAACTCTCGCAGCTCCGCATAGGTCACACACAGACCCGCATAAGGTATTCCTCGAATCATGGTCCTAGACCGCCTGAGGTACACCCCGCATCGAAGGCAGCTTAACCCTCGGTATCCGCCTAGGCTCCCGCAGCCCGCATAGTCTCAAAAGACCGCATAGTCTCAACAGACCGCATAGGGAATCCCCCGCATCAGGCTAAACACCCGGAATGATCAATCCCGAGCTCGTGACTCCGCATAGTCACAAGGACCGCATAGGCCGTATAGACCCGCATCAAGGGTGGCAAGCCCTCGGTATAATAAGTCAAGGGGGTAGGTGATATAATAACAGTACAATGGACTTACCGTTTAGCAACGTAAGCACAACAAGAATGACCCCCCTTACATAACAACCACAAGATACTAACACACGTAGCATCCTAACATGTTTACTTATCAAATCAACAAGAAAGTATTACAAGGCTATCACAAACCAATACAATCAAGTTATTCACACAAGGTACTTTCTACTAACAAGTTCGGGTATCTATTCCCAAAGTACTTCATTCATTAAATCTTTTACAAGAATCATTTCTTTCACACAAGTCACACAATACCCGTAGTACAAAAAGTGTGACTGTCTTTTTAAGTAAACCAAAACACTTACCTTTGTAAAATCAAGTAACAACATTATTTTCCAAACGTTCAAGTTTGCCTAATTTCAAATGTTCACGTTTCTTATTTTAGAAAGGTTTCGTAGTTCATAGTCTTCTTCACTTAAGAATATAATTCTCTTTTAAACCATCTAAGAAACATAAGCCTTATATGTGAGTAGGATATTCTTGTTTATAACAATCTTATTACAGCAACCATGATCTAGGAAATATCATTTTGTCTCATCTTAGCTTCTATGCAGATGGAAGTTTCTACTGGTTTTATTAATACTTCATTAATCAAAACATTTCCCTTT
This sequence comes from Przewalskia tangutica, assembly GCA_029844215.1. Classification (NCBI taxonomy): domain Eukaryota; kingdom Viridiplantae; phylum Streptophyta; class Magnoliopsida; order Solanales; family Solanaceae; genus Przewalskia; species Przewalskia tangutica. The sequence continues at coordinate 97,479,026 of CM056721.1, forward strand.
ATTAACGCTCGCATGGTTTGTCGATACACATTCGATTTCAAATCAAGAAACATTATCCCTTTTAAAAAAATCAAGTACTCATTACTCACGAATGAGGTTTCACACAAAATTCATATAATTTATTTAAGTTAAGTCTCTTATCTTACAAGATCAAGTCTCTTAACTTCTAAAATAAATAAGTCATTCGTTTTATCTCTCTTAAGCCGTTATACCTAACTTCCCATAAAGCTAGTATAACTCTTAAGCTTTTAAAACCAAGTATTACTCTTCTTTAAAAACAGTTCTTAATTCTCTTGAACTAAGATTATTATTATTCGCTTAAGTCAAAAGACATTGTACAACTACGCTCAATTAACACACGTACGCCTACCGTACTACATAGTTATACACATATCATGCTAGAAGAGATAGGAAGAGGTTCACATACCTCGCGACGATTATCGACTATTAGCAAATCGCTCCATCGGCTATAACCGGCTAGCTCAGTCCACCTTCTCAAGAGCACATGCTACTCGCAGAACATTCAACCTATACAGTTATACAAGTCTATCAAAGTCTAGACTACTCGGTAGAATAAATCTAGATACAAGATCCTACGGGAAATTGGGCACTCTTCCCTACCCACAAACTACACAAGTCTCATCAGAATACATGTAATTACTGATTCAGCTTCTCTTCTTTAAATTCAGCTTAAGTCCAAAGACATTGCCACAAGCTATGTTCAGTTATATATATAGTATACTTCAACTATATATTCCTACAACATGTAATATCCAATTACAATAGGGGAACAAGATAATTACCTCGATAAGCCCATAATCATCCAAGTATAAATGTCGATCCTTAGCAATGCTTAGCTCCTACTCCGGGTGCTCCAACCCGCCCAAACACCCCTTAGAAGTTCTACGCGACCTCTACTTAATACTCCAACCAACTATGGAGATTTTCCTTAGGGTTTCGGTTTGAGACAAAAAGGACATACGGTAGTATTTCCGGGCTCTACGCATAGAGGTTTCTTTGGAATACTACAAGGTATACGGCTAAGGTAATTTGGGTATAGTAACAATACTTTTGAGAGTATTTCTACAAAGAGTGGGTATGTTACACGAGAACAACACTCTAAGAGAGGGGGGTTCTCGGCCAAGGCTCACAAAGGAGAGGGTTTCGGCCAAAGGCCTTCACAAGGGGGAGAGGGGCTCTTGGACGAGAGTCAACAAGAGGGAGGAGAGGGGTTTCCAAGACTTAGAACAAGTGAAGAGTGGATGAAAAAGTTCATCACTAAGGGGGGGTATTTATAGGAAAACCAAAGGCCAACCAATGGCCAAGATTAAGCCATGTGCAAGGCAAGTGTAAGGCCAAGATCAAGCCAAGTGCACCCTAACCCTACTCCACAAAACAAGGCACAAAACAAGGCACACAACAAGCCACAAAACAAGCCACAAAACAAGGGACCAATCGGCCAAGGCCAACCAACCCTTTAGTCTAACGAGGGTGACAAGTGTTGTCACGACCAAATCGCGTGGATCGTGCCTTACCGGCACCCTAGTGACACAACATCGAGTAATCAATGAACATAAAACAACAACATGAGATAACGAAATATAAAACAATAATCAGGAAAACTTGCCTTTCGCATATATATAACCATCAACTCTTTTACAAATGAATAAGTTTAATCCTTTTTACCAACCCCGCCACAACAAGATTACATGCACCTCTAAGAATGATACGACACAACGGGCGGATGGCCCCGCCAAACCCCGAATGTAAACACTTACTACGACGGGGACTATACCACTGATAAGCCTCCGAGAAACGGAGCTTCCCAAACGCCGAATCGTGACCGAGAGCTAGGATCAACGATCGATGTACCTCAACTGCGGCATGAACGCACTTCGGCGAGGTCAAGCATAACAAAAATCTAGTATGTGAAACTAAAATAAATCAGTAAATGAAATCATAGTAGTCTATACAAAGCAGAGACATGTATGATAACCAAACTACGCTCACCATAAATAAGCGATCATGTCAAGTCGTGACTCACACCTCAAGTCATCACCAATTTAACAATGGGTCTCACGCCCACAACATCAATCGTGCGTGGAATACCTTCCTCACCGCCAAGTGCTTATGATATACAAGCACCAAGGAATACACACGAACACCGTGTCCCACCGTGTCCTAATAAAACTGCATGCGGTAAGGCGAAGGCATAGCCACTACTAACACTCACCGTACCAACAAGGTCATAAATCGTATCATAAGATTCGCTCTGACCGCCACATGATCAAAGCCGCCACTTGCCCGCAGATATCTAATGCGCGCGTCTAGTCTCGAACTTCCCGCACCCGCGATAGGCCAATCTCATCGGCCCGCATGAGGTATTCCCCGCATCGAGGGTAGCTACTCCCCGGCATCGTCCTGGACTTCGCAGTCCGCATGGCCACAAGGACCGCATGCCCATAAAGGACGTACACTAACTCGAACTCTCAGAGCTCGCGATAGGCCCCGTGACCCGCATGAGGTATTCTCGAATCACGGTCCTGCATCACCGAGTCTACCCCGCATCGGAGGGCAGCTTAATCCCCTAATCATCTCAAGAGATGAATGCCACGATACTATCATAACGATCGATAGTTAATAAGCACAATCGCGGAAACCCCTTACACAAACATCACAAGATACTAACACACGTAGCATCCTAACACTTTTACTTATCAAAGCAACAAGAAAGTACTACAAGGCTATCACAAACCAATACAATCAAGTTATTCACACAAGGTACTTTCTACTAACAAGTTCGTATCTATCCCCAAAGTACTTCACACATTAAAATCTTAAAAAGATCTGCTTCTTTCACATAAGTCACACAATACCCGTAGTATAAAATAGAGTGATTGTCTTTTAAGAAAACCAAAACTCTTACCTTTGTAAAATCAAGTAACAACATTATTTTCCAAACGCCCAAGTTTGCCTAATTTCAAATGTTCACGCTTCTTATTTTAGAAAGGTTTCATAGTTCATAGTCTTATTCATTTAAGAATATAATTCTCTTTTAAACAATCGAGAAACATAAGCCTTATATGTGAGTAGGATATTCTTGTTTATAACAATCTTTATTACAGCAGCCATGATCTAGGAAATATCATTTTGTCTCATCTTAGCTTCTATGCAGATGGAAGTTTCTACTGGTTTTAATAATACTTAATTGTTCAAAACATTTCCTTTTATTAACGCTGCAGTGGTTTGTCGATACACATCCTGATTTCCAAAATCAAGAAACGTTTAAGCCGTTATACCTAACTTCCCATAAAGCTAGTATAACTCTTAAGTTCTCAAAACCAAGTATTACTTCTCTTCAAAACGATTTGTAAATCTTCTGAAATACTTCAAGTTCTTTATAATCACACATCAAGCCAGTTATAAACCAATCATTTACCTTTTAAAGACCACAAAGTGTTTTCTTATCTACATAAAGCTGTTATAACCAACTTCCCATAAAGCCGTTATAACACTTTATGTTTTAAACCCATCGAATACATTTAGCACACGTGACGTCTACCGCACTACATAGTTCACACATATCATGCTAGAGAGATAGGAAGAGGTTCACATACCTCGCCACGATTATCGACTAATAGCAAAATGCTCCGAGTACCTCAAGCCGCTGGCTACTCCTAAGCCACGTAGATCGCGCCACACGTAGTACATCCACCTATAAGGCCACAAGGCGCTTATTAACATTTAGGTCTCATCGTAGAACTTCTACGTAAAAATTCGGCAAAGACTCTCCCGCAACAAACAGAAATCTCCTCCTCTATCGAGGCCGCTACCAAGCCAACCAGTGGGGTTTATACATCTAACCCTAACAGTACAATTCTACTCCACTGCACTACTACACAAGTCTCTGTAATACACCCTATGTAATTACAATCGCTTCTTCGAGCTTAAGTCCAAGGACATTGCCACAAGCTATGTTCAGTTATATATATATAGTATACTTCAACTATATACTCCTACAACATGTAATATCCAATTACAATAGGGGGACAAGATAATTACCTCGATAAGCCCATAATTATCCGAGTTTAAAGTCGATCCTGGGCAATCGTTTAGCTCCAACTCCGAGCGCTCCAACCCGCTCTAAACCACCCTTAGAAGTTCTAACCAACTTCTACACAATACTCCAACGGACTATGGAGATTTTCCTAGGGTTTCGGTTTTGTGACTGACGGGAAGTATAATAGTATTTTCTGGGCTTTTCGTATAGGTATAACCTTAGAATACAACAAGGTATAGGGCTAAGGTAATTTGGGCATTATAACAATACTTGGAGAGTATTTCTATACCACAAAGGGGGGTATTATATGAAAACAAACTAGGCTAGGGGGGGGGTACCCCACGGCCACACCACAAAGGAGTGTGGCTACCTCGCCTACCCCACTCAGTGGGGGAACTCTCGGCCAAGGGGGCCTCACGAAAAGGGGAGGGGGAAGGCTCTCAAGACTTAGGCATTTGTGAATGAATTAGTCTTCCAAGGGGGGGGTATTTATAGCACAAGCCAAGGCCAACCAATGGCCAAGATCTAGCCAAGTGTTAGGCAAGTGTAGGGCCAAGATTCACCCATGTGTACCTAGCCAACTTGCACACAAAATATCTACCAAAAATATCTCCCACAAAGCCTTCCCAATCGTCCATTGTGCCGCCCACTTGCTTTCCAATGCGAGGTGACACGCCACCCTCCCGTTGGTCAAAAATGTTCCGTGTCTGGGAAAAATCCGAAAAAATACATATTTACATAGCCGTAAATTCCCTACGAAAGCCGTGGAAAACGCTTCGCCGAAAAAAACGACTTAACCGTGTACAAGACAAACATATTTCGCCCAAAGTGCCACACGGGGTGACACGTGTCGCCCCGATTCGCCCAAAATATTTCGTCTTCCGAAAATATCCAAAACGCCAAAATCTCAAAATCAAAGCGGCCCCACAAAACCAGAATTTCTCCCGTGGCCCCACGTGACCATTTTCAAAATAAAATTCCATAATTCTCTAATATTCCAGAAGTCCGAATACCAAACTGGGAATCCAATTCCCAAAAACGAACCTTTTTCCTTCACAAAACGGAAACTTTTCCGTGGAAAATCGCCTCTTTCTTCCTTTCCACCTTTCTCGTCAGATTCTCGCACGCACGCCCTCGCATACATACCTCGAACTACGGGTATAACATTCTTCCTTAGAAACATTCGTCCCGAATGTTCCTTCTAAGTCTCAAAACGAACACGCGACAAGATAGTCTTCACTACTATACTTACGAAACAATCCTCGCCACACCGCCACGTAAATACCCACGTAAAATACTTACATCCAAGTCCACGAGGAAACACCTCTAACATCACCACAAATAATACTACTTTTGTCACTTTGTCGCGAGCCTTGCTCCGACGACCCAACAAATGGTACCGGCCGCACGCGATCATCGCTCGCCGACACTTGACTCTTACCACATTCGACACGGCCGCTTCCAAAACTGGTTACTATCTCTAACGTGGTCATCATTAATCGGAACATTCGGATGGATCTTCGATACTTTCCGAACATAACAATACGAAGACCGGACGCCCTTCTTCCTAAGTCGGACGGCAAATGCTAACATATAGCAACTCGCCTATTCTTCACATGAACTCACTAAGGCCCAAAGTGACTCGCTAAGTTCCTTCGTTTCCACAACTCGTCACACCGTCCGGTGGTACTTTCAAGAAGACCGACCACAACTCAACTCTAAGCGTCGCCGCCGATTATCCGCACGATTCCTCCGAGCCGCTAACTTCTTCTAGACAAGCTTCACTATCCACATCACCGGAACAAGCTCAACCAACTATCTCAACTCGCCAACATCGAACCAATCGACCGCAACTTGCATTTCTGCTCTACAAGCGCGCCACAAGACGACATCCGAACACCGAAATGGTAGCTTAAACACTTCAACCGAGACAACGATCCTCACAGCTACCCCCGAAATCAAAACATCGCCCGAGGGCGAATGCGACACGGACTCACCGAGTTCCTAGCCCCGCTCGTACAAACTCGAGAAGAGAAACAGCCTGCACTGGCTCCACCGTCATAAGGTGAAGGTAGGCACCGTGCAACCTCACAACCTTTTCGATAACATCAACATCGCCGAGGAACGACTTCGACCAAGAACACGATAGTCGCCCATCGCCCGACCATCGGTCGAACGCATCCACGAACTTCTGCACTGGCTAACTAAACATGGGCCTAACACCTCATGACCCTAACACAAAGAGGGACCACCACAACCGACCCCACCACTAAAACCTACCGCGGGTTGACCCGCACGTAGCCTCAACCCGACCCGGCAAGGCGCAAAATACCATCTCCCCGTAGGAACAATCTTACTAAACACGTTACGAAAACCTAGCGGTCTTCTTAGCTCAACTACCCTCTTTCATTTCACGCTACTCTGGGACTTATCCCACGAACATAGCTCACGTGCACTATGCACTCCTATAAGGGTCAAACATAACACTACACCTTTCTCGAGATGGCCTTACCTCTAAGGTCTTTACGTATAACACTCTAAGGCTCACACTTTCTCTATCCTCCAAAATCTTACTCGGTTAACCCACCATGATTTCTAATCACAACTAACACACTGCTATCAGAACATAGCACTTAAGGTATACTCACCTTGAAAATTACCAAGGACTCCGCTCGACCCTTCTCATGGCCCTTGGTTAACCCGTCGATCTCTACGCTTTCTGGCTGCGCATAAGCCCGCATACGTGCCATGCTCAAGCCTAATCAAGGACTACTCTTGCACAACCTTCTCTTAGGTAGTCATCAAGACTCATCGCGATACATCGGATACTCCGGTAGCCAAATCCATAGCTAGTAACAAGGTTGTCTCTTGCAATCTATATTCTCGGTTCTGGCCGTGGAATCGAAGGTTCAAATATCGTGGACGCAGAGAGAATCGCCACATCGTGCTAAACTCTGGGCTAGTGACGTCGCAGAAATCCCCGAATGAAGCACTACCCTAGGTAATGATTGGGCCCGTGCCCTCGCCATGCTTAAACTCGCCGCAGCCTCACGCCGCTTGCCTCCCGGGCTCGGGTTGCCCTACGCGAGGCATAACGATAAGGGAAAGAATTTCGCCGAGGTCCAACTTACAACATGCCTCTAAGGCACGATCTCAGAGTGAGAAGAATAGAACCCAATCCTAAATATCCTATAGCCTCACGATTATTGATGTGGTGCACAACACACCGATAATCAAGACTTCATCGATACTGGCTCAGACACTTTCCGAGGATTAATCGCTTCGATACCACTTTGTCACGACTCAAATGGCCCGTGGATCGGTGCCTTACCCCGCACCCTAGTGACACAACATCGTGAGTAATCGGAACATAAAACAACAAATACGAGATAACGTAAATATAAAACAATAATCAGGAAACTTGCCTTTCGGCATATATATAACCATCAACTCTTTTACAAATGAACAATTAATCCTTTTTACCAACCCCGCCACAACAAGATTACTGCACTTCTAAGAATGATACGACACAATGGCGGGACAGGGCCCGCCAAACCCCGAATGTAAACACTTACTACGATGCGGACTATACCATCGATAAGCCTCCGAGAAACGAGCTTCCCAAACGCCGAATCATGACTCGAGAGCTAGGATCAACGATCGATGTACTCAACTCGCGGCATGAACGCAGCTTCAAGGAGGTCGCATAACAGTACCGAGTATGTGAAACTAAAATAAATACTGTAAATGAAATCATAGTAGTCTATACAAAGCAGGAGACATGTATGATAACCAAACTACAGTTCACCATAAATAGCAAATATGTCAAGTCAGGGACTCACACCCTCAAGTCATCACTCAATTTAACAATGGGTCTCACGCCCACAACATCAATCGTGCCCGTGGAATACCTTCCTCACTGCCGGCAGTTTATGATATACAAGCACCAAGGAATACACATGAACACCAGGTCCCACCTGTGTCCTAATAAAACTGTACAGGGTAAGTACGAAGGCATAGCCGACTACTAACACTCACCGTACCAACAAGGTCATAAATCAGATCATAAGATCTGTCTGCACCGCCACATGATCAAAGCCGCCACTTGCCCGCAGATCTAATGCGCGCGTCTAGTCTGAACTTCCGCACCCGCATAGGCCAATCTCATCGCCCGCATGCAGGTATTCCCCGCATCGGGTAGCTACCTAAGATCGCCCCGACTTCGCCCGCATGGGCCACAAGCGACCGCATGCCATAAAGGACGACACTAACTCGAACTCGTAGCTCCGATAGGCCCTCAGACCCGCATGAGGTATTCTCGAATCACGGTCCTGCATCACCGAAGTCTACCCCAGACGGAGGGCAGCTTAACCCCCGGAATCATCTCAAGAGATGAATGCCACGATACTATCATAACGACTGATAGTTAATAAGCACAATCAGAAACCCCTTACACAAACATCACAAGATACTAACACACGTAGCATCCTAACACTTTTACTTATCAAAGCAACAAGAAAGTATTACAAGGCTATCACAAACCAATACAATCAAGTTATTCACACAAGGTACTTTCTACTAACAAGTTCGTATCTATCCCCAAAGTACTTCACACATTAAAATCTTAAAAAAAGATCTGCTTTTTCACATAAGTCACACAATACGTAGTATAAAATAGAGTGATCGCCCTTTTTAAGAAAACTAAAACTCTTACCTTTGTAAAATCAAGTAACAACATTATTTTCCAAACGTCCAAGTTTGCCTAATTTCAAATGTTCACGTTTCTTATTTTAGAAAGGTTTCGCAGTTCATAGTCTTATTCATTTAAGAATATAATTCTCTTTTAAACAATCTGAGAAACATAAGCCTTATATGTGAGTAGATATTCTTGTTTATAACAATCTTTATTACAATGAATCATGATCTAGGAAATATCATTTTGTCTCATCTTAGCTTCATGCGGATGGAAGTTTCTCCGTTTTAATAATACTTAATTGTTCAAAACATTTCCTTTTATTAACGCTGCAGTGGTTTGTCGATACACATCCTGATTTCCAAAATCAGTAAAACGTTCTTAAGCCGTTATACCTAACTTCCCATAAAGCTAGTATAACTCTTAAGTTCTCAAAAACCAAGTATTACTTCTTTCAAAACGATTTCAGAAATCTTTTGAAATACTTCAAGTTCTTTATAATCACACATCAAGCCAGTTATAAACCAATCATTTACCTTTTAAAGACCACAAAGTGTTTTCTTATCTACATAAAGCTGTTATAACCAACTTCCCATAAAGCCGTTATAACACTTTATGTTTTAAACCCATCGAATACATTTAGCACATGTACGCTCACCGCACTACATAGTTCACACATATCATGCTAGAGATAGGAAGAGGTTCACATACCTGCGACGATTATCGACTAATAGCAAAATGCTCCGAGTACCTCAAGCCGTGGCCACTCCTTAAGCCACGTAGATCGCGCCACACGTAGTACATCCACCTATAAGGCCACAAGGCGCTTATTAACATTTAGGTCTCATCGTAGAACTTCTACGTAAAATTCGAAAGACTCTCCCCGCAACAGCGTAAATCTCCTCCTCTATCGAGGCCTGATACCAAGCCAACCAGGGGGGTTTATACATCTAACCCTAACGTGTACAATTCTACTCCACTGCACTACTACACAAGTCTCTCGTAATACGGTCTATGTAATTACAGTCAGATTCTGTGCTTAAGTCCAAGGACATTGCCACAAGCTATGTTCAGTTATATATATAGTATACGTCAACTATAATTTCCTACACCATGTAATATCCAATTACAATAGGGGGACAAGATAATTACCGCGATAAGCCCATAATTATCCGAGTTTAAAGTCGATCCCGGCAATCGTTAGCTCCAACTCCGAGCGCCCAACCCGCTCTAAACCACCCTTAGAAGTTCTAACCAACTTCTACACAATACTCCAACTGACTATGGAGATTTTCCTAGGTTTCGGTTTTGTGGACGGGAAGTATAATAGTATTTTCTGGCTTTTCAGATAGGTATAACCTTAGAATACAACAAGGTATAGGGCTAAGGTAATTGGGCATTATAACAATACTTGGAGAGTATTTCTATACCACAAAGGGGGTATTATATGAAAACAAACTAGCAGTGGGTACCCCATGCCACACCACAAAGGATGGGTGGCTACCTCGCCTACCCCACTAGTGGGGAACTCTCGGCCAAGGGGCCTCGAAAAGTGCGGGAGGGAAGGCTCAAGACTTAGGCATTTGTGAATGAATTAGTCTTCCAAGGGGGGGGTATTTATAGCACAAGCCAAGGCCAACCAATGGCCCAGATCTCGCCAAGTGTTAGGCAAGTGTAGAGGCCAAGATTCACCCATGTGTACCTAGCCAACTTGCACACAAAATATCTACCAAAATATCTCCCACAAAGCCTTCCCAATCGCCCATCAGGCCGCCCACTTGCTTCCAATGTGAGGGTGACACATGTCACCCTCCGTTGGTCCAAAATGTTCCGTCTCTAAAAATCCGCAAAAATACCTAATGACATAGCGGAAATTCCCTACGAAAGTGTGGAAACGTTTCGTCGAAAACGACTCTAACCGGTGTTGTGACAAACATATTTCGCCCAAAGGTGCCACACGGGGTGACACGTGTCGCCCCGATTCGTCCAAAATATTTCGTCTTGAAAATATCCAAAACGCCAAAATCTCAAAATCAAGCGCCCCACAAAACAGTAAATTTCTCCCGGGCCCCACGTGACCATTTTCAAAATAAAATTCCATAATTCTCTAATATTCCAGAAGTCCGAATACCAACCGGGAATCCAATTCCCAAAAACGAACCTTTTCCTTCACAAAACCGAAACTTTTCCGTGGAAAAATCGCCTCTTCTTCCTTTCTTCCAATCTTTCTCGTCAGATTCGCACGACGCCCTCGCATACATACCACGAACTACGGGTATAATAATCACCCTCCCGCTGGTCCTAAAATGTTCGCCTCTGAAAAATCCACAAAATAATAAATGACATAGCCGAATTTTCTACAAAAGTCAGGAAACGTTTCACGGAAAACGACTCTTTCGCACTTCAGGCACAATTTCGCCACTTTGCCTACTTAAGGCTTTTGCTTTTATCGCACGCCTCACGCATACTGCGAAATACGGTATAACATCTTACTAGCCTCGAATTCCTTTAAGGCCATTCCGGTCTTCATGGTCCGATTCGGTCGAACGATCCACGAACTCTTACGATGGTTACCTAAACTGGCTTAGCACCCTCGTGACCCTAGCACTGGCGGGACCACTCGAACTGACCCCACCCCAAACCGGCTGCGGTCGACCGCGAATGGTCCTCAACCCGACCCATAATCGCGCCAAACTCTTGTTCCCCGATCCGGAACAATCTTACCTATTCAAGTCCTGAAAGCTACCACTTTCATCTTACACAACCCAAGGAATTATCCCGCTGGTACACCCTATGTATATAATGCTCTCCGACAAGGATCACCCGCAAAATCTTCTACTCGAGACGACCTTACATCTAAGGTCTCGACGTGTAATATTCTAAGGCTTATAATTTCCCTATCCCTAAGCTTACCTTTTCAACTAACCATGTTCTCTAGATCACAATTTTACACAATGCTATCCAAACATAACACTCAACATAAAATCATCATATCACGAATACAAATCTCTAGAGGGTTAAGGATATACCTGTAACTAATGCTTTACTCAAATCACAGTCCTGCCCTGCAGGGCGCATAGCTAGTGAATGTGATGAACCAGCCACTGATCCTGAAGGCTGAGTCGTAACATCTGTGCTACCCTTGGTCGGACAGTTCCTCGCAAAATGGCCCTGCTGGCCGCAAAAATAACAAGCTCCCTTGGCACCACGACATTCCCCAAAATGCGGTCTACCACATCGACCATACCGAGGTAGGGTGGCCGATCCGCCAACACCCCTACTCCCGAAACTCGAACCTCGAGCTCGACCGCTCCCGAATACCTGGACGCCCTGAAGGTTGTGGAGGACCACTCTGTACTGGCGAAGGTGCATAACTAGCCTGCTGCTGAGGCGGTCCGCCTCGAAAGTCACCAAAGGACCCTGCTTCGCCTCTTCTGCGATCTCTGGCCATTCCGCCGACCTCTCCGCCTCACATCCAAGTGCATAAGCTCGCATGCTGGGCAATGTCCATGCCCTGAAGAGCTACACCAACAAGCCTCGCCAAGTAGTCATCGAGCCCGTGACGAAGCGGTGTACTCTGCCTCCATATCACTACTAACGCGGGACATACCGAGCCAACGAGTGAAACTCTACATGTACTCGAACCAGACGCTTCGCCTCAACGCCAAAAACTGTTTACCGAGCCCTCCTCATCTGTGGAGGCAAGAAATATGCAAGAAATGCCCCTGAGAACTCGTTCCATACAGCTGGAGGCGCATGCTCCCCCCGGGACAGCTCCCACGAATCAAACCAGTCGACTGCAGTATCACGCAGCCGATGCGAACCTAAGACCACCGACTCGGTCTCCGAAGCCTTGATCACTCATGATCCGTGAATCGCCGGATGAACTCCTGCGGATCATCCTCAGGCCTCGACCCGTAGAACTCTGGTGGGATGCAACTCAGAAAATCTCGTAGTCTCAAGCTATCCGATCTAGGATGAACCACGGGTGCTCTTTTGAATCGCTGCGCCCACCTATCTCATGTTCGCCACAATCACGGCTAGTAATCGGGCCATCTCCTCAGAACCATCTCTCCGCTCCAGCCGCGGATGGAGGCGCAGATATCGTGGCCTCGTGAGCTACGCCGCCGCTTAAACTCATTGGGCCGAGGCATCGTAGAATCTGGCCGTCTGTAGCACCACTCCTAAAGATCTGGGCCTCTCACGGTAACCTCCGTGCTCTACTCGCAGCCTCCTTCGCCGCTTGCCTTCTGGGCTCTGGTTGCCTTGCGTAGAGGCATAACTGGTACAAAAGAATACGTCAGAGGGAGTCCAACTTACGACACAGCTCTAAGGCACGATCTCAGAGTGAGAAGAATAGAAACCAATCCTAAATGTCCTGCAGCCTCCTGATTATAGATGTGGTGCACAACACACCGATAATCAAGACTCTACTGTATTACTCTCAGAGACACTTTCCGAGGACTAACTGCTCTGATACCACTTTTGTCACGACCCGATCCCGGGCCCGTGACTGGTGCCTTACCCCGGGCACCCTAGTGATACAACATCAGAGAAAATCAGCGGAAATAAAACTTAAACATGAAACAAGAGATATGATAAGAAAAAAGCCAACCAAAGCAGTTTGCCTTCTGCATATATACAGAAATTGAGCAGTTACCTCCTTTACAACCACACAACAAGATTACACGGACTCTAAGAATGTAACCCCAACTATGACGGACGGGGCCCGCCATACCCCGAATGTACAAGAACCTACAACTCGGGAAACATACCAAAAGATAAGCCTCGGGAGAAACGGAGCTTCTAATCTGTTGAGCGGTGATCCCATGAGCGAGGATCAACAACCGATGTACTCTACCGCGATGAACGCAGCCTCAAGGAGGTCGATAAGTACCAAGTATGTGAAATCAAAATATCAGAACGAAATCATAACCTAAATAAAGCAGAGACATGTATGATAACCAAACTACGCTTCACGACATAAAAGATCATGTCAAAGCGGGACTCACGCCAAAGTCATCACTCAAATATAACATGGTCTCACGCCACAATATCAATCATGCGAATCATGGCCACATGCCGGAATTCTCCATCGGTGTAGACATGTCGAGATGCAATAACGATATCTGGGTAATCAACTCGCCGTACGCCACATGCCCCTAATTCTTCATCGCAGTGCATGTCCATGTAACAATAACAATATATCGGGTAATCAACCTCGCCAGACGCCACATGCCCCAAATTCTTCATCGGTGCAGACATGTCCATGTAACAACAATAACAATATATCGGTAATCAACCTCAGATGGACACATGCCGGAATTCTTCATCGGTGCGACATGTCCATGTAACAACAATAACAATATACCGGGTGATTAACCCGCGCATGCCGGAATTCTTCATCTGCGACATGTCCATGTAACAACAATAACAATATACCGGTGATTAACCGCGATGGCCGCATGCCCGGAAATTCTTCATCGGCAGACATGTCCATGTAACAATAACAATATACCGCCCTCCATCGAGAGCGCCAGAGTATAGAATACAACTTTTACACAACAAGGCTATCACAAGCAAGCACAAGCAAATTACCATACTTCAATTCTCTTACAAATATCCATTCTTTCACAAGAAGTCACGATACCAACACTCGTAGTATCCAAAACGAGTAACTATTATTTTAAGTAAACCAAAATAATTTCCTTTTAAAGACAAGTAACAACCTTCTTCCAAAAGTTCAAGTTTGCCTAATTTCAAATACTCAAGTCTCTTATTTTCGAAAGGTTTCGTAGTTCATAGTCTTAATCACTTAATAACATAATTCTCTTTTAAAACAATTTGAGTAACATATGCCTTATGTGTGAGTAGGTTATTCTTGTTTATAACAATCTTATTAAAGCAGCCATGATATAGAAAATGTAATACAATTTTGTCTTATCTTAGCTTCTATGCAGATGGAGGTTTCTACTGGTTTTAATAATAATTAATTAGTCAATACATTTTCCTTTATTAACGCTGCAGTGGTTTGTTCGATACTTGTTCTCATTTCCGAAATCAATATAACATTATTCCTTTTAAAACCCAATTACCCATTTCTCATTAAAGCGGTTTCACAACTTTTTTAACACAACCCAAGTCCTTATTATTTCACATCAAGTCTTTTATCTTTTAAAAACCACAAACCATTTCTTTGCCACATAAAGTTGTTATAACAAACTTCCCATAAAGCCGTTATAACACTTTATGTTTTAAACCAACCAAATTCATTTAACACATGTACGTCTACCGTACTACATAGTTCACAACATATCATGCTAGAAAAGATAGGAAGAGGTTCACATACCTCGCGACGATTATCGACAATTAGCAAAATGCTTCAAGTACTACAACCTTGCTAGCCTTTTCCACCCTTCAAGTAGAATACGCTACTCGTAGTACTTCCACCTATAATGGCCATAAAACGCCTATTAACTTCTAGTTCTCTTCGTAGAATATTTCTACGAAAAATTCGGCAGCACCTCCCCCCCGCAACCACATAAATCTCCCCCTCTAACAAGGCCTGCTACCAAACCAACAACTCCAAGGGGGGGTGTTATACCCCGTAGTTCCAGGGTATGTATGTGAGGACGTACGTACGAGAATACGACAGAAATTTTGGAAAGAAAGAAAGATGTGATTTTTCGACGGAAAAGTTTCCGGTTTTTGTGAAGGAAAAAGGTTCGTTAATGGGAATTGGATTCCCAGATTTGGTATTTGGACTTCTTGGATTATATTAGAATTTTGGGATTTTATTTTCAGAAATGGTCACGTGGGGCCCACGGGAGAAATTTATGGTTTTGTGGGGCCCGCTTTGTTTTTGAGATTTTCGGTATTTTGGATATTTTCGGAAGACGAAATATTTTGGACGAGTAAGGGGGCGACACGTGTCACCCCCCTTGAGTGGCCATGTGGGCCGAAATTGGTGGGACAAGTGGCTAGCCACTTGTCCCCTTGGCCGAAATGGCCATGGCACCAATTTTCGTTGGCCATGTGGTGTGGTGGGACCCACACACACATGGCCCAATCTTGACCATACACTTACCTTGATCTTGGCCCTTGATTCTTCTATAAATACCCCCTTAAGTTGAAGACTAATTTCATCCACACTTAAGAGCTTTCAAGGCAAAAATAATACTCCCTCCTTTGTAGTTCTCGTCCCCCTCCCACTTTGTGTAGTGAAATACTTCATGTATTGTAGTATAATCCCAAATACCTTAGCCTAGTATCCCTAGTAGTATTCCAAAGTTATTTCAATACTAGGAGCCCGGAAATACTACTTTATTCCAATAGTCACAAAACGAAACCCTAGAAAAATCTTCATAACTTGGTTGAAGTGTTTAGAGAAGTTGTTTAGAAACTTCTAAGGGTCGCTTAGAGCGGGTTGGAACGTAAGGATTTGGAGCTAAACGTTGCTCAGGATCGACTTATAATCTTGGATAATTTTGGGCTTATCGAGGTAATGATCTATGTCCCCCTATTGTAATTGGATATTACATGTTGTAGTAGTTATACTTGAGTATATTATATTGGAAGGATGTTTATAAAGGATTGAACTGTATTTACATCGACTGCATTTACGTGAGACTTGTATAGTATTATTATGAAGTGTAATTGAACACGCCCGTTAGACGTGTAATCCTCAGGAGTTGTTGGCCCGTAGCGGGCCTTGCAGTGAGGAGATTTATGTGATAGTGGGGAGGTCTTTGCGAATTTTACGTAGAATAAGGAATCTTGTATTTAGAATATTCTACGAAGAGAACTAGAAGTTGATAGATGTATTGTGGTTATTATAGGTGGATCTTCTACGCGCGGCATACTTGACTTGGCTTGTGGTTTAAGCTAAAAAGTTATGTGATTCTTCCTATACTCTTGAGCATGATTGTTGTGAACTATATAGTACGGTAGACGTACGTGTGTGAAATGAATTTTGTTTGTTTAAAACATAAAGTTTTATAATGGCTTTATGGGAAGTTAGTTATAACGACTTTATGAGGATAAAAGAAAGGTTTGATTTTGACGGTAAAACGACTTGATTTTGAAAGTTAAGAGACTTGATCTTGAAAGATAAGAGACTTGACTTATAACGACTTGTTTTCGGAAAAAGAGAAGTAACTTGATTTAAGTATAGGTTACTTGTTTTGAAAGGAGTAAGTTATTTGGGTTTTAAAAGAACACTTGTTGTTGTTTTAAAAGAAAAGAACTTGGTTTAAAAAGTATAGAGTACTTGATTTTAAAAGTCTTGTAAAGGTTTTTACGAAAGTAAAGTAATTTGGTTTGAAAAGGAAATGTGTTTTTAATACTACGAGTATTAGTATCTTTTACAAAAAAAGAGGTCTTTTTGAAAGTATGTAGTATTTTAGGTTTGAAACCCGGATTGTTGACATAAAATGAAAGTATGTTGAACTTGCCTATGCTTGTTTTGATAGCCTTTGTTGTGCAATGTTTGATTTTGTGCTACCGTGTCTCTCGGGGAGGGCCGACTATCTGATTGATTGTTTGGACATACTGACGCGTTGGATGGTCCACGAGTATGCGTCCACTATTGAGTATTATCTGGTTATTTCTTTTGGACATACTGACACGTTGGGTGGCCCACGAGTATGCGTCCACTTTGAGTATTATCTTGTTATTTCCTTTGGACATGCTGACGCGATGGATGATCCACGGGCATGCGTCCAGTAGGATGGTTTCATGGCCATGCTTTCCGAGGTAAGATGCCGGGGCATGCGGTCATTGTGAGAGTTTTGTT
This sequence comes from Przewalskia tangutica, assembly GCA_029844215.1. Lineage (NCBI taxonomy): Eukaryota > Viridiplantae > Streptophyta > Magnoliopsida > Solanales > Solanaceae > Przewalskia > Przewalskia tangutica. The sequence continues at coordinate 97,496,573 of CM056721.1, forward strand.
ATTAGTCCATGGACCGCTAATCCATGAAGCTTTCCGCGGTGACGTGAGATCACGGGCTTGATTTGTACATGTGGTTCAGGCACACTTTAGATACTTGTCCTGGTCATTTCTCGTGTATCGGCAGGCTCTGGTAGATAGCTTGAGATACTTGCCTCGGTCATATCTCGTGAGACGGTAGGCTATGGTACGTTAGCTTATGGTACTTGCCTCGGCCAGTAGCGTGGCTAGCTTTTGGATCTGGTAGTTGGCTTCCGTACTTTGCCCGTGAAGTTTTATGACTAGCTTTTGGATCTGGTATATGGCTATTCTACTTGGCCCGATCGGTTTGATGACGCAGGCAGGATCTAGTGTTTAGGTTCACATATGGGTGTTGTTGTACATCATGTACTGCCGGCAGTGAGGAATGAGTTCCACGGGCATGAGTGATATTATGGGCGTGAGACCCATAGTTATGTGTGAGTGATTATTCTGGGGATATGCGTCCCCTTACTTGACATAATCAAGCATTTATCGCAAAATGGTTTTATAAAGTGATGAAATGTGATTTCATTACGATTTTTCGCCACATACTTGGTACTGTTAATCGACCTCTTCGGGGCTGCGTCATGCCGCAGTGGTAGGTACACCGCTTGTTGATCCTCGCCATAGGATCGCATTCAGCGTTGGAAGCTCCGCTTCCTGAGGCTTATCTTTTGGTATAATTTCCTGTCATTGTGGATACTTGTACATTCAGGGGTATGGCGGGGCCCTGTCCCGTCATAGTTGTTGTTACATTCTTAGAGGTCTGTAGTAATCACAAGCGTTGTGGTTTGTAAAAGGATTTTAACTGCTCGCTTATATGTATATATGAAGGCGTAACCGTCAGTTAGCCTGCTTTTCTTATGTTGTCTCTTGTTTCTGCTTAAATTTTATTTTCGCTGATTTTCTCGATGTTGTTATCACTAGGGTGCCCGGTAAGGCACTACCATGCCCAGATCGGGTCGTGACAGGGGTTACACGCCTAACCTGACGTGTTCAATTCTACTTCAGATATACTACACAAGTTCATCAGAATACAAATCCAATGTAAATACAGTTCAATCCTTTTCAAAATTCATTCTACATATAGTATACTCAACTATACATTACTACAACATGTAACATCCAATTTCAATAGGGGGATAAAGATCATTACCTCGATAAGCCCTGTGACACCCTATTTTCAACCGGAGTCGGAAATGAGATTACTGCTGCATGGTTGGATTCCTAAATTACATTTTAAAGGAGTCGCCACCTAATTATTATAGTGAATTAGGACACTGAAAATGTAGCATAAAATACTACGAATGATCTCCATTTTTAAAGGTCTGTGAAACTATGTGAGATTCTTGGTAAGGGTTTTTCATTATCCTAAAGGGAAGGGGTTAGGCATCCTAAAGGATCCGCTAACTTGCGGTTGTCCAGTCAAACTTAGGTTAGTTATTGTATTAAAGAAATGCATGTTTTGAAAATACTTTAAGTAAAAAGGGGTGCTTTAAAAAGTAGGGAAATGCATAAAAGAATAATAAGGCTTGATTATAAAATACATGTGAGGTTATTTTTTTTTGGATAAAAAATATACATTTATAAGGGCATTGCAGAAATTGCATAAAAATACTTTATGAACACACGTATATGTTGCATTAGTAAGGAAAGAATCGATTTTTGATAGAAAAGGTATATTTAAACAAACACAAAGTAGACATGGTATAGTTTATAAAAATACAGGTCTTGTTATAGGAAAGAGATTACTTTGAATTTGTGAGAAAAGATCATTCTTTGTTATGAGTTTTTTTTTAAAAAAAATCGGAACTTAGGCATGTTTGACAACATTAAAATAATCAAACTAAGGGTGAATTTCCATCTTAAACTACCCTCCAAATCTACTAAAGTCTAATTACTACAAGTATCCTAAACCCAACTGTTCTACGCATTTCAATAATTGTATAGAGTTATACAATTTCATAACAAGAAGAATAAAATGACGAAATAAATAAGAAAAGAGAGTAAAGAGTTTAAGAGAAGTGACTAGGACGGATGAAGATATCATCCCGCCCTATTTGTTTAGAAGTCCTGAGGCAGGAGAATGCAAGGAACCTAGACGCGAGTCTTCGTTTGGCGGGAAATGCGGTGAGTCTCATATAAGACTCTTCGTTGCTCCCCATGCATTACATGTAAAAGTAAAGAAAGATAAAGATTAACATATATCCAAATTCATCAAATAATAAATAACTCTTAATATAAAACTTAGACACATAAATTTTAAAGAAAGAGAAAAGATGGACCTAAACACGTATCAGCCCAGACAGACCCAAATGATTCAACTTTTCCAGATTTTGATTGAAAAGAGAAGATTGGCCCAAACACATATAACACCCCCCACGAAATAAGCCCAATAAGCAATGATTTAATATGAAAACAATCCCCAATATTTCAGCAAGTATACCAAACAGATTCAAGGTATGTTAAACTCGATATGAGACCTTGGCAACAATACACATTCCTAAAGCTTAGCTAGTATTTATGTTGCAGCTTAATAAAAATATTCATATAGGTAAGAAGATTTATATTAATGAAGGGAATATGCTATTCATGAGAGGGAACAAAAATGTTGGATAAATAGGCGAACATTAACAGGCTGTTCAACTTCTAAACTAGGAGGCACATGCTCTACTAGATCATGGTAAGGATGGAAATAAATAGGCAACAACATTTTTTATTATCACTTAGGGGGGCTACTGGAAGCATGCTAGGAAATGAGGAAGGTAACTAACATGTTTATTTAGATTATCCTTGACATGACTCATTTTGAATATTATTGGTTCATCAAGACATACATACCAATATTGTTACACCCCGTAGTTCAGGTCATGCGCATGAGGGCGTACGAAAGGGAGTAAGACTTAAAATTTTCAGAAGATAGGTTGACGGATTGTTCCGGACGGGTTTTAGTCAACTTTAAGGCGGGTTATGACCCGGTACATTGAGAGTTCATAAGTGTTTCAAAGGCCCAGGGCGTAGTTCGTTGAGTCTAGATTCCAACGCAACCAACCGTTCGTCGATAGGACGTCGGAGTAGAAAGTTATGAGAGTTACAAGTTCAGTGCGCAGACGGACAGAAAGGCGTTTCAGGCAAAGGCAACAGGGCCGCGGCGCCGGATGCAGGGCCGCGGCGCCGAAAGTACTGAGGGGTCGCTGAAGTTTCAGCGCCGCGGCGCCGGGAAGCAGGGCCGCGGCGCCGGAAGATCCGAGGGTCCGCAGGAGTTGCGGCGCCGCGGCGCCGGGAAGCAGGGTCGCGGCGCCTAGGCGGGATTCTGGGCGGAAAAACTTAGGAAGTCTGATTTCTCTTTTAAAAAGGCCATGGGAGGGTGACAAGTGTCCCCCCCCATCTGATTTTGCTTGCATGGCTTATATTGACCAAGTCTTGTAGACTTGGTCATCTCTCAAACATCTTCCTCTCTCTAAAAATCAGCTCCTCCTTCTCTCTAAAAACCCAAGAAAAATCTGAAAGTTAAGAACAAGAAAAGGAAGCTTGTAGCTAGCTTGTGGTAGTGTTCTTGGCAAGGAAGCTAGCAAAACATTTGGTATAAGTTTGGCTAAAACTCTAAGGTAATGATTCTTCCTTTAGATTTAGTTTTAGTATTGCATGTTAAGGAGAAAGGACTTGTGGTAGTAAATAATGCTCTTAGAGTCATTGCATGCTAGAAATGTGTTTTGGATATGAAAAATGGGTTAAGAAGAGTTTATGAGCATGTTGAAGCCTAAAAACTACATTAGAATTGTTAAGTGAATTATTGTAACTTATGGGGCAGAATTTTACACACCCAAGTTTAGGTGTGTAATCCCCTTTGAATTGTTGGATTGATTGAGCCTTAAAATGTGGCGTTGAGTGTTAAAAATCGGCCTTTGAAAAGGTGGCAAAGTGAGTAGAAACAAAGGAAATGCTGCCCAATTTTCCATAGAATTTAGTGACTTTGAGTTTAGATTATTCTACATTGAAATTAGAGGTTAATAAACGTATCATGATTATTATAGGTTGAAATATTACTTGCGGTAGTTGAGCTTTGCAAGCGGATTGACCAAAGAGGTATGCGGAGCTTTCTTATCTCTTGAGCATGAGTAGTTTGAACTATATAGTACGGTAGACGTACGTGTTTTAAATGAAGTAAATCCATTTGTTGTACTTGACTTGTTTTAAGAAAATGTCTAAGTTGGTTGGGTTAGAGAGTTAACCCACCTATTCCTAAGTAATGGTTTAACTTAAATAAGGTAGATAAGGATTTCGTGACATGAAGAAGTATTACGGAAATTGTGTGAGTTTGATTTGAAGTATAAGTCTCTTGGTTAATAAAAAGAACGAAATCTTTTGAAACATAAGGAGTTATAGCGGCCTTATGAGAGGTTAGTTGTAACGGCCTTATGAAAGAGTATGAACGTCTAAAGCTTTAAAGCATAAAGTTAGTATAACGGCTTTATGGGGAGTTGGTTATAATAACTTTATGAAAGGTTAAAGAGTTGGGTTTTCTTGAATAAGGTCATGAAAATGAGATTCATTTTGTATGTTAATGAAAGCCTAAAGAAGTTATGAGTTACTTGGACGTGCCGCCAGTGACGAAGGATTCCACGGGTATGCTTCCATTGTTCAGTTATGAGTTTACTTGGACGTGCCGCCGATGACGGCGATTCCACGCATGCTTCCATTGTTCGCCATGAGTTTACTTCGACGCGCCGTGATGAAGGATTCCACGTATGCTTCCATTGTTCGATTATGAGTTTACTTGACGCGTCGCCGCGATGAAGGATTCCACCGCATGCTTCCATTGTTCGATTATGAGTTTACTTGACGTGCCGCTGATGGGCGATTCCACGTATGCTTCCATTGTTCGATTATGAGTTTACTCGACGCGCCGCGATGATGAAGCGATTCCACGTATGCTTCCATTGTTGATTATGAGTTTACTCGACGTACGCCGTGATGAAGGATTCCACGTATGCTTCCATTGTTCGATTATGAGTTTACTTGACGCGCCGCCGTGATGAAGCGATTCCACGGTATGCTTCCATTGTTCGGATTATGAGTTTACTTGACGCGCCGCCGCGATGGCGATTCCACGGGTATGCTTCCATTGTTCAGTTATGAGTTTACTTGGACGTACCGCCAGTGATGAAGGATTCCACGGGTATGCTTCCATTGTTCAGTTATACCGCCAGTGATGAAGGATTCCACGGGTATGCTTCCATTGTTCAGTTATGAGGTTACTTGGACGCATCCGCTGATGAAGGATTCCACTGCACGCTCATTGTATTTTGATTATGAGCTTCCTATTCTTCATGCCGTGTAGTATATGATTGATGTTCTTATTGTTAGTAAGGCACAGTAAAAGGTAATTTGATTTCATCCCTGATCCCAGCTTGTTTTCAGACTTATGTTTTTATTACAGTATTTTCAGTTTCACATACTTGGTACCTGTTGTACTGACCTCCTTCGGGGGGCTGCGTTCATGCCGCAGGTCGAGATACGTAGCTTGCTGGTCCGCACTCTTAGGATCACTATTCATTTTCTGGAAAGCTCCATCCCTCCGGAGGCTTTGTCTTTTGGTATGATTCCCTGAGGTTATTTACTTTTGTATATTCAGGGGGTATGGCGGGGCCCTGTCCCGCCACAGTCGTTATTCCTATAGGTCTGTAGTCACGTTTGTGGTTTGGGCTGTAATGATAAGACGTACTGTTTCACTTTCGGTTAAGTTATTTTATGGAAGGCGGCCTTATCGGCTTGCTAGTGATGTTTACCTTATACAGATTTTGTTTCATGTATGTTCCACGCTATTCTCTCGACGATACCGATAGTGGTACCCTTAGGTACGGTCATGCCCCGGGGTCGGGTCGTGACAAATATTAAGTACTAATCTCAGAAAAAGAAAAGTGTTAACATGGGACTAGCATGAGACTAATCTAGCAAGTGTCAAGTTAGACAACTACCAAGTAAATAGGACTCACAAATTCAACTATCTTAAAAATCATATTAAGTTTTAGCATTTTTTTAACAAATTCCAATCTATACTGGTTTAAATAAACCTTAGAGGAACATTTGTGGGTTCAAACAGTTAAACAAAAATACTGGATGAGTCATTCAAACTTAATATGGATATCATAACGCTATCTAAGATGGTCAAGTGGTATTGTACCCTCTTCAGGTTATCAAAGATACTTCTAAGTGTATATGGACACTCATAATCACATACTATGTTCAAATACTATCAACATTATCAAACACACAGGTAACCAGTTACAGTGACCATTGTTGATTTAATCGGCTGATTGGAATGTCCTAAATTACACAGAACTAACTTATATGCTAGATTAACTACGGATTTTAGGCCATCCCAAACATTTTATCAACATAACATGCCGATTTTAAGCCTATCTGTCACAGAGGACACGATTCTTATTTAAACAAACAGAAAACATGCATGTTGGAGAAGAGAGTGATGGTGTAAACAAGGCATACCACTGTCATTTTCCTGTATAACTCAGGCTGGTGCATACAAATTTGTGATTATTCTAGCCATACTCATGATTCATATCTCTATCCTATCCCTTAGCTCACGGAATTACAAATGAAATGATTTAGCAGCTAATAGCCCATTCATAAATATCCTATACTTGGTCATCCAGATAAAGGCAGAGCAGCTTGCAATAAGTCAATATCAAACACATAGGAACTAAGTAAATTCAAAACAGGACTTGGGGACATGGAACATTTCGTGAAAACAGTCCACAACATGTTGATCAAATGCCATTTTAGTTCAAACCATATACCAAGTTTAGAATTAACACCGAGATATAGCAAGCTTCTTATTATACTCTTGTCTTATACTCAAATATGCACAGGATGGACATCTCCCGTAAGACACACACAAAAGACCACTTCTTAACTAGTTATATCTAGGCATGAATTTTGAAGAGACTGTAACACCATATAACTGATTCAAACCAGGAATCATAATGGTCAAAGCATGGTTATTATTCATATATTATGCTAGACAGTTCATAGCCTATATTGACTTAAACTGATGAATTTAGGACATTGCATAACTTATGCAGCCTAGATTTAGCTAAAACACATTATAACTTTCATACTAAACTAACATAAGATCCCATAAGCAGACTGCACATGGCTAAATAGACCTCAAGCCAGATATCCAAATCAAACAGAGAGTTTAACATGGACCGATCTGTCTAACAACAACACAAACAAGTGTCTACCTGAACATATTCGGCAATGATCTTAAAATGCTCGAGCAGTGATTAACTTAAGTAATCTTGTTTAATAATCGATTCAATGACATTGAACATTCATAATATGACCGCAAATATTAATAACTAATCTAGTTGGTTCAAACAATAATAGACACATAAACATATAACACAAATGATATTAGGCATATTAAACTGGAAATCAAAAGAAAAGAGGTTACCTTCTCCGAGTGACGAACCGAAACGTTGTCTCGACTCGTCGATTCCGCTCCGAGAGTATATGTGTGTGCGACTAAAGCGAAGAAAGACTTAGTGTTTTTTGAATTTTTGAATCAATACTAGGAATAAAAAAGGATTTTAAGATCTGTTTTTTAGGAGTAAAGAATCGATTTTTCTTCTTCAGAAAAAAGGGGATCTTCAACACAACCCAGAGAGGTCGTATTTTATAGCCAAGATATGGGTCTCCACAGCTTCTTCAAGAAGATTCATTTCGAAATTCAAATTCAAATGACAGGGAAAGTATTAGTGACGTTTTGACAAAACCGAGGTGATGAAAGAGTGAAAAATCCCCCTCTTTCAGTCTGATTTAGGGGAAGAAAACGTTGGGACAGAGATGTGGGTTTGTTCCTCTGGACTAAACTTTGAAAGACTTTAAATTGTGTTTTATCCATTGAATCGAAGAGAGGAAGGTCCAGCAAACCGCCAGACCTTCATGCATTCCTCGATTCAGTGGTTAAAACGAAATCTCATGGTTCAGAGCGATTCAGAAAAATGGAGACGGGACTGCAGGTGATGGGTTTGGTTTATGTGATGGGACGGCGGTAGTGGTATGGTTTGTCCGGCGGGTAAAGGGGAGGTGTGGCGGTGGACTGGTGGTTCGTCGATGGGGAGGGTAGGGTTCTTCAGATTTTTTAGGGGTATGTTGGGGAGAGGGGTTAAAGAAATGGGCTGGGGGGTGTTTGGATAGGGGTGTTTAAAGGACGATTGGGCCGGGTCGGACGGGAATTGGACCGGGCGGTTGATTAGGAAAAGGAGGGTGGGCTGGACAAAAAATGAATGGGGGTTTAATGGGATGTTTGGGCCGCGGGTAGCTGGTACTGGGGGAGGGTCCTGGTTTGGATGAGATAGGGGAAAAATGGGCTGGGTGTAAGGGATTTGGGTTGCGGTTTTTTAGTAGAAATATTTGGGCTGTTGGGTTTGGAAATTAAAAAGTGGGCTCAATCTGATGAAAAGAAAATATGTGTTGTGGGTAGATTTAGTTATTTAATTTAGGGAATGAGAATTGGGTAGAAAATAGGTGTTTTATTGTTGGGAGATTAATAGATAATTAGTCAAAATCTCCCAATTAATTAAAATATGCTTCCTTCAACTTAATTAATTTTAAAAATGCACACGCATAAAATACGATACAAAAGATTTAATATATGTATTTAATTTTGGAATATATATTCATAAAAATGATTAATTTAGTATTTGAAGAACATATTAAAGGAAAATCGATCATCAATACTGACGACGAGATATTAAAATTGTTTTGCTTATATTTTAATTATAAAAATGTAATACTCGATATTGTAAAATTATGCGATAATTAGTGAAGAATATTAAAACTACTTATTTTTTGACAATTTTCAAGACTGAGAAGCATAGTAAAATTAATTGGAGATAAAAAGACGATCTAAATGACATGTTCAGTAAAGACGAGACAAAAATTGGGTGTCAACAGCTTGTCCCTCTTTGACTGGAGACGATGAAAGAGTTTTCGGACAAAGACGTTGACTCGTAGCCAATTTTGTCTTACTCGTCAAAAAATCAGGAAATGCAAGGGCAAAAGGAACTTTTCCATGAAGAAAAGGGGATCTCTGATGCTAGGAACTTGAGCGTAAAACTGGTGCTGATTCAATATTTGTCCCAGTGTCGAATCATGATGACACTGGATTGCTTGTGATGCTAGAAAAATTAAGGCAGGCAGAATTTCGATTCAAAATTTTGTCCCAGTGTCGAATTATGATGACACTGGGTTCTGTGACGCTAGAAAATTAAAACCAAAGCGGGAGCAGATTTAAAATTTGTCCCAGTGTTGAATTATGATGACACTGGGTATTGTGTCGCGGGATGCCGGAAAATTAAGGCAGGGCGGATGCGGATTCAAAATTTTGTCCCAGTGTCGAATTATGATGACACTGGGTTGCTGTGATGCTGATTCAAAATTTTGTCCCAGTGTCGAATTATGATGACACTGGGGTCATTGGCGTTGCAGGATGCTGTAGGAGAGCGGATCGACATTCGAGGTACGAATTGCTTCGGTTCGCCGTAAGAGATAGTTCCACGCCAGGCTCCCACTCCTGTAAATTACGGTTCCTGTAGGCTAAAACATTAATAAAAATTAGTGCATAACTGTTAAGACAAAAAAAATGATAAAGCATGAACATATGAGAAATGTGATCATGTGAGAAAAGATGTCGTCCTAAGTAGACGTAGTTGCAGATGCTGAGATGAAATGACCGTCGTTGCATAGACGCGATGCAGATGTTCGTCGTTGCATGGACGAAATGCAGATGAAGCCGTTGCATAGGCTTTGATGAGATAACGTCGTTGCATGGACGTAATGCAGAGATCATCGTTGCATAGATGAACTGTTGATGAAGCCGTTGCATAGGCATAATGAAATAACGTCGTTGCATAAACGTTATATGAATGTCGTCGTTGCATGGACGAAATGCAGATGTCATCGTTGCATAGATGAACTGTTGATGAAGTCGTTGCATAGGCATAATGAAAGGGACGTCGTTGCATAGACGTGATGCAGAGATCATCGTTGCATAGATGAACTGTTGATGAAGCCGTTGCATAGGCATAATAAAAAGGGACGTCGTTGCATAGACGTGATGCAGAGATCATCGTTGCATAGATGAACTGTTGATGAAGCCATTGCATAGGCATAATAAAAAGGACGTCGTTGCATAGACGTGATGCAGAGATCATCGTTGCATAGATGAACTGTTGATGAAGCCGTTGCATAGGCATAATAAAAAGGACGTCGTTGCATAGACGTGATGCAGAGATCATCGTTGCATAGATGAACTGTTGATGAAGCCGTTGCATAGGCATAATAAAAAGGACGTCATTGCATAGACGTGATGCAGAAATCATCGTTGCATAGATGAACTGTTGATGAAGCCGTTGCATAGGCATAATGAAATAACGTCGTTGCATAGACGTGATGCAGAGATCATCGTTGCATAGATGAACTGTTGATGAAGCCATTGCATAGGCATAATAAAAGAGACGTCGTTGCATAGACGTGATGCAGAGATCATCGTTGCATAGATGAACTGTTGATGAAGCCGTTGCATAGGCATAATGAAAGGGACGTCGTTGCATAGACGTGATGCAGAGATCATCGTTGCATAGATGAACTGTTGACGGCCGTTGCATAGGCATAATAAAAAGGACGTCGTTGCATAGACGTGATGCAGAGATCATCGTTGCATAGATGAACTGTTGATGAAGCCGTTGCATAGGCATAATGAAAGGGACGTCGTTGCATAGACGTGATGCAGAGATCATCGTTGCATAGATGAACTGTTGATGAAGCCGTTGCATAGACATAATAAAAAGGACGTCGTTGCATAGACGTGATGCAGAGATCATCGTTGCATAGATGAACTGTTGATGAAGCCGTTGCATAGGCATAATGAAAGGGACGTCGTTGCATAGACGTGATGCAAAGATCATCGTTGCATAGATGAACTGTTGATGAAGCCGTTGCATAGGCATAATAAAAGAGACGTCGTTGCATAGACGTAATGTAAGGGTATGATCCTTGTAGGGCCGATCTGTGATGTAGAAATTTCCTGTGAATCAAATAATAAGTGTTGAGACTCTTGTTTCTATCAAATCTGAAGACCTGCACTCAAAGAAATTTGTGAGTTTGGGGAGGGGTGGTTGATTCGTGTTGACTTTGCAGCTTTGGTGCTTGATGCTTGTGTGTTCGAACTGGCTTGGACCTGTAACCCCTGCCTGTTTTCCAGTCTTGGTTAATTACTGACGGAAATATTTGTTTTGAAAATAATTTATTTATGAGAAAATATGCATAAGAATTTGCCGTTTAATTACTAATAGTGACATGTAGCGAAACAAAACAAACGTCCTTGTCCAAAATCTTGTTCCGACTGGAAAACTTAACTGCCGATGTTTCCCAAATCTATAAGTTTCTCCCTGCAGCGAATCCTTGAATTTCGCCCCAAATACGAAGATTGTGAACTTTCAGTTGCACGAGATCGAATCCTGCGCAGACCGCTTGTCGACTTTAATCATATGAGTGTATTTCGTCACACGTGAAGCAAAACAGGGAGTTTTCAAATAGTGGGACCGAAGCCGATTTAGGCCGCCTACGTATCCCCATGAGGGAATCAGGTCATGACGTAGTTCATTACAAGTGGAGGGGATTATGAGGTTTTCTAAAATATGACCGAAGCCGATGTAGGCCGCCTACGTATCCCACCGAGGGAATCAGGTCATAACGTAGTTCAGATTACAAAAATGGAATGACAGAATTTTCTGAGAGTGTGACCGAAGCCGATATGGCCGCCTACGTATCCCCACCGAGGGAATCAGGTCATAACGTAGTTCCAATTACAAATAATTGATAACTTTTACAAAATATGAAAGAAAAGCATTACATGGAAAAATCCTAGACATAGTATCTTTTCACAAAGATTCGTTGATTGCTTTCGCCATATCTCACCGTCTATTTCAGCTAAGATCAATGCTCCTCCTGTTAGTACTCGATGAACCATGTAGGTCCTTGCCGCTAGGTGCGAACTTTCCTTTAGCTTCACTTTGATTCGAAATATGCGTTTCAAAACCAATTGTCCCGACTTGAATAACCTCGCCTTACCTTCTTGTTAAAAGCTCTAGCCATTCATTATGATAAAGCTGTCCGTGGCGTACTCTACCAACCTTTTCATCAATCAACATCAATTGTTCACACCGACCAGTATCCATTCGCTCGCCAACTCGGCTTCTTGGATAATTCTCAACGATGGTATTTCTACCTCTGTTGGTAGCACCGCTTCTGTTCCATAAACCAAAAGGTATGGCGTGGCCCCGGTAGAAGTCCGAATTGTGGTGCGATAACCCAAAAGTGCGAAAGGTAAATGCTCATGCCAATGTTTGTAATTATCAACCATCTTCCGCAATATCCTCTTAATGTTCTTGTTGGTCCGCTTCATCGCCCATTCATCCGAGGTCGATACGAGTGGAATTACGTGAGTGATCTTAAAATTCCCACATATCTCACGCGTTATTAAGTTCTTGTTGAGATTGGCTCGTTATCTGTTACAATTGACTCGGGAATTCCAAATCGGCAAATGAAGTTGCGACGAAATCAACCACTACCTTCTTCGTTACGGATTTGTATGGCGATGCTTCCACCCACTTTGTGAAATAATCGATTGCCACCAAAATGAACTGCGCCCGTTGGATCTTTGTGGCTCAATAGACCAATAACGCCCATCCCCAAGTCGCAAACGCCAAGGGGAATTTGTTACGTTGAGCTCATTCGGAGGTACACGGATCATATCACCGTGAATCTGACATTGATGACATTTTTGCACGAAACGACAACAATCTATCTCCATGGTCAGCCAAAAGTATCCTGCTCGTATAATTTTCTTTGCCAAAGTAAAACCATTCATATGGGGGCCGCAAGTACCTCCGTGTATTTCTTCAACCAACTTATTCGCCTCTTGGGCGTCGATGCATCTTAACAAACCTAAATCTGGAGTCCTCTGATAAAGGATTTCCCCGTTTAGGAAGAAATGGTTTGCTAACCTTCGTAGTGTCTTCTTTTGAATGGTAGTCATGCCTTCCGGATATTCGTTGACCTGAAGATACCTCTTAACGTCATGGTACCATGGTTTTCCATCTGATTCTTCGTCTATGTGGAGACAATAAGCCGGTTGGTCCAACAAATCCACTTTGATAGGATCAATGTAATTCTTATCCGGATGCTGGATCATAGAGGAAAGAGTTGCCAGAGCATCGGCAAATTCGTTCTGAGCTCGTGGGATATGCTTGACTTATATCTTGACGAATTTTTTGCACAATTCCTTGACACAGTGCAGGTAAGGGAGTATCTTCCTGTTCTTGGTGGCCCAATCTCCTCAGACTGATGAATTAATAGATCTGAATCACCGATAACCAATAACTCTTGTATATTCATGTCGACATCCATTCTGAGTCCAAGTATGCAAGCTTCGTATTCTGCCATGTTATTAGTGCATGGAAATCTGAGTTTTGTAAATTGGGTAGTCTTGACCGATTCGAAACTAAACCGCCCGACTCCAACTCCTTTGAAGTTTACGGCCCATCAAAAACAATCTCCAACCTGGATAATCCTCGAGATATCTTCTCCGACAAATAATACTTCCTCGTCAGAAAATAGGTCCGAGAGGCATGTATTCTCATCCACGGGTTTTCTCGCAAGATGATCGGCTAGTGCTTGCCCTTTGATGGCCTTTTGAGTGACGTATATGATGTCAAATTCACTTAGCAAGATTTGCCACTTTGCTAGCTTCCCGGTAGGCATGGGCTTCTGCAGGATGTATTTGAGCGGGTCCATCCTTGAGATGAGGTAAGTAGTGTATGCAGACAAGTAATGTCTAAACTTTTGAGCTACCCAAGTCAGAGCACAACAAGTGCGTTCGAGCAGAGTATACCGGGCTTCATACGGCGTGAACTTCTTGCTCAAGTAATAAATAGCCTGCTCTTTCTTTCCTGTTTCATCATGTTGCCCCAACACGCATCCGAATGCATTCTCCAACACAGACAAATACAATAACAAAGGTCTTCCGGGCTCTGGTGGTACCAAAACGGGTGGATTAGACAGATATTCTTTGATCTTATCAAAAGCTTGCTGGCAATCGACTGTCCAATTGGTTGGAGCATCCTTCTTTAGTAGCTTGAATATTGGTTCACATATCACCGTAGATTGAGCTATGAACCTACTGATGTAATTAAGTCGTCCAAGAAAACTCATCACATCTTTTCGACTCTTTGGAGGAGGCAATTCTTGGATGGCTTTTATCTTTGAGGGGTCCAATTCAATCCCCCTTCTACTTACAATGAAACCCAATAGCTTCCCGGCAGGGACACCAAAGGAGCACTTTGCAGGGTTTAACTTCAGATTGTACTTCCTTAGCCGGTCAAAGAACTTCTTCAAATTAGTCAAGTGATCTGACGCCCTTCGTGATTTGATAATAACGTCATCCACGTAGACCTCTATTTCTTTGTGGATCATGTCGTGAAAGATAGTAGTCATGGCTCTCATATAAGTGGCACCCGCATTCTTGAGTCCGAATGGCATAACCCTGTAATAGTATACTCCCCAAGGCGTGGTGAACGCTGTTTTTTCTGCATCTTCCTCGTCCATCAGAATTTGGTGGTAACCAGCAAAACAATCGACAAATGATTGCAACTCATGCTTTGCACAATTGTCGATGAGTATGTGGATATTTGGGAGGGGAAAATCATCCTTCGGGCTAGCTTTGTTGAGATCACGATAATCTACACATACTCTTACCTTCCCATCCTTCTTTGGCACGGGCACGATGTTGGCTAACCAAGTGGGGTACTTGGCAACTGATGACTTTTGCGTCGAATCGCTTGGACACTTCTTCTTTGACCTTCAAACTCATATCAGGCTTGATCTTTCTTGGCTTTTGCTTTACCGGGAGGCAAGATGGATCAATGGGTAATCTATGTGAAACAATATCTGTACTCAAACCCGGCATATCGTCATAAGACCATGCGAATATGTCGACATATTGCTTCAGCAATTCTACCAAGTCTTCCTTTCGTGCGTCGCTTAGATGGACGCTGATTCTTGTTTCCTTTACGAATTCTGTGTCTCCCAGGTTCACTACTTCTGTTTCATCCAAATTTGGCTTCGGCCTGTTCTCAAAATGCTCTAATTCTTTGACCAAACCTTCTGGTTGTGGGTCCCCCCCATAATCCTCAAAGTCTCGTTCGTTGCTTGGGTTTTGTTTGTTCATTTCACTACATGTCACATTCACATTATCGACAGATTTATTAGCTTGTATGCTGAAAAAGAAAAGAAAGTCATTAAGCAAAACAACAATTTTTATTTTATTTTTTAAAATAGCAAAGCACTGGCGATTTGTCATTTAAGCTTTCAAAAGGGGAGGCAAAACATATATGAGATTCAGGCCTCAATCTGAATCGCATTGTTTCATAAAAAATCTAATACAAGTTCTACCAAGCTTCCCGGAGAAACATGGCCGGGGTACAGGTCCAATTTCCTAGGACATCTCCCTGCTTGGCATCCCAAATGGTTGGCGTCTCCTCATGATCATTCAGAATCACATTGCAATCTACATCTTCTTCTGCAACAAAAAGGCTTTTGAGTCCTTCGGCGAGATCGTCTGTATCCTCCTTTTCTGATTCCTGGGTCGTGCAAGCTTTGACAAAAGACCGATTCAGGTGCGGAACAGGCTTAGGCAAAGGAACATCTCTTCTTCCTCGGGAATTTGTTGATGATACCTCTTCAGGAGTGGGCTCATACCCAAGTCCAAAAGTATCCTTCTTGTTGGGCAGGTCAATTGGCTCTATTATACCACCTAGATTCAATCCGAGGCCTTTACCTGGCTGGAAACCATTTCTCAACATTTCTTGGGCTACCATTGTGAGGGCCCGAGATAACTCCAACTTTTCAGCTTTTGAAACACATACAATCTCTCTGACGTGGAAGACCGAACCATCCAACTTATCTACACTTTTGACTGCAGGGATCTGGTTTGCGAGATTACTCCCCTCTCCATACACAACGATTTCCTGATGATTCCAAATAAACTTCAAACTTTGGTGTAGAGTAGAAGGGATTGCGCCTTCCATGTGTATCCAAGGCCTCCCCATCAACAGGTTATAGCAAGTAGAGATATCTAATACCTGGAATTCCACAGTGAATTCCACGGGTCCCACTTCCAAGATCAAATCAATTTCTCCCATGACGCTCCTCTGAGTTCCGTCGAAACCTTTGACTCTGACATGGCTTCCCCGAATCTTGTCGACATTCAATCCCAAGGCTTGGAGAGTGGCTGCTGGGCATATGTTTACCGCAGAGCCTCCATCTATCAACACTTTAGACACAAATTTATCCCTGCATTTCACTGTTATGTTCAGAGCCTGGTTATGCCCCAAACCTTCGAGAGGCAATTCTTCATCATGGAATGAAATCTTGTGAGTTTCCAAAATGTGCCCGACCAGAGCGGAGAGTTTCTCATCAGTGGTTTCCCGTGGGACATACACTTCCTTCAATACTTCCAATAATGCCCGCCCATGGGCGGCAGAATTCATCAACAAGGAAAATAAGGATATCTGGGCAGGAGTTTTGTCCAGCTGCTCTATGACAGAGTATTCTTTTGTTGGCATCTTCCTCCGAATTCTCCACTTCTACCTCACACTTCTTCAAAACATTTTCTTTTCTTAGCACTCCTCGCGCTGCTTCTAACGGGGCATAATATCGTCCAGATCTCGTCAATCCTGCGACGACGGCTTCAATGATCTTTTTCCCTCCTTCCCGACTACCTTCTCCGAGTGAATGATTTCGAGGGCCAACTTTTGTTACAACAAATGGTGCCACCATTCGGGATTTTTGAGTGAGCACTTCAACCTCGAATGGTGCTCTTGCTTGTACGGTAATTACTGGAGTGACCAGGGCTGCTGATTCTATTTTTTCCTCCTTCTGGACCGGCACAATGGTCCCTTCTAGACTTTTCTCTTCGCCAAATGTGATCACATTCACCTGGGCGTTGTCGTGATTCGGCAGAGGATTACTGTTCACATTAGGGGAAGCTTCCTTTAGCTGGATGGTCCCATCTTTGATTAGTGCCTCAATTCTGTCTTTGAGGTTGAAACAATCCTCGGTATCATGTCACGTGATCCCGGAATGGTACATACAACGTTTGTTCACATCATATGACTGAGGTAGAGGATTAGAAATTCTTCCTGGGATCGGTAATATTATGCCCGCAGCCTTTAATCTTTCAAACAGATGGGTTATGGGTTCAGCAAAGAGTGTGTAGGTTTTTGCGGGTCTTCTTTCGAAGTTGGCCCGGGGTCTAGGTGCATTTTGTGGATGTCCGTGTGGTCGGGGTGGGTATGTAGGTTGGTTTCGTGGAGGGTTTGGATAGGGAGTTGCTCGGGTGGCGACGTAGCCGAGTATGGTATACGGGGTAAGGAGCTGGCGAGGGTTGGTAGTATGATGGAGGGTTTTGGTTGTCTTGGCTATAGTGGAAAGGCTGATGGTTCTGCGTGTGCTGGTTGTAGTAGGAGGATTGGCAGTTTCGAGTGTGTGGGTTGTAGTAGGAAGGTTGATGGTTTTGATAGTTTGAACGCTGATTTCCACCGTATCCCCTGCATCGATACGACAGGAGATGCTCCATCTCTCTTCTTCTTGATCGCTGCGAGCGAATCCGATTGAATTGCTTTACTCGTTGCCTGTAGTGCGGCCAGGTTGGTGATCCTTCCTGTCTTCATACCTTCTTCTATGAAGTCTCCCATTCTCACAACTTCATAGAAACTCCGCCCTATGACACCTATCATCCTCTCATAATACGCAGGATCTTTTGTCACGACCCGAACCCGGGCCCGTGACTGGTGCCTTACCCCGGGCACCCAAGTAGACATACATCAGAGTAATCAGCGGAACATAAAGACAATACATGAAACCAGTGTAATAAGACAGTGAAATAAGAAGACAAAGCAACTAAAAACGGTTACCTTTCGGATATATATAAATAGCAACCTTTTTCAACATGAACAGTTTAATCCTTTTTACAAACCCTGCCCACAACAGTACTACAGGCCTCTAAGAATGATACGACAACAATGGCGGGACAGGGCCCCGCCAAACCCCTGAATGTAAACACTTACGACGACAGGGGACTATACCACTGATAAGCCTCCGGAGAAACGGAGCTTCCCAAACGCTAAAACTGTGACCCTGAGAGCTAGGATCAACGACTGGTGTACCTCAACCTGCGGCATGAACGCAGCCGGGCGAGGTCGATAACAACAAAAATTTAGTATGTGAAATGAAAATACATCGTAAATGAAATCATAGCGATCATATAAAGCAGGAGACATGTATGATAACCAAACTACAGTTTACAACAAAGCAGTCATGTCAAGTCAGGGACTCACGCCCTTAAGTCATCACTCAAGTATAACAATGGGTCTCAGGCCCACAACATCAATCATGCCCGTGGAATACCTTCCTCACTGCCGGCAGTCCATGATATAAAAGCACCAAGGAACACACCAACACCGTGTCCCACGTGTCATAATAAAATCAGACGGGTAAGTACGAAGGCATAGCCGACTACAAAAAAAAACCCACAGTACCAACAAGGTCATGAACTGTATCATAAGATTTGTCTAGACCGTCACATGATCAAAGCTGGCCACTTGCCCGCAGTATCAATGTGCGCGTCTAACCCTGGAACTCCCGCAGCTCGCGATAGGCCAATCTCATCGCCCGCATGGTATTCCCCGTCGAGGGTAGCTACTCCGGCATCGCCCCGACTTCCGAGTCCGCATGGCCACGCGACCGCATGCCCATAACGGACGCACGCTAACATGGAACTCTCGTAGCTCATCATAGGCCCGCAGGACCCGCTTGAGGTATTCTCGATTCATGGTCCTGCATCACCGAGTCTACCCCGACGGAGGGCAGCTTAACCCCCGGAATCATCTCAAGAGATGAATGCCACAATACTATCATAACGACTGATAGTTAATAAGCACAATCAAGGGAAACCCCTTTACACAAACATCACAAGATACTAACACACGTAGCATCCTAACACGTTTACTTATCAAAGCAACAAGAAGTATTACAAGGCTATCACAAACCAATACAATCAAGTTGTTCACACAAGGTACTTTCTACTATATGATTAACAAGATCGGTATTTTATCCCCAAAGACTTCATACATTAACTCTTTAAAAGATACGTTACTTTCACAAAAGTCACACAATACCCGTAGTATATGAAAATAGAGTGATTATCTTTTTAAAGTAAATCAATTACTTCTCTTTGTAAAATCAAGTAGCAACATTCTTTTCCAATGTTCAAGTTTGCCTAATTTCCAATGTTCAAGTTTCTCATTTTTTTGAAAGGGTTCGTAGTTCATAGTCTTATTCATTTAAGAATATAATTCTCCTTTAAACAATCTGAGAAACCTAAGCCTTATATGTGAGTAGGATATTCTTGTTTATTACAATCTTATTACAGCAGCCATGATCTAGGAAATATCATTTTGTCTCATCTTAGCTTCTATGCAGATGGAAGTTTCTCTGGTTTTAATAATACTTAATTATTCAAAACATTTCCTTTTATTAACGCCGCAGTTGGTTTGTCGTTACACATTCTGATTTCCGAAATCAGTAAAACATTCTTAAGCCGTTATACCTAACTTCCCATAAAGCTAGTATAACTCTTAAGTTTTCAAAAACCAAATATTACTTCTTCTTTCAAAATAATTCAAAAATCTTTTGAAATACTTCAAGTTCTTTATTAACACATAACAAGCCAGTTATAGTTCAAATCAGTTACCTTTTAAAACCACATGTATTTTCTTACCAACATAAAGTCGTTATAACCAACTTCCCATAAAGCCGTTATAACACTTTATGTTTTACACCAATCAAATACGTTCACATACGTGACGTCTACCGCACTACATATTTCACACATATCATGCTAGAAGAGATAGGAAGAGGTTCACATACCTCGCGACGAGTATCGACTAATAGCAAAACGCTCAAGTACATCCAACCGTCGGCTACTCCTTAAGCCAAGTAGATCGCGCCACACGTAGTACTTCAACCTATAAGGCCACAAGGCGCTTATTAACATTTATATCTCATCGTAGAATATTCTAAAAAATCGCAAGAAGACCTCCCCGCAACAACAGAAATCTCCTCCTCCATCGAGGCCGGCTACCAAGCCAACCGGGGTTATACATCTAACCCTAACGGTACAATTCTACTCCACGGACTACTTCACAAGTCTCTCGTAATACGGCCCTAAGTAATTCTGACAAGAAACTTCTTTAATTTCAGGCTTAAGTCGCAAGACATTGCAGTAAGTATTATTCAGGCTTAAGTAAAAAGACATTGCCGATAACTACGCTCATTCTATATATAGTATACTTCAACTATATATTCTAACAACATGTAATTTCCAATTACAATAGAGGACAAGATATTTACCTCGATAAGCCCATAATTATCCTAGCTTAAAGTCGATCCCGGGCAATCGTTTAGCTCCAACTCGAGCGCCCAACCCGCTCTAAACCACCCTTAGAAGTTCTAACCAACTTCTACACAATACTCGACTGACTATGGAGATTTTCCTAGGGTTTCGGTTTTGGACCGACGTAAGTATAATAGTATTTGGGCTTTTCAGATAGTATAACCTTAGAATACAACAAGGTATAAGGCTAAGGTAATTTGGGCATTATAACAATACTTTGAGAGTATTTCTACCAAGAGGGTATTATATGAAAACAAACTAGGCAGTGGGTACCCCACGGCCACACCACAGGAGGGGGTGGCTACCTCTACTACCCCACTGTGGGGAAACTCTCGCCAAGGGGGGGCCTCACGAAAAGGAGGGGGAAGGCTCTCAAGACTTAGGCATTTTGGATGAAGAAGTCTTCAACCTTAGAGGGTATTTATAGACAAGCCAAGGCCAACCAATGGCCAAGATCTAGCCAAGTGCCTAGCAAGTGTAGGGCCAAGATCTTGCCAAGTGCCCCTTAACCAACTAACACACAAATATCCTACCAACTAAAGCCATTCCAATCGCCACAACCGAGCCTCACGCCCGCTAATGGGAGGTGCCAAGTGGCGCCTCTGTTGGCCCAACACGCTTCGCCTCTCGGAAAAATCCGCAAAAATTAAAAATGACATAGCCGAAATTCCCTACGAAAGTCGTGGAAAACGCTTTCCGAAAAACGACTCTAAACGTGTTGTGCACAAATAATTTTCGCCAAGCCAATATTAAAAGTTTCAAATTTCTACGTACGTCCTTACGTACATACTTTGGAAATACGGGGTATAACATTCTCCCCTCCTTAGAAACATTCGTCCCGAATGTTCCTTCTAAGTCTCAAAACAAATACGCGCCAAAGATAGTCTTCACTACTATACTTACGAGAACAATCCTTGCCACACATGGCCACGTAAAACAACTTGCGCAAAAAGCTTACATCCAAGTCCACGAGGAAACACCTCTAACATCACCATAAAACACTTCTCACCGGGGTTTAAAATATACCTCCTTCGCACCTTCTCTTATCAAAAGAAATGATCCCATCTATGCCGCCATACATGCTCGCTTCTCTCTTTACTCGTCGTAGATACCACTTTGTCACTTTGCTCGAGGCATTAACCTTCTCAGCGACTCCAACAAATGGTACCATCGCACGCGATCCCCGAGGATGTCGATACTCGAACTCTTTCCACATTTCGACATCTTCGCTTTCAAAACTCGGGTTACTATCTCTAACGTGGTCATCATTAAGTGGAACACTCGATGGATCTCGATACTTTTCCCGATCATAACAATACGAAAGATCGACGTCTGACCTCCTAAGTCGGACGCAAAGCTAATCATATAGGCAACTGGCCTATTCTTCACATGAACTCAAAAGGCCCAAAGTAACTCGTTAAGTTCCTCTGCCTTCCAAAACTCGTCACACCCACCCCGGTGGTACTTTCAAGAAGACCGACCAACTCGAACTCTAAGCCGTCGCCGATTATCCGCACGATTCCTCCGAGCCGCCGTAACTTCTTCTAGACAAGCTTCACTATCCACTACCGGAACAAGCTCGAACCAACCGTCAACCTTGTTAACATCGAACCAATCGATCGCAAGATCTTACACTTCCGCCCTTACAAGGCTTCATAAGGCGATATCCGAACACTGAAATGGTAGCTTAAACACTACCTCCACAGGAGACAACAATCCCCACAACTATCCCTGAAATCCAAACACCGCCCGGTGGCGAACGCGATTCTGAGACTCACTGAGTTCTTAACACATGCTTGGCAAAACTTCCGTAAACAAAACAGCCGTAACTGGCTCCACTGTTCGCCATAAGGTGAAGGTAGGCACCCCGCAGCCTTACAACCTTTCCGATAAAACAACACAAATGAGTAAACGGTCCCGATCGGACACGATGGTCGCTTCATCGCCCGACCACCGGTCGAACGCATCCACGAACTCAGACGCTGGTTAACTAAACTTGGGCCTAACACCCTCGTGACCTTACCACAAGGCGACCACCACAAACCGACCCACCACCAAACAGCCGCGGGTTGACCCGCATCATGGCCTCAATCCGACCACCAACGAGCACAACACTAGTTCCCCAAGGAAAACTCTCACTAATCACGTTACGAAAACCTAGCGGTCTTCATAGCTCAACTACCCTCTTTCATTTCACACTACTCGGGACTTATCCCACAAACGTAGCTCACGTGCACTATGCACTCCTATAAGGATCAAACATAACACTACACCTTTACTCGAGACGGCCTTACCTCTAAGGTCTTTACGTAAACATTCTAAGGCTCACACCTTATCTATCCCCAAAATCTTACTCGCTAACTAACCAAGATTTCTAATCACAACTAACACACCGCTATCGTAACATAACACTTAAGGTATACTCACCTTATCACATAAACAAAACTCAGAGGTTAAAGATATATCTATATCTACCGCTTCACTCCTCTTAGTCGTCTAATCAAACTCGCCTGCAGGCGCAAATGAGGGAGATGACAAACTACCCACCGATCTCAAGGCTAAGTCCTCCTACAAGGACACTCTTCGACACTGCACTCGACGGTCATAGTACAACAAGTACCATCCTAAAAGATGACATTCCCGATGACGCTCGTCACACCGTGAACCGGACGCTCGAGTTCGACCAACTCCCGCACACCCCGAACGCCCAAATTTGTAGAAGACCACTCTGACCGGGCGGAGGTGCATATCTAACTCACTGGGAGGCGATCGCCTCGAAAGTTACCAAAGGACCTTGCCGCTCGCCCTCTTCTACCGCCCTTCGTTAACCCGCCGATCTCTACATCGCCTCGGCCACGCGCATAAGCCCGCATACGTGCCATGCTCAAGCCTCAATCAAGAATTACTCTTGCACAACCTCTTTAGATAGTCCTCAAGACTCGCAGTACATCGGTATACTCTGGTAGCCAAATCTATAGCTAGTAATGTGGTTGCTTTTGCAATCTATATTCACCGTTCCGTGGCCGCGAACTGGCGTTCAAATATCATGGTCGCAGAGGAATCGCCGCCGCCGTGCTAAACTCTTTGGGGCTAGTGACGCCGCAGAACTCCCCGAATGAAGCACCACCTAAGGTGATAATTGGGCTGTGCCCACGTAACCCTCTCTCAGATTTACTCGCAGCCTCCTCGGCCGCTTGCCCTCCCGCCCGGGTTGCCTACGCGAGGCATAACGATAAGTGGAAAGAATTTCGTGAGGTCCAACTTACAACACGCCTCTAAGGCACGATCTCGAGTGAGAAGAATAGAAACCAATCCTAAATATCCTATAGCCTCGATTATTGGTGCACAACACACCGATAATCAAGACTTCCATCGATACTTCGTCAGACACTTTCCGAGGATTAATCGCTCGATACCACTTTTGTCACGACTCAACCTGCCCGCGGATCGTGCCTTACCCCGCACCCAAGTAGACATACATCGAGTAATCAGTGAACATAAAGACAATACATGAAACCGTGTAATAAGACGGTGAAATAAGAAGACAGCAACCAAAAACGGTTACCTTCAAGATATATATAAATAGCAACCTTTTTCAACATGAGCAGTTTAATCCTTTTTACAAACCCCGCCACAACAAGCATTTACAGCCTCTAAGAATGATACGACAACAATGGCGGACGGGGCCCGCCAAACCCCGAATGTAAACACTTACGACGGCGGGGACTATACCATCGATAAGCCTCCGAGAAACGGAGCTTCCCAAACGTCAAACGTGGACTCGAGAGCTAGGATCAACGATCGGTGTACCTCAACTCGCAGATGAACGCAGCCTCGGGCGAGGTCGATAACAAAAATTTGAGTATGTGAAACTGAAAATACATATCAGAAATGAAATCATAGCAATCATATAAAGCAGAGACATGTATGATAACCAAACTACGCTTACAACAAAGCAAATATGTCAAGTCGTGACTCACGCCTTAAGTCATCACTCAAGTATAACAATGGGTCTCGTGCCCACAACATCAATCATGCCCGTGGAATACCTTCTCATCGCCGGCATCCATGATATAAAAGCACCAAGGAACACACCGAACACCGTGTCCCACGTGTCATAATAAAATCAGACGGTAAGTACGAAGGCATAGCCGACTACCAAAAACCCACGCATCAACAAGGTCATGAATCAGATTATAAGATCTGCTAGACCTTCACATGATCAAAGCCGCCACTTGCCCGCAGATCAATGTGCGCGTCTAACCTCGAACTCCCGCAGCCCGCGATAGGCCAATCTCATCGCCCGCATGGTATTCCCGCATCGAGGGTAGCTACTCCCAAGATCGCCCCGACTTCCGAGTCCGCGTGGCCACGCGACCGCATGCCCATAAAGGACGACGCTAACCGAACTCTCGTAGCCCGCATAGGCCCCGTGACCCGCGTGAGGTATTCTCGAATCACGGTCCTGCATCACCGAGTCTACCCCGCACGGAGGCGCTTAACCCCTAATCATCTCAAGAGATGAATGCCACAATACTATCATAACGACCGATAGTTAATAAGCACAATCAAGGGAAACCCTTTACACAAACATCACAAGATACTAACACACGTAGCATCCTAACACGTTTACTTATCAAAGCAACAAGAAGTATTACAAGGCTATCACAAACCAATACAATCAAGTTGTTCACACAAGGTACTTTCTACTATATGATTAACAAGATCGGGTTTTTATCCCCAAAGTACTTCATACATTAACTCTTTAAAAGATACGTTACTTTCACAAAAGTCACACAATACCCGTAGTATATGAAAATAGAGTGATTATCTTTTTAAAGTAAATCAATTACTTCTCTTTGTAAAATCAAGTAGCAACATTCTTTTCCAATGTTCAAGTTTGCCTAATTTCCAATGTTCAAGTTTCTCATTTTTTTGAAAGGTTTCGTAGTTCATAGTCTTATTCATTTAAGAATATAATTATCCTTTAAACAACTGAGAAACCTAAGCCTTATATGAGTAGGATATTCTTGTTTATTACAATCTTATTACAGCAGCCATGATCTAGGAAATATCATTTTGTCTCATCTTAGCTTCTATGCAGATGGAAGTTTCTACTGGTTTTAATAATACTTAATTATTCAAAACATTTCCTTTTATTAACGCTGCAGTGGTTTGTCGTTACACATTCTGATTTCCGAAATCAGTAAAACATTCTTAAGCCGTTATACCTAACTTCCCATAAAGCTAGTATAACTCTTAAGTTTTCAAAACCAAATATTACTTCTTCTTTCAAAATGATTCAAAATCTTTTGAAATACTTCAAGTTCTTTATTAACACATAACAAGCCAGTTATAGTTCAAATCAGTTACCTTTTAAAAACCACATGTATTTTCTTACCAACATAAAGCTGTTATAACCAACTTCCCATAAAGCCGTTATAACACTTTATGTTTTACACCAATCAAATACGTTCAGCACATGTACGTCTACCGTACTACATATTTCACACATATCATGCTAGAAGAGATAGGAAGAGGTTCACATACCTCGCGACGAGTATCGACTAATAGCAAAACGCTCCAAGTACATCCAACCGTCGGCTACTCCTTAAGCCAAGTAGATCGCGCCACACGTAGTACTTCAACCTATAAGGCCACAAGGCGCTTATTAACATTTAGATCTCATCGTAGAATATTCTACCGAAAATTCGGCAGCACCTCCCCCCCCCCCGCAACAGCGTAAATCTCCTCCTCCATCGAGGCCGGCTACCAAGCCAACCGGGGGGGGTTATACATCTAACCCTAACGGGTACAATTCTACTCCACGGTACTACTTCACAAGTCTACTGTAATACAGCCCTAAGTAATTACAGTTCAGTAAACTTCTTTAATTTCAGGCTTAAGTCGCAAGACATTGCCGTAAGTATTATTCAGGCTTAAGTCAAAAGACATTGCCGATAACTACGTTCAGTTCTATATATAGTATACTTCAACTATATATTCTAACAACATGTAATTTCCAATTACAATAGAGGGACAAGATATTTACCTCGATAAGCCCATAATTATCCTAGCTTAAAGTCGATCCTGGGCAATCGTTTAGCTCCAACTCTGAGCGCTCCAACCCGCTCTAAACCACCCTTAGAAGTTCTAACCAACTTCTACACAATACTCCAACGGACTATGGAGATTTTCCTAGGGTTTCGGTTTTGTACCGACTAAAGTATAATAGTATTTCTGGGCTTTTCGTATAGGTATAACCTTAGAATACAACAAGGTATAAGGCTAAGGTAATTTGGGCATTATAACAATACTTTTGAGAGTATTTCTACCAAGAGGGGGGTATTATATGAAAACAAACTAGGCTAGGGGGGGGTACCCCACGGCCACACCACAAAGGAGGGGGGGGTGGCTACCCCTCGGCCTACCCCACTAGGGGGGGAAACTCTCGGCCAAGGGGGCCTCACGAAAAGGGGAGGGGGAAGGCTCTCAAGACTTAGGCATTTTGGATGAAGAAGTCTTCAACCTTAGAGGGGTATTTATAGCACAAGCCAAGGCCAACCAATGGCCAAGATCTAGCCAAGTGCCTAGCAAGTGTAGGGCCAAGATCTTGCCAAGTGCCCCTTAACCAACTAACACACAAATATCCTACCAACTAAAGCCATTCCAATCGGCCACAACCGAGCCTCACGTCCGCCAATGGGAGGGTGCCAAGTGGCGCCCTCTTGTTGGCCCAACACGTTTCGTCTCTCGGAAAAATCCGCAAAAATTAAAAATGACATAGCCGGAAATTCCCCTACGAAAGTCGTGGAAAGCGTTTACGAAAACGACTCTAAACGGGTGTTGTGCACAAATAATTTTCGGCCAAGCCAATATTAAAAGTTTCAAATTTCTACGTACGTCCTTACGTACATACTTTGGAAATACGGGGTATAACATCTTTCATCGATTGTACAAAGAGGGTGGTCATCTCGCTTTCCGCCATCGGCGGTTGAACTTTGGCGGCTTCTGCCCTCCATCTCAGGGCAAACTCTCGAAAGGTCTCTGTAGACTTCTTCTCAAGTTTCATCAAATAAAATCTGTCCAAGACCGTATCGGTATTGAACCTAAACCTGTCTACGAAGTCCTGTGCCATTGCGCCCCAATTATGCCATTTTCGCGGATCTTGACCGGTGTACCAATCAAGCGTTTCGCCAGTCAAACTTCTTATAAGTAACTTCATGATTATGGCCTGATCTCACCGACCACCAACTTGTCGCAGTAGGATCTTAAATGTGCTCGGGGGTTGCCCTTCCCATCAAACATATCAAACTTTGGTACCTTATAACCGAGCGGTAGTTCTACATCTGGATGCATGCAGAGGTCTTCATACTCCAAACCCACATGCCCTTTACTCGTTTGCATGTTCCTAAGCGCTTCCTTCAGGTTATGGATCTCCCGGGCCACGTTTTCATCAGTTTTTCCCTCGTCTGCTTCTCCATTTCCTCGTATTGGTCAACCTCCTGGGTGGGCGGGATTTGGACGACAACAGGTTGAGCTTCTGCTGCATATACCGGTGGAACATATTGCTTATTGTGGTTGACAATGTGTGCCGCTGGTATGTGCTCTGTAGCCCAATAATGGGGAACGTGTAGGGTATTTTGGATGGGCGGTGGTTGGGGTATATGTGGGGTTGATGAGGATAGAGGGTTATTTCGTGGCTGGCTTCTTTGTGGGCTAGCTGGTGGGTTAATGGGTGGCGGGTTAGTAGGTTGTGGATTGGGATTATTTGGTGGAAGGTTTTGGCGGGTTTCGGGAAGTGCGGGTTCGGTGGAGCTGCGGTAGTCGTCGCTCAGTGACATGGAGTGTTGAGACTAATAGACAAATTCGTGAGATTCTCGCAACCGCTCCATCTCGCTTGCATATTCGCCATCTCAGTAGCAATTGAGCAAGATACTCATCCTGGGCACTAATATTTCCCCTTCCTGAATTCTCCAGTTCATCCCTAGGAATAGTGATGAGTCCTAAGCCTGCCTGCTCAGAATTCCCGAATCGTCCATGTTGCCTGAAGTGTGTGCTTTTGATCTGGTGAAATTAGGGTGATCCGCCAGCTTTAGTCAACACGAATCAACACTTGGGAAAGTAAATAAGTGACCTTCTTCTAAAACATTGAGACAAACCAAATTAGTAATGTTAGTGACTGTAAAATAATATATGCTGGGTAATAATATCAAGAAAATTGTATGAAAGCTGTAAACGCGTCCTAATATGCATAGGGACCTCTTTTAATGCCAGAGGTAGGCCTAAACGACAAATACGCAAAATTGTGATAGATTGGTCCAAGCCTTTTGATTAATGCCTTTAGTTGGAAATAACTTTTACAAGTAAAACAACAAAACTCCTTAAGGCTATGCTAGAATGTTCTTATGTCTCTGAAGATGAAGCCCCAGTACTGCTTGGTCCTGTTCCTATGCCATCGAGATACTGCACTACATTCTGCATCTGGGTCCACATGTCCGGGGTAATTGTCTTCTTAAGCTGACGAACCTTTATCCAATCCTTCGCACCCACGTCTTCGAGACCCTGTTCTCCTTCCGGACTAGGACCTGTATTGCCGTGATCCTCTTGAAGCCATATCTGGTATTCGGGAGTGATGTCTGCTTGCTCGTACTTGACGTCTATCTTGTCAATATTATCCCAATCATCGAAGATCCGCCTAGCCCGAGGTACGATGAAACTTGGTCCAAATGTGATTTCTGAAACTCTCATGTCTGATCAAGCGGATTACTCGCTTGACCAAATTGTCGGAGTACGCGTAGTGGGGCGTATGGTTGAAGACCCTTCAAACCGATAAGCTCAAGGTAATATAATCTTTTGCACCGCACATAGGCCCCCGTTTTGCGAGGGAGTAATGGATATTTCCACTGGACCTGATCATGGGTGCGGGATGTCAGAAACTCTTGCCAATCTTTGGCGCCGACCGGTGACACGAACCGTTTCATTCTATCATAAAAACTGTTGATCTTATAGGATGCGCTGAAGCAAATATCTGTCATGTTGGAACGCTGGTAGAAATGTTCCATAGCCCATATCTGTAGGATAAGATTGCAACCTCAAAGAAATTGCCTCGCCTTTTTACATTTTCCGAGAGCTCGCAATATCTCTGCCAGGATCATAGGGATTAGAGTGAGTTGCACGCCGTCAACTCCCTCAAGAAGAGCTCTAGCCACGGAACATATGCAGGTACTTATTTTGCCATACTCAAGTGGGAAAACCAAAGTGCCTAGTAAAGCGACGGCGAATGCAACAGGACGCCTATTTTGCCAATGACCGGGGGTACAAGAGAACTCTGCTTTGCACGTCTTGTAAGCATCCCGACGCCCATACCTTTCGTAAAGATAATCGAGAGATACCCAATTGTTCTCGAAGCAACGCAATTCCTTAGTATTCTTCAGACCCATGTACTGAAGAAATTTCTTCCCTGACTGGCTGTTGGGAAGGATCTGCCTTCTACCCTGATATACTAGATTGGTGAAATAATGCACCTCCTCCAATGTAGGGGTTATTTCAAAATCTTTGAATCTGAAAGTGACTCGGTCAGGATCCCAAAACTGGATCAAAGCTCTGACTAAATGCTGATCTGGCGAAATACCAAATAGTGAGATGAGGCACCCCAAATTCTTCCTAATCACCGCTTGACTGCTGATGTCGAGATCTTCCCACCATACTCTTAGCTTACTAGGAACTCCGCTCACCATTCTTATGTGATCCATGATACAAATGCTGAAAAAAGGATAATAAACTTACATTTCCAACTTTGGCATATCATTTGGCTTGGATAAATTTATCATAATTATGCAACACATAATATGCTCATTTGGTCAATTGGGTCACAACACCCGTCGACCAACTTGGTGTTTTCCTAATTGTGGCGTTAATACCAAGGATTAACCCACCTAAGGTCTATGCATGCATGACTTAATATAAAAGGGTGGTATAGCTCTATCTTAAGTTTTCTAAGATTTTGGCTTACTGGACGCAAGGTTCCCGAGTGGACTACTCGAGCGAGAAGGCTACGCGGCCACCATTGACCGGATTCTCCGCGTAAAATGCCAACTCTCCTAAATTTGGGTATTTGAAAGAAATTTGCGGGTGTGCAAAGCGCACCTCGCGTGTAGTGTGTGATATTGTTAATTTTCCAGAATGGAGGAAATATGAGCGGAATGTCAATTTAAGGAAAGCGGTAACAAATAGTAGTTAAGACAATATGCAAAATATTTATATGTAAAGCAGAATAATTTAGGCAAAACATAAAAGCAAATAAATGTAAAACATAAAGGGAGCAATTTAAGCGAAAATAAAGAAAATAAAGCACAATAAATTAACCTATGTTTGTTGTGGTTAAGAACCTAAATTCCCCAGCGGAGTCGCCATGCTGTGACACCCTATTTTCAACCGGAGTCGGAAACGGGATTACTGCTGCATGGTTGGATTCCTAAATTACATTTTAAAGGAGTCGCCACCTAATTATTATAGTGAATTAGGACACTGAAAATGTAGCATAAAATACTACGAATGATCTCCATTTTTAAAGGTCTGTGAAACTATGTGAGATTCTAGGTAAGAGTTTTTCATTATCCTAAAGGGAAGGGGTTAGGCATCCTAAAGGATCCGCTAACTTGCGGTTGTCCAGTCAAACTTAGGTTAGTTATTTATTAAAGAAATGCATGTTTTGAAAATACTTTAAGTAAAAAGGGGTGCTTTAAAAAGTAGGGAAATGCATAAAAGAATAATAAGGCTTGATTATAAAATACATGTGAGGTTATTTTTTTTTGGATAAAAAATATACATTTATAAGTGGCATTGCGTAAATTGCATAAAAATACTTTATGAACACACGTATATGTTGCATTAGTAAGGAAAGAATCGATTTTTGATAGAAAAGGTATATTTAAACAAACACAAAGTAGACATGGTATAGTTTATAAAAATACAGGTCTTGTTATAGGAAAGAGATTACTTTGAATTTGTGAGAAAAGATCATTCTTTGTTATGAGTTTTTTTTAAAAAAAAATCGGAACTTAGGCATGTTTGACAACATTAAAATAATCAAACTAAGGGTGAATTTCCATCTTAAACTACCCTCCAAATCTACTAAAGTCTAATTACTACAAGTATCCTAAACCCAACTGTTTCACGATTTCAATAATTGTATAGAGTTATACAATTTCATAACAAGAAGAATAAAATGACGAAATAAATAAGAAAAAAGAGTAAAGAGTTTAAGAGAAGTGACTAGGACGGATGAAGATATCATCCCGCCCTATTTGTTTAGAAGTCCTGAGGCAGGAGAATGCAAGGAACCTAGACGCGAGTCTTCGTTTGGCGGGAAATGCGGTGAGTCTCATATAAGACTCTTCGTTGCTCCCCATGCATTTCATGTAAAAGTAAAGAAAGATAAAGATTAGCATATATCCAAATTCATCAAATAATAAATAACTCTTGATATAAAACTTAGACACATAAATTTTAAAGAAAGAGAAAAGATGGACCTAAACACGTATCACCTGCATGCACTCCAAATGATTCAACTTTTCCAGATTTTGATTGAAAAGAGAAGATTGGCCCAAACACATATAACACCCCCACTAAATAAGCCCAATAAGCAATGATTTAATATGAAAACAATCCCCAACATTTCAAAGAAGTATACCAAATGATTCAAGGTATGTTAAACTCGATATGAGACCTCGCAACAATACACATTCCTAAAGCTTAGCTAGTATTTATGTTGCAGCTTAATAAAAATATTCATATAGGTAAGAAGATTTATATTAATGAAGGGAATATGCTATTCATGAGAGGGAACAAAAATGTTGGATAAATAGGCGAACATTAGCAGTCGCTCAACTTCTAAACTAGGAGGCACATGCTCTACTAGATCATGGTAAGGATGGAAATAAATAGGCAACAACATTTTTTATTATCACTTAGGGGGGCTACTGGAAGCATGCTAGGAAATGAGGAAGGTAACTAACATGTTTATTTAGATTATCCTTGACATGACTCATTCTGAATATTATTGGTTCATCAAGACATACATACCAATATTAAGTACTAATCTCAGAAAAAGAAAAGTGTTAACATGGGACTAGCATGAGACTAATCTAGCAAGTGTCAAGTTAGACAACTACCAAGTAAATAGGACTCACAAATTCAACTATCTTAAAAATCATATTAAGTTTTAGCATTTTTTTAAGAAATTCCAATCTATACTGGTTTAAATATACCTTAGAGGAACCTTTGTGGTTCAAACAGCTAAACAAAAATAATCGGATGAGTCATTCAAACTTAATATGGATATCATAACGCTATCTAAGATGGTCAAGTGGTATTGTACCCTCTTCAGGTTATCAAAGATACTTCTAAGTGTATATGGACACTCATAATCACATACCATGTTCAAATACTATCAACATTATCAAACACACAGTAACGATATGACCATTGTTGATTTAATCTTGATTGGAATGTCCTAAATTACACGTAACTAACTTATATGCTAGATTAACTACGGATTTTAGGCCATCCCAAACATTTTATCAACATAACATGCCGATTTTAAGCCTATCTCACACAGAGGACACGATTCTTATTTAAACAAACAAAAACATGCATGTTGGAGAAGAGAGTGATGGTGTAAACAAGGCATACCACTGCCATTTTCTGTATAACTCAGTCGGTGCATACAAATTTGTGATTATTCTAGCCATACTCATGATTCATATCTCTATCCTATCCCTTAGCTCACTAATTACAAATGAAATGATTTAGCAGCTAATAGCCCATTCATAAATATCCTATACTTGGTCATCCAGATAAAGGCAGAGCAGCTTGCAATAAGTCAATATCAAACACATAGGAACTAAGTAAATTCAAAACAGACTGGGACATGGAACATTTCGTGAAAATACCACAACATGTTGATCAAATGCCATTTTAGTTCAAACCATATACCAAGTTTAGAATTAACACCTATATATAGCAAGCTTCTTATTATACTCTTGTCTTATACTCAAATATGCACAGATGGACATCTCCTGTAAGACACACACAAAAGACCACTTAACTAGTTATATATAGCATGAATTTTGAAGAGATCAGAACACCATATAACCGATTCAAACCAGAATCATAATGGTCAAAGCATGGTTATTATTCATATATTATGCTAGAGTTCATAGCCTATATTGACTTAAATGATGAATTTAGGACATTGCATAACTTATGCAAATTTAGATTTAGCTAAAACACATTATAACTTTCATACTAAACTAACATAAGATCCCATAAGCAGACTGCACATGGCTAAATAGACCTCAAGCCAGATATCCAAATCAAACAGAGAGTTTAACATGGACCGATCTGTCTAACAACAACACAAACAAGTGTCTACCTGAACATATTCGGCAATGATCTTAAAATGCTCGAGCAGTGATTAACTTAAGTAATCTTGTTTAATAATCGATTCAATGACATTGAACATTCATAATATGACCGCAAATATTAATAACTAATCTAGTTGGTTCAAACAATAATAGACACATAAACATATAACACAAATGATATTAGGCATATTAAACTGGAAATCAAAAGAAAAGAGGTTACCTTCTCCGAGTGACGAACCGAAGCGTTGTCTCGACTCGTCGATTCCGCTCCGAGAGTATATGTGTGTGCGACTAAAGTGAAGAAAGACTTAGTGTTTTTTGAATTTTTGAATCAATACTAGGAATAAAAAAGGATTTTAAGATCTGTTTTTTAGGAGTAAAGAATCGATTTTTCTTCTTCAGAAAAAGGGGATCTTTAACACAACCCAGAGAGGTCGTATTTTATAGCCAAGATATGGGTCTCCACAGCTTCTTCAAGAAGCTTCATTTCGAAATTCAAATTCAAATGACAGGGAAAGTATTAGTGACGTTTTGACAAAACCGAGGTGATGAAAGAGTGAAAAATCCCCCTCTTTCAGTCTGATTTAGGGGAAGAAAACGTTGGGACATAGATGTGGGTTTGTTCCTCTGGACTAAACTTTGAACGACTTTAAATTGTGTTTTATCCATTGAATCGAAGAGAGGAAGGTCCAGCAAACCGCCAGACCTTCATGCATTCCTCGATTCAGTGGTTAAAACGAAATCTCATGGTTCAGAGCGATTCAGAAAAATGGAGACGGGACTGCAGGTGATGGGTTTGGTTTATGTGATGGGACGGCGGTAGTGGTATGGTTTGTCCGGCGGGTAAAGGGGAGGTGTGGCGGTGGACTGGTGGTTCGTCGATGGGAGGGTAGGTTCTTCGATTTTTAGGGGTATGTGGGGAGAGGGTTAAAGAAATGGGTCGGGGTGTTTGGATAGGTGTTTAAGCGACGATTTATCACGGCCTGACGGAATTGACCGGCGTTGCTTAGGAAAAGGAGGGTGGGCTGGACGAAAAATGAATGGGGGTTTAATGGGATGTTTGGGCCGTGGGTAGCTGGTACTGGGGGAGGGTCCTGGTTTGGACGAGATAGGGGAAAAATGGGCTGGGGGTAAGGGATTTGGGCTGCGGGTTTTTAGTAGAAATATTTGGGCTGTTGGGTTTGGAAATTAAAAAGTGGGCTCAATCTGATGAAAAGAAAATATGTGTTGTGGGTAGATTTAGTTATTTAATTTAGGGAATGAGAATTGGGTAGAAAATAGGTGTTTTATTGTTGGGAGATTAATAGATAATTAGTCAAAATCTCCCAATTAATTAAAATATGCTTCCTTCAACTTAATTAATTTTAAAAATGCACACGCATAAAATACGATACAAAGGATTTAATATATGTATTTAATTTTGGAATATATATTCATAAAAATGATTAATTTAGTATTTGAAGAACATATTAAGGGAAAATCGATCATCAATACTGACGACGAGATATTAAAATTGTTTTGCTTATATTTTAATTATAAAAATGTAATACTCGATATTGTAAAATTATGCGATAATTAGTGAAGAATATTAAAACTACTTATTTTTTGACAATTTTCAAGACTGAGAAGCATAGTAAAATTAATTGGAGATAAAAAGACGATCTAAATGACATGTTCAGTAAAGACGAGACAAAAATTGGGTGTCAACAAGCCCAAAATTATCCAAGATTATATGTCGATCCTGAGCAACATTTAGCTCCTAATTTGTACGCTCCAAACCGCTCTAAGCAACCCTTAGAAGTTTCTAATAACTTCTCTTAAACACTTCAACTCCAAAAAGTGAAGTACACTTAGGCTAAACTTGTGGCAACTCTCGGCCAAGAGGGTGTATTTAGGCTAAGGGTGTGAAATCATTTCTAACCTTTGGTTACTAGTATTCCTAATACACTAAGGAAGAACACTTAAGACTTTAAGAATTTTTGGACAATTTTTGCTCAAGAAACAAGGCTAAAGCCGAGAACTACAAAGGAAAGGGAGGGAGTTTTTGCCTTGGAAAATCTAAGTGTGGGATGATATGAAGTCTTGAACTAGGGGGGGATTTATAGAGGAATCAAGGGTTGAGATCATAGCAAGTGTGAGGTCTAGATTTAGCCATGTGTGTGTGGGTCCCACTTATCTATCTACTCCCCAAAATATCTTCAAGACTTTGATAAAATGTTTTACTCCTTTTTCATGAAAAAAAACGTGCCACTCCTTGCCCACAATTTCGTCCAACCTTGCCACCTTGGGGTGACACATGTCGCCCTCCTATTGGTCCAAAATATTTCATCTTCCGAAAATATTCGTAATGCCAAAAATCTCGAAAAATAAAGTGGGCCCTACAACCGTAAATTCCTCCCGCGGGCCCCACGTGACCAATTCCGGAAAATAAAATTCCATGATTCTCAAATATTCCAAAAAGTCCGAATACCGAATCCGGGAATCCAATTCCCATTAACGAACCTTTTTCCTTCACAAAATCCGAAACTTTTTCCGTCGAAAAATCACATCTTTCCTCCTTTCCAATTTTAAGGTCGTATTCTCGTACGTACGTCCTCACATACATACCCTGGAACTACGGGGTATAACAATTTTTGTCTTAAGATGGTTTAAAAAGAAGTATGGAAATTGTTTGGGTTTACTTAACAAGATAGTTACTCTATTTTGATGCTACGGGTATCGCGTGACTGTTTGTGAAAGAAATAGATCTTTTTAAAGAGATTAAAGCATGTAATACCTTGGGGTTAAAAACCGGACTTGTTGACATGAAATGAAAGTACCTTGTGTGAGTAATTCGCCTATGTTTTGTGATAGTCTTGTAATACTTTCTTGTTGGCTTGATAAAGTGAACTTGTTGTGATACTACGTGTGTTAGTATCTTGTGATGTTTATGTAAGGAGGTTATTCTTGTTATGCTTATGTTTTTAACGATGAGTCGTTGTGTTCGATTCTTGTGATGTTTGTGTAAGGAGGTTATTCTTGTTGTGCTTATGTTGTTTAACGATGAGCCGATGTGTTAGTATTATATCATTTACCCTCCTGACTTGTTATGATACCGGGGGTTAAGCTGCCCCCGATGCGAGGAATACCTCATGCGGGTCCAGGGGACCTACGCGAGCTACGAGTTCCAGATAGTGTGTGAGGAATACCTCACGTGGTCTATGCGCTACGCGATGCGGGAGTCCAGATTTACGCCGAGGATTAGCTACCCTCGATGCGAGGAATACCTCACGCGGGCCTAGGTGGCCATGCGATCGCGGAGTTCAGGATTAGGCACGCATAATGATACTATGGCCGATCGCCTTGCTTCGATCATTCGCGCCTAGAAAAGACCGCTTATATTATATCTATTATTGCTCTTGTTTATGATGTGGCACTAGGTGCGTTAA
The DNA here is from genome assembly GCA_029844215.1 of Przewalskia tangutica. Classification (NCBI taxonomy): domain Eukaryota; kingdom Viridiplantae; phylum Streptophyta; class Magnoliopsida; order Solanales; family Solanaceae; genus Przewalskia; species Przewalskia tangutica. The sequence continues at coordinate 97,534,051 of CM056721.1, forward strand.
CTTGTTGTTTCGCATATAATTGTGAATTGGTTTTTAAAATGTTATGGTTATATTTGAGTGATGACTCGAGGCGTGAGTCCCTGACTTGACATGACTGCTTACATATTTCATATCGTATATTGGTTATCATATATGTCTCCTGTTTTATATAGACTATTATGATTTCACTTACAATATTTTCGCCACATACTGCACTGTTGTAGATCGACTTCTTCTGGCCGCGCTCATGCCGCAGTCGAGGTAATGAGCTTGTCGATCCGCACTTTTAGGATCACCGCTCGCTTCTGAAAGCTCTATTTCTCCGAGGCTTTGTCTTTCGTATAGTCCTGTCATCAGAGGTACTTGTACATTCTGTGTATGGCGGCCCCGTCCCGCCATAGTTGTGGTTACATTCTAGAGGTCCAGTAATCACAAGTGTGGTTCGAAAGGATGTAATCGCTCAAGTTTTGGTTTATATATACATGCCGAAAGGCGACATTTTCTTGGTTAGACTGTTCTTACTCTTTATTGTTCATGTCTTTGTTTTTATATTCCGCTGGTTACTCTGATGTATATCTACTTGGGTGCCCGGGTAAGGCACCAGACACGGGCTCGGGATCGGGTCGTGACATTTACATTGCCGTGACTCTCAGTTGGAGGGTCGGCTGACTTGTTGTGAATTTATTGGGCGTACCGGCAGTGACGGAGGATTCCACGGGTATGTTTCCATTGTAATTGATCTTGGCCATACTTATACGATGAGGGATTCCGGGGCATGCGACCAGGAGGCGGGTTAGATTCCCGGATGTGTTTTATTACCCATGGCCATGCTTATACGATGAGGGATTCCGGGGCATGCGACCATGTTATATTTTACTCCATGGGCTAGCTCCCCATGAAGACATGTACCCACGATGAGGGATGCCGGGGGCATGTTATATTATTACTCCATGCGCTAGCTTCCCATGAAGACCTGTACCCACGATGAGGGATTTCGGGGGCACGTTATGGCCATGCTTATACGATGAGGGATTTCGGGGCATGCGGCCACGTTGTATATATATATATATACGTGCAGATGCGGTACGCCGACTGAGGTAGGATGCCACGCACGCCACACGGTTATATGTTACCCTTACGATCGGCGGTGATGGGGATTCCACGCGGGGTATAGATATATATATATTGTATGTGTACGCCGACGGTGAGGTAGATGCCACGCGCGCCACACGGTTATGTTATTCACTTATACCGCCGACGTTGACGGGGATTCCACGCACGCTTTGATATTTGAGGCTTGTGTCAGTAGCCTCTGCGTGACTATTGTTCATGTGTTGAAATAGTCTTTAAAAGGTAAAACCGACTTTCATTACTTTCATTTTGGTAAGGCACGATCGTTATTTTGGTTATCATACATGTCTCCACTTTTTATAGATCGCTATGATTTCATTACGATTTTCGGCCACATACTTGGTACATATTTCAGATCGACCTCCTTCGGGATGCTCATGCCGCAGTTGAGGTACATAGCTTGTTGATCCACGCCTCGGTCACTGTCGCTTCGAAAGCTCCATTTCTCCGGAGGCTTTATCTTTTGGTACAATTCCCCTGAGGTTGTAGATTCATGTATATTCAGGGGTATGGCGGGGCCCTGTCCCGCCACAGTTGTTATGTTAAAACTCTTAGAGGTCTGTAGTCACATATTGTGGGTCAGTTTGTTAAGGTAAGGAGGCAACTGCTTCGGTTGTATATGTATGTTCAGGAAGGTAGCCCTATCGGCTAACCTGTTGTTTTATTTCTGTTGTTTTATTTTTTTAAGTTTCATGTATGTTCCGTTGATTATCTCTGATGTATACCTGTAAGGGTGCCCAGGTAGGGCACCAGTCGCGGGCCCGGGGTCGGGTCGTGACACAAGTCTTGAAGACTTGGTCCTTTTGCAAAGAACCATCCTAAGAAATCCCTCTCCCTTCTCTCTAGAATTATTAAAGAAAACCTTAGCCTTGTGAAGAATTATTGGAGCGGCGGTAAGAAGGTGAAGTGTTGATAAACTAGTAGGAAGCTCGCGTGGACGAGTTTGATGTGAAAAGGAGTTGCGGAAAAAGGGCTATAGTGGGGAAATCCTAAAGGTAAAAATTCCCTCTCCTCTTGGAATTAAGCTATTATACATGTAATAGTTGATGTGACCACGTGAATCGGGTATTAAAAGATTGATAAGTATTATGGACATTGAAAGCTTAAAAATCCGAAATGGCATGCTAGCCACTTGAAATTGAAATACAAATGAATCGATAGTTATAATTGTCGCATGTTGTCTAAATGAGAGATTATAGTTGTGAAATTGGTCATGATCAGATAACATGCGAAACGACATTATGGATGGAAAAAGGAATTGGAAAAGATTTATTGTGGTTGTACTTTGTAGTAAAAATGACCTTTAATATCGGACTGCTTTGTATGAGTTGTGGGCAGAATTTTATACGCCCCGTAGCGTGTCACGAATTCGCTCGCCCGTGGATCGTGCCTTACCCGGGCACCCAAGTAGTCATACATCAGAGAAATCAGCGGAATATAAAAACAAGACAGGAAACAATATGAAATAAAAACAGTTTATCTGAGAAAACGTCGCCTTTCGGCATATATAAATATCAAAGTTTTGCAGTTACATCCCCACTGTACAATAGGACTACAGACCTCTAAGGAAGTAGACAACTATGGCGGGACAGGGCCCCGCCTGTTATACCCCATATTTACAGAGTATGTACGTAAGGACGTACGTACGAAAGTTTGAGCCTTAAAGTTAGGCAAGGACGAAATTTTGTGCACAACCCCCGAAAAGAATCGTTTTCCGACGAAACGTTTTCCAAAGCTTGCGTAGGGAAAATTACGGCTATGTCATTTATAATTTTTGCGGATTTTTCCGAGAAATGAAATATTTTGGACCAACGGGAGGGTGACACTTGTCACCCTCAAAGTGGATGGTTGTGTGGCCGAGAGGTGCACGTTTCCTACCATGTTTTGTGCCTAAAACATGGGTCAATGTTGTGAGGAATTGTGAGTAGGGCTGGGGGCACTTGGGAAAATCTTGGCCCTCCACTTGCCCCCCACTTGGCTTTATAATGGCCATTGAACTCCCTATAAATACCCCCCCCCCCCCCCCTTTGTGAAGACTTTTTCATCCAAAATGTTTTCCAAGTCTTGAAAACCCTCTCCCCCCTTAGTGTAGTGTTTTCGTCCAAGCCTCCCCTTCCCTTCATGAGGCCCTCGCCGAGAGCCCTCCCCTTGGCCGAAAGTATCCCCTCCTAGGGTGCTAGCCGAAACCTACCCCTCCTCGTGGTGTTGTTCTCGTGAAAATACCCCCTCTTGGTAGAAAATACTCTCCAAGTATCATACTATACCAAAATACCTTAGCCTTATACCTTGTAGTATTCCAAAGATACCTCTATACGTAGAGCCCGGAAATACTACCTTATGTCCTTTTTGTCTCAAAACGAAACCCTAAGGAAAATCTTCATAGTCGGTTGAAGTGTTAAGAAGAAGTTGCGTAGAACTTCTAAGGGTTGTTTGGAGCGGGTTGGAGCGCCCAGAGTAGGAGCTAAACGTTGCTCAGGATCGACATTGAAACTTGGATAATTATGGGCTTACCGAGGTAAATACTCTTGACCTTCTATTGTAATTGGAAATTACATACTGTAGTTGTATAGAAATGAATATAAGATTCATAGAAGAGAATTGAACTGTAATAGAAGGATATTACAGAAAAGACTTGAACTGAAATCACATCAGAAGAATATTCTACAGAGTAGTCTAGAAGTTGATAGACGTATATGGCCTTTATAGGTTGAATGTTCTGCAAGTAGCATGTACTACTTGAAAGGCGGACAAGGCTAGCCGGGTTATAACCGTGGAGCGTTTTGCTAATAGTCGATAATCGTCGCGAGGTATGTGATTCTTCCTATACTCTTGAGCATGATATTTTAAAATATATATATAGTACGGTAGACGTACGTGTGTTAACTGAACGTAGTTTTACGGCAATGTCTTTTGACTTAAGCCTGAATAATAAGAATCTTGAAGTAATTCAAAAGAGTTAAGAAACCTTTTTGAAAGAAGAGTAATACTTGGTTTTAAAACTTAAGAGTTATACTAGCTTTATGGGAAGTTAGGTATAACGACTTAAGAAAGATAAAAAGAATGGTTTATTGATTTAAGAAGTTAAGAGACTTGATCTTAAAAGATAAGATACTTGACTTAATTAAATTAATATGAATTTTGTTAAAAAGTGTGAAACCTCATTCGTGAGTAATGAGTACTTGGTTTTTAAAAGGAATAATGTTTTTACTGATTTCGGAAATCAGAATAAGTATCGAACCAACCACGGCAGCGCTAATAAAGGGAAATGTATTGACTAATAAAGTATTATTAAAACCAGTAGAAACCTCAATCTGCATAGAAGCTAAGATGAGACAAAATGATATTACATTTCCTAGATCATGGCTGCTTTAATAAGATTGTTATGAACAAGAATAACCTACTCACACATAAGGCATATGTTTCTCAAATTGTTTTAAAAGAGAATTATATTCTTAAGTGATTAAGACTATGAACTACGAAACCTTTCGAAAATGAGAAACTTGAGCTTTTGAAATTAGGCAAACTTGAACATTTGGAAACTAATGTTGTTACTTGATTTTACAAAGGGAGGAGTTTTGGTTTACTTAAAAGATAGTCACTCTGTTTTTATACTACGGGTATTGTGTGACTTTTGTGAAAGAAACGGATCTTTTAAAGGAGTTAATGTATGAAGTACTTTGGGGATAAACACCCGAACTTGTTAACATAAAGTAGAAAGTACCTTGTGTGAATAACTTGATTGTGTTGGTTTGTGATAGCCTTGTAATACTTCCTTGTTGATTGATAATTAAACATTTTAGGATGCTACATGTGTTAGTGTCTTATGATGTTTGTGTAAAGGGGTCTCCCTTGTTGTGATTATGTTGTCTAACGGTAAGCCGTTATGCTAGTATTACATCACTCACCTCTTGACATGATTCCGGGGGTTAAACTGCCCTCCGATGCGGGGTAGACTCAGCGATGCAGGACCATGATTCGAGAATACCTCACGCGGGTCCCGGTGACCTATGCGCGAGCTACGAGTTCCAGTTAGTGCGGCCTTTATGGTCATGCGCGCATACGTGGCCATGCGGATCGCGAGTCCAAGACGTTGCGGGAGTAGCTACCCTCGACGCGAGGAATACCTCACGCGCCTACGCGAGTGGCCTACGCGAGTCGCGGAAGTTCCAGGACTAGACGCGCACATTAGATATCGCGGGCGAGTGGCGGCTTCGATCATGTGGCGGTCTAGACAGATCTCATGATACGCCTTATGACCGTTGGTACGGTGGTTTTAGTAGTCGGCTATGCCTTCGCATTTACCCCGTGACGGTTTTATTATGACACAGTGGGACTCGTGTTCATGTGTATTCCTTGGTGCTTTTATATCATAGATCGCCAGTGAGGAAGGTATTCCACGCATGATTGATGTTGTGGGCGTGAGACCCATAGTTGTATTTGAGTGATGACTTGAGGCGTGAGTCCCCGACTTGACATGATCGCTATTTATCAGGAATCGTAGTTTGGTTATCATATATGTCTCCCGCTTTATATAGACTACTATGATTTCATTTACTGATTTCGCCACATACTTGGTACTGTTGTAATCGACCTCTCGGGGCCGCGTTCATGCCGCAGTAGAGGTACACCGATGTTGATCCTCGCCTAGGGTCACAATTCAGCGTTGGGAAGCTCCGTTTCTCGAGGCTTATCTGGGTATAGTCCGTCGTTATAGGTACTTACATTCAGGGTATGGCGGGCCCCGTCCCGCCATTGTTGTTATATCATTCTTAGAGGTCTGTAATCACGCCAGGCGAGTTTGTAAAAGGATGTAATCGTTCGGATTTAAGTTTTTATATACGCCAAAGGCAACTTTTCTTCAGATAAAATGTCTCTCTACTACATTGTTTCATGTTGTGTTTTATATTCCGCTGATTACTCTGATGTATGTCTACTTGGGTGCCCGGGGTAAGACACCAGTCACGGGCCCGGGTTCGGGGCGTGACAAAAGTGGTATCAGAGCAGTTAATCCTCGGAAAGTGTCTACAGACCGTATCTAGTAGAGTCTTGATTATCGGTGTGTTGTGCACCACACCAATAATCAGGAGGCTATAGGATATTTAGGATTGGTTTCCATTCTTCTCACTCTGAGATCGTGCTTAGAGCTGTGTTATAAGTTAGACCCCTCTAACGTATTTCTTTCCCTTACCGTTATGCCTCCGCATAAGGCAACCCGGGCCCAGGAGGGCAAGGCAGCCGAGGTAGCTGCGAGTAGAGTACAGAGGGTTACGAGGGCACAGGCCCAATCATCACCTGGGGTGGTGCTTCATTCGGGTAGTTCTGCGACGTCACCAGCCCCAGCAGAGTTTAGCACAGCGGCAACAATTGCTACTGCGGTCATAATATTTGAACCTTCAGTTCCACGACCAGTAACGGGAAGTATAGATTGCGAGGAGACGACCCTGTTACTAGCTAAGGGAGTTAGCAACCAGAGGGTATTTTATGTACCGATTTATCACGGGTCTTGATGACTATCTAAGAGCGGGTTGTGCAGGAGTAGCTCTTGATCGAAGCTCGAGCATGGCCTGCACGCTTATGCGCGCAGCAGGCCGAGAAACGTAGGGATCGACGGGTTAACCAAAATCCGCAGAAGAGGGCCAGATCAGCAGGGTCCTTTGGTAACTTTCAAGGCGAACCGCCTCATCAGCAGATTAGATATCCACCTCCACCAGTGCAGAGTGGTCCTCCACAGGTTCGTGGACGTTGAGTATGCGAGTTGGTCGAGCTCCGTGGCTTCCGTTCACAGATACACGTAGGTTCTAGCCAGCCGAGTTCAGTTTTTCCTCAGTGTTCACAGTAAGGCAGGCGTCATCCCGGGGAATGTCGTCTTTTTGTTGGTACTCGTCTTACCTGCGGCCGTCAGGGCCATGTGTCGAAAGGATGTCCTAGTAGGAGAGATGTAAGTAGGAGGACTCAGCCTACCAGATCAGTTGCAGATTCAGTGGCTCGGAGAGGAAGGGGTGTTAGCCAGAGGAGGCCACCCCCACCTCGGTGTGGCCATTGTGGTAGATGTCATTGTGGGGAGTGTCGTGCTTCTTCGACAGCTTGTTATGCTTGCGGCCAGCAGGGCCATTTTGCGAGAAATTGTCCAACCAGAGGTGGCGCGGATGTAGAGACTCAGCCTTCGGGATCAGTGGCTAGTTCATCATCTTCCCTAGTTATGCGCCCAACAGGGCATGATTGATTAGAACGACAAAAGGGGAGTGGAGTAATAGATACCAGTATATCCTTGACCCTCTAGAGATTAGTGTGTGTGATAAGATAAGTATATCTTAAGTGTTACGTTCAGATAACATTATGTAAATTGTGATTAGAAACCATGGTTAGTTAGAAAGGTAAGATTGGGGATAAGGGAAAGTGTGAGCCTTAGAGCTTTATACATGGAGACCTTAGAGGTAAGGCCATCTCGAGTAGAAGATTTATATTTTTATGTTTGACCCTTATCGGAGTGCATAGTACACGTGAGATATGTTTGTGTGGTAAGTCCCTGAGTGGTATGAAATGAAAGAGGGTAGTTGAGCTAAGAAGACCACTAGGTTTTCGTGACTTGATTGGTGAGATTGTTCCGGATCAGGGAACAAGTGTTTGGCGCGATAGCGGGTCGGGTTGCGGACCGATTGCGGGTCAACCCGCGGCCTGTTTTGTGGTGGGGTCAGTTCGGGGTGGTCCCGCCAGGTGGTAGGGTCACGGGGGTGTTAGGCCCAAGTTTAGTTAACCAGCGTGCGAGTTCGTGGACGCGTTCGACCAGTAGTCGGGCCGATGAGGTCAGTCCCTCTTGTCTTTTAGTCAAGATCGTTTACTCGGCAGAGGGTTATGCGAGATGATATATCAGGAAGGTTGTAAGGCTGCACGAGGTGCCTACCTTCACCTTATGACGCAGTGGAGCCTGTGTTACTACCGCTTATTTTTCCGAGGTTTTACGGTAGGTTAGGAACTCGTGTAAGTCTCGAGATCGCATTCGCCTCTGCCGTTGTTTGGATTTCGTGGATAGTCAGAAGGATGGTTGCCTCCTGTTGAAGGAGTGTTTTATAGCTACCATTTCAGTATTCGGATGTCGCCTTATGACGCCTTGTAGGGGGCGGAAGTGTAAGTTGCCGGTCGATTGGTTCGATGTTGGCAAAGTTCAGATAGTTGGTTCATACTTGTTTCGACAGAATGTGGATAAGGGGAAGCTTATCCAGAAGAGATTTTTGGCAGCTCAGAGTCAACAGAAGTCGTGCGGATAGTCGGCGACAACGCTTGGAGTTCAGGTCGACGGTGGGTCTTCTTGAAGGTACCACCCCGGAAAGGGTGTGACGAGTTTTGGGAAACAGAGGAAACTTAGCCTGAGGTACTTGGAGCGTTTTCAGATCCTTGGGAGGATAGGTCGGGTTGCCTATAATTGGCATTGCCGTCCGACGTGGGAGGCAGTATGTCCGGTCTTTCGTGTTGCTATATTCAGAAAGTATCGGAGATCCATCCAGAGTGTTCCCAGTAATGATGACCAAGTTGGAGGTAGTAACCCAAAGATTTTGGTAAATGAAGCAGTAACAGAAATGTGGTAAGTTATGAGAAAGAGTTCGAGTGTACGAGAAGGGTACGACGAGTAAGAGAATAGATGTGATCATTTCTTTTGTAAAGTGAATGTGCGAAGGGAGTATCTTTTAGACCTTGGGTGGGAGCTTTTGTAGTAATGGAGGTGATTCCTCGTAGACTTGAAATTGAGTAATTGCGCGTGTGTTATGTTATGACCAGGTACGGCATGATTGTATTCATAAGTATAGTAGTGAAGACTATACAGGCACTTGTGTGTTTTGAGGCTTAGAAGGAACATTCGGGACGAATGTTTCTAAGGAGGGGAGAATGTTATACCCCGTATTTCGCAGTATGTACGTGGGGACGACGCGTTTAAAAGTTTGAGCCTTAAAGTTAGGCAAGGACGAAATTTTGTGCACAACCCCCGAAAAGGATCGTTTTCCGACGAAACGTTTTCCAAAGCTTGCGTAGGGAAAATTACGGCTATGTCATTTATAATTTTTGCGGATTTTTCCGAGAAATGAAATATTTTGGACCAACGGGAGGGTGACACTTGTCACCCTCAAAGTGGACGGTTGTGTGGCCGAGAGGTGCACGTTTCCTACCATGTTTTGTGCCTAAAACATGGGTCAATGTTTGTGAGGGAATTGTGGAGTAGGGCTAGGGGGCACTTGGGCAAATCTTGGCCCTCCACTTGCCCCCCACTTGGCTTGATAATGGCCATTGAACTCCCTATAAATACCCCCCCCCCCCCTTTGTGAAGACTTTTTCATCCAAAATGTTTTCCAAGTCTTGAAAACCCTCTCCCCCCTTAGTGTAGTGTTTTCGTCCAAGCCTCCCCCTTCCCCTTTGTGAGGCCCCTTGGCCGAGAGCCCCCTCCCCCTTGGCCGAAAGTATCCCCCCCCTCCTAGGGGTGCTAGCCGAAACCTACCCCCCCTCCTTGTGGTGTTGTTCTCGTGAAAATACCCCCCTCTTGGTAGAAAATACTCTCCAAGTATTGTTACTATACCAAAATACCTTAGCCTTATACCTTGTAGTATTCCAAAGATACCTCTATACGTAGAGCCCGGAAATACTACCTTATGTCCTTTTTGTCTCAAAATGAAACCCTAAGGAAAATCTTCATAGTCGGTTGAAGTGTTAAGAAGAAGTTGCGTAGAACTTCTAAGGGTTGTTTGGAGCGGGTTGGAGCGCCCAGAGTAGGAGCTAAACGTTGCTCAGGATCGACATTGAAACTTGGATAATTATGGGCTTACCGAGGTAAATACTCTTGACCTTCTATTGTAATTGGAAATTACATACTGTAGTTGTATAGAAATGAATATAAGATTCATAGAAGAGAATTGAACTGTAATAGAAGGATATTACAGAAAAAACTTGAACTGAAATCACATCAGAAGAATATTCTACAGAGTAGTCTAGAAGTTGATAGACGTATATGGCCTTTATAGGTTGAATGTTCTGCAAGTAGCATGTACTACTTGAAAGGCGGACAAGGCTAGCCGGGTTATAACCGTGGAGCGTTTTGCTAATAGTCGATAATCGTCGCGAGGTATGTGATTCTTCCTATAATCTTGAGCATGATATTTTTAAATATATATATAGTACGGTAGACGTACGTGTGTTAACTGAACGTAGTTTTACGGCAATGTCTTTTGACTTAAGCCTGAATAATAAGAATCTTGAAGTAATTCAAAAGAGTTAAGAAACCTTTTTGAAAGAAGAGTAATACTTGGTTTTAAAACTTAAGAGTTATACTAGCTATATGGGAAGTTAGGTATAACGACTTAAGAAAGATAAAAAGAATAGTTTATTGATTTAAGAAGTTAAGATACTTGATCTTAAAAGATAAGAGACTTGACTTAATTAAATTAATATGAATTTTGTTAAAAAGTGTGAAACCTCATTCGTGAGTAATGAGTACTTGGTTTTTAAAAGGAATAATGTTTTTATTGATTTCGGAAATCAGAATAAGTATCGAACCAACCACAGCAGCGCTAATAAAGGGAAATGTATTGACTAATAAAGTATTATTAAAACCAGTAGAAACCTCCATCTGCATAGAAGCTAAGATGAGACAAAATGATATTACATTTCCTAGATCATGACTGCTTTAATAAGATTGTTATGAACAAGAATAACCTACTCACACATAAGGCATATGTTTCTCAAATTGTTTTAAAAGAGAATTATATTCTTAAGTGATTAAGACTATGAACTACGAAACCTTTCGAAAATGAGAAACTTGAGCTTTTGAAATTAGGCAAACTTGAACGTTTGGAAACTAATGTTGTTACTTGATTTTACAAAGGGAGGAGTTTTGGTTTACTTAAAAGATAGTCACTCTATTTTTATACTACGGGTATTGTGTGACTTTTGTGAAAGAAACGGATCTTTTAAAGGAGTTAATGTATGAAGTACTTTGGGGATAAACACCCGAACTTGTTAACATAAAGTAGAAAGTACCTTGTGTGAATAACTTGATTGTGTTGGTTTGTGATAGCCTTGTAATACTTCCTTGTTGATTGATAATTAAACATTTTAGGATGCTACGTGTGTTAGTGTCTTGTGATGTTTGTGTAAAGGGGTCTCCCTTGTTGTGCTTATGTTGTCTAACGGCAAGCCGTTATGCTAGTATTACATCACTCACCTCTTGACATGATTCCGGGTTAAGCCGCCTCCGACGCGGTAGACTTCAGTGATCCGGGACCATGATTCGAGAATACCTCACGCGGGTCCCGGGGACCTATGCGCGAGCTACGAGAGTTCCGTGTTAGTGTGCGCCTTTATGGTCATGCGGTCTATGTGGCCACGCGGATCGCGAGTCCGGGACGTTGCCGGGAGTAGCTACCTCGACGCGAGGAATACCTCACGCGGCCTATGTGAGTGGCCTATGCGGAGTCGCGGAAAGTTCCAGGACTAGACGCGCACATTAGATATCGCGGCGAGTGGCGGCCGATCATGTGGCGGTTCAGACAGATCTCATGATACGACTTATGAACTGTTAGTACGGTGGGTTTTAGTAGTCGGCTATGCCTTCGCATTTACCTCAGACGGTTTTATTATGACACGTGGGACTCGTGTTCATGTGTATTCCTTGGTGCTTTCATATCATAGATCACGGCGGTGAGGAAGGTATTCCACGGCATGATTGATGTTGTGGCGTGAGACCCATAGTTGTATTTGAGTGATGACTTGAGGCGTGAGTCCTCGACTTGACATGACTGCTTATTTATTGTGAACTGTAGTTTGGTTATCATATATGTCTCCTGCTTTATATAGACTACTATGATTTCATTTACAGTACTTTCAGTTTCACATACTTGGTACCTGTTGTACTGACCTCCTTCGGGGGGCTGCGTTCATGCCGCAGGTAGAGGTACACCAGTGTTGATCCTCGCTCTTAGGGTCACAGTTCAGCGTTTGGGAAGCTCCGTTTCTCCGGAGGCTTATCTTGGGTATAGTCCCCTGTCGTTATAGGTACTTACATTCAGGGGTATGGCGGGGCCCTGTCCCGCCATTGTTGTTATATCATTCTTAGAGGTCTGTAGTACTGTTGTGGGCAGAGTTTGTAAAAAGGATGTAACTGTTCGGATTTAAGTTTTTATATATGCCGAAAGGCAACTTTTCTTCAGATAAACTGTGTCTCTTCTACATTGTTTCATGTTGTGTTTTATATTCCGCTGATTACTCTGATGTATGTCTACTTGGGTGCCCGGGGTAAGGCACCAGTCACGGGTCCGGGTTCGGGTCGTGACACCGCCATACCCTGAATGTACATATATCTACAACACAGGGAGAACCATACCAAAAGTCGAGCCTCCGGAGAAGATGGAGCTCCTGACACCAAAGTAGAGATCCTAAGGATGTGGATCTAGCACCTGCTTTCCCTTACCTGCGGCATGAACGCAGCCCCCCGAAGGAGGTCAGTACAACAGGTACTAAGTATGTGAAACTGTAAAGTACTGAAATGAAATCAAGTGTCCAAAACCATTTGTAAATACAATCAGTTAAACTACACATAGTGCCACAACATAAACAAGAGCAAAATAGATATACTGTAACTGGTCTTTTCTAGGCCGCTAATGATCGAAGCAAGGCCAATCGCCCATAGTATCATTATGCGTGCCTAATCCTGGACTTCCCGCAGCCCGCATAGGTCACACATAGACCCGCATCGGGGGTAGCTAGCCCCGGTACCCTCCTGGACTCCCGCAGTCCGCATAGTCACATAGACTGCATAGTCACACAGACCGCATAAGGCACTCCTCGCATCGGGATAATACACCCAGAATGATCAATCCTGGAACTCCCGCAGCTCCGCATAGTCACACAGACCGCATAGGCCGTATAGACCCGCATCAAGGGTGGCAAGCCCTCGGTATAACAAGTCAAGAGGGTATGTGATATAATAACAGTACAACGGTCTTTAACGTTTAATAACGTAAGCACAACAAGAATAACCCCCTTACATAACAACACAAGACACTAACACATGTAGCATCATAACATGATTACTTATCAAGCATCTTACTATACTTTTCAGAAATCAATACAAGACTTTCATAAATAAATAAGTAAACCGTTCCTTTTATCATTCTTAAGTCGTTATACCTAACTTCCCATAAAGCTGGTATAACTCTTAAGCTTTTGTTTTAAAAACCAAGTATTACTCTTCTTTCAAAAATGATTCATAATTCTTTTGAAATACTTCAAGGTTCTTATTATTTAGACTCAAGTCAAAAGACGTCAAGTAAAACCATGTTCAGTTAACACACGTACGTCTACCGTACTATATATATACTTAAAATATCATGCTCAAGAGTATAGGAATAATCACATACCTTCTCAGCGAAATCTACCTGCCAAGTCGAATATGTCGCGCGCAGAGTATCAACCTATAATAGTCAATTACGTCTGTCAACGTCTAGACTACTCTGTAGGATAATCTAAGCAGAGGGTTCTCTATTCTACGGAAAATCGGGCAGCACTTCCCTACCCGGTAAACTATACAAGTCTACTGTAAATACAGTCCTATGTAAGTACAGTTCAATCTTCTTTAAATCTTCTGATGTGATTACAGTTCAATCTCTTATTAAATATCCTTCTATGTATTTTATACTTAAATCTATACATCTACAGTATGTATTCTCCAATTACAATAGAAGTACAAGATTATTTACCTCGATAAGCCCAATATTATCCAAGATATAAGTCGATCCTGAGCAAGGTTTAGCTCCTAATTTGTACGCTCCAATCCGCTCCAAGAAACCCTTAGAAGTTTCTACACAACTTCTACTTTCTCCTTCAACCAACTATGAAGTTTCTCTTAGGGTTTCGTTTAGTGACTAATGGATATAAGATAGTATTTCTGGGCTTTTAGTATAGAGGTGACTTTGGAATACTAAAAGATATACGGCTAGGGTATTTTGGGGATAACAACAATACTTGGAGAGTATTTCTACCAAGAGGGGGGAGGCTTTGCCGAGACTTCAAGGAAGGGGAAGGGAGAGGGGTGTTTCGGCTTAGCTCTACAAGAGGGGGGGGGGGGGGGGAAGAGGCTTTGGACGAGAGCTAATAAGGGAGAGGGGAGGCTTTGAGACTTGGAAGATAATTTGTGGATGAAGAATTCTCCAACAAGAGGGGGGGTATTTATAGGGCTTTCAAGGGTCAAGATGATGGCAAGTGGAGGGCAAGTGGAGGGTGTGGATTCACCCAAGTGCACCCTATCCCTACTCCACAAATCCCTCACAAACATTGACCCTTGTTTTAGGCCCTAAAATCTGTTATACCCCGTATTTCCAGAGTATGTACGCAGGGACGTACGTAGGAAATTTGAAACTTTTAAATAGGCTTGGACGATTTAACTTTGTTCACAACACCCGATTAGAGTCGTTTTTCGACGAAACGTTTCCACAGCTTTCGTAGGGAAAATTCCGGCTATGTCATTTTTAATTTTTTCGGATTTTTCCGAGAGACGAAACATTTTGGACCAACAAGAGGGCGACACTTGTCACCCTCTCATTGGAACACCTTGGGCGGTAATAGTGGTGGCCGAAAGTGTGGCTTTGTGGTCAAGGGTTGGTAGGATATTTTGTGTGTTAGTTGGTTAGGGTGCACTTGGCAAGATCTTGGCCTTACACTTGCTATGCACTTGGCATGATCTTGGCCATTGGTTGGCCTTAGCTTGTCCTATAAATACCCATCCCTTTGAAGACTTATTCATCCATTCCTAAATGTTTCTAAGTGTTAAATCCTCCCCCTCCCCTTTGTGTGGAGTTCGGCCGAGCCTCCTCTCCTAGAGGCCTTGGCCGAGGGGTACACCCCCCCCTCCTAGTGGTGCTAGCCGTGGGGTCCCCCCCCCTAGCCTAGTTGTTTTCGTATAATACCCCCCCCTCTTGGTAGAAATACTCTCAAAAGTATTGTTATAATGCCCAAATTACCTTAGCCGTATACCTTGTTGTATTCTAAGGTTATACCTATACGAAAAGCCCAGAAATACTATTATACTTCCCGTCAGTCACAAAACCGAAACCCTAAGGAAATCTCCGTAGTTGGTTGGAGTATTGGATAGAAGTTGGTTAGAACTTCTAAGGGTTGTTTGGAGCGGGTTGGAGCACCCGGAGTAGGAGCCAAACATTGCTAAGGATCGACATCTATGCTTGGATAATTATGGGCTTATCGAGGTAATTATCTTGTCCCCCTCTTGTACTTGGAGATTACATGTTGTTAGAATATATAGTTGAAGAATACTATAGATAGAACTGAACTTAGTTTTGTGGCAATGTCCTTGGACTTAAGCCTGAATTTAAAGAAGAGAATCGAATCAGAATTACGTAGGATCAGACATGAGACTTGTGTAGTTTGACGGTAGGGAAGGGCGCCCAATTTCCGTAGGATCTTGTATCTAGATTTATTCTACCGAGTAGTCTAGACTTTGATAGACTTGTATAACTGTATAGGTTGAATGTTACGCGAGTAGCATGTGCTACTGAGAAGGTGGACCAAAGCTAGGGTTATGGCCGTGAGCGATTTGCTAATAGTCGATAATCGCCGCGAGGTATGTGAACCTCTTCCTATCTCTTCTAGCATGATGTGTGTATAACTATGTAGTACGGTAGACGTACGTGTGTTAATTGAACGTAGTTGTACGGCAATGTCTTTTGACTTAAGCCCGAATAATAATAATCTTGAAGTAGTTCAAGAGAATTAAGAACTGTTTTTAAAAGAAGAGTAATACTTGGTTTAAAAGCTTAAGAGTTATACTAGCTTTATGGGAAGTTAGGTATAACGGCTTAAGAGAGATAAAAACGAATGATTTATTTATTTTAGAAGTTAAGAGACTTGATCTTGTAAGATAAGAGACTTAACTTAAATAAATTATATGAATTTTGTGTGAAACCTCATTCGTGAGTAATGAGTACTTGATTTTTTTTAAAAAGGGATAATATTTTACTGATTTCGGAAATCGGAATGTGTATCGACAAACCACTGCAGCGTTAATAAAGGGAAATGTTTTGATTAATGAAGTATTAATAAAACCAGTAGAAACTTCCATCTGCATAGAAGCTAAGATGAGACAAAATGATATTTCCTAGATCATGGCTGCTGTAATAAGATTGTTATAAACAAGAATATCCTACTCACACATAAGGCTTATGTTTCTTAGATGGTTTAAAAGAGAATTATATTCTTAAATGAATAAGACTATGAACCACGAAACCTTTCTAAAATAAGAAACGTGAACATTTGAAATTAGGCAAACTTGGACGTTTGGAAAATAATGTTGTTACTTGATTTTACAAAGGTAAGTGTTTTGATTTACTTCAAAAGATAATCACGCTATTTTCATACACTACGGGTATTGTGTGGTTTTTGTGAAAGTAACGTATCTTTTAAAGAGTTAATGTATGAAGTACTTTGGGGATAAAAACCCGAACTTGTTGACATATAGTAGAAAGTACCTTATGTGCATAACTTGATTGTGTTGGTTTGTGATAGCCTTGTAATACTTTCTTGTTGATTGATAAGTAAACATGCTAGGATGCTACGTGTGTTAGTATCTTGTGATGTTTGTGTAAAAGGGGTTCTTCCTTTGTTGTGCTTATGTTGTTTAACGATAAGCTGTTATGTTAGTATTATACATCACTCATCTCTTGAGATGATTCCGGGGGTTAAGTCGCCTCCACGCGGGTAGACTCAGCGGTCGATGGACCTATGATTCGAGAATACCTCACGCGGTCCTGTGGGCCTGCGGAGCTACGAGAGTTCCAGGTTAGGGTGCGTCCTTTATGGGCATGCGGTCTATGTGGCCATGCGGACTGCGAAGTCCAGGCGGATGTCGGGGAGTAGCTACCCTCGATGCGAGGTTATATCTCATGCAGGCCTATGAGTTTGGCCTATGCGGAGCTGCGGGAAGTTCCAGGACTAGACGCGCACATTAGATATCGCGCGAGTGGCGGCTTTGATCATGTGACGGCCTAGACAGATCTCATGATACGATTTATGACCTTGTTGGTACCGGGGTTTTAGTAGTCGGCTATGCCTTCGCATTTACCCCGCACGGTTTTATTATAACACAGTGGACCCGTGTTCATGTGTGTTCCTTGGTGCTTTCATATCATAGATCGCCGGCGGTGAGAATGTGTTCCACGCGCACGATTGATGTTGTGGGCGTGAGACCCATTGTTAAATTTGAGTGATGACTGAGGCGTGAGTCACGACTTGACATGATCGCTTATTTATTGTGGAATCGTAGTTTGGTTATCATACATGTCTCCCGCCTTGCATGCACTACTATGATTTCATTTACTGATTTATTTTCGCCACATACTTGGTACTGTTATCGACCTCCTTCCGGGCTGCGTCATGCCGCAGTAAAGGTACACCGCCGTTGATCCTCGCTCTTAGGGTCATTCAGCGTTGGGAAAGCTCCGCTTTCTCGGAGGCTTATTCGTATAGTCCTCGTTGTTGTAGGTGCTTACATTCGTGGTATGACGGCCCCGTCCCGTCGTTGTTGTCATATCATTCGTAGAGGTCTGTAGTACTGTTGTGGGCAGGGTTTGTAAAAAGGATTAAACTGTTCATGTTGAAAAGTTGTTGTTTATATATATGCCGAAAGGCAAGTTTTTCTCAGATTATTGTTTCATATTATGTCTTGTATCGTTTTATGTTCCGCTGATTACTCTGATGTTGTATCACTAGGGTGCCCGGGGTAAGGCACGATCCACGCCCGAATCGGTCGTGACAAAAGTGGTATCGAGCGATTAATCCTCGGAAAGTGTCTGCATCAGATCCAGTAGAGTCTTGATTATCGGTGTGTTGTGTACCACGCCAATAATCAGGAGGCTATAGGATATTTAGGATTGGTTTCTATTCTTCTCACTCTGAGATCGTGCCTTAGAGCTGTGTTGTAAGTTGGACCCTCTGACGAAATTCTTTCCCTTATCGTTATGCCTCCGCGTAGGGCAAACACGCCCGGGAGGGCAAGGCGCGGCGGAGCCGCGAGTAGAGTTCAGAGGGTTGCGAGCACAGCCCAATCATTACCTAGGTAGTGCTTCATTCGGGATTTCTGCGACGCCACTAGCCCCAGCAGAGTTTGGCACGGCGCGCAGCCTACTGCGGCCATGACATTTGAACCTTCAGTTCCACGACCGGGAACAGAGAATATAGATTGCAAAGAGGCGACCCTGTTACTAGCTATGGATTTGGCTACCAGAGAGTATACCGTTGTACCGCGAGGCTTGATGAATACCTAAGAAAGGGTTGTGCAAGAGTAATTCTTCAGTTGGGCTTGAGCATGGCCTGTGTACGGGTTTATGCGCAGCAGGCCGAGAAACGTAGAGATCGACGGGTTAACGAAGGACAGCAGAAGAAGGCCGGAGCAGCAGGGTCCTTTGGTAACTTTCGAGGCAAGTCGCCTCACCAGCAGATTAGATTATGCACATCCACCAGTGCAGAGAGGTCCTCCACAGGGTTCAGGACGTTCGGGTTATGTAGGAGTTGGTCAGAACTCCAGGGCTTCCGGTTCACTGTGTGATAGACGTCATCCTAGGGAATGTCGTCTTTTAGTTGGTACTTGTTGTACCTGTGGCTGTCAGGGCCATGTGTCGAATGGGTGACCTAGTAGGAGGACTTTGCCTTCAGTACCGGTGGGTAGTTCGTCACCTTCCTTAGCTATGCGCCCTACGGGGCAGGTTTGATTAGAACGACTAAGGGGAGTGAAGCAGTAAATACAGTTAGATCTTTAACCCTCTAGAGTTTTGTTTATGTGATAAGGTGAGTATAACTTAAGTGCTATGTTCTGATAGCAGTGTGTTAGTTAGGAATCTTGGTTAGTAACCGGAAAAGATTGGGGGATAGTGAAAGTGTGAGCCTTAGAGTTTTGTACGTAGAGACCTTAGAGGTAAGGCCATCTCGAGTAAAAGACGTATGTTATGTTTGACCCTTATGGGAGTGCATTGTGCACGTGAGCGATGGTTGTGGGATAAGTCCCTGAGTAGTGTGGGATGAAAGAGGGTAGTTGAGCTAAGAAGACCGCTAGGTTTTCGTAACGTGATTAGTGAGATTGTTCCGGATCGGGGAGCTAGTATTGTGCGCGTTGCCGGGTCGGGTTGAGGCCACGTTGCGGGTCAACCCGCGGCAGGTTTGGTGGTGGGGTCAGTTTGTGGTGGTCCCGCTTTGTGTTAGGGTCACGAGGGTGTTAGGCCCAAGTTTAGTTAACCAGCGTACGAGTTTGTGGATGCGTTCGACCAGTGGTCGGGCCGATGGGGGCAGCCCATCGTGTTTTTCGTTCAGGACCGTTTACTCGGCAGTGTCGATTTATCAGAAAGGTTGTAAGGCTGCACGGGGTGCCTACCTTCACCTTATGACGCATGGAGCCAGTGGTACTGTTTTGTTTCGTAAGTTTTACCAGCAGGTTAAGAACTCGGTGAGTCTCGACCGCATTCGCCGCCGGTGCTTGGATTTCAGGGATAGTTGTGGGGATTGTTGTCTCCTGTGGAGGTAGTGTTTTAGCTACCATTTCAGTGTTCGGAAGTCGCCTTTTGAAGCCTTGTAGGGGCGGAGGTGTAAGTTGTCGGTCGATTGGTTCGATGTTGGCAAGGAGCAGATAGTTGGTTCAGGCTTGTTCCAGCAGATTATGGATAGGGTGAAGCTTGTCTAGAAGAGGTTCTGGCAGCCCAGAGAAATCGTGCGGATAATCGGCGACGACGCTTAGAGTTCAGGTTGACGGTCGGTCTTCTTGAAAGTACCACCCCGGATAGGGTGCGACGAGTTTTGGGAAACAGGGGGAACTTAGCCCGAGTTACTTTGGGCCTTTTTGAGTTCATGTGAAGAATAGGCCAGGTTGCCGATATGTTAGTATTTGCCGTCCGACTTAGGAGGCAGTGTGTCCGGTCTTTCGTGTTGTTATGTTCGAGAAAGTAACGGAGATCCATCCAGAGTGTTCCCAGTTAATGATGACCACGTTAGAGATAGTAACCCCGAGTTTTGAAAACTGAAGCAGTATCAGAAATGTGGTAGGTTATGAGAAAGAGTTCGAGTGTACAAGAAGTGTATGACAGCCTCAGGGATCGTAAGCAGCCCGGTACCATTTGTTGGGTCGGCGGAGCAAGGATCGCGGCAAAGTGACAAAAGTGGTATCGGGAAGAAGAGAGCATGTGTGGCGAGCATAGATGTGATCATTTCTTTTATAAAGGGAGGGTGCGAAGGAAGTATATTCTAGACCCCGGAGAGAGGTGTTTTGTGGTGATGTTAGAAGTGTTTCCTCGTGGACTTGGATGTAAGTATTTTGCGTGGGTGTTTCTGTGGCCAGGTGTGGCAGGTTTGTTCTCGTAAGTATAGTAGTGAAGACTATACTGGCGCACGTTTGTTTTGAGACTTAGAAGGAACATTCGGGACGAATGTTTCTAAGGAGGGGAGAATGTTATACCCCGTATTTCCAGAGTATGTACGCAGGGACGTACGTAGGAAATTTGAAACTTTTAAATAGGCTTGGACGATTTAACTTTGTTCACAACACCCGATTAGAGTCGTTTTTCGACGAAACGTTTCCACAGCTTTCGTAGGGAAAATTCCGGCTATGTCATTTTTAATTTTTGCGGATTTTTCCGAGAGACGAAACATTTTGGACCAACAAGAGGGCGACACTTGTCACCCTCTCATTGGAACACCTTGGGCGGTAATAGTGGTGGCCGAAAGTGTGGCTTTGTGGTCAAGGGTTGGTAGGATATTTTGTGTGTTAGTTGGTTAGGGTGCACTTGGCAAGATCTTGGCCTTACACTTGCTATGCACTTGGCATGATCTTGGCCATTGGTTGGCCTTAGCTTGTCCTATAAATACCCATCCCTTTGAAGACTTATTCATCCATTCCTAAATGTTTCTAAGTGTTAAATCCTCCCCCTCCCCTTTGTGTGGAGTTCGGCCGAGAGCCTCCCCCTCTCCTAGAGGCCTTGGCCGAGGGGTACACCCCCCCTCCTAGTGGTGCTAGCCGTGGGGTACCCCCGCCCCCTAGCCTAGTTGTTTTCGTATAATACCCCCCTCTTGGTAGAAATACTCTCAAAAGTATTGTTATAATGCCCAAATTACCTTAGCCGTATACCTTGTTGTATTCTAAGGTTATACCTATACGAAAAGCCCAGAAATACTATTATACTTCCCGTCAGTCACAAAACTGAAACCCTAAGGAAATCTCCGTAGTTGGTTGGAGTATTGGATAGAAGTTGGTTAGAACTTCTAAGGGTTGTTTGGAGCGGGTTGGAGCACCCGGAGTAGGAGCCAAACATTGCTAAGGATCGACATCTATGCTTGGATAATTATGGGCTTATCGAGGTAATTATCTTGTCCCCCTATTGTAATTGGAGATTACATGTTGTTAGAATATATAGTTGAAGTATACTATATATAGAATCTGAACTTAGTTTTGTGGCAATGTCCTTGGACTTAAGCCCAATTTAAAGAAGAGAATCGAATCGTAATTACGCAGGATCAGACATGAGACTTGTGTAGTTTGTGGGTAGGGAAGGGCTGCCCAATTTCCCGTAGGATCTTGTATCTAGATTTATTCTACCGAGTAGTCTAGACTTTGATAGACTTGTATAACCTGTATAGGTTGAATGTTATGCGAGTAGCATGTGCTACTTGAGAAGGTGGACCAGGCTAGCCGGGTTATGGCCGTGGAGCGATTTGCTAATAGTCGATAATCGTCGCGAGGTATGTGAACCTCTTCCTATCTCTTCTAGCATGATGTGTGTATAACTATGTAGTACGGTAGACGTACGTGTGTTAATTGAACGTAGTTGTACGGCAATGTCTTTTGACTTAAGCCCGAATAATAATAATCTTGAAGTAGTTCAAGAGAATTAAGAACTGTTTTTAAAAGAAGAGTAATACTTGGTTTTAAAAGCTTAGGAGTTATACTAGCTTTATGGGAAGTTAGGTATAACGGCTTAAGAGAGATAAAACGAATGATTTATTTATTTTAGAAGTTAAGAGACTTGATCTTGTAAGATAAGAGACTTAACTTAAATAAATTATATGAATTTTGTGTGAAACCTCATTCGTGAGTAATGAGTACTTGATTTTTTTTAAAAAGGGATAATATTTTACTGATTTCGGAAATCAGAATGTGTATCGACAAACCACTGCAGCGTTAATAAAGGGAAATGTTTTGATTAATGAAGTATTAATAAAACCAGTAGAAACTTCCATCTGCATAGAAGCTAAGATGAGACAAAATGATATTTCCTAGATCATGGCTGCTGTAATAAGATTGTTATAAACAAGAATATCCTACTCACACATAAGGCTTATGTTTCTTAGATGGTTTAAAAGAGAATTATATTCTTAAATGAATAAGACTATGAACCACGAAACCTTTCTAAAATAAGAAACGTGAACATTTGAAATTAGGCAAACTTGGACGTTTGGAAAATAATGTTGTTACTTGATTTTACAAAGGTAAGTGTTTTGATTTACTTCAAAAGATAATCACGCTATTTTCATACACTACGGGTATTGTGTGGTTTTGTGAAAGTAACGATCTTTTAAAGAGTTAATGTATGAAGTACTTTGGGGATAAAAACCGAACTTGTTGACATATAGTAGAAAGTACCTTATGTGCATAACTTGATTGTGTTGGTTTGTGATAGCCTTGTAATACTTTCTTGTTGATTGATAAGTAAACATGCTAGGATGCTACGTGTGTTAGTATCTTGTGATGTTTGTGTAAAAGGGGTTCTTCCTTTGTTGTGCTTATGTTGTTTAACGATAAGCTGTTATGTTAGTATTATACATCACTCATCTCGAGATGATTCCGGTTGCCGCCTCCACGCGGGTAGACTCAGCGGTCGATGGACCTATGATTCGAGAATACCTCACGCGGGTCCTGTGGGGCCTATGCGCGAGCTACGAGAGTTCCGGTTAGGTGCGTCCTTTATGGGCATGCGGTCATGTGGCCATGCGATCGCGAAGTCGAGCGGACGCCGGGAGTAGCTACCCTCGATGCGGGTTATACCTCATGCAGCTATGAGTTTGGCCTACGCGAGTCGCGGAAGTTCGAGGACTAGACGCGCACATTAGATCCGCGGGCGAGTGGCGGCTTTGATCATGTGACGGCCTAGACAGATCTCATGATACGCTTTATGACCTTGTTGGTACTGGGGTTTTAGTAGTCGGCTATGCCTTCGCACTTACCCCGTGACGGTTTTATTATAACACGTGGGACACGTGTTCATGTGTTCCTTGGTGCTTTCATATCATGATCGCGGCGGTGAGGAATGTGTTCCACGCACGATTGATGTTGTGGGCGTGAGACCCATTGTTAAATTTGAGTGATGACTTGAGGCGTGAGTCCTCGACTTGACATGATCGCTATTTATTGTGAATCGTAGTTTGGTTATCATACATGTCTCCCGCCTTGCATGCACTACTATGATTTCATTTACTGATTTATTTTCGATTTCACATACTTGGTACTGATCGACCTCCTTCGGGGCCGCGTTCATGCCGCAGTAAAGGTACACCGCCGTTGATCCTCGCTCTTAGGTCACGATCAGCTTGGGAAAGCTCCGCTTTCTCCGAGGCTTATTCGTATAGTCCTCGTTGTTGTAGGTGCTTACATTCGTGGTATGACGGCCCCGCCCGTCGTTGTTGTCATATCATTCGTAGAGTGCAGTAGTACCGCCAAGTGTGGCGGAGTTTGTAAAAAGGATTAAACTGTTCATGTTGAAAAGTTGTTGTTTATATATATGCCGAAAGGCAAGTTTTTCTCAGATTATTATTTCATATTATGTCTTGTATCGTTTTATGTTCCGCTGATTACTCTGATGTTGTATCACTAGGGTACCCGGGGTAAGGCACCAGTCACGGGCCCGGAATCGGGTCGTGACAAAATCGTCCCAACCGTGGCCTCTTTGCCGTCCATATGAGGGTGACAAGTGTCACCATCTCGTTGGTCCAAAATATTTCATCTCTCGGAAAAATCCGTAAAAATTATAAATGACATAGCCGTAATTTTCCCTTCGCAAGTTTTGTAAAACGTTTCGTCGGAAAACCATTCGTTTTGTGAGTTGTGCCCAAATTTCGTCCTAAGCCTTAACTTTAAGGTTGAACTTTCGTACGTACGCCCTCACGTACATACTCTGGAAATACGGGGTATAACATTCTCCCCTCCTTATAAACATTCGTCCCGAATGTTCCTTCCCAAGACATACAATGATAAGGTTCCTCATAACTTAAACAGTTTGCAAATGCCTCACATGGCCACAATACAACACTTAAGCAAATATGTCAATGAAAATTTACAAGTATGAAAGTGAGTTACCTAGAGGTGTGGGGAATAGGTGAGGATACTTCTGCCTCATGTCCTCCTCAGCTTCCCACGTCATCTCCTCCCTGAGCTCGTTCCGCCACAAGACTTTGACGGAAGCTACGTCCTTGGTCCGCAGACACTTTCCGAGGATTAACTGCTCTGATACCACTTTTGTCACGACCCGTTCCGGGGCCCGTGACTGGTGCCTTACCCGGGCACCCAAGTAGTCATACATCAGAGAAATCAGCGGAATATAAAAACAAGACAGGAAACAATATGAAAAGAAAATAGTTTATCTGAGAAAACGTCGCCTTTCGGCATATATAAATATCAAAGTTTGGCAGTTACATCCCCACTGTACAATAGGACTACATACCTCTACGGAAGTAGACAACTATGGCGGGACAGGGCCCCGCCATACCCTGAATGTACATATATCTACAACACAGGGAGAACCATACCAAAATTCGAGCCTCCGGAGAAGATGGAGCTCCTGACACCAAAGTAGAGATCCTAAGGAAGTGGATCTAGCACCTGCTTTCCCTTACCTGCGGCATGAACGCAGCCCCCCGAAGGAGGTCAGTACAACAGGTACTAAGTATGTGAAACTGTAAAGTACTGAAATGAAATCAAGTGTCCAAAACCATTTGTAAATACTTCAAGGTTCTTATTATTTAGACTCAAGTCAAAAGACGTCAAGTAAAACCATGTTCAGTTAACACACGTACGTCTACCGTACTATATATATACTTAAAATATCATGCTCAAGAGTATAGGAAGAATCACATACCTTCTCGGCAAAATCTACCTGCCAAGTCGAATATGTCGCGCGCAGAGTATCAACCTATAATAGTCAATTACGTCTGTCAACGTCTAGACTACTCTGTAGGATAATCTAAGCAGAGAGTTCTCTATTCTACGGAAAATCGGGCAGCACTTCCATACCCGGTAAACTATACAAGTCTAGGGTATTTTGGGGATAACAACAATACTTGGAGGGTATTTCTACCAAGAGGGGGGAGGCTTTGCCGAGACTTCAAGGAAGGGGGAGGGAGAGGGGTGTTTCGGCTTAGCTCTACAAGAGGGGGGGGGGGGAAAGAGGCTTTGGACGAGAGCTCTTAAGGGAGAGGGGAGGCTTTGAGACTTGGAAGATAATTTGTGGATGAAGAATTCTCCAACAAGAGGGGGGGTATTTATAGGGCTTTCAAGGGTCAAGATGATGGTAAGTGGAGGGCAAGTGGAGGGTGTGGATTCACCCAAGTGCACCCTATCCCTACTCCACAAATCCCTCACAAACATTGACCCTTGTTTTAGGCCCTAAAATCGTCCCAACCGTGGCCTCTTTGCCGTCCATATGAGGGTCACCCTCTCGTTGGTCCAAAATATTTCATCTCTCGGAAAAATCCGCAAAAATTATAAATAACATAGCCGTAATTTTCCCTTCGCAAGTTTTGTAAAACGTTTCGTCGGAAAACCATTCATTTTTTGAGTTGTGCCCAAATTTCGTCCTAAGCCTTAACTTTAAGGTTGAACTTTCGTACGTACGCCCTCACGTACATACTCTGAAAATACGGGGTATAACATAAGGCGTATAATCCCCTTTGATTGATTAATGTGTTGAGCCTTAAATATGACGTGTTTGGTTATTGAATTCGGGCCTTGAAAAAGGTGGAAAAGTATGTAGAAACTAAGAAAGTATCTTGGAAGTTTTACATGAAAAAGAGTCATTTTAAAAGATTAGAAGTACGTAGTACTTTGGGTTAAATTCCCGGATTTTATAATGACATGTTAGTGCCTTAAGTAAACTAAAATGAGAGTGTATATGAACACGACTAATAAGAAGTTAGGAGATTCTTAACTTGCTTATATTATGTATGATAAGTCGGTAGTGCTTAGGTTATGTATGATAAGCCGGTAGTGCTTATGTTATGTATGATAGCCAGTTTGTGCTAGTGATATATTATTCATTACGGGGTCATTCCCCGGGTTTGTGGCATTTGCATATTCCGTGGATTTGCTATCCATGATGCGAGGAATACCTCATGCGAGTCCATAAAGGCTTATGCGGGTGAAATAGTCTCATGCGGGGCGAACTAGTCCTATGCGAGGAATACCTCATGCGGGTCTACACGACCTATGCGGGCGGATACAGTCTATGCGAGGAATACCTCATGCGGGTCTACACGACCTATGCGGGCGGATACAGTCTATGCGAGGAAGTTACCTCATGCGGGTCCATACGACCCTTGCGGGTGAAATAGTCCCAGGAGTAGGATTGCTTAATGATACTACGGGCGGGTGGCCCTACTTTGATCATGAGCCTCCTATTTTTATGCAGTAAAGTATACTCTTGTTTACTCTCATTGTTAGTAAGGCACAGTGTACTGTAATGTGATTATCATACACGTCTCCAGCTTTATTTTAGACTTATGATCAATTTACAATATTTTCCAGTTTTACATACTTGGTACATATTGTGTACTGACCCCTTTCTCGGGCTGCGTCAAATGCCGCAGGTGGTAGCAGGTGATGGATCCTCATTCTTAGGATCACTGATCAGGTGTCGGAAGCTCCATTTCTCCGGAGGCTTGCCTTTTGGTACGGTTCTCCCTGATGTTGTGGATATTATGTACATTCAGGGGTATGACGGGGCCCTGTCCCGCCACAGTTGTTATTCCTAGAGGTCTGTAGTCACATTTGTGGTTTAGGTTGTAAGAACAGAGTTGTACTGATTTACTTTTGGTTACGTATATTTTATGGAAGACGACCTTATCGGCTAGCCTGTGATGTTTATTGTCTAAGTTTTGATATGTGTTATGTATGTTCCGCTGCTATTCTCTGATGTATACCTGAACGGGGTGCCCAGGTAGGGCACCAGTCGCGGCCCCCGGATCGGGTCGTGACAGGGTCCGAGAGGTTGCCGAGTCTTCCGTCGTTGATGAGGTGAAGAGGCGACAGTATGAGGATCCTATTCTGACACAGTATCGAGATGCAGCTCTTCGGGAGGAGAAAAGTTTGTTTGAGGTAGCACTTGATGGGGTGCTAAGGTACGAGGGCAGAATGTGTGTTCCCGATGTTGCAGGACTTCGTCAGAAGGTTCTAGGAGAGGCACACAATGCTGGTTACTCTATTCATCCGGGGTCGACTAAGATGTACCATGACCTCAGATGTATGTATTGGTGGGATGGCCTGAAGAATCCAGTGAACATCATGGGAATTTATGGGTTGTGAGGTAGCTAAGGAGTTGTTGAATCTGAATACATGAGCTGAAAGTGTTTAAAGAATCATTTAGACTTTATTTAAATGCATTATAATGAATATGTGCATCACTGCTGATCTAAATTGAGTTTAGTGTATGTTCCTACATTTTAGTTAATACTCAGTCTTGCCTTCCTATTATGTTGCCAATAATACCTCCCTTGAATCACATGATGTAGGTACAATAATCTGTTTTAGCTTATTTATTTATATTATCCTCTTCTTTTCTGTTATAGCTTCTGTGGTCAGTCTAAGATATGTTGCTAGGCCTTAAGGATGTTTGTTACTGCTAGATACATTCTGAAGGTATAGACTTGTTATACCCCGTATTTCCAGAGTATGTATGTGAGGACGTACGTACATTTGTACAAACCCTAATTAGGTTAAGGATGAAATTGTGAAATTTCGACGGAAAAGATTCCGAACCTTGTGAAGGAAAATTCTACGTTTTTAATATTTTAACCGATTACGGATTTTTCCAGGAGACGAAATATTTTGGACCAATAGGAGGGAGACATGTGTCACCCCTAGTTGGCATGGGTTTGACGAAAATGTGGCCAAGTGGACAAGGTCAAATGGTCAAGTCTTGCAAAGATATTTTTTGGGTAGTGGGGGTAGGTAAGGTTGGACGTTTTTTTTGAGTTAGTGGAGGCCACATGGCTCTTTGTTGTGGGGGACATATGTCCCAATGTTGTGGAGGACATATGTCCCAAGGTTGTGGTGGACACTTGGTTGGAAGACCTCACTCTTCACATGGATCCAAATCCCCACCCTCCATTTGTTTTAAACTTGGCCATTGAAGGCTCTATAAATACCCCCCTCTTGTGCAAGACTTCTTCATCCACTAAACATTTCTCCAAGTCTCAAAAACTCCCTCTCCCTTGTAGTGTTCTCGTCCAAGCCCTCTCCCCTTGCCTAGTTGTTCCGTCGAAACACCCTCTTCCCCTTCCTAGTGTTCTACTAAAGCCCCCTTGGTAGAAAAGTATTCTCCATCAAGTATTTTCCAAAATACCTTGGCCCAAATACCTTGTAGTATTCCAAAGTTATTTCAATACTAATGTCACGACCCGAACCTGGGCCCGTGACTGGTGCCTTACCCCGGGCACCCTAGTGATACAACATCAGAGTAATCAGCGGAACATAAAACACATACATGAAACCAATGAAATGCAAACAAGAACTGAGGAAAACTTGCTTTCGATATATATAAATAACAACTCTTACAAATGAACAGTTTAATCCATTACAAACCCCGCCACAACAAGATTACTGCACTTCTACGAATGATATGACAACAACGACGGACAGGTTCGCCATACCTCGAATGTAAGCACCTACAACAACAGGGACTATACCAAGATAAGCCTCCGAGAAACGGAGCTTTCCCAAACGCCGAATCAGGACCCTAAGAGCGAGGATCAATGATCGTGTACCTTTACTCGCGGCATTTAACGCAGCTTCGGGCGAGGTCAAGATAACAAAATCGAGTATGTGAAAACTGAAAATAAATCAGAAATGAAATCATAGTAGTCTATATAAAGCAGAGACATGTATGATAACCAAACTACGATCACAATAAATAGCAATCATGTCAAGTCGTGGACTCACGCCTCAAAGTCATCACAATAGAACCGCACGGTAAGTAATGGCGCATAGCCGACTACAAAGACCCACAATACCAAAAATGTCATAAACTGTATCACGAGGTCTTTCTAGACCGCACCACATGATCGAAGTTGGCCACTCGCCCGCAGTATCAATGTGCGTGTCTATCCCTGGAACTACCGCAGCTCCGCATAGGTCACCCACAGACCCGCATGAGGTATTCCTCGAATCATGGTCCTGCATCGCCGAGGTATACCTCGTCGGGGCACTTTAACCCCAGATCCGCCTAGGCTCCCGCAGCCCGCATAGTCCCTCAAAGACCGCATAGTCCCTCAAAGACCGCATAGGGCATCCCCCGCATCAGGCTAAACACCCGGAATGATCAATCCTGGAGCATATCGCTGCTCCGCATAGTCTTAGAGACCGTGATAGCCGTATAGACCGCATCGGTGGCAAGCCCTCGGATAATAAGTCGAGGGTATGTGATATAATAACAGTACAACGGGCTTAACGTTTAACAACGTAAGCACAACAAGAGTGACCCCCTTACATAACAATCACAAGATACTAACACACGTAGCATCCTAACATGTTTACTTATCAAATCAACAAGAAAGTATTACAAGGCTATCACAAACCAATACAATCAAGTTATTCACACAAGGTACTTTCTACTAACAAGATCGGTATCTATCCCCAAAGTACTTCATCCATTAAATCTTTAAAAGATCTGCTTTTTCACCTAAGTCACACAATACCCGTAGTATAAAATAGAGATCGTCTGTTAAGTAAACCAAAACACTTACCTTTGTAAAATCAAGTAACAACATTATTTTCCAAACGTCCAAGTTTGCCTAATTTCAAATGTTCACGTTTCTTATTTTAGAAAGGTTCCGTAGTTCATAGTCTTATTCATTTAAGAATATAATTCTCTTTTAAACAATCGGAGAAACATAAGCCTTATATGTGAGTAGGATATTCTTGTTTATAACAATCTTATTACAAAGAATGATCTAGAAATATCATTTTGTCTCATCTTAGCTTCTATGCAGATGGAAGTTTCTACTGGTTTTAATAATACTTAATTATTCAATACATTTTCCTTTATTAACGCCGCAGTTGGTTTGTCGATACACATTACGATTTCCAAATCAAGAAACATTATCCCTTTTAAAAACCAAGTACTCATTACTCACGAATGAGGTTTCACACAAAATTTATATAATTCATTTAAGTTAAGTCTCTCATCTTACAAGATCAAGTCTCTCAACTTCTAAAATAAATAAATCATTCGTTTTATCTCTCTTAAGCCATTATACCTAACTTCCCATAAAGCTAGTATAACTCTTAAGATTTTAAAACCAAGTATTACTCTTCTTTTAAAAACAGTTCTAATTCTCAACTACTTCAAGATTATTATTATTCGGGCTTAAGTCAAAAGACATTGCCGTACAACTACGTTCAATTAACACACGTACGTCTACCGTACTACATAGTTATACACATATCATGCTAGAAGAGATAGGAAGAGGTTCACATACCTCGCGACGATTATCGACTATTAGCAAATCGCTCCACGGCTATAACCCGGCTAGCCTGGTCCACCTTCTCAAGTAGCCCATGCTACTCGCAGAACATTCAACCTAAACAGGTTATACAAGTCTATCAAAGTCTAGACTACTCGGTAGAATACATCTAGATACAAGATCCTACGGGAATTTGGGCAGCCCTTCCCTACCCGTCAAACTACACAAATTTATCAGAATACGCCCTACGTAATTACAGCTTCTCTTCTTTAAATTCAGGCTTAAGTCCAAAGACATTGCCACAAAGCTATGTTCAGTTCTATATATAGTATACTTCAACTATATATTCCAATAACATGTAATTTCCAATTACAATAGGGGGACAAGATAATTACCTCGATAAGCCCATAATTATCCAAGTATAGATGTCGATCCTGGGCAACGTTTAGCTCCAACTCCGTGCGCTCCAACCCGCTCCAAACCACCCTTAGAAGTTCTAACCAACTTCTACATAACACTCCAACTAACTATGGATATTTTCCTAAGGGTTTCGGTTTTGTGACTGACGGGAAGTATAATAGTATTTCTGGGCTTTTCGTATAGGTATAACCTTAGAATACTACAAGGTATACGGCTAAGGTAATTTGGGCATTATAACAATACTTGGAGAGTATTTCTACACCACAAAGGGGTATTATACGAAAACAACTAGGCTAGTGGGGTACCCTACGCCAGCACCACAAAGAGGGGGGGGGGAGGGCTCTCGGCCAAGGGGGAGGGGGATGGTGTTGGACGAGAACACTACTAAGAGAGGGGGAGGATTTTAACACTTAGAGATTTGTAGAATGGATGAAGAAATCTTCAAAGGGGAGGGGTATTTATAGGTCAAGCAAAGGCCAACCAATGGCCAAGATCATGCCAAGTGCAAGGCAAGTGTAGGGCCAAGATCTTGCCAAGTGCACCTTATCCATCTACCACCAAAATATCCTACCAACCCCTTGACCAAACAATGGCCATTCGTCCACCCCTTTACCGCCCCAAACGTGCTCCAATTAGAGGGTGACAAGTGTCGCCCTCTCGTTGGTCCAAAATGTTTCGTCTCTCGGAAAAATCCGCAAAAATTAAAAATGACATAGCCGGAATTTTCCCTACGAAAGCTGTGGAAACGTTTCGTCTAAAAACGACTCTAACCGGGTGTTGTGAACAAAATAATTTTCGGCCAAGCCAACTTTAAACTTCAAATTTTTCTACGTACGTCCTTACGTACATACTCTGGAAATACGGGGTATAACAACTAAGAGCCCGGAAGTACTACTATATTCCCTTTAGTCACAAAACGAAACCCTAAGGAAAATCTTCATAGTTGGTTGAAGTATTAGTAGAAGTTGTTTGGAAACTTCTAAGGGTTTCTTGGAGCTATCGGAGCGTGCATAATAGAAGCTAAACCTTGCTCAGGAATCGACATTTAAACTTGGATAATTTTGGGCTTATCGAGGTAAATACTCTTGTCCTTATATTGTAATTGGAAATTACATACTGTAGTAGTATAGAAATGAGTATAATATATATAGAAGGATGGTATAAGAGAAGAGAATTGAATTGAAATCACATCAGAAGAATATTAAATAAGAAGATTGAACTGTAATTACATGTGTATCAGACAAAGAGACTTGAGTAGTTGACGGGTAGGGAAGTGCTGCCCAATTTTCCGTAGAATTAAGAACCTACTGCTTAGAATATTCTACAGAGTAGTCTAGACATTGATAGACTTATATGACCGTTATAGGTTGAAGTACTGCGAGTAGCGTATTCTACTCGAAGGGTGGAAAAGGCTAGCAGGATTACGATTTGGAGCGCTTTTGCTAATTGTCAGAATCATCGCGAGGTATGTGATTCTTCCTATCCTCTTGAGCATGATATTTTAAAAGAATATATATAGTACGGTAGACGTACGTGTGTTAACTGAACGTGGTTTTACTTCGATGTCTTTTGACTTTAGTCTAACTAATAAGAATCTTGAAGTATTTCAAAAGAATTAAGAATCCTTTTTGAAAGAAGAGTAATACTTGGTTTTAAAAGCTTAAGTGTTATACTAGCTTTATGGGAAGTTAGGTATAACGACTTAAGGAAGATAAAAGGAACGGTTTACTTAATTGTTTATGAAAGCCTTGTATTGATTTCGGAAATGAGAATAAGTATCGAACAAACCACTGCAGCGCTAATAAAGGAAAATGTATTGACTAATTAAGTATTATTAAAACCAGTAGAAACCTCCATCTGCATAGAAGCTAAGATAAGACAAAATTGTATTACATTTTCTAGATCATGGCTGCTTTAATAAGATTGTTAAAAACAAGAATAACCTACTCACACATAAGGCATATGTTACTCAAATTGTTTTAAAAAGGAGATTACGTTGTTAAGTGTTTAAAAACTATGATCTATGAATCTTTTGAAGATAAGAGACTTGACTAAATTGACTTGATATGAATTTTGTTAAAAAGTGTGAAACCTCATTCGTGAGCAATGAGTACTTGGTTTTTAAAGAGTTAATGTATGAAGTACTTTGGGGATAAAGACCCGAACTTGTTGACATAAAGTAGAAACTACCTTGAGTGAATAACTTGACTATGTTGGTTTGTGATAGCCTTGTAATGCTTCATTGTTGGTTTGATAAGTAAACATGTTATGATGCTACGTGTATTAGTATCTTCTGATGTTGTGTAAGGGGGTTATTCTTGTTGTGCTTACGTTGTTAAACATTAAGCCCGTTGTACTGTTATTATATCACATACCCCCTTGACTTGTTATACCGAGGGCTTGCCACCCTTGATGCGGGTCTATACGGCCTATGCGGTTCGCGGTGACTACGCGAGTCGCGGAGTTCCAGGATTGATCATTCCGTGTATTATCCCGACGCGAGTGCCTTATGCGATCCGTGGTGACTACGCGTCTATGTGACTATGCGGATGCGGAGTCCAGTGAGGATACCGCGCTAGCTACCCCGACGCGAGGAATACCTCACGCGGGCCTATGTGTGGCCTATGCGAGCAGCGGTATGCTCGTGATTAGACGCGCACATTGATACCGAGGGCGAGTGGCCAGCTTCGATCATGTGGCGCGGTCTAGAAGACCTCATGATACAGTTTATGGCATTGTTGGTACTGTGGGTTTTAGTAGTCGGCTATGCCTTCGTACTTACCCCGTACGGTTTTATTATGACACAGCGGACCCGTGATCATGTATTCCTTGGTGCTTTTATATCATGGATCGCGGCGGTGAGGAAGGAATTCCACGCATGATTGATATTGTGGGCATGAGACCCATGGTTATATTTGAGTAATGACTTTAAGGGCGTGAGTCACGACTTGACATGATCGCTACATATAGTGCATCGTAAATTGGTTATCATAGATGTCTTCTGTTTTATATAGACTATTATGATTTCACTTACAGTATTTTCAGTTTCACATACTTGGTACTGTTATCGACCTCCTTCGGGCCGCTCATGCCGCAGTAGAGGTACACCATTGTTGATCCTCGCCATGTGGTCACCGCTCAGCTTTGGGGAAGCTCGCTTTCTCCGAGGCTTATTTGTGGTATAGTCCCCGTCAGTAGGTACTTACATTCAGGGGTATGGCGGGCCCCGTCCCGCCATTGTTGTTATAACATTCTTATAGGTCCAGAGTAATCGCTTTGGCGTGGCTTGTAAAAGGGATGAATCGCTCAAGTTTTTATTTTATATATATATGCCGAAAGGCAACTTTTCTCAGATAAACTGTTTCTCATTCATATTGCTTCATATATTGTTTTATATTCCGCTGGTTACTCTGATGTATGTCTACTTGGGTGCCCGGGTAAGGCACCAGTCACGGGCCCGGGTTCGGGTCGTGACAAAAGTGGTTTCAGAGCAGTTAATCCTCGGAAAGTGACTACGCATCAGATCTAGTTGTCACGACCGACCTCGCTCGCGATCGTGCCCTACCCAGGCACCTGCTCGGTATATATCGAGAATAGCAATGGAACATACATGAAACTTATAAAATAAAATAACGAGAAATTAAACCACGTGTCACCGATGTGGCTACCTTCCCGACGACATACATAAACGGCGATTGCCTCCTTTCTTTACAAATGCACTCCACAATATGTGACTACGCACTTCTAAGAATTACAACTATGGTGGACAGGCCCCGCCATACCCCGATATACATAGCCATGACAACTCCTAACATCTGAGCCATCTAAAAATGCCGAACCAGATCCTAAGCTCATGATCCACATCGTACCTAAACTCGCGACATGAACGCAGCCTCCGGCGGTGTCGACAACAAAAATTGCGAATATGGAATGTAAATAACGCAAGAATCAAATCATAACTGCATAAAAGAATGCCATTTTTAACTCCCGAAATCACTCGTATATTAACTGCTCCATTCCTTCTTTCCATAAGATTTAACATCATATTCTTACATACATACTTAAGAGGTTAATCAAGTTTTTCCACATAACTTACTTATCTTACATAACATAATCCGCCCATTTGCGGACACGGTGCATCGACGAATCATGTGACATAATCCGCCCGCTGTGGGGCTTGCATCGTGGAATCATGTAGCATAATCCGCCTCCCGTGGAGCCTGCATCGTGGAATCATGTAGCATAATCCGCCCTCCCGTGGAGCTCGGTGCATTGTGGAATCATGTAGCATAATCCGCCTCCCGCGAGCTCGCAGATCAGAACGTAACCCGCCTATGTGTAGGCTCGGGTAATATGGCGTAATCCGGCCTATGTGTAGGCTCGGTGTATCTCATAACGTAATCCGGCCTATTTGTAGGCTCGGTGTATTTCATAACATAATCCGGCCTATTTGTAGGCTCGGTGTATTTTCCTTACATAACATTTTAAAACGTATTGTTACCTCTTCTTAAGTCGTTATAACAACTTCCCATAAAGCTATTATAACAACCATTCATTTTAGAGAACTTATGACACTTTTATTCTTACAACATTAGGAAAACTAGATCCAAAAATACTACGTACATACATACTTAAAAGAATCATAAAACCTCCTTTCTTTTTAAAGCTCAAGTCACATACTCTTTTGGAAACCATCTTCTTAACTTTCGAAATAAATTAAGAAGCCATACTTTGTAAAATTTAGTCATTTCCACTTATAAAATCAAGGCTTATAGTCTTAACACCTCGTAGCATACACTCTTTAAAATCATGTCGCTTATACTTTAGAAATCAAGTCCCATAACTTGAAAAATAAAGTTTCATAATCCTTTAAAGAAAATCAAAGTTCATAGTCTTAAAACTTCATAACATACATTCTTTAAAGTCCATTTACTTATACTTGTAAAATCATGTCATCTACACTTTTAAAACCAATCCCTTTTCACATATAAATTCAAGTCATTTTCAAACATAAAAATCAACTTACATACTTACTTTAAATAAATCAAGATACATAGCTTGAAATCAAATCTCATAATTTCTAACCATTCTTACCAATATCTCCCATAAGGCTTGGTAAGGACTTAGGACAATTTAACATACTTAATTTAGAGTCAACAATGTGGATACTTCTTAACTTCTAAGAGTAGAAGGAACCTTAAAATATTATCACATGGATATTTCATACGTAGGATCATGCCAAAGAAAGAAGAGGTTCACATACCTCGCGACGATTGTCGACAAGTAGCAAAATGCTCCAAAGTACTTCAACCTTGAGCTATTCCATTCTTCAAGTAGGATACGCTATACTTAGTACTTCAACCTATAATGGTCACCAAACGTCCATTAACCTCTTATTTCAAACGTAGAATATTCTAAGTGCTAAGCCGCTAAATTCTACGGAAAATCGGACAGCACCTCCTTTGTTTCTACTTACTTTGCCACCTTTTTCAAGGCCGAATACAATAACCAAACAGCCCCAATTGGCTCACCAAAATATAGAAGGTAGTCCAATATAAATGAAAACAAACTATTACAAACTAGAAGTACAAATTCGGCCACCTTGAGTTCAACAATACCAATTCTTATCCAATTTCCATTTCAATCCAAATTGGTAGCATAACATGATATCAAGTCGCATTTGATTATAACAACCATAATCTTTAAGTAAGTAACATGCGACGATTTCTAATAAACGACCAATTAGTAATCCAACTTAACATGGCTTACATTTCATTTCGGATTTCCAAGGCTACAATCAATCCATAATCCTTATAAACTTCTACATATCAACTTCATGCTAGCAACATGTAAAGCTAACAACACAAAATAAATATATAACCTTGTAACACTTTAAAAGACAAGATTATACCTCAACGACTCTTAATCCAACTCCAAGACACTTCAATCCGCTTGTTGAGACCCTTAGAACCACACCAAC
This sequence comes from Przewalskia tangutica, assembly GCA_029844215.1. Taxonomy (NCBI): domain Eukaryota; kingdom Viridiplantae; phylum Streptophyta; class Magnoliopsida; order Solanales; family Solanaceae; genus Przewalskia; species Przewalskia tangutica. The sequence continues at coordinate 97,571,315 of CM056721.1, forward strand.
AACTATCCTTCAACTTACAATCCAAAACCTAGAAAGCCACTAGGTTTTCACTTTGCGACTAACCCGAAAACTATCTTTTTCCGAGATTTTTCTATTGAGATATGCTTACAATACATATAAGAACCTTGGGTTAAAGTTTGGAGCTTAATGGACAAGAAACGAAAAAAATTCTTTCTTCCTTTAGCGGCCGAGAGCTCCCTATCATTGTTCATCCAATTTTTGTAATTTTGGCTAAGTGTGGAACTCTTGTCTTGCTACTAGTACCCTTATATAACAACATGGAGGGCTAAGATAAAAACATATGTGTGGTTTGGATGCACTCCTTTAGAAAATCATGCTAAGTGGTCCCATTGACCAAGTCAAAATTGTCAAGCTACTACTTTGCAAGACTTGGTTATCTAACAAGGGTCAAATGCCCCTTTTGTCCATGTAATTTTCGTCCAAGACACCATTTAAGGGGGGTGACAGGTGTCGCCCTCCCATTCGTCCACAATAGTACGCTTTTCGAAAATTTCATAATTCAGAAATTTTTACAAGTCTCAAATCTTAACACCGTGAGTTCTTACGCACGCTCTACACCATGTCCTGTAAATACTGGTGTAACATTCTTCCCCCCTTAGAAACATTCGTCCTCGAATGTTCTTTCGGAGTCAAACTTATAATTACCGACATAGTTTCCTGTCACAATCCCGACATACCAACAATGCCACACATGGCCCTAATACCTCGCACACGCATAACTGTCCATCATAAGCCCAAAAGAGATTATCCTTTCGTAATTCCAACTCATACTAGCATACATACATAACTTACATACCGATTCTGGCATAAAATCTTTTGAGTCACTCTATAAAACAATATAATGCCATTTCGCTTTCATGACTGGTTCGGTGGAACGCGCCCACGAACCCAGAAACAATTAACTAAACTTGGGCCTTGCGCCGTGGACTTCGCCACGTAGCGGAACTACTACCAACTGATCCCACTCCATTCCAGCTGGGGAGACCTGCAATAGTCCTCAACCACTCGGCCGCACTTAACTCTTATCCTCGGTCCGACTTAAAATCTTATTGCCAGAGAAAACCTGATCTACCTAAGGTCTCGGCAGGAATCAATATTCTTAGGCTCGCACTCCACGCCCACGCCCACCTTACCACCCCAAGAATGGTACAAAAACTTCTCATAATACCAAAACCATGTTGTCTCGATCACAACAACCATTGCTTACTCTATCCAGACCTCATCCATATAATTCTCTTAAGCTTACTACACAGCTTAATCTATTAACATGACATTCCGTTAGGTTCCTTAATATGGCTTCTGGGTTCACTACCCTATCGCATACCTCATCCTTTCCCAATTACCTCAAAATAAAACACAAAACTGGCGAAAATTCATTAACTATACCATACCTTCCTGATCTAGTTAGTCTTTACCAATTCTCGGTAATCTAAAATTATTCTAGGCAACACGCGTCGACCTCATACATAACTCCGTATAGATGTATGTCACAATACCAACTATACTATGACCATAACCAACCCGATACGCAATTCACATCATCTTTCCCGGTCATCACGCTTTCTCGTAGATGCAATCAACATAACTCGTTAGGGAGGGACGACCCTAACAACACAGCTCTATCGCACGATCTCAGAGTGAGAAGAATGGAAACCAATCCTAAATGTCCCGCATTCTCCTCGATTATAGATGTGGTGCACAACACACCGATAATCAAGACTCTACTAGACACGGCCTCAGACACTTTGAGGACTAATCGCTCGATACCACTTTTGTCACGATCCGACCGGGCTCGCGATCGGTGCCCTACCCGGGCACCTGCTCGTATACATCGAGAATAGCAATGAACATACATGAAACTTATAAAATAAAATAACGAGAAATTAAACCACAGTGTCACCGATAGGCTACCTTCCCGACGCACATACATAAACGGCAAGCTTGCCTCTTTCTTTACAAAATGCACTCCACAATATGTGACTACTGCACTTCTAAGAATTACAATCGTATGGACAGGCCCCGCCATACCCTGGATATACATAGCCATGACAACTCCGAACATCTGAGCCATCTAAAAATCTCAACCAGATCCTAAGCTCATGATCCACACTGGTACCTAAACTCGCGACATGAACGCACTTCGGCGGGCCGCATAACAAAATTTAATATGGAACAAATAACGCAAGAATCAAATCATAATCGCATAAAAGAATGCCATTTTTAACTCTCAAATCACTCGATATTAACTGCTCCATTCCTTCTTTCCATAAGATTTAACATCATATTCTTACATACATACTTAAGAGGTTAATCAAGTTTTTCCACATAACTTACTTATCTTACATAACATAATCCGACCCATTTATGGACACGGTGCATCGATTTAATCATGTGACATAATCCGCCCGCCCGCTGGGCCTTGCATCGTGGACTCATGTAGCATAATCCGGCCCTCCTGTGGAGCTCGGTGGACTGTGGAATCATGTAGCATAATCCGCCTCCCGTGGAGCTCTGCATCCGTGGAATCATGTAGCATAATCCGCCTCCCGCGAGCTCACAGATCAGAACGTAACCCGCCTATGTGTAGCTCTGGGTAATATGGCGTAATCCGCCTATGTGTAGGCTCGGTGTATCTCATAACGTAATCCGCCTATTTGTAGGCTCTGTGTATTTCATAACGAATCCGCCTATTTGTAGGCTCGTGTATTTTCCTTACATAACATTTTAAAACGTATTGTTATTTCTTCTTCTTAAGTCGTTATAACAACTTCCCATAAAGCTATTATAACAACCATTCATTTTAGAGAACTTATGACACTTTTATTCTTACAACATTAGGAAAACTAGATCCAAAAATACTACGTACATACATACTTAAAAGAATCATAAAACCTCCTTTCTTTTTAAAGCTCAAGTCACATACTCTTTTGGAAACCATCTTCTTAACTTTCGAAATAAATTAAGAAGCCATACTTTGTAAAATTTAGTCATTTCCACTTATAAAATCAAGGCTTATAGTCTTAACACCTCGTAGCATACACTCTTTAAAATCATGTCGCTTATACTTTAGAAATCAAGTCCCATAACTTGAAAAATAAAGTTTCATAATCCTTTAAAGAAAATCAAAGTTCATAGTCTTAAAACTTCATAACATACATTCTTTAAAGTCCATTTACTTATACTTGTAAAATCATGTCATCTACACTTTTAAAACCAATCCCCTTTTCACATATAAATTCAAGTCATTTTCAAACATAAAAATCAACTTACATACTTACTTTAAATAAATCAAGATACATAGCTTGAAATCAAATCTCATAATTTCCTAACCATTCTTACCAATATCTCCCATAAGGCTTGGTAAGGACTTAGGACAATTTAACATACTTAATTTAGAGTCAACAATGTGGATACTTCTTAACTTCTAAGAGTAGAAGGAACCTTAAAATATTATCACATGGATATTTCATACGTAGGATCATGCCAAAGAAAGAAGAGGTTCACATACCTCGCGACGATTGTCGACAAGTAGCAAAATGCTCCAAAGTACTTCAACCTTGAGCTATTCCATTCTTCAAGTAGGATACGCTATACTTAGTACTTCAACCTATAATGGTCACCATACGTCCATTAACCTCTTATTTCAAACGTAGAATATTCTAAGTGCTAAGCCGCTAAATTCTACGGAAAATCGGACAGCACCTCCTTTGTTTCTACTTACTTTTCCACCTTTTTCAAGGCCGAATACAATAACCAAACAGCCCCAATTGGCTCACCAAAATATAGAAGGTAGTCCAATATAAATGAAAACAAACTATTACAAACTAGAAGTACAAATTCGGCCACCTTGAGTTCAATAATACCAATTCTTATCCAATTTTCATTTCAATCCAAATTGGTAGCATAACATGATATCAAGTCGCATTTGATTATAACAACCATAATCTTTAAGTAAGTAACATGCGACGATTTCTAATAAACGACCAATTAGTAATCCAACTTAACATGGCTTACATTTCATTTCGGATTTCCAAGGCTACAATCAATCCATAATCCTTATAAACTTCTACATATCAACTTCATGCTAGCAACATGTAAAGCTAACAACACAAAATAAATATATAACCTTGTAACACTTTAAAAGACAAGATTATACCTCAACGACTCTTAATCCAACTCCAAGACACTTCAATCCGCTTGTTAAGACCCTTAGAACCACACCAACAACTATCCTTCAACTTACAATCCAAAACCTAGAAAGCCACTAGGTTTTCACTTTGCGACTAACCCGAAAACCATCTTTTTCCGAGATTTTTCTATTGAGATAAGCTTACAATACATATAAGAACCTTGGGTTAAAGTTTGGAGCTTAATGGACAAGAAACGAAAAAAATTCTTTCTTCCTTTAGGTGAAGCCGAGAGCTCCCTATCATTGTTCATCCAATTTTTGTAATTTTGGCTAAGTGTGGAACTCTTGTCTTGCTACTAGTACCCTTATATAACAACATGGAGGGCTAAGATAAAAACATATGTGTGGTTTGGATGCACTCCTTTAAAAAATCATGCTAAGTGGTCCCATTGACCAAGTCAAAATTGTCAAGCTACTACTTTGCAAGACTTGGTTATCTAACAAGGGTCAAATGCCCCTTTTGTCCATGTAATTTTCGTCCAGGACACCATTTAAGGGGGGTGACACGTGTCGCCCTCCCATTCGTCACAATAGTACGTTTTCCGAAAATTTCATAATTCCGAGAAATTTTTACAAGTCTCAAATCTTAACACTGTGCGTTCTTACGTACGTTCTTACACCATGTCCTGTAAATACGGGGTGTAACACTAGTAGAGTCTTGATTATCGGTGTGTTGTGCACCACACCAATAATCAGGAGGCTATAGGATATTTAGGATTGGTTTCCATTCTTCTCACTCTGAGATCGTGCCTTAGAGCTGTGTTATAAGTTGGACCCCTCTAACGTAATTATTTCCCTTACCAGTTATACCTCCACGCAAGGCAACCCGAGCCTGTAAGGGCGGCAATGAGGAGCCGCGAGCAGAGCGCAGAGGGTTACGAGGCACAGTGCCCAATCATCACCGAGTGGTGTTTCATTCGGGAGTTCTCACACGCCGCACCCCAGCAGAGTTTAGTACAATGCAGCAGCCTCATCGCGGCCATGATATCTCGGACCTTCGCCCACGACCAAAGAGCGCATGATGTATTGCAAGGAGACGACCATTACTATCTAGGATTTAGCAACCTGAGAGTATATTATGTACCGATTTATCACGGGTCTTGATGATTATCTAAGAGAGGTTGTGCAAAGAGTAGCTCTTCATCGTAGCATGAGCATGGCTCACAGACGGGCTTATGCGCAAAGCAGCCGAGAAACGTATGGATCGACGGGTTAACCAAGACCACAGTAAGAGGCCGACGGCAGGTCCTTTGGTAACTTTCGAGGCGAACGCCTCAAAGAAGAAGTCGATATGCGCCTCCGCCCGGCAGTGGTCCTCCACAAGGTTCAGGACGTGCGGGGTATGCAGGAGTTGGTCGAACCTGTGGCTTCGGTTCACAGATACACGAGGTTCCAAACACCGGATTCGCTTTCTCGGTTCACAAGGTGTGCGCCATCCCGGAATGTCGTCTTTTTGTTGGTGCTTGTTTTACCTGCGGCCGTCAGGGACATGTGATGAGAGAATGTTCAAGTAGGAGGGATGCAAGTAGGAGGAATGCAAGTAGGAGGACTCAACCTACCAGATCAGTTGCGGATTCAGTAGTTCGGAGAGGAAGGGGTGTTAGCCAGAGGAGGCCACCCCCACCTCGGTGTGGCCATTGTGGTAGGTGTCATTGTGGGGAGTGTCGTGCTCCTTCGACAACTTGTTATGCTTATGACAGCAGGCCATTTTATGAGAAATTATCGACTGCAGGTGGCGCGGATGTAGAGACTCACCTTCAGATCGTGGCTAGTACATCACCTTCCCTACTGCATACCAACGGGGTGATTGATTAGAACGACAAAGGGGAGGGAAGCAGTAGATACAGGTATGCCCTTAACCCTCTAGAGATTAGTATGTGTGATAAGATGAGTATATCTTAAGTGTTACGTTCAGATAGCATTGTGTTAATTGTGATTAGAAATCATGGTTAGTTAAAAGGGTAAGATTGGGGATAGAGAAAGTGTGAGCCTTAGAGTTTTATACGCAGAGACCTTAGAGGCGAGGCCATCTTGAGTAAAAGATTTATTTTTATGTTTGACCCTTATCGGAGTGCATAGTATACGTGAGATATGTTTGTGTAATAAGTCCCTGAGTAGTATGAATGAAAGAGGGTAATTTGAGCTAAGAAGACCACTAGGTTTTCGTGACTCGATGGTGAGGTTGTTCCGGATCGGGAAACAAGAGCTTGGCGCGATAAATGGGTCGGGTTGAGGCTAGATTGCGGGTCAACCCGCAGCCCGATTTGAAGAAAGGAAAAATTATGGTGGTCCCGCTTTGTGTTAGGGTCACGAGGGTGTTAGGCCCAAGTTTAGTTAACCATCGTACGAGTTCGTGGATACGTTCGACCAAAGAGTCGCCGATGAGGTCACCCATCTTGTCTTTCGTCAGACCGCTACTCGGCAGAGGTTATGCGAGATGTTATATATATCAGAAGGTTGTAAGATCGCACGGGTTCCTACTTTTACTTTATGGCGGCGGTGAGCCCGCCACGGCTATTTCTCTTCTCGAGGTTTTACCAAAGTGGTTAGAACTCAGGTGAGTCTCAGTATTGCATTCACCCTCGGGCCGGTGTTTTGATTTCAAGGGTGCATTGAGGATTATGTGCCTCTTGTTGAATGAGTATCATTATAGCTACCATATTCAGTATTCGGATGTCGCTTTATGAAGCCTTGTATGGGCGGAATGTGTAGGTTGCCGGTCGATTGGTTCGATGTTGGCAAGATTCAGATAGTTGGTTCATACTTGTTTCAGCAGGATGTGGATAGGGTGAAGCTTATCCAGGAGAGGTTATTGCGCTCGAGTCAGCGTAAGTCACGCGGTAATCGCTACGACACTGGAGTTCGTGTTAACGGTGGGTTTTCTTGAAGGTACCACCGGCGCGGCGTGGACGAGATTTAAGCGGGAAACATAGCCCGAGGTACTTTGAGCGTTTTCAGATCATTTAGAAAGTAGGCCAGGTTGCCTATAGTTAGCATTGTCGTCCGACGTAGGAGGTAGTACGTCCGGTCTTTCTTGTGGCTATGTTCGGAAAAAATATCGGAGATCCATCCAGAGTGTTCCCGGTTAATGATGACCAAGTTGGAGATAGTAACCCCGAGATGTTGGAAACCAAGCAAGAAATGCGGGTGGTAAGTTTATTTAGGAAGTGTTCGAGTGTACGAGAAGCGTACGACAAGTAAGGGAAGAAGTGAACATGTGTTAAGAGAATAGAAGTGATCGCTTTAAGGAAGTAAAGGTGCGAGTATCTTTTAGACCTTGGGTGGGAGCTTTTGTGATGATAGAGGTGCTTCCTCGTGGACTTGGATTTAAGTATTTGCGCGTGTTGTATTGTGGCCATGTGTGGCATTTGAAAACTGTTTAAGTTATGAGGAACTTTATCGTTATCGCCTCGGAATGAACATTCGACCAATGTTTCTAGGAGGAGAATGTTATACCGTATTTCCAGAGTATGTATGTGAGGACGACGACATTTGTACAAACCCTAATTATGTTAAGGATGAAATTGTGAAATTTCGACTAAAAGATTCGAACCTTGTGAAGGAAAATTCTACGCTTTTTAATATTTTAACCGATTACGGATTTTTCCAGGAGACGAAATATTTTGGACCAATAGGAGGGAGACATGTGTCACCCTTAGTTGGCATGGGTTGGACGAAAATGTGGCCAAGTGGACAAGGTCAAATGGTCAAGTCTTGCAAAGATATTTTTTGGGTAGTGGTAGTAAGGTCGACGCTTTTTTGAGTTAGTGGAGGCCACATGGCTCTTTGTTGTGGGGGACATATGTCCCAATGTTGTGGAGGACATATGTCCCAAGGTTGTGGTGGACACTTGGTTGGCAGACCTCACTCTTCACATGGATCCAAATCCCCACCCTCCATTTGTTTTAATCTTGGCCATCAAGGCTCTATAAATACCCCTCTTGTGCAAGACTTCTTCATCCACTAAACATTTCTCCAAGTCTCAAAACTCCTCTCCCTTGTAGTGTTCTCGCCCAAGCCCTTTCCCCTTGCCTAGTTGTTAGTGAAACACCCCTTCCCCTTCCTAGTGTTCGCCGAAAGCCCCCTTGGTAGAAAAGTATTCTCCAAGTATTGTTACTTTTCCAAAATACCTCGCCCAAATACCTTGTAGTATTCCAAAGTTATTTCAATACTAAGAGTCTAAGTACTACTATATTCCCTTTAGTCACAAAACGAAACCCTAAGGAAAATCTTCATAGTTGGTTGAAGTATTAGTAGGTTGTTTGGAAACTTCTAAGGGTTTCTGAGCTATCGGAGCGCTGCATAGGAGCTAAACCTTGCTCAGGAATCGACATTTAAACTTGGATAATTTTGGGCTTATCGAGGTAAATACTCTTGTCCTTCTATTGTAATTGGAAATTACATACTGTAGTAGTATAGAAATGAGTATAATATATATAGAAGGATGGTATAAGAGAAGAGAATTGAATTGAAATCACATCAGAAGAATATTAAAGAAGAATATTGAATTGTAATTACATAGGACTGTATTACAATAGACTTGAGTAGTTGACGGGTAGGGAAGTGCTGCCCAATTTTCCGTAGAATTAAGAACCTACTGCTTAGAATATTCTACAGAGTAGTCTAGACATTGATAGACTTATATGACCGTTATAGGTTGAAGTACTGCGAGTAGCGTATTCTACTCGAAGGGTGGAAAAGGCTAGCAGGATTACAGTACTTTGGAGCGTTTTACTAATTGTCGGTAATCATCGCGAGGTATGTGATTCTTCCTATCCTCTTGAGCATGATATTTTAAAAGAATATATATAGTACGGTAGACGTACGTGTGTTAACTGAACGTGGTTTTACTTCGATGTCTTTTGACTTGAGTCTAAATAATAAGAATCTTGAAGTATTTCAAAAGAATTAAGAATCCTTTTGAAAAGAGTAATACTTGGTTTTAAAAGCTTAAGTGTTATACTAGCTTTATGGGAAGTTAGGTATAACGACTTAAGGAAGATAAAAGGAACGGTTTACTTAATTGTTTATGAAAGCCTTGTATTGATTTCAGAAATGAGAATAAGTATCGAACAAACCACTGCAGCGCTAATAAAGGAAAATGTATTGACTAATTAAGTATTATTAAAACCAGTAGAAACCTCCATCTGCATAGAAGCTAAGATAAGACAAAATTGTATTACATTTCCTAGATCATGGCTGCTTTAATAAGATTGTTAAAAACAAGAATAACCTACTCACACATAAGGCATATGTTACTCAAATTGTTTTAAAAAGGAGATTACGTTGTTAAGTGTTTAAAAACTATGATCTATGAATCTTTTGAAGATAAGAGACTTGACTAAATTGACTTGATATGAATTTAGTTAAAAAGTGTGAAACCTCATTCGTGAGCAATGAGTACTTGGTTTTTAAAGAGTTAATGTATGAAGTACTTTGGGGATAAAGACCCGAACTTGTTGACATAAAGTAGAAAGTACCTTGAGTGAATAACTTGACTATGTTGGTTTGTGATAGCCTTGTAATGCTTCCTTGTTGGTTTGATAAGTAAACATGTTATGATGCTACGTGTATTAGTATCTTGTGATGTTGTGTAAGGGGGTTATTCTTGTTGTGCTTACGTTGTTAAACATTAAGCCCGTTGTACTGTTATTATATCACATACCCCCTTGACTTGTTATACCGAGGGCTTGCCACCCTTGATGCGGGTCTATACGGCCTATGCGGTTCGCGTGTGACTATGCGAGTGCGGAGTTCCAGGATTGATCATTCGATTGTATTATCCCGACGCGGCGAGTGCCTTACGCGATCCGTGTGACTACGCGGTCTATGTGACTATGCGGATGCGGAGTCCGGAGGATACCGCGCTAGCTACCCCGTCGCGAGGAATACCTCATGCGGGCCTATGTGTGGCCTATGCGAGCGCGGTATGCTCAGGATTAGACGCGCATTGATACCGAGGGCGAGTGGCCGCCGATCATGTGGCGCGATCAGAAAGACCTCGTGATACGCTTTATGGCATTGTTGGTACCGTGGGTTTTAGTAGTCGGCTATGCCTTCGCACTTATCCCGCACGGTTTTATTATGACACGTGGACTCGTGATCATGTATTCCTTGGTGCTTTTATATCATGGATCGCGGCGGTGAGGAAGGAATTCCACCGCATGATTGATATTGTGGGCACGACCCATGGTTATATTTGAGTAATGACTTTAAGGGCGTGAGTCCCTGACTTGACATGACTGCTTACATATTGTGCATCGTAAATTGGTTATCATAGATGTCTTCTGTTTTATATAGACTATTATGATTTCACTTACAGTATTTTCAGTTTCAAATACTTGATACCTGTTGTACTGACCTCCTTCGGGGGGCTGCGTTCATGCCGCAGGTAGAGGTACACCAGTTGTTGATCCTCGCTCATAGGGTCACAGTTCAGCGTTTTGGGAAGCTCCGTTTCTCCGGAGGCTTATCTGTGGTATAGTCCCTGTCGTTGTAGGTACTTACATTCAGGGGTATGGCGGGGCCCTGTCCCGCCATTGTTGTTATAACATTCTTAGAGGTCTGTAGTACTGTTTTGGGCAGGGCTTGTAAAAGGGATGTAACTGTTCAAGTTTTTATTTTATATATATATGCCGAAAGGCAACTTTTCTCAGATAAACTGTTTCTCATTCATATTGCTTCATGTCTTGTTTTATATTCCGCTGGTTACTCTGATGTATGTCTACTTGGGTGCCCGGGTAAGGCACCAGTCACGGGCCCGGGTTCGGGTCGTGACAAGACTAATAGTAATGGTATTTTGAAACATGAAAAGTAACATGTATATGTTTGACCTATACAAGTTGAGCTTGTAGTTTAAAATGCATATTTTGTGTATGTGTTAAGAATGTTAGCATAATATAGGTTAGGTGTATCCTTGGGTTGTGCTGCATTTTAAGTTGAAATGATTTACATTTTTTTAAAACAATTTTGAGGCTTAGAGGTTGTTGTACCTTAGCCATAACACTTCATGTGATTTAAGTCATGTATAAGGTGTCTGGGTTATGTAGAGATCTAGACAATTACTCCTATACATGTTTCTAGTGATGTATGACTTGACTAAGTTTCAATAACTACTCAAGAGCATATGAAATGATACTTGGCCAACTGGGATGTGATCTGAATCCTTGTATATAATGTTAATAATGATGCATGTGTCACGACCCGAACCCGAGCCCGCGACTGGTTCCCTACCTGGGCCCCCTTCTACCCATACATCACATAAAAATCAGCGGAAGCTCTAAGAAAACTCATGTTATAAACAGGAAAACCGATGAGGCTGCCGCTATATATAAACGGGAACATCCCGACAACACAGTAGTACAACTGGCCAACAATATATATACAACTCACGCAAGTCCAGTCCACATATGAATACAGACCTCTAAGAGTTTGGACAGTAAACTATGACGGGACAAAGCCCCGCCGTACCCCTGAACAAACATAGCCATAATGGAAGACCAGTGTCAAAATGACAAGCTCCGAAACATTGGAGCTATCCTAAAACGCTGACCAAGGATCCTAAGCTCACAGATCACCCAACTGAGTACCTAATACCTGCGGGCATGAACGCAACCCCCCAAAGGGGGTCAGTACAACAAGGTACCAAGTATGAAAACATGAAGTACAGTAAATAATATCATAACTGTACAAAAGATGACAGGGACAAGTATGAAAATCAAATACCAGATCCAACCGTGTGATATAAAATAAGAGTCAACTGTACCTTTTTCCACTGTATCACTGTACCACTGTACCATGGTACCAATGTACTTTATAGAAATGAGAGTCATCGTATCTGTTTTCATATAACGCATCCGGGCCCTTTAGTGAGGGACTCGACGAACTCACTATAATGTATCCCGACCCTTTAGTGAGGGACTCGGGGAAATGAAATAATAACACTTGCACGAATAGCTACCATAAGAGACCTTGTACAACTTAACTCATATTTTGACTCTCAAAGGAATAAAACCAAGGTACCAACATCTCATGTACCAATCACATATACGAACTTTTCATTTTAGCTATGCCAAGGTACCAACATATCATGTACCAAATACATATAAAATCTTTCATTTTAACTATGCTAAGGTACCAACATATCATGTACCAAACACATATAAAATCTTTCATTTTAACTAAACCTAGGTACCAACATCTCGTGTACTAATATTAAAATGAACTTTCCTTTTAGAAATACGTGGTACCAACATATCATGTACCAATCACATATACAAACTTTTCATTTTAGCTATGCCAAGGTACCAACATATCATTTACCAAACACATATAAAATCTTTCATTTTAACTATGCCAAGGTACCAACATATCATGTACCAAACATATATAAAATCTTTCATTTTAACTAAACCTAGGTACCAACATCTCATGTACCAAATATTAAAATGAACTTTCCTTTTAGAAATGTGTGGTACCAACATATCATGTACCAATCACATATAATAAACTTTTCCTTTTAGAAATGTGGGGTACCAACATATCATGTACCAATCACATATAATAAACTTTTCCTTTTAGAAATGTGTGGTACCAACATATCATGTACCAATCACATATAATAAACTTTTCCTTTTAGAAATGTGTGGTACCAACATATCATGTACCAATCACATATAAAATACTTTTTCTTTTAGAAATGTGTGGTACCAACATATCATGTACCAATCACATATAATAAACTTTTCCTTTTTGAAATATGTGGTAACAACATATCATGTACCAATCACATCTTTCATTTTAGAAAACACCAAGGCACTGTCATACCTTTCTTTTAGAAAACCCAAGGCACTATCATGTCTTTCCTTTTAGAAACACCAAGGAAATACCATGCCTTCTGTCACGACCTGACCCCGGGCCGCGACTGGTGCCCTACCTGGGCACCCGTACAGGTATACATCAGAGATAATCAGCGGAATATACATGAAACTTATAAAATAAATCAACAGAAATAAAATCAACAGGTTAGCCGATAAGGCTACCTCCCTGGACATATATATACATAACCGAAGCAGTTGCCTCCTTTCCTTTACAAACTGACCCACAATATGTGACTACAGACCTCTAAGAGTTTTAACATAACAACTGTGGCGGGACAGGGCCCCGCCATACCCCTGAATATACATGAATCTACAACCTCAGGGGAAACCGTACCAAAAGATAAGCCTCCGGAGTAAATGGAGCTTTTTCCCAAAACTGAACCGAGATCCTAAGAGCAAGGATCACCAACCTGTGTACCTAATACCTGCGGGCATGAACGCAGCCCCCCGAAGGGGGTCAGTACAACAGGTACCGAATATGGAACAGAAATAAGGTACAGTAAACAAATCATAACTGTACAAAAGAATGACAGGGGCAAGTATATAAAACTAAATACCAGATCCTACCGTGTCATTACTATCTCGTGAACTTAATCGTACCTTATTATCTTTTCCCATTTTTGCATAAAAGTTATAGTCACATTCTTACGTACAAGCTTAGGAAAAATCGTCAAGTTCATTACCATATAACTTACTTACCTTGCATAACATAAATTCGGCCCTTTATGGAGGGATGCCTATACTGCCCGGACCAATCTGAGACGCGATAAAGTCACATAAGTCTGCCCATAAAGGTATACTGCCCGGCCCAATCTGGGATGCGATAATGTCATATAGTCTGCCCATAAAGGTATACTGCCCGGTCCATTTCTGGGACGCGATAATGTCATATAGTCTGCCCATAAAGGTATATTGCCCGGCCCATTCCTGGGACGCGATAATGTCATATAGTCTGCCCATAAAGGTATACTGTCCGGCCCATTCCTGGGACGCGATAATGTCATATAGTCTGCCCATAAAGGTATACTGCCCGGCCCATTCCTGGGACGCGATAATGTCATATAGTCTGCCCATAAAGGTATACTGCCCGACCCATTCCTAGGACGCGATAATGTCATATAGTCTGCCCATAAAGGTATATTGCCCGGCCCATTCCTGGGACGCGATAATGTCATATAGTCTGTCCATAAAGGTATATTGCCCGGCCCATTCCTGGGACGCGATAATTGTTATACCCCGTATTTCCAGAGTATGTACGTAAGGGAATACGTACAAAAGTTTAGCCTTAAAGATTAGGCCAAGTTCGAAATTGTGCACAACTCGCTTAAAGAATCGTTTTCCGACGAAACGTTTCCACAGCTTTCGTAGGGAAAATTCCGGCTATGCCATTTCTAATTTTTGCGGATTTTTCCGAGAGACGAAACATTTTGGACCAACGGGAGGGCGACACTTGGCACCCTCCAATTTGTGGACTTGAAATCGTCCATTTGGACGAATTGGACTTGAAGTGCACGTTTTTTTGTGCCTTGTTCAAAGTCAAGGAGTTGGTAGGATATTTGTGTATAGTTAATCCTCACCCTAAACTTGCCTTGCACTTGTCTTCATCTTGGCCATTGGTTGGCCAAGGCTTGAGCTATAAATACCCCCCTTAGATGAAGAGTTCTTCATCCACAAAATTACTTCCAATTCTTTAAAAATACTCTCCTATCCCTTTCGCCATTTCGTCCAAAAACCTTTCCCCTTTGGGTAGTTGGCCGAGGCTTCCTCCCCCCCTAGCCTAGCCAAACCTACCCTCCCTTGGTAGAAAAGTTGCCTTCTAGTATTGTTATAATGCCCAAAATACTCTAGCCCAAATCCCTTAGTCCTTAGTAGAAGTTGTGAAGAACTTCTAAGTTTCTGAGACTCTGAGCGCATAAACTTAGAGCTAAACCTTGCTCAGCGCGACTTTATCTAGGATATTATTGGGCTTACCGAGGTAAATAATCCTAACCCTCTTTGTATTAGAGAATGCATCTGTAGAAGTATAAGAATAAGTATTAAATACTTAGAAGAATATTACCGAATGTAATTGAATTGTATCACAGTAGAAGGGTTTAAAAGAAGAATAATTGAATCAGACTCACATAGATGTTTTCATGAGACTCATATAGCTCACCGGTAGGGTTGTGCGCCCGACTTTCCGTAGAATTGTGAACCTCTGTTTAGAATGACCTTGAGTAGTCTAGACTTTGATAGATCTGTGACTATTATAGTCGATTCTCTCGCGCGACATATTCAACTTGGCGGGAGGTTTTCGCGAGAAGGTATGTGATTCTTCCTAAAGCATGATATTTTAAATATATATATAGTGCGATAGACGCATACGTGTTAATCGAATAATAACTACGGCAATGTCTTTTGACTTAAGCTCGAATAATACTTACGGCAATGTCTTGCGACTTAAGCCCTAATAATAAAGATCTTAAAAAGTCTTTCAAAAGAATTATAACACGCTTTGAAAGAAGAAGAATAGTTGTTTTTAAAAAAAGTAGCTTAATGGTTATACTAGCTTTATGGTTCGTTAAGTATAACTGCTTAAGTTTTATAATAAGGAACAGTTTACTTATGTTTTTTATAAAAGTCTTGTATTTATTTCTGAAAGGTTTAATAAGATGGTTTTGGTGAGTAGACATATTGTGACGCTATGTCTTTGGTATCTTGTAACGTTTGTGTAAAGAGGTCAGTCTTACTTATGCTTATGTTGTTTGAACTATAAGCTGTTGTGTTAGTACTATATCACTCACCTCTTGAGATGATACAGGGTTAAGTCGCCCGACGCGGTAGACTCGGTGATGCAGGACCATGATTCGAGAATACCTCATGCGGGTCGGGGGCCTATGCGAGCTACGAGTTCCGGTTAGTATGCGGGTTATGCCTCACGCGGTCTATGTGCCACGCGACAACGAGTCGGGGCGTTGCGAGGAGTAGCACCGATGCGGTTATGCCTCATGCGGGCCCATGTGAGTGGCCTATGCGGACTCCGGGAGTCCAGGATTAGGCTTGCAGAATGATGATGTGGGCGAGTGGCCCTGTTTCGATCATTCGCAGCCTAGACAAAACCTATTACAGTTTACCTATTGTTGCTCTTGTTTGTGATGTGGCACTATGTGCGGTTTCCTTGGTTGTTTCACACATATTTGTAAACTGGTTTTAAAATGATATGTTTTCATTTAAGTACTTTACAGTTTCGCATACTTAGTACTGTTGTCTTCGACCTCCTTCGGGCCGCGTTCATGCCGCAGGTGGCAAGGGCAGTGCTAGATCCGCATCCTTAGGATCTCTTTGCATTGGTGTCAGGAGCTCCATCTTCTCCGGAGGCTCTACTTTTTGGTATGATCTCCCTGTATTGTAGATAGTTTGTACAGTCAGGGTATGGCGGGGCCCTGTCCCGCCATAGTTGTATATTTCCTTAGAGGTCTGTAGTCATGTTGTACAGTGTCGGATGTAACTGCTAAACTTTGTTTATATATATATGCCGAAAGGCGACGTTTGTTCACATAAACTGTGTCTTATTTTACAAACTGTTTCATGTCTTGTTTTATATTTCCGCTGATTACTCTGATGTATGACTACTTGGGTGCCCCGGTAAGGCACCAGTCACGGGCCCCGGAATGGGTCGTGACAAAAGTGGTATCAGAGCAGTTAATCCTCGGAAAGTGTCTACAGACCGTATCTAGTAGAGTCTTGATTATCGGTGTGTTGTGCACCACACCAATAATCAGGAGGCTATAGGATATTTAGGATTGGTTTCCACTCTTCTTACTCTGAGATCGTGCTTTAGAGCTGTGTTAAAAATTGGACCCCTCTAACGTATTCCTCTTCTGTAACAGTTATGCCTCCACGTAAGGCAACCCGGGCCCAGAAGGGCAAGGCAGCCGAGGGAGCTGCTAGCAGGACACCCAGAGTCACGAGGGCTCAGGCCCAGTCTATACCAGAGACGGCGAGTTCTATGACGCCGCCGGCCCCAGCAGAGACCACAATACCCACACCTCCTGTCCCACAGCCTGGGGCGGAGGAGTTAGGGTACAAGGAGATGGCCCAGCTATTGGCTAGAGTTGTGGCGGACACGAGAGAGGCTGGACGCGCAGATTCAGTTCAGCTCCACCCGCCGCACCGTGGTACACCCGAGGCGTATAGTCCGAGACTACGAGATTTCTTGAGTTGTAGCCCGCGAGTTTTACGTCGAGGCCGAGGATGATCGCAGGAGTTCATCCGTCGCCTTGAGGATCACGCGGGTGATCAAGGCCTCGAGATGAGTCAGTGACGCCGGTTCAGATCGGCCGCGTGATACCGCATCAATTGGTTTGATTCATGGGAGTTATCCCGGGGAGAGCACGCGTCCCCAGCCACTTGGGATGAGTTCTCAGAGGCTTTCCTCACTCACTTCTTGCCCCCACAGATGAGGAGGGCGCGGGCTGATAGATTCTTGATGCTGAGGCAGAGAGGACGCACCGTTAGGGAGTACAACGTTGAGTTTGATTCGTTGGCTCGATATGTCCCAGCATTGGTAGCAGATATGGAGGATAGGGTGCACCGCTACGTCACCGGGCTAGATGATTACATGGCCGAGTCATGTGCGGGTGTTTCTCTTCAGCCGGGTATGGACATTACCCGCATGCAGGCTCACGCCCTTGGATGCGAGGAGCGCAGAGGTCGACGAGTGGACAGACAGCAGCAGAAGAAGGCCAGGACGGGAGGGTCTTCTGGTGGTTATCGTGGTGGGCGGCCTCGCAGCGAGCCTAGATTCGCACCACGCCGGCTGAGCACTCTGCACCGCCTCAAGACACCGAGTTTCCGAGACGTACCGGGCCCTGTGGCTTCGCGTCGAGTAGCAGAGATCGGCGATCGGACCACCACCCCGGTGGCCGATGCAGATCCCATTACGGAAGTGTGGCATCGCTTTTTGAGCTTGTTACGATTGTGGCCAGCAGGTCACTGCGGATTGTCCGACCGGGGGCAGCGCTGGTGGTAGGGCTCAGCCTTCAGGTTCTGTTGCCGCTTCATCATCTCCTACAGTTACTCGCCCCGGAGGGCAGGGTACTCATGGGTCAGCAGGTCGCGGCAGAGGTCGTGGCTCGGGTCCCAGTTCTAGCGGTCCTCAGAACCGCATTTATGCTTTGTCCAGCCGACAGGATCAGGAGGCCTCACCTGATGTCGTCACAGGTACCTTATCGGGCGGGTTTGATGTGTATGCTTTGATAGATCCGGTTCTACTGCCCCATATATCTCCCTTGTTGCTAGTAGGATAGGGTAGAGCACGAGTCCATAGACCCTTTCGAGGTAGCTACGCCATGGGTGATTCGGTAGCTCGGCGGGTATATAGAGCTTGTCTGTGACCATTTACGATCGTCGGACCTCAGCCGACTTGATAGAGTTGGAGATGATTGACATCGACGTGATTATGGGATGGATTGGCTAGCTTCTGCTACGCCAATGTAGACCGCAGAGAGAGAGTAATGCGGTTCCGCTTTCTCGGCGAGCCGGTTGTTGAGTGGGAGGAGCACGGTATCGCCGGCGGTAGGTTTATTTCCTACCTCGAGGCTAGGAAGATAGTGCAGAAGGGTATATCTACCATCTCGTCGGTGTTTGATATCGAGGTGCAGTGCGATTTTCACCGATCCCAGTAGTCGAGAGTTCCCGACGTGTTTCCGGACGACCTCCGTATCCTCCCGAGAGGAGATTGAGTTTTGTATAGACATATTGCGGCACACTCGCCTATTTCCATTCCGCCATACGAATGGCACTCGCCGAGTTGAGAGAGTGAAGGACCACCGAGATATTTCCGGAGAAGGGTTTTATCGACCTAGTGTTTCTCCCCGGGGCGCCAGGTATTGTTCGTGAAGAAGAAGGGCGACGCCGCTGCATGTGTGTTGACTCTGACGGTGAACAAGGTGACCATTAAGAACGAATACCCCTTCCCGTGATTGATGATTTGTTCGACTTCGGTGGCGCGAGATGTTTCTCAAGATTGATCTGCGATCGGGCTATCATCGAGTTCGTGTCGAGAGGTGGATGTCCCCAGGATCGCATTCGGACGGTGACGCATTATGAGTTCGTGGTCGTGTCTTTGGTTGACCAATGCTCGGCGGTATTCATGGATTTGATGAACCGAGTGTTCAAACCATTTTTGGACACGCTTGTGATAGTGTTCATTGATGATATCTTGGTTTATTCTCGCCAGAGCGGAGCACGCGGAGCATTTGGCGATCTTGCCGATTCTCCAGACCAGCTTGATTACGCCAAGTTTTCCAAATGTGAGTTTTGCTGACTTCGGCGTTTCTTGGGCATATTGTCGGGGCTGATGGCATTCGGGTGGATACGGCCAAGATCGAGGCAGTCAGGACTTGGCCTAGACCTACCACTCCGACAGAGGTACGCAGATTTCTGGGCCTCAGGTTATTATCGGCGGTTCGTGGAGAAGTTTGCTTTTATATCTGCACCATTGACTAGGCCGACTCGTAAGCGCCAAGTTCGATGGATCGATGCTTGGAGCGGGGTTTCCGATTCGAAAGAGAGATCGACGACCGCCCGTTCTTACTCTTCCGAGGTCTGCATTTACGTTGTGTATTGCGTCGTCGGGCATCGGGTTGGGATGTGTGTTGACGCAGCATGGCGGGGTTATAGCATATGCATCCCGACACCAAGAAACACGAGAGGAACTACCCCACCCATGATTTGGAGTCGGCAGTGATTCACGCTTTGAAGATCTGGAGGCACTATTTGTATGGGGTTCACGTGGATATTTTTACGCACCACAAGAGCCTCCAGGATATCTTGACCAGAGGAGCTGAACTTACGCAGACGGTGGTTAGAGTTGCTTAAGGATTACGATGTTGATATCTGTACCACCCGGGAAGGCCAATGTGGCGATGCTCTTAGTCGTAGGTCGATGGGAGCCTATCGGATGGGTAGCTAGAGAGAGGACATGGTTCGTGATTTGCATCGCTTAGCGAGCCTTGTGTCCGCTTGATTGATTACGATAGCGATGGGGTTAGCGTCGTGAGGTTGCCGAGTCTTCCATCGTCGAGGAGGTGAAGAGGCAACAGTTCGAGGATCCGCTTTGACACGTTATCGTGATCTGCCTCTTCGTGAGGGCAGGGTCCTTTTGAGGTAGCACGATGGGTGCTAAGGTTTGAGGCAGGTTGTGTGTTCCAGATGTTTCGTGACTTCGCAGAGTTCTGGGGAAGCACACGCAAGCGTTACTTCTATCCATCCGGGTCGACCAAGATGTACCACGACCTTAGATCCGTATTGGTGGGATGGCTTGAAGAGGACGTTGCGAGTTCGTAGCTCGATGCGTGTTGTCGCGGTGAAGGTAGAGCACCGAGGCACGTGGTTTGTTACGCACGATTGAGATCCCGACCGGAAGTGGGAGGTAATCAACATGGACTTTATCACGGGATTACCTCGCACTCGGAGGAGACATGATTCTATATGGGTTATCGTCGACAGTCGATTTAAATCAGCCCACTTTCTTCCGTCGGGCGACTTTTCTAGTGAGGATTATGCGGACTTTACATCCGAGAGGTCGCCGACCGCATGGAGTCCCTATTTCGATCATATCGCATGCAGGAGCCCATTTACGCTAACTTCGGAGGTCCTTCCAGAGGGTTTAGGACGCAGTGAGCTCGAAGTCGCATTTCATCCACGCATGCACGACAGCAGAGCGCACTATCCGCACTTCGAGGATATCTTTGCGAGCTGTGTTATTGACTTCAGTGGTAGTTGGGAGGATCATTTGCCTCTAGTTGAATTCGCGTACAATAATAGCTACCACTCCAGTATTCAGATGGCGCCTTATGAGGCCTTGTATGGGAGGAAGTACAGATCGCCTATAGGTTGGTTCGATGTGGGAGAGGTGCAGCTAGTGGGACCAGATTTGGTGCAAGCGATGGATAAGTGAAGCTTATCCGAGAGCGGCTATCGACACTGTAGTCGACGAAGTCATATGCAGATCATCGTCGTCGGCATCTTGAGTTCGAGGTTCATGATTGGGTTTTCCTAAAAGTGTCACCCATGAAGGGTGTGATGAGATTCGGGAAGAAGGGGAAACTCAGCCCAAGGTATACTGGCCCATTTACGATTGTCAACAGGGTAGGCAAGGTTGCGTACGAGTTGGATCTGCCGTCCGACCTGGAGGCAGTGCATCCGGTTTTTCACGTATCTATGCTGAGGAGATGTATCGGGGATCCATCTAGGGTACACCCGATTGACGATGTCCAGGTGACCGAGGGGTTATCGTATGAGGAGATTCCCATAGCGATAATCGATCGTCAGGTTAGGCGTCGCGCGGCGGACGTGGCTTCCACAAAGTCTTGTGGCGAACGAGCTCGGGAGGAGATGACGTGGGAAGTCGGCGAGGACATGAGGCGAAGTATCTCACTTATTCCCACACCTCCGTAATTCACTTTCCTACTTATAAATTTTCATTATCATTTATGCCTAAGTGTTGTTACGTGGCGCGTGTGGCTTTGCAAATCGCTTAAGTTATGAAGAATCTTATCGTTAACTGTCTTGGGAAGGAACATTCGGGACGAATGTTTCTAAGTGGGGGAGAATGTTATACCCCGTATTTCCATAGTATGTACGTAAGGGAATACGTACAAAAGTTTAGCCTTAAAGTTAGGCCAAGTTCGAAATTTGTACACAACTCGCTAAAAGAATCGTTTTCCGACGAAACGTTTTCACAGCTTTCGTAGGGTAAATTCCGGCTATGCCATTTCTAATTTTTGCGGATTTTTCCGAGAGACGAAACATTTTGGACCAACGGGAGGGCGACACTTGGCACCCTCCAATTTGTGGACTTGAAATCGTCCATTTGGACGAATTGGACTTGAAGTGCACGTTTTTTGTGCCTTGTTCAAAGTCAAGGAGTTGGTAGGATATTTGTGTATAGTTAATCCTCACCCTACACTTGCCTTGCACTTGTCTTCATCTTGGCCATTGGTTGGCCAAGGCTTGAGCTATAAATACCCCCCTTAGATGAAGAGTTCTTCATCCACAAAATTACTTCCAAGTCTTGAAAAATCCTCTCCTCTCCCTTGAGCCATTTCGTCCAAACACCTTTCCCCCCCCCCCCCTTTGGGTAGTTGGCCGAGGCTTCCTCCCCCCCTAGCCTAGCCAAAACCTACCCCCCCTCCCTTGGTAGAAAAGTTGCCTTCTAGTATTGTTATAATGCCCAAAATACTCTAGCCCAAATCCCTTAGTCCTTAGTAGAAGTTGTGAAGAACTTCTAAGGTTTCTTAGACTCTGAGCGCATAACTTAGGAGCTAAACCTTGCTCAGCGCGACTTTATCTAGGATATTATTGGGCTTACCGAGGTAAATAATCCTAACCCTCTTTTGTATTAGAGAATGCATACTGTAGAAGTATAAGAATAAGTATTAAATACTTAGAAGAATATTACCGAATAGAATTGAACTGTTATCACGAGAAGGGTTTAAAAGAAGAATAATTGAATCTGACTCACATAGAATTGTTTTCACATGAGACTCATATAGCTCACCGGTAGGGTTGTGCCCGACTTTCCGTAGAATTGTGAACCCTCTGCTTAGAATGACCTTGAGTAGTCTAGACTTTGATAGATGTCTGTGACTATTATAGGCTGATTCTCTGCACATATTCAACTTGGCGGAGGTTTTCAGAGAAGGTATGTGATTCTTCCTAAAGCATGATATTTTAAATATATATATAGTATGTAGACGTACATGTGTTAATCGAATAATAACTACGGCAATGTCTTTTGACTTAAGCTGAATAATACTTACGGCAATGTCTTGCGACTTAAGCTGAATAATAAAGATCTTAAAAAGTCTTTCAAAAGAATTATAACACAGTTTTGAAAGAAGAATAGTTGTTTTTAAAACAAGAAGCTTAAGGGTTATACTAGCTTTATGGGAAGTTAAGTATAACGGCTTAAGTTTTATAAAAAGGAACAGTTTACTTATGTGTTTTATAAAAGACTTGTATTGATTTCTGAAAGGTATAATAAGATGGTTTTGGTGAGTAGACATATTGTGACGCTATGTCCGGTATCTTGTAACGTTTGTGTAAAGAGGTCAGTCTTACTTATGCTTATGTTGTTTGAACTATAAGCTGTTGTGTTAGTACTATATCACTCACCTCTTGAGATGATACCGGGGGTTAAGCTGCCCTCCGATGCGGGGTAGACTCAGCGATGCAGGACCATGATTCGAGAATACCTACGCGGGTCCAGGGGGCACGGCGCGAGCTACGAGAGTTCGTGTTAGTATGCGGGTTATGCCTCACGCGTCTATGTGGCTACGCGACAACGAGTCGGGACGTTGCCGAGAGTAGCTACCGACGCGGGTTATGCCTCACGCGCCCGTGTGAGTGGCCTATGCGGACTCGAGTTCAGGATTAGGCTTGCATGATGATGTGGCGAGTGGCCTGCTTTGATCATTCGCGGCCTAGACAAAACCTATTCCTCGTTGTTTCACACATATTTGTAAACCGGTTTTAAAATGATATGTTTTCATTTAAGTACTTTACGATTTCGCATACTTAGTACTTGTTATCGACCTCCTGGGCCGCGTTCATGCCGCAGGTGGCAAGCAGTGCTAGATCCGCATCCTTAGGATCTCTTTGCATTGGTGTCGTGAGCTCCATCTTCTCCGAGGCTCTACTTTTTGTATGATCTCCTGTATTGTAGATAGTTTGTATAGTCAGGTATGGCGGCCCCGTCCCGCCATAGTTGTATATTTCCTTAAGTTCGTAGTCATGTTATGCTGTTTGATGTAACTGCTAAACTTTGTTTATATATATATGCCGAAAGGCGACGTTTGTTCACATAGACTGTGTCTTATTTTACAAACTGTTTCATGTCTTGTTTTATATTTCCGCTGATTACTCTGATGTATGACTACTTGGGTGCCCCGGTAAGGCACCAGTCACGGGTCCCGGAATGGGTCGTGACAATAATGTCATATAGTCTGCCCATAAAGGTATACTTGCCCGACCCATTCCTGGGACGCGATAATGTCATATAGTCTGCCCATAAAGTTATACTGCCTGGCCCATTCCTGGGATGCGATAATGTCATATAGTCTGCCCATAAAGGTATACTCCCCGGCCCATTCTTGGGACGCGATAATGTCATATAGTCTGCCCATAAAGGTATACTGTCCGGCCCATTCCTGGGACGCGATAATAACTCTTTGCATAACATTTTAAACCCTCTTCTCACTTCTTCTTAAGTCGTTATAACAACTTCCCATAAAGCTATTATAGCAACCTAAATTAGAGAACTTAAGGCACTTTTTATTCCTTATTACTTAAGGAAAATTAAATCCAAAAGTACTACGTACATACATACTTAAAAGAATCTTAAAACTCCTCTTTTTTTAAATCCATAAACTTCTTCTTTTGAAACTCAAGTCTCTTAACTTTTGAAATAAAACATAGAAACCATACTTTTTAAATCAATTCCTTTCTTCTTTTAAGAATCAAGTCCCATAACTTGAAAAATAAAGTCTCTTAACCTTTTCAGAAATCATGGTTCATAGTCTTAAAACTTCATGACATAAAACTCTTTAAATCAAGTAACATATACTTTTATGAGTTGTGAATAGGTTATACTTGTTTATAACGATCTTATTAAAGAAGCCATGATCTAGAAAATGTAATACAATTTTGTCTTATCTTAGCTTCTATGCAGATGGAGAATTCTACTCATTTTAATTTAATTGATTGTCAATACATTTTCTTTTATTAACGCTGCAATGGCTTGTTCGATACTTATTCTCATTCGTGCAGTAACTTAGCAAAGTCAACTCGACTCCAAATACTTCCTAACGACTCTTACCAACATCCCCCATAAGACTTGGTAAGAACTTAGGATAACTTAGACATAACTTTTATATAGAGTAAATCAACATACATACCTCTTAACTTCTAAGAGTAGAAGGAATCATGAAATAACACCATATGTATACCTCATACATAGAACCATGCCAAAAGAAGGAAGAGGTTCACATACCTCGCGACGATTATCGACAAGTAGCAAAATGCTCCAAAGTACTATAACCTTGCTAGCTTTTCCACCCTTCAAGTAGAATACTCTACTCATAGTACTTCAAACTATAAGGGTCATAATATGTCTATTAACCTCTAGCTTCAAACGTAGAATATTCTAAGTGCAAAGTCACTAAATTCTACGGAAAATCGGACATCACTTCCTTTGTTTCTACATACTTTTCCACCTTTTCCAAGGCCCAAATTTAACAACCAAACACGCCACATTTAAGGCCCAACAATTCAGCTATCCAAAGGGGATTACACGTCTTAACAGGACGTGTAAAATTTTGCCCCACAATAATACAAAACAATCCAATAATTCCATGACATTCTCGACTACAACAACATTAATTCTCCTTCAATTCCTTTTCAATCCAAGTTGTTATTCTAACATGTTATGTAGTCGCAATCAAGTATAACAATTATAATCCTTTCTTATACAACATGCGACGACTAAAACTAATAGCCAAATTGAATTACAATCTCAAAGACTAAACTTGCTAGTTTCGGATTAGTGGTTCCAATATTCATAACACTTATAAATCTTCACAATATAAATCACATGATCATTTCTAACTTATCATAACATGTAATCTTTAATTACAATAGTAAAACGAAGATTATTACCTCTTTAAGCCCAAATCTTATCCAAAACCTAAAGTCGATCCTTAGCAACTTCAACTCCTCTTCTTGACGTTCCAAACCGCTATTTGCAACCCTTAGAAGTTAACAATTAACTTCTCTTCAATTTCCAACTTCAAAGTTGAAGAACACCTTAGGTTTTCACCTTGCGACTAACGTAAAAACGTGGTTTTTCCGGGATCTTTCTATTGAGATTGTTACACCCCGGAATTTCAGGATATGTTTATAAGAACGTACGTTAGAACTCGAAAATGTTAAGATTTGAGACGAGTAAAAATTTATTGGAATTATCGGAAAATGAAATATTGCGACGAACGGGAGGGTGACACGTGTCACCCCCCCTTAGTGGTCTTGGACGAAATTGCCATGGATGAAATGGTCATTTGACCATAATTGAAGATGACCAAGTCTTGCTAAAGATTGAGCTTGATATTATTGACTAAGTCAAGGGCCACTTGGACTTGATCCTTGTGAAATGCATCCAAGACACCCATTTGTTTTAATCCTAACCCTTCGTACACTTAGTCATATTTCAAGATTTTTTTTTGAAGAAGCTCTAAGGAGCTCTCGGCTTTGATGTTTTCAAGAAGAGAAAAAAAAATCAATTGTTGTCCAATAATCCCCATACTTTAAACCAAGGTTCCTAAGAGTATTGTAAGGGTATCTCAATAGAAAGATCCCGGAAAAGTGGCGTTTTCGTATTAGTCGCAAGGCGAAAACCTAAGGAGTTCTTCAACTTTGAAGTTGGAACTTGAAGAGGAGTTCTTCAACTTTGAAGTTGGAACTTGAAGAGGAGTTCTTCATAAGCTTCTAAGGGTTGCTTGGAGTGGATTGGAACGTCGAAAAGAGGAGCTAAAGTTGCTAAGGATCGACTTGTAATCTTGGATCATATTTGGGCTAAATGAGGTAATAATCTTCGTCTTACTTTTGTAATTGAAGATTACATGTTATGATAAGTTAGAAATGATCATGTGATATTTTTTATGAAGGTTGATAAGTGTTATGGAAATTTAGAAGCTCAAATCCGAATATGACATGTTAGCCATTTGAAATTGAAATACAATTTGGTCGATAATTAGAATCGTCGCATGTTTACCTACTTGAGGATTGTAGTAGTTATAATCAATTGCAGCTAGATAACATGTTATACTAAACAACTTGGATGGAAAAGGAATTGGAAAAGACTATGTATTATTGTCCCTCCAAGTTGCCGGATTTACACTTGTAGTTTGTACTAGTTTGATATCAATTGTGGGGCGGAATTTTACACGTCTAGTAGGCGTGTAATCCCCTATTGTTAATTACATTGTTGGGCCTTAAATGTGGTGTGTTTGGTTATTGAATTCGGCCTTGAAAAAGGTGGCAAAGTATGTAGAAACAAAGGAAGTGTTGTCCGATTTTCCGTAGAATTTAGTGACTTTGCACTTGGAATATTCTACGTTTGAAGCTAGAAGTTAATAGACGTATTATGGTCATTATAGGTTGACATACTACGTACGGCGTATTGGACTTAGCAAGTGGATTGAACCGAAGAGGTATGTGGAACTTTCCTATCTCTTGAGCAAGAATATGTTACACCCCGTATTTACAGGACATGTTTTAAGAACGTACGTGAGAATTCCTAATGTTAAGATTGAGACTTGTAAAAATTTGTCGGAATTATGAAATTGTCGGAAAACGAATATTGTGACGAATGGGAGGGAGACACGTGTCACCCCCCCCCCCCTTATGTGCCTTGGACGAAATGGGACATGGCCAAAATGGTCATTGACCATAGTCTTAAGATGACAAGTCTTGCAAGTAGTGAGCTTGAGAAAATTGACTTGGTCAATGGGTCCACAAGGCTTGATATTTAAGAGAACCTCATCCAAACCACCCATTTGTATACATCTTGACCCTCCATGTTACTATATAATACTACTAGTAGCAAGACAAGCTCAACACTTAGCCAAATTTTCAAGAAATTGAAGAACTCACTATAGTTGCTCTCGGGTTCATGCCCCTTTGAAGAGAATTTTTTTTTGTTTCTTGTCCATTAAGCTCCACACTTTAAAACAAGGTTCATGAGTGTATTGTAAGTGTATCTCAATAGAAAAATCTCGGAAAAAGATAGTTTTCGTATTAGTCGCAAGGTGAAAACCTAGTTGCTTTCTAGGTTTTGTTTGGAAGTTTGAAGGAAATTTTTTGGTGTTGTTCTAAGGGTCTCAAGTAGCGGATTGAAGTGTCTTGAAGAGACTCTAAGTTGCTAGGGAGCGACTTCGGATTTGGAGTTGGATTAAGAATCGTTGAGGTAATAATCTTGTCTCTTAAGTGTTACAAGATTATATATTGTTGTTAGCCTTACATGTTTGCTAGCATGAAGTATATGTGTTGAAGTTTTATAAGTATTATGGATTGATTGTAGCCTTAAATCCGAAATGTCATTTAAGTCATGTGAAGTTGGATTACAATTTGGTCGTTTATTAGAATCGTCGCATGTTACTTACTTGAAGATTATAGTAGTTATAATCGATTGCGACTTGATATCATGTTATGCTAACAACTTGGATTGAAATGAAAATTGGATAAGAATTGGTGTTATTGTACTCAATGTGGCCGAATTGGACTTGTAGTTTGTATTAGTTTGATATCTTTTGTGGGGCGGAATTTTACACGTCTAGTAGGCGTGTAATCCCCTATTGTTAATTGCATTGATTGGGCCTTAAATGTGGCGTGTTTGGTTATTGAATTCGGCCTTGAAAAATGTGGCAAAGTAAGTAGAAACAAAGGAGGTGTTGTCCGATTTTTCGTAGAATTTAGAGACTTTACACTTATAATACTATACGTTTGAAGTAAGGCGTTAATAGACGTATTGTGGATATTATAGGTTGACATACTACGGGCGGGATTTTGTACTTGGCAAGTGGCTTGACCCGAAGAGGTATGTAGAACTTTTCCTGTCTTTTGAGCATGACTAGTTGCACGTATATAGTACGGTAGACGTACAAGACCTTGATATCCTTTACTAGTTTTATGAATAGCCAAGTCGGGTGAGTTAGGAGATTAACTCACTTCTTTGAAAGTATTAAGGATGTCTTAAGTTTTACTATCGTTAAGGGACTTGAGGAGTTTTAACGTATGGGATACTTGTTTCGTTTTAAACATATAAGTCCCTTGGATAGGAAATTGTATTTGGCTAAGGTATAAAGTGAATATAACGACTTTATGGGAAGTTGGTTATATTAGCTTTATGGAAAGATAAATGACTTGATTTAATGAAAGGCAATTTGATTTTAAGGCATCAATTGCCTATGGTTTTATAAGAAAATGAGTCACTTGATTTAGAAACCTAACTTTATTTCTAAAGGTATTGTGACTTGTCTTGAAAAGTAATTTTGACTTGCTACTACGGTTAATAGTATCTTGGAAGTTTTATATGAAAAAAAGTCATTTTTAAAAGAGTGGAAGTATATAGTACTTTGGGTTAAATTCCCGGATTTTTATAAAAGATATGCTAGTGCCTTAAGTAAACTAAAATGAGAGTGTGTATGAATAAGGCTAATAAGAAGTTAGGGGGATTTCTTAACTTGCTTATTTATTGTATAATAAGCCGGTAGTGCTTATGTTATGTATGATAAGCCGGTAGGGCTTATGTTATGTATGATGGTCGTTTGAGATAGGGTAAGAGTATAAATGAGGGGTAAACCCCCAAGATCGTTATACCACCTCCTCCAGGGTAAGAGTATGAATGAGGGGCAAGCCCCAAGATCGTCATACCACCTTCTTCAGGGTAAGAGTATAAATGAGGGGTAAATCCCCAAGATCGTTATACCACCTGTTCCGTGGATTTGCTACCCACGATGCGAGGAATACCTCATGCGAGTCCCATGGGCTTACGCGGGTGAAATAGTCCTACGCGGGCAGGTACACTTACACGAGAATACCTACGCGGTCCACACGACCTACGCGGGTGAAATAGTCCCGCGAGTAGGATTGCTTAACGACATCTGGGCGGATGGTCCTGCTTTGATCGTGAGCTTCCTATTTTTATGTTGTACGTATACTCTTAGTTACTCTCATTGTTAGTAAGGAACTGTGTACTGTAATTTTATTATCATACATGTCTCCGGCTTTGTTTTAAACTTATGATGTAATTACAGTATTTTCCAGTTTTACATACTTAGTACATGTCACACCCCGAATTCGGGCCCGTGACTGGTGCCTTACCCCGGGCACCCTAGTGATACAACATCAGAGAAAACCAGCGGAAAATAAAACATGAGTCATGAAACAAGAGATATAATAAATAAACAGGCCAACCAAAACAGTTGCCTTCAGTATATACATAAAACCCGAACAGTTTAATCCTTTTACAGCCCTGCCCACAACAAGATTTCTGCACTTAAGATTTACAACGACTATGACGGGACAGGGCCCCGCCATACCCCTGAATGTACAAGAACCTACAACTCAGGGAACACATACCAAAAGATAAGCCTCCGGAGAAAACGGAGCTTCCCAATGCGCTGAACTGTGATCCTATGAGCGAGGATCCACGACCGATGTACCTACTCTGCAGATGAACGCACTTCAAGGAGGTCAAGATAACAGTACCAAGTATGTGAAACAGAAAAATCAGTAAATGAAATCATAATAGTCTAGATAAAGCAGAGACATGTATGATAACCAAACTACGATTCACAACATAATAAAGCCATGTCAAGCCGTGGACTCACGCCTCTAGTCATCCTCATGCCCGTGGAACTCCTTCCTCACTGCCGGCAGTCTAGGTACAAATCAGGTGATACGTACAACATGTCTCGGCCCATCTTATGGACCAAGTATAGAAACGTGTGGAATACATTCCCGGATGAACCGGTAGTCGGGTGAAATACATTCCCGGATGAACCGGTAGTCGAGTGAAATACATTCCCGGATGAACCGGTAGTCGAGTGAAATACATTCCCGGATGAACCGGTAGTCGAGTGAAATACATTCCCGGATGAACCGGTGGTCAAGTGAAATACATTCCCGGATGAACCGGTGGTCAAGTGAGATACATTCCTTGCACAACAAGTCTATCATACGCAAACGTAGGCAAGTTTTACAACAACAAGCATAGGCAAGTTATACAACAACAGGCATAGGCAAGTTATACACAACTCAAAGAAACCAGGTTTTAACCCTAAAGTGTTACATACATTAACTCTTTTTAAAAGATCCGTTTCTTTCACATAAGTCACACAATACCCGTAGTATAAAAATAGTGACTATCTTTTTAAGTAAACAAAATGCTTTCCCTTTTGTAAAATCAAGTAACAACATTATTTTCCAAACGTTCAAGTTTGCCTAAATTCAAATGTTCAAGTCACTTATTTTAGAAAGGTTTCATAACTCATAGTCTTAATCTCTTTTAAAACATTTGAGTAACATAAGTCTTATGTGTGAATAGGTTATTCTTGTTTATAACAATCTTGCTACAGCAGCCATGATCTAGAAAATGTAATATCATTTTGTCTCATCTTAGTTTCTATGCAGATGGAGGTTTTACTGGTTTTAATAATACAATTCATTAGTCAATACATTTTCCTTTATTAACGCTGCAGTGGTTTGTCGATTCACATCCTGATTTCCGAAATCAGTAAAACATTCTTAAGCCGTTATACCTAACTTCCCATAAAGCTAGTATAACTCTTAAGCTTTCAAAAACCAAGTACTACTCATTCTTTCAAAACGATTCATAAATCTTTTGAAATACTTCAAGTTCTTTATTAACACATATCAAGCCAGTTATTATTCAAATCAGTTACCTTTTAAAACCACAAAGTATTTTCTTACCTACATAAAGCTGTTATAACCAACTTCCCATAAAGCCGTTATAACACTTTATGTTTTAAACCAATCAAATACATTTAGCACATGTACGTCTACCGTACTACATAGTTCACACATATCATGCTAGAAGAGATAGGAAGAGGTTCACATACCTCGCGACGAGTATCGACAATAAGCAAAATGCTCCAAGTACTACAACCTCGCTAGCCCTTTCCACTCCTCAAGTAGAATACGCTACTCTTAGTACTTTCACCTAAAAAGGTCACAAACGTCTATTAACTTTTAAACACCCGGGTCCATTTCGCTACCCAAAATTCGGCAAAGACCTCCCGCAACAACAGAAATCTCCTCCTCTATCGAGGCCGGCTACCAAGCCAACCAGTGGGGTTTTACACGCCTAACCTGGACGTGTACAATTCTACACGAATACTACACAAGTTTCATCGCAATACACTTTATGTAAATACATTTCAGTTCTTTTCTTTATTCTTCAGGCTTAAGTCAAAAGACATTGCCGCAGTACTAAGCTTAGTTCTATATATAGTATACTTCAACTATATATTCTAACAACATGTAATTTCCAATTACAACAGAGGACAAGATAATTACCTCGATAAGCCCATAACTATCCAAGTTAAATGTCGATCCTTAGCAACGTTTAGCTCCAACTCCGGGTGCTCTATCCCGCTCCAAACAACCCTTAGAAGTTCTAACCAACTTCTACTTAAATACTCCAATCAATCAATGAAGATTTCTCCAGGGTTTCGATTTGAGACTAAAGGGACAAAAGGTAGTATTTCGGGCTCTACGTATAGAGGTAATTTTTGGAATACAACAAGGTATAAGGCCAAGGTATTTTGGGCATTATAACAATACTTGGAGAGTATTTCAATACCACCAAGGGGGGGGTAGGCTCGGCTAGCACAACTAGGCTAGGGGGAGGGTACCCCACGGCTAGACACCACAAGGGGAGGGAAGCCTCGCAAGCTCCTCAAAGTGGGGGGAAAGACCTTGACGAGAACAACACTAAAGGGGGGAGGGAGGATTTCAACACTTAGTGAATTTTAGGATGAAGAAGTCTTCAAGCTTAGGGGGGGTATTTATAGCAAAACCAAAGGCCAACCAATGGCCAAGATCAAGCCATGTGCAAGGCAAGTGTAAGGCCTTGATCAAGCCAAGTTCACCCTAGCCCCTACTCCACAAAACACTCCACAAAACACTCCACAAAACAAGGCCAAAACAAGGAGCCAATCGCCTGTGAGACGTGGACTAAATCGGCTGGCGGTTGCCGCTTCTAGTTTCAATGAGGGTGACACGCCACCTCCCGCTGGTCCAAAATGTTTCGCCTCTGAAAAATCCGCAAAAATACTAAATGACATAGTCGAATTTTCCCAACGTAGTCGTGGAAACGCTTTCATTTAAAATGACTCTATTCGCACTGCAGGCCCAAATTTCGAACCTAAGCTAAACTTAAGTCGCGAAATTCTCACGCACGCCCCACGCATACTCCGGAAATACGGGTATAACATTCTCCCTCCTTAGAAACATTCGTTCCGAATGTTCCTTCTCTAGCGGATATTGATGAAGTTCCTCTAACAAGTTGCCAACGCCAAAGCTCGCTACTAAATAACACACGCTCTTCTTCCTTCCTTACTCGCCGCGCCTTTCTAACACTTGAACTCTTCTAGTATACGCACTCACACTTCATCATCGCTTCATTTCCAAAACTTTGAGTCACCACTTCCAAACTTGGTCATCTTACTAGCCGTGAAAATCCCCAAGGCGATTCCCAGGTCGAACACATCCACTAACTCATACAACGTCGCCTAAATCAGGCCTAGCACCGCGACCCTACCACCGCGACCACCCAGACCCGACTCCCACCCCAAACCGGTTACTGTTGGTTGACCCGCAATGGTCCTCAACCCGACCCCCAACCGCGCTAAACTCTGTTCCCGATCCGAACAATCTTACTAATTCACATCATGAAAGCTACCACTTCCATCTCACACTACCCATGGACTTATCACACAAATAAATCCCACTACTAAGTGGTCAAAAATAAATCTTTTAACTCAAGACGACCTTACTCCTAAGGTCTCGGGCCGACATAGTCTGTGGTTCACACTTACCATGCCCCCATACTTATCCTCCCAACTAACCATGTTTTCTAACTCACAATTAACACGACGCTTATTCGCATAGCACATAATAACGAGACCATCATAACAAGCATACCAAAACTCTGTAGGTTAAGGATATACCAAGCTACCGCCCACTCTAATCATAAATCGCCCAGCGCAGGCTTATAATCAGGAGGCGTTAACCACCATCGATCCTCGGCGTCGAGCCGGCCGCTCGAACCCCTCCTATAAGCACAGCTCTTCGTCACATGGCCCTCGACGGCCGCAGTGAAACAAGCACGAAATAGACGATATTCCCCGACGACGCCACATCGCGCACACCGTTAATCGGCGGGACATACGAACTCGATGGCTAGAACTTACGTGAAAACCCAGAAACTAAGCCCGAGCTCGACCAGCTCCCGAAATACCCCGAACGCCCCCAAGATCGCTGGAGGACCACTCAGACGCGGAGGTACATAACTAGCTCGCCGCGGAGGGTCCGCGTCAAGGTCGCCAAAAGACCTACTGCTTCCGCCCTTCTCGCCGATCCGTCATTCCGCCGACCTCCGCGCTCACATCCTAGCGCACGAGCTCGCACGCGGCAATGTCCATGCCCGGCCGCAGAGAAACGCCCCGCAAGACTCACCATATAATCAAGCCCCGACGAAGCGACGCACCCTATCCTCCATATCGCAACTAGCGCAGGTGGACATATCGAGCCAAAGAATCGAACTCGACATTGTACTCCCGACAAAGGCGCCCTCTCCCTCTCAAGAATAAAAATCTATCGCCCGCGCCTCCTCATCCGCGAGGCGGCGGAAAGCCCCAAAACTCATCCCATATCGAGATGCATGCTTCCCGGAAAGCTCCCACGAATCAAACCAATCGATCATGGATCACGCAATTGACGCGAACCAAAGCGTCACAGACTCGTGGCCTTCAAGCCTCGATCACCCGCACGATCCGGTCAGAATCGCTTGATGAACTCGCGATCATCCTCGCTCACCCGAAACTCAAGCGCTACAACTCGTAAAGTCCCGTAGTCTCAAATCGCTCGCCGGGTGAACTACGGTGCATTGATCGAAAGCATCGATCGGCCGCATTCACTTATCTCATATTCGCCACGACTCGCCAAAGAATCGCCATTCTTGTACTCCTCATCTCCTTATCTCATCTCGCTTCCAGCCGTGGATCGAGGCTCAGTGGATCGTGGTCTCAAGCACATCGCGCGCGCTCTCAACTCGCGTGTTGGGCCGCGCAAAACTAGCCGCTCAAGCACTATTCGTGCATCGACCACGCCCGACTTCGCCCGATCGTGCCTTACCCCGCACCCTGATAATACAACATCGAGAAAACCAAATGGAAAAATAAAACACGAGTCATGAAACAAGAGATATAATAAATAAACAGCAAACCAAAATAGCTCTTCAAGATATACATACATAAAACCCGAACAGCTTATCCTTTTTACAAACTCCGCCACAACAAAGCAAGCATGCACTTAAGATTTACAATAACTATGACGACAGGCCTCGCCATACCCAATGTACAAGAACCTACAACTCAGTGGAAACATACCAAAGATAAGGAACTGAGCTTCAACACAATGAGCTAAAGATCCTAAGAGCGGGATCCACGATCGACACTTCTACCGCGGCATTTAACGCACCGGGCGAGGTCAAGATAACAGTACCAAGTATGTGAAATCACAACATCAGAATGAAATCATAATAGCCTAAAAAGGTGAGACATGTATGATAACCAAAATACAAGACGCAACATAAAAGGCCAAGTCGTGGACTCACGCCTCAAAGTCACCACTAAATATAACTACGGGTCTCACGCCCACAACATCCATCATGTTCAGATCATGGCCGCACGCCTCTGACATCAGACGGCAGACATGTCCATGATGCAACCATAATAACAAGGCCGCACGCCACATGCTCGACAGACGGCAGATACGCCCATGTAACCTCAATAAAATATATCAGCGGTCAACCTCGCCGACGCATGCCACATGCCCCATCGTGACGGTAGACACGCCCATGTTGCGCACAACCATATATCGGTAATCAACTCTCGCCACGCCTAAATCAAGCTCGCGATCGTGCCTTACCCGCACCCAAGTAGTCAAACAACATCGAGAAAATCGGAAATTAAAACTCATACATGATAACCAATGAAAAGAGAAAACAAAGCAACTAAGTTACCTTTTTCTGAAAAATAACTAACACCGAACAGCCATAATCCTCGCCACATCGCATTACTGCACTTAAGAATTTTTATAACATCTCCGACGGACAGTGTTCCCGCCATACCCCGAATGTACAAAAGTTCTACAACTTCGTGGAACCGCATCGTGACAAAGTCTCCGGCGAATGGAGCTTTCGAGAATCAACAATGATCCAAAGTGCGCGGATCAACAAGCGACGATCTCAACTCGCATGAACGCAGCTCGGCGGGCCGCATGTAACAGTACCGAGCATGCCAAATGTAAAAATATCAGAAATGAAATCATAATAGTCTATAAGGAAACAGAGACATGTATGATAACCAAACTACAAGACACCACGATATACGCCTACCAAATCAAATCACATCAAGTCGTGGACTCACGCCCAAAGATCATTACTCGACGATACTGCGGCTACCCAACGGCTCGGTATGTCCAACCCAATAACAAGATAGTACTCATGGACGATACTGTGGCTACCCAACGGTCGCATGTCCCAACCAATAACCAGATAATACTCATCGTGGACGATACCGGCTACCCAACGCGTCGATGTCCAAACAAATACCCAGATAATACTCACCGCGACGATACTGCGTGGGCTACCCAACGTCGGCATGTCCAAACCGGTTTATAAGATAACACTTAATAAGCATACCCGGCTACCCAACGCGGTCGATATGTCCCAAAGGATCAATATAGAAGATACCCGGCTACCCAACGCGTCGATATGTCCATCATACCACCCGATATCCGCCTCCGCCGAGACTCGTAGCACAAAGTCAAACACTTGCACAACAACAAAACTATCACCACAAGCACAGCAAGTTACACACAACTCAAAGTACCTTTTAAGTCGACAAACCGGTTCCAACCCCAAAATACTACATTCTTTCCTACCTTCAAAGACCTCTCTTTACGTAGAAACCATACGATACTACCACACGTAGTATCACACACATTCATGTTTAAAACACGACTTCAAACACAATTTACATAACGTCAAGTATACCTTTTAAAAGTCCAAGTAATTAACTCCTTTAAGGTCAAGTATTCCTACCTTTTAAAACTAAGTCATTTACTTTTCCTTAAGAAAAGTTCGATATTTGAAAACAAGTGATTTATACTTTCAAACTCAAGTTACTTCTCTTTCCAAAATCCAAGACATTATCCTTTGCAATCCATTAAGTTCATTCTTTGGAATTTTAAGAAAAGTCGAACTTGTTATCAATGATTCTCATTTAAGCACCATGATCTAGAAATGTAATATCATTTTGTCTTATCTTAGTTTCTATGCAGATGGAGGTTTCTACCGTTTTAATATAATCAATTAGTGAAACCATTTCCTTTATTAGCGCTATGATGGTGTGTTCGATACTTGTTCCACTTTCAAATCCATTTCACATTCTTATGCCGTTATACCTAACTTCCCATAAAGCTAGTATAACTCTTAAGTTTTCAAAACCAAGTATCACTCATTACTCACGAACGAGGTTTTACAACTTTTGAATACATTACACAACTTTCACAATTCTAAGTTAAGTCTCTTATCTTACAAGATCAAGTCTCTTAACTTCTACCAATCAACAACCGTTCTTTTACTCACATAAAGTTGTTATAATCGACTTCCCATAAAGCCGTTATAACCCCTTTATGTTTTAAACCAACCAATTACCACATAAACATTTATGAGACCAAGAGGGCTCATTCTTTAAGACCGAGTGCCCATTACTAATCGGATAAGACTTACTACTTTACACCTAACGAAGCCCTTTACACTTCATAACAAGTCAAGACACAATTTGGAAAATCAATTTTTTAACACACCAACCGCACTATATATTTCACAAATAGTCATGTCAAGAGGATAGGAAGAATCACATACCTCGCGACGATTGTCGACACTAAGCAAAATGCTCCACAAGACTATCTCCCTTAAGAAGAATATGTTACACGTAGTACTTCAATCCTATAAGGGCCAAAAACGCCTATCAAACTCTCTAGTTTCAACGCAGAGTAAACTAAGTACAAGGCCCCTACATTCTACTGAAATCGACGTAACTTCCTTTGTTTCTATTAACTTGCCACCTTCACAAGGTCGAAATCAACAAGGCTACAAGATCCAAATCTAAGCCAACTTAACTATAACAAATTTCAGCTCACAAATCTATACAAACTTAACTATAATTTCAAGTGCTCACAAATCTATTCAAACTCTAAATATAACACTGTGCTCACAGATCTATACTACTATCACAAGTACTAACTCAAAACCTGCAGGGAAACTCTTACCTTTTAGAAAAGCCCACAAAAGCCCTTTCCTACCACTTCTTCCACAACTCAACCACGGCGCTTCCCACAAGTTCACCAACACTTTTTCCTTCTTGCACGCGCCCAACAGTTCCCTAAGGCCAGTTTCTCAAAACCTAGAGGCGGAGAGGGTTTTCTCTTGGGAGGGTTTGAATGAAATGGCCAAGTCTTCCAAGACTGGCCCTAAAATAGGCTTCTATCGCTGGTCAAAGGACGGGAGGGACACTTGTCACCTCCCATAGGCTCCTTATAAAAATATCCCCGATTTTTCTCCTGAAAATCCCGCCGCGCGGCCATGCGCTAACACTCGTAAAAATAATTGCACGCGCCGGATTCGGCGGCGCGGCTTCAACACCTGCAGACTCTCGCATAATCGGCGCCGCTGCCTCGCTTTCTCCGCGGCACAACTCCCCGAATCAAGTCATCGCACTTGATCGCGCCAAACTTGAAACTTCCATAACTTTTGACTGATGTCCAATCGACGAACGGTGGTCAAGGCTGGGACTCAGATTCAACGGACTACACACTAGGCCTTTTAAACACCTTTACAATCCTTAACAACTGGGTCCAATACTCAAAGGTAAACTCAAAATCCTTCCAACACACGTTTGCCAACTTATCTATCCTCTAGAATTTACTGGTGTAACATTCTTCCTCTCTCGTAAACATTCATTCCGAATGTTCCTTCTAAGTCTTCGAACATACGCGCAGTATAGTCTTCACTACTATACCTACCAAAACTCATTTATGCCTCTCATGGCCATAATATAGAAATCACGATCTCCAAATTCCATAACGGGAAATCACCTCTAACGCAAACATCACTATTTTCTCCTCCCTCGGTCTAAAGGATACTCCTTACTCCTACCTTCCTTTGTACACTCACACCCTCTCTAGTACCCGCTCCACAATTCACCATCGCCTGCTTTCTACCACCTCGAGTCACTACCTCCAACTCGTCCATCTTACTAATCCACGCCATGGAAGCTACCACTTCCATCGCAAACTACCCATGGAATCATCACACAAAACTCCATGTATACCATACACTCCGACAAGGATTAACGATGAAGGCTTCTACCCAAGACGGCCTTACATCTAAGGTCTCAATCTATAAATTCTAAGGTTCAAAATTTTTCTCATCCCCAACTTACCCTCTTTATTAACCATGCTTCCAAATCACATTATATACACAAAGCTACCCAACATAGCACTCAACACATCACCACAACATCAAAGCATACAATACTCTGCAGGTTAAGAACATACCAGAACTATTGCTTCACTTCCTTCTTGTCGTTCTACTCATGTTCTTTCGACGACGCACAAAGGAGGAGGTGAATCGCCCATCGATCCCGAAGCGTGAATCTCAACCTCCGCGCTTATCTCTGGTGGGACACCTTGCAAAATGGCGCTGGCCGCATGTAAAACAGATTCTATTAGCACGACACTCCCATCGCGGAGCCTACCACAATGGTCACAACGAGGTAAGGGTGGTCCCATCCGACTAACATCCCCGATCCCCAAAACTCAAACTCGAGCCCGACCGCTTCCCGAATTTTTCGAACGCCCCGACGATCGAGGTGGAGCACTCCGTCTCGGGCGAGGCGCATAACTAA
Source organism: Przewalskia tangutica (assembly GCA_029844215.1). Lineage (NCBI taxonomy): Eukaryota > Viridiplantae > Streptophyta > Magnoliopsida > Solanales > Solanaceae > Przewalskia > Przewalskia tangutica. Next base: position 97,611,226 of record CM056721.1, read on the forward strand.
CTCCGCCGAGGTCCCGCCGGCGTCACCAGCGACTTCGCCGCTTGGCCCTACTCACGATCTTGGTCATTCCGTCGACTCACGTGCCTCACATCCAAGTGCATGAGCTGCACGCGCAATGTCCATGCCCTACCAAGAGCTACTCCCGAGCAACCGCCAAATAGTCATCAAGCCCCGTGACATAGCGGTGCACTCTGTCCTCCATGTCGGCCATTAACGCTGGACGCACTGAGCCAGTGAGTTAAACTCCACGTTGTACTCGAACCGCACGCCCGCTCGCCTCAACATCAAAACTGACCCGAGTCCTCCTAATCCGCGAGGCAAGAAATGTGCAAGAAATGCCTCCGAGAACTCGTCCCATCTCTGGAAGCTGCATGCCTCCCGACAGCTCCCACGAATCAAACGATCATGTATCACGCAGCCGATGCGAACCTAGACCACCGACTCGGTCTCCGATGCCTCGATCACTCACGATCCGTCAGAATCGCTTGATGAACTCCTGCGATCATCCTCGTGCCTCGACGTAGATCGCGCTACAACTCGAGAAAGTCCCACCTCAAACTATCCGATCTCGTGAACCATCGTGCATCGAACCGCCAAGGCCCACTTATCCTCGTGTTCGCCACAACCTCGCCAATAATCGGGCTAACTCTTGTAACCCATCTCCTCGCTCCCGAGTGGGACCTGAGGCTCGTGCATGTGGTCTTCAGAGACTGCCGCCGCTCTACTCGCAGCCTCCGCCGCTTGCCCTTCTGGGCCCTGTTGCCTTTCGCAGAGGCATAACTGGTAAAAACGAAACACGTCAGAGGGGTCCAACTTACAACACAAGCTAAGGCACGATCTCGTAATGAGAAGAATAGAAACCAATCCTAAATGTCTCAGCCTCCAGATTATAGAAGTTGTGCACAACACATCGATAATCAAGAATCTACTTAGACACGGCTCAGACACTTTCCGAGGACTAATCGCTCGATACCACTTCGCCACGCCCGAACTGCTCGCGATCGTGCCTTACCCGGCACCCAAGTAGTCAAACAACATCGAGAAAATCAGCGGAAATTAAAACTCATACATGATAACCAATGAAAAGAGAAAACAAAGCAACCAAGCGGTTACCTTTTCCGAAAAATAACTAACACCGAATAGCATAATCCCCGCCTACATCAAGCATTTCTGCACTTCTAAGAATTTTATAACATCTCTGACGGACAGGCTCCCGCCATACCCCGAATGTACAAAAAGTTCTACAACTTCTGTGGAACTGCATCAAGTGACAAAGTCTCCGAAGGAATGGAGCTTTCGAGAACCGAACAACATCCAAAGTGCGGATCAACAAGCGATGTATCTCAACTCGCGGCATGAACGCAGCCCGGGCGGGTCGATAACAGTACCGAGTATGCGAAAAAAATATCAGAAATGAAATCATAATAGTCTATAAGTAAAACAGGAGACATGTATGATAACCAAACTACAAAGACACCACGATATACGCTCACCAAATCAAATCACATCAAGTCGTGGACTCACGCCCGAAAGATCATTACTCAAAGTGGACGATACTCGTGGGCTACCCAACGTGTCGGTATGTCCAACCCAATAACAAGATAGTACTCACAGGACGATACTGGCTACCCAACGTGTCAAGATGTCCCAACCAATAACCAGATAATACTCATCGTGGACGATACTCGGCTACCCAACGCGGTCAAGATGTCCAAACAAATACCCGATAATACTCATCGCGACGCATACTCGGCTGCTACCCAACGCGGTCGCATGTCCAAACCATTTACAAGATAACACTTAATAAGCATACCCGTGGGCTACCCAACGCGGTCGATATGTCCCAAAGGATCAATATAGTGGAAGCATACCCGGGCTACCCAACGTGTCGATATGTCCATCATACCACCCGACATCCGCCCTCCGTCGAGAGACTCCAGTAGCACAAAGTCAAACACTTGCACAACAACAAAACTATCACCACAAGCACAGCAAGTTACACACAACTCAAAGTACCTTCGCTTAAGTCGACAAACCGGGTTCCAACCCCAAAATACTACATTCTTTCCTACCTTCAAAGACCTCTCTTTACGTAGAAACCATACGATACTACCACACGTAGTATCACACACATTCATGTTTAAAACACGCACTTCAAACACAATTTACATAACGTCAAGTATACCTTTTAAAAGTCCAAGTAATTAACTCCTTTAAGGTCAAGTATTCCTACCTTTTAAAACTAAGTCATTTACTTTTCCCTTAAGAAAAGTTCGATATTTGAAAACAAGTGATTTATACTTTCAAACTCAAGTTACTTCTCTTTCCAAAATCCAAGACATTATCCTTTGCAATCCATTAAGTTCATTCTTTGGAATTTTAAGAAAAGTCGAACTTGTTATCAATGATTCTCATTTAAGCGACATGATCTAGAAATGTAATATCATTTTGTCTTATCTTAGTTTCTATGCAGATGGAGGTTTCTACCGGTTTTAATATAATCAATTAGTCGAAACCATTTCCTTTATTAATACAATGGTGTGTTCGATACTTGTTCCCACTTCGAAATCCATTTCACATTCTTATGCCGTTATACCTAACTTCCCATAAAGCTAGTATAACTCTTAAGTTTTCAAAACCAAGTATCACTCATTACTCACGAATGAGGTTTTACAACTTTTGAATACATTACACAACTTTCACAATTCTAAGTTAAGTCTCTTATCTTACAAGATCAAGTCTCTTAACTTCTACCAATCAACAACCGTCTTTTACTCACATAAAGTTGTTATAATCGACTTCCCATAAAGCCGTTATAACCCCTTTATGTTTTAAACCAACCAATTACCACATAAACATTTATGAGACCAAGAGGGCTCATTCTTTAAGCACCGAAAGTGCCCATTACTAACTGGATAAGACTTACTACTCTTACACCTAATGAAGCCCTTTACACTTCATAACAAGTCAAGACACAATTTGGAAAATCAATTTCCTTTAACACACGCGCCAACCGCACTATATATTTCACAAATAGTCATGCCAAGAGGATAGGAAGAATCACATACCTCGCGACGATTGTCGACACTAAGCAAAATGCTCCACAAGACTATCTCCCTTAAGAAGAATATGTTACACGAGTACTTCAATCCTATAAGGGCCATAAACGCCTATCAAACTCTAGTTTCGAACGCAGAGTAAACTAAGTACAAGGCCCCTACATTCTACGGAAATCGACAGAACTTCCTTTGTTTCTATTAACTTGCCACCTTCACAAGGCCGAAATCAACAAGGCTACAAGATCCAAATCTAAGCCAACTTAACTATAATAACCTCGGCTCACAAATCTATACAAACTTAACTATAACAAAATTTCGGCTCACAAATCTATTCAAACTCTAAATATAATCAGCTCACAGATCTATACTACTATCACAAGTACTAACTCAAAACCAGCAGAGGAAACTCTTACCTTTTAGAAAAGCCCACAAAAGCCCTTTTCCTACCACTTCTTCCGTCAACTCAACCACCGCTTCCCACAAGTTCACCAACACTTTTTCCTTCTTGCCGCGCCCAACAGCCTCCCTAAGGCCAGTTTCTCAAAAACCTAGTAGGCGGAGAGGGTTTTCTCGGGAGGGTTTGAAATGAAATGGCCAAGTCTTCCAAGACTTGGCCCTAAAATAGGCTTCTATCATTGGTCAAAGGATGGGAGGGACACTTGTCACCCTCCCATAGGCTCCTTATAAAAATATCCTCGATTTTTCTCCTTTACCCGCAGAAATCCCGCCGGCGCTGCGTTCGCCACGCCGCAAGCGCTAACACTTCGTAAAATAATTGCACGCTGCGCGCCGCTGCCTCAGATTCCGTGGCCGGCTTCAACACCCGCAGACTCAAGATAATCGGCGCTGCGCTCGCTTCTCCGGCTGCCACAACTCCCGAATCAAGTCATCGCTTTGATCGCGCCAAACTTGAAACTTCCATAACTTTTGACTGATGTCCAATCGATTTAACTGGTCAAGGCTGGGACTAGATTCAATCGGACTACACACTAGGCCTTTTAAACACCTTACAATCCTTAACAACTGGGGTCCAATACTCAAAGGTAAACTCAAAATCCTTCCAACACATGTTTGCCAACTTATCTATCCTCTAGAATTTACGGGGTGTAACAAACCCGGCCGCATGGCCGCATGCCCCCGGAATACTGCATCGGTGTAGACATGTCCATGTGACATCAACAACAAGACAGTAATCAAAATGGAAACATACCCGTGGAATTCTCCATCACTGCCAGCACGTCCAAGTAAGTTCTCAACAAGTCAACCGGCCCTCTATCGAGAGACGCGGTAACACAGAAATACCACACTTGCACAACAAAGGCTATCATCACAAGCATAGGCAAGTTTCACAACAACAAGCATAGGCAAGTTTCACACAACTCAAAGTACTTTCATTTTATGCCAAGTCCGGGTTTTAACCCTAAAGTACTACGTACGTTAAATTCTTTAAAAGAGATCCATTACTTTTATCAAGTCACCCGATACCCGTAGTATTAGAATGACCAACCCACATTCCTTTTCAAAATCAAGTAACAACATTCTTTTCCTAAGTTCCAGTTTGCCTAGTTTCAATTACTCAAGCTTCTCATTTTCAAATGGTTTCATAGTTCATAAACTTAATCACTTGATTCCTTTTTAGAACAATTGAGTAATATATGTCTCACGTGAGAGTAGGTTATTCTTGTTTACAACATTCTTATTACAAAGAAGCCATGATCTAGAAAATGTAATATCATTTTGTCTCATCTTAGTTTCTATGCAGATGGAGGTTTCTACCGGTTTTAATACGATACATCATTATTCAATACATTTTCCTTTATTAACGCTGCAGTGTCCTGTCGATACACATTCGATCTCCAAATCAAGAAACATTATCCCTTTAAATAAAACCAAGTACTCATTACTCACGAATGAGGTTTCACACAAACATCCACCTTGAAACAAATAAGTTAAGTCTCTTATCTTATAAGATCAAGTCTCTTAACTTCTAACATCAGTAAACCATTTTCTTTACCTCTCTTTAAGACATTATACCTAACTCCCATAAAGCTAGTATAACTCTTTTTAAAACCTTTAAAACCAAGTGTTACTCTCTTCAAAACGATTTATAAATCTTCAAATACATCAAGTTCTTTATTATAACAAGCCGCTTATAATTCACATCGATTACCTTTTAAAACCACAAAGTATTTTCTTACCTACATAAAGTCATATAACCAACTTCCCATAAAGCCGTTATAACACTTTATGTTTTAAAAACAATCAAACACGCTAACACACGTACGCCTACCGCACTACATAGTTCACACATATCATGCTAGAAGAGATAGGAAGAGGTTCACATACCTCGCGACGATTATCGATAATAAGCAAAAGCTCCAAGTACTACAACCTTGCTAGCCCTTTCCACTCCTCGAGTAGAATACGCTACTCTTAGTACTTTCACCTATAAAGGCCACAAACGTCTATTAAATCTTAAACACAAGTTCCCATCTTTCTACAGAAAATTCGGCAAAGACTCTCCCGCAACAGCAGAAATCTCCTCCTTTATCGAGGTCGGCTACCAAGCCAACCAGTGGGGTAAACACGCCTAACCTGGACGCTGCACACCCTACTACACAAGAATGTTACATAAGTCTACCGTAATATGTGCCTAGGTAATTACAGTTCAGTTCTTCTCTTTATTATCCTTCTATGTGATTACTGTTCAATTCTTTATTCTTCAGGCTTAAGTCAAAAGACATTGCCACAATACTAAGTTCAGTTCTATATATAGTATACAACAACTATATATTCAACACTTATGTAATTTCCAATTACAATAGATGACAAAGAGTGTTTACCTCGATAAGCCCAAAATTATCCAAGTATAAAGTCGATCCCGAGCAACGCTTAGCTCTCGCCTCCAGCGCCTAAACAACCCTTAGAAGTTCTAACCAACTTCTACTTACAACTTCAACAACGTGAAGATTTCCTGGGTTTCGCTTTGTGGCTAAAGGACAAAAGGTAGTATTTCCGTACTCTATGCAAAGAGGTAACTTTTGGAATACTACAAGGTACAAGGCTAAGGTATTTTGGGCATTATAACAATACTATGAGAGTATTTCTATACCACAACAAGGGGTATTATACGAAACAACTAGGCAGTGGGTACCCCACGCCAAGGCACCACAGCGGGAGGGGTGGCCTCTGGCCAAAGCTCCACAAAAGGGAGGGCCTTTGGACGAACACAAGCAAGAGGGAGAGGGAGGGTTTTCAAGACTTGGAAGTTTTTGGAATGGATGAAGTCTTCACACTTAGGGGGGTATTTATAGCAAAACCAAAGGCCAACCAAGGGCCAAGATCCTTCCAAGTGTATAGCAAGTGTAAGGACAAGATTAAGCCAAGTGCACCCTAAACCCTACTCCACAAAACACTCCACAAAACAAGCCACAAAGCAAGGCACAAAAGAAGGAGCCAATCGCCAAGGCCACCAAACCTCGACGCCCAAATCGCCCAAGACATCCCACTTGCTTCCAATGTGAGGTGACACATGTCACCTCCCGTTGGTCCAAAATGTTTCGCTACTCGGAAAAATCCGCAAAAATATAAATGACATAGCGGAAATTCCCTACGAAAGTCGTGGAAAACGCTTCGCCGAAAAACGACTCTAACCGTGTTGTGCACAAAAAGAATTCGCCAAGCCTAAAGAAGTTCGAAAATTTCTACGCACGCCCCCACGCACATACTGGAAATACGGTATAACATTCTCCTTCCTTAGAAACTTTCGTCCCGATTGTTCCTTCTAAGTCTCAAAACAAAAGTGCGCCAGTATAGTATTGAGTACTATACTTACGAGAATCAAACATGCCACACCTGGCCACAAAATAACAAATGCACAAAATACGAAATCCCAAGTCCACGAGGAATCACCGTTATCACAAAAGTTCCCACCAAGGTCTAAAATATACTCCTCTGTGATCTTCATTTCACAAAAGAAACGATCACACTCGCTCACTTCTCCCCTACCGCTGCACTGCTCGAACACTCGAACTCTTCCCAAGACACGCACCACACTTCGCCAACGTTGCTTTCCAACCCTCGAGTTACTACCTCCAAACTTGGTCATCTTACTCCCCTCGATTTCCTCTAAGGCCATTCTCGGCCTTCACGAACTGATTTTGGTCGAACATATCTATGAACTCATACGATGGTCATCTAAGCTTGGGCCTAGCACCCACGTGACCGCCACCGGCGGACCACCTGCAGCTGACCCTTCCTCGAACGGATGCGGGTTGGCCCGCAACACGGCCCCAACCCGACCCATCAGAGCGCCAACTCCCGCCTCGACACGGAACACACGCTGGAAGCTACCACTTCCATCTCACACTCACCAGATTTTTAAATCACACTATAGCACACAGCTATCCGAACGTAACACTTAACCCATCATGACCATCAATACATACCAGTATCTACCGGGTTAAGGATATACCTGAACCTAGGCGGTTCAAGGACCGCTAAAATCGAACTTCCACCGCGACCTCTACCGTGGCCCGCAATCGCCTAGTAGTCATGCTATCCTACCGCTACTCTCGGACGCCTTCGCCATATGGCCTCGCTGGCCGCAAGAATAACAAGCTCCTCGTACTACGACACTCCCAAATGCGTCTACCACATCGACCACACCGAGGTAGGTGATCGTGACCGCCAACACCCCTACTCCCGAACATCTCAAACCCGGGAGTCCCGACCGCCTCGAATATCCTGGAGGTCCCGGCGTCGGAGGACCACTCTGAATGGCGGAGGTACATAACTAGTCCGATGCCGAGGCGTCCGCCTCGAAGTCGCCAAAATATCCATTGCCTCGCCTTCTTCTCGCCGAAAGCCGTCCACCTGCCGATCGCGCCTCGCACTCCGCGTGAGCTCGAACGCGGCAATGTCCATGCCCTACAAGAGAAATACCAACAACTCTCTCGCTAGGTAATCATCGAGCCTCAGAACATATCGGTGCACTCGATCCTCCATACTAGCTACTAATGCGGAACATACCGCCAATGAGTCGAACTCCACATTGTACTCCCGAATCAGACGCTGCTTCGCCTCAACATCAAAAATCGTTTACCCGAGCCTCCTCATTTGTGGAGGCAAGAAATGTGCCAGAAGGCCCCAAAACTCGCCCCAAACGGCCGGAAGTGCATGCTCACCCCGAAAGCTCCCAAGAGTCAAACCAATCGATCATGATCACGCACCGATGCGCGAACTAAATGTCACAGACTACCAAGCCTTGATCACCCGTGATGATCCTCTCAGAATCGACGGATGAACTCCTCGGATCATCCTCGTGCCTCGACCCATAAAACTCAAGGGCTACAACTAAGGAAATCTCGTAGCCTCAAATCGTCGCCTCAGCGAACTACAGTCGCTGCTGAATTGGAATCGCAAGGCCCAAATTTATCTCATATCTGCCACAACCCCGCCAATAATCGACCATCTCCTTGTGACCTATCTCCCGCCTTCCGCATCGTGGACCGAGGCTCGTGTATCAGAGTCTCGCAGCCCATCGCCGCGCTCTAAACTCGCTGGCCGGGCGGCGCGCAAAACTCGCCGTCAAGCACTACTCGTATCGACCGGTTCGCGCTCGCATTCTCTCGAATCCCACTAGCAGCCTCCGCCGCTTTGCCCTTCCGGGCCTCGTTGCCTTTCGCAGGCATAATCGTAAAAATGAAATACGCCGAGGGGTCCAACTTATCACACTTTCTAAGGCACGATCTCGTAATGAGAAGAATAGAAACCAATCCTAAATGTCTTATAGCCTCACGATTATAGATGTGGTGCACAACACACCGATAATCAAGACTCTACTAGACACGGTTCAGACACTTTCCGAGGACTAATCGCTCGATACCACTTTGTCACGCCCGAATCGCCCGTGATCGTGCCTTACCTCGCACCCTAGTGATACAACATCGAGAAAACCAAAGGAAAATAAAACACGAGTCATGAAACAAGAGATATAATAAATAAACAGCAACCAAAACAGCTTGCCTTCAAGATATACATAAAAACCCGAACAGCTTATCCTTTTACAAACCCCGCCACAACAGCATACTGCACTTCTAAGATTTACAACAACTATGACGACAGTGGCTCGCCATACCCCGAATGTACAAGAACCTACAACTCAGTGGAAACATACCAAAGATAAGCCTCCAAGGAACGAGCTTTCCAACACGCCGAAATGAGATCCTAAGAGGGGATCCACGATCGATGTACTCTACTCGCGGCATGAACGCAGCCCCGGGGAGGTCGCATAACAGTACCAAGTATGTGAAATCACAACATCAGAAATGAAATCATAATAGCCTAAAAAGGTGAGACATGTATGATAATCAAAATACAAGACGCAACATAAAATCACCAAGTCGTGACTCACGCCTCAAAGTCACCACTAAATATAACTATGGGTCTCACGCCCACAACATCCATCATGTTCGCATCATGGCCGCATGCCCCGAACATCAGACGGTGTAGACATGTCCATGATGCAACCATAATAACAAGCGCGCACGGCCACATGCCCCGGACATCAGACGGTAGACATGCCCATGTAACCTCAATAACAATATATCGGGTGGTCAACCCCGCCGCACGGCCACATGCTCCGGAATCGCAGACGGTAGACACGCCCATGTTGCAAGAATAACCATATATCGGTAATCAACCCGCCGCACGGCCGCGATGCCCCGAATCAGACGGTAGACATGTCCATGTGACATCAACAACAAGACAAGAATCAAAATGGAAACATACGTGGAATTCTCCATCACCGCCAAAGACGCTCCAAGTAAGTTCTCAACAAGTCAACCTACTTCATCGAGACGCCAGAATACATAAATACCACACTTGCACAACAAAGGCTATCATCACAAGCATAGGCAAGTTTCACAACAACAAGCATAGGCAAGTTTCACAACAACAAGCATAGGCAAGTTTCACACAACTCAAAGTACTTTCATTTTATGCCAAGTCCGGGTTTTAACCCTAAAGTACTACGTACGTTAAATTCTTTAAAAGAGATCCATTACTTTTATCAAGTCACCCGATACGTAGTATTAGAATGACCAACCCACATTCCTTTTCAAAATCAAGTAACAACATTCTTTTCCTAAGTTCCAGTTTGCCTAGTTTCAATTACTCAAGCTTCTCATTTTCAAATGGTTTCATAGTTCATAAACTTAATCACTTGATTCCTTTTTAGAACAATTGAGTAATATATGTCTCACGTGAGAGTAGGTTATTCTTGTTTACAACATTCTTATTACAGCAGCCATGATCTAGAAAATGTAATATCATTTTGTCTCATCTTAGTTTCTATGCAGATGGAGGTTTCTACCGTTTTAATACGATACATCATTATTCAATACATTTTCCTTTATTAACGCCGCAGTGGTCCTGTCGATACACATTCGATCTCCAAATCAAGAAACATTATCCCTTTAAATAAAACCAAGTACTCATTACTCACGAATGAGGTTTCACACAAACATCCACATTGAAACAAATAAGTTAAGTCTCTTATCTTATAAGATCAAGTCTCTTAACTTCTAACATCAGTAAACCATTTTCTTTACCTCTCTTTAAGACATTATACCTAACTCCCCATAAAGCTAGTATAACTCTTTTAAAACCTTTAAAACCAAGTGTTACTCTCCTTCAAAACGATTTATAAATCTTCAAATACATCAAGTTCTTTATTATAACAAGCCGCTTATAATTCACATCGATTACCTTTTAAAACCACAAAGTATTTTTTACCTACATAAAGTCGTTATAACCAACTTCCCATAAAGCCGTTATAACACTTTATGTTTTAAAACAATCAAACACGGTTAACACACGACGCTCACCGCACTACATAGTTCACACATATCATGCTAGAAGAGATAGGAAGAGGTTCACATACCTCGCGACGATTATCGACAATAAGCAAAAAGCTCCAAGTACTACAACCTTGCTAGCCCTTTCCACTCCTCGAGTAGAATACGCTACTCTTAGTACTTTCACCTATAAAGGCCACAAACGTCTATTAAATCTTAAACACAAGTTCCCATCTTTCTACAGAAAAATTCGGCAAAGACCTCCCCGCAACAGCGTAAATATCCTCCTTTATCGAGGTCGGCTACCAAGCCAACCGTGGGGGTAAACACGCCTAACCTGACGCTGCATAATTCTACTACACAAGAATGTTACATAAGTCCCATCAGAATACACCCTAGGTAATTACGATCAGCTTCTTCTTTATTATCCTTCTATGTGATTATCGCTCAATTCTTTATTCTTCAGCTTAAGTCAAAAGACATTGCCACAATACTAAGTTCAGTTCTATATATAGTATACAACAACTATATATTCAACACTTATGTAATTTCCAATTACAATAGAAGGACAGTAGTGTTTACCTCGATAAGCCCAAAATTATCCAAGTATAAAGTCGATCCTGAGCAACGCTTAGCTCCTGCTCCGAGCGCTCTAAACAACCCTTAGAAGTTCTAACCAACTTCTACTTACAACTTCAACAACGGTGAAGATTTCCTGTGGTTTCGTTTTTGTGGCTAAAGGACAAAAGGTAGTATTTCCGTACTCTATTCAAAGAGGTAACTGTTGGAATACTACAAGGTACAAGGCTAAGGTATTTTGGGCATTATAACAATACTAGGAGAGTATTTCTATACCACCACAAGGGGTATAATACGAAACAACTAGGCTAGAGTGGGTACCCCACGCCAAGGCACCACAAAGGGGAGGGGTGGCTCTCGCCAAAGCTCCACAAAAGGGGGAGGGCCTTGACGAACACAAAGAGGGAGAGGGAGGGTTTTCAAGACTTGGAAGTTTTTGGAATGGATGAAGTCTTCACACTTAGGGGGGTATTTATAGCAAAACCAAAGGCCAACCAAGGGCCAAGATCCTTCCAAGTGTATAGCAAGTGTAAGGACAAGATTAAGCCAAGTGCACCCTAAACCCTACTCCACAAAACACTCCACAAAACAAGCCACAAATCAAGGCACAAAAGAAGGAGCCAATCGGCCAAGGCCAACCAAACCTCTTGGACGCCCAAATCGTCCAAGACATCCCACTTGCTTCCAATGTGAGGGTGACACATGTCACCCTCCCGTTGGTCCAAAATGTTTCGTTACTCGGAAAAATCCGCAAAAACATATATAAATGACATAGCCGGAAATTCCCCTACGAAAGCTGTGAAAACGTTTCGTCGAAAAACGACTCTAACCGGGTGTTGTGCACAAAAAGAATTCGGCCAAGCCTAAAGAAGTTCGAAAATTTCTACGCACGCCCCCACGCATACTGGAAATACGGTATAACATGACCGCCCGCGCTCGAACTCCTCAGATCTCACTAGCAGCCTCCTCACCGCTTCCCTCCTGGGCTCTGGTTGCCTTGCGCGGAGGCATAACTGGTAAAAACGAGATACGTCAGAGGGGTCCAACTTACAACACATCTCTAAGGCACGATCTCAGAATGAGAAGAATGGAAACCAATCCTAAATGTCCTATAGCCTCCTGATTATAGATGTGGTGCACAACACACCGATAATCAAGACTCTACTAGACACGGTCTGTAGACACTTTCCGAGGATTAACTGCTCTGATACCACTATGTCACACCCCGAATTCGGGCCCGTGACTGGTGCCTTACCCCGGGCACCCTAGTGATACAACATCAGAGAAAACCAGCGGAAAATAAAACATGAGTCATGAAACAAGAGATATAATAAATAAACAAAGCAACCAAAACAGCGATTTCAAGATATACATAAAACCCAACAGCTTTAATCCTTTTACAACCCCGCCACAACAAGATTACATGCACTTAAGATTTACAACGACTATGACGGACAGGCCCCGCCATACCGAATGTACAAGAACCTACAACTCAGTGGAACACATACCAAAAGATAAGCCTCGGAGAAAACGAGCTTCCTAACGCTTGAATCGTGATCCTATGAGCGAGGATCCACGACCGATGTACTCTACCATGCGGATGAACGCGGCCAAGGAGGTCGATAACAGTACCAAGTATGTGAAATCAGAAAATATCGTAAATGAAATCATAATAGTCTAGATAAAGCAGAGACATGTATGATAACCAAACTACGATCACAACATAATAGCAGCCATGTGTGTGGACTCACGCCTCTAGTCATCCTCATGCCCGTGGAACTCCTTCCTCAGCTGCCAGCTAGAGTACAAATCGGTGATACGCATAACATGTCTCGGCCCATCTTATGGACCAAGTATAGAAACGTGTGGAATACATTCGGATGAACCCAGAGTCGGGTGAAATACATTCGGATGAACCCAGAGTCGAGTGAAATACATTCTGATGAACCTAGTCGAGTGAAATACATTCCCGGATGAACCGGTAGTCGAGTGAAATACATTCCCGGATGAACCGGTGGTCAAGTGAAATACATTCCCGGATGAACCGGTGGTCAAGTGAGATACATTCCTTGCACAACAAGTCTATCATACGCAAACGTAGGCAAGTTTTACAACAACAAGCATAGGCAAGTTATACAACAACAGGCATAGGCAAGTTATACACAACTCAAAGAAACCAGGTTTTAACCCTAAAGTGTTACATACATTAACTCTTTTTAAAAGATCCGCTTTTCACATAAGTCACACAATACCCGTAGTATAAAAATAGTGACTATCTTTTTAAGTAAACAAAATGCTTTCCCTTTTGTAAAATCAAGTAACAACATTATTTTCCAAACGTTCAAGTTTGCCTAAATTCAAATGTTCAAGTCACTTATTTTAGAAAGGTTTCATAACTCATAGTCTTAATCTCTTTTAAAACATTTGAGTAACATAAGTCTTATGTGTGAATAGGTTATTCTTGTTTATAACAATCTTGCTACAGCAGCCATGATCTAGAAAATGTAATATCATTTTGTCTCATCTTAGTTTCTATGCAGATGGAGGTTTCTACTGGTTTTAATAATACAATTCATTAGTCAATACATTTTCCTTTATTAACGCTGCAGTGGTTTGTCGATTCACATCCTGATTTCCGAAATCAGTAAAACATTCTTAAGCCGTTATACCTAACTTCCCATAAAGCTAGTATAACTCTTAAGCTTTCAAAAACCAAGTACTACTCATTCTTTCAAAACGATTCATAAATCTTTTGAAATACTTCAAGTTCTTTATTAACACATATCAAGCCAGTTATTATTCAAATCAGTTACCTTTTAAAACCACAAAGTATTTTCTTACCTACATAAAGCTGTTATAACCAACTTCCCATAAAGCCGTTATAACACTTTATGTTTTAAACCAATCAAATACATTTAGCACATGTACGTCTACCGTACTACATAGTTCACACATATCATGCTAGAAGAGATAGGAAGAGGTTCACATACCTCGCGACGAGTATCGACAATAAGCAAAATGCTCCAAGTACTACAACCTCGCTAGCCCTTTCCACTCCTCAAGTAGAATACGCTACTCTTAGTACTTTCACCTAAAAAGGTCACAAACGTCTATTAACTTTTAAACACACGGTTCCATTTCTCTACAGAAAATTCGGCAGCACCTCTCCCCCCCCGCAACAACGTAAATCTCCTCCTCTATCGAGGCCGGCTACCAAGCCAACCAGGGGGGGTTTTACACGCCTAACCGGACGTGTACAATTCTACACAGTAATACTACACAAGTCTACTGCAATACAGTCTTATGTAAATACATTTCAGTTCTTTTCTTTATTCTTCAGGCTTAAGTCAAAAGACATTGCCGCAGTACTAAGCTTAGTTCTATATATAGTATACTTCAACTATATATTCTAACAACATGTAATTTCCAATTACAAATAGAGGGACAAGATAATTACCTCGATAAGCCCATAATTATCCAAGTTAAATGTCGATCCTTAGCAACGTTTAGCTCCAACTCCGGGTGCTCTATCCCGCTCCAAACAACCCTTAGAAGTTCTAACCAACTTCTACTTAAATACTCCAATCAATCAATGAAGATTTCTCCAGGGTTTCGATTTGAGACTAAAGGGACAAAAGGTAGTATTTTGGGCTCTACGTATAGAGGTAATTTTTGGAATACAACAAGGTATAAGGCCAAGGTATTTTGGGCATTATAACAATACTTGGAGAGTATTTCAATACCACCAAGGGGGGGGTAGGCTCGGCTAGCACAACTAGGCTAGGGGGAGGGTACCCCACGGCTAGACACCACAAGGGGGAGGGGGAAGCCTCTCGGCCAAGCTCCTCAAAGGGGGGGGAAAGACCTTTGGACGAGAACAACACTAAAGGGGGGAGGGAGGATTTCAACACTTAGTGAATTTTAGGATGAAGAAGTCTTCAAGCTTAGGGGGGGTATTTATAGCAAAACCAAAGGCCAACCAATGGCCAAGATCAAGCCATGTGCAAGGCAAGTGTAAGGCCTTGATCAAGCCAAGTGCACCCTAGCCCCTACTCCACAAAACACTCCACAAAACAAGGCCAAAACAAGGAGCCAATTGGCCTAGGAGACGTGACCAAATCGGCCAAGGGTTGCCGCCCCTAGCTTCCAATGTGAGGGTGACACATGTCACCCTCCCGTTGGTCCAAAATGTTTCGTCTCTCGGAAAAATCCGCAAAAATACTAAATGACATAGCCGGAATTTTCCCAACGTAGTCGTGGGAAACGTTTAGTCGAAAATGACTCTATTCGCACTTGTGCCCAAATTTGAACCTAAGCTAAACTTAAGTCTCAAATTCTCACGCACGCCCTACGCATACTCGGAAATACGGGTATAACAAAGACATATTGTGTACTGACCCCCTTCCTCGGGGGCTTCGTTCATGCCGCAGGTAGGGGTAAGCAGGTGGTGGATTCTCATTCTTAGGATCACTTATCAGACGTCAGAAGCTCCATTTCTCCGGAGGCTTGTCTTTTTGGTACAGTCTTTCCCTGATGTTGTAGATTTATGTACATTCAGGGGTATGGCGGGGCCCTGTCCCGCCACAGTTGTTATTCCTAGAGGTCTATAGTCACATGTTGTGGTTTGGGGCTGTAAGAACCGAGTTGTACAGTTTTGCTTTTGATTATGCATATTTTATGGAAGGCGGCCTTATCGGCTAGCCTGTGATGTTATTGTCTAAATATGTTGTATGTTGTGTATGTTACGATGTTATTCTCTGATGTATACCTGAACGGGGTGCCCAGGTAGGGCACCAGTCGCGGCCCCGGGGTCGGGTCGTGACAAAAGTGGTATCAGAGCAGTAGTCCTCGGAAAGTGTCTGCATCGGTTCAGTAGTCTTGATTATCGGTGTGTTGTGCACCACATCTATAATCGGAGGTCACAGGACATTTAGGATTGGTTTCATTCTTCTCTCCGAGATCGTGCAAGAGATTTGTCTTATTAGGTTTAATCCTCTCGACCTATTCTTATGAAATGCTTATGCCTCCACTGGCGACTGTGGCCCGAAGGGCAAGGCAGCAGGAGTCGCTAGGTACTCGAGGGTTACTGACTCGTGCACGCACTATGCCCGAGGTAGTAAGCGTCGGCGAGTTCACCACGCCGACAGATTTGAGGAGCCGAGCGGTAGCTCCAGAGGTTCCGGTGCAGCCTCGATCCCACACCGAGCCGAGTATAGAGACTACGGGGAGCAGATTCGGTTATTGACTAGTATAGTAGCAGTGGCGTCACGACAGAGCAGCGGCTAACCCAGAGCCGATGGGCCATGGATTCGGGATTTTCTGGGTTGTCATCCGCTCGAGTTTTATGGTTCGAGGTCTGAGGAGGATCCGCAGGAGTTCATTCGGCAGCTACAGTGGACTATGCAGGTTCTTAGGGCTTCGGAGACAGAGTCTGTTATGCTAGCCTCTTACCGGTTACGCGATATTGCGTTGAACTGGTTTGAGTCATGGGAGCTGTCGAGAGGTGAGGATGCTCTTCCAGCTGTTTGGGAGGAGTTTACAGAGGCCTTCATGGATCACTTTTTGCCTCCTGAGATGAGGAGAGCCCGTGTAGATAGATTCTTGACCTTGAGGCAGAATGAGATGACTATCAGGGAGTACAGCCTGGAGTTTGACTCCTTGGCCAGGCATGCGCACACCATTGTAGCTGACATGGCGGATAGAGTTCATCGTTATGTGATGGGGCTAGACCGTCATATGATTACTGCATGCTTGGGGGTGGCTCTTCAGCCCGGTATGGACATTGCCAGGATGCAGGCGTATGCGCAGGGGATAGAGGATAGAGAGAGGGAGGATCAGATTGACTCAGCCGGCAAGAGGCCGTGGCAGGTCTCGGGACGCTGAGGCGGACAACCTCAGCAGCAGACTAGGTCCACATTCCAGCCAGCACAGAGTGCTCCTTCACGGTTTTCTGGCAGGAGGTCTGATCAGCGAGGTCATTCAGGAGCGGGTCAGGGCTCCAGGACTTCGGGGTTTCAGGGAGGCAGAAACCGTCACCGATCGAGATCACCCACATCTCAGTGTGCTCGATGCGGTAGGTCTCACTAGGGCGAGTGTCGCATGGCTCCGGGAGCTTGTTACTCTTGTGGCCAGCAGGGCCATTTGAGGAGAGATTGTCCGTCTAGAGGCGGCATGGGTGGTGTGGTGCAGCCGACAGGATCAGTTGCTGGGTCTTCCTCTTCTTCTGTGATTATGCGCCCCGGAGGGCAGGGTACTCACGGACCGGCAGGCCGCGGCAGAGGTCATGGTGGTGGTTCCAGTTCTAGCGGTCCACAGAACCGCATTTATTCCTTAGCCAGCCGCCAGGATCAGGAGGCTTCCTCGGCGTCGCCGCGTACATTATTGATTTCATGCTGTGACATTTATGCTTTGATAGATCCAGGTTTTACCTTGTCCTATGTGTCCCCTATTATTGCGGGTAGAATCGGGATAGAGTCGGTGTCGATAGAGCCTTTTGAGGTAGCTACGCCAGTGGGTGATTCGGTGTTAGGCGAGGTGTATAGAGGTCGTCAGGTGTTTATTCTGATCGTCGACTTGCACTTGATAGAGTTGGAGATGACGGATTTTGATGTCATTATGGGTATGGACTGGTTGGCTTCTTGTTATGCCAACGTTGACTGTAGGGACATGTTGGTTCGGTTCAGTTTCTGGCGAGCCGATTATCGAGTGGAAGCGGCAACACAAATACGCCGAGGGTAGGTTTATTTCTTACCTCAAGGCTAGGAAGATGGTGCGAAAGGTACATCTATCATCCGTTCGGTATTTGATACAGAGGTGAGGTGCCGCTTCTTGATCGATGCTGGTTAGGAGTTTTGGATGTGTTCCCGACGATCTTCCGGTATCCTCCCGAGAGGAGATTGAGTTTGTATTGACACGTTGCGACACTCGACCTATTTCCATTCCGCCATACGAGGATGACACCTGAGCCGAGGAGTCAAGGACCACTGAAAGATTTCCGGAAAAGGCTTTATCAGCCTAGTGTTTCTCCCCGGGAGCGCCAGGTTTGTTTGTGAAGAAGAAGGATGGGGCGCTGTATGTGTGTTGATTACAGCGGTGAATAAGGTAACCATCAAGAATAGTACTCCCCGTGATTGATGATTTGTTTGACTTCCTTGCAGGTGCGAGGTGTTTCTCTAAGATAGACTCGCGGTCCGGTTATCATCAGTGCGAGTTCGAGAGGCGATATCCCAAAGATCGCATTCGGGACCCGTATGGGCACTATGAGTTGAGGTTATGTCTTTCGGTTTGACCAACGCTCAGCGGTATTTATGGATTTGATGAACCGTGTTCAAGCCATTTTTGGATACATTTGTGATAGTATTCATTGATGACATCCTAGTTTATTCGCGGACAGAGCAGGAGCATGCAGATCACTTGAGGACTGTACTTGGGGTCCTCCGGATCCGGAAGTTATTCGCCAAGTTCTCCAAGTGTGAGTTTTGGTTGGCCTCGGCATTCCCGGGCATATTATCGGGTGATGGTGTTCGGGTGGATACGCAAAGATTGAGGCGCTAAGTCTTGGCGAGACCTACTACTCCGACCGAGTGCGCAGATTTCTTAGAATTTGGCGGGTTATTATCGTAGGTTTGTGGAAGCGGTTTTCGATTTCAGACCGCTGACTAGTCGACTCGAGGCGCCAAGTTCCGATGGGCGAGGCTTGAGAAGGGTTTCCATTCTTTGAAGGAAAGGTTGACTACGACTCAGTTCTTACTCTTCCCGAGGTTAGACGCATGCGTGATCTATTGTGATGCCTGCATCGGGATAGGGTGTGTTTTGATGCGGCACGCAAGGTTATAGCCTATGCTTCCTGCAGATTCTAAGCATGAGAGGATTTACCCTACCCACGACTTAGAGTTGGCCGCAGATTATTCATGCCTTGAAGATTTGGAGACATTATTTGTATGGGGTTCATGTGGATATTTATACGCACCACAAGAGCCTCCGGTATATCTTCAGCGTATGGAGTGAACTGGCGATGAGACGGTGGTTAGAGTCTTGAAAGATTATGATGTTGATATTCTATACCATCCGGGAAAGCCAACGTAGTTCTTGATGCCTTGAGTCGTAGATCGACGGGAGCCCGCTGAGGTACATGCAGACAGATACGGTCCGTCCGATCCACCAATAGCGATCGCGGGTTTGATTGATCGATACCGACGATAGTGGTACGGGTTCGTGAGGTTTCAGTCTTCCATCGTTGATGAGGTGAAGAGGCGGCGCTTGAGGACCCGGTTGGTACGGTATCGAGATGACTCTTCGAGGAGAAGAGTCTATTCGAGGTAGCGCCTGATGGGGTGCTAAGATTTGAGGGCCGGTTGTGTGTTCCCGATGTGACAGGACTTCATCAGCAGATTTTGGGGGAGGCACACAGTGCTCGTTATTCTATTCATCCGGGGTCGACCAAGATGTACCATGACCTCAGATGTTTGTATTGGTGGGATGGCACAAGAGGACGTAGCAGTTTTGTCGCGACGATGTCCTAATTGCTGCCAGGTCAAGGTCGAGCACCAGAGGCCCAGTGGATTATTGCAGGCTATTGAGATTCCGACTTGAAAGTGGGAGGTGATCAACATGGACTTTGTTACAGGGTTACCTCGTACTCAGAGGAAGTACGACTCCATTTGGGTTATTGTTGACAGGCTGACGAAATCAGCCCATTTCCTTCCGGGACGACGCTACCGAGGACTATGCCAGATTGTACATCAGAGAGATTGTGAGGCTGCACGGTGTCCCGGTGTCGATTATATCTGATAGGGGAGCCCAGTTTATGGCTAACTTCTGGAGGTCTTTCCAGAGGGGATTAGGGACACAGGTTAGTCTCAATACAACATTTCATCCTCAGACTGATGGACAGGCAGAGCGTACTATCCAGAAACTTGAGGATATACTGCGAGCCTGCGTGATTGATTTCAGGGGTAGCTGGGAGGATCATTTGCCTCTTGTGGAGTTTGCTTATAACAACAACTACCATTCCAGTATACAGATGACGCCATACGAGGCTTTATATGGGCGGAAATGTAGATCGTCGATTGGTTGGTTCAACGTGGGCGAGGTGTAGTTAGTTGGCCCAGACTTGGTTCAGCAGGCTGTGGATAAGGTGAAGCTTATCCAGGAGAGACTATTAGCAGCTCAGAGTCGGCAGAAGTCATACGCGGATAATCGGCGTCGACTTTTGGAGTTTCAGGTAGACGATTGGGTCTTCTTGAAGGTGTCACCCATGAAGGGTGTGATGAGATTCGGAAAGAAGGGGAAACTCAGCCCAAGGTACATTGGGCCCTACCAGATCGTCCGTCGAGTAGGAAAGGTTGCCTATGAGTTGGATCTGCCATAAGAGTTAGAGGCGGTACATCCGGTCTTCCATGTTTCTATGTTGCGGAAGTGTATCGGAGATCCAACGATAGTTTTCCCTGCTAGTGAGGTCCAGGTGACTGAGGGGTTATCGTATGAGGAGAGTCCCATAGCGATACTCGATCGCCAGGTCAGGCGACTGCGGACCAAGGATGTGGCTTCCGTCAAAGTCTTGTGGAGGAATGATAACCGGGAGGGGATGACTGTTATACCCCGTATTTCCAGAGTATGTACGTAAGGACGTACGTAGAAAATTTGAACTTGTACTAAGGCTTGGCCGAATTAATTTTGTTCACAGCTTTCGTAGGGGAATTTCCGGCTATGTCATTTTTAATTTTTGCGGATTTTTCCGAGAGACGAAACGTGTTGGGCCAACAAGAGGGCGCCACTTGGCACCTCCCATCGCGCACGTGGGGCTCTGATTGGACGAAATGGAGAGGTGTAGTTGGTAGGATATTTTGTGTGTTAGTTGGCCTAGGACACATGGGTGAATCTTGCCCTACACTTGCCTAGCACTTACAAATCTTGGCCATTGGTTGGCCTTCACTTGACCTATAAATACCCCCTTAGAGATGAAGAGTTCTTCATCCACAAAAGCTTTCCAAGTCTAAAAATCCTCTCTTCTCCCTTTGTTAGCAAATCGTCCAACACCCCTCTCCCCTTGAGAAGCTTGGCCGAGGCTACCCCACCCTCCCTAGCCTAGCCAAAATCTACCCCCCCTCCCTTGGTAGAAAAGTTGTCTTCTAGTATCGTTATAATGCCCAAAAATACCCTAGCCCAAATCCCTTAGTCTTTAGTAGAAGTTGTGAAGAACTTCTAAGGTTTCTTGGAGCTACCGGAGCGTACAACTTAGGAGCTAAACCTTGCTCAGGCGCGACTTTATCTAGGATATTATTGGGCTTACCGAGGTAACTAATCCTAACCCTCTTTTGAATTAGAGAATACTTACTGTTGTAGTATTAGAACAAGTATTAGATACTTAGAAGAATATCACAGTAGAAGGGTTTAAAAGAAGAATAATTGAACTGTACTCACTTAGGACTGTTTTCACAGTAGACTTACATAGCTCACCGGGTAGGGTTGTGCTGCCCGACTTACCGTAGAATTATGAACCCTCTGTTTAGAATGACCTTCAGAGTAGTCTAGACTTTGATTGATGTCTGTGACTATTATAGGCTGACTCTCTGCGCGCGACATATTCAACTTGGCAGGTGGTTTTCGCTGAGAAGGTATGTGATTCTTCCTAAAGCATGATATTTTACAATATATAGTACGGTAGACGTACATGTGTTAACTGAATAATAACTACGGCAATGTCTTTGACTTAAGCCTGAATAATACTTATGGTAATGCCTCACGGCTTAAGCCTGAATAATACTTACGGCAATGCCACGCTTAAGCTCGAAATACTTACTAAGAATGCCTCACGGCTTAAGCTGAATAACAAAGAATCAAAACATTTCAAAAGAATATCAATCATTTTTAATGTAAGATAAATACTTGGTTTTTAAAACAAAAGCTTAAGAGTTATACTAGCTTTATGGGAAGTTAGGTATAACAACTTAAGAAAGATAAAAAGGAACTGTTTACTTGTTTGTTTATAAAAGCCTTGTATTGATTTCGGTTAAGTGTAGTAAGATTGTTTGATAAGTAGACATGTTATGATGCTACCTGTGTTAGTGTCTTGTAATGCTGTGTAAGGGGGTCATTCTTGTTGTGCTTACGTTGCTAACCGGTAAGTCCATTGTCATCGTTATTGTATCACCTACCCTCGATCGTTATATACCGCGGCTTGCCCCGACGCGGTCTATACGGCCTATGCGGTCTGTGAGACTATGCGGAGCAGCGGTATGCTCCAGGATTGATCATTCCGGGCGTTTAGCCTGATGCGGGGGATTCCCTATGCGGTCTGTTGAGACTATGCGGTCTTTTGAGGCTATGCGGGCTGCGGGAGCCTAGGCGGATGCCGGGGGTTGGCTGCCCCCGATGCGAGAAATATCTCACGCGGTCCGTGTGGGACCTATGCGGCGCGGAAGTCGAGGCTAGGCACGCAATGATACTATGGGCGATTGGCCTTGCTTGATCATTCGCGCCTAGAATAGACACATTCTGCTTTTCCTATTCTTTGTTGTTTGTGATGTGGCACTATGTGCAATTGAACTGATTGTATTTGTGAAAAGGTTTTGAATACTCTGATTTCATTTAAGTACTTTATAGTTTCACATACTTGGTACCTGTTGTACTGACCTCCTTCGGGGCCGCTGCGTCATGCCGCAGTAAGGGCAAGCAGTGCTGCTAGATCCACATCCTTAGGATCTTTGCGTTGGTGTCGTGAGCTCCATCTTCTCCCGAGGCTCTACTTTGGGTATGATCTCCTGTATTGTAGATAGTTTTGTATCGAGGTATGGCGGGGCCCTGTCCAGCAATAGTTGTTTACTACTTAGAGGTCTGTAGTACTATTGTACAGTTGGGATTTAACTGCAAAAATTGATTTATTTATATTATGCCGAAAGGCAAGCTTTTCATCAGATAAACAGTGTCTTATTTTATAAACGCTTCTCGCCTTGTTTTATATTCCGCCGTTACTCGATGTATGACTACTGGGTGCCCGGTAAGGCACGATCCACGCCCCGAACGGGTCGTGACAAAAGTGGTATCGAGCGATTAATCCTCGGAAAGTGTCTACGCATCGTATCCAGAAGTCTTGATTATCTGTGTTGTGCACCACACCAATAATCGTGAGGCTATAGGATATTTAGGATTGGTTTCTATTCTTCTCATTCGAGATCGTGCTTTAGAGTCGTGTTATAGGTTGGACCCTCTAACGTATTCCTTTCCTCGTATGATTATGCCTCCACGTAAGGCAACCCGCCC
The DNA here is from genome assembly GCA_029844215.1 of Przewalskia tangutica. Classification (NCBI taxonomy): domain Eukaryota; kingdom Viridiplantae; phylum Streptophyta; class Magnoliopsida; order Solanales; family Solanaceae; genus Przewalskia; species Przewalskia tangutica. The sequence continues at coordinate 97,634,984 of CM056721.1, forward strand.
GTAAGGCAAGTCACCGAGGAGGAGCCGCTAGCAGACACCCAGAGTCACGAGGGCTCGTGCCCGGTCTATACCAGAGACGGCGAGTTCTATGACGCCGCCAGCCCCAGCAGAGACCACAGTACCCACACCTCCTGTCCCACAGCCTGGGGCGGAGGAGTTAGGGTACAAGGAGATGGCCCGGCTTTTGGCTAAAGTTGTGGCCCGATACGAGGAGAGGCTGGATGCGGCAGTTCAGCCTCCAGCTCGATCGCACCGTAGTGCACCCGAGGCGTATAGTTTGAGGCTACGAGATTTCTTGAGTTGTAGCCCGCGAGTTTTACGGGTCGAGGCGGAGGATGATCCGCAGGAGTTCATCCGTCACCGCAGAGGATTATCGCGGTGATCGTGGCTTGAGATCGAGGCCGTGACATTCGGTTCAGACGGCCGCGTGATACCGCAGATCGATTGGTTTGATTCATGGAGCTTTCCGGGAGAGCATGCACCTCCAGCAGATGGGATGAGTTTTGAGGCTTTTCTCACACACTTTGCCTCCGCAGATGGCGAGGGCACGAGCCGATAGATTCTTGTTCCGAGGCGGGAGGACGACGCAGGGAGTACAATGTCGAGTTTGATTCTTTGGCTCGATATGTCCTCGCACCGTAGCAGATGGAGGACAGTGGTGCATCGCTATGTCATCGGGCTAGATGATTACATGGCCGAAGTCTTGTGCGGTGTCCCTTCACCCGTAATGGACATAACCCGTATGCAGCTCATGACTGGGTTGTGAGGAGCGTAGAGACCGCCGGCAGAGCGATATCAGCAGCAGGAAGGCCAAGACGGCCGGTTCTTTTGGTGGTCCTCGTGGGCGGCATCGCAAGTCCAGATTTGCACCACGCCAGCAGAGCGCCCTACCTCATTTTCAAGACACAGAGCGGTCGGGGCGGTCGGGGCCCTGGACTTCAGATTTCCAGTGTAGCAGGGGTGCTAACTGCTCGAGGTCCGCTCGGCAGCCCGTTGTGGCGTATACCATTCGAGTCAGACCGAGCTTGCTATACTTGTGGCCGCAGGTCACTTTGCGAGTTTGTCCGACCGGGCGGCGCCGGTGGTAGGCTCACTGAGGTGCATTGCCGCTTCTTCATCCCCGACAGCTTACTCGCCCGAGGGCAAGGTACACATGGATCAGCGGTCGCGGCAGGTCGTGGCGCAGTCCGGGCTTCTAGCGGTCCTCGTAACCGCATATATGCTTTGTCCACCGACAGATCGTGAGGCCTCACCGATGTCGCCACAGTGTACCTTATCGCTCGGGTTTGATGTGTATGCTTTGATAGATCCGGTTCTACTGGCCCCATATATCTCCCTTGTTGCTAGTAGGATAGGGATAGAGCCCGAGTCCATAGACCCTTTCGAGGTAGCTACGCGATGGTGATTCGGTGGTAGCTCGGCGGGTATATAGAGCTTGTCCCGTGACTATTTGCGTCGTCGGACCAGCCGACTTGATAGAGTTGGAGATGATTGACTTCGACGTGATTATGGGGATGGATTGGCTAGCTTCTTGCTACGCCAATGTAGACCGCAGAGAGAGTAGCACGGTTCCAGCTTCGAGGAGCCGGTTGTTGAGTGGGAGGAGCACGGTATCGCCGAGGGTAGGTTTATTTCCTACCTCAAGGCTAGGAAGATGGTGCGAAGGCGGGTATATCTACCATCTCGTTCGTGTTTGATAATCAAGCCGCGTACCAGATTTTCAGGCCCGAGAGTCGATGAGTTCCCAGACGTGTTTCGGATGACCTCCCGTATCCTCCCGAGAGGAGATTGAGTTTTGTATTGACATATTGCGGCACACTCGCCTATTTCCATTCCGCCATACGTAATGGCACCCGCCGAGTTGAGAGAGTCAAGGATCAGCTAGAGATTTCTTTGGAGAAGGGTTTTATCGACCTAGTGTTTCTCCCCGGGGCGCCGTATTGTTCGTGAAGAAGAAGGACGGACGCCGCGCACGTGTGTTGACTACAGCGGTGAACAAAGTGACCATTAAGAACGATACCCCTTCCCGTGATTGATGATTTGTTCGACCATTGCAGTGGCGCGAGATGTTTCTCCAAGATTGATCTGCGTCGCTATCATCGTTCGTGTCGAGAGGTGGATGTCCCTAGATCGCATTCGGACGTGACGCATTATGAGTTCGTGGTCATGTCTTTTGGGTTGACCAATGCTCCGGCGGATTCATGGATTTGATGAACCGAGTGTTCAAACCATTTTTGGACACGCTTTGTGATAGTGTTCATTGATGATATCCTGGTTTATTCTCGCCAGAATGGAGCACGCGAGCATTTGGCGATCAGGCCGATAGCTTCTCCAGACTAGCAGATTGACGCCAAGTTTTCCAAATGTGAGTTTTGTTGACTTGATGGCGTTTCTTGGGCATATTGTGGCCGATGGCATTCAGTGGATACGCCAAGATCGAGGCGACAGACTTGGCCTAGACCTACTACTCCGGCAGAGGTTCGCAGCTTTCGGGCCTTGCAGGATATTATCGGCGGTTCGTGGAGAAGTTTGCTTCTATCTCGCACCATTGACTAGGCCGACTCGTAAGGCAGCCAAGTTTGATGGACCGATGCTTGTGAGCGAGGTTTCGAGCTGTTGAAAGAGAGACTAACGATCGCCTCGTTCTTACTCTTCCGAGGGTCCAGATGGTTATGTCGTGTATTGTGACGCGCCGTGCATCGGCCGGGATGTGTTGTTGCAGCATGGCAGGGTTATAGCATATGCATCCCGACAACTGAAGAAACACGAGAGGAACTACCCCACCCATGATTTAGAGTTGGCAGCTGTGATTCACGCTTTGAAGATCTGGAGGCACTATTTGTATGGGGTTCACGTGGATATTTATACGCACCACAAGAGCCTCCAAAGATATCTTCACCAGAGGAGCTGAACTTACGGCAGACGGTGGTTAGAGTTGCTTAAGGATTACGATGTTGATATCTGTACCACCCGGGAAGGCCAATGTCAGGCGTATGCCTTAGTCGTAGGTCGATGGGACCTTATCGACGCGCAACAATGGCGAGGGACATGGTTCGTGATTTGCATCGATTAGCGAGCCTTGGTGTCCGCTTGATTGATTACGATAGCAGTGGGTTAGAGTTGTGAGGTTGCCGAGTCTTCCATCGCCGGCGAGGTGAAGAGGCAACAGCTCGAGGATCCGGTTTTGGCACGTTATCGTGATACGACTCTTCGTGAGAGCAAGGGTCCTTTGAGGTAGCACGATGGGGTGCTAAGGTTTGAGGGCGTTGTGTGTTCGGATGTTTCGTGACTTGGCAGCAGTTCTTGGGAAGCACACACGCGCGTTTATCCATCCGTGGTCGACCAAGATGTACCACGACCTTAGATCCGTGTATTGGTGGGATGGCTTGAAGAGGACGTTGCGAGTTCGTAGCTCGGTGCCCGTGTTGTCGCAGTGAAGGTAGAGCACCGCAGGCCCGGTGGTTTGTTACGCACGATTGAGATCCCGACCGAAGTGGGAGGTAATCAACATGGACTTCATCACGGATTACCTCGCACTCGGAGGAGACATGATTCTATATGGGTTATCGTCGACGGTCGACGAAATCAGCCCACTTTCTTCCCGTTAGGGCGACTTTCTACCGAGGATTATGCCAGACTTTACATCCGAGAGATCGTCAGACTGCATGGAGTCCCTACTTCGATCATATCAGACAGAGGAGCCCAGTTTACGGCTAACTTCTGGAGGTCCTTCCAGAGGGGTTTAGGGACGCAGGTGAGCCTGAGTACTGCATTTCATCCACGCATGCACGGACAGCAGAGCGCACTATCCGCACTCGAGGATATCCGCGAGCCTGTGTTATCGACTTCAGGGGTAGCTGGGAGGATCATTTGCCTCTAGTTGAGTTTGCGTATAATAATAGCTACCACTCCAGTATTCAGATGGCGCCTTATGAGGCCTTGTATGGGAGGAAGTGCAGATCGCCTATAGGTTGGTTCGATGTGGGCGAGGTGCAGCTAGTGGGACCAGATTTGGTGCAGCAGGCAGTGGATAAGGTGAAGCTTATCCGAGAGCGACTATTGACAGCTCAGAGTCGACAGAAGTCGTATGCAGATCATCGTCGTCGGCATCTGGAGTTCGCAGTTGATGATTGGGTTTTCCTAAAGGTGTCACCCATGAAGGGTGTGATGAGATTCGGGAAGAAGGGGAAACTCAGCCCAAGGTACATTGGGCCGTTTCAGATTGTCCGCAGGGTAGGCAAGGTTGCCTACGAGTTGGATCTGCCGTCCGACCTGGAGGCAGTGCATCCGGTGTTTCACGTATCTATGCTGAGGAGATGTATCGGGGATCCATCTAGGGTGCACCCGATTGACGATGTCCAGGTGACCGAGGGGTTATCGTATGAGGAGATTCCCATAGCGATAGTCGATCGTCCGTTAGGCGTCTCATGACGAAGGACGTGGCTTCCACAAAGTCTTGTGGGCGAACGAGCTCGTGAGGAGATGACGGGAAGCCGAGGAGGACATGAGACGTAAGTATCCTCACCTATTCCCACACCTCCGTAATTCACTTTCCTACTTGTAAATTTCCATTATCATTTATGCCTAAGTGTTGTTTTGTGGCCGTGTGGCATTTGCTAATCGCTTAAGCTTCTTCGATAATCGTCTTGAGAAGGAACATTCGACGAATGTTTCTCGAGGGGAGAATGTTATACCGTATTTCAGAGTATGTAAGACGACGTAGAAAATTTGAACTTGTACTAAGGCTTGGCCGAATTAATTTTGTTCACAGCTTTCGTAGGGGAATTTCCGGCTATGTCATTTTTAATTTTTGCGGATTTTTCCGAGAGACGAAACGTGTTGGGCCAACAAGAGGGCGCCACTTGGCACCCTCCCATTGGCGGACGTGAGGGCTCGGATTGGACGAAATGGAGAGGTGTAGTTGGTAGGATATTTTGTGTGTTAGTTGGCCTAGGACACATGGGTGAATCTTGGCCCTACACTTGCCTAGCACTTGGCTAAATCTTGGCCATTGGTTGGCCTTCACTTGACCTATAAATACCCCCTTAGAGATGAAGAGTTCTTCATCCACAAAAGCTTTCCAAGTCTAAAAATCCTCTCTTCTCCCTTTGTTAGCAAATCGTCCAACACCCCCCTCCCCTTGAGAAGCTTGGCCGAGGCTACCCCACCCCCCTAGCCTAGCCAAAATCTACCCCCCCCTCCCTTGGTAGAAAAGTTGTCTTCTAGTATCGTTATAATGCCCAAAAATACCCTAGCCCAAATCCCTTAGTCTTTAGTAGAAGTTGTGAAGAACTTCTAAGTTTTCTGAGCTACTGAGCGCATAACTTAGAGCTAAACCTTGCTCAGCGCGACTTTATCTAGGATATTATTGGGCTTACCGAGGTAACTAATCCTAACCCTCTTTGAATTAGAGAATACTTCTTGTTGTAGTATTAGAACAAGTATTAGATACTTAGAAGAATATCACGAGAAGGGTTTAAAAGAAGAATAATTGAATCAGACTCACTTAGGACTGTTTTCACAGTAGACTTACATAGCTCACCGGGTAGGGTTGTGCTGCCCGACTTACCGTAGAATTATGAACCCTCTGTTTAGAATGACCTTCAGAGTAGTCTAGACTTTGATTGATGTCTGTGACTATTATAGGCTGACTCTCTGCGCGCGACATATTCAACTTGGCAGGTGGTTTTCGCTGAGAAGGTATGTGATTCTTCCTAAAGCATGATATTTTACAATATATAGTACGGTAGACGTACATGTGTTAACTGAATAATAACTACGGCAATGTCTTTGACTTAAGCCTGAATAATACTTATGGCAATGCCTCACGGCTTAAGCCTGAATAATACTTATGGCAATGCCTCACGGCTTAAGCCTGAATAATACTTACGGCAATGCCTCACGGCTTAAGCCTGAATAACAAAGAACTGAAAACATTTCAAAAGAATACTGAATCATTTTTAACAGAAGATAAATACTTGGTTTTTAAAACAAAAGCTTAAGAGTTATACTAGCTTTATGGGAAGTTAGGTATAACAACTTAAGAAAGATAAAAAGGAACTGTTTACTTGTTTGTTTATAAAAGCCTTGTATTGATTTCGGTTAAGTGTAGTAAGATTGTTTGATAAGTAGACATGTTATGATGCTACCTGTGTTAGTGTCTTGTAATGCTGTGTAAGGGGGTCATTCTTGCTGTGCTTACGTTGCTAACCGGTAAGTCCATTGTACTGTTATTGTATCACCTACCCTCGATCGTTATACGCGGCTTGCCCTCGACGCGGGTCTATACGGCCTATGCGGTCTGTGAGACTATGCGAGCAGCGGTATGCTCGTGATTGATCATTCCGGCGTTTATCCCGATGCGGGGATTCCTATGCGGTCCGTTGAGACTACGCGGTCTTTTGAGGCTATGCGGCTGCGGAGCCTAGGCGGACGCCGGGTTAGCTGCCCCGACGCGAAATATCTCACGCGGTGCGTGCGACCTATGCGGCTGCGGAAGTCAGGCTAGGCACGCAGAATGATACTATGGGCGATTGGCCTTGCTTCGATCATTCGCGCCTAGAATAGACACTGCTACGCTTTTCCTATCACGTTGTTTGTGATGTGGCACTATGTGCAATTGAACCGATTGTATTTGTGAAAAGGTTTTGAATACTCGATTTCATTTAAGTACTTTATAGTTTCACATACTTGGTACTTTGCATCGACCTCTTCGGGCCGCTCATGCCGCAGTAAGGGCAAGCAGTGCTAGATCCACATCCTTAGGATCTTTGCGTTGGTGTCGTGAGCTCCATCTTCTCCCGAGGCTCTACTTTGGGTATGATCTCCTGTATTGTAGATAGTTTTGTATCGAGAGGTATGGCGGCCCCGTCCCGCCATAGTTGTTTACTTCCTTAGAGGTCTGTAGTACTATTATACAGTTGGGATGTAACTGCAAAACTTGAGTTATTTATATTATGCCGAAAGGCAAGCTTTTCATCAGATAAACTGTGTCTTATTTTATAAACTGTTTCCTGTCTTGTTTTATATTCCGCTGGTTACTCTGATGTATGACTACTTGGGTGCCCCGGTAAGGCACCAGTCACGGGCCCCGGAACGGGTCGTGACAATGACTTGGGAAGCGGAGGAGGACATGTTGAGGAAGTATCCTCACTTATTCCCTACACCTTCAGGTAATTCGTTTTCCCTTACTTGTCAAGTTTTAATTGAAGTATTTATTTTGCTTAAATGCTATTATGTGGCCATGTGTGGCATTATTGGTATGTCGGGGTTGTGAAAGGAAACTATGTCGCTAATTATAAGTTTGACTCCGAAAGAACATTCGGGGACGAATGTTTCTAAGGGGGAAGAATGTTACACCCCGTATTTACAGGACATGTTTTAAGAACGTACGTGAGAATTCCTAATGTTAAGATTGAGACTTGTAAAAAATTATCGGAATTATGAAATTGTCGGAAAACGAATATTGTGATGAATGGGAGGGCGACACGTGTCACCCCCCCTTATGTGCCTTGGACGAAATGGGACATGGCCAAAATGGTCATTGACCATAGTCTTAAGATGACAAGTCTTGCAAGTAGTGAGCTTGAGAAAATTGACTTGGTCAATGGGTCCACAAGGCTTGATATTTAAGAGAACCTCATCCAAACCACCCATTTGTATACATCTTGACCCTCCATGTTACTATATAATACTACTAGTAGCAAGACAAGCTCAACACTTAGCCAAATTTTCAAGAAATTGAAGAACTCACTATAGTTGCTCTCGGGTTCATGCCCCTTTGAAGAGAATTTTTTTTTTGTTTCTTGTCCATTAAGCTCCACACTTTAAACCAAGGTTCATGAGTGTATTGTAAGTGTATCTCAATAGAAAAATCTCGGAAAAAGATAGTTTTCGTATTAGTCGCAAGGTGAAAACCTAGTTGCTTTCTAGGTTTTGTTTGGAAGTTTGAAGGAAATTTGTTGGTGTTGTTCTAAGGGTCTAAAGTAGCGGATTGAAGTGTCTTGAAGAGACTCTAAGTTTCTAGGGAGCGACTTCGGATTTGGAGTTGGATTAAGAATCGTTGAGGTAATAATCTTGTCTCTTAAGTGTTACAAGATTATATATTGTTGTTAGCCTTACATGTTTGCTAGCATGAAGTATATGTGTTGAAGTTTTATAAGTATTATGGATTGATTGTAGCCTTAAATCCGAAATGTCATTTAAGCCATGTGAAGTTGGATTACAATTTGGTCGTTTATTAGAATCGTCGCATGTTACTTACTTGAAGATTATAGTAGTTATAATCGATTGCGACTAGATATCATGTTATGCTAACAACTTGGATTGAAATGAAAATTGGATAAGAATTGGTGTTATTGTACTCAATGTGGCCGAATTGGACTTGTAGTTTGTATTAGTTTGATATCTTTTGTTACACCCCGGAAGTTCCAGGATATGTTTATAAGAACGTACGTAAGAACTCAAATGTTAAGATTTGAGACGAGTAAAAATTTATCGGAATTTTGGAAATTGTCGGAAAACGAAATATTGCGACGAATGGGAGGGCGACACGTGTCACCCCCCCTTAGTGTCTTGGACGAAATTTATCATGGGCAAAAGGGTCATTTGACCATTAGTGAGATGACCAAGTCTTGCAAATGACTTAGCTTGACATTGTTGACTAAAAGTCCAAGGGCCACTTGGGCAAGATCGATGTGAAACTCATCCGAGCCATCCATTTGTTCTAATCTAGACCCTCCAATTGGTTATATATGTGTACTAGTGCAAGACAAGCATCAACACTTAGTCAAATTTTTACAAAAATCTTGAAGAACCTAAAGGGGTGCTCTCGGCTTTGCTTGAGGGTTTCAAGAAAATTTTTTGTTTGTTGTCCAATAATCCCCCAACTTTAAACCAAGGTACCTAAGGGTATTGTAAGTGTTTCTCAATAGAAAGATCCCGGAAAAATGGTGTTTTCGTATTAGTCGCAAGGCGGAAAGTTAATGAGTTCTTCAACTTTGAAGTTGGAATTTGAAGATGAGTTATTCTTAAGCTTCTAAGGGTTGCTTGGAGTGGATTGGAACGTCGAAAGGAGGGGCTAAAGTTGCTAAGGATCGACTTGCAATCTTGGATCATATTTGGGTTATATGAGGTATAATCGTCGTCTTACTTTTGTAATTGAAGATTCCATGCTGTTATAAGTTAGAAATGATCATGTGATATGTGTTATGAAGTTTGATAAGTGTTATGGAATTTTAGGAGTCCAAAACCGAAATGGCATGATTAGCCTTTGAAATTGAAATACAATTTTAGTCGTTGTGTAGAATCGTCGCATGTTTACCTACTTGAGGATTGTAGTAGTTGTAATCTATTGCGGCTTGATATCATGTTATACTAAACCACTTGGATTGAAAAAGGATTGGAAACGATTTGTATTGTTGCCCCTATGTTTAGCCGAATGGACATTGTAGTTAAGACTAGTTGTTTTATATTGTGGGGCGGAATTTTACATGTCTTGTTAAGCGTGTAATCCCCTATTGTTAACTACTTTGTTGGGCCTTAAATGTGGCGTGTTTGGTTATTGTATTCGGCCTTGAAAAAGGTGGCAAAGTAAGTAGAAACAAAGGAGGTGCTGTCCGATTTTCCGTAGAATTTAGCGACTTAGCACCTAGAATATTCTACGTTTGAAGTAAGGGGTTAATGGACGTATTGTGACCATTATAGGTTGAAGTACTAAGTATAGCGTATCCTACTTGAAGGATGGAATAGCTCAAGGTTGAAGTACTTTGGAGCATTTTGCTACTTGTCGACAATCGTCGCGAGGTATGTGAACCTCTTCCTTCCTTTGGCATGATTCTATGTATGGAATATACCTGTGGTATCATTTCATGTTTCCTTCTACTCTTAGAAGTTAAGAGGTAGTTGTGTGATTTACTCTATGTAGAACTTTTCCTATCTTTGAGCATGACTAGTTGCACGTATGTAGTACGGTAGACGTACAACACCTTGAGATCCTTTACTAGTTTCATGAATAGCCAAGTCGGGTGAGTTAGGAGATTAACTCACTTCTTTGAGAGTATTAAGGATGTCTAATGTTTTATTAAAGTTAAGGGACTTGAAGAGTTTTGAAGAACGTGATACTTGTTCCGTTTTAAACGTATAAGTCCCTTGGATAGGAAATTGTTTTTGGCTAAGGTATAAAGTGAATATAACGGCTTTATGGGAAGTTAGTTATATTTGCTTTATGGAAAGATAAATGACTTGATTTTAGTGAAAAGGCAACTTGTTTTTAAGGCATTAATTGCCTAAGGTTTTATATAAAAGGAGTCACTTGTTTTCTAAAGGTTAAGAGACTAATTGTATTTTTGAAAGTTATGAGAATTGATTTGAAAGTATTTAATACTTGGTTTCAAAAAGTAGAAGTCTCTTGGTTATAAAAGGAACGTGTTGGTCTAAACCATAAAGGGTTATAACGGCTTTATGGGAAGTTGGTTATAACGGCTTTATGGAAGGTTAAGAGAATGGTTTTCTCTAATAAAGTAATCAAAGAAATAACTTGTATTAAGGAAGGGCAAATTGTTTTAAAGGTACCAATTGCTTAAGGTTTTTAATAAAGAAGTCACTTGATTTAGAAGCCGGTAATTGTATTTCTAAAAAGGTATTGTGACTTGTCTTGAAAGGTGGATAGGACTTGATACTACGGTTGTTAGTATCGGGGAAGTTTTATTTGGAAAGTAGTCTTTTGAAAAGAATGTACGTACGTAGTACTTTGGTCTGTTTAATTGAGAATAATTCTATGTGAGGCCTTGATTAGTACTTTGGCTTGATTAATTGAGAATTAGTCCAAGTATGCCTTGATAAGTACTTTGGCTTGTTCAATGAGAATTATTCTATTTGTGCCTTGAGTAGTACTTTGGCTTGATAAATTGAGAATTTGTCTAAGTGTGCCTTGAGTAGTACTTTGGCTTGATAAATTGAGAATTTGTCTAAGTGTGCCTTGAGTAGTACTTTGGCTTGATAAATTGAGAATTTGTCTAAGTGTGCCTTGAGTAGTACTTTGGCTTGATAAATTGAGAATTTGTCTAAGTATGCCTTGATAAGTACTTTGGCTTGTTCAATGAGAATTTGTAACGACCCGTTCCGGGGCCCGTTACTGGTGCCTTACCCTGGGCACCCTAGTGATACATACATCAGAGAAAATCAGCGGAACATAAAACATGAGTCATTTAACAAGGGATATAATAAATAAACAAAGCAACCAAAAGCGATTGCCTTCAAGATATACATAAAACACGAAGCTTTAATCCTTTTACAACCCCGCCACAACAGCATTACTGCACTTCTAAGATATACATGACTATGACGGACAGTGGCCCCGCCATACCCCGAATGTACAAGAACCTACAACTCAGTGAACACCTACTAAAAGATAAGCCTCCGAGAAACGGAGCTTCAAATGCTACTGAATCGTGATCCATGGCGAGGATCCACGATCGATGTACCTCTACCGCGCAGATGAACGCAGCCCAAGGAGGTCAAGATAACAGTACCAAGTATGTGAAACTGCATAATATCAGAAATGAAATCATACTAGTCTATATAAAGCAGAGACATGTATGATAACCAAACTACGATTCACAACATAAAACGATCACTCCAATATAACTATGGGTCTCACGCCACAACATCAATCAGTTCGCATTATGGCCGCATGCCCGAATATCGTGACGGTGTAGACATGTCCATGATGCAACAATAATACCAATGTCCCATGGCCACATGCCCCGACTGCATCGGTGTAGACATGTCCATGTGACCTCAACAACAAGACAAAGAATCCAAATGGAAGCATACCCGCGCTACGATCGTGTCGTGATGTCCAAAGGGAAACAATAAGACAACATTCCAAATGGACGATACCCGCGGCCACGATCGTGTCGGTATGTCCAAAGGGAAACAATAGACAAAGATTCCAAATGGACGATACCCGCGCGCCACGATCGTGTCGGTATGTCCAGGAAATCACAAGGCGATAATCAAAATGGAAACATACCCGCGCGCTACGATCGTGTCAAGATATCCAAAGCGATTAACCACAAGACCTTAACCAAAATGGAAGCATACCCGCGCGCCACGATCGTGTCGGTATGTCCAAAGCGATTAACAACAATAATACTATCAGCAGAACGCACTGCGGAATTTCTCCACATCGCCGCAAGACGCCCAAGTAAGTTCTCAACTACCAACCGACTCTATCGAGACGCGTAACACGTAAACACAACGATTGTACAATAAAGGCTATCATCACAAGCATAGGCAAGTTTCACAACAACAAGCATAGGCAAGTTTCACACAACTCAAAGTACTTTCATTTTATGCCAAATTCCGGGTTTTTAACCCCAAAGTACTACATACGTTAAGTTCTTTTAAAAGAGATCCATTACTTTTATAAAAGTCACCCGATACCCGTAGTATTAGAATGACCAACCCATCTTCCTTTTCAAAATCAAGTAACAACATTCCTTTCCTAAGTTCGGTTGCCTAGTTTCATTACTCAAGCTTATTTTCAAATGGTTTCATAGTTCCCAACCTTAATGACTGGATTCCTTTTTTATAACAATTGAGTAACATTTGTCTTATATTTGAGTATTTTTTTCTTTTTTATAACGATCTTATTTGAGCAGCCATTATCTAGATAATGTAATATCATTTTGTCTCATCTTAGCTTCATGCGGATGGAGGTTTCTCTTGGTTTTAATACCACATCATTATTCAATACATTTTCCTTTATTAACGCTGCAGTGGTCTGTCGATACACATTCTGATTTCCGAAATCAGTAAAACATTATTCCTTTAAAAACCAAGTACTCATTACTCACGAATGAGGTTTCACACAACATTCACATTAAAACAAATAAGTTAAGTCTCTTATCTTATAAGATCAAGTCTCTTAACTTCTAACATCAGTAAACCATTTTCACCTACATAAGGTCGTTATAACTAACTTCCCATAAAGCTATTATAACACCCTATGTTTTAAACCAACCAAATCACTTAGCACATGTACGTCTACCGTACTACATAGTTCACACATATCATGCTAGAAGAGATAGGAAGAGGTTCACATACCTCGCGACGATTTATCGACAATAAGCAAAATGCTCCAAGTACTACAACCTTGCTAGCCCTTTCCACTCCTCGAGTAGAATACGCTACTCTTAGTACTTTCACCTATAAAGGTCACAAACGTCTATTAACCCCAAAACACAAGTTTTCTATCTTTCTATAGAAAATTAAAGACCTCCCCACGCAGCGTAAATCTCCTCCTCTATCGAGGCCGGCTACCAAGCCAACCAAGGGGTTTACAATTCTACACGGACGTGTACAATTCTACTCAGTAATACTACACAAGTCTACCGCAATACAGTCCTATGTAAATACTGATTCGATTCGATTCTTTATTCTTCAGCTTAAGTCAAAAGACATTGCGAATACTAAGTATAGTTCCATATATAGTATACTTCAACTATATACTCTAACAAACATGTAATTTCCAATTACAATAGAGGGACAAGATAATTACCTCGATAAGCCCAAAATTATCCGAGTTTAATGTCGCTCCTGAGCAAGGTTTAGCTCCACTCCACGCGCTCCAAACCACTCCAAACAACCCTTAGAAGTTCTAACCAACTTCTACTCACATACTTCAACCAACTAGGAAGATTTCCTTAGGGTTTCGGTTTGAGACTAAAAGGCCTAAAGGTAGTATTTAGGACTCTACGTAAGAGGTATCTTTGGAATACTACAAGGTACAAGGCTAAGGTATTTTGGGCATTATAACAATACTTGGAAGACAACTTTCTACCAAGGGGGGGGGTAGGCTCGGCTAGCACAACTAGGCTAGGGGGAGGGGGGTGTTCTCGGCCAAGGGCCTCTTTCTAAGGGGGAGAAGGGAGTTGGACGAGAGCAACAACAAGGGAGAGGGAGGGATTTCAAGACTTAGACAAAGTGAGGAGTGAATGAATAAGTCTTCACAAGGGAGGGGTATTTATAGCAAAGCCAAAGGCCAACCAATGGCCAAGATCTAGCCAAGTGCTACACAAGTGTAAGGCCAAGATCAAGCCAAGTGCACCCTAACCCTACTCCACAAATCCCTCACAAATATCTACACAAATATCTACCACAACTTGCCCATCAATTCGGCCCTAGCCGCCCCTTCAAGTCCACCAACGAGAGGGTGCCAAGTGTTGCCCTCTCGTTGGTCCAAAACGTTCCGTCTCTCGGAAAAATTCGCAAAAATACTAAATGACATAGCCGGAATTTTCCCTTCGTAAGCTTAGTAAAACGTTTCGTCGAAAAACGACTCTAATCGGGTGTTGTGCACAATAAATATTTCGGCCAAGGGTGCCACATGGGGGTGACACGTGTCGCCCCCCGATTCGCCCAGAATATTTCGTCTTCCGAAAATATCCAAAATACCGGAAATCTCAAAAACAAAGCGGGCCCCACAAAACCGTAAATTTCTCCCGTGGGCCCACGTGACCATTTCCGAAAATAAAATCTCAAAATTCTAATATAATCTATGAAGTCCAAATACCAAATCTGGGAATCCAATTCCCATTAACGAACCTTTTTCTTCACAAATAACCGGAAACTTTTCCGTCGAAAACTCACATCTTTCTTTCTTTTCAAAATTTCTGCCGTACTCTCGTACGTACGTCCTCACATACATACCCTGCAACTACGGGGTATAACATTCTCCCCTCCTTAGAAACATTCGTCCCGAATGTTCCTTCTCAAGACGGATATCGATGAAGTTCCTCTAACAAGTTGTCAACGCCACAGCTTGGCCACGAAATAACACACGTTATCTTCCTCCCTTACTCGTTGTACCCTTCTCGAACACTAGAACTCTCCCAGTACGTACCATACTTCAGTCATTACTTCCGTTCCCGAAAATCTCTGGAGTCACTACCTCCAAACTTGGTCATCTTACTAACCTCAAACTTCCTTAAGGCCATTCCCGGCCTTTACGAACCGCTTCTGGTCGAACGCGTCCACGAACTCATACGATGATCATACAAACTTGGGCCTAGCATCCTCGTGACCCTACCACCTGGCGGGACCACCCAGAACTGACCCCACCCCAAACCGGGTTACGGGTTGACCCGCAAATGGTCCTCAACCCGACCCCCAACCGCGCCAAACTCTTGTTCCCCGATCCGAAACAATCTTACTAATTCACATCATGAAAGCTACCACTTCCATCTCACACTACCCGTGGACTTATCACACAAATAAATCCCACGCATACTACTACTCTGATAAGGGTCAAAAATAAATCTTTAACTCAAGACGACCTTACCCCTAAGGTCTCAGTCGTGACATAGTCTAAGGTTCACACTTACCATGCCCCCATACGTATCCTCCCAACTAACCATACATTCTAACTCACACATATCACAATGCTATCCGTACATAGCACACAATAATGAGACCATCATAACCAGCATACCAAAACTCTAGAGGGTTAAGGATATACCTGAAGCTACCGCTCCACTCTAATCATAGGCACACTGCAGGCGCATAGTATGAAGGTGATGAACCAGCCACGAGATCTGAAGGTGAGTCGTAACATCCGCTTCCCTTGGTCGGACGGTTCCTCGCAAAATGGCCCTGCTGGCCGCATGTAAAACAAACTCCCAATCTAGCACGACACTCTCCAAAATGGAGTCTACCACAATGGTCACAACGAGGTAGGGGTGGCTTCAGCTGGTTAACACCCCTGCTCTGCCGAAAATCTGAACCCTTGGAGCCACGACCGCTCACGAAGGCGGTGGAGGACTACTGCATGCGGTGGGGGTATATAACTAGCTTTCTTCGAGGCGGTCCGCCTCGAAAACCACCAAAGGACCTGCCGTCCCGGCCTCTTCTGCGATCCGGTCATTCCGTCGACCCTCCGTGCCTCACATCCTAGTGCATGAGCTGCGTGCGGGCAATGTCCATGCCGGTGAAGAAACACCGCACAAGATTCGGCCATATAATCATCAAGCGGTGGCGTAGCGATGCACCTATCCTCCATATCTGCAATTAGCGCAGGACATATCGAGCCAAAGAATCGAACTCGACATTGTACTCACGGCGGTCGCCTCTGTCTTAGTAACAAAAATCGCCGGCCGTGCCCTCCTCATCTGCGGAGGCAAGAAGTGCGTGAGAAAGCCCTCGAAAACTCATCCCATCTTGCTGGAGTGCATGCTCTCCCGAAAGCTCCTATGAATCAAACCAATCGGCGGCGGTATCACGCGGCCGATGCGAACCAAAGGTCACGGACTCGGTTTACGAAGCCTTGATCACCGCGTGATCCGTATGAATCGCCGGATGAACTCCTGCGGATCATCCTCGTGCCTCGACCCATAAAACTCTGGCGGGCTACAACTCGGAAAGTCCCGTAGCCTCAAACTATCTGCTCGGGGTGAACGGCTGGTGCTCTGGGCCGGCTGCTGCATCGGCTGTCCTCATATCGGCCACAACCACGGCCAATAAGCGGGCCATCTCGCGTGACCCATCTCCCGCTCGGTGTGGGATGGAGGCTCAGTCTTGTAGTCTCATCAGCCATCTGCTGCGGCTCTAAACTCTGCTGGTCTTTGGCGGCGTCGCGAAACCGCCGTCACGAAGCCTGACCTCAGTCTTGTGCGGGCTGCGCCTCGTACTCCTCAGTATCTCACTAGCGGCACCCTCGTTTGTCTTGCCATAGGCTCTGGTTGCCTTGCGGAGGCATAAGCGGTAAAAACGAGATACGTCGGAGGGTACAACTTACTTTCTGACTCTAAGGCACGATCTCGGAATGAGAAGAATGGAAACCAATCCTAAATGTCCTGCGACCTCACGATTATAGATGTGGTGCACAACACATCGATAATCAAGACTCTACTAGACCGCTCTGTAGACACTTTCCGAGGATAACTGGCTCGATACCACTTTTGTAACGACGTTCGGGGCGTTCTTGGTGCCTTACCACAGGCACCCTAGTGATACATCATCGAGAAAATCAGCGGAACATAAAACATGAGTCATTTAACAAGGGATATAATAAATAAACAGGCCAACCAAAAGCGATTGCCTTGGTATATACATAAAACACGAGCAGTTTAATCCTTTTACAACCCCCACACTTGCGATTACTACAGACCTCTAAGATATCTGATGACTATGACGGGACGGGGCCCGCCATACCACGAATGTACAAGAACCTACAACTCGAGGAACACTACCAAAAGATAAGCCTCGGGAGAAACGGAGCTTCAATCTGTTGGCGTGATCCTATGGCGAGATCCACGGCGATGTACCTCTACTGCGGCATGACGCGGCCCGAAGAGTCGAGACAACAGTACCAAGTATGTGAAACTGCAATCGTAAATGAAATCATACTAGTCTATATACAGCCGGAGACATGTATGATACCCAAACTACAGTTCACAACCGAAAACAGGCATCACGCCAATATAACTCTGGGTCTCACGCCCAGCACATCTATCAGGTTCGCCTTCTGGCCGCATGCCCCCGGAATACTGCATCGGTGTAGACATGTCCATGATGCAACAATAATACTAATGTCCCATGGCCACATGCCCGGAATGCGCCGGTGTAGACATGTCCATGTGACCTCAACAACAAGACGGAATCCAAATGGAAGCATACGTGCGCTACGATCGTGTCGGTATGTCGAAGGAAACAATAAGACAACATTCCAAATGGACGATACGTGCGCTACGCATCGTGTCAGTATGTCCAAAGGGAAACAATAGGACAGCATTCCAAATGGACGCATACCCGTGCGCTACGCATCGTGTCAGTATGTCCAAAGGGAAATCACAAGGCGATAATCAAAATGGAAACATACCCGTGCGCTACGCATCGTGTCAGTATATCCAAAGCGATTAACCACAAGACCTTAACCAAAATGGAAGCATACCCGTGCGCTACGCATCGTGTCAGTATGTCCAAAGCGATTAACAACAATAATACTATCAGCGAACGCATGCGGTGGAATTTCTCCACGCTGTAGACGCGTCAGTAAGTTCTCAACCAGTCAACCGACCCTCTATCGAGAGACGCGGTAACACAGAAACACAACGTTTGTACAATAAAGACTATCATCACAAGCATAGGCAAGTTTCACAACAACAAGCATAGGCAAGTTTCACACAACTCAAAGTACTTTCATTTTATGCCAAAGTCCGGGTTTTTAACCCCAAAGTACTACATCGTTAAGTTCTTTTAAAAGAGATCCATTACTTTTATAAAAGTCACGATACGTAGTATTAGAATGACCAACCCATCTTCCTTTTCAAAATCAAGTAACAACATTCCTTTCCTAAGTTCGGCTTTGCCTAGTTTCAATTACTCAAGCTTCTTATTTTCAAATGGTTTCATAGTTCCCAAACTTAATCACTTGATTCCTTTTAGAACAATTGAGTAACATATGTCATATATGTGAGTAGTTTATTCTTGTTTATAACGATCTTATTACGACCATGATCTAGAAAATGTAATATCATTTTGTCTCATCTTAGCTTCTATGCGGATGGAGGTTTCTCTTGGTTTTAATACCACATCATTATTCAATAAATTTTCCTTTATTAACGCATTGCGGTGGTGCTGTCGATACACATTCGATTTAGAAATCGGTAAAACATTATTCCTTTAAAAACCAAGTACTCATTACTCACGAATGAGGTTTCACACAACATTCACATTAAAACAAATAAGTTAAGTCTCTTATCTTATAAGATCAAGTCTCTTAACTTCTAACATCGAGAAACCATTTTCACTACATAAGGTCGTTATAACTAACTTCCCATAAAGCTATTATAACACCCTATGTTTTAAACCAACCAAATCACTTAGCACATGCGTCTCACCGGTACTACATAGTTCACACATATCATGCTAGAAGAGATAGGAAGAGGTTCACATACCGCGACGATTTATCGACAATAAGCAAAATGCTCCAAGTACTACAACCTTGCTAGCCCTTTCCACTCCTCGAGTAGAATACGCTACTCTTAGTACTTTCACCTATAAAGGTCACAAACGTCTATTAACCCCAAAACACAAGTTTTCTATCTTTATAGAAAATTGGCAAGACCTCTCCCCATGACAGCGTAAATCTCCTCTCTATCGAGGCGGCTACCAAGCCAACCAAGGGGGTTTACGTCTACCGGGACGTGTACAATTCTACTCGAGAATACTACACAAGTCTGCACATGTCTGACCCTATGTAAATACTGATTCGATTGATTCTTTATTCTTCAGCTTAAGTCAAAAGACATTGCGAATACTAAGTATAGTTCCATATATAGTATACTTCAACTATATACTCTAACAAACATGTAATTTCCAATTACAATAGAGGACAAGATAATTACCTCGATAAGCCCAAAATTATCCGAGTTTAATGTCGCTCCCGAGCAAGGTTTAGCTACACTCCACGCGCTCCAAAACACTCCAAACAACCCTTAGAAGTACTAACCAACTTCTTCTCACATACTTCAACCAACTATGAAGATTTCCTTCGGGTTTCGGTTTGAGACTAAAGGACAAAAGGTAGTATTTCCAGGACTCTACGTAAAGAGGTATCTTTGAAATACTACAAGGCTAAGGTATTTTGGGCATTATAACAATACTTGGAAGACAACTTTCTACCAAGGGGGTAGGCTCGACTAGCACAACTAGGCTAGGGGAGGGGTGTTCTCGGCCAGGGCCTCTTTCTAAGGGAGAAGGGAGTTGGACGAGAGCAACAACAAGGGAGAGGAGGGATTTCAAGACTTAGACAAAGTGAGGAGTGAATGAATAAGTCTTCATGAGGAGGTATTTATAGCAAAGCCAAAGGCCAACCAATGGCCAAGATCTAGCCAAGTGCTACACAAGTGTAAGGCCAAGATCAAGCCAAGTGCACCCTAACCCTACTCCACAAATCCTCACAAATATCTACACAAATATCTACCACAACTTGCCCATCATTCGGCCTAGCGCCTTTTCAGTCCACCAAGAGGGTGCCAAGTGTTGCCCTCTCGTTGGTCCAAACGCGTTAGTCTCTCGGAAAAATTCGCAAAAATACTAAATGACATAGCCGGAATTTTCCTTCGTAGCTTAGTAAAGCGTTTAGTCGAAAAACGACTCTGTCGGTGTTGTGCACTGATAAATATTTCGGCCAAGGGTGCCACATGGGGTGACACGTGTCGCCCCGATCGCTGAATATTTCGTCTTAGAAAATATCCAAAATCTGAAATCTCAAAAACAAAGCGGGCTCCAGCAACCGTAAATTTCTCAGTGGGCCCACGTGACCATTTCCAAAATAAAATCTCAAAATTCTAATATAATCTATGAAGTCCAAATACCAAATCTGGGAATCCAATTCCCATTAACGAACCTTTTTCTTCACAAATAACCGGAAACTTTTCCGTCGAAAACTCACATCTTTCTTTCTTTTCAAAATTTCTGCCGTACTCTCGTACGTACGTCCTCACATACATACCCTGCAACTACGGGGTATAACAGAATTATTCTATTTGTGCCTTGATAAGTACTTTGGCTTGATTAATTGAGAATTAGTCTATGTGATGCCTTGATTAGTACTTTGGCTTGTTAATTGAGAATTAGCCTATGTGTGCTGGTGATAGCCTTTGAGTGCAAGTATTATGTTTTATTACGTTGCCGCGACTCTCGGTTGGAGGGCCGGCTGTCTTGTTGTAAATACTTGGACATACCGACAGTGATGTGGGATTCCACGGGTATGCTTCCGTAAATTGTAGTACTTGGGTTAAATTCCCGGATGTTTATAGAAGACATAGTAGTGCTTCTGTTTTGTATAATGGTCGGTTGAGATAGGGTGAGAGTATAAATGAGGGGCAAGCCCTAAGACGTTATACCACCTTCTCCAGGGTAAGAGTATAAGTGAGGGGTAAACCCCCAAGACATTATACCCCCTGCTTGTTTTGTATAATGGTCGGTTGAGATAGGGTAAGAGTATAAATGAGGGGCAAGCCCCAAGACGTTATACCACCTTCTCCAGGGTAAGAGTATAAGTGAGGGGTAGACCCCCAAGATGCTATACCACCTGCTTTACCAACTTCTCCAGGGTAAGAGTATAAGTGAGGGGTAGACCCCCAAGACGCTATACCACCGGTGGGACTTGGTGTTCATGTATGCCTATTGGTTTATTATTATATCCTGGGTATCGGCGGTGATGTGGGATTTCAGGCGGGAGATATATATATGTGTTGTGTATGTGTGCCGAAGCGGTGAGGTGGGATGCCACGGGCGCGACACATGATTATATTTTACACTTGTAGCTGTCGGCAGTGATGGGGGATTCCACGGACACGCTTGATATTAGTGTGACTTGATCGCGTCCCAGATTGGGCCGGGTAGAAAATGTGCCCTCCTTAAAGGGCCGGATTATACTTATGAAAGATAAGTAAGTTATATAGAAATGAACTTAATGATTTTTCCTAATCATGTGCTTAAGAATGTGGCTATAACTTTTATTGAAAATGGGAAAAGATAATAAGGTGCGATTAAGTTCATAAATGGTAATGACACGGCCGGATCTGGTATGTATTTTTATACTTGTCCCTGTCATTCTTTGTACGATTATGATCATTTCTGACGTTATTTCATTCCATATTCGCAATTTTGTTATCTTGACCCCGCCGAGTGCGTTAAATGCCGCAGTATTAGGTGCATGAGTTGGTGATCCTTGCTCTTAGGATCTCGGTTCAGTTTTGAGAAAAGCTCCATTTGCTCCGGAGGCTTATCTCTTGGTACGGTTTCCCTGAGGTAGTAGATTCATGTATATTCAGGGGTATGGCGGGGCCCTGTCCCGCCACAGTTGTTATTCCTAGAGGTCTGTATTCACATATGTGGTTGGGCTGTAAGAACTGAGTTGTACTATTGATTATGTGTATTTTATGGAAGGCGGCCTGATCGGCTAGCCTGTTACGTTTTTATTTACACATGTGTTTATGTGGTGTATGTTCTGCTGCTATTCTCTGATGTATACCTGAACGGGGTGCCCAGGTAGGGCATCAGTCGCGGCCCCGTGGTCGGGTCGTGACAAAAGTGGTATCAGAGCAGTTAGTCCTCGGAAAGTGTCTACAGATCGTGTCTAGTAGAGTCTTGATTATCGGTGTGTTGTGCACCACATCTATAATCAGGAGGATGCAGGACATTTAGGATTGATTTCCATTCTTCTCACTCTGAGATCGTGCGATAGAGCTGTGTTGTTAGGGTCATCTCTCCCTAACGAGTTATGTTGATTGCAGCTACGAGAAAGGCAGCAGTGACCCAGGAAGGACTGTGTGGATTGCGTATCCAGGTTGGTATTGATTGTAGTATAGTTGGTATTGTGACATACATCTATACAGAGTTTTGTATGAGGGTCAGACGCGTGTTGCCTAGAATGATTTTAGATTACCAAGAATTGGTAAAGACTAACTAGATACCGGGAAGGTATGGAATAGTTAATGAATTTTCGCCAAGGTCTTGTGGTTTATTTTGAGATTATTAGGAAAGGATGAGCTGTCTGATAGGGTAGTGAACCCTTAAGAAGCCATGTTAAGGAACCTAACGGAATGTCATGTTAATAGATTAAGCTGCGTAGTAGGCTTAAGAGAATTGTACGGATGAGGTCCGTATAGAGTAAATAATGGTTGTTGTGATCGAGACAACATGGTTATGGTATTATGAGAAGGTTTGTACCCATTTACTGGGGGACTGGTAGGGTAGGCTTGGAGCAAGGAAATTGCGAGCCTAAGAATATCGCTGACCGCGGAGACCTTAGATGTACAAGGTCTTCTCGGGTAGAAAGACTTGTTTTAGACCAAGAATAAGAGTTAAGTGCGACGGTGGTACGGGGTGGGGACCTGTTACGGGTCTCCCCATGGCTTGGAATAGAGTGGGATCAGTTGGTAGTAAGTTCCGCTACGTGACAGGGTCACGAGGGTGCAAGGCCCAAGTCTAGTTAATTGTTTTACGGGTTCGTGGACACGTTCCACCGGAACCAGGTTGTGAAAGCCGGAAATGGCCTTATATTGTTTTATAGAGTGACTCCAAGGATTAGAGGCCAGAATCGGTATGGAAGTTATGTATGTATGCTAGTATGAGTTGGAAGTACGGAAAGAGTACGGCCAGTAAGAAAGATAGCACCAAGTGTAAAGGAGTAGAGCCTGAATCCATAAGAACCTTTCTGGGTAACTACACCCGTGAGTGTTTGGGGTGGTAGTTGAGCGGGTATATGAGAATTGCCCGGTGACTATACAGTCGTCAGACCTTAGTAGACCTAGTAGAGATGATTACGACAGACTTTGTGGTCATTATGAGTATGGGCTAGTTGGCTTCGTGAGTGCCAAGGTTGACATTTAGTATGAGTATTGTTATGTGGCCATGGGTGGCATATGTTGTATGAAGGGTGTAGTAAAAAGGAGACTATGTCGCTATCTTTAAGTTTGACTCCCGAAAGAACATTCGGGGACGAATGTTTCTAAGGGGGGAAGAATGTTACACCCCGGAAGTTCCAGGATATGTTTATAAGAACGTACGTAAGAACTCAAATGTTAAGATTTGAGACGAGTAAAAATTTATCGGAATTTTGGAAATTGTCGAAAAATGAAATATTGCGACGAATGGGAGGGCGACACGTGTCACCCCCCTTAGTGTCTTGGATTTACCATGGGCAAAAGGGTCATTTGACCATTAGTGAGATGACCAAGTCTTGCAAATGACTTAGCTTGACATTGTTGACTAAAAGTCCAAGGGCCACTTGGGCAAGATCCATGTGAAACTCATCCGAGCCATCCATTTGTTCTAATCTAGACCCTCCAATTGGTTATATATGTGTACTAGTGCAAGACAAGCTTCAACACTTAGTCAAATTTTTACAAAAATCTTGAAGAACCTAAAGGGGTGCTATCGGCTTTGCTTGAGGGTTTCAAGAAATTTTTTTGTTTGTTGTCCAATAATCCCCCAACTTTAAACCAAGGTACCTAAGGGTATTGTAAGTGTTTCTCAATAGAAAGATCCCGGAAAAATGGTGTTTTCGTATTAGTCGCAAGGCGGAAAGTTAATGAGTTCTTCAACTTTGAAGTTGGAATTTGAAGATGAGTTATTCTTAAGCTTCTAAGGGTTTCTTGGAGTGGATTGGAACGTCGAAAGGAGGGGCTAAAGTTGCTAAGGATCGACTTGCAATCTTGGATCATATTTGGGCTATATGAGGTATAATCTTCGTCTTACTTTTGTAATTGAAGATTACATGTTGTTATAAGTTAGAAATGATCATGTGATATGTGTTATGAAGTTTGATAAGTGTTATGGAATTTTAGGAGTCCAAAACCGAAATGGCATGATTAGCCTTTGAAATTGAAATACAATTTTAGTCGTTGTGTAGAATCGTCGCATGTTTACCTACTTGAGGATTGTAGTAGTTGTAATCTATTGCGGCTTGATATCATGTTATACTAAACCACTTGGATTGAAAAAGGATTGGAAACGATTTGTATTGTTGCCCCTATGTTTAGTCGAATGGACATTGTAGTTAAGACTAGTTGTTTTATATTGTGGAGCGGAATTTTACATGTCTTGTTAAGCGTGTAATCCCCTATTGTTAACTACTTTGTTGGGCCTTAAATGTGGTGTGTTTGGTTATTGTATTCGGCCTTGAAAAAGGTGGCAAAGTAAGTAGAAACAAAGGAGGTGCTGTCCGATTTTCCGTAGAATTTAGCGACTTAGCACCTAGAATATTCTACATTTGAAGTAAGGGGTTAATGGACGTATTGTGACCATTATAGGTTGAAGTACTAAGTATAGCGTATCCTACTTGAAGGATGGAATAGCTCAAGGTTGAAGTACATTGGAGCATTTTGCTACTTGTCGACAATCGTCGCGAGGTATGTGAACCTCTTCCTTCCTTTGGCATGATTCTATGTATGGAATATACTTGTGGTATCATTTCATGTTTCCTTCTACTCTTAGAAGTTAAGAGGTAGTTGTGTGATTTACTCTATGTAGAACTTTTCCTATCTTTGAGCATGACTAGTTGCACGTATGTAGTACGGTAGACGTACAACACCTTGAGATCCTTTACTAGTTTTATGAATAGCCAAGTCGGGTGAGTTAGGAGATTAACTCACTTCTTTGAGAGTATTAAGGATGTCTAATGTTTTATTAAAGTTAAGGGACTTGAAGAGTTTTGAAGAACGTGATACTTGTTCCGTTTTAAACGTATAAGTCCCTTGGATAGGAAATTGTTTTTGGCTAAGGTATAAAGTGAATATAACGGCTTTATGGGAAGTTAGTTATATTTGCTTTATGGAAAGATAAATGACTTGATTTTAGTGAAAAGGCAACTTGTTTTTAAGGCATTAATTGCCTAAGGTTTTATATAAAAGGAGTAACTTGTTTTCTAAAGGTTAAGAGACTAATTGTATTTTTGAAAGTTATGAGAATTGATTTGAAAGTATTTAATACTTGGTTTTCAAAAAGTAGAAGTCTCTTGGTTATAAAAGGAACGTGTTGGTCTAAACCATAAAGGGTTATAACGGCTTTATGGGAAGTTGGTTATAACGGCTTTATGGAAGGTTAAGAGAATGGTTTTCTCTAATAAAGTAATCAAAGAAATAACTTGTATTAAGGAAGGGCAAATTGTTTTAAAGGTACCAATTGCTTAAGGTTTTTAATAAAGAAGTCACTTGATTTAGAAGCCGGTAATTGTATTTCTAAAAAGGTATTGTGACTTGTCTTGAAAGGTGGATAGGACTTGATACTACGGTTGTTATTATCGGGGAAGTTTTATTTGGAAAGGAGTCTTTTGAAAAGAATGGATGTACGTAGTACTTTGGTCTGTTTAATTGAGAATAATTCTATGTGAGGCCTTGATTAGTACTTTGGCTTGATTAATTGAGAATTAGTCCAAGTATGCCTTGATAAGTACTTTGGCTTGTTCAATGAGAATTATTCTATTTGTGCCTTGAGTAGTACTTTGGCTTGATAAATTGAGAATTTGTCTAAGTGTGCCTTGAGTAGTACTTTGGCTTGATAAATTGAGAATTTGTCTAAGTGTGCCTTGAGTAGTACTTTGGCTTGATAAATTGAGAATTTGTCTAAGTGTGCCTTGAGTAGTACTTTGGCTTGATAAATTGAGAATTTGTCTAAGTATGCCTTGATAAGTACTTTGGCTTGTTCAATGAGAATTATTCTATTTGTGCCTTGATAAGTACTTTGGCTTGATTAATTGAGAATTAGTCTATGTGATGCCTTGATTAGTACTTTGGCTTGTTAATTGAGAATTAGCCTATGTGTGCTGGTGATAGCCTTTGAGTGCAAGTATTATGTTTTATTACGTTGCCGCGACTCTCGGTTGGAGGGCCGGCTGTCTTGTTGTAAATACTTGGACATACCGACAGTGATGTGGGATTCCACGGGTATGCTTCCGTAAATTGTAGTACTTGGGTTAAATTCCCGGATGTTTATAGAAGACATAGTAGTGCTTCTGTTTTGTATAATGGTCGGTTGAGATAGGGTGAGAGTATAAATGAGGGGCAAGCCCTAAGACGTTATACCACCTTCTCCAGGGTAAGAGTATAAGTGAGGGGTAAACCCCCAAGACATTATACCCCCTGCTTGTTTTGTATAATGGTCGGTTGAGATAGGGTAAGAGTATAAATGAGGGGCAAGCCCCAAGACGTTATACCACCTTCTCCAGGGTAAGAGTATAAGTGAGGGGTAGACTCCCAAGATGCTATACCACCTGCTTTACCAACTTCTCCAGGGTAAGAGTATAAGTGAGGGGTAGACCCCCAAGACGCTATACCACCGGTGGGACTTGGTGTTCATGTATGCCTATTGGTGTATTATTATATCCTGGACTGTCGACAGTTATGTGGGATTTCACGGGCAGGAGATATATATATGTGTTGTGTATGCCGACAGTGAGGTGGGATGCCACGGGCACGACACATGATTATATTTTACACTTGTAGCTGTCGGCAGTGATGGGGGATTCCACGGACACGCTTGATATTAGTGTGACTTGATCGCATCCCAGATTGGGCCGGGTAGAAAATGTGCCCTCCTTAAAGGGCCGGATTATACTTATGAAAGATAAGTAAGTTATATAGAAATGAACTTAATGATTTTTCCTAATCATGTGTTATACCCCGTATTTCCGGAGTATGTACGTGAGGGCGTACGTACGAAAGTTTGGCCTTGAAAGTTTAAGCCTTGGACGTTTTTATTTGTGCACAACTCACTAAAAGAATCGTTTTCCGACGAAACGTTTCCACAGCGTTCGTAGAGAAAATTCCGGCTATGTCCTTTAGTATTTTTGCGGATTTTTTCGAGAGACGAAACATTTTGGACCAACGGGAGGGCGACACTTGGCACCCTCCAATTGGTGGACTTGAAATCGTCCATTGGACGAATTGGAATAGGATGGCACGTTTTTTGTGCCTTTGCACAAGTCAAGGAGTTGGTAGGATATTTGTGTGTAGTAAATCCTCACCCTACACTTGCCTTGCACTTGTCTTCATCTTGGCCATTGGTTGGCCATGGCTTGAGCTATAAATACCCCCCCTTAAGATGAAGAGTTCTTCATCCACAAATCTTTCCAAGTCTTGAAAAATCCTCTCCTCTTCCTTAAGCCTTTTTCGTCCAACACACCTTCCCCCCCTTTGGTGAGCTTAGCCGAGGCTAATCCCCCCCTAGCCTAGCCGAAATCTACCCCCCCTCCCTTGGTAGAAAAGTTGCCTTCTAGTATTGTTATAATGCCCAAAATACCCTAGCCCAAATCCCTTAGTACTTCGTAGAAGTTGTGAGGAACTTCTAAAGGTTCTTGGAGCTATCGGAGCGTACTAATTAGGAGCTAAACCTTGCTCAGAGCGACGTTTATACTCGGATAATTTTGGGCTTATAGAGGTAAATAATCTTACCCTTCTTTTATAATTAGAAAATACATCCGTAGAAGTATAAGAATAAGTATTAAATACTTAGAAGGATATTACGGAATAGAATTGAGCTGTTATCACGAGAAGGGTTTAAAGAAGAATAATTGAACTGCACTCACATAGGACTGTTTTCTGATGAACTTATATAGCTCACCGGGTAGGGTTGTGCTGCCGACTTTCCGTAGAATTGTGAACCCTCTGTTTAGAATGACCTTGAGTAGTCTAGACTTTGATAGATGTGCGTGACTATTATAGGTCGATTCTCTGCGACATATTCAACTTGGCGGAGGTTTTCAGAAGGTATGTGATTCTTCCTAAGCATGATATTTTAACATATATATAGTACGGTGAGCGTACGTGAGAACCGAATAATAACTACGGCAATGTCGTTTGACTTAAGCCCGAATAATAACTACGTGATGTCTTTTGACTTAAGCCTGAATAATAAGAATCCTGATGCATCTCAAAAGAACTACTGAATCATTTTTAACAGAAGATAAATATTTGGTTTTTAAACAAAAGCTTAAGAGTTATACTAGCTTTTTTGGAAGTTATTTATAACAACTTAATAAAGATAATTAGGAAGGGTTTACTTTATTGTTTATAAAAGCCTTGTATTGATTTCTGTTAAGTGTAGTAAGATTTGTTTGATAAGTAGACATATTATGATACTACCTGTGTTAGTGTCTTAAAATGCTGTGTAAGGGGGTCATTCTTGCTGTGCTTACGTTGCTAAACGGTAAGTCATTTATCTTGTTATTATATCACCTATCCCCGACTTATTATACAGGGCTTGCCACCTCGATGCGGGTCTATACGGCCTACGCGGTCTGTGAGACTATGCGAGAGCGGTATGCTCGTGATTGATCATTCCGGTGTTTAGCCCGACGCGGGGATGCTACGCGGTCCGTGGGACTACGCGTCTATTGAGACTATGCGGATGCGGGAGTCGGTAGTGCAGGGTTGGCTACCCCCGATGCGAGGAATACCTCATGCGGGTCTGTGTGTGACCTATGCGGACTGCGGAAGTCCAGGACTAGGCACGCAGAATGATACTATGGGCGATTGGCCTTGCTTCGATCATTCGCGGCCTAGAATAGACCTGTTACAGTTTTCCTATTACTGCTGTTGTTTGTGATGTGGCACTATGTGCAATTGAACTGATTGTATTTGTGAAAAGGTTTTAAATACTTTGATTTCATTTAAGTACTTTATAGTTTCACATACTTGGTACTGTAATCTTGACCTCGCCGGGCTGCGTTCACGCCGCAGTAAAGGCAAGCAGTGCTAGATCCGCATCCTTAGGATCTTTGCGTTGGTGTCAGAGCTCCATCTTCTCGGAGGCTCTACTGGGTATGATCTCCTGTTGTAGATAGTTTTGTCTGATCGGTATGGCAGGGCCCTGTCCGCCATAGTTGTATATTTCCTTAGAGGTCTGTAGTCATGTTGTACAGTATGGGATGTAACTGCTAAACCATGTTTATATATAGATGCCGAAAGGCAACCTTTTCTCACATGAACTGTGTCTTATTTTATAAACTGTTTCATGTCTTGTTTTATATTCCGCTGATTACTCTGATGTATGACTACTTGGGTGCCGTGAGCACGATCACGCCCCGAAATGGGTCGTGACAAAATGTAACGCCCCAACCCGGTGCCTTACCCCGCACCGATACAACATCGAGAAAATCAGCGGAATATAAACATGAATCATGAAACAAGAGATATCATAGATAAACAGGCCAACCAAATTGCCTTCGGTGTATATACATAAACCCGACGATTATCCTATTTACAAACCCCGCCTAAAGACTTCTAAGATTTATACAACAACTATGACGGACAGGGCCGCCATACCTGAATGTACAAGAACCTACAACTCAGGAACACATACCAAAGATAAGCCTCCACGAAACGGAGCTTCCAAAAACGCCAAACGTGATCCTGTCGGGATCGATACCAATGTACTTCTACATGAGCGGCCGAAGGAGGTCGATAACAGTACCAAGTATGTGAAACGTAAAATCAGAAATGAAATCATACTAGTCTATATAAAGCGTGAGACACGTATGATAACCAAACTACGATTCACAACATAACGTTAGCAGTCGTGGACTCACGCTCAAAGTCACCACTCAAATATAACTATGGGTCTCACGCCCACCACATCCATCATGTTCGCATCATGGCCACGCCGGAATACATCGGTGTAGACGTATCCATGATGCAACAATAATAACAGGCCGCATGGCCACATGCCAATACAACGTCGGTGTAGACATGCCCATGTTACCTCAACAACAATATACTAGGTAGTCAACCACGCGCATGGCCACATGCCGGAATACAACATCGGTGTGAACGCCCATGGAACGAAATAACCATATATCTAATCAACCCGGCGCGTGGCCACATGCCCCGAATACAACATCGGTGTAGACACGCCCACGGAATGAAATAACCATATATCGGGTAATCAACTGCGACATGCAATACAACATCGGTGTAGATATGTCCATGTGACATCAACAATAAGACAAGAATCAAAATGGAAACATACGTGGAATTCTCCATCACGCCAAGACGCTCCAAGTAAGTTCTCAACAAGTCAACCGGCCTCATCGAGACGCGGTAACGAAATACCACACTTGCACAACAAAGGCTATCATCACAAGCATAGGCAAGTTTCACAACAACAAGAAGTTTCACACAACTCAAGGTACTTTCATTTTATGCCAAAGTCGGGTTTTAACCCCAAAGTTCTTCATACGTTAAGTCCTTTTAAAGAGATCCATTACTTTTATAAAAGTCACCCGATACCGTAGTATTAGAATGACCAACCCACATTCCCTTTCAAAATCAAGTAACAACATTCTTTTCCTAAGTTCCGTTGCCTAGTTTCAATTACTCAAGTTTCTCATTTTCAAATGGTTTCATAGTTCATAAACTTAATCACTGATTCCTTTTAGAACAGTTGAGTAATATATGTCTTACGTGAGTAGGTTATTCTTGTTTACAACATTCTTATTACAAAGACCATGATCTAGAAAATGTAATATCATTTTGTCTCATCTTAGTTTCTATGCAGATGGAGGTTTCTACTGGTTTTAATACGATACATCATTATTCAATACATTTCCTTTATTAACGCTGCAGTGGTCTGTCGATACACATTCTGATTTCCGAAATCAGTAAAACATAAAACCAAGTACTCATTACTCACGAATGAGGTTTCACACAAACATCCACATTAACACAAATAAGTTAAGTCTCTTATCTTATAAGATCAAGTCTCTTAACTTCTAACATCAGTAAACCATTCTTAAGCCGTTATACCTAACTTCCCATAAAGCTAGTATAACTCTTAAGTTTTCAAAACACAATACTACACTTCTTTCAAAACTATTTATAAACCTTTTGAAATACATTAAGTTTCCTTATTATAACAAGCCAGTTATAATTCACATCAGTTCTCTTTTAAAAACCACAAAGTATTTTAAACACATGTACGTCTACCGTACTACGTAGTTACACACATCATGCTAGAAGAGATAGGAAGAGGTTCACATACCTCGCGACGATTTATCGACAATAAGCAAAAAGCTCCAAACAAGGCTACTCCTCCACCAAGTAAATCGCGCCACACGTAGGTACTTCACCTATAAGGCCACAAGGCGCCTATTATCATCTAGACCACAACGTAGAATATTCTGAAAATTGGCGGCATCTCCCGCCACAACAGAAATCTCCTTCTCTATCGAGGCAAGCCAACTGAGGGTTTTACACGCCTAACCCGTGTACAATTCTACTACACAATACAACAAGTCCAGATACCCTATGTAACATTCTTACTTCTGCTTAAGTCAAAAGACATTGCCACGATTACTAAGTATAGTTCTATATATAGTTTACTTCAACTATATATTCTAACAACATGTAATTTCCAATTACAATAGACGGACAGTCGTGTGTACCTCGATACGCCCATACTTATCCAAGTTAAATGTCGATCCTTAGCAACGCTTAGCTCCAACTCCGGTGCTCCACCCGCTCCAAACAACCCTTAGAAGTTCTAACCAACTTCTACTTAAATACTTCACCAATCAATGAAGATTTTCTTAGGGTTTGGTTTGAGACTAAAGGGACAAAAGGTAGTATTGGACTCCACGTATAGAGGTAACTTTGGAATACTACAAGGTAAAAGGCTAAGGTATTTTGGGCATTATAACAATACTGGAGGAGTATTTCAATACCACAAAGGGGATGTATATCTGAAACAACTAGGCTAGGGGTACCGCTAGACCTCACAAGGGGAGGAGACCTCTCGGCCAAGCTCCACAAAAGGGGAGGGCTTGGACGAATTTCAACACACAAAGGAGAGATTTCAAGACTTGAAATGATTTTTGGATGAAGAAAGTTCATCAACTAAGGGGTATTTATAGCAAACCCAAAGGCCAACCAACGGCCAAGATTTAGCCAAGTGCAAGGCAAGTGTAAGGCCAAGATCAAGCCAAGTGCACCCACAAAACACTCCACAAAACACTCCACAAAACAAGCCACAAAACTAGGCACAAAGGGAGCCAATCGCCAAGGCCAACCAAGGCCTCTTGGACGCCCAAATCGTCCAACCTTCCATTTGTTTCGATGTGAGGTGACACATGTCACCCTCCGCTGGTCCAAAATGTTTCGCCTCTGAAAAATCCGCAAAAAATAAAAATGACATAGCGGAAATTCCCTACGAAAGTGTGGAAACGTTTCGCCGAAAACGACTTAATCGCACTGTGCCCAAATCGAATCCAATGCCTAACTTAAGGCTCAAATTTCGTGACGTGCGTCCATACGCATACTACGAAAAATACGGTATAACATTCTTCCCCTTAGAAACATTCGCCGAATGTTCCTTCTAATCTCAAAACAACGGTACCATGATAGTCTTTATGCTATACTTACGAAACGATCATGCCACACCCGCCATAAAACACACGCTCACTTCTCCCTTTCTCGTAGTACTCGCCTCAACACTCAACTCGTTCTAGTATCCGTACCACACTTCCAACGCTCGTTTCCAACCCTTGGAGTTCTACCTCCAACTCGTCATCTCACTAACCTCGATTTCCCTAAGGCCATTCCCGCCTTCGAACAGTCGATCGAACGATCTACGAACTCACGATGGTCATCTAAACTTGGGCCTAGCACCCTCGTGACCGCCACTGGCGGGACCATGACCGCCGCTCGAACGACGCGGGTTGGCCCACATGGCCCCAACCCGACCATCAGTAGTGCCAACTTCCTAGTTTCTTGATCCGAACATTCTTACCTCTGGTCATGAAAGCTACCACTTCCATTTCACATTACCTGATCACACAAACATATCCCACGTACTACGCACTGATAACGGCCAAACATAAAATAGATCTTTTACTCAAGACGACCTTACCCGTAAGGTCTCAATCGTGACTGATCTAGTGGTTCATACTTACCATGACCCCATACTTAGCCTCCCAACTAACCATGTTTTCTAACTCACAATTAACACAACGCTATTCGCACACATAGCACATAATGAGATCATCATATCGATACCAAAACTCTAGAGGTTAAGGATATACGAAGCTACCGCTCCACTCTAATCATAGGCGCAGATGAAGGTGATGAACCACCAGCGATCGTGAGTCGTCTAACCTCTCTTATAAGCACGTCTCTCTTCACATGGCCACGGCGCGAGAATAACAAGCTCCTTGGTACTACGACACTCGAAATGCGGTCTACCATCGACCACACCGGTAGGGGTGCGTGATCGCCAACACCCTACCGAACATCGAAACCCGAGCTCGACTGCAATATCCGGTCCCGGCTGCGGAGGACCACTCAGAATGGCGGAGGTACAAAACTAGTATCTGGCGGTCCGCCTCGAAGGTCGCTAAAATATCCGGCTGTCTTGGCCTTCTTCTGCTGAAAGCGGTCCACCCGTCGATCTCTGCGCTCCTCGCACCCAAGTGCATGAGCCTGTATGCGGGCAATGTCCATGCCCGGCTGAAGGGAAACACCCGAACAACTCTCTGCTAGGTAATCATCGAGCCACGTAACATATCTGTGCACTCGATCCTCCATACTAGCTACTAATGCGGGAACATAGCGGGCCAATGAGTCGAACTCAACATTGTACTCCCGAGCTATGCGCGCTCGCCTCAACATCAAAACCGAGCCCTCCTCATCTGTGGAGGCAAGAAATGTGCCAGGAAGGCCCCCGAAAACTCATCCCAAACGGCTGGAAGTGCATGCTCTCCCCGGGAAAGCTCCCACGAGTCGAACCAATCGACTGCGGTGTCACGCAGCCGATGCGAACCCAATGTCACGCACTCGATCAAGCCTTGATCACCCGTGATGATCTCTGCAGCGACGGATGAACTCCTGCGGATCATCCTCCGGCCTCGACCAGTAAAACTCGGCGGGCTACAACTAAGAAATCCGTAGCCTCAACGCCTCGGGTGCACTACAGTCGGGCTGAACTGCTGCGTCTCATATCGCACCACGGCCAATAATCGAGCCATCTCGTGACCCATCTCCGCTCGGTGTGGGGTGGAGGCTCGGTATTGTAGTCTCTGCTGCGGCTCTAAACTCGGTCTTTGGCGGCGCAAAACTTCGCCGCTCAAGCACTACTCAGTCTTGACCGGCTGCGCCTCGTACTCCTCAATCCCACTAGCGACTCCGCCGCCTTGCCCTTCGGGCCCCGTTGCCTTCGCAGAGCATAGCGGTAAAAACGAAACACGTCGGAGGGTCCAACTTACAACACTCTAAGGCACGATCTCGAGAATGAGAAGAATGGAAACCAATCCTAAATGTCCTATAGCCTCCCGATTATAGATGTGGTGCACAACACACGATAATCAAGACTCTACTAGACACGGTGCAGACACTTTCAGGATTAATCGCTCTGATACCACTTTTGTAACGCCGAAACGGGCGTCACGGTGCCTTACCGGGCACCTAGTGATACAACATCGAGAAAATCAGCGGAATATAAAACATGAATCATGAAACAAGAGATATCATAGATAAACAGGCCAACCAAGCGATTTGCCAGGTGTATATACATAAACCGACGGTTATCCTATTTACAAACCCCGCCTACAGCGGTTACAGACCTAAGATTTATACAACAACTATGACGACAGGGCCGCCATACCACGAATGTACAAGAACCTACAACTCGGGAACACATACAAAGATAAGCCTCCGCGAAGCGGAGCTTCCAAAAACGCTGGCGTGATCCTGGCGAGGATCGACGGATGTACTTACTGCGGCATGACGCGGCCCGAAGGAGTCGATGGTACCAAGTATGTGAATCAGAAAATCGTAAATGAAATCATACTAGTCTATATAAAGCGGGAGACATGTATGATAACCAAACTACGATTCACAACATAACGATCAAGTCGGGGACTCACGCCTCAAAGTCACCACTAAATATAACTATGGGTCTCACGCCCACCACATCCATCATGTTCGCATCATGGCACATGCCCGAATACATCGGTGCAGACATGTCCATGATGCAACAATAATAACAAGGCCGCGTGGCCACGTACCGGAATACAGCATCGGTGTAGACATGCCCATGTTACCTCAACAACAATATACGAGGTATTCAACCCTGCCGCATGGCCACATGCCCCCGGAATACAACATCGGTGTAGACACGTCCATGGACCAGAAATAACCATATAGCGGGTAAGCAACCCGGCCGCTTGGCCACATGCCCCCGGAATACAACATCGGTGTAGACACGTCCATGGAACAGAAATAACCATATAGCGGGTAATGAACGAGGGCGCATGGCCACATGCCCCCGGAATACAACATCGGTGTAGACATGTCCATGTGACATCAACACAAGACGATAATCAAAATGGAAACATACCTGGAATTCTCCATCACCGCCAAGACGCGTCAGTAAGTTCTCAACAAGTCAGGCCTCTATCGAGACGCGGTAACGCAAATACCACACTTGCACAACAAAGGCTATCATCACAAGCATAGGCAAGTTTCACAACAACAAGCATAGCAAGTTTCACACAACTCAAGTACTTTCATTTTATGCCAAAGTCGGGTTTTAACCCCAAAGTTCTTCATACGTTAAGTCCTTTTAAAGAGATCCATTACTTTTATAAAGTCACCCGATACGTAGTATTAGAATGACCAACCCACATTCCCTTTCAAAATCAAGTAACAACATTCTTTTCCTAAGTTCCGGTTTGCCTAGTTTCATTACTCAAGTTTCTCATTTTCAAATGGTTTCATAGTTCATAAACTTAATCACTGATTCCTTTTTAGAAACGGTTGAGTAATATATGTCTTACGTGAGAGTAGGTTATTCTTGTTTACAACATTCTTATTACAAAGACCATGATCTAGAAAATGTAATATCATTTTGTCTCATCTTAGTTTCTATGCAGATGGAGGTTTCTACTGGTTTTAATACGATACATCATTATTCAATACATTTCCTTTATTAACGCTGCAGTGGTCTGTCGATACACATTCTGATTTCCGAAATCAGTAAAACATAAAACCAAGTACTCATTACTCACGAATGAGGTTTCACACAAACATCCACATTAACACAAATAAGTTAAGTCTCTTATCTTATAAGATCAAGTCTCTTAACTTCTAACATCAGTAAACCATTCTTAAGCCGTTATACCTAACTTCCCATAAAGCTAGTATAACTCTTAAGTTTTCAAAACACAATACTACACTTCTTTCAAAACTATTTATAAACCTTTTGAAATACATTAAGTTTCCTTATTATAACAAGCCAGTTATAATTCACATCAGTTCTCTTTTAAAAACCACAAAGTATTTTAAACACATGTACGTCTACCGTACTACGTAGTTACACACATATCATGCTAGAAGAGATAGGAAGAGGTTCACATACCTCGCGACGATTTATCGACAATACGCTAAGCTCAACGATCGGCTACTCCTCCGGCCAAGTAAATCGCGCCACACGTAGGTACTTGAACCTATAAGGCCACTGGCGCCTATTATCATCTAGACCACAACGTAGAATATTCTGAGAAAATTCGGACATCTCCCGCCACGGCGTAAATCTCCTTCTCTATCGAGGCGGCCACCAAGCCAACGGGGTTTTACACGCCTAACGGGCGTGTACAATTCTACTACACGATAATACAACACAAGTCTCATGTCTGATCTATGTAATTACGATTGATTCGATTCTTACTTCTTGGGCTTAAGTCAAAAGACATTGCCACGATTACTAAGTATAGTTCTATATATAGTATACTTCAACTATATATTCTAACAACATGTAATTTCCAATTACAATAGAAGAGCGATGAGTGTTTACCTCGATAAGCCCATAATTATCCAAGTTAAATGTCGATCCTTAGCAACGTTTAGCTCGACTCCGGTGCTCCACCGCTCCAAACAACCCTTAGAAGTTCTAACCAACTTCTACTTAAATACTTCAACCAATCAATGAAGATTTTCTTAGGGTTTCGGTTTGAGACTAAAGGGACAAAAGGTAGTATTTAGGACTCTACGTATAGAGTAACTTTGGAATACTACAAGGTAAAAGGCTAAGGTATTTTGGGCATTATAACAATACTTGGAGGAGTATTTCAATACCACAGGGGATGTATATACTGAAACAACTAGGCTAGGGGTACCGGCTAGACCTCACAAGGGGAGGAGACCTCTCGGCCAAGCTCCACAAAAGGGGAGGGCTTGGGCCAATTTCAACACTGAAGGGGGAGAGATTTCAAGACTTGGAAATGATTTTTGGATGAAGAAAGTTCATCAACTAAGGTATTTATAGCAAACCCAAAGGCCAACCAATGGCCAAGATTTAGCCAAGTGCAAGGCAAGTGTAAGGCCAAGATCAAGCCAAGTGCACCCACAAAACACTCCACAAAACACTCCACAAAACAAGCCACAAAACTAGGCACAAAGGGAGCGATCGGCCAAGGCCAACGAGGCCTCTTGGGCGCCCAAATCGTCCAACCTTCCATTTGTTTCCAATGTGAGGGTGACACATGTCACCCTCCCGTTGGTCC
This sequence comes from Przewalskia tangutica, assembly GCA_029844215.1. Lineage (NCBI taxonomy): Eukaryota > Viridiplantae > Streptophyta > Magnoliopsida > Solanales > Solanaceae > Przewalskia > Przewalskia tangutica. The sequence goes on from CM056721.1 coordinate 97,673,049, forward strand.
AAAATGTTTCGCCTCTCGGAAAAATCCGCAAAAATAAAAATGACATAGCGGAAATTCCCTACGAAAGTCGTGGAAAGCGTTTCGTCGAAAAACGACTCTAATCGGCACTTGTGCCCAAATCGAATCAATGCCTAACTTAAGGCTCAAATTTGTCGTGCGTCCATACGTACATACTACGAAAAATACGGTATAACACAAAAGTGGTATCGTGAGCGATTAATCCTCGGAAAGTGTCTGACCGTATCTAGTAGAGTCTTGATTATCGGTGTGTTGTGCACCACACCAATAATCGAGGAGGCTATAGGATATTTAGGATTGGTTTCCATTCTTCTCACTCGATCGTGCCTTAGAGTTGTGTTATAGGTTGGACCCTCTAACGTATTCCTTTCTAATGATTATGCCTCCACGTAAAGCGACCGGGCCCGAAGGGCAAGGCAAGCGGGAGGCGCTAGCAGACACCAGTCACGAGGCTCGTGCCCGATCTATACCCGGCGGCGAGTTCCATGACGCCGCCGGCCCAGCGAGACCGCGATACCGTACCTCGGTCCCGGCTGGAGCGAGAGAGATAAGTGCAGAGATGGCCCGATTATTTGCTCGGATTGTGGCGACATGAGGAGGCCGACGCAGTCAGCCTTCGATTCGAAGAAGCCAGTGCACCAGGCGCAGTTTGAGGCTACGATTTCCTTAGTTGTAGCCCGCGAGTTTTACGTCGAGGCGGAGGATGATCCGCAGGAGTTCATCCGTCGATTGCGAAGGATCGTGCGGGTGATCAAGGCTTCGAGGCCGAGTGCGACATTCGGTTCGCGGCCGCGTGATACATGATCGATTGGTTTGATCGTGGGAGCTTTCCGGGAGAGCATGCACCTCAGCAGATATGGGATGAGTTTTGGAGGCTTTTCTCACACACTTCTTGCCTCCGCATGAGGAGAGGCACGAGTGATAGATTCTTGTTGCCGAGGCAGGAGGAGGGCCTTGTGATTAGGAGTACAATGTCGAGTTTGATTCTTTGGCTCGATATGTCCACGTGCGTAGCGAATATGGAGGACCGTGCATCGCTATGTCAGGCTAGATGATTACATGGCCGAAGTCTTGTGCGGTGTGTCCTTCACGGCATACGGACATTACCCGTATGCGTGCTCATGCACTAGGATGCGAGGCGTAGAGACCGCCGGGTAGAGCGATATCAGCGGCGGAAGAAGGCCAAGACGGCCGGTTCTTTTGGTTCTCGAGTGGGCGGCGGCAAAAAGTCCATATTTGCACCACACCGGCAGAGCGCTCTACATCATTTTCGGTACAGAGCGATCGAAGCGGTCGGGGCCCGGGACTTGATTTCGGGTAGCAGGGTGCTAACCGTTCGAGGTCCGCTCGGTGTGCCCGTTGTGGTAGATACCATTCGAGCCGTACTCGAGCTTGCTATACTTGTGGCCGCAGGTCATTTCGCGAGTTTGTCCGACCGGCGGCGGTGGTAGGGCTCACCTACGGTGCATTGCCGCTTCATCCCCGATAGTTACTCGCCGGAGGCAAGGTACTCATGGACCAGCGGTCGCGTGCAGGTCGTGGCGCAGTCGGGCCTAGCGGTCCTCGAACGCATTTATGCTTTGTCGGTACCGCGGGATCGGAGGCCTCACGATGTCGTCGCGGTACCTTATCGGTTCGGGTTTGATATGTATGCCTTGATAGATCCGGGTTCTACTGTCTATATATCTCCTTGTTGCTAGTAGGATAGGGATAGAGCACGAGTCCATAGACCTTTCGAGGTAGCTACGCCAATGGTGATTCGGTGGTAGCTCGGCGGGTATATAGAGATTGTCTGTGACCATTTACGATCGTCGGACCTGGCGGACTTGATAGAGTTGGAGATGATTGACCGACGTGATCATGGGGATGGATTGGCTAGCTTCTTACGCCAATGTAGACTGAGAGAGAGAGTAATGCGATTCCGTTTCTGAGGGCGGTTGTTGAGTGGGAGCACGCGGTATCGCCGAGGTAGGTTTATTTCTACCTCAAGGCTAGGAAGATGGTGCGAAGGGTATATCTACCATCTCGTTCGGGTGTTTGATCGAAGGCTGCGGTACCAGATTTTACGCCGATTCGATGGTCGAGAGTTCCCGGGCGTGTTTCAGGCGACCTCGGGTATCCTCCCGAGAGGAGATCGAGTTTTGTATAGATGTCTTTGCGGACACTCGGCTATTTCCATTCCGCCATACTGAGAATGGCACCGCGAGTTGAGAGAGTTGAAGGACCGGTGAGAGATTTCTTTGGAGAAGGGCTTCATAAGGCCTAGTGTTTCTCCACAGGGAGCGCCGGTATTGTTCGTGAAGAAGAAGGGCGGGGCGTGCATGTGTGTTGATTCTGAGCGGTGAACAAGGTGACCATTAAGAACAGATACCCCCTTCCCAGGATTGATGATTTGTTCGACCAGTTGCAGGGCGCGAGATGTTTCTCCAAGATTGATCTGCGTTCGGGCTATCATCAGGTGCGAGTCAGAGAGGTGGATGTCCCTAGGACTGCATTCCGGACCCGGTACGGGCATTATGAGTTTAGGGTCATGTCTTTTGGGTTGACCAATGCTCCGGCGGTATTCATGGATTTGATGAACCGAGTGTTCAAACCATTTTTGGACACGTTTGTGATAGTGTTCATTGATGATATCTTGGTTTATTCTCGCTCAGAGCAGGAGCATGCGGGCATTTGAGGATCGTGGCCGATTCTCGGGACCAGCGGTTATGCGCCAAGTTTTCCAAATGTGAGTTTTGGTTGACTTGATGGCGTTTCTTGGGCATATTGTCGGGGTGATGGCATTAGTGGATCGGCCAAGATCGGCGATCGAGGACTTGGCCTGAACTACTACTCCGAGAGGTTCGCGATTTTACGGGCCTTGCGAGGATATTATCGGCGGTTCGTAGAAGTTTGCTTCTATCTCGCACCATTGACTAGGCTGACTCGGAAAGCGGCCAAGTTTGATGGTGATGCTTGTGGCGGGGTTTCGATTCTTTGAAAGAGAGACTAACGCATCGCCCCGTTCTTACTCTTCGGAGGTCGAGCGGTTATGTCGTGTATTGTGATGCGTCGAGCATCGGGTGGGATGTGTGTTGATGCAGCATGGCGAGTTATAGCATATGCATCCCGACACCGAAGAAACACGAGGAACTACCCACCCATGATTTAGAGTTGGCGGTGTGATTCACGCTTTGAAGATCCTGAGGCACTATTTGTATGGGGTTCACGTGGATATTTATACAGACCACAAGAGCCTCGGTATATCTTCACGGAGGAGCTGAACTTCACGGCGAGCGGTGGTTAGAGTTGCTTAAGGATTACGATGTTGATATCTGTACCACGGGAAGGCCAATGTTGTGGCGGATGCTCTTAGTCGTAGGTCGATGGGAGCTTATCGGATGTGCAGCCGAGGAGGACATGGTTCGTGATTTGCATCGATTAGCGAGCCTTGGTGTCCGTTTGATTGATTACGATAGCGATGGGGTTAGAGTTTGTGAGGTTGCGAGTCTTCCATCGTCGAGAGGTGAAGAGCAACGATTCGAGGATCCGGTTTTGCACGTTATCGTGATACTCTTCGTGAGAGCAAGGGTCCTGAGGTTGCTTTGATGGGTGCTAAGGTTTGAGGCGGTTGTGTGTTCCGGATGTTTGAGGACTTCGGCGAGTTCTTGGGGAAGCACACGGTAGCGTTACTCTATCCATCGGTCGACCAAGATGTACCACGACCTTAGATCGTGTATTGGTGGGATGGCTTGAAGAGGGGCGTTGCAGAGTTCGTAGCTCGATGCCGTGTTGTCGGCGGTGAAGGTAGAGCACGAGAGGCCCGGTGGTTTATTCTGACGATTGAGATCCCGACACGGAAGTGGGAGGTAATCAACATGGACTTCATCACAGGATTACCTCGCACTCGGAGGAGACATGATTCTATATGGGTTATCGTCGGCGGTGTGAAATCAGCCCACTTTCTTCCCGTTAGGGCGACTTTCGGTGAGGATTATGCGGACTTTACATCAGAGATCGTCGGTGCATGGAGTCCCTAGTTCGATCATATCGCATGCAGGAGCCCGGTTTACGGCTAACTACGGAGGTCCTTCGAGAGTTTAGGGGCGAGTGAGCAAATCGTGCATTTCATCCACAGAGCACGGACAGCAGAGCGCACTATCCGACTCTTGAGGATATCTTTGCGAGCTGTGTTATTGACCAGTGGTAGTTGGGAGGATCATTTGCCTCTAGTTGAGTTTGCGTATAATAATAGCTACCACTCGGTATTCGGATGGCGCCATGAGGCCTTGTATGGGAGGAAGTGCGGATCGCCTATAGGTTGGTTCGATGTGGGCGAGGTGCGGCTAGTGTGACGATTGGTGCAGCGGATGGATAAGGTGAAGCTTATCCGAGAGCGATTATTGACAGCTCAGAGTCGACAGAAGTCGTATGCAGATCATCGTCGTCGGCATCTGGAGTTCGCAGTAGATGATTGGGTTTTCCTAAAGGTGTCACCCATGAAGGTGTGATGAGATTCGGGAAGAAGGGGAAACTCAGCCCAAGGTACATTGGGCGTTTAGTTGTCGCGAGGTAGGCAAGGTTGCCTACGAGTTGAATCTGCCGTCCGTCTGGAGGCGATGCATCGGTGTTTCACGTATCTATCTTGAGAGATGTATCGGGGATCCATCTAGTACACCCGATTGACGATGTCGGTGGCCAGGGGTTATCGTATGAGGAGATTCCATAGCGATAGTCGATCGTCGAGTTAGGCGTCTGCGGACGAAGGGCGTGGCTTCCGTCAAAGTTACGTGGCGAACGAGCTTAGGGAGAAATGGCGTGGGAAGCGAGAGGAGGACATGAGGCGAGGTACCTCACTTATTCCCACACCTCCGGGTAACTTACTTTCACCTTCTTTGGTTTAATTTTCGTAATTATTAAGTGTTATATTGTGGCCATGTGTGGCACTTGCAACTGTTTAAGCTTTATCGTTAGCTGTCTTGGGAAGGAACATTCGGGACGAATGTTTCTAAGGAGGGGAGAATGTTATACCGTATTTAGGAGTATGTGCGTGAGGCGTGCGTCTGAAAGTTTGGCCTTGAAAGTTTAAGCCTTGGGCGTTTTTATTTTTGCACAACTCACTAAAAGAATCGTTTTCCGATGAAGCGTTTCCACGACTTCGTAGAAAATTCCGGCTATGTCCTTTAGTATTTTTGCGGATTTTTGAGAGACGAAACATTTTGGACCAACGGGAGGCGACTGGCACCCTCCATTGGTGGACTTGAAATCGTCCATTGGGCGAATTGGAATAGGATGGCACGTTTTTTGTGCCTTTGCACAAGTCAAGGAGTTGGTAGGATATTTGTGTGTAGTAAATCCTCACCCTACACTTGCCTTGCACTTGTCTTCATCTTGGCCATTGGTTGGCCATGGCTTGAGCTATAAATACCCCCCTTAAGATGAAGAGTTCTTCATCCACAAAGGTATCTTCCAAGTCTAAAAATCCTCTCCTCTTCCTAAGCCTTTTCGTCCAACACCTTCCCCTTTGGTGAGCTTAGCAGGCTAATCCCCTAGCCTAGCCGAAATCTACCCCCTCCCTTGGTAGAAAAGTTGCCTTCTAGTATTGTTATAATGCCCAAAATACCTAGCCCAAATCCTTAGTACTTAGTAGAAGTTGTGAGGAACTTCTAAGCGTTCGTGGAGCTATCGGAGCGTACCAAATAGGAGCTAAACCTTGCTCAGGAGCGACTTTTATACTCGGATAATGTTGGGCTTATAGAGGTAAATAATCTTACCCTTCTTTATAATTAGAAAATACATCTTGTAGAAGTATAAGAATAAGTATTAAATACTTAGAAGGATATTCTGAATAGAATTGAACTGTTATCACAGTAGAAGGGTTTAAAGAAGAATAATTGAGCTGTACTCACATGAATTTGTTTTCACGATGAGACTTATATAGCTCAGGGTAGGGTTGTGCTGCTGACTTTCCGTAGAATTGTGAACCCTGCATTTAGAATGACCTTGAGTAGTCTAGACTTTGATAGATGTCTGTGACTATTATAAATTTGATTCTCTGCGCGACATATTCAACTTGGCGGGAGGTTTTCGCGAGAAGGTATGTGATTCTTCCTAAGCATGATATTTTAACATATATATAGTGCGGTGAAGCGTACATGTGAAGCGAATAATAACTACGGCAATGTCGTTTGACTTAAGCTGAATAATAACTACGGCAATGTCTTTTGACTTAAGCACGAATAATAAGAATCTGATGCATTTCAAAGAACTCTGAATCATTTTTAACAGAAGATAAATATTTGGTTTTAAAACAAAAGCTTAAGAGTTATACTAGCTTTATGGGAAGTTAGGTATAACTTAAGAAAGATAAAAAGGCTATTTACTTGTTTGTTTATAAAAGCCTTGTATTGATTTCTGTTAAGTGTAGTAAGATTTGTTTGATAAGTAGACATATTATGATACTACCTGTGTTAGTGTCTTAAAATGCTGTGTAAGGGGGTCATTCTTGCTGTGCTTACATTGCTAAACGGTAAGTCTGTTGTACTGTTATTATATCACCTATCCACGACTTATTATCTGAGGGCTTGCCACCCGATGCGGTCTATATGGCCTATGCGGTCTGTGAGACTATGCGGAGCGGCGGTATGCTCGAGATTGATCATTCGGGTGTTTAGCAGTCACGAGGATGCCCTATGCGGTCCATGGGACTATGCGGTCTATTGAGACTATGCGGACTGCGGGAGTCCAGGCGGGTACCGGGGGTGGGCTACCCCCGATGCGAGGAATACCTCATGCGGGTCTGTGTGTGACCTATGCGGACTGCGGAAGTCCAGGACTAAACGCAGAATGATACTATGGGCGATTGGCCTTGCTTGATCATTCGCGGCCTAGAATAGACATTACTGATTTCCTATTCATTGTTGTTTGTGATGTGGCACTATGTGCAATTGAACTGATTGTATTTGTGAAAAGGTTTTAAATACTTTGATTTCATTTAAGTACTTTATAGTTTCACATACTTGGTACTGTTATCGACCTCGCCCGGCTGCGTTAAATCGCAGTAAAAAGCGGCAGTGCTAGATCCGCATCCTTAGGATCTTTTGCGTTGGTGTCAGAGCTCCATCTTCTGGGAGGCTCTACTTTTGGGTATGATCTCCTGTTGTAGATAGTTTTGTCTGATCGGTATGGCGGAATACTGTCCGCCATAGTTGTATATTTCCTTAAGTGCTGTAGTCGTATTTATGCAGTATGGGATGTAGCGCTAAACCATGTTTATATATAGATCTTAGAAAGGCAACCTTTTCTCGCATAGCGTGTCTTATTTTATAAACTGTTTCATGTCTTGTTTTATATTCCGCTGATTACTCTGATGTATGACTACTTGGGTGCCCCGGTAAGGCACCAGTCACGGGCCCCGGAATGGGTCGTGACATCATGTGCTTAAGAATGTGGCTATAACTTTTATTGAAAATGGGAAAAGATAATAAGGTGCGATTAAGTTCATAAATGGTAATGACACGGCCGGATCTGGTATGTATTTTTATACTTGTCCCTGTCATTCTTTTGTATAGTTATGATCGCTTTCAGACGTTATTTACATTCCATATCTTTTGTTATGCGACCCCTTCGGGGGCTGCGTTCATGCCGCAGTATTAGGTGCGGAGTTGGTGATCCTTGCTCTTAGGATCTCGGTTGATTTTGAGAAAAGCTCCATTTGCTCAGGCTTATCTCTTGTGCGGTTTCCACGAGGTAGTAGATTCATGTATATTCGGGGTATGGCGGGGCCTGTCCCGCCACAGTTATTATTCTAAGTGCTGTATTCACATATGTGGTTGGGCTGTAAGAACTGAGTTTTACTATTGATTATGTGTATTTTATGGAAGGCGGCCTGATCGGCTAGCCTGTTACGTTTTTATTTACACATGTGTTTATGTGGTGTATGTTCTGCTGCTATTCTCTGATGTATACCTGAACGGGGTGCCCAGGTAGGGCACCAGTCGCGGCCCCGGGGTCGGGTCGTGACAAAAGTGGTATCAGAGCAGTTAGTCCTCGGAAAGAGTCTACAAACCGTGTCTAGTAGAGTCTTGATTATCGGTGTGTTGTGCACCACATCTATAATCAGGAGGCTGCAGGACATTTAGGATTGATTTCCATTCTTCTCACTCTGAGATCGTGCGATAGAAATTGTGTTGTTAGGTCGTCTCTCCCTAACGAGTTATGTTGATTGCATTTCGAGAAAGGCGTGATGACCGGGAAGAAGTGTGGATTGCGTATCCAGGTTGGTATTGATTGTAGTATAGTTGGTATTGTGACATACATCTATACAGAGTTTTGTATGAGGGTCAGACGCGTGTTGCCTAGAATGATTTTAGATTACCAAGAATTGGTAAAGACTAACTAGATACCGGGAAGGTATGAAATAGTTAATGAATTTTCGCCAAGGTCTTGTGGTTTATTTTGAGATTATTAGGAAAGGATGAGCTGTCTGATAGGGTAGTGAACCCTTAAGAAGCCATGTTAAGGAACCTAACGGAATGTCATGTTAATAGATTAAGCTGCGTAGTAGGCTTAAGAGAATTGTACGGATAAGGTCCGTATAGAGTAAGTAATGGTTGTTGTGATCGAGACAACATGGTTATGGTATTATGAGAAGGTTTGTACCCATTTACTGGGGGACTGGTAGGGTAGGCTTGGAGAAAGGAAATTGCGAGCCTAAGAATATCGCTGACCGCGGAGACCTTAGATGTACAAGGTCTTCTCGGGTAGAAAGACTTGTTTTAGACCAAGAATAAGAGTTAAGTGCGACGGTGGGACGGGGTGGGGACCTGTTACGGGTCTCCCCATGGCCTGGAATAGAGTGGGATCAGTTGGTAGTAAGTTAAAGCTCACGTGGCAGTCACGAGTGCAAGGCCCAAGTCTAGTTAATTGTTTTACGGGTTCGTGGACACTGTCACGACCCGTTCCGGGGCCCGTGACTGGTGCCTTACCCGGGCACCCAAGTAGTCATACATCAGAGAAAATCAGCGGAATATAAAACAAGACATGAATCAATGAAAATTTAGACACAGTTTATATGAGAAAAAGTCGCCTTTCGGCATAATATATATAAACCAAAATCTGGCAGTTTACATCCTTACTGTACAACAGGACTACAGACCTCTAAGGAAGTAAACAACTATGGCGGGACAGGGCCCCGCCATACCCTGACAGTACAAAACTATCTACAACAGGGAGATCATACCCAAAAGTAGAGCCTCCGGAGAAGATGGAGCTCCTGACACCAAAGCAAAGATCCTAAGGATGTGGATCTAGCACCTGCTTGCCCTTACCTGCGGCATGAACGCAGCCCCCCGAAGGAGGTCAGTACAACAGGTACTAAGTATGTGAAACTGTAAAGTACTTAAATGAAATCATATCACTTTAAAACCAATTTTACAAATATGCACGAAACAACGATGTAATCGCATAGTGCCATCATAAACAAGAGCAACAATAGGTAACTGTAACAGGTCTTTTCTAGGCTGCGAATGATCGAAGCAGGGCCACTCGCCCATATTATCATTATGCAAGCCTAATCCTGGACTCCCGTAGTCCGCATAGGCCATTCACATAGGCCCGCATGAGGTATGACCCCGCATCGAGGGTAGCTACTCCTCGGAATCGTCCTGGACTCGTAGTCCGCATGGCCACATAGACCGCATGAGGTATAACCCCGCACACTAACACGGAACTCGTAGCTCCGCATAGGTCCCCTGGACCCGCATGAGGTATTCTCGAATCATGGTCCCAGACCGCCTGAGTCTACCCCGCATCGGAGGGCAGCTTAACCCCCGGTAACATGTCAAGAGGTGAGTGATATATGTTATACCGTATTTCAGTATGCGTGGGGCGTGCGTGAAAAATTGAACTTTAAAGTGGCTTGGACGATTTATTTTGTGCACAACACCCGGTTAGAGTCGTTTTTCGACGAAACGTTTTACTAGACTTGCGAAGGGAAAATTCCGGCTATGTCATTTTTAATTTTTGCGGATTTTTCCGAGAGACGAAATATTTTGGACCAACGGGAGGGTGACATGTGTCACCCTCACATTGGAAGGAAGGTTGGGGCGGCATGGACGAAAAAGGTGGCCTTGGGTTAGGTAGGATATTTGTGCAAGTTGGTGTGGTAGATGGATAAGGTGTACTTGGCTTGATCTTGGCCTTACACTTTCCTTGCACTTGGCATGATCTTGGCCATTGGTTGGCCTTTACTTGACCTATAAATACCTCTCTAAGTTGAAGACTTTCTTCATCCACAAATACTTTCTAAGTGTTAAAATCCTCCCCCTCTCCTAGTAGTGTTCTCGTCCAACACCATCCCCCTCCCCCTAGCCTAGTTGTGCTAGTCGAAATACTACCCCCCTTGGTAGAGGAATACTCTCCAAGTGTTGTTGTTATGCCCAAATACTTTAGCCCAAATACCTTGTAGTATTTCCAAAGTACCTCTACATCTGAAAAGCCGGAAAATACTATTATACTTTCCTTTAGCCACAAAACGAAACCCTAAGGAAAACCTTCATAGTCGGTTGAAGTGTTAAGTAGAAGTTGCGTAGAACTTCTAAGGGTTGTTTGGAGCGGGTTGGAGCGCACGGAGTAGGAGCTAAACCTTGCTCAGGAGCGACATTAAACTTGGATAATTTTGGGCTTATCGAGGTAAATATCTTGTCCCCCTATTGTAATTGGAATTACATGTTGTAGGAATATATAGTTGAAGTATACTATATATAGAACTGAACATAGCTTTGCGGCAATGTCTTTTGACTTAAGCCTGAATTTAAAGAAAGAGAACTGGTAATTACATGGGTGTATTCAGATGAGACTTGTGTAGCTTTCGTGAAGTAGAATTGTATCGTCGGTTAGATGTATAAACCCCCACGGTTGGCTTGATAGCGACCTCGATAGAGGAGGAGATTTACGCGGTTGCGGGGGAGGAGCGAATTTTCTGTAGAAAGTTCTACGATAAGATCTAGATGTTAATAAGCGCCTTGTGGCCTTATAGGTTGAAGTACTATGTGTGGCGCGATCTACTTGGCTTAAGGAGTAGCCGGGCGTTTGAAGTACTTGGAGCGTTTTGCTATTAGTCGATAATCGTCGCGAGGTATGTGAACCTCTTCCTATCTTTTCTAGCATGATATGTGTATAACTATGTAGTGCGGTGACGTACATGTGTTAAATGTATTTGATTGGTTTAAAACATAAAAGTGTTATAACGGCTTTATGGGAAGTTGGTTATAACAGCTTTATGTAGGTAAGAAAATGCTTTGTGGTTTTAAAAACTTAAGAGTTATAATAGCTTTATGGGAAGTTAGGTATAACGGCTTAAGAGAGATAAAATGAATGATTTATTGATTTTAAAAGTTAAGAGACTTGATCTTAAAAGATAAGAGACTTGACTTAATTAAATTAATATGAATTCTGTGTGAAACCTCATTCGTGAGTAATGAGTACTTGGTTTTTAAAAGGAATAATGTTTTACTGATTTTGGAAATCAGAATGAGTATCGACAAACCACTGCAGCGTTAATAAAGGGAAATGTTTTGATTAATGAAGTATTATTAAAATCAGTAGAAACCTCCATCTGCATAGAAGCTAAGATGAGACAAAATGATATTACATTCCCTAGATCATGGCTGCTTAATAAGATTGATTATGAACAAGAATAACCTACTCACATATAAGGCATATATTCTCAAATTGTTTTAAAGGATTAAAACTATGAACTACGAAACCTTTCGAAAATGAGAAACTTGAGTAATTGAAATTAGGCAAACTCAAAACGTTTGGAAAAGAATGCTGTTACTTGATTTTACAAAGAGAAGTGTTTTGATTTACTTCAAAAGATAATAACTCTATTTTCATATACTACGGGTATTGTGTGACTTTTGTGAAAGTAACATATCTTTTAAAGAGTTAATGTATGAAGTACTTTGGGGATAAAAACTCGATCTTGTTAATCATATAGTAGAAAGTACCTTGTGTGTATAACTTGATTATGTTGGTTTGTGATAGCCTTGTAATACTTTCTTGTTGATTTGTTAAGTAAACATGCTAGGATGCTACGTGTGTTAGTATCTTGTGATGTTTGTGTAAAGGGGTTTCCGATCGCGTTTAAGTTGTTTAACTATCGATCGTTATGTTGGTATTCTACCACTCACCTTGACTTGTTTCGGAGGTTGGCGCCTCCGACGGGGTAGACTCAGGCGGTGCATGTGACCTATGATTCGAGGATACCTCATGCGGGTCCCGAGGGCCTATGCGGAGCTACGAGAGTTCGAGTTAGTGTGCGGCCTTTATGGTCATGCGGTGCATGTGGCCGTGCGATGCGAGTCCAGCGGACGCCGGGAGTAGCTACCCTCGATGCGGGGTTAGACCTCATGCGGGCCTATGAGTTTGGCCTATGCGGAGCTGCGGAGAGTTCCAGGGCTAGACGCGCACATTAGATACTTCGGGCGAGTGGCGGCTTTGATCATGTGGATGCAGACAGATCTCATGATCTGAGAATGACCTTGTTGGTACTATGGGTTTTAGTAGTCGGCTATGCCTTCGTACCCCGCATGCGGTTTTATTAGGACACGGTGGGACACGGTGTTCATGTGTATTCCTTGATGCTTTTATATCATGGATGGCGATGAGGAAGGTATTCCACGGGCATGATTGATGTTGTGGGCGTGAGACCCATAGTTATATTTAGTGGTGACTTTGAGGCGTGAGTCCACGACTTGACATATCGCTTATTTATTGTGAGCGTAGTTTGGTTATCATACATGTCTCTGTTTTATATAGCGCTATGATTTCATTCTGATATTTTGATTCACATACTTGGTACTGTTGTCTTGACCTCGCCTTGGGCCGCGTTAAATGTCGCAGTAAAGGTACACGATCGTTGATCCTCGCTCTTAGGGTCACGATTCAGCGTTTGGGAAAGCTCGTTTCTCGGAGGCTTATCTTGGTATAGTCCCTGTTGTCGTAGGTGCTTACATTCGAGGTATGGCGGGGCCTGTCCGTCGTTGTTGTCATATCATTCGTAGAGTGCATGTAATCTTGTTGTGGCAGGGTTGTAATGGGATGTAACTGTTCAAATTGTTATTGTATTTACTGAAGGTAACCGTTTTTTGTTAGCCTATATTCTTATTTCACTGTCTTATTGCATTGGCTTCATGTTATTATTTTATGTTCCGCTGATTTTCTCTGATGTATGACTACTTGGGTGCCCGGGTAAGGCACGATCCGAACCGGGCAGTCGTGACAAAAGTGGTATCGAAGCGATTAATCCTCGGAAAGTGTCTGAACCGTATCGATAGAGTCTTGATTATCGGCGTGTTGTGCACCACACCAATGTCGAGGCTATAGGATATTTAGGATTAGTTTCTATTCTTCTCACTCGAGATCGTGCCTTAGAGGCTGTGTTGTAAGTTGGACCTCTAACGTATTTCTTTCCACTACCGTTATGCCTCGCGTAGGGCAAAGCCGGGCGGAGGGCAAAGCGAGGAGGCTGCGAGTAAATCTGAAGATTCTGTGGCACAGGCCCAATCATCACCAGGGTGGTGCCATTTAGGGGAGTTACGCCACATCGCCACCCCAGAGTTTAGCACGGCGGCGGTTCTCTGCGGTCATGACATTTGAACCTTGATTCCACGGCCAGAGCAGATTATAGATTGCAAAGGCGACCACATTACTAGCTATGGATTTGTTGCGAGTGTATACCGATGTCCGCGAGTCTTGATGACTATCTAAGAGAGGTTGTACAAGAGTAATTCTTGATTAGGCTTGAGCATGGCACGTATGCGGGCTTATGCGCAGCAAGCGAGAAACATAGAGATCGACGGGTTAACGAGGCGAGAAGAGGCGAGCAATGAAGGTACTTTGGTAACTTTCGGCGAATCGCCTCACGGCCAGATTAGATATGCACCTCCGCCGGTGCAGTGGTCCTCGCGGGGTTCGGGGCGTTCGGACTATGCGAGGAGTTGGTCGAGCTCGAGTTTCCGGTTCACAACTACACGTAGGTTCCAGCCAGCCGGATTTAGTTTTTCCCCAGTATTCACAGTGTGACAGGCGTCATTCCGGGGAATGTCGTCTTTTAGTTGGTACTTGTTTTACCTGCGGCCGATAGGGCCATGTGTCGAAAGGATGTCCTAGTAGGAAGGATGCAAGTGGGAGGACTCAGCCGAGGATCGGTGGGTAGTTCGTTACCTTCCTAGCTATGCGCCTGCAGGCGAGGTTTGATTAGACGACAAAGGGAGTGAAGCGATAGGTCGGGCATATCTTTAACCCTCTAGAGATTAGTGTGATAAGATAAGTATATCTTAAGTGCTATGTTCTGATAGCAGTGTGTTAATTGTGATTAGAGATCATGGTTAGTAACCGGGAAAGAGTGAGGGATAGGAAAAGTGTAAGCCTTAGAGCTTTATACGTGGAGACCTTATAGGCAGGGTAATCTTGAGTAAAAGATTACATTTGTGTTTAACCCTTATCGAAGTGCATAGTGCACGTGAGTTATGTTTGTGGGATAAGTCCCTGAGTAGTGTGGAATGAAAGAGGGTAGTTGAGCTAAGAAGACCGCTAGGTTTTCGTAACGTGATTAGTGAGATTGTTCCTTCGGGGAGCTAGTGTTTTGCGCGTCGCCGGGTCGGGTTGGGGCCATGTTGCGGGTCAACCCGTGGCCTGTATGGTGGTGGGGTCAGTTTGTGGTGGTCCCGCCTTGTGGTAGGGTCACGAGGGTGTTAGGCCCAAGTTCAGTTAACCAGCGTACAAGTTCGTGGATGCGATCGACCGATGGTCGGCCGATGGGGTCACCCATCCGTCTTTTAGTCGGGGCCGTTTACTCGGAGAGGTTATGCGAGATGATCATATCAGGAAGGTTGTATGGCTGCACGAGGTGCCTGCTTTCACCTTATGTCAGGCAGTGGAGCCCAGGTTACAACTATTTTTCGTTTTCTGGAAGTTTTACCAGGCAGGGTTAGGAACTCAGGTGAGTCTCCGTATCGTATTCGATCCTCGGGCGGTGTTTTGATTTGAGGGTAGTTGTGAGGATTGTTGTCTCTGTTGGGGAAATGTTTTATAGCTACCATTTGGTGTTCGGATATCGCCTTGTGGCGCTGGTAGGGCGGAAGTGTAAGTTCTTGATCGATTGGTTCGGCGTTGGCAAGGTTCGGATAGTGGGTTCATCGTGTTCAGCAGGATGTGGATAGGGTGAAGCTTATCCGTAAGAGGTTATTGGCAACTCGAGTCAGCGAAGTCGTGCGGATAATCTGCGACAACGCTTGGAGTTGAGGTTGGCGGTGGTTCTTGAAGGTACCACCGGAATGGCGTGGCGAGTTTTGGAAAGCAGAGAAACTTAGCCCGAGTTACTTTGGGCCTTTTTAGGTCATGCGAAGAGTAGGCGGGTTGCCTATATATTAGCTTTGCCGTCCGACTTGGGAGGCGGTATGTTGATCGCCTTATTTGTTAGGTTCGGAAAAGTATCGGAGATCCATCCAGAGTTTTCCCAGTTATGATGATCAAGTTGGAGGCAGTAACCCAGAGACTTTTTTTGAAATGATGCAGTAACAGAAACATGGTAAGTTATGAGAAAGAGTTCGAGTGTACGAGAAGGGTACGACACGTAAGGAAGAAGCGAGCATGTATGGCGAGCATAGATGAGATCATTTCTTTTGTAAGGAGAAGGTGCGAAGGAAGTTTATATTTTAGACCTCGGATAAGGGCTTTTGTGATGTTAGAGGTGTTTCCTCATGGACTTGGATGTAAGTATTTTGCGAGGTTTTTACGTGGCGGTGTGGGATTGTTCTCGTAAGTATATTAGTGAAGACTATCTTGGCGTGCGTTGTTTTGAGACTTAGAAGGAACATTCGGACGAATGTTTCTAAGGAGGAGAATGTTATACCCGTATTTCAGTATATGCGTGGGGCGTGCGTAGAAAAATTTGAACTTTAAAGTGGCTTGGGCGATTTATTTTGTGCCTGACACGGTTAGAGTCGTTTTTTCCGAAGCGTTTTACAAGACTTGCGAAGGGAAAATTCCGGCTATGTCATTTTTAATTTTTGCGGATTTTTAGAGGCGAAATATTTTGGACCAACGGAGGGTGACATGTGTCACCTCACATTGGAAGGAAGGTTGGCGGCGTGGGCGAAAAGGTGGCCTTGGGTTAGGTAGGATATTTGTGCAAGTTGGTGTGGTAGATGGATAAGGTGTACTTGGCTTGATCTTGGCCTTACACTTGCCTTGCACTTGGCATGATCTTGGCCATTGGTTGGCCTTTACTTGACCTATAAATACCCCTCTAAGTTGAAGACTTTCTTCATCCACAAATACTTTCTAAGTGTTAAAATCCTCCCCCTCTCCTAGTAGTGTTCTCGTCCAACACCATCCCCCTCCCCCTAGCCTAGTTGTTCTAGTCGAAATACTACCCCCCTTGGTAGAGGAATACTCTCCAAGTGTTGTTGTTATGCCCAAATACTTTAGCCCAAATACCTTGTAGTATTTCCAAAGTACCTACATCTGAAAAGCAGAAAAATACTATTATACTTTCCTTTAGCCACAAACGAAACCCTAAGGAAAACCTTCATAGTCGGTTGAAGTGTTAAGTAGAAGTTGCGTAGAACTTCTAAGGGTTGTTGGAGGCGGGTTGGAGCGCACGGAGTAGGAGCTAAACCTTGCTCGGGAGCGACATTAAACTTGGATAATTTTGGGCTTATCGAGGTAAATATCTTGTCCCTATTGTAATTGGAATTACATGTTGTAGGAATATATAGTTGAAGTATACTATATATAGAATGAACATAGCTTTGCGGCAATGTCTTTTGACTTAAGCTGAATTTAAAGAAAGAGAAGCGAATGTAATTACATGGGGTGTATTCTGATGAACTTGTGTAACTTTTACGTGAAGTAGAATTGTATACGTCAGGTTAGATGTATAAACCCCGGTTGGCTTGATAGCGGCCTCGATAGAGGAGGAGATTTCTGCGATTCGGGGAGAGTCTGCGAATTTTACGTAGAAAGTTCTACGATAAGATCTAGATGTTAATAAGCGCCTTGTGGCCTTATAGGTTGAAGTACTATGTGTGGCGCGATCTACTTGGCTTAGGAGTAGCCGACGGTTTGAGGTACTTGGAGCGTTTTGCTATTAGTCGATAATCGTCGCGAGGTATGTGAACCTCTTCCTATCTTTTCTAGCATGATATGTGTATAACTATGTAGTATGGTAGACGTACATGTGTTAAATGTATTTGATTGGTTTAAAACATAAAAGTGTTATAACGGCTTTATGGGAAGTTGGTTATAACAACTTTATGTAGGTAAGAAAATGCTTTGTGGTTTTAAAAACTTAAGAGTTATAATAGTTTTATGGGAAGTTAGGTATAACGGCTTAAGAGAGATAAAATGAATGATTTATTGATTTTAAAAGTTAAGAGACTTGATCTTAAAAGATAAGAGACTTGACTTAATTAAATTAATATGAATTCTGTGTGAAACCTCATTCGTGAGTAATGAGTACTTGGTTTTTAAAAGGAATAATGTTTCTTGATTTGAAATCAGAATGAGTATCGACAAACCAACTGCGGCGTTAATAAAGGGAAATGTTTTGATTAATGAAGTATTATTAAAACCGATGAAACCTCCATCTGCATAGAAGCTAAGATGAGACAAAATGATATTACATTTCCTAGATCATGGCTTAATAAGATTGATTATGAACAAGAATAACCTACTCACATATAAGGCATATGTTTCTCAAATTGTTTTAAAGGATTAAAACTATGAACTACGAAACCTTTCGAAAATGAGAAACTTGAGTAATTGAAATTAGGCAAACTCGAAACGTTTGGAAAAGAATGGTGTTACTTGATTTTACAAAGAGAAGTGTTTTGATTTACTTCAAAAGATAATAACTCTATTTTCATATACTACGGGTATTGTGTGACTTTTGTGAAAGTAACGTATCTTTTAAAGAGTTAATGTATGAAGTACTTTGGGGATAAAAACCCGATCTTGTTAATCATATAGTAGAAAGTACCTTGTGTGTATAACTTGATTATGTTGGTTTGTGATAGCCTTGTAATACTTTCTTGTTGATTTGTTAAGTAAACATGCTAGGATGCTACGTGTGTTAGTATCTTGTGATGTTTGTATAAAGGGGTTTCGCCATTTTGCGTTTAAGTTGTTTAACTATCGGTAGTTATGTTGGTATTGTACCACTCACCTTGACTTGTTTAGGAGGTTAGCGCCTCCGTCTGGGGTAGACTTCGGTAGTGCATGTGACCTATGATTCGAGGATACCTCATGCGGGTCCTGTGGGCTATGCGGAGCTACGAGAGTTCGAGTTAGTGTGCGGCCTTTATGGTCATGCAGTCATGTGGCCGTGCGGATGCGAGTCGAGCGGATGCCGGGGAGTAGCTACCCTCGATGCGGGGTTATACCTCATGCGGGCCTATGAGTTTGGCCTATGCGGAGCTGCGGAGAGTTCCAGGGCTAGACGCGCACATTAGATACTGCGGGTGAGTGGCCAGCTTTGATCATGTGACGGTATAGACAGATCTCATGATACAGTTATGACCTTGTTGGTACTGTGGGTTTTAGTAGTCGGCTATGCCTTCGTACTTACCCTGTACGGTTTTATTAGGACACAGGTGGGACCTGGTGTTCATGTGTATTCCTTGATGCTTTTATATCATGGACTGCCGGCAGTGAGGAAGGTATTCCACGGGCATGATTGATGTTGTGGGCGTGAGACCCATAGTTATATTTGAGTGGTGACTTTGAGGACGTGAGTCCCTGACTTGACATGACTGCTTATTTATTGTGAACTGTAGTTTGCTTATCATACATGTCTCCTGTTTTATATAGACTGTTATGATTTCATTTCTGATATTTTGATTTCATACTTAGTACATTGTCTTGACCTCGCCCGGGCGGCGTTCATCTGCGCGAGTAAAGGTACACGATCGTTGATCCTCGCTCTTAGGAGTCACGATTCAGCGTTTGGGAAAGCTCCGTTTCTCGGAGGCTTATCTTGGTATAGTCCCTGTTGTCGTAGGTGCTTACATTCGTGGGTATGGCGGGCCCCGTCCGTCGTTGTTGTCATATCATTCGTAAGTGCATGAAATCTTGTTGTGGCGGGGTTGTAATGGGATGTAACTGTTCAAATTGTTATTGTATTTACTGAAGGTAACCGTTTTTTGTTAGCCTATCTTCTTATTTCACTGTCTTATTGCATTGGCTTCATGTTATTATTTTATGTTCCGCTGATTTTCTCTGATGTATGACTACTTGGGTGCCCGGGTAAGGCACCAGTCACGGGCCCCGGAACGGGTCGTGACAATATAATACTAACATAACAGCTTATCGTTAAACAACATAAGCACAACAAGAATATCCTTTTACACAAACGTTACAAGACACTAACACCCATAGTATTATGTCTACTCATCAAACCATCTTATTATACTTTCCAGAAATCAATATAAGTCTTTTATAAACACATAAGTAAACCGTTTCTTTTTATCTTTCTTAAGTTGTTATACCTAACTTCCCATAAAGCTAGTATAACTCTTAAGCTTTTTGTTTAAAAACCAAACATTTCTCTTCTGTTAAAAAAATGATTCAGTATTCTTTGGAAATGCTTTAAGATCCTTATTATTCAGGCTTAAGTCGCAAGACATTGCCGTAAGTATTATTCAGGCTTAAGTCAAAAGACATTGCCGTAATTATTATTCAGTTAACACATGTACGTCTACCGTACTATATATATATTTTAAAATATCATGCTTAGGAAGAATCACATACCTTCTCGGCGAAATCCACCTGCCAAGTCGAGTATGTCGCGCGCAGAGAATCAGCCTATAACAGTCAAATACGTCTATCAACGTCTAGGTATCTTGTATAAAGCCCTAGCGAGGTTTCTCTATTCTATGGGAATTTGGGCAGCACTTCCTACAGGTAAACTATCTGATCTCGTAAATACGATCTATGTGAGTGCAGTTCAATAATTCTTCTTTTATACCGCCTACTTGTGATATGATTCAATTCTACGTAATATCCTTCTAAGTATTTATACTTATTCCTATACTTCTACAGTATGTATTCTCTAATTACAAAAGAAGGATAAGTTTATTTACCTCGGTAAGCCCAATAATATCCTAGACAAAAGTCGCTCCTGAGCAAGGTTTAGCTCACAATTTGCACGCTCAGATAGCTCGAGAACCCTTAGAAGTTCTTCACAACTTCTACTAAGTACTAAGGGATTTGGGCTAGGGTATTTTGGGCATTATAACAATACTAGAAGGCAACTTTTATACCAAGGGAGGGGGGGTAGATTTCGGCTAGGGCTACTAGGCTAGAGGGGTATTTCGGCGAGGCCTTGAGGGAGGGGAAGTGTTTGGACGAAAAGGCTAACAAGGGAGAGGGGAGGATTTTCAAGACTTTGAAAGTAATTTGTGGATGAAGAACTCTTCATCTTAAGGGGGTATTTATAGGTCAAGCCATGGCCAACCAATGGCCAAGATGATGCCAAGTGCAAGGCAAGTGTAGGGTGAGGATTTAGGCAAGTGTCCATTCTATCTACTACACAAAATATCCTACCAACTCCTTGACAAAACAAGCCCTTCCAATCGGCCCTATTGCCGTCCCACATCCATCAATGAGAGGGTGACAAGTGTCGCCCTCTTGTTGGTCCAAAATGTTTCGTCTCTCGGAAAAATCCGCAAAAATTAGAAATGACATAGCCGGAATTTATCCTACGCGAGTCTTGTTAAACGTTTCGTCGGAAGACCATTCGTTTTGTGAGTTGTGCCCAAAAAAAACGTCTTGTGCCTAAACTTTAAGGCTAGACTTTCGTACGTACGCCCTCACGTACATACTCCGGAAATACGGGGTATAACAGACACGTTCCACCGGAACCAGGTTGTGAAAGCCGGAAATGGCCTTATATTGTTTTATAGAGTGACTCCAAGGATTAGAGGCCAGAATCGGTATGGAAGTTATGTATGTATGCTAGTATGAGTTGGAAGTACGGAAAGAGTACGGCCAGTAAGAAAGATAGCACCAAGTGTAAAGGAGTAGAGCCTGAATCCATAAGAACCTTTCTGGGTAACTACACCCGTGAGTGTTTGGGGTGGTAGTTGAGCGGGTATATGAGAATTTCCCGGTGACTATACAGTCGTCAGACCTTAGTAGACCTAGTAGAGATGATTACGACAGACTTTGTGGTCATTATGAGTATGGGCTAGTTGGCTTCGTGAGTGCCAAGGTTGACATTTAGTATGAGTATTGTTATGTGGCCATGGGTGGCATATGTTGTATGAAGGGTGTAGTAAAAAGGAGACTATGTCGCTATCTTTAAGTTTGACTCCCGAAAGAACATTCGGGGACGAATGTTTCTAAGGGGGGAAGAATGTTACACCCCGGAAGTTCCAGGATATGTTTATAAGAACGTACGTAAGAACTCAAATGTTAAGATTTGAGACGAGTAAAAATTTATCGGAATTTTGGAAATTGTCGGAAAACGAAATATTGCGACGAATGGGAGGGCGACACGTGTCACCCCCCTTAGTGTCTTGGACGAAATTTACCATGGGCAAAAGGGTCATTTGACCATTAGTGAGATGACCAAGTCTTGCAAATGACTTAGCTTGACATTGTTGACTAAAAGTCCAAGGGCCACTTGGGCAAGATCCATGTGAAACTCATCCGAGCCATCCATTTGTTCTAATCTAGACCCTCCAATTGGTTATATATGTGTACTAGTGCAAGACAAGCTTCAACACTTAGTCAAATTTTTACAAAAATCTTGAAGAACCTAAAGGGGTGCTCTCGGCTTTGCTTGAGGGTTTCAAGAAATATTTTTGTTTGTTGTCCAATAATCCCCCAACTTTAAACCAAGGTACCTAAGGGTATTGTAAGTGTTTCTCAATAGAAAGATCCCGGAAAAATGGTGTTTTCGTATTAGTCGCAAGGCGGAAAGTTAATGAGTTCTTCAACTTTGAAGTTGGAATTTGAAGATGAGTTATTCTTAAGCTTCTAAGGGTTGCTTGGAGTGGATTGGAACGTCGAAAGGAGGGGCTAAAGTTGCTAAGGATCGACTTGCAATCTTGGATCATATTTGGGCTATATGAGGTATAATCTTCGTCTTACTTTTGTAATTGAAGATTCCATGTTGTTATAAGTTAGAAATGATCATGTGATATGTGTTATGAAGTTTGATAAGTGTTATGGAATTTTAGGAGTCCAAAACCGAAATGGCATGATTAGCCTTTGAAATTGAAATACAATTTTAGTCGTTGTGTAGAATCGTCGCATGTTTACCTACTTGAGGATTGTAGTAGTTGTAATCTATTGCGGCTTGATATCATGTTATACTAAACCACTTGGATTGAAAAAGGATTGGAAACGATTTGTATTGTTGCCCCTATGTTTAGCCGAATGGACATTGTAGCTAAGTGTTATACCCCGTATTTCCAGAGTATGTACGTAAGGACGTACGTAGAAAAGTTTGTGCCTTAAAGTGCTTGGCCGAAATTATTTTTGTGCACAACACCCGGTTAGAGTCGTTTTTCGACGAAACGTTTTACACAACTCGCGTAGGGTAAATTCCGGCTATGTCATTTTTAATTTTTGCGGATTTTTCCGAGAGACGTTGTGGGCGGTACAAGTGGGACGAATTGGCCTTGTTTGGTCAAGGGGTTGGTAGGATATTTTGTGGTAGATGGATAAGGTGCACTTGGCAAGATCTTGGCCTGCTTGCACTTGGCAAGATCTTGGCCATTGGTTGGCCTTGGCTTGTCCTATAAATACCCCCCTTTGGAAGACTTCTTCATCCATTCCTAAATTTCCTAAAGTGTTAAAATCCTCCCTCCCCTTGTGTGGTGTTTCGTCCAACACCCCCTCTCCCCCCTTTGTGAGGCCTTGTAGCCGAGAGCTCCTTCCCCTTGGCGAGAGTACCCCCATAGTGGGGTTGGCGAGGATATACACCACTTGTGGTGTTGTCTCGTATAAATACCCCCACCTTGGTAGAAATACTCTCAAAAGTATTGTTACTATACCCAAATTACCTTAGCCGTATACCTTGTTGTATTCTAAGGTTATACTATTATACTTCCCGTCAGTCACAAAACCGAAACCCTAAGGAAAATCTCCCTAGTTAGTTGGAGTGTTATGTAGAAGTTGGTTAGAACTTCTAAGGGTGGTTTGGAGCGGGTTGGAGCGCACGGAGTTGGAGCTAAACGTTGCCCAGGATCGACATCTATACTTGGATAATTATGGGCTTATCGAGGTAATTATCTTGTCCCCCTATGGTAATTGGAAATTACATGTTGTAGGAATATATAGTTGAAGTATACTATATATAGAACTGAACCTAGTTTTGTGGCAATGTCTTTGGACTTAAGCCTGAATAATAAGAAACCTTTTGAAGAAAGTCTTGACGTAATTACATAGGGTATTCTGATGAGACTTGTGTAGCTTTTACGTAAGGTAGAATTGTGCGTCGGATTAGGCGTATAACCCCCTGGTTGGCTTGGTAGCCGGCCCCGATAGAGGATGAGATTTCTGCCATTGCGGGGGAAGTCTGCGAATTTTACGTAGAATGTTCTGAAGAGATATAAATGTTAATAAGCGCCTTTTGGCCTTATAGGTTGAAGTACTATGCGTGGCGAGATCTAATTGGCTTAAGGACTAGCCGACGGTTAGAGGTACTAGGAGCGTTATGCTATTAGTCGATAATCGTCGCGAGGTATGTGAACCTCTTCCTATCTCTTCTAGCATGATATGTGTGTAACTATGTAGTACGGTGAGCGTACGTGTGTTAAATGTATTTGATTGGTCTAAAACATAAAGTGTTATAACGGCTTTATGGGAAGTTGGTTATAACAACTTTATGTATGTAAGAAAATACTTGTGGTTTTAAAAGGTAATCGATTTGAACTATATTTGCTGGTTATGTGATAATAAAGAACTTGAAGTATTTCAAAAGATTTTTGTATCATTTTGAAAGGAGTGTAATACTTGGTTTTTGAAAACTTAAGTGTTATACTAGCTTTATGGGAAGTTAGGTATAACGGCTTAAGAATGTTTCTTGAGTTGAAATCGAATGTGTATCGACAAACCACTGCGGCGTTAATAAAAGGAAATGTTTGTGATTAAGTATTATTAAAACGGTAGAAACTTCCATCCGCATAGAAGCTAAGATGAGACAAAATGATATTTCCTAGATCATGGTCTTTGTAATAAGATTGTTATAAACAAGAATATCCTACTCACATATAAGGCTTATGTTTCTCAGATGGTAAAGAGAATTATATTCTTAAATGAATAAGACTATGAACTACGAAACCTTTCTAAAATAAGAAACGTGAACATTTGAAATTAGGCAAACTTGGACGTTTGGAAAATAATGGTGTTACTTGATGTTACAAAGGTAAGGGTTGTGATTTACTTCCAAAGATAATCACTGTAGTGTCATATACTACGGGGCTTGTGTGGTTTGTGTGCAAGTAACGTATCTGTTAAAGAGTTAGTGTATGTAGTACGTTGGGGATAAAACCCGATCTTGTTAATCATATAGTAGAAAGTACCTTGTGTATATAACTTGATTATGTTGGTTTGTGATTGCCTTGTAATACTCTTGTTGATTTGTTAAGTAAACATGCTAGGATCTACGTGTGATAGTATCTTGTGATGTTAGTGTAAAGGGGTTTCCGCCATTGCGCTTAAAGTTGTTTGACTCTCGGTAGTTATGTTGGTATTGTACCACTCACCTTGACTTGTTTCGGAGGTTAAGCGCCCTCCGTCTGAGGGGTAGACTCGAGTGATGCAGGACCGTGATTCGAGAATACCTCATGCGGGTCGGGGATCCATGCGGAACTACGGGAGTTCGGAGTTAGTTTGCGGCCGCGTTGTGGTCATGCGGTCTTTATGGCCATGCGGTGCGAGTCGGGGCGATCTTGGGAGTAGCTACCCTCGATGCGAGAATACCTCATGCGGGCCTATGAGGTTGGCCTATCGCGGAGGCTGCGGAGATTCGAGGCTAGACGCGCACATCGATCTGCGGGCGAGTGACGAGTTTGATCATGTGGCCAGTCAGAGCAGATATCAATCTGATTTATGACCACTGTTAATCTTGTGGGTGTTAGTAGTCGGTTATGCCTTCGCACTTACCTGTCTTGTTTTATTAGGACACAGTGGGACTGGTGTTCATGTATTTCTTGGTGCTTTTATATCATAAAGCTATGGCGGTGAGGAAGGTATTCCACGGGCATGATTGATGTTATGGGCTTGAGACCCATAGTTATATTTGAGTGATGACTTTGAGGCGTGAGTCACGACTTGACATGGCTGCTTATTTGTATAAGCGTAGTTTGGTTATCATATATGTCTCTGCTTTATAGACTATTATGATTTCATTTCTGATATTTTGATTTCACATACTTGGTACTGTTATGCGACCTCGCCCGAGGCTGCGTTCATCTGCGCGAGTTGCGGTACACGATCGTTGATCCTAGCTCTCGGTCCGATTCAGCGTTTGGGAAGCTCCGTTTCTCGGAGGCTTATCGTGGTATAGTCCACTGTCGTAGTAGGTGTTTACATTCGGGGGTTTGGCGGGGCCTGTCCGCCATTGTTGTCGTATCATTCTTGAAGTGCGTAATGCTTGTTGTGGGCGAGTTGTAGAAAGGGATATGCTATTCAAATTGTTATATATTATGAAGGTAACCGTTTTAGGTTGCTTTGTCTTCTTATTTCACTGTCTTATGGCATTGGTTTCATGTTATTGTTTTATGTTCCGTTGATTACTCTGATGTTGTATCAATAGGGTGCCCGGGGTAAGGCACCAGTCACGGGCCCGGGTTCGGTTCGTGACACTAAGACTAGTTGTTTTATATTGTGGGGCGGAATTTTACATGTCTTGTTAAGCGTGTAATCCCCTATTGTTAACTACTTTGTTGGGCCTTAAATGTGGCGTGTTTGGTTATTGTATTCGGCCTTGAAAAAGGTGGCAAAGTAAGTAGAAACAAAGGAGAGTCTTTGTCAGATTTTCAGTAGAATTTAGCGACTTAGCACCTAGAATATTCTACGTTTGAAGTAAGGGGTTAATGGACGTATTGTGACCATTATAGGTTGAAGTACTAAGTATAGCGTATCCTACTTGAAGGATGGAATAGCTCAAGGTTGAAGTACTTTGGAGCATTTTGCTACTTGTCGACAATCGTCGCGAGGTATGTGAACCTCTTCCTTCCTTTGGCATGATTCTATGTATGGAATATACCTGTGGTATCATTTCATGTTTCCTTCTACTCTTAGAAGTTAAGAGGTAGTTGTGTGATTTACTCTATGTAGAACTTTTCCTATCTTTGAGCATGACTAGTTGCACGTATGTAGTGCGGTAGCGTCTGACACCTTGAGATCCTTTACTAGTTTTATGAATAGCCAAGTCGGGTGAGTTAGGAGATTAACTCACATCTTTGAGAGTATTAAGGATGTCTAATGTTTTATTAAAGTTAAGGGACTTGAAGAGTTTTGAAGAACGTGATACTTGTTCCGTTTTAAACGTATAAGTCCCTTGGATAGGAAATTGTTTTTGGCTAAGGTATAAAGTGAATATAACGGCTTTATGGGAAGTTAGTTATATTTGCTTTATGGAAAGATAAATGACTTGATTTTAGTGAAAAGGCAACTTGTTTTTAAGGCATTAATTGCCTAAGGTTTTATATAAAAGGAGTCACTTGTTTTCTAAAGGTTAAGAGACTAATTGTATTTTTGAAAGTTATGAGAATTGATTTGAAAGTATTTAATACTTGGTTTCAAAAAGTAGAAGTCTCTTGGTTATAAAAGGAACGTGTTGGTCTAAACCATAAAGGGTTATAACGGCTTTATGCGAAGTTGGTTATAACGGCTTTATGGAAGGTTAAGAGAATGGTTTTCTCTAATAAAGTAATCAAAGAAATAACTTGTATTAAGGAAGGGCAAATTGTTTTAAAGGTACCAATTGCTTAAGGTTTTTAATAAAGAAGTCACTTGATTTAGAAGCCGGTAATTGTATTTCTAAAAAGGTATTGTGACTTGTCTTGAAAGGTGGATAGGACTTGATACTACGGTTGTTAGTATCGGGGAAGTTTTATTTGGAAAGTAGTCTTTTGAAAAGAATGTACGTACGTAGTACTTTGGTCTATTTAATTGAGAATAATTCTATGTGAGGCCTTGATTAGTACTTTGGCTTGATTAATTGAGAATTAGTCCAAGTATGCCTTGATAAGTGTCACGACCCGAACTCGGGCCCGTGACTGGTGCCTTACCCCGGGCACCCTAGTGATACAACATCAGAGAAAATCAACGGAAATAAAAACATGAACATGAATTAAGAGACATGATAAATTAAACAGGCCAACCAAAACAGTTGCCTTCAGTATATATACATAAATACGACGGTTATCCTTTACGGACTCTGCGCCATGATTACTGGACCTAAGAAGTGACAACAACTATGGCGGGACGGGGCCGCCATACCACGAATGTACAAGAACCTACGGACTCGAGGTAACATACCAAAGATAAGCCTCCGAAGAACGGAGCTTCCCAACACGCTGAAATGTGATCCTATGGCGGGATCGACAATCGATGTACCTCTACTGCGGCATGAACGCGGCCCGAAGGAAGTCGATCTGGCGGTACCAAGTATGTGAAAGCGTAAAATCACGTAAATGAAATCATAATAGTCTATATAAAGCGGGAGACATGTATGATAACCAAACTACGATTCCACAACATAAAAGCGATCATGTCAAGTCGAGGACTCACGCTCAAAGTCATCCTCGTACGTGGAACCCGCCGCCACTGCCGTGATCTAGGTACAAATCATGTGATACGTATAACGGTCTCGGCCCATCTTATGGACCCGATATAGAAGCGTGTGGGATACATTCGGTTCATCCCGTGAGCCGTGGTCGAGTGAAATACATTCGGATGAGCCGTAGTCGAGTGAAATACATTCCGGATGGCGGTAGTCGAGTGAAATACATTCCCGGATGAACCGGTAGTCGAGTGAAATACATTCCCGGATGAGCCGGTAGTCGAGTGAAATACATTCCAGGATGAGCCGGTAGTCGAGTGAAATACATTCGGATGGCGGTAGTCGAGTGAAATACATTCCGGATGAGCCGGTGAGTCGAGTGAAATACATCCCTTGCACAACAAGTCTATCACACGTAAACATATGTAAGTTACACACAACTTAAAGCACTTTCATTTTATGACAAAGTCCGGGTTTTAACCCTAAAGTACTACGTACGTTAAATTCCTTTTAAGAGATCTTTTCCTTTAATAAAAGTCACCCGATACCCGTAGTATAAAATTTGGGTGATTCACATTATTAAGTAAACCAGAACACCTTTTTTTTTTTAAACAATCAAGTAACAACATTCTTTCCCTAAAGTTCCAGTTTGCCTAATTTCAATTACTCAAGCCTCTTACTTTAGAAAAGTTTCACAGTTCATAGCCTTAATCTCTTTTAAAACAACTGAGTAACATATGTCTTATGTGTGGCGATTTATTCTTGTTATAGCAATCTTATTTAGCGACCATGATCTAGGAAATGTAATATCATTTTGTCTCATCTTAGCTTCATGCGGATGGAAGTTTCTACTGGTTTTAATAATACTTCATTAGTCAATACATTTTCCTTTTATTAGCTGCGGTGGTTTGTCGATACATTCGATTTAGAAATCGATAAAACATTCTTAAGCCGTTATACCTAACTTCTCATAAAGCTAGTATAACTCTTAAGCTTTCAAAACCAAGTATTATTCTTCTTTTCCAAAAATGATTCAACATTCTTTTGAAATACTTCAAGTTCTTTATTATCACATAATAAGCGGATATAATTTCAAATCGATTACCTTTTTAAAAGACCACAAAGTATTTCCTTATCCACATAAAGCTATTATAACGACTTCCCAGCCGTTATAACCCTTTTATGTTTTAAACCAATCAAATACATTTAGCACGTATGCGTCTACGTACTACATAGTTCACACCTATCATGCTAGAAAAGATAGGAAGAGGTTCACATACCTCGCGGCAGTATCGACTAATAGCAAAGCGCTCCAAGTACTTCAAACCGTGGCTACTCCTTAAGCCACGTGATTGCACAACACGTAGTACTTGAACCTATAAGGCCACAAGTGACATTAACATCTAGATCTCATCGTTCCATATTCTCTGAAAATTCGGCACTCTCCCCACAGCGTAAATCTCCTCCTTTAACGGCGGCTACGAAGCCAGCGGGGGTTAACACGTCTAACCGGGCGTGTACAATTCTACTACACAAATGCTTTACACAAGTCTCATGTCTGATCTATGTAATTGATTCGGTACTCTTCTTTCGAAAAGGTTTCTTATTATTGGGCTTAAGTCAAAAGACATTGCCACAATACTATGTTCAGTTCTATATATAGTATACTCAACTATATACTCCTACAACATGTAATTTCCAATTACAATAGAACAAGATATTTACCTCGATAAGCCCAAAATTATCCGAGTTATAATGTCGATCTGAGCAAGGTTTAGCTCTGCTAAAATGCGCTCCAATCCGCTCAGAAACCCTTAGAAGTTCTACGCAACTTCTACTTATAACTTAAACTAACAATGAAGATTTCCTTAGGGTTTCGTTTAGTGGCTAAAGGAAGTATAATAGTATTTTCTGGGCTTTTGTATACGTGTAAACTTGGGAAGACTACAAGGAATTTGGGCCAATGTATTTGTGCATTATAACAATACTTGCAGAGTATTACAATACCACCCACGGGGGGTATTTATACGAGACAACTAGGCGAGGGGTACCCCGGCCAAGCCTCTACAAAGGGGGGAGGCCTCTCGGCCAAAGCTTCACAAGGGAGGAAGGGGCTTTGGATGAAGCAAACAAGAGGAGGAGAGTAGTGTGAGACTTAGAAAGATTGCTAAAGTTTTGGATGAAGAAAGTCTTCAACTTAGAGGGTATTTATAGGTCAAGTAAAGGCCACCAATGGACAAGATGAAGACAAGTGTGGTGCAAGTGTAGGGCTAGATTTCAACCATGTGGACCTTATCCATCTACCACAACAACTTGCACAAATATCCTACCTACTCCCACTAAGCCAAATCGTCCAAGACAAGGCCATGGTTGCCGTCAACCTCTTCCAATGTGAGGTGACACGTGTCACCCTCGTTGATCCAAAATGTTTAAATCTCTCGGAAAAATCCAAAAATTAAAAATGACATAGCCAGAATTTTCCCTACGAAATGTGGAAAGCGTTTAGTCGACGACTCTGTCGGGTGTTGTGTACAAATTTCGAAACTAGCCAATCCTTAAGGCTTAAATTATAATACGTGCGCCTCACGCATACTACTGGAAATACGGGTATAACATTCTCCTCTTTAGAAACATTCGTCCGAATGTTCCTTCTCAAGACGAATGACGATAAAGTTCTTCTTAACTTAAACAAGTTTCCAATGCCACATGGCCACAAATACCGCGCAAATACTTACATCCAAGTCCACGAGAAACACCTCTAACATCACAAACTTTTGTCACTTTGCGCGAGGTCCTAGTGTCGCCGGCGACCCAACAAATGGTGCCGGACTGCATGCGATCCACGAGGTCTAAAATATACATCCTTCGCGCCTTCTCCCTTCACGAAATGATCATATCTATGCTCGCAATACATGCTCGCCTCTACCCTTACTCGCGTACTCTTCTCGAACACGAACTCTTCTAGTATCGTACCATACTTGATCATCGCTTCGAAACTTTGGAGTCACCACCTCGACCTTGGTCATCTTACTAGCTCCACTTTCCTCTAAGGCCATCCGGCCTTCACGAACCGGTCTGGTCGAACATATCCACGAACTCATCGATGGTCATCCAAACTTGGGCCTAACACCCTCGTGACCACCGCTGGCGGACCACTGAGTGACCCTACTCTAAGCAGCCACGGGTTGGCCCGCAACATGGACAGACCCACTTAACGCATCACGCTCTTGTTTCCCGTCCGGAACAATCTTACCTATACAAGTCATGAAAGCTACCACTTCCATTTTACACTACCCAAGGAATTATCCCGAACACATTTATCATAAACCAAGTATTTCAACAAAGACTAGCAGTAAAATCTTTTATTCAAGATGACCTTACCTCTAAGGTCTCAACACGAAAATATTCTAAGGTTCACACTTTCCATGCCCATACATATCCTTTCAACTAACCATGCTTTCTAACTCATACCCCATAACGCTATCCGAGCGTAGCACACAATAAGAAGGTCATTATATCATGCATACAAATATCTAGAGAGTTACGGATATACGAATCTACCGCTCACTCTAATCATAAGCACGCCTGCAGTGCGTATAGAGAAAGCGATGAACACGCCATCGATCCGTGAGGCTGCGCCTTGCGGTACCCTCCTATAAGCCGATCTCGTCACATGTACGACGGCGCGAGTGAAACAAGCACGATAAAAGACGACATTCCGGGATGGCGCTGCCAGCATCGTCGCATCGAGGGGACATGAATCCTGGGCTAGAACTCACGTATACTGTGAACGAAACCATGGAGCTCGACGGCTCCCGAATAACGAGCGTCACGAAGGCTGCGGAGGACCACTCTGTCTTGGCGGAGGTACATAACTAGTCTCTCTTTGGCGGCCCGCCTCGAAAGTTACTAAAGGACCACTGCTCGGCCTCTTCTGCGATCTCGGTCATTCCGTCGACTCCTCGCTCCTCACCTCGGTGCATAAGCTGCGTGCGGGCAATGTCCATGCGGTGAAGAGCTACACCCGTACAAGCCTCGCTAAGTAATCATCTAGCCGGTGGCGTAGCGGTGTACTCTGTCCTCCATATCGGCTACTCTGGCGGGGACATATCGAGCTAATGAGTCGAACTCCACATTATACTCTCTAACCGTCGCGTCTGCCTCGCCAATGTCAAAACACAGCCGGCGAGCCCTCGCCATACGTGGAGGTAAGAAATGTGCAAGCGCCACGAGAACTCGTTCCAACTGCTGAGCGCATGCTCTCCGGGACGGCTCGCGAATCAAACCCGATCATTGCGGTATCACGCGGTGATGCGAACCTAAGACCACCGACTCGGTCTCGAAGCCTTGATCACTCGCGATCGGCGTAGCTGCGGATGAACTCCTGCGGATCATCCTCGTGCCTCGACCCATAAAACTCGGCGGGTTACATCTCGGAAAATCCGTAGTCTCAAATGCGCTCGGGGTGAACTACGGGTGCTCTGGGGAGGCTGCTGCGTCGACCTATCCTCATATCGGCCACGACCACGGCGATGGCGCCATCTCCTTGCCCGTCATCTGCTCCGGTGTGGGGCCGGAGGCTCGGTATTGTAGTCTCGGCAGACCCACTGCTGCGGCTCTAAGCTCTGCTTTGGTCTTTGGCGGTGTGTCGCAAAACTAGCCGTCTGAAGCACTATCTCAGTCTTGGCCAGGGCTGCGCCCTCGTGCTCTCTGTATCTCACTATGACTCCTCATCGCCTTGCCCATCTGGGCACAGGTTGCCTTGCGGAGACATAGCGGTAAAGGAAAGGAATACGTCGGAGGGTCCAACTTATCACACGACTCTAGGGCACGATCTCGAGAATGAGAAGAATGGAAACCAATCCTAAATGTCCTGCGGACTAGACACGATGCAGTAGACACTTTCAGAGACTATTGCTCACGATACCACTTTGTCACTTTGTCGCGAGCCTTGCTCGACGACCCAACAAATGGTGCAGGGCTGCTGCGATCCACGAGGCATGCCTACGGCCGCTTCTCGGGATGTGCCATCTGAGAGCCACGGTTGGTGCATTTCGTGGTAGAGCTCGGCCTCTTTATACGCTCGGCCGAAGGAGGTCGATACAACAGTACCAAGTATGTGAAGCGTAAAATCACGTAAATGAAATCATAATAGTCTATATAAAGCGGAGACATGTATGATAACCAAACTACGATTCCACAACATAAGCGATCATGTCAAGTCGGGGACTCGCGCCATCAAAGTCATCCTCATGCCGTACGTGGAACCCCGCCGCCAGCTGCCGTGATCTAGGTACAAATCATGTGATACGTATAACGGTCTCGGCCCGTCTTATGGACCCGATATAAAGCGTGTGGGATACATTCGGTTCATCCATGAACCGTAGTCGAGTGAAATACATTCCGGATGAGCCGGTAGTCGAGTGAAATACATTCCGGATGAATCGGTAGTCGAGTGAAATACATTCCGGATGAGCCGTAGTCGAGTGAAATACATTCCGGATGAGCCGTAGTCGAGTGAAATACATTCGGATGAGCGGTAGTCGAGTGAAATACATTCCCGGATGAACCGGTAGTCGAGTGAAATACATTCCATGCACAACAAGTCTATCACACGTATGTAAGTTACACACAACTTAAAGCACTTTCATTTTATGACAAAGTCCGGGTTTTAACCCTAAAGTACTACGTACGTTAAATTCCTTTTAAGAGATCCATTCCTTTAATAAAAGTCACTCGATACCCGTAGTATAAAATTTGGGTGATTCACATTATTAAGTAAACCAGAACACCTTTTTTTTTTTAAACAATCAAGTAACAACATTCTTTCCCTAAAGTTCCAGTTTGCCTAATTTCAATTACTCAAGCCTCTTACTTTAGAAAAGTTTCACAGTTCATAGCCTTAATCACTTTTAAAACAACTGAGTAACATATGTCTTATGTGTGAGCAGTTTATTATTGTTTATAGCAATCTTATTTAAGCAGCCATGATCTAGGAAATGTAATATCATTTTGTCTCATCTTAGCTTCTATGCAGATGGAAGTTTCTACTGGTTTTAATAATACTTCATTAGTCAATACATTTTCCTTTTATTAACGCTGCAGTGGTTTGTCGATACATATTCTGATTTCCGAAATCAGTAAAACATTCTTAAGCCGTTATACATATTCTTTTGAAATACTTCAAGTTCTTTATTATCACATAATAAGCCAGATATAATTTCAAATCAGTTACCTTTTTTAAAAGACCACAAAGTATTTCCTTATCCACATAAAGCTATTATAACCGACTTCCCATAAAGCCGTTATAACCCTTTATGTTTTAAACCAATCAAATACATTTAGCACGTATCGTCTCCGTACTACATAGTTCACACCTATCATGCTAGAAAAGATAGGAAGAGGTTCACATACCTCGCGGCAGTATCGACTAATAGCAAACGCTCAAGTACTTCAAACCGTCGGCTACTCCTTAAGCCACGTAGATTGCACCACACGTAGTACTTCAACCTATAAGGCCACAAGGCGCTTATTAACATCTAGATCTCATCGTTCCATATTCTACAGAAAATTCGGCAGCACCTCCCCCCCCCCGCAACAGCGTAAATCTCCTCCTTTAACGAGGCCGGCTACCAAGCCAACCGGGGGGGGTTAACACGTCTAACCGGACGTGTACAATTATACTACGTAATGCTACACAAGTCTCGTAATACTGATCTATGTAATTCTGATTCGACTCTTCTTTCGAAAAGGTTTCTTATTATTCAGTATTAAGTCAAAAGACATTTCCACAATTCTATGTTCAGTTATATATATAGTATACTCCAACTATATACTACTACAACATGTAATTTCCTATTTCAATAGGGTAACAAGATATTTACATCGATAAGCCCAAAATTATCGAGTTATAATGTCGATCTGAGCAAGGTTTAGCTCCTACTCATGGCGCTCCAATCCGCTCCAAGAAACCCTTAGAAGTTCTACTTCTACTTATAACTTCAACTAACAATGAAGATTTCCTTAGGGTTTCGTTTTGTGGCTAAAGGGAAGTATAATAGTATTTTCTGGGCTTTTGTATAAGTGTAACCTTGGGAATACTACAAGGTATTTGGGCCAAGGTATTTGGGCATTATAACAATACTTGGAGAGTATTTCAATACCACAAAAGGGGTATTTATCACGAGACAACTAGGCTAGGGGGTACCCCACGCCAAGCCTCTACAAAGGGGAGGAGGCCCTCTCGGCCAAAGCTTCACAAGGGAGGGGGAAGGGGCTTTGGACGAAGCAAACAAGAGGGAGGGAGTAGTGTGAGACTTAGAAATATTGCTCAAGTTTTGGATGAAGAAAGTCTTCAACTTAGAGGGTATTTATAGGTCAAGTAAAGGCCAACCAATGGACAAGATGAAGACAAGTGTGGTGCAAGTGTAGGGCTAGATTTCAACCATGTGGACCTTATCCATCTACCACAACAACTTGCACAAATATCCTACCTGCTCCCACTAAGCCAAATCGTCCAAGACAAGGCCATGGTTGCCGTCCAACCTCTTCCAATGTAAGGGTGACACATGTCACCCTCCCGTTGGTCCAAAATGTTTCGTCTCTCGGAAAAATCCGCAAAAATTAAAAATGACATAGCCGGAATTTTCCCTACGAAAGCTAATGGAAAGCGTTTAAATCGACGACTCTGTCGGGTGTTGTGTACAAATTTCGAAACTAGCCAATCCTTAAGGCTTAAATTATAATACGTACGCCCTCACGTACATACTCTGGAAATACGGGGTATAACAATATGTACTTTGGCTTGTTCAATGAGAATTATTCTATTTGTGCCTTGAGTAGTACTTTGGCTTGATAAATTGAGAATTTGTCTAAGTGTGGCTTGAGTAGTACTTTGGCTTGATAAATTGAGAATTTGTCTAAGTGTGCCTTGAGTAGTACTTTGGCTTGATAAATTGAGAATTTGTCTAAGTGTGCCTTGAGTAGTACTTTGGCTTGATAAATTGAGAATTTGTCTAAGTATGCCTTGATAAGTACTTTGGCTTGTTCAATGAGAATTATTCTATTTGTGCCTTGATAAATACTTTGGCTTGATTAATTGAGAATTAGTCTATGTGATGCCTTGATTAGTACTTTGGCTTGTTAATTGAGAATTAGCCTATGTGTGCTGGTGATAGCCTTTGAGTGCAAGTATTATGTTTTATTACGTTGCCGCGACTCTCGGTTGGAGGTAGGTTGTCTTGTTGTAAATACTTGGACATGCAAGCGGTGATGTGGGATTCCACGGGTATGCTTAAGTAAATTGTAGTACTTAGGTTAAATTCTGGATGTTTATAGAAGACATAGTAGTGTACATTTTGTATAATGGTCGGTTGAGATAGGGTGAGAGTATAAATGAGGGCAAGCCACAAGGCGTTATACCACCTTCTCCAGTAAGAGTATAAGTGAGGGTAAACCCCAAGACATTATACCCCGCTTGTTTTGTATAATGGTCGGTTGAGATAGGGTAAGAGTATAAATGAGGCAAGCCCCAGGCGTTATACCACTTCTCCCGGTAAGAGTATAAGTGAGGGTAGACCCCAAGATGCTATACCACCGCTTTACCAACTTCTCCGGGGTAGAGTATAAGTGAGGTAGACCCCCAAGACGCTATACCAGGTGGGACTTGGTGTTCATGTATGCCTATTGGTGTATTATTATATCTGGGTATCGTGATTATGTGGGATTTCACGGGCAGGAGATATATATATGTGTTGTGTATGTGTACGCCGACAGTGAGGTGGGATGCCACGGGCGCGACACATGATTATATTTTACACTTGTAGCTGTCGGCAGTGATGGGGGATTCCACGGACACGCTTGATATTAGTGTGACTTGATCGCGTCCCAGATTGGGCCGGGTAGAAAATGTGCCCTCCTTAAAGGGTCGGATTATACTTATGAAAGATAAGTAAGTTATATAGAAATGAACTTAATGATTTTTCCTAATCATATGCTTAAGAATGTGGCTATAACTTTTATTGAAAATGGGAAAAGATAATAAGGTGCGATTAAGTTCATAAATGGTAATGACACGGCCGGATCTGGTATGTATTTTTATACTTGTCCCTGTCATTCTTTTATCTGATTATGATCTGCTTTCATGCGTTATTTCATTCCATATTAAATACTGTTATCTGACCCCTTCGGGGCTGCGTTCATGCCCGCAGTATTAGGTGCGAGTTGGTGATCCTTGCTCTTAGGATCTCGGTTGATTTGAGAAAAGCTCCATTTGCTCGGAGGCTTATCTCTTGGTACGTTTCCACGAGGTAGTAGATTCATGTATATTCGGGGTATGGCGGGCCATCCGCCACGATTGTTATTCCTAAGTGCGTATTCACATATGTGGTTGGGCTGTAAGAACTGAGTTGTACTATTGATTATGTGTATTTTATGGAAGGCGGCTGATCGGCTAGCCTGTTACGTTTTTATTTACACATGTGTTTATGTGGTGTATGTTCCGCTGCTATTCTCTGATGTATACCTGAACGGGGTGCCCAGGTAGGGCACCAGTCGCGGCCCCGGGGTCGGGTCATGACATCTTTTGTGGGGCGGAATTTTACACGTCTAGTAGGCGTGTAATCCCCTATTGTTAATTGCATTGATTGGGCCTTAAATGTGGCGTGTTTGGTTATTGAATTCGGCCTTGAAAAAGGTGTCAAAGTAAGTAGAAACAAAGGAGGTGCTGTCCGATTTTCCGTAGAATTTAGAGACTTTACACTTATAATATTCTACGTTTGAAGTAAGGCGTTAATAGATGTATTGTGGATATTATAGGTTGACATACTACGGGCGGGATTTTGTACTTGGCAAGTGGCTTGACCCGAAGAGGTATGTAGAACTTTTCCTATCTTTTGAGCATGACTAGTTGCACGTATATAGTACGGTAGACGTACAAGACCTTGATATCCTTTACTAGTTTTATGAATAGCCAAGTCGGGTGAGTTAGGAGATTAACTCACTTCTTTGAAAGTATTAAGGATGTCTTAAGTTTTACTATCGTTAAGGGACTTGAGGAGTTTTAACGTATGGGATACTTGTTTCGTTTTAAACATATAAGTCCCTTGGATAGGAAATTGTATTTGGCTAAGGTATAAAGTGAATATAACAACTTTATGGGAAGTTGGTTATATTAGCTTTATGGAAAGATAAATGACTTGATTTAATGAAAGGCAATTTGATTTTAAGGCATCAATTGCCTATGGTTTTATAAGAAAATGAGTCACTTGATTTAGAAACCTAACTTTATTTCTAAAGGTATTGTTACTTGTCTTGAAAAGTAATTTTGACTTGATACTACGGTTAATAGTATCTTGGAAGTTTTATATGAAAAAGAGTCATTTTTAAAAGAGTGGAAGTATGTAGTACTTTGGGTTAAAATCCGGATTTTTATAAAAGATATGCTAGTGCCTTAAGTAAACTAAAATGAGAGTGTATATGAATAAGGCTAATAAGAAGTTAGGGGGATTTCTTAACTTGCTTATTTATTGTATAATAAGCCGGTAGTGCTTATGTTATGTATGATAAGCCGGTAGGGCTTATGTTATGTATGATGGCCGGTTGAGATAGGGTAAGAGTATAAATGAGGGGTAAACCCCCAAGATCGTTATACCACCTCCTCCAGGGTAAGAGTATGAATGAGGGGCAAGCCCCAAGATCGTCATACCACCTTCTTCAGGGTAAGAGTATAAATGAGGGGTAAATCCCCAAGATCGTTATACCACCTGTTCTGTGGATTTGCTACCCACGATGCGAGGAATACCTCA
This sequence comes from Przewalskia tangutica, assembly GCA_029844215.1. NCBI lineage: Eukaryota > Viridiplantae > Streptophyta > Magnoliopsida > Solanales > Solanaceae > Przewalskia > Przewalskia tangutica. The sequence continues at coordinate 97,711,662 of CM056721.1, forward strand.
TGCGAGTCCTTATGGGCTTATGCGGGTGAAATAATCCCATGCGGGCGGGTACAGCCTATGCGAGGAATACCTCATGCGGGTCCACATGACCTATGCGGGTGAAATAGTCCCAGGAGTAGGATTGCTTAATGATACTGCGGGCGGATGGTCCTGATTTGATCGTGAGCTTCCTATTTTTATGTTGTACGTATACTCTTAGTTACTCTCATTGTTAGTAAGGAACTGTGTACTGTAATTTTATTATCATACATGTCTCCGGCTTTGTTTTAAACTTATGATGTAATTACAGTATTTTCCAGTTTTACATACTTAGTACATATTGTGTACTGACCCCCTTCCTCGGGGGATGCGTTCATGCCGCAGGTAGGGGTAAGCAGGTGGTGGATCCTCATCCTTAGGATCACTTATCAGACGTCAGAAGCTCCATTTCTCCGGAGGCTTGTCTTTTAGTACGATCTTTCCACGATGTTGTAGATTTATGTACATTGAGGTATGGCGGCCCCGCCCCGCCATCCGTTGTTATTCCTAGAGGTCTGTAGTCACATGTTGTGGTTTGGGGCTGTAAGAACCGAGTTGTACAGTTTTGCTTTTGATTATGCATATTGTATGGAAGGCGGCCTTATCGGCTAGCCTGTGATGTTATTGTCTAAATATGTTGTATGTTGTGTATGTTCCGCTGCTATTATCTGATGTATACGTGAACGGGGTGCCCAGGTAGGGCACCAGTCGCGGCCCCGGGGTCGGGTCGTGACAGAATAGTTTTAAGTATATAGTACGGTGGACGTACGAGGTTTTGACGAATTTAGCTCCTTTGATATCCTTGGCTTATTATAAGAATGTCCAAGTTGGTTGAGTTAGGGAATTAACTCACTTGTTTAAAATATTAAGGATATCTTACTGTCTAAATGTTAAGAGACTTAAAGTATTTTTGAAAGTATATGACACTTGTCTTGTTTGGAAAGTTTAAGTCTCTCGATTACAAAGAAGAATGTAAGTTCCTAAAGTATAAAGCTAGTATAACGGCTTTATGGGAAGTTGGTTATAATAGCTCTATGGAAAGTTAAAAAGAGTGGTTTACTCTAAGTAATGTAAGTATGATAAATGACTTGAAATAATGAAAGACAAATTGATTTGAAGGCATCAATTGCTTAAGGTTTTTAAAAGAAAGAAGTCACTTGATTTAGAGGCCTAAATGTATTTCTAAAAGGTATTGTGACTTGTCTTGAAAAGTAGTTATGACTTGATACTACGGTTATTAGTATCTTGGAAATTTTATATGAAAAAGAGTCATTTTAAAAAGAATAGAAGTACGTAGTACTTTGGGTTAAATTCCCGGATTTTATAATGACATGTTAGTGCCTTAAGTAAACTAAAATGAGAGTGTATATGAATAAGACTAATAAGAAGTTAGGGGGATTTCTTAACTTGCTTATGTAATGTATGATAAGCCGGTAGTGCTTATGTTATGTATGATAAGCTGGTAGTGCTTATGTTATGTATGATAGCCGGTAGTGCTTATGTTATGTATGATAAGCCGGTAGTGCTTATGTTATGTATGATAGCCGGTTGTGCTAGTGATTTATTGTGCATTACGGGTTATTCCCCGGGTTTGTGGCATTTGCATATTCCGTGGATTTGCTACCCATGATGCGAGGAATACCTCATGCGGGTCCGAAAGGGCTTATGCGGGTGAAATAGTCCCATGCGGGCGATCGATCCTATGCGAGGAATACCTCGCGGTCTACCACGACCATGCGGCGGATACAATCTATGCGAGGAATACCTCATGCGGGTCCATACGACCCTTGCGGGTGAAATAGTTCCAGGAGTAGGATTGCTTAATGATACTGCGGGCGGGTGACCCTGCTTTGATCATGAGCCTCCTATTTTTATGCAGTAATGTATACTCTTGTTTACTCTCATTGTTAGTAAGGCACAGCGTACTGTTATATGAGTTATCATACATGTCTCCAGTTTTATTTTAGACTTATGATTTCACTACAAGATTTCGGGCCACATATTTGGTACATGTTATCGAACTCCTTCGGGCTGCGTTCATGCCGCAGTAGAGTCTGTGTCTTGATCCTCACTCTTAGGATCACTGTTCAGCTAACGAGAAGCTCATTTATTTCGGAGGCTTATCCCTAGTATTGTCGGTTGTTGTACATTCAGGGGTATGACGGAGCCCTGTCCCGTCACAGTTGTTATTCTTAGAGGTCTGTAGTCACATTGTGAATTGGGTTTTTAAGAACAGAAATGTACTGATTTATTTTTGGGTATGTATATTTTTACGGAAGGTAGCCTCATCGGCTAGCCTGCTCTTATTTTATGTTTAAGCATTTTATAAGTTGTGTATGTTCCGCTGCTATTCTCTGATGTATACCGGAAAGGGGTGCCCAGTTAGGGCACCAGTCGCGGGCCCGGGGTCGGGTCGTGACAGAGATATCCTTACAATACCTCTAGGAACCTTAGTTTAAAGTATTGGGATTATTGAACCACAAACGAAAAAAATTTCTTCTTGGAATGGAGCTTGGTCGAGAGCACCTTAAGGCTAGCACAATATTCTTGGAAATTTTTCTAAGTATGGAACTTGTCTTGCAATATGGATGAATATATAAAACATTGGAGGGTCTAGATTAAAACATATGGGTGGCTTGGATGAATGGAATTAAATATCAAGCCAAGTTGGGCTCTTTGACTTAGTCAATAATGTCAAGCTTGGACTTTGCAAGACTTGATCATCTAGCTTTGGGTCAAATGGTCATTTAGTCCATGACTAAATCGCCCAAGACCAACTTAAGGGGGGTGACACGTGTCGCCCTCCGATTCGTCGCAATATTTCGTTTTCCGACATTTCCATAATTCCGATAAATTTTTACTAGTCTCAAATCTTATCATTTTTTAGTTCATACGTACGTTCTTATAAACATGTCCTGGAAACGGGGTGTAACATTCTTCCCCCCTTAGAAATATTCGTCCTCGAATGTTCTTTCGGAGCTCAATCTATCATTTCTCGGCATAATCTCATAAAACTACACTTAATGAAACCTAATTATGCCACATATGGCCCTAATACCTCGCACACACATATCCGCCCATCATAAGCCCAAAAGGGATTATCTTTTCGTACCTCCAGCCCCTTCTAGCATATATACATAGTCTCAATATTATCCGTTCATGACACTTAAACATACAACAACTTTATCATGCATACAAGTCTCTAAAGGGTCGAAGACATAACTGAAATCATATAGGCGGTTCAAAGGGCCGCTAAAACTGGGAACTTCCACCACGACCTCTGTCACGGCCTGTCGGTGCATGAACATCCTGCCTAGATATTGAAGGCGAAGAACCCGCAACTGATTCGGTAGACTGTGCTGCCCCACTAGTGCCACCTCTATAAGGGCACTCTCTTAACATATGGCCTAGACGACCACAAGAAAAACAAGCACCCGTACCGGCGCGACATATCCCAAAATGGAACCTACCACACTGGGTGCATTGAGGCAAAAGTGGCCTCGACTAACTGGAACCCCCATCTCCCTGTGTTACACCCCGTAAGTCCAGGACATGTGTAAGAGAATGTACGTAAGGAATCAAGACCTGGAAATTGGTACGAAAGGAAGAATTGTTTTTCCGACAGAAAATCTTCCGGACATCGGAAAGGAAAAATGTTCGTTGTTGAGAATTGGATTCTCAAAATGCATTATTTGAAGAGTATGGAACTTATTAACATTATGGAAATTTATTTTTTTCGGATTTGGTCACGTGGGGCCCACCCGAGGAATTTTACATTTTGCGGGGCCCACGAAGGTTACGGAATTTTATGGACGAATGGGAGGGCGACACGTGGCACCCCTCCCACATGGCTTGGTCGAATTATGCAAGGGCAAAAGGGTCATTTGACAATTGTAAAGATGAGAAAGTCTTGCTAAGTTAGAGCTTGACATTGTTGACCAAGTCAAGAGCCACTTGGCTTGATCCCATCCATCCAATTTATACATGTGCTGTAATCTAGACCCTCCAATGTGTTATATATCATCCTAAGTAGCAAGACTTGGCATTTTTACACTTAGAAAAATTGAGAGAACCTTGAGCTTAGCCTATCTTGCTCTCGTCTTTAGTGCCATTCCCACACAAAAAAGTTTAGTTTGTGATCCATTAGCCACAAGACTTTAAACCAAGATTCATGAGTGTATTGTAAGTGTATCTCAATAGAAAAATCCCATAAAGAGAGAGTTTTCGTGTTAGTCGCAAGGTGAAAACCTAGTTGCTTTACTAGGTTTTGATTGGAAATGGAAGAGAAGTTAGTTGTGAACTTCTAAGGGCTTCAAATAGCGGATTGGAGCGTAAAGGAAAGTTTGTTGGCTATTGGAACCCTAATCCAAAAACTATCATGTTTAGCCTTAAGATTACATTTCAAGTTGATTATTAGTTTAAGTCGTCGCATGTTGTATAAGAAGGAAATTGTAGTTGTTGAAGTTGTTTATAACTATATAACATGTTTGACCTAAGAATTTGGATTGAAAAAGAATTGGAAAGGACTTAGGATTGGTTATAAGTTGGCCGAGAATGGCTTGTGAGTATTAATCTTCTTGGGATGAATTGTGGGGCGAAATTTTACACGTATTGTAAGACGTGTAATCCCCTTTGTTTGGTTGTTGTTTTGAGCCTTAAATGTGGCGTGTTGGTTATTGTATTCGTCCTTGAAAAAGGTGGCAAAGTAAGTAGAAACAAAGGAGGTGCTGCCCGATTTTCCGTAGAATAAGAGACCGTGTACTTAGTGTTATTCTACGTTAGAAACTAGAAATTGATAGTCATGTTGTGACCATTATAGGTTGACAATTCTACGTACGACGTATTCGGCTTAGCTTGTGGATTTAGCCGAAAAGGTATGTGAACTATCTCCTCTTCTAGCATCATTCCTTAAGATAAAGAAAGTATGTCCTACTCCTTAAATGATCCATTCCTTGGTTGTAATTGGATTGCCTAAAATAGAATTTGTTCTATGTACTTCCTTGATTTTACTTTGATGTTTAAATTGTAAGTTGTATAATCCATTTCCTTAGTGAAGTTTGGATTCTTAAAAGTGAAAGTATTTTACTTAAAGTACATAGAGTCTTGAAAAGGAAGTGGTTTCCAAATCTTTTGGCTAGTGCCTTAGCTCCAAAACCTAAGGGTCATTATAATGACTTTAGGGGAGTCAAAGGAGTGATTTACTTATTTGATTTAAAAGAGGAGAAATGACACGATTTAAGAGAAGAAACTTGTTTTCTATATATTAAGAGACTTGAAGTATTTTGAAAGTTAAGAACTTGATTTGTAAGTATGTGATACTTGGTTTTAATTAGTATAAGTCTCTTGGTTATAAAAGGAATGAATATGTCTAAAACCAAAAAGGGTTATAACGGCTTTATGGGAAGTTGGTTATAACGGCTTTATGGAAGGTTAAGAAAGTTGTCTATTTTGATTAATGGGCATAAGTTGCCTAGATTGTGAAAATTTGAGGTTACTTGATTTCAAGCTTTGAAATGAGTTTTCTAAAAGTGTAGTAACTTACTTTGAAAAATAGACACACCTTGATACTACGGGTGTTAGTATCTTGGGGTTTTACATAAAAAGGAGTCTTTTGAAAAGAATGTACGTACGAAGTACTTTGGCTTGTTTAATTGAGAATTATTCTATGTGTGCCTTGATAAGTACTTTGGCTTGTTTAATTGAGAATTATTCTATGTGTGCCTTGATAAGTACTTTGGCTTGTTTAATTGAGAATTATTCTGTGTGCCTTGATAAGTACTTTGTCTTGGTTAATTGAGAATTAGCCTATGTGTGCTGGTGATAGCCTTTGAGTGCAAGTATTATGTTTTATTACGTTGCCGCGACTCTGGAGGGTACTGTCTTATGGTAAGTTACTTGGACGTACCGACAATGATGTGGGATTCCACGGGTATGCTTCCGTTATTTGTAGTACTTGGGTTAAATTCCCGGATATTTTTTATAAAAGACATGTTAGTGCCCTAAGTAAACTAAAATGAGAGTGTATATGAACAGAATAATAAGAAGTTAGGGGATTTCTTAACTTGCTTATTTGTTGTGTGACGGCCGATTGAGATAGGGTAAGAGTATAAATGAGGGGTAAACCCCAAGACGTTATACCACCTTCTCCAGGGTAAGAGTATAAATGAGGGGTAAACCCCCAAGACGTTATACCACCTGTTTTACCACCTTCTCCAGGGTAAGAGTATAAATGAGGGGTAAACCCCAAGACGTTATACCACCTTCTCCAGGGTAAGAGTATAAATGAGGGATAAACCCCCAAGACGTTATACCACCTGCTTTACCACCTTTTCCAGGGTAAGAGTATAAATGAGGGATAAACCCCCAAGACGTTATACCACCTGCTTTACCACCTTCTCCAGGGTAAGAGTATAAATGAGGGGTAAACCCCAAGACGTTATACCACCTGCTCGTTTTCCTACTTAGCCCGTACAGTTTTAGGACACAGGTGGGACTTGGTGTTTATGTATGCCTATTGGTGTTATATTATATCATGGACTGCCGGCAGTGAGGAAGGATTCCACGGGCATGATTGATATTATGGGCGTGAGACCCATGGTTATATTTTAGTAATGATTTGAGGGCATGCGTCCCTGACTTGATATGACTGTTTATGTATTGTGTACTGTAGGTTGGCTATCATACATGTCTCCTGTTTTGTTAGACTGTTATGATTTCATTACGATTTTTCGCCTTCACATACTTGGTACATTCTTGTCGACCTCCTTCGGCCGCGTGCGTGCCGCGAGTTTAGGTACGCTGTTTGGTGATCTGCAGTGTAGGACCGCCTCGAGTTTTGGATAGCTCCTTACATTCGGAGTTTATCTCTTTGGTATAAGTTCTGCGATGCAGGCTTTTGTACGATTATGGTATGGGCGCGGCCTTGTCCCGTCATAGTTCAGTATAACTCTTAGAGGTCTGTATTCATATGTGGGATTGGACTCATGTACAGTGTAGTGTCTTTTGTTTATGTATATTATGGCAGCCTTGTCGGCTTTGCCCTTGTACGTATGTTGGTTTTGAAAAAAAAAATGAGGTGTTATTTAATTTCCGCAGTTTACTTAGTTGTTAAGATAGAAGGGTGCCTGTGTAGGCACGATCCACTACCGGGTTCGGGCGTGACAGAGTGGTATCGAAGCGATCCTCGAATGTTTACGCACCGTGTCTAGTAGAGTCTTGATTATCGGTGTGTCGCGCCACACCCATGTCGTGAGGCTACAGGACATTTAGGAGTTGGTTTCTATTCTTCTCACTCTAAGATCGTGTCATAGAGCTGTGTTAGTAAGACTCTCTGACGTATTGTTGTGTTCTGATCATGCCTCCGCGAGGGCAACAGCGCCTGAAGGGCAAAGGAGTAGCGAGCTACCATCGGACTTAGAGAGTTGATAGGGCTCGTGCCTGTGGTATACGGATATTGTGCCGCGATCGGCGAAGTTCTTCTGCGGCGAGTTTGAGGCCCAGACACGAGCCTCCAGTTTCTCAGTTAGGGGAAGACTTTAGGGTTATGAAGGAAGCCATTATGTTATTGACCAAGATAGCGGTGCTACAGTTTCATCAGCAGGAGGTTATTCGGCCAGTACAGACAGGTGTACAGGGGGTAGAGGGCCAGCGCGGAGATCTGCGTAAGAGGGCTAGACCGGTTGGTTATTCCGGTGAGTTTATGGACGAGCAGCCTCAGCAGCGAGTGAGATATTCGTCCCAGCCTACCCAGTACATACCCCCGCAGCTCACAGGTGGGAGTTTGGACCCCACAAGGTATTTAGGAGCCGGTCCGAGCTCCAGGGGTCGAGGTTCTCAGAGGAGCAGAGGATTTTCTCAGTCGAGGCCACTTATTCCTCAGTGTGTCCATTGTAGTAAGCGTCATATGGGGAAATGCCGTTATGGCACAGGTGTATGTTTTTATTGTGGCCGTCCGGGCCATATACTGAGGGTGTGTCCTTTTAGAAAGAGCACCGGTGAGGTGGCTCAGCCTATAAGGCCGATGGTTGGTTACCTTTCCTCCACAGCTATGCGTCCCCCAGGGCAGGGTGTTCAGATGTCAGCCAATCGTGGTAGAGGTCAGGGTGAAGTTTATAGTTTTGGCGGTCCTTCGAACCGCAGAGATGACGTGACTACTGGACAGGATCAGGAGGCGACATCGCACGGGGTTACAGGTATATTTCGATTCTTTTGAATCATACGTGCATTGATAGATTCAGATTTCGCCCTAGCATATATGTTTTCCCTTTGTTACTAGCAGTTGTAAGTGCTAGTACCCCCAGAGGTAGGAATACTTTGATTAGTAAGGTGAAAAGTTAAGAATGTTGACAAGAATGGTAAGTGAACTGAGACTATAATTGTGTAGAGTTCACAAGTTGTAGTTACCCCATAATAAGTGTAAAGACCGATAGGGAAGGATGTACAGTAGCAATACTTTGGCTTATGTGAAGAACCTCTAGTGGATGGGAGGATAGGGTGAGAAGTACCTTGAGATAAGAGAAAGATTTATTTCAGACTAAGAATGAGAAGTTAAGTGTGACGATGGGTCGGGTTATTGACTCCTTTCGGGTCAACCGATAGTATGGAATGGGGTGATGTCAATTGGATATGGTTCCGTGATGTGATAGGGTCACGAGGGTGCAAGGCCCAAGTCTAGTTGATCGTTGTACGAGTTCGTGGATGCGTTCCACCGGAACTAGGTCTTAAGAACCGAGAAGAGCCTTAACGGGAATGTAAGTAACAATATGGCCAAGTTTGGTTAGTAACTCCAAGGATTGGGGCACATAAACAATATTTGAGATGTTGTAAGTTTACTAAATAAGTTGGAAGTACGAGAAAGTATGACAAGTAAGAAAAGAAAGGAACCTCTAAGGATCCCGTGTTTGAGAAGACTGTAACCTTCGAGTATGGTGAGAAGGGACCACGGATGGAAGGTCCATTGTTATGTTTACGTATGTTATGTGGTGGCCATGTGTGGCATCGTTGGTCTTGTGCAGTTTTGATTGATAGGCATAGTATAGAGTTTATGCCGGAGTTTGTATAGCTTGGCAACCGACTAAGAACATTCGGGGACGAATGTTTCTAAGGGGGGAAGAATGTTACACCCCGTAAGTCCAGGACATGTGTAAGAGAATGTACGTAAGGAATCAAGACCTGGAAATTGGTACGAAAGGAAGAATTGTTTTTCCGACAGAAAATCTTCCGGACGTCGGAAAGGAAAAATGTTCGTTGTTGAGAATTGGATTCTCAAAATGCATTATTTGAAGAGTATGGAACTTATTAACATTATGGAAATTTATTTTTTGCGGATTTGGTCACGTGGGGCCCACCCGAGGAATTTTACGTTTTGCGGGGCCCACGAGGGTTACGGAATTTTATGGACGAATGGGAGGGCGACACGTGGCACCCCTCCCACGTGGCTTGGTCGAATTATGCAAGGGCAAAAGGGTCATTTGACAATTGTAAAGATGAGAAAGTCTTGCTAAGTTAGAGCTTGACATTGTTGACCAAGTCAAGAGCCACTTGGCTTGATCCCATCCATCCAATTTATACATGTGTTGTAATCTAGACCCTCCAATGTGTTATATATCATCCTAAGTAGCAAGACTTGGCATTTTTACACTTAGAAAATTTGAGAGAACCTTGAGCTTAGCCTATCTTGCTCTCAGCTTTAGTGCCATTCCCACACAAAAAATTTTAGTTTGTGATCCATTAGCCACAAGACTTTAAACCAAGGTTCATGAGTGTATTGTAAGTGTATCTCAATAGAAAAATCCCGGAAAGAGAGAGTTTCCGTGTTAGTCGCAAGGTGAAAACCTAGTTGCTTTTCTAGGTTTTGATTGGAAATGGAAGAGAAGTTAGTTGTGAACTTCTAAGGGCTTCAAATAGCGGATTGGAGCGTAAAAGAAAGGAGCTAAGAATTTCTAAGGAGCGACTTTGAATCTTGGAAATTTTAAGGGCTTGAAAAGGTATAATTCTTGTCGTTTTAGCAATTAAAGTTTACTTATTGTTGTAGTTATGGTTATTAGCAAGCATGAGATATATAGTATGAAGTTTGATATGTTTGTTGGCTATTGGAACCCTAATCCGAAAACTAGCATGTTTAGCCTGAAGATTACATTTCAAGTTGATTATTAGTTTAAGTCGTCGCATGTTGTATAAGAAGGAAATTGTAGTTGTTGAAGTTGCTTATAACTATATAACATGTTTGACCTAAGAAGTTGGATTGAAAAAGAATTGGAAAGGACTTAGGATTGGTTATAAGTTGGCCGAGAATGGCTTGTGAGTATTAATCTTCTTGGTATGAATTGTGGGGCGGAATTTTACACGTATTGTAAGGCGTGTAATCCCCTTTGTTTGGTTGTTGTTTTGAGCCTTAAATGTGGTGTGTTGGTTATTGTATTCGGCCTTGAAAAAGGTGGCAAAGTAAGTAGAAACAAAGGAGGTGCTGCCCGATTTTCCGTAGAATAAGAGACCGTGTACTTAGTGTTATTCTACGTTAGAAACTAGAAATTGATAGTCATGTTGTGACCATTATAGGTTGACAATTCTACGTACGGCGTATTCGGCTTAGCTTGTGGATTTAGCCGAAAAGGTATGTGAACTATCTCCTCTTCTAGCATGATTCCTTAAGATAAAGAAAGTATGTCCTACTCCTTAAATGATCTATTCCTTGGTTGTAATTGAATTGCCTAAAATAGAATTTGTTCTATGTACTTCCTTGATTGTACTTTGATGTTTAAATTGTAAGTTGTATAATCCATTTCCTTAGTGAAGTTTGGATTCTTAAAAGTGAAAGTATTTTACTTAAAGTACATAGAGTCTTGAAAAGGAAGTGGTTTCCAAATCTTTTGGCTAGTGCCTTAGTTCCAAAACCTAATGGTCATTATAATGACTTTAGGGGAGTCAAAGGAGTGATTTACTTATTTGATTTAAAAGAGGAGAAATGACATGATTTAAGAGAAGAAACTTGTTTTCTATATATTAAGAGACTTGAAGTATTTTGAAAGTTAAGAACTTGATTTGTAAGTATGTGATACTTGGTTTTAATTAGTATAAGTCTCTTGGTTATAAAAGGAATGAATATGTCTAAAACCATAAAGGGTTATAACGGCTTTATGGGAAGTTGGTTATAACGGCTTTATGGAAGGTTAAGAAAGTTGTCTATTTTGATTAATGGGCATAAGTTGCCTAGATTGTGAAAATTTGAGGTTACTTGATTTCAAGCTTTGAAATGAGTTTTCTAAAAGTGTAGTAACTTACTTTGAAAAATAGACACACCTTGATACTACGGGTGTTAGTATCTTGGGGTTTTACATAAAAAGGAGTCTTTTGAAAAGAATGTACGTACGAAGTACTTTGGCTTGTTTAATTGAGAATTATTCTATGTGTGCCTTGATAAGTACTTTGGCTTGTTTAATTGAGAATTATTCTATGTGTGCCTTGATAAGTACTTTGGGTTGTTTAATTGAGAATTATTCTATGTGTGCCTTGATAAGTACTTTGGGTTGTTTAATTGAGAATTATTCTATGTGTGCCTTGATAAGTACTTTGGCTTGGTTAATTGAGAATTAGCCTATGTGTGCTGGTGATAGCCTTTGAGTGCAAGTATTATGTTTTATTACGTTGCGACTCTGGTTGAGGGCATTGTCTTGTGGTAAGTTACTTGATCACACGACCCGTTCGTGGATCGTGCCTTACCCGGGCACCCAAGTAGTCATACATCAGAGAAAATCAGCGGAATATAAAAACACAAGACATGAAACAATTGTAAATGATACACAGTTTCTGAGAAAATGGTGCCTTTCGGCATATATATAAAAACCAAAGTCTGGCAGTTTACATCCCAACCGCATAATAGACTACTGCACCTCTAAGGAAGTAAACAACTATGGCGGGACAGGGCCCCGCCATACCCTGAATGTACAACGACTATCTACAATACAGGGAGATCATACCCAAAAAGTAGAGCCTCCGGAGAAGATGGAGCTCCCAACACCGAAGCAAAGATCCTAAGGATGTGGATCTAGCACCTGCTTGCCCTTACCTGCGGCATGAACGCAGCCCAAGGAGGTCGACAACAGTACTAAGTATGCGAAATCAGAAAATACTTAAATGAAATCATATCATTTTAAAACCAATTACAAATATGCACGAAACAACTAATGTAACCGCATATAGTGCCATATCATAAACAAGAGCAACAATAGGTAAATCGTAATGTGTCTTTTCTAGGCGCGAATGATCGGGCAGGCCAATCGCGTAGTATCATTATGCAAGCCTAATCTCGACTCGTAGTCCGCATAGGCCACTCACATAGGCCCGCATGAGGTATGACCCGCATCGAGGTAGCTACTCCTCGGCATCGCCCCGACTCGTAGTCCGCATGGCCACATAGACCGCATGAGGTATAACCCCGCACACTAACTGGAACTCGTAGCTCGCATAGGTCCCTGGACCCGCATGAGGTATTCTCGAATCATGGTCCTGCATCACCGAGTCTACCAGACGGAGGCGGCTTAACCCCCGGTATCATGTCAAGAGGTGAGTGATATTATACTAACATAACAACTTATCGTTGAAAAACATAAGCACAACAAGAATACTCTCTTATACAAACGTTACAGGACACTAACACACATAGCATCATATTATGTCTACTTTTCAAACAATTTTACTACACCTTACAGAAATCAATACAAGGTTTTTATAAACAAATAAGTAAACAGTTCCTTTTATCATTCTTAAGTTGTTATACCTAACTTCCCATAAAGCTAGTATAACTCTTAAGCTTTTTGTTTAAAAACCAAACATTTCTCTTCTGTTAAAAAATGATTCAGTATTCTTTTGAAATGCTTCAAGATCCTTATTATTCAGGCTTAGGTCACAAGACATTGCCGTAAGTATTATTCAGGCTTAAGTCAAAATACATTACCGTAGTTATTATTCAGTTAACACACGTACGTCTACCGTACTATATATATATTTAAAATATCATGCTCAAGAGTATAGGAAGAATCACATACCTTCTCGGCGAAATCCACCTGCCAAGTCGAATATGTCGCGCACAGAGAATCAGCCTATAATAGTCAAATACGTCTATCAACGTCTAGACTATTCTGTAAACAGTTCTAAGTAGAGGGTTCTCTATTCTATGGAGAATTGGGCAGCACTTCCCCACCCGGTAAACTATACAGTCTACTGTAAATACAGTCCTATGTAAGTACAGTTCAATTATTCTTCTTTTAAACCCTTCTACTGTGATAACAGTTTAATTCTATTCTTTAATATCCTTCTAAGTATTTTATACTTATTCCTATACTTCTACAGTATGTATTCTCTAATTACAAAAGAAGGATAAGATTATTTACCTCGATAAGCCCAAAATTATCCAAGTAAATACGTCGATCCTGAGCAAGGTTTAGCTCCTAATTTGTACGCTCCGATAGCTCCAAGAACCCTTAGAAGTTCTTCACAACTTTTACTAAGTACTAAGGGATTTGGGCTAGGGTATTTAGGAATAGTAACTATACTTGGAAGACAACATTTCTACCAAGAGAGGGGGGGTAGGTTTCGCTAGGGCTACTAGGCTGAGGGGGTGTTTCGCCAAGGCCTTTCAAGAGGAAGGGGTGTTGGACGAAAAGGGTCACAAGGGAGAGGGGAGGATTTTCAAGACTTGGAGAGTAATTTGTGGATGAAGAACTCTTCATCTTAAGGGGGGTATTTATAGGTCAAGCCATGGCCAACCAATGGCCAAGATGAAGCCAAGTGCAAGGCAAGTGTAGGGTGAGGATTTGCCCAAGTGTCCTTATCCAACCACTACACAAATATCCTACCAACTCCATGCACATCCATTCGGCCGTATTGCCGCCCCACATCCATCAATGAGAGGGTGACAAGTGTCGCCCTCTCGTTGGTCCAAAATGTTTCGTCTCTCGGAAAAATCCGCAAAAATTAGAAATGACATAGCCGGAATTTTCCCGTCGCAAGTTTTGTAAAACGTTTCGTCGGAAAACGATTCTTTATGTGAGTTGTGCCCAAAAAAATGTCCTAGGCCTAAACTTTAAGGCTAAACTTTCGTACGTACGTCCTCACGTACATACTCTGGAAATACGGGATATAACATTCTCCCCTCCTTAGAAACATTCGTCCCGAATGTTCCTTCCCAAGACAGTTAACGATAAGGTTCTTCATAATTTAAACAGTTTGCAAATGCCACATACGGCCACAAAACAACACTTAGGCATATATGACAATGAAAATTTATAAGTAGGAAAGTGAATTACCTGGAGGTGTGGGGAATAGGTGAGGATACTTCTGCCTCATGTCCTCCTCAGCTTCCCATGTCATCTCCTCCCTGAGCTCGTTCCGCCACAAGACCTTGACGGAAGCCACGTCCTTAGTCCGCAGACGCCTAACCTGACGATCGATTATCGCTATGGGAATCTCCTCATACGATAACCCCTCGGTCACCTGGACATCGTCAATCGGGTGTACCCTAGATGGATCCCCGATACATCTCCTCAGCATAGAAACATGAAACACCGGATGCACTGCCTCCAGATCGGACGGCAGATCCAACTCATAGGCAACCTTGCCTACCCTGCGGACAATCTGATACGGCCCAATGTACCTTGGGCTGAGTTTCCCTTTCTTCCCGAATCTCATCACACCCTTCATGGGTGACACCTTCAGGAAAACCCAATCATCAACTGCGAACTCCAGATGCCGACGACGATGATGCGTGATATGACTTCGCCGACTATGAGTCGAAGAATCGCTCCCGGATAAGCTTTACCTTATCCATCGCTCACGCACCAAATCTGGTCCCACTAACTGCACCTCGCCTACATCAAACCAGCCTATCGGCGATCTGCACTTCCTCCCATACAAGGCCTCATAAGGCGCCATCTGAATACTGGAGTGGTAGCTATTATTATACGCAAACTCAACTAGAGGCAAATGATCCCCACTACCTCGAGTCAATAACACAGCTCGCAAAGATATCCTCGAGAGTGCGGATAGTGCGCTCTGCTGTCCGTCTGTCGTGGATGGAATGCGACTGTGCTCACCAAGGTCCCTAAACCATACGGAAAGACCTCCGGAAGTTAGCCAGAACCGGGCTCCTGTCCGATATGATCGAAATAGGGACTCCATGCGATCGGCGATCTCGAATGTACGATGCGGCATAATCCTCACCAAAAAGTCATCCAGACGGAAGAAAGTGGGCTGATTTCGACCGTCGACGATAACCCATATAGAATCATGTCTCTCCGAGTGCGAGGTAATCCCGTGATGAAGTCCATGTTGATCACCTCTCACTTCCGGTCGGGATCTCTATCGTCAGAACAAACCACCGTGCCTGCGGTGCTCTACCTTCACTGCCGACAACACGCATCGAGCTACGAACTCGCAACGCCCTCTTCAAGCCATCCCACCAATACGGATCTAAGGTCGTGGTACATCTTGGTCGACCACGGATGGAGTAACGCTTGCCGTGTGCTTCTCCTAGAACTCTGCGAAGTCACGAAACATCCGAACACACAACCTGCCCTCAAATCTTAGCACCCCATCAGGTGCTACCTCAAAAGGACCCTTCCCCTCACGAAGAGCCGTATCACGATAACGTGTAAAAACTGGATCCTCGAACTGTTGCCTCTTCACCTCCTCGACGATGGAAGACTCGGCAACCTCACGAACTCGAACCCCACTGCTATCAGAATCAATCAAACGGACACCAAGGCTTGCTAACTGATGCAAATCACGAACCATGCCCCTCCTCGCTGGCTGCACATCTGATAGGCTCCCCATCGACCTACGACTAAGAGCATCTGCCACAACATTGGCCTTCCCCGGGTGGTACAGGATATCAACATCGTAATCCTTAAGCAACTCTAACCATCGTCTCGCCGTAAGTTCAGCTCCTCTCGTGAAGATATCTTGGAGGCTCTTGTGGTCTGTATAAATATCCACATGAACCCCATACAAATAGTGCCTCCAGATCTTCAAGGCGTGAATCACCGCTGCCAACTCCAAATCATGGGTGGGGTAGTTCCTCTCGTGTTTCTTCAGCTATCGGGATGCATACGCTATAACCTTGCCCTGCTGCATCAACACACATCCCAACCCGATGCCTAACGTATCACAATACACGATATAACCGTCTGGACCCTCTGGAAGAGTAAGAACGGGGCGGCCGTCGATCTCCTTCAAAGAATCGAAACCCCGCCACACGCATCACCATCGAAACTTAGCCGCCCGAGTCACTAGTCAATGGTGCAGAGATAGAAGCAAACTTCTACGAACCGATAATAACTGCGAGGCCCGTAAAGTCGCGAACCTCTGTCGGAGTAGTAGGTCTAGGCCAAGTCCTGACTGCCTCGATCTTGGCCGTATCCACTCGAATGCCATCAGCCCCGACAATATGCCCAAGAAAAGCCACCGAAGCCAACCAAAACTCACATTTGGAAAACTTGGCGTATAACTGCTGGTCCCGGAGAATTGTCAGCACAGTCCTCAAATGCTCCGCATGCTCCTGCTCTGAGCGAGAATAAACCAAGATATCATCAATGAACACTATCACAAACGTGTCCAAAAATGGTTTGAACACTCGGTTCATCAAATCCATGAATACCGCCGGAGCATTGGTCAACCCAAAAGACATGACCACGAACTCATAATGCCCGCATCGGTCGGAATGCGATCCTAGGGACATCCACCTCTCTCGACTGCACTGATGATAGCGATCGCGGATCAATCTTGAGAAACATCTCGCGCTCGCAACCGGTCGAACAAATCATCAATCACAGGAAGGGGTATTCGTTCTTAATGGTCACCTTGTTCACCGCTCAGAATCAACACACATGCGCAACGTCCTGTCCTTCTTCTTCACGAACAATACCGGCGCCCCCCAGGGAGAAACACTAGGTCTGATGAAGCCCTTATCCAGCAAATCTCGCAGCTGGTCCTTCAACTCTCTCAACTCGGCAGGTGCCATTACGTATGGCGGAATGGAAATAGCCGAGTGTCCGGCAAGACATCGATACAAAACTCTATCTCCTCTCTCGAGGAATACCCGGAGGTCGCCTGAAACACGTGCGGGAACTCTCGACTACGAGGCGATGAAAATCTGCACCGCACCTCGTGATCGAATACCCGAATGAGATGGTAAATATACCCCTTCTGCACCATCTTCCTAGCCTTGAGGTAGGAAATAAACCTACCCCTCGGCGACATAGTGTTTCCCTCCCACTCAACAACCGGCTCCTCAGGAAACTGGAACCGCACCACTCTCTCCCTGCAGTCTACATTGGCGTAGCAAGAAGCTAGCCAATCCATACCCATGATCACATCGAAATCAGTCATATCCAACTCTATCAAGTCGGCTAGGGTCTGACGATCAGATATAGTCACCGACAAGCCCTATATACCCGCCGAGCTACCACCGAATCACCCACTGGCATAGCTACCTCGAAAGGGTCTATGGACTCAGGCTCTATCCCTATCCTACTAGCAATAAGGGGAGATATATAGATGAGTAGAACCCGAATCTATCAAGGCATACACATCAAACCCAGAAACTGATAAGGTACCTGTGACGACATCAGGTGAGGCCTCCTGATCCTGCCGGCTGGACAAGGCATAAATGCGGTTCTGAGGACCGCTAGAACTGGGACCCGCGCCACGACCTCTGCCGCGACCTACTGGCCCATGAGTACCTTGCCCTCCGGGGCGAGTAACTGTAGGAGATGAAGAAGACCCGGCGAAAGAACACAGGGTGACCCTACCATCGCGATCGCCTCGGCCTGACGGCCGCAAAGTGACCTGCTGCCACAATCAGTAACAAGCTCCGTAGCGACCACAACTCCGAAGTGGGATCTACCGCATCGCCACACCGAGGGTGGTCCCGATCGCCGCACTTCGCTGCTCGACGCGTCAAGCCACAGGGCCACAGTGCGCCCGAATAATCTGGTGTCTTTGAGGGCGGCAGAGTGCTCGAGCCGGGTTGTGTTGCAAATCTAGACTGCTGCTGAGGCCGCCCACCACGATAGCCACCAAAAGACCCCGCCCCGCCTGGTCTTCTCGCCGCTGTCACAACCCGTCGGCCTCTACGCTCGCAGCCAAGTGCATGAGCCTGCATGCGGGTAATATCCATGCCTGGCTGAAGAGCCACACACGCACAAGACTCGGCCATATAATCATCTAGCCCGGTGACGTAACGATGCACCCTGTCCTCCATATCTTCTACCAACGCAGGGACATATCGAGCCAACGAATCAAACTCAACGTTGTACTCCCTAATGGCGCCCTCTGTCTCAAAGAACAAAAATCGCTTACCGTGCCCTCCTCATCTGTGGAGGCAAGAAGTGAGTGAGGAAAGCCTCCGAGAACTCGTCCCAAGTAGCTGGGGCCGCGTGCTCTCCCCGGGATAACTCCCACGAATCAAACCAATCGACTGCGGTATCACGCAGCCGATGCGAACCGGGCGTCACGACTCGGTCTCTCAAGCCTTGATCACCCGCATGATCCTCTCAGAATCGGCGGATGAACTCCTGCGGATCATCCTCCGCCTCGACCGTAAAACTCGCGGGCTACAACTCGGAAATCCGTAGTCTCAAATGCTCGCCTCGGGTGAACCACGGTACTCTGGGCTGAATCGAATCGCCGCGATACTGTCTCGCGTTCGCCACGATCTGGCGATGGCCATCTCTCTGTAACCCATCTCATCTGCTCCAGGCTGTGTGACTGGAGGTGCAGGTACTGTGGTCTCATCAGCCACTGCTGCGGCCCTAAACCCTCCTGGGGTCGGCGGCGTCGTGGAACTCGCCGTCTCGGGTACAGACTGGGCCTGAGCCCTCGTGACTCTCGGTGTCCCACTAGCAGCCTCCTCGGCCGCTTGCCCTTACGGGCGGGTTGCCTTACGTGGAGGCATAATCGCATGTAAAAGGAATACGTTAGAGGGGTCCAACCTATAACACAGCTCTAAAGCACGATCTCAGAGTGAGAAGAATGGAAACCAATCCTAAATATCCTATAGCCTCCTGATTATTGGTGTGGTGCACAACACACCGATAATCAAGACTCTACTAGATACGGTTTGTAGACACTTTCCGAGGATTAACTGCTCTGATACCACTTTTGTCACGACCCGTTCCGGGGCCCGTGACTGGTGCCTTACCCGGGCACCCAAGTAGTCATACATCAGAGAAAATCAGCGGAATATAAAAACACAAGACATGAAACAATTGTAAATGATACACAGTTTCTGAGAAAAGGGTGCCTTTCGGCATATATATATAAAAACCAAAGTCTGGCAGTTTACATCCCAACTGTACAATAGGACTACAGACCTCTAAGGAAGTAAACAACTATGGCGGGACAGGGCCCCGCCATACCCTGAATGTACAAAGACTATCTACAATACAGGGAGATCATACTTTAGATGGATATGTGGTTTATTGTAACGCGTCAGGTGTCGGGCTTGGGTGCGTGCTGATGCAGCACGGCAGAGTTATAGCTTATGCATCTCGACAGCTTAGGAAGCATGAGAAGAACTATCCCACACATGACTTGGAGTTGGCAGCAGTGATTCATGCCTTGAAGATCTGGAGACATTATTTATATGGAGTTCATGTGGATATTTACACAGACCATAAGAGCCTCCAGTATATCTTGACCGCAGGAGCCGAACTTGGCGCGAGACGGTGGTTGGAGCTGCTTAAGGATTATGATGTTGATATTCTATACCACCCAGGGAAGGCCAATGTAGTCGCAGATGCCCTTAGTCGCAGATCGATGGGTAGTCTGTCTGATGTTCAGCCAGAGAAAAGGGGTATGGTCCGAGAGTTACATCAGCTAGCGAGCCTTGGGGTTCGTTTGGTTGATTCTGATAGTGACGGAATTCGGGTTCGAGAGGTTGCCGAGTCTTCCATCGTCGAGGAGGTGAAGAGGCGACAGTATGAGGATCCGATTTTGGTACGGTACCGAGATGCAGCTCTCCAGAAGGAGAAGGGTCTATTTGAGGTAGCGCCTGATGGGGTGCTAAGATTCGAGGGCCGGTTGTGTGTTCCCGATGTGACAGGACTTCGTCAGCGGATTCTAGGGGAGGCACACAGTGCTCGTTATTCTATTCATCCGGGGTCGACTAAGATGTATCATGACCTCAGATGCGTGTATTGGTGGGATGGCCTTAAGCGAGACGTTGCGGAGTTCGTGGCGCAGTGCCCGAATTGTCAGCAGGTTAAGGTTGAGCACCAGAAGCCCGGTGGGCTATTGCAGGCTATTGATATTCCGACTTGGAAGTGGGAGGTGATAAATATGGATTTTATTACAGGGCTACCTACCACTCAGAGGAAACATGATTCCATTTGGGTGATTGTCGACGGTCGAAAATCACCCATTTTCTTCCGGTCGAACGAGCGTTCACCGAGGACTATGCGGATTATATATTAGAGAGATTGTGAGACTGCACGGAGTCCCGGTGTCGATTATATCAGATAGAGGAGCCCAGTTCTCGGCTAACTTCTGGAGGTCTTTTCAGAAGGGATTAGGGACACAGGTGAGTCTCAGTACGACGTTTCACCCTCAGACCGACGGACAGGCCGAGCGCACTATCCAGACACTTGAGGATATGTTGCGGGCTTGTGTTATTGATTTCGTGGGTAGTGGGAGGATCATTTGCCTCTTGTGGAGTTTGCTTACAACAACGGCTACCATTCCGATTCAGATGGCGCTTATGAGGCCTTATACGGAGAAAGTGCAGTCACCGATAGGCTGGTTCGAGTGGGAGAAGTTCGATTAGTCGGGCGGACTTAGTTCGTGACGATGGATAAGGTGAAGCTTATCCAGGAGCGGTTCCTGGCAGCTCAGAGTCGGCAGAAGTCGTATGCAGATCATCGGCGTCGACACTTGGAATTTGAGGTAGATGATTGGGTTTTTCTAAAGGTATCGCCCATAAAGGGTGTGATGAGATTTGGAAAGAAGGGGAAGCTTAGCCCAAGGTACATTGGGCCGTATCAAATTGTCCGTAGGGTAGGCAGGGTTGCCTATGAGTTAGATCTGCCGTCCGATTTGGAGGCGGTACATCCAGTTTTCCATGTGTCCATGTTGCGGAAATGTATTGGAGACCCATCTAGAGTACATCCGATTCATGAGGTTCAGGTAACAGAGGAGTTATCGTATGAGGAGAGTCCCATAGCGATACTCGATCGTCAGGTTAGACGACTTCGGAAAAAGGATGTGGCTTCCGTCAAGGTCTTATGGCGGAACGAGAACAGGGAAGAGATGACGTGGGAAGCGGAGGAGGACATGATGAAGAAATATCCTCACTTATTCCCTACACCTCCAGGTAACCCACTTTCCTGCTTGTTAGTTTTGATTTAGCAATTGTGCTTAAGTATTGTTGTGGCCGTGGGGAGCGTCTTTATTTGCAAAAGAGTAGTTAAGAGCGTCTACGTCAATTTGTGATTCAAGTAAGCCTAGAAGGAACATTCGGGACGAATGTTTCTAAGGGGGGGAGAATGTTATACCCCGTGGTTCGGGTCTGGACCGCGGTCAGGGGTCTCAGCGCCGCGGCGCCAAGGCGGGTGATTGTAGGGCCGCGGCGCCGGAAGACAGGGCCGCGGCGCCGGAAGATCTGAGGGGTCGCTGAAGTTTCAGCGCCGCGGCGCCGGAAAGTTCCGAGAGTCCGCAGGAGTTGCGGCGCCGCGGCGCCGACTGCAGGGCCGCGGCGCCGAGGCGGGAAATCTGGCGGAAAAACTTAGGAAAATCTGATCTTTTCTTTTAAAAGGGCATGGGTGGGTGACAAGTGTCCCCCCCCATCTGATTTTTGCATGCATTATATTGACCAAGTCTTAAAGACTTGGTCATCTTTCATCTCTCTCTTAGAAAAAGCTCCTCCTTCTCTCTTAATTATTTCAAGCTCCTCCTTCTCTCTAAAACTCCAAGAGATATTCTAGCCTTAGAAAAAATCTGAAAAGTAAAAGGCAAGAAGGAAGCTCGTGGCTAGCTTGTGAAGGTTGTTGTGGTGGTGTTCTTGGAATAGAAGCTAGCAAATTGTTGGATAAATTTGGCTAAAGCTCTAAGGTAATGATTCTTTCTCTATTATTAGTTTTTAGTGTTGCATGTTAAGAAGAAAGTACTTGTGGTAGTAAATGATGCTATTAGAGTCATTGCATGCAAGAAATGTGAGTTGGGTATGAAGGATTTGGCTAAAGAGATATTATGAGCATGTTGTAGCCTAAAAATTACTTTAGAATTGTTAAGTGAATTGTTGTACCTTTTGGGGCAGAATTTTACACACCCAAGTTTAGGTGTGTAATCCCCTTTGATATGTTTGGATTGTTGAGCCTTAAATGTGGCATTTGGATGTTGAATTCGGCCTTGAGAAAGGTGGCAAAGTATGTAGAAACAAAGGAAATGCTGCCCAATTTTCCATAGAATTAGGGGCTTTGAACTTAGATTATTTCTACATTGAAATTAGAGGTTAATAAACGCACTATGGTTATTATAGGTTGACATATTACTTGCGGTAGTTGGACTTAGCAAGTGGATTGACCGAAGAGGTATGTAGAGCTTTCCTATCTCTTGAGCATGAATAGTTGTATCTATGTAGTACGGTATACGTACAAGATTTGATAATCTACACTTGTTTTAAAGTATATGATACTTGTTTCATTTCAAAAGTATAAGTCCCTTGGATTGAGGGAAAAATGTATTTGACAAAGGGATAACGCTAATATAATGACTTTATGAGAAGTTGGTTATATTAGTTTTCTTGAAAGGTTCACAAAGAAAGGTTTACTCTAATTAAAACCAGTACGAGTAAAGGATTTGAAACTAAGAAAGGTGAATTGATTTTTAGGCATTGGTTGCCTAAGATTTTAAAGGAAGTGAAGTCACTTGATTTAGAAGCCTATTATATTTCTAAAAGGAAATGTGACTTGTCTTGAAAAGAAATCGTAACTTGATACTATGGTGAATAGTATCTTGGAATCTTTGTATAAAAAGAGTTTTTCTTAAAAAGTTAGAAGTACATGGTACTTGGGTTGAATTCCCGGATTTTCTATTAAAAGACATGTTAGTGCCTTAGGATACTAAAATGAGAGGATATATAAATAATGTTAATAAGAAGTTAGGGGATTTCTTAACTTGCTTATGTTATGATAAGCCGGTAGTGCTTATGTATGATATGATAGGCCGGTAGTGCTTATGTTGTGATATGATAGGCCGATAGTGCTTATGTTGTGATATGATAGGCCGGTAGTGCTTATGTATGATATGATAGGCCGGTAGTGCTTATGTTATGTATGATAGCCGGATAAGCTATGTTATATATTTGTATTATTACGGGGTAAACCCCGGGTTATTATCTATGCCATGGATTTTCTACCCATGATGCGAGTGCGGCGCTTGCACTCATGCGGATCCGGACCACAGGATCCATGCGGGTGAAATAGTCCCATGCGAGTACGGCGATGGTACTCATGCGGGTCCACAGGATCCATGCGGGTGAAATAGTCCTATGCGGGTGAAATAGTCCCATGACGAGGCGGATGACCTCATGCGGGTCCACAGGACCCATACGGGTGAAATAGTCCCAGGAGTAGGATTGCTTAATGATACTACGGGCGAGGTACCCTGTTTTGATCGTGAGCCTCCTATTTTTATGCTATAAGATTTATACTTGTTACTCTCATTGTTAGTAAGGCACAATGCAAGGAAATTGATTTTTATCTATGACTCCAGCTTATTTTTGACTTATGATATTACTACAGTATTTTCCAGTTTTACATACTTGGTACGTTGTGTCGACCCTTCCTGGGCTGCTCATGCCGCAGGTAAGGGAAAGCAGGTGGTAGATCCTCATTCCTAGGATCTTTTACTCAGGTGTCAGGAGCTCCATTTCTTCGGAGGCTCGACTTTTGGTATGGTTCTCCCTGGTGTTGTTGATATTTTGTACATTCAGGGGCATGACGGGGCCCTGTCCCGTCATAGTGTTACTCATTCTTAGAGGCCTGTAGTCTTGTCATAACTTGGGTTGTTTAAGGATGTAACTGTTCAGTTTTATGTACTTTTGGGGTAGCCATGTTGGGCTAGACTATGTTATATCATTATAGTTGTTTATTGTGAGTTTATATTCCGCTGGTTTTCTCTGATGATGTGTCACAAGGGTGCCCGGGTTAAGGCACCGGTCACAGATCCGGGGTCGGGTCGTGACAGTGACTCTCAGTTGGAGGGTCGGCTGTCTTGTTGTAAATTTACTTGGACGTAACGACAGTGACGAAGGCTTCCACGGATATGCTTCCATTGTGATTTATTTTATTACCCCATGGCCATGCTTATACGATGAGGGATTATGGGGCATGCGACCATGTTACGTACGATTATTACACTATGGACTAGCTCCACATGAAGACATGTACCCGAGATGAGGGATTCCACGGGCATGTTATATATGATTATTACCCCATGGCCATGCTTATACGATGAGGGATTCCGGGGCATGCGACCATGTTATGTACGATTATTACTCCATGGATTAGCTCTCCATGAAGACATGTACCCGAGATGAGGGATTCCACGGGCATGTTATATACGATTATTACCCCATGGATTAGCTCTCCATGAAGTCATGTGCCCGAGATGAGGGATTCCACGGGCATGATATATATATATATATTGTATGTGTGTACGCCGACAGTGAGGTAGGATGCCACGAGCGCGTCACATGGTTATATTTTATACTTACGGCTGTCGACAGTGATGGGGGATTCCACGGGCAGGGGATATATATATATATATGTATGTATTGTATGTGTGTACGCCGACAGTGAGGTAGGATGTCACGGACGCGTCACATGGTTATATTTTACACTTATGGCTGTCGGCAGTGATGGGGGATTCCACGGGCACGCTATGATATTTGAGGGCTTGCATCCGTAGCCCTGTGTGACTATTGTTCATGTGTTGAAATAGTCTTTAAAAAGTAAAACTGACTTTCATTACTTTAACTTTGGCAAGGCACAGTGTACTGTTATTTTGGTTATCATACATGTCTCCAGCTTTATATAGACTGTTATGATTTCATTACAGTATTTTCAGTTTTACATACTTGGTACATATTTCATACTGACCTCCTTCGGGGGATGCGTTCATGCCGCAGGTTAAGGTACATAGCTTTCTGATCCGCACTCTTAGAATCACTGTTCAGTTGGTTGGAAAGCTCCATTATTTCGGAGGCTTGGTATTTTGGTACAGTCCCTGAGGTTGTAGATGTTGTACATTCAGGGGTATGTCGGGGCCCTGTTCCGTCACAGTTGTTATGTCAAGAATTCTTAGAGGTCTGTAGTCATATCTTGTGGATTGGGTTGTGTAAAAAAAAGAGGTAACTGCTTTTTGGGTTACGTGTATATTTTTTTTAAGGTGGCCTTATCGGCTAGCCTATTATTATTTCTTGTTAAGTTTATGTATGTTCCGCTGATTATCTCTGATGTATATCCGTAAGGGTACCCAGTTAGGGCACCAGTCGCGGGCCCGGGGTCGGGTTGTGACAAAAGTGGTATCAGAGCAGTTAGTCCTCGGAAAGTGTCTACAGACCGTGTCTTGTAGAGTCTTGATTATCGGTGTGTTGTGCACCACATCTATAATCAGGAGGCTGCAGGACATTTAGGATTGGTTTCCGTTCTTCTCACTCTAAGATCGTGCGATAGAGCTGTGTTGTTAGGGTCGTCTCTCCCTAACGAGTTATGTTAGTTGCAGCTATGAGAAAGGCAGTAGTGACCCAGGAAGGACTATATGGATTGCGTATCCAGGTTGGTAATGATTGTAGTATAGTTGGTATTGTGACATACAACTATACGAAGTTATGTATGAGGGTCAGACGCGTGTTGCCTAGAATGATTTTAGATTACCAGAATTTGGTAAGGACTAAATAGATACCTGGAAGGTATGAAACAATTAATGAATTCTCGCCAAGGTCTTATGTTTTATTTTGAGATAATTGGGAAATGACGAGCTGTCTGATAGGGTAGTGAACCCTTAAGAAGTCATGTTAAGGAACTTAATGGAATGCCATGCTAATAGATTAAGCTACGTGGTAGGCTTAAGAGAATTGCACGGATGAGATCCGTATGGAGTAAGTAATGGTTGTTGTGATCGAGACAACATGGTTATGGTATTATGAGAAGTTATTGTACCCGTTTTCGGGGGGACAGAGAAGGTAGGTTTGTTGCATGGAAATTGCGAGCCTAAGAATATTGATAACCACCGAGACCTTAGGTATATAAGGCTTTCTCGGGAAATAAGATTTTATTCAGACTAAGGGTAAGAATTAAGTGCGACGGTGGGTCGGGGTGAGGACCTATTACGGGTCGCCCCATAGCCTGAAATGGAGTGAGATCAGTTGGTAGTAGTTTCGCTACGTGACAGGGTCACGAGGGTGCAAGGCCCAAGTCTAGTTAATTGTTTTACGGGTTCGTGGACGCGTTCAACCGGAACCAGGTCGTGAGAGCCGGAAATGGCCTTATATTGTTTAATAGAGTGACTCCAAAGATTGGAGGCCAGAATCGTTATGGAGGTTATGTAAGTATGCTAGTATAAGTTGGAGGTACGGGAAGAATACAACCAGTAAGAAAATGTAGAATCGTCGTTTGGTTGGTTCCACGTAGGCGATGGTCAGATAATTGGCCCAGACTTGATTCAGCGGGCTGTGGATAAGGCGAAGCTTATCCAAGAAAGATTTTTAGTAAGCTCGGAGTCAGCAGAAACTTTATGCAGATGAACAACGTCGACACTTGGAGTTTAGGTTGATGTTTTAGTATGAGTATTGTTATGTGGCCATGGGTGGCATATGTTGTATGAAGGGGGTAGTAAAAGGAGACTATGTCGCTATCTAAATAGATTGGAATCCGAAAGAATATTCGGGGACGAATGTTTCTAAGGGGGGAAGAATGTTACACCCCGAAATTCTAGGACATGAATAAGAGAATAGACGCGAGAACACAAGACTTGAAAATTGGTACGAAAGAAAGAATTATTTTTCCGACGGAAAATCTTCCGAACGTCGGAAAGGAAAAATGTTCGTTGGTGAGAATTATATTCTCAAAATGCATTATTTGAGGAGTATATAATGTATTATCATATTGGAAATTTATTTTTACGGATTTGGTCACGTAGGGCCCACCCGAGAAATTTTACGTTTGTGGGGCCCACGAGGGTTACGAAATTTTATGGATGAATGGGAGGGCGACACGTGTCACCCCCTACTTAGGTTTGTTCGAATATGCCAAGGGCAAAATGGTCATTTGGCCAATGTTAAGATGACCAAGTCTTTCTAATTAAAGAGATTGATATTGTTGACTAAGTCCAAGGGCCACTTGGCTTGATCTCTTTCATCCAAACCTAACAAGTGTTATAATCTAGACCCTCCAATGTGTTATATAAGCACACTAGTAGCAAGAAAAGTCTTCCAACACTTAGAAAAAAAGTAGAGACCTTGTTCTACACTTGTGTTGCTCTCGGGTTTGAGCCCTTTCCCACACAAAAAATTTGTAGTTTTTGTTCTTTATTCACAAGACTTTAACTCAAGGTTCCTAGGGGTATTGTAAGGATATCTCAATAGAAAGATCTCGGAAAAACGACGTTTTTACGTTAGTCGCAAGGCGAAACCCTAAGGTGTTATTCAACTTTGAAGATGGAACTTGAAGAGGAGTTCTTCATAAGCTTCTAAGGAGTGCTTGGAGGGGATTGGAACATAAGAAGAGGAGCTAAAAGTTGCTAAGGATCGACTTTTAGGCTTGGACATTATTAGGGCTTATTGAGGTAAAAATCTTCACCTTCTTAATGTAATTGAAGATTACATGTTATAGTAGTTAAGAAATGAGCATGTGGTATATATATTGAAGTTTGAAAAGATTTGGATCATGTCGACATGTTAAAACCGAAAAATGGACAAGTTAGCCATTAATGTTGTAATTAATTTGGATGGTAGTTACAATCGTCGCATGTTAAGGAAGAAAGGATTTATAGTGGTTATAATTGTTATTATGTATGTAAAATGTTGGAATAACAACTTGGATTGAAAAAGGAATTGAAAGGAAATTGATAATTGTTGTGACATTGTAGCCGAGTAGGGCTTGGAATTAATGGACGGTTTTATATTGATTGTGGGGCAGAATTTTACACGTCCTATTAGACGTGTAATCCCCTTTGTATTTGCTGAATTGTTGGGCCTTAAATGTGACATTTGGTTATTGATTTTCGGGCCTTGAAAAAGGTGGAAAAGTATGTAGAAACAAAGGAAGTGTTGTCCGATTTTCCGTAGAATTTAGTGACTTTGCACTTAGAATATTCTACGTTTGAAGTGAGGAGTTGATAGACATGTTATGATTAATATAGGTTGAAGTAATATGAGTAGCGTATTCTACTTAAAGGATGGAATAACTCAAGGTTAAAGTACTTGGGAGCATTTTGCTACTTGTCGATAATCATCGCGAGGTATGTGAACCTCTTCCTCCTTTTGGGCATGATTCTATGTATGAAATATACATGTGGTGTTATTTCATGATTCCTTCTACTCTTAGAAGTTAAGAGGTATGTATGTTGATTTACTCTATGTGAAAGTTATGTCTAAGTTATCCTAAGTTCTTACCAAGTCTTATGGGGGATGTTGGTAAGAGTCGTTAGGAAGTATTTGGAGTCGAGTTGACTTTGCTAAGTTACTGCACGAATGAGAATACGTATCGAACAAGCCATTGCAGCGTTAATAAACGAAAATGTATCGACAATCAATTAAATTAAAATGAGTAGAATTCTCCATCTGCATAGAAGCTAAGATAAGACAAAATTGTATTACATTTTCTAGATCCTGACTGCTTTAATAAGATCGTTATAAACAAGTATAACCTATTCACAACGCATAAATATATGTTACTTAATTTAAAGAGTTTACGTATGAAGTTTTAAGACTATGAACCTTGAATCCTTAAAAGGTTAAGAAACTTTATTTTTCAAGTTATGGGTCTTGATTCTTAAAAGAAGAAATGATTTGATTTAAAAGTATAGAATACTTGATTTGGAAAGTATGGATTTCTTGATTTCTAAAGTTAAGAGACTTGAAATATTTTGAAAGTTATGTAACTTGATTTGAAAGTATAAGTCTCTTGGTTATACAAATAATGAATTAGTCTAAAGCATAAAGTTAGTATAACGGCTTTATGGGAAGTTGGTTATAATAACATTATGGAAGGTTAAGAGAATGGTTTTCTCTAGTAATGTAAACAAAGAAATGACTTGAAATAAGGAAGGGCAATTTGAATTAAAGGTATCACTTGCTTAAAGTTTTAAAATAAGGGTCACTTGATTTAGAAGCCGAGAAATGTATTTCTAAAAATGTAGTGACTTGTTTGAAATGTAGACATGCCTTGATACTACGGGTGTTAGTATCTTGGGGTTTGATATGAAAAGGAGTCTTTTGAAAAGAATAGAAGTACGTAGTACTTTGGGTTAAATTCCCGGATTTTTATGTGAAACGAAAAGTGCCTTGAGTATATAAAATGAAAGTCTAAAGATTTAAGGAACTTGCCTATGCTTGCTTGTGATAGCCTTGAGTGCAAGTATTATATGTTTACGCTGCCGTGACTCTCAGTTGGAGGGCCGACTGTCTTGTTGTAAATTTACTTGGAGCGTCGACAGCGATGTGAGGCTTCCACGGGTATGCTTCCATTGTGATTGATCATTGGACATGCTTATACGATGTGGGATTCCGGGGCATGCAACCAGGAGGCGGATTAGATTCCCGGATGTATTTTATTACCCCATGGCCATGCTTATACGATGAGGGATTCCGGGGCATGCGACCATGTTATGTACGATTATTACTCCATGGACTAGCTCTACGAAGACATGTACCGATATGAGGATTCCACCGCATGTTATATATGATTATTACCCCATGGACATGCTTATACGATGAGGATTCACGGGCATGCGACCATGTTATGACGATTATTACTCCATGGATTAGCTCTCCATGAAGACATGTACCGAGATGAGGATTCCACGCATGTTATATACGATTATTACCCCATGGATTAGCTCTCCATGAAGTCATGTACCGAGATGAGGATTCCACGGGCATGATATATATATATATTGTATGTGTGTACGCCGACAGTGAGGTAGGATGCCACGGGCGCGTCACATGGTTATATTTTATACTTACGGCTGTCGGCAGTGATGGGGGATTCCACGGGCAAGGGATATATATATATGTATTGTATGTGTGTACGCCGACAGTGAGGTAGGATGCCACAGACGTCACATGGTTATATTTTACACTTATGGCTGTCGGCAGTGATGGGGGATTCCACGGGCACGCTATGATATTTGAGGGCTAGCGTTCGTAGCCCTGCGTGACTATTGTTCATGTGTTGAAATAGTCTTTAAAAGGTAAAACTGACTTTCATTACTTTCACTTTGGCAAGGCACAATGTATTGTTATTTTGGTTATCATACATGTCTCCAGCTTTATATAGACTGTTATGATTTCATTACAGTATTTTCAGTTTTACATACTTGGTACATATTTTGTACTGACCTCCTTCGGGGGGCTGCGTTCATGCCGCAGGTTGAGGTACATATCTTGTTGATCCGCACTATTAGGATCACTGTTCAGTTGGTTGGAAAACTCCATTATTTCGGAGGCTTGGTATTTTGGTACAGTCCCTGAGGTTGTAGATGTTGTACATTCAGGGGTATGGCGGGGCCCTGTCCCGTTACAGTTGTTAAGTCAAGAATTCTTAGAGGTCTGTAGTCATATCTTGTGGATTGGGTTGTGTAAAAAAAAGAGGTAACTGCTTTTTGGGTTACGTGTATATTTTTTTTTTATGGTGACCTTATCGGCTAGACTATTATTATTTCTTGTTAATTTTATGTATGTTCCGTTGATTATCTATGATGTATACCCATAAGGGTGCCCAGGTAGGGCACCAGTCGCGGGCCCGCGGTCGGGTCGTGACAGTTTGGTTATTGATTTCGGGCCTTGAAAAAGGTGGAAAAGTATATAGAAACAAAGGAAGTGCTGTCCAATTTTCCGTAGAATTAAGTGACTTTACACTTGAGATATTCTACGTTTGAAGCTAGAAGTTAATAGACGTATTATGGTCATTATAGGTTGACATACTACGTACGACATATTGGACTTAGCAAGTGGATTGAACCGAAGAGGTCAGTACAACATGTACCAAATATGTGAAACTGAAAGTACTGTAATGAAATCATAAGTCTATAATAAAACTGGAGACAGGTATGATAACTCAATTAACAGTACACAGTGCCTTACTAACAATGAGAGTAATCAAAAGTATACTTACAACATAAAAATAGGAAGCTCGCGATCAAAGCAGGACCACTCGCCCGCAGTATCATTAAGCAATCCTACTCCTGGGACTATTTCACCCGCATAGGTCGTGTGGACCCGCATGAGGTATTCCTCGCGATAGGTCAGACTACCGCGTGGGACTATTTCACCCGCATAAGCCCATAAGGACTCGCATGAGGTATTCCTCGCATCATGGGTAGCAAATCCATGGAAACAGGTGGTATAACGTCTTGGGGGTTTACCCCTCATTTATACTCTTACCCTGAAGCAGGTGGTATAACGTCTTGGGGGTTTACCCCTCATTTATACTCTTACCCTGGAGAAGGTGGTATAACGTCTTGGGGGTTTACCCCTCATTTATACTCTTACCCTATCTCAACCGGCCATCATACATAACATAAGCCCTACCGGCTTATCATACATAACATAAGCACTACCGGCTTATCATACAATAAGTAAGCAAGTTAAGAAATCCCCCTAACTTCTTATTAGTCTTATTCATATACACTCTCATTTTAGTTTACTTAAGGCACTAACATGTCATTATAAATCCGGTATTTTAACCCAAAGTACTACGTACTTCTATTCTTTTAAAATGACTCATTTTCATATAAAACTTCCAAGATACTAATAACCGTAGTATCAAGTCATTTAACATACTTAAATTACTTAGAGTAAATCACTCTTTTTAACTTTCCATAAAGCTATTATAACCAACTTTCCATAAAGCCGTTATACTAGCTTTATACATTAGCAACTTACATACTTCTTTATAACCAAGAGAATTAAACTTTCCAACAAAACAAGTATCAATAATACTTTCAACATACTTAAGTCTCTTAAATTTTGAAAACCAAGATATCCTTAATATTTAAACAATTGAGTTAATTCCCTAACTCAATCAACTTGGACATTCTTAAAATAAGCCAAGGATATCAAATGGACCTAGATTGTCAAAATCTTGTACGTCTACCGTACTATACATTTACAACTTATTCATGCTCAAGAGATAAGAAAGTTCCACATACCTCTTCGGTTTAATCCACTTGCTAAGTCCAATTCACCGTACGTAGTATGTCAACCTATAATGACCATAGTACGTCTATTAACTTCTAGTTTCAAACGTAGAATATTCCAAGTGCAAAGCTACTAAATTCTACGGAAAATCGGACAACACTTCCTTTGTTTCTACATACTTTGCCACCTTTTTCAAGGCCGAATTCAATAACCAAACACGCCACATTTAAGGCCCAACAAAGTAGTTAACAATAGGGGATTACACGCTTAATCAAGACATGTAAAATCCCGCCCCACAATATATAACAAACTAGTCTAAACTACAATGTCAATTCGGCAATTAGGGCAACAATACCAATTCTTCTTCCAATTTCTTTTCAATCCAAGTTGTTTAGTATAACATGTTATAAGGCCGCAATTGAGTATAACTACTACAATCTTCAAGTAGGTAAAATGCGACGATTCTAATTAACGACCAAAATGTAATTCAATTTCAAATGACTCAACATGTCATTTTCAGATTTGAGCTTCCTAACTTCCATAAAATTTATCAATCCTCATAACACATATCACATGATCACTTATAACTTATCATAACATGAAATCTTCAATTACAAAAGTAAGATGAAGGTTATACCTCATTTAGCCCAAATATGATCCAAGATCACAAGTCGATCCTTAGCAACTTTAGCTCCTCTTTTCGACGCTCCAATCCACTCCAAGCAACCCTTAGAAGCTTATGAAGAACTTATCTTCAATTTCCAACTTCAAAGTTGAAGAACTCCTTAACTTTCCGCCTTGCGACTAATACGAAAACGCCATTTTTCCGGAATCTTTCTATTGAGATACCCTTACAATACACTTAGGAACCTTGGTTTAAAGTATGGGGATTATTGGACAAAAAATGAAATTTTTTCTTCTTGTAAAACCCTCAAAGTCGAGAGCTACATAAGAGCTCTTCAAGATGTTTTTTGAAATTTTGCTAAGTGTGGAGCTTGTCTTGCACTAGTATACATATATAACATGATGGAGGGTCAAGATTAGCACAATTGTGTGGCTTGGATGAACTTCATATGGATCAAGTCCAAGTGGCATTTGACTTAGTCAACATTGTCAAGTTATTTGTCTTTGCAAGACTTGGTCATTTAAATTATGGTCAAATGACCATCCTATCCATGTATTTTTCGTCCAAGACCAAGTAAGGGGTGACACGTGTCGCCCTCCCATACGTCGCAATATTTCGTTTTCCGATAATTCCATAATTCCGATAAATTTTTACTCGTCTCAAATCTTAACATTTTCGAGTTCTTACGTACGTTCTTATAAACATATCCTGGAATTTCCGGGGTGTAACATTCTTCCCCCCTTAGAAACATTCGTCCTCGAATGTTCTTTTGGGAGTCAAACTTAAAGATAGCCATAACGTCTCCTTACAACCCCTACATACCAATAATGCCACATGTGGCCACATAACAATGCTCGTACTAAAAATGTCAACCTGAACCCCCATGTGACAACGTCGATTATCTGCATAACGCTTCTGCTGACTCTAAGCTTACTAATAATCTTTCCCGGATAAGCTTCGCCTTATCCACAGCCCGCTGAATCAAGTCTGGACCAAATAACTGAACCTCGCCTATGTCGAACCATCCAACTGGCCATCTACATTTTCTTACATACAAGGCCTCATACAGGGCCATCTGAAATATTGGAAGGGTATATGTTATCGTACGTAACACAACAAAAGACAAATAACCCTTCCGGCTATTTCTGAAATCAAGGACACAGGCCCGCAACCTATCCTCAAGTGCCGGGATAGTACGCTCTGCCTGTCCGTCGGTCTGAGGGTGTAATACAACACTGAGACTCACCTGTGTCCCTAAAACCTTTCTGAAAAACCTCCAGAAGTTATCTGTAATCGAGCTCATCTGTCTGACATCATAAACGTAGGAACCCCGTGCAGTCTCACAATCCTCCTGCTATACAAGCTAGCATAATCCTCAGCCAAGTAAGTGGTCCCAATCCGGAAGAACACAACCGGTTTCGCCAGCCTATTTACCATGACCCACAGGGAGTCACACTTCCTCTGAGTACGATGCCACCCTGTCACAAGATCCATTTTAATTACCTCCCACATCTAAGTCGGGATCTAAATCGCCTGCAATAGCCCACTGGGCTTCTGGTGCTCAACCATGACCTGCTACAAATTCGGACACTAAGCAGTAAACTCCGCTATGTCCCTTTTCCGGTCATCTTACCCATACATACATCTGAGGTCACGACACAACTTAGTCGACCCCGAACAATTAGAACAATAAGTATTGCGTCCCTCCCCTAAGACCTGCTGACTAGTCCTGCAGTACCGGGTACACGCACGCTATCCTCATCTCACAGCGCCCCATCCGGTGCTACTCAAACAGGCTCTTCTCTTCTCGGTGAGCCGTATCTCGATACCGTATCATCACTAGATCCTCATATTATCGCCTCTTTACTTCCTCAATGATGGAAAACTCGGCAACCTCTCGGATCTAAACTTCATTAACCTTGGAAACAAATAATCGAACCCCCCGGCTCGTTAGCTAACGAATCTCACGGACCACGTCCTGCCTACCCGCCGCCCATCCGATGCACTACCCATGTAATCCACCGACTAAGAGTATATGTCACTGTCTGAAGGTATACCGGAGGCTTTTGTGGTCTGCACAAATATCCACATGAAGTCTATATATACGTCATGCCCCCCAAATCCTCAAGGCATGATTTAACTGCCGCCAGCTCTAAATCAGAAGTGGCGTAATTTTCTTTCCTGCTTCCCTAACTACTGGGAAAACATAGGCTCTATCCTCATCGGGTTGCGTCAGCACACAACCTAGCCCAACACCCAACGTGTTAACATAATAACCTAACCCTTTAGTCTTTCAGGAGGAGTTAGAACTGTAGTCGAGTCAACTTATCTTCCAATAATTGGAAACCTTTCACATTCTTGCGAAATATTCGGGTGTCATTAATCTCAATTATGGTTCCTGTTTCCTTTTCTCTGTTGCAACCAAACTTGGTCATTAACTTAGATTTGATTCTTTCGCTTGCCTCCTGGCTAAGACTTCCTGTCAAATACAATTTAGGGGGGGGAGGTTTCCTTGATCTCGTCAAGTAGTAACCCGATGCTACCACCTTTCCTCGAGGTGTTCTTTCTGCCCATTATTTACTAATGGTCTTACACTAGTCTAGGGTAATCATATCTCGTGCAACTTACATAACCATAGTCGTATTCTCTATTTATCATTCTGGTCATAACCTTACCTTATGCTTATTATTAGCAAAAGTATTTCCATCTTGATTCATAATCATGCAGTTTCATATATGCGTACTACCTGCATTTGTCCTTACGACACTTCCTCGACTATTTGGTACGTCGTTCTTAATTACCTCAACACAATACTTTTCCCACGGTTATCTAAGACTATAACCTATGGCATGACGATACTGAAGACCTTACCAGTCTCATATCCTTCGTCTAACAACATGGGTACACGCAACCCCATAATACGTAAAAATGTCCTTTTACGTGGGGGAGAGAACTTATCTATCTATCAAAATCTAAATCATCAAGTGCCACCTTAAACGTATAGATTCTTCAAAATCTACCAACGATGTCTTCTATTTTCCGCAGCCACACTCGTACTTATCTTATTCTTGCTTGCGCGCTATCCTGAACTTATCCGGAAGGTCGTGGCCCTGACCGCCACACCAAACCAACTCCAAGTACCTCCAAGGGCACTTAACATAAATCCCTTCAAATTCAATTATTACCTACTTTCTGTGTCAATTTATCTCAAGTGAACAAGTCACACAGACTTAGAAAGAAAAACAATGTCAAAGAAGGAAGGATAATTCACTGGTTACCACCACTTCTCTTCCTTTCCACTCGATAACCGGCTTACCGGGAACTGGTACCGAATCCATCTCTCTTCTATAGTCCACGTTGGCATAACAAGAGGCCAACTAGCCCGTACTCATAATGACCTCAATGCCTGTCATAACAGCTCTGCTAGGGTCCCACGACTGTATTATTACCGACAATTATCTACCCGCTCAGCTACCACCCAACACTCACGGGTGTAGTCACCACGAAAGGTCCTCATGGATTCAGGCTCCATTTCTCTACACTTGGTTGCTCTCTTTTCATCGGTCGCATTTCTTCCGCATTTCCAAACTTATACTAGCATACGCATATAAATTCCATACTAATTATGGCCTCCTCTCTTTGGAGTTACTAAATTAAACAATATAAGGCCCATTCAGGCTCACAACTGGTTTGGTGGAACACGTCCACGAACCCGTAAAATGATTAACTAAACTTGGGCCTTGCACCCTCGTGACCCTGTCACGTAGCGAGACTACTACCAACTGAACCCATTTCATTCAAGCTATGGGGCGACCCTTAATAGGTCCCCAACCCGACTCGGCGTCGTATTTAACTCTTTTCCTTGGTATGTCTTAACTTTTTACTACCCGAGAAGGCCTTATATACCTAAGGTCTCGGTGGTTATCACATTCTTAGGCTCGCAATTTCCAGGCTCCATGCCTACCTTATCAGTCCCCCCGTAAACGGGTACAAAACTTATCGTAATACCATAATCGTGTTGTCTTGACCACAACAACCATACTTACTCCATACGGATCTCACCCGTACCATTCTCGAAATCCTACTACGTAGCTCAATCTATTAACATAGTCTTCCATTAATTCCCTTAATAATAACTTCTTAAGGGTCCCTTTTCCTTCTCAGACAGCTCATCATTTCCTAATTATCTCAAATTAGTACGTAAAACCTTGATGAGAATTCATTAAACTGTTTCATACCTTCCCGGTATTTATTTAGTCCTTACCAAATCCTGGTAACCTAAAATCATCCTAGGCAACATATATGTGACCCCCATACATAAATCTGTATAGTTGTATGTCCCAATACCAACTATACTACAAACATTACCAACCTGGATACGCAATCTACATAATCTTTCCTGGGTTACTGCTGCCTTTCTCGTAGCTGCAAACAACATAACTTGTTAGGGAGAGACGACCCTAACCATACAGCTCTATCGCACGATGTTAGAGTGAGAAGAATGGAAACCAATCCTAAATGTCCTGCAGCCTCCTGATTATAGATGTGGTGCACAACACACCGATAATCAAGACTCTACTAGACACGGTCTGTAGACACTTTCCGAGGACTAACTGCTCTGATACCACTTTTGTCACGACCCGACCCCGGGCCCGCGACTGGTGCCCTACCTGGGCACCCCTTTCGGTATACATCAGAGAATAGCAGCGGAACATACACAACTGATAAAATTTTAAAACATAAAATAACAACAGGCTAGCCGATAAGGCCACCTTCCGTAAACTATACAAATAAAACAGTACATTTTTTTTCTTTACAACCCAAACCACAATGTGACTACAGACCTCTAAGAATAACAACTCTGGCGGGACAGGGCCCCGCCATACCCCTGAATGTACAACAACCGACAATACCAGGGATAAGCCTCCGGAATAAAGGAGCTTCTCAACAGCTGAACAGTGATCCTAAGAGCGAGGATCAAGAACTTTGTACTTCCACTGCGGATTTAACGCACGGCAAGGAGGTCAAGATAACATGTACCAAATATGTGAAACCGAAAGCATCAGAATGAAATCATAAGTCTATAATAAAACTGGAGACAGGTATGATAACTCAATTAACAGTACACAGTGCCTTACTAACAATGAGAGTAATCAAGAGTATACTTACAACATAAAAATAGGAAGCTCGCGATCAAAGTAGACCACCCCGCATGATATCATTAAGCAATCCTACTCGGGACTATTTCACCCAGATAGTCGTGGACCCGCATGAGGTATTCCTCGCATAGTCAGACTACCGCATGGGACTATTTTACCCGCATA
Organism: Przewalskia tangutica; assembly: GCA_029844215.1. NCBI lineage: Eukaryota > Viridiplantae > Streptophyta > Magnoliopsida > Solanales > Solanaceae > Przewalskia > Przewalskia tangutica. Next base: position 97,750,042 of record CM056721.1, read on the forward strand.
AGCCCATAAGGACTCGCATGAGGTATTCCTCGCATCATGGGTAGCAAATCCACGGAAACAGGTGGTATAACGTCTTGGGGGCTTACCCCTCATTTATACTCTTACCCTGGAAAAGGTGGTATAATGTCTTGGGGGTTTACCCCTCATTTATACTCTTACCCTATCTCAACCGGCCATCATACATAACATAAGCCCTACCGGCTTATCATACATAACATAAGCACTACCGACTTATCATACAATAAGTAAGCAAGTTAAGAAATCCCCCTAACTTCTTATTAGTCTTATTCATATACACTCTCATTTTAGTTTACTTAAGGCACTAACATGTCATTATAAATCCGGGAGTTTAACCCAAAGTACTACGTACTTCTATTCTTTTAAAATGACTCATTTTCATATAAAACTTCCAAGATACTAATAACCGTAGTATCAAGTCATTTAACATACTTAAATTACTTATAGTAAATCACTCTTTTTAACTTTCCATAAAGCTATTATAACCAACTTCCCATAAAGCCGTTATACTAGCTTTATACATTAGCAACTTACATACTTCTTTATAACCAAGAGACTTAAACTTTCCAACAAAACAAGTATCAATAATACTTTCAACATACTTAAGTCTCTTAAATTTTGAAAACCAAGATATCCTTAATATTTAAACAATTGAGTTAATTCCCTAACTCAATCAACTTGGACATTCTTAAAATAAGCCAAGGATATCAAATGGACCTAGATTGTCAAAATCTTGTACGTCTACCGTACTATACATTTACAACTTATTCATGCTCAAGAGATAAGAAAGTTCCACATACCTCTTCGGTTTAATCCACTTGCTAAGTCCAATTCACCGTACGTAGTATGTCAACCTATAATGACCATAGTACGTCTATTAACTTCTAGTTTCAAACGTAGAATATTCCAAGTGCAAAGCTACTAAATTCTACGGAAAATCGGACAACACTTCCTTTGTTTCTACATACTTTGCCACCTTTTTCAAGGCCGAATTCAATAACCAAACACGCCACATTTAAGGCCCAACAAAGTAGTTAACAATAGGGGATTACACGCTTAATCAAGACATGTAAAATTCCGCCCCACAATATATAACAAACTAGTCTAAACTACAATGTCAATTCGGCAATTAGGGCAACAATACCAATTCTTCTTCCAATTTCTTTTCAATCCAAGTTGTTTAGTATAACATGTTATAAGGCCGCAATTGAGTATAACTACTACAATCTTCAAGTAGGTAAAATGCGACGATTCTAATTAACGACCAAAATGTAATTCAATTTCAAATGACTCAACATGTCATTTTAGGATTTGAGCTTCCTAACTTCCATAACATTTATCAATCCTCATAAAACATATCACATGATCACTTATAACTTATCATAACATGAAATCTTCAATTACAAAAGCAATATGAAGGTTATACCTCATTTAGCCCAAATATGATCCAAGATCACAAGTCGATCCTTAGCAACTTTAGCTCCTCTTTTCGACACTCCAATCTACTCCAAGCAACCCTTAGAAGCTTATGAAGAACTTATCTTCAAGTTCCAACTTCAAAGTTGAAGAACTCCTTAACTTTCCGCCTTGCGACTAATACGAAAACGCCATTTTTCAGGAATCTTTCTATTGAGATACCCTTACAATACACTTAGGAACTTTGGTTTAAAGTATGGGGATTATTGGACAAAAATTGAATTTTTTTCTTCTTGTAAAACCCTCAAAGCCGAGAGCTACATAAGAGCTCTTCACGATTTTTTTTGAAATTTTGCTAAGTGTGGAGCTTGTCTTGCACTAGTATACATATATAACATGATGGAGGGTCAAGATTAGCACAATTGTGTGGCTTGGATGAGCTTCACATGGATCAAGTCCAAGTGGCCTTTGACTTAGTCAACATTGTCAGGCTATTTGTCTTTGCAAGACTTGGTCATTTAAATTATGGTCAAATGACCATCCTATCCATGTATTTTTCGTCCAAGACCAAGTAAGGGGGGTGACACGTGTCGTCCTCCCGTACGTCGCAATATTTCGTTTTCCGATAATTCCATAATTCCGATAAATTTTTACTCGTCTCAAATCTTAACATTTTCGAGTTCTTACGTACGTTCTTATAAACATATCCTGGAATTTCCGGGGTGTAACAATAAGGTTGGTTAATAACCTTATGGAAAGTAAAAAGAATGGTTATTCCAATAAAGTAGACAAGGATTTCTTGACTTGAAAATATATAGAATACTTGATTTGGAAAGTATAGATTCCTTGAGCTATTCTAAAGTTAAGAAACTTGATTACTAAAGTTAAGAGACTTAAAGTATTTTTGAAAGTATATGATACTTGTTTTGTTTGGAAAGTTTATGTTACACCCCGTAACTCCAGGACATGTTTAAGAGAATGTACGTAAGGAACTCAAGACTTGAAATTGGTACGAAAGGAAGAATTGTTTTTCCGACGAAAAATCTTCCGAACGTCGGAAAGGAGAAATGTTCGTTGGTGAGAATTAGATTCTCAAAATGCATTAATTGAAGAGTATGAAACTTATTATCATTTTGGAAATTTAATTTTACGGATTTGGTCACGTGGGGCCCACCCGAGGAATTTTACGTTTTGTGGGACCCACGAGGGTTACGGAATTTTATGGACGAATCGGAGGGCGACACGTGGCACCCCCACATGGTGTTGACAGAAATTTGCAAGGCTAAAATGGTCATTGACCATTGAAGATGATAAGTCTTGCTAGCTTGACAATAATGACCAAGTCAACTTGTCCACTTGGCTATTTAATTAATGTTCTTCATCCTAGCCACACATTTGTTATAATATTGACCCTTCATTGTGTTTTATATACACACTAGTGCAAGACCAAGTCTTCAAACACTTAGAAAAATTTAGAGATCATTGTGCCAAGAAAAAGGGCTCACGGGTTCAAGGTCCCTCTCACACAAATTTTTTGTAGTTTTGATTCATTATTCACAAGACTTAAACCCAAGGTCCCTAAGGGTATTGTAAGGGTATCTCAATAGAAAGATTTCGGAAAAACGACATTTTCACGTTAGTCGCAAGGCGAAAACCTAAGTGGTTTCCCTAGTTTTGGATTGGAAATGGAAGAGAAGTGTGTTGTGAACTTCTAAGGGCTTCAAATAGCGGATTGGAGCATAAAGGAAAGGAGCTAAGAATTTCTTAGGAGCGATTTTGAATCTTGGAAATTTTAAGGGCTTGTAAAGGTACAATTCTTGTCGTTTTAGTAATTAAGATTACTTATTGTTGTAGCTATGGATATTAGCAAGCATGAGATGTTTATATTATCAAGTTGATAAGTGTTATGAATATTGGAACCCTAATCCGAAAACTAGTATGTTTAGCCTTGAGATTTCAATTCAATTGGATTATTAGTTTAATCGTCACATGTTATATAAAGAAGGAATTATAATTGTTAAGTTGTTTATGACTATATAACATGTTAGGCCTAAGAAGTTGGATTGAAAAAGAATTGGAAAAGGACTTTGTGTTGTTGTATATGTTTAGCCAAGAATGGCTTTAAATATGGAACTAGTTTCGTATTAATTTGTGGGGCGGAATTTTACACGTCCTGTTAAGGCGTGTTTGGTTATTGAATTCGGCCTTGAAAAAGGTGGCAAAGTATGTAGAAACAAAGGAAGTGCTGTCTGATTTTCCGTTGAATTTAGTGACTTTGCACTTAGAATATTCTGCGTTTGAAGCTAGAGGTTAATGGACGTATTATGGCCATTATAGGTGGAAGTACTAAGTATAGCGTGTTCTACTTGAAGGATGGAATAGCTATCAAGGTTGAAGTACTTTGGAGCATTTTGCTTTTTGTCGATAATCGTCGTGAGGTATGTGAACCTCTTCCTTCTTTTGACATGATTCTATGTATGGAATATACATGTGGTATTATTTAATGATTCCTTCTACTCTTAGAAGTTAAGAGGTATGTATGTTGATTTACTCTACGTAAGGGTTATGTCTAAGTTATCCTAAGTTCTTACCAAGTCTTATGGGGGATGTTAGTAAGAGTCGTTAGGAGGTATTTTGGAGCCAAGTTGACTTGGCTAAGTTACGGCACAAATGAGAATAAGTATCGAACAAGCCACTGCAGCGTTAATAAAGGAAAATGTAATGACAACCAATTAAGTTAAAATGAGTAGAATTCTCCATCTGCATAGAAGCTAAGATAAGACAAAATTGTATTACATTTTCTAGATCATGGCTACTTGATTAAGATCGTTATAAATAAGTATAACTTATTCACAACGCACCAAAGTATATGTTACTTAATTTATAAGAATTTACGTATGAAGTTTTAAGACTATGAACCTCAAATTTTTAAAAGGTTAAGGGACTTTATTTTTCAAGTTATGGGACTTGATTCTTAAAGGAAGAAATGAATTGATTTAAAAGTATAGAATACTTGATTTGGAAAGTATTGATTTCTTGCCATTCTAAAGTTAAGAAACTTGTTTTCTTAAAAGTTAAGAGACTTGAAGTATTTTGAAAGCTATGTGATTTGATTTGAAAGTATAAGTCTCTTGGTTATAAAAGGAATGAATTTGTCTAAGACATAAAGAGTTATAACGGCTTTATGGGAAGTTGGTTATAACAACTTTATGGAAGATTAAAAGAATGGTTTTCTTCAGTAATGTAAGAAAAGAAATGATTTGAAATAAAGAAGGGAAAAATTGTTTTAAAGGTACCGATTGCTTAAGGTTTTAAAGAAATAAGTCACTTGATTTAGAACCTATAAATGTATTTCTAAAAGGTATTGTGACTTGTCTTGAAAAGTAGATATGACTTGATACTACGGTAGTTAGTATCTTGGAAGTTTTATTTGAAAGAGAATCATTTTAAAGGAGTAGAGGCACGTAGTACGTTGGGTTAAATTCCCGGATTTTATATGACCTTACCGCGTCCCAGGATTGGGCAAGATACCTTACGGGCGACTATGTGACCTTACCGCGCCCCGTGATCGGGCCGCAAGATACCTTTATGGGCAGACTATGTGACCTACCGGCCCCGTGATTGGGCCGGGCAAGATACCTTATGGGCGGACTATGTGACCTTACCGCCCCGTGATCGGGCCGGCAAGATACCTTACGGGCGACTATGTGACCTTACCGCCCCGTGATTGGGCCGCAAGATACCTTTATGGTCAGACTATGTGACCTTACTGCCCCAGATTGGGCCGGGCAAGATACCTTTATGGGCGAACTATGTGACCTTACCGCCCCGTGATCGGGCCGGGCAAGATACCTTTATGGGCAGACTATGTGAACTTACCGCATCCCGTGATCGGGCGGACAAAGATACCTTTATGGGCAGACTTTTTGACCTTACCGCGTCCAAGGATTGGGCCGGTAGTATACCTTTATGAGCAGACTATGTGACCTTACCGCATCCCGTGATCGGGCCGGCCAAGATACCTTTACGGGCGACTATGTGACCTTACCGCGTCCCGTGATCGGGCCGGGCGATAACTTTACGGGCGACTATGTGACTTTATCGCGTCCCAGATTGGGCCGGGCAGTATAGGCGTCCCTCCATAAAGGGCCGGATTATGTTATGTAAGGTAAGTAAGTTATATGGTAATGAACTTGACGGTGTTTCCTAAGCATGTACGTAAGAATGTGACTATAACTTTTATTGAAAAATGGGAAAAGATAATAAGGTACGATTAAGTTCACGAGATGGTAATGACACGGTAGGATCTGGTATTTACCTTTTTTTTATACTTGCCCCTGTCATTCTTTTGTACAGTTATGATTTGTTTACTGTACCTTATTTTCCGTTCCATATTCGGTACATGTTATCGACTTCGCGGCTGCGTTCATGTCCGCAGGTTTAGGTACACAGTTGTGGATCCGCGAGCTTAGGATCCTGGTTCAGCATTTTGAGATGGCTCCAATGTTCCGGAGTTGTCATGGCTATGTATATTCAGGGGTACGGCGGGGCCTTGTCCCGTCATAGTATTTGTTCAAATCTTAGAGGTCTGTATTCATCTGTGGGCTGGACTGGCTAGAGTTGTTTTTACATTGTTAAACAGTGTAGACCCTTTCGGGTAATTTTTATGTTATGGCAGCCTTATCGGCTTGGCCTTGGTTTAAAAAAAAAGTGTTATTTATCTTCCGCAGTTTATTATGTTGTATGATTAGAAGGGTGCCCAGGTAGGGCACCAGTCGCGGCCCGGGGTCGGGTCGTGACAAAAGTGGTATCAGAGCAGTTAGTCCTCGGAAAGTGTCTACAGACCGTGTCTAGTAGAGTCTTGATTATCGGTGTGTTGTGCACCACATCTATAATCGTGAGGTGCGCAGGACATTTAGGATTGGTTTCCATTCTTCTCCCTCTGAGATCGTGCGATAGAGCTGTGTTGTTAGGGTTGTCTCTCCCTAACGAGTTATGTTGATTGCAGCTACGAGAAAGGCAGCAGTGACCCAGGAAGGACTATGTGGATTGCGTATCCAGGTTGATAATGATTATAGTATAGTTGGTATTGTGACATACATCTATACGGAGTTATGTATGAGGGTCAGACGCGTGTTGCCTAGAATGATTTTAGATTACCAGGAGTTGGTAAAGACTAATTAGATACCGGGAAGGTATGGAACAGTTAAAGAATTCTCATCGAGGTTTTACGTATTACTTTGAGATAATTGGGAAAGGATGAGCTGTCGGATAGGGAAGTGAACCCTTAAGAAGTCATGTTAAGAAACTTAATGGAATACCATGTTAATGGATTAAGCTACGTGGTATGCGTAAGAGGATTGTACGGATGGGATCCGTATGGAGTAAGTAATGGTTGTGATCGAGACAACATGGTTATGGTATTATGAGAAGTTATTGTACCCGTTTACGGGGGACTGGTAAGATAGGCTTGGAGCATGGAAATTGCGAGCCTAAGATTATTGATAACCGCCGAGACCTTAGGTATATAAGGCTTTCTCGGGTAGCAAAAATTTAAGTCAGACCAAGGATAAGAGTTAAGTGCGACGGCGGGTCGGGGTGAGTACCTGTTACGGGTCGCCCCATAACCTGAAATAGAGTGGGATCAGTTGGTAGTAGTTCCGCTACGTGACAGGGACACGAGGGTGCAAGGCCCAAGTCTAGTTAATTGTTTTACGGGTTCGTGGACGCGTTCCATCGGAACCAGGTCGTGAAAGCCGGAAATGGCCTTATATTGTTTTATAGAGTGACTCCAAAGATTAGAGGCCAGAATCAGTATGGAAGTTATGTATGTATGCTAGTATGAGTTGGAAGTACGGAAAAAGTACGACCAGTAAGAAAGATAGCAACCAAGTGTAAAGGAATAGAGCCTGAATCCATAAGAACCTTTCGAGGTAACTACACCCGTGAGTGTTTGGGGTGGTAGCTGAGCGGGTATATGAGAATTGCCCGGTGATTATACAGTCATCAGACCCTAGTAGACCTAGTAGAGATGATTACGACAGACTTTGAGGTCATTATGAGTATGGACTAGTTGGCTTTGTGAGTGCCAAGGTTGACATCTTAGTATAAGTATTGTTATGTGGCCATGGGTGGCATATGTAATATGGCGGTGCGAAAAGGAGACTATGTCGCTATCTAATTAGATTGGACTCCGAAAGAACATTCGGGGACGAATGTTTCTAAGGGGGGAAGAATGTTACACCCCGTAACTCCAGGACATGTTTAAGAGAATGTACGTAAGGAACTCAAGACTTGAAATTGGTACGAAAGGAAGAATTGTTTTTCCGACGAAAAATCTTCCGAACGTCGGAAAGGAGAAATGTTCGTTGGTGAGAATTAGATTCTCAAAATGCATTAATTGAAGAGTATGGAACTTATTATCATTTTGGAAATTTAATTTTACGGATTTGGTCACGTGGGGCCCACCCGAGAAATTTTACGTTTTGTGGGACCCACGAGGGTTACAGAATTTTATGGACGAATCGGAGGGCGACACGTGGCACCCCCCCACATGGTGTTGAACGAAATTTGCAAGGCTAAAATGGTCATTGACCATTGAAGATGATAAGTCTTGCTAGCTTGACAATATTGACCAAGTCAACTTGTTCACTTGGCTATTTAATTAATGTTCTTCATCCTAGCCACACATTTGTTATAATCTTGACCCTTCATTGTGTTTTATATACACACTAGTGCAAGACCAAGTCTTCAAACACTTAGAAAAATTTAGAGATCATTGTGCCAAGAAAAAGGGCTCACGGGTTCAAGGTCCCTCTCACACAAAATTTTTGTAGTTTTGATCCATTATTCACAAGACTTAAACCCAAGGTCCCTAAGGGTATTGTAAGGGTATCTCAATAGAAAGATTTCGGAAAAACGACATTTTCACGTTAGTCGCAAGGCGAAAACCTAAGTGGTTTCCCTAGTTTTGGATTGGAAATGGAAGAGAAGTGGGTTGTGAACTTCTAAGGGCTTCAAATAGCGGATTGGAGCATAAAGGAAAGGAGCTAAGAATTTCTAAGGAGCGACTTTGAATCTTTGAAATTTTAAGGGCTTGTAAAGGTACAATTCTTGTCGTTTTAGTAATTAAGATTACTTATTGTTGTAGCTATGGATATTAGCAAGCATGAGATGTTTATATTATGAAGTTGATAAGTGTTATGGATATTGGAACCCTAATCCGAAAACTAGTATGTTTAGCCTTGAGATTTCAATTCAATTGGATTATTAGTTTAATCGTCACATGTTATATAAAGAAGGAATTATAATTGTTAAGTTGTTTATGACTATATAACATGTTAGGCCTAAGAAGTTGGATTGAAAAAGAATTGGAAAAGGACTTTGTGTTGTTGTATATGTTTAGCCAAGAATGGCTTTAAATATGGAACTAGTTTCGTATTAATTTGTGGGGCGGAATTTTACACGTCCTGTTAAGGCGTGTAATCCCCTTTGGTTAGCTGAATTGTTGGGCCTTAAATGTGGCGTGTTTGGTTATTGAATTCGGCCTTGAAAAAGGTGGCAAAGTATGTAGAAACAAAGGAAGTGCTGTCCGATTTTCCGTAGAATTTAGTGACTTTGCACTTAGAATATTCTGCGTTTGAAGCTAGAGGTTAATGGACGTATTATGGCCATTATAGGTGGAAGTACTAAGTATAGCGTGCTCTACTTGAAGGATGGAATAGCTATCAAGGTTGAAGTACTTTGGAGCATTTTGCTTTTTGTCGATAATCGTCGCGAGTTATGTGAACCTCTTCCTTCTTTTGACATGATTCTATGTATGGAATATACATGTGGTATTATTTAATGATTCCTTCTACTCTTAGAAGTTAAGAGGTATGTATGTTGATTTACTCTACGTAAGGGTTATGTCTAAGTTATCCTAAGTTCTTACCAAGTCTTATGGGGGATGTTGGTAAGAGTCGTTAGGAGGTATTTTGGAGCCAAGTTGACTTGGCTAAGTTACGGCACAAATGAGAATAAGTATCGAACAAGCCACTGCAGCGTTAATAAAGGAAAATGTAATGACAACCAATTAGGTTAAAATCAGTAGAATTCTCCATCTGCATAGAAGCTAAGATAAGACAAAATTGTATTATATTTTCTAGATCATGGCTACTTGATTAAGATCGTTATAAATAAGTATAACTTATTCACAACGCACCAAAGTATATGTTACTTAATTTATAAGAATTTACGTATGAAGTTTTAAGACTATGAACCTCAAATTTTTAAAAGGTTAAGGGACTTTATTTTTCAAGTTATGAGACTTGATTCTTAAAGGAAGAAATGAATTGATTTAAAAGTATAGAATACTTGATTTGGAAAGTATTGATTTCTTGCCATTCTAAAGTTAAGAAACTTGTTTTCTTAAAAGTTAAGAGACTTGAAGTATTTTGAAAGCTATGTGATTTGATTTGAAAGTATAAGTCTCTTGGTTATAAAAGGAATGAATTTGTCTAAGACATAAAGAGTTATAACGGCTTTATGGGAAGTTGGTTATAACAACTTTATGGAAGATTAAAAGAATGATTTTCTTCAGTAATGTAAGCAAAGAAATGATTTGAAATAAAGAAGGGTAAATTGTTTTAAAGGTATCAATTGCTTAAGGTTTTAAAGAAAGAAGTCACTTGATTTAGAAACCTATAAATGTATTTCTAAAAGGTATTGTGACTTGTCTTGAAAAGTAGATATGACTTGATACTACGGTAGTTAGTATCTTGGAAGTTTTATTTGAAAGAGAATCATTTTAAAGGAGTAGAGGCACGTAGTACGTTGGGTTAAATTCCCGGATTTTATATGACCTTACCGCGTCCCAGGATTGGGCCGGGCAGTATACCTTTATGGGCAGACTATGTGACCTTACCGCGAGATTGGCCGGCAGTATACCTTTATGGGCAGACTATGTGACCTTACCGCGTCCCAGGATTGGGCCGGGCAGTATACCTTTATGGGCAGACTATGTGACCTTACCGCGTCCCAGGATTGGGCCGGGCAGTATACCTTTATGGGCAGACTATGTGACCTTACCGCGTCCCAGGATTGGGCCGGGCAGTATACCTTTATGGGCAAACTATGTGACCTTACCGCGTCCCAGGATTGGGCCGGGCAGTATACCTTTATGGGCAGACTATGTGACCTTACCGCGTCCCAGGATTGGGCCGGGCAGTATACCTTTATGGGCAGACTATGTGACTTTATCGCGTCCCAGATTGGGCCGGGCAGTATAGGCGTCCCTCCATAAAGGGCCGGATTATGTTATGTAAGGTAAGTAAGTTATATGGTAATGAACTTGACGGTGTTTCCTAAGCATGTACGTAAGAATGTGACTATAACTTTTATTGAAAAATGGGAAAAGATAATAAGGTACGATTAAGTTCACGAGATGGTAATGACACGGTAGGATCTGGTATGTACCCTTTTTATACTTGCCCCTGTCATTCTTTTGTACAGTTATGATTTGTTTACTGTACCTTATTTTCCGTTCCATATTCGGTACATGTTAGATCGATTTCTGGGGCTTCTTTCATGTCCGGTTTAGGTACACGATTGTGGATCATGAGCTTAGGATCGGTTCAAAGATTTTGAGATGGCTCCAATGTTCCGGAGTTGTCATGGCTATGTATATTCAGGGGTACGGCGGGGCCTTGTCCCGTCATAGTATTTGTTCAAATCTTAGAGGTCTGTATTCATCTGTGGGCTGGACTGGCTAGAGTTGTTTTTACATTGTTAAACAGTGTAGACCCTTCGGGTAATTTTTATGTTATGGCAGCCTTATCGGCTTGGCCTTGGTTTTAAAAAAAGAGTGTTATTTATCTTCCGCAGTTTATTATGTTGTATGATTAGAAGGGTGCCCAGGTAGGGCACCAGTCGCGGCCCGGGGTCGGGTCGTGACAGTTTAAGTGTCTTGGTTATAAAGAAGAATGTAAGTACTAAAGTATAAAGCTAGTATAACAGCTTTATGGGAAGTTGGTTATAATAGCTTTATGGAAAGTTAAAAGGGTAGTTTACTCTAAGTAATGTAAATAAAGATAAATGACTTGAAATGAAGAAAGGCAAATTGATTTGAAGGCATCAATTGCTTAAGGTTTTAAAGAAAGAAGTCACTTGATTTAGAGGTCTTTAAATGTAGTTCTAAAAGGTATTGTGACTTGTTTTGAAAAGTAGATATGACTTGATACTACGATTATTAGTATCTTGGAAGTTTTCTATGAAAAAGATTAATTTAAAAGAATAGAAGTATGTAGTACTTTGGGTAAATTCCCGGATTTTATAATGACATGATCGTGCCTTAATTAAACTAAAATGAGAGTGTATATGAACAGAGCTAATAAGAAGTTAGGGGATTTCTTAACTTGCTTATGTTATGTACGATAAGCCGGTAGTGCTTATGTTATGTATGATAAGTCGGTAGTGCTTATGTTATGTATGATAATGTCACGACCCGACCTCGGGCCCGCAACTGGTGCCTTACCCCGGGCACCCTAGTGATACAACATCAGAGAAAATCAGCGGAAATAAAAACTTAAACAGGAAACAAGATACATCATAAGAAAATAGGCCAACCAAAACGGTCGCCTTCATGCATATATATATCAAACCGAACAGTTACAATTCTTTACATCCCTGCCCACAACAGTACTACAGACTTCTAAGAATGTAACAACAACTATGACGGGACAGGGCCCCGCCATACCCCTGAATGTACAAGAACCTACAACTCAGGGAAACATACCAAAAGATAAGCCTCCGGAGAAACGGAGCTTCCCAATACGCTGAACTGTGATCCTATGAGCGAGGATCCACAACCGATGTACCTCTACCTGCGGCATGAACGCAGCCCCCCGAAGGAGGTCAGTACAACAGGTACCAAGTATGTGAAACTGAAAATACTGTAATGAAATCACATTTCATCATTTTATAAAACCCTTTTGCGATAAGTAAAAAGTTATGCCAAGTAAGGGGACGCACATCCCCAAAATGATCACTCACACGTAACTATGGGTCTCACGCCCATAATATCAATCATGCCCGTGGAACTCATTCCTCACTGCCGGCAGTACATGATGTAAAACAACACCCATATGTGAACCTGAACACTAGCTCCTGCCTGCGTCATCAAAATCGATCGGGCCAAGTAGAATAGCCAACTACCAGTCCAAAATCTAGTCATATCCCATCACGGGCAAGGTACGGAAGCCAACTACCAGTCCAAAAGCTAGCCACACAACTGGCCGAGGCAAGTATCTTAAGCTAACGTACAATAGCCTACCATCTCACAAGATATGACCGAGGCAAGTATCTTAAGCTATTTACCAGAGGCTACCGATACACGAGAAATGACCAGAACAAGTATCTAAAGTGTGCCTGAACCACACGTACAAATCAAGCCCGTGATCGCTCGTCACCGCGGCAAGCTTCATGGATTAGCGGTCCATGGACTAACAATCTGAACCTCACAATGACCGCATGCCCCGGCATCTCACCTCGGAAGTCATGGCCATGAAACCATCCTACTGGACGCATGCCCGTGGAACATCCATCGCGTCAGCATGTCCAAAGGAAATAAATCAGATAGCCGGCCCTCCTGCAGTCACGCAGCGAAACAACGATCGATACTCAAAGTGGACGCATACTCGTGGACCACCCAACGTCAGTATGTCCAATCAATCAATCAGATAGCCGGCCCTCCCAGAGAGTCACGGCAGCATATCAACAAAACACTTGCACACCAAAGACTATCACAACAAGCATAGGCAAGTTCAACATACATTCATTTTAATCATCAATCCGGGTTTCAAACCCAAAATACTACATACTTTCATTCTTTCAAAAAGACCTCTTGTTACGTAAAAGCCATACGATACTAATACTCGTAGTATATAAAGAAAACACGTTTTACTTTTAAAACCGAATTACTTCACCTTCGTAAAAATCATTACAAGGCTTTTAAAATCACGTACTCTATACTTTTTAAACCAAGTGCTTTTCTTTTAGAAAAACATCAAGTATACTCTTTTAAAACCCAATTAACTTATTCTTTTCAAAACAAGTAACCTATACTTAAATCAAGTTACTTCTCCTTTTCCGAAAACAAGTCGTTATAAGTCAAGTCTCTTATCTTTCAAGATCAAGTCTCTTAACTTTCAAAATCAAGTCGTTTTACTGTCAAAACCAAATTTTTATCTTCATAAAGTCGTTATAACTAACTTCCCATAAAGCCATTATAACACTTTATGTTTTAAACAAACAAAATTCATTTCACACACGTACGTCTACCGTACTATATAGTTCACAACAATCATGCTCAAGAGTATAGGAAGAATCACATACCTTTTTAGCTTAAACCACAAGCCAAGTCAAGTATGCCGCGCGTAGAAGATCCACCTATAATAACCACAATACATCTATCAACTTCTAGCTCTCTTCGTAGAATATTCTAAATACAAGATTCCTTATTCTACAGAAAATTCGGCAGCACCTCCCCCCCTGCTATCACATAAATCTCCTCCCCTATCAAGGCCCGCTACCAGGCCAACAACTCCCAGGGGATTACACGTCTATCCGGACGTGTTCAATTCTGCTTCACAATAATACTACACAAGTCTACTGTAAGTACAGTCCAATGTAAATACAGTTCAATCCTTACCAATATTCATTCTATATATAGTATACTCAACTATACATTACTAAAATATGTAATATCCAATTACAATAGGGGGACATAGATCATTACCTCGATAAGCCCAAAATTATCCAAGTTTATAAGTCGATCCTGAGCAACGTTTAGCTCCAACTCCTTACGCTCCAACCCGCTCCAAGCGACCCTTAGAAGTTTCCAACAACTTCTCTAAAAACTTCAACCAAGCTAGGAAGATTTTTCTAGGGTTTCACTTTACGGCTATTGGAATAAAGTAGTATTTCCGGGCTCCTAGTATTGAAATAACTTTGGAATACTACTAGGGATACTAGGCCAAGGTATTTGGGATTATACAACAATACACCAAGTATTTTCTACACAAGAGGGGGGGTGGACGAAACACCACTAAAGGGAGGGAATATTTTACTTTGCCTTGGAAACTAACTCAAGTGTGGATGAATTACTCTTCAACCTAAGGGGGTATTTATAGAAGAATCAAGGGTCAAGATCAAGGTAAGTGTAGGGTCAAGATTGGGCCATGTGTGTGTGGGTCCCACCACACCACATGGCCAACGAAATTGCTAGACAAGTGGCTTGCCACTTGTTAGCCCATTCGACGAAGGGACAGTGTCAGCCACTGTCTCCACCATTTCGGCCAAGGTGCCACATGGGGGTGACACGTGTCGCCCCCCGACTCGTCCAAAATATTTCGTCTTCCGAAAATATCCAAAATACCGAAAATCTCAAAAACAAAGCGGGCCCCACAAAACCGTAAATTCCTCCCGTGGGCCCCACGTGACCATTTCCGAAAATAAAATCTCAAAATTCTAATATAATCCAAGAAGCCCAAATACCAAATCTGGGAATCCAATTCTCATTAACGAACCTTTTTCTTCACAAAAACCGGAAACTTTTCCGTCGAAAAATCACATCTTCCTTTCTTTCCAAAATTTCTGTCGTATTCTCGTACGTACGTCCTCACATACATACCCTGGAACTACGGGGTATAACAGATAAGCCGGTATTGCTTATGTTATGTATGCTAAGCTGGTAGTGCTTATGTTATGTATGATAGCCGGTTGTGCTAGTTATATATTGTTCATTACGGGGTCATTCCCCGGGTTTGTGGCATTTGCATATTTCGTGGATTTGCTACCCATGATGCGAGGAATACCTCATGCGAGTCCGTAGGGCTCATGCGGGTGAAATAGTCCTATGCGGGGCGGACGATCTATGCGGCGAAGTTACCTCACGCGTCCACAAACCTATGCGCGGATACGATCCCATGCGAGGAAGTTACCTCATGCGGGTCCATACGGCCTATGCGGGTGAAATAGTCCCAGGAGTAGGATCGCTTAATGATACTATGGGCGGGTGACCCTATTTTGATCATGAGCCTCCTATTTTTATGCAGTAAAGTATACTCTTGTTTACTCTCATTGTTAGTAAGGCACAGTGTACTGTTTATTTGAGTTATCATACATGTCTCCAGCTTTATTTTAAGACTTATGATTTCACTACAGTACTTTCAGTTTCACATATTTGGTACATGTTGTACTGACCTCCTTCGGGGGGCTGCGTTCATGCCGCAGGTAGAGTATACAGGTTGCTGATCCTCACTCTTAGGATCACTGTTCAGCTGTTGAGAAGCTCCTTTACTTCGGAGGCTTATCCCTGGTATTGTCGGTTGTTGTACATTCAGGGGTATGGCGGGGCCCTGTCCCGCCACAGTTGTTATTCTTAGAGGTCTGTAGTCACATTTGTGGATTGGGTTGTAAGAACAAAGATGTACTGTTTTATTTTTGTATTACGTATATGTTACGGAAGGTGGCCTTATCGGCTAGCATTTTGATGTCAAATGTCTAAGTATTTTTATGAGTTGTGTATGTTTCGCTGCTATTCTCTGATGTATACCTGTAAGTCGCGGGTCCGGGGTCGGGTCGTGACATTGATGATGCGCAGGGATGGGTGGCATGGATCTCGAGATTCATTTAGGTGATTTTTTGATGAAAACCCCAAAATAGGAATGTTAGGGTTGACTAGTTTCACTCAAGTTGACTTTTGAGTATTTATGGGTTCGTTTTCGGATTTTGTCACTTCCGGTAGCTCCGGTGACTTAGTCGAGTCATTGGTTCACTTCCCTAGGAAATATGATGTTCTTTATGGCCTTATTTGTGAAATGGTGATTTTGGTTGTTTTGGACAATTCTTTAGAAAAAAAATTCTTAGCTCGATTAAATGAGAAATTCGAGGGCGCGAGCGATTTTGTAGCACTTTTTACCTTGGGATAGCATGTTTGGTTTGTATCTTGAGGTCTCGGGAGTATTTCGGGTGTTTGGTGAAGATCTCATGTTGCTGGTGTATGGTGTTTATACCAGTGGTTGGTTGTCCGCCTTCGCTTGTCCACCTCTACAGAGGTTGACTCGCAGATGCTAGTTGTTATACCCCGTATTTCCAGAGTATGTACGTGAGGATGTACGTACGAAAGTTTTAGCCTTAAGATAGGCAAGGGTCGAAATTTTGTTCACAACTACCGAAAAGAATCGTTTTTCGACGAAACGTTTTACAAAACTTGCGAAGGGAAAATTACGGCTATGTCATTTATTATTTTTGCGGATTTTTCCGAGAGATGAAATATTTTGGACCAACGAGAGGGTGACATGTGTCACCCTCAAGTGGACGACTTTGTGGACGTTTCTTGGCACGTTTTTGGCAAGAAAAATGTCTTAAACATTGGTCAAGGTTAGGTAGGATATTTTGTAGATATTTTGTGTAGTAGATGAGCAAGTGGGACCCACAAACACTTGTCCAAATCTTGACCCTACACTTGCCCACCACTTGTCTTGATCTTGGCCATTGGTTGGCCTATAAATACCCCCCCTTTGTTGAAGACTTCTTCATCCACAAATTTCCTAAGTCTTGAAAGCCCTTCCCCTTTTGAGAGGCTCGCCCAAAGAGCACCCTCCTCGAGAAGGCCTTTTGGCCGAAAAGTACCCCCCCCTACCTTGAGTTTGTCCCGTGAAATACACCCCCCCCCCCCTTGGTAGAAAAGTATTCTCCAAGTATTGTTACTATTCCAAAATACCTTGGCCCAAATACCTTGTAGTACTCCAAGGTTACCCCTATACTAAAAGCCCAGAAATACTATTAAACTTCTCTTCAGTCACAAAACGAAACCCTAAGGAAAATCTTCATAGCCGGTTGAAGTATTAAGAAGAAGTTGCGTAGAACTTCTAAGGGTTGTTTGGAGCGGGTTGGAGCACCCAGAGTAGGAGCTAAACGTTGCTCAGGATCGACATTTAACTTGGATAATTTTGGGCTTATCGAGGTAAATACTCTTGACCTTATATTGTAATTGGAAATTACATACTGTAGTAGTATAGAAATGAATATAAGATTCATAGAAGAGAATTGAACTGTAATAGAAGGATATTACAGATAAGACTTGAACTGAAATCGCATCAGAAGAATATTAAAGAAGAAGATTAAACTGTACTTACATAGGACTGTATTTACAGTAGACTTGTGTAGCTTAACGGGTAGGGAAGTGCTGCCCGATTTTCCGTAGAATAGAGAACCCCCCTGCTTAGAATATTCTTCAGAGTAGTCTAGACGTTGATAGACTTGTATAACCTTTATAGGTTGAAAGTTCTGCGAGTAGCATGTTCTACTTGAAAGGTGGACAAGGCTAGCCGGGTTATAGCCGTGGAGCGTTTTGCTAATAGTCGATAATCGTCGCGAGGTATGTGATTCTTCCTATCCTCTTGAGCATGATATTTTAAAAGTATATATATATATAGTACGATAGACGTACGTGTGTTAACTGAACGTGGTTTTACTGCAATGTCTTTTGACTTGAGTCTAAATAATAAGAATCTGAAGTATTTCAAAAGAATTAAGAAACCGTTTTTGAAAGAAGAGTAATACTTGGTTTTAAAAGCTTAAGAGTTATACTAGCTTTATGAGAAGTTAGGTATAACGACTTAAGAGAGATAAAAGGAACGATTTACTTAATTGTTATAAACGCCTTGTATTGATTTCGGAAATGAGAATAAGTATCGAACAAACCATCGCAGCTAATAAAGGGAAATGTATCGACTAATTAAGTATTATTAAAACCAGTAGAAACCTCCATCTGCATAGAAGCTAAGATGAGACAAAATGATATTACATTTCCTAGATCATGGCTGCTTTAACAAGATTGTTATAAACAAAAATAACCTACTCACACATAAGACATATGTTTCTCAAATTGTTTTAAAAGGAGAATTATATTATTAAGTGATTAAAACTATGAACTACGAAACCTTTCGAAAATGAGAAACTTGAGCATTTGAAAGTAGGCAAACTTGAACGTTTGGAAAATAATGTTGTTACTTAGGGAAGTGTTTTGGTTTACTTAAAAAGATAGTCACTCTATTTTTATACTACGGGTATTGTGTGACCTTTGTGAAAGAAACGGATCTTTTAAAGAGTTAATGTATGAAGTACTTTGGGGATAAAAACCCGAACTTGTTAACATAAAGTAGAAAGTACCTTGTGTGAATAACTTGATTGTGTTGGTTTGTGATAGCCTTGTAATACTTTCTTGTTGATTTGATAATTAAACATGTTAGGATGCTACGTGTGTTAGTATCTTGTGATGTTGTGTAAGGGGGTTATTCTTGTTGTGCTTACGTTGTTAAACGTTAAGCCCGTTGTACTGTTATTATATCACATACCCCCTTGACTTGTTATACCGAGGGCTTGCCACCCTTGATGCGGGTCTATACGGCCTATGCGGTCTGTGTGACTATGCGGAGCAGCGGTATGCTCCAGGATTGTTCATTCCGGGTGCATTATCCCGATGCGAGGAGTGCCTTATGCGATCTGTGTGACTATGCGGTCTATGTGACTATGCGGACTGCGGGAGTCCAGGAGGGTACCGCGGGCTAGCTACCCCCGATGCGAGGAATACCTCATGCGGGCCTATGTGTGGCCTATGCGGAGCAGCGGTATGCTCCAGGATTAGACGCGCATTGATATCGGCGGGTGGCGGCCGATTCGACATGTGCGGTGCAGAAAGACCTCGTGATACAGTTTATGGCATTGTTGGTATTGTGGGTCTTAGTAGTCGGCTATGCCTTCGTACTTACCCCATACGGTTTTATTATGACATAGGTGGAACCTGGTGTTCATGTGTATTCCTTGGTGCTTGTTATATCATGGACTGCCGGCAGTGAGGAAGGAATTCCACGGGCATGATTGATATTATGGGCATGAGACCCATGGTTATATTTGAGTGATGACTTTAAGGGCGTGAGTCCCTGACTTGACATGACTGCTTACATATTGTGTATCGTAAATTGGTTATCATATATGTCTTCTGTTTTATATAGACTATTATGATTTCATTTACAGTATTTTCAGTTTCACATACTTGGTACCTGTTGTACTGACCTCCTTCGGGGGGTTGCGTTCATGCCGCAGGTAGAGGTACACCAGTCGTCGATCCTCGCTCATAGGATCACAGTTCAGCGTTTTGGGAAGCTCCGTTTCTCCGGAGGCTTATCTTTGGTATAGTCCCTGATGTTGTAGGTATTAATGTTCATTCAGGGTATGGCGGGGCCCTGTCCGCAATGAGTCATCGGTACACGATACTCGCATCACGGATAGCTAATCCATGGCTTATATATATCCCGGGAATTTAACCCGCCCGAGTCAAATACCGACCCGCCGTGAGTGTGTACCACTCACCCCCATGGGGAGCTAACCCATGGTATCCTTGAAACAAGTTGTCGACCCTTTATGGAGAGACACGGAGATGTGGAAATATGATACTTGCACGAATGTCTATATGAGCAACCCATATACAAGCAAACCAAGACAATACCATGCCTTTCTTTTTTACATAAACCAAGACAATTACCATGTCTTTCCTTTTTACATAAACCAAGACAATTACCATGCCTTCTTTTTACATAAACCAAGAGTAATCCTTATTTAAGCAAGCCAAAGTACCATCAAGGCACAAATAGAATAATTCTCCTTTAAACAAGCCAAAGTACTATCAAGGCACAAAATAGAATAATTCTCATTTAAACAAGCCAAAGTACTACCAAGGCACACATAGAATAATTCTCATTTAAACAAGCCAAAGTACTACGTACGTACATTCTTTTCAAAAGACTCATTTTTATGTAAAACCCCAAGATACTAACACCTGTGGTATCAAGGCATGTCTATTTTTCAAAATAAGTTACTACACCTTTAGAAATTCATTTCAAGGCTTTGAAACTAAGTAACTTCTAATTTTCACAATCTAGGCAACTTATGCCCATCAATAAAAAATAGACAACTCTCTTAACCTTCCATAAAGCCGTTATAACCAACTTCCCATAAAGCCGTTATAACCCTTTATGGTTTTAGAAAAATTCATTCTTTTTATAACCAAGAGACTTATACTTTTAAAACCAAGTATCATATACTTTCAAATCAAGTTTCTTAACTTTCAAAATACTTCAAGTCTCTTAACTTTAGAAATCAAATTTCTTAACTTTAGAGATCAAGTTTCTTAACTTTAGAAATCAAGTAGCTTCTACTTTTAAATCCTAAGTAACTCATACCTTTAAAACAAGTTACTTCTTTTTAAATCATGTCATTTCTCCTCTTTTAAACCAATTAGGTAAATCACTCCTTTGACTCCCCTAAAGTCATTATAACAACCTTTAGGTTTTAGAACTAAGGCACTATCCAAAAGATTTGGAAACAACTTCCTTTTCAAGACTCTATGTACTTCAAGTAAAATACTTTCACTTTTGAAAATCCAAACTTCATCAAGGTAATGGATTATAACAACTTCCAATTTAAACATCCAAAGTACATCAAAGAAGTATATAGAACAACTTCTATATTAGGAAATCCAAGTACAAACAAGGAGTGGATCATTTAAGGAGTAGGATTTACTTACTTTACCATAAGGAATCATGCTCGAAGAAGAGGAGATGGTTCACATACTTTTTCGGCTTAATCCACAAGCTAAGTCGAATACGCCGCACGTAGAATTGTCAACCTATAATGGCCACAACACGACTATCAACTTCTAGTTTCTAACGTAGAATACTACTAAGTATACGGTCTTTTATTCTACGGAAAATTGGGCAGCACCTCCTTTGTTTCTACATACTTTTCCACCTTTTTCAAGACCCGATAATCAATAACCAACATGCCACATTTAAGGCTCAATACATCAACAAACCAAAGGGGATTACACGCCTTACAATACGTGTAAAATTCTGCCCCACAATTACTACCAAGTAGTTCAATATTCAAAGCCATTCTCGGCTAACATATACAACAACACAAAGTCCTTTCCAATTCTTTTTCAATCCAAGTTGTTAGGTCTAACATGTTATATTGTCATAAACAACTTTAACAACTACAATTCCTTTTTTATATAACATGCGACGACTAAACTAATAACCAAATTGAATTGTAATCTAAAAGGCTAATCATGCTAGTTTCGGATTAGGGTTCCAATAGCCAATACACTTATCAAACTTCATACTATACTTCTCATGCTTGCTAATATCCATAAATACAACAATAAGTAATCTTTAATTACTAAAACGACAAGATTGTTACCTTTATAAGCCCTTATAAATTCCAAGATTCAAAGTCGCTCCTTAGCAATTCATAGCTCCTTTCCTTTACGTTCCAATCCGCTATTTTAAGCCTTTAGAAGTTCACAACCAACTTCTCTTCCATTTCCAATCCAAAACTATGAAAACGACTTAGGTTTTCGTCTTGCGACTAACGTGAAAATGTCGTTTTTCCGAGATCTTTCTATTGAGATATCCTTACAATACCCTTAGGGACCTTGGGTTAAAGTCTTGTGAATAATGAACCAAAACTACAAAAAAATTGTGTGGAATTTTTATCAAACCCGAGAGCACTCACAAGGCTTGCACAAGTTCTCTAATGTTTTCTAAGTGTTGAAGACTTGGTCTTGCACTAGTGTGGTATATATAAAACAATGGAGGGCTTAGATCACAACACTTGGGTGGCTTGGATGGAGGAGATTAAATGTTTAGCCAAGTGGACAAGTTGACTTAGTCAATTTTCTCAAGCTTTGCAAGACTTGATCTTTTACATTGGTCAATGACCATAATATCCTTGTATAATTTCGTCCAAGACCATGTGGGGGGGGGGGCACGTGTCTCCCTCCCATTCGTCCCTAAAATTTCGTAACCCTCGTGGGCCCCACAAAACGTAAAATTCCTCGGATGGGTCCTACGTGACCAAATCCGTAAAAATAAATTTCCATAATGATAATAAGTTCCATAATCCTCAAATAATACAATTTTGAGAATCCAATTCTCATCAACGAACATTTTTCCTTTCCGACGTTCGGAAGATTATCCGTCGGAAAAATAATTCTTTCTTTCGTACCAATTTTCAAGTCTTGTGTTCTCGCGTCCCTTCTCTTAGACATGTCCTTGAATTACGGGGTGTAACACAAAGATGATTTAAATTGTACATAGTTGCTTGTGATAGCTATAGGTGTACAATCCTCTATATTCACACCGAGTCCCAGAATGGGCCGGGACATGTCGTACCTTGCATGACTTATAGAGCGTTACACCGAGTCCCAGAATGGGCTTGGACATGTCGTAATTTGCAAGACTTATAGAGCGTTACACCGAGTCCCAGAATGGGTCGGGACATGTCGTACCTTGCATGACTTATAGAGCGTTACACCGAGTCCCAGAATGGGTCGGGACTGTTACACCCCGTATTTACAGGACATGTTTTAAGAACGTACGTAAGAATCCCAAATGTTAAGATTTGAGACTTGTAAAAATTTATCGGAATTATGGAATTTGTCGGAAAACGTAATATTGTGACGAATGGGAGGGCGACACGTGTCACCCCCCCCTTTTTGGATGTCTTGGACGAAATTACATGGGCACAAGGGTCATTTGACCCTTGTTAGGAAGACAAGTCTTGCAAGTAGTAAAGCTTGACATATTTGACTTAGTCAATGGGTCCACAAGCTTGATATTTAAGAGAACCTCATCCTAGCCACCCATTTGTGCACATCTTAACCCTCCATGTTACTATATAATACTACTAGTAGTGAGACAAGTCCACACTTAGCCAAATTTTCAAGAGAATTTGAAGAACAAGAGCAATGTGCTCTCGGGTTCTAGCAATTAGAAAAGGAAAAAAATTTGTTTGTTGTCCAATAATCTTCCCACTTTAAACCAAGGTTCCTAAGTGTATTGTAAGGGTATCTCAATAGAAAAATCCCGGAAAAAGATAGTTTTCGTATTAGTCGTAAGATGAAAACCTAGTTGCGTTTCTAGGTTTTGATTGGAAGTTTTAAGGGAAGTGGTTTGTGATATTCTAAGGGTCTCAAGTGGTGGATTGAAGTGTCTAGAAGAAGCTCTAAGTGCTAAGGAGCGACTTCGGAATTGGATTTGGACTAAGAATCGTTGAGGTAATAATCTTGGCTCTTAAGTGTTACAAGATTATGTATTGTTGTTAGCTTTACATTTTTGCTAGCATGAAGTATATGTGTTGAAGTATTATAAGTGTTATGGATTGTTGTAGCCTAAAATCCGAAATGACATATTAGCCATTTGAAGTTGGATTACAATTTGGTCGTATTTAGAATCGTCGCATGTTACTTACTTGAAGATTATAGTAGTTATAATCGATTGCGACTTAATATCATGTTATGCTAACAACTTGGATTGAAAAGGAAATTGGATAAGAATTGGTAGTGTTGTATCTCATTGTTGCGAATTTGGCCTAGTAGTTTGTATTAGTTGATATCAATTGTGGTGAATTTTACACGTCTAGTAGGCATGTAATCCCCTATTGATTAATTGTGTTGATTGGGCCTTAAATGTGGCGTGTTTGGTTATTGAATTCGGCCTTGAAAAAGGTGGCAAAGTAAGTAGAAACAAAGGAGGTGATGTCCGATTTTCCGTAGAATTTAGTGACTTAGCACTTAGAATATTCTACGTTTGAAGTAAGAGGTTAATGGACGTATTGTGACCATTTTAGGTTGAAGTACTAAGTATAGCGTACCCTACTTGAAGGACGGAATAACTATCAAGGTTGAAGTACTTTGGAGCATTTTGCTACTTGTCGATAATCGTCACGAGGTATGTGAACCTCTTCCTTCCTTTGGCATGATTCTATGTATGGAATATACATGTGGTATTATTTCATGTTTCCTTCTACTCTTAGAAGTTAAGAGGTATGTGTGTGATTTACTCTATGTAAAGTTTATGTCAAGGTTATCCTAAGTCTTTACCGAGTCTTATGGGGGATGTTGGTAAGAGTCGTTAGGAGGTACTTTGGAGCCAAGTTGACTTGGCTAATTTATGGCATGAATGAGAATAAGTATCGAGCAAGCCATTGCAGCGTTAATAAAGGAAAATGTAATGACAATCAATTATGTTAAAATGAGTAGAATTCTCCATCTGCATAGAAGCTAAGATAAGACAAAATCGTATTACATTTTTTAGATCATGGCTACTTGAATAAGATCGTTATAAATAAGTATAACTTATTCACAACGCACCAAAGTATATGTTACTTAACTTATAAGAATTTACGTATGAAGTTTTAAGGCTATGGAGCTCAAATTCTTTAAAGTTAAGAGACTTTATTTTTCAAGTTAGGAGACTTGATTCTTAAAGGAAGAAATGAATTGATTTGCAAGTATAGAATACTCGATTTGGAAAGACTTGATTTCTAAAGTTAAGAAACTTGTTTTCTTGAAAGTTAAGAGACTAATTGTATTTTAAAGGTTAAGAGAATTGATTTGAAAGTATTTAATACTTGGTTTTAAAAAGTATAAGTCTCTTGGTTATAAAAGGAATGAGTTGGTCTAAAACCATAAAGGGTTATAACGGCTTTATGGGAAGTTGGTTATAACGGCTTTATGGAAGGTTAAGAGAATGGTTTTCTCTAATAAGGTGTTATACCCCGTAGTTCCAGGGTATGTATGTGAGGACATACGTACGAGTATACGACAGAAATGTTGGAATGAAAGAAAGATGTGAATTTTCGACGGAAAAGTTTCCGGTTTTTGTGAAGAAAAAGGTTCGTTAGTGGGAATTGGATTCCCAGATTTGGTATTTGGACTTCTTGGATTTTATTAGAATTTTGGGATTTTATTTTCAGAAATGGTTACGTGGGGCCCACAGGAGAAATTTACGGTTTTGTGGGGCCCGCTTTGTTTTGAGATTTTCGGTATTTTGGATATTTTTCGGAGGACGAAATATTGTGGACGAGTAAGGGGGCGACACGTGTCACCCCCTTGTGTGTCCATGTGGTCCAAAATGGTGTGACAAGTGGCTAGCCACTTGTCACCTACTCACTTGGCCGAAAATGGCCCAAACACTTGGCACCCAATTCGTTGGCCATGTGGTGTGGTGGGACCCACACACACATGGCCCAATCTTGACCACCCACTTGCTTAGATCATGGCCCTTGATCCTTCTATATATACCCTTTAAGTTGAAGACTTAAATCATCTCACACTTAAAGCCTCCAAGGCAAAATATTTCCCTGCCTTTAGGCTATGTTTAAATCCCCTCCTCTTGTGTAAGAAAATACTTGAAGTATTATTGTATAATCCCAAATACATTGGCCTAGTATCCCTAGTAGTATTCCAAAGTTATTTTAATACTAGGAGCCCGGAAATACTACTTTATTCCAATAGTCGAAAGCGAAACCACTAGAAAAATCTTCCTAGCTTGGTGGAAGTTTTAGAGAAGTTGTTTAGAAACTTCTTAGGTCGCTTGGAGCGGGTTGGAGCGTAAGGAATTGGAGCTAAACGTTGCTCTGGATCGACTTATAAACTTGGATAATTTTGGGCTTATCGAGGTAATGATCTATGTCCCCCTTTTGTAATTGGATTTTACATGTTGTAGTAGTTATACTTGAGTATATTATATTGGAAGGATGATTATAAAGGATTGAACTGTATTTACATTGGACTGTACTTACAGTAGACTTGTGTAGTATTATTGTGACGAGAATTGAACACGTCAGGTTAGGCGTGTTATCCACAGGAGTTGTTGGCCTGGTATCGGGCCTGGATAGGGGAGGAGATTTATGTGATAGCGGGGGGGAGGTGCTGCCGAATTTTCTGTAGAATACGGAATCTTGTATTTAGAATACTCTACGAAGAGATCTAGGAGTTGATAGGCGTTTTGTGGCCTTTATAGGTTGCAGTACTTCGAGTAGCGTATTCTACTTGAAGAGTGGAAAAGGCTAGCGAGGTTCTGATCTTGTGGAGCATTTTGCTTATTATCGATAATCGTCGCGAGGTATGTGAACCTCTTCCTATCTTTTCTAGCATGATTGTTGTGAACTATGTAGTACGGTGAGCGTCATGTGCTAAGTGATTTGGTTGGTTTAATACATAGGGTGTTATAATAGCTTTATGGGAAGTTAGTTATAACGACTTTATGTAGGTAAAAGAATGGTTTATTGATTGTAGAAGTTAAGAGACTTGATCTTCAAAGATAAGAGACTTGACTTATAACGACTTGTTTTCGGAAAAAGAGAAGTAACTTGATTTTAAGTATAGGTTACTTGTTTTGAAAAGAGTACATTATTGGGTTTTAAAAGAATACTTGTTGTTGTTTTAAAAGAAAAGAGACTTGTGGAATTGAAGAGATTTTGGTTTAGAACATAAAGTGTTATAACAACTTTATGGGAAGTTAGTTATAACGACTTTATGAAAACAAAGGAATGGTTTTATCATTGGTTTTAAAATGGTAACTTGACTGTAAAAGGAGAAGTGTTTTGGTCTAAAAGGAAGGCATGTTATTGTCTTAATATGTTTTAAAAAGGAAAGTCTGGAAGTTGTTTTAATTAAAATGTTAGTCACCTTATTTTTGATACTACGGGTATCGGGTGACTTTTGTGAAAGAAATGGATCTTCTAAAAAGAATTTAACGTACGTAGTACTTTGGGGTTAAAACCTGGACTTTGGCATAAAATGAAAGTACCTTGAGTTGTGTGTAAAGTGCCTATGTTTGCGTGTGATAGCCTTGTTGTGCAAGTGTTGTATTCTTATGTTCTGGCGTCTCTCGATGGAGGCGGTCATGTTATTCTTGATGGATGGACATGCGACACGATGGGTGGCCCACGAGTATGCTTCCATTTTGATTGTTGTCTTGTTGTTTCCTTTTGGACATACTGACACGATGCGTGGCGCACGGGTATGGTTCCATTAGGATTGTTGTTCCATGGACTAGCTCTCCATGAGGTTTACTGATCGGCCTTGGTATCTGGTGGTGGCTTCGTACTTGCCCGCCTCGTGGTGATTCGGCCTTGGTACACGGTAGTTAGCCCTCGCACTTGCCCGTTCGGTGTAGTGACGAAGTCTCGTGACACGCTTGGTACACAGTAGTTAGCCCTCGTACTTGCCGGTCACCTCGTGACACGGCTGGTATCTGGTAGTCGGCTTTCGTACTTGCCCCGTGTCAGCTTCGTGGTTTGGTTGTATAATATTGTTAGTACGGTTGTTATGACACGGGTGGGACCTAGTGTTCATGTGTACTTCTTGGTGTGATTATATCATAGACTGTCGGCAGTGAGGAAGGTATTCCACGGGCATGATTGATGTTGTGGGCGTGAGACCCGTTGTTATACTTGATGCGACTTTGAGGCGTGAGTCACGACTTGACATGACTGTTTATATAGTATGGACTGTAGTTTGGTTATCATACATGTCTCCTGCTTTATATAGACTATTATGATTTCATTCTGATATTTCTGATTTCACATACTTGGTACTGTTATCGACCTCGCCCGAGGTGCGTTCATCTGCATGAGTAAGTACATCGGTTGTGGATCCGCTCTTAGGAGCCAGTTCAGCTTTTGGGAAGCTCCGTTTCTTGAGGCTTATCTTTGGTATAGTCCTGTCGGTGTAGTTACTTGTACATTGAGGGTATGGCGGACTGTCCGTCATAGTTATGGTTACATTCTTAGAGGTGCGTAATCTTGTTGTGGGCGGGGTTTGTAAAAGGATTTAAGCTATTGAGTTGATATATATATGTATATATTCGGAAGGTGACCGTTTTAGTTGCTTTGGTTTATGCTTTATGACTTGTCTCATGTTTTAGTTTTTATTTCCTGATTTTCTCGATGTTGTATCACTAGGGTGCAGGGGTAAGGCACGATCCACGAATACTGGTTGGTCGTGACAAAAGTGGTATCGAGCGATTAATCCTCGGAAAGTGTCTCTGAGCCGTATCTAGTAGAGTCTTGATTATCGGCGTGTTGTGCACCACACCTATAATCGAGGAGGCTGCGAGATATTTAGGATTAGTTTCCATTCTTCTCACTCACGAGATCGTGCCTTAGAGTGTGTTATAAGTTGGACTCCTCGCGTATTCTTATGTACGATTATGCCTCGCGCGAGCAACGGGGCCCGGATGGGCAAGCGTGAGGAGGCTGAGTAGAACACGAGAGGGTATGAGGGCTTAGGCACGGTCGTTACACGAGATAGTACTTGAGACGATGAGTTTTATGGCGCGCTAGCCCAGTGAGTTTAGGCGGCAGCGATTTCTCACGAGGCCACGATACGAGCCTCGATACCACGGCGAGGCGAGGATATGAGTTCAAGAAATGGCGATTACTAGCTAAGTGGTAGCTGGGAATGAGACAGACGGAAGCCGGTGGTTCCGGCGATACGATGGTTCACCCTAGATCCGATGGTCCGAGACCGGGATTTCTTGAGTTGCGATTCGCGAGTTCTATGGATAGAAAGGCGAGGATGATCCTCGAGGATGTCGTGCTAGTTTGGGAGATTGTTATACTGTGGCGTCGGGGGCCATGTGATGGGAGGATGTCCAAGTAGGAGGATACAAGAGGATGACTCGGCTGCCGGTCGTCAGCGGGTTGATTGTTCGGGAGAAGGGGTGTTAGTCGGATGAGGTCACCCTACCTCGTTGTGGCCATTGTAATAGACTCCATTATGAGTGTAAATGCTTGCCGGCGGCTTGTATGCTTGCGGCCAACAGGGCCATTTGGTGAGAGTTTGTCAGGCAGTATACGGATGTAGAGATTCGACGCCGGGATCGGTGGTGGATCATCGCTTGCTATAGCTAGGCGCCTGCAGCGTGATTATGATTAGAGCGACAAAGAGAAAGTAAAGCGATGTAGTTGCAGAGATACCTTTAGCCCTAAAGACTTGGTTATGTTGTTATGGTGGATCGTGTTAAGTGCTATATGCGGGTAGCATTGTGTTAAGTGTGAATTAGAAAACATGGGTAGTTGAGAAAGGGTAAGTCTGTAGATGAGACGATTGTGAGCCTTAGAATTTATAACAGTTAGGACCTTGGATGCATGGCCGCCTTGAGTGGATGATTTTACGGTTGGTCTTTGTCGAAGTACTTGGTATGCGTGATATGTATTGTGGGATAATTCCATGGGTAGTGTGAGATGGAAGTGGTAGCTTTCATGACTTGTGTTAGTAAGATTGTTCCGGATCGGGGAACAAGAGTTTGGCGCGATAGCGGGTCGGGTTGAGGCATGATCGCGGGTCAACCCGCGAGAATGGGATGGGTCGGTTGTGGTGGTCGCCGGTGGTAGGATCACGAGGGTGCTAGGCCCAAGTTTAGGTAACCATCGTGCGAGTTCGAGATGCGTTCGACGATGAGTCAGTGATGAGTCGGCTTATCTTGTCTTTCGATCGGGATTTTACTCGGCGGAGGTTATGCGAGATTTTATGTATCGGGAGGTTGTAAAGTGCGCACGGTTCCTACTTTCTATGGCGGCGGTGGAGCCCGTTTTGGCTATTTCTTTTTGTCCGGAGGTTTTACCAGCGAGGATAGGAACTCGAGTGAGTCTCAGTATTGCATTTACCCTCGGGCCGGTGTTGTGATTTCAGGGGTAGCAGTAAGGATTATGTGCCTCTTGTTGAGTGTGTATTATTATAATAGCTACCAATTCAGTATTCGGATATCGCCTTATGAAGGCTTGTATAGGTGGAAGTGTTGGTTGCCGATCGATTGGTTCGATGTTGGCAAGGTTCAGATAGTGGGTACATACTTGTTTCAGCAGAATGTGGATAGGGTGAAGCTTATCCAGATGAGGTTGTTAGCAGCTCGGAGTCAGCAGAAGCCGTGCGGATAATCAGCATCAACACTTGGAGTTCAGGTTGACGGTGGGTCTTCTTGAAGGTACCACCCCGGAAGGGTGTGACGAGTTTTGGAAGCGAGGGCAACTTAGCGAAGTACTTTGGGCCTTTCGGCGTGGTTGTACAATAGTCGGGTTGCTATAAGATAGCTTGTCGTCCGACTTAGGAGGCGTACGTCGTACTCCATGTTACTAGGTTTGGAAGAGTATACTTTGGACCAGGGTGAGAGTTAGTGTTGTTATACGTTAGAGGAGATTCCTCGTTGGCTTGGATTTGAGTTTTGCGCATGTTATATTACGGCCATTGGTGGCGTGATCGATTTTGTAAGTGTAGTAGTGGAGACTACAAGCGCATGTATGTTTAGAGACTTAGAAGGAACATTCGGGACGAATGTTTCTGGAGGAAGAATGTTATACCCGTAGTTCGAGTATGTATGTGAGGACATACGTGCAGTATCTGACGTAAATGTTGGAATGAAAGAAAGATGTGAATTTTCGACGGAAAAGTTTCCGGTTTTTGTGAAGAAAAAGGTTCGTTAGTGGGAATTGGATTCCCAGATTTGGTATTTGGACTTCTTGGATTTTATTAGAATTTTGGGATTTTATTTTCAGAAATGGTTACGTGGGGCCCACAGGAGAAATTTACGGTTTTGTGGGGCCCGCTTTGTTTTGAGATTTTCGGTATTTTGGATATTTTTCGGAGGACGAAATATTGTGGACGAGTAAGGGGGCAACACGTGTCACCCCTGTGTGGCCATGTGGGCGAAATGGTGTGACAAGTGGCTAGCCACATCGCTGTTCACTGGCGAAAATGGCCCAAACACTTGGCACCCAATTCGTTGGCCATGTGGTGTGGTGGGACCCACACACAGATGGCCCAATATTGACCACCCACTTGCTTAGATCATGGCCGTTGATCCTTCTATATATACCCCTTAAGTTGAAGACTTAAATCATCTCACACTTAAAGCCTCCAAGGCAAAATATTTCCCTCCCTTTAGGCTATGTTTCGTCCCCCTCCCCTCTTGTGTAAGAAAATACTTGGAGTATTATTGTATAATCCCAAATACATTGGCCTAGTATCCCTAGTAGTATTCCAAAGTTATTTTAATACTAGGAGCCCGAAAATACTACTTTATTCCAATAGTCGCAAAACGAAACCCTAGAAAAATCTTCCTAGCTTGGTGGAAGTTTTTAGAGAAGTTGTTTAGAAACTTCTAAGGGTCGCTTGGATCGGGTTGGAGCGTAAGGAATTGGAGCTAAACGTTGTTCTGGATCGACTTATAAACTTGGATAATTTTGGGCTTATCGAGGTAATGATCTATGTCCCCCTTTTGTAATTGGATTTTACATGTTGTAGTAGTTATACTTGAGTATATTATATTGGAAGGATGATTATAAAGGATTGAACTATATTTACATTGGACTGTACTTACAGTAGACTTGTGTAGTATTATTGTGAAGCAGAATTGAACACGTCCGGTTAGACGTGTAATCCCCTGGGAGTTGTTGGCGTGGTAGCGGGCCTGGATAGGGGAGGAGATTTATGTTATAAGCGGGGAGGTCTTTGCGAATTTTACGTAGAACGGAATCTTGTATTTAGAATACTCTACGAAGAGATCTAGGAGTTGATAGGCGTTTTGTGGCCTTTATAGGTTGCGATGCCAGTAGCGTATTCTTGAAGAGTGGAAAAGGCTAGCGAGTTCTGATCTTGTGGAGCGTTTTGCTTATTGTCGATAATCGTCGCGAGGTATGTGAACCTCTTCCTATCTTTTCTAGCATGATTGTTGTGAACTATGTAGTACGGTAGACGTACATGTGCTAAGTGATTTGGTTGGTTTAATACATAGGGTGTTATAATAGCTTTATGGGAAGTTAGTTATAACGACTTTATGTAGGTAAAAGAATGGTTTATTGATTGTAGAAGTTAAGAGACTTGATCTTCAAAGATAAGAGACTTGACTTATAACGACTTGTTTTCGGAAAAAGAGAAGTAACTTGATTTTAAGTATAGGTTACTTGTTTTGAAAAGAGTACATTATTGGGTTTTAAAAGAATACTTGTTGTTGTTTTAAAAGAAAAGAGACTTGTGGAATTGAAGAGATTTTGGTTTAGAACATAAAGTGTTATAACAGCTTTATGGGAAGTTAGTTATAACGACTTTATGAAAACAAAGGAATGGTTTTATCATTGGTTTTAAAATGGTAACTTGACTGTAAAAGGAGAAGCGTTTTGGTCTAAAAGGAAGGCATGTTATTGTCTTAATATGTTTTAAAAAGGAAAGTCTGGAAGTTGTTTTAATTAAAATGTTAGTCACCTTATTTTTGATACTACGGGTATCGGGTGACTTTTGTGAAAGAAATGGATCTTCTAAAAAGAATTTAACGTACGTAGTACTTTGGGGTTAAAACCTGGACTTTGGCATAAAATGAAAGTACCTTGAGTTGTGTGTAAAGTGCCTATGTTTGCGTGTGATAGCCTTGTTGTGCAAGTGTTGTATTCTTATGTTACCGCGTCTCTCGATGGAGGGCCGGTCATGTTATTCTTGATGGATGGACATACTGACACGATGGGTGGCCCACGAGTATGCTTCCATTTTGATTGTTGTCTTGTTGTTTCCTTTTGGACATACTGACACGATGTGTGGCGCACGGGTATGGTTCCATTAGGATTGTTGTTCCATGGACTAGCTCTCCATGAGGTTTACTGATCGGCCTTGGTATCTGGTGGTCGGCTTTCGTACTTGCCCCGTCTCGTGGCTGATTCGACCTTGGTACCTGGTAGTTAGCCCTCGCACTTGCCCCGTTCAGTGTAGTGACGAAGTCTCGTGACACGGCCTTGGTACCTGGTAGTTAGCCCTCGTACTTGCCCCGGTCAGCTACGTGACACGGCCTTGGTATCTGGTAGTCGGCTTTCGTACTTGCCCCGTGTCAGCTTCGTGGTTTGGTTGTATAATATTGTTAGTACGGTTGTTATGACACAGGTGGGACCTAGTGTTCATGTGTACTTCTTGGTGTGATTATATCATAGACTGCCGGCAGTGAGGAAGGTATTCCACGGGCATGATTGATGTTGTGGGCGTGAGACCCATTGTTATACTTGAGTAAACGACTTTGAGGGCGTGAGTCCCTGACTTGACATGACTGTTTATATATTATGGACTGTAGTTTGGTTATCATACATGTCTCCTGCTTTATATAGACTATTATGATTTCATTCTGATATTTCTGATTTCACATACTTGGTACTGTTATCGACCTCCTTGAGTGCGTTCATGCGCAGTAGAGGTACATCGGTTGTGGATCCGCTCTTAGAGCACGATTCACCTTTTGGGAAGCTCCGTTTCTTCGGAGGCTTATCTTTGGTATAGTCCCCTGTCAGTGTAGTTACTTGTACATTCAGGGGTATGGCGGGGCCCTGTCCCGTCATAGTTATGGTTACATTCTTAGAGGTATGTAGTACTGTTGTGGGCAGGGTTTGTAAAAGGATTTAACTGTTCAGGTTGATATATATATATGTATATATTCAGGAAGGTGACCGTTTTGGTTAGCCTGGTTTATGCTTTATGACTTGTCTCATGTTTTAGTTTTTATTTCCGCTGATTTTCTCTGATGTTGTATCACTAGGGTGCCCGGGGTAAGGCACCAGTCACGGGCCCTGGTTCGGGTCGTGACATAAGGTAAGCAAAGAAATAACTTGATTTAAGGAAGGGCAATTTGATTTAAGGGTATCACTTGTTTAAAGCTTTAAAGTAAGGGTCACTTGATTTAGAAGCCGAGAAATGTATTTCTAAAGTATAGTGACTTATGTGAAATGTACACAAGCCTTGATACTACGGGTGTTAGTATCTTGGGGTTTTATATAAAAAGGAATCTTTTGAAAAGAATGGAAGTACGTAGTACTTGGGGTTAAATTCCCGGATTTTTATGTGTGAAACGAAAGTGTCATGAGTTTATAAAAATGGAAGTCTAAAGGTTTAATGAACTTGCCTATGTTTGCTTGTGATAGCTTTGAGTGCAAGTATTATATGTTTACGTTGTCGTGACTCTCAGTTGGAGGGCCGGCTGTCTTGATGTAAGTTTACTTGGGCGCTGAAAGCGGTGATGTGGGATTCCACGGGTATGCTTCCATTATGATTGATCCTTGGACATGCTTATACGATATGGGATTCTGGGGCATGTGACCAGGAGGCGGGTTAGATTCCCGGATTTGTTTTATTACCCATGGCCATGCTTATACGATGAGGGATTTCGGGGCATGCGACCATGTTATGTACGATTATTACTCCATGGCGTAGCTCCCCATGAAGACATGTACCCACGATGAGGGATTCCAGGGGCATGTTATATTATTACTCCATGGTCTAGCTCCCGGCGAAGACTGCACCTCGATGAGCGTCACAGAGCGCGTTATGGCCATGCTTATACGATGAGGGATTCCGGGGCATGCGGCCACGTTATATATATATATATATATGTGTGTGTTGTGTATGTGTACGCCGACAGTGAGGTAGGATGCCACGAGCGCGTCACATGGTTATATGTTACACCTACGGCTGTCGGCAGTGATGTGGGATTCCACGGGCAGGAGATATATATATGTATTGTGTATGTGTACGCCGACAGTGAGGTGGGATGCCACGGGCGCGTCACATGGTTATATGTTACACCTACGGTTGTCGGCAGTGATGTGGGATTCCACGGGCACACTTTGATAATTGTGTGATTTGATCGCGTCCCAGATTGGGCCGGGTAGTATATGCGTCCCTCCATAAAGGGTCGGATTATGTTATGAAAGATAAGTAAGTTATATGGTAATGAACTTGACGATTTTTCCCAAACATGTACGTAAGAAAGTGACTATAACTTTTATTGAAAATGGGAAAAGATAATAAGGTACGATTAAGTTCATAAGTGGTAACGACACGGCAGGATCTGGTATGTACTTCTTTTATACTTGCCCTGTCATTCTTTTATCTGATTATGATCATTTCTGTACTTTATTTACATTCCATATTCGCAATTTTGTTATGCGACCCCCTTGGCTGCGTTCATGCCCGCAGGTATTAGGTGCACAGTTGGTGATCCTTGCTCTTAGGATCTTGGTTCAGTTTTGGGAAAAGCTCCATTTGCTCCGGAGGCTTATCTCTTGGTACGGTTTCCCCTGAGGTTGTAGATTCATGTATATTCAGGGGTATGGCGGGGCCATGTCCCGCCACGATTGTTATGTTAAAACTCTTAGAGTGCAGTAGTCACATGTGTGGGTCGATGCAGAATGGAAAGGAGGCAACTGCTTCGGTTGTATATATATGTCCAGGAATGTAGCCCTATCGGCTAACCTGTTGTTTTACTTCTGTTGTTTTATTTTATAAGTTTCATGTATGTTCCGCTGATTTTCTCTGATGTATACCTGTAAGGGTACCCAGGTAGGGCACCAGTCGCGGGCCGGTCAGTCGTGACAAAAGTGGTATCGTGAGCGATTAGTCCTCGAAAGTGTCTACAGACCGTGTCTAGTAGAGTCTTGATTATCGGTGTGTTGTGCACCACATCTATAATCAGGAGGCTGCAGGACATTTAGGATTGGTTTCCATTCTTCTCTCTTTGAGATCGTGCAGTAGAGCTGTCCTAGTAGGTTGAATCCTCTCTGACCCCTTCTTATGTAACAGTTATTCCTCCACGGAAGGCGACCAGGGCCCAGAAGGGCAAGGCAGCAACAGGAGATGCTAGTGGTACGCAGAGGGTTACCAGGACTCGGGCACAGACTATGCCTGAGGTAGTAGGCGGATCGGCGAGCTCAGCCACGCCGGCGATATTAGAGGAGTCGGGAGCGGCAGTAGCTCCAGAGGTTCCGGTACCCGAGCCTACAGTTCCGCAACCAGGGGCAGAGTTTAGAGATTATGGAGAGAAAATCAGACTAATGACTAGCATAGTGGTAGGGCAGCGCCGACAGGAGCAGGTAGCTAACCCTAGAGCCGACAATTTGAGGATTCGGGATTTTCTGGGTTGTAGTCCACCCGAGTTTTATGGTTCGAGATCTGAGGATGATCCTCAAGAGTTCGTTCGGCGACTCTGACGGACTATGCAGGTGCTTAGGGCCTCGGAGACAGAGTCAGTTGTGTTAGCTTCTTACCGGTTACGCGATATTGCGTTGAACTGGTTTGAGTCTTGGGAGCTGTCGAGAGGTGTGGGTGCTCATCCGGCAGTTTGGGATGAGTTCACGGAGGCCTTTCTCAATCACTTTTTGCCTCCTGAAATGAGGAGAGCCCGTGTTGATAGGTTCTTGTCATTGAGGCAGAATGGGAGGACCATCAGGGAATACAACCTGGAGTTTGACTCGTTGGCCAGGTATGCGCACACTATTGTGGCTGATATGGCGGACAGAGTTCACCGCTATGTGATGGGGCTAGACCATTATATGATTACTGCATGCCTGGGAGTGGCCCTTCAGCCCGGTATGGATATTGCCAGGATGCAGGCTTATGCGCAGGGGATAGAGGACAGAGAGAGAGAGGGTCAGCTAGACTCAGGACAGCCCAAGAGGCGGGGGCGAGGTTCCAGCGGTCGCGGCGGGCGGCCTCGGCAGAGTAGGTCCACATTTCAGCCGACACAGAGTGCTCCTTCCCGGTCTTCTGGCCGGAGGTTTGGTCGCCGGGAATATTCGGGAGCAGGTCAGGGCTCCAGGGCTACAGGTTCACAGATGTTCGAGAATAGTAGCCAGGGGAAGCCACCTTTGCCCCGGTGTGGTCACTGTAGTAGATTCCATTTTGGGGAGTGTCGTACTACTTCGACATCTTGTATTGCTTGCGGCCAGCAGGGCCATTTCGTGAGAGACTGTCCGACCAAAGGTGGAACTGGTGGGATAGCGCAGTCTACTGGATCAGTTGCGGGTTCTTCGCCTTCCATAGCTAGGCAGGATGTTTATGCACCGGCAGGCCGTGACAGAGGTCGTGGTGGAAGTTCCCAGTTTTAGCGGTCCTTTGAACCGCCTATATGATTTCAGGTATGTCTTTGGCCCTTTAGAACTTGTATGCATGATAAAGTTGTGGTATGTTTAAGTGTCATGAACAGATTATATTGAGACTATGTATATGTTAGAAGGAGTTGGGAGTACGAGAAGATAATCTCTTTTGGGCTTATGATGGACAGTTATGCGTGTGCGAGGTATTAGGGCCATGTGTGGCATTGTTGGTATGTCGGGGTTGTGAAAGGAAACAATGTCGCTAATTATAAGTTTGACTCCGAAAGAACATTCGGGGACGAATGTTTCTAAGGGGGAAGAATGTTACACCCCGTATTTACAGGACATGTTTTAAGAACGTACATAAGAATCCCAAATGTTAAGATTTGAGACTTGTAAAAATTTATCGGAATTATGGAATTTGTCGGAAAACGTAATATTGTGACGAATGGGAGGGCGACACATGTCACCCCCCCCTTTTTGGATGTCTTGGACGAAATTACATGGGCACAAGGGTCATTTGACCCTTGTTAGGAAGACAAGTCTTGCAAGTAGTAAAGCTTGACATATTTGACTTAGTCAATGGGTCCACAAGCTTGATATTTAAGAGAACCTCATCCTAGCCACCCATTTGTGCACATCTTAACCCTCCATGTTACTATATAATACTACTAGAAGTGAGATAAGTCCACACTTAGCCAAATTTTCAAGAGAATTTGAAGAACAAGAGCAATGTGCTCTCGGGTTCTAGCAATTAGAAAAGGAAAAAAAATTGTTTGTTGTCCAATAATCTTCCCACTTTAAACCAAGGTTCCTAAGTGTATTGTAAGGGTATCTCAATAGAAAAATCCCGGAAAAAGATAGTTTTCGTATTAGTCGCAAGATGAAAACCTAGTTACTTTTCTAGGTTTTGATTGGAAGTTTTAAGGGAAGTGGTTTGTGATATTCTAAGGGTCTCAAGTGGTGGATTGAAGTGTCTAGAAGAAGCTCTAAGTGCTAAGGAGCGACTTCGGAATTGGAGTTGGACTAAGAATCGTTGAGGTAATAATCTTGGCTCTTAAGTGTTACAAGATTATGTATTGTTGTTAGCTTTACATTTTTGCTAGCATGAAGTATATGTGTTGAAGTCTTATAAGTGTTATGGATTGTTGTAGCCTAAAATCCGAAATGACATATTAGCCATTTGAAGTTGGATTACAATTTGGTCGTATTTAGAATCGTCGCATGTTACTTACTTGAAGATTATAGTAGTTATAATCGATTGCGACTTAATATCATGTTATGCTAACAACTTGGATTGAAAAGGAAATTGGATAAGAATTGGTAGTGTTGTATCTCATTGTTGCCGAATTTGGCCTAGTAGTTTGTATTAGTTGATATCAATTGTGGGGCGGAATTTTACACGTCTAGTAGGCGTGTAATCCCCTATTGATTAATTGTGTTGATTGGGCCTTAAATGTGGCGTGTTTGGTTATTGAATTCGGCCTTGAAAAAGGTGGCAAAGTAAGTAGAAACAAAGGAAGTGTTGTCCGATTTTCCGTAGAATTTAGTGACTTAGCACTTAGAATATTCTACGTTTGAAGTAAGAGGTTAATGGACGTATTGTGACCATTTTAGGTTGAAGTACTAAGTATAGCGTACCCTACTTGAAGGACGGAATAGCTATCAAGGTTGAAGTACTTTGGAGCATTTTGCTACTTGTCGATAATCGTCGCGAGGTATGTGAACCTCTTCCTTCCTTTGGCATGATTGTCACGACCCGTTCCGGGGCCCGTGACTGGTGCCTTACCGGGGCACCCAAGTAGTCATACATCAGAGTAACCAGCGGAATATAAAACAAGACAGGAAACAGTTTATAAAATAAGACACAGTTTATCTGATGAAAAGCTTGCCTTTCGGCATAATATAAATAACTCAAGTTTTGCAGTTACATCCCAACTGTACAATAGTACTACTGCACCTCAAGGAAGTAAACAACTATGGCGGAAGGCCCGCCATACCCTGATCGCATACAAAACTATCTACAATACAGGGAGATCATACCCAAAAGTAGAGCCTCCGGAGAAGATGGAGCTCCTGACACCAACGCAAAGATCCTAAGGATGTGGATCTAGCACCTGCTTGCCCTTACCTGCGGCATGAACGCAGCCCCCCGAAGGAGGTCAGTACAACAGGTACCAAGTATGTGAAACTATAAAGTACTTAAAATGAAATCAAAGTATTTAAAACCTTTTCACAAATACAATCAGTTCAATTGAACATAGTGCCACATCACAAACAACAATAATAGGAAAAGCGTAGCAGTCTATTCTAGGCCGCGAATGATCGAAGCAAGGCCAATCGCCCATAGTATCATTCTGCGTGCCTAGTCATGGACTTCCGCAGCCCGCATAGGTCCCACACAGACCCGCATGAGATATTTCTCGCATCGGGGGCAGCCAACCCCCGGCATCGGCCTAGGCTCCGCAGCCGCATAGCCTCAAAAGACCGCATAGTCTCAGCAGACCGCGTAGAGTCCCGCGTCAGGCTAAACGCCGGAATGATCAATCACGGAGCATACCGCTGCTCGCATAGTCTCACAGACGCGTAGGCCGTATAGACCCGCATCGAGGCAAGCCTCGGTATAACGATCGAGGGTAGGTGATACAATAACGATTACAATGGACTTACCGGTTAGCAACGTAAGCCGCAAGAATGACCCTTTACACGGCATTACAAGGCACTAACCGGGTAGCATCATAACATGTCTACTTATCAAACAATCTTACTACACTTAACGAAATCAATACAAGGCTTTTATAAACAAAACAAGTAAATGATTCCTTTTTATCTTCTTAAGTTGTTATACCTAACTTCCCATAAAGCCAAGTATAACTCTTACGCTTTTGTTTTAAAAACCAAATATTTATCTTACATTAAAAATGATTGATATTCTTTTGAAATGTTTTGATTCTTTGTTATTGAGCTTAAGCGTGAGGCATTGCCATAAGTATTATTCGAGCTTAAGTCAAAGACATTGCCGTAGTTATTATTCGATTAACACGTATGCGTCACCGTACTATATATTGTAAAATATCATGCTTTAGGAAGAATCACATACCTTCTGAAAACCACCGCCAAGTTGAATATGTCGCGCAGAGTCGACCTATAATAGTCACAGATATCTATCAAAGACTACTCGAGGTCATTCTAAAAGGGGTTCATAATTCTACGGAAAGTCGGGCGTGACAACCCTACCGGTGAGCTATGTAAGTCTCATGTGAAAACAGTCCTATGTGAGTCTGATTCAATTATTCTTCTTTTAAACCCTTCTCTTTGTGATATGATTCAATTCTATTCGTGATATTCTTCTAAGTATCTAATACTTATTCTAATACTACAACAGAAGTATTCTCTAATTCAAAAGAGGGTTAGGATTAGTTACCTCGGTAAGCCCAATAATATCCTAGATAAAGTCGCTGAGCAAGGTTTAGCTCTAAGTTGTATGCGCTCAGTGGCTCAGAAACCTTAGAAGTTCTTCACAACTTCTACTAAGGACTAAGGGATTTGGGCTAGGTATTTTGGGCATTATAACGATACTAGAAGACAACTTTTCTACCAAGGGAGGGTAGATTTCGGCTCGGCTAGGGGGGGTAGGCTCTCGGCCACACTACCCAAGGGGAGGGCAGAGGTGTTGGACGAAAAGCTTAAGGGAGAGGAGAGGCTTTTTAGGTTTGGAAGAGAACTGTGTGGATGAATAACTCTTCATCTCTAAGGGGTATTTATAGCTCAAGCCTTGGCCAACCAATGGCCAAGATGAAGACAAGTGCAAGGCAAGTGTAGGGTGAGGATTAACTAAACACAAATATCCTACCAACCCTTGACTTGTGCACAAGGCACAAAAAACGTGCCTTGGCTCTCGATTTCGTCCATGGGCGATTCAAGTCCACCAATGGGAGGGTGCCAAGTGTTGCCCTCCGTTGGTCCAAAATGTTTAGTCTCTCGGAAAAATCCGCAAAAAATAGTAATGGCATAGCGGAATTTTCCTACGAAAGCGTGGAAGCGTTTCGTCGGAAAACGATTCTTTAAGCGAGTTGTGTACAAAAAAAAACGTCCAAGGCTAACTTTAAAGCCAAACTTTTTGTACGTATTCCCTTACGTACATACTCTGGAAATACGGGGTATAACATTCTCCCCCCCTTAGAAACATTCGTCCCGAATGTTCCTTCTCAAACGATTATCGAAGAAGCTTAAGCGATTAGCAAATGCCACACACGGCCACAAAACAACACTTAGGCATAAATGATAATGGAAATTTACAAGTAGGAAAGTGAATTACACGGAGGTGTGGGAATAGGTGAGATATACGTCTCATGTCCTCGCCGGCTTCCCACGTCATCTCCTCGAGCTCGTTCCGCCACAAGACTTTGTGGAAGCCACGTCGCCGTCATGAGCGCCTAACTCGACGATCGACTATCGCTATAGGAATCTCCTCATACGATAACCTCGGTCACTGGACATCGTCAATCGGGTGTACCACTAGATGGATCCGATACATCTCGCCGGCATAGATCGTGAAACACGGATGCTGCCTCCAGATCGGACGGCGGATCCAACTCGTGCAACCTTGCCTACCTGCGGACAATCTGAAGCGGCCCGATGTACCTTGGTGAGTTTCCCTTCTTCCCGAATCTCATCACACCGCCGTGGGTGACACCTAGGAAAACCCAATCATCTCTGCGAACTCGGATGCCGACGATGATGATCTGCATCGACTTACATCGACTCGGTATCGATAGTCGCTCTCGGATAAGCTTCACCTTATCCGCACTGCTGCACCAAATCTGGTCCCACTACCGCACCTCGCCCACATCGAACCAACCTATAGGCGATCTGCACTTCCTCATACAAGGCCTCATAAGGCGCCATCGAATCTGGAGTGGTAGCTATTATTATCGCAAACTCAACTAGAGGCAAATGATCCTCCCAACTACCACTGAAGTCAATAACACGGGCTCGCGACATATCCTCGAGAGTGCGGATAGTGCGCTCTGCTGTCCGTGCATGCGTGGATGAAATGCGATTACTCGTGCTCACTGCGTCCCTAAACCCTCTGGAAGGACCTCCGAAGTTAGCGTGGCGGGCTCCTGCATGCGATATGATCGAGGTAGGGACTCCATGCGATCGGCGATCTCTCGGATGTAAAGTCGGCATAATCCTCGGTAGAAAAAGTCGTCTGCGGGAAGAAAGTGGGCTGATTTCGTCGACTGTCGGCGATAACCCATATAGAATCATGTCTCCTCCGAGTGCGAGGTAATCTGTGATGAAGTCCATGTTGATTACCTCCCACTTCCGGTCGGGATCTCGATCGTGCGTAACAAACCACGGGCCTCGGTGCTCTACCTTCACTGCTGCGACAACACGGGCCGAGCTACGAACTCTGCAACGTCCTCTTCAAGCCATCCCACCAATACAGATCTAAGGTCGTGGTACATCTTGGTCGACCGGATGGATAGAGTAAAAGCGTATTGTGTGCTTCCCAGAACCTTGCCGAAGTCACGAAACATCTGGAACACGATGCGCCCTCAAACCTTAGCACCCGTGGTGCTACCTCAAAAGGACCCTTGCCTCGAAGAGTCTGTATCACGATATCGAATCAAAGCGGGATCCTCGAGCTGTTGCCTCTTCACCTCCTCAACGATGGAAGACTCGGCAACCTCACGAACTCTAACCCACTTGCTATCGTAATCAATCAAGCGGACACCAAGGCTCGCTAAGCGATGCAAATCACGAACCATGTCCCTCCTCTCTAGCGCACATCGATAGGCTTCCCATCGACCTACGACTAGAGCATACGCCACAACATTGGCCTTCCCGGGTGGTACGGGATATCAACATCGTAATCCTTAAGCAACTCTAACCACCGTCTGCCGCCAAGTTCGGCTCCCTCTGGTGAAGATATCTTGGAGGCTCTTGTGGTGCGTATAAATATCCACGTGAACCCCATACAAATAGTGCCTCGGATCTTCAAAGCGTGAATCACGGTGACTCCAAATCATGGGTGGGGTAGTTCCTCTGCGTGTTTCTTGGTGTCGGGATGCATATGCTATAACCACTGCCATCTGCGTCAACACACATCCCAACCCGATGCGGCGATCACAATACACGACATAACCATCTGGACCTGCGGAAGAGTAAGAACGGGGCGGTCGTCGATCTCTCTTTCAAAGAATCGAAACCACGCTCCTGACATCGATCCGCTGAAACTTGGTGCCTTACGAGTCGGCCTAGTCAATGGTGCGAGATAGAAGCAAACTTCTCCACGAACGCCGATAATATCTGCGAGGCCGAAATTGCGAACCTGCAGCCGGAGTAGTAGGTCTAGGCCAAGTCCCGATCGCCTCGATCTTGGCGTATCCACTCGAATGCCATCGGCCCGAGCAATATGCCCAAGAAACGCCAGAAGTCAACCAAAACTCACATTTGGAAAACTTGGCGTCTGGCTGAGTCTGGAGAAGCTGTCGGCCAAGACCGCCAAATGCTCCGCGTGCTCTGCTCTGGCGAGAATAAACCAAGATATCATCAATGAACACTATCACAAGCGTGTCCAAAATGGTTTGAACACTCGGTTCATCAAATCCATGAATACCGCGGAGCATTGGTCAACCAAAAGACATGACCACGAACTCATAATGCGTCTGGGTCTGAATGCGATCTAGGGACATCCACCTCTCGACTTCGCACTTTGATGATAGCCCGATCGCAGATCAATCTTGGAGAAACATCTCGCACCGCAACCGGTCGAACAAATCATCAATCACAGGAAGGGTATCATTCTTAATG
Source organism: Przewalskia tangutica (assembly GCA_029844215.1). NCBI lineage: Eukaryota > Viridiplantae > Streptophyta > Magnoliopsida > Solanales > Solanaceae > Przewalskia > Przewalskia tangutica. The sequence goes on from CM056721.1 coordinate 97,794,088, forward strand.
GTCACCTTGTTCACATGTCAACACACATGCGCGGCGTCCGTCCTTCTTCACGAACAATACCGGCGCTCCCGGGAGAAACACTAGGCACGATGAAGCCCTTCTCGGCCAAATCTCTGGTGATCCTTGATTCTCTCAACTCGGCGGTGCCGTTACGTATGGCGGAATGGAAATAGGCGAGTGTGCGCAATATGTCAATACAAAACTCAATCTCTCTCGGGAGGATACGGGAGGTCATCTGGAAACGTCACGGGAACTCGTGACTCTGGGCCGTGAAAATCTGGTACCGCTTGATTATCAAACACGAACGAGATGGTAGATATACCCTGCGCACCATCTTCCTAGCCTTGGTAGGAAATAAACCTACCGCCGGCGATACCGTGCTCCTCCCACTCAACAACCGGCTCTCGAGCGGAACCGTACTACTCTCTCTGCGGTCTACATTGGCGTAGCAGAAGCTAGCCAATCCGTCCCCATAATCACGTCGAAATCATCTCCACTCTATCAAGTCGGCTGTGGTCCGGCATTGTAAATGGTCACAGGACAAGCTCATATACCCGCCGAGCTACCAGAATCACCCACTGGCGTAGCTACCTCGAAAGGTCTATGGACTCGGGCTCTATCCCTATCCTACTAGCAACAAGGGAGATATATAGGGCCAGTAGAACCGGATCTATCAAAGCATACACATCAAACCCGAACCGATAAGGTACTGTGGCGACATCGGTGAGGCCTCACGATCTGTCGGTGGACAAAGCATATATGCGGTTCGAGGACCGCTAGAAGCCGGACCTGCGCACGACCTCTGCCGCGACCGCTGATCCATGTGTACCTTGCCTCGGGAGTAAGCTGTCGAGGATGAAGAAGCGGCAACAGACCATGGTGAGCCACCACCAGCGCCGCCGGTCGGACAAACTCGCAAAGTGACCTGCGGCCACAAGTATAGCAAGCTCGGTCTGACTCGAGAATGGTATACGCCTGGGCGGCACTGCGGACCTCGAGCAGTTAGCGCACCTGCTGCACTCCGAAATCGAAGTCACGGGGCCTGCCACCGCCTCGATCGCTCTGTCTTGAAAATGAGGTAGGGCGCTCTGCGGCTGGTGTGGTGCAAATCGGACCTGGCGATGCCGCCACCACGAGGACCACCAAAGAACCGGCCGTCTTGGCCTTAACCTGCTGGCGATATCGCTCTGCCGTGGTCTCTACGCCTCACAACCCGGTGCATGAGCTGCATACGGGTTATGTCCATGCTCGGTGAAGGACACACCGCAAGACTTCGGCCATGTAATCATCTAGCCAGGTGACATAGCGATGCACCACATCCTCCATCTCTGCTACGGGCGGGGACATATCGAGCAAAGAATCAAACTCGACATTGTACTCCTCGCATGCGTCCTCACGCCTCGGCAACAAGAATCTATCGGCTCGTGCCCTCCTCATCTGCGGAGGCAAGAAGTGTGTGAGAAAAGCCTCGAAAACTCATCCCATCTGCTGGAGTGCATGCTCTCCGGGAAAGCTCAATGAATCAAACCAATCATTGCGGTATCACGCGGCCGATCACGAATGTCACGACCTCGATCCTGAAGCCACGATCACCCGCATAATCCTCTGCGGTGACGGATGAACTCCTGCGGATCATCCTCGGCCTCGACCCGTAAAACTCTGGCGGGCTACAACTCAAGAAATCTCGTAGCCTCACACTATCTGCCCTCGGGTGCACTACGGGTGCGACTGGAGCTGGAGCTGGACCTGTCGCATCCAGCCTCTCCTCGTATCGGGCCACAACTTTAGCCAATAGGTGGGCCATCTCCTTGTACCCTAACTCCTCGCCCGGTGTGGGGCGGGAGGTGTGGGTGTGTGTTCTCTCTTTGGGGCGGCGGCGTCATAGAACTCGCCGTCTCGGTATAGGCGGGCACGAGCCCTCGTAACTCTGGGTGTCTGCTAGCGGCTCCTCGGTGCCTTGCCACGGGCGGGTTGCCTTACGTGGAGGCATAAGCATTACGGAAAGGAATACGTTAGAGGTCCAACCTATAACCGACTCTAAAGCACGATCTCGGAATGAGAAGAATGGAAACCAATCCTAAATATCCTATAGCCTCACGATTATTGGTGTGGTGCACAACACACCGATAATCAAGACTACTAGATACGATGCGTAGACACTTTCAGAGATTAAGCGCTCGATACCACTTTTGTCACGACCCGTTCGGGGCGTGGTAGTGCCTGCAAGGGCACCCAGTAGTCATACATCGAGTAACGGCGGAATATAAAACAAGGCGAAGCGATTTATAAAATAAGATACGGTTTATCGATGAAAAGCTTGCCTTTCGGCATAATATAAATAACTCAAGTTTTGCAGTTACATCCCAACTGTACAATAGTACTACAGACCTCTAAGGAAGTAAACAACTATGGCGGGACAGGGGCCCGCCATACCCTGACTGTACAAAACTATCTACAATACAGGGAGATCATACCCAAAAGTAGAGCCTCCGGAGAAGATGGAGCTCCTGACACCAACGCAAAGATCCTAAGGATGTGGATCTAGCACCTGCTTGCCCTTACCTGCGGCATGAACGCAGCCCGAAGGAGTCGATTACAACAGTACCAAGTATGTGAAACTATAAAGTACTTAAAATGAAATCAAAGTATTTAAAACCTTTTCACAAATACAATCAGTTCAATTGCACATAGTGCCACATCACAAACAACAACCGTAATAGGAAAAGCGTAATGTGTCTATTCTAGGCGCGAATGATCGAAGCAAGGCCAATCGCCCATAGTATCATTCTGCGTGCCTAGTCACGGACTTCCGCGGCCGCATAGGTCCCGCATGGACCGCGTGAGATATTTCTCGCATCGGGGCAGCTAACCCGGCATCCGCCTAGGCTCGCGGCGCGCATAGCCTCAAAAAGACCGCATAGTCTCAGCGGACCGCGCATAGAGTCCCGCGTCAGGCTAAACGCCGGAATGATCAATCACGGAGCATACCGCTGCTCGCATAGTCTCATGACGCGTAGGCGTATAGACCGCATCAAGGGGCAAGCCGCGGTATAACGATCGAGGGTAGGTGATACAATAACGATACAATGGACTTACGGTTAGCAACGTAAGCACAAGAATGACCCCACTTACACATTACAAGGCACTAACCGGTAGCATCATAACATGTCTACTTATCAAACAATCTTACTACACTTAACGAAATCAATACAAGGCTTTTATAAACAAAACAAATGCAGATTCCTTTTTATCTTCTTAAGTTGTTATACCTAACTTCCCATAAAGCGGTATAACTCTTACGCTTTTGTTTTAAAACCAAATATTTATCTTACATTAAAAATGATTGATATTCTTTTGAAATGTTTTGGTTCTTTGTTATTGAGCTTAAGCGTGAGGCATTACCATAAGTATTATCGGGCTTAAGTCAAAGACATTGCCGTAGTTATTATCGATTAACACGTATGCGTCTCTACTATATATTGTAAAATATCATGCTTTAGGAAGAATCACATACCTTCTCGTGAAAACCACCTTGAGTTGAATATGTCGCGCAGAGAGTCGACTATAATAGTCAGATATCTATCAAAGACTACTCGAGGTCATTCTAAGCGGGGTTCATAATTCTCTGGAAAGTCGGGCAGCACAACCCTACCGGTGAGCTATGTAAGTCTCTTGTGAAAGCAGTCCTATGTGAGTCTGATTCAATTATTCTTCTTTTAAACCCTTCTCTTGTGATATGATTCAATTCTATTCTGTGATATTCTTCTAAGTATCTAATACTTATTCTAATACTACAACAGAAGTATTCTCTAATTCAAAAGGGTTAGGATTAGTTCCCTCGGGACGCCCCATAATCTCCCAGAGAAAGTCGCGCCTGAGCAAGGTTTAGCTCCTAAGTTTTACGCTCCGGTAGCTCCAAGAAACCTTAGAAGTTCTTCACAACTTCTACTAAGGACTAAGGGATTTGGGCTAGGGTATTTTGGGCATTATAACGATACTAGAAGACAACTTTTCTACCAAGGGAGGGGGGTAGATTTCGGCTAGGCTAGGGGGGGTAGGCTCTCGGCCACACTACACTGAGGAGGGAAGAGGTGTTGGACGAAAAGCTTAAGGAGGAGGAGGATTTTTAGACTTGGAAGATAACTTTGTGGATGAATAACTCTTCATCTCTAAGGGGGTATTTATAGCTCAAGCCTTGGCCAACCAATGGCCAAGATGAAGACAAGTGCAAGGCAAGTGTAGGGTGAGGATTAACTAAACACAAATATCCTACCAACCCTTGACTTGTGCACAAGGCACAAAAAACGTGCCTTGGCTCTCCAATTTCGTCCATGGACGATTCAAGTCCACCAATGGGAGGGTGCCAAGTGTTGCCCTCCCGTTGGTCCAAAATGTTTCGTCTCTCGGAAAAATCCGCAAAAAATAGTAATGGCATAGCCGGAATTTTCCCTACGAAAGCTGTGGAAACGTTTCGTCGGAAAACGATTCTTTAAGCGAGTTGTGTACAAAAAAAACGTCCAAGGCTAACTTTAAAGCCAAACTTTTTGTACGTATTCCCTTACGTACATACTCTGGAAATACGGGGTATAACAATGATTATATATATGGAATATACATGTGGTATTATTTCATGTTTCCTTCTACTCTTAGAAGTTAAGAGGTATGTGTGTGATTTACTCTATGTAAAGTTTATGTCAAGGTTATCCTAAGTCTTTACCGAGTCTTATGGGGGATGTTGGTAAGAGTCGTTAGGAGGTACTTTGGAGCCAAGTTGACTTGGCTAATTTATGGCACGAATGAGAATAAGTATCGAGCAAGCCATTGCAGCGTTAATAAAGTAAAATGTAATGACAATCAATTATGTTAAAATGAGTAGAATTCTCCATCTGCATAGAAGCTAAGATAAGACAAAATCGTATTACATTTTCTAGATCATGGCTACTTGAATAAGATCGTTATAAATAAGTATAACTTATTCACAACGCACCAAAGTATATGTTACTTAACTTATAAGAATTTACGTATGAAGTTTTAAGGCTACGGAGCTCAAATTCTTTAAAGTTAAGAGACTTTATTTTTCAAGTTAGGAGACTTGATTCTTAAAGGAAGAAATGAATTGATTTACAAGTATAGAATACTCGATTTGGAAAGACTTGATTTCTAAAGTTAAGAAACTTGTTTTCTTGAAAGTTAAGAGACTAATTGTATTTTAAAGGTTAAGAGAATTGATTTGAAAGTATTTAATACTTGGTTTTAAAAAGTATAAGTCTCTTGGTTATAAAAGGAATGAGTTTGTCTAAAACCATAAAGGGTTATAACGGCTTTATGGGAAGTTGGTTATAACGGCTTTATGGAAGTTTAAGAGAATGGGTTTCTCTAATAAGGTAAGCAAAGAAATAACTTGATTTAAGGAAGGGCAATTTGATTTAAGGGTATCACTTGTTTAAAGCTTTAAAGTAAGGGTCACTTGATTTAGAAGCCGAGAAATGTATTTCTAAAGTATAGTGACTTATGTGAAATGTACACAAGCCTTGATACTACGGGTGTTAGTATCTTGGGGTTTTATATAAAAAGGAATCTTTTGAAAAGAATGGAAGTACGTAGTACTTGGGGTTAAATTCCCGGATTTTTATGTGTGAAACGAAAGTGTCATGACTTTATAAAAATGGAAGTCTAAAGGTTTAATGAACTTGCCTATGTTTGCTTGTGATAGCTTTGAGTGCAAGTATTATATGTTTACGTTGTCGTGACTCTCAGTTGGAGGGCCGGCTGTCTTGATGTAAGTTTACTTGGGCGTCTGCGGTGATGTGGGATTCCACGGGTATGCTTCCATTATGATTGATCCTTGGACATGCTTATACGATGTGGGATTCCGGAGCATGTGACTAGGAGGCGGGTTAGATTCCCGGATTTGTTTTATTACCCATGGCCATGCTTATACGATGAGGATTAGGGCGTGCGACCGTGCTATGTCACGATTATTACTCCATGGGCTAGCTCCCCATGAAGACATGCGCCCGATGAGGACTGCAGGGCATGTTATATTATTACTCGTGGGCTAGCTCCCATGAAGACTGCACCTACGATGAGGATGCCGAGGCACGTTATGGCCATGCTTATACGATGAGGATTAGGTGCATGCGGCCACGTTATATATATATATATATATATATATATATATATGTGTATGTATGCACGCCGTGATGATGTAGGATGCCACGTGCGTCGTCACATGGTTATATGTTACACCTACGGTTGTCAGTGATGTGGGATTCCACGGGCAGGAGATATAAATATGTATTGTGTATGTGTACGCCGACAGTGAGGTGGGATGCCACGGGCGCGTCACATGGTTATATGTTACACCTACGGCTGTCGGCAGTGATGTGGGATTCCACGGGCAGGAGATATATATATGTGTATGTATGTATGCGCCCGGCGGTGAGGTGGGATGCCAGGCGCGTCACGTGGATATATTTTACACTTATAGTATCGGCGGTGATAGGGGATTCCAGACGCGCTTTGATAATTGTGTGATTTGATCGCGTCCCAGTTGGTAGGGTAGTATATCGTCCCTCCATAAAGGTCGGATTATGTTATGAAAGATAAGTAAGTTATATGGTAATGAACTTGACGATTTTTCCCAAACATGCGTAAGAAAGTGACTATAACTTTTATTGAAAATGGGAAAAGATAATAAGTGCGATTAAGTTCATAAGTGGTAACGACACGGCGGATCTGGTATGTACTTCTTTTATACTTGCCTGTCATTCTTTGTCTGATTATGATCGGTTTCTTGTACTTTATTTACATTCCATATTAAATTTTTGTTATGCGACCCCTTGAGGCTGCGTTAAATGCGCGCAGTATTAGGTGCACAGTTGGTGATCCTTGCTCTTAGGATCTCGGTTGATTTTGGGAAAAGCTCCATTTGCTCGGAGGCTTATCTCTTGGTGCAGTTTCCTTAGGTTGTAGATTCATGTATATTCAGGGTATGGCGGGGCCTGTCCCGCCACGATTGTTATGTTAAAACTCTTAGAGTGCGTAGTCACATATTGTGGGTCGACCAGAAAGAAAAGGAGGCAACTGCTTCGGTTGTATATATATGTCCAGGAAGGTAGCCCTATCGGCTAACCTGTTGTTTTACTTCTGTTGTTTTATTTTATAAGTTTCATGTATGTTCCGCTGATTTTCTCTGATGTATACCTGTAAGGGTGCCCAGGTAGGGCACCAGTCGCGGGCCCGGGGTCGGGTCGTGACAGGGACATGTCGTACCTTGCATGACTTATAGAGCGTTACATCGAGTCCCAGAATGGGTCGGGACATGTCGTACCTTGCATGACTTATAGAATGTTACACCGAGTCCCAGAATGGGCCGGGACATATCGTACCTCGCATGACAGTATTTGTTTATTTGGACATGCGTTCTTAATTTTGACATGACTCTCATTTTTAAAAGGAAGTACCGTGTGCAAGGTTGAATCTTACTTTTAAAAGGATACAGTTGAATCATTTTTATAAAAATCTGATGTCTGATGAATCTGATGGTACAACGATCTGATGTCTGATGATGCGATTAGTACGGTGATACAACAATACGGTGATGCGATTAGTACGAAGTGCAGTGATACAAAGTACTGATTGGCTCTTATTTTTGTACGGTAGGATATAGTTTTGATTTTCATACTTGTCCTGTCATTCTTTTATGCGATTATGATCTTGTTTCTTGTACTTCATGTTTACATACTTAGTACCTTGTTATCGACCCCGCCGGAAGCTGCGTTCATGCCCGCAGGTATTAGGTACTCAGTTGGGTGATCCGCGAGCTTAGGATCATTGTTCAGTATTGTGGGATAGCTCTAATGTTCCGAAGCTTGTCATTTTGGCACAGGTCTTCCATTACGGCTGTTACACCCCGTAATTCCAAGAGAATGAGATGAGAACGTACGTAAGGAAATAAGATTTGAATTTGGAAAAAAGAGTTGGCAGAATGTTTTTGAACATATTTTTAGTAAACTTTTGAGCGGTATATCTCCTAGTATATTAGGTGTTTTTAGGTGTTTCAAAATCCTCAGATGAAGTTCGTCGAGTTTAGTTTCCAACGCAATAAACCGCTCGTCGATAGGACATCGTAGTAGAAAGTTATGGACGTTACAAGTTCAGCTGACAGAAGAGGAGGAAAAAGGTTTCAGTCAAGCGCCACGGCGCCGTATTTCAGGGTCGTGGTTCTGTAAGTCCTGAAGTCCTCTGAAGTTTCAGCGCCACGGCGCCGGGCTGCAGGGCCGTGGCGCCGACGTGGGAATTTGCGAAAATTGGCTAAGTTTAAGAAGATATTTGTGTGAAGAACCTATGGGAATGTCACGACCCGACCTCGGGCCCGCGACTGGTGCCTTACCCCGGGCACCCTAGTGATAATACATTAGAGAAAAATCAGCGGAAATAAAAACTCAAAGATATGAACAATATAATACAAGAAACAGGCTAACCAAAACGGTCACCTTTCTGCATTTATATATAAACCGAACAGTTACATCCTTTACAAACCCTGCCCACAACAATACTACAGACCTCTAAGAGTTTTTATAACAACTATGACGGGACAGGGCCCCGCCATACCCCTGAATGTACAAGTACCTACAATGACAGGGGACTATACCAAAGTATAAGCCTCCGGAGAAACGGAGCTTCCCAATCTGTGACGTGATCCTATGGCGAGGATCAACAATCGGTATACCTCTATCTGCGGCATGAACCACGGCCGAAGGAGAGTCGATCACAACAAGTACCAAGTATGTGGCGAAAAATCACGTAAATGAAATCATAATAGTCTATATAAAGCAGGAGACATGTATGATAACCAAACTACGATTACCTGATATATAGCGATCATGTCAAGTCGTGGACTCGCGCCTCAAAGTCATCACTCAAATACAACCATGGGTCTCGCGCCCGATATCAATCATGCGTGGAATTCCTTCCTCATGGCGGCGCGATGTAATATATATCTACATATATATCATGCCCGCATCGTGGCGCATGCCGGAATTCTCCATCGGTGTAGACATGTCCAGATGCAATAATAATATGACCAGAGTTTAACGCGCGTGGCGCGTGCCGGAATTCTTCATCGGTGCAGACATGTCCATGTATCAACAATAACAATATACCGGGTAATCAACCATGCCGCATGGCCACATGCCCCCGGAATTCTTCATCGGTGCAGACATGTCCATGTAACAACAATAACAATATACCGGGTAATCAACCCGCCGCATGGCCACATGCCCCCGGAATTCTTCATCGGTGTAGACATGTCCATGTAACAACAATAACAATATACCGAGTGATTAACCCTGCCGCATGGCCACATGCCCCCGGAATTCTTCATCGGTGCAGACATGTCCATGTAACAATAATAACAATATACCGGATAATCAACCCCGCCGCATGGCCACATGCCCCCGGAATTTTTCATCGGTGTAGACATGTTCATGTAACAACAATAACAATATACCGGGTGATTAACCCGCCGCATGCCCCCGGAATTCTTCATCGGTGTAGACATGTCCATGTAACAACAATATATATCTGGGTGATTAACGCCGCGTGGCGCATGCCGGAATTCTTCATCGGTGTAGACATGTCCATGTAACAACAATAACAATATACCGGCCCTCCATTGAGAGACGCGGTAGCATAAGAATACAACCTTTGCACAACAAGGCTATCACAAGCAAACACAAGCAAATTACCATACTTCTAGACTCTCATTTTATGCCAAAAATCCGGGTTTTAACCCCAAGTACTACATACTTCAACTCTCAAAAAAAAAAGATCCCCTTTTAAGTAAAAACCACGCGGTACTAATACCCATAGTATCAAGACACTCTTATGTTTAAATCAAGTACTTTTTAAACCAAGTCAAGACAATACCATGCATTCTTTTTAAACCAAGTCACTTCTCCTTTTAAAGTCAAGTTACCATTTTAAATCCAATAATAAAACCATTCATTTGTTTTCATAAAATCGTTATAACTAACTTCCCATAAAGCTTTTTATAACACTTTATGTTTTAAACCAACCAAGGACAACTACTCTCACTTCCGAAATCAAGATAACTTTATTCTTTAAAAGACTAAGCACCCATTACTCACGAATGAGGTTTCACAACTTTTTAACACAATTTAAGTCCTTAACATTTCATAACAAGTCACTTAACTTTAGAATCAAGTCAAGGACACAAAAGGAAAATCAAACTCCTTTAACACACGTGCGTCTACCGCACTATATATATTTCACAAATATCATGCTCAAGAGAATAGGAAGAATCACATACCTCTTCGGCTTAATCCACAAGCCAAGTCGAGTATGTTGCGCGTAGAATATCCACTTATAACAATCACAATACATCTATCAACTTCTAGACTTCTTCGTAGAATATTCTAAGTATACAGTTCCTTATTCTACGGAAAATTGGGCAGCACCTCCCCTCCTCCCCCCCGCAACCACATAAATATCATCTTATATCAAGGCCCGCTACCAAGCCAACAACTCCAAGGGGATTACACGCCTACCCGGACGTGTACAATTTTGCTCCACAATAATACTACATAAGTGTACTGTAAATACAGTCCAATGTAAATACAGTTCAATTCTTTTTAATCATCCTTCCATATATCATATACTCAATTATAAACTACTACAATATGTAATTGTCACGACCCGATCCCGGGCCCGTGACTGGTGCCTTACCCCGGGCACCCTAGTGATACAACATCAGAGAAAATCAGCGGAAATAAAAACTTAAAAATGAAACAAGATATATGATAAGAACAGGATAACCAAGCGGTCACCTTCGATAATATATATACAAATCTTTCAAACCGAACAATTTAGTCCTTTTACAAACCACGCTTGCATGATGCTACAGACCTCTAAGAGTTTTTATACAACATGACGGACGGGGGCCCGCCATACCACAGATGTACAAGTACTACGATGTGAGGACTATACCAAAAGATAAGCCTCCGAGAAGCGGAGCTTCCCGATATCTTTGTGATCCATGGTGAAGATCAACGGCGGTGTACCTTACATGCGGCATGAGCGGCCAGAAGGAGGTCGATCTAACAGTACCAAGTATGTGAAATGAAAATCGTAAATGAAATCATAGTAGTCTATATAAAGCGGGAGACATGTATGATAACCAAACTACGATCCACAATAAATAGCGATCATGTAAGTCGGGGACTCACGCCTCAAGTCATCACTCAATTATAACTATGGGTCTCACGCCTCAACATCAATCATGCCCGTGGAATACCTTCCGCTGTGGCGATCATGATATAATAACACCAAGGAGTACATATGAACACCAAGTCCTACGAGTCATAAAAACCGTGCGGGGCAAGTCTGAGGCTAACTACGGATACGAGCCATACTAACAATACTATACAACCAAACCACGGGTGATGCGGGCAATCTGGCCGACTACGGATACCAAGGCCGTGTCACGTGGCGACCGGCAAGTCGAGGGCTAACTACGGATACCAGTAGTATCACGAGACTCATACGAAGGCGTCACGGGCAAGTACAAAAGCCGACTACGGATACCAGGTCGTGTCACGTGGTGGCCGGGCAATCGAGGGCTAACTACGGATACCAAGGCGTATCACGAGACTTCGCCACTAAACCGAGCGGGGCAAGTGCGAGGCTAACTACAGTACCAAGGCCGAATCGGCCACGAGGCGGGGCAATCACGGCGACCACGGATACCAAGGCGAATCGGTAAGAAACCTCGTGGAGAGCTAGTCCGTGGAATAACACTATCAGCGAGAGCGTGCGTGGAATTCTCCGTCACCGCGGTGCGTCAGTAATAACCTATAATGCCCAAATACCTTGGCCCAATACCTTGTAGTATTCCAAGTGTTGGCACGAAACCAGCAAGCCTTAAAATACTATTATACGGGTTGGTTACAAAAACGAAAAAGGCCGTAAATCTTCTCTCACCCAGTTGGGAAGTCATAAGTAGCTCCTAAGTAAATTCATCGACGTATGAACGGATCGTGAGCTACTTCCGAGTAGGTAAATCGAATGTTCAGATCGACATAATTGGAAATTATAAACGGTGTTCGAGGTATATATTCTACTATATTCACTTTTGAACATAATTACATGCTGTGGTGACCTTTCTTTTGGCATACTATATATAGAATAAGGATGTGCGGCGCGGACTTAAACTTTTGACTAAGCTCTATTACAGGCTGCAATGTCTTCAAATTGTGATCGAAAGAAAAGAAGAGAATCGTTAGTGTAATTAACCAGGACTGTAGGGTTAGATTCAGGTAATACATCGGTTCAGTTAGTGGCGAGCCCGCCGACGTGTTAATCCTTAGAATTGCGGTAGCTACGTTTCTCGGTTTCGGCAGAGAGGGGGAGCCAATTTTCTAAAGATATTTCTACGCTCTTGCTAAAGATATTAGGCGCCAGGCACTCTATAGTCGGTGTACTGCTTGGATCTAGTGTGTGGTCGACTCAGAGGCGGGGGTGTGGTGCTGTTACTGGAGCCGCCATGAAGGTCGATAATAGCCATATTAATTCGAGCCTCTTATGTTGTTGATGCTTGACATTATGAACTATGTTTATTTTAGACGACATATGTTTAATGTAAACATAAAGTTGTAACATAAATTTGGGAAGTTAGAAATAACGAGTTTGGTAATACATTTACGCAGTTGTAGCACTTTAGTTTTAGAAGAGTAGAATATTATTGAACTTTAATCACAGATTTAATATAATTTGGAACTTGAAGCATAGATGAAGTATTTTGACTCAAAGAAATTGGTTAATTTTTGGAAACTTTTGAGTTAAAGAGATTTATACTATTTAAATGGAAGTTAGGTATAAAATTGGTAATGATTTCATATCCGAATGTAAAACCGTAATCGCAGGCGTTATAAAAAAATGCGAAATGGTAGTTAGTATAAACGTATTGGACACATGAAGCATTATTAAAACCAGAGAAACTTAAATCATTGATAGATCATATAGAGATGGCACAACATTTACTAGACTACCGTCATGTATAAGATTGATGAAACAAGAAACACAACTCTACCACTTATATAAGACATAGGTTTCTCAAACGCTTAAAGGGAAATTATGTTTAGCGATTTGAAACTATGAACTACTGAAATTAGAAAACTTGAAAAAGAAACTGAAGCAAAGGTTATTACTTTGATTCGTTTGGTGGATAAGGTTATTTTATCGATTTCAACGCTCGAAAATTTTTCGTTTGGTTAATAACGTTAGTAACTCATTTTGGATTACTAAGATTTCGGGTGACCTTTAACTTTGAAATAACTTCCAGCGGTTTGACATAAATGAAGTACCTTAGTCGTAAAATCCTGTAGTTGCTTGTTGTTGAAAGTATGACTGTCGTGTGTAACTTGTACTATGCTTTGCATTTTAAACTGACTGTTTGACGGTGATAGCCTGATCATGTTATTTCGCGGTTTTATATTACTACCGTCATCCTAATGCGGAATGTATTTTTAATGGGTCATACGTGGAATGTATATTTATTGATTATGTATTCATCCGAATGTAGTTCACTGATTTACGGTCGTTTGATTAACGATTTACCTGAATGTAGATTCCGGGAAAATGTTCACGGATTACCGCCTATCCGGATGTAGGTTCACTTGATCACCGTTCATCCCAGGTGTATTTACCCGAGATATGTTCATCCGGGAATGTATTTACGTACATTTATAGGCCTGTCCTCATTATACTTCAGACCAAGGTACGATCACATCACGGTGAAATTTGAGTTCGGGGCGTGAGGAAGAAGTTCCACGGGCGGTGACTTGATGTAGTATATGCGTGAGTCCCTTGATACATGTTGACCGCTTTATATGTGGTTCATATTGCTATCATACATGTCTCCCGTATTTATAGATTTCACACTCTTGGTACTGTTGTTCTTAGCTCTTTACGGCTTTTTTGCGATCAACTCCTTCAATGCGCTCATGTCATTTCGCGAGGTACCGATCATCTCTATTAGGCCCGCTTAGGATCACCTTTCAAATGCATTGGAAGCTCCGCTCTTTCTCGATATTTATCTTTGCATGCTACCCTCGAAGGGTATATTCTCTTATACATTCAGTCACAAATTTGTCGTTGTAAAAAAAATCGTAAAAAAATTGATGAGGTGGTTGTGTAGAAGGGTAAGGGTTTGCAAAGTAATTATTTATGTATATATAGTGAAGGCAAGCTGGCTTGATTTGGTTGGCCTTATTTATCTTTTCTCTCTAATGTATTCTGTTTTTTTTTCCATTGATTTTCTCGATGTTGTATCACTAGTGGTGCGGCCCGCACGATCCGCGCCGGCCGGGTTGGGGTCAGACAAAAATAAATCAGCGGCCTCCATTGAGAGACGCGGCGGTATAGAAATACAATACTAGCACGACAAGGCTATCACACGCAAACATACACAACTCAAGTACTTTCATTTTATGCCAAAGTCGGTTTTAACCCCAAAGTACTACGTCGTTAAATTCTTTTAAAGATCCATTTCTTTTACAAAGGTCACCGATGCCGTATTATAAAAGTAGAGTGACTAACATTTTTAAGTAAACCAAAACAACTTCCATACTTTCCTTTTTAAACCATATTAAGACAATACCATGCCTTCTTTTAGACCAAAACACTTCTTTCTTTTTTTAAAGTTAAGTTATCACTTTAAAACCAATGATAAAACCATTCTTTTGTTTTCATAAAGTCGTTATAACTAACTTCCCATAAAGCTGTTATAACACTTTATGTTTTAAACCAAAAACTCATCAATTCATCAAGTCATATTTTCTTTTATAAATCAATTTCCTTAATTTGTAAATTTAAGAAAATCAATGCTTGTTTATCTTGATTCTTATTAAGCGGCCATGATCTAGGCTGTAATACAATTTCGTCTTATCTAAGCTTCTATGCGGATGGAGGTTTCTCTTGTTTTTAATATAATAACTTGTTCTTATTTCCAAATCAGAAACATTATTCCTTTAAAACAGTGTACTCATTACTCACGAATGAGGTTTCACACTTTAATGACTTTAAATCAATTCAATTTAAGTCAGCCGTTCCTTTTATCACTCTTAAGTCGTTATACCTAACTTCCCATAAAGCTAGTATAACTTAAGCTTTCAAAACTAAGTATTACTCTTCTTTCAAAAACGGTTCTTAAATCTTTTGAAATACTTCAAGATTCTTATTATTGGGCTTAAGTCAAAAGACATTGCCGTATAACTATGTTCAGTTAACACACGTACGTCTACCGTACTATATATATATTCTTTTAAAATATCATGCTCAAGAGTATAGGAAGAATCACATACCTCGCGACGATTTATCGACTATTAGCAAATAGCTCCAAAGTATTGTAATCCTGCTAGCCTTTTCCACCGCCGAGTAGAATATGCTACTCGTGATTTCAACCTATATCGGTCATATAAGTCTATCAATGTCTAGACTATTACGTAAAATATTTCTAGATCTGATTCCTTTATTCTACGAAAAATTGGGCGACTTCCCTACCCGCCAACTACACAAGTCTCTGTAAATCTGATCACATGTACGTCTGATTTAATCTTCTTCTTTAATATTCTTCTGATGTGATTTCAGTTCAATTCTTTTCTGTAATATCCTTCTATGAATCTTATATTCATTTCTATACTACTACAGTATGTAATTTCCAATTACAATAGAAGGACATGAGTATTTACCTCGGTAAGCCCAAAATTATCCAAGATTTAATGTCTATCCTGAGCAATGTTTAGCTCCTACTCTGGGCGCTTCAACCCGCTCCAAACAACCCTTAGAAGTTCTACACAACTTCTTCTTAATACTTCAACTCGCTATGAAGATTTCCTTAGGGTTTCGTTTAGTGGCTAAAGGAAGTATAATAGTATTTCTGGGCTTTTAGTATAAGGGTAACTTCGGAATACTACAAGGTATTTGGGCCAAGGTATTTTGGAATAGCAACAATACTTGGAGAGTATTTTTCTACCTAGGGGGGGGGTGTACTTACGAAAAACAACTCAAAGGGGGGGGGTTGGTTTCGGCCAAGGCTCACAAAGGGGGGAGGGGTGCTCTTGGACGAGAGCTTTGCTAAGAGGGGAGGGATTTTTGCTTTGAAATTTCACAAGTGTGGATGAAGAAATCCTTCAACTTAGGGGGGGTATTTATAGGACTTTCAAGGGCTAGGATTAAGACAAGTGGTGGGCAAGTGTAGGGTGAGGATTTGGACATGTGTGTGGGGTCCCACTTTCTCATCAACTACACAAAATATCCTACCTACTCTTAGACTACAAAAAAACGCCAAGAAGGGCCCTTGAATTCGTCCACTTGAGGGTGACACTTGTCACCCTCTCGTTGGTCCAAAATATTTCATCTCTCGGAAAAATCCGCAAAAATTATAAATGACATAGCCGTATTTTTCCCTTCGCAAAGTCCGGAAAACGTTTCGTCGGAAAACGACTCTTTTCGCTAGTTGTGCAAAAATTTCGCCACTTTGCCTACTTAAGGCTTAAACTTTTGTACGTACGCCCTCACGTACATACTCTGGAAATACGGGGTATAACAGTAATCTCCAATTACAATAGAGAGACATAGATCATTACCTCGATAAGCCCAAAATTATCCAAGATTTACAAGTCGATCCTGAGCAACGTTTAGCTCCTATTCCTTACGTTCCAATACGCCACAAGCAACCCTTAGAAGCTCCTAACTAACTCCTCTTCAAGATCCAACTCCAAAAAGTGAAGAACACTTAGGTTCCAACACTACCAATTTCGGCCAAGGGGGTGTATTTAGGCTAGGGGTGTGAAATCTTTTCCAACACTTGGTTCACAATCTTCCTAACACCTTAAGTAAGAACACTTAGAAGTTTTAGGATTTTTGGACGACTTTTGGTCAAAGGGGATGGCTAATGCCGAGAACAACAAGGAGAGGGAGGGAGAATTACCTTGGAAATCGCAAGTGTGTGGTCTAGATTGGGACATGTGTGTATGGGTCCCACCATCCAAGTGGCCATCAAAAACTTGGGACAATTGTCATGACTATTTCGGCCAAGGTGGACAAGTGGCTAGCCACCTGTCTCACCATTTCGGCCCACATGGCCACCTAAGGGGGTGACACGTGTCGCCCTCTAATTCGTCCAAAATATTTCATCTTCCAAAAATATCCATAATGGCCAAAATCTCGAAAACAAAGTGGGCCCCACAAAACCGAAAATTCCTCCCGTGGGCCCCACGTGACCATTTCCGGAAAATAAAATCCATAATTCTCTAATATTCCAAGAAGTCCGAATACCAAATCTGGGGATCCAATTCCCCTTAACGAACCTTTTTCCTTCACAAAATCCGGAAACTTTTCCGTCGAAAAAAATCACATCTTTCTTCCTTTCCAATATTAATGTCGTATTCTCGTACGTACATCCTCACATACATACCCTGGAACTACGGGGTGTAACAGGGAAGGTGACAAGTGTCCCTCCCAACTTGTGGAACAAGTAAAGCCTAATATATTGGCTAAGTCTTGAAAGACTTAGCCATTGTTGCAAGACTTCATCCAAATGCACATTTAACTCTTTTTTTCTCTCAAGAAAGCAAGAACAAGATTATTACATCTTCCAAGTTTAATTGTTAATCCAAGATCAAGCTCCCTAATGAAGTAATAAGCCAAGTGATCATTATCCATAGACTTGAGGCTCACGATTTTGAGCTCACCTTCTCTTCCAAAACCCTAAAATTTTATATGAACTTTTGGAAGAGCAACAAGAAGAGAAGTTGATTATAAGCTTCTAAGGGTCGAGTATTGCGGATTGAAACGTAAGGATTTGGAGCTAAGACTACCTCTAAGGATCGACTTTTAGCGGATTATTTTGGGCTATATTGTGGTAAGATCTCTTCCTCCCTTCGATGTAATTACATGTCGTGTATTGATATAGTTAAGGGAAGGATGTGTAACAAGAAAAGCGCAAACAAAGGACGTATATGGATATTTGCATGTTTGGTCGATTTGGGCCTTTTTATATCATTGGGTTATATTGAAGGCGTCTTCACGATATATGTGTTATACGTTGAAGGAAATTTAGTCGTGTGACTACTGATATGTATTATGTATAAACTTTGGAATAACAACTTGGATATTAAGGAATTGAAAGGAGTTATGTTTATGAATTGTTATGGCCGGAAATGACATTAAATTTCTAGGTATATTGGACAGTTTTTAAGGGTTATTGTGGACTGATTTTATTGGACTATTTATGTGAACTGTGGGGCAGAATTTTACACGTCCAGTTAGGCGTGTAATCCTCTTTGGTTAACTGTTTGGTTGAGACTTAAATGTGGCGTATTGATTATTGAAATACGGGCCTTGGGAAAGGTGGAAAAGTACATAGAAACAAATGAAGTGCTGCCCAATTTTTCGTAGAATTAGAGGGCATTATATGTATAAGTCTTATACTAGAAAGTATGTTATTGATAGAAGTGTTATCGTCATTATAGGTTGAAGTACTACGTGTAGCATATTCTACTTGGAGGGTGGAATATCTAAAAAGGTTGAAGTACATTGGAGCGTATTGCTACTTGTCGTTTGGGTTAGTCGTCATGAGGTATGTGAACTTCTTCCTTCTATCGACATGATTATCCTTGAGGTATACTTGCATTGTTATTTGGAGTATACATGACTTGTTTTCTTGAAGTACTTGCCTTGTCATTAGGAAGTATTCATGTTATTGATTTTATGCTAAAGACATGTCTAAAATATTCCTAAGTTCTTACCAAGTGTTGGTAAGAGTCGTTAGAAAGTATTGGAGTCGAGTTGACTTTGCTAATTGACTACACTAATAAGAATAGGTGTCGAACAAGTCATTGCAGCGTTAATAAAAATGTATCGACAATCAATTATATTGAAATGAGTAGAATTCTCCATCTGCATAGAAACTAAGATAAGACATAATTGTATTACATTTTCTAGATCATGGATGTTTTAACAAGATCGTTATAAACGAGTATAACCTATTCACAGCTCATAAAAGTATTAATTTTGAAAGTACACGAGACTTGGATTTCGAAAGTATAAATGACTTGAGTTTTGAAAAAGGTGTAGTAACTTGATTTGAAAAGTATATGTTACTTGATTCAAAGAGAATAAGTTACTTGATTTGAAAAGTATATGTTACTTAATTTAAAGAGTAGAAGTAACTTGATTTAAAGGCATAAGTTACTTGGTTTTAAAAGTGTAAGTTACTTGAGTTTAAAAGGGTAAGTAACTTGGTTTTAATAGTGAAAGTGCTTTTGGGTTCAACTTCCTAAATATTGCATGAAACGATTCTTTTGTAAAGAATAGATGTACATAGTACTTTGGGTTCAAATCCCGTACATGATATGGTAGTGCTTTAGTTTTCTAAAATGAAAGTGTTATAACGACTTTATGGGAAGTTTGTTATAACAAGGTTTGTGGAAAGTCAAGAGATGATTGAAAATGTTGTAAGGAAATCATGTGAGAATGTCCATGGTTAAGTCCTTAATATAGTACATGATATGTGGCACTTTAATTTTCAAAGATGTTTTAAAGTAATACGTGATGTCTATTGCCCTGATTTGCCAAACCATGTCTTAGACATATACTTGGTATGATAAGTGTCTTGATGATGGTTTCAAAATGATACATGTATTAGATTCTACTTCCTAGTGATAGATGGAGTACTTGGGCTTTTCTAAAATGGAAATTTAGTTTATAAAGTGAATGTACGGCTCACATACATTGTTGTAATGGATCTTAATCCTTAATGAACTATGTGATAGTGCCTCGGTGTTATAAAATGAAAGACTTGTTAATGTCTTGGTTTTTCAAAGAGAATGATAGTTCATTCTATTTATGCTAACGAGAGTCAAAAGGTGATTTAAAGTGTACATAGTTGCTTGTGATAGCTTCATGTGTACAGTCCTTTATGACTTTACCGTGTCCCAGAATGGGCCGGGCAGTATACCTTTATGGGCAGACTTATGTGACTTTATCATGTCCCAGAATGGGCCGGGCAGTATACCTTTATGGGCAGACTTATGTGACTTTATCGTGTCCCAGAATGGGCCGGACAATATACCTTTATGGGCAGACTTATGTGACTTTACCGTGTTCCAGAATGGGCCGGGCAGTATACCTTTATGGGCAGACTTATGTGACTCTACCGTGTCCTAGAATGGGCTGGGCAGTATACCTTTATGGGCAGACTTATGTGACTTTACCGTGTCCCAGAATGGGCCGGGCAGTATACCTTTGTGGGCAGATTTAAATAGCTTTACCGCGTCCCAGAATGGGCCGGGCAGTATACCTTCGTGGGAAGACTTTTTATGACTTCACCGTGTCCCGTAAATGGGCCGGGTTACGTTATCACGTATGGATAATTAAAGTGAACTCCAAAATGAGACGTCCCTCCATAAAGGGCCGGATTATATTATGCAAGATACGTAAGTTATGTGTTTATGAACTTGATGATTTGTCCTAAGTATGTATGTAAGAATTTGATTATAACTCTTATTGAAAATGGGAAAAGATAATAATGTACGATTAAGTTCATGAGTTGTTATGGCACGGTAGGATCTGGTATTTACTTTTTATACTTGCCCTGTCATTCTTTCGTACAGTCATGATTATTTACCGTACCTTATTTCCGTTCCATACTCGATATATATTGTACTGACCCCCTTCAGGGGGCTGCGTTCATGTCGCAGGTAGGGGTAAGCAGGTTGCAGATCCTCATTCTTAGGATCACTGATCAATTCTTAGAAAGCTCCATTTCTCCGGAGGCTTGTCTTTTGGTACAGTTTCCCTGACGTTGTAGATTCATGTACATTCAGGGGTATGGCGGGGCCCTGTCCCATCACAGTGGTTATGTCAAAACTCTTAGAGGTCTGTAATCATATCTTGTGGGTCGGTTTGTAAAGAAAAAGGATGTAACGACTTTAGGCTATGTATATATATGTCCAGGGAGGTAGCCTTATCGGCCAACCTGTTGTTTATTTTTTGTTGATTTACGTTATGAGTTTTATGTATGTTCCACTGATTATATCTGATGTATACCTGTAAGGATGCCCAGGTAGGGTCGTGACAGAGTGGTATCAGAGCAGTTATTCCTCGGAATGTCTACAGACCGTGTATAGTAGAGTCTTGTTTATCGATGTGTTGTGCACCACATCTATAAACAAGAGGCTATAGTACATTTAGGATTGGTTTCCTTTCTTCTCACTGTGAGATCGTACGATAGAGCTGTGTTGTTAGGGTAGTCTCTCCCTAACGTGTTATTGTGGTTGCAGCTATGAGAAAGACAAAAGTGGGCTAGAAAGGATTATATGGATTGCGTATCCAGATTGGTAAAACTATCGTATAGATGGTATTATGATAATGTATATCTGTACGAGCGTATTTACTTGGGGTCATATGTGTGTTGCCTAGAATGACTATGAGTTACCATAAGTTGGTAAAGTCTTGATAAATACTTGGAAGGTGTGAAACATTTTATTGAATCCACACCTAGACTTTATATATGTACTGACTTGTAATAGTCAGAAGGTAATGAACAGTCTGAAATTGTGATAGACTCTTAAAAGAGATCATGTTTAATTGATTTGAGAGCATACCATGTTGTTAGATTAAGCTGTGTTGTACGCTTAAGTGATTATGTGAATAATAATGGTATGGAGTAATTAGAGTTGTTGTAAGTAAGACAACATGATTAGGAGATATTAAGAAGCTACATTTCCCATATGTGGGGACTGATAATGTAGGCTTGGGGCATAGAAAAATTGTGAACCTTAGAATATTGATAACCGCTGAGACCCTAGATTTACAAGGCCTTCTCAGGTAGTAAGATTTATTTCAGACCAAGAATAAGAATTTAGTGAGACAATGGGTTGGGTTGTGGGCTGATTACGGGTCAACCCGTAGCCTAGAATGGAGTGTGGTCAGTTGGAGATGGTCTCGCTATGTGATAGAGTCACAAGGGTGCAAGGTCCAAGTCTAGTCAATCGTTGTACGAGTTCGTGGACGCGTTCCACCGGAACCGGGTCGTGAGGGCCGGGAATGGCCTTAAATGGGTGGATGTAGTAACTCCAAGGATTGGAAAATAGAAGCGATATGCGATATTATGTACGTATACTAGAATAAGTTTGGAAGTACGAGAAGAGTACGACAAGTAAGAAAAGAAGCGAACAAGTGTTAAAAGACTTAAAGTGTTTATAGTTATGACTAATGAAAGTACGAAAGGAGAATCCTTTTTAGGCCATAAATGGGAGTTAATAGTGGTGATACTCACCTTAGATTTGATTCCTCATTTGGCTTTGACTTACGTATATGCATGTGTGATATATTGTGGCCATATATGGCAAAATGGGTTTCGTAAGTATAGTAGTGAAGACTATACCGGTGCATATGTAGTTGGAGACTTAGAAGGAACATTCGGGACAAATATTTCTAAGGGGGGAAGGATGTTACACCCCGTAATTCCAAGAGAATGAGATGAGAACGTACGTAAGGAAATAAGATATTAATTTGGAAAAAAGAGTTGGCAGAATGTTTTTGGACATATTTTTAGTCAACTTTGGAGCGGTATATCTCCTAGTATATTAGGAGTTTTTAGGTGTTTCAAAATCCTAAGATTAAGTTCGTCGAGTTTAGTTTCCAACACAACAAACCGCTCGTCGATAGGACACCGGAGTAGAAGGTTATGGACGTTACAAGTTCAGCTGACAGAAGAGGAGGAAAAAGGTTTCAGTCAGGCGCCACGACGCCGTATTTCAGGGTCGTGGCTCCGTAAGTCCTGAAGTCCTCTGAAGTTTCAGCTCCACGGCGCCGGGCTGCATGGCCGTGGCGCCGACGCGGGAATTTGCGAAAATTAGCTAAGTCTAAGAAGATATTTGTGTGAAGAACCTATGGGAGGGTGACAAGTGTCTCTCCAAACTTGTGGAACAAGTAAAGCCTAATATATTGGCTAAGTCTTGAAAGACTTAGCCATTGTTGCAAGACTTCATCCAAATGCACATTTTACTCTCTT
The DNA here is from genome assembly GCA_029844215.1 of Przewalskia tangutica. Classification (NCBI taxonomy): domain Eukaryota; kingdom Viridiplantae; phylum Streptophyta; class Magnoliopsida; order Solanales; family Solanaceae; genus Przewalskia; species Przewalskia tangutica. The sequence goes on from CM056721.1 coordinate 97,817,192, forward strand.
TTTCTCTCAAGAAAGCAAGAACAAGATTATTACATCTTCCAAGTTTAATTGTTAATCCAAGATCAAGCTCCCTAATGAAGTAATAAGCCAAGTGATCATTATCCATAGACTTGAGGCTCACGATTTTGAGCTCACCTTCTCTTCGAAAATCCTAAAATTTTATATGAACTTTTGGAAGATCAACAAGAAGAGAAGTTGATTATAAGCTTCTAAGGGTCGAGTATTGCGGATTGAAACGTAAGGATTTGGAGCTAAGACTACCTCTAAGGATCGACTTTAAGAGGATTATTTTGGGCTATATTGTGGTAAGATATCTTCCTCCCTTCGATGTAATTACATGTCGTGTATTGATATAGTTAAGGGAATGATGTGTAACAAGAAAAATGAAACAAAGGACATATATGGATATTTGTATGTTTGGTCGATTTGGGCCTTTTTATATCATTAGGTTATATTGAAGGTGTCTTGACGATATATGTATTATACGTTGAAGGAAATTTAGTCGGGTAACTATTGATATTTATTATGTATAAACTTTGGAATAACAACTTGGATATTAAGGAATTGAAAGGAGTTATGTTGATGAATTGTTATGGCCGGAAATGACATTAAATTGCTAGGTATATTGGACAGTTTTTAAGGGTTATTGTGGACTGATTTTATTGGACTGTTTATGTGAATTGTGGGGCAGAATTTTACACGTCCAGTTAGGCGTGTAATCCTCTTTGGTTAACTGTTTGCTGCAATGGCTTGTTCGATACTTATTCTCATTTGTGCCGTAACTTAGCCAAGTCAACTTGGCTCCAAATACCTCCTAACGACTCTTACCAACATCCCCCATAAGACTTGGTAAGAACTTAGGATAACTTAGACGTAACCCTTACGTAGAGTAAATCAACATACATATTTCTTAACTTCTAAGAGTAGAAGGAGTCATGAAATAATACCACATGTATATTCCATACATAAAATCATGTCAAAAGAAGGAAGAGGTTAACATACCTCGCGACGATTATCGACAAATAGCAAAATACTCCAAAGTATTTCAACCTTGATAGCTATTCCAACCTTCAAGTAGAATACGATATTCTTAGTACTTCAACCTATAATAGCCATAATACGCCCATTAAACCTCTAGCTTCAAACGTAGAATATTCTAAGTGCAAAGTCACTAAATTCTACGGAAAATCGGACAGCACTTCCTTTGTTTCTACATACTTTGTCACCTTTTTCAAGGCCGAATTCAATAACCAAACACGCCACATTTAAGGCCCAACAATTCAGCTAACCAAAGGGGATTACACGCCTTAACAGGACGTGTAAAATTCTGCCCCACAAATTAATACGAAACTAGTTCCATAATTAAAGCCATTCTCGGCTAACATAACAACAACTCAAAGTCTTCCAATTCTTTTCCAATCCAAGTTCTTGGGTCCACATGTTATATAGTCAAAAACAACTTCAACAACTACAATTTCCTTCTTTATATAACATATGACAACTTAACTAGTAACCAACTTGAATTAAAATCTTAAGGGCTAACATACTAGTTTTCGGATTAGGGTTCCAACAATCAATACACTTATCAAACTTCATACTAGATACCTCATGCTTTCTAATATCCATAGCTACAACAATAAGTAATCTTAATTACTAAAACGACAAGAATTATACCTTTACAAGCCCTTAATCTTTCCAAGATTCAAAGTCGCTCCTTAGCAATTCTTAGCTCCTTTCCTTATGTTCCAATCCGCTCCAAACACTCCTTAGAAGCCTATGAAGAACCCATCTTCAAGTCCCAACTTCAAAGTTGAAGAACCCCTTAAGTTTCCGCCTTGCGACTAACGTGAAAACGCCGTTTTTCCGAAATCTTTCTATTGAGATATCCTTACAATACCCCTAGGAACCTTGGGTTAAAGTCTTGTGAATAATGGATCAAAACTACAAAATTTTCTTGTGGAAAAGTGGACAAACCTGAGAGCCCTTTCTTGGACAAGAAATGTTGTGATTTTTTTCTTAGTGTTGAAGACAAGTCTTGCACTAGGTAGTGTATATATAACACAATGGAGGGCTTAGATTATAACAAATGTGAGGCTAGGATGAAGAGCATTAATTAATTAGCCAAGTGGACAAGTTGACTTGGTCAATTTTCTCAAGCTATGAAGACTTGATCTTCCACATAGGTCAATGACCATTTTAGCCTTGCAAAATTTCGTCCAAGCCATGTGGGGGAGGTGCCACGTGTCGCCCTCCCATTCGTCCATAAAATTCCGTAACCCTTGTGGGCCCCACAAAACGTAAAATTCCTCGGGTGGGCCCCACATGACCAAATCCGTAAAAATAAATTTCCATAATGATAATAAGTTCCATACTCTTCAAATAATGCATTTTGAGAATCCAATTCTCCTCAACAAACATTTTTCCTTTCCGACTTTCGGAAGATTTTCCGTCGGAAAAACAATTCTTCCTTTCGTACTAATTTACAGTCTTGAGTTCCTTACGTACATTCTCTTAAACATGTCCTGGACTTACGAGGTGTAACAAAACCACTCTTTTTAACTTTCCATAAAACTAATATAACCAACTTCCCATAAAGTCGTTATATTAACTTTATACTTTAAGCAATTATATTCTTCCTTATACCCAAGGGACTTATACGTTTAAAACGAAACAAGTATCATATACTTTAATCGCTTCAAGTCCTTTAACTTTGAAAGCTAAGACATCTTTACTACTTTTACACCAGTGAGTTAAGCCCCTAACTCAACCGACTTGGACATTCTTAAAACAAGTAAAGGATACCAAAGTCTTGTACGTCTACCGTACTATATAGGTACAACTATTCATGCTCAAGAGATAGGAAAGTTCTACATACCTCTTCGGGTCAATCCACTTGCTAATTCCAATATACCGCACGTAGTATGTCAACCTATAATTACCATAATACGTCTATTAACTTCTTATTTCAAACGTAGAATATTATAAGTGCAAAGTCACTAAATTCTACGGAAAATCGGACAACACTTCCTTTGTTTCTACATACTTTTCCACCTTTTTCAAGGCCCGAATTCAATAACCAAACACGCCACATTTAAGGCTCAATCAATGTAGTTAACAATAGAGGATTAAACGCCTACTAGACGTGTAAAATTCCGCCCCACAATTGATACCAAACTAATACAACTTACTAGGTCAATTCGGCACTTGAAGCACAACAACACAAATTCCTATTCAATTCTTTTTCAATCCAAGTTGTTTAGTAATATGATATCAAGACGCAATCGATTATAACTACTACAATCTTCAACTAAGTAACATGCGACGATTCTAATTAACGACCAAAATTGTATTCCAACTTCAAATAGCTAGCATGCCATTTCGGATTTTAAGCTTTCAATGTCCATAATACTTATCAATCTTTAATACCTGATTCACGTGGTCAATATCAACTATTACATGTATAATAGTTTATTTCCAAGAGGAGAGGGAATTTTTACCTTTAGGATTTGCCCACTATAGCCCTTTTTCCGCAACTCCTTTTCACGTCAAACTCGTCCACGCGAGCTCTCTACAAGTTTAACAACCCTTCACCTTCTTGCCGACTCTCCAACAATTTCTCACTAGGCTAAGGTTTTCTTTAAATTTCTAGAGAGAAGGGAGAGGGTTTGCTTAGGATGGTTCTTAGTAAAATGACCAAGTCTTCAAGACTTGGTCCTAAAATAGGACCCTTTTCTTGGTCAAAAAGATGGAAGGGACACTTGTCACCCTCCCATAGGCTTTTTCACAAATATCCCCTGATTTTCTCCCCTTTTCCGTGGAAAAATCCCGCCTTGGCGCCGCGGCCCTGCAGCCGGCACCGCGGCGCTGCAACTTCAGAGGATTTCAGGATTTACGGTGCCGCGGCCCTGCTTACGGTGCCGCGGCGCTGCGACGCCTACTGGAATATGTTTCCTCTACGTCTGCCTACTGAACTTCTAACGCCCATACCTTTCTGCCCCGATGTCCTATCGGCGAACGGTTTATTGCGTTAGAAACTAGACTCAGCAAACTTTATGCTAGGCTTTTTAAACACCCTAAAAACTCTTAATACTTGGAGTATATAGCACCCCAAAGTTGACTCAAAATCTTCCCAAAACATGTTTGTCAACTTATCTTTCCACTTTCAAATCTTAATTCCCTTCGTACGTTTTTATCTTATTCTTCTTGAATTTACGGGGTGTAACATTCTTCCCCCCTTAGAAACATTCATCCCCGAATTATCTTTTTGGAGTCAAACTTATAGATAGCGACATAGTCTCCCTTTTTCACCCTCTACATATCAATAATGCCACACGTGGCCACATAATAGCACTTAAGCAAAATACTTCAATTAAAACTTGACAAGTAGGGGAAAATGAATTACCTGAAGGTGTAGGGAACAAGTGAGGATACTTCCTCAACATGTCCTCCTCCGCTTCCCACGTCATCTCCTCCCTGTTATCATTCCTCCACAAGAATTTGACGGAAGCCACATTCTTGGTCCGCAGTCGCCTGACCTGGCGATCGAGTATCGCTATGGGACTCTCCTCATATGATAACCCCTCTGTCACCTGGACCTCGCTAGCTGGGAAAACTCTAGATGGATCACCGATACACTTCCGCAACATAGAAACATGGAAGACCGGATGTACCGCCTCTAACTCTGATGGCAGATCCAACTCATAGGCAACCTTGCCTACTCTACAGATGATCTGGTAGGGCCCAATGTACCTAGGGCTAAGTTTCCCCTTCTTTCCGTGTCACGACCCGACCGGGCATGGCGTGCCTACACAGGCACCACTTACAGTATACATCGAGAGATATACAATGGAACATACATAAACTTAAACAATGAAATAAAATATAGGTCAGCCGATAAGGCTACCTCCCTGGATATAAACAAATCCAACAGCAGTTACCTCTAATTTTTTTTTTATAAAGTGACCCACAAGATATGACTACAGACCTCTAAGAGTTTACATAACAACTGTGACGGGACAGGGCCCCGCCATACCCCTGAATGTACAAAAGTCAACGACTTCAGGGAGCCATACCAAAAACAAAGCCTCCGGAGAAATGGAGCTTTCGAGCGAACGGTGATCCTACGAGTGCGGATCGACCAAGCTATGTACCTCAACCGTGGCATGAGCGCAGCCAGGAGAGTCGTACAAAATATGTACCAAGTATGCAAGCTGAAATCGTAATTTAAATCATAATAGTCAAAAGTACATGTGAAGACATATATGATAACCAAATTAACGATACATCGTACTCATTTGAAGTGGAAGTAATGAAAGTCGGTTTACCTTATACACTGTCTCAACATATGAACCATAGTCACGCGGGGCTATGAACTGACCTCAAATATCCAAGCGCGCTGGATTCCCATCACCGCCACCGCTAGGTGTAAAATCTAACTCGTGGCGCGTGGCATCCTTCCCCGCTGTCGGCGTACACAAATCAAACCATGTATATACCTATATCCTCTGCGTGGAATCCCGTCCTTCAAGCTGACCGTAAAAGTAAATACAACCGTGACGCGCGTGGCATCCTACCTCGTTGTCGGCGTACATACACAATACATACATATATACATATATCATGCGGTGGAATCCTCATCTCGTACATGACTTCACGAGGTGTTCCTCGCGTCGTGGGTAGCAAATCCACGGAACCGGTGGTATAACGATCTTGGGGTTTACCCTCATTTATACTCTTACCACGAAGAAGGTGGTATAGCGATCTTGGGGTGTACCGCCATTTATACTCTTACCCTCAAACTACATGCCTCGGAATCCTCATCGTAAGCATGTCCCGATGTATACCGTGGAATCCCACATCAGCGACGGTATGTCGGTAAACTCATACTAAGACCATGGAAACATACGTGGAATCCCACATCACGTCGGTACATCCAAGTAAACTCATACTATGACCGAGGAGCATACGTGGAATCCCACATCCTTTGTCGATGCGTCGGTAGACTCATAAGGAAGGCAATGGAGGCATACGTGGAATCCTCCATCACTGACGGTACGTCCAAGTAAGCTCCTAACTTCTTTAGACTTTCATTAACATACAAAATGGATCTCATTTTACGACCTTAGGCACTTTCCATATCACTTAACAAGTCCTGGGAAAATTGAACCCAAAGTACTATGTATTTCTATTCTTTCCAAGATCCCTTTTTCCACATAAGACCCCAAGATACTAACACCCGTAGTATCAAGGCTTACCTACATTTCAAACAAGTCACTATACTATTAGAAATATGCTTCGGCTTCTAACTCAAGTGACCCTCATTTTAAACTTTAAGCAATTGATGCCTTTAAATCGAATTGCCTTTCTTAGTATCCATTCTTTTATCTAGGCTTACCTTATTCGAGAAAAACCATTTCTTTAAGCTTCCATAAAGTTATTATAACCAACTTCCCATAAAGCCGTTATACTAACTTTATGCTTTAGAACCAAGACATCCTTATCCTCCCATAAAGCCGTCATAACTAACTTCCCATAAAGCCGTTATAACTCTTTATGTCTTAGACCACTTTGCTCTCTCTATAACCAAGTGGCTTGTACTTCAATTCAAGTTACACTACTTTCAAAATACCTCAAAAATCTTAACTTAGAAAACAAGTTTCTTAACTTAGGAATCAGGTCCCTTATCTTTAGAATAGTTCAAGAATCAATACTTCCCGAATCTAGTATTCTATACTTGATCATGTCAAGAAATCCTTGTCTACCTTATTAGGATAAACCATTCTTATAACTTTTCCTTAAGGACACGTGATTTAATTCTCTAACTCAACCAACTAGACATCCTTAAAACAAGTCAAATATGTCAAATGACTTCACTTCATTTAAAATCACGTACGTCTACCGTACCATATAGTTATAACTACTCATGCTCAAGAGATAGGAAGAGTTCTACATACCTCTTTTACTTAATCCACTTGCCAAGTCCAATATGCCGTCCGTAGATGTCAACCTATAATGACCATAATACGTCTATTAGCTTCTAGCTTCAACGTAATATATTCTAATGAAAAGTCCCTTGTTCTACGGGAAATTTGGGACAACTTCCTTTGTTTCTACTTACTATGCCACCTTTTTCAAGGCCGAAATTCAATAACCAACGCCACATTTAAGGCTCAATTCATTCAGCAATTACAAGGGGATTACACACCTACTAATACGTGTAAAATTCCGCCCCACAACAACACAAAATAAACCAATAATTTCCATGCCATTCTTGGCCAACAATATAACCAATACTAAACCCCTTTCAACTCTTTCCATTCCAAGTTCTTAAGTCTAACATGATATCTATCCCTAGACATCTTCAATAATTACAATCTCCCTTTACAACATGCGACGACCCAAATCTATTCAAATAAAGCGACCTCGGGCTCGACTCTATACTACTACAATAAAGCGACATTAGGCTCATAACCAAGAGAAAGGGAAACTTTTACCTTAAGGAATAGCCCACAAAGCCCCTTTTCTTCCACCTCCTTCCGTCAAAATCGCCACCGCTTCCCACAAGTTTACCCACACTTTTCCTTCTTGCCGCCGCTCCAACAATTTCCTCTTAGGCTAGGTTTTCTTCAAAAATCAAGAGAGAAGGGAGAGGATCTTTCTTGGGAGGGTTTGAAATGAAATGGCCAAGTCTTCCAAGACTTGGCCCTAAATAGGACCACTTTCAGATAAAAGGATGGGAGGAACACTTGTCACCCTCCCATAGGTTTAAAACAAAAATATCCTGTTTTTACTTTGTCTGCGCAAAAATCCCGCCTCAGCGCCCAGCCACGGCCGTGCCACTTCAGAAAAGTTCCTGCATTCGCGCGGCGCGTGCATTCGGCGCGGCGCTGCAGCCTGCGAACCCCAGAACAACCGGCGCGCGCCAGATGTCCGCGCGCAGCCTCTGAGCGAAAGCTGCTTTGCTGCATTGCGCGCAAACTTGAAACTTCCATAACTTTTGACTCGATGTCCTATCGTGAGCGGTTTGTTGCGTTGGAAACTAGATTCAACGAACTTCATACTAATCTTTTAGAACTCTTCAAAACTCCTAAAGAACTAGGAGATATACCACTCCAAAGTTGGTGAAAGTCTGCCCACAACCTTTGCCAACCCAACTTTCCAAATTCAAATCTTATTTCCTTTCGTATGTTCTTAACTTAACCTCTTGAATTTACGGGGTGTAACATTCTTCCCCCCTTAGAAACATTCGTCCCCGAATGTTCTTTTGGAGTCAATCTAATACTCCTCGTACTTACAATTAATGGAACTTTATTTTGTCGCTCATGATCCTAAGATATCGCACTTTCGCGTACCCATCCATCATTATCAACCAAGCAGATCCCAAGGGTGCACCAACGCTATTTACTCCCACTCGAGGCCTAAAATGCTTCTCATCGCACTTCCCACCTACTTCTAGCATACATACATAGTCTCAATGTAATCCGTTCATGACACTTAAACATACAACAACTTTATCATGCATACAAAGCTCTAAAGGATCAAAATATACCTGAAATCGCATAGGCGGGTAAAAGGACCGCTAAAACTGGGAACTGCTACCACGACCTCTGCCGCGGCCGGTCGGTGCATGAACATCCTGCCTAGCCGTTGAAGGCGAGGAACCCCGACCCGATAGGCGTGCTATCCGCGATGCACCTTTGGTCGGACGATCTCGCCAAATGGCCACTGGCGCAAGCATAACAAGTCGACCTAGTCCGACATTCCCAAAATGAGCTCTACCACGAACCACCGCAGAGGCAAAGGTGGCCTCACGGCTACTATCCCGGACATCTGTGAACGCGGCCGGAGCCACGACCGCTCCGAATATCCCTGGCGGTCAAACCACCCGCCAGAAGGCCGAAGGAGCACTCTGCGTTGGCTGAAATGTAGTCCTGGCACATTCTTTGAGGCATGCGCCTCGAAAACTATCCTGAAACTCTGCCGTCCTGGCCCTTTTGGGCCGGACTGAATCTGGCTGGCTCTCTCTCTCCCTATCCTCAATCCGCGTGCATAAGCTCGCATCGACAATATCCGTCCACGGTGAAGAGCCACTCCCGGACATCACGGTAACCATATATCGGTCTAGTCCCATCACATAGCGGTGAACTCGTCCGCCATATCCGCCACAATAGTGGGTGCATACGGCGATGAGTCAAATTCGGGTTGTACTCTCGATGGTTCTCCATTCTGTCTTAACGCTAAGAACCTATCAGCGGGCTCTCGCCGTCTCGGGAGGCAAGAAGTGATCGAGGAAGGATCCGTGAACTCACCCCAAGCAATTTGGAGGAGCACCCTGCCTCTAGACAATACCGCGACTCAAGCAGTTCAACGCAATGATATCGCGTAACGGTAGAAACTAACACAGCGGACTCGTCTCAGGGCCTAAGCACTGCGTAGTCATTGCACTGCGAATGAATTCACGAGGTCCTCGCCGGACTTGAACCATAGAACTCGGGTGGATTACAACTCGAAAGTCCGAATCCTCGAACTATCGGCTCTAGGGTTAGCCTGAAGCTCGCATCGTGTTGCCACGCCACAATGCTAGTCAATAATCGGATCGCTCTCGTAATCTCGATATTCGGCCCAGGCGTGGGCTGAGGCTCGGTGCAGGAGCAAGCGATTTCTTCTTCTCTTAATCAATTTCGAGTTTTCAGGCATACCTTGGGATTGGGCTTTTTCTCCGACAAATCCGAAAATTCCCCCTTCGTACTACCAAAAAATGAGACTCTTGCTGAATCCGAGTTTGCTACTGCCGCTCTCGGCTCGGCGTTTGCCGTGATCTCGCCGATCCCATAACCTCGGGCATAGTGCGGGCTGATTCCTAGAAATCCTCTGTACCACTAACGACTCTTCTTGCTTTGCCTTGCCACGGGCCTGGTCTCCTTCCGTGGAGGCATAACTGTTACTTATGAATATGTCAGAGAGGATTAAGCCTAGTAGGACAGCTCTACTTCACGATTTCAGAGAGAGATGAATGGAAACAAATACTAAATGTCTGTGACCTCGATTATAGATGTGGTGCACCACATCAATAATCAAGACTTACTGAACACGATGCGAAGACACTTTCAGAGGACTAAGCGCTCGATACCACTTTTGTCACGACCCGACCGGGCATGTGGTGCCCTACACAGGCACCGCTTAGTATACATCGAGAGATATCTGTTGGAACATACATAAACTTAAACAATGAAATAAATTATAGGTCGGTAGATAAGGCTACCTCGCGGATATAAACAAATCCAACGATTACCTCTAAATTTTTTTTTATAAAGTGACCCACAGATATGACTACAGACCTCTAGAGTTTACATAACAAGCGTGTGACGGGACGGGGCCGCCGTACCCTGAATGTACAAAAGTCAGCGACTTGAGGAGCCATACCAAAAACAAAGCCTCGGAGAAATGGAGCTTTCGAGCGAAACGGTGATCCTACGAGTGCGGATCGGCAAGCTATGTACCTCAACTGCGGCATGAGCGGCCAGAAGGAGAGTCGATTACAAAATATGTACCAAGTATGCAAAAGCGAAATCGTAATTTAAATCATAATAGTCAAAAGTGCGGTGAAGACATATATGATAACCAAATTAACGATGCAACGTGCCTATTTGAAGTGGAAGTAATGAAAGTCGGTTTTACCTTATCTGACTGTCTCGACATATGAACCATAGTCACGCGGGGCTATGAACTGACCCTCGAATATCCAAGCACGCGTGGGATTCCCATCACTTGCCGGCCGCTAGGTGTAAATCTAACTAACTTTGTGGCGCGTGGCATCGCCCCTCAGTCGGCGTACACAAATCAAACCATGTATATACCTATATCCTGCGCGTGGAATCCCGTCACTGCCGACCGCCGTAAAAGTAAATACAACCGTGTGGCGCGTGGCATCCTACCTCATTGTCGGCGTACACATACAATACATACATATATCGTATATCATGCGGTGGAATCCTCGTCTCGGTCGTGACTTCATGAGGTGTTCCTCGCGTCATGGGTAGCAAATCCACGGAACGGTGGTATAACGATCTTGGGGTTTACCGCCATTTATACTCTTACCACGAAGAAGGTGGTATAGCGATCTTGGGGTGTACCGCCGTTTATACTCTTACCCGCCGAACTACATGCCTCGGAATCCGCATCGTAGCATGTCCCGATGTATACGTGGAATCGCATCAGCGGTAGTATGTCGATGAAACTCATACTAAGACCATGGAAACATACGTGGAATCCCACATCCGCCGGTACATCCAAGTAAACTCATACTATGACCGGGGAGCATACGTGGAATCCCACATCAACGTCGATGCGTCGGTAGACTCATAAGGAGGCAATGGAGGCATACGTGGAATCCTCCATCAGCGGCGATGCGTCCAAGTAAGCTCCTAACTTCTTTAGACTTTCATTAACATACAAAATGGATCTCATTTTACGACCTTAGGCACTTTCCATATCACTTAACAAGTCTGGAAAATTCAACCCAAAGTACTATGTATTTCTATTCTTTCTAAGATCCCTTTTTCCACATAAGACCCCAAGATACTAACACCCGTAGTATCAAGGCTTACCTACATTTCAAACAATTCACTATACTATTAGAAATATGCTTGACTTAACTCAAGTGACCTCATTTTAAACTTTAAGCAATTGATGCCTTTAAATCGAATTGCCTTTCTTAGTATCCATTCTTTTATCTAGGCTTACCTTATTCGAGAAAAACCATTTCTTTAAGCTTCCATAAAGTTATTATAACCAACTTCCCACAAAGCCGTTATACTAACTTTATGCTTTAGAACAAGACATCCTTATCCTCATAAAGCCGTCATAACTAACTTCCCATAAAGCCGTTATAACTCTTTATGTCTTAGACCACTTTGCTCTCTCTATAACCAAGAGGCTTGTACTTGATTCAAGTTACACTACTTTCAAAATACCTCAAAAATCTTAACTTAGAAAACAAGTTTCTTAACTTAGGAATCAGGTCCCTTATCTTTAGAATAGTTCAAGAATCAATACTTCCCGAATCTAGTATTCTATACTTGATCATGTCAAGAAATCCTTGTCTACCTTATTAGGATAAACCATTCTTATAAATCTTTCTTAAGGACACGTGAGTTAATTCTCTAACTCAACCAACTAGACATCCTTAAAACAAGTCAAATATGTCAAATGACTTCACTTCATTTAAAATCACGTACGTCTACCGTACCATATAGTTATAACTACTCATGCTCAAGAGATAGGAAGAGTTCTACATACCTCTTTTACTTAATCCACTTGCCAAGTCCAATATGCCGTCCGTAGATGTCAACCTATAATGACCATAATACGTCTATTAGCTTCAGCAACGTAATATATTCTAATGAAAAGTCCCTTGTTCTACGGGAAATTTGGACAGCACTTCCTTTGTTTCTACTTACTATGCCACCTTTTTCAAGGCCGAAATTCAATAACCAACGCCACATTTAAGGCTCAATTCATTCAGCAATTACAAGGGGATTACACGCCTACTAATACGTGTAAAATTCCGCCCCACAACAACACAAAATAAACCAATAATTTCCATGCCATTCTTGGCGACAATATAACGATACTAAACCCCTTTCAACTCTTTCCATTCCAAGTTCTTAAGTCTAACATGATATCTAGCCTAGACATCTTCAACAATTACAATCTCCCTTTACAACGTCGGCGACCCAAATCTATTCAAATAAAGCGACCTCGGGCTCAACTCTATCTACTACTGATAAAGCGACCTTAGGCTCATAACCAAGAGAAAGGAAACTTTTACCTTAAGGAATAGCCCACAAAGCCCCTTTTCTTCCACCTCCTTCACAAAATCACCCACAGCGCTTCCACAAGTTTACCCACACTTTTCCTTCTTGCCGCTCCAACAATTTCCTCTTAGGCTAGGTTTTCTTGAAAAATCAAGAGAGAAGGAGAGGATCTTTCTTGGGAGGGTTTGAAATGAAATGGCCAAGTCTTCCAAGACTTGGCCCTAAATAGGACCACTTTCAGATAAAAGGATGGGAGGAACACTTGTCACCCTCCCATAGGTTTAAAACAAAAATATCCCTGTTTTTACTTTGTCATCTGCGCAAAAATCCGCCTCGGCGCGGCGCCGCCACTTCCGAAAAGTTCACGCATTCCGCGCGTCCGCATTCGGCGCGCGCTGCAACCCCTGCGAACCCAGAACCGGCGCGCGACCACGTATTCGGCGTCGCGTTGCACTCTGAACCGAAAGCTGCTGCTTTGCACATTGCGCGCAAACTTGAAACTTCCATAACTTTTGACTCGATGTCCTATCGGCGAGCGGTTTGTTGCGTTGGAAACTAGATTCAACGAACTTCATACTAATCTTTTAGAACTCTTCAAAACTCCTAAAGAACTAGGAGATATACCACTCCAAAGTTGACTGAAAGTCTGCCCACAACCTTTGCCAACTTTCTTTCAAATTCAAATCTTATTTCCTTTCGTATGTTCTTAACTTAACCTCTTGAATTTACGAGGTGTAACATTCTTCCCCCTTAGAAACATTCGTCCTCGAATGTTCTTTGGAAGTCAATCTAATACTCGCCGTACTTACAATTAATGGAACTTTATTTTGTCGCTCATGATCCTAAGATATCGCCTCGCGTACCCGTCCATCATTATCAACCAAGAAAACAGATCCCGGGTGCACCAACGCTATTTACTCCCACTCAAGGCCTAAAATGCTTCTCTCATCGCACTTCCCACCTCTTCTAGCATACATACATAGTCTCGATGCAATCCGTTAATGACACTTAAACACACAACAACTTTAACATGCATAAAAAGCTCTAAAGGATAAATATATAAATGAAATCGCATAGGCGGGTAAAAGGACCTCTAAAGCGGGAGCGCTACCACGACCTCTGCGGCCGTCGGTGCATGAACATCTGCCTGGCCGTTGAAGGCGAGGAACCCAATCGACCCGATAGGCGTGCTATCCCACGATACCACCTTTGGTCGGACGATCTCTCGCCAAATGGCCTGTTGGCGCAGCATAATAACAAGTCGACCTGGTCCGACATTCCCAAAATGAGCTCTACCACGGTAACCACCGAGGCAAAGGTGGCCTCACAGCTACTATCCCGGACATCTGTGAACGCGGCCGGAGCCACGACCGCTCCGAATATCACTGGCGGTCAAACCATCCGCGGAAGGCGAAGGAGCACTCTGCGTTGGTGAAATGTAGTCTAGCACATTCTTCTTGGTATGCGCCTCGAAAACTATCACGAAACTCTGCCCCGACCTCTTGGCCGGTGAATCTGGCCGCTCTCTCTCCTATCCTCAATCCGCGCATAAGCTGCGCATCACGGCAATATCCGTCCACGGTGAAGAGCCACTCCTGCATACGCGGTAACCATATATCGGTCTAGTCCCATCACATAGCGGTGAACTCATCCGCCATATCCGCCACAATAGTGGGTGCGTACAGCGATGAGTCAAATTCGGGTTGTACTCTCGATGGTTCTCCCATTCTGTCTTAACGCTAAGAACCTATCAGCGGGCTATCCTCGTCTCGGGAGGCAAGAAGTGATCGAGGAAGGATCCCGTGAACTCACCCCAAACATTTGGAGGAGCACCCTACCTCTAGACAATACCACGACTCAAAACCGGTTCAACGCAATATCGCGTAACGGTAAGAAAGCTAACACAACGGACTCGTCTCAGAGGCCCTAAGCACTGCGTAGTCATTGCACTGCCGAATGAATTCACGAGGTCCTCCTCGGACTTGAACCATAGAACTCGGGTGGATTACAACTCGAGAAAGTCGAATCCTCAAACTATCGGCTCTAGGGTTAGCTACGGCTCCCGTTGCCGCCGCCACAATGCTAGTCAATAATCGGATCGCTCTTCGTAATCTCGATATTCAGCCCCTGTGTAGGCTGAGGCTCGGTGCGGAACTTACCGCTCTCGCTCCTCTCTCTAATATCGCCGGCGTGGCTGATCTCGCGATCCCCATAACCTCGGGCATAGTGCGGGCACGATTCCTAGAAATCCTCTGTGTGTACCACTAACAACTCTTGTTCTTTGCCCTTGCCGGCCACGGTCGCTCGTGTAGGCATAAGCGATACATAAGAATAGGTCGAGAGGATTCGGTCTAGTAGGGCGGCTCTGCCGCGATTTGAGAGAGAGATGAATGGAAACAAATCCTAAATGTCCTGCGACCTCACGATTATAGATGTGGTGCCTGACACATCAATAATCAAGACTCTACTAGACACGCGATGCGTAGACACTTTCAGGACTAAGCGCTCGATACCACTTTTGTCACGACCGACCGGGCGCGGCGGTGCCCTACAGGCACCCTTACAGGTGTACATCAGAGATATACATCAGAACATACATAAACTTAAACAATGAAATAAATAATAGGTCAGCCGATAAGGCTACCTCCCTGGATATAAACAAATCCAACAGCAGTTACCTCTAAAAAAAAAATTATAAAGTGACCCACAAGATATGACTACAGACCTCTAAGAGTTTACATAACAACTGTGACGGGACAGGGCCCCGCCATACCACGAATGTACAAAAGTCAGCGACTTGGAGCCATACCAAAAACAAAGCCTCGGAGAAATGGAGCTTTCGAGCCGAGCGGTGATCCTACGAGTGCGGATCGACAAGCTATGTACCTCAACTGCGGCATGAGCGGCCCCGAAGGAGGTCGATACAAAATATGTACCAAGTATGCAAAGCGAAAATCGTAATTTAAATCATAATAGTCAAAAATGCGGTGAAGACATATATGATAACCAAATTAACGATGCGTACCTCACCGAAGTGGAAGTAATGAAAGTCGGTTTACCTTATACTGACTGTCTCAACATATGAACCATAGTCACGCGGGGCTATGAACCCGACCCTCAAATATCCAAGCGCCCGTGGGATTCCCATCACCGCCGCCAGGTGTAAATCTAACTTTGTGGCGCCGTGGCATCCTTCCTCATTGTCGGCGTCTGCACAAATCAAACCATGTATATACCTATATCCTGCGCGTGGAATCCCGTCACTGCAAGCGACCATAAAAGTAAATACAACCGTGTGGCGCAGTGGCATCCTACCTCATTGTCGGCGTACACATACACAATACATACATATATCATATATCATGCGTGGAATCCTCATCTCGGTGCATGACTTCGTGAGGTGTTCCTCGCATCGTGGGTAGCAAATCCACGGAACCGGTGGTATAACGATCTTGGGGTTTACCGCCATTTATACTCTTACCACGAAGAAGGTGGTATAACGATCTTGGGGTGTACCGCCATTTATACTCTTACCGCCAAACTACATGCCTCGGAATCCTCATCGTAGCATGTCCCGATGTATACGTGGAATCCCATCACGGCGGTATGTCGGTAAACTCATACTAAGACCATGGAAACATACGTGGAATCCCGTCATCGCCGGTACATCCAAGTAAACTCATACTATGACCGGGGAGCATACGTGGAATCCCACATCACCGTCGATGCGTCGGTAGACTCATAAGGATGCAATGAGGCATACGTGGAATCCTCCATCGCGGCGATGCGTCCAAGTAAGCTCCTAACTTCTTTAGACTTTCATTAACATACAAAATTGATCTCATTTACGACCTTAGGCACTTTCCATATCACTTAACAAGTCTGGAAAATTCAACCCAAAGTACTATGTATTTCTATTCTTTCCAAGATCCCTTTTTCCACATAAGACCCCAAGATACTAACACCCGTAGTATCAAGGCTTACCTACATTTCAAACAAGTCACTATACTATTAGAAATATGCTTCGGCTTCTAACTCAAGTGACCCTCATTTTAAACTTTAAGCAATTGATGCCTTTAAATCGAATTGCCTTTCTTAGTATCCATTCTTTTATCTAGGCTTACCTTATTCGAGAAAAACCATTTCTTTAAGCTTCCATAAAGTTATTATAACCAACTTCCCATAAAGCCGTTATACTAACTTTATGCTTTAGAACCAAGACATCCTTATCCTCCCATAAAGCCGTCATAACTAACTTCCCATAAAGCCGTTATAACTCTTTATGTCTTAGACCACTTTGCTCTCTCTATAACCAAGAGGCTTGTACTTCAATTCAAGTTACACTACTTTCAAAATACCTCAAAAATCTTAACTTAGAAAACAAGTTTCTTAACTTAGGAATCAGGTCCCTTATCTTTAGAATAGTTCAAGAATCAATACTTCCCGAATCTAGTATTCTATACTTGATCATGTCAAGAAATCCTTGTCTACCTTATTAGGATAAACCATTCTTATAACTCTTTCTTAAGGACACGTGAGTTAATTCTCTAACTCAACCAACTAGACATCCTTAAAACAAGTCAAATATGTCAAATGACTTCACTTCATTTAAAATCACGTACGTCTACCGTACCATACAGTTATAACTACTCATGCTCAAGAGATAGGAAGAGTTCTACATACCTCTTTTACTTAATCCACTTGCCAAGTCCAATATGCCGTCCGTAGATGTCAACCTATAATGACCATAATACGTCTATTAGCTTCTAGCTTCAACGTAATATATTCTAATGAAAAGTCCCTTGTTCTACGGGAAATTTGGACAGCACTTCCTTTGTTTCTACTTACTATGCCACCTTTTTCAAGGCCGAAATTCAATAACCAACGCCACATTTAAGGCTCAATTCATTCAGCAATTACAAGGGAATTACACGCCTACTAATACGTGTAAAATTCCGCCCCTGACAACACAAATAAACCAATAATTTCCATGCCATTCTTGGCCAACAATATAACCAATACTAAACCCCTTTCAACTCTTTCCATTCCAAGTTCTTAAGTCTAACATGATATCTAGCCCTAGACATCTTCAACAATTACAATCTCCCTTTACAACACGGCGACCCAAATCTATTCAAATAAAGCGACCTCGGGCTCAACTCTATACTACTCTGATAAAGCGACCTTAGGCTCATAACCAAGAGAAAGGGGAAACTTTTACCTTAAGGAATAGCCCACAAAAGCCCCTTTTTCTTCCACCTCCTTTCGTCAAAATCACCCACCAGCGCTTCCCACAAGTTTACCCACACTTTTCCTTCTTGCGCCGCGCTCCAACAATTTCCTCTTGGGCTAGGTTTTCTTCAAAATCAAGAGAGAAGGAGAGGATCTTTCTTGGGAGGTTTGAAATGAAATGGCCAAGTCTTCCAAGACTTGGCCTAAAATAGGACCACTTTCGGATAAAAGGATGGGAGGAACACTTGTCACCCTCCCATAGGTTTAAAACAAAAATATCCCTGTTTTTACTTTGTCGCTGCGCAAAAATCCCGCCTCGGCGCCCTTGCTGCTCAGAAAAGTTCTGCATTCGGCGCGCGACCTGCGTCGGCGCGCTGCAACCCCTGCGAACCCCCAGAACAACCGGCGCGCGACCAGATTCGGCCGCGTACTGTACTCTGAGCAAAGCTGCTTTGCACATTGCGCGCAAACTTGAAACTTCCATAACTTTTGACTCTGATGTCCTATCGACGAACGGTTTGTTGCGTTGGAAACTAGATTCAACGAACTTCATACTAATCTTTTAGAACTCTTCAAAACTCCTAAAGAACTAGGAGATATACCACTCCAAAGTTGACTGAAAGTCTGCCCACAACCTTTTGCCAACCCAACTTTCCAAATTCAAATCTTATTTCCTTTCGTATGTTCTTAACTTAACCTCTTGAATTTACGGGGTGTAACATTCTTCCCCCCTTAGAAACATTCGTCCTCGAATGTTCTTTTGGAGTCAATCTAATACTCCTCGTACTTACAATTAATGGAACTTTATTTTGTCGCTCATGATCCTAAGATATCGCACTCGCATACCCATCCATCATTATCAACCAAGAAAACAGATCGAGGTGCACCAACGCTATTTACTCCCACTCAAGGCCTAAAATGCTTCTCTCATCGCACTTCCCACCTACTTCTAGCATACATACATAGTCTCAATGTAATCCGTTCATGACACTTAAACATACAACAACTTTATCATGCATACAAAGCTCTAAAGGATCAAAATATACCTGAAATCGCATAGGCGGGTAAAAGGACCGCTAAAACTGGGAACTGCTACCACGACCTCTGCCGCGGCCGGTCGGTGCATGAACATCCTGCCTAGCCGTTGAAGGCGAGGAACCCGCAACTGACCCAATAGACTGTGCTATCCCACCAGTACCACCTTTGGTCGGACAGTCTCTCGCCAAATGGCCCTGTTGGCCGCAAGCATAACAAGCTGTCGACCTAGTCCGACATTCCCCAAAATGAGCTCTACCACAGTAACCACACCGAGGCAAAGGTGGCCTCCCCTGGCTACTATCCCCAGACATCTGTGAACCCGCAGCCCCGGAGCCCTGACCCGCTCCCGAATATCCCTGGCGGTCAAACCACCCGCCAGAAGGCCGAGAAGGAGCACTCTGCGTTGGCTGAAATGTAGTCCTAGCTCATTTGGTGTGACGCCTCGAAAACTATCCTGAAACTCTGCCGTCCTGGCCCTCTTGGGCTGGACTGAATCTGGCTGGCTCTCTCTCTCCCTATCCTCAATCCCCTGTGCATAAGCCTGCATCCTGGCAATATCCATCCCTGGCTGAAGAGCCACTCCCAGACATGCGGTAACCATATATCGGTCTAGTCCCATCACATAGCGGTGAACTCTGTCCGCCATATCCGCCACAATAGTGGGTGCATACCTGGCCAATGAGTCAAATTCCAGGTTGTACTCTCTGATGGTTCTCCCATCCTGTCGTAACGCTAAGAACCTATCCAAGCGGGCTCTCCTCGTCTCAGGAGGCAAGAAGTGGTCGAGGAAGGATCCCATGAACTCACCCCAAACAGCTGGAGGAGCACCCTACCTCTAGACAATACCACGACTCAAGCAGTTCAACGCAATATCGCGTAACGGTAAGCTAACACAGCGGACTCAGTCTCCGAGGCCCTAAGCACTGCATAGTCCATTGCACTGCCGAATGAATTCACGGCGGTCCTCGCCGGACTTGAACCATAGAACTTCGGGTGGATTACAACTCGAGAAAGTCGAATCCTCGAACTATCGGCTCAGGGTTAGCTACGGCTCACCTTGCTGCCACGCCACAATGCTAGTCAATAATCGGATCTGCTCTTCGTAATCTCGATATTCAGCCCAGGCGTGGGCTGAGGCTCGTGCAGGAACTTACGGTGTTCTGCCGCTCTCGGCTCCTCTAATCTATGGCGTGGCTGTTCTCGCCGATCCCCCCATAACCTCAGGCATAGTCTGGGCCTGATTCCTAGAACTCCTCTGTGTACCACTAACAACTCTTGTTGCTTTGCCTTGCCGCCGGGCCTGGTCGCCCGTGGAGGCATAAGCGATACATAAGAATAGGTCGGAGAGGATTCGGTCTAGTAGGCGACTCTGCTTGCGATTTGAGAGAGAGATGAATGAAACAAATCCTAAATGTCCTGTGACCTCACGATTATAGATGTGGTGCACAACACATCAATAATCAAGACTCTACTAGACACGATGCGTAGACACTTTCCGAGGACTAAGCGCTGCGATACCACTTTTGTCACGACCCGGGCCACGGCATGGTGCCCTACACAGGCACCGCTACAGTATACATCAGAGATATACAACGGAACATACATAAACTTAAACAATGAAATAAATTATAGGTCAGCCGATAAGGCTACCTCCCTGGATATAAACAAATCCAACAGCAGTTACCTCTAAAAAAAAAAATTATAAAGTGACCCACAAGATATGACTACAGACCTCTAAGAGTTTACATAACAACTGTGACGGGACAGGGCCCCGCCATACCCCTGAATGTACAAAAGTCAACGACTTCAGGGAGCCATACCAAAAACAAAGCCTCCGGAGAAATGGAGCTTTCCAGAACCGAACAGTGATCCTACGAGTGCGGATCAGCAAGCTATGTACCTCAACCTGCGGCATGAACGCAGCTTCGAATGAGGTCGATTACAAAATATGTACCAAGTATGCAAAGCGAAATCGTAATTTAAATCATAATAGTCAAAAGTACAGGTGAAGACATATATGATAACCAAATTAACAGTACACTGTGCCTCACAGAAGTGGAAGTAATGAAAGTCAGTTTTACCTTATACAGCCTGTCTCAACATATGAACCATAGTCACACAGGGCTATGAACCCCCTCAAATATCCAAGCACGCCCGTGGGATTCCCCATCACTGCCGACCGCTAGGTGTAAAATCTAACTCTGTGACGCGCCCGTGGCATCCTTCCTCACTGTCGGCGTACACACAAATCAAACCATGTATATACCTATATCCTCTGCCCGTGGAATCCCCGTCGCCGAAGCGACCATAAAAGTAAATACAACCGTGTGGCGCCCGTGGCATCCTACCTGTTGTCGGCGTACACATACACAATACATATATATACATATATCATGCGTGGAATCCCTCATCTCGTACATGACTTCATGAGGTGTTCCTCGCATCGTGGGTAGCAAATCCACGGAACCAGGTGGTATAACGATCTTGGGGGTTTACCCCTCATTTATACTCTTACCCTGAAGAAGGTGGTATAACGATCTTGGGGGTGTACCCCTCATTTATACTCTTACCCCTCAAACTACATGCCTCGGAATCCTCATCGTAAGCATGTCCCGATGTATACGTGGAATCCCATCACCGACGGTATGTCGGTAAACTCATACTAAGACCATGGAAACATACGTGGAATCCCACATCACTGTCGGTACATCCAAGTAAACTCATACTATGACCAGGGGAGCATACCCGTGGAATCCCACATCACTGTCGGTACGTCCCGGTAGACTCATAAGGATGCAATGGAGGCATACCCGTGGAATCCTCCATCACTGACGGTACGTCCAAGTAAGCTCCTAACTTCTTTAGACTTTCATTAACATACAAAATGGATCTCATTTTACGACCTTAGGCACTTTCCATATCACTTAACAAGTCCTGGGAAAATTCAACCCAAAGTACTATGTATTTCTATTCTTTCCAAGATCCCTTTTTCCACATAAGACCCCAAGATACTAACACCCGTAGTATCAAGGCTTACCTACATTTCAAACAAGTCACTATACTATTAGAAATATGCTTCGGCTTCTAACTCAAGTGACCCTCATTTTAAACTTTAAGCAATTGATGCCTTTAAATCGAATTGCCTTTCTTAGTGTCCATTCTTTTATCTAGGCTTACCTTATTCGAGAAAAACCATTTCTTTAAGCTTCCATAAAGTTATTATAACCAACTTCCCATAAAGCCGTTATACTAACTTTATGCTTTAGAACCAAGACATCCTTATCCTCCCATAAAGCCATCATAACTAACTTCCCATAAAGCCGTTATAACTCTTTATGTCTTAGACCACTTTGCTCTCTCTATAACCAAGAGGCTTGTACTTCAATTCAAGTTACACTACTTTCAAAATACCTCAAAAATCTTAACTTAGAAAACAAGTTTCTTAACTTAGGAATCAGGTCCCTTATCTTTAGAATAGTTCAAGAATCAATACTTCCCGAATCTAGTATTCTATACTTGATCATGTCAAGAAATCCTTGTCTACCTTATTAGGATAAACCATTCTTATAACTCTTCCTTAAGGACACGTGAGTTAATTCTCTAACTCAACCAACTAGACATCCTTAAAACAAGTCAAATATGTCAAATGACTTCACTTCATTTAAAATCACGTACGTCTACCGTACCATATAATTATAACTACTCATGCTCAAGAGATAGGAAGAGTTCTACATACCTCTTTTACTTAATCCACTTGCCAAGTCCAATATGCCGTCCGTAGATGTCAACCTATAATGACCATAATACGTCTATTAGCTTCTAGCTTAAACGTAATATATTCTAATGAAAAGTCCGCGTTCTACGGGAAATTTGGACAGCACTTCCTTTGTTTCTACTTACTATGCCACCTTTTTCAAGGCCGAAATTCAATAACCAACGCCACATTTAAGGCTCAATTCATTCAGCAATTACAAGGGGATTACACGCCTACTAATACGTGTAAAATTCCGCCCCACAACAACACAAATAAACCAATAATTTCCATGCCATTCTTGGCGACAATATAACCAATACTAAACCCCTTTCAACTCTTTCCATTCCAAGTTCTTAAGTCTAACATGATATCTATCCCTAGACATCTTCAATAATTACAATCTCCCTTTACAACATGCGACGACCCAAATCTATTCAAATAAAACAGCCTCAGGCTCAACTCTATACTACTACAATAAAACAGCCTTAGGCTCATAACCAAGAGAAAGGGGAAACTTTTACCTTAAGGAATAGCCCACAAAAGCCCCTTTTTCTTCCACCTCCTTCCGTCAAAATCGCCCACCAGCGCTTCCCACAAGTTTACCCACACTTTTCCTTCTTGCCGCCGCTCCAACAATTTCCTCTTAGGCTAGGTTTTCTTCAAAAATCAAGAGAGAAGGGAGAGGATCTTTCTTGGGAGGGTTTGAAATGAAATGGCCAAGTCTTCCAAGACTTGGCCCTACAATAGGACCACTTTCAGAGAAAAGGATGGGAGGGACACTTGTCACCCTCCCATAGGTTTAATACAATAATATCCCCTGTTTTTACGCTGTCATCGCAAAAATCCGCCGGCAGCGCCGCCACTTGCGTGGCGCTGCCACTTCCGAGAAAAGTTCCTGCATTCCGGCGCCGCGGCCCTGCATTCCGGCGCCGCGGCGCTGCAACCCCTGCGAACCCCCAGAACAACCGGCGCCGCGGCCCTGTATTCCGGCGCCGCGGCGCTGTACCTCTGAACCGAAAACTGCTGCTTTGCCTGACTGCGCACCAAACTTGAAACTTCCATAACTTTTGACTCCGATGTCCTATCGACGAACGGTTTGTTGCGTTGGAAACTAGATTCAACGAACTTCATACTAATCTTTTAAAACTCTTCAAAACTCCTAAAGAACTAGGAGATATACCACTCCAAAGTTGACTGAAAGTCTGCCCACAACCTTTTGCCAACCCAACTTTCCAAATTCAAATCTTATTTCCTTTCGTATGTTCTTAACTTAACCTCTTGAATTTACGGGGTGTAACATTCCGAATATCATCACCCCATTCATGGGCGATACCTTCAAGAAGACCCAATCGTCTACCTGAAACTCCAAATGTCGACGCCGATTATCTGCATAAGACTTCTGCCGACTCTGAGCTGCTAACAGTCTCTCCTGGATAAGCTTCACCTAATCCACGGCCTGCTGAATCAAGTCTGGTCCAACTAACTGCACCTCGCCCATGTCGAACCAGCCAATCGACGACCTATATTTCCGCCCATACAAAGCCTCATAGGGCGCCATCTGTATACTAGAATGGTAGCTGTTGTTATAAGCAAACTCCACAAGAGGCAAATGATCCTCCCAGCTACCCCTGAAATCAATCACACAGGCTCGCAGCATATCCTCAAGTGTCTGGATAGTACGCTCTGCCTGCCCGTCAGTCTGAGGATGAAACGCGGTACTGAGACTCACCTGTGTCCCTAATCCTTTATGGAAAGACCTCTAGAAGTTAGCCGTAAACTGGACCCCTCTGTCTGATATAATCGATATAGGGACTCCGTGCAGTCTCACAATCTCCCTGATATACAATCTGGCATAATCCTCAGTCGAATACGTAGACCTGACCGGAAGAAAGTGGGCTGATTTCGTCAGCCTGTCGACAATAACCCAGATGGAATCATACTTCCTCTGAGTATGAGGTAACCCTGTAACAAAGTCCATGTTGATCACCTCCCACTTCCATGTCGGAATATCAATAGCCTGCAATAGCCCATCGGGCTTCTGGTGCTCAACCTTGACCTGCTGACAATTAGGACACTGTGCAACAAAACCTGCCACGTCTCTCTTCAGGCCATCCCACCAATACATACATCTGAGGTCATGGTACATCTTAGTTGACCCCGAATGAATGGAATAACGGGTGTTGTGTTCCTCCCCCAGAATCTACTGACGAAGTCCTGTAACATCGGAAACACACAATCTGCCCTCGAATCTTAGCACCCCATCCGGTGCTACTTCAAATAGACTCTTCTCCTCCCGAAGAGCCGCATCTCGATACCGTATCATAACTGGGTCCTCATACTGTCGCCTCTTCACCTCATCAATGATGGAAGACTCGGCAATCTCACGAGCCCGTACCCCACTATCATCGGTATCGATCAATCGAACCCCAAGGCTCACTAACTAATGGATCTGACGGACCATGTCCTGTCTCTCTGGTTGCACCTCTGACAGACTCCCCATCGATCTACGACTCAAAGCATCTGCAACCACGTTGGCTTTCCCCGGATGGTATAGACTATCAACATCATAATCCTTCAACAACTCTAATCACCGCCTCTGCCGCAAGTTCAGCTCACTATGCCTGAAGATGTACTGGAGGCTCTTGTGGTCTGTATAAATATCCACATGAACCCCATATAAATAATGTCTCTGAATCTTCAAGGCATGAATAACTGCGGCCAACTCTAAGTCGTGAGTAGGGTAATTCCTCTCATGCTTCCGTAGCTGTCGGGAAGCATAGGCTATTACCTTGTCATGATGCATCAATACGCACCCTAGCCCGATACCCGAGGCATCACAATAAATCACGTACCCCTCTAACCCCTCAGGAAGAGTAATAACTGGAGTCGTCGTCAACTTTTCCTTCAGTAACGGGAAGCCCTTCTCACAAGCTTTTGTCCACTGGAACTTAGCTGCTTTCTGAGTCAACCTAGTCAACGGTGCTGATATCGAAGCAAACTGCTCCACAAACCTATGATAATAACCTGCCAGTCCTAAGAAACTGCGAACCTCGGTCGGAGTAGTAGGTCTCGGCAAAGACTTGACCGCCTCAATCTTTGCCGTATCCACCTGAACACCGTCAGCCCCAATAATGTGCCCCAAGAATGCCATTGAGGCCAACCAAAACTCACACTTGGAGAACTTGGCGAACAACTGCCGGCTCCGGAGGACCCCAAGTACCGTCCTTAAGTGATCTGCATGTTCCTGTTCTGTGCGCGAATAGACCAGGATGTCATCAATGAATACTATAACAAATGTATCCAAAAATGGCTTGAACACCCTGTTCATCAAATCCATAAATACCGCTGGAGCGTTGTCAAACCGAAAGACATCACCCTAAACTCATAGTGCCCATACCGGGTCCTGAATGCAGTCTTTGGGATATCTGCCTCGCGAACTCGCTTTGATGATAACGGACTGCGGTCTATCTTGAGAAACACCTCGCGCCGCAATCGTCAAACAAATCATCAATCACGGGAGGAGGTATCTGTTCTTGATGGTTACCTTATTCAGCTGCCTGTAATCAACACACATACGCAGCGTCCCATCCTTCTTCTTTACAAACAACATCGGCGCTCCCCAGGGAGAAACACTAGGCCTGATAAAGCCTTTCTCCAGCAAATCTTTCAGCTGGTCCTTCAACTCCCTCAACTCAGCAGGTGCCATCCTGTATGGCGGAATAGATATAGGTCGAGTGTCTGGCAACATATCAATACAAAACTCAATCTCCCTCTCAGGAGGGATACCCGGGAGATCGTCTGGGAACACATCCGAAACTCCTAACCATCACATCGATCAAGAACGGCACTTCACCAGATCGAATACCCGAACCAGATGATAGATGTACCCTTTCTGCACCATCTTCCTAGCCTTGAGGTAAGAAATAAACCTACCTCTCGGCGACGCGGTGTTGCCCTTCCACTCGATAACTGGCTCTCCAGGAAACTGGAATCGGACCAACCTGCTTCTACAGTCAACGTTGGCATAACAAGAAGCCAACCAGTCCATACCCATAATGACGTCAAAAGCTGTCATCTCTAACTCTATCAAGTCTGCTAGGGTCTGACGATCAGAATAAACACCGAAACCTTTGTACACCCGCCACTATCTTGAATCACCCACTGGCGTAGCTACCTAAAAAGGCTCTATCGACACCGGCTCTATCCCGATTCTACCGGCAACAAGAGGGGACACATAGGACAAGGTAGAACCTGGATCTATCAAAGCATAAACATCACAGCATGAAATCAATAATGTACCTCTGACGACGTCTGGGGAAGCCTCCTGATCCTGGCTGCTGGCTAAGGAATATATGCGGTTCTGTGGACCGCTAGAACTAGGACCTCCACCACGACCTCTGTCGCGGCCTGCCGGTCCATGAACACCCTGCCCTCCGGGGCGCATAACCACAGAAGAAGAGGAAGACCCAGCAACTGATCTTGTCGGCTGAACCATACCACCCATGTTGCCTCTAGTCGGACAATCTCTCTTCAAATGGCCCTGCTGGCCACAAGAGTAACAATGTCACGACCCGAACCCGGGCCCGCGACTGGTGCCTTACCCCGGGCACCCTAGTGATACAACATCAGAGAAAATCAGCGGAAATAAAAACATACACATGAAACAAGATATACAATGAGAAAACAGGCTAACCAAAACGGTTACCTTCCTGAATATATAAATAAAAACTTGAACAGTTACATCCCTTTTACAAACTCTGCCCACAACAGTACTACAGACCTCTAAGAATGTTATAACAACAACGACGGGACAGGGCCCCGCCATACCCCTGAATGTAAGTACCTACAACAACAGGGGACTATTCCAAAGATAAGCCTCCGGAGGAACGGAGCTTCCCAAAACGCTGAACTGTGATCCTATGAGCGAGGATCGACGACTGGTGTACCTCTACCTGCGGCATGAACGCAGCCCCCCGAAGGAGGTCGACAACAGTACAAGTATGTGGCGAAAATACTGTAAATGAAATCATAATAGTCTATATAAAACAGAAGACATATATGATAACAAATTTACGATACACAATATGTAAGCAGTCATGTCAAGTCAGGGACTCACGCCCTTAAAGTCATTACTCAAATATAACCATGGGTCTCATGCCCACAATATCAATCATGCCCGTGGAATTCCTTCCTCACTGCCGGCAGTCCATGATATAAAAGCACCAAGGAATACACATGAACACCAGGTCCCACCTGTGTCATAATAAAACCGTACGGGGTAAGTATGAAGGCATAGCCGACTACTAACACCCACAGTACCAATAATGCCATAAACTGTATCACGAGGTCTTTCTAGACCGCGCCACATGATCGAAGCTGGCCATTCGCCCTCAGTATCAATGTGCGCGTCTAATCCTGGAACTCTCGCAGTTCCGCATAGGCCACACATAGGCCCGCATGAGGTATTCCTCGCATCGCAGGGCAGCTAACCCTCGGCATCGTCCCGACTCGTGAGTCCGCGCGTGGCACATAGACGCGTGAGGTAATTACCCGCACACTAACCTCGAACTCGTAGCTCGCGATAGGTCCCTGGACCCGCATGAGGCATCCCTCGCATTGGGGGGCATCTTAACCCCCGGTATATCATGTCAAGAGGTGAGTGATATAATACTAACATAACGGCTTATCGTTAAACAACATAAGCACAACAAGGGAAACCCCCTTACACAAACATCACAAGACACTAACACACGTAGCATCCTAACATGTTTACTTATCAAACCATCTTACTACACTTTCCAGAAATCAATACAAGACTTTCATAAACAAATAAGTAAACCGTTCCTTCTATCTTCCTTAAGTCGTTATACCGAACTTCCCATAAAGCTAGTATAACACTTGAGCTTTTGAAACCAAGTATTTCTTTTCTTTCAAAAATGGTTAATAACTCTTTTGAAATACTTCAAGATTCTTATTATTTAAAACTCAAGTCAAAAGACATCAAAGTAAAACCAAAACAATTTCCATACCTTCTTTTAAAACAAAGGCACTTTTCCTTTAAAAGTCAAGTAGCAATATACTTTTTAAACCAAGTGTCTTACTCTTTTAAAAACAAGTAACATATCAAGTTACTTCTCCTTTCCCAAAATCAAGTTGTTTATAAGTCAAGTTATCATTTTAAATCCAATGATAAAACCGTTCTTATTTTCGAAATCAAAATAACTTTATTCTTTGAAAGACCACACACCCATTACTCACGAGTGAGGTTTTACAACTTTTTAACATAATTCAAGTCCTTAATATTTCATAACAAGTCACTTAACTTTGGAATCAAGTCAAGGACACAAAAGGAAAATCAATTTCCTTTAAACACACGTGCGTCTACCGCACTAAATATATTTCACAAATATCATGCTAGAAAGGATAGGAAGAGGTTCACATACCTCGCGACGATTATCGACAATTAGCAAAACGCTCCAAAGTACTCTAACCTTGCTTGCCTTTTTCCACCCTTCAAGTAGAATACGCTACTCGTAGTACTTCAACCTATAATGGCCATAAAACGTTTATCAACCTCTAGATCTCTTCGTAAAATAATTCTAGATACAAGATTCCTTATTCTACGGAAAATTCGGCAGCACCCCCCCCCCTCGCAACCACATAAATCTCCTCCTCTAACGAGGCCCATTACCAAACCAATAATCCCGGGGGGGTTACACGTCTAACCGGACGTGTACAATTCTACTCCACAATAATACTACAAGTCATCAGAAATCTGATCCTATGTAAATACAGTTCAATTCTTTTCCATAATCATTCTACATATAGTATACTCAACTATACATTACTACAACATGTAATATCCAATTACAATAGGGGGATAAAGATCATTACCTCGATAAGCCCAAAATTATCCAAGATTATATGTCGATCCTGAGAAACGTTTAGCTCCAAATCCTTACGTTCCAACCCACTCCAAGCAACCCTTAGAAGTTTCTAAACAACTTCTCTTAACACTTCAACCAAGCTTATGAAGATTTTCTAGGGTTTCATTTTGCGACTATTGGAATAAAGTAGTATTTCTGGGCTCCTAGTATTGAAATAACTTTGGAATACTACTAGGGATACTAGGCCAAGGTATTTGGGATTATACAATAATACCCAAAGTATTTTCTACTCAAGTGGGGGAAGGGGGACGAAAACAACTACAAAGGGGAGGGGAGTATTTTGCCTTGGAAGCTTAAGTGTGGGATGAAAATTGTTACACCCCGGAAAATTCCAGGATAGGTTTATAAGAACGTACGTAAGAACTCAAATGTTAAGATTCGAGACGAGTAAGAATTTATCGGAATGTTGGAAATTGTCAGAAAACGAAATATTGCGACGAATGGGAGGGCGACACGTGTCACCCCCCCCCCCCTTAATGGTCTTGGACGAAAATGGCATGGTTAGAATGGTCATTTGACCATAATTTAAATATCCAAGTCTTGCTAAAGCTAGAGCTTGACATTGTTGACTAAAGTCCAAGGGCCACTTGGGCAAGATCCATGTGAAATGTATCCAAGCCATCCATTTGTTTTAATCTTGACCCTTCCTTGTGTTATTTAAGTATACTAGTAGCAAGACTTTGTCATTCCACACTTAGAGAAAAAAAAATTGAAAAACTTGTTCTTGCTCTTAAGGGAGCTCACGGCATTGGCATGGTTTCAAAGGGAATTTTTTTTGTTTGTTGTCCAATAATCTCCCCACTTTAAACCAAGGTACCTAAGGGTATTGTAAGCATATCTCAATAGAAAAATCTCGGAAAAAAATAGTTTTCGGGTTAGTCGCAAGGCGAAAACTAAGGAGTTATCCAACTTTGAAGTGGGAACTTGAAGATGAGTTATTCATGAGCTTCTAAGGGTTGCTTGGAGCGGATTGTAACGTCAAAAGGAGGAGCTAAAGTTGCTAAGGAGCGACTTGTGATCTTGGATCATATTTGGGCTAATTGAGGTATAACCTTCATTTTACTTTTGTAATTGAAGATTTCATGTTATGATAAGTTATTAGTGATCATGTGATATGTGTTGAAGTTTATAAGTATTATGGATTGCTTGTAGCCTTAGAATCCGAAATGTAATGTAAGCCATGTGAAGTTGGATTACAAATTGGTCGTTATTAGAATCGTCGCATGTTAATTACTTGGAGATTATAGTAGTTATAATCGATTGCGACTTGATATCATGTTAGGCTAATAACTTGGATCGAAATGGAAATTGGATAAGAATTGATGTTGCGATTTCACGTTTGCGAATTGGCCTAGTAAGTTGTATTAATTTGATATCGTTTGTGGGGCGGAATTTTACACGTCTAGTAGGCGTGTAATCCCCTATTGTTGATTGCATTGTTTGGGCCTTAAATGTGGCGTGTTTGGTTATTGTATTCGGCCTTGAAAAAGGTGGCAAAGTGAGTAGAAACAAAGGAAGTCTTTGTCCGATTTTCCGTAGAATTTAGTGACTTTGCACTTGGAATATTCTACGATTGAAACTAGAATTTAATAGACGTACTATGGTCATTATAGGTTGACATACTACGTACGGCGAATTGGACTTAGCAAATGGATTAAACCGAAGAGGTATGTGGAACTTTATTATCTCTTGAGCATGAATAGGTTGTAAATGTATAGTACGGTGACGTCTGAGATTTTGACAATCTAGGTCCATTTGATATCCTTGGCTTATTTTAAGAATGTCCAAGTTGGTTGAGTTAGGGAGTTAACTCACTTGTTTAAATATTAAGGATATCTTGGTTTGCAAAAGTTAAGAGACTTTAAGTATGTTGAAAGTATTTTTGATACTTGTTTTGTTGGAAAGTTTAAATCTCTTGGTTATAAAGAAGTATGTAAGTTGCTAATGTATAAAGCTAGTATAACGGCTTTATGGGAAGTTGGTTATAATAGCTTTATGGAAAGTTAAAAAGAGTGGTTTACTCTAAGTAATTTAAGTATGATAAATGATTTGATTTAATGAAAGGCAAATTGATTTTAAGGAATCAATTGCCTAAGATTTTATAAGAAAAGGAGTCACTTGATTTAGAAACCTAACTTTATTTCTAAAGGTATTGTGACTTGTCTTGAAAAGTAATTTTTACTTGATACTACGGTTTATAGTATCTTGGAAGTTTTATATGAAAATGAGTCATTTTCAAAAGGTTAGAAGTACGTAGTACTTTGGGTTAAACTCCCGGATTTATAATAACATATTAGTGCCTTAAGTGAACTAAAATGAGAGTGTGGATGAATAAGACTAATAAGAAGTTAGGGGGATTTCTAACTTGCTTATTTATTGTATAATGAGGTTTGAGATAGGGTAAGAGTATAAGTGAGGCGGACCCCAAGACGCTATACCACCTTCTCCAGGATAAGAGTATAAGTGAGGGGTAAGCCCCCAAGACATTATACCACCTGCTTTATTACCTTCTTCAGGGTAAGAGTATAAATGAGGGGAAAACCCCCAAGACGTTATACCACCTACTTCAGGGTAAGAGTATAAATGAGGGGTAGTGTCACGACCGAGGCCGAACATGGCGGTGCCCTACACGGGCACCACAGTATACATCGAGAGAAAATCAGCGGAACATACATGAAACTTACAAAATAAAACAATCAAGTAAACAACAGGTTAGCCGACAGTCTACCTTCCCGACATACATATATACAAATCGACGGTTGCCTCCTTTCCTTTACAAACTGACCCACAATATGTGACTACAGACCTCTAAGAGTTTTACCACAACAACAGTGGCGGGACAGGGCCCCGCCATACCCCTGAATATACATGAATCTACAACCTCAGGGAAAACCGTACCAAGAGATAAGCCTCCGGAGCAAATGGAGCTTTTTCCCAAAAACTGAACCGAGATCCTAAGAGCAAGGATCACCAACCTGTGTGTCACGACCCATTCCGGGGCCCGTGACTGGTGCCTTACCGGGGCACCCAAGTAGTCATACATCAGAGTAATCAGCGGAATATAAAACAAGACATGAAACAGTTTATAAAATAAGACACAGTTTATGTGAGCAAACGTCGCCTTTCGGCATATATATATAAACATGGTTTAGCAGTTACATCCGATACTGTACAACATGGCTACAGACCTCTAAGGAAATATACAACTATGGCGGGACAGGGCCCCGCCATACCCTGACTGTACAAAACTATCTACAACAGGGAGATCATACCCAAAAGTAGAGCCTCCGGAAAAGATGGAGCTCCCGACACCAGCGTAGAGATCCTAAGGATGTGGATCTAGCACCTGCTTGCCCTTACCTGCGGCATGAACGCAGCCCCCCGAAGGAGGTCAGTACAACAGGTACCAAGTATGTGAAACTATAAAGTACTTAAATGAAATCAAAGTATTTAAAACCTTTTCACAAACACAATCAGTTCAATTGCACATAGTGCCATATCACAAACAACAACAGTAATAGGAAAACTGTAACAGGTCTATTCTAGGCCGCGAACGATCGAAGCAAGGCCAATCGCCCATAGTATCATTCTGCGTGCCTAGTCCTGGACTTCCGCAGTCCGCATAGGTCACACACAGACCCGCATGAGGTATTCTCGCGACGGTAGCCAACCCCGGTACGCTGGACTCCCGATCGCATAGTCTCGATAGACGCGTAGTCCACGTGGACCGCATAGAATCCCGCATCGGGCTAAACACCCGGAATGATCAATCCTGGAGCATACCGCTGCTCCGCATAGTCTCACAGACCGCATAGGCCGTATAGACCCGCATCAAGGGTGGCAAGCCCTCGGTATAATAAGTCAAGGGGGTAGGTGATATAATAACAGTACAACAGACTTACCGTTTAGCAACGTAAGCACAGCAAGAATGACCCCCTTACACAGCATTTCAAGACACTAACACAGATAGCATCATAATATGTCTACTTATCAAACAATCTTACTACACTTAACAGAAATCAATACAAGGCTTTTATAAACAAACAAGTAAACAATTCCTTTTTATCTTTCTTAAGTTGTTATACCTAACTTCCCATAAAGCTAGTATAACTATTAAGCTTTTGTTTTAAAAACCAACTATTTATCTTCTGTTAAAACATGATTCAGTAGTTCTTTTGAAATGCATCAGGATTCTTATTATTCAGGCTTAAGTCAAAAGACATTGCCGTAGTTATTATTCAGGCTTAAGTCAAAAGACATTGCCGTAGTTATTATTCAGTTAACACGTATGCGTCACCGTACTATATATATATGTTAAAATATCATGCTTAGGAAGAATCACATACCTTCTCGGCGAAAACCTCCTGCCAAGTTGAATATGTCGCGCGCAGAGAATCAACCTATAATAGTCACAGACATCTATCAAAGTCTAGACTACTCTGAAGGTCATTCTAAACAGAGGGTTCACAATTCTACGGAAAGTCGGGCAGCACAACCCTACCCGGTGAGCTATATAAGTCTCATGGAAAACGATCTATGTGAGTCTGATTCAATTCTATTCTGTAATATTCTTCTAAGTATTTAATACTTATTCTTATACTACTACAGTATGTATTCTCTAATTCAAAAGAGGGTTAGGATTAGTTACCTCGGTAAGCCCAATAATATCCTAGATAAAGTCGCGCCTGAGCAAGGTTTAGCTCTAAGTTGTATGCGCTCAGGTAGCTCGAAACCGTAGAAGTTCGTCTCACCTTATACAACGGACTAAGGGATTTGGGCTCGGGTATTTTGGGCATAATAACAAGCCGAGAAAACAACTTTTCTACCAAGGGAGGGGGGGTAGTTTTCGGCTAGGCTAGGGGAGGGTTGCCTCGGCCAAGCTCACTAAAAGGGGTGTTGGACGAAAAAGGCTACAAAGGAAAGGAGAGGATTTTCAAGACTTGGAAAGGAATTTGTGGATGAAGAACTCTTCTTCTGAAGGGGGTCTTTATAGGGCAAGACATGGCCAACCTAGGGCGAAGATTTAGCCAAGTGCTAGGCAAGTGTAAGGTCAAGATTAGGGCAAGTGTCCTTGGCCAACTTGCACAAAATATCCTACCTAATCCTTGACTTGTGCAAAGGCACAAAAAGCGTGCGCCGTTGTCCAATTCGTCCAATGGACGATTTCAAGTCCACCAATTGGAGGGTGCCAAGTGTCGCCCTCCCGTTGGTCCAAAATGTTTCGTCTCTCGGAAAAATCCGCAAAAATTAGAAATGGCATAGCCGGAATTTGCCCTACGAAAGTTGTGGAAACGTTTCGTCGGAAAACTATTCGTTTTGTGGGTTGTGCCCAAGAAAAACGTTTTGTGCCTAAACTTTAAGGCTAGACTTTTGTACGTATTCCCTTACGTACATACTCCGGCAATACGGGGTATAACACTGTGTACCTAAAACCTGCGGGCATGAACGCAGCCCCCCGAAGGGGGTCAGTACAACAGGTACCGAATATGGAACGGAAAATAAGGTACAGTAAACAAATCATAACTGTACAAAAGAATGACAGGGGCAAGTATAAAAAGGGTACATACCAGATCCTACCGTGTCATTACCATCTAACTTGCTTATCTTTCATAACACAATCCGACCCTTTATGGAGGGACGCATATACTACCCGACCCAATCTGGGACGCGATCAAGTCACACAAATATCAAAGTGTGCCCGTGGAATCCCCCATCACTGCCGACAGTCATAAGTGTAACATATAACCATGTGACGCGCCCGTGGCATCCTCCCTCACTGTCGGCGTACACATACACAATACATATATATATATCTCCTGCCCGTGGAATCCCACATCACTGCCGACAGCCGTAGGTGTAACATATAACCATGTGACGCGTGGCACTACCTCCTTTGTCGTACACATATACAACACATATATATATATATATATATATATATATATAATGTGGCGCATGCCGGAATCCTCATCGTATAAGCATGGCCATAACGTGCCTCGACATCCTCATCGTAGGTGCAGTCTTCACGGGAGCTAGCCCATGGAGTAATAATATAACATGCCCGGAATCCTCATCGGTGGTACATGTCTTCGTGGGAGCTAGCCCGTGGAGTAATAATCGTCATAGCACGGTCGCATGCCGGAATCCTCATCGTATAAGCATGGCCATGGGTAATAAAACAACCGAATCTAACCCGCCTCGGTCACATGCCGGAATCCCATCGTATAAGCATGTCCAAGGATAAATCATAATGGAAGCATACAGTGGAATCCCACATCATCGATGCGTCAAGTAAACTTACAACAAGGATGACCCTCCAACCGAGAGTCACGACAACGTAAACATATAATACTTGCACTCAAAGCTATCACAAGAAAACATAGGCAAGTTCATTAAACCTTTAGACTTCCATTTTTATAAACTCATGGCACTTTCGTTTCACACATAAAAATCCGGGAATTTAACCCCAAGTACTACGTACTTCCAATCTTTTCAAAATATTCCTTTTCATATAAAACCCCAAGATACTAACACCCGTAGTATCAAGGCTTGTGTACATTTCACAATAAGTCACTATACTTTAGAAATACATTTCTCGGCTTCTAAATCAAGTGACCCTTACTTTAAAGCTTTAAGCAAGTGATACCTTTAAATCAAATTGCCCTTCCTTAATTCAAGTTATTTCTTTGCTTACCTTATTAGAGAAAACCATTCTCTTAACCTTCCATAAAGCCGTTATAACCAACTTCCCATAAAGCCGTTATAACCCCTTATGGTTTTAGACAAACTCATTCATTTTATAACCAAGAGACTTATACTTTTTAAAACCAAGTATTATATACTTTCAAATCAATTCTCTTAACTTTTAAAATACAATTAGTCTCTTAACTTTTAGAAATCAAGTTTCTTAACTCAAGTACTCACACCTTTTAAAACAAGTTACTTTCCTTATATCAAGTCAATTCTTCCTTTAAGAATCAAGTTTCATTACCTGAAAATAAAGTCTCTCAACCTTTTATGAGTCTAAGGTTCACAGTCTTAAAACTTCATAACACAAATTCTTTAAGTTAAGCACATATGCCTTATGAGTGTGAGTAGATTATACTTGATTATAACGATCTTATTAAAGCAGCCATGATCTAGAAAATGTAATACAATTTTGTATTATCTTAGCTTCTATGCAGATGGAGAATTCTACTCATTTTAATATAATCAATTGTCATTACATTTTCCTTTATTAACGCTGCAATGACTTGCTCGATACTTATTCTCATTCGTGCCATAAATTAGCCAAGTCAACTTGGCTCCAAAGTACCTCCTAACGACTCTTACCAACATCCCCCATAAGACTCGGTAAGGACTTGGGATAACTTTGACATAAACTTTACATAGAGTAAATCACACACATACCTCTTAACTTCTAAGAGTAGAAGGAAACATGAAATAATACCACATGTATATTCCATACATAGAATCATGCCAAAGGAAGGAAGAGGTTCACATACCTCGCGACGATTATCGACAAGTAGCAAAATGCTCCAAAGTACTTCAACCTTGATAGCTATTCCATCCTTCAAGTAGGATACGCTATACTTAGTACTTCAACCTATAATGGTCACAATACGTCCATTAACCTCTTACTTCAAACGTAGAATATTCTAAGTGCTAAGTCACTAAATTCTACGGAAAATCGGACAGCACCTCCTTTGTTTCTACTTACTTTGCCACCATTTTCAAGGCCGAATTCAATAACCAAACACGCCACATTTAAGGCCCAATCAATGCAATTAATCAATAGGGGATTACACGCCTACTAGACGTGTAAAATTCCGCCCCACAAACGATATCAAACTAATACAAACTACAAGTCCAATTCGGCCACATAGAGTATAATAACACCAATTCTTATCCAATTTCTATCTCAATCCAAGTTGTTAGCATAACATGATATCAAGTCGCAATCGATTATAACCACTATAATCTTCAAGTAATTAACATGCGACGATTCTAATAAACGACCAAATTGTAATCCAACTTCACATGGCTTAAATGACATTTCAGATTTAAGGCTACAATCAATCCATAATACTTAAGAAACTTCAACACATATACTTCATGCTAGAAAATATGTAAAACTAATAACAATACATAATCTTGTAACACTTAAGAGCCAAGATTATTACCTCAACGATTCTTAGTCCAACTCCAAATCTGAAGTCGCTCCTTAGCAACTTAGAGCTTCTTCTAGACACTTCAATCCACCACTTGAGACCCTTAGAATATCACAAACCACTTTCTTTTAATCTTTCAATCAAAACCTAGGATAGCAACTAGGTTCTCACCTTGCGACTAATACGAAAACTATCTTTTTCCGGGATTTTTCTATTGAGATACCCTTACAATACACTTAGGAACCTTGGTTTAAAGTGGGAAGATTATTGGACAACAAACAATTTTTTTTCCTTTTCTCCCTTGATGAACCCGAGAGCACATTGTAGTGTTCATCCAATTTTCTTGAAAATTTGGCTAAGTGTGGAACTTGTCTCACTACTAGTAGTATTATATAGTAACATGGAGGGTCAAGATGTGCACAAATGGGTGGCTAGGATGAGGTTCTCTTAAATATCAAGCCTTGTGGACCCATTGACTAAGTCAATTTTCTCAAGCTCTACAAGTTGCAAGACTTGTCTTCCTAACAAGGGTCAAATGACCCTTTTGCCCATGCCTAATTTCGTCCAAGGCAACATAAGGGGGGGTGACACGTGTCGCCCTCCCATTCGTCACAATATTACGTTTTCCGACAATTCCATAATTCCGATAAATTTTTACTAGTCTCAAATCTTAACATTTGGAATTCTTACGTACGTTCTTAACACATGTCCTGTAAATACGGGGTGTAACAGGTAGAAACCCCCAAGACGTTATACCACCTGTTTCTAGGGGTTCGCTACCCATGATATGATCGGGAGTCTCCTATTGTGATGTTGTACGTATTCTCTTGATTTACTCTCATTGTTAGTAAGGCACTGTGTACTGTAATTTTGTTATCATACCTGTCTCCAGTTTTATTTTAGACTTATGATTTCATTACGATTTTCGATTTCACATATCGGGTACATGTTGTCTTGACCTCCTTGGGCCGCGTTATCGCCAGTGAGTACGAGTTCTTGATCCTCGCTCTTAGGATCATTGTTCACCGCTGTTGAAGCTCCTTTATTCCGGAGGCTTATCCCTGGTATTGTCGGTTGTTGTACATTCATGGGTATGGCGGGGCCCTGTCCCGCCAGAGTTGTTATTCTTAGAGGTTTGTAGTCACATTGTGGATTGGGTTGTAAAGAAAAAAATGTACTGTTCTATTACATATATTTTACGGAAGGTGGCCTTATCGGCTAGCTTGTTGTTATTTTTATGTTTAAGCATTTTATCAGTTGTGTATGTTCATTGCTATTCTCGATGTATCACAAAGGGTGCCTGGGTAGGGCACGATGCGAGCCTGGTCGGTCGTGACAAAAATTGTCTTCAACCTAAGGGGGTATATATAGAAGAATCAAGGGTCAAGATTAATGCAAGTGGGTGGTGAGGATGGGTACATGTGTGTGGGTAGTTGGCCAACCAAGTGTTCACCACAAAAATGGGACAAGTGGCTTGCCACTTGTCCCCACTAAAAAACGTCCAAGTGCCACTCTTTCGGCCATGGGGCCACATGGGGGTGACACGTGTCGCCCCCTACTCGTCCAAAATATTTCATCTTCCGAAAATATCCGCAATGCCAAAAATCCGAAAAAAATAAAGTGGGCCCCAAATCAGTAAATTCCTCAGTGGGCCCCACGTGACCAATTTCGGAAATAAAATTCCATAATTCTCAAATATTCCAAAAAGTCCGAATACCTAATCTGGGAATCCAATTCCCATTAATGAACCTTTTTCCTTCACAAGATCCGGAAACTTTTCCGTCGAAAAATCACATCTTTCATCCTTTCCAATTTTAATGTCGTATTTACGTACGTACGTCCTCATATACATACTCTGGAACTACGGGGTGTAACATTCTTCCCCCCTTAGAAACATTCGTCCCGAATGTTCCTTCTAAGCCTCCAAACATACCTGTCGGTATAGTCTTCACTACTATACTTACCAAACCAATCATGCCACCAATGGCCATAGTATAACATACGCGCAAAACTCAATCCAAGCCAACGAGGAATCACCTCTAACGTGTATAACAACACAAAAACTTCCACCCATGGTCCAAAGGATACTTTCTTCCCATCTTCACTTATAAAAAGGACACTTCCATCATCTTAGCACATGTTCACTTCTTTCCTTACTCGTCGTACCCTTCTCGTACACCCGAACTCTCTCTAGTACACGTACCATACTCCAGTCATCGCTTCAGTTTCCAAAACTTTGGAGTCACTACCCCCAAACCTGGTCATCTTTTAACTGGAAACACTCTGGATGGATCTCCGATACTCTTCCGAAACATAGCAACATGGGAGACCGGACGTACTGTCTCCTAAGTCGGACGGCAGTGCTAACTTATAGGCAACCTGGCCTATTCTACAACGATCTGAAAAATGCCCAAAGTACCTCAGGCTAAGTTTCCCCTGCTTCCCAAATCTCGTCACACCCTTCCG
Source organism: Przewalskia tangutica (assembly GCA_029844215.1). Lineage (NCBI taxonomy): Eukaryota > Viridiplantae > Streptophyta > Magnoliopsida > Solanales > Solanaceae > Przewalskia > Przewalskia tangutica. The sequence goes on from CM056721.1 coordinate 97,857,615, forward strand.
GGGTGGTACCTTCAAGAAGACCCACCGTCAACCTGAACTCCAAGTGTCGACGCCGATTATCCACACGACTTCTGTTGACTCTGAGCTGCTAAAAAAACCTCTTCTGGATAAGCTTCACCTTACCCACATCCTGCTGAATCAAGTAGGGACCAACTATCTGAACCTTGCCAACATCGAACCAATCGACCGGCAACCTACACTTCCGCCCATACAAGGCTTCATAAGGCACCATCCGAGTACTGAAATGGTAGCTATATAATACTCACTCAACAAGAGGCAAATAATCCTCACAGCTACCCCTGAAATCAAACACCGGCCCGCAACCTATCCTCAAATGTCTGGATAAAATGCGATGTTCGTCCGTCGGCCCGAGGGTGAAGGCAATACTGAGACTCACCTGAGTTCCTAACCCCGCCTGGTAAAACCTCCCGAAAAAAAAAATAGCCGTAAGCTGGGCTCCACTGCCTGCCATAAAATAAAAGTAGGAACCCCGTGCAGCCTTACAACCTTCCTGATAACATCTCGCATAACCCTCCGCCGAGTAAATAAATTCTAATCGAAAGACAAGATGGGCTGACCTCATCGGCCGCCATCGGGTTAACGCATCCATGAACTCGTACGATGGTTACCTAACTTGGGCTTAACACCCTCGTGACCCTATCATCTAGCGGGACCACCTCAAACTGACCCCACCACATTCCGGGCTGCGGGTTGACTCGCGAAATGGCCCCAACCCGACCCACTTCGTACTAAACTCTCGTTCCCCGATCCGGAACAATCTTACCAGTTCACGTCATGAAAGCTACCACTTCCATCTCATACTACCCATGGAATTATCACACAAAAATACTCCACGTATACCGAGTACTTCGACAAAGACCAACCGTAAAATCATCCACTCATGACGGTCTTGCATCCAAGGTCCCAACTGTTATAAATTCTAAGGCTCCCCATTTTCGCGTCCCCAAACTTACCTTTTTCAACTACCCATGTTTTCTAATCACAACTTACACCATGCTAATCGAACATAGCACTCCGCACGTATCTACCATAACGACCTAAACAAGTCTCTTAAGGCTGAAGATCTCCCTGTAACTACTGCCTCACTTCCCTTTTGCCGCTCTAATCAAATCTTGCTCTGCTGGGCGCATAACTACAGAAGGTGATGAACCAGCCACTGATCCCGAAGGCTGAGTCGTAACATCCGCGCCACCTCTGGTCGGACAATTCCTCGCAAAATGGCCCTGCTGGCCGCAAGCCTAACAAGCTATCTAAGTAGTACGACACTCCCCATAAGAACACCTACCGCAACGGCCATACCGAGGTGGGGGTGGCCTCCTCTGGCTAACACCCCTTCCTCTCCGAACCACTGAATCCTCAACTGACCTGGTAGGCTAAGTCATCCCACCTGTATCCCTCCTACTAGGACATTCTCTCCTCACATGGCCCTGACGGCCGCTGGTAACACAAGCATTAGTAAAAAGACGACATTCCCTCGGGATGACGTCTACCACATAGTGAATACTGAGGGAAAACTGAATCTGGCTGGCTAGAACCTATGCAAACTTGTGAACCAGAAACCCTGGAGTCCTGACCAACTCCTAAATACCCCGAACGTCCTGAAGTCCGTGGAGGACCACTCCGTACTGGCGGAGGCGCATAACCAGTCTGCTGCTGAGAGGGTCCGCCTCGAAAGTTACCAAAGGACCCTGCTGCTCTGGCCCTCTTCTGCTGATCTTGGTTAATCCGTCGATCTCCACGTCCCTCAGTCTGCTGTGCGTAAGCCTGTACGCGGGCAATGTCCAGGTCTGACTGAAGAGCTACTCTTGTACAACTCTCTGCTAGATAATCGTCACGTCCTGTGACATATCGGTGCACTCTATCCTCCATGTCTGCCACTAACGCGGGGACCTAACGAGCCAATAAGTCAAACTCTATACTGTATTCCCGAACCGTCCGCCTGTTCTGCCTCCACCTCATAAATATGTCTGCCTGAGCTCTCCTCATCTGCGAGGGCAAAAAGTGTGTAAGAAATGCCTCTGAGGTCTTGATCACTTTCATGATCCAGAATGGCGTCGAATAAACTCCCGATGATCTTCTCCGGTCCTCAATCCATAGGACTCGGGTGGGCTGCAACTCGAAGTCACGAAGTCTCAACTATCGGATCTAGGGTGAACTCATGCTTGCGGTAACCACGGCTCCGTCTGTCCTCGGTCGGCCACCGGACTAGCTAGTAACGGGGCCATCTCGCGTAACTCATATCCTCGGCTCTGCCGTGGGACTAAGCTCGAGCATCGTGGTCTCGTAGCTACCGCTCTCGCTAAACTCTTACGGGGCTAGCGGCGTCGCGAATTCACGAATGCGTACGCCTCGGATAATGACCGGCATGTGCCACGGTAACCTACGTGCTCTACTCGCAGCTCCTCTGCGCCTTGCCATTCGGGCTCTGGTTGCCTTGCGTAGAGGCATAACGGGTGAAAAGAATACGTCGGAGGAGTCCAACTTATAACACGACTCTAAGGCACGATCTCGAGTGAGAAGAATGGAAACCAATCCTAAATATCCATGACCTCACGATTATAGGTGTGGTGCAACACACCGATAATCAAGACTACTACTAGATACGGTGCAGACACTTTCCGAGGATTAAGCGCTGCGATACCACTTTTGTCACGACCGAACCGGGCCCACGATCGTGCCTTACCGGGCACCTAGTGATACAACATCGAGAGAAAATCAGCGAAATAAAAACATACACATGAAACAAGATATCTGATGAGAAAGCAGGCTAACCAAAGCGGTTACCTTCCGAATATATAAATAAAAACTTGAGCGATTCATCCCTTTTACAAACTCGCCACAAAAGCATTACTACGGACCTAAGAATGTTATAACAACAACGACGGACAGTGGTTCGCCATACCACGAATGTAAGTACCTACAACAACAGGACTATTCCAAAGATAAGCCTCGGAGGAACAGAGCTTCCCAAAACGCTGAATTGTGATCCTATGAGCGAGGATCGACGGTGTACCTCTACTGCGGCATAACGCAGCCCAGGAGGTCGAGACAACGGTACCAAGTATGTGGCGAAAATCGTAAATGAAATCATAATAGTCTATATAAAATGTAAGACATATATGATAACAAATTTACGATACACAATATGTAGCCAAGTCGTGGACTCACGCCGCTAAAGTCATTACTCAAATATAACCATGGGTCTCATGCCCACAATATCAATCATGCGTGGAATTCGCTTCCTCAGCCGGCGATCCATGATATAAAAGCACCAAGGAATACACATGAACACCAGTCCCACGTGTCATAATAAAACCGTCTGGGGTAAGTACGAAGGCATAGCCGACTACTAACACCTACGCAGTACCAATAATGCCATAAAGCGTATCACGAGGTCTTTCTAGACCGCGCCACAGATCGGCGGCCATTCGCCTCGGTATCAATGTGCGCGTCTAATCACGGAACTCTCGCGATTCCGCATAGGCCACATAGGCCCGCATGAGGTATTCCTCGCGCAGGCGGCTAACCCTCGGATCGCCCCGACTCTCGTAGTCCGCATGGCCATATAGACCGCGTGAGGTAATTACCCCGCACACTAACACGGAACTCGTAGCTCGCGCATAGGTCCCTGGACCCGCATGAGGCATCCTCGTCGGGGCAGCTTAACCCCCGGTATATCATGTCAAGAGGTGAGTGATATAATACTAACATAACGGCTTATCGTTAAACAACATAAGCACAACAAGGGAAACCCCCTTACACAAACATCACAAGACACTAACACACGTAGCATCCTAAAATGTTTACTTATCAAACCATCTTACTACACTTTCAAGAAATCAATACAAGACTTTCATAAACAAATAAGTAAACCGTTCCTTCTATCTTCCTTAAGTCGTTATACCGAACTTCCCATAAAGCTAGTATAACACTTAAGCTTTTGAAACCAAGTATTTATTTTCTTTCAAAAATGGTTAATAAATCTTTTGAAATACTTCAAGATTCTTATTATTTAAAACTCAAGTCAAAAGACATCAAAGTAAAACCAAAACAGTTTCCATACCTTCTTTTAAAACAAAGGCACTTTTCCTTTAAAAGTCAAGTAGCAATATACTTTTTAAACCAAGTGTCTTACTCTTTTAAAAACAAGTAACATATCAAGTTACTTCTCCTTTCCCAAAATCAAGTTGTTTATAAGTCAAGTTATCATTTTAAATCCAATGATAAAACCGTTCTTATTTTCGAAATCAAAATAACTTTATTCTTTGAAAGACCACACACCCATTACTCACGAGTGAGGTTTTACAACTTTTTAACATAATTCAAGTCCTTAATATTTCATAACAAGTCACTTAACTTTGGAATCAAGTCAAGGACACAAAAGGAAAATCAATTTCCTTTAAACACACGTGCGTCTACCGCACTAAATATACTTCACAAATATCATGCTAGAAAGGATAGGAAGAGGTTCACATACCTCGCGACGATTATCGACAATTAGCAAAATGCTCCAAAGTACTCTAACCTTGCTTGCCTTTTTCCACCCTTCAAGTAGAATACGCTACTCGTAGTACTTCAACCTATAATGGCCATAAAACGTTTATCAACCTCTAGATCTCTTCGTAAAATAATTCTAGATACAAGATTCCTTATTCTACGGAAAATTCGCAAAGACCCCCGCAACCACATAAATCTCCTCTCTAACGAGGCCCTACAAACCAATAATCCGGGGTTACACGCCTAACCTGACATGTACAATTCTACTCCACAATAATACTACAAGTCATCAGAATACAAATCCTATGTAAATACTGTTCAATTCTTTTCCATAATCATTCTACATATAGTATACTCAACTATACATTATCGCAAATGTAATATCCAATTACAATAGGGGGATAAAGATCATTACCTCGATAAGCCCAAAATTATCCAAGATTATATGTCGATCCTGAGCAACGTTTAGCTCCAAATCCTTACGCTCCAACCCGCTCCAAGCAACCCTTAGAAGTTTCTAAACAACTTCTCTTAACACTTCAACCAAGCTTATGAAGATTTTCTAGGGTTTCATTTTGCGACTATTGGAATAAAGTAGTATTTCCGGGCTCCTAGTATTGAAATAACTTTGGAATACTACTAGGGATACTAGGCCAAGGTATTTGGGATTATACAATAATACCCAAAGTATTTTCTACTCAAGTGGGGGAAGGGGGACGAAAACAACTACAAAGGGGAGGGGAGTATTTTGCCTTGGAAGCTTAAGTGTGCGATGAAAATTGTCTTCAACCTAAGGGGGTATATATAGAAGAATCAAGGGTCAAGATTAATGCAAGTGGGTGGTGAGGATGGGTACATGTGTGTGGGTAGTTGGCCAACCAAGTGTTCACCACAAAATAGGACAAGTGGCTTGCTACTTGTCCCCACTAAAAAACGTCCAAGTGCCACTCTTTCGGCCATGGGGCCACATGGGGGTGACACGTGTCGCCCCCCTACTCGTCCAAAATATTTCATCTTCCGAAAATATCCGCAATGCCAAAAATCCGAAAAAATAAAGTGGGCCCCCACAAACCGTAAATTCCTCCCGTGGGCCCACGTGACCAATTTCGGAAATAAAATTCCATAATTCTCAAATATTCCAAAAAGTCCGAATACCTTATCTGGGAATCCAATTCCCATTAATGAACCTTTTTCCTTCACAAGATCCGGAAACTTTTCCGTCGAAAAATCACATCTTTCATCCTTTCCAATTTTAATGTCGTATTTACGTACGTACGTCCTCATATACATACTCTGGAACTACGGGGTGTAACAAACAAGCTCCTGGAGGAACACGACACCCCCCACGATGGCAATCACCACATCGACAACACCGAGGTATAGGTGGCCTCATCTGACTGGAACTCCGATTCTTCTGGGAACCCGAAGCCCTGGAGCCCTGTCCTGCCCCTGAATGACCCGACCGATCAAACCTCCTGCCAGAAAACCGAGAAGGAGCACTCTGTGCTGGCTGAAATGTGGACTGCTCAGCGAGGTTGTCCGCCAAAATCACCCCGAGACCTCGCTGCCCCGCCCTCGGGCCGGGCTCGAGTCTAGCTGATCCTCTCTCTCTCTGTCCTCTATCCCCTGCGCATAAGCCTGCATCCTGGCAATATACATACCTGGCTGAAGGGCCACCCCCAAGCATGCAGTATTCATATGGCGGTCTAGCCCCATCACATAGCGATGAACTCTGTCTGCCATGTCGGCACGATGGTGAGCGCATACCTGGCCAATGAGTCAAACTCCAGGCTGTACTCTCTGATAGTCCTCCCATTCTGCCTCAAGGTCAAGAATCTATCCAAGCGGGCTCTCCTCATCTCAGGAGGCAAAAAGTTATCCAGGAAAGCCTCTGTGAACTCCTCCCACACAGCTGGAAGAGCACCCTCACATCTAGACAGCTCTCATGACTCAAACCAGTTCAACGCAATATCGCGTAACCGGTAAGAGGCTAGCATAACTGAATCTGTCTCTGAGTTCCTAAGCATTTGCATAGTCTGTTGTAACTGCCGAATAAACTCCTGAGGATCCTCCTCAGATCTCGAACCATAGAACTCGGGTGGATGGCAACCCAGAAAATCCTGAATCCATAAACTGTCGGCTACTGGGTTAGCTACCGCTCTCGTTGCCACGCCGCTACTATCTGGTCAATAACCGGACCGCTCTCTCCGTAATCTTATACTCACCCGGCCGCGGAATCGAGGCTCGTGCGGAACCTCTGGAGCTACTGCCGCTCTCGGCTCCTCTAATACAACCGGCGTGGCTGAACTCGCCGACCCGCCTACAACCTCAGGCATAGTCTGTGCCTGAGTCCTAGTAACCCTCTGCATCGCTAGCGCCTGCTGCTGCCTTGGCCTTCTGGGCCCTGGTCGCCTTCCGTGGAGGCATAACTGATACATAAGAATAGGTCAGAGAGGATTCAACCTAATAGGACAGCTCTACTGCACGATCTCAGAGGGAGAAGAATGGAAACCAATCCTAAATGTCCTGCAGCCTCCTGATTATTGATGTGGTGCACAACACACCGATAATCAAGACACTACTAGACACGGTCTGTAGACACTTTCCGAGGACTAACTGTTCTGATACCACTTTTGTCACGACCCAACCCCGGGCCGCGACTGGTGCCCTACCTGGGCACCCCTTTCAGGTATACATCAGAGAATAGCAGCGGAACATACACAACACATAAACATGTTTAGACAATAAACATCACAGACTAGCCGATAAGGCCGCCTTCCATAAAATATACATAACCAAAAGTAAAACAGTACAACTCTGTTCTTACAGCCCAAACCACAAATGTGACTACAGACCTCTAGGAATAACAACTGTGGTGGGACAGGGCCCCGCCATACCCCTGAATGTATATAATATCTACAACATCAGGGAGAACCGCACCAAAAGACAAGCTTTCGGAGAAATGGAGCTTCTGACACCTGATCAGTGATCCTAAGAATGAGGATCCACCACCTGCTTACCCCTACCTGCGGCATGAACGCAGCCCCCGAGGAAAGGGGGTCAGTACACAATATGTACCACGTATGTAAAACTGGAAAAATACTGTAAATACATCATAAGTCTAAAATAAAGCTGGAGACATGTATGATAATCCCATTTACAGTACATTGTGCCTTACTAACAATGAGAGTAACAAGTATAAACTTTACTGCATAAAAATAGGAGGCTCATGATCAAAGTAGGGTCACCCGCCCGTAGTATCATTAAGCAATCCTACTCCTGGGACTATTTCACCCGCATAGGTCCTACGGACCCGCAATGGAGCGATGCGCTCCGCATGGGACTATTTCACCCGCACAGGACTATTTCACCCGCTTGGGCCCGGTGGGCCCGCAATGAGTACAAACGCCGCACTCGCATCATGGGTAGCAAATCCATGGAATTAGTAGTAACCCGGGGCTTTCCCCCGTAAGAATAACATGAACTAGCACAACCGGCTATCATACATAACATAAGCGCTACCGGCTTATCATAACATAAGCAAGTTAAGAAATCCCCTAACTTCTTATTAACATTATTAATATCCTCTCATTTTTGTTTACTTAAGGCACTAAAATGTCATTTAAAAGAAAATCCGGGAATTTAACCCAAAGTACGACGTACTTCGATTCTTTTCAAAATTACTCCTTTTCATATGAAACTCCCAAGATACTAATAACCATAGTATCAAGTCTTATCCACCTTTCAAGACAAGTCACAATACCTTTTTAGAAATATATGTTTATAGGCTTCTAAATCAAGTGACTTCTTTCTTTTAAAACCTTAAGCAATTGATGCCTTCAAATCAATTTGTCTTTCAATATTTCAAGTCATTTATCATATTTACATTACTTAGAGAAAACCACTCTTTTTAACTTTTCATAAAACTAATATAACCAACTTCCCATAAAGTCGTTATATTAACTTTATACTTTAAGAAATTATATTCTTCCTTATACCAAAGGGACTTATACGTTTAAAACGAAACAAGTATCATATACTTTAATCGCTTCAAGTCCTTTAACTTTGAAAGCTAAGACATCTTTACTACTTTTACACCAGTGAGTTAAGCCCCTAATTCAACCGACTTGGACATTCTTAAAACAAGTAAAGGATACCAAAGTCTTGTACGTCTACCGTACTATACAGGTATAACTATTCATGCTCAAGAGATAGGAAAGTTCCACATACCTCTTCGGGTCAATCCACTTGCTAAGTCCAATATACCGCACGTAGTATGTCAACCTATAATGACCATAATACGTCTATTAACTTCTTATTTCAAACGTAGAATATTATAAGTGCAAAGTCACTAAATTCTACGGAAAATCGGACAACACTTCCTTTGTTTCTACATACTTTTCCACCTTTTTCAAGGCCCGAATTCAATAACCAAACATGCCACATTTAAGGCTCAATCAATGTAGTTAACAATAGGGGATTACACGCCTACTAGATGTGTAAAATTCCGCCCCACAATTGATACCAAACTAATACAACTTACAAGGTCAATTCGGCACTTGAAGCACAACAACACAAATTCCTATTCAATTCTTTTTCAATCCAAGTTGTTTAGTAATATGATATCAAGCCGCAATCGATTATAACTACTACAATCTTCAAGTAAGTAACATGCGACGATTCTAATTAACGACCAAAATTCTATTGCAACTTCACATAGCTAGCATGCCATTTCGGATTTTAAGCTTTCAATGTCCATAATACTTATCAATCTTTAATACCTGATTCACGTGGTCAATATCAACTATTACATGTATAATAGTTTATTTCCAAGAGGAGAGGGAATTTTTACCTTTAGGATTTGCCCACTATAGCCCTTTTTCCGCAACTCCTTTTCACGTCAAACTCGTCCACGCGAGCTCTCTACAAGTTTAACAACCATTCACCTTCTTGCCGACTCTCCAACAATTTCTCACTAGGCTAAGGTTTTCTTTAAATTTATAGAGAGAAGGGAGAGGGTTTGCTTAGGATGGTTCTTAGTAAAATGAGACTTGGTCCTAAAACAGGACCCTTTTCTTGGTCAAAAAGATGGGAGGGACACTTGTCACCCTTCCATAGGCTTTTTCACAAATATCCCCTGATTTTCTCCCCTTTTCCGCGGAAAAATCCCGCCTTGGCGCCGCGGCCCTGCAGCCGGCACCGCGGCGCTGCAACTTCAGAGGATTTCAGTATTTACGGCACCGCGGCCCTTCTTACGGCGCCGCGGCGCTGCGACGCCTGACTGGAATATGTTTCCTCTGTGTCTACCCACTGAACTTCTAACGCCCATACCTTTCTGCCCCGATGTCCTATCGGCGAACGGTTTGTTGCGTTGGAAACTAGACTCAGCAAACATTATGCTAGGCTTTTTAAACACCCTAAAAACTCTTAATACTTGGGGTATATAGCACCCCAAAGTTGACTCAAAATCTGCCCAAAACATGTTTGTCAACTTATCTTTCCACTTTCAAATCTTAATTCCCATTGTACGTTCTTATCTTATTCTTCTTGAATTTACGGGGTGTAACAGTAAATCAACATATATACCTCTTAACTTATAAGAGTAGAAGGAATCATGAAATAACACCATATGTATACCTCATACATAGAACCATGTCAAAAGAAGGAAGAGGTTCACATACCTCGCGACGATTATCGACAAGTAGCAAAATGCTCCAAAGTACTATAACCTTGCTAGCTTTTCCACCCTTCAAGTAGAATACTCTACTCATAGTACTTCAACCTATAAGGGTCATAATATGTCTATTAACCTCTAGCTTCAAACGTAGAATATTCTAAGTGCAAAGTCACTAAATTCTACGGAAAATCGGACAACACTTCCTTTGTTTCTACATACTTTTCCACCTTTTCCAAGGCCCAAATTTAACATCCAAACACGCCACATTTAAGGCCCAACAATTCAGATATCCAAAGGGGACTACACGTCTTAACAGGACGTGTAAAATTCTGCCCCACAATAATACAAAACAATCCAATAATTCCATGCCATTCTCGACTACAACAACATTAATTCTCCTTCAATTCCTTTTCAATCCAAGTTGTTATTCTAACATGTTATATAGTCGCAATCAAGTATAACAATTATAATCCCTTCTTATTCAACATGCAACGATTAAAACTAATAGCCAAATTGAATTACAATCTCAAAGACTAAACTTGCTAGTTTCGGATTAGTGGTTCCAATATTCATAACACTTATAAATCTTCACAATATAAATCACATGATCATTTCTAACTTATCATAACATGGAATCTTTAATTACAATAGTAAAACGGAGATTATTACCGCTTTAAGCCCAAATCTGATCCAAAACCTAAAGTCGATCCTTAGCAACTTCAAATCCTCTTCTTGACGTTCCAAACCGCTATTTGCAACCCTTAGAAGTTCACAATTAACTTCTCTTCAATTTCCAACTTCAAAGTTGAAGAACACCTTAGGTTTTCACCTTGCGACTAACGTAAAAACGTGGTTTTTCCAGAATCTTTCTATTGAGATATCCTTACAATACCTCTAGGAACCTTAGTTTAAAGTATTGGGATTATTGAACCACAAACGAAAAAAAATTCTTCTTGGAATGGAGCTTGGCCGAGAGCACCTTAAGGCTAGCACAATATTCTTGGAAATTTTTCTAAGTATGGAACTTGTCTTGCAATATGGATGAATATATAAAACATTGGAGGGTCTAGATTAAAACATATGGGTGGCTTGGATGAATGGAATTAAATATCAAGCCAAGTTGGGCTCTTTGACTTAGTCAATAATGTCAAGCTTGGAATTTGCAAGACTTGATCATCTAGCTTTGGGTCAAATGACCATTTAGTCCATGACTAAATCACCCAAGACCAACTTAAGGGGGGTGACACGTGTCACCCTCCGATTCGTCTCAATATTTCATTTCCCGACATTTTCATAATTCCGATAATTTTTTACTAGTCTCAAATCTTATCATTTTTTAGCTCATACGTACGTTCTTATAAACATGTCCTGGAAATACGGGGTGTAACACCTTCCTTTTTAGAAAAAACCAAGGCAATACCATGCCTTCCTTTTTAGAAATACTGAGGCACTCTCATACCTTTCATTTTTAAATCCTCATTTGGAAAATCAAGAAACTTATCATATCAAGTATCATTTTAAATCCTCTTTTGGAAAATCAAGACACTTACACTTTTACAATCAAGTGACTTATACTTTTAAAATCAAGTCAAGTCTACTTTTAAAATCAAGTTACTATCACCTCATGTACCACATGAAATCTAGATTCATTTAAACACGTACGTCCACCGTATACTCATTTTATAAAGTTCATGCTCAAAGAAGAAATGAAGAGTCACATACTAACACTTGTCGTCTGTACCAACTCGATAATCTACATTCGTCTCGCTCCTCTGGCTAACATTATAGAAACATTTGAATGGTGATAACCGATCCGAATTGCCAACATAATCCATTTTATGAGCCGTTAGTAGGTTATATATTAATAATGATCTTATCTAATAAGCTGTGAACCTAGAAAGTGTAAAACGAACTGGTTATATCTTAGCTTATATGCAGATGGAAATTCTACTCATTTCAATATAATTAATTGTCGATTCCTTTTTCATTTAATGCTGCAATGGCTTGTCGATACCTTTTCTCATTAGTCCTGTAACTTAGCAAGATCAACCCGACTCCAATACATCCTAAAACTCTTACCAACATCTCTCATAAGACTTGGTAAGGACTTAGGAATAATTTAGACATGCCTTTAGCATAGAATCAATAACATGAATACTCATTAACTTCTAAGAGTAGAATGAATCATGAAACAATACCACATGTATATTTCATACGTAGAACATGCCAAAAGAAGGAAGGAAGAGGTTCATATACCTTATTGACGACTAACTAACACGACAAGTAGAATATGTCCCAATTAGGCACTTCAACCTATAATGACAACAACACGTCTATCAACCTCATGATACTAGTATAAGACATATACCACATAATGACTCTTTTTTCCTCTAAAAATTCGGGCAGCACTTCCCCTACTTATACGTACTTTTCCACCTTTCAAGAAAGCCAAATTCATCAATAACCAAGCACCAATTAAGGGCACAACCTAATAGTTAACCAAAAGGGATTACACTCCTACTTTATGTGTAAAATTCAGCCCCTTAATCCATATAAAAACAGACCACAAAATCAGTCCACAATCGACAATAACAAGGTTAAAATGTGAGGTCTTTCAACACCTTTCCACACCCTTATTCCCTTATGTCAAGACCCGACCCCGGGCCCGCGACTGGTGCCCCACCTGGGCACCCCCTCTATTACCCTCATATCACATATAAAATATAGGCCAATAAACAAACTGAAGAAACGGTATGAATAGAAACAAGGCGAGTCGGTGAGGCTGCCGCTATATAAACAACGGGTACACCCCGACAATACAGTTATACATCAGGCAAATAATAAATACAACTCCCGTAAGACCAACCCACATATGAATACAAACCTCTAAGAATTTGGACACCTAACTGTGACGGGACAGGGCCCCGCCATACCCCTGAATGTTCAAAAACCTACCATACCAGGGATCCGTACCAAAAGATAAGCCTCCAGAGTAATGGAGTTTTTCCCAAAAACTGAACAGAGATCCTAGGAGCGAGGATCACCAACCTGTGTATCTACACCTGCGGCATGAAACGCAGCCCGAGAAAGAAATTCGATCTGAAAGATGTACCAAGTATGTGGCGAAAGTACTATAATGAAATCATATGATCCAAAATAAAGCAGGAGACATGTATGATAACCAAAATAACAGTACAACTGTGCCTTATCAATATGAAAGTACTGAGAGTCAATTCTTACCTTTTCAAAATATGCAAGTCATGCCAAATTCAGGGACTCCTGCCCTCATAATATAATGTCACGGGACTCGAACCCGCACGAGTATAAATGGTGTTATGGGATTCGAACCCACACACTGTACAAATGGTAACCTGGGATTTGAACCCACATCATGGAGAGCTAATCCGTGGAATGATACGATGTCATGGGACTCGAACCCACCATACATCGAGATATGGTCCATGGAATGATATGATGTCATGGGACTCGAACCCACCATACATCGAGAGATAGTCCATGGAATGATATGATGTCATGGGACTCGAACCCACCATACATCGATAATGATACCGCCCCTTTTGTGAGGGACACGTTAATATAGGAATACACACTTGCACGAAAGGCTATCACGAGCAAACATAGGCAAGTTAAAATACTCTTTGACTCTCATTAAAACACGTAGAATGAACTATCATTTTATAAACTCAAGGCATTTTCATTTCATGTCAAATTAAGGACTTGAACCCCAAAAGTACTACGTACATCTATTATTTATAAAAAGAATTATTTCATGCAATATTAGGGACTTGAACCACAAAGTACTACGTACACCCATTCTTGTAAAAAGAATCCTTTTGTGTAATAAACCCCAAGATACTAACACTCGTAGTATCAAGGAACTTCCTCTTTTAAAATCAAGTTACTACACTTTTTAAATTCAACTCAAGGCTTTAAAATCAAGTAACTTCTACTTTCAACATTAAGGCACTTATTCTTTCAAATCAAGTAACTCATCCTTTTCCAATAAAGTCACTCCTATCTTTTAAAATCAAGTAAACTTGTACATTTCAAATCAAGTACTATAATGAATACGATTTCATTTAAAACATGTACGTCCACTGTACTACACATTTTATAAGGTTCATGCTCAAAGAAAGATAGGAAGAGTTCCACATACCTCTTCGGCTTAATCCACACGCTAAGTAGAATGTGACACCCGTAGTACTTCAACCTAAAATGACAATAGCATTTTTATCAACTTCAATATTTCTAAGGTAGATTAATACCAAGTAAGCGTCTCTTATTCTATAGAAAATTTGGCAGCACTTCCCCTGTTTATACGTACTTTTCCACATTTTCCAAGACCCGAATTCAACAACAAAACAAGACCCATTTAAGGCACAACCAAAACAGCAACCAAAGGGGATTACACGTCAACTTGACGTGTAAAATTCTGCCCCACAATCATATAAAAGCAGTCCATAATAAATCAACATTAAGGGTACAATGTGAAGCCTTTAACACCCTTATTCCTTAGGACTTTCATTAGCCATTTTACCACATTAAACATGCAAGTTGGTGGCTGATTTTCCAGCATATACATGTATAAAAAAGTCCCAAAACTTCCCACAATATCCGACAATTTAAAGGGCCATTCTCGGCCACAACAACAACTACATATCCAAAGCCCTTTTCCACAATTTCTTAATATCCAATTCACATTTCAACATGTTATATAAATCATATAAACTATCAACAACAATATTTCCTTCATTATATAACATGCAACAAGTTAAATTAACAACAAAAATGACCAACGAAACCAAGACCCGAAATCTGTCCACTTTCGGCCTTAACTTCCAAAAATGCCCAAACCCTTTTTAATCTTCATTATTTTTAGTACAATCTCATCCATATATATCAACAATAATTAATATCAAATTACATTAAAAGAAGAAGAATTATTACTTTATATTTAGCCCCAAAATCGGTAAAAACAATCCGTAGGTGTTTGGCCCACAGTTTTCGTTTTGCTCCACTTCTCCAAATTCCAATCACATATACGCAACCCCTATAAGCTTATGATCAACTTCCCTTCATATTTCAACACCAAAAAGTCGACGGAAAACCCTAGGGTTTCAAACCCTATTCTCGGCCCAAATGGAATTTTAGGGGTTAATGGAGTGTTATCTTGGCTTAACACTTGGTTAGGGACCTTAATCTTGTACTAACATACACAAGCTTGGAATATTAGAGATTTTGTTCTTCAATTTTGTGCTTGGGCCGTGAGTTGAGAGAGATAAGAGAGATAGAATATTTTCTTGAAATTATCTAAGTGTAGAATGATAAGTCTTGCAAGCCTCTCTAGATATATATAATATCTCCCTAGTCAAAGTCTTCAGGAAAAGTGTTCAAGTGAATGGGGGACAAGTGTCCCCCTCCGATTGGCCAAAATTCAATCATAAAATATCTAGATATTTTCCAATTCCCTTAGTTGATTATTAGTTTAAGTCGTCACATGTTATATAAAGAAGGAATTATAGTTGTTGAAGTTGTTTATGACTATATAACATGTTAGACCTAAGAACTTGGATTGGAAAAGAATTGAAAAAGACTTTGAGTTGTTGTTTATGTTAGCCGAGAATGGCTTTAAATATGGAACTAGTTTCGTATTAATTTGTGGGGCAGAATTTTACACGTCCTGTTAAGGCGTGTAATCCCCTTTGGTTAGCTGAATTGTTGGGCCTTAAATGTGGCGTGTTTGGTTATTGAATTCGGCCTTGAAAAAGGTGGCAAAGTATGTAGAAACAAAGGAAGTGTTGTCCGATTTTCCGTAGAATTTAGTGACTTTGCACTTAGAATATTATACGTTCGAAGCTAGAGGTTAATGGACGTATTATGGCCATTTTAGGTTGAAGTACCAAGTATAGCGTATTCTACTTGAATGATGGAATAGATAGCAAGGTTGAAGTACTTTGGAGCATTTTGCTATTTGTCGATAATCGTCGCGAGGTATGTGAACCTCTTCCTTCTTTTGACATGATTCTATGTATGGAATATACATGTAGTACTATTTCATGATTCCTTCTACTCTTAGAAGTTAAGAGGTATGTATGTTGATTTACTCTACGTAAAGGTTATGTCTAAGTTATCCTAAGTTCTTACCAAGTCTTATGGGGGATGTTGGTGTTATACCCCATATTTCCAGAGTATGTACGTAAGGACGTACGTACGAAAGTTTGAGCCTTAAGTTAGGCATAGGACCGAAATTTTGTGCACAACCCCCGAAAAGAATCGTTTTCTGACGAAACGTTTTCCAAAGCTTGCGTAGGGAAAATTACGGCTATGTCATTTATTATTTTTGCGGATTTTTCCGAGAGATGAAATATTTTGGACCAACGAGAGGGCGACACTTGTCACCCTCAAGTGGGCGGTCTTGATGGCCGATTGGTTGCACGTTTTGTTCCATGTCTTGTGGCCTAATCCATGGGTCAATGTTTGTGAGGGAATTGTGGAGTAGGGATAGGGGGCACTTGGTAAAATCTTGGCCCTCCACTTGCCCCCCACTTGGCTTGATCATGGCCATTGGTTTCCCTATAAATACCTCCCCCCCTTTTGAAGACTTCTTCATCCACTCAACAAATCTCTAAGTCTTGAAATCCCTCTCCCTCCCTCTCTATGGTTTCGTCCAAGCCTCCCCCTCCCCTTTCGTGAGGCCCCTTGGCGAGATCTCTCTCCCCTCCTAGTGGTGTGGCGAGACACACCCCCTTGCCTAGTGGTTCTCGTAAAATACCCCTCTTGGTAGAAAATATTCTCCAAGTATCGTTCTATACCAAAATACCTTAGCCTTATACCTTGTAGTATTCCAAAGTTACCTCTATACGTAGAGCAGGAAATACTACCTTTTGTCCTTTTGTCTCAAAACGAAACCCTAAGGAAAATCTTCATAGTCGGTTGAAGTGTTAAGTAGAAGTTGCGTAGAACTTCTAAGGGTTGTTTGAGCGGGTTGGGCGCGCAGTAGGAGCTAAACGTTGCTCGGGATCGACATTTAAACTTGGATAATTTTGGGCTTATCGAGGTAAATATCTTGTCTCCCTATTGTAATTGAGTTTACATACTATTGAAGTATAAGAATTAAGTATAAGTTATATACCAGGAAGGTATATAAGAAGGGAATTGAATTGTACTTACATAGAATGTATTCTGATGAACTTGTGAAGTTTGTGGGTAGGAAGTCTTGCCTATTTTTCCGTAGAATCTTGTATATAGATTTATTCTACCGAGTAGTCTAGACGTTGATAGACTTGTATAACCTTTATAGGTTGAAGTACTGCGAGTAGCATATTACTCGAAGGGTGGAAAAGGCTAGCGGGACTCTGATGCTTTGGAGTTATTTGCTAATAGTCGATAATCGTCGCGAGGTATGTGATTCTTCCTATCCTCTTGAGCATGATATTTTAAAAGAATATATATATATAGTACGGTGAGCGTCGTGTGTTAAGCGAACGTAGTTTTACGGCAATTTCTTTTGACTTAAGCTGAATAATAAGAATCTTGAAGTATTTCAAAAAATTAAGAACCGTTTTGAAAGAAGAGTATCTGGTTTTAAAAGCTTAAGAGTTATACTAGCTTTATGGGAAGTTAGGTATAACGGCTTAAGAGATAAAAAGAATGGTTTATTGATTTTAGAAGTTAAGAGACTTGATCTTAAAAGATAAGAGACTTGACTTAATTGAATTAATCTGAATTTTGTTAAAAAGTGTGAAGCCTCATTCGTGAGTAATGAGTACTTGGTTTTTTAAAGGAATAATGTTTCTTGATTTGAATCGAATAAGTATCGAACAAACCACAGCAGCGCTAATAAAGGGAAATGTATTGACTAATAAAGTATTATTAAAACCAGTAGAAACCTCCATCTGCATAGAAGCTAAGATGAGACAAAATGATAATACATTTCCTAGATCATGGCTGCTTTAATAAGATTATTATAAACAAGAATAACCTACTCACACCTGAGGCATATGTTTCTCAAATTGTTTTAAAGGAGAATTATATATTTAAGTGATTAAAACTATGAACTACGAAACCTTTCGAAAATGAGAAACTTGAGCATTTGAAATTAGGCAAACTTGAACGTTTGGAAAATAATGTTGTTACTTGATTTTACAAAGGGAAGTGTTTTGATCTACTTAAAAAGATAGTCACTCTATTTTTATACTACGGGTATTGTGTGACTTTTGTAAAAGAAACGGATCTTTTAAAGAGTTAATGTATGAAGTACTTTGGGGATAAAAACCCGAACTTGTTAACATAAAGTAGAAAGTACCTTGTGTGAATAACTTGATTGTGTTGGTTTGTGATAGCCTTGTAATACTTTCTTGTTGATTTGATAAGTAAACATGTTAGGATGCTACGTGTGTTAGTATCTTGTGATGTTTGTGTAAAGGGGTTTCCCTTGTTGTGCTTATGTTGTTTAACGATAAGCTGTTATGTTAGTATTATATCACTCACCTCTTGACATGATACCGGGGGTTAAGCTGCCCTCCGATGCGGGGTAGACTCAGGCGGTCTGGGACCATGATTCGAGAATACCTCATGCGGGTCCAGGGGATCTATGCGGAGCTACGAGAGTTCCAGGTTAGTGTGCGGGGTTATACCTCATGCGGTCTATGTGGCCATGCGGACTGCGAGTCCAGGACGATGTCGGGGAGTAGTGTCACGACCCGACCCCGGGCCCGCGACTGGTGCCCTACCTGGGAACCCTGTTCAGGTATACATCAGAGAAATAGCAGCGGAACATACATGAAACTTATAAAATAAAATAACGAGAAATTAAACCACAGGTTAGCCGATAAGGCTACCTTCCTGGACACGTATACATATACATAACAACAGCAGTTACATCCCTTTCTTTTTTTACAAACCGACCCACAACATGTGACTACAGACCTCTAAGAATTACAACTGCGGCGGGACAGGGCCCATACGTACCTGAATGTACATAAGTCTACCACATCGTGCGCTGCAAAAGACAAGCCTCGGAGTGAAAGAGGCTTCTTTCCAGCGAGCGAGATCCTAAGAGCAAGGATCACCAACACAGGTACCTAAAACTGCGGGCATGAGCGGCCCCGAAGAAGTCGATAACAAAAGTGCAGTATGGAACAAAAATAAAATGCAATAACCAAATCATATCTGTATAAAAGAATGTCATTTTAACTCCTGAAATCAATCATATAATTAACCGTTCCTTTCATTCTTTCGATAAGATTTAACAACATATCCTTACATACTTACTTAAGAGTTTAATCCAGCCTTTTTCACATAACTTACATATCTTACATAACATAATCCGACCCATTTGCGGGACACGGTGTACTGATGAATCATGTGACATAACGGCCGCTTTGTGGGGCTCGATTATCTTGTGGAATCATATAACATAATCCGGCCCACCTGTGGGGCTCGGTGTACTGTGGAATCATATAACATAATCCGGCCCGCCTGTGGGGCTCGGTGTACTGTGGAATCATATAGCATAATCCAGCCCGCCTGTGGGGCTCGGTGTACTGTGGAATCATATAACATAATCCGGCCCGCCTGTGGGGCTCGGTGTACTGTGGAATCATATAACATAATCCGGCCCGCCTGTGGGGCTCGGTGTACTGTGGAATCATATAACATAATCCGGCCCGCCTGTGGGGCTCGGTGTAATGTGGAATCATATAACATAATCCGGCCCGCCTGTGGGGCTCGGTGTACTGTGGAATCATATAACATAATCTGGCCCGCCTGTGGGGCTCGGTGTAAGATGACGTAACCCGGCC
Source organism: Przewalskia tangutica (assembly GCA_029844215.1). NCBI lineage: Eukaryota > Viridiplantae > Streptophyta > Magnoliopsida > Solanales > Solanaceae > Przewalskia > Przewalskia tangutica. Next base: position 97,877,634 of record CM056721.1, read on the forward strand.
TATGTGAAGGCTCGGGGTAATATGGCGTAATCCGGCCTATGTGTAGGCTTGGTGTATCTCATAACGTAATCTGGCCTATTTGTAGGCTCGGTGTATTTCATAATGTAATCCGGCCTATTTGTAGGCTCGGTGTATTTCATAACGTAATCCGGCCTATTTGTAGGCTCGGTGTGATTTTCCTTACATAACATTTTCAAACCATCTTATTACTACTTCTTAAGTCGTCATAACAACTTCCCATAAAGCTGTTATAACAACCTTTCATTTTTGATAACTTAAGACACTTTTATTCTTACAACATTAGAAAAACTAGATCCAAAAATACTACATACATACATACTTAAAAAGAATCATAGAACTCCTTTCTTTTTAAAGCTCAAGTCACATACTCTTTTGGAAGCCATCTTCTTAACTTTTGAAATAAATTAAGAAGCCATACTTTGTAAAATTAAGTCATTTCCACTTATAAAATCAAGGCTTATAGCCTTAACACCTCGTAGCATACACTCTTTCAAATCATGTCGCTTATACTTTAGAAATCAAGTCCCATAACTTGAAAAATAAAGTTTCATAATCCTTTAAAGAAAATCAAAGTTCATAGTCTTAAAACTTCATAACATACATTCTTTAAAGTCCATTTACTTATACTTGTAAAATCATGTCATCTACACTTTTAAAACCAATCCCCTTTTCACATATAAATTCAAGTCATTTTCCAACATAAAAATCAACTTACATACTTACTTTAAATAAATCAAGATACATAGCTTGAAATCAAATCTCATAATTTCCTAACCATTCTTACCAATATCTCCCATAAGGCTTGGTAAGGACTTAGGACAATTTAACATACTTAATTTAGAGTCAACAATGTGGATACTTCTTAACTTCTAAGAGTAGAAGGAATCTTAAAATGTTATCACATGGATATTTCATACGTAGGATCATGCCAAAGAAAGAAGAGGTTCACATACCTTGCGACGATTGTCGACAAGTAGCAAAATGCTCCAAAGTACTTCAACCTTGAGCTATTCCATTCTTCAAGTAGGATACGTTATACATAGTACTTCAACCTATAATGGTCACCATACGTCCATTAACCTCTTATTTCAAACGTAGAATATCCTAGGTGCTAAGTCACTAAATTCTACGGAAAATCGGACAGCACCTCCTTGTTTCTACTCACTTGCCACCTTTTTCAAGGTCGAATACGATAACCAAACAGCCCCAATTGGCTCACAACAATATAGAAGGTAGTCCAATACAAATGAATAACTAAACAGCACCAATTGGCTCACAATTTAGAAAGTAGTCCAATACAAATGAATAACAAACTAAAAGTCCAAATTCGGCCACCTTGAGTTCAACCATACCAATTCTTATCAAATTTCCATTTCAATCCAAATTGGTAGCATAACATGATATCAAGTCGCATTTGATTACAACTACTACAATCCTCAAGTAGGTCAACATGCGACGATTCTACATAACGACTAAAATTGTAATCTAACTTTCAAGTGGCTTGCACAACATTCCGGATTAAGCTACAAGCAATCCATAATACTTATAAACTTCAACATACCAACTTCATGCTATCAACATGTAAAGCTAACAACAACAACAAAATAAATAAATAGTCTTGTAACACCTTAAAAGACAAGATTATACCTCAATAATTCTTAATCCAACTCCAATCCGAAGTCGCTCCTTAGTAGTTTAGAGCCTCTCCAAGACACTTCAATCCGCTTGTTGAGACCCTTAGAACAACACCAACAATTATCCTTCAAAACTCCAAACAAAACCTAGAAAGACCCTTAGGTTTTCGTTTGCGACTAACCCGAAAACAATCTTTTTCCAAGATTTTTCTATTGAGATGTGTTTACAATACACCTAAGAACCTTGGTTTAAAGTGGGGAGTTGAATGAACAAGAAACAAAAAAATTTCTTCTTCCTTTTTGTGAAACCCGAGACCTCACCTATGTGTTCTTCAATTTGTGCAATTTTTCTAAGTGTTAAACTCTCCCTCTACTAGTAGTAATATATAAAGCACCTTGGAGGGTTATGATATAAACACATGGAAGGCTTAGATGTAGTCTTACAAAAGAATCAAGACCATAGTGGGACCTTTGACCTTAGTCAATATTATCAAGCCTCAAGTTGCAAGACTTGTCTTGCAACAAAGGTCAAATGACCCTTATGCCCTTGCTAAAAAATCGTCCAAGGCATAGTAAGGGGGTGACACGTGTCGCCCTCCCATTCGTCATACTAAAACGTTTTCCGACAATTTCCATAATTTCCGATAAATTTTTACAAGTCTCAAATCTTAACATTTGTGAGTTCTTACTTACGTTCTTAAAACATATCCTGTAAATACGGGGTGTAACAAGTAGCTACCCTCGATGCGAGGAATACCTCATGCGGGCCTATGTGAGTGGCCTATGCGGAGCTGCGGGAAGTTCCAGGACTAGACGCGCACATTAGATACTGCGGGCGAGTGGCGGCCGATCATGTGGCGGTCTAGACAGATTTCATGATACGATTTATGACCTTGTTGGTGCGTGGGTTTTAGTAGTCGGCTATGCCTTCGCACTTACCGTCACGGTTTTATTATGACACAGGTGGGACCTGGTGTTCATGTGTATTCCTTAGTGTGTTTATATAATGGACTGCCGGCAGTGAGGAAGGTATTCCACGGGCATGATTGATGTTGTGGGCGTGAGACCCATAGTTATATTTGAGTGATGACTTTGAGGGCGTGAGTCCCTGACTTGACATGATCGCTTATTTATTGTGAATCGTAGTTTGGTTATCATACATGTCTCCCGCTTTATATATAGACTACTATGATTTCATTTCTGATATTTTCGATTTCACATACTTGGTACTGTTATCGACCTCCTTGAAGTGCGTTCATGCCGCAGTAGAGTACACCAGTGTTGATCCTCGCTCATAGGTCACGATTCGGCGTTTGGGAAGCTCCGTTTCTCGGAGGCTTATCGATGGTATAGTCCTGTCGTTGTAGGTACTTACATTCGTGGGTATGGCGGCCCCTGTCCCGCCATTGTTGTCATATCATTCTTAGAGGTCTGTAGTACTGTTGTGGGCCGGGTTTGTAAAAGGGGATGTAACTGTTCAAGTTTATATATATATATGCCGAAAGGCAACTTTTCTTTGGATAGACTGTTCTTATTTTACACTGTTTCATGTTTGCAAGTTTATATTCCGCTGGTTACTCTGATGTATGTCTACTTTGGTGCGGGTAGGCACGATCCACGAACGAGGCAGTCGTGACAAAAGTGGTATCAGAGCAGTTAATCCTCGGAAAGTGTCTACAGACTGTATCTAGTAGAGTCTTGATTATCGGTGTGTTGTGCACCACACCAATAATTAGGAGGCTATAGGATATTTAGGATTGGTTTCCATTCTTCTCACTCTGAGATCGTGCTTAGAGCTGTGTTATAAGTTGAACCCCTCTAACGTATTTCTTCCCCCTACCAGTTATGCCTCCGCGTAAGGCAACCCGGGCCCAGAAGGGCAAGGCAGCCGAGGGAGCTGCGAGTAGAGCACAGAGGGTTACTAGGGCACATGCCCAATCATCACCTGGGGTGGTGCTTCATTCGGGGAGTTCTGCGACGTCGCCAGCCCCAGCAGAGTTTAGCACAGCGGCAGCAATTCCTACTGCGGCCATGATAGTTGAACCTTCAGTTCCACGACCAGTAGCAGAAAGTATAGATTGCAAAGAGACGACCCTGTTACTAGCTAAGGATGTAGCTACCAGAGAGTATATGATGTACCGATATATCACGGGTCTTGATTGTTATACCCCGTATTTCCAGAGTATGTACGTAAGGACGTACGTAGAAAAGTTTGTGCCTTAAAGTGCTTGGCCGAAATTATTTTTGTGCACAACACCCGGTTAGAGTCGTGTTTCGACGAAAAGTTTTAAACAACTCGCGTAGGGTAAATTACGGCGATGTGATTTTTAATTTTTGCGGATTTTTACGAGAGAAGAAACGTGGTGGACCAACAAGAGGCGCCACTTGGCACCCTCGTTGGTGGAGTGTGGGGCGGTAAGGGGGCGAATTCCTTGACATTTTTGTCAAGTAGTAGGTAGGATATTTTGTGGTAGATGGATAAGGTGCACTTGGCATGATCTTGGCCCTACACTTGCACCACACTTGGCTTGATCTTGGCCATTGGTTAGCCATGGCTTGACCTATAAATACCCCTCCCCTTTGATGAACTTCTTCATCCAAAAATTGTGCTAAGTCTAAAATCCCTTCCCCCTCTCTTGTGGTGTTCGTCCAACACCCTCCCCTTGGTGAGGCCTCGGCGAGAGCCCTCCCTCGGCGAGAGTACCCCCCCTCCTAGTGGGGTTGGCCGAGGGGTATACACCCCCCCTTGTGGTGTTGTCTCGTATAAATACACCCCCACCTTGGTAGAAATACTCTCAAAAGTATTGTTACTATACCCAAAATACCTTGGCCCTAATACCTTGTAGTATTCCAAGGTTATACTTATACGAAAAGCCCAGAAATACTATTATACTTCCCTTCAGTCACAAAACCGAAACCCTAAGGAAAAATCTCCATAGTTAGTTGGAGTATTAAGTAGAAGTTGGTTAGAACTTCTAAGGGTGGTTTGGAGCGGGTTGGAGCGCACGGAGTTGGAGCTAAACGTTGCCCAGGATCGACTTTATACTTGGATAATTATGGGCTTATCGAGGTAATTATCTTGTCCCCCTATTGTAATTGGAAATTACATGTTGTTAGAATATATAGTTGAAGTATACTATATATAGAACTGAACGTAGTTTTCGGCAATGTCTTTTGACTTAAGCCTGAATAATAAGAAACCTTTTCGAAAGAAGAGTCTTGAATGTAATTACATGGGGTGTATTACTGATGAGACTTGTGTAGCTTTTGCGGGGTAGAATTGTGCACGTCGGATTAGACGTATAAGCCCCCGGTTGGCTTGGTAGCGGCCCCGATAGAGGAGGAGATTCTGTTATTGCGGAGGGGAGGTCTTGCAATTTTTACGTAGAATGTTCTACAAAGAGACCTAAATGTTAATAAGCGCGCTTGTGGCCTTATAGGTGGAAGTACTATGCGTGGCGCGATCTACTTGGCTTAAGGAGTAGCCGGTTTGAGGTACTTGAGCGTTTTGCTATTATTCGATAATCGTCGCGAGGTATGTGAACCTCTTCCTATCTCTTCTAGCATGATATGTGTGTAACTATGTAGTGCGGTGAGCGTACGTGTGTTAAATGTATTTGATTGGTCTAAAACATAAAGTGTTATAACGGCTTTATGGGAAGTTGGTTATAACGACTTTATGTATGTAAGAAAATACTTGTGGTTTTAAAAGGTAATCGATTTGAACTATAACCGGTGGTTATGTGATAATAAAGAACTTGAAGTATTTCAAAAGATTTTTGAATCATTTTGAAAGAAGAGTAATACTTGGTTTTTGAAAACTTAAGAGTTATACTAGCTTTATGGGAAGTTAGGTATAACGTCTTAAGAATGTTTTCTTGAGTTCGAAATCGAATGTGTATCGACAAACCATCGCAGCGTTAATAAAAGGAAATGTTTTGACAGATTAAGTATTATTAAAACCAGTAGAAACTTCCATCTGCATAGAAGCTAAGATGAGACAAAATGATATTTCCTAGATCATGGCTGCTGTAATAAGATTGTTATAAACAAGAATATCCTACTCACATATAAGGCTTATGTTTCTCAGATGGTTTAAAAGAGAATTATATTCTTAAATGAATAAGACTATGAACTACGAAACCCTTCTAAAATAAGAAACGTGAACATTTGAAATTAGGCAAACTTGGACGTTTGGAAAATAATGTTGTTACTTGATTTTACAAAGGTAAGTGTTTTGATTTACTTCAAAAGATAATCACTCTATTTTTCATATACTACGGGTATTGTGTGGTTTTTGTGAAAGTAACGTATCTTTTAAGAGTTAATGTATGAAGTACTTTGGGGATAAAAACCCGATCTTGTTAATCATATAGTAGAAAGTACCTTGTGTATATAACTTGATTATGTTGGTTTGTGATTGCCTTGTAATACTTTCTTGTTGATTTGTTAAGTAAACATGCTAGGATGCTACGTGTGATAGTATCTTGTGATGTTAGTGTAAAGGGTTTCTCGACATTCGCGCTTAAAGTTGTTTGACTCTCGGTAGTTATGTTGGTATGGTACCACTCACCTTGACTTGTTTCGGAGGTTGCGCCTCCGACGGGGTAGACTCAGTGATGCGGGACCATGATTCGAGAATACCTCATGCGGGTCGGGGATCCATGCGGAACTACGGGAGTTCCGGTTAGTTTGCGGCCTTGTGGTCATGCGGTCTTTGTGGCTACGCGATGCGAGTCGGGGCGATCTTGGGGAGTAGCTACCCTCGATGCGAGGAATACCTCATGCGGGCCTATGAGGTTGGCCTACGCGAGTGCGGAGAGTTCGGGGCTAGACGCGCATCGATCATCGCGAACGAGTGACCAGCTTTGACCATGTGACGGTCTAGACAGATATCATGATACAGTTTATGACCCTGTTAGTATTGTGGGTGTTAGTAGTCGGTTATGCCTTCGTACTTACCCTGTACTATTTTATTAGGACACAGGTGGGACCTGGTGTTCATGTGTATTTCTTGGTGCTTTTATATCATAAACTGCAGGCAGTGAGTAAGGTATTACATGGCATGATTGATGTTATGGGCTTGAGACCCATAGTTATATTTGAGTGATGACTTTGAGGCGTGAGTCACGACTTGACATATTCGCTTATTTATTGTAAATCGTAGTTTGGTTATCATATATGTCTCGCTTTATAGACTATTATGATTTCATTTCTGATATTTTCGTTTCACATACTTGGTACTGTTATCGACCTCCTTCGGGGCTGCGTTATCTGCGCGAGTTGAGGTACACCGATCGTTGATCCTAGCTCTTAGGGTCACGATTCGGCGTTTGGGAAAGCTCCGTTTCTCGGAGGCTTATCTTCGTATAGTCCTGTTGTTGTAGGTGCTTACATTCAGGGTATGACGGCCCCTGTCCGTCGTTGTTATCATTCATTCGTAAGTGCAGTAATCATGCGTAGGCGGGGTTTGTAAAAAGGATTAAACTGCTCATTTTGAAAGAGTTGTTATTTATATATATGCCGAAGGCAACTTTTCTTGAAACATGTGTTTCCTTTGCATCATTTCATATTGTGTTTTATGTTATTGATTACTCGATGTTGTATCACTAGGGTGCCCGGTAAGGCACGACCACGGGCCCGGTTGGTCGTGACAAAAGTGGTATCGAGCGATTAATCCTCGGAAAGTGTCTACAGACCGTATCCAGTAGAGTCTTGATTATCGGTGTGTTGTGCACCACACCAATAATCAGGAGGCTATAGGATATTTTGGATTGGTTTCTATTCTTCTCACTCTGAGATCGTGCCTTAGAGTTGTGTTGTAAGTTGGACCCTCTCACATATTTCTTTCCCTTACCGTTATACCTCTGCGTAGGGCAAACCCGGGCCCAGGAGGGCAAGGCAGCCGAGGGTGCTGCGAGTAGATTTCAGAGGGTTACGAGGGCACAGGCCCAATCATCACCTGGGGTGGTATTTCATTCGGGGAGTTATGCTACGTCACCAGCCCCAGCAGAGTTTAGCACGGCGGCAGCAGTTCCTACTGCGCCATGATATTTGAACCTTCGCCCACGGCCGAACGATGAATTTAGATTGCAGAAAGCGACCACATTACTAGCTATGGATTTGGCGACTGCAGAGTATACCGATGTACCGCGAGTCTTGATGACTATCTAAGAGAGGGTTGTACAAGAGTAATTCTTCAGTTAGGCTTGAGCATGGCCTGTGTACGGGCTTATGCGCAACATGCCAAGAAACGTAGAGATCAACGGGTTAACGAAGGACAGCAGAAGAGGGCCAGAGCAGCAAGGTCCTTTGGTAACTTTCGAGGCGAGTCACCTCACCAGCGGATTAGATTTGCACATCCACCAGTGCAGAGAGGTCCTCCACGGGGTTCGGGACGCTCGGGTACGCAGGAGTTGGTCGAGCTCGAGCTTAGGTTCACGCCTACGTAGGTTCCAAACGGCGGGATTGATGTTCCTCAGTATTCCGCAGTGATGCACGCCATCCCGGGAATGTCGTCTTTTAGTTGGTACTTGTTGTACTCCACGACCGTCAGTGTCCGATGTCGAAAGAGTGTCCTTGCAGGAGGACTTAGCCTTCGAGGATCGGTGGGTAGTTCGTCATCTTCCTTAGCTATGCCTACAGGCGAGTTTGATTAGACGACTAAGGGGAGTAGCAGATATAGATATATCCTTAACCCTAGAGAAAATGTAAGCCTTAGAGCATTATACGTGAAGACCTTAGAGGTAAGGCCATCTCGAGTAAAAGACGTATGTTTATGTTTGACTTTATAGGAGTGCATAGTGCACGTGAGCTATGTTTGTGGGATAAGTCCCGAGTAGTGTGGAATGAAAAAGGGTAGTTGAGCTAAGAAGACCGCTAGGTTTTCGTAACGTGATTAGTGAGAGTTTTCGGTTCGGGAGCTAGTGTCTTGCGGCGTTGCGGGTCGGGTTGAGGCCACGTTGCGGGTCAACCCGCGGCTGTATGGTGGTGGGGTCGGTTGTGGTGGTCGCTTTGGGTTAGGGTTATGAGGGTGTTAGGCCCAAGTTTAGTTAACCAGACTGAGTTCGTGGACGATTCGACCGATGGTCGGGCGAGGAGGTCAGCCGTCTTGTCTTCTAGCAAAGACCGTTTACTCGGCAGTGTTGATTTATCAGAAAGGTTGTAAGGCTGCACGGGGTGCCTACCTTCACCTTATGACAGACAGTGGAGCCCAGGGTACGGCTGTTTTTGTTTCTGGAAGTTTTACCAAGCAGGGTTAAGAACTCAGGTGAGTCTCAGAATCGCATTCGCCCTCGGGCCAGTGTGTGGATTTCAGGGGTAGTTGTGGGGATTGTTGTCTCCTGTGGAGGGAGTGTTTAAGCTACCATTTCGGTGTTCGGATGTCGCCTTATGAAGCCTTGTAGGGGCGGATGTGTAAGTCGCCAGTCGATTGGTTCGATGTTGGCAAGATTCAGATAGTTGGTTCAGGCTTGTTCCAGCAGACTGTGGATAGGGTAAAGCTTGTCTAGAAGAGGTTCTGGCAGCTCAGAGAAATCGTGCGGATAATCGGCGACGACGCTTAGAGTTCAGGTTGACGGTCGGTCTTGAAAGTACCACCGGGTTGGGTGTCGAGTTTTGGAAAACAGAGGAACTTAGCCCGAGTTACTTTGGGCCGCACGAGTTCATGTGAAGAATAGGCCAGGTTGCCTATATGTTAGCATTTGCCGTCCGACTTAGGAGGCAGTATGTCCGGTCTTTCGTATTGTTATGATCAGGAAAGTATCGGAGATCCATCCAGAGTATTCCCAGTTAATGATGACCACGTTAGAGATAGTAACCCCGAGTTTTGGAAGTCAAGCGAGATCGAAATGTGGTAAGAGTTCGAGTGTCTGACGACCTCGGGGATCGCATGCGGCCGGCACCATTTGTTAGGTCGCCGGAGTGACACTAGAACCTCGCGGCAAAGTGACAAAAGTGGTATCACGACGAGTAAAGGGAGAAGAGAGCATGTATTGCGAGCAGAGATGTGACCATTTCTTTTGTATGGAGAAAGTGCGAAGGAATTATATTTTAGGCCCTTGGATGGGAGCGTTTGTGATGTTAGAGGTGTTTCCTCGTGGGCTTGGATGTAAGTATTTTGCGCGCAGTGTTGTTGTGGCGGTTGTGGCGAGGATTGTTCGGTAAGTATAGTAGTGAAGACTATCTTGGCGCACGTTTGGTTTGAGACTTAGAAGGAACATTCGGACGAATGTTTCTAAGGAAGAGAGAATGTTATACCGTATTTCGGCAGTATGCGTGGGACGACGTAGAAAAGTTTGTGCCTTAAAGTGCTTGGCGAAATTATTTTTGTGCACAACACGGTTAGAGTCGTTTTTCGACGAAACGTTTTACACAACTCGCGTAGGGTAAATTCCGGCTATGTCATTTTTAATTTTTGCGGATTTTTTCGAGAGACGAAACGTGTTGGACCAACAAGAGGTCGCCACTTGGCACCCTCTCATTGGTGGAGTGTGGGGCGGTAAAGGGGGACGAATTCCTTGACATTTTTGTCAAGTAGTAGGTAGGATATTTTGTGGTAGATGGATAAGGTGCACTTGGCATGATCTTGGCCCTACACTTGCACCACACTTGATCTTGGCCATTGGTTAGCCATGGCTTGACCTATAAATACCCTTTGATGAACTTCTTCATCCAAAAATTGTGCTAAGTCTAAAATCCCTTCCCCCTCTCGTGTGGGGTTCGTCCAGCACCCTCCCCTGGTGAGGCCCTCGCCGAGAGCCCTCCCCTGGCGAGAGTACCCTCTAGTGGGGTTGGCGAAGGTATACACCCCCTTGTGGTGTTGTCTCGTATAAATACACCCCACCTTGGTAGAAATACTCTCAAAAGTATTGTTACTATACCCAAAATACCTTGGCCCTAATACCTTGTAGTATTCCAAGGTTATACTTATACGAAAAGCCCAGAAATACTATTATACTTCCCTTCAGTCACAAAACCGAAACCCTAAGGAAAAATCTCCATAGTTAGTTGGAGTATTAAGTAGAAGTTGGTTAGAACTTCTAAGGGTGGTTTGGAGCGGGTTGGAGCGCACGGAGTTGGAGCTAAACGTTGCCCAGGATCGACTTTATACTTGGATAATTATGGGCTTATCGAGGTAATTATCTTGTCCCTATTGTAATTGGAAATTACATGTTGTTAGAATAAATAGTTGAAGTATACTATATATAGAATCGACGTAGTTTTCGCAATGTCTTTTGACTTAAGCTGAATAATAAGAAACCTTTCGAAAGAAGAGTCTTGAATGTAATTACATAGGGTGTATTCTGAGAGACTTGTGTAGCTTTTCTGCGGGGTAGAATTGTGCACGTCGGATTAGACGTATAAGCCCCGGTTGGCTTGGTAGCGGCCCCGATAGAGAGAGGAGATTTCTGTTGTTGCGGGGAGGTGGTCTGCGAATTTTACGTAGAATGTTCTCTGAAGAGACCTAAATGTTAATAAGCGCCTTGTGGCCTTATAGGTGGAAGTACTATGCGTGGCGCGATCTACTTGGCTTAAGGAGTAGCGGCGGTTTGAGGTACTTGAGCGTTTTGCTATTAGTCGATAATCGTCGCGAGGTATGTGAACCTCTTCCTATCTCTTCTAGCATGATATGTGTGTAACTATGTAGTACGGTAGATGTACATGTGTTAAATGTATTTGATTGGTCTAAAACATAAAGTGTTATAACGATTTTATGGGAAGTTGGTTATAACAGCTTTATGTATGTAAGAAAATACTTGTGGTTTTAAAAGGTAATCGATTTGAACTATAATTTGGTTATGTGATAATAAAGAACTTGAAGTATTTCAAAAGATTTTTGAATCATTTTGAAAGAAGAGTAATACTTGGTTTTTGAAAACTTAAGAGTTATACTAGCTTTATGGGAAGTTAGGTATAACGGCTTAAGAATGTTTTACTGAGTTCGGAAATCAGAATGTGTATCGACAAACCACTGCAGCGTTAATAAAAGGAAATGTTTTGTGATTAAGTATTATTAAAACCAGTAGAAACTTCCATCTGCATAGAAGCTAAGATGAGACAAAATGATATTTCCTAGATCATGGCTGCTGTAATAAGATTGTTATAAACAAGAATATCCTACTCACATATAAGGCTTATGTTTCTTAGATGGTTTAAAAGAGAATTATATTCTTAAATGAATAAGACTATGAACTACGAAACCCTTCTAAAATAAGAAACGTGAACATTTGAAATTAGGCAAACTTGGACGTTTGGAAAATAATGTTGTTACTTGATTTTACAAAGGTAAGTGTTTTGATTTACTTCAAAAGATAATCACTCTATTTTTCATATACTATGGGTATTGTGTGGTTTTTGTGAAAGTAACGTATCTTTTAAAGAGTTAATGTATGAAGTACTTTGGGGATAAAAACCCGATCTTGTTAATCATATAGTAGAAAGTACCTTGTGTATATAACTTGATTATGTTGGTTTGTGATTGCCTTGTAATACTTTCTTGTTGATTTGTTAAGTAAACATGCTAGGATGCTACGTGTGATAGTATCTTGTGATGTTAGTGTAAAGGGGTTTCCTCATCGCGCTTAAATTTGTTTGACTCTCGTACCGTTATGTTGGTATGGTACCACTCACCTTGACTTGTTTCGGAGGTTAAGCCGCCTCCGCGGGGTAGACTTCGGTGATGCGGGACCATGATTCGAGAATACCTCATGCGGGTCCAGGGGATCCATGCGGAACTACGGGAGTTCCAGGTTAGTTTGCGGCCTTGTGGTCATACGGTCTTTGTGGCCTGCGATCGCGAGTCGGGGCGATCTTGGGAGTAGCTACCCTCGACGCGAGGAATACCTCACGCGGGCCTATGAGGTTGGCCTATGCGGAGTCGCGGAGAGTTCTGGGCTAGACGCGCACATCGATCTGCGAGGCGAGTGACCGGCTTTGATCATGTGTGATGCAGACAGATATCATGATACGCTTTATGACCTGTTAGTCTGTAGGTGTTAGTAGTCGGTTATGCCTTCGCACTTACCTGTCATCGTTTTATTAGGACACAGTGGGACCCGTGTTCATGTGTATTTCTTGGTGCTTTTATATCATAAACTGCCGGCAGTGAGGAAGGTATTCCACGGGCATGATTGATGTTATGGGCTTGAGACCCATAGTTATATTTGAGTGATGACTTTGAGGGCGTGAGTCCCTGACTTGACATGACTGCTTATTTATTGTAAACTGTAGTTTGGTTATCATACATGTCTTCTGCTTTATAGACTATTATGATTTCATTTACAGTATTTTCAGTTTCACATACTTGGTACCTGTTGTACTGACCTCCTTCGGGGGGCTGCGTTCATGCCGCAGGTTGAGGTACACCAGTCGTTGATCCTAGCTCTTAGGGTCACAGTTCAGCGTTTGGGAAGCTCCGTTTCTCCGGAGGCTTATCTTGGTATAGTCCCCTGTTGTTGTAGGTGCTTACATTCAGGGGTATGACGGCCCCTGTCGTCGTTGTTGTCATTTCATTCATAAGTGCAGAGTCATCGTGGCAGGGTTTGTAAAAAGGATTAAACTGTTCATTTTGAAAGAGTTGTTATTTATATATATGCCGAAAGACAACTTTTCTTCAGAAACATGTGTTTCCTTTGCATCATTTCATATTGTGTTTTATGTTCCGCTGATTACTCTGATGTTGTATCGCTAGGGTGCCCGGGGTAAGGCACCAGTCACGGGCCCGGGTTCGGGTCGTGACATTGATGACTATCTAAAGAAAGGTTGTGCAAGAGTAGCTCTTCAGTCAGGCATGGATATTGCCCGCGTACAGGCTTATGCGCAGCACGCAGAGGAACGTAGAGATCGACGGATTAACCAAGATCAGCAGAAGAGGGCCAGAACAACAGGGTCCTTTGGTAACTTTCGAGGCGAACCGCCTCAGCAGCAGATTAGATATGCGCCTCCGCCAGTGCAGAATGGTCCTCCACCGGGTTCAGGACGTTCGGGGTATGCAGGAGTTGGTCAGAGCTCCAGGGCTTCTGATTCACAGATACACGTCGGTTCCAGCCAGCCGGATTCAGTGGTTCGGAGAGGAAGGGGTGTTAGCCAGAGGAGGCCACCCCCACCTCGGTGTGGCCGTTGTGGTAGATGTCATGGTGGGGAGTGTCGTGCTTCTTCGACAGCTTGTTATGCTTGCGGCCAGCAGGGCCATTTTGCGAGAAATTGTCCGACCAGAGGTGGCGCGGATGTAGAGACTCAGCCTTCGGGATCAGTGGCTAATTCATCATCTTCCCTAGCTATGCGCCCAACAGGGCAGGATTGATTAGAACGACAAATGGAAGTGAAGCAGTATGTTATACCCCGTATTTCCAGAGTATGTACGTGAGGACGTACGTATAAAAGTTTAAGCCTTAAGTAGGCTAAGGGACGAAATTTGTGCACAACTAGCGAAAGGAATCGTTTTCCGACGAAACGTTTCCCAAACTTTGCGAAGGAAAAATTGCGGCTATGTCATTTATAATTTTTGCGGATTTTTCCGAGAGATGAAATATTTTGGACCAATTGGAGGGCGACATGTGTCACCCTTAGGTGTCCAAGGTTGGACGATTTTTTTGCTTGGTGGAAGCTTCTAGGCTTGCACGTTTTTTCCCTTTTAGTTGCCTAAAATGTTTGGTCAATGTTTGGTAGGATATTTGTGTGGTTGATGACCAAGTGGGACCCACACAACACATGGCTTAATCTACACCTTACACTTGCCTACCACTTGGCTTGATCTTGACCATTGGTGGTCCTATAAATACCCCCCTTGCTTGAAGGTTTTCTTCATCCCTCAAATCATTCTAAGTCTTGAAACCCCTCTCCTCCTTTGAGTGTAGTTCTCGTCCAAAGCCACCCCCTCCCCCTTGAAAAGGCCCTTGGCCGAAACCCCTCTCCCTTTGTAGTGTTCTAGCCGAGAACACACCCCCCCTCTCTTGAGTTGTTCTCGTGAAATACCCCACCCCTTGGTAGAGAAATACTTCTCCAAGTATTGTTGTAATGCCAAAATACTCTAGCCCAAAACCTTTGTAGTATTTCCAAGTACCCTCTTTACGAAAAGCACGGAAAATACTACTATACTTTCCTTTAGCCACTAAAAGAAACCCTATGGAAAAATCTTCATAGTTAGTTGAAGTATTAAGTAGAAGTTGTGTAGAACTTCTAAGGGTTTCTCGGAGCGAATTGGAGCATGCAGAATAAGAGCTAAACCTTGCTTAGGATCGACATTTTAACTTGGATAATTTTGGGCTTATCGAGGTAAATAATCTTGTCCCCCTATAGTAATTGGAAATTACATATTGTTGTAATATATAGTTGAAGTATACTATATATAGAATGAATATTGAAAAGGAATCGAACTGTAATTACATAGAAGGATATCAAAGAAGAGAATTGAACTGTACTTACATAGGACTGTATTTACAGTAGACTTGTAGTGTTACTGTGAAGTAGAATTGTACACGTCCGGATTAGACGTATAACCCCCCCCCCCCTCTCGGGAGTTGTTGGCCTGTTAGCAGGCCTCGATAGAGGAGGAGATTTACGCGGTTGCGGGGGGGGAGGTGCTGCCGAATTTTCTGTAGAATATTCTACGATGAGATCTAGATGTTAATAGGCGCCTTGTGGCCTTTATAGGTTGAAGTACTACGTGTGGCGTGATCTACTTGGCTTAAGGAGTAGCCGACGGTTTGAGGTACTTGGAGCGTTTTGCTATTAGTCGATAATCGTCGCGAGGTATGTGAACCTCTTCCTATCTTTTCTAGCATGATATGTGTATAACTATGTAGTACGGTAGACGTACATGTGTTAAATGAATTTGGTTGGTTTAAAACATAAGGTGTTATAACGGCTTTATGGGAAGTTGGTTATAACAACTTTATGTAGGTACGAAAATGGTTTGACTTATAACACACTTGATGTGTGATAATAAAGAACTTCAAGTATTTCGAAAGAATCATTTTGAAAGAAGAGTAATACTTGGTTTGTGAAAGCTTAAGAGTTATACTAGCTTTATGGGAAGTTAGGTATAACGACTTAAGGAAGATAAAAGGAATAATGTTTTACTGATTTCGGAAATGAGAACAAGTATCGAACAAACCACTGCAGCGTTAATAAAGGAAAATGTATTGATTAATTAATTATTATTAAAACCAGTAGAAACCTCCATCTGCATAGAAGCTAAGATAAGACAAAATGATATTACATTTTCTAGATCATGGCTGCTTTAATAAGATTGTTATAAACAAGAATAACCTACTCACACTTAAGACATATGTTACTCAATGGTTTTAAAAAGGAATTTCGCTTTTAAGTGATTAAGTCTATGGACTATGAAACCTTCTAAAATAAGAGACTTGAATGCTTGAAATTAGGCAAACTTGAACCTTTGGAAAAGAATGTTGTTACTTGATTTTAAAAAGGGAAAGTGTTTTGGTTTACTTAAAAATGTTAGTCACTCTATTTTTATACTACGGGTATCGGGTGACCTTTGTAAAAGAAATGGATCTTTAAAAGGAATTTAACGTACGTAGTACTTTAGGGTTAAAACCCGGACTTTGACATAAAATGAAAGTACCTTGAGTTGTGTGTAACTTGCCTATGCTTGTTGTTGTGTAACTTGCCTATACTTGTTGTGATAGCCTTTGCTGTGCAAGAATTGTGTTTCTATACTACCGCATCTCTCGATGGAGGGCCGATTGACTTGTTGAGAACTTACTTGGACGTACCGGCAGTGACGGAAGATTCCACGGGTATGCTTCCATTATTATTGTTACATGGGCATGTCTACACCGATGATGGATTCTGTGGGCATGTGACCATTATGGTTATTTATGGCGAAGTATCGTGACTTACGGTTGTGATCGAGTGCATAGCCTGTTTACTTGCCCCCGTCAGCTACGTGACGCGGGTGGATCTGGTATAGGTTATCTCACTTGCCACGTGTCAGCTTCGCTTTGAAGTATCGTGACTTACGGTTGTGATCTGGTGGGTAGCCTGGTTACTTGCCCCCATCAGCTACGTGGCGCAGGGAGGATCTGGTGGTGGCTATCGCACTTGCCACGTGTCAGCTTCGCGAGTCAGTGTTTAGATGGAGCTTCGTGACTTACGGTTGTGATCTGGTGGTTAGCCTGGTTACTTGCCCCCGTCAGCTACGTGGCGCAGGGAGGATCTGGTGGAGGCTCTCGCTTTGCGATGTCGCCTTCATGATATGGTTGTTGATATTATTGGTAGGGTGGGGCCTGGTGTTCATGTATACCCCTTGGTGTTGTTACATCATAGACTGCTGGCAGTGAGGAAGGAATTCCACGGGCACGAGTGATGTTGTGGGCGTGAGACCCATTGTTATATTTAAGTGATGACTTGGAGGGCGTGAGTCCCTGACTTGATATGACTGCTTATACGTTGTGTACTGTAGTTTGGTTATCATACATGTCTCCTGCTTTATATAGACTATTATGATTTCATTCTGATATTTTGATTTCGCATACTGTACTGTTGTCGACCTCCTTGAAGCTGCGTTCATCCGCAGTAGAGGTACATCGTCTGCTGATCCCCGCTATAGGATCACATCTCAAAGATATTGGGAAGCTCGTTCCTTGGAGGCTTATCTTTTGGTATGTTACCACAGTGCAGCAGGTTCTTGTACATTCGTGGTATGGCGGGGCCTGTCCCGTCGTAGTTGTTGTAAAAATCTTAGAGGTCTGTAGCACTGTTGTGGGCAGGGTTGTAAGGATTGTAACTGTTCAAATGTCGATATATATATATATATATATATATATGCAGAAAGGCAACCCTTTTGGTTGGCCTATTTTCTTTTATCTTGATCCATGTCTATTTGTATGTTTAAGTCTTTATTTCCGCTGGTTTTTCTCTGATGTTGTATCACTAGGGTGCCCGGGGTAAGGCACCAGTCATGGGCCCGGGTTCGGGTTGTGACAAAAGTGGTATCAGAGCAGTTAATCCTCGGAAAGTGTCTACAGACCGTGTCTAGTAGAGTCTTGATTATCGATGTGTTGTGCACCACATCTATAATCGTGAGGTCGCAGACATTTAGGATTGGTTTCCATTCTTCTCATTCCGAGATCGTGCCTTAGAGTGTTATAAGTTGGACCCTCCGACGTATTTCGTTTTTACCGCTTATGCCTCGCGAAGGCAACGAGCCCAGAGGCAAGGCGGCGAAGGAAGGCTGCGAGTAGAGCACGGAGGGTTACGAGCGCAGGCCCGGTCTTTACCCGAGATAGTGCGTCGGGCGGCGAGTTTTGCGACGCCGCCCGGCCAAAGATAGTTTAGAGCGCAGCGATGGCTGCCGAGACCACGATACGAGCCTCGGTCCCACAACCGGAGCGAGAGAGATGGGGTACAAGGAGATGGACGCCATTCGGCGTGGTCGTGGCCGATATGAGGATAGGGCCGCGGCGGTTCGAGAGAACGGTGGTTCACCCTAGATCGAATAGTTTGAGGCTACGGGACTTTTGAGTTGTAGCCGCCAGAGTTCTACGGTCGAGGCCCGAGGATGATCCGCGAGAGTTCATCAAGCGATTCTGACGGATCATGAGAGTGATCAAGGCATCGGAGACCGAGTCGGTGGTCTAGGTTCGCGTCGGTGCGTGATACCGCATGATCGTTTGATCGTGGGAGCTGTCGGGAGTGCATGCGCTTCCGGTGGTTGGAAACGAGTTCTCGTGGGCATTTCTTGCCTCCCGGATGAGAGGGCTCGGGCGATAGATTTTTGGTGTTGAGCGAGGCGGGCGTGCGGTTCGGGAGTACAATGTGGAGTTCGACTTCGTTGGCTCGATGCGTCCGCGTTAGTAGCTAGTATGGAGGATCGAGTGCACCGATATGTTACGTGGCTCGATGATTACCTAGCGAGTTGTTCGGGTGTAGCTCTTCACCGGGCATGGACATTGCCGCATGCGAGCTTATGCACTTGGATGTGAGGCGGAGATCGGCGGAATGACCAAGATCGTGAAGAGGGCGAGCAGCGAGGTCCTTTGGTGACTTTCGAGGCGGACCGCCTCGAAGAAAGCGATTATGCGCCTCGCCCGATCGAGTGGTCCCCACCGCCCTCGGGACGCAGGATATTCAGAGCAGTCGGGGCTCCTGTGTTTCAGATGTTCGGGAGTAGGAGTGCTCGCGGATGAGGCCACCGTATCTCGGTGTGGCGTTGTGGTAAAGCCCATAGAGAATGTCGTCTTGGGTTGGGAGATTGTTATGCTTGCGGCCCAGCGGGGCCATTTGGCGAGACTGTCAGGCCGGGGTAGCACTGGTGGGAGAGCATGACTACGAGATCAGTTGCGGGTTCTTCACCTTCCATAGCTAGGCAGGATGTTCATACACCGGCAGGCCACGGCAGAGGTCGCGGTGGAAGTTCCCAGTTTTAGCGGTCCTTTGAACCGCCTATTTTCAGGTATATCCTTAACCCTCTAGAGACTTGTATGTATTGATGTTTTGATGATGTGTTATGTTCGGATAGCTTTGTGCTAAAAATGCGATTTAGAAGCCTGGTTAGTGAAAAGGGTGAGCCTGGGGGTGAGAAAATGATGAACCTTAGAATACTACAGTTGAGACCTTAGATGTAAGGCCGTCTTGAGTACAAGATTTTGTGGGTGATCTTTGTCGGAATGTATAAGTATACGTGGAGTAATTGTGGGAAAATTCCTTGGGTGGTGTAAAACGGAAGTGGTAGCTTCCATGACTTGAACAGGTAAGATTGTTCCGGATCAGGGAACGAGAGAGTTTGGCGCGATTATGGGTCGGGTTGAGGACCATTCGCGGGTCAACCCGCAGCCCGGTTTGTGGTGGGGTCAGTTCGAGGTGGTCCCGCCAGGTGGTAGGATCACGAGGGTGCTAGGCCCAAGTCTGGGTAATCGTTGTACGAGTTCGAGTGTTCGAGAAGAGTACAACGAGGAAGGAAAAAAAGTGAACATGTGCTGAGGGGTGGAAGTGATCATTTTTGTAAAACGAATGTGCGAAATGAGTATCCTTTGGACCAGAAGCAAGAGTTGGTATGGTTTTGCATCGTCGAGGTGATTCCTCGTTGGCTTGGATTTAAGTATTTTCGCGCATGTTATTTTGTGGCCAGGTGTGGCATGTATGGTTTCGTAAGTATAGTAGTGAAGACTATACCGGCGCGTGTATGTTTTGAGACTTAGAAGGAACATTCGGGACGAATGTTTCTAAGGGGGGAAGAATGTTATACCCCGTATTTCCAGAGTATGTACGTGAGGACGTACGTATAAAAGTTTAAGCCTTAAGTAGGCTAAGGGACGAAATTTGTGCACAACTAACGAAAGGAATCGTTTTCCGACGAAACGTTTCCCAAACTTTGCGAAGGAAAAATTGCGGCTATGTCATTTATAATTTTTGCGGATTTTTCCGAGAGATGAAATATTTTGGACCAATTGGAGGGCGACATGTGTCACCCTTAGGTGTCCAAGGTTGGACGATTTTTTTTCTTGGTGGAAGCTTCTAGGCTTGCACGTTTTTTCCCTTTTAGTTGCCTAAAATGTTTGGTCAATGTTTGGTAGGATATTTGTGTGGTTGATGACCAAGTGGGACCCACACAACACATGGCTTAATCTACACCTTACACTTGCCTACCACTTGGCTTGATCTTGACCATTGGTGGTCCTATAAATACCCCCCTTGCTTGAAGGTTTTCTTCATCCCTCAAATCATTCTAAGTCTTCAAAACCCTCTCCTCCTTTGAGTGTAGTTCTCGTCCAAAGCCACCCCCTCCCCCTTGAAAAGGCCCTTGGCCGAAACCCCTCTCCCTTTGTAGTGTTCTAGCCGAGAACACACCCCCCCTCTCTTGAGTTGTTCTCGTGAAATACCCCACCCCTTGGTAGAGAAATACTTCTCCAAGTATTGTTGTAATGCCAAAATACTCTAGCCCAAAACCTTTGTAGTATTTCCAAGTACCCTCTTTACGAAAAGCACGGAAAATACTACTATACTTTCCTTTAGCCACTAAAAGAAACCCTATGGAAAAATCTTCATAGTTAGTTGAAGTATTAAGTAGAAGTTGTGTAGAACTTCTAAGGGTTTCTCGGAGCGAATTGGAGCATGCAGAATAAGAGCTAAACCTTGCTCAGGATCGACATTTTAACTTGGATAATTTTGGGCTTATCGAGGTAAATAATCTTGTCCCCCTATAGTAATTGGAAATTACATATTGTTGTAATATATAGTTGAAGTATACTATATATAGAATGAATATTGAAAAGGAATTGAACTGTAATTACATAGAAGGATATCAAAGAAGAGAATTGGACTGTACTTACATAGGACTGTATTTACAGTAGACTTGTAGTGTTACTGTGAAGTAGAATTGTACACGTCCGGATTAGACTTATAACCCCCCCCCCCTCTCGGGAGTTGTTGGCCTGTTAGCAGGCCTCGATAGAGGAGGAGATTTATGCGGTTGCGGGGGGGGAGGTGCTGCCGAATTTTCTGTAGAATATTCTACGATGAGATCTAGATGTTAATAGGCGCCTTGTGGCCTTTATAGGTTGAAGTACTACGTGTGGCGTGATCTACTTGGCTTAAGGAGTAGCCGACGGTTTGAGGTACTTGGAGCGTTTTGCTATTAGTCGATAATCGTCGCGAGGTATGTGAACCTCTTCCTATCTTTTCTAGCATGATATGTGTATAACTATGTAAATGCGGTGAGCGTACGTGTTAAATGAATTTGGTTGGTTTAAAACATAAGGTGTTATAACGGCTTTATGGGAAGTTGGTTATAACAACTTTATGTAGGTACGAAAATGGTTTGACTTATAACACACTTGATGTGTGATAATAAAGAACTTGAAGTATTTCGAAAGAATCATTTTGAAAGAAGAGTAATACTTGGTTTGTGAAAGCTTAAGAGTTATACTAGCTTTATGGGAAGTTAGGTATAACGACTTAAGGAAGATAAAAGGAATAATGTTTTACTGATTTCAGAAATGAGAACAAGTATCGAACAAACCACTGCAGCGTTAATAAAGGAAAATGTATTGATTAATTAATTATTATTAAAACCAGTAGAAACCTCCATATGCATAGAAGCTAAGATAAGACAAAATGATATTACATTTTCTAGATCATGGCTGCTTTAATAAGATTGTTATAAACAAGAATAACCTACTCACACTTAAGACATATGTTACTCAATGGTTTTAAAAAAGGAATTTCGCTTTTAAGTGATTAAGTCTATGGACTATGAAACCTTCTAAAATAAGAGACTTGAATGCTTGAAATTAGGCAAACTTGAACCTTTGGAAAAGAATGTTGTTACTTGATTTTAAAAAGGGAAAATGTTTTGGTTTACTTAAAAATGTTAGTCACTCTATTTTTATACTACGGGTATCGGGTGACCTTTGTAAAAGAAATGGATCTTTAAAAGGAATTTAACGTACGTAGTACTTTAGGGTTAAAACCCGGACTTTGACATAAAATGAAAGTACCTTGAGTTGTGTGTAACTTGCCTATGCTTGTTGTGATAGCCTTTGCCTATACTTGTTGTGATAGCCTTTGCTGTGCAAGAATTGTGTTTCTATACTACCGCGTCTCTCGATGGAGGGCCGGTTGACTTGTTGAGAACTTACTTGGACGTACCGGCAGTGACGGAAGATTCCACGGGTATGCTTCCATTATTATTGTTACATGGGCATGTCTACACCGATGATGGATTATGTGGGCATGTGACCATTATGGTTATTTATGGCGAAGTATCGTGACTTACGGTTGTGATCGAGTGCATAGCCTGTTTACTTGCCCCCGTCAGCTACGTGACGCAGGTCGATCTGGTATAGGTTATCGCACTTGCCACGTGTCAGCTTCGCGGCGAAGTATCGTGACTTACGGTTGTGATCTGGTGGGTAGCCTGGTTACTTGCCCCCGTCAGCTACGTGGCGCAGGGAGGATCTGGTGGAGGCTATCGCACTTGCCACGTGTCAGCTTCGCGAGTCAGTGTTTGGATGGAGCTTCGTGACTTACGGTTGTGATCTGGTGGTTAGCCTGGTTACTTGCCCCCGTCAGCTACGTGGCGCAGGATCTGGTGGAGGCTCTCGCACTTGCCACGTGTCAGCTTCATGATATGGTTGTTCAGTATTATTGGTAGGGTGGGACCTGGTGTTCATGTATACCCCTTGGTGTTGTTACATCATAGACTGCTGGCAGTGAGGAAGGAATTCCACGGGCACGAGTGATGTTGTGGGCGTGAGACCCATTGTTATATTTAAGTGATGACTTGGAGGGCGTGAGTCCCTGACTTGATATGACTGCTTATACGTTGTGTACTGTAGTTTGGTTATCATACATGTCTCCTGCTTTATATAGACTATTATGATTTCATTCTGATATTTTGATTCGCATACTTGGTACTGTTATGCGACCTCGCCGAGGCTGCGTTCATACTGCAGTAGAGGTACATCGTCTGTTGATCCGACATAGGATCACATCTCGGCGTATTGGGAAGCTCCGTTCCTTGGAGGCTTATCTTTTGGTATGTTACCACAGTGCAGTAGGTTCTTGTACATTCGGGGTATGGCGGGGCCCCGTCCCTCGTAGTTGTTGTAAAAATCTTAGAAGTGCATGCTTTGTTGTGGCAGGGTTGTAAGGATTGTAACTGTTCAAATGTCGATATATATATATATATATGCAGAAAGGCAACCCTTTTGGTTGGCCTATTTTCTTTTATCTTGATCTATATCTATTTGTATGTTTAAGTCTTTATTTCCGCTGGTTTTTCTCTGATGTTGTATCACTAGGGTGCCCGGGGTAAGGCACCAGTCACGGGCCCGGGTTCGGGTCGTGACACAGTAGATGCAGGTATATCCTTAACCCTCTAGAGATTTGTATGTGTGATAAGATGAGTATACCTTAAGTGTTATGTTCAGATAGCATTGTGTTAGTTGTGATTAGAAATCATGGTTAGTTAACCAGGTAAGATTGGGGATAAGGAAAGTGTGAGCCTTACAGTTTTATACGTAGAGACCTTAGAGGCAAGGCCATCTCGAGTAAGAGATTTATATATTTATATTTTTATGTTTGACCCTTATCGGAGTGCATAGTACACGTGAGATTGTTCCGGATCGGGGAACAAGAGTTTGGCACGATAGCGGGTCGGGTTGAGGACCGATCGCGGGTCAACCCGTGGCCTGTTTGGTGGTCGATTCGGTTGGTGGTCGCCAGGTGGTGGGTCACGAGGGTGTTAGGCCCAAGTTTAGTTAACCATCATACGAGTTCGTGGATGCGTTCGACCCGATGGTCGGGCCGATGGTCGATCCTCTTGTCTTTTAGTCGACCGTTTACTCGAGAGGTTATGCGAGATGTTATTACTGGAAAGTTGTGAGGCTGCACGAGGTGCCTACTTTCACCATATGACAGGCAGTGGAGCCCAGGTTACGGCTATTTCTTTTTCTGGAAGTTATACCAGGCAGGGTTAGGAACTCAGGTGAGTCTCCGTATCGCATTCATCCTCGGGCCAGTGTTTGGTTTTCAGGGGTAGCTGTGAGGATTGTTGCCTCCTGTTGAGGGAGTGTTTTTAGCTACCATTTCAGTGTTCGGATATTGCCTTATGACGCCTTGTAGGGGCGGAAGTGTAAGTTGCCGGTCGATTGGTTCTGTAACACCCCGTAGTTCCAGAGTATGTATATAAGGACGTACGTACGAGAATACGACATTAAAATTGGAAAGGAAGAAAGATGTGATTTTTCGACGGAAAAGTTTCCGGATTTTGTGAAGGAAAAAGGTTCGTTAATGGGAATTGGATTCCCAGATTTGGTATTCGGACTTTTTGGAATATTTGAGAATTATGGAATTTTATTTCCGGAATTGGTCACGTGGGGCCCACGGGGAAAATTTATGGTTTGTGGGGCCCACTTTATTTTCGGATTTTTGGCATTACGGATATTTTCGGAAGATGAAATATTTTGGACGAGTAGGGGGAGACACGTGTCACCCCCACGTGGCCATGTTGGCCGAATGGTAGAAAGACAAGTGTCTTGGACGTTTTTTTTTAGTGGACAAGTGGCTAGCCACTTGTCCCAAAGTTGTGGTGGACATGTGGTTGGTAGAACCCACACCCACATGTCCCCAATCTACACCACACACTTGCCTAAATCCTAGCCATTGATTTCTCTATAAATACCCCTTTGTGCAAGACTAATTCTTCATCCACACTTGAAATAATTTCCAAGGCAAATTCTCCCTCCCTCCCCTTAGGTGTTCTCGTCCACCCCCCCCCCCCCCACTTTGTGTAGAAATACTTCAAGTATTGTTGTATAAATCCCAAATACCTTAGCCTAAATTCCTAGTAGTATTCCAAAGTTATTTCAATACTAAGAAGCCCAGAAATACTACTTTATTCCAATAGTCGCAAAATGAAGCCCTAGAAAAATCTTCATAGCTTAGATGAAGTGTTAAGAGAAGTTGTTTAGAAACGTCTAAGGGTTGCTTGGAGCGGGTTAGAGCGTAAGGAATTGGAGCTAAACGTTGCTCAGGATCGACTTTTAATCTTGGATAATTTTGGGCTTATCGAGGTAATGATCTTAGTCCTTCTATTGTAATTGGATATTACATGTTGTAGTAGTTTAGAATTGAGTATAAGATATATGGAAGGATGTTTATAAAGAATTGAATTGTATTTACATTGGACTGTATTTACAGTAGACTTGTAGTATTATTGTGGAGTAGAATTTTACACGCCCGGTTAGACGTGTAACCCCCCCCCTGGAGTTGTTGGCTTGGTAGCGGGCCTTAATAGAGGAGGAGATTTATGTGGTTGCGGGGGGGGGGGAGGTGCTGCCGAATTTTCCGTAGAATAAGGAACTTGTACTTAGAATTGTTCTACGAAGAGATCTAGAGATTGATAGACGTTTTGTGGACTTTATAGGTTGAGATACTACGAGTAGCGTATTGTACTTGAAGAGTGGAAAAGGCTAGCAGGGTTACAGTACTTTGGAGCTTTTTGCTTTTTGTCGATAATCGTCGCGAGGTATGTGAACCTCTTCCTATCTTTTCTAGCATGATTATGTGAACTATGTAGTACGGTAGACGTACGTGTGCTAAACAAATTTGGTTGGTTTAAAACATAAAGTGTTATAACGGCTTTATGGGAAGTTTGTTATAACAACTTTATGTAGGTAAAGAAATGGTCTGTGGTTTTTAAAAGATAAGAAACTTGACTTATAAATGACTTGATGTGAAATATTAAGGACTGGGTTTGTGTTAAAAAGTTGTGAAACTTCATTTATGAGAAATGGGTAATTGGGTTTTAAAAAAAGGAATAAGTTGTATTGATTTCGGAAATGAGAATAAGTATCGAACAAACCACTGCAGCGTTAATAAAGGAAAATGTATTGACAAATAATTAATTATATTAAAACCAGTAGAAACCTCCATCTGCATAGAAGCTAAGATAAGACAAAATTGTATTACATTTCTAGATCATGGTTGCTTTAATAAGATCATTAATAACAAGTATTGATTTTTCCTAAATTCCAAAGTAAGGAACTTGTTTTCTAAAAGAAAAGAGACTTGAGGAAATTAAAGTGTTTTGGTTTTAAAGAAAGGCATGGTTTTGTCTTAAAATGGTTTAAGAAGGAAATCATGGTTTTGTCTTAAGTTGGTTTATTCGAAAAAAAGATATGGAAATTGTTTTGGTTTACTTAAAAAGATAGTTACTCTATTTTGATACTACGGGTATCGTGTGACTTTTTGTGAAAGAAATGGATCTTTTAAAGAGTTAAAGTACGTAGTACCTTGGGGTTAAAACTCGGATTTGTGATCATAAAATGAATGTCTAAAAGTATGTTGAACTTTCCTATGCTTGTGGTGATAGCCTTTGTTGTGCAAGTGTTGTATTTCTGTGCTACCGCGTCTCTCGTTGGAGGGCCATCTATCTGGTTGATTGATGGACATACTGACACGATGGGTGGCCCACGGGTATGCTTCCACTATATCATTCCTTTTGGACATACTGACACGATGGGTGGCCCACGGGTATGCTTCCATTAGGAGTGTTATCTTGTTATTTGTTTTGGACATACTGACACGATGGGTGGCCCACGAGTATGCTTCCATTATGATTATTATCTTGTTATTTCCTTTGGACATACTGACACGATGGGTGGCCCACGGGTATGCTTCCATTAGGATGGTTCCATGGCCATGCTTATACCGAGGTAAGATGCCGGGGCATGCGGCCGTTGTGCGGGTTAAATTCCCGGGTTATATTTGAGTGATGACTTTACGGGCGTGAGTCCCTGACTTGACATGACTGCTAATATATATTGTGAACTGTAGTTTGGTTATCATACATGTCTCCTGTTTTATATAGACTATTATGGTTTCATTTACAGTATTTTTCAATTTCACATACTTGGTACCTGTTGTACTGACCTCCTTCGGGGGGTTGCGTTCATGCCGCAGGTACAGGTACACCGGTTGTTGATCATCGCTCATAGGATCACAGTTCAGCGTTTGGGAAGCTCCGTTTCTCCGGAGGCTTATCTTTTGGTATGTTTCCCTGAGTTTGTAGGTTCTTGTACATTCAGGGGTATGGCGGGGCCCTGTCCCGTCATAGTTGTTATAAAAACTCTTAGAGGTCTGTAGTACTGTTGTGGGCAGGTTTTGTAAAAAGGATGTAACTGTTCAGATTTAATCATTTATATATATATGCAGAAAGGTGACCGTTTTGGTTAGCCTATTTTCTTATATTTTATCGTTTCATGTCTTTGAGTTTTTATTTCCGCTGGTTTTTCTCTGATGTTGTATCACTAGGGTGCCCGGGTAGGCACGATCCACGCCCAGTGGTCGTGACAAAAGTGGTATCAGAGCAGTTAATCCTCGGAAAGTGTCTACAGACCGTGTCTAGTAGAGTCTTGATTATCGGTGTGTTGTGCACCACATCTATAATCAGGAGGCTACAGGATATTTAGGATTGGTTTCCATTCTTCTCACT
Source organism: Przewalskia tangutica (assembly GCA_029844215.1). Classification (NCBI taxonomy): domain Eukaryota; kingdom Viridiplantae; phylum Streptophyta; class Magnoliopsida; order Solanales; family Solanaceae; genus Przewalskia; species Przewalskia tangutica. Next base: position 97,905,258 of record CM056721.1, read on the forward strand.
CTGAGATCGTGCCTTAGAGCTGTGTTATGAGTTGGACTCCCTCTGACGTATTCTCTTGTACCAGTGATGCCTCCGCGCAAGGCAACCAGGACCCAGAAGGGCAAGCGGCGAGAGGAGCTGCGAAGTAAACACGAGAGGGTTACGAGGCTGAGCCCGATCTTTACACGAGGTGGTGCTACAGAGCGGATTCTACGATGCCGCCCGGCCCAGCGAGTTTAGAAGCGGCGGTAGCTCACGAGGCCACGATATCGAGCCTCGGTCCACGGCCAGAGCAGAGGATATGGGTTACAAGGAGATGGCCCAGTTACTAATTAGGTTTATGGCGAGACTTGAGGGCGACGGAGGCTGAGTGAATGCCGTGAGTGCACCCAGGCCGATAGTTGGAGACTTCGGGACTTCTTAAGTTGCAGTCCACCAGTGTTCTATGGATCGAGGCCTGAGGATGATCCGCAGGAGTTCATCAAGCGATTCTGACGGATCATGAGTGATCAAGGCTTGAACCGAGTCGGTGGTCTTAGGTTCGCATCGGCTGCGTGATCTGCAATGATCGGTAGTTTGATTCGTGGGAGCTGTCCCGGGGGGAGCATGCGCCTCCAGCTGTTTGGGACGAGTTCTCGGAGGCATTTCTCAGCCATTTCTTGCCTCCGCAGATAAGGAGAGCACGGGCCACAGATTTCTGATGCTGAGACAGAGAGGGCGTACGGTTAGAGAGTACAATGTGGAGTTCGACTCGTTGGCTCGATATGTCCCTGCGTTAGTGGCAAATATGGAGGACAGAGTGCACCGCTACATCACGGGGCTCGATGACTACTTGGCAGAGGCTTGCTCGGGTGTAGCTCTTCAGCCGGGCATGGACATTGCCCGTATCTGAGCTTATACGAGGATGGAGGAGCGTAGAGACGGCGTAGGGACCATGATCAGCATAAGAGGCCAAGACAGAGTTCCTTTGGTAACTTTCGAGGCGGCGACCTCGCAGCCCGAATATATACCTCATCCGATTCAGTGGTCCTCCGCGATCTTGGGGCGTCGGGAGTATTCAAGAGCATGTCGTGGCTCGAGGTTCAGATTTCGGGAGGGTGTTAGCGGATGAAGCCACCCCTACCTCGTTGTGACCGTTATGGTAGGCTCCATTGTGGGGAGTGCCGTGCTAGTTTGGGAGTTTGTTTTACATGCGGCAGCAGGCCATTTGCGAAACTGTCCGGCGGAGGTGGCACTAGTGGGATAACCTGACTACGGGATCGATTGCGGGTTCTTCACCTTCCATAGCTAGGCAGGATGTTCATACACCAGCAGGCCACGACAGAGGTCGCGGTGGAAGTCCCCAGTTTTAGCGGTCCTTTGAACCGCCTATTTGATTTTCAGGTATATCCTTAACCCTCTAGAGACTAGTTTGTTTTGATGTTATGATGATGTGTTTAGTATTATGTTGGTTGGATTGTGGTAAAATATGATTTAGAAGCCTGGTTAGAGAAAAAGGGTAAGTCTGGGGATGAGACAATTGTGAACCTTAGAATTTTTATTTTTTGACAGTTGAGACCTTAGATGTAAGGCCGTCTTGAGTAAAAAACTTTACGGTTAATCTTTGTCGGAGTGCATAGTATACGTGGAGTTTTATGTGATAATTCCATGGGTAGTTTGAGATAGAAGTGGTAGCTTTCATGACGTGAATTAGTAAGATTGTTCCGGATCGGGGAACGAGAGAGTTTGGCGCGATAGCGGGTCGGGTTGAGGCCAGATCGCGGGTCAACCCGCTGCCCGGAATGAGGTGGGGTCAGTTCGAGGTGGTCTCGCCAGGTGGTAGGATCACGAGGGTGCAAGGCCCAAGTTTAGGTAACCGTTGTACGAGTTCGTGGATGCGTTCGACCAGAATCGGATCGTGAAGGCCGGGAAGGGCCTTAAAGGAATTTGAGGCTAGTAAAATGACCAAGTTTGGAGGTAGTGACTCGAGGTTTTGGAAGCAAGGCGATGACTAGAGTATGATACGTATACTAGAGAGAGTTCGGGTGTACGAGAAGGGTATGGCGAGTAAGGAAAGGAGTGAACGTGTGTTAACAGAATAAAAGGGATCATTTTGTTGTGAAGTGGAGATGCGAAGGAAGTATCCTTTAGACCATAGGTGGAAGCTTTTGTGATGTTAGAGGTGATTCCTCGTTGGCTTGGATTGGAGTTTTGCGCATGTGTTATATTATGGCCAGGTGTGACATAAGTGGTTTTGTAAGTATAGTAGTGAAGACTATACCGGCACAGGTATGTTTTGGAAACTTAGAAGGAACATTCGGGACGAATGTTTCTAAGGGGGGAAGAATGTTACACCCCGTAGTTCCAGAGTATGTATATAAGGACGTACGTACGAGAATACGACATTAAAATTGGAAAGGAAGAAAGATGTGATTTTTCGACGGAAAAGTTTCCGGATTTTGTGAAGGAAAAAGGTTCGTTAATGGGAATTGGATTCCCAGATTTGGTATTCGGACTTTTTGGAATATTTGAGAATTATGGAATTTTATTTCCGGAATTGGTCACGTGGGGCCCACGGGGAAAATTTACGGTTTGTGGGGCCCACTTTATTTTCGGATTTTTGGCATTACGGATATTTTCGGAAGATGAAATATTTTGGACGAGTAGGGGGCGACACGTGTCACCCCCACGTGGCCATGTTGGCCGAATGGTAGAAAGACAAGTGTCTTGGACGTTTTTTTTTAGTGGACAAGTGGCTAGCCACTTGTCCCAAAGTTGTGGTGGACATGTGGTTGGTAGAACCCACACCCACATGTCCCCAATCTACACCACACACTTGCCTAAATCCTAGCCATTGATTTCTCTATAAATACCCCTTTGTGCAAGACTAATTCTTCATCCACACTTGAAATAATTTCCAAGGCACATTCTCCTCCTCCCTTAGCTGTTCTAGGCCAACCCCCACCCCCCCACTTTGTGTAGAAATACTTCAAGTATTGTTGTATAAATCCCAAATACCTTAGCCTAAATTCCTAGTAGTATTCCAAAGTTATTTCAATACTAAGAAGCCCAGAAATACTACTTTATTCCAATAGTCGCAAAATGAAGCCCTAGAAAAATCTTCATAGCTTAGATGAAGTGTTAAGAGAAGTTGTTTAGAAACGTCTAAGGGTTTCTTGGAGCGGGTTAGAGCGTAAGGAATTGGAGCTAAACGTTGCTCAGGATCGACTTTTAATCTTGGATAATTTTGGGCTTATCGAGGTAATGATCTTAGTCCTTCTATTGTAATTGGATATTACATGTTGTAGTAGTTTAGAATTGAGTATAAGATATATGGAAGGATGTTTATAAAGAATTGAATTGTATTTACATTGGACTGTATTTACAGTAGACTTGTAGTATTATTGTGAAGTAGAATTGTACACGTCCGGTTAGACGTGTAAACCCCCCCTTGGAGTTGTTGGCTTGGTAGCGGGCCTTGATAGAGGAGGAGATTTATGTGGTTGCGGGGGGGAGGTGCTGCCGAATTTTCCGTAGAATAAGGAACTTGTACTTAGAATTGTTCTACGAAGAGATCTAGAGATTGATAGACGTTTTGTGGACTTTATAGGTTGAGATACTACGAGTAGCGTATTGTACTTGAAGAGTGGAAAAGGCTAGCAGGGTTACAGTACTTTGGAGCTTTTTGCTTTTTGTCGATAATCGTCGCGAGGTATGTGAACCTCTTCCTATCTTTTCTAGCATGATTATGTGAACTATGTAGTACGGTGAGCGTCGTGTGCTAAACAAATTTGGTTGGTTTAAAACATAAAGTGTTATAACGGCTTTATGGGAAGTTTGTTATAACAACTTTATGTAGGTAAAGAAATGGTGTGGTTTTAAAAGATAAGAAACTTGACTTATAAATGACTTGATGTGAAATATTAAGGACTGGGTTTGTGTTAAAAAGTTGTGAAACTTCATTTATGAGAAATGGGTAATTGGGTTTTAAAAAAAGGAATAAGTTGTATTGATTTCGGAAATGAGAATAAGTATCGAACAAACCACTGCAGCGTTAATAAAGGAAAATGTATTGACAAATAATTAATTATATTAAAACCAGTAGAAACCTCCATCTGCATAGAAGCTAAGATAAGACAAAATTGTATTACATTTCCTAGATCATGGTTGCTTTAATAAGATCATTAATAACAAGTATTGATTTTTCCTAAATTCCAAAGTAAGGAACTTGTTTTCTAAAAGAAAAGAGACTTGAGGAAATTAAAGTGTTTTGGTTTTAAAGAAAGGCATGGTTTTGTCTTAAAATGGTTTAAGAAGGAAATCATGGTTTTGTCTTAAGTTGGTTTATTCGAAAAAAAGATATGGAAATTGTTTTGGTTTACTTAAAAAGATAGTTACTCTATTTTGATACTACGGGTATCGTGTGACTTTTTGTGAAAGAAATGGATCTTTTAAAGAGTTAAAGTACGTAGTACCTTGGGGTTAAAACTCGGATTTGTGATCATAAAATGAATGTCTAAAAGTATGTTGAACTTTCCTATGCTTGTGGTGATAGCCTTTGTTGTGCAAGTGTTGTATTTCTGTGCTACCGCGTCTCTCGTTGGAGGGCCATCTATCTGGTTGATTGATGGACATACTGACACGATGGGTGGCCCACGGGTATGCTTCCACTATATCATTCCTTTTGGACATACTGACACGATGGGTGGCCCACGGGTATGCTTCCATTAGGAGTGTTATCTTGTTATTTGTTTTGGACATACTGACACGATGGGTGGCCCACGAGTATGCTTCCATTATGATTATTATCTTGTTATTTCCTTTGGACATACTGACACGATGGGTGGCCCACGGGTATGCTTCCATTAGGATGGTTCCATGGCCATGCTTATACCGAGGTAAGATGCCGGGGCATGCGGCCGTTGTGCGGGTTAAATTCCCGGGTTATATTTGAGTGATGACTTTACGGGCGTGAGTCCCTGACTTGACATGACTGCTAATATATATTGTGAACTGTAGTTTGGTTATCATACATGTCTCCTGTTTTATATAGACTGTTATGGTTTCATTTACAGTATTTTTCAGTTTCACATACTTGGTACCTGTTGTACTGACCTCCTTCGGGGGGCTGCGTTCATCTGCATGCAGTCTGGTACACCGGTTGTTGATCCTCGCTCATAGGATCACAGTTCAGCGTTTGGGAAGCTCCGTTTCTCCGGAGGCTTATCTTTTGGTATGTTTCCCTGAGTTTGTAGGTTCTTGTACATTCAGGGGTATGGCGGGGCCCTGTCCCGTCATAGTTGTTATAAAAACTCTTAGAGGTGCAGAAATCTTTGTTGTGGGCGAGTTTTGTAAAAGGATGTAGCTGTTGATTTAATCATTTATATATATATGCAGAAGGTGACCGTTTTGGTTGCTTTGTTTTCTTATATTTTATCGTTTCATGTCTTTGAGTTTTTATTTCTGCTGGTTTTTCTCTGATGTTGTATCACTAGGGTGCCCGGGGTAAGGCACCAGTCACGGGCCCGAGGTCGGGTCGTGACAAAAGTGGTATCAGAGCAGTTAATCCTCGGAAAGTGTCTACAGACCGTGTCTAGTAGAGTCTTGATTATCGGTGTGTTGTGCACCACATCTATAATCAGGAGGCTACAGGATATTTAGGATTGGTTTCCATTCTTCTCACTCTGAGATCGTGCCTTAGATCTGTGTTATGAGTTAGACTCCTCCGCGTATTCTCTTGTACGGTGATGCCTCGCGCGAGCAACCAGACCCGAAGGGCAAGCGGCGAGGAAGCTGCGAGTAGAGCACAGAGGGTTACGAGGGCACAGGCCCAGTCTTTACCTGAGGTGGTACTACAGACGGCGGATTCTACGATGCCGCCAGAGTTTAGAAGCGGCGGCGGTAGCTACGAGGCCACGATATCGAGCCTCGGTCCCACGGCGAGCAGAGGATATGGGTTACAAGGAGATGGCGATTACTAATTAGGTTTATGGCGAGACTTGAGGGCGAGCGAGGCGGTGAAATGCCGTAGTGCACCCAGGCCGATAGTTGGAGACCGGGACTTCTTAAGTTGCGATCCACGGTGTTCTATGGATCGAGGCACGAGGATGATCGCGAGGAGTTCATCAAGCGATTCTGACGGATCATGAGAGTGATCAAGGCTTCGGAGACTGAGTCAGTGGTCTTAGGTTCGCATCGGCTGCGTGATACTGCAGTCGACTGGTTTGATTCGTTGGAGCTGTCCCGGGGGGAGCATGCGCCTTCAGCTATTTGGGACGAGTTCTCAGAGGTATTTCTCAGCCACTTCTTGCCTCCTCAGATGAGGAGGGCACGGGCCGATTTACGATCTTTGAGGCGAGAGGGCGTACGGTTAGAGAGTACAATGTGGAGTTCGACTCGTTGGCTCGATATGTCCCTGCGTTAGTGGCAAATATGGAGGACAGAGTGCACCGCTACATCACGGGGCTCGATGACTACTTGGCAGAGGCTTGCTCGGGTGTAGCTCTTGGTAGGGCATGGACATTGCGTATCTGAGCTTATACACGGGGATGGAGGAGCGTGAGACCGGCGTAGGACCATGATCGCATAAGAGGGCGAGCGAGTTCCTTTGGTAACTTTCGGCGGCGGCCTCGCGTAGAGCGAATATATACCTCATCCAGTTCAGAGTGGTCCTCCACAGTCTTCAGGACGTCGGGAGTATTCAAGAGCATGTCAGGGCTCCAAGGGTTCAGATTTTCGGGGGAGGGGTGTTAGCCAGATGAAGCCACCCCTACCTCGTTGTGACCGTTATGGTAGGCTCCATTGTGGGGAGTGCCGTGCTAGTTTGGGAGTTTGTTTTACATGCGGCCAGCAGGGCCATTTTGCGAGAAACTGTCCGACCAGAGGTGGCACTAGTGGGATAGCACAGACTACGGGATCAGTTGCGGGTTCTTCACCTTCCATAGCTAGGCAGGATGTTCATACACCAGCAGGCCACGACAGAGGTCGCGGTGGAAGTCCCCAGTTTTAGCGGTCCTTTGAACCGCCTATTTGATTTTCAGGTATATCCTTAACCCTCTAGAGACTAGTTTGTTTTGATGTTATGATGATGTGTTTAGTATTATGTTGGTTGGATTGTGGTAAAATATGATTTAGAAGCCTGGTTAGAGAAAAAGGGTAAGTCTGGGGATGAGACAATTGTGAACCTTAGAATTTTTATTTTTTGACAGTTGAGACCTTAGATGTAAGGCCGTCTTGAGTAAAAAACTTTACGGTTAATCTTTGTCGGAGTGCATAGTATACGTGGAGTTTTATGTGATAATTCCATGGGTAGTTTGAGATAGAAGTGGTAGCTTTCATGACGTGAATTAGTAAGATTGTTCCGGATCGGGGAACGAGAGAGTTTGGCGCGATAGCGGGTCGGGTTGAGGCCAGATCGCGGGTCAACCCGCTGCCCGGAATGAGGTGGGGTCAGTTCGAGGTGGTCGCCGGTGGTAGGATCACGAGGGTGCAAGGCCCAAGTTTAGGTAACCGTTGTACGAGTTCGTGGATGCGTTCGACCAGAATCGGATCGTGAAGGCCGGGAAGGGCCTTAAAGGAATTTGAGGCTAGTAAAATGACCAAGTTTGGAGGTAGTGACTCCAAGGTTTTGGAAACTGAAGCGATGACTAGAGTATGATACGTATACTAGAGAGAGTTCGGGTGTACGAGAAGGGTATGGCGAGTAAGGAAAGGAGTGAACGTGTGTTAACAGAATAAAAGGGATCATTTTGTTGTGAAGTGGAGATGCGAAGGAAGTATCCTTTAGACCATAGGTGGAAGCTTTTGTGATGTTAGAGGTGATTCCTCGTTGGCTTGGATTGGAGTTTTGCGCATGTGTTATATTATGGCCAGGTGTGACATAAGTGGTTTTGTAAGTATAGTAGTGAAGACTATACCGGCACAGGTATGTTTTGGAAACTTAGAAGGAACATTCGGGACGAATGTTTCTAAGGGGGGAAGAATGTTACACCCCGTAGTTCCAGAGTATGTATATAAGGGCGTGCGTGCGAGAATACGACATTAAAATTGGAAAGGAAGAAAGATGTGATTTTTGGCGGAAAAGTTTCGGATTTTGTGAAGGAAAAAGGTTCGTTAATGGGAATTGGATTCCCAGATTTGGTATTCGGACTTTTTGGAATATTTGAGAATTATGGAATTTTATTTCCGGAATTGGTCACGTGGGGCCCACGGGGAAAATTTATGGTTTGTGGGGCCCACTTTATTTTCGGATTTTTGGCATTACGGATATTTTCGGAAGATGAAATATTTTGGACGAGTAGGGGGAGACACGTGTCACCCCCACGTGGCCATGTTGGCCGAATGGTAGAAAGACAAGTGTCTTGGGCGTTTTTAGTGGACAAGTGGCTAGCCACTTGTCCCAAAGTTGTGGTGGACATGTGGTTGGTAGAACCCACACCCACATGTCCCCAATCTACACCACACACTTGCCTAAATCCTAGCCATTGATTTCTCTATAAATACCCCTTTGTGCAAGACTAATTCTTCATCCACACTTGAAATAATTTCCAAGGCACATTCTCGCTCCCTCCAGGTGTTCTCGTCCACCCCACTTTGTGTAGAAATACTTCAAGTATTGTTGTATAAATCCCAAATACCTTAGCCTAAATTCCTAGTAGTATTCCAAAGTTATTTCAATACTAAGAAGCCCAGAAATACTACTTTATTCCAATAGTCGCAAAATGAAGCCCTAGAAAAATCTTCATAGCTTAGATGAAGTGTTAAGAGAAGTTGTTTAGAAACGTCTAAGGGTTTCTTGGAGCGGGTTAGAGCGTAAGGAATTGGAGCTAAACGTTGCTCAGGATCGACTTTTAATCTTGGATAATTTTGGGCTTATCGAGGTAATGATCTTAGTCCTATTGTAATTGGATATTACATGTTGTAGTAGTTTAGAATTGAGTATAAGATATATGGAAGGATGTTTATAAAGAATTGAATTGTATTTACATTGGACTGTATTTACAGTAGACTTGTAGTATTATTGTGAAGTAGAATTGTACACGTCCGGTTAGACGTGTAAACCCCCCCTTGGAGTTGTTGGCTTGGTAGCGGGCCTTGATAGAGGAGGAGATTTATGTGGTTGCGGGGGGGGGGGGGAGGTGCTGCCGAATTTTCCGTAGAATAAGGAACTTGTACTTAGAATTGTTCTACGAAGAGATCTAGAGATTGATAGACGTTTTGTGGCCTTTATAGGTTGAGATACTACGAGTAGCGTATTGTACTTGAAGAGTGGAAAAGGCTAGCAGGGTTACAGTACTTTGGAGCTTTTTACTTTTTGTCGATAATCGTCGCGAGGTATGTGAACCTCTTCCTATCTTTTCTAGCATGATTATGTGAACTATGTAGTACGGTAGACGTACGTGTGCTAAACAAATTTGGTTGGTTTAAAACATAAAGTGTTATAACGGCTTTATGGGAAGTTTGTTATAACAACTTTATGTAGGTAAAGAAATGGTCTGTGGTTTTTAAAAGATAAGAAACTTGACTTATAAATGACTTGATGTGAAATATTAAGGACTGGGTTTGTGTTAAAAAGTTGTGAAACTTCATTTATGAGAAATGGGTAATTGGGTTTTAAAAAAAGGAATAAGTTGTATTGATTTCGGAAATGAGAATAAGTATCGAACAAACCACTGCAGCGTTAATAAAGGAAAATGTATTGACAAATAATTAATTATATTAAAACCAGTAGAAACCTCCATCTGCATAGAAGCTAAGATAAGACAAAATTGTATTACATTTCCTAGATCATGGTTGCTTTAATAAGATCATTAATAACAAGTATTGATTTTTCCTAAATTCCAAAGTAAGGAACTTGTTTTCTAAAAGAAAAGAGACTTGAGGAAATTAAAGTGTTTTGGTTTTAAAGAAAGGCATGGTTTTGTCTTAAAATGGTTTAAGAAGGAAATCATGGTTTTGTCTTAAGTTGGTTTATTCGAAAAGAAGATATGGAAATTGTTTTGGTTTACTTAAAAAGATAGTTACTCTATTTTGATACTACTGGTATCGTGTCGTGTGACTTTGTGAAAGAAATGGATCTTTTTAAAGAGTAAAAGTATGTAGTACCTTGGGGTTAAAACCCGGATTTATGGTCATAAAATGAATGTCTAAAAGTATGTTGAACTTTCCTATGCTTGTGGTGATAGCCTTTGTTGTGCAAGTGTTGTATTTCTGTGCTACCGCGTCTCTCGTTGGAGGGCCGGCTATCTGGTTGATTGATGGACATCGACCGCGATGGGTGGCCCGGGTATGCTTCCACTATATCATTCCTTTTGGACATACCGACACGATGGGTGGCCACGGGTATGCTTCCATTATATCATTCCTTTTGGACATCACGACACGATGGGTGGCGGGTATGCTTCCATTAGGAGTGTTATCTTGTTATTTGTTTTGGACATACCGACACGATGGGTGGCCACGAGTACGCTTCCATTATGATTGTTATCTTGTTATTTCCTTTGGACATCGACACGATGGGTGGCCGGGTATGCTTCCATTAGGATGGTTCCATGGCCATGCTTATCTGAGGTAAGATCGGGGCATGCGGCCGTTGTGCGGGTTAAATTCGGGTTATATTTGAGTGATGACTTTACGGCGTAAGTCACGACTTGACATATTTGCTAATATATATTGTGAGCTGTAGTTTGGTTATCATACATGTCTCGCATTTTTATATAGACTATTATGGTTTCATTCTGATATTTTCAATTTCACATACTTGGTACTGTTATCGACCTCCGGGGCTGCGTTCATCTGCATGAGTGCAGTACACCGTTGTTGATCATCGCTCATAGGATCACGATTCGGCGTTTGGGAAGCTCCGTTTCTCGGAGGCTTATCTTTTGGTATGTTTCCACGAGTTTGTAGGTTCTTGTACATTCGGGGTATGGCGGGCCACTGTCCGTCATAGTTGTTATAAAAACTCTTAGAAGTGCATGTAATCTTGTTGTGGGCGAGTTTTGTAAAAAGGATGTAGCTGTTCGAGTTTAATCATTTATATATATATGCAGAAAGGTGGCCGTTTTGGTTGCTTTGTTTTCTTATATTTTATCGTTTCATGTCTTTGAGTTTTTATTTCCATTGGTTTTCTCGATGTTGTATCACTAGGGTGCGGGGTAAGGCACGATCCGGGCGAGTCGGTCGTGGCGAGTTCGATGTTGGCAAGCTTCAGATAGTTGGTTCATACTTGTTTCAACAGGATGTGGATAGGGTGAAGCTTATCCAGAAGAGGTTATTGGCAGCTCAGAGTCAACAGAAGTCGTGCGGATAATCGACGTCGACACTTGAAGTCGGGTTGACGGTCGGTATTCTTGAAGGTACCACCCCGGAAAGGGTGTGACGAGTTTGGGAAACAGAGGAAACTTAGCCCGAGTTACTTTGGGCCTTTCAGATCATGTGAAGAGTAGGCCAGGTTGCCTATAGTTGGCATTGTCGTCCGACGTAGGAGGCAGTATGTCCGGTCTTTCGTGTTGCTATGTTCGGAAAGTATCAGAGATCCATCCAGAGTGTTCCCAGTAATGATGACCAAGTTGGAGGTAGTAACCCAGAGATTTTGGTAAATGAAGCAGTAACAGAAATGTGGTAAGTTATGAGAAAGAGTTCGAGTGTACGAGAAGGGTACGACGAGTAAGAGAATAAAAGTGATCATTGCGTTCGTAAAGAAAAGATGCGAAGGGAGTATCTTTTAGACCTCGGGTGGGAGCTTTTGTAGTGATGGAGGTGATTCCTCGTAGACTTGAAGTTGAGTAATTGCGCGTGTGTTATGTTATGACCAGGTACGGCATGATTGTTTTCGTAAGTATAGTAGTGAAGACTATACAGGCACTTGTGTGTTTTGATGCTTAGAAGGAACATTCGGGACGAATGTTTCTAAGGAGGGGAGAATGTTATACCCCGTATTTCCAGAGTATGTACGTAAGGACGTACGTACGAAAGTTTGAGCCTTAAGTTAGGCATAGGACCGAAATTTTGTGCCTGACCCGAAAGAATCGTTTCCGGCGAAACGTTTTCCAAAGCTTGCGTAGGGAAAATTACGGCTATGTCATTTATTATTTTTGCGGATTTTTCCGAGAGATGAAATATTTTGGACCAACGAGAGGGCGACACTTGTCACCCTCAAGTGGGTGGTCTTGATGGCCGATTGATTGCACGTTTTGTGCCATGTCTTGTGGCCTAATCCATGGGTCAATGTTTGTGAGGGAATTGTGGAGTAGGGATAGGGGGCACTTGGGAAAATCTTGGCCCTCCACTTGGCCCCACTCGCTTGATCATAGCCATTGGTTTCCTATAAATACCCCCACTTTTGAAGACTTCTTCATCCACTCCACAAATCTCTAAGTCTTGAAATCCCTCTCCTCCTCTCTATGGTTTCGTCCAAGCCTCCCCACTCCCCTTTTGAGGCCCCTGGCAGAGATCTCTCTCCCTCTAGTGGTGTGGTAGACACACCCCTACTAGTGGTTCTCGTACAATACCACTCTTGGTAGAAAATATTCTCCAAGTATCGTTCTTTATACCAAAATACCTTAGCCTTATACCTTGTAGTATTCCAAAAGTTACCTCTACGTAGAGCCCGAAAATACTACCTTTTGTCCTTTTTGTCTCAAAACGAAACCCTAAGGAAAATCTTCATAGTCGGTTGAAGTGTTAAGTAGAAGTTGCGTAGAACTTCTAAGGGTTGTTTTGAGCGGGTTGGAGCGCCCAGAGTAGGAGCTAAACGTTGCTCAGGATCGACATTTAAACTTGGATAATTTTGGGCTTATCGAGGTAAATATCTTGTCTCCCTATTGTAATTGAGTTTACATACTATTGAAGTATAAGAATTAAGTATAAGTTATATACCGGAAGGTATATAAGAAGGGAATTGAATGCCCTTACATGGGGTATTCTGATGAGACTTGTGAAGTTTGTGGGTAGGAAGTCTCGCCCGTTTTCGTAGAATCTTGTATCTAGATTTATTCTACCGAGTAGTCTAGACGTTGATAGACTTGTATAACCTTTATAGGTTGAAGTACTGCGAGTAGCATATTCTACTCGAAGGGTGGAAAAGGCTAGCCGGACTACAGTACTTTGGAGCTATTTGCTAATAGTCGATAATCGTCGCGAGGTATGTGATTCTTCCTATCCTCTTGAGCATGATATTTTAAAAGAATATATATATATAGTACGGTAGACGTACGTGTGTTAACTGAACGTAGTTTTACGGCAATGTCTTTTGACTTAAGCCTGAATAATAAGAATCTTGAAGTATTTCAAAAGAATTAAGAACCGTTTTTAAAGAAGAGTATCTTGGGTTTTAAAAGCTTAAGAGTTATACTAGCTTTATGGGAAGTTAGGTATAACGGCTTAAGAGAGATAAAAAGAATGGTTTATTGATTTTAGAAGTTAAGAGACTTGATCTTAAAAGATAAGAGACTTGACTTAATTGAATTAATCTGAATTTTGTTAAAAAGTGTGAAACCTCATTCGTGAGTAATGAGTACTTGGTTTTTTAAAGGAATAATATTTTACTGATTTCGGAAATCAGAATAAGTATCGAACAAACCACAGCAGCGCTAATAAAGGGAAATGTATTGACTAATAAAATATTATTAAAACTAGTAGAAACCTCCATCTGCATAGAAGCTAAGATGAGACAAAATGATAATACATTTCCTAGATCATGGCTGCTTTAATAAGATTATTATAAACAAGAATAATCAACTCACACCTGAGACATATGTTTCTCAAATTGTTTTAAAGGAGAATTATATATTTAAGTGATTAAAACTATGAACTACGAAACCTTTCGAAAATGAGAAACTTGAGCATTTGAAATTAGGCAAACTTGAACGTTTGGAAAATAATGTTGTTACTTGATTTTACAAAGGGAAGTGTTTTGATCTACTTAAAAAGATAGTCACTCTATTTTTATACTACGGGTATTGTGTGACTTTTGTAAAAGAAACGGATCTTTTAAAGAGTTAATGTATGAAGTACTTTGGGGATAAAAACCCGAACTTGTTAACATAAAGTAGAAAGTACCTTGTGTGAATAACTTGATTGTGTTGGTTTGTGATAGCCTTGTAATACTTTCTTGTTGATTTGATAAGTAAACATGTTAGGATGCTACGTGTGTTAGTATCTTGTGATGTTTGGGTAAAGGGGTTCCACTTGTTGTGCTTATGTTGTTTAACGATAAGTGTTATGTTAGTATTATATCACTCACCTCTTGACATGATCTGGGGTTAAGCGCCCTCCGTCGCGGGGTAGACTCGGTGATGCAGGACCGTGATTCGAGAATACCTCATGCGGGTCGGGGATCTATGCGAGCTACGAGAGTTTCGAGGTTAGTGTGTGGGGTTATACCTCATGCGATTACATGTGGCCATGCGGTGCGAGTCGGGGCGATGCGGGAGTAGCTACCTCGATGCGAGAATACCTCATGCGGGCCTATGTGAGTGGCCTATGCGAGCTGCGGGAAGTTCGAGGACTAGACGCGCGCATTAGATCTGCGAGCGAGTGGCGGCCGATCATGTGGCGGTCTAGGCAGATTTCATGATACAATTTATGACCTTGTTGATGCGTGGGTTTTAGTAGTCGGCTATGCCTTCGTACTTACCGTGCGGTTTTATTATGACACGGTGGGACACGGTGTTCATGTGTATTCCTTAGTGTGTTTATATCATGGATCGCCGGTGAGGAAGGTATTCCACGGGCATGATTGATGTTGTGGCGTGAGACCCATAGTTATATTTGAGTGATGACTTTGAGGCGTGAGTCACGACTTGACATGGCTTATTTATTGTGAGCGTAGTTTGGTTATCATACATGTCTCTGCTTTATATATAGACTACTATGATTTCATTTCTGATATTTTGATTTCACATACTTGGTACTGTTGTCTTGACCTCGCCGAAGTGCGTTCATCTGCGGTAGAGTACACGGTGTTGATCCTCGCTCATGGTCCGCAGTTCGGCGTTTGGGAAGCTCCGTTTCTCGGAGGCTTATCGGTGGTATAGTCCCTGTCGTTGTAGGTACTTACATTGAGGGTATGGCGGAACTGTCCCGCCATTGTTGTTGTCATATCATTCTTAGAGGTGCATGTAATCTTGTTGTGGCGGGGTTTGTAAAAGGGGATGTAACTGTTCAAGTTTATATATATATATGCCGAAAGGCAACTTTTCTTTGGATAGACTGTTCTTATTTTACACTGTTTCATGTTTGCAAGTTTATATTCCGCTCGTTACTCTGATGTATGTCTACTTTGGTGCCCGGGTAAGGCACCAGTCACGGGCCCGGGAACGGGTCGTGACAGTTGGTAAGAGTCGTTAGGAGGTATTTGGAGCCAAGTTGACTTGGCTAAGTTACGGCACAAATGAGAATAAGTATCGAACAAGCCACTGCAGCGTTAATAAAGGAAAATGTAATGACAATCAATTAAGTTAAAATGAGTAGAATTCTCCATCTGCATAGAAGCTAAGATAAGACAAAATTGTATTACATTTTCTAGATCATGGCTACTTGATTAAGATCGTTATAAATAAGTATAACTTATCCACAGGCCTTTAAAGTATATGTTACTTAATTTATAAGAATTTACGTATGAAGTTTTAAGACTATGAACCTCAAATTTTTAAAAGGGTAAGAGACTTTATTTTTCAAGTTATGGGACTTGATTCTTAAAGGAAGAAATGAATTGATTTACAAGTATAGAATACTTGATTTGGAAAGACTTGATTTCTAAAGTTAAGAAGCTTGATTTTAAAGTTAAGAAGCTTGATATTCTAAGTTAAGAAACTGGTTTTCTTAAAAGTTAAAAGACTTGAAGTATTTTGAAAGCTATGTAATTCGATTTGAAAGTATAAGTCTCTTGGTTATAAAAGGAATGAATTTGTCTAAGACATAAAGAGTTATAACGGCTTTATGGGAAGTTGGTTATAACAACTTTATGGAAGATTAAAAGAATGGTTTTCTTCAGTAATATAAGCAAAGAAATGATTTGAAATAAAGAAGGGCAAATTGTTTTAAAGATACCAATTGCTTAAGGTTTTAAAGAAAGAAGTCACTTGATTTAGAAGCCTAAATGTATTTCTAAAAAGTATTGTGACTTGTCTTGAAAAGTAGATATGACTTGATACTACGGTTATTAGTATCTTGGAAGTTTTATTTGAAAGAGAATCATTTTAAAGGAGTAGAGGCACGTAGTACGTTGGGTTAAATTCCCGGATTTTATAATGACATGTTAGTGCCTTAAGTAAACTAAAATGAGAGTGTATATGAACAAGACTAATAAGAAGTTAGGGGATTTCTTAACTTGCTTTTATATTGTATGATAAGCCGGTAGTGCTTATGTTATGTATGATAAGCCGGTAGGGCTTATGTTATGTATGATGGCCGGTTGAGCTAGGGTAAGAGTATAAATGAGGGGTAAATCCCCAAGACGTTATACCACCTTCTCCAGGGGTAAGAATATAAATGAGGGGTAAATCCCCAAGACGTTATACCACCTTCTGTGTATGATTGAGGGGTTAGAGTATAAATGCGGGGTAAACCCCCAAGACGTTATACCATCTTCTATGTATGATTGAGGGGTAAGAGTATAAATGCGGGGTAAACCCCCAAGACATTATACCACTTTCTGTGTATGATTGAGGGGTAAGAGTATAAATGTGTGGTAAACCCCCAAGACGTTATACCACCTTCTGAGTATGATTGCGGAGTAAACCCCCAAGACATTATACCACTACATGGATTTGCTACCCATGATGCGAGGAATACCTCATGCGGGCCCATACGGCCCTTGCGGGTGAAATAGTCCCAGGAGTAGGATTACTAAATGATACTACGGGCAGGTGACCCTAAGTTGATCATAAGCTTCCTATTTTTATGCAGTATACCTTTATGGGCAGACTTATGTGACTTTATCGCGTCCCAGTTGGGTAGGCGTTATCGCTTTATGGGCGGACTTATGTGACTTTATCGCGTCCCAGTTGGGCGGAAGATATGGCGTCCCTCGAAGGGTGGATTAGGTTATGCAAGATACGTAAGTTATATATGAACTTGATGATTTTCTTAAGTATATGCGTAGAATTTGACTATACTCTTATTGAAAAATGGGAAAAGATAATAAGGTACGCTTAAGTTCACGAGATGGTAATGACACGGTAGGATCTGGTATTTATCCTTTTTATACTTGCCCCTATCATTCTTTTGTACAGTTATGATCTGTTTACTGTACCTTATTTTCCATTCCATATTCGGTACCTATTATCGACCTCGCCCGGGCTGCGTTCATGTCCGCAGTTTAGGTACGATTGTGGATCCGCGAGCTTAGGATCTGGTTCGCATTTGAGATGGCCGATGTTCGGAGCTTGTCGTCATGGTTATGTATATTGAAGTGCAGCGGGGCCTTGTCGATCATAGTATTTGTCCAAATCTTAGAGTGCATGTATTCATCCAGGCTGGGTGGCTAGAGTTGTTTTTACATTGTTAAATAGTGTAGACCCTTTCGGGTAATTTTTATATTATGGCAGCCTTATCGCCTTGGCCTTAGCTTTGATAAAAAAAAGGGAGAGTGTTATTTATCTTCCGCAGTTTATTATGTTGTATGAATAGAAGGGTGCCCAGGTAGGGCACGATGCGAGTCGGAGTCGTGACATATATCCTCTGCGTGGAATCCCGTCACTGTAACCGGTAGTAAGTGTAAAATGTAACCATGTGACGCGCCCGTGGCATCCTACCCCACTGTCGGCGTACACACATACAACATATATATATATATATATACTCATGCCCGTGGAATCCCTCATCTCTGGTACATGACTTCATGGGGAGCTAATCCATGGAGTAATAATCGTATATAACATGCCCGTGGAATCCCTCATCTCGGGTACATGTCTTCATGGAGAGCTAATCCATGGAGTAATAATCGTATATAACATGCCCGTGGAATCCCTCATCTCGGGTACATGTCTTCATGGAGAGCTAATCCATGGAGTAATAATCGTATATAACATGCCCGTGGAATCCCTCATCTCGGGTACATGTCTTCATGGAGAGCTAATCCATGGAGTAATAATCGTATATAACATGCTCGTGGAATCCCTCGTCTAAGTGCATGTCTTCGTGGAGAGCTAATCCATGGAGTAATAATCGTATATAACATGCAGTGGAATCCTAAATCTCGGGTACATGTCTTCATGGAGAGCTAATCCATGGAGTAATAATTGTATATAACATGTATGTGGAATCACTCATATCTGGTACATGTCTTCATGGAGAGCTAATTCATGGAGTAATAATCGTATATAACATGCACGTGGAATCCTCATCTCGGTACATGTCTTTGGAGAGCTAATCCATGGAGTAATAATTGTATATAACATGTGCGTGGAATCCTCATCTCGGGTACATGTCTTCGGAGAGCTAATTCATGGAGTAATAATCGTATATAACATGCGTGGAATCCTCATCTCGGTACATGTCTTCATGGAGAGCTAATCCATGGAGTAATAATAGCATCAGAATTTAATGTCACGACCGAACACAGGCGTGTTGGTGCCTTACCCCGGGCACCCAAGTAGACATACATCAGAGTAATCAGCGGAATATAAAACAAGACATGAAACCAATGTAAAAGAGACACAGTTTATCAAATAAAAGAGTGCCCTTTGGCAAGTATATAAATATCTCAAGAATGAGAAGTTACATCCCAACTTTACAACTGGACTACAGACCTCTAATAGTTTTACAACACAGCGGGACGGGGCCTCGCCATACCCACAGATGTAAGTACCTCTGACAACGGGGACTATACGAATAAGCCTCGGAGAAGCGGAGCTTCCCAAAATCTTGGCTGTGATCTAGGCGAGGATCGGCGGTGTGTACCTACTGCGGCGTGAGCGCGGCCAGAAGTCGATCTGCAGTACCAAGTATGTGGCGAAAATCGTAAATGAAATCATAATAGTCTATATAAACATAAGACATATATGATAACCAATTTACGATACACTGATATGTAGCGATCGTATCGAGGACTCGCGCGCCAAGTCATTACTCAAATACAACAATGGGTCTCACGCCACCACATCAATCATGCGTGGAATACCTTCCTCGCCGCCGGCGATCTATGATGTAATAACACCAAGGAGTACACATGAACACCAGGTCCCACCTGTGTCATAATAAAACCGTACGGGGTAAGTACGAAGGCATATCCGACTACTAAAACCCACAGTACCAACAATGCTATAAAACTATATCACGGGGTCTTTCTAGACCGCACCACATGATCGAAGCTGGCCACTCGCCCTCAGTATCTGTTACACCCCGTAAGTCCAAGACTTGTAAAAGAGAATGTACGTAGGAATCAAGACTTGGAAATTGGTACGAACGGAAGAATTGTTTTTCCGACGGAAAATGTTCCGAACGTCGGAAAGGAAAAATGTTCGTTGTTGAGAATTGGATTCTCAAAATACATTATTTCAAGAGTATGGGACTTATTAATATTATGGAAATTTATTATTACGGATTTGGTCACGTGGGGCCCACAGAAATTTTATATTTTTGTGGGGCCATGAGGGTTCTGAATTTTATGGACGAATGAGCGGCGAAGCGTGGCACCCCACACTTGGCCTTGGTCGAAATTGTGCAAGGGTAAAATGGTCATTGACCATTGTAGATGAACAAAGTCTTGAGCTTGAGAAAGTTGACCAAGTCAACTTGCCACAGTTAATTAGTAATTGCCCTTCATCCTAGCCTCACATGTGGTATTATCTAAGCCCTCCTAAGTAGTATATATCCTACACTAGTGCAAGACAAGTTCTATACTTAGAAAAATTTTCAAGAAAACATTGTTCTTCACTAAAGTGCTCTCGGCCAAGGCTTCTTTTGGAAGACAAATTTTTGTAGTTTTGATCCATTAGCCACAAGACTTTAACCCAATGTCCCCAAGGGTATTGTAAGGTTATCTCAATAGAAAGATTTCGAAAAAGCAGCATTTTTACGTTAGTCATGGCGGAAACTAAGGGAGTTCTTGACTTTGAAGTTGGAACTTGAAGAAGGGTTCTTCATAGGCCTCTAAGGAATGCTTGGAGTGGATTGGAACTTAAGGAAAGGAGCTAAGAATTGCTAAGGCGCGACTTTGGATCTTGGAAATTTTAAGGGCTTGGAAAGGTATAAATTTTGTCGTTTTAGTAGTTAAGACTTACTTATTGTTGTAGCTATGGATTTTAGCAAGCATGTGTTATATAGTATGAAGTTTGATAAGTATTTTGACTATTGGAACCCTAATCCGAAATCTAGCATGTTTAGCTTTAAGATTGGAATTCAAGTTGATTATTAGTTTAAGTCGTCGCATGTTGAATAAAGAAGGAAATTGTAGTTGTTGATGTTGAATGACTAAATAACATGTTGACCTAAGAACTTGGAATTTGGAAAAGGGTTGGAAAAGACTTAGTGTTGTTGGTTGTAAGTTGGCCGAGAATGGCTTTAATTATGGAACTACTTTGTATGAATTGTGGGGCGGAATTTTACACGTGGTGTAAGGCGTGTAATCCCCTTTGTTTGGTTGTTGTTGGAGCCTTAAATGTGGCTTGTTGGATATTGTTTTCGCCTTGAAAAGGTGGCAAAGTGAGTAGAAACAAAGGAAGTCTTTGCCGATTTTCGGTAGAATTAGAGACTAAATACTTAGTATTATTCTACATAGAGACTAGAAGTTGATAGTCTTGTTGTGACCAATTTAGGTTGACACTTACGTGCGGTGTATTCGGCAGCTTGTGGATTTAGTAGAAAGGTATGTGAACTATCTCCTTACAGCATGATTCCTTAGAATAAAGAAAGTAAGTTCTACTCCTTGAATGATCCATTCCTTGCTTGTATTTGGATTGCCTAAAATAGAATTTGTTCTATGTACTTCTTGAGTGTACTTTGATGTTTAAATTGTAAGTAGTATAATCCATTTCCTTAGGAAGTTTGAATTCTTAAAAGTGAAGGTATTTTTCTTAAAGTACATAGAGACTTGAAAAGGAAGTGGTTTCCAAATCTTTTGGCTAGTGCCTTAGTTCTAAACCTAAAGGTCATTATAATGACTTTAGAGTCAAAAGTGATTTACTTATTTGATTTAAAGAGGAGAAATGACATGATTTAAGAGAAGTAACTTGTGTTAAGGGTGAAGTTACTTGAGGTTTAAAAAGTAGAAGAAAACTTGTTTTCTTACTATTAAGAGACTTGAAGTATTTTGAAAGTTAAGAACTTGTTTTGTAAGTACGTGATACTTGGTTTTAATAGTATAAGTCTCTTGGTTATTGAAAGGAATGGATCGTCTAAAACCATAAAGGGTTATAACGGCTTTATGGGAAGTTGGTTATAACGGCTTTATGGAAGGTTTAGAAAGTTGTCTATTTTGATTAATCGGCATAAGTTGCCTAGATTGTGAAAATTTGGAGTTACTTGATTTCAAGCTTTGAAATGAGTTTTCTAAAGGAGTAGTAACTTACTTTGAAAAATAGACACGCCTTGATACTACGGGTGTTGGTATCTTGGGGCATTACATAGAAAGGAGTCTTTTATAAAAGAATGCATTATGTAGTACTTTGGCTTGATAAATTGAGAATTTGTCTAAGTGTGCCTTGATAAGTACTTTGACTTGTTAAAAGAGAATTATTCTATGTATGCCTTGATTAGTACTTTGGCTTGATAAATTGAGAATTTGTCTAAGTGTGCCTTGATAAGTACTTTGGCTTGTTAAAGAGAATTATTCTAAGTGTGCCTTGGTAAGGACTTTGGCTTGTAATTAAGGATTTGCCTATGTGTGCGGAAATAGCGGTTGTGTGCTATTGTTATATCGGTCATTCGGTCATTCCGGGCATTTGCATAGTAATTCCGTGGATTTGCTACCCACGATCACGAGAAATACCTGCTGCGAGTCCGTAGGGCTTATGCGGGTGAAATAGTCCCGCGGGCGGTCCAGCCTATGCGAGGAATACCTCATGCGAGTCCGTAAGGGCTTATGCGGGTGAAATAGTCCTATGCGAGGAATACCTCACGCGGGTCCACGCGGCCTATGCGGTTGAAATAGTCCCAGGAGAAGGATGGCTAAATGATACTGCGGGCGGATGGTCCTGTTTTGATCATGAGCTTCCTAGTTTATATTGTAAGGATACTACTGTTTACTCTCATTGTTAGTAAGGCACAATGTGTTGTAATTTGATTATCATATATGTCCCCGGATTTGTTTGTGTTACCCTATGGTCATGCTTTTACGATGTGGGATTAGGGCATGAGACCACGTGGTATTTAGGACACAGGTGGGGTGGTGTTCATGTATCCTTATTGGTGTTATTACATCATGGACTGCCGGCAGTGAGGAAGGATTCCACGGGCATGATTGATATTATGGGCGTGAGACCCATGGCTATATTTGAGTAATGACTTTGAGGGCCTGCGTCCCTGACTTGATATGACTGCTTATGTGTTATGTACTGTAGGTTGGATATCATACATGTCTCCTATTTTATTTAGACTGTTATGATTTTATTACGATGCTCACTTCACATACTTGGTACATTCTTCCGTCTTGACCTCCTTGAGGCTGCGTTCATGCTGCAGTTTAGGTCTTGATTTGGTGATCGGCAGTGTAGGACCACCTTTCGAGTTTTGGATAGCTCCTACATTGGGAGTTTATCTTTTGGTATAAGTTCTTTGATGTGCTTTTGTACAATTATGGATGCGGCGGGGCCTTGCCCGTCATAGTCGATTTAACTCCTAAGTGCGTATTCATATGTGGAATTGGACTCATGTACGGTGTAGTGTCTTTTGTTTATGTATATATGGCAGCCTTGTCGGCTTTGCCCTTGCACGTATGTTGGTTTTAAAGAAAAAAAAATGAGGTGTTATTTAAATTCCGCTGTTTACTTATGTTGTTAAGGTAGAAGGGTGCCCAGGTAGGGCACGATCCAGGCCGGAGTGCGGGGTGTGAGTGGTATCGAGCGATCGGTCCTCGGAATGTCTCTGACCGTGTCTAGTAGAGTCTTGATTATCGATGTGTTGCGCGCCACACCCATGCGAGAGGCTACAGGACATTTAGGAGTTGGTTTCTATTCTTCTCACTCTAAGATCGTGCCATAGATTGTGTTAGTAAGATAATTCCTCTCGACGTATTGTTGTGTTCTGATTATGCCTCGAGGAGAACGGCCTTGAGAAGGGCAAAGGAGTAGCGAGAGCTACTAGTCGGACTCGAGAGAGTTGATAGGGCTTATGCCTGAGTTATACCGGATGTTGTTCATGATCGGCGAGTTCTTTGCGCGAGTTTTGAGACCAGGCACGAGCCTCCGGTTTCGGTTAGGAGAAGACTATAGGGTCATGAGGAAGCGATTATGTTATTGACCAAGATAGCGGTGCTAGCGATTGTAAGTGATAGTACCCAGAGGTAGGGATACTTTGATTAGTAAAGTGAGAAGTAAGAATGTTGACAAGAATGATAAGTGAACTAAGACTATAGTTGTGTAGAGTTCACGTAGTAATTGCCCATGTGATGTAAGACCCGATAGGGAAGATTATGCAGTAGAAATACTTTGGCTTATGTGGCGAACCTCTAGTGAATAGGGGATAGGGTAAGAAGTACCTTGAGATAAGAGAGTTTTATATCGGACTAAGAATGAGGAGTTAAGTGTGACGGTGAGTCGGGTTATGGACTCATTTCGGTCAGTGATAGTATGGAATGGGGTAATGTCGATTAGAAATGGTCAGATTATGTGATAGGGTCACGAGGATGTCGAGCCAAGTTTAGTTAATCGTTATGCGAGTTCGTGGATCGTTCCACGAACTAGGTCGTAAGGACCAAGAAGAGCCTTAGCGGAAATTCAAGTAGCATAATGGCCAAGTTGGTTAGTAACTCAGGATTGAGAGCAAGCAATTTGAGATTTGTCGTGTACTAGATGAGTTTGAAAGTACAAGAAAGTATGACAAGTAAGGAAAGAAAGGAACCTCTAAGGATCCCGTGTTTGGAAAGACTGTAACCTTCGAGTTTTGTGAGAAGGGACCACGGACGGAAGGTCCATTGATATGTTTACGTATGTTATGTGGTGGTCGTGTATGGCATCGTTGGTCTTGTGCAGTTTTTATTGATAGGCATAGTATAGAGATTGTGCCGGAGTTTGTATAGCTTGACAACCGACTAAGAACATTCGGGGACGAATGTTTCTAAGAGGAAGAATGTTACACCCGTAAGTCCAAGACTTGTAAAAGAGAATGCGTAGGAATCAAGACTTGGAAATTGAGTACGAACGGAAGAATTGTTTTTCCGACGGAAAATGTTCCGAACGTCGGAAAGGAAAAATGTTCGTTGTTGAGAATTGGATTCTCAAAATACATTATTTCAAGAGTATGGGACTTATTAATATTATGGAAATTTATTATTACGGATTTGGTCACGTGGGGCCCACCCGAGGAATTTTATATTTTTGTGGGGCCCACGAGGGTTACGGAATTTTATGGATGAATGAGAGGGCGACACGTGGCACCCCACACTTGGCCTTGGTCGAAATTGTGCAAGGGTAAAATGGTCATTGACCATTGTAGATGAACAAAGTCTTGAGCTGAGAAAGTTGACCAAGTCAACTTGCCACTTGGTTAATTAGTAATTGCTCTTCATCCTAGCCTCACATGTGGTATTATCTAAGCCCTCCTAAGTAGTATATATCCTACACTAGTGCAAGACAAGTTCTATACTTAGAAAAATTTTCAAGAAAACATTGTTCTTCACTAAAGTGCTCTCGCCAAGGCTTCTTTTGGAAGACAAATTTTTGTATTTTGATCCATTAGCCACAAGACTTTAACCCAATGTCCCCAAGGGTATTGTAAGGTTATCTCAATAGAAAGATTTGGAAAAACGCATTTTTACGTTAGTCGTGGCGGAAACTAAGGGAGTTCTTCAACTTTGAAGTTGGAACTTGAAGAAGGGTTCTTCATAGGCCTCTAAGGAATGCTTGGAGCGGATTGGAACTTAAGGAAAGGAGCTAAGAATTGCTAAGGCGACTTTGAATCTTGGAAATTTAAGGGCTTGTAAAGGTATAATTCTTGTCGTTTTAGTAGTTAAGACTTACTTATTGTTGTAGCTATGGATTTTAGCAAGCATGTGTTATATAGTATGAAGTTTGATAAGTATTTTGACTATTGGAACCCTAATCCGAAATCTAGCATGTTTAGCTTTAAGATTGGAATTCAAGTTGATTATTAGTTTAAGTCGTCGCATGTTGAATAAAGAAGGAAATTGTAGTTGTTGATGTTGTCTATGACTAAATAACATGTTGACCTAAGAACTTGGAATTTGGAAAAGGGTTGGAAAAGACTTAGTGTTGTTGGTTGTAAGTTGGCCGAGAATGGCTTTAATTATGGAACTACTTTGTATGAATTGTGGGGCGGAATTTTACACGTGGTGTAAGGCATGTAATCCCCTTTGTTTGGTTGTTGTTGGAGCCTTAAATATGGCTTGTTGGTTATTGTTTTCGGCCTTGAAAAAGGTGGCAAAGTGAGTAGAAACAAAGGAAGTGCTGCCCGATTTTCGGTAGAATTAGAGACTAAATACTTAGTATTATTCTACATAGAGACTAGAAGTTGATAGTCTTGTTGTGACCAATTTAGGTTGACACTTCTACGTACGGTGTATTCGGCTTAGCTTGTGGATTTAGCCGAAAAGGTATGTGAACTATCTCCTCTTCTAGCATGATTCCTTAGAATAAAGAAAGTAAGTTCTACTCCTTGAATGATCCATTCCTTGCTTGTATTTGGATTGCCTAAAATAGAATTTGTTCTATGTACTTAAGCGAGTGTACTTTGATGTTTAAATTTTAAGTAGTATAATCCATTTCCTTAGGGAAGTTTGGATTCTTAAAAGTGAAGGTATTTTTCTTAAAGTACATAGAGACTTGAAAAGGAAGTGGTTTCCAAATCTTTTGGCTAGTGCCTTAGTTCTAAACCTAAAGGTCATTATAATGACTTTAGGGGAGTCAAAGGAGTGATTTACTTATTTGATTTAAAAGAGGAGAAATGACATGATTTAAGAGAAGTAACTTGTGTTAAGGGTGAAGTTACTTGAGGTTTAAAAAGTAGAAGAAAACTTGTTTTCTTACTATTAAGAGACTTGAAGTATTTTGAAAGTTAAGAACTTGTTTTGTAAGTACGTGATACTTGGTTTTAATAGTATAAGTCTCTTGGTTATTGAAGGAATGGATACGTCTAAAACCATAAAGGGTTATAACGGCTTTATGGGAAGTTGGTTATAACGGCTTTATGGAAGGTTTAGAAAGTTGTCTATTTTGATTAATCGGCATAAGTTGCCTAGATTGTGAAAATTTGGAGTTACTTGATTTCAAGCTTTGAAATGAGTTTTCTAAAGGAGTAGTAACTTACTTTGAAAAATAGACACGCCTTGATACTACGGGTGTTGGTATCTTGGGGCTTTACATAGAAAGGAGTCTTTTTATAAAAGAATGTACGTATGTAGTACTTTGGCTTGATAAATTGAGAATTTGTCTAAGTGTGCCTTGATAAGTACTCTGACTTGTTAAAAGAGAATTATTCTATGTATGCCTTGATTAGTACTTTGGCTTGATAAATTGAGAATTTGTCTAAGTGTGCCTTGATAAGTACTTTGGCTTGTTAAAGAGAATTATTCTAAGTGTGCCTTGGTAAGGACTTTGGCTTGTAATTAAGGATTTGCCTATGTGTCTGAAATAGCCGGTTGTGTGCTATTGTTATATCGATCGTTAGTCATTCCCGGGTTGGTGGCATTGCGTAATTAGTGGATTTGCTACCCACGATCACGAGGAATACCTCGTGCGAGTCCGTAGGGCTTATGCGGGTGAAATAGTCCCGTGCGGGCGGGTCCGACCTATCACGGAATACCTCGTGCGAGTCCGTAAGGGCTTATGCGGGTGAAATAGTCCTATCACGAGGAATACCTCACGCGGGTCCACGGCCTATGCGGGTGAAATAGTCCCGCGAGTAGGATGGCTAAATGATCTGCGAGCGGATGGTCTGTTTTGATCATGAGCTTCCTAGTTTATATTGTAAGGATACTCTGTTTACTCTCATTGTTAGTAAGGCACAATGTGTTGTAATTTGATTATCATATATGTCCCGGTTGTTTGTGTTACCTATGGTCATGCTTTTCGATGTGGGATTAGGGCATGAGACCACGTGGTATTTAGGACACAGGTGGGGCCGGTGTTCATGTATCCTTATTGGTGTTATTACATCATGGATCGGCGGTGAGGAAGGATTCCAGGGCATACTTGATATTATGGGCGTGAGACCCATGGCTATATTTGAGTAATGACTTTGAGGGCTGCGTCACGACTTGATATATTGCTTATGTGTTATATCGTAGGTTGGATATCATACATGTCTCTGTTTTATTTAGGCTGTTATGATTTTATTACGGTACTTCTCGTTCACATGCGGTACATTCTTCGTCTTGACCTCGCCGAGGCTGCGTTAATCTGCATGAGTTTAGGTCTGATTTGGTGATCGGCAGTGTTGGACCTGCTCGAGTTTTGGATAGCTCCTTACGTTGGAGTTTATCTTTTTGGTATAAGTTCTTTGATCTGAGCTTTTATGCGGTTATGGAGTGCAGTGGGGCCTTGCCGTCGCATAGGTCGATTTAACTCGCAAGTGCTGTATTCATATGTGGGATGGGACTCATGTACGGTGTAGTGTCTTTTGTTTATGTATATATGGCAGCCTTGTCGGCTTTGCCCTTGCACGTATGTTGGTTTTAAAAAAAAATGAGGTGTTATTTAAATTCCGTTGTTTACTTATGTTGTTAAGGTAGAAGGGTGCCGGTGAGTCGCGGGCGAGTGCGGGGTGTGGCGATATCGATGCGCGTCTAGTCTGGAGCATACATTTGCTCGCTCATAGGCCACACGTAGGCCCGCATGAGGTATTCCTCGCATCGGGGCAGCTAACCCGGTACCTCACAGGACTCCGCGATCCATGATCTCATAGACCGCGTAGTCACGCGGACCGCGTAGGGCATCCCGCGTCGGGATAAAACACCGGAATGATCAATCCTGGAGCATACCGCTGCTCGCATAGTCACCGCGAACCGCGTAGGCGTATAGACGCGTCAAGGGTGGCAAGCCCTCGGTATATCAAGTCGAGGGTATGTGATAATATAACGATCAACGGTTTATCGTTAATCAACATAAGCACGACAGAAACCGCTTTACACAAACATCATAAGACACTAACACACGTAGCATCATAACATGATTACTTATCAAACCAATCGAAAGTATTACAAGACTATCACAAACCAACATAGTCAAGTTATTCACCCGAGGTACTTTACATTTTATGACAACAAGTTGGGTTTAACCCCAAAGTACTTCATTCATTAATTCTTTTAAAAAGATCCGTTTCTTTCACAAAAGTCACACGATACTCGTAGTATCAAAAATAGAGTGACTATCTTTTTTAAGTAACCCGAAACAGTTTCCTTTTTAATATCAAGTAACAACATTATTTTCCAAGCGTCGAGTTTGCCTAAGTTCAATTACTCGAGTCTTTTATTTTCGAAAGGTTTCGTAGTTCATAGTTTTAATCACTTATTAATATAATTCTCCTTTAAAACAATTTGAGAAACATATGCCTTATGTGTGAGTAGGTTATTCTTGTTCATAACAATCTTACTAGAGCAGCCATGATCTAGGAAATGTAATATCATTTTGTCTCATCTTAGCTTCTATGCAGATGGAGGTTTCTACTGGTTTTAATAATACTTTATTAGTCAATACATTTCCCTTTATTAGCGCTGTTGTGGTTTGTTCGATACTTATTCTCATTTCCGAAATCAATAAGGCTTTCATAAATAATTAAGTAAACCGTTCCTTTTATCTCTCTT
The DNA here is from genome assembly GCA_029844215.1 of Przewalskia tangutica. Lineage (NCBI taxonomy): Eukaryota > Viridiplantae > Streptophyta > Magnoliopsida > Solanales > Solanaceae > Przewalskia > Przewalskia tangutica. The sequence goes on from CM056721.1 coordinate 97,934,137, forward strand.
AAGTCGTTATACCTAACTTCCCATAAAGCTAGTATAAAAACCAAGTATTATCCTTCTTTCAAAAAAAAGGTTTCTTAATTCTCTTGAAATACTTCAAGATTCTTATTATTCAGGCTTAAGTCAAAAGACATTGCCGTAAAACTACGTTCGATTAACACGTATCGTCTACCGTACTATATATATTCTTTTAAAATATCATGCTCGAGAGGATAGGAAGAATCACATACCTCGCGACGATTATCGACTATTAGCAAAGCGCTCACGGCTATAACGGCTTGCCTTGTCCACCTTCCAAGTAGAACATGCTACTCGCAGAACATTCAACCTATAAAGGCCATATACTTCTATCAACGTCTAGACTACTCTTTAGAATATTCTACGGAAACATTGGGCGACACTTCCCTGCAGTTAAACTACAAGTCTCTGCAAATACGGTCTATGTAAGTGCAGTTTAATCTTCTTACGTAATATCCTTCTATTACAGTTCAATTCTCTTACGTAATATCCTACATGTATCTTATATTCATTTCTATACTACTACAGTATGTAATTTCCAATTACAATAGAAGGACAAGTATTTACCTCGATAAGCCCAAAATTATCCAAGATTAAATGTCGATCTGAGCAACGTTTAGCTCACTACTCTGGGTGCTCGACCGCTCCAAACAACCCTTAGAAGTTCTACGCAACTTCTTCTTAAAACTTCAATGGCTATGAAGATTTTCCTTAGGGTTTCATTTTGTGGTGAAGGGAAGTATAATAGTATTTATGGGCTTTTAGTATAGGTGTAACCTTGGAATACTACAAGGTATTGGGCAGGTATTTTGGAATAATATGATACTTGGAGAATACTTTTCTACCAAGGGGTACTTCACGAAAAACAACTTTAGGAAGGGGGTAGTTTCGGCCCAAGGCTCATGAGGGGAGGGTTTAGGCTAGCATAACTAGGAAGGGGAGAGGTGCTCTCGGCTAGAAATCTCGAGAGAGGGGAAGGGATTTTAAGACTTAGAAATGTCTAAGTGTGGATGAAGAAGTTCATCAACTAAGGGGGTATTTATAGGCCAACCACTGGCCAAGATCAAGACAAGTGGGGGCAAGTGGAGGTGTAGATTAGGACATGTGTGTGTGGGTCCCACTTGGTCATCTACCACACAAAATATCCTACCAACTCCTTGACAAAAAAATAAAGGCAAAGCGTGCCAATGGAAGACCATTTCGTCCGCCCAGCAGGGTGACAAGTGTCGCCCTCTCGTTGGTCAAAATATTTCATCTCTTGGAAAAATCCATAAAAATTATTAATGACATAGCCGTATTTTCCCTTCGCAAAGTTTGGAAAGCGTTTAGTCGGAAAGCGATTCTTTTCGTGTGTTGTGCACAAAATTTTAGTCTTGCCTAACTTAAGGCTTAAACTTTTATCGTCGCCCTCCGTACATACTCTGGAAATCTGGGTATAACATTCTCCTCCTTAGAAACATTCATCCCGAATGTTCCTCCTAAATCTCAAAACAACCATGCGCGATATAGTCTTCTTCTTTGTACTTACGAAAACAATCATGCCACGCTTTGGCCACAATACAACAGCGCAAACACTTACATCCAAGTCACGAGGAATCACTTCCATCACTACAAAAGCTCCCACGAGGTCTAAAATATACTCCCGCACCTTCACTTTACGGAAGAAATGATCACATCTATGCTCGTAACACATGCTCGCTTCTTCCCTTACTCGTACCATTCAAATGCATTCGAACTCTTTCTCATAACTTGTCACATTTCGATTACGCTTCTTTTCCAAAATCTACAGGTTACTACCTCGACTAGATCATCATTAACTGGGAACACTCTGGATGGATCTCCGATACTTTTCCGAACATAACAACATGAAAGACCGGACGTACTGCCTCCTAAGTCGGACGGCAATGCTAACCTATAGGCAACTTGGCCTATTTTCCAAATGATGCGCAAAGGCCCAAGTAACTCGGGCCAAGTTCCCTCTGTTTTCCAAAACTCGTCACACCCTTTCCGGGTGGTACCTTCAAGAAGACCCACCGTCAACCTGAGCTCTAAGTGTCGTCGCCGATTATCCGCACGACTCCTGTTGACTCTGAGCTGCCAATAATCTCTTCTGGATAAGCTTCACCCTATCCATATCCTGCCGAAACAAGTATGAACCAACTATCTGAACCTTGCCAACATCGAACCAATCGACCGGCAACTTACACTTCCGCCCCTACAAGGCTTCATAAGGCGACACCCGAATCCTGAAATGGTAGCTATAAAACACTCCCTCAACAGGAGACAACAATCCTCACAGCTACCACGAAATCCACACTGCGGCCGAGGCGAATGCGATCTCGAGACTGCTGAGTTCCTAACCTTGCACGGTAAAACCTCGAGAAAAAGAAATAAGCGCGTAACACAGGCTCCTGCTGTCATAAGGTGAAAGTAGGCACCTCGTGCAGCCTTACAACCTTCGATATAACATCTCGCATAACCTGCTGAGTAAGCGGTCTTGTTGAAAAAGAGGTCGACCCTCGGCCCGACTACTGGTCGAACGCATCCACGAACTCGTACGCTGGTTAACTAAACTTGGGCCTAACTCCCTCGTGACCCCACCACCTGGCGGGACCACCTCGAACTGACCCCACCACAATACAGGCCGCGGGTTGACATGATCGGTCCATGACGACCCATTATCACGCAAAACTCTTGTTCCCCGATCTGGAACAATCTCACAATCAAGTCACGAAAACCTAGTGGTCTTCTTAGATCAACTACCCTCTTTCATTTCACACTACTCAGGGACTTATCCCAAAAACATAGCTCACGCATACAATGCACTCCGATAAGGGTCAAACATAAAATAACTCTTTTACCCAAGATGGCCTCGCCTCTAAGGTCTCTACGTATAAAAATCTAAGGCTCACACTTTCCCTATCCCCAATATTACCCTGATAACTAACCATGATTAACACAATGTTATCTGAACATAACACTTAAGATATACTCATCTTATCACACCTACTAATCTCGGAGGTTTAAGGATATACTTGTATCTGGTTTCACTCCCTTTGTCGTTCTAATCAATCTGCCCGGTGGCGCATAGCTAGGAATGTGATGAACTAGCGCGATCTGAAGGTGAGTCTCTACGTCGCGCCACCTTTGGTCGGACAATTTCTCGAAAAATGGCCTGTTGGCGAAGCATAACAAGTCTGAGTAAAAACGACATTCCGGGATGGCGCTGTCATCGTGAACAACGAGAAAGCGAACTCGGTGGCTAGAACCTATGTATATCGTGAACGAAGCCACAGAGTTCGGCCAACTCTGCATACTTGAGCGTCACGAACCACGGGAGGACACTGCGATGGCGAGCGCATATCTGTCTGCTGAGGCGATTCGTCTCGAAAGTTACCAAAGGACCTGCATTGCGGCCTCTTCTGTGATCTTGGTTAACCCGTCGATCCTTACGTTTCTCGACTGCTGCGCATAAGCCGTACAGGCCATGCTCGGCTTGAAGAAGCTACTCTTGCACAACCTCTCTTAAATAGTCATTAAGACCAGTGATGAATCGATACCTAAAATACTCTCTGCAGTTGCTAACTCCTAGCTAATGTGAGGTCGTCTCTTTGCAATCTATCTGTCTGCTGCTGGTCGTGGGCGAAGGTTCAAATCTCATGGCATGATGGGAACTTCTGCGTGCTAGAACTCTGCTGGGTGGTGGCGTCGCAGAACTCCCGAATGAAGCACCACCCCAGTGATGATTGGGCATGTGCCCTAGTAACCCCTCGTATTCTACTCGCGGCTCCTCATTTGCCTTGCCATACGGGCGGGTTGCCTGCAGCGGGGCATAGCGGTAAGGAAAGAAATCGTTAGAGGTCGACTTATAACACAACTCTAAGGCCGCGATCTCGGAGTGAGAAGAATGAAACCAATCCTAAATATCCTATAGCCTCACGATTATTGGTGTGGTGCACAACCACCGATAATCAGAACTCTACTAGATACGATGCGTAGACACTTTCAGGATTAAGCGTTACGATACCACTTTTGTCACGACCGAACCGGGCGTGGTAGTGCTTACCGGGCACCCAGTAGACATACGTAGTGTCGTGGAATATAAAACAAGACATGAAACCAATGTAAAAGAGACACGATTTATCAAATAAAGAGTGCCCTTTGGCAAGTATATAAATATCTCAAGAATGGCGATTACATCCCAACTTTACAACGGGACTACAGGACCTCTAAGAGTTTTACAACACAGCAGCGGGGACGGGCCCGCCATACCCACGAATGTAAGTACCTGACAACGGGGACTATACCAAAGATAAGCCTCGGAGAAATGGAGCTTCCCAAAGCATTGGCTTGTGATCCTAAGGCGAGGATCGGCGGCGGTGTACCTCTACTGCGGCATGAGCGCGGCCCGAAGAGTCGATGCAATTGCAGTATGTGGCCCGAAAATCGTAAATGAAATCATAATAGTCTATATAAGCGAAGACATATATGATAACGATTTACGATACCTGATATGGCGATCCGCGTCAGTCGGGGACTCGCGCCTCAAGTCATTACTCAAATACAACAATGGGTCTCACGCCCACATCAATCATGCGTGGAATACCTTCCTCGCTGTGGCGATCTATGATGTAATAACACCAAAGTACACATGAACACGAGTCCGCTGTGTCATAATAAAACCGTCTGGGGGTAAATGCGAAGGCATAGCCGACTACTAAAACCCACAGTACCAACAATGCTATAAAACTATATTACGGGGTATTTCTAGACCGCACCACATGATCGAAGCTGGCCACTCGCCCTCAGTATCAATGTGCGCGTCTAGTATTTTATGTTGTGAACTGTAGTTTTGTTATCATACATGTCTCCTGTTTTATTTTAGACTGTTATGATTTCATTTCTGATATTTTGATTTCACATACTTGGTACTGTTATCTGACCTCCTTGGGGGCTGCGTTCATCTGCAGTAGAAGTACCGGTTGTTGATCCTCGCTCATAGGATCACGATTCGCGTATTAGGAAGCTCCGTTTCTCGGAGGCTTATCTTTTAGTATGTTTTCTGAGTTGTAGGTTCTTGTACATTCGGGGTATGGCGGGGCCACTGTCCGTCATAGGTGTTATTACATTCTTAGAGCTGTAAATCTTTGTTGTGGCGGGGTTTGTAAAAGGATATAGCTATTGATTTATATATATATATATTAGAAAGGCAATTTTCTCGAATAAGCTGTTTCTCACTTCATATTGTTTCATGTATTGTTTTATATTCATTGTTACTCGATGTATGTATCACTAGGGTGCGGGTTAAGGCACGATCATGGGCAGGATCGGGTCGTGACAAAAGTGGTATCAGCGATTAATCCTCGGAAAGTGTCTGAGGCGTGTCTAGTAGAAGTCTTGATTATCGGTGTGTTGTGCACCACATCTATGTCGAGAGCTGCAGGACATTTAAGATTGGTTTCCATTCTTCTCATTACGAGATCGTGCCTTAGAGTTGTGTTATAAGTTGAACCTACGGCGTATTTCATTTTACGATTATGCCTCCGCTGGCAACCCGCCCAGATGGGCAAAGCGGGAGCTGCTAAGATCTGAAGAGAGTGCGAAGCGCGAGCGATCATTACCGAGATAGTGCTTGACGGCGATTTCTGCCGCCCGACCCAGCGAGTTTAGGCGCGGCGATGGCTGCTGAGACCACGATACGAGCCTCGGTCCACGGCTGAGCGAGAGGTTAAGGGTACAAAAATGGCCCGATTCGGCGGGATCGTGGCGAACATGAGGATAAATTTGGATCTGTGATTCGATAGTACCATGGTTCACGAGATCGGATAGTTTGAGGCTACGGGACTTTACGAGTTATAGCCGCGAGTTCTACGGTGAGGCACGAGGATGATCGCGAGAGTTCATTCAGCGATTCTGAGATCATGAGTGATCGAGGCTTGAGAGGAGTCGGTGGTCTTAGGTTCGCATTTGCGTGATCTGCCGTCGGGTTTTGATTCGTGGGGCTGTCGGGGAGTATGCACTTCGGTAGTATGGGGCGAGTTCTCGGGGCATTTCTTGCACATTTCTTGCCTCCACAGATCACGAAGGGTTGGTAAGCAGATTTTTAGCGTTGAGGCGGGCCAGGCGTGCGGTTCGGGAGTACAATGTGAGTTTGACTCATTAGCTCGTACGTCCCGCATTGGTAGGCGACATGGAGGATAGAGTGCACGGCTACGTCACGGGCTCGAACTTCAGCGGGCATGGACATTGCCGCGCATGCGAGCTTATGCGCTTGGATGTGAGGCGGAGAGGTCGGCGGAATGGCGAGATCGATAGAAGAGGCGAGCAGCGAGGTCCATTGGTAACTTCGGCGAACCGCCTCAGTGTGGAATTAGTTATGTACCTCGCCCGATGCAGTGGTCCTCGCGATCTTGGGGCGTTGGGTATTGGGGAGTGAGCTCGGGGCTTAGTTCACGGTATACATGGGTTCTAGCGATCGGGTTCATGCTTTCCTCGGTGTACGATGCGGCAAGCGTCGTCGAAGTGTCGTCTTGCTGCGGTGCTTGTTTCACTGCGTCGTCGAGAGCCATGTGACGGTGTCCTAGAAGGAGGATACGGTAGAAACGACACACCTCGGGTCGATGGCGAGTTCATCGCCTACATAGCTATGCGCGTGGCGGGATTATGATTAGGCGGCGAAGGAAAATGAAGCGGATGATCGGTATATTCTTACCCCTCTAGAGACTAGTATGCGTTGTTGATATGATGAAATGCTAAGTATTATGTTCAGATAGCATTATGTTAAAATTGTGTTTAGAAAACATGGTTAGTTAGAAGGGTAAGTTTGGGGACAGGGAAAGTATGAGCCTTAGAGTTTTATACGTAGAGACCTTAGATGCGAGGCCATCTTGAGTAAAAGATTTATGTTTGTGTTGACCTTTATCAGAGTGCATAGTATACGTGGGATATATTTTTGTGATAAGTCCCTGGGTGGTATGAAATGAAAGAGGATAGTTGAGCTAAGAAGACCACTAGGTTTTCGTGACTTGATTTGTGAGATTGTTCCGGATCGGGGGAACAAGTGTTTAGCGCGATAGCGGGTGGGTTGAGGACGATCGCGGGTCAACCGCGACACGAAATGTGGTGGGGTCGGTTCGAGGTGGTCCCGCGGTGGCGAAGTCACGAGGGTGCTAGGCGAGTTTAGGTAACCATCGTATGAGTTCGGGGATATGTTCGACCAGAATCGGATCGTGAAGGCCGGGGATGGCCTTAAAGGAGATTGAGGCTAGTAAGATGACCAAGTTTGGAGGTAGTGACTCCAGAGATTTTGGAAACTGAAGCAATGACTGAAGTATGGTACGTATACTAGAAAGAGTTCAAGTGTTAGAAAGTCTGACGAGTGAGGAAAGAAGTGAACGTGGGTTAGCAGAATAAAGGAGATCATTCTGTTGTGAAGTGAAGATGCGAAGGGAGTATCCTTTAGACCAGGGTGGAAGCTTTTGTGATGTAGGAATGATTTCTCGTGGACTTGGGTTAATTATTTTCGCGTGTGTTATTTTGTGGCCAGGCGTGACATTGGCAACTTGTTTAAGTTAAGAAGAACTTTATCGTTATCCGTCTTGAGAAGGAACATTCGGGACGAATGTTTCTAAGGAGGGGAGAATGTTATACCCCGTATTTCAGTATATGCGTGAGGCGTGCGTCAAAAGTTTTTAGCCTTAATTAGGAATAAGGGTCGAAATTTGTGCACAACTAGCGAAAAAAATCGTTTTCCGACGAAACGTTTTCCGGACTTTGCGAAGGGAAAAATACGGTTGCAACATTTATTATTTTTGCGGATTTTTCCGAGAGATGAAATATTTTGGACCAACGAGAGGGTGACAAGTGTCACCCTCAAGTGGACGGCAAATTGGACGATTTTGTGGTCAAGGAGTTGGTAGGATATTTTGTGATATTTTGTGTGGTAGATGGATAAGGTACACTTGCCCAAATCCTCACCCTCCACTTGCCCACCACTTGTCTTGATCTTGGCCATTGAAGGCCCTATAAATACCCCCCTTAGTTGAAGGATTTCTTCATCCCTCAAATGACTTCTAAGTCTTGAAATCCCTCTCCCCCTTTGTAAGGTTTTCGTCCAAGCCTCCCCCTTCCCCTTTGTGAGGCCCTTGGCCGAGAAATACCCCCCCCCCCTCTCCTAGTGGTGCTAGCCGAAACATACCCCCCCCTCTCTTGAGTTGTTCTCGTAAAATACCCTTCCCCCCTTGGTAGAAAAGTATTCTCCAAGTGTGGTTACTATTCCCAAATACTTTAGCCCAAATACCTTGTAGTACTTTCCAAAGTTACCTCTATACGTAGAGCCCGGAAATACTACTATATTTCCATTAGTCACTAACGAAACCCTAAGGAAAAATCTTCATAGTCGGTTGAAGTATTAAGAAGAAGTTGCGTAGAACTTCTAAGGATTGTTTGGAGCGGGTTGGAGCGCACGGAGTAGGAGCTAAACCTTGCTCAGGATCGACATTTAATCTTGGATAATTTTGGGCTTATCGAGGTAAATAATCCTATCCTTCTAGTGTAATTGGAGATTACATACTGTAGTGGTATAGAAATAAATATAAGATACATAGAAGGATATTACAGAAGAGAATTGAACTGAAATCACATCAGAAGAATATTAAAGAAGATTGAACTGTACTTACATAGGACTGTATTCTGATGAGACTTGTGTAGTTGTGGGTAGGGAAGTCTTGCCCAATTTTCCGTAGAATAAGGAATCTGTATCTAGAATTATTCTCTGAGTAGTCTAGGCGTTGATAGACTTATATGGCCGTTATAGGTTGAAATCTGCGAGTGGCGTATTCTACTCAAAGGGTGGAAAAGGCTAGCGGGATTCTGATACTTTGGAGCTATTTGCTAATAGTCGATAATCGTCGCGGTATGTGATTCTTCCTATCCTCTTAAGCATGATATTTTAAAAGAATATATATAGTCGGTAGGCGTCGTGTGTTAATGAGCGTGGTTTTACTCAGATGTCTTTGACTTGAGTTTTAAATAATAAGAATCTTGAAGTATTTCAAAAGAATTAAGAATCGTTTTGAAAGAAGAGTAATACTTGGTTTTGAAAGCTTAAGAATTATACTAGCTTTATGGGAAGTTAGGTATAACGACTTAAGAGATAAAAAGAATGGTTTATTGACTTTAGAAGTTAAGAGACTTGATCTTAAAAGATAAGCGACTTGACTTAATTGAATTGATATGAATTTTGTTAAAAGTGTGAAACCTCATTCGTGAGTAATGAGTACTTGGTTTTAAAAGGAATAATGTTTCTTGATTTGGAAATGAGAATAAGTATCGAGCAGAACCAACTGCAGCGTTAATAAAGGAAAATGTATTGACAAATAAGTAATTATATTAAAACCAAAGAAACCTCCATCTGCATAGAAGCTAAGATAAGACAAAATTGTATTACATTTCCTAGATCATGTTTGCTTTAATAAGGATTGTTATAAACAAGAATAACCTACTCACACATAAGGCATATGTTACTCAAGTTGTTTTAAAGAGAATTATGTTATTAAGTGATTAAGACTATGAACTACGAAACCTTTGAAAATGAGAAACTTGAGTATTTGAAATTAGGCAAACTTGAACTTTTGGAAAAGAATGTTGTTACTTGACTTTAGAAGGAAAGTGTTTTGGTTTAAAAGAAGGGCATAATATTGCCTTAGTTGATTTTAAAAGGAAAACATGGTATTATCTTAATCTGTCTTAAAGAAGCGTTTAAATGTTATGGTCGATTCTACGCGTTCATGGATGAACCGGGAATGTATTCCATACGATTCTATCGAGTCCCATGAGATGGGCCGAGACATGTCACGATTCCTATCGAGTCCCGTGAGATGGGCGAGACATGTCACGATTCCTATCGAGTCCCGTGAGATGGGCGAGACATGTCACGATTCTATCGAGTCCCGTGAGATGGGCGAGACATGTCTGATTCCTATCGAGTCCCATGAGATGGGCGAGACATGTCACGATTCCTATCGAGTCCCATGAGATGGGCGAGACATGTCGATTCCTATCGAGTCCGTGAGATGGGTGAGACATGCACGATTCCTATCGAGTCCCGTGAGAAGGGCGAGACATGTACGATTCTATCGAGTCCCGTGAGATGGGCGAGACATGTCACGATTCCTATCGAGTCCCATGAGATGGGCGAGACATGTCACGATTCCTATCGAGTCCGTGAGATGGGCGAGACATGTCACGATTCCTATCGAGTCCCGTGATATGGGCCGAGACATGTCGATTCCTATCGAGTCCCGTGAGATGGGCGAGATATGTCGATTCCTATCGAGTCCCATGAGATGGGCCGAGACATGTCTGATTCCTATCGAGTCCCATGAGATGGGCCGAGACATGTCACGATTCTGCTCGAGTCCCGTGAGATGGGCGAGACATGTATTCCACACGATTCCACCTCGAGTCCCGTGGGATGGGCGAGACATGTTATCGTATCACACGATTTATACAGACTGCCGCGGTGAGGAAGGAGTTCCACGGGCATGAGGATGACTTTGAGGCGTGAGTCCACGACTTGACATATTGTTTTTATGTTGTGAGCTGTAGTTTTGTTATCATACATGTCTCTTGTTTTATTTTAAGTATTATGATTTCATTTCTGATATTTTGATTTCACATACTTGGTACTGTTATGCGACCTCCTTGGGGGCTGCGTTCATCTGCAGGTAGAGTACACGGTTGTTGATCCTCGCTCATAGGATCACAGATTCAGCGTATTAGGAAGCTCCGTTTCTCGGAGGCTTATCTTTTGGTATGTTTCCTGAGTTGTAGGTTCTTGTACATTCGGGGTATGGCGAGCCACTGTCCGTCATAGGTGTTATTACATTCTTAGAGGTATGTAATCTTGTTGTGGCGGGGTTTGTAAAGGGATGTAGCTTCAAGATTTTATATATATATATGCAGAAGGGCAATTTTTCTCGAATAAGCTGTTTCTCACTTCATATTGTTTCATGTATTGTTTTATATTCCGCTGGTTACTCTGATGTATGTATCACTAGGGTGCCAGGGGTAAGGCACGATCCAGGCGGGATCGGGTCGTGACCTGAAGCGACTAACCCGTACCCTCACGGACTCCGCGATCCGCATAGTCTCATAGACGCGTAGTCACATTGCGTCGGGATAAAATACCGGAATGATCAATCACGGAGCATACCGCTCCGCATAGTCACCTGGAACCGCATGGGGCGTATAGACCCGCATCAAGGGTGGCAAGCCCTCGGTATATCAAGTCAAGGGGGTATGTGATAATATAACAGTACAACGGCTTATCGTTAATCAACATAAGCACAGCAAGGGAAACCCCTTTACACAAACATCATAAAACACTAACACACGTAGCATCATAACATGATTACTTATCAAACCAATCAAGAAAGTATTACAAGACTATCACAAACCAACATAGTCAAGTTATTCACCCAAGGTACTTTCTATTTTATGACAACAAGTTCGGGTTTTAACCCCAAAGTACTTCATTCATTAATTCTTTTAAAAAGATCCGTTTCTTTCACAAAAGTCACACGATACTCGTAGTATCAAAAATAGAGTGACTATCTTTTTTAAGTAACCCGAAACAGTTTCCTTTTTAATATCAAGTAACAACATTCTTTTCCAAACGTCCAAGTTTGCCTAAGTTCAATTACTCGAGTCTTTTATTTTCGAAAGGTTTCGTAGTTCATAGTTTTAATCACTTATTAATATAATTCTCCTTTAAAACAATTTGAGAAACATATGCCTTATGTGTGAGTTGGTTATTCTTGTTCATAACAATCTTATTAGAGCAGCCATGATCTAGGAAATGTAATATCATTTTGTCTCATCTTAGCTTCATGCGGATGGAGGTTCTCTTGGTTTTAATAATACTTTATTAGTCAATACATTTCCCTTTATTAGCGCTGCTGTGGTTTGTTCGATACTTATTCTCATTTCCGAAATCAATAAGGCTTTCATAAATAATTAAGTAAACCGTTCCTTTTATCTCTCTTAAGTAGTTATACCTAACTTCCCATAAAGCTAGTATAAAAACCAAGTATTATCCTTCTTTCAAAAAAAAGGTTTCTTAATACTCTTGAAATACTTCAAGATTCTTATTATTCAGGCTTAAGTCAAAAGACACTGCCAGTAAAACTACGTTCGATTAACACGTACGCGTCTACCGTACTATATATATTCTTTTAAAATATCATGCTCAAGAGGATAGGAAGAATCACATACCTCGCGACGATTATCGACTATTAGCAAAACGATCCACGGCTATAACCCGGCTAGCCTTGTCCACCTTCCAAGTAGAACATGCTACTCGCAGAACATTCAACCTATAAAGGCCATATACGTCTATCAGCGTCTAGACTACTCAGAGAATATTCTACGGAAAAATTGGGCAAAGACTTCCCTACAGTTAAACTACACAAGTCTCATAAACAGTCTATGTAAATGCTTAATCTTCTTCTATAATATCCTTCTATTACGATTCAATTCTCTTACGTAATATCCTTCTATGTATCTTATATTCATTTCTATACTACTACAGTATGTAATTTCCAATTACAATAGAAGGACAAGAGTATTTACCTCGATAAGCCCAAAATTATCCAAGTTTAAATGTCGATCCTGAGCAACGTTTAGCTCTTACTCTGGGTGCTCCAACCCGCTCCAAACAACCCTTATAAGTTCTACGCAACTTCTTCTTAAAACTTCAACCGGCTATGAAGATTTTCCTTAGGGTTTCGTTTTGTGACTGAAGGGAAGTATAATAGTATTTCTGCGCTTTTAGTATAGGTGTAACCTTGGAATACTACAAGGTATTGGGCCAAGGTATTTTGGAATAGTAACAATACTTGGAGAATATTTTTCTACCAAGGGGGGGGGGGGTACTTCACGAAAAACAACTTTAGGAAGGGGGTAGTTTGGCCAAGGCTCACAAAGGGGAGGGTTTAGGCTAGCATAACTAGGAAGGGGAGAGGTGCTCTCGCTGGAAAGCTCTCAAGAGAGGGGGGAAGGGATTTTAAGACTTAGAAATGTCTAAGTGTGGATGAAGAAGTTCATCAACTAAGGGGGTATTTTATAGGCCACCAATGGGCCAAGATCAAGACAAGGGGGGGCAAAGTGAGGGTGTAGATTAGGACATGTGTGTGTGGGTCCCACTTGGTCATCTACCACACAAAATATCCTACCAACTCCTTGACAAAAAAAATAAAGGCAAAACGTGCCAATGGAAGACCATTTCGTCCGCCCACTTGAGGGTGACAAGTGTCGCCCTCTCATTGGTCCAAAATATTTCATCTCTCGGAAAAATCCGCAAAAATTATTAATGACATAGCCGTATTTTTCCCTTCGCAATGTTTGGAAAACGTTTCGTCGGAAAACGATTCTTTTCGTGTGTTGTGCACAAAATTTTCGGTCCTTGCCTAACTTAAGGCTTAAACTTTTATACGTACGTCCTCCCGTACATACTCTGGAAATACGGGGTATAACATTTAACCCGCATCCTGGTCGCATGCCCTGGAATCCCTCATCGTATAAGCATGTCCAAGGATCAATCACAATGGAAACATACCTGTGGAATCCTCCATCACTGTCGGTACGTCCAGGTAAACTCACAATAAGACAATAGAAGCATACCCGTGGAATCCTCCATCACTGTCGGTACGTCCAAGTAAGTTCATAATAAGACAATGAAAGCATACCCGTGGAATTCTCCATCACTGTCGGTACGTCCAAGTAAGTTCATAATAAGACAATGGAAGCATACCCGTGGAATCCTCCATCACTGTCGGTACGTCCAAGTAAACTCACAATAAGACAGCCGACCCTCCTACTGAGAGTCACGACAACGTAACAACATAATACTTGCACTTCAAGGCTATCACAAGTGAGTATAGGCAAGTTCATAACTTCTTTGGACTTTCATTAACATACAAAATGGATCTCATTTTATAACCTTAAGGCACCTTCATATCACCTAACAAGTCCGGGAATTTAACCCAAAGTACTATGCACTTCTATTCTTTCAAAAGATCCTTTTTCACATAAAACCCCAAGATACTAACACCCGTAGTATCAAGGCTTATCTACATTTCAAACAAGTCACTACACTTTTAGAATATATTTTTGGCTTCTAAATCAAGTGACCCATACTTTAAGCTTTAAGCAATTGATGCCTTTAAATCAAATTGCCCTTCTTAATTTCAATTCTTTCATCTTTGTTTACCTTATTCGAGAAAAACCATTCCTTTAACCTTCCATAAAGTTATTATAACCAACTCCCCATAAAGCCGTTATACTAACTTTATGCTTTAGAAACTAAGACATCCTTATCCTTTCATAAAGCCGTCATAACTAACTTCCCATAAAGTCGTTGTAACTCTTTATGTCTTAGACAACTTCGTTCTTCTTACGACCAAGAGCCTTATACTTTCCAAGTCAAGTATTCTATACTTTTACATATCAAGAAATCTTTGTCTACCTTATTAGGGTAAACCATTATTTTAACCCTTCCTTAAGAACAAGTGAGTTAATTATCTAACTCGACCAACGTAGACATTCTTAAAACAAGTCAAGTATATCAAATGAACTGACTTCATTTAAAACACGTACGTCTACCGTACTATACCGTTATAACTACTCATGCTCAAGAGATAAGAAAGTTTCCACATACCTCTCCGGCTTAATCCACTTGCCAAGTCCAATATGTCGTCCGTAGTATGTCAACCTATAATGACCATAATACGTCTATTAGCTTCTAGCTTCAACGTAGAATATTCTAATTGCAAAGTCCCTTATTCTACGGAAAATTGGACAGCACTTCCTTTGTTTCTACGTACTTTTCCACTTTTTTCAAGGCCCGAATTCAATAACCAAACGCCACATTTAAGGCCCAACAATTTAGCAATACAAAGGGGATTACACGCCTAACTTGGAAGTGTAAAATTCTGCCCCACAATTCATATTAAACAATCCAATTAGTTTAAGGCAACTCCTTGGCTACAACATGCTCACATATCAACTTTTCAAATCCTTTCAATTCAACTCGTTATTTCAACATGTTATATAAGTCATAACCAATTATAACAACGATATACCTTTCTATATATAACATGTAATGATTTTAGCTAACAACCGAAATGATTACAACATTAGGGACTAACATGCCCATTTCTTAATTACTATAACATGAAATCTTCAATCATTAAGAATGTGAAGATTTTACCTCAATAAGCCCTCTTTCCGAAATCTTCTTCACGTTAAAATCACCCACACGAACCCTCAACAAGCTTGCCAACATATTTCCTTCTTGTTGCCTTTCCAAAAATCTCATCACACTTGGGGTTCATCAATTTTTTTGAGAGAGAAGAGGGGATTTTTCTTAGGAAGAACCTTTTCAAATGACCAAGTCTTCAAGACTTGGTCCTAAAATAAGACCCTCTCTTGGTCAAAAAGGTGGGAGGGACACTTGTCACCCTCCCATAGGCCTTTTATCAAAATATCTTCTGATTTTCCCCAAATTTCGCTAAAAATCCCGCCTCGGCGCCGCGGCGCTGGGACGCCTGACTGGAACACTTTTCCGTCTCTTCTGCCAGCTGATCTTCTAATGTCCATAACTTTCTACTCTGATGTTATCGACGAGCGGTTTGTTGCGTTGGAAACTAGACTCAACTAGCTTCATACTATGCTTTTGAAACACCTAAAAACTCCTAAAGAACTAGGAGATATACCGCTCCCAAGTTGACTGAAAATCTGTCTCCAACATTTTGCCAACTTATCTTTCCAAGTTCAAACCTTATTTCCTTTCGTACGTTCTTATCTTATTCTCTTGAATTTACGGGGTGTAACAATTTTGGAGAGTTAACTTGGTTTAAGACTTGGTTAGGGTTCTTAATCTAAGATAATAACTTGTATTTGATCTTCACTTTCAAAGGGATTTTCGAAATCTAAGGCTAAGGAAAGAAGAGCGAAAAAGTGTGGGAGAAGATGAGATATTATGAGACTTTTAAGTCTTGCATTCATATCTATATAGTTAAGTTTTGCAAGACAAGTTGGGGAGGGACACATGTCACTCTCCCATTGGCCAAAATTATTTCCCTTTAAAAATATCTAGATATTGTCCAAAATATCTTAAAATTGAAGGGCCCCGCGAAATTGTGAATTCTCGGCGGGCCCCATATTATCAATTCCAATTCTTCGTAATCCAATACTAAGTCCATAAATCCAATTAGAAGTATTAAACTCCAAGTTAATAATTTTTCCGTCGTCACATTTTTCTGAAATTTTCCTTAAGAAAATGTAATAATTCTTTCCTTCCAAAATTCAAATCTTAAATCCTTAATCACCGTCTTAATTAGTAGCTCTGGTATTATGGGGTGTAACATTTATCTTCCGCAGGTTACTTGGGATGAATGGGTAAAAGGTTGCCTAGGTAGTGCACCAGTCGCGGGCCCGAGGTTCGAGTCGTGACAAGAGTGGTATCAGAGCAGTCAGTCATCGGAATGTCTACAGACCGTGTCTAAGTAGAGTCTTGATTATCGGTGTGTTGCGCGCCACACCCATAAACAGGATGTCACGGCCCGAACCCCGGGCCCGCGACTGGTACCCTACCTGGGCACCCTTCTACTTATACATCACATTAAACCAGCGGAAATTATAGAAAACTCATTTCATCATTTTTTTAAAACAAAACAGGCAAAGCCGACAATGCCGCCATTATATATAAAACAATCCAAAGGAACTATAACTGTACAATTCACCTAAGTCCAGCCCACATATGAATACAGACCTCTAAGATTGACAGTAACTATGACGGGACAAGGCCCCGCCGTACCTCTGAATATACCTAAGCCATAATGGAAGACCTGTACCATAATGACTAGACTCCAGAATGGTGGAGTCGTCTCAATAAAATCTTGATGGAAATCCTAAGCTCGCGGATCACCCAACTAAGTACCTAATACCTGCGGACATGAGCGCAGCCCCCCGGAGAAGGGGGTCAGTACAACAATGTACTAAGTATGTAAACATAAAGTATAGTAAATAAGATCAAATTGGCCAAAAGATGACAGGGACAAGTATAAAAATCAAATACCAGATCCAACCGTGCCATATAAAAATAAGAGCCAACTGTACTTCCTTTTTAAAAGTGAAATTCAATTGTACCTTTGAAAAATATGAGAGTCATGTCAAATCAAGAATGCCTATCTGTACAATCCACATATATATCTATAATATAAGGTGACCACATGAGTATCTAAATTCACACCATGGTCCTTGTCCATGAAATAATATAAGATATTATGCCCGACCCTTTCTACGACACGGTAAAGTCATGTAAGGTATTCTTCCCGGCCCCTCGTGGGACGCGGTAAAGTCATGTACTATATACTGCCCTGCCCATTAAGGTATACTGTCCGGCCCTTTCTAGGACACGGTAAAGTCAATAATATATACTGCCCTTCCCATTAAGGTATACTGCCCGACCCTTTCTAGGACACGGTAAAGTCAATAATATATACTGCCCTTCCCATTAAGGTATACTGCCCGGCCCATTCTAGGACACGGTAAAGTCAATAATATATATTGCCCTTCCCATTAAGGTATACTGCCTGGCCCTTTCTAGGACACGGTAAAGTCAATAATATATACTGCTCTTCCCATTAAGGTATACTGTCCGGCCCTTTCTAGGACACGGTCCAAATATAAAGGATTGTACACATATATCTATCACAAGCAACTATGTGTAATTTAAATCATCTTTGACTCTCATTAGCACAAATAGAATGAACAATCATTTTTAGAAAAACTCAAGGCATTATCAAACCCCAATAGCACCATGTACGTCTGTCGTACATCCTTTCATTTATAAAACCCCAAGACACTAGCACTTGTAGCCTCAAGGTACTTTCACTTTTAAAATCATTAAAATGAACTCTTTACTATAAAATCAAAGTCATGTCTCAACTCTTCCCTTTTAGAAAAACCAAGGTACTACCACCTCTTTCCTTTTAGAAAAACCAAGGTACTACCACCTCTTCCTTTTAGGAAAACCAAGGTACTACCACCTCTTTCTTTTTATAAAACCCCAAGGTACTATTAATAAAATAGATAGAACAACTTCTCTTTAGAAACTCAAAATACTATTAATGAAATAGGTAGACAACTTCCATTTTAGAAACCCAAAGTACAATCAATAGAATGTATCACTAAGGATTAGGTTCCAATAGAACTCTATAAAGATCAAGTCAAGTATCGTTTAAGGATTAGGATCCACTCACTTTCTAAAATCAATTCAAGTATCAATAAGGATTAATATCCACTCACTTTATAAAATCAAATCATGCCAAAAGAAGAAGGGATAGTTCACATACCTTGTTGACGAACTAACCAACTCTACAATCTAGAATACGTCTCAATGTACTTCAACCTATAAATACAACAACACTTCTATCAACTTCAATCTTACTAGTGTAGGTTAATACCAAGTAAAGGTTCTCTTATTCTACAAAAATTTGGGCAGCACTTTCCTTGTTTGTACGTACTTTTCCACCTTTCAAAGGCCCAATTTCATCAATAACCAAGACACCAATTAAGGGCACAACCAAACAGCAACCAAAGGGGATTACACGCCTACCTTACGTGTAAAATTCTTCCCCATCATCACATAAAAATAGTCCACAAAATTAGTCCAATATCCAACAACAACAAGGGTAAAATGTGAAGCCTTTTAACACTTTTTATACCCTTAATCTCTTAGGACTTTCATTAGCAATAACCACACTCAAACATGCATGACGAGGACAGAATTTTCAGAATTCCAACACCCTAAAACAGTCCCTAAAAACTGTATAATAACGTCCAACAGTTTCATAGAATATGCGGCCAACAACCCCAATACGATTACCCTTTCCATAATCCTTTTTAATCCAATTCAAGTTCCAATACTTTTATACAAGTAAATAACAACTTGTCAACACCAATATTACTTCATTATAACATGCAATAGGTGACGTTAATAACAACAATTATAGCCAACGACACCAACATCCAAAAATTGCCATTCTCGGCCAACCCTACCAAAATTGTCCAAACATTTTTTATCCTTCATTATTTTTAGCACAAGCTCATCTATACATTATAACAATATGTAATATCCAATTAATTCAAGAGAATGAAGAATTGTTACCTTAAAATTGCCCAAAAACCGTCCAAGGCAGTCCGCTCAACTTTGGCCCGCAGTTTTCATTTTGCTCCACTTCTTCAAGTTCCAATCACACACATGTATCCTCTACAAGCTTATAACCAATTTCCCTTCACATTTTACCTCCAAAACGTCGATGAACAAGCTAGGGTTATCAACCCCAATTTCGGCCAACATAGATCTTTGGATAACTTGGAGATAACTTGTCTTATAACTTGATTAGTGTTCTTAATCTTGTATAATAATCAACCTTTGTTCTTGGAAAATTCGTTCTTGGATTTTCGAAATTTAGGGTTAAGAGGAGAGAAGAGAGCTTGGAAGATGAAAAATATAACAAATGATCTAAGTCTTCATCTCTTTCTCTGTATAGATATTTCCTTTAGCACATGACAAGTGGAGGAGTGACACATGTCATCCCATTGGCCTAAAATCCCACTTCATAAAATATCTAGATATTTGTCCAAAATATCTTTAAAATCGAAGGGCCCCACAAAATTGTGATTTTCTCGACGGGCCTCATATTATCAATTCCAAGACTTCACAATAATATACTAAGTCCATAAATCCAAATATGGGAATCTAACTCCGAGTTAATAACTTTCTCTTCACATTTTTCCGAGAATTTTTCCTTAAGAAAAATGAAATTTTTCTTTCTTTCCAAAATTCAAATATTATATCCTTAAGTACGTTCATATCATTTCCTTGGAAATACGGGGTGTAACATAGGAGGCTACAAGATATTTAGGATTTGGTTTCTATTCTTCTCACTCTGAGATCGTGCAATAGAGCTGTGTTATTAGGATAATCCCTCTCTGACGTATTATTGTGTTACAGCTATGCCTCCGAGGAAGGCAACAGTTGCCCAGAAGGGCAAATCAGTAGCGGGAGCTACTAGTCAGACTCAGAGAGTTACTAGGGCTCATGCCCAGTCTATACCGGATATTGTACCGCAGTCGGCGAGTTCTTCTGCACCGGTTTTTGAGGCCCCAGCACCTGAGCCTCCAGCTCCTCAGTCAGGGGAAGACTATAGGGCCATGAGGGACGCAGTTCTATTACTGACTAGGCTAGTGGTGATGCAGACTTGTCAGCAGGGGTTTATTCGGTCGGAGATCGTGCAATAGAGTTGTGTTATTAGGATAATCCCTCTCTGACGTATTATTGTGTTACAGTTATGCCTCCGGGGAAGGCAACAGTTTCCCAGAAGGGCAAATCAGTAGCGGGAGCTAATAGTCAGACTCAGAGAGTTACTAGGGCTCATGCCCAGTCTATACCGGATATTGTACCGCGATGGCAGTTCTTCAAGACCGGTTTTGAGGCCCCAAGACTGAGCCTCGGCTCCTCGCCGGGGAAGACTATAGGGCCATGAGGGACGCAGTTCTATTACTGACTAGGCTAGTGGTGATGCAGACTTGTCAGCAGGGGATTATTCGGCCGGTACAAGCATGTGTATAGGGGGTAGAGGGCCAACGCAGAAACCAGCGTAAGAGGCTTAGACCGGTTGGATATCCCGGTGAGTTTACGGCGGCCTTTCAGAATGGGAGAGATTTTCGTCCCAGCCTACACAGAACATACCCCCAGAGTTCGCAGGTGGGAGATTATTTAGGAGCCGGTCCGAGCTCCAGGGTTCCAGGCTTTCAGAGGAATCGGGGATCTGCTCAATCGAGGCCACTTTTCCCTCAGTGTTTCCAGTGTGGTAAGCATCATTTGGGGAGATGCCTTTTTGGTATAGATGTTTGTTTTTATTGCGGCCGTCCGGGCCATGTGGTGAGAGAATGTCCTTTTAGAAGGGGCACTGGTGGTGTGACTCGACCTGCTGGATCGGTGGCTGGTTCCTTTTTCTGATTATGCGCCACGTATGGCGGTATTCAGATATCAGCCAGTTGTGGTAGAGGTCGTGGTGGAGTTTATAGTTCTGGCGGTCCTTCAAACCGCATAGATGTTGTGGCTACCAGGCAGGATTAAGAGGCATCATCGAATGAGGTTACAGGTATATTTTGATCCTTTTGAGTCATACATGCATTGATAGATTCAGATTCCACCCTAGCGTATATATTCCCCTTGTTTCTAGTAGAATGTGAATTGGTAGGACCATTAGAGGTAGAAATATTTTTTTGTTTAAGTAATGTGTAGAGTGAAGGATGTTGACAAGAATGATAAAGTGAATGAAACTATAGTTGTGTAGGGTTCACAAGTGTAATTACCCCATAAAAGTGTAAAGACCGATAGTAGAGGATGTACAGTAGGGATACTTCGGCCAAGGAGGCGAGCCTCTAATGAGTGAAAAGGATATTGTGATAAATACTTTGAGATAGGAGAGAGATTCATTTTAGACTATGACTGAGAGTTAATGGTGATGATACACACACCTTAGATTCAGTAACATTGTCCATAGGTATTCGTGATTGAGATACTACTAGTATTAGAGTTTACACCAGTTAGTAAACAAAGCTAGGTAGACAATAGGATCATTCACCAACCAGTAGTTTGACTAATATGAGGACGGAGAAGAGAAGTTGACACGAGGGAACACGTCAGTTAGTTGAGTGGGAGTCTGACTGAAGGATTCAGATAGTGATAACTTATGGCTTAGAATACGGCAAGGTCATCCCTAGTACGGGAAGAGAAAGGAATGTCTGGAGATCCCATTTTGGAAAGGACTACAACCTTCGAGTATTGTGAGAAGGGACCTCAGATGGAAGGTCCATTGGTGTATATACATGTGATATATTGTGGCCGTATGTGGCATTGTTGGTTTGGAGTATTGGTTGATAGGTATAGTAAGGAGACGACGCCGGAATTTATATAGTTTGAGACCCACTATGAACATTCGGGACGAATGTTTCTAAGGGGGAATGATGTTATACCCCGTAATACCAGGGCTACTAATTGAGAACGTGATTCAGGAATCAAGATTTGAAGGTTGAAAGGAAAGAATATTTACATTTTTCTCCGGAAAATTTTTGGAAAAATGTGACGACATAAATTAACTTGGAGTTTAATACTTCTAATTGGATTTATGTGATTAGTATTGAATTACGAAGAATTGGAATTGATAATATGGGGTCCTCCGAGAATTTCACAATTTTGCGGGGCCCTTCAATTTTAACATATTTTGGGCTACATATCTTGATATTTTGAAGAGGAAATTATTGACTAATGATAGGGCGACATGTGTCCCTCTCCACTTGTCTTTACAAGTTGTGCTATATAGGATAAGTCTTGCAAGACTTTGAGACATAATATCTCATCTCCTCTAAAGCTCCTTCTCTCATCTTTCTTGAGCTACAAGATTTCAAAAACTTCCATAGCCAAAGAGAAGATCAAGGGTTGATTATTATCCAAGATTAAGAACCCTAATCAAGTCTTAAACCAAGTTAACTCTCCAAAACCCTCCAAGAATCCATTTGGGCCGAGAATGAAAAATAAAAAGTGTTTGGACAATTTTTGTGAAGTTGGCCGAGAATGGGACAGATTTGGTGTCTTGGATTCGTTGGTCATTATTGTTGTTATTTTCACTTGTTACATGTTATAATGGAGTAATATTGTTCTTAATAAGTTGATATAAATTATATAGAAGTTTTGGAACTTGAATTGGAATAAAAAGGATTAAGAAAAGAGTTATCGGATTGTAGTTGTTGGCCGTGGAATCTATAAAACTGTTGGTTATTGTCGTGCAGTTTTTATGGACTGTTTTGTGACATGTATATGCTGGAAATTCAGTTGTCAACATGCATAATTAATGTGGTAAAATTGATAATGAAAGTCCTAAGGAATAAGAGTGTAAAAGGGTGTTAAAAGGCTTCACATTTTATCCTTATCGTTGATAGAATTGTGGACTGTTTTTATGGGCTATTTTGTATAGATTAAGGGGTCGAATTTTACACGTCAGGTATGCGTGTAATCTCCTTTGGTTTCTGTTTTGATTTTGCCTTAAATGGGGCTTGATTGTTGTTGAATTTGGGTCTTGGAAAAGGTGGAAAAGTATGTATTTATAGGGGAAGTGCTGCCCAAATTTCCGTAGAAATAGGAGAACCTTTACTTGGTATTAATCTACTTTAGTAAGCATGTGTTGATGTACGTGTTATTGTTGTTATAGGTTGAAGTACATTGAGACGTATCCTAGATTGTATAGTTGGTTAGTCACCAATAAGGTATGTGAACTATCCTTTCTTCTTCTAGGATGATTCTTTTTTATAAAGTGAGTGAATCCTACTCCTTGATGATGTAATTCATTAATAGTACTTTGGGTTTCAAAAAGTGAAAGTGGTTCTTGTCACGACCCGACCCCGGGCCGCGACTGGTTCCCTACCTGGGCACCCGTACATGTATACATCAGAGATAATCAGCGGAACATACATGAAACTTATAAAATAAATCAACAGAAATAAAATCAACAGGTTAGCCGATAAGGCTACCTCCCTGGACATATATATACATAACCGAAGCAGTTGTCTCCCTTCCTTTACAAACTGACCCACAATATGTGACTACAGACCTCTAAGAGTTTTAACATAACAATCGTGTGGACGGGCCCGCCATACCCCTGAATATACATGAATCTACAAAGTCAGGGGAAACCGTACCAAAAGATAAGCCTCCGGAGTAAATGGAGCTTTTTTCCAAAACTGAACCGAGATCCTAAGAGCAAGGATCACCAACCTGTGTACCTAATACCTGCGGGCATGAACGCAGCCCCCCGAAGGGGGTCAGTACAACAGGTACCGAATATGGAACAAAAATAAGGTACAGTAAACAAATCATAACCGTACAAAAGAATGACAGGGGAAAATATATAAAACTAAATACCAGATCCTACCGTGTCATTACTATCTCGTGAACTTAATCGTACCTTATTATCTTTTCCCATTTTCACATAAAAGTTATAGTCACATTCTTACGTACATGCTTAGGAAAAATCGTCAAGTTCATTACCATATAACTTACTTACCTTGCATAACATAAATCCGGCCCTTTATGGAGGGACGCCTATACTGCCCGGCCCAATCTGGGACGCGATAAAGTCATATAAGTCTTCTCATAAAGGTATACTGCCCGGCCCATTCCTGGGACGCGATAATGTCATATAGTCTGCCCATAAAGGTATCGCCTACCATTCACGACGCGATAATGTCATATAGTCGCCCATAAAGGTATAACGCCACCATTCACGACGCGATAATGTCATATAGTCTGCCCATAAAGGTATACTGCCCGGCCCATTCCTGGGAAGCGATAATGTCATATAGTCTGCCCATAAAGGTATACTGCCCGGCCCATTCCTGGGACGCGATAATAACTCTTTGCATAACATTTTAAACCCTCTTCTCACTTCTTCTTAAGTCGTTATAACAACTTCCCATAAAGCTATTATAGCAACCTAAATTAGAGAACTTAAGGCACTTTTTATTCCTTATTACTTAAGGAAAATTAAA
The DNA here is from genome assembly GCA_029844215.1 of Przewalskia tangutica. NCBI lineage: Eukaryota > Viridiplantae > Streptophyta > Magnoliopsida > Solanales > Solanaceae > Przewalskia > Przewalskia tangutica. The sequence continues at coordinate 97,958,833 of CM056721.1, forward strand.
CCCAAAAGTACTACGTACATACATACTTAAAAGAATCTTAAAACTCCTTCTTTTTTTTAAATCCATAAACTTCTTCTTTTGAAACTAAAGCCTCTTAACTTTTGAAATAAAACATAGAAACCATACTTTTTTAAATCAACTCCTTTCTTCTTTTAAGAATCAAGTCTCATAACTTGAAAATAAAGTCTCTTAACCTTTTCAGAAATCAAGGTTCATAGTCTTAAAACTTCATGACATAAAACTCTTTAAATCAAGTAACATATACTTTTATGAGTTGTGAATAGGTTATACTTGTTTATAACGATCTTATTAAAGAATACAAGATATAGAAAATGTAATACAATTTTGTCTTATCTTAGCTTCTGTGCAGATGGAGAATTCTACTCATTTTAATTTAATTGATTGTCGATACATTTTCTTTTATTAACGCTGCAATGGCTTGTTCGATACTTATTCTCATTCGTGCAGTAACTTAGCAAAGTCAACTCGACTCCAAATACTTCCTAACGACTCTTACCAACATCCCCCATAAGACTTGGTAAGAACTTAGGATAACTTAGACATAACTTTTACATAGAGTAAATCAACATACATACCTCTTAACTTCTAAGAGTAGAAGGAATCATGAAATAACACCATATGTATACCTCATACATAGAACCATGCCAAAAGAAGGAAGAGGTTCACATACCTCGCGACGATTATCGACAAGTAGCAAAATGCTCCAAAGTACTTCAACCTTGATAGCTATTCCATCCTTCAAGTAGAATACGCTATACTTAGTACTTCAACCTATAATGGCCATAATACGTCCATTAACCTCTATCTTCGAACGTAGAATATTCTAAGTGCAAAGTCACTAAATTCTACGGAAAATCGGACAGCACTTCCTTTGTTTCTACATACTTTGCCACCTTTTTCAAGGCCGAATTCAATAACCAAACACGCCACATTTAAGGCTCAACAATGTAGTTAACAATAGGGGATTACACACCTAACAGGATGTGTAAAATTCCTCCCCACAATTGATACGAAACTAGTTCCATATTTAAAGCCATTCTCGGCTAAACATATATAACAACACAAAGTCCTTTTCCAATTTTTTTAATCCAAATTCTTAGGTCTAACATGTTATATAGTCATAAACAACTTCAACAACTATAATTCCTTCTTTATATAACATGTGACGACTTAAACCAATAATCAACTTGAATTGTAATCTTAAGGGTTAAACATGCTAGTTTTCGGATTAGGGTTCCAATAGCCAATAAACTTATCAAACTTCATACTAAATACCTCATGCTTGCTAATATCCATAACTACAATGATAAGTAATCTTTAATTGCTAAAACGACAAGATTTATACCTTTACAAGCCCTTAAAATTTCCAAGATTCAAAGTCGCTCCTTAGAAATTCTTAGCTCCTTTTCTTATGTTCCAATCCGATCCAAGCACTCCTTAGAAGCTCATGAAGAACTCCTCTTCAAGTTCCATCTTCAAAGTTGAAGAACATCTTAGGTTTTCGCCTTGCGATTAACGTAAAAACGTCGTTTTTCCGAAATATTTCTATTGAGATATCCTTACAATACCCTTAGGGACATTGGGTTAAAGTCTTGTGAATAATGGATCAAAACTACAAATTTTTCTTGTGGAAAATGCACTAAAGTCGAGAGCCTCAAGTGAAGAACAAATGTTCTCTAATTTTTTCTAAGTGTGGAAGACCTTGTCTTGCTACTAGTGTGGTATATAAAACACAATGGAGGGCTTAGATAATAACACATGTGTGGTTTGGATGGAGAACATTAATTAATTAGCCAAGTGGACAAGTTGACAAGTCAACAATCTCAAGCTAGCAAGACTTGTTCATCTTCAATGGTCAAATGACCATTTTACCCTTGCATTAATTCGACCAAGCCATGTGGGGGAGGTGCCACGTGTCGCCCTCCCATTCGTCCATAAAATTCCATAACCCTCGTGGGCCCCACAAAACGTAAAATTCCTCGGGTGGGCCCCACATGACCAAATCCGTAAAAATAAATTTCCATAATGATAATAAGTTCCATACTCTTCAAATAATGCATTTTGAGAATCTAATTATCACCAACGAACATTTTTCCTTTCCGACGTTCGGAAGATTTTCCGTCGGAAAAACAATTCTTCCTTTCGTACCAATTTCAAGTCTTGAGTTCCTTACGTACATTCTCTTAAACATGTCCTGGACTTACGGGGTGTAACAGCTCTATCTATAGTACCTTTGGTTTCTTAAAGTGAAAGTTGTCTATCTATTCCCTTAATAGTACTTTGGGTTTTATAAAAGGGAAGTTGTTCTAACTACTTCATTAATAGTACTTTGAGTTTCCAAAATAGAAGTGTTCTATTTATTTCACTAATAGTATTTGAGTTCCAAAAAGGAAGTTGTTCTAACTATTTCACTAATAGTACTTGGGGTTTCTAAAATGAAAGATTGTTATATCTATTCTCTTGATAGTTCTTGGGGTTTCTAAAATGAAAGATTATTATATCTATTCTCTTGATAGTACTTGGGGTTTCTAAGATGAAAAATTGTTATATCTATTCTCTTGATAGTACTTGGGGTTTCTAAAATGAAAGATTGTTATATCTATTCTCTTGACAGTACTTTGGGTTTTCTAAATGAAAGCTATTCTATTTTAATTCATTGAGTGTCACGACCCGACCTCGGACCCGCGACTGGTGCCTTACCCCGGGCACCCTAGTGATAATACATCAGAGAAAAACCAGCGGAAATAAAAACTCAAACATGAAACAATATAAAATAAGAAACAGGCTAACCAAAACGGTCACCTTTCTGCATATATATATAAAAACTTGAACAGTTACATCCTTTACAAACCCTGCCCACAACAGTACTACAGACCTCTAAGAGTTTTATAACAACAACGACGGGACAGGGCCCCGCCATACCCCTGAATGTATAAGAACCTACAATCTCAGGGAATCATACCACAAGATAAGCCTCCGGAGAAACGGAGCTTCCCAAAACGCTGAACTGTGATCCTATGAGCGAGGATCAACAACTGGTGTACCTCTACCTGCGGCATGAACGCAGCCCCCCGAAGGAGGTCAGTACAACAGGTACCAAGTATGTGAAACTGAAAGTACTAAAATGAAATCATAATAGTCTGTATAAAAACAGGAGACATGTATGATAACCAAACTACAGTACACAATATATAAGCAGTCATGTCAAGTCAGGGACTCACGCCCTCAAAGTCATCACCCAAATATAACCATGGGTCTCATGCCCACAATATCAATCATGCCCGTGGAATTCCTTCCTCACTGCCGGCAGTCCATGATATAATAACACCAAGGAATACACATGAACACCAGGTCCTACCTGTGTCATAAAAACCGTACGGGGCAAGTACGAAGGCATAGCCAACTACCAGAACCTACCGTACCAACAATGCTATAAAACTGTATCGCGAGGTCTTTCTAGACCGCCAAATGATCGAAGCTGGGCCATTCGCCCTCAGTATCATTGTGCGCGTCTAACCCTGGAACTCCCGCTGTCCGCATAGGCCACCTGGGTCCGCATGAGGTATTCCTCGCATCGGGGGTAGCTAACCCGCGGCATTTCCCTGGACTCCCGCAATCCGCATGGCCACTTGGACCGCATGAGGTATTCCTCGCATCGGTGTAACACACCCGGAGTGATTCCTGGACTACCGTAGCCCGCATAGGTCACATGGACCCGCATGAGGTATTCCTCGCATCGGGGGTAGCTAACCCGCGGCAACATAACAAGTCAGGGGGGTATGTGATGTAATACAAGCGCAACCGGCTTATCGTAAACAACATAAGCACAACAAGAAAACCCCCTTCACATAAAAGTCCCAAGTTACTAACGCCCGTAGTATCCTAGCATGTTTACTTATCAAACCAACAAGAAATTATTACAAGGCTATCACAAGCAAAACATAGGCAAGTTACTCACACAAGGTACTTTCATTTCATGTCAACAAATTCGGGTTTTAACCCCAAAGTACTACATACTTCAACTCTCTTAAAAAGAACCCTTTTTAAGTACAAAATCACGCGATACTAATACCCGTAGTATCATTCATAGAGTAACTATCATTTTAAGTAAATCAAAACAACATCATGCCTTCTTTTTAGACCAAAACAAGACAATACCATGCCTTCCTTTAAAACAAAGACACTTCTCCTTTTTAAAGTCAGGTAGCAATATACTTTTTAAACCAAGTGTCTTACTCTTTTCAAAACAAGTAACCTATACCTTTAAATCAAGTTACTTCTCCTTTCCAAAATCAAGTTGTTTATAAGTCAAGTCTCTTTACTTTCAAAAATCCTCATAATCTTTAAATCATATCTCATATCTTTTAAGGAAACCAACCTCCAACTTTTAAAATGTCAAGTTATCATTTTAAATCCAATAATAAAACCATTCTTTTGTTTTCATAAAGTCGTTATAACTAACTTTCCATAAAGCTATTATAACACTTTATGTTTTAAACCAACCAAGGACAACTATTCTCATTTCCGAAATCAAGATAACTTTATTCTTTACAAGACCAAGCACCCATTACTCACGAATGAGGTTTTACAACTTTTTAACATAATTCAAGTCCTTAATATTTCATAACAAGTCACTTAGCTTTAGAATCAAGTCAAGGACACAAAAGGAAAATCAAACTCCTTTAACACACGCAAGGCCTTCACCGCACTATATATATTTCACAAATATCATGCTCAAGAGAATAGGAAGAATCACATACCTCTTCGGCTTAATCCACAAGCCAAGTCGAGTAGCCGCGCGCAGGATATCCACCTATAACAATCACAATACATCTATCAACTTCTAAATTTCTTCGTAGAATATTCTAAGTATACAGCCTTCCTTATTCTACGGAAAATCGGGCAAAGACTCTCCCACATGCCAAATGGCACACCTAATTCGGCCATGGCCACTGGGGTGCCATGTGTCGCCTCCTACTGGCCCAAAATATTTCATCTCCAAAATATCCATAATATTAAAATCCGAAAATAATGCTGGCCTCGAAAGCGTAAATTCCTCCCGTGGGCCCCACGTGACCAATTCCGGAAAAATAAAATCCATAATTCTTATAAATTCTTAAAGTCTTAAATACCAAAGTTGAGAATCCAATTCTCAATAATAAACCTTTTTCCTTCACGAAGTTCGGAAACTTTTCCGTCGAAAAATCACATCTTTCTTCCTTTCCAATTTTAATGTCGTATTCTCGTACGTATGTCCTCATATACATACCCTGGAACTACGGGGTGTAACATTCTCCCCCTCTTAGAAACATTCGTCCCGAATGTTCTTTCTAAGTCTCAAAACATACATGCGCCGGTATAGTCTTCACTATTATACTTACCAAACCAATTATGCCACACCTGGCCATAATATATCACATGCGCAAAACTCCAATCCAAACCAACGAGGAATCACCTCTAACGTGTATAACAATACTAAAGCTTCCACCCATGGTCTAAAGGATACTTTCTTCACCTCGTTACTTCACAAAATGATCACTTCCCTTCTCTTAACACATGTTCACTTCTTCCCTTACTCATCGTACCCTTTTCGAACACCCGAACTCTTTCTAGTACACGTACCACACTTCCGTCATTGCTTCAGTTTTCAATACCTTGGAGTTACCACCTCCAAACTTGGTCATCTTACTAGCCTCAAATTCCTTTAAGGCCATTCTCGGCCTTCACGATCCAATTCTGGTCGAACACATCCGCGAACTCGTACGACAGTTACATAAACCTGGGCCTAGCACCCTCGTGACCCTAACACCTAGCGGGACCACCTCAAACTGACCTTACCTCATTCCGGGCTGCGGGTTGACCCGTGATCTTGCCTCAACCCGACCCATCTCGTACCAAACTCTTGTTCCCGGTCCGGAACAATCTCACTATTTAAGTCACGAAAACCTAGTGGTCTTCTTAGCTCAACTACCCACTTTCATTTCACACCACTCATGGACTTATCACATAAATATATCCCACGTATACTATGTATCTCGACAAGGATCAAAAACGTAAAATCTTTTACTTAAGACGGCCATGCGTCTAAGGTCTCTATGTGTAATATTCTAAGGCTCACACCTTCCATCTCCCCATACTTACCTTTTCAACTACCCATGTTTTCTAATCACAATTTACACAACGCCATCCGATCATAACACTTAATATATAATCATCTTATCACGTATACTAGTCTCTTAGAGGGTTAAGGATATACATGTAACTATTTCTTCACCTTCCCTTCGTCACTCTAATCAAAGTCCTGCCCTGCAGGGCGCATAGCTAGAGAAGGCGATGAACCAGCCACTGATCCCGAAGGCTGAGTCTCTACATCCGTGCTACCTCGGGTCGGACAATTTCTCACGAAATGGCCCTGCTGGCCGCAAGCATAACAAGTCGCCAGTAGTACGACACTCCCCAAGATGGGGTCTACCACAATTGCCACACCGAGGTAGGGGTGGTCTCCTCTGATTAACACCCCTACTCCCCAAAAAGTTGAACCCTCAACCGACCCGGTAGGCTGAGTCATCCACCTGTATCCCTCCTACTAGGACATTCTCTCATCACATGGCCCTGAAGGCCGCAGGTAAAACGAGCACCAGTAAAAAGACGATATTCCCCCGGGATGATGCCTGCCACATCGTGAACACTGAGGGGAAAATGAATCCGGCTGGCTAGAACCTATGTATATCTGTGAACCAGAAGCCCTGGAGCTCTGACCAACTCCTAAATACCCCGAACGTCCTGAAGTCTGTGGAGGACCACTTTGTACTGGCGGAGGCGCATATCCAGTCTGCTGCTGAGGCGGTTCGCCTCGAAAGTTACCAAAGGATCCTGCTGGTCTGGCCCTCTTCTGCTGATCTTGGTTAATCCGTCGATCTCTACGCTCTCATTTGCGCATAAGTTCAGACGCGGGCAATGTCCATGCCCGACTGAAGAGCTACTCTTGTACAACCCTTTACTAGATAATCATCTAGACCCGTGACATATCGGTGCACTCTATCCTCCATGTCCGCCACTAGAGTGGGGGCATACCGAGCTAATGAGTCAAATTCTATGTTGTACTCTCGAATCGCCCGCCTATCAGGTCTCAACATTAAAAACCTATCCACTCGGGCTCTCCTCATCTGCGAAGGCAAGAAGTGTATAAGAAATGCCCCTGAGAACTCGTCCCAACCAGCTGGAAGCGCATGCTCCCCCGGGACAGTTCCCATGAATCGAACCAGTCGACTGCAGTATCACGCAGCCGATGTGAACCCAATACCACCGGCTCTGTCTCTAAGGCCTTGATCACTTTCATGATACGCTGCAACTGTCGAATAAACTCCTGAGGATCATCCTCCGCTCTCGACCCATAGAACTCTGGTGGGCTGCAACTCAAAAAGTCCCGAAGTTTCAAACTATCGGATCTAGGGTGAACCGCTGGTACTTCCGGAACCACCGGCTACTGTCTGTCCTCAAACCTCGCCACGATCCTAGTTATTAACTGGGTCATCTCCTTGTAATCCATATTCTCTGCTCCCGGTCGTGGAACTGAAGGCTCTGATATCATGGCCGCAGTAGGAACTGCTGCCACTGTGCTAAATTCTGCTGGGGCTGGCGACGTCGCAGAATTCCACGAATGAAGCACTATCTCAGGTAATGACTGGGCCTGTGCCCTCGTAACCCTCTGTATTCTACTCGCAGCCTCCTCTCGCCGCTTGCCTTCGGGCTCTGGTTGCCTTGCGTAGAGGCATAACTAGCACATACGAATACGCCAGAGGGAGTCCAACTTATAACACAGCTCTAAGGCACGATCTCAGAGTGAGAAGAATGGAAACCAATCCTAAATATCCTGCAGCCTCCTGATTATAGGTGTGGTGCACAACACGCCGATAATCAAGACTCTACTAGATACGGTCTGTAGACACTTTCCGAGGATTAACTGCTCTGATACCACTTTTGTCACGACCCGACCTCGGGCCCGCGACTGGTGCCTTACCCCGGGCAACCTAGTGCTAATACATCAGAAAAAAACCAGCGGAAATAAAAACTCAAACATGAAACAATATAAAATAAGAAACGGGCTAACCAAAATGGTCACCTTTCTGCATATATATATAAAAACTTGAACAATTACATCCTTTACAAACCCTGCCCACAACAGTACTACAGACCTCTAAGAGTTTTATAACAACAACGACGGGACAGGGCCCCGCCATACCCCTGAATGTATAAGAACCTACAATCTCAGGGAATCATACCACAAGATAAGCCTCCGGAGAAACGGAGCTTCCCAAAACGCTGAAATGTGATCCTATGAGCGAGGATCAACAACTGGTGTACCTCTACTGCGATGTAACGCAGCCGGCGGGTCGATAACAAGTACCAAGTATGTGAAACTGAAAGTACTAAAATGAAATCATAATAGTCTGTATAAAAACAGGAGACATGTATGATAACCAAACTACAGTACACAATATATAAGCAGTCATGTCAAGTCAGGGACTCACGCCCTCAAAGTCATCACCCAAATATAACCATGGGTCTCATGCCCACAATATCAATCATGCCCGTGGAATTCCTTCCTCACTGCCGGCAGTCCATGATATAATAACACAAGGAATACACATGAACACCAGGTCCTACCTGTGTCATAAAAACCGTACAGGGCAAGTACGAAGGCATAGCCAACTACCAGAACCTACCGTACCAACAATGCTATAAAACTGTATCGCGAGGTCTTTCTAGACCGCCAAATGATCGAAGCTGGGCCATTCGCCCTCAGTATCATTGTGCGCGTCTAACCCTGGAACTCCCGCAGTTCCGCATAGGCCACCTGGGCCCGCATGAGGTACTCCTCGCATCGGGGGTAGCTAACCCGCGGCATTTCCCTGGACTCCCGCAATCCGCATGGCCACTTGGACCGCATGAGGTATTCCTCGTGACGGCGAATACACCCGGAGTGATTCCTGGACTACCGTAGCCCGCATAGGTCACATGGACCCGCATGAGGTATTCCTCGCATCGGGGTAGCTAACCCGCAGCAACATAACAAGTCAGGGGGGTATGTGATGTAATACAAGCGCAACCGGCTTATCGTAAACAACATAAGCACAACAAGAAAACCCCCTTCACATAAAAGTCCCAAGATACTAACGCCCGTAGTATCCTAGCATGTTTACTTATCAAACCAACAAGAAATTATTACAAGGCTATCACAAGCAAAACATAGGCAAGTTACTCACACAAGGTACTTTCATTTCATGTCAACAAATCCGGGTTTTAACCCCAAAGTACTACATACTTCAACTCTCTTAAAAAGAACCCTTTTTAAGTACAAAATCACGCGATACTAATACCCGTAGTATCATTCATAGAGTAACTATCATTTTAAGTAAATCAAAACAACATCATGCCTTCTTTTTAGACCAAAACAAGACAATACCATGCCTTCCTTTAAAACAAAGACACTTCTCCTTTTTAAAGTCAGGTAGCAATATACTTTTTAAACCAAGTGTCTTACTCTTTTCAAAACAAGTAATCTATACCTTTAAATCAAGTTACTTCTCCTTTCCAAAATCAAGTTGTTTATAAGTCAAGTCTCTTTACTTTCAAAAATCAGTCTCATAATCTTTAAATCATATCTCATATCTTTTAAGGAAACCAACCTCCAACTTTTAAAATGTCAAGTTATCATTTTAAATCCAATAATAAAACCATTCTTTTGTTTTCATAAAGTCGTTATAACTAACTTCCCATAAAGCTATTATAACACTTTATGTTTTAAACCAACCAAGGACAACTATTCTCATTTCCGAAATCAAGATAACTTTATTCTTTACAAGACCAAGCACCCATTACTCACGAATGAGGTTTTACAACTTTTTAACATAATTCAAGTCCTTAATATTTCATAACAAGTCACTTAGCTTTAGAATCAAGTCAAGGACACAAAAGGAAAATCAAACTCCTTTAACACACGCAAGGCGTCACCGCACTATATATATTTCACAAATATCATGCTCAAGAGAATAGGAAGAATCACATACCTCTTCGGCTTAATCCACAAGCCAAGTCGAGTATGCCTCGCGCAGGATATCCACCTATAACAATCACAATACATCTATCAACTTCTAAATTTCTTCGTAGAATATTCTAAGTATACAATTCCTTATTCTACGGAAAATCGGGCAGCACCTCCCCCCCGCAGTCATAAAAAATATCCTCCTATATCAGGGCCCGCTACCAAGCCAACAACTCCAAGGGGATTACACGTCTACCCGGACGTGTACAAAATTGTCTCACGGTAATACTACATCAGTCTACTGTAAATACAGTCCAATGTAAATACAGTTCAATTCTTTTTAATCATCCTTCCATATATCTTACTCAATATAAACTACTACAATATGTAATTTCCAATTACAATAGAAGGACATAAATCATTACCTCGATAAGCCCAAATTATCCAAGATTTATAAGTCGATCCTGAGCAACGTTTAGCTCCTATTCCTTACGCTTCAATCCACTCCAAGCAACCCTTAGAAGTTTCTAAACAACTTCTCTTCAAGATTCGACTCCAAAAAGTGAAGAACACTCTAGGTTCCAAATTTACAAGTTTCGGCCAAGGGGTTTCTTTTAGGCTAGGGGTGTGAAATCTTTTCTAACGCTTGGTTCACAATCTTCCTAACACCTTAAGGAAGAACACTTAAAATTTAAGAATTTTTGGACAACTTTAGCTCCAAAATCAGCCCATGGTCGAGAGCACAACAAGGAAGTGAGAGAGAATTTTGCCTTGGAAATCTCTAAGTGTGGATGAATAAAGTCTTGCAACAAGGGGGGTATTTATAGAGAAATCAAAGGCTAGGATGAAAGTATGTGTATGGTGTATATTGGGGACATGTGTGTGTGGGTTCCACAAACCACATTGTCCAAACTCTTAGAGGTATCTATTCATATGTGGGATTGGACTCGTGTACAATGTAGTTTCGTTTTGGCTTATATATATATAGCGGCGGCCTTGCCGGCTTTTCCTTTGCTTGTTTTAAAAAAAAGAATGATAAGTATCTTTATCTTCCGCGGGTTACTTGGGATGAATGGGTAGAAGGGTGTCCAGGTAGGGCACCAGTCGCGGGCCCGGGGTTCGGGTCGTGACACTATGTTTCATGCCCACAAGTACAGGTAGAAAAACATACGCACCTCCATAGTAGGTTGCTTGGTTTAGCTATTGGTCATCGCACTCCTCTTCTTCCGGAGTTGATGTATAGAAAGTGGTAGGCAATATTGTTTATGTTTTTTTTATCTATTTTGGGTATGGTGGGGCCTATCCCCACCTAATGACATGTTATATTACTCCTAGAGGCTTGCAGTCTAGTGGTCGATATATAGTTATTTTGTACGGACTTATCGGCCTTCTTGTTAGCCTGGTGGTATATTTGCTAGGGCCTTGTTGGCTTTCTATTTTTATTTTGACTGTGGCATTGTCGGCCGTGTTATATATATATTGTTTAGTTATCTATTGTTCAAGTTATTCTGTTTAGATTTATTTGTGATTATATTCTGAGGCCTTATCGGTTCAGACGGTTATATGTTCAAGTTATGATACACAGGTGGTATGCTCGAGCCGTTCAGGCTTCAGGTGTCGGCCATACCCCCAAGGTTCAAGTGTGACAACATTAGGCAATGATGGGCTTTTTGGAGGATGGAGGATAGAGGAACCCCTAAGTACTTGAAAGGGATTTTCCCTTCCTTGTAGCCCAAAACATCAAAAATTTCCTGCTTGAACTCTGATTTAACACCAGACATGTATACTGAGCTCTTTTCATTATTAGCCTCCAAACCAAAAGTAACTAAAAACCTCTTAAAAGCCCCTTGTAATAGCAAAATTGTTTGACCTCTGCTTTACAAAACATTAACAGATCATCTGTGAAATAGTTATGTACCACATTCAACTTTTTGCATCTTGGGTGAAATTTAAAATCCTTCTGCATTTCAAGTAAGAATAGTTCCATCTGAAGGTATAGCCATCACAAAATATAGGGGGACATCGGATCCCTCTATCTTATCCCTCTCTTTCCTTGAAATGGGGTGGATAGGCCGCCATTTAGAATGAGTGAATAAGAGACTGAGGAAATACATTCCATAACCCAAAGAATAAACTTATAAGAGAGCCTCATTGCTGCAAGCATGCTTTTCATAAAACTGCATTCTATGGAGACATATGCTTTCCTAAGATCTACCTTTTTTACACACCTAGGGGACAGACCCTTTTCTAGAATACCACTTCAAGACTTCATGACTAAATAGTATATTATCAATTATACTCCTCCCTCAATGAAAGCAGATTGTGAGAGATTAACTATGTGACCAATAACCTCTTTGATTTTGTTTGTCACGACTTTGGTGATAATCTTGTAAACAGTGGTGCAATAAACTATTGTTTCTAATTATTTAAAAACATTTATTTCTTTATCAAAAAATTTCTCAAACACTTCAATTCTCTAAAATTATACTTGATTCTCAAGTGGACAAGTGGGAAAAAAGCTTTCGGCATGAGAGGTACCTTGTTGGACAAAAGTTATGGACTCAAAGAGGTATATTTTTTTTATTTTCTACTCAGCGTCTGTGATCCGTATTGGAGTCCGACTAAATTTCAATATTAGAGGGTAAAGAGCTCCAAACAAAGACGACTATGTAACTACGGGGACTCATACCTGGCACTCTGATTAAGAATGAACGTCACTTACCACTCTGTCACAACCCTTGTTGTTTCTACATTTTGTTTACTTCACGAGGAAACTGTACATTTCGTCTACTTCACCGCTTTTCATAGTAAAATAGTACGGACTAGCTATTTTTTGGACCGAAGTTTAAAAAATAATTATGGTTCACAATTTATTAAAGAGTATCACTTTCGAAGCAGAAATATTATGATAATATAATGAATTTTGATGATTGTGTCATGAATTGATTATTTTTTAATGTGTGATTTTTTTTAATTGCAAATCCGACAAATCATTATTTTTAAACTTTACTCCTTTTCATATGATACTAACGGATGCAGTGGACGCAAAGTAGTACATTTTGGTATTCACTTTTTTGTTTCTTCTCCTCTCTGAATTTCGTTAGAGTTACAAAGTCTTTTCTATTATGCTATCTATTTATTCAAGAACTAGAAGAGGAATTTTACAAGATGAAACTTGCACTGTAATTGTAATGGTAGTCGCTTTTCCATGGTCGATTTTGATTACATGTTGTTTGTTTTATCTAGTTGGTGATGATTCATTATATTCAAGTAAACTCTTTTCTTTTTCATGTTAGACTCAATTTGTACCACGAGTAATAAATGAACAAAAAAGGAAATGTGATACTAGAGAACTTTTAAAGTCACTTTATTGTTGTTCTAAAGATATTAATGGTCGAAAAGTATCACATGATTATTTTAAAAGAATAAGTTTCAAATATTAATATATATTACAAAAAATTACACTATTATTGTTCTTCCCGTAGACTCTGTGTGGGGTTTGTGATGCGCGGGGATGGGTGGCACGGATTCCAAGATTTATTTATGTGATTTTAGGATTAAAAATCCAAAATAGGGATGTTAGAGTTGACTAGTTTGATCAAAGTTGACTTTTGAGTATATGGGTTCATTTTCGGATTTTGTCTCTTCTGGTAGCTCTGGTGACTTAGTCGAGTCATTGATTCACTTTCCGAGGCAATCTGATGTACTTTATGGTCTTATATGTGAAATTGTGATATTTGAATGTTTTGGACGATTCTTTAGAAAAAATATGTCTTAGCTCGGTTAAATAAGAAATCTGAGGGTGCGAGCGAGTTTGTAGAACTATTTACCTTATAATAGCAAGTTTGGTTTGTATCCGGAGGTCTCGGAAGTGTTTCAGGTGTTTTGTGGAAGTTTGGTGAAGATCTTATGTTGATGGTGTCTGGTGTTTATACCAATTTGGTTGTCCACCTCGGCGGAGGTTGACTCACATATGCGAGTTCTAGGCATGTGAGAGTTTTCTGCCCCTGTGATAGTTTTCTCGTAGAGGCGAAGGCGCCTCTGCGGAATTTACTTCACTCTAGTGCTAAGGCATGATATTAAATGATTCCGCCCCATCGAACCATTTTTCTGTCGAAGCGTGACCGCGCCTGCGAAGTCGATTCCTCAAGAGCAGAATCGTTGTTTCATCCAGTCTCTTAAATGCCAAAAGACGGTCCACTTTCCCAAAACGATTCACTTTCCCAAAATATCATATATCATTATTAGAGCTGGTTAAGTGGGAAATTCTTGAAGTGTGTGCTTAAATTCTTTATTAGAGGTAAATTCTTCACCCTTTTTTTATTATGTTTCATATTTTAAGGTCCTAAATCTTGGTATAGAATATAATTTGGGGAAGATAAGTTCTATGTTTTATGATAGAATAAGAGGAAATAAAACCTTAATTTGAGGGTGTAATGTGAATTAGATTATCTTGATATTGTGAACTAGTATTGCTTAATGTTAGATGATCATGTTGTAAGGTTTAATTTGATCATGGAAACCTTTTTCAATTTTGGAGAAATTCTAGGGTTTAGAATTGGGGTTTTTGGGTAAATCTTGCAATTGAGGGTTCAATTGGGATTAGTCTTCCAGTTAACTTAAGGATATGACTATTAGTATGTATTTATGTTATTTGAGTAATAAAGTTCAGATTTTGGCATCGTGGGCTTGGGGTTGGTTTTAGGTATCTTTTTGTATGGGTAAGGATTAAGTCTTTGTATGTATTTTAGCTTAATTATTAATGTAGCATCTATGTATGTTAGACTACGAATACTATGAGGTGCTCTGAATACTATTGAGCGTGTTTGGGGGTCCCACCTTAGCAGTTGTGATGAACTCTTGGGTGGGTGCCCGTCTTGAACTGTGATGATGGGTGATTTAGGGAATCAACCTTCAGCTGATTCTGACTGTTGTTGTTTGGTCTTGTCACCATACTTGATATTGTGTGTTTATTCATCACATAGCTTTTGATATGATAACCTGAATCACATGAATTATGTGTTAATGACTTCCTGAAAGCATGTGATATTTATCTATATACTTGATTGCATCTCATACATTCTGATTACTTGCCTTGAATTGTCATTTGCATTCATACACTATGGTTCTAATGATATTGAAATGTGAGTGGTATGGAAATGTTGTGGGTCCAATGAGATCAAAAGGTAAGTTGTTATAATTTATGTCTTTAGGGGAGGTACCTAAGATCTTACCCTTTACGGGGACCTTTGTCTGTTCTAATGGAGGTGTTACTGTTTTTACAGTATTTTCTCCTGCGAACCATTTCTTAACAATGGTGCTCAGGGACTGTCTGTCATTATGGAGTTTATCAGTGATTTGAAACCAACTAAAAAATTCTATATTAAAATTAATTCTGTTCATGTCACTTATCCATGTAGAAGGCATTCGGAAATTACCCCTCTCTCTCTCTTTCCTTGCCTGATCTTGTATCCCTCTCTCTTACTATTCAAAGCATAGTAAGAGAGAGGGATACAAGATCAGGCAAGGAAAGAGAGAGAGAGGGGTAATTTCCGAATGCCTTCTACATTACAAGTGAGAGCCTTAAATAGGCCTCGAATGAACTATTCGTCCTAACAGGTGGACGGTAAAGATTAAAACAAGTGGAAGGCTAAGATTCCTTGCCTTCTGCTTTTTTGAAAGGGCGTCAAAACGTCCTTGTCTTCTTTTTATCTTTTGTCCTTTGCTTTTCCGAAGGGGCAAGTGTCGCTTTCTGCTTTATGTCACCTATCCATTGTTCTCTAAACACCCTCCTCTCACTAAGTGAAAAGGTGCTTACGTACCATTTTCTCTTAATGGCATTCTCTGGATCTACCCATAGCTTGTTAAGGGTTTTCCAATCTATTTTAAAACTTGTGTCTTGTTTAATAATACCAAGTTTATCACCATGCTTATTGGTAAGCATGGTTATTCCCTTACTGTGATTAGCTTCTGGAGCTAACAAAGCATCAATTCTGTTAACCAAATTATCTTCTGGAGATAAAAAAGTTTTCATTAATACTGGACTGTATGGAGTTCACCTAATCGAATAACAAATTTTTCCCAAGTTGCTAAACTGCGAACCCTTACTCTTAATTCTTCGTTTTCTTTATAAAGTTCAACCATTCTATTGATGATTACTTTTCTAATTATAACTGATTTATGATTATCCAAACCTTCTATAGGCTTAGCAGTTTTATAATACTCTAACTCTAGGAGATTAGCTCTTATCCTTTATTGCAGTGATTACTTTCGACTACATATATTAACTTATAGGAATTATTTTTCTTATATGGGCGAATTCTGGGCGCATCTTCATTTATAGAATACTATGTTTAACCAAAGGGTTGTTGTTATGCGTGGAGGCTACCATCCTTTTTCTAGGGCTGTTGTTCTATCTGTTACTAGGTTTCAACCATACTATATCCTATTCCTCCGACTACTTAAATAGTTCTCCTATCCTAGTTGTCAACACTAGTTCTTCATTCTTTATAATTACCTAAATAGTTCTCCTATCCTAGTTGTCAACACTATTTCCTATTCTTTTTAATTACTTAAACAGTTAACTTGTTCTGTTTATCTGACACTTTCTCCTACGTTTCTCGGCGGCTTCCACTGTGCGGCCTGTGTCCTTCCAACCTTTGGGCTAAATTTACGGTCCAGAAATGTGCCTACCGCAGAGTACTCGGTGAGGACAAGCGAACAGTATAACAACTAAGTGATTAAATCTAATCAGAATAGTAGACTTCTGACGGAACAGGGTAACGACTCTGGTAACTATAGAACCGAACATTGGACTTCGCGAACAGTCACTATTCGTAACTACAGAATCAACAGAGTAACAGTACTCCTAGCAACCTAAGAACAACACCGCCCTAAGGACGGTAGAATGAGACTACTCACTCATTTCTAACAACATGGCTCTGATACCACAAGGAGCGGAATAACAGTTTAAGATGCGAAAAACGCGAAAAGTAAATACATAATATATTTTAAAATAGAATTTTTTAGGTGGTTTCAAATCACTGATAAACTCCATAATGATAGACAGTCCCTGAGCACCATTGTTAAGAAATGGTTCGCAGGAGAAAATACTGTTAAAACAGTAACACCTCCATTAGAACAGACAAAGGTCCCCGTAAAGGGTAAGATCTTAGGTACCTCCCCTAAAGACATAAAGGATCCAAAAAGAATCCTGCATGTTGAAGACATTAAACAGAACAACTACTCAAATCTGTTGTTACATGTCGTTCCCAACCATGTTACTAAAGCAAGAAATGCCTCAGTTCCCTCAGAGGAAATTAATAAGACGGGAAAGAAAACACTTCCCGAACTTTGTTTTTAATATCGCATATTGTTTGGCAAAACGCCGCCCAAAATCTGAAAAAGAGGTTAATAATAAACTGGTATAAAAGATTAATAATAAGCTTAAGTACTTAGTAGGAATTATTCCTTCGCAAATACAATTCTGATCTGCTCCAGAGTCTAATAATGCAATCTTTTGTAAGATAAAATCTTTTACTATTATCTTAATAGGGACATGGTAGCTTAGTGCTTTGGCCCTGGATATTAATTTTAACCCTGGTTCATTTTCTGCTTCATCAGAAGTGGATAGTGCCAGTGGGTTATTAGCTGGAATTAAATCCCTTAATGAACCGTTAACCAAAGTTTTAGCCTCTAAAGGACTGAGATCCTTTTTCATATTGAGAATTTCTCTTTTTAGATTTATAATTTCCTTTAATAAATCCTGAATCGAAGTTTCTGACTCAGTTTCATTAATAGAATTTCTTTGGTTGTTATTCGTGATAACACCAATCTTTAGTTTCGTACAAGTGCAGATTTTCCCAAAGACTCTCACACCGAAATGGAGGCGGAACTACCGGATCAGATTTCAACGAATTTTCACATCAGAATAGCCATCTAAAGAAATTTCAGAGTTATCACTAGACTGTTCTTTTTTTAAGCTTGTAATAGTTAAAAAATCTGTATTATTCATTCTCCTGGGTTTTCTGACCCTTTTCTTGGTTTCCTTATTAATTTCAAAGTTTTGCAACTTTGGTTTGGTTAATCCCCTTTTCCCGGAATTCTTGCTAATTATCTTAAGCTTATTATTATGAGAGGTACGCTTCTGCGTAGGCTTGCGCAATTCCTCGGGGAATGAGCATGTCACCGTTGTCTGCTTCACTGTGGCTGGATGCCACGTCTTCATCATCTTCTAATTTTGCTAAGGCTTCTAGGAGCCTTCGTCTTGTTTCAGTTTTGGAATCTGATGTTCCTTCTGAGGAAGATGACTTCTTCTTCTTCAATTTATCTTCTTTTAACTTTGGGCTCCATCCTTTAATTTTGATAGTCTTGCTTAAATATTTAATCCTATTTATCTCTTGGATATCGAACGTCCAATTTAGGATGTAAGAAACCCTTTTACTGATAAAAAATTTACACAATTTAATGTGCTCTGGGAGTGTTGAAATCTGTTGTTCCTGGCAAAAAGGAACATACTGATTTTGGAAGCTCGGGGCCACCACCTGTAGATTTCCTCCAAATATGTTCCACCATTCGTAGAACCATCTGGGAATGATTTTATCTTTCATGTCCTCAGCATACTTTACAAACCATGTATGGGTATTTGAACGCACATATAAGAAATTAAACCATGCATCTTTATAATCATACCAGTTATAAGTTTGAGGTTTATGGGTCTCAGATAATGGTACTGGTGTCTGTAAATGATTCATATACCAGTTAAAAGGACTTAAGATCTTCTTAATCGTAAATTTGGAATACTCAATTCCTCATGTTTTATCGAAGTATTTATGTTCTATTTCAATGGAATCTGTATCCACTAAAATGAATTCATAATACCTTCTTGTTTTTATTGGGTCCTGATTATCCACATACTGGTGGTCTGTGTAACAAGGCTTCAAAAGGTCCTGTACCCTGAAGATTTCATACTGTTTATCTAATGCCATTATTGGCAAAACTCTTTGGATAAATTCCCATTTGAATAGGGCAGGAGACTCCTTTTCATTGGAGTTCTTTGGTTTTACCGCTCGAATATGATTACGGAGGAATCATCCTGTAGTTCTTTTACCATCATTTACGATGGCGTGGCCTTGAAAGGTTGCGCCTGCTTTTTCTGGGCTAGCTCTTTGGGGAGGGCGGGTATTATTGGGAGGTTTCCAGGCGTGAACATATTCTGTCCACGGGGTTTATGTAAAGCCCTATTCGAGTTTTCTGGCTGAAAAGGTTGTTTTAGCTTTTCTTCTGGTTTACTCTGAAACGGAGGTCGTATCGGGCGTAAGCCCGGAAAGCCTGATCTCATTATTTCTCTGCAAAAATTCTCTAGTCAGAAAGTCTGGTAGAGAGTTTTCTTCACCTTTTATGAAATCAATTTTAAAATCGAAACTGGATAACAAGGCTTGCCATCTGGCAAAAATCTGTTTTGAAACTAAGTTTTTTACATCCTTCTGTAAAATATCTTTGGCTGTTTTGCAGTCGACTCTTAAGGGAGGTACCTAAGATCTTACCCTTTACTGGGACCTTTGTCTGTTCTAATGGATGTATTACTGTTTTAACAGTATTTTTAACCGTGCTATAATTTTTCTGTGCCTGGTTCCAATTTCCAGACTGTGAATCTTACTAATTGTTCAACTGATTTATCTGATATCCTTTGTTTGAGGATTCCACCGTAACCTATGTCTGAAGCGTCGGTTTCGACTATCATAAAGGCTTCTGGATTGGGAATGCCTAGACATGGGAGTTTCTGGACCATTTCTTTTATCTGTTTAACAGCTCTAGTCTGTTCTTCTGACCAATGGACTGGGTTTTTCTTTAACCTTTTATATAAGGGTTCACATATCTGTCTAATTTTTGGGATAAAATCTGCCACATAATTAAGACTTCCTAAGAATCTTTGCAGCTGGGTTTTATCAGGAATTTCATTTGGAAACTTGGTAGAGAATTCTATGGCTCTACAGAATGGTTTATAGGTTACTTGATAGAGGTCGTGTCCTAAGAATCTGACGACCTTTCAAAAAAGCAGAAGGCAAGGAATCTTAGCCTTCCACATGTTTTAATTACATCCATCCACCTGTTAGGACAATAATTCATCCGAGGCCTATTTAAGGTTCTCACTTTGTAATTGCTAAGGCATTGGGAAATTACCCCTCTCTCTCTTTTTCCTTGCCTGATCTTGTATCCCTCTCTCTCTCTTTCCTTGCCTGATCTTGTATCCCTCTCTCTTACTATGCTTTGAATAAAATTTGTAAGTTTTTAACTTATGTTTTAAATTATATTCTGTATTTACTTTTCGCGTTTTTCGCATCTTAAACTGTTATTCCGCTCCTTATGGTATCAGAGCCATGTTGTTAGAAATGAGTGAGTAGTCTCATTCTACCGTCCTTAGGGCGGTGTTGTTCTTAGGTTGCTAGGAGTATTGTTACTCTGTTCAGATTCCTGTAGTTACCAGAATAGTGACCCTGTTCCGTAAGTCCATGTTCGGTTCTATAGTTACAGTCGTTACCCTGTTCCGTCAGAAGTCTACTATTCCGATTAGATTTAATCACTTAGTTGTTATACTGTTCCGTTTGTCCTCACTGAGTACTACTGCGAGTAGGCACATTTCCTGGACCAGAAATTTAGCCCGAAAGGTTGGAAGGACACAGGCCGCACTGCAGTGGAAGGCAGAAACGTAGGAGAAAGTGTCAGATAAACAGAACAAGTTAACTGTTTAAGTAATTAAAAAGAATAGGAAATAGTGTTGACAACTAGGATAGGAGAACTATTTAGGTAATTATAAAGAATGAAGAACTAGTGTTGACAACTAGGATAGGAGAACTATTTAAGTAGTCGGAGGAATAGGATATAGTATGGTTGAAACCTAGTAACAGATAGAACAACAGCCCTAGAAAAAGGATGGTAGCCTCCACGCATAACAACAACCCTTTGGTTAAACATAGTATTCTATAGATGAAGTTGCGCCCAGAGTTTAATCAGATAAAGAAGTATAACTCTCAAATACTTAAGTTGTTATAACAAGTAATAATTGCAATAAGAGAATAAGGTCAAATATTAAAGAACTAGAGTACTATAAAATCGCTAAACCTGCTGAAGGTTTGAATGATTATTATCAAATCATAATTAGACAAGTAATCATTAATAAAATGACAGAACTCTATGAAGAAAACGTAGGGTTAAGGATAAGGGTTGATAGTTTAGCAACTGCGATAAAAATCACTAGACGTTTAGGAGAACTCCATACAGTCCAGTATTAATGAAAACTTTTTTATCTCCAGAAGATAATTTGGTTAACATAATTGATGCTTTGTTAGCTCCAGAAGCTAATCACAGTAAGGGAATTACCATGCTTACCAATAAGCACGGTGATAAACTTGGTATTATTAAACAAGACACAAGTTTTAAAATAGATTGGAAAACCCTTAACAAGCTATGGGTAGATCCAGAGAATGCCATTAAGAGAAAATGGTACGTAAGCACCTTTTCACTTAGTGAGAGGAGGGTGTTTAGAGAACAATGGATAAGTGACATGAACATAATTAATTTTAATATAGAATTCTTTAGGTGATTTCAAATCACTGATAAACTCCATAATGACAGACAGTCCCTGAGCACCATTGTTAAGAAATGGTTCGCAGGAGAAAATACTGTTAAAACAGTAACACCTCCATTAGAACAGACAAAGGTCCCCGTAAAGGGTAAGATCTTAGGTACCTCCCCTAAAGACATAAAGGATCCAAAAAGAATCCTGCATGTTGAAGACATTAAACAGAACAACTACTCAAATCAGTTGTTACATGTTGTTCCCAACCATGTTACTAAAGCAAGAAATGTCTCAGTTCCCTCAGAGGAAATTAATAAGACGGGAAAGAAAACACTTCCCGAACTCTTTTTTAATATCGCAGATTGTTTGGCAAAACGCCGCCCAAAATCTGAAAAAGATGTTAATAAAAAACTGATAGGAAAAATTAATAATAAAATCAAAAATCTTAACAGGAATTCTGGTAATAAAGAATTGGCCTACCCAAAGTTACAACACTTTGAAAGTAATAGGAAAACCAAGAAAAGGGTCAGAAAACCCAACAGAATGAATAAAAAGAATTCATTAGCTATTACAAGGCTAAATAAAGAACAGTCCAGTAAAGACTCTGGAGTTTCTTCAGAGAACTATTACAGTGACGAAAGTTCATTAAAATACAATTCAGGTAGTTCCACCTCCAGCTCAGACTGCGAGAGTACTGGGAAAATCTGCACTTGTACGAAACAAAGGATCAGTGTTATCACAGATAACAAACAAAAAGAATCTGAGTCTGCTACTTCGATTCAAGATTTACTAAAAGAAATTGTAAATCTAAAAAGAGAAATCTCCAGTATGAAAAAGAATCTCAGTCCCTTAGAGGCTGAAACTTTGACTAACGGTCCATTAAGTAACCCAGTTAATGATCCACTGGCACCTTCCACTTCTAAAGAGGCAGAAGATAAACCAGGGTTAAAATTAATATCCAGGGCCAAAGCATTAAGCTACCATGTCCCTATTAAGATAATAGTAAAAGATTTTATCTTACAAAAGATTGCATTATTAGACTCTGGAGCAGATCAAAATTTTATTTGCGAAGGAATAATCCCTACTAAGTACTTGAGCAAAAGTACCCATAAATTATACTCTGCTACAGGAGATAGTATTAAAATAAACTGGAAGCTTTCAAAAGCTCATGTCTGTAATAATGATATTTGCTTCACTAATGATTTTGTTATTACACGAAACATAACTGAAGATGTAATTTTAGGAATACCCTTCCTAACTCAGATAAAACCTTACACCGCAAAACTAGACGGTATTTACACCACATCAATGGGAAAAAATCTTATATTCCCATATCTAAATCCATTGTCTACTGATCACAGTGATCATGTCAAACAGAAAACAGTCTTTAGAATACAGCTTCTAACCAATCAGGTTAGTTACCTAAAAGACGATGTTAAGATAAAAAGGATAGAATCAGCCTTAGAAACCCAGGAGGTTATTAACAAAGTAAAAGATTTGCAAAATTCTATGGAAAAGGAAATTTTCTCTGAACTCCCAAACGCCTTTTGGGAAAGAAAGAAGCATACAGTTAATTTGCCCTACACAGATGACTTTAGTGAGAAAAATATACCCACTAAGGCCAGACCCATTCAAATGAGCCATGAACTCATGGAACATTGCAAAGACGAAGTCAATGATCTCCTCAACAAAGGAATCATTAGGCCTTCCAAATCACAATGGAGTTGCTCAGCCTTCTATGTCAACAAGAATGCTGAAAAAGAAAGAGGAGCCCCGAGGCTCGTAATAAATTATAAACCTCTTAACCAAGCGTTAAAATGGATTAGGTATCCGATTCCTAATAAAAGGGATTTACTTAAAAGAACTTATAATGCCAATGTTTACAGTAAGTTCGACATGAAGTCTGGATTCTGGCAAATCCAGGTCAATGAAAAAGATAAGTATAAAACAGCCTTCAATGTCCCTTTCGGACAATATGAATGGAACGTAATGCCTTTCGGGCTCAAGAATGCCCCTTCAGAATTTCAGAACATCATGAATAACATATTCAACCCTTATAGTCAGTTTATGATTGTCTATATAGATGATGTTTTAGTATTCTCGGATAACATAGATCAGCATCATAAGCATCTAAACACTTTTGTCCAAACCACTAAGAAAAATGGTTTAGCAGTAAGTGCCAAAAAGATAAAACTGTTTCAAACAACAATCAGATTCTTAGGACACGACCTCTATCAAGGAACCTATAAACCAATCTGTAGAGCCATAGAATTCTCTACCAAGTTTCCAAATGAAATTCCTAATAAAACCCAGCTGCAAAGATTCTTAGGAAGTCTTAATTATGTGGCAGATTTTATCCCAAAAATTAGACAGATATGTGAACCCTTATATAAAAGGTTAAAGAAAAACCCAGTCCCTTGGTCAGAAGAACAGACTAGAGCTGTTAAACAGATAAAAGAAATGGACCAGAAACTCCCATGTCTAGGCATTCCCAATCCAGAAGCCTTTATGATAGTCGAAACAGACGCTACAGACATAGGTTACGGTGGAATCCTCAAACAAAGGATATCAGATAAATCAGTTGAACAATTAGTAAGATTCACGTCTGGAAATTGGAACCAGGCACAGAAAAATTATAGCACGGTTAAAAAAGAAATTTTATCTATAGTGCTATGTATCACAAAGTTTCTGGATGATTTGATTAACAAAGAATTTTTATTAAGAGTCGACTGCAAAGCAGCGAAAGATATTTTACAAAAGGATGTAAAGAATTTAGTTTCAAAACAGATCTTTGCCAGATGGCAAGCCTTATTGTCCAGTTTTGATTTTAAAATAGATTTTATAAAAGGTGAAGAAAACTCTCTACCAGACTTTCTGACTAGAGAATTTTGCAAGAGATAATGAGACCAGTTTTTCGCTTCGCCGTCGACCTCCGTTTCGGAGTAAACCAGAAGAAAAGCTAAAACAACCTTTTCAACCAGAAAGCTCGAATAGGGCTTTACATAAAACCCGTGGACAGAATATGTTCACGATGCATGGAAACCTCCCGATAATACCAGCCCTCCCCAAAGAGCTAGCCCAGAAAAAACAGGCGCAACCTTTTAAGGCCACGCCATCGGAAACAGAAAGTAAAAAGATCTTAAGTCCTTTTAAGTGGTATATGGATCATTTACAGACACCAGTACCATTATCTGAGACCCATAAACCTCAAACTTATAACTGGTATGATTATAAAGATGCATGGTTTAATTTCTTATATGTGCGTCCAAATACCCATACATGGTTTGTAAAGTATGCTGAGGACATGAAAGATAAAGTCATTCCCAGATGGTTCTACGAATGGTGGAACATATTTGGAGGAAATCTACAAGTGGTTGCCCCGAGCTTCCAAAATCAGTATGTTCTTTTTTGCCAGGAACAACAGATTTCAATACTCCCAGAGCACATTAAATTGTGTAAATTTTTTATCAGTAAAAGGGTTTCTTACATCCTAAATTGGACGTTCGATATCCAAGAGATAAAAAGGATTAAATATTTAAGCAAGACCATCAAAATAAAATGATGGAGCCCAAAATTAAAAGAAGATAAATTGAAGAAGAAGAAGTCATCTTCCTTAGAAGAAACATCAGATTCCAAAGCTGAAACAAGACGAAGGCTCCTGGAAGCCTTAGCAAAATTAGAAGATGATGAGGACGTGGCATCCAGCCACAGTGAAACAGTGTTGACAACTAGGATAGGAGAACTATTTAGGTAATTATAAAGAATGAAGAACTAGTGTTGACAACTAGGATAGGAGAACTATTTAAGTAGTCGGAGGAATAGGATATAGTATGGTTGAAACCTAGTAACAGATAGAACATCAGCCCTAGAAAAAGGATGGTAGCCTCCACGCATAACAACAATCCTTTGGTTAAACATAGTATTCTATAGATGAAGATGCGCCCAGAGTTTAATCAGATAAAGAAGTATAACTCTCAAATACTTAAGTTTGTTATAACAAGTAATAATTGCAATAAGAGAATAAGGTCAAATATTAAAGAACTAGAGTACTATAAAACCGCTAAACCTGCTGAAGGTTTGAATGATTATTATCAAATCATAATTAGACAAGTAAAAATTAATAAAATGACAGAACTCTATGAAGAAAACGTAGGGTTAAGGATAAGGGTTGATAGTTTAGCAACTGCGATAAAAATCACTAGACGTTTGGGAGAACTCCATACAGTCCAGTATTAATGAAAACTTTTTTATCTCCAGAAGATAATTTGGTTAACAGAATTGATGCTTTGTTAGCTCCAGAAGCTAATCACAGTAAGGGAATTACCATGCTTACCAATAAGCACGGTGATAAACTTGGTATTATTAAACAAGACACAAGTTTTAAAATAGATTGGAAAACCCTTAACAAGCTATGGGTAGATCCAGAGAATGCCATTAAGAGAAAATGGTACGTAAGCACCTTTTCACTTAGTGAGAGGAGGGTGTTTAGAGAACAATGGATAAGTGACATGAACAGAATTAATTTTAATATAGAATTCTTTAGGTGATTTCAAATCACTGATAAACTCCATAATGACATACAGTCCCTGAGCACCATTGTTAAGAAATGGTTCGCAGGAGAAAATACTGTTAAAACAGTAACACCTCCATTAGAACAGACAAAGGTCCCCGTAAAGGGTAAGATCTTAGGTACCTCCCCTAAAGACATAAAGGATCCAAAAAGAATCCTGCATGTTGAAGACATTAAACAGAACAACTACTCAAATCAGTTGTTACATGTTTTTCCCAACCATGTTACTAAAGCAAGAAATGTCTCAGTTCCCTCAGAGGAAATTAATAAGACGGGAAAGAAAACCCTTCCCGAACTCTTTTTTAATATCGCAGATTGTTTGGCAAAACGCCGCCCAAAATCTGAAAAAGATGTTAATAAAAAACTGATAGGAAAAATTAATAATAAAATCAAAAATCTTAACAGGAATTCTGGTAATAAAGAATTGGCCTACCCAAAGTTACAACACTTTGAAAGTAATAGGAAAACCAAGAAAAGGGTCAGAAAACCCAACAGAATGAATAAAAAGAATTCATTAGCTATTACAAGGCTAAATAAAGAACAGTCCAGTAAAGACTCTGGAGTTTCTTCAGAGAACTATTACAGTGACGAAAGTTCATTAAAATACAATTCAGGTAGTTCCACCTCCATTTCATCGCGAAATCGGGAAAATCTGCACTTGTACGAAACAAAGGATCAGTGTTATCACAGATAACAAACAAAAAGAATCTGAGTCTGCTACTTCGATTCAAGATTTACTAAAAGAAATTGTAAATCTAAAAAGAGAAATCTCCAGTATGAAAAAGAATCTCAGTCCCTTAGAGGCTGAAACTTTGACTAACGGTCCATTAAGTAACCCAGTTAATGATCCACTGGCACCTTCCACTTCTAAAGAGGCAGAAGATAAACCAGGGTTAAAATTAATATCCAGGGCCAAAGCATTAAGCTACCATGTCCCTATTAAGATAATAGTAAAAGATTTTATCTTACAAAAGATTGCATTATTAGACTCTGGAGCAGATCAAAATTGTATTTGCGAAGGAATAATCCCTACTAAGTACTTGAGCAAAAGTACCCATAAATTATACTCTGCTACAGGAGATAGTATTAAAATAAACTGGAAGCTTTCAAAAGCTCATGTCTGTAATAATGATATTTGCTTCACTAATGATTTTGTTATTACACGAAACATAACTGAAGATGTAATTTTAGGAATACCCTTCCTAACTCAGATAAAACCTTACACCGCAAAACAAGACGGTATTTACACCACATCAATGGGAAAAAATCTTATATTCCCATATCTAAATCCATTTCTACTGATCACAGTGATCATGTCAAACAGAAAACAGTCTTTAGAATACAACTTCTAACCAATCAGGTTAGTTACCTAAAAGACGATGTTAAGATAAAAAGGATAAAATCAGCCTTAGAAACCCAGGAGGTTATTAACAAAGTAAAAGATTTGCAAAATTCTATGGAAAAGGAAATTTGCTCTGAACTCCCAAACGCCTTTTGGGAAAGAAAGAAGCATACAGTTAATTTGCCCTACACAGATGACTTTAGTGAGAAAAATATACCAACTAAGGCCAGACCCATTCAAATGAGCCATGAACTCATGGAACATTGCAAAGACGAAGTCAATGATCTCCTCAACAAAGGAATCATTAGGCTTCCAAATCACAATGGAGTTGCTCAGCCTTCTATGTCAACAAGAATGCTGAAAAAGAAAGAGGAGCCCCGAGGCTCGTAATAAATTATAAACCTCTTAACCAAGCGTTAAAATGGATTAGGTATCCGATTCCTAATAAAAGGGATTTACTTAAAAGAACTTATAATGCCAATGTTTACAGTAAGTTCGACATGAAGTATGGATTCTGGAAAATCCAGGTCAATGAAAAAGATAAGTATAAAACAACCTTCAATGTCCCTTTCGGACAATATGAATGGAACGTAATGCCTTTCGGGCTCAAGAATGCCCCTTCAGAATTTCAGAACATCATGAATAACATATTCAACCCTTATAGTCAGTTTATGATTGTCTATATAGATGATGTTTTAGTATTCTCGGATAACATAGATCAGCATCATAAGCATCTAAACACTTTTGTCCAAACCACTAAGAAAAATGGTTTAGCAGTAAGTGCCAAAAAGATAAAACTGTTTCAAACAGCAATCAGATTCTTAGGACACGACCTCTATCAAGGAACCTATAAACCAATCTGTAGAGCCATAGAATTCTCTACCAAGTTTCCAAATGACATTCCTGATAAAACCCAGCTGCAAAGATTCTTAGGAAGTCTTAATTATGTGGCAGATTTTATACCAAAAATTAGACAGATATGTGAACCCTTATATAAAAGGTTAAAGAAAAACCCAGTCCCTTGGTCAGAAGAACAGACTAGAGCTGTTAAACAGATAAAAGAAATGGTCGAGAAACTCCCATGTCTAGGCATTCCCAATCCAGAAGCCTTTATGATAGTCGAAACAGACGCTTCAGACATAGGTTACGGTGGAATCCTCAAACAAAGGATATCAGATAAATCAGTTGAACAATTAGTAAGATTCACGTCTGGAAATTGGAACCAGGCACAGAAAAATTATAGCACGGTTAAAAAAGAAATTTTATCTATAGTGCTATGTATCACAAAGTTTCAGGATGATTTGATTAACAAAGAATTTTTATTAAGAGTCGACTGCAAATTAGCCAAAGATATTTTACAAAAGGATGTAAAGAATTTAGTTTCAAAACAGATCTTTGCCAGATGGCAAGCCTTATTGTCCAGTTTTGATTTTAAAATAGATTTTATAAAAGGTGAAGAAAACTCTCTACCAGACTTTCTGACTAGAGAATTTTTGCAAGGAGATAATGAGACCAGGTTTTCCGGGCTTACGCCCGATACGACCTCCGTTTCGGAGTAAACCAGAAGAAAAGCTAAAACAACCTTTTCAACCAGAAAGCTCGAATAGGGCTTTACATAAAACCCGTGGACAAAATATGTTCACAGTTCTGGGAAACCTCCCGATAATACCAGCCCTCCCCAAAGAGCTAGCCCAGAAAAAACAGGTGCAAACTTTTAAGGCCACGCCATCGGAAACAGAAAGTAAAAAGATCTTAAGTCCTTTTAAGTGGTATATGGATCATTTACAAACACCAGTACCATTATCTGAGACCCATAAACCTCAAACTTTTAACTGGTATGATTATAAAGATGCATGGTTTAATTTCTTATATGTGCGTCCAAATACCCATACATGGTTTGTAAAGTATGCTGAGGACATGAAAGATAAAGTCATTCCCAGATGGTTCTACGAATGGTGGAACATATTTGGAGGAAATCTACAAGTGGTTGCCCCGAGCTTCCAAAATCAGTATGTTCCTTTTTGCCAGGAACAACAGATTTCAACACTCCCAGAGCACATTAAATTGTGTAAATTTTTTATCAGTAAAAGGGTTTCTTACATCCTAAATTGGACGTTCGATATCCAAGAGATAAAAAGGATTAAATATTTAAGCAAGACCATCAAAATAAAAGGATGGAGCCCAAAATTAAAAGAAGATAAATTGAAGAAGAAGAAGTCATCTTCCTTAGAAGAAACATCAGATTCCAAAGCTGAAACAAGACGAAGGCTCCTGGAAGCCTTAGCAAAATTAGAAGATGAGGAGGACGTGGCATCCAGCCACAGTGAAACAGTGTTGACAACTAGGATAGGAGAACTATTTAGGTAATTATAAAGAATGAAGAACTAGTGTTGACAACTAGGATAGGAGAACTATTTAAGTAGTCGGAGGAATAGGATATAGTATGGTTGAAACCTAGTAATGAGATAGAGCAATGACCACAGAAAAGGATGGTAGCCTCCACGCATAACAACAACCCTTTGGTTAAACATAGTATTCTATAGATGAAGAAGCGCCCAAAGTTTAATCAGATAAAGAAGTATAACTCTCAAATACTTAAGTTTGTTATAACAAGTAATAATTGCAATAAGAGAATAAGGTCAAATATTAAAGAACTAGAGTACTATAAAACCGCTAAACCTGCTGAAGGTTTGAATGATTATTATCAAATCATAATTAGACAAGTAATAATTAATAAAATGACAGAACTCTATGAAGAAAACGTAGGCTTAAGGATAAGGGTTGATAGTTTAGCAACTGCGATAAAAATCACTAGACGTTTGGGAGAACTCCATACAGTCCAGTATTAATGAAAACTTTTTTTATCTCCAGAAGATAATTTGGTTAACAGAATTGATGCTTTGTTAGCTCCAGAAGCTAATCACAGTAAGGGAATTACCATGCTTACCAATAAGCACGGTGATAAACTTGGTATTATTAAACAAGACACAAGTTTTAAAATAGATTGGAAAACCCTTAACAAGCTATGGGTAGATCCAGAGAATGCCATTAAGAGAAAATGGTACGTAAGAACCTTTTCACTTAGTGAGAGGAGGGTGTTTAGAGAACAATGGATAAGTGACATGAACAGAATTAATTTTAATATAGAATTCTTTAGGTGGTTTCAAATCACTGATAAACTCCATAATGACAGACAGTCCCTGAGCACCATTGTTAAGAAATGGTTCGCATGAGAAAATACTGTTAAAACAGTAACACCTCCATTAGAACAGACAAAGGTCCCCGTAAAGGGTAAGATCTTAGGTACCTCCCCTAAAGACATAAAGGATCCAAAAAGAATCCTGCATGTTGAAGACATTAAACAGAACAACTACTCAAATCAGTTGTTACATGTTGTTCCCAACCATGTTACTAAAGCAAGAAATGTCTCAGTTCCCTCAGAGGAAATTAATAAGACGGGAAAGAAAACACTTCCCGAACTCTTTTTTAATATCGCAGATTGTTTGGCAAAACGCCGCCCAAAATCTGAAAAAGATGTTAATAAAAAACTGATAGGAAAAATTAATAATAAAATCAAAAATCTTAACAGGAATTCTGGTAATAAAGAATTGGCCTACCCAAAGTTACAACACTTTGAAAGTAATAGGAAAACCAAGAAAAGGGTCAGAAAACCCAACAGAATGAATAAAAAGAATTCATTAGCTATTACAAGGCTAAATAAAGAACAGTCCAGTAAAGACTCTGGAGTTTCTTCAGAGAACTATTACAGTGACGAAAGTTCATTAAAATACAATTCAGGTAGTTCCACTCCATTTCGGGCTGCGAAATCTTTGGGAAAATCTGCACTTGTACGAAACAAAGGATCAGTGTTATCACAGATAACAAACAAAAAGAATCTGAGTCTGCTACTTCGATTCAAGATTTACTAAAAGAAATTGTAAATCTAAAAAGAGAAATCTCGGTATGAAAAAGAATCTCGATCCTTAGAAATTTGAAACTTTGACTAACGGTCCATTAAGTAACCCAGTTAATGATCCACTGGCACCTTCCACTTCTAAAGAGGCAGAAGATAAACCAGGGTTAAAATTAATATCCAGGGCCAAAGCATTAAGCTACCATGTCCCTATTAAGATAATAGTAAAAGATTTTATCTTACAAAAGATTGCATTATTAGACTCTGGAGCAGATCAAAATTGTATTTGCGAAGGAATAATCCCTACTAAGTACTTGAGCAAAAGTACCCATAAATTATACTCTGCTACAGGAGATAGTATTAAAATAAACTGGAAGCTTTCAAAAGCTCATGTCTGTAATAATGATATTTGCTTCACTAATGATTTTGTTATTACACGAAACATAACTGAAGATGTAATTTTAGGAATACCCTTCATAACTCAGATAAAACCTTACACCGCAAAACTAGACGGTATTTACACCACATCAATGGGAAAAAATCTTATATTCCCATATCTAAATCCATTGTCTATTGATCACAGTGATCATGTCAAACAGAAAACAGTCTTTAGAATACAGCTTCTAACCAATCAGGTTAGTTACCTAAAAGACGATGTTAAGATAAAAAGGATAGAATCAGCCTTAGAAACCCAGGAGGTTATTAACAAAGTAAAAGATTTGCAAAATTCTATGGAAAAGGAAATTTGCTCTGAACTCCCAAACGCCTTTTGGGAAAGAAAGAAGCATACAGTTAATTTGCCCTACATAGATGACTTTAGTGAGAAAAATATACCCACTAAGGCCAGACCCATTCAAATGAGCCATGAACTCATGGAACATTGCAAAGACGAAGTCAATGATCTCCTCAACAAAGGAATCATTAGGCCTTCCAAATCACAATGGAGTTGTTCAGCCTTCTATGTCAACAAGAATCTTTGAAAAGAAAGAGAACCGAGGCTCGTAATAAATTATAAACCTCTTAACCAAGCGTTAAAATGGATTAGGTATCCGATTCCTAATAAAAGGGATTTACTTAAAAGAACTTATAATGCCAATGTTTACAGTAAGTTCGACATGAAGTCTGGATTCTGGCAAATCCAGGTCAATGAAAAAGATAAGTATAAAGCGACCTTGAATGTCCCTTTCGGACAATATGAATGGAACGTAATGCCTTTCGGGCTCAAGAATGCCCCTTCAGAATTCCAGAACATCATGAATAACATATTCAACCCTTATAGTCAGTTTATGATTGTCTATATAGATGATGTTCTAGTATTCTCGGATAACATAGATCAGCATCATAAACATCTAAACATTTTTGTCCAAACCACTAAGAAAAATGGTTTAGCAGTAAGTGCCAAAAAGATAAAACTGTTTCAAACAGCAATCAGATTCTTAGGGCACGACCTCTATCAAGGAACCTATAAACCAATCTGTAGAGCCATAGAATTCTCTACTAAGTTTCCAAATGAAATTCCTGATAAAACCCAGCTGCAAAGATTCTTAGGAAGTCTTAATTATGTGGCAGATTTTATCCCAAAAATTAGACAGATATGTGAACCCTTATATAAAAGGTTAAAGAAAAACCCAGTCCCTTGGTCAGAAGAACAGACTAGAGCTGTTAAACAGATAAAAGAAATGGTCCAGAAACTCCCATGTCTAGGCATTCCCAATCCAGAAGCCTTTATGATAGTCGAAACCGACGCTTCAGACATAGGTTACGGTGGAATCCTCAAACAAAGGATATCTGATAAATCAGTTGAACAATTAGTACGATTCACGTCTGGAAATTGGAACCAGGCACAGAAAAATTATAGCACGGTTAAAAAAGAAATTTTATCTATAGTGCTATGTATCACAAAGTTTCAGGATGATTTGATTAACAAAGAATTTTTATTAAGAGTCGACTGCAAAGCAGCCAAATATATTTTACAAAAGGATGTAAAGAATTTAGTTTCAAAACAGATCTTTGCCAGATGGCAAGCCTTATTGTCCAGTTTTCATTTTAAAATAGATTTTATAAAAGGTGAAGAAAACTCTCTACCAGACTTTCTGACTAGAGAATTTTTGCAAGGAGATAATGAGACCAGGTTTTCCGGGCTTACGCCCGATACGACCTCCGTTTCGGAGTAAACCAGAAGAAAAGCTAAAACAACCTTTTCAACCAGAAAGCTCGAATAGGGCTTTACATAAAACCCGTGGACAGAATATGTTCACAGTTATGGGAAACCTCCCGATAATACCAGCCCTCCCCAAAGAGCTAGCCCAGAAAAAACAGGCGCAACCTTTTAAGGCCACGCCATCGGAAACAGAAAGTAAAAAGATCTTAAGTCCTTTTAACTGGTATATGGATCATTTACAGACACCAGTACCATTATCTGAGACCCATAAACCTCAAACTTATAACTGGTATGATTATAAAGATGCATGGTTTAATTTCTTATATGTGCGTCCAAATACCCATACATGGTTTGTAAAGTATGCTGAGGACATGAAAGATAAAGTCATTCCCAGATGGTTCTACGAATGGTGGAACATATTTGGAGGAAATCTACAAGTGGTTGCCAGAGCTTAAAATCGGTATGTTCCTTTTTGCCAGAACAATGATTTCAAAGACTCGAGCACATTAAATTGTGTTAATTTTTTATCAGTAAAAGGGTTTCTTACATTCTAAATTGGACGTTCGATATCCAAGAGATAAAAATGATTAAATATTTAAGCAAGACCATCAAAATAAAATGATGGAGCCCAAAATTAAAAGAAGATAAATTGAAGAAGAAGAAGTCATCTTCCTCAAAAGAAACATCAGATTCCAAAGCTGAAACAAGACGAAGGCTCCTGGAAGCCTTAGCAAAATTAGAAGATGATGAGGACGTGGCATCCAGCCACAGTGAAACAGACAACGGTGACATGCTCATTCCCCGAGGAATTGCACAAGCCTACGCAGAAACATATCTCTCAAAATAAAGCAGAAAGCGACACTTGCCCCTTCGGAAAAGCAAGAGGCGAAAGTGACATAAAGCAGATGGTGACGTAAAGCAGGATAGTGACATTTGCCCTTTCTTAAAAGCAAAGGACAAAAGATAAAAAGCAGATGGTGAAAGCAGGAAGCCGCCGAGAAACGTAGGAGAAAGTGTCAGATAAACAGAACAAGTTAACTGTTTAAGTAATTAAAAAGAATAGGAAATAGTGTTGACAACTAGGATAGGAGAACTATTTAGGTAATTATAAAGAATAAAGAACTAGTGTTGACAACTAGGATAGGAGAACTATTTAAGTAGTCGGAGGAATAGGATATAGTATGGTTGAAACCTAGTAACAGATAGAACAGCAGCCCTAGAAAAAGGATGGTAGCCTCCACGCATAGCAACAACCCTTTGGTTAAACATAGTAATTTATAAATGAAGATGCGTCCAGAGTTTGATTACATAAGAGAATATAATTCTCCGATACTTGAAATAGTAATTGAAAGTAATGATTGCAATAAGCATTTAAAAGAAAGTCTTAGATAATTAGACTATTATTCAACTGCTAGACCGGCTCCAGGTTTAGATTATTACTGTCAAAAGATAATCTGGCAAATAATCATTGGAAAAATGAATGAACTTTATGAAGAAATTAGCAGATTAAGAAGACGGATTAGCTACCTAGCAGGTAGACAATCTATATCTGAATACTTAGTCAGACTTCATACAATTAGTTATTAATAATGAATAACATCAATAGTGAAAACCTAGCAACTTCAAAGATTGCTAAAGTTGAAAAAGATCTGCAGAACTGGAATATTCCAAAAGAATCTTTCAGATCTGTTTATGAGACAGGAAAGTTTGATTTTATAAAAAATTATAATATCAAAACTTGTGAATCCACAGTTGCCATTAATAATTCAAAAGAAATTATTAAACTCTTATCAACAGAAGATATAAACAGGTATAAAAAGGAATTTAATTTCCTACACATAGGATTGGTACAAATTGCTGTAAAGCCTTTGTATCGATTGGGTCTTGATACCCCCATCTGTCTCTTACTAAGAGATGTCAGGCTATTAAACTTTGATGATTCCTTGCTTGGAGTTTTGCAAAGTAATTTAGCCAGGGGACCAGTTTATTTTAACTGTTACCTAAATTTTTCAGTAGATATCAATGATCAAAACATTATGGATACCCTAACGTTAAACACCAAAGTACTAAGCGAAAGTTCCAGCTCAAAAGATAATTCAGAAGTTAATAAAATATTAAAATTAACTAAAACAGACGGTAAGAATTTTTATAAACAATTCACGTTCCCAGATATGTTATTTGAAGAACGGACCCCTCCTACAGCCACTTATTCAGGAGATGAAATTCATGAATGGAACATAGACGGCATGTCAGAAGGACAAGTTGTTAAAGTACTTCATGAAATGGGTGTCTGCTTAACCAGTTATAAAATAAAAACACATACCGACGATGCCCAATTAGCGTCAATTATAATTTCAGGCTTCACTGGGATGTTAAAAAATTGGTGGGAAAACTACCTACTTGATAGTACAAAAACTAGCATCATGAATGCAACCACCACAGTCCAAATAAGAAATATCGATAACAGCTATACTAATGAAGTTCAAGGTGACGCCTCGGCGACCTTATTATACTGTATCGGTAAACACTTTGTTGGAGATCCAAAACTTTTCCAAGATAGAAGTTTAGAGATCCTTAATAATCTAACGTGTCCAAAGTTACACGATTTTAAATGGTATAAAGATATATTTCTTAACAAGGTCATGCTAAGAACCGATTGTAATCATGATTATTGGAAAGAAAGATTTATCAGCGGATTACCTAAGTTCTTTGCCGAAAAGGTAAGAACAAACATTAAGAGGTGTCACAATGGCGATACTCCTTATAGCATCATGACATATGGTGATTTAATCAGCTATGTTAATCTAACAGGCTTAGAACTGTGTAATTCGATAAAACTTAATAATCAAATACAGAAATACTCCACCAAAGGAGAATTAGGAAGTTTCTGCGAAGACTTCGGTTATGTCAAGATTTCTGCTCCGTCAAAAAGCATCAAGAGAATGAAAAAGAAACATAACATTTCTCGCCCAAAAGCGTATAAAAAGAATTATACTCCTAAAAGGAGTTACAACAGAGATAGTAAAAAAAGAAACATAACATTTCTCGCCCAAAAGCGTATAAAAAGAATTATACTCCTAAAAGGAGTTACAACAGAGATAGTAACAGCAAAAGTACAAAGATAAAAGGAAATTGCTGGAATTGCGGAAAAACAGGCCACATGGCCAATAACTGCAAAGAACCAGATAAAAGAAAAGATAAAATTAATTTATTGGGAATTGATCCCAAAGTAAAAGATAAACTTTTTACAATTCTAGATGAAGAACAGTCCAGTGATAGCTCTGAAGAAACTTCAGATGATTATTCTGATGTGAAGGATCGCCGATCTGGGTTCTGATTCGAGATAGTTCCACTTCCGACCATCGCGAATGTACTGGGAAAATCTGCACATGTACGAAACAAACGATTGGCATTATCTCAAGTAGCAGCCAAGAGTTTTTCTTTGACATGGTCGATCACATTGATGACGATAGTTTTAAAAAGCAATATTTAACAGAACTTAAAAAACTCGTCATTAATCAGAAAAAAGAAAAAGGGATAATAGAGCCTTTTGACATGAAAAGAGTTTTTAATAAATTTAAAGACTCTAAATCAGGTACTTCTTTACCAGACTTAATAAATGAAGTCACAGATTTAAAGGAAGAAATCCTTCGAATAAATAAGAGACTCAGTTCATTAGAAATTGAGGCATTAACCAAAAACAAAGATTTAGATCTCACAGAAGATCCCCAGACATCGTCTGTTTTTAAACAGATAAATACAGACGATCAAGAAGAAGACGAAACAGAGAATAACTCTGATTCAGGTTTAACATTAATTTGCAGGGCAAAAGCATTAAGCTATCATGTCCCCATTAAAATAATAATAAAAGATTTTGCTATCGAAAGAATGGCACTTTTAGACTCAGGGGCAGACCAGAACTGCATTCGCGAAGGAATAATCCCTATTAGGTACTATAGGGATTATTCCTTCGTAATCTGATCTGTCGAGTCTAAAAGTGCCATTCTTTCGATAGCAAAATCTTTTATTATTATTTTAATGGGGACATGATAGCTTAATGCTTTGGCCCAACTTACAAAAAGTAAATACAGAATATAATTTAAAACATAAGTTAAAAACTTACAAATTTTATTCAAAGCATAGT
This sequence comes from Przewalskia tangutica, assembly GCA_029844215.1. Lineage (NCBI taxonomy): Eukaryota > Viridiplantae > Streptophyta > Magnoliopsida > Solanales > Solanaceae > Przewalskia > Przewalskia tangutica. The sequence continues at coordinate 97,996,607 of CM056721.1, forward strand.
AAGAGAGAGGGATACAAGATCAGGCAAGGAAAGAGAGAGAGGGGTAATTTCCGAATGCCTTAGCAATTACAAAGTGAGAACCTTAAATAGACCTCGGATGAATTATTGTCCTAACATGTGGACGGATGTATTTAAAACATGTGGAAGGCTAAGATTCCTTGCCTTCTGCTTTTTTGAAAGGGCGTCCAAACGTCCTTGTCTTCTTTTATCTTTTTGTCCTTGCTTTTCCGAAAGGGCAAATGTCACCATCTGCATTTTATCTTTTGTCCTTTGCTTTTCTGAAAGGGCAAATGTCACTATCCTTCTTTACGTCACCATCTGCTTTATGTCACTTTCGCCTCTTGCTTTTCCGAAGGGGCAAGTGTCGCTTTCTGCTTTATTTTGAGAGATACGCTTCTGCGTAGGCTTGTGCAATTCCTCGGGGAATGAGCATGTCACCGTTGTCTGTTTCACTGTGGCTGGATGCCACGTCCTCATCATCTTCTAATTTTGCTAAGGCTTCCAGGAGCCTTCGTCTTGTTTCAGCTTTGGAATCTGATGTTTCTTCTGAGTAAGATGACTTCTTCTTCTTCTTCAATTTATCTTCTTTTAATTTTGGGCTCCATCCTTTTATTTTGATGGTCTTGCTTAAATATTTAATCATTTTTATCTCTTGGATATCGAACGTCCAATTTAGGATGTAAGAAACCCTTTTACTGATAAAAAATTTACACAATTTAATGTGCTCTGGGAGTGTTGAAATCTGTTGTTCCTGGCAAAAAGGAACATACTGATTTTAGGCTTCAGCAACCACTTTTAGATTTCCTCCAAATATGTTCCACCATTCGTAGAACCATCTGGGAATGACTTTATCTTTCATGTCCTCAGCATACTTTACAAACCATGTATGGGTATTTGGACGCACATATAAGAAATTAAACCATGCATCTTTATAATCATACCAGTTATAAGTTTGAGGTTTATGGGTCTCAGATAATGGTACTGGTGTCTGTAAATGATCCATATACCAGTTTTAACAGTATTTTCTCCTGTGAACCATTTCTTAACAATGGTGCTCAGGGACTGTCTGTCATTATGGAGTTTATCAGTGATTTGAAACCACCTAAAGAATTCTATATTAAAATTAATTCTGTTCATGTCACTTATCCATTGTTCTCTAAACACCCTCCTCTCACTAAGTGAAAAGGTGCTTACGTACCATTTTCTCTTAATGGCATTCTCTGGATCTACCCATAGCTTGTTAAGGGTTTTCCAATCTATTTTAAAACTTGTGTCTTGTTTAATAATACCAATTTTATCACCGTGCTTATTGGTAAGCATGGTAATTCCCTTACTGTGATTAGCTTCTGGAGCTAACAAAGCATCAATTCTGTTAACCAAATTATCTTCTGGAGATAAAAAAGTTTTCATTAATACTGGACTGTATGGAGTTCTCCCAAACGTCTAGTGATTTTTATCGCAGTTGCTAAACTATCAACCCTTATCCTTAACCCTACGTTTTCTTCATAGAGTTCTGTCATTTTATTAATGATTACTTGTCTAATTATGATTTGATAATAATCATTCAAACCTTCAGCAGGTTTAGCGGTTTTATAGTACTCTAGTTCTTTAATATTTGACCTTATTCTCTTATTGCAATTATTACTTGTTATAACAAACTTAAGTATTTGAGAGTTATACTTCTTTATCTGATTAAACTCTGGGCGCATCTTCATCTATAGAATACAATGTTTAACCAAAGGGTTGTTGTTATGCGTGGAGGCTACCATCCTTTTTCTAGGGCTGCTGTTCTATCTGTTACTAGGTTTCAACCATACTATATCCTATTCCTCCGACTACTTAAATAGTTCTCCTATCCTAGTTGTCAACACTAGTTCTTCATTCTTTATAATTACCTAAATAGTTCTCCTATCCTAGTTTTCAACACTATTTCCTATTCTTTTTAATTACTTAAACTGTTAACTTGTTCTGTTTATCTGACACTTTCTCCTACGTTTCTCGGCTTCCACGAGTGCGGCTGAGTCCTTCCAACCTTTCGGGCTAAATTTCTGGTCCAGGAAATGTGCCTACTCGCAGTAGTACTCAGTGAGGACAAACGGAACAGTATAACAACTAAGTGATTAAATCTAATCGGAATAGTAGACTTCTGACGGAACAGGGTAACGACTCTGGTAACTATAGGAACTGGAACAGTGGACTTCTGGCGGAACAGGGTCACTATTCTGGTAACTACAGGAATCTGAACAGAGTAACAATACTCCTAGCAACCTAAGAACAACACCGCCCTAAGGACGGTAGAATGAGACTACTCACTCATTTCTAACAACATGGCTCTGATACCATAAGGAGCGGAATAATAGTTTAAGATGCGAAAAATGCGAAAAGTAAATACAGAATATAATTTAAAACATAAGTTAAAAACTTACAAATTTTATTCAAAGCATAGTAAGAGAGAGGGATGCAAGATCAGGCAAGGAAAGAGAGAGAGATGGGTAATAGCATAGTAAGAGAGAGGGATACAAGATCAGGCAAGGAAAGAGAGAGAGAGGGGTAATTTCCCAATGCCTTAGCAATTACAAAGTGAGAACCTTAAATAGGCCTCGGATGAATTATTGTCCTAACAGGTGGACGGATGTAATTAAAACATGTGGAAGGCTAAGATTCCTTGCCTTCTGCTTTTTTGAAAGGTCGTCAGATTCTTAGGACACGACCTCTATTAAGGAACCTATAAACCAATCTGTAGAGCCATAAAATTCTCTACCAAGTTTCCAAATGAAATTCCTGATAAAACCCAGCTGCAAAGATTCTTAGGAAGTCTTAATTATGTGGCAAATTTTATCCCAAAAATTAGACAGATATGTGAACCCTTATATAAAAGGTTAAAGAAAAACCCAGTCCCTTGGTCAGAAGAACAGACTAGAGCTGTTAAACAGATAAAAGAAATTGTCACGACCCGTTCCGGGGCCCGTGACTGGTGCCTTACCCGGGCACCCAAGTAGTCATACATCAGAGAAAAACCAGCGGAATATAAAACAACCAAGATATGAAACAGTATAAATAAGACACAGTTTCTGGAAAAAAAAGTTGTCTTTCGGCATAATGTATATAAATAACCCAAAATGAACAGTTACATCCCAAACTTACAACAGGTCTACAGACCTCTAAGAGTTTAAAACAACAATGGCGGGACAGGGCCCCGCCATACCCCTGAATACGAATATCTACAACGGCAGTGGACCATACCAAAATGCTAAGCTTAGGAGAAGCGGAGCTTTCCCAACGGCGGTGATCCTAAGAACGAGGATCAGCGGTAGGAGTACCTTTACTGCGGCATGAACGGCCCCGAAGGAGTCGATCTGACAATTGCAGTATGTGAAACCGAAAATCACGTAAATGAAATCATAGTAGTCTATATAAGGCGGGAGACATGTATGATAAGCCAAAACTACGATTCCTGATAAATAGCGATCATGTCAAGTCGAGGACTCATGCCTCAAAGTCATCACAATAGAACCGTGCGGGGTAAATGCGAAGGCGTGGCGACTACTAAAACCCACGGTACCAACAAGGTCATAAAGCGTATCATGAGATCTGTCTAGCCGTCACATGATCAAAGCCGCCACTCGCGCGATATCTAATGTGCGATCTAGTCCTCGAACTTCCGCGACTCCGCATAGGCCAAACAGATAGGCGCATGAGGTATAACCCCGTCGGTAGCTACTCCCCGGCGTCTAGACTCGTCGTCGCGCATGGCTACAAGAACGCATGACCACAAGGCGCATACTAACTGGAACTCCATGATTCGCGCATAGGCCATCTGAGACCGCATAAGGTATTCTCGAATCATAGGTCCATCGACGCTGAGTCTACCCGCGTGGGCGGCTTAACCCGGAGTTATGAATGATATAATATCAACATAACCGATTATTGCTAAACAACATAAGCCTGACAAGGAAAAACCCGCTTTACACAAATATCACAAGATACTAACTCACGTAGCATCCTAACATGTTTACTTATCCAGTCAACAAGAAAATATTACAAGACTATCACAAACCAATACAATCAAGTTATTCACACAAGGTACTTTCTACATTATGATAACAAGTTCGGGTTGTTAGCCCCAAAGTACTTCATGTATTACTCTTTTAAAGATCCGTTTCTTTTACAAAAGTCACACAATAACCGTAGTATAAAAATAGAGTAATTATCTTTTGAAGTACATTAAAACACTTCTCCTTGTAAAATCAAGTAACAACATTCTTTTCCTAACGTTCAAGTTTGCCTAATTTCAATTACTCAAGTTTCTCATTTTCGAAAGGGTTTGTAGTTCATAGTTTTAATCCTTTAAAACAATTTGAGAAACATATACCCTAAGTGTGAGTAGGTTATTATTATTCGTAACAATCTTATTACAGCAGCCATGATCTAGTAAATGTAATATCCTTTTGTCTCATCTTAGCTCCTATGCAGATGGAAGTTTCTACTAGTTTTAATAATACCTTATTAGTCAAAATAATTCCCTTTATTAGCTATTTGTGGTTTGTTCGACATTTATTACGATTGGTAAAACATCATTCCTTTTGAAAACCAAAAATACTAATTACTCACTAATGAGGTTTCACACTTTTTAACAAAATTCATATTAGTATAATAAGTCAAGTCTCTTATTTCCTTAAATCAATAAATCGTTCTTTTTATCACTCTTGCCGTTATACCTAACCTCCCATAAAGCTAGTATAACTCTTAAGCTTTTAAAACCAAAAATTACTCTTACATTAAAAAATGATTCATATTCCTTTGAAATGTTTTCATTCTTTATTATTCAGCTTAAGCGTGAGGCATTATGAAGTGTTATCGAGCTTAAGCGTGGCATTCCGTAAGTATTATTCGATTAACACGTACGTCTACCGTACTATATATATTGTAAAATATCATGCTTTAGGAAGAATCACATACCTTGGCGAAAACCTCCCGCCAAGTTGAATATGTCGCGCAGATATCGACCTATAATATCAAATACGTCTATCAACGCCGGTATCGCATACAAAGTTCTAAGCGGAGGGTTCGTTATTCTATGGTCATTTGGGCAGCACTTCCTACCCGGTGAGCTACTCAAGTCTCATTGTGAAAACAATCCTATGTAAAATGCAGTTCTATTATTCATCTTTTAAACCGCCTACTTGTGATATGATTCAATTCTATTCGCAATATCCTTCTAAGTATTTAATACTTATTCCTATACTTCTACGGTATATATATTCTAATTACAAAAGGAGGATAAGGTTATTTACCTCGGTAAGCCCAATAATATCCTAGATAAAAGTCGCTTTGAGCAAGGTTTAGCTCCTAAGTTGTGCGCTCCGGTAGCTCCAAGAAAACCTTAGAAGTTCTTCACAACTTCTACTAAGGACTAATGGATTTGGGCTAGGGTAATTTGGGCATTATAACAATACTAGAAGGCAACTTTTCTACCAAGGGAGGGGGGGTAGTGTTTCGGCTAGGATAGCTTTAGAGGGGGTTGCTCTCGGCTAGGGCTTCTCAAAAGGGGAGGGTGTGTTTGGACGAAACAACAAGAGGGAGAGGGAGGATTTGATACTTATATATATTGCACAATTTATGATTAAATAACTCTTCACAAGGGGTATTTATAGGTCAAGACATGGCCAACCAATGGCCAAGATTATGCCAAGTGCAAGGCAAGTGTAGGGTGAGGATTTAGGCAAGTGTCCTTGGCCAACTTGCACACAAAATATCCTACCAACAACTTGACAAAAATTGTCATCCATTGGCCTCAATGCCAGTGTAACATCCATCAATGAGAGGGTGACAAGTGTCGCCTCTCGTTGGTCCAAAATGTTTATCTCTCGGAAAAATTCGCAAAAATTAGAAATGACATAGCCGGAATTTATCCTCGCGAGTTGTGTAAAGCGTTTCGTCGAAAACGACTCTAAGCGGGTGTTGTGTACAAAGTGGAATTCGTCCAGCCAACTAGGGGGTGACACGTGTCGCCCTCTACTCGTCCAAAATATTTCATCTTAGAAAATATCCACAATGGCCAAAATCTAGAAAACAAAGTGGGCCCCCAAAAAAGTAAATTTTCTCCGTGGGCCCACGTGACCATTTCCGAAAATAAAATTCCATAATTCTCTAAAATTCAAGAAGTCCGAATACCAAATCGGGAATCAATTCCCATTAACGAATCTTTTCCTTCACAAAAAGCGGAAACTTTTCCGTGGAAAAATCACCTCTTTCTTCCATTCCATTCCAATGTCGTATTCTCAAATGCGTCGCCCTCGCATACATACCTTGAAACTACGGGTATAACATTCTCCTCCTTAGAAACATTCGTCGAATGTTCCTTCTAGGTATCAAAACAAGCAGCGAGATAGTCCTGCTGCTATACTTACGGAAACAACCGTACGCGCTGGTCACAACACAACAAGCGCGCATACTTATCTCCAAGTCCACGAGGAATCACCTCTATCACAAAAACTCCTACTCGAGATCTAAAAAGATACTCCCTTCGCCCCTACTCTTTACAAACGAATGATCACACCTATGCTCGTAATACATGCTCGTTCTTCCCTTACTCGTCGTGATACCACTTTTGTCACTTTGTCGCGAGCCTTGCCCCGACGACCCAACAAATGGTACCGGCTGCTTGCGATCCCTGAGGATGTCGTACACTTCTTGTACGCTCGAACTCTTACCACCCTTCTGTTACTGCTTAGTTTCCAAATCTCGGGGTTACTATCTCTAACGTGGTCATCATTAACTGGGAACACTCTGGGTGGATTTCCGATACTTTCCCGAACATAACAATACGAAAGACCGGACGTCGCCTCTAAGTCGGACGACAATGCTAACATATAGGCAACTGGCCTAATCTTCACATGAACTCAAAAGGCCCAAAGTAACACGGCTAAGTTTCCTCTGTTTTCCAAAACTCATCACACTATCCACGATCTGCAGGAACAAACCTGAACCACCTCTCGGAACCTTGCCAACATCGAACCAATCGATCGGCAACTTATACTTCCGCCCCTACACGGCTTCCTAAGGCGACATCCGAATACTGAAAATGGTAGCTTAAACATTCCCTTTACGAGACAACAATCCCATAACTACTCGCGAAATCCAAACCGCCCGAGGCGAATGCGATCTGAGACTTACGAGTTCTTAACCCGCTGGTAAAACTTCCAAAAGGAAACAGTGTACCACTGGCTCCATCTGTCATAAGGTGAAGGTAGGCACTCGTGCGACCTTACAACCTTTACGAAATAATCATCTCGCAACTTACTACAAGTACGGTCTTTGCTAGAAGACAAGACGGTGACCTCCTCGGCCCGACTCATCGGTCGAATGTATCCACGAACTCGACGTTGGTTAACTAAACTTGGGCCTAACACCCTAGTGACCTACCACGGCGGGACCACCAAAAACGGCCCACCACCAAAGCAGGCCACGGTCGACCCGCGCGTGGCCTCAACCCAACCCGGCAACGCGCAAACACTAGCTCCCTGATTCGGAATAATCTCACCAATCACGTTACGAAAACCTAGCGGTCTTCTACCCTCTTTCATTCCACATTACTCAGGGATTCATCCCACAAAATATCTCACGTACTATGCACCTCGACAAGGGTCAAACACGAAGTAATTCTTTTACCAAAGATGGCCTCGCCTCTAAGGTCTCTACGTACACATCCTAAGGCTCCCACTTTCTCTATCCCCCAATCTTTCCTGATTAACTAATCATGATTCCCAATCACAGTTAACACAATGCTATCGGAAAATAATACTTAAGAGATTCGCTACACATATAAATCTCTAAAGGGTTAAGGATATACCTGTATCTACGCGGCACTTCCCTTAGGTCGTTCTAATCAAACCCGCCCTGCTGGGCGCATAGCTGGGGAAGGTGATGAACTATCCACTGATCCTGAAGGCCGAGTCTCTACATCCGCACCACCCTTGGTCGGACAATTCCTCGCAAAATGGCCTGCGTCATGGCATAACAAGGACGACGGAAGAACGACACTCCCGGCGATGACCACGACGACGGCCACACCGAGGTGGGGTGGCCTCCTCGCTTACACCCTCCTCTCCGAACCACTGCATCCAAATGGCCCAGTCTAGTAGGTGAGTCCTCGTACTTGTATCCTTCTCATAGAACATTCCTTGCCATATGGCCACGACGGCGCAATAAAAACAAGCACCGATAAAAAGCGGCACTTCCGGGATGACTGCCACCTTTGTGAACACCGAGGAAAATCAACCCCGTGGAGGACACTCTGCCGGCGAGGCGCATGTCTAATCTCTGGCGAGGCGATTCGCCTCGAGTTACCAAATGATCCGCCAATCGGGCCCTCTTCGCCGCTCTCGGTCACTCGTCGATCTCTACCTCTCTCACCCAGCGCACATTGTTATACCCGTAGTTCCCGGTATGTATGCGAGGACGTGCGTGCGAGAATCTGACAGAAAGATTGGAAAGGAAGAAAGAGGCGATTTTTCCACGGAAAAGTTTCGGTTTTGTGAAGGAAAAAGGTTCGTTAATGGGAATTGGATTCCCAGTTTGGTACTCGGACTTCTGGAATATTAGAGAATTATGGAATTTTATTTTGGAAATGGTCACGTGGGGCCACGGGAGAAATTTACTGATTTTGTAGGGCCCACTTTGTTTTGAGATTTTGGCCATTGTGGATATTTTGGAAGATGTTTTATTTTGGGCCAATAGGAGGTGACACGTGTCACCCCGCCTAGGTGGCTTAGCGAATGGCATTTGTGCACAACACCCTTAGAGTCGTTTTAAACGTTTTACATAGCTTGCGAAGGAAAATTCGGCTATGTCTTTTCTTATTTTTGCGGATTTTTAGAGAGACGGAACATTTTGGACCAACGAGAGGCGGCTTGGCACCCTCGTTGGTGGGCAAGGTGGGCGCACGTGGGACCAATTGGGGAGGTCAGTGGTAGATATTTTGGTAGATATTTGTGAGGGTTTTAAGGAGTAGGGACTAGGGGCACTTGGGCATATCTTGGCCCTACACTTGTGTAGCACTTAGCTCAATCTTGGCCATTGGTTGGCCTTGGCTTGCTATAAATACCCTCTCCCTTTGATGAATTCTTCATCCTTTCCTAAATGTTTCTAAGTGTTAAATCTTCTCCCTCCCTTAGTGTTGAGTTCGGCCAGAGGCCTCCCCTCTCCTAGAGGCCTTGGCGAGGTACACCCTCCTAGTAGTGTGGCCGTGGGGTACCCACTGCCAAGTTGCTTCGTATAATACCCCTTTGTGGTGTAGAAATACTCTCAAAGTATTGTTATAATGCCCAAATTACCTTAGCCGTATACCTTGTAGTATTCTAAGGTTATACCTATCTGAAAGCAGGAAATACTATTATACTTCCGTCGGTCCACAAACCGAAACCCTAGGAAAATCTCCATAGTCCGTTGGAGTATTGTGTAGAAGTTGGTTAGAACTTCTAAGGGTGGTTTAGAGCGGGTTGGAGCGCTCGGAGTTGGAGCTAAACGATTGCCCAGGATCGACTTTATACTTGGATAATTATGGGCTTATCGAGGTAAATATCTTGTCCCTCTATTGTAATTGGAAATTACATGTTGTTAGAATATATAGTTAAAGTATACCATATATAGAATCAACGTGGTTAGTTGGCAATGTCTTTTGACTTAAGCTCAAGAAGCCCAGGCGTATTACAGTAGACTTGTGTAGTAGTACTGTGGAGTAGAATTGTACCCGTTCGGGTTAGATGTATAACCCCCCCCTGGTTGGCTTGGTAGCCGGCCCCGCTAGAGGAGGAGATTTACGCTGTTGCGGGGGGGGGAGGTGCTGCCGAATTTTCTGTAGAATGTTCTACGATAAGATCTTAATGTTAATAAGCGCCTTGTGGCCTTATAGGTTGAAGTACTACGTGTGGCGCGTTCTACTTGGCTTTAGGAGTAGCCGACAGTTGGGAGTACTTGGAGCGTTTTGCTATTAGTCGATACTCGTCGCGAGGTATGTGAACCTCTCCCTATCTCTTCTAGCATGATATGTGTGAACTATGTAGTCGGTGAGCGTCATGTACTAAATGTATTTGATTGGTGTAAAACATAAAGTGTTATAACGGCTTTATGGGAAGTTGGTTATAACGGCTTTATGTTGGTAAGAAAATACATGTGGTTTTTAAAAGGTAATCGATTTGAACTATAAGCGGCTTGTTATGTGTTAATAAAGAACTTGAAGTATTTCAAAAGAGTTTTGAATCATTTTGAGAGAAGAAGTAATACTTGATTTGTTTTGAAAACTTAAGAGTTATACTAGCTTTATGGAAAGTTAGGTATAACGTCTTAAGAATGTTTCTTGATTTTGGAAATCAGAATGTGTATCGACAAACCAACTGCTGTTAATAAAAGGAAATGTTTTGTGATTAAGTATTATTAAAACCGAGAAACTTCCATCTGCATAGAAGCTAAGATGAGACAAAATGATATTTCTAGATCATGCATTCTTTGTAATAAGATTGTTGTAAACAAGAATATCCTACTCTCAGATAAGACTTATGTTTCTCAGTTAGTTTAAAGGAGAATTATATTCTTAAATGAATAAGACTATGAACTACGAAACCTTTCTAAATAAGAAACATGAACATTTGAAATTAGGCAAACTTGGGCGTTTGGAAAATAATGTTGTTACTTGAGTTTTACAAAGAGAAGTGTTTTGATTTACTTCAAAAGATAATCACTATATTTTCATACTACGAATTATTGTGTGACTTTGCGAAAGTAACGTATCTTTTAAAGAATTAATGTATGAAGTACTTTGGGGATAAAACCCGAACTTGTTAGCATATAGTAGAAAGTACAGTGTGTATAACTTGATTGTGTTGGTTTGTGATAGCCTTGTAATACCTTCTTGTTGATTTGATAAGTAAACATTCTAGGATGCTACGTGTGTTAGTATCTTGTGATTTTTGTGTACAGGGGTTTTCCTTTGTTGTGCTTATGTTGTTTAACGATAAGTCGTTATGATAGTATTATACATCACTCATCTCTTGAGATGATTAGGGTTAAGCGCCTCCGACGCGGGGTAGACTTCAGCGGTCGATGGACCTATGATTCGAGACTACCTCATGCGGGTCGAGGGCTATGCGGGCTGCGGGAGTTCCAGGTTAGGACGGCCGCTTGTGGTCATGCGGTCCTTGTGGCGTGCGGACGGCGAGTCGGGACGCTGCCGGAGTAGCTACCCTCGATGCGGGGTTATACCTCATGCGGGCGATCTGATTGGCCTATGCGGGCTGCGGAAAGTTCGAGGCTAGACGCGCACATTAGATCTGCGGGCAAGTGGTGGCTTTGATCATGTGGCGATGCTAGACAGATCTTATGATCTGATTCATGACCTTGTTGGTGCTGTAGGTGTTAGTAGTCGGCTATGCCTTCGCACTTACCACATGCGTGTTATTATGGCACAGTGGGACACAGTGTTCATGTGTTCCTTGGTGCTTTTATATCATAAAGCTGGCGGTGAGGAAGGTATTCCACGGGCATGATTGATGTTGTGGGCGTGAGACCCATTGTTATATTTGAGTGATGACTTGAGGCGTGAGTCACGACTTGACATGGCTATTATTGTGAATCGTAGTTTGGTTATCATACATGTCTCTGCTTTATAGACTATTATGATTTCATTTACAGTATTTTTAGTTTCACATACTTGGTACCTGTTGTACTGACCTCCTTCGGGGGGCTGCGTTCATGCCGCAGGTAAAGGTACACCAGTCATTGATCCTCGCTCTTAGGAGTCACGATTCAGCGTGTGGGAAAGCTCCGTTTCTCGGAGGCTTATCGATGGTATAGTCCCTGTTGTTGTAGGTGTTTACATTCGTGGTATGGCGGGGCCCTGTCCCGCCATTGTTGTCGTATCAGTTCTTCGAGGTCTGTAGTACTGGTGTGGGCAGGGTGTGTAATAAGGAGTAAAAATGTTCATGTTGGAAAAAGTTGTTATTTATATATATCAGAAAGGCAAGTTTTCTCAGTTATTGTTTCATATTTCATAATATGTCTTGTATCGCTTTATGTTCGTGATTACTCGATGTTGTATCACTAGGGTGCGGGGTAAGGCACGATCCACGGGCGGAATCGGTCGTGACAAAAGTGGTATCGAGCGATTAATCCTCGGAAAGTGTCTGACCGTATCGATGAAGTCTTGATTATCGGTGTGTTGTGCACCACGCCAATAATCGAGGAGGCTATAGGATATTTAGGATTGGTTTCTATTCTTCTCACTCACGAGTCGTGCCTTAGAGTTGTGTTTTAAGTTGGACCTCTAAACGTATTTCTTTCCCTTACCGCTATGCCTCGCGTGAGCGGCCGGGCGGGAGGCAAGGCGGCGAGGAGGCTGCGAGTAGAATACGAGGGTTGCGAGGCGCAGCCCAATCATTACCTAGGGTAGTGCTTCATTCGGGATTTCTGCGACGTTACTAGCCCCGTGAGTTTAGCAGCGACGGCGGTTCCTACTGCGGCCATGATATTTGAACCTTGTTCACGGCCAGGAACAGAGAATTTAGATTGCAAAGCGACCTGTACTAGCCATGGATTTGGCTACCGAGAGTATACCGATGTACGCGAGTCTTGATGACTACCTAAGAAAGGGTTGTGCAAGAGTAATTCTTGATTGGGCTTGAGCATGGCACGTATGCGGGCTTATGCGCAGCCAGAAACGTAGAGATCGACGGGTTAACCAAGGGCGGCGAGAAGAGGGCGGGCGTGAAGGTCCTTGGTAACTTTCAAGGTGAGTATACCTTAAGTGCTATGTTACGATAGCGGTGTGTTAGTTGTGATTAGAAATCATGGTGGGTTAACCGAGTAAGATTTTGGAGGATAGAAAGTGTGAGCCTTAGAGCTTTATACGCAAAGACCTTAGAGGTAAGGCCATCTCGGGTAGAGGCGTATGTTTATGTTTGACCCTTATAGGAGTGCATAGTGCCGCGTGGTGTGTTTGGGATAGGTCCTAAGTAGTGTGAAATGAAGAGGGTAGTTGAGCTAAGAAGACCTCTAGGTTTTAAACGTGATTAGTGAGATTGTTCCGATCGGGAGCTAGTATTGTGCGGCGTTGCGGTCGGGTTGAGGCCACGTTGCGGGTCAACCCGCGGCATGTATGGCGGTGGGTCTGGTTGTGGTGGTCCGCCTTGTGGTAGGGTCACGAGGGTGCTAGGCCCAGTTTAGTTAACCAACGTCTGAGTTCGTGGATGCGTTCGGCCGGTGGTGGGCGATGGGCAGCCCATCGTGTTCTTGATCGGGACCGTTCACTTGGCGATGTTGATTTATCGAGAAAGGTTGTAAGGCTGCAGGGTGCCTACCTTCACCTTATGATGACAGATGGAGCCCAGTTACGGATGTTTTTGTTTACGGAAGTTTTACCAAGCATGTGTTAAGAACTTCGGGTGAGTCTCGAATCGCATTCGCCTCCGGGCGGTCGTGGATTTGAGGTAGTTGTGAGGATTGTTGTCTCTGTGGAGGCGTTTGAGCTACCATTTACGTGTTCGGATGTCGCCTTATGAAGCCTTGCGGGCGGAAGTGTAAGTTGCGGTCGATTGGTTCGATGTTGGCGGGGTTGAGATAGTTGGTTGATCTTGTTCCAACAGGTGTGGATAGTGAAGCTTGTCTAGAAGAAGTTACGCGGCTCGGAGGAATCGTGCGGATAATCGGCGACGACGCTAGAGTTCGAGTTGTGGTCGGTCTTCTTGAAAGTACCACCGGACAGGTGTGACGAGTTTTGAAAGCGAAGGAACTTAGCCCGAGTTACTTTGGGCCTTTGTGAGTTCATGTGAAGAATAGGCCAGGTTGCCTATATGTTAGCATTTGCCGTCCGACTTAGGAGGAAGGACGTCCGGTCTTTCGTATTGTTATGTTCGGGAAAGTATCGAAGATCCATCCAGAATGTTCCCAGTTAATGATGACCACGTTAGAGATAGTAACCCCGAGTTTTGGATACTAAAGCAGTATCAGAAATATGGTAAGAATTCGAGTGTACGGCGCCTTGATGATCGCATGCAGCCCGGTACCATTTGTTGGGTCGTTGGAGCAAGGCTCGCGACAAAGTGACAAAAGTAGTATTATTTGTGGTGATGTTAGAGGTGTTTCCTCGTGGACTTGGATGTAGGTATTTTGCGTGGGTATTTCTGTGGCCAGCTGTGGCAGGATTGTTTCGTAAGTATAGTAGTGAAGACTATACTGGCACGCGTTCGTTTTGAGGCTTAGAAGGAACATTCGGGACGAATGTTTCTAAGGGGGGAAGAATGTTATACCCCGTAGTTCCTGGGTATGTATGCGAGGACGTACGTACGAGAATACGACAGAAAGATTGGAAAGGAAGAAAGAGGCGATTTTTTCCACGGAAAAGTTTCCGGTTTTTGTGAAGGAAAAAGGTTCGTTAATGGGGTGGATTCCCATTTGGTACTCGGACTTCTGGAATATTAGAGAATTATGGAATTTTATTTTGGAAATGGTCACGTGGGGCCACGGGAGAAATTTGGTTTTGTAGGGCCCACTTTGTTTTGAGATTTTGGCCATTGTGGATATTTTGGAAGATGTTTTATTTTGGGCCAATAGGAGGGTGACACGTGTCACCCCGCCTAAGTGGCTTAGTGAATGGCATTTGTGCACAACACGGTTAGAGTCGTTTTTAAATGAAGCGTTTTACATAGCTGCGAAGGAAAATTCGGCTATGTCTTTTCTTATTTTTGCGGATTTTTAGAGACGGAACATTTTGGACCAACGAGAGGCGGCACTTGGCACCCTCTCATGGTGGGCAAGGTGGGCGCGTGGGACGAATTGGGAGGTCAGTGGTAGATAGTTTGGTAGATAGTTTGTGAGGGTTTTAAGGAGTGGGGACTAGGGGGCACTTGGGCAGATCTGGGCCCTAGACTTGTGTAGCACTTGGCTCACTCTTGGCCCTTGGGTGGCCTTGGCTTGTCTATAAATACCCTCTCCCTTTGATGAATTCTTCATCCTTTCCTAAATGTTTCTAAGTGTTAAATCTTCTCCTCCTTAGTGTTGAGTTCGGCCAAGAGGCCTCCCCCTCTCCTAGAGGCCTTGGCCGAGGGTACACCTCTCTAGTAGTAGTGTGGGTGGGGTACCCACTGTGAGTTGCTTTAGTATAATACCCGCTTTGTGGTGTAGAAATACTCTAAAGTATTGTTATAATGCCCAAATTACCTTAGCCGTATACCTTGTAGTATTCTAAGGTTATACCTATAAGAAAAGCCCGGAAATACTATTATACTTCCCGTCAGTCACAAAACCGAAACCCTAGGAAAATCTCCATAGTCCGTTGGAGTATTGTGTAGAAGTTGGTTAGAACTTCTAAGGGTGGTTTAGAGCGGGTTGGAGCGCTCGGAGTTGGAGCTAAACGATTGCCCAGGATCGACTTTATACTTGGATAATTATGGGCTTATCGAGGTAAATATCTTGTCCCTCTATTGTAATTGGAAATTACATGTTGTTAGAATATATAGTTAAAGTATACCATATATAGAACTGAACGTGGTTAGTTGGCAATGTCTTTTGACTTAAGCCCAAGAATCGAATCGTATTCTGATGAGACTTGTGTAGTAGTACTGTGGAGTAGAATTGTACCCGTTCGGGTTAGATGTATAACCCCCCCCCTGGTTGGCTTGGTAGCCGGCCCCGCTAGAGGAGGAGATTTACGCTGTTGCGGGGAGGTCTTTGCCAATTTTACGTAGAATGTTACGATAAGATCTTAATGTTAATAAGCGCCTTGTGGCCTTATAGGTTGAAGTACTACGTGTGGCGCGTTCTACTTGGCTTTAGGAGTAGCCGACAGTTGGGAGTACTTGGAGCGTTTTGCTATTAGTCGATACTCGTCGCGAGGTATGTGAACCTCTTCCTATCTCTTCTAGCATGATATGTGTGAACTATGTAGTGCGGTGACGCATGTTGTACTAAATGTATTTGATTGGTGTAAAACATAAAGTGTTATAACGGCTTTATGGGAAGTTGGTTATAACGGCTTTATGTTGGTAAGAAAATACATGTGGTTTTAAAAGGTAATCGATTTGAACTATAAGCGGCTTGTTATGTGTTAATAAAGAACTTGAAGTATTTCAAAAGAGTTTTGAATCATTTTGAGAGAAGAAGTAATACTTGATTTGTTTTGAAAACTTAAGAGTTATACTAGCTTTATGGAAAGTTAGGAATAACGTCTTAAGAATGTTTCTTGATTTTGGAAATCGAATGTGTATCGACAAACCAACTGCGGCGTTAATAAAAGGAAATGTTTGTGATTAAGTATTATTAAAACCAGTAGAAACTTCCATCTGCATAGAAGCTAAGATGAGACAAAATGATATTTCCTAGATCATGGTCTTTGTAATAAGATTGTTGTAAACAAGAATATCCTACTCATATAAGACTTATGTTTCTCGGATAGTTTAAAGGAGAATTATATTCTTAAATGAATAAGACTATGAACTGAAACCTTTCTAAATAAGAAACATGAACATTTGAAATTAGGCAAACTTGGACGCTTGGAAAATAATGTTGTTACTTGAGTTTTACAAGAGAAGTGTTTTGATTTACTTCAAAAGATAATCACTATATTTTCATACTACGTATTGTGTGACTTTCTTGAAGTAACGTATCTTTTAAAGAATTAATGTATGAAGTACTTTGGGGATAAAACCCGAACTTGTTAGCATATAGTAGAAAGTACCGTGTGTATAACTTGATTGTGTTGGTTTGTGATAGCCTTGTAATACCTTCTTGTTGATTTGATAAGTAAACATGATAGGATCTACGTGTGTTAGTATCTTGTGATGTTTGTGTAAAGGGTTTTTCCTTTGTTGTGCTTATGTTGTTTAACGATAGTCATTATGATAGTATTATACATCACTCATCTCTTGAGATGATTCCGAGTTAAGCCCTCCGTCGCGGGGTAGACTTCAGCGGGTCGATGGACCTATGATTCGAGACTACCTATGCGGGTCCGAGGGCCTATGCGAGCTGCGGAGTTCAGTTAGGATGCGGCCCTTGTGGTCATGCGGTCCTTGTGGCGTGCGGGGCGAGTCCAGACGCCCAGGGAGTAGCTACCCTCGATGCGGGGTTATACCTCATGCGGGCGATCGATTGGCCTATGCGGGTGCGGAAAGTTCGAGGCTAGACGCGCACATTAGATCGCGGGCAAGTGGTCGGCTTTGATCATGTGACGGTCAGACAGATCTTATGATACGATTCATGACCTTGTTGAGTGCGTGGGTGTTAGTAGTCGGCTATGCCTTCGCACTTACCGCATGCGTGTTATTATGGCACAGTGGGACCGTGTTCATGTGTGTTCCTTGGTGCTTTTATATCATAAAGCTGGCGGTGAGGAAGGTATTCCACGGGCATGATTGATGTTGTGGCGTGAGACCCATTGTTATATTTGAGTGATGACTTGAGGCGTGAGTCACGACTTGACATATCGCTTATTATTGGAATTAGTTTGGTTATCATACATGTCTCTGCTTTATAGACTATTATGATTTCATTTCTGATATTTTTAGTTTCACATACTTGGTACTGTTATCGACCTCCTTGAAGTGCGTTCATCCGCAGTAAAGGTACGCGATCATTGATCCTCGCCTTAGGGTCACGCACGTGTGGGAAAGCTCCGTTTCTCCGGAGGCTTATCAGTGGTATAGTCCCCTGTTGTTGTAGGTGTTTACATTCAGGGGTATGGCGGGGCCCTGTCCCGCCATTGTTGTCGTATCATTTCTTAGAGGTCTGTAGTACTGTTGTGGGCAGGGTTTGTAAAAAGGATTAAAAATGTTCATGTTGGAAAAAGTTGTTATTTATATATATGCCGAAAGGCAAGTTTTTCTCAGATTATTGTTTCATATTTCATAATATGTCTTGTATCGCTTTATGTTCCGCTGATTACTCTGATGTTGTATCACTAGGGTGCCCGGGGTAAGGCACCAGTCACGGGCCCGGAATCGGGTCGTGACACACATAATCCTGAACGCAAGCCTGGCTCGTCCCTGACTGAAGAGCTACTCCCTCACAACCCTTCTTTAGATAAGCATCAATATCCTTGGAATACCGGTACATAAAATACTCTCTGGCTGCCAAGTCCTTTGCTAGCAACAGGGCCGTCTCCTTCCAATCCATATTTTCTGCTCCAAGCCGTGGAACTGAAAGTCCAGATGTCATGACCGCAGTAGGAACTGCTGCCGCTGTGCCAAACTCTACTGCTGCTGGCGACGTCTCAGAACTCCCCGCATGAAGCATCACCCCAGGTGATGATTGGGCCTGTGCCCTTCTAAATCTCTGTACTCTATTCGCAGCTCCTCCGGCTGCCTTGCCCTTCTGGGCCCGAGTTGCCTGGCGCGGAGGCATCACTGGTAAAGGAAAGGAATACGTTAGAGGGGTCCAACTTATAACATGACTCTAAAGCACGATCTCGAGTGAGAAGAATGGAAACCAATCCTAAATATCCTATAGCCTCACGATTATTGGTGTGGTGCACACACCGATAATCAAGACTACTAGATCTGATGCTCAGACACTTTCCGAGGATTAACTGCTCTGATACCACTTTTGTCACGACCCGTTCCGGGGCCCGTGACTGGTGCCTTACCCGGGCACCCAAGTAGTCATACATCAGAGAAAAACCAGCGGAATATAAAACAACCAAGATATGAAACAGTATAAATAAGACACAGTTTCTGGAAAAAAGTTGCCTTTCGGCATAATGTATATAAATAACCCAAAATGAACAGTTACATCCCAACCTTACAACAGGTCTACAGACCTCTAAGAGTTTAAAACAACAATGGCGGGACAGGGCCCCGCCATACCCCTGAATACGAATATCTACAACGACAGGGGACCATACCAAAATGCTAAGCTTCCGGAGAAACGGAGCTTTCCCAACGCTGAAGCGGTGATCCTAAGAACGGGGATCAACAGTAGGAGTACCTTTACCTGCGGCATGAACGCAGCCCCCCGAAGGAGGTCAGTACAACAGGTACCAAGTATGTGAAACTGAAAATACTGTAAATGAAATCATAGTAGTCTATATAAGGCAGGAGACATGTATGATAAGCCAAAACTACAGTTCACAATAAATAAGCAGTCATGTCAAGTCAGGGACTCATGCCCTCAAAGTCATCACAATAGAACCGTACGGGGTAAGTACGAAGGCGTAGCCGACTACTAAAACCCACAGTACCAACAAGGTCATAAACTGTATCATGAGATCTGTCTAGACCGTCACATGATCAAAGCTGGCCACTCGCCAGCGATATCTAATGCGCGATCTAGTCACGAACTTCCCGCAGCTCGCGATAGGCCAAACAGATAGGCCCGCATGAGGTATAACCCGCATCGAGGTAGCTACTCCCGGCAGCGTCTAGACTCGTCGTCCGCATGGCTACAAGAACCGCATGACCACAAGGTCGATACTAACTCGGAACTCCCTGATTCCGCAGATATCTGAGACCCGCATAAGGTATTCTCGAATCATAGGTCCATCGACCACCGAGTCTACCCGCGGAGGCGGCTTAACCCGGAGTTATGAATGATATAATATCAACATAACCGATTATTGCTAAACAACATAAGCACAACAAGGAAAAACCCCTTTACACAAATATCACAAGATACTAACTCACGTAGCATCCTAACATGTTTACTTATCCAGTCAACAAGAAAATATTACAAGACTATCACAAACCAATACAATCAAGTTATTCACACAAGGTACTTTCTACATTATGATAACAAGTTCGGGTTGTTAGCCCCAAAGTACTTCATGTATTACTCTTTTAAAAGATCCGTTTCTTTTACAAAAGTCACACAATAACCGTAGTATAAAAATAGAGTAATTATCTTTTGAAGTACATTAAAACACTTCTCCTTGTAAAATCAAGTAACAACATTCTTTTCCTAACGTTCAAGTTTGCCTAATTTCAATTACTCAAGTTTCTCATTTTCGAAAGGGTTTGTAGTTCATAGTTTTAATCCTTTAAAACAATTTGAGAAACATATACCCTAAGTGTGAGTAGGTTATTATTATTCGTAACAATCTTATTACAGCAGCCATGATCTAGTAAATGTAATATCCTTTTGTCTCATCTTAGCTCCTATGCAGATGGAAGTTTCTACTAGTTTTAATAATACCTTATTAGTCAAAATAATTCCCTTTATTAGCGCTGCTGTGGTTTGTTCGACATTTATTCTGATTGGTAAAACATCATTCCTTTTGAAAACCAAAAATACTAATTACTCACTAATGAGGTTTCACACTTTTTTTTAACAAAATTCATATTAGTATAATAAGTCAAGTCTCTTATTTCCTTAAATCAATAAATCGTTCTTTTTATCACTCTTAAGCCGTTATACCTAACCTCCCATAAAGCTAGTATAACTCTTAAGCTTTTAAAACCAAAAATTACTCTTCTGTTAAAAAAATGATTCAGTATTCCTTTGAAATGTTTTCAGTTCTTTATTATTCAGGCTTAAGCCGTGAGGCATTGCCGCAAGTGTTATTCAGGCTTAAGCCGTGAGGCATTGCCGTAAGTATTATTCAGTTAACACATGTACGTCTACCGTACTATATATATTGTAAAATATCATGCTTTAGGAAGAATCACATACCTTCTCGGCGAAAACCTCCTGCCAAGTTGAATATGTCGCGCGCAGAGTATCGACCTATAATACCAACACGCCTATCAACGCCCGCATCTTGTACAAAGTTCTAAGCAGAGGGTTCGTTATTCTATGGTCATTTGGGCAGCACTTCCCTACCCGGTGAGCTACTCAAGTCTACTGTGAAAACAGTCCTATGTAAGTACAGTTCTATTATTCATCTTTTAAACCCTTCTACTGTGATAACAGTTCAATTCTATTCTGCAATATCCTTCTAAGTATTTAATACTTATTCCTATACTTCTACAGTATATATATTCTAATTACAAAAGGAGGATAAGGTTATTTACCTCGGTAAGCCCAATAATATCCTAGATAAAAGTCGCGCCTGAGCAAGGTTTAGCTCCTAAGTTGTGCGCTCCGGTAGCTCCAAGAAAACCTTAGAAGTTCTTCACAACTTCTACTAAGGACTAAGGGATTTGGGCTAGGGTAATTTGGGCATTATAACAATACTAGAAGGCAACTTTTCTACCAAGGGAGGGGGGGTAGTGTTTCGGCTAGGCTAGCTTTAGAGGGGGGGGTTGCTCTCGGCTAGGGCTTCTCAAGGGGGGGGGTGAGTGTGGACGAAACAACAAGAGGGAGAGGGAGGGATTTGAGACTTAGATAGATTGCTCAATTTAGGATGAAATAACTCTTCAACAAAGGGGGTATTTATAGGTCAAGACATGGCCAACCAATGGCCAAGATTATGCCAAGTGCAAGGCAAGTGTAGGGTGAGGATTTAGGCAAGTGTCCTTGGCCAACTTGCACACAAAATATCCTACCAACAACTTGACAAAAATTGTCATCCAATTGGCCTCAATGCCGTGTAACATCCATCAATGAGAGGGTGACAAGTGTCGCCCTCTCGTTGGTCCAAAATGTTTCGTCTCTCGGAAAAATTCGCAAAAATTAGAAATGACATAGCCGGAATTTATCCTACGCGAGTTGTGTAAAACGTTTCGTCGAAAAACGACTCTAAACGGGTGTTGTGTACAAAGTGGAATTCGTCCAAGCCAACTAGGGGGGGGGTGACACGTGTCGCCCTCCTACTCGTCCAAAATATTTCATCTTCCGAAAATATCCACAATGGCCAAAATCTCGAAAACAAAGTGGGCCCCACAAAACCGTAAATTTTCTCCCGTGTGCCCCACGTGACCATTTCCGAAAATAAAATTCCATAATTCTCTAAAATTCCAAGAAGTCCGAATACCAAATCTGGGAATCCAATTCCCATTAACGAATCTTTTTCCTTCACAAAAACCGGAAACTTTTCCGTGGAAAAATCACCTCTTTCTTCCATTCCAATTCCAATGTCGTATTCTCGTACGTACGTCCTCGCATACATACCTTGAAACTACGGGGTATAACAGAAATGGTCCAGAAACTCCCATGTCTAGGCATTCCCAATCCAGAAGCCTTTATGATAGTCGAAACCGACGCTTCAGACATAGGTTAAGGTGGAATCCTCAAACAAAGGATATCAGATAAATCAGTTGAACAATTAGTAAGATTCACGTCTGGAAATTGGAACCAGGCACAGAAAAATTATAGCACGGTTAAAAATACTGTTAAAACAGTAACACCTCCATTAGAACAGACAAAGGTCCCCGTAAAGGGTAAGATCTTAGGTACCTCCCTTAAGAGTCGACTGCAAAGCAGCCAAAGATATTTTACAGAAGGATGTAAAAAACTTAGTTTCAAAACAGATTTTTGCCAGATGGCAAGCCTTGTTATCCAGTTTCGATTTTAAAATTGATTTCATAAAAGGTGAAGAAAACTCTCTACCAGACTTTCTGACTAGAGATTTTTGCAGACCAGGCTTTCCGGGCTTACGCCCGATACGACCTCCGTTTCAGAGTAAACCAGAAGAAAAGCTAAAACAACCTTTTCAGCCAGAAAGCTCGAATAGGGCTTTACATAAACCCCGTGGACAGAATATGTTCACAGTTCTGGGAAACCTCCCAATAATACCAGCCCTCCCCAAAGAACTAGCCCAGAAAAAGCAGGCGCAACCTTTCAAGGCCACGCCATCAGAAACAGAAAGTAAAAAGAACTACAGGATGATTCCTCCAGAATCATATTCAGAAGCGGTAAAACCAGCAACTCCAATGAAAAAGGAGTCTCCCGTTCCTATTCCGAAATGGGAATTTATCCCAGCACAGATTTTGCCAATAATGGCATTAGATAAACAATATGAAAGCTTCAGGGTACAGGACCTTTTGAAGCCTTGTTACACAGACCACCAGTATGTGGATAATCAGGACCCAATAAAAACAAGAAGGTATTATGAATTCATTTTAGTGGATACAGATTCCATTGAAATAGAACATAAATACTTCGATAAAACAGGAGGAATTGAGTATTCCAAATTTACGATTAAGAAGATCTTAAGTCCTTTTAACTGGTATATGGATCATTTACAGACACCAGTACCATTATCTGAGACCTATAAACCTCAAACTTATAACTGGTATGATTATAAAGATGCATGGTTTAATTTCTTATATGTCCGTCCAAATACCCATACATGGTTTGTAAAGTATGCTGAGGACATGAAAGATAAAATCATTCCCAGATGGTTCTACGAATGGTGGAACATATTTGGAGGAAATCTACAGGTGGTGGCCCCGAGCTTCCAAAATCAGTATGTTCCTTTTTGCCAGGAACAACAAATTTCAACACTCCCAGAGCACATTAAATTGTGTAAAATTTTTATCAGTAAAAGGGTTTCTTACATCCTAAATTGGACGTTCGATATCCAAGAGATAAATAGGATTAAATATTTAAGCAAGACCATCAAAATTAAATGATGGAGCCCAAAGTTAAAAGAAGATAAATTGAAGAAGAATAAGTCATCTTCCTCAGAAGGAACATCAGATTCCAAAACTGAAACAAGACGAAGGCTCCTAGAAGCCTTAACAAAATTAGAAGATGATGAAGACGTGGCATCCAGCCACAGTGAAGCAGACAACGGTGACATGCTCATTCCCCGAGGAATTGCGCAAGCCTACGCAGAAGCGTACCTCTCATAATAATAAGCTTATGATAATTAGCAAGAATTCCGGGAAAAGGGGATTAACCAAACCAAAGTTGCAAAACTTTGAAATTAATAAGGAAACCAAGAAAAGGATCAGAAAACCCAGGAGAATGAATAATAAAGATTCTTTAACTATTACAAGCTTAAAAAAAGAACAGTCTAGTGATAACTCTGAAATTTCTTCAGATGGCTATTACAGTGACGAAAATTCGTTGAAATACAGTCCAGGTAGTTCCGCCTCCAGCTCAGACTGTGAGAGTGCTGGGGAAATCTGCACTTGTACGAAACAAAAGATTGGTGTTATCACGAATAACAACCAAAGAAATTCTATTAATGAAACTGAGTCAGAAACATCGATTCAGGATTTATTAAAGGAAATTATAAATCTAAAAAGAGAAATTCTCAATATGAAAAAGGATCTCAGTCCTTTAGAGGCTAAAACTTTGGTTAACGGTTCATTAAGGGATTTAATTCCAGCTAATAACCCACTGGCACTATCCACTTCAGAAGAAGTAGAAAATGAACCAGGGTTAAAATTAATATCCAGGGCCAAAGCACTAAGCTACCATGTCCCTATTAAGATAATAGTAAAAGATTTTATCTTACAAAAGATTGCATTATTAGACTCTGGAGCAGATCAGAATTGTATTTGCGAAGGAATAATTCCTACTAAGTACTTAAGCTTATTATTAATCTTTTCTACCAGTTTATTATTAACCTCTTTTTCAGATTTTGGGCGGCGTTTTGCCAAACAATCTGCGATATTAAAAAAAAAGTTCGGGAAGTGTTTTCTTTCCCGTCTTATTAATTTCCTCTGAGGGAACTGAGGCATTTCTTGCTTTAGTAACATGGTTGGGAACGACATGTAACAACTGATTTGAGTAGTTGTTCTGTTTAATGTCTTCAACATGCAGGATTCTTTTTGGATCCTTTATGTCTTTAGGGGAGGTACCTAAGATCTTACCCTTTACGGGGACCTTTGTCTGTTCTAATGGAGGTGTTACTGTTTTAACAGTATTTTCTCCTGCGAACCATTTCTTAACAATGGTGCTCAGGGACTGTCTGTCATTATGGAGTTTATCAGTGATTTGAAACCACCTAAAAAATTCTATTTTAAATTATATTCTGTATTTACTTTTCGCATTTTTCGCATCTTAAACTGTTATTCCGCTCCTTATGGTATCAGAGCCATGTTGTTAGAAATGAGTGAGTAGTCTCATTCTACCGTCCTTAGGGCGGTGTTGTTCTTAGGTTGCTAGGAGTACTGTTACTCTGTTCAGATTCCTGTAGTTACCAGAATAGTGACCCTGTTCCGCCAGAAGTCCACTGTTCCAGTTCCTATAGTTACCAGAGTCGTTACCCTGTTCCGTCAGAAGTCTACTATTCCGATTAGATTTAATCACTTAGTTGTTATACTGTTCCGTTTGTCCTCACTGAGTACTACTGCGAGTAGGCACATTTCCTGGACCAGAAATTTAGCCCGAAAGGTTGGAAGGACCTGGGCCGTACCCTGGTGGAAGCCGCCGAGAAACGTAGGAGAAAGTGTCAGATAAACAGAACAAGTTAACTGTTTAAGTAATTAAAAAGAATAGGAAATAGTGTTGACAACTAGGATAGGAGAACTATTTAGGTAATTATAAAGAATGAAGAACTAGTGTTGACAACTAGGATAGGAGAACTATTTAAGTAGTCGGAGGAATAGGATATAGTATGGTTGAAACCTAGTAACAGATAGAACAACAGCCCTAGAAAAAGGATGGTAGCCTCCACGCATAACAACAACCCTTTGGTTAAACATAGTATTCTATAAATGAAGATGCGCCCAGAATTCGCCCATATAAGAAAGTATAATTCCTATAAGTTAATATATGTAGTCGAAAGTAATCACTGCAATAAAAGGATAAGAGCTAATCTCCTAGAGTTAGAGTATTATAAAACTGCTAAGCCTATATAAGGTTTGGATAATCATAAATCAGTTATAATTAGACAAGTAATCATCAATAGAATGGTTGAACTTTATAAAGAAAACGAAGAATTAAGAGTAAGGGTTCGCAGTTTAGCAACTTGGGAAAAAGTTGTTATTCGATTAGGTGAACTCCATACAGTCCAGTATTAATGAAAACTTTTTTATCTCCAGAAGATAATTTGGTTAACAGAATTGATGCTTTGTTAGCTCCAGAAGCTAATCACAGTAAGGGAATTACCATGCTTACCAATAAGCACGGTGATAAACTTGGTATTATTAAACAAGACAAAAGTTTTAAAATAGATTGGAAAACCCTTAACAAGCTATGGGTAGATCCAGAGAATGCCATTAAGAGAAAATGGTACGTAAGCACCTTTTCACTTAGTGAGAGGAGGGTGTTTAGAGAACAATGGATAGGTGACATAAAGCAGAAAGCGACATTTGCCCCTTCGGAAAAGCAAGAGGCAAAAACGACATAAAGCAGATGATGACATAGAGCAGATAGTGACACTTGCCCTTTCGGAAAAGCAAAGGACAAAAGGAATCTTAGCCTTCCACTTGTTTTAATCTTTACCGTCCACCTGTTAGGACGAATAGTTCATTCGAGGCCTATTTAAGGCTCTCACTTGTAATGTAGAAGGCATTCGGAAATTACCCCTCTCTCTCTCTTTCCTTGTCTTGTTATACCCCGTATTTCCAGAGTATGTATGCGAGGACGTACGTACGAATATTCAAGCCCTAATTAGGTTAAGGATGAAATTGTGAACTTTCGACGGAAAAGATTACGAACCTTGTGAAGGAAATTCTACGTTTTTAATATTTTAACCGATTACGGATTTTTCCGAAAGATGTAATATTTTGGACCAATAGGAGGGCGACATGTGTCACCCCACTTA
Source organism: Przewalskia tangutica (assembly GCA_029844215.1). Classification (NCBI taxonomy): domain Eukaryota; kingdom Viridiplantae; phylum Streptophyta; class Magnoliopsida; order Solanales; family Solanaceae; genus Przewalskia; species Przewalskia tangutica. The sequence goes on from CM056721.1 coordinate 98,023,191, forward strand.
GGCCATGTTAGACGATTTGTATGGCCAAGTGGACAAGGTCAAGTGGTCAAAGTCTTGGAAGATATTTTCTTTGGGTTAGTGGGAGTAGGTGGGGGCGTTTTTGTGGGGCATGAGGGAAGGCCTTGTGGACGTTTTTCTTGAGCAAGTGGGAGGCCACATGGCTCATTGTTGTGGGGGACATATGTCCCAATGTTGTGGTGGACATATGTCCCAATGTTGTGGTGGACATATGTCCCAATATTGTGGTGGACACTTGGTGGAAGACTCCACTCACACAAGCAACCAAATCCTCACCCTCCATTTGTTTTAATCTTGGCCATTGAAGGTTCTATAAATACCCCCCCTCTTGTGCAAGACTTCTTCATCCACAAACACACTTTCCAAGTCACAAAATCCTTCCCCCTTTGTAGTAAAGCTTTCGTCCAAGCCCCCCCGTTGGAAGCTTTCGTCCGAAGCACCCTCTCCCCTTCCTAGTTGTCTCGTCGAAAGACCCCCCCTTGGTAGAAAAGTTGTCTTCTAGTATTGTTACTATGCCAAAATACCTTAGCCTAAATCCCTTGTAGTATTCCAAAGTTACCTCTATACTAAAAGCCCAGAAATACTACTTTATATCCATTAGTCGCAAAACGAAACCCTAAGGAAAATCTTCATAGTTGGTTGAGGTATTAAGTAGAAGTGGGTTGGAAACTTCTAAGGGTTTCTTGGAGCTATCGGAGCGTGCAAATTAGGAGCTAAACGTTGTTCAGGATCGACATATAATCTTGGATAATTTTGGGCTTATCGAGGTAAATATCTTTATCCTTCTATTGTAATTGGAGATTACATGTTGTAGTAGTTCAGAATTAAGTATAAGATATATAGAAGGAAGGTATATAAGAAGAGAATTGAACTGTACTTACATAGAAATGTATTCTGATGAGACTTGTGTAGTTGACGGTAGGAAATCCGCCCAAATTTTCATAGAATAGAGAACCTTCTGCTTAGAATATTCTACAGAGTAGTCTAGACGTTGATAGACGTATATGTCCATTATAGGTTGAAGTTCTGCGAGTAGCGTGTTCTACTTGAAGGGTGGACAAGGCTAGCAGGGTTATAGTACGGTGGAGCGTTTTGCTATTTGTCGATAATCGTCGCGAGGTATGTGAACCTCTTCCTATCCTTTCTAGCATGATGTTTGTAAACTATGTAGTACGGTAGACGTACGTGTGCTAAATGAATTGGGTTGGTTTAAAACATAAAGTGTTATAACGGCTTTATGGGAAGTTTGTTATAACAACTTTATGTAGGTAAGAAATGGGTTGTTGATTTTAAGAAAATAAGAGACTTGACTTAATTGGCTTGATATGAATTTTATTAAAAAGTTGTGAAACCTCATTCGTGAGTAATGAGTACTTGGTTTTTAACTAATAAGTTATATTGATTTCGGAAATGAGAATAAGTATCGAACCAACCACTGCAGCGTTAATAAAGGAAAATGTATTGACAAATAATTAATTATATTAAAACCAGTAGAAACCTCCATCTGCATAGAAGTTAAGATAAGACAAAATTTTATTACATTTCCTAGATCATGGCTGCTTTAATAAGATTGTTATAAACAAGAATAAACTACTCACACATAAGATATATGTTACTCAATTTTGTTAAAAGAAGAAATTACGTTGTTAAGTGATTAGGACTATGAACTATGAAATCTTTCGAAAATAAGAGACTTAAGTATTTAAAAATATGCAACTTGAACTTTTGGAAAAGAATGTTGTTACTTGACCTTAAAAAGGAAAAATGTGTTGGTTTAAAATGAAGGCATGGTATTGTCTTAATCTGTCTTAAAAGAGGGTTTAAATGTTATGGACGATTTCACCTCGAGTCCCATGGGATGGGCCGAGACATGTATTCCACCCGATTTTACCTCGAGTCCCATGGGATGGGCGAGACACGTATTCCACCCGATTTCACCTCGAGTCCCATGGGATGGGCCGAGACATGTATTCCACCCGATTTCACCTCGAGTCCCATGGGATGGGCCGAGACATGTATTCCACCCGATTTCACCTCGAGTCCCATGGGATGGGCCGAGACATGTATTCCACCCGATTTCACCTCGAGTCCCATGGGATGGGCCGAGACATGTATTCCACACGATTCCACCTCGAGTCCCATGGGATGGGCCGAGACATGTTATACGTATCATACGATTTATACCTAGACTGCCGGCAGTGAGGAAGGAGTTCCACGGGCATGAGGGATGACTTTGAGGGAGTGAGTCCCTGCCTTGACATGACTACTTTTATGTTGTAAACTGTAGTTTGGTTATCATACATGTCTCATGTTTTATATAAAGCTATTATGATTTCATTCTGATATTTTCGATTTCACATACTTGGTACTGTTGATCGACCTCTTTCGGGGCTGCGTTCATGCCGCAGTAGAGGTACCTCGATCATCGATCCTCGCCATAGGATCACGGCTGTTTTTGGGAAGCTCCGTTTCTCCGGAGGCTTATCTTTGGTATAGTCCCCTGTCATTGTAGGTACTTACATTCAGGGGTATGGCGGGGCCCTGTTCCGTCGTTGTTGTTATAAAACTCCTAGAAGTCTGTAGTACTGTTATGGGCAGAGTTTGTAAAAGGGATGTAACTGTTCGGGTTCAAATTTTATGTATATATTCATGCCGAAAGACAATCTTCTCTTGATAAACTGTTCTCATTCTATAATTGTTTCATGTCTTGTTTTTATATTCCGCTGATTACTCTGATATATGTCTACTTGGGTGCCCGGGTAAGGCACCAGTCACGGGCCCGGGATCGGGTCGTGACAAAAGTGGTATCAGAGCAGTTAATCCTCGGAAAGTGTCTACAGACCGTATCTAGTAGAGTCTTGATTATCGGTGTGTTGTGCACCACACCAATAATCAGGAGGCTATAGGATATTTAGGATTGGTTTCCATTCTTCTCATTCTGAGATCGTGCCTTAGAGCTGTGTTATAAGTTGGACCCCTCTAACGTATTCTTTTATGCCAGTTATGCCTCCACGCAAGGCAATCAGGGCCCAGAAGGGCAAGGCAGCAGAGGGAGCTGCGAGTAGAGTAGCGGCGGTCTCTACTGAGACCACAGTACCTGAGCCTCCAGTCCCACAGCCTGGAGCAGAGGAGATGGGTTACAAGGAGATGGCCCAGTTATTGGCCAGGATAGTGGCAAGGCACGAGGATAAGCTGGATGCAGCAATTCCGGTACCGGTAGTACCCGTAGTTCACCCGAGAGCGGATAGTTTGAGACTGCGGGACTTTCTGAGTTGCAGCCCGCCAGCGTTTTATGGATCGAGGCCTGAGGATGATCCGCAGGAGTTCATCCGACAGTTACAGCGGATCATGAGAGTGATCAAGGCTTCGGAGACCGAGTCAGTGGTCTTAGGTTCGCATCGGCTGCGTGATACTGCAGTCGACTGGTTTGATTCGTGGGAGCTGTCCCGGGGGGAGCATGCGCCTCCAGCTATTTGGGACGAGTTCTCGGAGGCATTTCTCAGCCACTTCTTGCCTCCGCAGATGAGGAGGGCACGGTAAACGATTTACGATCTTTGAGACAGAGAGGGCGTACGGTTCGGGAGTACAACGTGGAGTTCGACTCATTGGCTCGGTATGTCCCCGCGTTAGTAGCTGATATGGAGGACAGAGTACACCGCTACGTCACCGGGCTCGATGACTACTTGGCAGAGGCTTGTTCAGTGTAGCCGCCCGGTGGGCATGGACATTGCCGCACGCAGCTTATGCACTTGGATGTGAGGCGGAGGGTCGACGGAATGACCGAGATCGCGAAGAGGCTAGAAACAGCAGGTCCTTTGGTAACTTTCGAGGCGAACCGCCAAAGAAGTTAGTTATGCACCTCCGCCAAGACAGAGTGGTCCTCGCGCCTTCGTGACGTTCGGTATTCGAGCCGGGTCGAGCTCCGTGGCTTCGTTCACGGTATACATGGGTTCTAGCCATCGGGTTCATGTTTTCCTCGGTGTGCACGATGCGCAAACGCCATCCCGGAGTGTCTTTTTATCGGGTGCTTGTTTCACTGCGCCGCCGTGGCCATGTGACGAGATCGTCCTGAAGGAGGGATACAGTAGAATGATGCAGCCTTACCGGTCGCTGGCGTGTTCATCGCCTTCTATAGCTATGCGCCCGGTAGGGCAGGATTAGGATTAAAGCGACGAAGGGAAAATGAAGCAGATGATACATGTATATTCTTACCCCTCTAGAGACTAGTATGCGTTGATGATATGATGAAGTGCTAAGTATTATGATCAGATAGCATTATGTTAAAAATTGTGTTTAGAAAACATGGTTAGTTAAAAGGGTAAGATTGGGGACAGGGAAATTGTGAGCCTTAGAATATTATACGTAGAAACCTTAGATGCGAGGCCATCTTGAGTAAAAGATTTATTTTTATGTTGACCTTTATCGGAGTGCATGGTATACGTGGGATATATTTGTGTGATAAGTCTCTGAGTGGTATGAAATGAAAGAGGGTAGTTGAGCTAAGGAGACCACTAGGTTTTCGTGACTTGATTAGTGAGATTGTTCCGGATCGGGGGAACAAGAGTTTGGCACGATAGCGGGTCGGGTTGAGGACCGATCGCGGGTCAACCCGCGGCCTGTAATGTGGTGGGGTCAGTTCGAGGTGGTCCCGCCAGGTGGTAGGGTCACGAGGGCGTTAGGCCCAAGTTTAGATAACCGTTGTATGAGTTCGTGGATGCGTTCGACCAATAGCCGGGCCGATGAGATCAGCCCATCTTGTCTTTCAGTCAGGACTGTTTACTCGGCGGAGGGTTATGCGAGATGTTATATATCAAGAAGGTTGTAAGGCTGCACGGGGTTCCTACTTTTTACCTTATGACGGGAAGCGGAGCCCAGTTATGGCTATTTCTTTTTCTGGAGGTTTTACCAGGCGAGGTTAGGAACTCAGGTGAGTCTCAGTATTGCATTCACCTTCGGGCCAGTGTTTTTGATTTCAGGGGTAGCAGCGAGGATTATGTGCCTCTTGTTGAGTGAGTATCACTATAGCTACCATTTCAGTATTCGGATGTCGCCTTATGAAGCCTTGTATGGGCGGAAGTGTAGGTTGCCGGTCGATTGGTTCGATGTTGGCAAGGTTCAGATAGTTGGTCCATACTTGATCCAGCAGGATGTGGATAAGGTGGAGCTTATCCAGAAGAGGTTATTAGCACCGTGAGTCAACAAAGAATGCGGATAGTCGCCGACACTTGGAGTTCGTGTCGATGGTCTTCAAGGTACCACCGGGCGGCGTGACGAGATTTGGAAAGCAGGGGAAACTTAGCCCGAGATACTTTGGGCCTTTTCAGATCGATGAAGAATAGGCCGGGTTGCCTACAAGTTAGCATTGCCGTCTGACGTAGAAGGCAGTACGTCCGGTCTTCCATGTTGCTATGTTTCGGAAGAGTATCGGAGGTCCATCCAGGGTGTTCCCAGTTATTAGTGACCGGGTGGCAGGGGGGTTATCGTATGAGGATAGCCCTATAGTGATGATGGAAATATGATACATACACTATAGGGAGTTTGGGTACGAGAAGGGTACGACGAGAAAGGGAAGAAGAGAGCATGGGTTAAGAGAATAGAAGTGATCATTTCTTATGGGAAGTAAAGGTGCGAAGGGAGTATCTTTTAGACTTTGGGTGGGAGCTTTTGTGATGTTAGAGGTGATTCCTCGTGGACTTGGATGTATGTATTTGCGCGCGTGTTATTCTGTGGCCATGTGTGGCATTTGCAAACTGGTTAAGCTATGAGGAACTTTATTGTTATCTGTCTTGAAAAGGAACATTCGGGACGAATGTTTCTAAGGAGGGGAGAATGTTATACCCCGTATTTCCAGAGTATGTATGCGAGGACGACGCATTTAATATTCAAGCCCTAATTAGGTTAAGAATGAAATTGTGAACTTTCGACGGAAATGATTCTGAACCTTGTGAAGGAAATTCTACGTTTTTAATATTTTAACCGATTACGGATTTTTCCGAAAGATGTAATATTTTGGACCAATAGGAGGGCGACATGTGTCACCCCACTTAGGCCATGTTGGACCATTTGTATGGCCAAGTGGACAAGGTCAAGTGGTCAAAGTCTTGGAAGATATTTTCTTTGGGTTAGTAGGTGGGGCGTTTTTGTGGGGCATGAGGAAGGCCTTGTGGACGCTTTTTCGAGCAAGTGGGAGGCCACATGGCTCATTGTTGTGGGACATATGTCCCAATGTCAGGTGACATATGTCCCAATATTGTGGTGGACACTTGGTGGAAGACTCCACTCACACAAGCAACCCAATCCTCACCTCAATTTGTTTTAATCTTGGCCATCAAGGTTCTATAAATACCCCCTCTTGTGCAAGACTTCTTCATCCACAAACACACTTTCCAAGTCACAAAATCCTTCCCCTTTGTAGTAAAGCTGGCCCAAACCCCCTTTGTAAGCTGTCCAAGAACCCTCTCCCCTTCCTCGGTGTCTCGTCGAAAGACCCCCCCTTGGTAGAAAAGTTGTCTTCTAGTATTGTTACTATGCCAAAATACCTTAGCCTAAATCCCTTGTAGTATTCCAAAGTTACCTCTATACTAAAAGCCCAGAAATACTACTTTATATCCATTAGTCGCAAAACGAAACCCTAAGGAAAATCTTCATAGTTGGTTGAGGTATTAAGTAGAAGTGGGTTGGAAACTTCTAAGGGTTTCTTGGAGCTATCAGAGCGCAAATTAGAGCTAAACGTTGTTCAGGATCGACATATAATCTTGGATAATTTTGGGCTTATCGAGGTAAATATCTTTATCCTTCTATTGTAATTGGAGATTACATGTTGTAGTAGTTCAGAATTAAGTATAAGATATATAGAAGGAAGGTATATAAGAAGAGAATTGAACTGTACTTACATAGGGCTGTATTTACAGTAGACTTGTGTAGTTGACGGGTAGGGAAATGCTGCCCAAATTTCCATAGAATAGAGAACCTTCTGCTTAGAATATTCTACAGAGTAGTCTAGACGTTGATAGAATATGGCCATTATAGGTTGAAGTTCATGAAGTAGCGTGTTCTACTTGAAGGGTGGACAAGGCTAGCAGGGTTATAGTACGGTGGAGCGTTTTGCTATTTGTCGATAATCGTCGCGAGGTATGTGAACCTCTTCCTATCCTTTCTAGCATGATGTTTGTAAACTATGTAGTACGGCAGACGTACGTGTGCTAAATGAATTGGGTTGGTTTAAAACATAAAGTGTTATAACGGCTTTATGGGAAGTTTGTTATAACAACTTTATGTAGGTAAGAAATGGGTTGTTGATTTTAAGAAAATAAGAGACTTGACTTAATTGGCTTGATATGAATTTTATTAAAAAGTTGTGAAACCTCATTCGTGAGTAATGATTACTTGGTTTTTAACTAATAAGTTATATTGATTTCGGAAATGAGAATAAGTATCGAACCAACCACTGCAGCGTTAATAAAGGAAAATGTATTGACAAATAATTAATTATATTAAAACCAGTAGAAACCTCTATCTGCATAGAAGTTAAGATAAGACAAAATTTTATTACATTTCCTAGATCATGGCTGCTTTAATAAGATTGTTATAAACAAGAATAAACTACTCACACATAAGATATATGTTACTCAATTTTGTTAAAAGAAGAAATTACGTTGTTAAGTGATTAGGACTATGAACTATGAAATCTTTCGAAAATAAGAGACTTAAGTATTTAAAAATATGCAACTTGAACTTTTGGAAAAGAATGTTGTTACTTGACCTTAAAAAGGGAAAATGTGTTGGTTTAAAATGAAGGCATGGTATTGTCTTAATCTGTCTTAAAAGAGGGTTTAAATGTTATGGACGATTTCACCTCGAGTCCCATGGGATGGGCCGAGACATGTATTCCACCCGATTTTACCTCGAGTCCCATGGGATGGGCCGAGACATGTATTCCACCCGATTTCACCTCGAGTCCCATGGGATGGGCCGAGACATGTATTCCACCCGATTTCACCTCGAGTCCCATGGGATGGGCCGAGACATGTATTCCACCCGATTTCACCTCGAGTCCCATGGGATGGGCCGAGACATGTATTCCACCCGATTTCACCTCGAGTCCCATGGGATGGGCCGAGACATGTATTCCACACGATTCCACCTCGAGTCCCATGGGATGGGCCGAGACATGTTATACGTATCATACGATTTATACCTAGACTGCCGGCAGTGAGGAAGGAGTTCCACGGGCATGAGGGATGACTTTGAGGGAGTGAGTCCCTGCCTTGACATGACTACTTTTATGTTGTAAACTGTAGTTTGGTTATCATACATGTCTCCTGTTTTATATAAACTGTTATGATTTCATTTACAATATTCCGCCATACATACTGGTACTGCAGATCGACCTCCTTCGGGGCCGCGTTCTTGCCGCAGTAGAGGTACACCACCGCCGATCCTCGCCATAGGATCACAAACAGCTTTGGGAAGCTCCGTTTCTCCGGAGGCTTATCTTTGGTATAGTCCCCTGTCATTGTAGGTACTTACATTCAGGGGTATGGCGGGGCCCTGTTCCGTCGTTGTTGTTATAAAACTCCTAGAGGTCTGTAGTACTGTTGTGGGCAGAGTTTGTAAAAGGGATGTAACTGTTCGGGTTCAAATTTTATGTATATATACATGCCGAAAGGCAATCTTCTCTTGATAAACTGTTCTCATTCTATAATTGTTTCATGTCTTGTTTTTATATTCCGCTGATTACTCTGATATATGTCTACTTGGGTGCCCGGGTAAGGCACTACCACGCCCGGATCGGTCAGTGACATGCTCGATCAGATCCTCTCTTACTATGCTTTAAATAGTAAGAGAGAGGGATACAAGATCAGGCAAGGAAAGAGAGAGAGAGGGGTAATTTCCGAATGCCTTCTACAGGGATAAGTGACATGAACAGAATTAATTTTAATATAGAATTTTTTAGGTGGTTTCAAATCACTGATAAACTCCATAATGACAGACAGTCCCTGAGCACCATTGTTAAGAAATGGTTCGCAGGAGAAAATACTGTTAAAACAGTAACACCTCCATTAGAACAGACAAAGGTCCCCGTAAAGGGTAAGATCTTAGGTACCTCCCCTAAAGACATAAATTATAACAACTTACCTTTTGATCTCATTGGACCCACAACATTTCCATACCACTCACATTTCAATATCATTAGAACCATGAGTGTATGAATGCAAATGACAATTCAAGGCAAGTAATCAGAATGTATGAGATGCAATCAAGTATATAGATAAATATCACATGCTTTAAGGAAGTCATTAACACATAATTCATGTGATTCAGGATATCATATCAAAAGCTATGTGATGAATAAACACACAATATCAAGTATGGTGACAAGACCAAACAACAACAGTCAGAATCAGCTGAAGGTTGATTCCCTAAATCACCCATCATCACAGTTCAAGACGGGCACCCACCCAAGAGTTCATCACAACTGCTAAGGTGGGACCCCCAAACACGCTCAATAGTATTCAGAGCACCTCATAGTATTTGTAGTCTAACATACATAGATGCTACATTAATAATTAAGCTAAAATACATACAAAGACTTAATCCTTACCCATACAAAAAGATACCTAAAACCAACCCCAAGCCCACGATGCCAAAATCTGAACTTTATTACTCAAATAACATAAATACATACTAATAGTCATATCCTTAAGTTAACTGGAAGACTAATCCCAATTGAACCCTCAATTGCAAGATTTACCCAAAAACCCCAATTCTAAACCCTAGAATTTCTCCAAAATTGAAAAAGGTTTCCATGATCAAATTAAACCTTACAACATGATAATCTAACATTAAGCAATACTAGTTCACAATATCAAGATAATCTAATTCACATTACACCCTCAAATTAAGGTTTTATTTCCTCTTATTCTATCATAAAACATAGAACTTATCTTCCCCAAATTATATTCTATACCAAGATTTAGGACCTTAAAATATGAAACATAATAAAAAAAGGGTGAAGAATTTACCTCTAATAAAGAATTTAAGCACACACTTCAAGAATTTCCCACTTAACCAGCTCTAATAATGATATATGATATTTTGGGAAAGTGAATCGTTTTGGGAAAGTGGACCGTCTTTTGGCATTTAAGAGACTGGATGAAACAACGATTCTACTCTTGAGGAATCGACTTCGCAGGCGCGGTCACGCTTCGACAGAAAAATGGTTCGATGGGGCGGAATCACTTAATATCCTGCCTTAGCACTAGAGTGAAGTAAATTCCGCAGAGGCGCCTTCGCCTCTACGAGAAAACTATCACAGGGGCAGAAAACTCTCACATGCCTAGAACTCGCATATGTGAGTCAACCTCCGCCGAGGTGGACAACCAGCACTGTATAAACACCAGACACCATCAACATAAGATCTTCACCAAACTTCCACAAAACACCTGAAACACTCCCGAGACCTCCGGATACAAACCAAACTTGCTATTATAAGGTAAATAGTTCTACAAACTCGCTCGCACCCTCAGATTTCTTATTTAACCGAGCTAAGACATATTTTTTCTAAAGAATCGTCCAAAACATTCAAATATCACAATTTCACATATAAGACCATAAAGTACATCAGATTGCCTCGGAAAGTGAATCAATGACTCGACTAAGTCACCAGAGCTACCAGAAGAGACAAAATCCGAAAATGAACCCATATACTCAAAAGTCAACTTTGATCAAACTAGTCAACTCTAACATCCCTATTTTGGATTTTTAATCCTAAAATCACATAAATAAATCTTGGAATCCGTGCCACCCATCCCCGTGCATCACAAACCCCACACAGAGTCTACGGGAAGAACAATAATAGTGTAATTTTTTGTAATATATATTAATATTTGAAACTTATTCTTTTAAAATAATCATGTGATACTTTTCGACCATTAATATCTTTAGAACAACAATAAAGTGACTTTAAAAGTTCTCTAGTATCACATTTCCTTTTTTGTTCATTTATTACTCGTGGTACAAATTGAGTCTAACATGAAAAAGAAAAGAGTTTACTTGAATATAATGAATCATCACCAAGTAGATAAAACAAACAACATGTAATCAAAATCGACCATGGAAAAGCGACTACCATTACAATTACAGTGCAAGTTTCATCTTGTAAAATTCCTCTTCTAGTTCTTGAATAAATAGATAGCATAATAGAAAAGACTTTGTAACTCTAACGAAATTCAGAGAGGAGAAGAAACAAAAAAGTGAATACCAAAATGTACTACTTTGCGTCCACTGCATCCGTTAGTATCATATGAAAGGGAGTAAAGTTTAAAAATAATGATTTGTCGGATTTGCAATTAAAAAAAATCACACATTAAAAAATAATCAATTCATGACACAATCATCAAAATTCATTATATTATCATAATATTTCTGCTTCGAAAGTGATACTCTTTAATAAATTTTGAACCATAATTATTTTTTAAACATCGGTCCAAAAAATAGCTAGTCCGTACTATTTTACTATGAAAAGCGGTAAAGTAGACGAAATGTACAGTTTCCTCGTGATGTAAACAAAATGTAGAAACAACAAGGGTTGTGACAGAGTGGTAAGTGACGTTCATTCTTAATCAGAGTGCCAGGTATGAGTCCCCGTAGTTACATAATCGTCTTTGTTAGGAGCTCTTTACCCTCTAATATTGAAATTTAGTCGGACTCCAATACGGATCACAGATGCTGATTAGAAAATAAAAAAAATATACCTCTTTGAGTCCATAACTTTTGTCCAACAAGGTACCTCTCATGCCGAAAGCTTTTTTCCCACTTGTCCACTTGAGAATCAAGTATAATTTTAGAGAATTGAAGTGTTTGGGAATTTTTTTGATAAAGAAATAAATGTTTTTAAATAATTAGAAACAATAGTTTATTGCACCACTGTTTACAAGATTATCACCAAAGTCGTGACAAACAAAATCAAAGAGGTTATTGGTCACATAGTTAATCTCTCACAATCTGCTTTCATTGAGGGAGGAGTATAATTGATAATATACTATTTAGTCATGAAGTCTTGAAGTGGTATTCTAGAAAAGGGTATGTCCCCTAGGTGTGTAAAAAAGGTAGATCTTAGGAAAGCATATGTCTCCATAGAATGCAGTTTTATGAAAAGCATGCTTGCAGCAATGAGGCTCCCTTATAAGTTTATTCTTTGGGTTATGGAATGTATTTCCTCAGTCTCTTATTCACTCATTCTAAATGGCGGCCTATCCACCCCATTTCAAGGAAAGAGATGGATAAGATAGAGGGATCTGATGCCCCCCTATATTTTGTGATGGCTATACCTTCAGATGGAACTATTCTTACTTGAAATGCAGAAGGATTTTAAATTTCACCCAAGATGCAAAAAGTTGAATGTGGTACATAACTATTTCACAGATGATCTGTTAATGTTTTGTAAAGCAGAGGTCAAACAATTTTGCTATTACAAGGGGCTTTTAAGAGGTTTTTAGTTACTTCTGGTTTGGAGGCTAATAATGAAAAGAGCTCAGTATACATGTTTGGTGTTAAATCAGAGTTCAAGCAGGAAATTTTTGATGTTTTGGGCTACAAGGAAGGGAAAATCCCTTTCAAGTACTTAGGGGTTCCTCTATCCTCCATCCTCCAAAAAGCCCATCATTGCCTAATGTTGTCACACTTGAACCTTGGGGGTATGGCCGACACCTGAAGCCTGAACGGCTCGAGCATACCACCTGTGTATCATAACTTGAACATATAACCGTCTGGACCGATAAGGCCTCAGAATATAATCACAAATAAATCTAAACATAATAACTTGAACAATAGATAACTAAACAATATATATATAACACGGCCGACAATGCCACAGTCAAAATAAAAATAGAAAGCCAACAAGGCCCTAGCAAATATACCACCAGGCTAACAAGAAGGCCGATAAGTCCATACAAAATAACTATATATCGACCACTAGACTGCAAGCCTCTAGGAGTAATATAACATGTCATTAGGTGGGGATAGGCCCCACCATACCCAAAATAGATAAAAAACATAAACAATATTGCCTACCACTTTCTATACATCAACTCCGGAAGAAGAGGAGTGCGATGACCAATAGCTAAACCAAGCAACCTACTATGGAGGTGCGTATGTTTTTCTACCTGTACTTGTGGGCATGAAACATAGTGTCATGACCCAAACCCCGGGCCCGCGACTGGTGCCCTACCTGGACACCCTTCTACCCATTCATCCCAAGTAACCCGCGGAAGATAAAGATACTTATCATTTTTTTTTTTTAAAACAAGCAAAGGCAAAGCCGGCAAGGCCACCGCTATATATATATAAGCCAAAACGAAACTACGTTGTACACGAGTCCAATCCCACATATGATGTCACGACCCGACCCCGAGCCGCGACTGGTGCCCTACCTGGGCACCCCGTTCAGGTATACATCAGAGAATAGCAGCGGAACATACATGACAGAAATATATGTGTAAACAATAAACATCACAGGCTAGCCGATAAGGCCGCCTTTCATAATATAAACCACATCAAAAGTACAATCAGCATAACATCGCTTCTACACCAACCACAAATGTGAATACTGCACTTAGAATAACAATCGTATGACAGGGCCCCGCCATACCCCTGAATTTACATAAATCTACAACACCAGGGGAAAAGACTGTATCAAAAGAGACAAGCCTCCGGATAAATGGAGCTTCTGACGCCTGATAAGTGATCCTAAGAATGAGGATCCACCACCGCTACCCTTCCTCGCGGCATTTAACGCAGCCGGCGAAGGGGTCGACACAATATGTATTAAGTATGTAAAATCGAAAGCATCAGAATTACAACATAAGTTTAAAACAAAGCGGAGACATGTATGATAACAAAATTACAAAGACACGGCCTTACTAACAATGAGAGTAAATCAAGGGAATACGTACAACATCACAGTAGGAGACTCCCGATCAAATCATGGGTAGCGAACCCATAGAAACAGGTGGTATAACGTCTTAGGGTTCTTACCCCTCATTTATACTCTTACCCTGAGCAGGTGGTATACGTCTTGGGGGTTTTCCCCTCATTTATACTCTTACCCTGGAGAAGGTAATAAAACAGGTGGTATAACGTCTTGGGGGTTTACCCCTCATTTATACTCTTATCTTGGAGAAGGTGGTATAGCGTCTTGGGGGTCTGCCCCTCACTTATACTCTTATCCTATCTCAAACCGGCCGTCAATACAATAAATAAGCAAGTTAGAAATCCCCCTAACTTCTTATTGGTCTTATTCATCTACACTCTCATTTTAGTTCACTTAAGGCACTAATATGTTATAATAAATCCGGGAGTTTAACCCAAAGTACTACGTACTTCTAACCTTTTGAAAATGACTCATTTTCATATAAAACTTCCAAGATACTATAAACTGTAGTATCAAGTCAAAATTTCTTTTCAAGACAAGTCACAATACCTTTAGAAATAAAGTTAGGTTTCTAAATCAAGTGGCTCCTTTTATTATAAAACCTTAGGCAATTGATGCCTTAAAAATCAAATTGCCTTTTCATTAAAATTAAGTCATTTATCTTTCCATAAAGCAAATATAACCAACTCCCCATAAAGTCGTTACATTCGCTTTATACCTTAGTCATAAACAATTTCCTATCCAAGGGACTTATACGTTTAAAACGGAACAAGTATCACATACTTTAAAACTCTTCAAGTCCCTTAACTTTAATAAAACATTAGACATCCTTAATACTTTCAAAGAAGTGAGTTAATCTCCTAACTCACCCAACTTGGCTATTCATAAAACTAGTAAAAGATATCAAGGTCATGTACGTCTACCGTACTATATACGTACAACTAGTCATGCTCAAAAATAGGAAAAGTTCTACATACCTCGCAGGGTCAAACCACTTGCCAAGTACAAAGTCCCGCCCGTAGTATGTCAACCTATAATATTCACAATACGTCTATTAAAGCCTTACTTCAAACGTAGAATATTATAAGTGTCAAGTCGCTAAATTCTACGGAAAATCGGACAACACCTCCTTTGTTTTTACTAACTTTGCCACCTTTTTCAAGGTCGAATACAATAACCAAACATGCCGCATTTAAGGCACAATCAAAGCAATTAATCAATAGGGGATTACACGCCTTCTAGACGTGTAAAATTCCGCCCCACAACCGATAACAAACTAATACAACTACTAGTCCTATTTTTGGCCATAATGAATACAACAATACCAATTCTTATCCAATTTCCATTTCAATCCAAATTGGTAGCATAACATGATATCAAGTCGCATTTGATTATAACTACCATAATCTTCAAGTAAGTGACATGCGACGATTTCTAATAAACGACCATTTAGTAATCTAATCTTCAAGTGGCTTGTATAACATTTCGGATTTAAGCTACAAGCAATCCATAATACTTATAAACTTCAACATATCAACTTCATGCTAGCAACATGTAAAGCTAACAACAACAATATAAATATATAATCTTGTAACACTTTTAAAAGACAAGATTATACCTCAATGAAACTTAAGCCAACTCCAATCCGAAGTCGCTCCTTAGTAGTTTAGAGCCTCTCCAAGACACTTCAATCCGCTTGTTGAGACCCTTAGAACAACACCAACAAGTATCCTTCAAATCTCCAAACAAAACCTAGAAAGACAACTAGGTTTTCGTTTTGCGACTAACCCGTAAACTATCTTTTTCCAAGATTTTTCTATTGAGATGTGTTAAAAATACACACAAGAACCTTGGTTTAAAGTGGGGAGCTAAAAGAACAAGGAACAAAGATTTTTCTTTTTCTAGCCTAGTGAACCCGAGAGCATGTGCTAGTGTTCATCCAATTTTTGTGAAAATTTTCTAAGTGTTAAGCTCCCTCTTGCTACTAGTAGTAATATATAGCACATTGGATGGTCAAGATATGAACAATTGGGTGGCTTGGATAAGCTCTTAGTAAAAATCAAGACTTTGTGGGTCCTTTGACTTGGTCAAGTTTGTCAAGCTTGCTACTTGCAAGACTTAGTCATCCAAGACTATGGTCAATGACCATTTTGGCCATGCCTAATTCGACCAAGGCATCCTTAAGGGGGGGTGACACGTGTCGCCCTCCCATTCGTCATAATAATACGTTTTCCGACAATTTCATAATTCCGATAAATTTTTACAAGTCTCAAATCTTAACACTTGTGAGTTCTTACGTACGTTATTAAAACATGTCCTGTAAAATACGGGGTGTAACATATGAATAGAGACCTCTAAGAGTTTGGACAATATACTATGACGGGACAAGGCCCAGCCGTATCCATAAATGTACAAAAACCTGTAATTAAAGATCATTACCAAAATGATAAACTTCAGAACAATGGAGTTATCCCAAAACTCTGAGCAATGACCCTACACTTGCAGATCACCAAACTGCGTACCTAAACATGCGGCATGAACGCAGCCCCCCGGAGAAAGGGGGTCAATACGGAAAATGTACCAAGTATGTGAAACAATAAGTACTGCAAATGAGATTATAACATGCCAAACATATAACAAGAGACAAGTATAATAATCAAATACCAAGACATCGTGCCTTTTCACATAGAGTAATGAGAGTCAATCAGATCCTTTTAAAATACGAGTACCTACTGCATTTCTTTTAAAATGAGAATCATGTCAAAATCAAGAACGCCCATCCAAATAAACAAATCACATGGGAGTTGAACCCAACATTATACACAAATACTATCATGGAGTTGAACTCAAACATGGATACTCACCTATAGAATAATACACACAAATATCATCATGGAGTTGAACCCGCACATGGATACTCACCCATGGAATAATACACACAAATCAAGTTATGTCACAATCGTGACACCTACTCGTATTGTCACGACCAAATCCCGTGGATCGTGCCTTACCCGGCACCCTAGTGACACAACATCGAGTAATCACGAACATAAAACATATACATGAAACAAGTGAAGTACAAGACAAGAACTGAGGAAAACTTGCCTTTCGGCATATATAAATAACAACTTTTACAAATGAACGCTTTAATCCTTTTCACAAACTCCCGCCACGATAAGATTACTGCACTTCTAAGAAATGATACGACAACAATGGCGGACAGTGGCCCCGCCATACCCCGAATGTAAACACCTACAACAACAGGACTATACCATCGATAAGCCTCCGAGAAACGGAGCTTTCCCAACGCCGAATCGTGACCCTAAGAGCGAGGAGCAACGACTGGTGTACCTTTACCGGCGGCATGAACGCAGCCCCCCGAAGGGGGTCAGTACAACAGGTCCCAAGTATGTGAAACGGGAAATAAATACTGGAAATGAAATCATAGTAGTCTATATAAAGTAGGAGACATGTATGATCACCAAACTACGATTCACCAATAAATAAGCAAATATGTCAAGTCGTGGACTCACGCCTCAAAGTTATCACAATAAAACCGTGACGGCAAGTAATGGCGCATAGCCGACTACTAAGACCCACGCACCAAAAATACCACAAAGCGTATCCCGAGGTCTTTCTAGACCGCACCACATGATCGGCCGCCACTCGCCCGCAATATCAATGCGCGCCTATCCTCGAACTCTCGCGACTCGCATAGGTCACACACGGACCCGCATGAGGTATTCTCGAATCATGGTCCTGCATCACCGAGGTATACCGCGCATCGGGCGGCTAACCTCGGTATCCGCCTAGGCTCCCGCGAACCCGCATAGTCTCAAAAGACCGCATAGTCTCACAGCACCGCATAGGAATCCCCGCATCGGGCTAAACACCCGAATGATCAATCCCGAGCTACCGCGACCGCATAGTCACGAGGACCGCATAGGCCGTAAAGACCCGCATCAAGGGTGGCAAGCCCTCGGTATAATAAGTCAAAGGGGTATGTGATACAATAATAGTACAACGGGCTTAACGTTTAACAACGTAAGCACAACAGGAATGACCCCCTTACATCACGATCACACAAGATACTAACACATGTAGCATCCTAACATTTTCACTTATCACATCAACAAGAAAGTATTTACAAGGCTATCTCAAACCAACACAATCAAGTTATTCACACAAGGTACTTTAAGCTAACAAGTTCGGGTATCTACCCCTAAAGTACTTCATACATTAAATCTTTTAAAAGATCCGTTGCTTTCACATAAGTCACACAATACCCGTAGTATAAAATAGAGTGACTGTCTTTTTTTAGATAAACCAAAACACTTACCTTTGTAAAATCAAGTAACAACATTATTTTCCAAACGTCCAAGTTTGCCTAATTTCAAATGTTCACGTTTCTTATTTTAGAAAGGTTTCGTAGTTCATAGTCTTATTCATTTAAGAATATAATTCTCCTTTAAACAATCTGAGAAACATAAGTCTTATATGTGAGTAGGATATTCTTGTTTATAACAATCTTATTACAGCAGCCGTGATCTAGGAAATATCATTTTGTCTCATCTTAGCTTCTATGCAGATGGAAGTTTCTACTGGTTTTAATAATACTTAATTAGTCAAAACATGTCCTTTTATTAACGCTGCAGTGGTTTGTCGATACACATTCTGATTTCCGAAATCAGTAAAAACATTCTTAAGCCGTTATACCTAACTTCCCATAAAGCTAGTATAACTCTTAAGTTTTCAAAAACCAAGTATTACTTCTTCTTTCAAAATGATTCCAAAAATCTTTTGAAATACTTCAAGTTCTTTATTAACACATAACAAGCCAGTTATAATTCAAATCGATTACCTTATTAAAAACCATATGTATTTTCTCACCAACATAAAACTGTTATAACCAACTTCCCATAAAGCCGTTATAACACTTTATGTTTTAAACCAATCAAATACATTTAGCACATGTACGTCTACCGTACTACATAGTTCACACATTTCATGCTAGAAGAGATAGGAAGAGGTTCACATACCTCGCGACGATTATCGACTAATAGCAAAACGCTCCGAGTACCTCAAACCGTCGACTACTCCTTAGTCCGTAAGATTACGTCACACGTAGCACTTCAACCTATAAGGCCACAAGCGCGCTTTATTAAAATCTAGATCTTAACGTAGAACATTCTACGTAAAATTTGGCAAAGACTCTCCCCGCAACAGCAGAAATCTCCTCCTCTAACGGCCGCTACCAAGCCAACCAGTGGGTTAATCATCTAACCCGAACGTACAATTCTACTCCACAAGATTACTACACAAGTCTCATCTGAATACACCCCATGTAATTACTGATTCGATTCTTCTTGAGCTTAAGTCAAAAGACATTGCCAACTAACTACGTTCAAGACTATATATAGTATACTTCAACTATATATTCAAACAACATGTAATTTTCAATTACAATAGAGGACAAGATATTTACCTCGATAAGCCCATAATTATCCAAGTATAAAGTCGATCCCGGCAATCGCTTAGCTCCAACTCCGCGCGCCCAACCCGCTCCAAACTACCCTTAGAAGTTCTAACCAACTTCTACATACTACTCCAACTAACCATGGAGATTTTCCTGTGGGTTTGGTTTGGTGACCGACGGAGTATAATAGTATTTTCTGGCTTTTCAGATAGGTATAACCTTAGAATACAACAAGGTATACGGCTAAGGTAATTTGGGAATTATAACAATACTTTTGAGAGTATTTCTACCAAGAGAGGGGGTATTATACGAAAGCAACTAGGCTAGGGGGGGGGGGTACCCCACGGCCCCACTACTAGGAGTGGAGGGTTCTCACGAGAGCCACTAGGCAAGGGAGGACATCACTCGGCCAAGAGGCCTCACGAAAAGGGGGAGGGGAAAGGCTCTCAAGACTTAGGCATTTTGGATGAAGAAGTCTTCAACCTTAGAGGTATTTATAGGTCAAGGGACGGCCAACCAAAGCCAAGATCAATCCATGTTAGGCAAGTGTAGGGCTAGGATTTACCAAACACAAATATCCTACCTACCCTTGACTTTGTGCCAAGGCACAAAAACGTGCCAAGCTTAGCCATTTTCGTCCAATGGACGATTTGAAGTCCACCAATGAGAGGGTGCCAAGTGGCGCCCTCTTGTTGGTCCAACACGCTTCGCCTCTGAAAAATCCGCAAAAAGAAATGACATAGCGGAAATTCCCTACGAAAGTCGTGGAAAACGTTTCGTCGAAAAACGACTCTAAACGGGTGTTGTGCACAAACATAAATCGGCCAAGTCACTTTGCCTACTCAAGGCTTTAAACTTTTATACGTACGCCCTTACGTACATACTCTGGAAATACGGGGTATAACAAATATCACATCACTGGACTCGAACCCGCATATGTATATATAGTATCATGGTATTTGAACCCACATCATGGAGAGCTAATCCATGGAATAATATAATTTCATGGGACTCGAACTCACATACACAGAGAGCTAGTCCATGGAATAATATAATGTCATGGGACTCGAACCCACATACATATATAATGTTGTCAGTCCTCTAGTGAGGGACGCAATACAAATATCAAGAATTGTACACATATAGATATCACAAGAAACTATGTACATTTTAAATCATCTCCAACTCTCATTAGCAAAAATAGAATGAACTATCATTTTAGAAGAACTCAAGGCATTATCACATCTTGTAATATTAGGGACTTGATCCCAAAAGTACTATGTACGTTCACCGTACATTCATTTTAATAATAAATCCTTTGACTCTCAATGTTACACCCCGTAGTTCCAGGGTATGTATATGAGGACATACGTACGAGAATACGACATTAAAATTGGAAAGGAAGAAAGATGTGATTTTTCGACGGAAAAGTTTCCGAACTTCGTGAAGGAAAAAGGTTTATTATTGAGAATTGGATTCTCAACTTTGGTATTTAAGACTTTAAGAATTTATAAGAATTATGGATTTTATTTTTCCGGAATTGGTCACGTGGGGCCCACGGGAGGAATTTACGATTTTGCGGGGCCCACATTATTTTTGGGATTTTTAATATTATGGATATTTTCGGGATATGAAATATTTTGGACGAGTAGGAGGGCGACATATGGCACCCCCATGTGGCCCTATGGCCGAATTAGGTGTGCCATTTGGCATGTGGGACGTTTTTTAGGGAGACATGTGGCTAGACACATGTCTCAATTTTGTGTGGGACATGTGGTTTGTGGAACCCACACACACATGTCCCCAATCTACACCATACACATACTTTCATCCTAGCCCTTGATTTCTCTATAAATACCCCCCTTGTTGCAAGACTTTATTCATCCACACTTAGAGATTTCCAAGGCAAAATTCTCCCTCCCTTCCTTGTTGTGCTCTCGGCCATGGGCTGATTTTGGAGCTAAAGTTGTCCAAAAATTCTTAAAGTTTTAAGTGTTCTTCCTTAAGGTGTTAGGAAGATTGTGAACCAAGCGTTAGAAAAGATTTCACACCCCTAGCCTAAAAGAAACCCCTTGGCCGAAACTTGTAAATTTGGAACCTAGAGTGTTCTTCACTTTTTGGAGTCGAATATTGAAGAGAAGTTGTTTAGAAACTTCTAAGGGTTGCTTGGAGTGGATTGAAGCGTAAGGAATAAGAGCTAAACGTTGCTCAGGATCGACTTATAAATCTTGGATAATTTTGGGCTTATAGAGGTAATGATTTATGTCCTTCTATTGTAATTGGAAATTACATATTGTAGTAGTTTATATTGAGTAAGATATATGGAAGGATGATTAAAAAGAATTGAACTGCATTTACATTGGACTGTATTTACAGTAGACTGATGTAGTATTACCGTGAGACAGTTTTGTACACGTCCGGGTAGACGTGTAATCCCCTTGGAGTTGTTGGCTTGGTAGCGGGCCCTGATATAGGAGGATATTTTTTATGATCATGGGGGAGGTCGCCCGATTTTCCGTAGAATAAGGAATTGTATACTTAGAATATTCTACGAAGAAATTTAGAAGTTGATAGATGTATTGTGATTGTTATAGGTGGATATCTCGCGCATGCAAGATACTCGACTTGGCTTGGATTAAGCCAAGAGGTATGTGATTCTTCCTATTCTCTTGAGCATGATATTTGTGAAATATATATAGTGCGGTAGACGACGCGTGTGTTAAAGGAGTTTGATTTTCCTTTTGTGTCCTTGACTTGATTCTAAAGCTAAGTGACTTGTTATGAAATATTAAGGACTTGAATTATGTTAAAAAGTTGTAAAACCTCATTCGTGAGTAATGGGTGCTTGGTCTTGTAAAGAATAAAGTTATCTTGATTTCGGAAATGAGAATAGTTGTCCTTGGTTGGTTTAAAACATAAAGTGTTATAATAGCTTTATGGGAAGTTAGTTATAACGACTTTATGAAAACAAAAGAATGGTTTTATTATTGGATTTAAAATGATAACTTGACATTTTAAAAGTTGGAGGTTGGTTTCCTTAAAAGATATGAGATATGATTTAAAGATTATGAGACTGATTTTTGAAAGTAAAGAGACTTGACTTATAAACAACTTGATTTTGGAAAGGAGAAGTAACTTGATTTAAAGGTATAGGTTACTTGTTTTGAAAAGAGTAAGACACTTGGTTTAAAAAGTATATTGCTACCTGACTTTAAAAATGAGAAGTGTCTTTGTTTTAAAGGAAGGCATGGTATTGTCATGTTTTGGTCTAAAAAGAAGGCATGATGTTGTTTTGATTTACTTAAAATGATAGTTACTCTATGAATGATACTACGGGTATTAGTATCGCATGATTTTGTACTTAAAAAGGGTTCTTTTTAAGAGAGTTGAAGTATGTAGTACTTTGGGGTTAAAACCCGGATTTGTTGACATGAAATGAAAGTACCTTGTGTGAGTAACTTGCCTATGTTTTGCTTGTGATAGCCTTGTAATAATTTCTTGTTGGTTTGATAAGTAAACATGCTAGGATACTACGGGCGTTAGTATCTTGGGACTTTTATGTGAAGGGGGTTTTCTTGTTGTGCTTATGTTGTTTACGATAATCCGGTTGCGCTTGTATTACATCACATACCCCCCTGACTTGTTATGTTGCTGCGGGTTAGCTACCCCCGATGCGAGGAATACCTCATGCGGGTCCATGTGACCTATGCGGGCTACGGTAGTCCAGGAATCACTCCGGGTGTGTTACGCCGATGCGAGGAATACCTCATGCGGTCCAAGTGGCCATGGATTGCGGAGTCCAGTGGAAATGTCGCGGTTAGCTACACTGTTATACCGTATTTCGAGTATGTACGTGAGGACGACGACGCTTGTACAAACCCTAATTAGGTTAAGAATGAAATTGTAAGCTGACGGAAAAGATTCCAACTCATGAAGGAAATTCTACGCTTTTAATATTTTAACCGACATGGATTTTTCCGAGAGACGAAATATTTTGGGCCAATGGGAGGGCGACATGTGTCACCCTTAGTTGGCTTAGGTTGGACGAATTGGGTGAGGCTAGTGGACAAGTCAATTGGTCAAGTCTTGCAAGTTGATTTTGTGTGAGTGGGAGTAGGTGAGGCTTGGACGTTTTTTGTGAGTTAGTGGAGTCCACATGGCTCATTGTCAGGCGGCATGTGTTCCATTATTGTGGTGGACATATGTCCAAATGTTGTGGGAGACACTTGGTTGGAAGACCTCATCTTTCACTTGGATCATAATCCCAACCTCCACTTGTTTTAATCTTGTCCTCGAGTGTTCTATAAATACCCCTCGAGTGAAGACTTCTTCATCCACTCCACACTTTCTCCAAGTCTCAAAACTCCCTCTCCCTAGTAGTGTTCTCGCCCAAAGTCCTCTTCCCCTTCCTAGTTGCTCGCCGAGAGCCCCCATTGGTAGAAAATATTCTCCAAGTGTTGTTACTATCTCCAAAATACCCTAGCCCAAATCCCTTATAGTATTTAGGTAGAAGTTGTGTAGAACTTCTAAGGTTTTCGAGCTATCTGAGCGCAAATTAGAGCTAAACCTTGCTCAGATCGACATTTAACTTGGATAATTTTGGGCTTATCGAGGTAAATACTCTTGTCCTTCTATTGTAATTGGAGATTACATATAAGAATAGTTAAGAGTTGAGTATAAGATATAGAAGGATATTAAAGAAGAGAATTGAATCAGATTTACATAGATTGTATTTACTGAGACTTGAGTAGTTTGGCGGTAGGGAAATGCTGCCCAATTTTCCGTAGAATAGAACCCTCCGCTAGAATATTCTACAAGATAGTCTAGACGTTGATAGACGTATTTGATCGTTATAGGTCGATACTCTGCGCGACATATTCGACTTGGCAGTGGTTTTCGCGGCGAGGTATGTGATTCTTCCTATCCTCGTGAGCATGATATTTTAAATATATATAGTACGGTAGACGTACGTGTGTTAACTGAACATGGTTTTACTTGACGTCTTTCGACTTGAGTCTAAATAATAAGAACCTTGAAGTATTTCAAAAGAATTATGAATCATTTTTGAAAGAAGAGTAATACTTGATTTTTAAACAGAAAGCTTAAGAGTTATACTAGCTTTATAGGAAGTTAGGTATAACGACTTAAGAAAGATAAAAGGAATGGTTTTACTTATTGTTTATGAAAATCTTGTATTGATTTCTGCAAATTGTAGTAAGATGGTTTGATAGGAGAACATGTTATGATGCTACGTGTGTTAGTGCCTTGTGATGTTGTGTAAGGGGGTCATTCTTGTTGTGCTTACGTTGTTAAACGTTAAGACCGTTGTACTGTTATTATATCACATACCCCCTTGACTTGTTATACCGAGGGCTTGCCACCCTTGATGCGGGTCTATACGGCCTATGCATTACGTGGTTACTACGCGGAGCGCGGAGTTCCGTGATTGATCATTCCGGTGTTTTACCGACGCGGGGATGCCCATGCGCGTCTGTGTGACTACGCAGTTTATGAGACTATGCGGATCGCGGGAGTCGAGAGGTACCGGGGTTAGCTACCCCGATGCGAGGAATACCTCACGCGGTGCGTGTGTGACCCATGCGATCGCGGAAGTCTGTGATTAGGCACGCATAATGATACTATGGGTGATTGGCCTTGCTTCGATCATTCGCGCCTAGAAAAGACCGCCATACACTATATCTATTTTGCTCTTGTTTATGTTGTGGCACTATGTGCGATTGAACTGTTGTATTTGCAAATGGTTTTAAATACTTTGATTTTACTTGATTTTACGCTTCACATTCTTGGTACTGTTATCGACTCTCGGGGCCTGCGTTCATGCCGCAGGTAAGGAAAGCGTGCTAGATCCACATCCTTAGGATCTCTACTTTGGTGTCGTGAGCTCCATCTTCTCGGAGGCTCGACTTTTGGTATGGTTCTCCGATATTGTAGATATATGTACATTCAGGTATGGCGGGCCCCGTCCCGCCATAGTTGTTTACTTCCAGAGGTCTGTAGTCCTATTGTAAAGTTGGGATGTAATCGCCAAACTTGATGTTTATATATATATGCCGAAAGACGCTTTTTCTCGTATAAACCGTGTCTCATGTTACATTGTTTCATGTCTTGTTTTTATATTCCATTGGTTACTCGATGTATGACTACTTGGGTGCGGGTAAGGCACGACCACGCCCCTGAACGGGTCGTGACAAAAGTGGTATCGAGCGATTAATCCTCGGAAAGTGTCTGCATCAGATCTAGTAGAGTTCGATTATCGGTATGTTGTGCACCATACCAATAATCGTGAGGCTATAGGATATTTAGGATTGGTTTCCATTCTTCTCACCGAGATCGTGCTTTAGAGATGTGTTATAAGTTGGACCCTCTAACGTATTCCTTTCTCAGAATGATTATGCCTCCACGTAGCGACCCGCCCGGGCGGCAAGGCGGCGAGGAGCCGCTAGTTGACACCGAGAGTCACGAGGCTCGTGCCCGCCTATACCCGAGACGGCGAGTTCCACGACGCCGTCGGCCCCACCAGGGTTTAGGGCCGCAGCAGCGGGCCGATGAGACCACGCACTGCACTCTGATCCCACACCGGAGCAGAGGAGATGGGTTACGAGAGATGGCCCGCCATCGCCGTGATCGTGGCCGTGAATGAGGATAGGCCGACGCAGCAGCCCAGCGGGCACCCGTAGTACATCCTAGATCGGACAGCCTGAGACTGCAGGATTTTCTGAGTTGTAGCCCGCCAGAGTTCTATGGGTCGAGGCCTGAGGATGATCCGCAAGAGTTCATCCGTCGCCACAGAGGATCATGCGCGAGTGATCAAGGCGTCGAGACCGAGTCCGTGATCTTCGGTTCACATAGGCTGCGTGATACCGCAGTCGATTGGTTTGATTCGTGGGAGTTATCCCGGGGAGAGCACGCGCCTCCAGCTATTTGGGCCGAGTTCTCGGAGGCTTTTCTCACTCACTTCTTGCCTCTGCAGATGAGGAGGGTACGGGCCGATAAGTTTTTGATGCTGAGACAGAGAGGGCGCACCGTTAGGGAGTACAACGTTGAGTTTGATTCGTTGGCTCGATATGTCCCTGCGCTAGTAGCAGACATGGAGGACCGAGTGCACCGCTACGTCACTGGGTTAGATGATTATCTGGCAGAGTCTTGCTCAGGTGTGGCTCTTCAGCCGGGCATGGACATTGCCCGCATTCAGGCTCATGCACTTGGATGCGAGGAGCGTAGAGACCGACGGGTCGACAGATTTCAGCAGCAGAAGAAGGCCAAGACGGCCGGATCTTTTGGTAGCTCTTGGGGTGGACGGCCTCAGCAGACGTCTATATTTGCACCCCAGCCAGCTCAGAGCACTCCTACATCGTTTTCGGTACAGCCAGAGTATTCGGGGCGTGTCGTGGCCCCGTGACTTGGATTTCCAGGGTAGCAAGGGTGCTAACCGATCGAGGTCCGCTCAGTGTGTCCGATGTGGTAGATTCCATTCAGGAGGTTGTAGTACTACTTCGGGAGCTTGCTACACTTGTGGCCAGCAGGGTCATTATGCGAGAGCCTGTCCGACCAGGGGCTGATGGTAGGGGTCACCAGGTCGGGCTGCCGGTCTTCATCCCTTCGCTTACTCGCCCGAGGGCGGTGGTACTCATGGACCAGCAGGTCGCGCAGGTCGTGGCGCGGTCCCAGCCCCAGCGTCCTCGTAACCGCATTTATGCCTTGTCCACCGGCAGACCGTGAGGCGTCGCCGACGCCGCAGTGTACTTTATCGCCATCGTTACGATGTGTATGCCTTGATAGATCCGGTTCTACTGGCCCTATATATCTCCCTTATTGCTAGTAGGATAGGGATAGAGCACGAGTCCATAGACCCTTTTGAGGTAGCTACGCCAGCCGGGTGATTCGGTAGTAGCTCGGCGGATATATGTGGCTTGCCCAAAGGACTTTATGCGCCGTCGACCAGCCGACTTGATAGAGTTGGACATGACCGATTTCGATGTGATCACGGGCATGGATTGGTTAGCTTCGCTACGCCCGATAGATCGCAGGAGAGAGTGGTACGATTCCGCTCGGGAGCCGGTTATTGAGTGAGGGAACACCGTGTCGCCGGCGGGGTAGGTTTATTTCTTACCTCAAGGCTAGGAAGATGGTGCAAGGGTACATCTACCATCTCATTCGGTATTCGACATCGAGGTCATGCAGATCTTGATCGATTCGAGAGTCGAGAGTTCCCGATGTGTTTCCGCACGACCTCGGGTATCCTCCCGAGAGGAGATAGAGTTTTGTATCGATGTCTTTGCAGACACTCGCCTATTTCCATTCCTCCATACGTAATGGCACCGCCGAGTTGAGAGTCAAGGACCACCGAGAGATTTCTTTGGAGAAGCGGCTTCATCAGCCTAGTGTTTCTCCCCGGGAGCGCCGTATTGTTCGTGAAGAAGAAGGATGGACGCCGCGCATGTGTTGATTACAGCACAACAGGTGACTATTAAGAACAGATACTCCTTCCCAGATTGATGATTTGTTCGACCACCGCAGGTGCGAGATGTTTCTCCAAAATTGATCTCGCGATCGCTATCATCAGTACGAGTCGAGAGGCGATGTCCCTAGGATCGCATTCGACCCAAAGACGCACTATGAGTTCAGGGTTATGTTGTTCGGTTTGACCAATGCTCCGGCAGTTTTTATGGATTTGATGAACCGAGTGTTCAAACCATTTTTGGATACGCTTTGTGATAGTATTCATCGATGACATCTTGTTTATTCTCGCCCGAGCGGAGCATACGCGAGCATTTGGCGATCAGGCCGAGTTCTCCAGACCAGCATTGTACGCCAAGTTTTCGGTGTGAGTTCGTTGACTTGGTGGCTTTCCTTGGGCATATTGTCGGGTGATGGTATTCGTGGATACGCCAAGATCGAGGCGATCGAGTTGCCTAGACCTACTACTCCGGCAGAGCGCTAGCTCGGCCTTGCAGTTATTATCTACGGTTCGTGGAGAAGTTTGCTTCTATCTCTCGCACCATTGACTAGGCCGACTCGAACGCTAAGTTTCGTGGACGATGCTTGTGAGCGTGGTTTCGATTCTCAAGGAGAGATCGACGACCGCCTCGCTTTACTCTTCCGCAGGTCCAGACGGCTATGTCGTATTGTGACGTCAGCATCGGGTTGGGATGTGTGTTGACGCGGCAGGCAAGGTTATAGCGACGCATCCCGACACCTTAAGAAGCATGAGGAACTACCCCACCCATGATTTGGAGTCGCGTGATTCACGCCAAGATCTGGAGGCACTATTTGTACGAGTTCATGTGATATTTATACGCACCACAAGAGCCTCCAGATATCTTCACCCGCAGGAGCTGAACTTACGACAGAGACGGTGGTTAGAGTTACTCAAAGATTACGATGTCGACATCCTGTACCACCCAGGGAAGGCCAATGTTGTGGCAGATGCCCTTAGTCGTAGGTCGATGGGGAGTCTATCAGATGTGCAGCCAGAAAGGATGGGCATGGTTCGCGATTTGCATCAGTTAGCGAGCCTTGGAGTCCGATTGATTGATTCTGATGGCAGTGGGGTCCGAGTTCGAGAGGTTGCCGAGTCTTCCATCGTCGAGGAGGTGAAGAGGCAACAGTTTGAGGATCCAGTTTTGACGCGGTACCGTGATACGGCTCTTCGTGAGGGGAAGGGTCCTTTTGAGGTAGCACCTGATGGGGTGCTAAGGTTCGAGGGCAGGTTGTGTGTTCCGGATATTGCGCAGACTTGGTGTTCTAGGGGAAGCACACAACGACGTTACTCTATCCATCCGGGTCGACCAAGATGTACCACGACCTCGATCCGTATTGGTGGGATGGCTTGAAGAGGGACGTTGCAGAGTTTGTGGCTCAGTGCCCGTGTTGTCAGCAGGTGAAGGTAGAGCACCAGAGGCCTGGTGGTTTGTTGCAGACGATAGAGATCCCGACCTGGAAGTGGGAGGTGATCAACATGGACTTCATCAGTGGTTACCTCGCACTCGAGGAAGCATGATTCTATCCGGGTTATCGCCGACAGTCGACGAAATCAGCCCACTTTCTTCCCGTCAGACGACTTTTTCTACCGAGGATTATGCCGACTTTACATCCGAGAGATCGCCGATCGCATGGGGTCCCTATTTCTATTATATCGCATGCAGGAGCCCGGTTTACGGCTAACTTCGGAGGTCTTTCCGAGGCGGTTTAGGGACGCAGTGAGCTCGAGCATCGCATTCCATCCTCGCATGCAGACAGCAGAGCGCACTATCCGCACTCTTGAGGATATGTTGCGAACTCCGTATTGACTTGTGGGTAGCCGAGGATTATTTGTCTCTAGTTGAGTTTGCTTATAATAATAGCTACCACTCCAAAGATTCACGGCGCCTTATGAGGCCTTGTATGGGAGGAAGTGCAGATCGCCGATAGGCTGGTTTGATGTGAGAGGTGCGATTAGTGGGACCGCACTGACATACAGTGCGGTGGATAAGGTGAAGCTTATCCAGAGCGATTCTTCGACACCTGAGTCGATGAAGTCATACGCAGATCATCGCCGTCAGATCCGGAGTTCGAGGTTGATGATTGGGTTTTCATGAAGGTGTCACCCATGGCGGGGTGTGATGAGATTCGGAAGAAAGGGAAACTCACCGCGTACATCGGGTCAGACGATTGTCCGCAGGTAGGCAAGGTTGCCATGAGTTGGATCTGCCGTCCGATCCGGAGGCGGTGCATCCGTGTTTCATGTTTCTACGCCGGCGAGATGTATCGGGATCCATCTAGTGGTACACCCGATTGACGATGTCCAGTGACCGAGGGTTATCGTATGAGGAGATTCCCATAGCGATAATCGATCGTCGTTAGGCGTCTGACCGGACGTGGCTTCCGCCAAAGTCTTGTGGCGGAACGAGCTAGGAGGAGATGACGGGAAGTCGGCGAGGACATGAGGTGGAAGTATCCTCACCTATTCCCCACACCTCCAGGTAACTTACTTTCCTACTTGTTGATTTCAATTACCATATATGCTTAAGTGTTGTATTGTGGCCATGTGTGGCATTTGTAAACCGCTTACGCATGAGGAACTTTATCGTTATCGGTCTTGAGAAGGAACATTCGACGAATGTTTCTAAGGGGAGAATGTTATACCGTATTTCCGAGTATGTACGTGAGGACGACGACGCTTGTACAAACCCTAATTAGGTTAAGAATGAAATTGTAAGCTTCGACGGAAAAGATTCGAACCTTGTGAAGGAAATTCTACGCTTTTAATATTTTAACCGATGGATTTTTCCGAGAGACGAAATATTTTGGGCGAATGGGAGGCGACATGTGTCACCCTTAGTTGGCTTAGGTTGGACGATCGGGTGAGGCTAGTGGACAAGTCAATTGGTCAAGTCTTGCAAGTTGATTTTGTATGGGAGAGAGTGAGGCTTGGACGCTTTTATGAGTTAGTGGAGTCCACATGGCTCATTGTTGTGCGGCATGTGTTCCATTATTGTGGTGGACATATGTCCAAATGTTGTGGGAGACACTTGGTTGGAAGACCTCATCTTTCACTGGATCATAATCCCAACCTCCACTTGTTTTAATCTTGTCCTCGAGTGTTCTATAAATACCCCTCGAGTGAAGACTTCTTCATCCACTCCACACTTTCTCCAAGTCTCAAAACTCCTCTCCCTAGTAGTGTTCTCTTCCAAAGTCCTCTTCCCCTTCCTAGTTGCTCTACGAGAGCCCCCTTGGTAGAAAATATTCTCCAGTGTTGTTACTATCTCCAAAATACCTAGCCCAAATCCCTTATAGTATTTAGGTAGAAGTTGTGTAGAACTTCTAAGGTTTTCGAGCTATCTGAGCGTGCAAATTAGGAGCTAAACCTTGCTCAGGATAGACATTTAACTTGGATAATTTTGGGCTTATCGAGGTAAATACTCTTGTCCTTCTATTGTAATTGGAGATTACATATAAGAATAGTTAAGAGTTGAGTATAAGATATAGAAGGATATTAAAGAAGAGAATTGAATCAGATTTACATAGACTGTATTTACTGAGACTTGAGTAGTTTGGCGGTAGGGAAATGCGCCCAATTTTCCGTAATAGAGAACCCTCTCGCTAGAATATTCTACAGTATAGTCTAGACGTTGATAGACGTATTTGACTGTTATAGGTCGATACTCTACGCGCGACATATTCGACTTGGCAGGTGGTTTTTGCCGAGGAGGTATGTGATTCTTCCTATCCTCTTGAGCATGATATTTTAAATATATATATAGTACGGTAGACGTACGTGTGTTAACTAAACATGGTTTTACTTGACGTCTTTCGACTTGAGTCTAAATAATAAGAACCTTGAAGTATTTCAAAAGAATTATGAATCATTTTGAAAGAGGAGTAATACTTGATTTTTAAACAGAAAGCTTAAGAGTTATACTAGCTTTATGGGAAGTTAGGTATAACGACTTAAGAAAGATAAAAGGAACGGTTTTACTTATTGTTTATGAAAATCTTGTATTGATTTCTGCAAATTGTAGTAAGATGGTTTGATAGGAGAACATGTTATGATGCTACGTGTGTTAGTGCCTTGTGATGTTGTGTAAGGGGGTCATTCTTGTTGTGCTTACGTTGTTAAACGTTAAGACCGTTGTACTGTTATTATATCACATACCCCCTTGACTTGTTATACCGAGGGCTTGCCACCCTTGATGCGGGTCTATACGGCCTATGCGTCGCGTGTGACTACGCGAGTCGCGGAGTTCCGTGATTGATCATTCCGGTGTTTTATCCGACGCGGGGATGCCCTATGCGATGCGTGTGACTACGCGGTCTATGAGACTATGCGATCGCGAGTCCGCGAGGTACTGAGGGTTAGCTACCCCGATGCGAGGAATACCTCATGCGGTCTCATGTGACCTATGCGGTGCGGAAGTCCGTGATTAGGCACGCATAATGATACTATGGGCGATTGCCTTGCTTCGATCATTCGCGGTCTAGAAAAGACCGCCACAATATATCTATTTTGCTCTTGATTATGTCAGGCACTATGTGCGATTGAACCGGTTGTATTTGCAAATGGTTTTAAATACTTTGATTTTACTTGATTTTTACGCTTCACATACTTGGTACTGTTGTAATCGACCTCCTTCGGGCCGCTCATGCCGCAGGTAAGGGAAAGCAGGTGCTAGATCCACATCCTTAGGATCTCTACTTTGGTGTCAGGAGCTCCATCTTCTCCGGAGGCTCGACTTTTGGTATGGTTCTCCCTGATGTTGTAGATATATGTACATTCAGGGTATGGCGGGGCCCTGTCCCGCCATAGTTGTTTACTTCCTTAGAGGTCTGTAGTCCTATTGTAAAGTTGGGATGTAACTGCCAAACTTGATGTTTATATATATATGCCGAAAGGCGCCTTTTTCTCAGATAAACTGTGTCTCATGTTACATTGTTTCATGTCTTGTTTTTATATTCCGCTGGTTACTCTGATGTATGACTACTGGGTGCGGGTAAGGCACGACCACGCCCCGAACGGTCGTGACACCGGCGCGGTGAGTACCTCACGCGAGCCTGGTGGCTATGCATCGCGGAGTTCCAGGGTTAGACGCGCACAATGATACTGAGGGCGAATGGCCCAGCTTCGATCATTTGGCAGTCTAGAAAGACCTCGCGATACAGTTTTATAGCATTGTTGGTACGGTAGGTTCTGGTAGTTGGCTATGCCTTCGTACTTGCCCCGTACGGTTTTTATGACACAGGTAGGACCTGGTGTTCATGTGTATTCCTTGGTGTTATTATATCATGGACTGCCGGCAGTAAGGAAGGAATTCCATGGGAATGATTGATATTGTGGGCATGAGACCCATGGTTATATTTGGGTGATGACTTTGAGGGCGTGAGTCCCTGACTTGACACGATCGCTATATATCAGGTAATCGTAGTTTGGTTATCATACATGTCTCCTGCTTTTATACGCACTATTATGATTTCATTTTAGTACTTTCACATACTGTACTGTTGTATCGACTTTCTTCGGCCGCGCTCATACCGCAGTAGGTACACCGCTTGTTGATCCTCGCCATGGATCACAGTTCATTTTGGGAAGCTCCGCTTTCTCCGAGGCTTATCTTGTGGTATGATTCCCGAGATTGTAGGTTCTTATACATTCGTGGTATGGCGGCCCTGTCCCGTCGTTGTTGTTATAAAACTCTTAGAGGTCTGTAGCATCACAAGTGTGGCAGGGTTTGTAAAGGATGTAACTGTTCAAGTTTTTATATATATATGCAGAAAGGTGACCGTTTTGGTTAGCTTGTTTCTTATTTTATATTGTTTCATGTTTGAGTTTTTATTTCCGCTGGTTTTTCTCTGATGTATTATCACTAGGGTGCCCGGGGTAAGGCACCAGTCGCGGGTCCGAGGTCGGGTCGTGACACTAAATGAATTAAAATAGAATAGCTTTCATTTAGAAAACCCAAAGTACTGTCAAGAGAATAGATATAACAATCTTTCATTTTAGAAACCTCAAGTACTATAAAGAGAATAGATATAACAATCTTTCATCTTAGAAACCCCAAGTACTATCAAGAGAATAGATATAATAATCTTTCATTTTAGAAACCCCGAGTACTATCAAGAGAATAGATATAACAATCTTTCATTTTAGAAACCCCAAGTACTATTAGTGAAATAGTTAGAACAACTTCCTTTTTCGAACTCAAATACTATTAGTGAAATAAATAGAACACTTCTATTTTGGAAACTCAAAGTACTATTAATGAAGTAGTTAGAACAACTTTCCTTTTATAAAACCCAAAGTACTATTAAGGGAATAGATAGACAACTTTCACTTTAAGAAACCAAAGGTACTATAGATAGAGCTGTTACACCCCGTAAGTCCATGACATGTTTAAGAGAATGTACGTAAGGAACTCAAGACTTGAAATTGGTACGAAAGGAAGAATTGTTTTTCCGACGGAAAATCTTCCGAACGTCAGAAAGGAAAAATGTTCGTTGGTGATAATTAGATTCTCAAAATGCATTATTTGAAGAGTATGGAACTTATTATCATTATGGAAATTTATTTTTACGGATTTGGTCATGTGGGGCCCACCCGAGGAATTTTACGTTTTGTGAGGCCCACGAAGGTTATGGAATTTTATGGACGAATGGGAGGGCGACACGTGGCACCTCCCCCACATGGCTTGGTCGAATTAATGCAAGGGTAAAATGGCCATTTGACCATTGAAGATGAACAAGTCTTGCTAGCTTGAGATTGTTGACTTGTCAACTTGTCCACTTGGCTAATTAATTAATGTTCTCCATCCAAAACACACATGTGTTTTTATCTAAGCCCTCCATTGTGTTTTATATACCACACTAGTAGCAAGACAAGGTCTTCCACACTTAGAAAAAATTAGAGAACATTTGTTCTTCACTTGAGGCTCTCGACTTTAGTGCATTTTCCACAAGAAAAATTTGCAGTTTTGATCCATTATTCACAAGACTTTAACCCAATGTCCCTAAGTGTATTGTAAGGATATCTCAATAGAAAGATTTCAGAAAAACGACGTTTTTACGTTAGTCGCAAGGCGAAAACCTAAGATGTTCTTCAACTTTGAAGATGGAACTTGAAGAGGAGTTCTTCATGAGCTTCTAAGGAGTGCTTGGATCGGATTGGAACATAAGAAAAGGAGCTAAGAATTGCTAAGGAGCGACTTTGAATCTTAGAAATTTTAAGGGCTTGTAAAGGTATAAATCTTGTCGTTTTAACAATTAAAGATTACTTATCATTGTAGTTATGGATATTAGCAAGCATGAGGTATTTAGTATGAAGTTTGATAAGTGTATTGGCTATTGGAACCCTAATCCGAAAACTAGCATGTTTAACCCTTAAGATTACAATTCAAGTTGATTATTGGTTTAAGTCGTCACATGTTATATAAAGAAGGAATTATAGTTGTTGAAGTTGTTTATGACTATATAACATGTTAGACCTAAGAATTTGGATTAAAAAAATTGGAAAAGGACTTTGTGTTGTTATATATGTTTAGCCGAGAATGGCTTTAAATATGGAACTAGTTTCGTATCAATTGTGGGGCGGAATTTTACACATCCTGTTTGGCGTGTAATCCCCTATTGTTAACTACATTGTTGAGCCTTAAATGTGGCGTGTTTGGTTATTGAATTCGGCCTTGAAAAAGGTGGCAAAGTATGTAGAAACAAAGGAAGTGCTGTCCGATTTTCCGTAGAATTTAGTGACTTTGCACTTAGAATATTCTACGTTCGAAGCTAGAGGTTAATGGACGTATTATGGCCATTATAGGTTGAAGTACTAAGTATAGCGTATTCTACTTGAAGGATGGAATAGCTATCAAGGTTAAAGTACTTTGGAGCATTTTGCTACTTGTCGATAATCGTCGCGAGGTATGTGAACCTCTTCCTTCTTTTGGCATGGTTCTATGTATGAGGTATACATATGGTGTTATTTCATGATTCCTTCTACTCTTAGAAGTTAAGAGGTATGTATATTGATTTACTCTATGTAAAAGTTATGTCTAAGTTATCCTAAGTTCTTACCAAGTCTTATGGGGGATGTTGGTAAGAGTCGTTAGGAAGTATTTGGAGTCGAGTTGACTTTGCTAAGTTACTGCACGAATGAGAATAAGTATCTAACAAGCCATTGCAGCGTTAATAAAAGAAAATGTATCGACAATCAATTAAATTAAAATGAGTAGAATTCTCCATCTGCACAGAAGCTAAGATAAGACAAAATTGTATTACATTTTCTAGATCATGGCTACTTTAATAAGATCGTTATAAACAAGTATAACCTATTCACAACTCATAAAAGTATATGTTACTTGATTTAAAGAGTTTTATGTCATGAAGTTTTAAGACTATGAACCTTGATTTCTGAAAAGGTTAAGAGACTTTATTTTCAAGTTATGGGACTTGATTCTTAAAAGAAGAAAGGAGTTGATTTAAAAAAGTATGGTTTCTATGTTTTATTTCAAAAGTTAAGAGGCTTTAGTTTCAAAAGAAGAAGTTTATGGATTTAAAAAAAAGAAGGAGTTTTAAGATTCTTTTAAGTATGTATGTACGTAGTACTTTTGGGTTTAATTTTCCTTAGGTAATAAGGAATAAAATGTGTCTTAAGCTCTCTAATTTAGGTTGCTATAATAGCTTTATGGGAAGTTGTTATAACGACTTAAGAAGAAGTGAGAAGAGGGTTTAAAATGTTATGCAAAGAGTTATTATCGCGTCCCAGGAATGGGCCGGGCAGTATACCTTTATGGGCAGACTATATGACATTATCGCGTCCCAGGAATGGGCCGGGCAGTATACCTTTATGGGCAGACTATATGACATTATCGCGTCCCAGGAATGGGCCGGGCAGTATACCTTTATGGGCAGACTATATGACATTATCGCGTCCCAGGAATGGGCCGGGCAGTATACCTTTATGAGCAGACTTATGTGACTTTATCGCGTCCCAGATTGGGCCGGGCAGTATACCTTTATGAGCATACTTATGTGACTTTATCGCGTCCCAGATTGGGCCGGGCAGTATAGGCGTCCCTCCATAAAGGGTCGGATTTATGTTATGCAAGGTAAGTAAGTTATATGGTAATGAACTTGACGATTTTTCCTAAGCATGTACGTAAGAATGTGACTATAACTTTTATGTGAAAATGGGAAAAGATAATAAGGTACGATTAAGTTCACGAGATAGTAATGACACGGTAGGATCTGGTATTTAGTTTTATATATTTGCCCCTGTCATTCTTTTGTACGGTTATGATTTGTTTACTGTACCTTATTTCTGTTCCATATTCGGTACCTGTTGTACTGACCCCCTTCGGGGGGCTGCGTTCATGCCCGCAGGTATTAGGTACACAGGTTGGTGATCCTTGCTCTTAGGATCTCGGTTCAGTTTTGGAAAAAAGCTCCATTTACTCCGGAGGCTTATCTTTTGGTACGGTTTCCCCTGACGTTGTAGATTCATGTATATTCAGGGGTATGGCGGGGCCCTGTCCCGCCACAGTTGTTATGTTAAAACTCTTAGAGGTCTGTAGTCACATATTGTGGGTCAGTTTGTAAAGGAAGGGAGACAACTGCTTCGGTTATGTATATATATGTCCAGGGAGGTAGCCTTATCGGCTAACCTGTTGATTTTATTTCTGTTGATTTATTTTATAAGTTTCATGTATGTTCCGCTGATTATCTCTGATGTATACTGACGGTGCCTGTGTAGGCACCCGCATGCCCGGGTCGGGTCGTGACAAGAACCACTTTCACTTTTTGAAACCCAAAGTACTATTAATGAATTACATCATCAAGGAGTAGGATTCACTCACTTTATAAAAAGGAATCATCCTAGAAGAAGAAAGGATAGTTCACATACCTTATTGGCGACTAACCAACTATACAATATAGGATACGTCTCAATGTACTTCAACCTATAACAACAATAACACGTATATCAACACATGCTTACTAAAGTAGATTAATACCAAGTAAAGGTTCTCCTATTTCTACGAAAATTTGGGCAGCACTTCCCCTATAAATACATACTTTTCCACATTTTCCAAGACCCAAATTCAACAACAATCAAGCCCCATTTAAGGCAAAATCAAAACAGAAACCAAAGGAGATTACACGCCTACCTGACGTGTAAAATTCGACCCCTTAATCTATACAAAATAGCCCATAAAAACAGTCCACAATTCTATCAACGATAAGGATAAAATGTGAAGCCTTTTAACACCCTTTTACACTCTTATTCCTTAGGACTTTCATTATCAATTTTACCACATTAATTATGCATGTTGACAACTGAATTTCCAGCATATACACGCCACAAAACAGTCCATAAAAACTGCACGACAATATCCAACAGTTTTATAGATTCCACGGCCAACAACTACAATCCGATAACTCTTTTCTTAATCCTTTTTATTTCAATTCAAGTTCCAAAACTTCTATATAATTTATATCAACTTATTAAGAACAATATTACTCCATTATAACATGTAACAAGTGAAAATAACAACAATAATGACCAACGAATCCAAGACACCAAATCTGTCCCATTCTCGGCCAACTTCACAAAAATTGTCCAAACACTTTTTATTTTTCATTCTTTTAGTACAATCTCATCTATACATTATAACAATATGCAATATCCAATTACTTCAAGAGGGAGAAGAATTTTTACCTTAATTTGTAGCAAAAACTGTCCAAAACGGTCTCTAGAGATTCGGCCAACAGTTTTCGTTTTGCCCCACTTCTTCAAGTTCCAATCACACACATGTATCCTCTACAAGCTTATAACCAACTTCCCTTCTTGTTTTACTTCCAAAAAGTCGACGAATAAGCTAGAGTTTTAATGGCCATTCTCGGCCCAAATGGATTCTTGGAGGGTTTTGGAGAGTTAACTTGGTTTAAGACTTGATTAGGGTTCTTAATCTTGGATAATAATCAACCCTTGATCTTATCTTTGGCTATGGAAGTTTTTGAAATCTTGTAGCTCAAGAAAGATGAGAGAAGGAGCTTTAGAGGAGATGAGATATTATGTCTCAAAGTCTTGCAAGACTTATCCTATATAGCACAACTTGTAAAGACAAGTGGAGAGGGACACATGTCGCTGTTATACCCCGTATTTCCAGAGTATGTACGTAAGGGAATACGTACAAAAAGTTTGGCCTTAAAGATTAGCGTTGGACGTTTTTTTTGTACACAACTCACTAAAAGAATCGTTTTCCGACGAAACGTTTCCACAGCTTTCGTAGGGAAAATTCCGGCTATGCCATTACTAATTTTTGCGGATTTTTCCGAGAGACGAAACATTTTGGACCAACGGGAGGGCGACACTTGGCACCCTCCCATTGATGGACTTGAATCGTCCATTGGACGAAATTGGAGAGGAAGTGCACGTTTTTTGTGCCTTGTGCACAAGTCAAGGAGTTGGTAGGATATTTGTGTATAGTTAATCCTCACCCTACACTTGGCTTGCACTTGTCTTCATCTTGGCCATTGGTTGGCCAAGGCTTGAGCTATAAATACCCCCTTAGAGATGAAGAGTTCTTCATCCACAAAGTTATCTTCCAAGTCTTGAAAAAAATCCTCTCCTCTCCCTTAGCCTTTCGTCCAAACACCTCTTCCCCCCCCCCTTGAGTGAGTTTGGCCGAGGGCCTACCCCCCCTAGCCTAGCCGAAATCTACCCCCCCTCCCTTGGTAGAAAAGTTGTCTTTTAGTATCGTTATAATGCCCAAAATACCCTAGCCCAAATCTCTTTGTACTTAGTAGAAGTTGTGAAGAACTTCTAAGGTTTCCTTGGAGCTACCGGAGCGTACAACTTAGGAGCTAAACCTTGCTCAGGCGCGACTTTATCTAGGATATTTTTGGGCTTACCGAGGTAAATAATCCTAACCCTCTTTTGTATTAGAGAATGCATACTGTAGAAGTATAAGAATAAGTATTGAATACTTAGAAGAATATTACAGAATAGAATTGAACTGTCATCACAGTAGAAGGTTTTAAAAGAAAATAATTGAATCAGACTACATAGATCGTTACAAGAGACTCATATAGCTCACCGGGTAGGGTTGTGCTGCCCGACTTTCCGTAG
This sequence comes from Przewalskia tangutica, assembly GCA_029844215.1. NCBI lineage: Eukaryota > Viridiplantae > Streptophyta > Magnoliopsida > Solanales > Solanaceae > Przewalskia > Przewalskia tangutica. Next base: position 98,063,232 of record CM056721.1, read on the forward strand.
GATTGTGAACCCTCTGTTTAGAATGACCTTCAGAGTAGTCTAGACTTTGATAGATGTCTGTGACTATTATAGGCTGACTCTCTGCGCGCGACATATTCAACTTGGCAGGTGGTTTTCGCTGAGAAGGTATGTGATTCTTCCTAAAGCATGATATTTTACAATATATAGTACGTAGACGCATACGTGTTAATCGAATAATAACTACGGCAATGTCTTTGACTTAAGCCTGAATAATACTTATGGCAATGCCTCACGGCTTAAGCCTGAATAATACTTACGGCAATGCCTCACGGCTTAAGCCTGAATAACAAAGAACTGGAAGCATTTCAAAAGAATACTGAATCATTTTTAACAGAAGATAAATATTTGGTTTTTAAAACAAAAGCTTAAGAGTTATACTAGCTTTATGGGAAGTTAGGTATAACAACTTAAGAAAGATAAAAAGGAATTTACTTGTTTGTTTATAAAAGTCTTGTATTGATTTACATTAAGTAGTAAGATTGTTTGATAAGTAGACATATTATGATGCTACCGTGTTAGTATCTTGAAATCTTTGTGTAAGTGGTCATTCTTGATGTGCTTACGTTGCTAACCGGTAAGTCCGTTGTATCGTTATTGTATCACCTACCCTCGATCGTTATACCGAGGGCTTGCCCCTTGATGCGGTCTATACGCCTATGCGCGCTGTGAGACTATGCGAGCAGCGGTATGCTCGGATTGATCATTCGGTGTTTAGCCTGACGCGGGGATTCCTATGCGGTCCGCTGAGACTACGCGGTCTTTTGAGGCTATGCGGCCGCGGAGCCTAGGCGGATCTGGGGTTGGCTGCCCCGACGCGAGGAATACCTCATGCGGTTCGCAATGTGACTATGCGGTCGCGAAGTCCGTGACTAGGCACGCAGAATGATACTATGGGCGATTGGCCTTGCTTCGATCATTCGCGGCCTAGAATAGACATTACGCTTTTCCTACTATCGTTGTTGTTTGTGATGTGGCACTAGGTGCAATTGAACTGATTGTATTTGTGAAAAGGTTTTAAATACTTTGATTTCATTTCAGTTCTTTACAGTTTCACATACTTGGTACTGTTATCGACCTCTCCTGGGCTGCGTCATGCCGCAGTAAGGGCAAGTGTGCTAGATCCGCATCCTTAGGATCTCTTTGCATTGGTGTCGGGAGCTCCATCTTCTCCGAGGCTCTACTTTTGGTATGATCTCCTGTATTGTAGATAGTTTATGCAGTCCAGGTATGGCGGAACCTCCCGCCATAGTTGTATATTTCAGAGGTCTGTAGTCATGTTGTACAGTGTCGGATGTAACTGCTAAACCTTGTTTATATATATATGCCGAAAGGCGACGTTTGTTCACATAAACTGTGTCTTATTTTATAAACTGTTTCATGTCTTGTTTTATATTTCCGCTGATTACTCTGATGTATGACTACTTGGGTGCTTGTAAGGCACGATCCACGGCCCTAACGGTCGTGATCGCCCTATCATTAGTCAATAATTTCCTCTTCAAAATATCAAGATATGTAGCCCAAAATATGTTAAAATTGAAGGGCCCCGCAAAATTGTGAAATTCTCGGAGGACCCCATATTATCAATTCCAATTCTTCGTAATTCAATACTAATCACATAAATCCAATTAGAAGTATTAAACTCCAAGTTAATTTATGTCGTCACATTTTTCCAAAATTTTTCCGGAGAAAAATGTAAATATTCTTTCCTTTCAACCTTCAAATCTTGATTCCTGAATCACGTTCTCAATTAGTAGCCCTGGTATTACGGGGTATAACATCCTTCCCCCTTAGAAACATTCGTCCCGAATGTTCATAGTGGGTCTCAAACTATACAGATTCCGGCGTCGTCTCCTTACTATACCTATCAACCAATACTCCAAACCAACGATGCCACATACGGCCACAATATATCACATGTATATACACCAATGGACCTTCCATCTGAGGTCCCTTCTCACAATACTCGAAGGTTGTAGTCCTTTCCAAAATGGGATCTCCAGACATTCCTTTCTCTTCCCGTACTAGGGATGACCTTGCCGTATTCTAAGCCATAAGTTATCACTATCTGAATCCTTCAGTCAGACTCCCACTTAACTAACTGACGTGTTCCCTCGTGTCAACTTCTCTTCTCCGTCCTCATATTAGTCAAACTACTGGTTGGTGAATGATCTTATTGTCTACCTAGCTTTGTTTACTAACTGGTGTAAACTCTAATACTAGTAGTATCTCAATCACGAATACCTATGGACAATGTTACTGAATCTAAGGTGTGTGTATCATCACAATTAACTCTCAGTCATAATCTAAAATGAATCTCTCTCCTATCTCAAAGTATTTATCACAATATCCTTTTCACTCATTAGAGGCTCGCCTTCTTGGCCGAAGTATCCCTACTTTACATCCTCTACTATCGGTCTTTACACTTTTATGGGGTAATTACACCTTGTGAACCCTACACAACTATAGTTTCATTCACTTTATCATTCTTGTCAACATCCTTCACTCTACACATTACTTAAACAAAAAAATATTTCTACCTCTAATGGTCCTACCAATTCACATTCTACTAGAAACAAGGGGAATATATATGCTAGGGTGGAATCTGAATCTATCAATGCATGTATGACTCAAAAGGATCAAAATATACCTGTAACCCCATTCGATGATGCCTCTTAATCCTGCCTGGTAGCCACAACATCTATGCGGTTTGAAGGACCGCCAGAACTATAAACTCCACCACGACCTCTACCACAACCGGGCCGATATTCGAATACCTCGCCTGGGCGCACAAATCAGAGAAAAAGGAACCAGCCACCGATCCAAAGAGTCGAGTCACACCACCAGGTTCTTCTAAAAGGACATTCTTCACCACACGCCCTGACGGACGCGCAATAAAAACAAACATCTATACCAAAAAGGCATCTCCTCAAATGATGCTTACCACACTGGAAACACTGAGGGAAAAGTGGCCTCGATTGAGCAGATCCCCGATTCCTCTGAAAGCCTGGAACCCTGGAGCTCGGACTGGCTCCTAAATAATCTCCCACCTGCGAACTGTGGGGGTATGTTCTGTGTAGGCTGGGACGAAAATCTCTCCCGCTGCTGAGGCTGCTCGCCCAGAAACTCACCGGGATATCCAACCGGTCTAAGCCTCTTACGTTGGTTTCTGCATTGGCCCTCTACCCCCTATACACATGCTTGTACCGGCCGAATAATCCCCTGCTGACAAGTCTGCATCACCACTAGCCTAGTCGCACAGAATAAGCGCCCTCATGGCCCTATAGTCTTCCTCGGCGAGGCTGGAGGCTCGTGATGGGGCCTCAAAACCTGTGCAGAACTTCGCCGCGGTACAATATCCAGATAGATCGGGCATGAGCCCTAGTAACTCTCGAGTCGACTATTAGCTCCCGCTACTGATTTGCCCTTCTGGGAAACTGTTGCCTTCCTCGGAGGCATAACTGTAATACAATAATACGTCAGAGAGGGATTATCCTAATAACACAACTCTATTGCACGATCTCCGGCCGAATAAACCCCTGTTGACAAGTCTGCATCACCGCTAGCCTAGTCAGTAATAGAACTGCGTCCCTCATGGCCCTATAGTCTTCCCCTGACTGAGGAGCTGGAGGCTTAGGTGATGGGGCCTCAAAAACCGATGCAGAACTCGCGACTACTGCACAATATCCTAGGTATAGATCGGCATGAGCCTTAGTAACTCTCGAGTCGACTATTAGCTCGCATCGATTTGCCCTTCTGGGCAACTGTTGCCTTCCTCGGAGGCATAGCTGTAACACAATAATACGTCAGAGAGGGATTATCCTAATAACACAACTCTATTGCACGATCTCAGAGTGAGAAGAATAGAAACCAAATCCTAAATATCGTGTAGCCTCCTATGTTACACCCCGTATTTCCAAGGAAATGATATGAACGTACTTAAGGATATAATATTTGAATTTTGGAAACAAAGAAAAATTTCATTTTTCTTAAGGAAAAATTCTCGGAAAAATGTGAAGAGAAAGTTATTAACTCGGAGTTAGATTCCCATATTTGGATTTATGGACTTAGTATATTATTGTGAAGTCTTGGAATTGATAATATGAGGCCCGTCGAGAAAATCACAATTTTGTGGGGCCCTTCGATTTTAAATATATTTTGGACAAATATCTAGATATTTTATGAAGTGGGATTTTTGGCCAATGGGAGGGTGACATGTGTCACTCCTCCACTTGTCATGTGCTAAAGGAAATATCTATACAGAGAAAGAGATGAAGACTTAGATCATTTGTTATATTTTTCATCTTCCAAGCTCTCTTCTCTCCTCTTAACCCTAAATTTCGAAAATCCAAGAACGAATTTTCCAAGAACAAAGGTTGATTATTATTCAAGATTAAGAACACTAATCAAGTTATAAGACAAGTTATCTCCAAGTTATCCAAAGATCTATGTTGGCCGAAATTGGGGTTGATAACCCTAGCTTGTTCATCGACGTTTTGGAGGTAAAATGTGAAGGGAAATTGGTTATAAGCTTGTAGAGGATACATGTGTGTGATTGGAACTTGAAGAAGTGGAGCAAAATGAAAACTGCGGGCCAAAGTTGAGCGGACTGCCTTGGACGGTTTTTGGGCAATTTTAAGGTAACAATTCTTCATTCTCTTGAATTAATTGGATATTACATATTGTTATAATGTATATATGAGCTTGTGCTAAAAATAATGAAGGATAAAAAATGTTTGGACAATTTTGGTAGGGTTGGCCGAGAATGGCAATTTTCGGATGTTGGTGTCGTTGGCTATAATTGTTGTTATTAACGTCACCTATTGCATGTTATAATGAAGTAATATTGGTGTTGACAAGTTGTTATTTACTTGTATAAAAGTATTGGAACTTGAATTGGATTAAAAAGGATTATGGAAAAGGTAATCGTATTGGGGTTGTTGGCCGCATATTCTATGAAACTGTTGGACGTTATTATACAGTTTTTAGGGAATGTTTTAGGGTGTTGGAATTCTGAAAATTCTGTCCTCGTCATGCATGTTTGAGTGTGGTTATTGCTAATGAAAGTCCTAAGAGATTAAGGGTATAAAAAAGTGTTAAAAGGCTTCATATTTTACCCTTGTTGTTGTTGGATATTGGACTAATTTTGTGGACTATTTTTATGTGATGATGGGGCAGAATTTTACACGTAAGGTAGGCGTGTAATCCCCTTTGGTTGCTGTTTGGTTGTGCCCTTAATTGGTGTCTTGGTTGTTGATGAAATTGGGCCTTTGAAAGGTGGAAAAGTACGTACAAACAAGGAAAGTGCTGCCCAAATTTTTGTAGAATAAGAGAACCTTTACTTGGTATTAACCTACACTAGTAAGATTGAAGTTGATAGAAGTGTTGTTGTATTTATAGGTTGAAGTACATTGAGACGTATTCTAGATTGTAGAGTTGGTTAGTTCGTCAACAAGGTATGTGAACTATCCCTTCTTCTTTTGGCATGATTTGATTTTATAAAGTGAGTGGATATTAATCCTTATTGATACTTGAATTGATTTTAGAAAGTGAGTGGATCCTAATCCTTAAACGATACTTGACTTGATCTTTATAGAGTTCTATTGGAACCTAATCCTTAGTGATACATTCTATTGATTGTACTTTGGGTTTCTAAAATGGAAGTTGTCTACCTATTTCATTAATAGTATTTTGAGTTTCTAATGAGAAGTTGTTCTATCTATTTTATTAATAGTACCTTGGGGTTTTATAAAAAGAAAGAGGTGGTAGTACCTTGGTTTTCCTAAAAGGAAGAGGTGGTAGTACCTTGGTTTTTCTAAAAGGAAAGAGGTGGTAGTACCTTGGTTTTTCTAAAAGGGAAGAGTTGAGACATGACTTTGATTTTATAGTAAAGAGTTCATTTTAATGATTTTAAAAGTGAAAGTACCTTGAGGCTACAAGTGCTAGTGTCTTGGGGTTTTATAAATGAAAGGATGTACGACAGACGTACATGGTGCTATTGAGGTTTGATAATGCCTTGAGTTTTTCTAAAAATGATTGTTCATTCTATTTGTGCTAATGAGAGTCAAAGATGATTTAAATTACACATAGTTGTTTGTGATAGATATATGTGTACAGTCCTTTATATTTGGACCGTGTCATAGAAAGGGCCGGACAATATACCTTAATGGGAAGAGTAGTATATATTATTGACTTTACCGTGTCCTATTAAGGGCCGGGCAGTATACCTTAATGGGAAGGGCAATATATATTATTGACTTTACCGTGTCCTAGAATGGGCCGGGCAGTATACCTTAATGGGAAGGGCAGTATATATTATTGACTTTACCGTGTCCTAGAATGGGCCGGGCAGTATACCTTAATGGGAAGGGCAATATATATTATTGACTTTACCGTGTCCTAGAAAGGGCCGGACAGTATATCTTAATGGGCATGGCAATATATAGTACATGACTTTACCGCGTCCCACGAGTGGCCGGGCAGAATACCTTACATGACTTTACCGTGACCTAGAAAGGGTCGGGCATAATATCTTATATTATTTCATGGACAAGGACCATGGTGTGAATTTAGATACTCACGTGGTCACCTTATATTATAGATATATATGTGGATTGTACAGATAGACATTCTTGATTTGACATGACTCTCATATTTTTCAAAGGTACAATTGAATTTCACTTTTAAAAAGGAAGTACAGTTGGCTCTTATTTTTATATGGCACGGTTGGATCTGGTATTTGATTTTTATACTTGTCCCTGTCATCTTTTGGCCAATTTGATCTTATTTACTGTACTTTATGTTTACATACTTAGTACATTGTTCATCGACTTTCTTCCGGGTCGCGCCATGTCCGCAGGTATTAGGTACTCAGTTGGGTGATCCGCGAGCTTAGGATTTCCATCAAGATTTTATTGAGATGACTCCACCATTCTGGAGTCTAGTCATTATGGTACAGGTCTTCCATTATGGCTTAGGTATATTCAGAGGTACGGCGGGGCCTTGTCCCGTCATAGTTACTATCAATCTTAGAGGTCTGTATTCATATGTGGGCTGGACTTAGGTGAATTGTACAGTTATAGTTCCTTTGGATTGTTTTATATATAATGGCGGCATTGTCGGCTTTGCCTGTTTTGTTTTAAAAAAATGATGAAATGAGTTTTCTATAATTTTCGCTGGTTTAATGTGATGTATAAGTAGAAGGGTGCCCAGGTAGGGTACCAGTCGCGGGCCCGGGGTTCGGGTCGTGACATCCTGCTTATGGGTGTGGCGCGCAACATACCGATAATCAAGACTCTACTTAGACACGGTCTGTAGACATTCCGAGGACTGACAACTCTGATACCACTCTTGTCACGACTCGAACCCCGGGCCCGCGACTGGTGCACTACCTAGGCACCCTTTTACCCATTCATCCCAAGTAACCTGCGGAAGATAAATGTTACACCTCATAATACCAGAGCTACTAATTAAGAAGGTGATTAAGGATTTAAGATTTGAATTTTGGAAGGAAAGAATTATTACATTTTCTTAAGGAAAATTTCAGAAAAATGTGACGACGGAAAAATTATTAACTTGGAGTTTAATACTTCTAATTGGATTTATGGACTTAGTATTGGATTACGAAGAATTGGAATTGATAATATGGGGCCCGCCGAGAATTCACAATTTCGCGGGGCCCTTCAATTTTAAGATATTTTGGATAATATCTAGATATTTTTAAAGGGAAAGAATTTTGGACAATGGGAGAGTGACATGTGTCCCTCCCCAACTTGTCTTGCAAAACTTAACTATATAGATATGAATGCAAGACTTAAAAGTCTCATAATATCTCATCTTCTCCCACACTTTTTCTCTCTTCTTTCCTTAGCCTTAGATTTCGAAAATCCCTTTGAAAGTGAAGATCAAAGACAAGTTATTATCTTAGATTAAGAACCCTAACCAAGTCTTAAACCAAGTTAACTCTCCAAAACTGTTACACCCCGTAAATTCAAGAGAATAAGATAAGAACGTACGAAAGGAAATAAGGTTTGAACTTGGAAAGATAAGTTGGCAAAATGTTGGAGACAGATTTTCAGTCAACTTGGGAGCGGTATATCTCCTAGTTCTTTAGGAGTTTTTAGGTGTTTCAAAAGCATAGTATGAAGCTCGTTGAGTCTAGTTTCCAACGCAACAAACCGCTCGTCGATAGGACATCAGAGTAGAAAGTTATGGACATTAGAAGATCAGCTGGAAGAAGAGACGGAAAAGTGTTCCATCGGGCGTCTGTAGGCTACATGCGGGGCAGCGGCGGCGCCGAGGCGGGATTTTTAGCAAAATTTGGGGAAAATCAGAAGATATTTTGATAAAAGGCCTATGGGAGGGTGACAAGTGTCCCTCCCACCTTTTTGACCAAGAGAGGGTCTTATTTTAGGACCAAATCTTGAAGACTTGGTCATTTGAAAAGGTTCCTCCTAAGAAAATCCCCTCTTCTCTCTCAAAAATTGATGAACCCCAAGTGTGATGAGATTTTTGGAAAGGCAACAAGAAGGAAATATGTTGGCAAGCTTGTAGAGGGTTCGTGTGGGTGATTTTAACGTGAAGAAGATTTCGGAAAGAGGGCTTATTGAGGTAAAATCTTCACCTTCTTAATGATTGAAGATTTCATGTTATAGTAATTAAGAAATGGGCATGTTAGTCCCTAATGTTGTAATCATTTCGGTTGTTAGCTAAAATCATTACATGTTATATATAGAAAGGTATATCGTTGTTATAATTGGTTATGACTTATATAACATGTTGAAATAACGAGTTGAATTGAAAGGATTTGAAAAGTTGATATGTGAGCATGTTGTAGCCAAGGAGTTGCCTTAAACTAATTGGATTGTTTAATATGAATTGTGGGGCAGAATTTTACACTTCCAAGTTAGGCGTGTAATCCCCTTTGTATTGCTAAATTGTTGGGCCTTAAATGTGGCGTTTTGTTATTGAATTCGGGCCTTGAAAAAGGTGGAAAAGTACGTAGAAACAAAGGAAGTGCTGTCCAATTTTCCGTAGAATAAGGGACTTTGCAATTAGAATATTCTACGTTGAAGCTAGAAGCTAATAGACGTATTATGGTCATTATAGGTTGACATACTACGGACGGCATATTGGACTTGGCAAGTGGATTAAGCCGGAGAGGTATGTGGAAACTTTCTTATCTCTTGAGCATGAGTAGTTATAACGGTATAGTACGGTAGACGTACGTGTTTTAAATGAAGTCAGTTCATTTGATATACTTGACTTGTTTTAAGAATGTCTACGTTGGTCGAGTTAGATAATTAACTCACTTGTTCTTAAGGAAGGGTTAAAATAATGGTTTACCCTAATAAGGTAGACAAAGATTTCTTGATATGTAAAAGTATAGAATACTTGACTTGGAAAGTATAAGGCTCTTGGTCGTAAGAAGAACGAAGTTGTCTAAGACATAAAGAGTTATAACGGCTTTATGGGAAGTTAGTTATGACGGCTTTATGAAAGGATACGGATGTCTTAGTTTCTAAAGCATAAAGTTAGTATAACGACTTTATGGGGAGTTGGTTATAATAACTTTATGGAAGGTTAAAGGAATGGTTTTTCTCGAATAAGGTAAACAAAGATGAAAGAATTGAAATTAAGAAGGGCAATTTGATTTAAAGGCATCAATTGCTTAAAGCTTAAAGTATGGGTCACTTGATTTAGAAGCCAAAAATATATTCTAAAAGTGTAGTGACTTGTTTGAAATGTAGATAAGCCTTGATACTACGGGTGTTAGTATCTTGGGGTTTTATGTGAAAAGGGATCTTTTGAAAGAATAGAAGTGCATAGTACTTTGGGTTAAATTCCCGGACTTGTTAGGTGATATGAAGGTGCCTTAAGGTTATAAAATTGTCACGACCCGACCTCGGGCCCGTGACTGGTGCCTTACCCCGGTCACCCTAGTGATACAATCATCAGAGAAAATCAGCGGAAATAAAAACCTTAAGCATGAAACAATACATAAAATAAGCAACAGGCTAACCAAAACGGTTACCTTCCTGTATAAATAAATACCAACACGAACAGTTAAATCCCTTACAAACCACACTTGCAAAGATTACATGCACCTCTAAGAATGTAACCACAACTATGACGGACAGGGCCCGCCATACCCCGAATGTACAAGTACCTACTATGACATGGGACTATACCAAAGATAAGCCTCGAGAAACGGAGCTTCCTAACGCTGACGTGATCCTATGAGCGAGGATCAACAACCGGTGTACCTCTACTGCGGCATGACGCAGCCCGAAGGAGGTCGATAACAGTACCAAGTATGTGAAACTGAAAATCGTAAATGAAATCATAATAGTCTATATAAAGCAGGAGACATGTATGATAACCAAACTACAGTACACAACATATAAGCAGTCAGGTCTAGTCGGGGACTCACGCCCTCAAGTCATCACTCATGCCCGTGGAATTCCTTCCTCACTGCCGGCAGTCTATGACATAAATCATACTCATGTGACGCGCCCGTGGCATCCTACCTCACTGTCGGCGTACACATATACAATACATATATATATACCTCCTGCCCGTGGAATCCTCCATCACTGCCGTAGTAGGTGTAACATATAACCATGTGACCCGCCAGTGGCATCCTACCTCACTGTCGGCGTACACATATATAACACATATATATATATATATAATACGCGGCCGCATGTCCCGGAATCCCTCATCGGTGTAACATGGCCATAACGTGCCCTCGGCATCCCTCATCGCAGGTGCAGGTCTTCATGGGGAGCTAGCCCATGGAATAATGATTGTACATACCATGCCCCCGAAATCCCTCATCGGTGTAGACAGGTCTTCATGGGGAGCTAGCCCATGGAATAATAGTAATGGTCACATGCCCCCGGAATCCCTCATCGGCGTAGACATGCCCATGTGACAATAATAGTATACCGGGAGTTTAACCCGCTGCATGGCGCGTGCCCGGAATCCCTCATCGGTGTAGACATGTCCATGTGATAATAACAATGGAAGTATACCCGTGGAATCCTCCGTCACTGCCGGTACCTCCAATGAAACGTACGGGCATCTAACCCGCATCCTGGTCGCATGCCCCGGCATCTCTCATCGGTATAAGCATGGCCAAGATCAAACAAAATGGAAGCATACCCGTGGAATCCTCCGTCACTGCCGGTACGTCCAACAAATTCACAACAAGTCAGCCGGCCCTCCAACCGAGAGACGCGGTAACATAGTAATACCACCAAGGCTATCACAACTAGAATAGGCAAAATTTAACATACTCTTAGACTTCCATTTTATGACAACAAATCCGGGTTTTAACCCCAAAGTACTACCTACATTAATCCTTTCAAAAAGATCTCTTTTTACGTAACAACTACTCGATACTATTATCCGTAGTACCAAACACGTTCATGTTTAAATCAAGTACTTTATACTTTTTAAACCAAGTGGCTTACATTTTTAAAACAACGTCAAGTATACTTTTAAAACCCAAGTTACTAACTCTTTTAAGATCAAGGTACTCCTACCTTTTAAAACCAAGCCACTTATATTTTTCTCATCAAGAAAAGTTCGATATTTGAAAATAAGTTACTTATACTTTTCCCAAAATCAAGTTACCATTTTAAATCCAATAATAAAACAAAACCCTGCCATTCTTTTAAACCAAAACACTTAAAATTCTCAAGTCTCTTTTCTTTTAGAAATCAAGTTCCTTACTTTGGAATTTAAGAAAATCAGTACTTATTAAAAATGATCTTATTAAAGCAGCCATGATCTAGGAAATGTAATACAATTTTGTCTTATCTTAGCTTCTATGCAGATGGAGGTTTCTACTTGTTTTAATATATTCATTACTTTTTCCTTTATTAATGTTGCATTGGCTTGTTCGATTCTTATTCCCATTTCCGAAATCAATGTAACATTATTCTTTAAAAACCAAGTACTCATTACTCACGAATGAGGTTTCACAACTTCTAATACAATTCAAGTTCTTCACATTTCATATCAAGTCAAATATAAGTCCAGTCTTTTATCCTTTAAAAAATCAATAACTCATTATTTTACCTACATAAAGTCGTTATAATTAACTTCCCATAAAGCCATTATAATACTTTATGTTTTAAACCAACCAAAATTCGTTTAGCACACGTACGTCTACCGTACTACATAGTTTACAACATCATGCTAGAAAAGATAGGAAGAGGTTCACATACTTCGCGACGATTATCGACAATTAGCAAAACGCTCCAAAGTACTATAACCCTGCTAGCCTTTTCCACCCTTCAAGTAGAATACGCTACTCGTAGTACTTCAACCTATAAAGGCCACAAAACGTCTATCAACTTCCAGATCTCTTCGTAGAACATTTCAAAGTACAAGGTTCCTTATTCTACGAAAAAATTCGGCAGCTCTCCCCCCCGTAACCACATAAATCTCCTCCTCTATCAAGGCCCGCTACCAAGCCAACAACTCCAAGGGGGTTACACGTCTAACCGGACGTGTACAACACTGCCCCACAATAATACTACAAGTCTACTGTAAATACAGTCCAATGTAAATACAGTTCAATTCTTTATAATCATCCTTCCAATATATCCTATACTCAATTCTAAACTACTACAATATGAAATATCCAATTACAATAGGGGGATAAAGATCATTACCTCGATAAGCCCAAAATTATCCAAGATTATAAGTCGATCCTGAGCAACGTTTAGCTCCTATTCTGTACGCTCCAAACCGCTCCAAGCAACCCTTAGAAGTTTCTAACAACTTCTCTTAAACACTTCAACCATCTATGAAGATTTCCCTAGGGTTTCACTTTGCGACTAATGGAATAAAGTAGTATTTCTGGGCTCTTATGTTGGGATAACTTTGGAATACTACAAGGGATATAGGCTAAGGTATTTGGGATTATACCACAACTATTGAAGAATTTCTACACAAGGTGGGGGGGTTTTGACGAGAGCTTCACAAAGGGAGGGAGGGAGAATTTGCCTTGGAAAATATTTCAAGTGTGGATGAATAAAGTCTTGCAACATAAGGGGTATTTATAGGCCAACCAATGGCCAAGATTAAAGCAAGTGTAAGGTGAGGATTGGGGACATGTGTGTGGGTAAACTACCAACCATATGTCCACCACAAAAATGGGACAAGTGGCTTGCCACTTGTCCCCCCACAAAAAAACGTCCCAATGGTGCCAAGTGTCACCCCATTCGGCCATAGGGCCACATGTGGGTGCCATGTGTCGCCCTCCTACATGTCCAAAATATTTCATCTTCCGAAAATATCCGTAATGCCAAAAATCCGAAAATAAAGTGGGCCCCACAAACCGTAAATTTCTCCCGTGGGCCCCACGTGACCAATTCCGGAAATAAAATTCCATAATTCTCAAATATTCCAAAAAGTCTGAATACCAAATCTGGGAGTCCAATTCCCTTTAACGAACATTTTTCCTTCACAAAATCCGGAAACTTTTCCGTCAAAAAAATCACATCTTTCTTCCTTTTTAATTTAAATGTCGTATTCTCGTACGTACGTCCTCATTTACATACCCTGGAACTACGGGGTGTAAAATTCTTTCCCCCTTAGAAACATTCGTCCCGAATGTTCCTTCTAAGTCTTAAAACATACATGCGCTGATATAGTCTTCACTACTATACTTACAAAACCACTTATGCCACACCTGGCCATAATATAACACATGCGCAAAACTCCAATCCAAGCCAACGAGGAATCACCTCTAACATTACAAAAGCTTCCACCCATGGTCTAAAGGATACACCCTTCACATCTTCACTTCACAACAAAATGATCTCTTTTATTCTGTTAACACACGTTCACTTCTTTCCTTACTCGTCGTACCCTTCTCGTACACCCGAACTCTCTCTAGTACACGTACCATACTCGATCATCGCTTGGTTTCCAAAACCTTGGAGTCACTACCTCCAAACTTGGTCATTTTACTAGCCTCAAATTCCTTTAAGGCCATTCCCGGCCTTCACGATCCGATTCTGGTCGAACGCATCCACGAACTCGTACAACGGTTACCTAAACTTGGGCCTTGCACCCTCGTGATCCTACCACCTGGCGGGACCACCTCAAACTGACCCCACCTCATTCCGGGCTGCGGGTTGACCCACGATCTGGCCTCAACCCGACCCGCTATCGCGCCAGACTCTCTCGTTCCCCGATCCGGAACAATCTTACTAATTCACGTCATGAAAGCTACCACTTCCATCTTACACTACCTATGGAATTATCCCATAACATATATCATGCATACCAAGTACTTCGACAAAGACCAACCGTAAAAATCATCCACTCAAGATGGCCTTGCATCCAAGGTCCTAACTGTTATAAATTCTAAGGCTCACAATTGTCTCGTCTCCAGACTTACCCTTTTCAACTACCCATGTTTTCTAATTCACACTTAACTCAATGCTATCCGTACATAGCACTTAACATGTATCCACCATAACAACAATACAAACTAGTCTCTAGAGGGTTAAGGATATACCTGAAAATCAAATAGGCGGTTCAAAGGACCGCTAAAACTGGGAACTTCCACCGCGACCTCTGCCGTGGCCTGCCGGTGTATGAACATCCTGCCTAGCTATGGAAGGTGAAGAACCCGCAACTGATCCCGTAGTCTGTGCTATCCCACCAGTGCCACCTCTGGTCGGACAGTCTCTCGCCAAATGGCCCTGTTGGCCGCAAGCATAACAAGCTGTCGAAATAGTACGACACTCCCCAAGATGGGGTCTACCACATCGACCACACCGAGGTAGGGGTGGCTCCATCTGGCTAACACCCCTCCTCCCCCGGAAACCTGAAGCCCTGGAGCCCTGACCTGCTCCTGAACATCCCGAACGTCCCGAAGACTGTGGAGGACCACTCTGTACTGGCGGAGGCGCATAACTGGCCTGCTGCTGAGGCGGTCCGCCTCGAAAGTTACCAAAGGTCCCTGCTGTCCTGGCCCTCTTATGCTGATCCTGGTCCCTACGTCGGTCTCTACGTTCCTCAATCCCCTGTGCATAAGCCTGTATACGGGCAATGTCCATGCCCGGCTGAAGAGCTACTCCTGTACAACTCTCTGCTAGATAATCGTCAAGTCCTGTGACATATCGGTGCACTCTATCCTCCATGTCTGCCACTAAAGCGGGGACATAACGAGCCAATGAGCCAAACTCTATACTGTATTCCCGAACCGTCCGCCCGTTCTGCCTCAACATCATAAATCTATCTGCCCGAGCTCTCCTCATCTGCGAGGGCAAGAAGTGTGTAAGAAATGCCTCTGAGGTCTTGATCACTTTCATGATCCGCTGCAACTGTCGAATAAACTCCTGAGGATCTTCCTCAGCTCTCAATCCATAGAACTCGGGTGGACTGCAACTCAAGAAGTCCCGAAATCTCAACTATCGGATCTAGGGTGAACTACTGGTACCACCGGAACCTCCGACTCTCGTCTGTCCTCATTCCCAGCCACCAGACTAGCTAGTAACTGGGCCATCTCCTTATAACTCATATCCTCTGTTCCTGGCCGTGGGACTAGAGGCTCAGGTATCGTGGTCTCGTGAGCTCGCCATCGCTCTAAGCTCTCCTGGGGCTAGCGATGTCATAAAACTCGTCGTCTGAAGTACTACCTTAGGTAAAGATCGGGCTGTGCCTGGTAACACTGCGGCTATACTCGCAGCCTCCTCTGCCTTGCCCTTCGGGCTCGTTGCCTGCGTAGAGGCATAATCGTACATACGAATACGTCCGAGGGAGTCCAACTTATAACACAGCTCTAAGGCACGATCTCAGAGTGAGAAGAATGGAAACCAATCCTAAATATCCTGTAGCCTCCTGATTATAGATGTGGTGCACAACACACCGATAATCAAGACTCTACTAGACACGGTCTGTAGACACTTTCCGAGGACTAACTGCTCTGATACCACTTTTGTCACGACCCGACCTCGGGCCCGTGACTGGTGCCTTACCCCGGGCACCCTAGTGATACAATCATCAGAGAAAATCAGCGGAAATAAAAACCTTAAGCATGAAACAATACATAAAATAAGCAACAGGCTAACCAAAACGGTTACCTTCCTGTATATATAAATACCAACACGAACAGTTAAATCCCTTACAAACCCTGCCCACAACAGTACTACAGACCTCTAAGAATGTAACCACAACTATGACGGGACAGGGCCCCGCCATACCCCTGAATGTACAAGTACCTACAATGACAGGGGACTATACCAAAGATAAGCCTCCGGAGAAACGGAGCTTCCCAAAACGCTGAACTGTGATCCTATGAGCGAGGATCAACAACCGGTGTACCTCTACCTGCGGCATGAACGCAGCCCCCCGAAGGAGGTCAGTACAACAGGTACCAAGTATGTGAAACTGAAAATACTGTAAATGAAATCATAATAGTCTATATAAAGCAGGAGACATGTATGATAACCAAACTACAGTACAACATATAAGCAGTCAGGTCTAGTCGGGGACTCACGCCCTCAAGTCATCACTCATGCCCGTGGAATTCCTTCCTCACTGCCGGCAGTCTATGACATAAATCATACTCATGTGACGCGCCCGTGGCATCCTACCTCACTGTCGGCGTACACATATACAATACATATATATATACCTCTTGCCCGTGGAATCCTCCATCGCTACACTGTAGGTGTAACATAAAACCATGTGACCCGCCAGTGGCATCCTACCTCACTGTCGGCGTACATATATATATATATATATATAATACGCGGCCGCATGTCCCGGAATCCCTCATCGGTGTAACATGGCCATAACGTGCCCTCGACATCCTTCATCGCAGGTGCAGGTCTTCACGGGAGCTAGCCCATGGAATAATGATCGCATACCATGCCCCTAATCCTCATCGGTGTAGACATGTCTTCACGGGAGCTAGCCCATGGAATAATAGTAATGGTCACATGCCCCGAATCCTCATCGGTGTAGACATGCCCATGTGACAATAATAGTATGCCGGGAGTTTAACCCGCTGCATGGACGCATGCCCCCGGAATCCCTCATCGATGTAGACATGTCCATGTGATAATAACAATGGAAGTATACCCGTGGAATCCTCCGTCACTGCCGGTACCTCCAATGAAATGTACAGGCATCTAACCGTCCCCGTCGCATGCCGGCATCTCTCATCGGTATAAGCATGGCCAAGATCAAACAAAATGGAAGCATACGTGGAATCCTCCGTCGCTGCAGACGTCCAACAAATTCACAACAAGTCAGCCGGCCCTCCAACCGAGAGACGCGGTAACATAGTAATACCACCAAGGCTATCACAACTAGCATAGGCAAATTTAACATACTCTTAGACTTCCATTTTATGACAACAAATCCGGGTTTTAACCCCAAAGTACTACCTACATTAATCCTTTCAAAAAGATCTCTTTTTACGTAACAACTACTCGATACTACTATCCGTAGTACCAAACACGTTCATGTTTAAATCAAGTACTTTATACTTTTTAAACCAAGTGGCTTACATTTTTAAAACAACGTCAAGTATACTTTTAAAACCCAAGTTACTAACTCTTTTAAGATCAAGGTACTCCTACCTTTTAAAACCAAGCCACTTATATTTTTCTCATCAAGAAAAGTTCGATATTTGAAAATAAGTTACTTATACTTTTCCCAAAATCAAGTTACCAATTTAAATCCAATAATAAAACAAAACCCTGCCATTTTTTTAAACCAAAACACTTCAAATTCTCAAGTCTCTTTTCTTTTAGAAATCAAGTTCCTTACTTTGGAATTTAAAAAAATCAGTACTTATTAAAAATGATCTTATTAAAGAAGCCATGATCTAGGAAATGTAATACAATTTTGTCTTATCTTATCTTCTATGCAGATGGAGGTTTCTACTTGTTTTAATATAATTAATTGTCATTACATTTTCCTTTATTAATGCTTCCATTGTCTTATTATGAACTTACTTGGACGTACCGACAGTGATGGAGGATTCCACGGGTATGCTTCTATTGTCTTATTGTGAGTTTACCTGGACGTACCGACTGTGATGGAGGATTCCACGGGTATGTTTCCATTGTGATTGATCCTTGGACATGCTTATACGATGAGGGATTCCAGGGCATGCGACCAGGATGCGGGTTAAATTCCCGGATGCTATTATTACTCCATGGATTAGCTCTCCATGAAGACATGTACCTGAGATGAGGGATTCCACGGGCATGTTATATATGATTATTACTCCATGAATTAGCTCTCCATGAAGACATGTACCCGAGATGAGGGATTCCACGGACATGTTATATACAATTATTACTCCATGGATTAGCTCTCCATGAAGACATGTACCCGAGATGAGGGATTCCATGGGCATGTTATATACGATTATTACTCCATGGATTAGCTCTCCATGAAGACATGTACCCGAGATGAGGGATTCCACAGGCATGTTATATACGATTATTACTCCATGGATTAGCTCTCCATGAAGACATGTACCCTAGATGAGGGATTCCACGGGCATGTTATATACGATTATTACTCCATGGATTAGCTCTCCATGAAGACATGTACCCGAGATGAGGGATTCCACAGGCATGTTATATACGATTATTACTCCATGGATTAGCTCTCCATGAAGACATGTACCCGAGATGAGGGATTCCACGGGCATGTTATAAACGATTATTACTCCATGGATTAGATCCCCATGAAGTCATGTACCAGAGATGAGGGATTCCACGGAAGATAAATAACACTCTCCCTTTTTTTTTATCAAAGCTAAGGCCAAGCCGATAAGGCTGCCATAATATAAAAATTACCCGAAAGGGTCTACACTATTTAACAATGTAAAAACAACTCTAGTCAGTCCAGCCCACAGATGAATACAGACATCTAAGATTTGGACAAATACTATGACTGGACAAGGCCCCGCCGTAGCCCTGAATATACATAACCATGACGACAAGCTCCGGAACATTGCAGCCATCTCAAATGCTGAACCAGGATCCTAAGCTCGCGGATCCACAATCGTACCTAAACTGCGGACATGAACGCGGCCGAAGAAGTGATACAACAGTACCAAAGATTGAACAGAAAATAAGGTACGAAGAATGATCATAAGCATACAAAAGAATGACAGGGGCAAGTATAAAAAGGGTAAATACCAGATCCTACCGTGTCATTACCATCTCGTGAACTTAAGCGTACCTTATTATATTTTCCCATTTTTCAATAAGAGTATAGTCAAATTCTTACGTACATACTTAAGAAAAATCATCAAGTTCATATATAACTTACGTATCTTGCATAACCTAATCCGCCCCTTTGGAGGGACGCCTATACTGCTGGCCCAATATGGGACGCGATAAAGTCACATAAGTCTGCCCATAAAGGTATACTGCCCGGCCCAATCTGGGACGCGATAAATTCACATAAGTCTGCCCATAAAGGTATACTGCATAAAAATAGGAAGCTTATGATCAACTTAGGGTCACCTGCCCGTAGTATCATTTAGCAATTCTACTCCTGGGACTATTTCACCCGCAAGCGCCATGTGGGCCCGCATGAGGTATTCCTCGCATCATGGGTAGCAAATCCATGAAGTGGTATAATGTCTTGGGGGTTTACTCCGCAATCATACTCATAAGGTGGTATAACGTCTTGGGGGTTTACCCCGCATTTATACTCTTACCCTTCAATCATACACAGAAGGTGGTATAATGTCTTGGGGGTTTACCCCGCATTTATACTCTTACCCCTCAATCATACACAGAAGGTGGTATAACGTCTTGGGGGTTTACCCCGCATTTATACTCTTACCCCTCAATCATACACAGAAGGTGGTATAACGTCTTGGGGATTTACCCCTCATTTATACTCTTACCCCTGGAGAAGGTGGTATAACGTCTTGGGGATTTACCCCTCATTTATACTTTTACCCTAGCTCAACCGGCCATCATACATAACATAAGCCCTACCAGCTTATCATACATAACATAAGCACTACCGGCTTATCATACAATATAAAATCAAGTTAAGAAATCCCCTAACTTCTTATTAGTCTTGTTCATATACACTCTCATTTTAGTTTACTTAAGGCACTAACATGTCATTATAAAATCCGGGAATTTAACCCTACGTACTACGTGCCTCTACTCCTTTAAAATGATTCTCTTTCAAATAAAACTTCCTAGATACTAATAACCGTAGTATCAAGTCATATCTACTTTTCAAGACAAGTCACAATACTTTTTAGAAATACATTTAGGCTTCTAAATCAAGTGACTTCTTTCTTTAAAACCTTAAGCAATTGGTACCTTTAAAACAATTTGCCCTTCTTTATTTCAAATCATTTCTTTGCTTACATTACTGAAGAAAACCATTCTTTTAATCTTCCATAAAGTTGTTATAACTAACTTCCCATAAAGCCGTTATAACTCTTTATGTCTTAGACAAATTCATTCCTTTTATAACCAAGAGACTTATACTTTCAAATCGAATTACATAGCTTTCAAAATACTTCAAGTCTTTTAACTTTTAAGAAAACCAGTTTCTTAACTTAGAATATCAAGCTTCTTAACTTTAAAATCAAGCTTCTTAACTTTAGAAATCAAGTCTTTCCAAATCAAGTATTCTATACTTGTAAATCAATTCATTTCTTCCTTTAAGAATCAAGTCCCATAACTTGAAAAATAAAGTCTCTTACCCTTTTAAAAATTTGAGGTTCATAGTCTTAAAACTTCATACGTAAATTCTTATAAATTAAGTAACATATACTTTGGTGTGTTGTGGATAAGTTATACTTATTTATAACGATCTTAATCAAGTAGCCATGATCTAGAAAATGTAATACAATTTTGTCTTATCTTAGCTTCTATGCAGATGGAGAATTCTACTCATTTTAACTTAATTGATTGTCATTACATTTTCCTTTATTAACGCTGCAGTGGCTTGTTCGATACTTATTCTCATTTGTGTCGTAACTTAGCCAAGTCAAATTGGCTCCAAATACCTCCTAACGACTCTTACCAACATTCCTCATAAGACTTGGTAAGAACTTAGGATAACTTAGACATAACCTTTACGTAGAGTAAATCAACATACATACCTCTTAACTTCTAAGAGTAGAAGGAATCATGAAATAGTACTACATGTATATTCCATACATAGAATCATGTCAAAAGAAGGAAGAGGTTCACATACCTCGCGACGATTATCGACAAATAGCAAAATGCTCCAAAGTACTTCAACCTTGCTATCTATTCCATCCTTCAAGTAGAATACGCTTGTCACACCCCGAACCCCGGGCACGTGACTGGTGCCCTACCTGGGCACCCTTCTACCTTAACAACTAAGTAAACTGCGGAAATCAAATAACACCTCATTTTTTTTTCTTTTTTTTAAAACCAACGTACGTGCAAGGCAAAGCCGACAAGGCTGCCATATAATATACATAAACAAAAGACACTACACCGTACATGAGTCCAATCCCACATATGAATACAGACCTCTAAGAGTTATACCGAACTATGACGGGACAAGGCCCCGCCGTACCCATAACTGTACAAAAGCCTGTACTGAAAGAACTTATACCAAAAAGATAAACTCCCGAACAGAAGGAGCTATCCAAAACTCTGAGCAGGGTCCTACACCTGCCGATCACCAAACAGCGTACCTAAACCTGCGGCATGAACGCAGCCCCCCGAAGGAGGTCAGTACGAAGAATGTACCAAGTATGTGAAACAGTAAAATACTGTAATGAAATCATAACAGTCTAGCAAAACAGGAGACATGTATGATAGCCAACCTACAGTACACAACACATAAGCAGTCATATCAAGTCAGGGACGCATGCCCTCAAAGTCATTACTCAAATATATCCATGGGTCTCACGCCCATAATATCAATCATGCCCGTGGAATCCTTCCTCACTGCCGGCAGTCCATGATATAATACAACATCAGTAAGCACACTGAACCTTGCAATCATGAGAGTAAATAGTAGTATACTTACAATATAAACTAGGAAGCTCACGATCAAAGCAGGACCACCCGCCCGCAGTATCATTAAGCAATCCTACTCCTGGGACTATTTCACCCGCATAGGTCGCGTGGACCCGCGTGAGGTATTCCTCGCATGGGACTATTTCACCCGCATAAGCCCTTACGGACTCGCATGAGGTATTCCTCGCATAGGCTGGACCCGCCCGCATGGGACTATTTCACCCGCATAGATCGCGTGGACCCGCATGAGGTATTCCTCGCATCGTGGGTAGCAAATCCACGGAATATGCAAATGCCACAAACCCGGGGAATGACCCCGAAATGAATGATATACCACTAGCACACAACCGGCTAGTACCAGCACACATAGGCAATTCTCAATTAACAAGCCAAAGTACTTATCAAGGCACACATGGAGTAATTCCCAATTAAACAAGCCAAAGTACTTATCAAGGCCCACATGGAATAATTCTCAATTAAACAAGCCAAAGTACTTATCAAGGCACACTTAGAATAATTCTCAATTAATCAAGCCAAAGTACTTATCAGGGCACACTTAGAATAATTCTCAATTAATCAAGCCAAAGTACTTATCCGGGCACACCTAGAATAATTCTCAATTAATCAAGCCAAAGTACTTATCAGGGCACACTTAGAATAATTCTCAATTAATCAAGCCAAAATACTTATCCGGGCACACCTAGAATAATTCTCAATTAATCAAGCCAAAGTACTTATCAGGGCACACTTAGAATAATTCTCAATTAATCAGGCCAAAGTACTTATCAGGGCACACCTAGAATAATTCTCAATTAATCAAGCCAAAGTACTTATCAGGGCACACTTAGACTAATTCTCAATTAATCAAGCCAAAGTACTTATCAAGGCACACTTAGACTAATTCTGAATTAATCAAGCCAAAGTACTACGTACGTACATTCTTTTCAAAAGACTCCTTTTTATGTAATACCCCAAGATACTAACACCCGTAGTATCAAGGTGTGTCTATTTTTCAAATTAAGTTACTACACGCTTAGAAAACTCATTTCAAAGCTTGAAATCAAGTAACTTCAAATTTTCACAATCAAGGCAAATTATGCCCATTAATCAAAATAGACAACTTTCTAAACCTTCCATAAGGCCGTTATAACCAACTTCCCATAAAGCCGTTATAACCCTTTATGGTTTTTAGACAATTTCATTCTTTTTATAACCAAGAGACTTATACTTAAAACCAAGTATCACAAACTTTCAGATCAAGTTTCTTAACTTTCAAAAATACTTCGAGTCTCTTAATATATAGAAAACAAGTTTCTTCAACTTTTAAACCTTAAGTAACTCACACCTTTAAAACAAGTTACTTCTCTTAAATCATGTCATTTCTCCTCTTTTAAAACAATTAAGTAAATCACTCATTTGACTCCCCTAAAGTCATTATAATGACCTTTAGGTTTTGGAACTAAGGCACTAGCCAAAAGGTTTGGAAACCACTTCCTTTTCAAGACTCTATGTACTTTAAGTACAATACTTTCACTTTTAAGAATCCAACTTCACTAAGGCAATGGATTATACAACTTATAAGTTAAACATCAAAGTACAACCAAGGAAGTACATAGAACAATTTCTACTTTAGGCAATCCAAATACAACCAAGGAATGGATCATTTAAGGAGTAGGACATACTTTCTTTATCTTAAGGAATCATGCTAGAAGAGGAGATAGTTCACATACCTTTTCGGCTAAATTCACAAGCTAAGCCGAATACGCCGCACGTAGAAGTTTCAACCTATAATGGTCACAACAAGACTATCAACTTCTAGTCTCTAACGTAGAATAATACTAAGTATACGGTCTCTAATTCTACGGAAAATCGGCCAGCACTTCCTTTGTTCTACTCACTTTGCCACCTTTTTCAAGGCCGAATACAATAACCAACACGCCACATTTAAGGCTCAAAACAACAACCAAAAAAAGGGGATTACACGCCTTACAATACATGTAAAATTCCGCCCCACAATTCATACCAAGTAGTTTAATACTCACTAGCCATTCTCGGCCAACAATAACCAACAACACTAAGTCTTTTCCAATCCTTTTCCAATTCCAAGTTCTAAGGTCTAACATGTTATATAGTCATAAACAACTTCAACAACTACAATTTCCTTCTTTATACAACATGCGACGACTTAAACTAATAATCGACTTGAATTGTAATCTTAAAGCTAAACATGCTAGTTTTCGGATTAGGGTTCCAATAGTCAATACACTTATCAAACTTCATAACATATAACTCATGCTTGTTAATATCCATAGCTACAACAACAAGTAATCTTAATTACTAAAACGACAAGATTTATACCTTTTCAAGCCCTTAAAATTTCCAAGATTCAAAGTCGCGCCTTAGCAATTCTTAGCTCCTATCCTTAAGTTCCAATCCGCTCCAAGCACCCCTTAGAAGCCTATGAAGAACCCATCTTCAAGTTCCAACTTCAAAGTTAAAGAACTCCTTAAGTTTCCGCCTTGCGACTAATACGAAAACGCCGTTTTTCCGAAATCTTTCTATTGAGATAACCTTACAACACTCTTAGGAACCTTGGTTTAAAGTCTTGTGGCTAATGGATCACAAACTAAAATTTTTGTGTAGGAAGGGAGGCAAACCCGAGAGCTTCCTTGGCTAAGCTCAATGTTCTCTCAATTTTTCTAAGTGTAAAAATGCCAAGTCTTGCACTAGTATGATATATAAAACACATTGGAGGGTCTATATTATCACAAATGTGTGGCTAGGATGAGTTTCACTAGGATTAAGCCCAAGTGGCAAGTTGACTTTGGTCAAATATATCAAGCTTGCAAGACTTATCTTCCAAGATGGTCAATGACCATTTTACCCTCCCTCAAATTCGTCCAAGACCATATGTGGTGGTGCCACGTGTCTCCCTCTCATTCGTCCATAAAATTCCGTAACCCTCGTGGGCCCCACAAAAATGTAAAATTTCTCGGGTGGGCCCCACGTGACCAAATCCGTAAAAATAAATTTCCATAAGGTTAAGAGTTCCATAATCTTCAAATAATGCATTTTGAGAATCCAATTCTCAACAACGAACATTTTTCCTTTCCGACGTTCGGAAGATTTTCCGCCGGAAAAACAATTCTTCCTTTCGTACAATTTCCAAGTCTCGATTCCTTACGTACATTCTCTTATACAAGTCCTGGACTTACGGGGTGTAACAACGCTATACTTGGTACTTCAACCTAAAATGACCATAATACGTCCATTAACCTCTAGCTTCGAACGTAGAATATTCTAAGTGCAAAGTCACTAAATTCTACGGAAAATCGGACAACACTTCCTTTGTTTCTACATACTTTGCCACCTTTTTCAAGGCTGAATTCAATAACCAAACACGCCACATTTAAGGCCCAACAATTCAGCTAACCAAAGGGGATTACACGCCTTAACAGGACGTGTAAAATTCGCCACAAATGTCTGAAAACTAGTTCCATATTTAAAGCCATTCTCGGCTAACATAAACAACAACTCAAAGTCTTTTTCAATTCTTTTCCAATCCAAGTTCTTAGGTCTAACATGTTATATAGTCATAAACAACTTCAACAACTATAATTCCTTCTTTATATAACATGTGACGACTTAAACTAATAATCAACTAAGGGAATTGGAAAATATCTAGATATTTTATGATTGAATTTTGGCCAATCGGAGGGGGACACTTGTCCCCCATTCACTTGAACACTTTTCCTGAAGACTTTGACTAGGGAGATATTATATATATCTAGAGAGGCTTGCAAGACTTATCATTCTACACTTAGATAATTTCAAGAAAATATTCTATCTCTCTTATCTCTCTCAACTCACGGCCCAAGCACAAAATTGAAGAACAAAATCTCTAATATTCCAAGCTTGTGTATGTTAGTACAAGATTAAGGTCCCTAACCAAGTGTTAAGCCAAGATAACACTCCATTAACCCCTAAAATTCCATTTGGGCCGAGAATAGGGTTTGAAACCCTAGGGTTTTCCGTCGACTTTTTGGTGTTGAAATATGAAGGGAAGTTGATCATAAGCTTATAGGGGTTGCGTATATGTGATTGGAACTTGGATAAGTGGAGCAAAACGAAAATTGTGGACCAAACACCTACGGATTGTTTTTACCGATTTTGGGGCTAAATATAAAGTAATAATTCTTCTTCTTTTAAAGTAATTTGATATTAATTATTGTTGATATATATGGATGAGATTGTACTAAAAATAATGAAGATTAAAAAGGATTTGGGCATTTTTGGAAGTTAAGGCCGAAAGTGGACAGATTTCGGGTCTTGGTTTCGTTGGTCATTTTTGTTGTTAATTTAACTTGTTGCATGTTATATAATGAAGGAAATATTGTTGTTGATAGTTTATATGATTTATATAACATGTTGAAATGTGAATTGGATATTAAGAAATTGTGGAAAAGGGCTTTGGATATGTAGTTGTTGTTGTGGCCGAGAATGGCCCTTTAAATTGTCGGATATTGTGGGCAGTTTTGGGACTTTTTATACATGTATATGCTGGAAAATCAGCCACCAACTTGCATGTTTAATGTGGTAAAATGGCTAATGAAAGTCCTAAGGAATAAGGGTGTTAAAGGCTTCACATTGTACCCTTAATGTTGATTTATTATGGACTGCTTTTATATGATTGTGGGGCAGAATTTTACACGTCAAGTTGACGTGTAATCCCTTTTGGTTGCTGTTTTGGTTGTGCCTTAAATGGGTCTTGTTTTGTTGTTGAATTTGGGTCTTGGAAAAGGTGGAAAAGTACGTATAAACAGGGGAAGTGCTGCCAAATTTTCTATAGAATAAGAGACCCTTACTTGGTATTAATCTACCTTAGAAATCTTGAAGTTGATAAAAATGCTATTGTCATTTTAGGTTGAAGTACTACGGGTGTCACATTCTACTTAGCGTGTGGATTAAGCCGAAGAGGTATGTGGAACTCTTCCTATCTTTCTTTGAGCATGAACCTTATAAAATGTGTAGTACAGTGGGCGTACATGTTTTAAATGAAATCGTATTCATTATAGTACTTGATTTGAAATGTACAAGTTTACTTGATTTTAAAAGATAGGAGTGACTTTATTGGAAAATGATGAGTTACTTGATTTGAAAGAATAAGTGCCTTAATGTTGAAAGTAGAAGTTACTTGATTTTAAAGCCTTGAGTTGAATTTAAAAAGTGTAGTAACTTGATTTTAAAAGAGGAAGTTCCTTGATACTACGAGTGTTAGTATCTTGGGGTTTATTACACAAAAGGATTCTTTTTACAAGAATGGGTGTACGTAGTACTTTGTGGTTCAAGTCCCTAATATTGCATGAAATGATTCTTTTTATAAATAATAGATGTACGTAGTACTTTTGGGGTTCAAGTCCTTAATTTGACATGAAATGAAAATGCCTTGAGTTTATAAAATGATAGTTCATTCTACGTGTTTTAATGAGAGTCAAAGAGTATTTTAACTTGCCTATGTTTGCTCGTGATAGCCTTTCGTGCAAGTGTGTATTCCTATATTACCGTGTCCCTCACAAAAGGGGCGGTATCATTATCGATGTATGGTGGGTTTGAGTCCTATGACATCATATCATTCCATGGACTATCTCTCGATGTATGGTGGGTTCGAGTCCCATGACATCATATCATTCCATGGACCATCTCTCGATGTATGGTGGGTTCGAGTCCCATGACATCGTATCATTCCACGGATTAGCTCTCCATGATGTGGGTTCAAATCCCAGGTTACCATTTGTACAGTGTGTGGGTTCGAATCCCATAACACCATTTATACTCGTGCGGGTTCGAGTCCTGTGACATTATATTATGAGGGCAGGAGTCCCTGAATTTGGCATGACTTGCATATTTTGAAAAGGTAAGAATTGACTCTCAGTACTTTCATATTGATAAGGCACAGTTGTACTGTTATTTTGGTTATCATACATGTCTCCTGCTTTATTTTGGACTGTTATGATTTCATTATAGTACTTTCAGTTTCACATACTTGGTACATCTTTCGTACTGACCCCCTTTCCTCGGGGGGCTGCGTTTCATGCCGCAGGTGTAGATACACAGGTTGGTGATCCTCGCTCCTAGGATCTCTGTTCAGTTTTTGGGAAAACTCCATTACTCTGGAGGCTTATCTTTTGGTACGGATCCCTGGTATGGTAGGTTTTTGAACATTCAGGGGTATGGCGGGGCTCTGTCCCGTCACAGTTAGGTGTCCAAATTCTTAGAGGTTTGTATTCATATGTGGGTTGGTCTTACGGGAGTTGTATTTATTATTGGCCTGATGTATAACTGTATTGTCGGGGTGTACCCGTTGTTTATATAGCGGCAGCCTCACCGGCTCGCCTTGTTGCTATTCATACAGTTTCTTCGGTTTGTTTATTGGCCTATGTTTTATATGTGATATGAGGGTAATAGAGGGGGTGCCCAGGTGGGGCACCAGTCGCGGGCCCGGGGTCGGGTCTTGACATAAGGGAATAAGGGTGTGGAAAGGTGTTGAAAGACCTCACATTTTAACCTTGTTATTGTCGATTGTGGACTGATTTTGTGGTCTGTTTTTATATGGATTAAGGGGCTGAATTTTACACGTAAAGTAGGCGTGTAATCCCCTTTGGTTAACTATTAGGTTGTGCCCTTAATTGGTGCTTGGTTATTGATGAATTTGGCTTTCTTGAAAGGTGGAAAAGTACGTATAAGTAGGGGAAGTGCTGCCTGAATTTTTAGAGGAAAAGAGAGTCATTATGTGGTATATGTCTTATACTAGTATCATGAGGTTGATAGACGTGTTGTTGTCATTATAGGTTGAAGTACCTAATTGGGACATATTCTACTTGTCGTGTTGGTTAGTCGTCAATAAGGTATATGAACCTCTTCCTTCCTTCTTTTGGCATGTTCTACGTATGAAATATACATGTGGTATTGTTTCATGATTCATTCTACTCTTAGAAGTTAATGAGTATTCATGTTATTGATTCTATGCTAAAGGCATGTCTAAATTATTCCTAAGTCCTTACCAAGTCTTATGAGAGATGTTGGTAAGAGTTTTAGGATGTATTGGAGTCGGGTTGATCTTGCTAAGTTACAGGACTAATGAGAAAATGTATCGACAAGCCATTGCAGCATTAAATGAAAAAGGAATCGACAATTAATTATATTGAAATGAGTAGAATTTCCATCTGCATATAAGCTAAGATATAACCAGTTCGTTTTACACTTTCTAGGTTCACAGCTTATTAGATAAGATCATTATTAATATATAACCTACTAACGGCTCATAAAATGGATTATGTTGGCAATTCGGATCGGTTATCACCATTCAAATGTTTCTATAATGTTAGCTAGAGGAGCGAGACGAATGTAGATTATCGAGTTGGTACAGACGACAAGTGTTAGTATGTGACTCTTTATTTCTTCTTTGAGCATGAACTTTATAAAATGAGTATACGGTGGACGTACGTGTTTAAATGAATCTAGATTTCATGTGGTACATGAGGTGATAGTAACTTGATTTTAAAAGTAGACTTGACTTGATTTTAAAAGTATAAGTCACTTGATTGTAAAAGTGTAAGTGTCTTGATTTTCCAAAAGAGGATTTAAAATGATACTTGATATGATAAGTTTCTTGATTTTCCAAATGAGGATTTAAAAATGAAAGGTATGAGAGTGCCTCAGTATTTCTAAAAAGGAAGGCATGGTATTGCCTTGGTTTTTTCTAAAAAGAAAGGTGTTACACCCCGTATTTCCAGGACATGTTTATAAGAACGTACGTATGAGCTAAAAAATGATAAGATTTGAGACTAGTAAAAAATTATCGGAATTATGGAAATGTCGGGAAATGAAATATTGCGACGAATCGGAGGGTGACACGTGTCACCCCCCTTAAGTTGGTCTTGGGTGATTTAGTCATGGACTAAATGGTCATTTGACCCAAAGCTAGATGATCAAGTCTTGCGAATTCCAAGCTTGACATTATTGACTAAGTCAAAGAGCCCAACTTGGCTTGATATTTAATTTCATTCATCCAAGCCACCCATATGTTTTAATCTAGACCCTCCAATGTTTTATATATTCATCCATATTGCAAGACAAGTTCCATACTTAGAAAAATTTCCAAGAATATTGTGCTAGCCTTAAGGTGCTCTCGGCCAAGCTCCATTCCAAGAAGAATTTTTTTCGTTTGTGGTTCAATAATCCCAATACTTTAAACTAAGGTTCCTAGAGGTATTGTAAGGATATCTCAATAGAAAGATTCCGGAAAAACCACGTTTTTACGTTAGTCGCAAGGTGAAAACCTAAGGTGTTCTTCAACTTTGAAGTTGGAAATTGAAGAGAAGTTAATTGTGAACTTCTAAGGGTTGCAAATAGCGGTTTGGAACGTCAAGAAGAGGATTTGAGGTTGCTAAGGATTGACTTTAGGTTTTGGATAAGATTTGGGCTTAAAGAGGTAATAATCTCCGTTTTACTATTGTAATTAAAGATTCCATGTTATGATAAGTTAGAAATGATCATGTGATTTATATTGTGAAGATTTATAAGTGTTATGAATATTGGAACCACTAATCCGAAACTAGCAAGTTTAGTCTTTGAGATTGTAATTCAATTTGGCTATTAGTTTTAATCGTTGCATGTTGAATAAGAATGGATTATAATTGTTATACTTGATTGCGACTATATAATATGTTAGAATAACAACTTGGATTGAAAAGGAATTGAAGGAGAATTAATGTTGTTGTAGTCGAGAATGGCATGGAATTATTGGATTGTTTTGTATTATTGTGGGGCAGAATTTTACACGTCATGTTAAGGCGTGTAATCCCCTTTGGATATCTGAATTGTTGGGCCTTAAATGTGGAGTGTTTGGATGTTAAATTTGGGCCTTGTAAAAGGTGAAAAAGTATGTAGAAACAAAGGAAGTGTTGTCCGATTTTCCGTAAAATTTAGTGACTTTGCACTTAGAATATTCTACGTTTGAAGCTAGAGGTTAATAGACATATTATGACCCTTATAGGTTGAAGTACTATGAGTAGAGTATTCTACTTGAAGGGTGGAAAAGCTAGCAAGGTTATAGTACTTTGGAGCATTTTGCTACTTGTCGATAATCGTCGCGAGGTATGTGAACCTCTTCCTTCTTTTGACATGGTTCTATGTATGAGGTATACATATGGTGTTATTTCATGATTCCTTCTACTCTTATAAGTTAAGAGGTATATATGTTGATTTACTGTTACACCCCGTAAATTCAAGAAGAATAAGATAAGAACGTACAATGGGAATTAAGATTTGAAAGTGGAAAGATAAGTTGACAAACATGTTTTGGGCAGATTTTGAGTCAACTTTGGGGTGCTATATACCCCAAGTATTAAGAGTTTTTAGGGTGTTTAAAAAGCCTAGCATAAAGTTTGTTGAGTCTAGTCTCCAACGCAACAAACCGTTCGCCGATAGGACATAGGGGCAGAAAGGTATGGGCGTTAGAAGTTCAGTGGGCAGACGCAGAGGAAACATATTCCAGTCAGGCGTCGCAGCGCCGTAAGCAGGGCCGCGGTGCCGTAAATCCTGAAATCCTCTGAAGTTGCAGCGCCGCGGTGCCGGCTGCAGGGCCGCGGCGCCAAGGCGGGATTTTTCCGCGGAAAAGGGGAGAAAATCAGGGGATATTTGTGAAAAAGCCTATGGAAGGGTGACAAGTGTCCCTCCCATCTTTTTGACCAAGAAAAGGGTCCTGTTTTAGGACCAAGTCTCATTTTACTAAGAACCATCCTAAGCAAACCCTCTCCCTTCTCTCTAGAAATTTAAAGAAAACCTTAGCCTAGTGAGAAATTGTTGGAGAGTCGGCAAGAAGGTGAAGGGTTGTTAAACTTGTAGAGAGCTCGCGTGAACGAG
The DNA here is from genome assembly GCA_029844215.1 of Przewalskia tangutica. Classification (NCBI taxonomy): domain Eukaryota; kingdom Viridiplantae; phylum Streptophyta; class Magnoliopsida; order Solanales; family Solanaceae; genus Przewalskia; species Przewalskia tangutica. The sequence goes on from CM056721.1 coordinate 98,095,208, forward strand.
TTTGACGTGAAAAGGAGTTGCGGAAAAAGGGCTATAGTGGGCAAATCCTAAAGGTAAAAATTCCCTCTCCTCTTGGAAATAAACTATTATACATGTAATAGTTGATATTGACCACGTGAATCAGGTATTAAAGATTGATAAGTATTATGGACATTGAAAGCTTAAAATCCGAAATGGCATGCTAGCTATTTGAAGTTGGAATAGAATTTTGGTCGTTAATTAGAATCGTCGCATGTTACTTACTTGAAGATTGTAGTAGTTATAATCGATTGCGGCTTGATATCATATTACTAAACAACTTGGATTGAAAAAGAATTGAATAGGAATTTGTGTTGTTGTGCTTCAAGTGCCGAATTGACCTTGTAAGTTGTATTAGTTTGGTATCAATTGTGGGGCGGAATTTTACACATCTAGTAGGCGTGTAATCCCCTATTGTTAACTACATTGATTGAGCCTTAAATGTGGCGTGTTTGGTTATTGAATTCGGGCCTTGAAAAAGGTGGAAAAGTATGTAGAGACAAAGGAAGTGTTGTCCGATTTTCCGTAGAATTTAGTGACTTTGCACTTATAATATTCTACGTTTGAAATAAGAAGTTAATAGACGTATTATGGTCATTATAGGTTGACATACTACGTGCGGTATATTGGACTTAGCAAGTGGATTGACCCGAAGAGGTATGTGGAACTTTCCTATCTCTTGAGCATGAATAGTTGTACCTATATAATACGGTAGACGTACAAGACTTTGGTATCCTTTACTTGTTTTAAGAATGTCCAAGTCGGTTGAGTTAGGGGCTTAACTCACTGGTGTAAAAGTAGTAAAGATGTCTTAGCTTTCAAAGTTAAAAGGACTTGAATCGATTAAAGTATATGATACTTGTTTCGTTTTAAACGTATAAGTCCCTTTGGTATAAGGAAGAATCTTTCAGATCTGCAGAACTGGAATATTCCAAAAGAATCTTTCAGATCTGTTTATGAGACAGGAAAGTTTGATTTTATAAAAAATTATAATATCAAAACTTGTGAATCCACAGTTGCCATTAATAATTCAAAAGAAATTATTAAACTCTTATCAACAGAAGATATAAACAGGTATAAAAAGGAATTTAATTTCCTACACATAGGATTGGTACAAATTGCTGTAAAGCCTTTGTATCGATTGGGTCTTGATACCCCCATCTGTCTCTTACTAAGAGATGTCAGGCTATTAAACTTTGATGATTCCTTGCTTGGAGTTTTGCAAAGTAATTTAGCCAGGGGACCAGTTTATTTTAACTGTTACCCAAATTTTTCAGTAGATATCAATGATCAAAACGTTATGGATACCCTAACGTTAAACACCAAAGTACTAAGCGAAGGTTCCAGCTCAAAAGATAATTCAGAAGTTAATAAAATATTAAAATTAACTAAAACAGACGGTAAGAATTTTTATAAACAATCCACGTTCCCAGATATGTTATTTGAAGAACGGACCCCTCCTACAGCTACTTATTCAGGAGATGAAATTCATGAATGGAACATAGACGACATGTCAGAAGGACAAGTTGTTAAAGTACTTCATGAAATGGGTGTCTGCTTAACCAGTTATAAAATAAAAACACATATCGACGATGCCCAATTAGCGTCAATTATAATTTCAGGCTTCACTGGGATGTTAAAAAATTGGTGGGAAAACTACCTACTTGATAGTACAAAAGCTAGCATCATGAATGCAACCACCACAGTCCAAATAAGAAACATCGATAACAGCTATACTAATGAAGTTCAAGGTGACGCCTCGGCGACCTTATTATACTGTATCGGTAAACACTTTGTTGGAGATCCAAAACTTTTCCAAGATAGAAGTTTAGAGATCCTTAATAATCTAACGTGTCCAAAGTTACACGATTTTAAATGGTATAAAGATATATTTCTTAACAAGGTCATGCTAAGAACCGATTGTAATCATGATTATTGGAAAGAAAGATTTATCAGCGGATTACCTAAGCTCTTTGCCGAAAAGGTAAGAACAAACATTAGGAGGTGTCACAATGGTGATACTCCTTATAGCATCATGACATATGGTGATTTAATCAGCTATGTTAATCTAACAGGCTTAGAACTGTGTAATTCGATAAAACTTAATAATCAAATACAGAAATACTCCACCAAAGGAAAATTAGGATGTTTCTGCGAAGACTTCGGTTATGTCAAGATTTCTGCTCCGTCAAAAAGCATCAAGATAATGAAAAAGAAACATAACATTTCTCGCCCAAAAGCGTATAAAAAGAATTATACTCCTAAAAGGGGTTACAACAGAGATAGTAACAGCAAAAGTACAAAGATAAAAGGAAATTGCTGGAATTGCGGGAAAACAGGCCACATGGCCAATAACTGCAAAGAACCGGATAAAAGAAAAGATAAAATTAATTTATTGGGAATTGATCCCAAAGTAAAAGATAAACTTTTTACAATTCTAGATGAAGAACAGTCCAGTGATAGCTCTGAAGAAACTTCAGATGATTATTACAGTGACGAAGGATCGCTCGATCTGGGTTACAGTTCAGATAGTTCCACTTCCAGCTTCGACTGCGAATGTACTGGAAAAATCTGCACATGTACAAAACAAACGATTGGCGTTATCTCAAGTAGCAGCCAAGAGTTTTTCTTTGACATGGTCGATCACATTGATGACGACAGTTTTAAAAAGCAATATTTAACAGAACTTAAAAAACTCGTCATTAATCAGAAAAAAGAAAAAGGGATAATAGAGCCTTTTGACATGAAAAGAGTTTTTAATAAATTTAAAGACTCTAAATCAGGTACTTCTTTACCAGACTTAATAAATGAAGTCTCAGATTTAAAGGAAGAAATCCTTCGAATAAATAAGAGACTCAGTTCATTAGAAATTGAGGCATTAACCAAAAACAAAGATTAAATCTCACAGAAGATCCCCAGACATCGTCTGTTTTTAAACAGATAAATACAGACGATCAAGAAGAAGACGAAACAGAGAATAACTCTGATTCAGGTTTAACATTAATTTCCAGGGCCAAAGCATTAAGCTATCATGTCCCCATTAAAATAATAATAAAAGATTTTGCTATCGAAAGAATGGCACTTTTAGACTCAGGGGCAGACCAGAACTGCATTCGCGAAGGAATAATCCCTATTAGGTACTTAAACAAAAGTACTCATAAACTATACTCTGCCACAGGAGAAAATATAAAAATTAGTTATAAGCTCTCAAAAGCAAAGGTATGCAATAATAATATTTGCTTCACCAATAGCTTTATTATTACTAAAGACATAACTGAGGAAATTATCTAAGGAATCTCATTCCTAGCACAGATACAACCTTATACTGCAAAACCAGATGGTATTTACACTACCGCCATGGGAGAAGATCTCATATTTCCTTACATAAATCCTTTGACTATTGATCAGAGTGATCATATTAAACAGAAAATGGTCTTTAGAATACAACCACTAAACCAGTCGAGCTAAAAAACCATTTGGACTTGGCACGAAAGGTCGGAAAGACCTGTGCCTTACCATTGGTGATATTAGCCAGAAAATAAGTTGCAACAATCAGGGCCAGTCTCAGAATTGTTTTAATCTATAAGGTGCTAGGTATCACCAGGTTTTCCGAAACATCTTTTACAAGATAAAGCTTTTATCAAAACATTGATTTTGAAGAATAACGAGGAATAAGAATTTCAAGATAGTAAATATTTTTTAATTCCTTTTCCGAAAGAAGATGTTCAAAAGTGGATATTTTAATTCACTGTTAAAAGGGTTTTAATTAATTCAGTAAGTCATTTACAAAAGTTAGCTCCAAGCTTCCAAGATAAATAGACTTTCAGGGAAAACCAGCAGATCCCGAGATCTCAAATTTACCAGAATAAGTTAAGTTAAATGGTCTATCCAGGAGGTAAATCAGAAAGAAAAATCCAAGACTCGAAAGAAGATTCAAAAACAGCCCACTCAAGCATACGCCAAGAGTGTAAAAAGCAGTAGGCCCTCCAGAATTGTGAATTGTTTAAACTGATAAAGATGCTTGCCCCTTCAGAAAAGCAGAAGGTGACACTTGCCTCTTCGATAAAGCAGACAGTGACATTTGCCTCTTCAGAAAAGCAAGAGACAAGAAAGCGACATAAAGCAGAAAAAGACAAAACGACATAAAGCAGAAAAAGACAAAAGACATAAAGCAGAAGAAGACGTTTGCCCTTTAAAAAAAGTAAAGGTCATGTGATCTTAAGCGTCCATTTGTTTTAACCAGAACCGTCCACGTGTTAGGATGAATAATTCATTCGAGGCCTATTTAAGGCTCTCACTTTGTAATGTTGAAGGCATTCGGAAATTACCCCTCTCTCTCTCTTTCCTTGCCTGATCTTGTATCCCTCTCTCTTACTATGCTTTGAATAAAATTTGTAAGTTTTTAACTTATGTTTTAAATTATATTCTGTATTTACTTTTCGCGTTTTTCGCATCTTAAACTGTTATTCCGCTCCTTATGGCTTCACTGAGAGTTAATTGTGATGATACACACACCTTAGATTCAGTAACATTGTCCATAGGTATTCGTGATTGAGATACTACTAGTATTAGAGTTTACACCAGTTAGTAAACAAAGCTAGGTAGACAATAGGATCATTCACCAACCAGTAGTTTGACTAATATGAGGACGGAGAAGAGAAGTTGACACGAGGGAACACGTCAGTTAGTTGAGTGGGAGTCTGACTGAAGGATTCAGATAATGATAACTTATGGCTTAGAATACGGCAAGGTCATCCCTAGTACGGGAAGAGAAAGGAATGTCTGGAGATCCCATTTTGGAAAGGACTATTGTTACACCCCGTAGTTCCAGGGTATGTATGTGAAGACGTACGTACGAGAATACGACAGTAATTTTGGAAAGAAAGAAAGATGTGATTTTTCGACGGAAAAGTTTCCGGTTTCTGTGAAGTAAAAAGGTTCGTTAATGGGAATTGGATTCCCAGATTTGGTATTCAGACTTTTTGGAATATTTTAGAAGTATTGAAATTTTAATTTCCGGAATTGGTCACGTGGGGCCCACGAGAGAACTTACGGTTTTGTGAGGCCCACTTTATTTTCGGATTTTTGGCATTACGGATTTTTTTCTGAGAGACGAAATATTTTGGACCAGTAGGAGGGCGACATGTATCACCCTTAGTTGGCATGGGTTGGACGAAAATGTTGGGCTAGTGGACAAGTCAAATGGTCAAGTCTTGGAAGATATTTCTTTGGGTGAGTGGGAGTAGGTGGTGGACGTTTTTTGGTGCTAGTGGAAGGCCACATGGCTCATTGTTGTGGGGGACATATGTCCCAAGGTTGTGGTGGACATATGTCCCAACATTGTGGTGGACACTTGGGTGGAAGACCTCATTCTTCACATGGATCCAAATCTTCACCCTCCATTTGTTTTAATCTTGGCCCTTGGTGGTTCTATAAATACCCCCCTTGATAGCAAGACTTCTTCATCACTTGAACAATTTCCAAGTCTCAAAATCCCTCTCCCCCTTTAGTTGAAGTTCTCGTCCAAACTTCCCCTCCCCCTTCCTTGAAAGCCTTCGTCCGAAACACCCCTCTCCCTTAACCAAACTTTGTCCAAAAATTCCTAAACTCTTAAGTGTTCTTCCTTAGTATATTAGGAAGATTGTTAACCAAAAGTTAGAAAAGATTTCACACCCTAGCCCCTAAAGCCTCACCTTGGCCGAGAGTTGTGAGGACAAGAACCTTAGTGTTCTTCACTTGTTTAGGGTGGTTCTTAAAGAGGAGTTGGTTAGGAGCGTATAAGGGTTGCTTGGAGCGGGTTGGAGCGCACGGAGTAGGAGCTAAACGTTGCTCAGGATCGACTTTAATCTTGGATAATTTTGGGCTTATCGAGGTAATGATCTTTATCCCCCTATTGTAATTGGAAATTACATGTTGTAGTAATGTATAGTTGAGTATACTATATATAGAATGGATATTAAAGAAGAAAATTGAACTGTAATTACATAGAACTGTATTTACAGTAGACTTGTAGTATTCCTGTGAAGTAGAATTGAACACGTCCGGTTAGACGTGTAATCCCCTGGGAGTTGTTGGCCTGGTAGCGGGCCTTGGTAGGGGAGGAGATTTATGTGATAGCGGGGGGGAGGTGCTGCCGAATTTTCCGTAGAAATGTTCTACGAAGAGAACTAGAGGTTAATAGGCGTTTTATGGCCATTATAGGTGGAAGTACTACGAGTAGCATATTCTACTTGAAGGGTGGAAAAGGCTAGCAAGGTTGTAGTACTTGGAGTATTTTGCTAATTGTCGATAATCGTCGCGAGGTATGTGAACCTCTTCCTATCTTTTCTAGCATGATATGTTGTGAACTATGTAGTACGGTAGACGTACATGTGTTAAATGAATTTGGTTGATTTAAAACATAAAGTGTTATAACGGCTTTATGGGGAAGTTTGTTATAACAACTTTATGTGGGCAAAGAAATGGTTTGTGGTTTTTAAAAGATAAACGAATTGATGTGAAATAATAAGGACTTGGGTTGTGTTAAAAAGTTGTGAAATCGCTTTAATGAGAAATGGGTAATTGGGTTTTAAAAGGAATAATGTTATATTGATTTCGGAAATGAGAACAAGTATCGAACAAACCACTGCAGTGTAGCCCTTCCGCCACCACCCTCCCCCCTTTGTGAGCCCTTGGCCGAGAGCCTCCCCCTTCCCCTTTGTAGTGTTCTAGCCGTGGGGTACCCCCCCCTAGCCTAGTTGTTTTCGTATAATACCCCCCTTTTGTGGTATAGAAATACTCTCCAAGTATTATTATAATGCCCAAATACTTTAGCCCATATACCTTGTAGTACTTTCCAAAGTTACCTCTATACGTAGAGTCCGGAAATACTATTATACTTTCTTTTAGCCACTAAACGAAACCCTAAGGAAATCTTCCTTGATAGTTGAAGTATGTGAGTAGAAGTTGGTTAGAACTTCTAAGGGTTGTTTGGAGCGGGTTGGAGCGCACGGAGTTGGAGCTAAACCTTGCTCAGGATCGACTTTTATCTCGGATAATTTTGGGCTTATCGAGGTAAATAATCTTGTCCCCCTATTGTAATTGGAAATTACATGTTGTAGGAATGTATAGTTGAAGTATACTATATATAGAACTGAACATAACTTTGCGGCAATGTCTTTTGATTTAAGCCTGAATTTTAAGAAAGAGAAGCGAATCAATTGTAATTACATGTGATCAGACATGAGACTTGTGTAGCTTTCTTGTGAAGTAGAATTGTATACGTCCGGTAGACGTATAAACCCCCTGGTTGGCTTGATGGCGGCCTCGATAGAGGAGGAGATTTACGCGATTTGGGGAGGTCTCGCCGAATTTTCTCGTAGAAAGTTCTACGATAAGACCTAGATGTTAATAAGCGCCTTGTGGCCTTATAGGTTGAAGTACTACGTATGGCGTGATCTACTTGGCTTGAGGAGTAGCCGACGGTTTGAGGTACTTGGAGCGTTTTGCTATTAGTCGATAATCGTCGCGAGGTATGTGAACCTCTTCCTATCTTTTCTAGCATGATATGTATTTAACTATGTAGTACGGTAGACGTACATGTGTTAAATGTATTTGATTGATTTAAAACATAAAGTGTTATAACGGTTTTATGGGAAGTTGGTTATAACAGCTTTATGTAGGTAAGAAAATGCTTTGTGGTTTTAAAAACTTAAGAGTTATAATAGCTTTATGGGAAGTTAGGTATAACGGCTTAAGAGAGATAAAATGAATGATTTATTGATTTTTAAAGTTAAGAGACTTGATCTTAAAAGATAAGAGACTTGACTTAATTAAGTTAATATGAATTTTGTGTGAAACCTCATTCGTGAGTAATGAGTACTTGGTTTTTAAAAGGAATAATGTTTCTTGATTTGAAATCGAATGAGTATCGACAAACCACCTGCGGCGTTAATAAAGGGAAATGTTTTGATTAATGAAGTATTATTAAAACCAAGAGAAACCTCCATCCGCATAAGCTAAGATGAGACAAAATGATATTACATTTCCTAGATCATGGCTGCTTAATAAGATTGATTATGAACAAGAATAACCTACTCACATATAAGGCATATGTTTCTCAAATTGTTTTAAAGAATTAAAACTATGAACTACGAAACCTTTCGAAAATGAGAAACTTGAGTAATTGAAATTAGGCAAACTTGAAACGTTTGGAAAAGAATGTTGTTACTTGATTTTACAAAGAGAAGTGTTTTGATTTACTTCAAAAGATAATAACTCTATTTTCATATACTAAGGGTATTGTGTGACTTTTGTGAAAGTAACGTATCTTTTAAAGAGTTAATGTATGAAGTACTTTGGGGATAAAAACCCGATCTTATTAATCATATAGTAGAAAGTGCCTTGTGTGTATAACTTGATTGTGTTGGTTTGTAATAGCCTTGTAATACTTTCTTGTTGACTTGTTAAGTAAACATGCTAGGATGCTACGTGTGTTAGTATCTTGTGATGTTTGTGTAAAGGGGTTTCCCCTCGATTGCGCTTAAATTGTTTCACTATCAGCCGATATGTTGGTATTGTACCACTCACCTTGACTTGTTTCCGGAGGTTAAGCTGCCCTCCGATGCGGGGTAGACTCAGGCGGTCTGGGACCATGATTCGAGAATACCTCATGCGGGTCCCGGGGGCCTATGCGGAGCTACGAGAGTTCCAGGTTAGTGTGCGGCCTTTATGGTCATGCGGTCTATGTGGTCATGCGATCGCGAGTCCAGCGGATGCCGGAGTAGCTACCCTCGACGCGGGTTATACCTCACGCGCCTATGAGTTTGGCCTATGCGGAGTCGCGGAGAGTTCCAGGGCTGACGCGCACATTAGATATCGCGGCGAGTGGCGGCTTTGATCATGTGACGGCCTAGACAGATCTCATGATACGATTTATGACCTTGTTATCGCTGGTTTTAGTAGTCGCTATGCCTTCGTGCTTACCCAGACGGTTTTATGATGACACAGTGGACACGTGTTCATGTGTATTCCTTGGTGCTTTTATATCATAGATCGCCAAGTGAGGAAGGTATTCCACGCATGATTGATGTTGGGCGTGAGACCCATGGTTATATTTGAGTGATGACTTTGTGGCGTGAGTCCCCGACTTGACATGATCGCTATTTATTGTGAATCGTAGTTTGGTTATCATATATGTCTCTCGCTTTTTATAGACTACTATGATTTCATTTACTGATTTATTTTCGATTCACATACTTTGCACTGCAGATCGACCTCCTGGGCTGCGTTCATGCCGCAGTAAAGGTACACCGCCATTGATCCTCGCTCTTAGGGTCATTCGGCGTTGGGAAAGCTCCGTTTCTCCGAGGCTTATCATGGTATAGGCCCTGTCGTTGTAGTATTTACATTCAGGGTATGGCGGGCCCCGTCCCGCCATTGTTGTCGTATCATTCTTAGAGGTGCAGAGTAATCCGTTGGGCGAGTTGTAATAAGGATGTAATCGTCGGATTTTAAAATTGATTTATATATATGCCGAAAGGCAAGTTTTTCTCAGACATCGCTTACTTCATAATATTTTCATGTCTTGTTTTATGTTCCACTGACACTGATGTATGGCTACTGGGTGTCCGGTAAGGCACTACCACGGGCAGGTTCGGGTCTTGACAAAGTGGTATCGAGCGATTAATCCTGAAAGTGTCTACGCATCGTATCCAAGAAGTCTTGATTATCGGTGTGTTGCACTACACCAATAATCGTGAAGCTATAGGATATTTAGGATTGGTTTCTATTCTTCTCGCTCCGAGATCGTGCCTTAGAGCCGTGTTGTAAGTTGGACCTCTAACGTATTTCTTTCCTTACCGCTATGCCTCCGTAGGGCAAACTCGCCCAGGGGCAAGGCTGGCGAGAGCCGCGAGCAGAGTACAGAGGGTTACGAGGGCACATGCCCAATCTTTACCTAGGGTAGTGCTACATTCGGGAGTTCTGCGACGTCACTAGCCCCACAGAGAGTTTAGCACGGCGGCGGGCTTCCCTGCGGCCATGATATTTGAACCTTCAGTTCCACGACCGGGGACAGAGAATATGGATTGCAAAGAGGCGACCCTGTTACTAACTATGGATTTGGCTACCAGAGAGTATACCGATGTACCGCGAGTCTTGATGAATATCAACGAGAGGGTTGTGCAAGAGTAGTTCTTGATTAAGCGAGCATGGCACGTATGCGGGCTTATGCGCAGCGAGAAACGTAGAGATCGACGGGTTAACCAAGGACAGCAGAAGAGGGCCAGAACAGCAAGGTCCTTTGGTAACGTTCGAGGCGAATCACCTCAGCAGCAGATTAGATATGCACATCCGCCAGTGCAGAGTGTTCCTCCAAAGGGTTCAGAACGTTCGGGTGGCGGAGTTGGTGAGCTCGAGTTTCCGGTTCACGCTACACGTAGGCTCCACCACCGGATTGATTTTTCCTCGATTCACACAGGCGACGCCATCCCGGAATGTCGTCTCTTTGTTGGTACTTATTGTACCTGCGGCCGGCAGGGCCATGTGCGGAAAGGATGTCCTTGTAGGAGGACTCAGCCTTCAGGATCGGTGGGTAGTTCGTCACCTCCCTTAGCTATGTGCCCTACGGGGCAGGTTTGATTAGAACGACTAAGGGGAGTGAAGCAGTAAATACAGATAGATCTTTAACCCTCTAGAGATCAGTATGTGTGATAAGATGGGTATATCATTAGTGCTATGTTCTGATAGCAGTGTGTTAGTTGTGATTAGAAATCGTGGTTAGTTAACCGAGTAAGATTGGGGGATAGAGAAAGTGTGAGCCTTAGAACTTTATACGTGGAGACCTTGGAGGCAAGGCAATCTTGAGTAAAAGATTACATTTGTGTTTAACCCTTATCGGAGTGCATAGTGCACGTGAGCTGTGTTTTTGGGATAAGTCCCTGGGTAGCGTGATATGAAAGAGGGTAGTTGAGCTAAGAAGACCGCTAGGTTTTCGTAACGTGATTAGTGAGAGTTTTCCTTCGGGGAGCTAGTGTTTTGCGCGTCGGGTTGAGGCCATGTTGCGGGTCAACCCGCGGCACGCATGGAAGCGGGTTGTGGTGGTCCCGCCGCGTAGGTCACGAGGGTGTTACGGACATGTTTAGTTAACCATCGTACGAGTTCGTGGATGCGTTCGACCAGTAGTCGGGCCGATGGGGTCAGCCCATCGTGTCTTTCAGTCAGGACCGTTGCTCGACAGTGATATCAGAAAGGTTGTAAGGCTGCACGGGGTGCCTACCTTCACCTTATGGCAGACAGTGGAGCCCAGGGTACGGCTGTTTCTTTTTCTGGGAGTTTTACCAGGCAGGGTTAGGAACTCAGGTGAGTCTCCGTATCGTATTCATCCTCGGGCCAGTGTTTGGATTTCAGGGGTAGTTGTGAGGATTGTTGTCTCCTGTGGAGGGAGTGTTTAGGCTACCATTTCAGTGTTCGGAGGTCGCCTTATGAAGCCTTATAGGGGCGGAAGTGTAAGTTGCCGGTCGATTGGTTCGACGTTGGCAAGGTTCAGATAGTGGGTTCATACGTGTTCAGCAGGATGTGGATAGGGTGAAGCTTATCCAGAAGAGGTTATTGGCAACTCAGAGTCAACAGAAGTCGTGCGGATAATCTGCGACAACGCTTGGAGTTCAGGTTGACGGTGGGTCTTCTTGAAGGTACCACCCCGGAATGGGCGTGACGAGTTTTGGAAAACAGAGGAAACTTAGCCCGAGTTACTTTGGGCCTTTTTAGGTCATGCGAAGAGTAGGCCAGGTTGCCTATATATTAGCTTTTGCCGTCCGACTTGGGAGGCAGTATGTCCGGTCCTTCATGTTGTTAGGTTCGGAGAAGTATCGAGATCCATCGAGTTTTCGATTATGATGATCAAGTTGAGGCGATAACCCGTAGATTTTTTTTTTTTTGAAATTGATGCGAATGAAACATGGTAAGTTATGAGAAAGAGTTCGAGTGTACAATGGTGCGACGCGTAGGGAAGAAAGCGAGCATGTATTGCGAGCAGATGTGATCAATTCTTTTGTATGAAGAATGTGCGAAGGAAGTATATTTTAGTCCTCGGGTAAGGGCTTTTGTGTTGCTAGAGGTGTTTCCTCATGGACTTGGATGTAAGTGTTTGCGCGTGTGATATTTTTGTGGCCAGGTGTGGCATGATTGTTTTCGTAAGTACAGCAAGTGGAGACTACTGGCGCATGTTTGTTTTGAGACTTAGAAGGAACATTCGGGATGAATGTTTCTAAGGAGGGGAGAATGTTATACCCCGTATTTCGGAGTATGTACGTGGGGCGCACGTAGAAAAATTTGAACTTTAAAGTGGCTTGACGATTTATTTTTGTGCACAACACCCTGTTAGAGTCGTTTCGACGAAACGCTTTTACTAAACTTGCGGCGGTAAATTCGGCTATGTCGTTTCTAATTTTTGCGGATTTTTCCGAGAGACGAAACATTTTGGACCAACGAGAGGCGACACTTGGCACCCTCTCATTGCGGGCTTTGGACGGCATTTGGGACGAAATGGGTGAGTGGGAGTAGGTAGGATATTTTGTGATATTTGTGTGGTAGATGGATAAGGTGCACTTGGCATGATCTTGGCCTACACTTGCCTTGCACTTGGCATGATCTTGGCCATTGGTTGGCCTTTACTTGACCTATAAATACCCCCCTTAAGTGATGAACTTCTTCATCCTAAAATCATTTCCAAGTCTTGAAATCCCTCCCTTGCCCTCAGTAGCTGGTCCGCCACCACCCTCCCCTTTGTGAGCCCTTGGCCGAGAGCCTCCCTTCCCTTTGTAGTGTTCTAGCTGGTACCCCAGCCTAGTTGTTTTCGTATAATACCCCCCTTTTGTGGTATAGAAATACTCTCCAAGTATTGTTATAATGCCCAAATACTTTAGCCCATATACCTTGTAGTACTTTCCAAAGTTACCTCTATACGTAGAGTCCGGAAATACTATTATACTTTCTTTTAGCCACTAAACGAAACCCTAAGGAAATCTTCCTTGATAGTTGAAGTATGTGAGTAGAAGTTGGTTAGAACTTCTAAGGGTTGTTTGGAGCGGGTTGGAGCGCACGGAGTTGGAGCTAAACCTTGCTCAGGATCGACTTTTATCTCAGATAATTTTGGGCTTATCTAGGTAAATAATCTTGTCCCCCTATTGTAATTGGAAATTACATGTTGTAGGAATGTATAGTTGAAGTATACTATATATAGAACTGAACATAACTTTGCGGCAATGTCTTTTGACTTAAGCCTGAATTTTAAGAAAGAGAACTGAACTGAACTGTAATTACATAGGACTGTATAACAGTAGACTTGTGTAGCTTTACTGTGAAGTAGAATTGTATACGTCCGGGTAGACGTATAAAACCCCCCTGGTTGTCTTGATAGCCGGCCTCGATAGAGGAGGAGATTTACGCTGATGTGGGGAGTCGCTAGAATTTTCTGTAGAAAGTTCTACGATAAGACCTAGATGTTAATAAGCGCCTTGTGGCCTTATAGGTTGAAGTACTACGTATGGCGTGATCTACTTGGCTTGAGGAGTAGCCGACGGTTTGAGGTACTTGGAGCGTTTTGCTATTAGTCGATAATCGTCGCGAGGTATGTGAACCTCTTCCTATTATTTCTAGCATGATATGTATTTAACTATGTAGTACGGTAGACGTACATGTGTTAAATGTATTTGATTGATTTAAACATAAAGTGTTATAACGGCTTTATGAGAAGTTAGTTATAACAGCTTTATGTAGGTAAGAAAATGCTTTGTGGTTTTAAAAACTTAAGAGTTATAATAGCTTTATGGGAAGTTAGGTATAACGGCTTAAGAGAGATAAAATGAATGATTTATTGATTTTAAAAGTTAAGAGACTTGATCTTAAAAGATAAGAGACTTGACTTAATTAAGTTAATATGAATTTTGTGTGAAACCTCATTCGTGAGTAATGAGTACTTGGTTTTTAAAAGGAATAATGTTTCTTGATTTGGAAATCGAATGAGTATCGACAAACCACGCTGTTAATAAAGGGAAATGTTTTGACTAATAAAGTATTATTAAAACCAAGAGAAACCTCCATCTGCATAGAAGCTAAGATGAGACAAAATGATATTACATTTCCTAGATCATGGCTTAATAAGATTGATTATGAACAAGAATAACCTACTCACATATAAGGCATATGTTTCTCAAATTGTTTTAAAGAATTAAAACTATGAACTACGAAACCTTTCGAAAATGAGAAACTTGAGTAATTGAAATTAGGAAAACTTGAAACGTTTGGAAAAGAATGTTGTTACTTGATTTTACAAAGAGAAGTGTTTTGATTTACTTCAAAAGATAATAACTCTATTTTCATATACTAAGGGTATTGTGTGACTTTTGTGAAAGTAACGATTCATAAAGAGTTAATGTATGAAGTACTTTGGGGATAAAAACCCGATCTTATTAATCATATAGTAGAAAGTGCCTTGTGTGTATAACTTGATTGTGTTGGTTTGTAATAGCCTTGTAATACTTTCTTGTTGACTTGTTAAGTAAACATGCTAGGATGCTACGTGTGTTAGTATCTTGTGATGTTTGTGTAAAGGGGTTTCCCCTCGATTGCGCTTAAATTGTTTCACTATCACCGATATGTTGGTATTGTACCACTCACCTCGACTTGTTTCGGAGGTTAAGCGCCTCCACGCGGGTAGACTCGGTAGTGCAGGTGTGACCTATGATTCGAGAATACCTCATGCGGGTCCCGGGGCCTATGCGGAGCTACGAGAGTTCGAGTTAGTGTGCGCCTTTATGGTCATGCGGTCTATGTGGCCACGCGGATCGCGAGTCCAGCGGACGGGAGTAGCTACCCTCGATGCGGGTTATACCTCATGCGGGCCTATGAGTTTGGCCTATGCAGAGTGCGGAGAGTTCGTGGCTAGACGCGCACATTAGATATCGCGCGAGTGGCGGCTTTGATCATGTGACGATGCAGACAGATCTCATGATACGATTTATGACCTTGTTATCGTGGTTTTAGTAGTCGGCTATGCCTTCGTGCTTACCCCGTGACGGTTTTATGATGACACGTGGGACACGTGTTCATGTGTATTCCTTGGTGCTTTTATATCATAGATCGCAGCGGTGAGGAAGGTATTCCACGGCATGATTGATGTTGCGCGTGAGACCCATGGTTATATTTGAGTGATGACTTTGTGGCGTGAGTCCTCGACTTGACATGATCGCTATTTATGGTGAATCGTAGTTTGGTTATCATATATGTCTCCCGCTTTTTATAGACTACTATGATTTCATTTACGATTTATTTTCGATTTCACATACCTGCACTGTTAGATCGACCTCGCCCGGCTGCGCTCATGCCGCAGTAAAGGTACACCATCATTGATCCTCGCTCTTAGGGTCACGATTCAGCGTTTGGGAAAGCTCCGCTTTCTCGGAGGCTTATCGCCGTATAAGCCCTCGTTGTAGGTATTTACATTCAGTGGTATGGCGGGGCCCTGTCCCGCCATTGTTGTCGTATCTTTCTTAGAGGTCTGTAGTACTGTTGTGGGCAGGGTTGTAAAAAAGATGTAACTGTTCGGTTTTAAGTTGATTTATATATATGCCGAAAGGCAAGTTTTTCTCGACATCGTTTCTTACTTCATAATATTTTCATGTCTTGTTTTATGTTCCACGACACTGTATGGCTACTGGGTGTCCGGGTAAGGCACTACCACGCCCGGTTCGTCTTGACAAGACATCGTTGTTGATCCTCGTTCTTAGGATCACGCTCAACAGATTGGAAGCTCCGCTTTCCGAGGCTTATCTTTTGGTATGTTTTCCCAGTTTGTAAGTTTTGTACATTCAGGTATGGCGGGCCCCGTCTCCGTCATAGTTGTTGTAAAAATCTTAGAGGTCTGTAAATCTTGTTGTGGCGGTGTAAAGGATTGTAATCGCTCGGTTGTATGTATATACATGAAGGTGACCGCTTTGGTTAGCCTGCTTTTCTTATGTTGTATCTTGTTTCTGTTTAAGTTTTTATTTCCGCTGATTTTCTCGATGTAGTATCACTAGGTGCCGGGTAAGCCACGATCGCGCCCGAGGTCGGTCGTGACAAAAGTGGTATCGAGCGCTTAGTACTCGGAAAGTGTCTACTGCACGTGTACAGTAGTCTTGATTATCGGTGTGTTGTGCACCACATCTATAATCAAGAGGTCGCAGGACATTTAGGATTGGTTTCTATTCTTCTCACTCGAGATCGTGACTTAGAGTCGTGGTCGTAAGTTGGACTCTCCGACGTATTCTTTTGTACGATTATGCCTATACGTGAAGACAACCAGAGCCCGAGCGGCGTGGCAGCAGAGGAGCTGAGTAGAGCACGGAGGTTACCGTGACGAAGGCCCGTCTTTACTCGAGGTGGTGCTGACGGCCGGATTCTACAATGCCGCCGGCCCAAAGACAGATTTAGAGCAAAGGCAGAGCTACGAGGCCATGATACCGAGCCTCCACCCCACAACCCGGAGCAGAGGAGATGGGTTACAAGGAGATGGCGATTATTGGCGTGATTGTGGCCGCACGAGGATAGGGCGGACGCAGCAGCCCGATGCACCCGTGGTTCACCCGAGATCGAGATAGTTTGAGGCTACGGATTTTACGAGCCGCAGCCTCCGAGTTCTACGGGTCGAGGCACGAGGATGATCCGCAGGAGTTCATCCGACGCGATTCTGGATCGAGAGTGATCAAGGCTTCGAGAGTCGGTCGGTCTTAGGTTCGCATCGGCCGCGTGATACCGCGATGATCGTTTGATTCGTGGGAGCTGTCCCGGGGAGAGCATGCACTTCCAGCAGTATGGGAAAAGTTCTCAGAGGCATTCCTCACTCACTTCTTGCCACCGCAGATGAGGAGGGCACGCCGGCGACGATTTATGATCTTTGAGACAGAGAGGGCGTACGGTTCGGGAGTACAATATGGAGTTTGACTCACTAGCTCGGTACGTCCCCACGTTAGTATCCGACATGGAGGACAGAGTGCACCACTACATTACGGGGCTCGATGACTACTTGGCAGAGGCTTGTTCGGGTGTAGCTCTTCAGCCGGGCATGGACATTGCCCGCATGCAGGCTTATGCACTTGGATGTGAGGAGCGGAGAGGTCGACGGAATGACCGAGATCAGCAGAAGAGGGCCAGAACAGCAGGGTCCTTTGGTGACTTTCGAGGCGGACCGCCAAGAAGAGCTAGTTATGCACCTTCGCCGCATGCAGTGGTCCTCCGCGCCTTCGTGGCTTCCAGGATATTCAGGAGCAGATCAGGGCTCCAAGGGTTCAGGTTTTCAGGGGAGTTGGGGTGCTGGCCAGATGAAGCCACCCCGACCTCGGTGCGGTCAATGTGGTAGACCCCATTTTGGGGAGTGTCGCATCGCCAAGGGAGCTGTTATATTTGCGCCGCCGTGGCCATTTTGCGGAATCGCCCAACCAGGTAGCACGGATGTTACGACTCACCTTCGTGATCGATGGCCGTTCATCACCTTCACTAGCTACGCCTGCCGCAGGCGTGATCGTGATTAGAGTAAAGCGGTAGTTCTGTGTATATCCTTAACCCTCTAGATATTTGTATGCGTGATATGATGATTTTATGTTGAGTGTTATGTTTGGATAGCATTGTGTAAAATTGTGATCTAGAGAACATGGTTAGTTGATAGGATAAGTATGGGGACATGGAAAGTGTGAACCTTAGAATATTTCACGTTGAGACCTTAGATGTAAGGCCGTCTTGAGTAAAGGATTTTGCAAATGATCCTTGTCGGAGTGCATTATATGCATAGGGTGAATTAGTGTGATAAGTCCATGGGTAGTATGAGATGGAAGTGCTAGCTTTCATGACGTGAATTAGTAAGATTGTTCTGTATCGGGGAACAAGAGTTTGGCGCGATTATGGGTCGGGTTGAGGACCATTCGCGGGTCAACCCGTAGCCCGGCATGAGGTGGGGTCAGTTCGAGGTGGTCCCGCCAGGTGGTAGGATCACGAGGGTGCAAGGCCCAAGTTTAGGTAACCACTGTATGAGTTCGTGGACGTGTTCTACCAGAATCGGATCGTGAAGGCCGGGAATGGCCTTGAAGAAATTCGAGGCTAGTAAGATGACCAAGTTTGGAGGTAGTGACTCCAAAGATTTTGGAAACTGAAGTGATGACTGAAGTATGGTACGTGTACTAGAAAGAGTTCGAGTGTTCGAGAAGAGTACGACGAGTAAGGAAAGAAGTGAACATGTGCTGAGAGATAGAAGTGATCATTTTTGTGAAGTGAATGTGCGACAGAAGTATCCTTTGGACCAGGAGCGAGAGTTGGTGTTGTTTTACACCTTCGAGATGATTCCTCGTTGGCTTGGATTTGGGTTTCGCGCGTATGATTTTATTATGGCAATATGGGGCATAGTTGGTTTCGTAAGTATAGTAGTGAAGACTATACCGGCGCATGTACGTTTGGAGACTTAGAAGGAACATTCGTGTTATACCCCGTATTTCCAGAGTATGTACATGAGGGCGTACGTACAAAGTTTAAGTCTTAAGTTGGCATTAGGGACGAAAATTTTGTTCACAACTACCGAAAAGAATCGTTTTTCGACGAAACGTTTTACAAAACTTGCGAAGGGAAAATTACGGCTATGTCATTTATATTTTTTGCGGATTTTTTTCCGAGAGATGAAATATTTTGGACCAACGAGAGGGCGACACTTGTCACCCTCAACTGGGCGGTCAAGGGGGCCGATTGGTTGCACGTTTTCCTCCCATTTTTGTGGCCTAAAACTTGGGTCAATGTTTGTGAGGGATTTGTGGAGTAGGGTTAGGGTGCACTTGGGCAAATCTTGACCCTCCACTTGCCCCCCTCGTGGCTTGATCTTGGCCATTGCTCTCCTATAAATACCCCACTGTTGAAGACTTCTTCATCCACAAATGTTTTCTAAGTCTTGAAATCCTCCTCCTTCTGTTGCTCTCGCCCAAGAGCTCCTCCCCTTTGAGAGGCCCATGGCCGAGAGGTACCCTCCCAGTGGTGTTGGCCGAGAGATACCCCTCTTGAGAGTTGTTCTCGTAAAACACCCCCCCCTTTGTAGAAAAGTATTCTCCAAGTATTGTTACTATTCCAAAATACCTTAGCCTTAAACCTTGTAGTATTCCAAGGTTACACCTATACTAAAAGCCCAGAAATACTACTATACTTCCCTTCAGTCACAAAACGAAACCCTAAGGAAAATCTTCACAGTTGGTTGAAGTATTAAGAAGAAGTTGCGTAGAACTTCTAAGGGTTGTTTGGAGCGGGTTGGAGCACCCGGAGTAGGAGCTAACGTTGCTCAGGATCGACATTAAATCTTGGATAATTTTGGGCTTATCGAGGTAAATACTTTTGTCCTTATATTGTAATTGGAAATTACATACTGTAGTAGTATAGAAATGAATATAAGATTCATAGAAGAGAATTGAACTGTAATAGAAGGATATTACAGATAAGACTCGAACCAAATCGCATCGTAAGAATATTAAAGTAGAAGATTGAACAGATTTTACATAGAACTGTATTCTGATAGACTTGTGAAGTTTGACGGGTAGGAAGTCGCCCAATTTTCCGTAGAATCTTGTATCTAGATTTATTCTACCGAGTAGTCTAGACATTGATAGACTTGTATAACCGTTATAGGTTGAAAATCGCGAGTAGCGATTCTACTCGGGCGGTGGAAAAGGATAGCAGGATTACAAAGATTGGAGCTATTTGCTAATAGTCGATAAATCGTCGCGAGGTATGTGATTCTTCCTATCCTCTTGAGCATGATATTTTAAAAGAATATATATAGTACGGTAGACGTACGTGTGTTAACTGAACGTGGTTTTACTGCGATGTCTTTTGACTTGAGTCTAAATAATAAGAATCTGAAGTATTTCAAAAGAGTTAAGAAACCTTTTTGAAAGAAGAGTAACACTTGGTTTTAAAAGATTTAAAAGCTTAAGAGTTATACTAGCTTTATGGGAAGTTAGGTATAACGACTTAAGAGAGATAAAAAGAATGGTTTATTGATTTTAGAAGTTAAGAGACTTGATCTTAAAATATAAGAGACTTGACTTAATTAAATTAATATGAATTTTGTTAAAAAGTGTGAAACCTCATTCGTGAGTAATGAGTACTTGATTTTTAAAAGGAATAATGTTTTACTAATTTCGGAAATCAGAATAAGTATCGAACGAACCACTGCAGCGTTAATAAAGGGAAATGTATTGACTAATTAAGTATTATTAAAACCAGTAGAAACCTCCATCTGCATAGAAGCTAAGATGAGACAAGATGATATTACATTTCCTAGATCATGGTTGCTTTAATAAGATTGATTATGAACAAGAATAACCTACTCACATATAAGGCATATGTTTCTCAAATTGTTTAAAAGAGAATTATATTCTTAAGTGATTAAGACTATGAACTACGAAACCTTTCGAAAATGAGAAACTTGAGTATTTGAAATTAGGCAAACTTGAACGTTTGGAAAAGAATGTTGTTACTTGATTTTACAAAGGGAAGTATTTTGATTTACTTAAAAAGATAGTCACTCTATTTTTATACTACGGGTATTGTGTGACTTTTGTGAAAGAAACGGATCTTTTAAAAAGTTAATGTATGAAGTACTTTGGGGATAAAACCCGAACTTGTTAACATAAAGTAGAAAGTACCTTGTGTGAATAACTTGATTGTGTTGGGTTGTGATAGCCTTGTAATACTTTCTTGTTGATTTGATAAGTAAACATGTTAGGATGCTACGTGTGTTAGTATCTTGTGATGTTTGTGTAAAGGGGTTTCCCTTGTTGTGCTTATGTTGTTTAACGATAAGCTATTATGTTAGTATTATATCACTCACCTCTTGACATGATTCCGGGGGTTAAGCTGCCCTCCGATGCGGGGTAGACTCAGGCGGTCTGGGACCATGATTCGAGAATACCTCATGCGGGTCCAGGGGACCTATGCGGAGCTACGAGAGTTCCAGGTTAGTGTGCGGCCTTTGTGGTCATGCGGTCTATGTGGCCATGCGGACTGCGAGTCCAGGACGATGCCGGGGAGTAGCTACCCTCGATGCGGGAATACCTCATGCGGGACTATGTGAGTGCCTGCGCGAGTGCGGAAGTTCGAGGATTAGACGCGCACATTTGATATCGCGGGCGAGTGGCGGCCGATCATGTGGCGGTCAGACAGCACTCGTGATACAGTTTATGACCTTGTTGGTACTGTGGGTTTTAGTAGTCGGCTATGCCTTCGTACTTACCCCGTACGGTTTGATTATGACACAGGTGGGACCTGGTGTTCATGTGTATTCCTTGGTGCTTTTATATCAAAGACTGCCGGCAGTGAGGAAGGTATTCCACGGGCATGATTGATGTTGTGGGCGTGAGACCCATAGTTATGTTTGAGTGATGACTTTGAGGGCGTGAGTCCCTGACTTGACATGACTGCTTATTTATTGTGAACTGTAGTTTGGTTATCATATATGTCTCCTGCTTTATATAGACTACTATGATTTCATTCTGATACGATTTTCACATACTTGGTACTGTTGTATCGACTCTCCTTCGGGGCCGATTCATGCCGCAGTAGAGGTACACCATTGTTGATCCTCGCCATAGGGTCACGATTCGGCGTTGGGAAGCTCCGTTTCTCGAGGCTTATCATGTACACCGTCGTAGAGTACTTGCATTCAGGGTATGGCGGGCCCTGTCCCGCCATTGTTGTCATATCATTCTTAGAGGTGCAGTAATCACTGTGGGCGTGGTTTGTAATAGGGATGTAACTGCTTCAAGTTTATATATATATATATAGGCCGAAAGGCAACTTTTCTCGATAAACTGCTTTTTATTTCATGTCTTGTTTTATATTCCACCGATTACTCGATGTATGTCTACTGGGTGCCCGGGGTAGGCACGATACGCCCGGTTCGGTCGTGACAAAAGTGGTATCGAGCGATTAATCCTCGGAAAGTGTCTACAGCATCAGATCTAGTATGCTTGATTATCGGTGTTGTGCACCACACCAATAATCGGGAGGCTATAGGATATTTAGGATTGGTTTCCATTCTTCTCACTCTGAGATCGTTCTTAGAGCCGTGTTATAAGTTGGACCCCTCTAACGTATTTCTTTCCCGTACCAGTGTTATGCCTCCGCGCAAGGCATCCCGGGCCCAAAAGGGCAAGGCAGCCGAGCCGCGAGAGAGCACAGAGGTTACGAGGCACGTGCCCAATCATCACCTAGGGTGGTGCTTCATTCGGGGAGTTCTGCGACGACGCCAGTCCCAGCAGAGTATAGCCCAGCGGCAGATTCCCTCTGCGCCATGATATCTGACCTTCGCCCACAACCATGAGAAAGTATGGGTTGCAAAGAGACGCCCTTGTTACTAGCTAGGGATTTAGCAACCAGAGAGCATATTATGTATCGATTTATCACGGGTCTTGATGACTATCTGAGAGAGGGTTGTGTAAGAGTAGCTCTTCAGTCAGGCATGAGCATGG
Organism: Przewalskia tangutica; assembly: GCA_029844215.1. Classification (NCBI taxonomy): domain Eukaryota; kingdom Viridiplantae; phylum Streptophyta; class Magnoliopsida; order Solanales; family Solanaceae; genus Przewalskia; species Przewalskia tangutica. The sequence goes on from CM056721.1 coordinate 98,117,743, forward strand.
CTCACAGACGGGCTTATGCGCGCAGCAGAGACGAGAGATCGACAGATTAATCAAGGACAGCAGAAGAGGGCCCGATCGGCAGGATCCTTTGGTAACTTTCAGGGCGAACCGCCTCAGCAGCAGATTAGATATGCACCTCCACCAGTGCAGAGTGGTCCTCCACAGGGTTCAGGACGTTCAGAGTATGCCGGAGTTGGTCAGAGCTCCAGGGCTTCTGGTTCACAGATACACGTAGGTTCTAGCCAGCCGAGTTCAGTTTTTCCTCAGTGTTCACAGTGTGGCAGGCGTCATCCCGGGGAATGTCGTCTTATTGATGGTGCTTGTTTTACCTGCGGCCGTCAGGGCCATGTGTCGAAAAGATGTCCTAGTAGGAGGGATGCAAGTAGGAGGACTCGCCTACGGATCGATTCATGATTCGGTGGCTCGGAGAGGCGGTTGTTAGCTGAGAGGCCACCCCACCTCGGTGTGGCCGTTGTGGTAGATGTCATTGTGGGGAGTGTCGTACTTCTTCGACAGCTTGTTTTGCTATGCGCCCAGCCGGGCAGGATTGATTGAAACGCAGAGGAGTGAAACAAGAGATCTGTATATCCTTAACCCTCTAGAGATTGTATGTGTGATAAGATAAGTGTATCTTAAGTGCTAGTTTCAGATAGCATTGTGTTAATTGTGATTAGAAATCATGGTTAGTTAAAAGGGTAAGATTGGGGATAGGGAAAGTGTGAGCCTTAGAGTTTTATACGTAGAGACCTTAGAGGTAAGGTCATCTCGAGTAAAAGATGTATTTTTATGTTTGACCCTTATCGGAGTGCATAGTACACGTGAGATATGTTTGTGTGATAAGTCCCTGAGTAGTGTGGTATGAAAGAGGGTAGTTGAGCTAAGAATACCACTAGGTTTTCGTAACTTGATTAGTGAGATTGTTCCGGATCGGGGAACAAGAGTTTTTGCGTGATAGCGGGTCGGGTTGCGGACCGATCGCGGATCAACCCGCGGCCTGTTTTGTGGTGGGGTCAGTTAGAGGTGGTCCCGCCAGGTGGTAGGGTCACGGGGGTGTTAGGCCCAAGTTTAGTTAACCATCGTACGAGTTCGTGGATGCGTTCGACCAGTAGTCGGGCCGATGAGGTCAACCCATCTTGTCTTTTAGTCAAGATCGTTTACTCGGCAGAGGGTTATGCGAGATGTTATATCAGGAAGGTTGTAAGGCTGCACGAGGTGCCTACTTTCACCTTATGGCGTGCGATGGAGCCAGTGTTACGCTTATTTCTTTTTCTGGAAGTTTTACCAGGCAGGGTTAGGAACTCAGGTGAGTCTCAGTATCGCATTCACCCTCGGGCCGGTGTTTTTGATTTCAGAGGTAGCTGTAAGGATTATTCGCCTTTTGGTTGAGTGTGTATTATAATAAGCTACCATATCAGTATTCAGATATCGCCTTATGACGCCTTGTAGGGGCGGAAGTGTAAGTTGCCGGTCGATTGGTTCGATGTTGGCAAGGTTCAGATAGTTGGTTCATACTTGTTTCGGCAGGATGTGGATAGGGTGAAGCTTATCCAGAAGAGGTTATTGGCAGCTCAAAGTCAACAGAAGTCGTGCGGATAATCGGCGACGACGCTTGGAGTTCGCCGAGTTGTGGTGGTCTTGAAGGTACCACCCCGGAAAAGGGTGTGACGAATTTTGGAAAACAGAGGAAACTTAGCCCGAGTTACTTTGGGCCCTTTTAGATCATGTGAAGAATAGGCCAGGTTGCCTATATGTTAGCATTTGTCGTCCGACTTAGGAGGCAGTATGTCCGGTCTTTCATGTTGTTATGTTCGGAAAAGTATCGGAGATCCATCCAGAGTATTCCCAGTTAATGATAATCAAGTTGGAGGTAGTAACCCAGAGATTTTGGAAACAGAAGCAGTAACAGAAATGTGGTAAGTTTTGAGAAAGAGTTCAAATGTACGAGAAGGGTACGACGAGTAAGGGAAGAAGCGAGCATGTGTTACGAGCATAGATGTGATCATTTCTTTTGTAAAGTGAAGGTGCGAAGGGAGTATATTTTAGACCTCGAGTGGGAGCTTTTGTAGTGATGGAGGTGATTCCTCGTGGACTTGGATATAAGTATTTGCGCGTGTTGTATTGTGGCCAGGTGTGGCATGATTGTTTTCGTAAGTATAGCAGTGAAGACTATACTGGCGCATGTTTGTTTTGAGACTTAGAAGGAACATTCGGGACGAATGTTTCTAAGGAGGGGAGAATGTTATACCCCGTATTTCCAGAGTATGTACGTGAGGGCGTACGTACAAAGTTTAAGTCTTAAGTTGGCATTAGGGACAAAAATTTTGTTCACAACTACCGAAAAGAATCGTTTTTCGACGAAACGTTTTACAAAACTTGCGAAGGGAAAATTACGGCTATGTCATTTATATTTTTTGCAGATTTTTTCCGAGAGATGAAATATTTTGGACCAACGAGAGGGCGACACTTGTCACCCTCAACTGGGCGGTCAAGGGGGCCGATTGGTTGCACGTTTTCCTCCCATTTTTGTGGCCTAAAACTTGGGTCAATGTTTGTGAGGGATTTATGGAGTAGGGTTAGGGTGCACTTGGGCAAATCTTGACCCTCCACTTGCCCCCCACTTGGCTTGCTCTTGGCCATTGATCTCCCTATAAATACCCCTTGTTGAAGACGTCTTCATCCAAAAATGTTTTCTAAGTCTTGAACTCCTCCCTCCCTTAGTGTTGCTCTGGTCCAAGAGCTCCTCCCCTTTGAGAGGCCCTCGGCGAGAGGTACCCTCCTAGTGGTGTTGCCGAGAGATACCCCTCTTGAGAGTTGTTCTCGTAAACTCCCCCCCCCCCCTTGGTAGAAAAGTATTCTCCAAGTATTGTTACTATTCCAAAATACCTTAGCCTTAAACCTTGTAGTAATCCAAGGTTACACCTATACTAAAAGCCCAGAAATACTACTATACTTCCCTTCAGTCACAAAACGAAACCCTAAGGAAAATCTTCACAGTTGGTTGAAGTATTAAGAAGAAGTTGCGTAGAACTTCTAAGGGTTGTTTGGAGCGGTTACTGACACGGAGTAGGAGCTAAGCGTTGCTCGGGATCGACATTAAATCTTGGATAATTTTGGGCTTATCGAGGTAAATACTCTTGTCCTTATATTGTAATTGGAAATTACATCGTAGTAGTATAGAAATGAATATAAGATTCATAAGAGAATTGAACTGTAATAGAAGGATATTACAGATAAGACTCGAATGAAATCGCATCGTAAGAATATTAAAGTAGAAGATTGAATCAGATTTACATAGGAGTGTATTTACTGATGAACTTGTGAAGTTTGTGGCAGGAAGTGCGCCCAATTTTCCGTAGAATCTTGTATCTAGATTTATTCTACCGAGTAGTCTAGACATTGATAGACTTGTATAACCGTTATAGGTTTAAGCATCATGAGTAGCGTATTCTACTCGAAGGGTGGAAAAGGATACAGGATTACGATTTTGGAGTTATTTGCTAATAGTCGATAAATCGTCGCGAGGTATGTGATTCTTCCTATCCTCTTGAGCATGATATTTTAAAAGAATATATATAGTACGGTAGACGTACGTGTGTTAACTGAACGTGGTTTTACTGCGATGTCTTTTGACTTGAGTCTAACTAATAAGAATCTGAAGTATTTCAAAAGAGTTAAGAAACCTTTTTGAAAGAAGAGTAACACTTGGTTTTAAAAGTTTTAAAAGCTTAAGAGTTATACTAGCTTTATGGGAAGTTAGGTATAACGACTTAAGAGAGATAAAAAGAATGGTTTATTGATTTTAGAAGTTAAGAGACTTGATCTTAAAAGATGAGAGACTTGACTTAATTAAATTAATATGATTTTTGTTAAAAAGTGTGAAACCTCATTCGTGAGTAATGAGTACTTGGTTTTTAAAAGGAATAATGTTTTACTAATTTCGGAAATCAGAATAAGTATCGAACGAACCACTGCAGCGTTAATAAAGGGAAATGTATTGACTAATTAAGTATCATTAAAACCAGTAGAAACCTCCATCTGCATAGAAGCTAAGATGAGACAAGATGATATTACATTTCCTAGATCATGGCTGCTTTAATAAGATTGATTATGAACAAGAATAACCTACTCACATATAAGGCATATGTTTCTCAAATTGTTTAAAAGAGAATTATATTCTTAAGTGATTAAGACTATGAACTACGAAACCTTTCGAAAATGAGAAACTTGAGTATTTGAAATTAGGCAAACTTGAACGTTGGGAAAAGAATGTTGTTACTTGATTTTACAAAGGGAAGTATTTTGGTTTACTTAAAAAGATAGTCACTCTATTTTTATACTACGGGTATTGTGTGACTTTTGTGAAAGAAACGGATCTTTTAAAAAGTTAATGTATGAAGTACTTTGGGGATAAAACCCGAACTTGTTAACATAAAGTAGAAAGTACCTTGTGTGAATAACTTGATTGTGTTGGGTTGTGATAGCCTTGTAATACTTTCTTGTTGATTTGATAAGTAAACATGTTAGGATGCTACGTGTGTTAGTATCTTGTGATGTTTGTGTAAAGGGTTTCTTGTTGTGCTTATGTTGTTTAACGATAAGCTATTATGTTAGTATTATATCACTCACCTCTTGACATGATTCCGGGTTAAGCCGCCTCCGATGCGGGTAGACTTCGGTGATGCAGGACCATGATTCGAGAATACCTCACGCGGGTCGGGGACTATGCGCGAGCTACGAGTTCGAGGTTAGTGTGCGGCCTTTGTGGTCATGCGGTCTATGTGGCAATGCGGATGCGAGTCGGGGCGTTGTCGGAGTAGCTACCCTCGACGCGGGAATACCTCACGCGGGCCTATGTGAGTGTCCTATGCGGAGCTGCGGAAGTTCGAGGATTAGACGCGCATTTGATATCTGCGGCGAGTGGCGGCCGATCATATGGCGGTCTAGACAGACCTCGTGATACAGTTTATGACCTTGTTGGTACTGTGGGTTTTAGTAGTCGGCTATGCCTTCGTACTTACCCCGTACGGTTTGATTATGACACAGGTGGGACCTGGTGTTCATGTGTATTCCTTGGTGCTTTTATATCAAAGACTGTCGGCAGTGAGGAAGGTATGCCACGGGCATGATTGATGTTGTAGACGTGAGACCCATAGTTATATTTGAGTGATGACTTTGAGGCGTGAGTCACGACTTGACATATCGCTTATTTATTGTGGAATCGTAGTTTGGTTATCATATATGTCTCGCTTTATATAGACTACTATGATTTCATTTACGATTTTCGTTTCACATACTTGGTACTGGCCAGATCGACCTCTTCGGGCTGCGTTCAATGCCGCATGTAGGTACACGATTGTTGATCCTCGCTCATAGGGTCACAGTTAAGCGTTTGGGAAGCTACGTTTCTCCGGAGGCTTATCGTCTGATACTGTCGCCGTTGTAGGTACTTGCATTCGTGGTATGGCGGGCCCTGTCCCGCCATTGTTGTCATATCATTCTTAGAGGTCTGTAGTACTGTTGTGGGCAGGGTTTGTAATAGGGGATGTAACTGTTCAAGTTTATATATATATATAGGCCGAAAGGCAACTTTTCTCAGATAAACTGTTTTTATTTCATGTCTTGTTTTATATTCCGCTGATTACTCTGATGTATGTCTACTTGGGTGCCCGGGGTAAGGCACCAGTCACGGGCCCGGGTTCGGGTCGTGACAATTCGGGACGAATGTTTCTAAGGGGGGAAGAATGTTACACCCCGTAGTTCCAGGGTATGTATGTGAAGACGTACGTACGAGAATACGACAGTAATTTTGGAAAGAAAGAAATATGTGATTTTTCGACGGAAAAGTTTCCGGTTTCTGTGAAGTAAAAAAGTTCGTTAATGGGAATTGGATTCCCAGATTTGGTATTCGGACTTTTTGGAATATTTTAGAAGTATTGAAATTTTAATTTCCGGAATTGGTCACGTGGGGCCCACGAGAGAACTTACGGTTTTGTGAGGCCCACTTTATTTTCGGATTTTTGGCATTACGGATTTTTTTTCCGAGAGACGAAATATTTTGGACCAGTAGGAGGGCGACATGTGTCACCCTTAGTTGGCATGGGTTGGACGAAAATGTTGGGTTAGTGGACAAGTCAAATGGTCAAGTCTTGGAAGATATTTCTTTGGGTGAGTGGGAGTAGGTGGTGGACGTTTTTTGGTGCTAGTGGTGTTATACCCCGTATTTCCAGAGTATGTACGAGAGGGCGTACGTATAAAAGTTTAAGCCTTAAGTAGGCAAAGGGACGAAATTTGTGCACAACTAGCGAAAAGAATTGTTTTCCGACGAAACGTTTTCCAAACTTTGCGAGGGGAAAATTACGGTTGCGACATTTATTATTTTTGCGGATTTTTCCGAGAGATGAAATATTTTGGACCAACGAGAGGGCGACACTTGTCACCCTCAAGTGGGTGGTCTTGTGGCCGATGGTGTGCACGTTTTGTGCCATGTTTTGTGGCCTAAACCATGGGTCAATGTTTGGAGTGAATTGAGGAGTAGATGGCTAGGGGGCACTTGGGCAAATCCTCACCCTCCACTTGCCCACCACTTTTCTTGATCTTGACCATTCATTTCCCTATAAATACCCCCCCTTTGTTGAAGACTTCTTCATCCACAAACATTTTCTAAGTCTTGAAAAGCCCTCTCCCCCTTAGTGTTGCTCTCGTCCAAAGAGCTCCCCCTCCCCCTTGAGAAGGCCTTGGCCGAAACAACCCCCCCTTGCCTAGTTGTTCTCGTAAAATACCCCCCCTTGGTAGAAAAATACTCTCCAAGTATTGTTACTATTCCAAAATACCTTGGCCCAAATACCTTGTAGTATTCCAAGGTTACACCTTAACTAAAAGCCCAGAAATACTATTATACTTCCCTTCAGTCACAAAAACGAAACCCTAAGGAAAATCTTCATAGTCGGTTGAAGTATTAAGAAGAAGTTGCGTAGAACTTCTAAGGGTTGTTTGGAGCGGGTTGGAGCGCCCAGAGTAGGAGCTAAACGCTGCTCAGGATCGACATTTAAACTTGGATAATTTTGGGTTTATCGAGGTAGATACTCTTGTCCTTCTATTGTAAATGGAAATTACATATTGTAGTAGTATAGAAGTGAATATAAGACACATAGAAGGATATTACAGAAAAGAATTGAACTGAAATCACAGCAGAAGTATATTAAAGAAGAAGATTGAACTGCATTTTACATAGATCAGATTTACGATGAGACTTGTGTAGTTTAACGGGTAGGGAAGTGCTGCCCGATTTTCCGTAGAATAGAGAACCTTCTGCTTAGAATATTCTATAGAATAGTCTAGACATTGATAGACTTATATAACCGTTATAGGTTGAAAGTTCTGCGAGTAGCATGTTCTACTTGAAAGGTGGACAAGGCTAGCCGGGTTATAGCGGTGGAGCGTTTTGCTAATTGTCGATAATCGTCGCGAGGTATGTGATTCTTCCTATCCTCTTGAGCATGATATTTTAAAAGAATATATATAGTACGGTAGACGTACGTGTGTTAACTGAACGTGGTTTTACTGCGATGTCTTTTGACTTGAGTCTAAATAATAAGAATCTGAAGTATTTCAAAAGAGTTAAGAAACCTTTTTGAAAGAAGAGTAATACTTGGTTTTAAAAGCTTAAGAGTTATACTAGCTTTATGGGAAGTTAGGTGTAACGACTTAAGAGAGATAAAAAGAATGGTTTATTGATTTTAGAAGTTAAGAGACTTGATCTTAAAAGATAAGAGACTTGACTTAATAAGGAATAATGTTTTACTGATTTCGGAAATCAGAACAAGTATCGAACGAACCACTGCAGCGTTAATAAAGGGAAATGTATTGACTAATTAAGTATTATTTGTTATACCCCGTATTTCCAGAGTATGTACGTGTGGGCGTACGTAGAAAGTTTGAGCCTTAAAGTTAGGCAAGTTTCGAAATATTTGTGCACAACACCCGATTAGAATCGTTTTTCGACGAAACGTTTTACAGAACTTGCGAAGGGAAAATTCCGGCTATGTCGTTTTGTATTTTTGCGGATTTTTCCGAGCGACAGAACATTTTTGGGCCAACGAGAGGGTGACACTTGTCACCCTCAAGTGGCGGTTTGGTGGACGATTGGGGGACGTTTTCCTCCCTTATTTTGTGCCATGTTTTGTGGAGTAGGGGTTAGGGTGCACTTGGCTTGATCTTGGCCTTACACTTGCCTTGCACATGGCTTGATCTTGTCCATTGGTTGTCCCTTGGCTTCCCTATAAATACCCCCCCTTAGTGATGAACTTCTTCATCCACTCCTCACTTTGTCTAAGTCTTGAAATCCCTCCCCTCCCTCTTGTGGCTCTCGTCCAAACACTAGCCCCCCCCCTTTCGTGTAAGGCTTTGGCCGAGAGGGGTACCCTCCCCCCTTGGTGGTGTTCTAGCCGAGGGGTACCCCCCCCCCGAGCCTAGTTGTTTCGAGAATATACCCCCTCTCTTGTGGTATTGAAATACTCTCCAAGTATTGTTATAATGCCCAAAATACCTTAGCCTTTACCTTGTAGTATTCCAAAAGTTACCTCTATACGTAGAGTCCGGAAATACTACCTTTTGTCCTTTTAGTCTCAAACCGAAACCCTAAGGAAATCTTCATTGTTGGTTGAAGTATTTAAGTAGAAGTTGGTTAGAACTTCTAAGGGTTGTTTGGAGCAGATTGAGCGCACGAGTAGAGCTAAACCTTGCTCGGGATCGACATTATAACTTGGATAATTTTGGGCTTATCGAGGTAAATATTCTTGTCCCCTTATTGTAATTGGAAATTACATGTTGTAGGATTATATAGTTGAAGTATACTATATATAGAATGAACATAGCTGCGGCAATGTCTTTTGACTTAAGCTGAATATAAAGAAGAGAATCGAATCAGTAATTACATAGATGTATTGATGAGACTTGTGGTATTCTTGTATAGTAGAATTGTATACGTCAGGTTAGGCGTATAACCCTCGGTTGGCTTGGTAGCGGCCTCGATAGAGAGGAGATTTACGCGGTTGCGGGAGTCTGCCGAATTTTACGTAGAATATGGAACCGCATGTTAGAAGTTAATAGACGCGTGGCCTTATAGGTGGAAGTACTACGAGTAGCGTATTCTACTTGAAGAGTGGAAACAGGCTAGGTTCTGATCTTGTGGAGCGTTTTGCTTATTGTCGATAATCGTCGCGAGGTATGTGAACCTCTTCCTATCCTTCTAGCATGATGCTTTGTAAACTATGTAGTGCAGACGCATACATGTGCTAAATGAGTTGGTTGGTTTAAAACATGGTGTTATAATAGCTTTATGGGAAGTTAGTTATAACGACTCTATGTAGGTAAAAGATTGGTTTATTGATTGTAGAAGTTAAGAGACTTGATCTTGAAAGATAAGAGACTTAACTTGTTTTACTTAGTAATTAACATTTTGTTAAAAGTGTTGTGAAACCTCATTCGCGAGTAATGAGTACTTGGTTTTAAAAAAATAATGTTTCTTGATTTGGAAATGAGAATAAGTGTCGAACAAACCACAATGGCGCTAATAAAGGAAAGTGTATTGACAAATAACAAATTGTTATTAAAACCGTAGAAACCTCCATCTGCATAAGCTAAGATAAGACAAAATTGTATTACATTTCCTAGATCATGGTCATTGTAACAAGATTGTTGTAAACAAGAATAAGCGCTCACGTATAAGACATATGTTACTCAATTGTTTTAAAAGAGATTAAGACTATGAGTTATGAAACCTTTCTAAAATGAGAAACTTGAGCATTTGAAATTAGGCAAACTTGAGCGTTTGGAAAATAATGTTGTTACTTGATTTTACAAAGGAAGTATTTTGGTTTACTTAAAAAGATAGTCACTCTATTTTTATACTACGGGTATTATGTGACTTTTGTGAAAGGAACGGATCCTTTAAAAAGAGTTAATGTATGTAGTACTTTGGGGTTAAAACCGGAATTGTTGTAATAAAATATAAGTCTATGAATTTTTTGAACTTGCCTATGCTTGTGGTGATAGCCTTTGTTGTGCAAGTATTGTATCTATGTGTTACCGCGCCTCGTTGAGGGCGGCTATCTGTTGAGAAGTTACTTGACGTCTTGCAGCGACGAGAATTCCACAGACGCGCTCGCGTTGATAGTGTTATTTTGATAATCGCTTTGGACATACCGACACGATGTGGCGCACGTATGGTTCCATTTGATTCTTTGTCTAGTTGTTTACTTTTTGGTCATACTTACACGATGCGTGGCGCACGGGTATGGTTCCATTGGGATTGCTGGCTTGTTATTGGCTTGGACATATTGAAACGATGCGTGGCGCACGGGTCTGGATCACTTTTGATTGTTATCTGGATATTTCCTTTGGACATACTGACACGACGCGCGTGGCGCACGTATGCTTCCATTGGGATGGTTCCATGGCCATGCTTATACCGAGGTGAGATCTTGGGGCACGCGTTGTGTGGGTTAAATTCGGGTTATATTTGAGTGATGACTTTGGCGTGAGTCACGACTTGACATGATCGCTTTTATGTTGTGAATCGTAGTTTTGTTATCATACATGTCTCTGTTTTTATATAGTATTATGATTTCATTTCTGATTTTTGATTTCACATACTTGGTACTGTTGTCTTGACCTCGCCGGGCTGCGTTCATGCCGCGGTAGAGGTACACGGTGTTGATCCTCGCTCTTGGTCACGATTCAGCGTTGGGAAGCTCCGTTCCCCGGCGGCTTATCTTATGGTATGTTACCCGAGTTGTAGGTTCTCATGTCACGTGGTATGACGGGGCCCTGTCCCGTCATGTTGTATAAAAACTCTTAGAGGTCTGTAGTACTGTTGTGGGCAGGGTTTGTAAAAAGGATTAAACTGTTCGTTTTGAAAGAGTTGGTTATATATATTTTATTGGAAGGTAACCGTTTGGTTGGCCTGTTTTATGATCATATATCTTGTTTCTTGTTTAAGTTTTATATTCCGCTGGTTTTCTCTGATGTTGTATCACTAGGGTGCAGGGTAGGCACGATCACGCCCGGATCGGTCGTGACAAAAGTAGTATCGAGCGATTAATCCTCGGAAAGTGTCTGACCGCGTGTCAGTAGAGTCTTGATTATCGATGTGTTGTGCACCACATCTATAATCGTGAGGTCGCAGGACATTTAGGATTAGTTTCCATTCTTCTCATTACGAGATCGTGCCTTAGAGGCGTGTTGTAAGTTGGACCCTCCGGCGTATCTCGTTTTACGATTATGCCTCCGCAAGGCAACGAGCCCGAAGCGGCAAGGCAGCCGAGGGTGCTGCTAGTGAGATACAGAGGAGTACGAGGGCGCAGGCCCGGTCAGTACCTGAGATTGTGCTTCAGACGGCGAGTTTTGCGACGCCGCCAGCGAGAGTTTAGAGCGCGGCGGTGGGCTGCCGAGACCTGATACTGAGCCTCGGTCCGGCACACCGGGCGTAAGAGTCAGGAGTACAAGAGAGATAGCGATTCTTGGCCGTGGTCGTGGCCGATATGAGGATAGCCGAATCAGCGATTCAGTTCGATGCACATGGTTCACCCCGAGCAGATAGTTTGAGGCTACGGACTTTACGAGTCAGAGCCCGCGAGTTTTATGGGTCGAGGCACGAGGATGATCCGCAGGAGTTCATCCGATTCGATTCGATCGCGAGAGTGATCAAGGCTTCGAGACCGAGTCGGTGGTCTGGTTCGCATCGGCTGCGTGATCTGCGATGATCGGTTTGATTCGTGGGAGTTGTCGGGAGAGCATGCGCTCAGAAGATGGGACGAGTTCTCGAGGCATTCCTCACTCACTTCTTGCCTCCGCGGATGAGAGGGCACGCCGACGATTTATGATGCTTAGACAGAGAGGCGTGCGGTTCGAGTACAACGTGAGTTTGACTCGTTGGCTCGGTATGTTCCGCTTTAGTGGCAACCATGGAGGATAGAGTGCACCGCCACGTCACGGGCTAGATGATTACTTGCCAGAGGCTTGTTCGGTGTAGCTCTTCACCGCATGGACATTGCCCGCATGCAGCTCATGCACTAGGATGTGAGTGCGGAGAGGTCGGCGAATGACTGGATCAGCGAAGAGGGCCAGACAGCAGGTCTTTGGCGACTTCGAGGCGGACCGCCTCAACAGAGATTAGTTATGTACCCCGCCCGATCTGAGTGGTCCTCCACCGTCTTGAGAGCGTCGTGGCTCCAAGGGTTCAGATTTTCGTGAGAGCAGGGGTGTTAGCCAGCTGAAGCCACCCCTACCTCGTTGTGACCGTTGTGGTAGGCCCCATTTTGGGTAGTGTCGTGCTAATTTGGGAGTTTGTTTGCATGCGGCAGCAGGCCATTTTGAGAAATTGTCAGGCAGGTAGCGCGGATGTAGAGACTCGGCGCCGGGATCTATGGCTGGTTCATCACCTTCTGATTATGCGCCTGCATAGCGTGCCTATGATTAGAGTGAAGCGGTGGATACAGTATATCCTTAACCTCTAGAGTTTTGGTATGCTTGATATTATGATCTTATTATTGTGTGCTATGTACGGATAGCGTTGTGTTATTTGTGAGTTAGAAACATGGTTAGTTGGAAGGATAAGTATGGGGGCATGGTAGGTGTGAACCTTAGAATATTTCACGATTGAGACCTTAGAGGTAAGGTCGTCTTGAGCAAAAGATTTATTTTATGTTTGACCTTTATCAGAGTGCGTAGTATACGTGGGAGATATTTGTGTAATAAGTCCATGGGTTGTGTAAAATGAAAGTGGTGGCTTTCATGATGTGAATTAGTAAGATTGTTCCGTATCGAGGAGCAAGAGTTGGCGCGACGGAGGGTCGGGTTGAGGGCGTATTGCGGGTCAACCCGTAGCCCGCTTTAGAGGGTCGGTTAGGTGGTCCCGCCAGATGGTAGGGTCACGAGGGTGCTAGGCCCCAGTTTAGGTGACCATCGTATGAGTTCGTGGATAGGTTCGACCAGAAGCGGTTCGTGAAGGCCGGGAATGGCCTTAAAGAAGATTGAGGTTAGTAAGATGACCAAGTTTGGAGGTAGTGACTCCAGAGATTTTGGAAAGTGAAGCGATGACTAGAGTATGGTACGTGTACTAGAAAGAGTTCAAGTGTACGAGAAGGGTACGACGAGTAAGAAAGGAAGCGAACATGTGTTATGAGAACGGAAGTGATCATTTCTTTTGTGAAGTGAGGGTGCGAGGGGAGCATTCTTTAAACCATGGGTGGAGGCTTGTTGTGATGTTAGAGGTAGTTCCTCGTTGGCTTGGGTTTAAGTATTTGTGCGTTTGTTATTTTATGGCCATGTGTGGCATTGGCAACTTGGTTAAAGTTAAGAGGATACGTTATCGTTATCTGCCTCGAGAAGGAACATTCGGGACGAATGTTTCTAAGGAGGGGAGAATGTTATACCCCGTATTTCCAGAGTATGTACGTGTGGGCGTACGTAGAAAGTTTGAGCCTTAAAGTTAGGTAAGTTTCGAAATATTTGTGCACAACACCCGATTAGAATCGTTTTTCGACGAAACGTTTCTGAACTTCAAGGGAAAATTCGGCTATGTCGTTTTGTATTTTTGCGGATTTTTCCGAGTGAGAACATTTTGGCCAACGAGAGGGTGACACTTGTCACCCTCAGTGTGATTTGGTGGACGATTGGGGGACGTTTTCCTCCCTTATTTTGTGCCATGTTTTGTGGAGTAGGGGTTAGGGTGCACTTGGCTTGATCTTGGCCTTACACTTGCCTTGCACATGGCTTGATCTTGTCCATTGGTTGTCCTCGCTTCCTATAAATACCCCCTTAGTGATGAACTTCTTCATCCACTCCTCACTTTGTCTAAGTCTTGAAATCCCTCTCCTCCTCTGGCTCTCGTCCAAACACTAGCCCCCAGCTCGTGTAAGGCTTTGGCCGAGAGGTACCCTCCCCTGGTGGTGTTCTAGGAGAGGGTACCCCTAGCCTAGTTGTTTCGAGAATATACCCCCTCTCTTGTGGTATTGAAATACTCTCCAAGTATTGTTATAATGCCCAAAATACCTTAGCCTTTACCTTGTAGTATTCCAAAAGTTACCTCTATACGTAGAGTCCGGAAATACTACCTTTTGTCCTTTTAGTCTCAAACCGAAACCCTAAGGAAATCTTCATTGTTGGTTGAAGTATTTAAGTAGAAGTTGGTTAGAACTTCTAAGGGTTGTTTGGAGCGGATTGAAGCGCACGGAGTAGGAGTTAAACCTTGCTCAGGATCGACATTATAACTTGGATAATTTTGGGCTTATCGAGGTAAATATTCTTGTCCCCTTATTGTAATTGGAAATTATATGTTGTAGGATTATATAGTTGAAGTATACTATATATAGAACTGAACATAGCTTTGCGGCAATGTCTTTTGACTTAAGCTTGAATATAAAGAAGAGAATCGAATCAGAATTACATGGATCAGACTGATGAGACTTGTGGTATTCTTGTATAGTAGAATTGTATACGTCCGTTAGGCGTATAACCCCACTGGTTGGCTAGGTAGCCGATAGAGAGGAGATTTACGCGATTTGGGAGGTGCCGAATTTTACGTAGAATATGGAACCGCGGTTAGAAGTTAATAGACGTTTGTGGCCTTATAGGTGGAAGTACTACGAGTGGCGTATTCTACTTGAAGAGTGGAAACAGCTAAGCGTTACAAGATCTTGTGAGCGTTTACTTATTGTCGATAATCGTCGCGAGGTATGTGAACCTCTTCCTATCCTTCTAGCATGATGCTTTGTAAACTATGTAGTACGGTGACGCATACGTGCTAAATGAGTTGGTTGGTTTAAAACATAGGGTGTTATAATAGCTTTATGGGAAGTTAGTTATAACGACTCTATGTAGGTAAAAGATTGGTTTATTGATTGTAGAAGTTAAGAGACTTGATCTTGAAAGATAAGAGACTTAACTTGTTTTACTAGTAATTAACATTTTGTTAAAAGGGTTGTGAAACCTCATTCGCGAGTAATGAGTACTTGGTTTTAAAAAGAATAATGTTTTACTGATTTCGGAAATGAGAATAAGTGTCGAACAAACCACAGCAGCGCTAATAAAGGAAAGTGTATTGACAAATAACAAATTGTTATTAAAACCAGTAGAAACCTCCATCTGCTCTAAGCTAAGATAAGACAAAATTGTATTACATTTCCTAGATCATGGCTGCTGTAACAAGATTGTTGTAAACAAGAATAAACGGCTCACGTATAAGACATATGTTACTCAATTGTTTTAAAAGAGATTAAGACTATGAGTTATGAAACCTTTCTAAAATGAGAAACTTGAGCATTTGAAATTAGGCAAACTTGAACGTTTGGAAAATAATGTTGTTACTTGATTTTACAAAGGGAAGTATTTTGGTTTACTTAAAAAGATAGTCACTCTATTTTTATACTACGGGTATTATGTGACTTTTGTGAAAGGAACGGATCCTTTAAAAAGAGTTAATGTATGTAGTACTTTGGGGTTAAAACCCGGAATTGTTGTAATAAAATATAAGTCTATGAATTTGTTGAACTTGCCTATGCTTGTTGTGATAGCCTTTGTTGTGCAAGTATTGTATCTCTGTGTTACCGCGCCTCTCGTTGGAGGGCCGGCTATCTGGTTGAGAAGTTACTTGGACGTGTCGGCAGTGACGGAGAATTCCACGGGTACGCTCCTGTTGATAGTGTTATTTTGCTAATCGCTTTGGACATACTGACACGATGCGTGGCGCACGGGTATGGTTCCATTTTGATTGCTGTCTAGTTGTTTCCTTTTGGACATACTAACACGATGTGTGGCGCACGGGTATGGTTCCATTGGGATTGCTGTCTTGTTATTGGCTTGGACATACTGACATGATGCGTGGCGCACGGGTATGGTTCCATTTCGATTGTTATCTGGATATTTCCTTTGGACATACTGACACGATGCGTGGCGCACGGGTATGCTTCCATTGGTATGGTTCCATGGCCATGCTTATACCGAGGTGAGATGCCGGGGCATGCGGCCGTTGTGCGGGTTAAATTCCCGGGTTATATTTGAGTGATGACTTTGAGGTCGTGAGTCCCTGACTTGACATGACTGCTTTTATGTTGTGAACTGTAGTTTTGTTATCATACATGTCTCCTGTTTTTATATAGACTGTTATGATTTCATTTCTGATTTTCAGGCCACATACTTGGTACTTGTTATCGACCTTCGGCCGAGGCTGCGTTCATGCCGCAGGTAGAGGTACACCAGTGTTGATCCTCGCTCTTTGGGTCACAGTTCAGCGTTGGGAAGCTCCGTTTCTCCGGAGGCTTATCTTTGGTATGTTACCCTGAGTTGTAGGTTCTTACACTGATCGGTATGGCGGGGCCCTGTCCCGTCATGTTGTATAAAAACTCTTAGAGGTCTGTAGTACTGTTGTGGGCAGGGTTTGTAAAAAGGATTAAACTGTTCGTTTTGAAAGAGTTGGTTATATATATTTTATTGGAAGGTAACCGTTTGGTTGGCCTGTTGTATGATCATATATCTTGTTTCTTGTTTAAGTTTTATATTCCGCTGGTTTTCTCTGATGTTGTATCACTAGGGTGCCCGGGGTAAGGCACCAGTCACGGGCCCGGGATCGGGTCGTGACATTATTAAAACCAGTAGAAACCTCTATCTGCATAGAAGCTAAGATGAGACAAGATGATATTACATTTCCTAGATCATGGCTGCTTTATTAAGATTGTTATGAACAGGAATAACCTACTCACACCTAAGGCATATGTTCGAGTTGTTTTAAAAGAGAATTATATTATTAAGTGATTAAAACTATGAACTACGAAACCTTTCGAAAATGAGAAACTTGAACATTTGAAATTAGGCAAACTTGAACGTTTGAATAATAATGTCGTTACTTGATTTTACAAGGGAAGTGTTTCGGTTTACTTAAAAAGATAGTCACTCTATTTTTATACTACGGGTATTGTGTGACTTTTGTGAAAGAAACGGATCTTTTAAAGAGTTAATGTATGAAGTACTTTGGGGATAAAAACCCGAACTTGTTAACATAAAGTAGAAAGTACCTTGTGTGAATAACTTGATTGTGTTGGTTTGTGATAGCCTTGTAATACTTTCTTGTTGCTTTGATAAGTAAACATGTTAGGATGCTACGTGTGTTAGTATCTTGTGATGTTTGTGTAAAGGGGTTTCCCTTGATTGTGCTTATGTTGTTTAACGATAAGTCGTTATGATAATCTTGTACCACTCACCTCTTGACATGATACGGGGTTAAAGCCCGCCTCCCATGCGGGTATAGCTCGAAATGCAGGACTATGATTCGAGAATACCTCATGCGGTCCAGGGGACCTATGCGCGAGCTACGAGAGTTCCGGTGTTAGCGCGCCTATATGGTCACGCGGTCTATGTGGCCACGCGACCGCGAGTCCGTGATCTTGCCGGGGAGCTACCCTCGATGCGGGAATACCTCACGCGGGCCTATGTGAGTGGCCTATCGCGAGTGCGGAAGTTCCAGGACTAGACGCGCACATTTGATCTGCGCGAGTGGCGGCCGATCTTGTGGCGGTCAGACAGCACTCGTGATACGATTTATGACTTTGTTGGTGCATGGGTTTTAGTAGTCGGCTATGCCTTCGCATTACCCCGCACGGTTTTAGTATGACAGGTGGGACTGGTGTTCATGTATTCCTTGGTGCTTTTATATCATAGGCTGGCGGTGAGGAAGGTATTCCACGCATGATTGATGTTGTGGCGTGAGACCCATAGTTATATTTGAGTGATGACTTTGAGGCGTGAGTCCACGACTTGACACGATCGCTATTTATTGTGAATCGTAGTTTGGTTATCATATATGTCTCCCGCTTTTATAGACTACTATGATTTCATTTACGTATTTTCGCCACATACTTGGTACTGTTATCGACTCCTTTCGGGCTGCGTTCATGCCGCAGGTAGAGGTACACCAGTGTTGATCCTCGCTCATAGGGTCACAGTTCAGCGTTTGGGAAGCTCCGTTTCTCCGGAGGCTTATCTTGGTATAGTCCCATGTCGTTGTAGGTACTTACATTCAGGGGTATGGCGGGGCCCTGTCCCGCCATTGTTTTTATATCATTCTTAGAGGTCTGTAGTACTATTGTGGGCAGTGTTTGTAAAAGGGATGTAACTGTTCGGATTCATGTTTTTATATATATGCCGAAAGGCAACTTCTCTCAGATAAATTGTTTTCACTTCATATTATATCATGTCTTGTTTTATATTCCGCTGATTACTCTGATGTATGTCTACTTGGGTGCCCGGGTAAGGCACCAGTCACGGGCCCGGGTTCGGGTCGTGACAAAAGTGGTATCAGAGCAGTTAATCCTCGGAAAGTGTCTACAGACCGTATCTAGTAGAGTCTTGATTATCGGTGTGTTGTGCACCACACCAATAATCAGGAGGCTATAGGATATTTAGGATTGGTTTCCATTCTTCTCACTCGGAGATCGTGCTTAGATCCGTGTTATAAGTTGGACCCTCTAACGTATTTCTTTCCCTTACCGTTATGCCTCGCGTAAGGCAACCCGCCCGAGGGCAAGGCAGCCGAGAGAGCTGCGAGTAGAGCACAGAGGGTTACTAGGGCACAGGCCCAATCATCACCTGAGGTGGTGCTTCATTCGGGGAGTTCTGCGACGACACCAGTCCCAGCAGAGTCTAGCGTAGCGGCAGCAGTTCCTACTGCGGCCATGATATTTGAACCTTCGCCCACGACCGATGAGGAAGTATGGATTGCAAAGAGACGACCGTACATTAGCTATGGAGTTAGCAATCAGAGAGTATTTTATGTACCGACTTATCACGGGTCTTGATGACTATCTAAGAGAGGGTTGTGCAAGAGTAGCTCTTCAGTCAGGCTTGAGCATGGCCTGCGTACGGGCTTATGCACAGCAAGCCGAGAAACGTAGAGATCGACGGGTTGACCAAGATCGCGAAGAGGCGAACAACAGGGTCCTTTGGTAACTTTCGAGGCGAATCGCCTCAGCAGCAGACTAGATATGCACCTCCACTAGTGCAGAGTGGTCCTCCACAGGGTTCAGGACGTTCGGGGTATGCCAGAGTTGGTCAGAACTCCAGGGCTTCCGGTTCACAGCTACACGTAGGTTCCACCACCGATTCAGCTTTTTTTCCCGGTGTTCACAGCGGTGTGTCATCCCGGGGAATGTCATCTTTTTGTGGTGCTGCAGCCGTCAGGGCCATGTGTCGAAAGGGTGTCCTAGTAGGAGGGATGCAAGTAGGAGGACTCATCCTACCAAATCAGTTGCGGATTCAGTGGATCGGAGAGGAAGGGGTGTTAGCCAGAGGAGGCCACCCCACCGGTGTGACGTTGTGGTAAGTGTCATTGTGGGAGTGTCGACTTCTTCGACAAATTGTTATGCTTGACAGCAGGCCATTTTTAGAAATTGTCCGACCGAGCGGCGCGGATGTAAAGACTCACCTTCGTGATCGGTGGCTAGTTCGTCACCTTCCTAGCTCGCCCAACAGTAAGGTGATTGATTGGAACGACAGAGGGGAGTGAAGCAGTAGATTCAGGTATATCCTTAACCCTCTAGAGATTGTATGTGTGATAAGATAAGTATATCTTAAGTGTTACGTTCAGATAATATTGTGTAAATTGTGATTAGAAATCATGGTTAGTTAACCGGGTAAGATTGGGGGATAGGAAAAGTGTGAGCCTTAGAGTTTTATACGTGGAGACCTTAGAGGTAAGGCCATCTCGAGTAAAAGATGTATTTTTATGTTTGACCCTTATCGGAGTGCATAGTGCACGTGAGATATATTGTGTGATAAGTCCCTGAGTAGTGTGGAATGAAAGAGGGTAGTTGAGCTAAGAAGACCACTAGGTTTTCGTAACTTGATTAGTGAGATTGTTCCGGATCGGGGAACAAGAGTTTTGCGCGATAGCGGGTCGGGTTGAGGACCGATCGCGGGTCAACCCGCGGCCTGCAATGTGGTGGGGTCTGTTCGAGGTGGTCCCGCCAGGTGGTGGGGTCACGAGGGTGTTAGGCCCAAGTTTAGTTAACCATCGTACGAGTTTGTGGATGCGTTCGACCAGTAGTCGGGCCGATGAGGTCAGCCCATCTTATCTTTTAGTCAAGACCGTTTACTCGGCAGAGGGTTATGCGAGATGATTATATCAGGAATGTTGTAAGGCTGCACGAGGTGCCTACTTTCACCTTATGACGGGCAGGGGAGCCCAGGTTACGGCTATTTCGTTTTCTGGAAGTATTACCAGGCAGGGTTAGAAATTCAGGTGGATCTCAGTATCGCATTCGCCCTCGGGCCAGTGTTTGGATTTCAGGGGTAGCTGTGAGGATTGTTGTCTCCTGTTGAGAGAGTGTTTAATAGCTACCATATCAGTATTCGGATATCGCCTTATGAAGCCTTGTAGGGGCGGAAGTGTAAGTTGCCGGTCGATTGGTTCGATGTTGGCAAGGTTCAGATGGTTGGTTCACATTTGTTTCAGCAGGATGTGGATAGGGTGAAGCTTATCCAGAAGAGGTTATTGGCAGCTCAGAGTCAACAGAAGTCGTGCGGATAATCGGCGACGACGCTTGGAGTTCAGGTTGACGGTGGGTCTTCTTGAAAGTACCACCCCGGAAAGGGTGTGATGAGTTTTGGAAAATAGAGGAAACTTAGCCCGAGTTACGTTGGGCCTTTCCAGATCATGTGAAGAATAGGCCAGGTTGCCTATAGTTAGCATTGCCGTCCGACATAGGAGGCAGTACGTCCGGTCTTTCGTGTTGCTAGGTTCGAAAAAGTATCGGAGATCCATCAGTTGTTCCAGAATGATGACCAAGTTGGAGGTAGTAACCCGTAGATTTGGAACCAAGCGAATGAAATGTGGTAAGTTATGAGAAAGAGTTCGAGTGTACGAGAAAGGGTACGACGAATAAGGGAAGAAGCGAGCATGTGTTAAGAACATAGATGTGATCATTTCTTTTGTAAAGAGAAGGTACAAAGGGAGTATATTTTAGACCTCGGGTGGAAGCTTTTGTGATACTAGAGGTGATTCTTTGTGGACTTGGATTTAAGTATTTACGCGTGTTATTCTGTGGCCAGGTGTGGCATGATTGTTTTCGTAAGTATAGTAGTGAAGACTATACTGGCGCATGTATGTTTTGAGGCTTAGAAGGAACATTCGGGACGAATGTTTCTAAGGAGGGGAGAATGTTATACCCCGTATTTCCAGAGTATGTACGTGAGGGCGTACGTATAAAAGTTTAAGCCTTAAGTAGGCAAAGGGACGAAATTTGTGCACAACTAGCGAAAAGAATTGTTTTCCGACGAAACGTTTTCCAAACTTTGCGAGGGGAAAATTACGGTTGCGACATTTATTATTTTTGCGGATTTTTCCGAGAGATGAAATATTTTGGACCAACGAGAGGGCGGTCTTGGCCGATGGTGTGCACGTTTTGTGCCATGTTTTGTGGCCTAAACCATGGGTCAATGTTTAGAGTGAATTGAGGAGTAGATGGCTAGGGGGCACTTGGGCAAATCCTCACCCTCCACTTGCCCACCACTTTTCTTGATCTTGACCATTCATTTCCCTATAAATACCCCCCCTTTGTTGAAGACTTCTTCATCCACAAACATTTTCTAAGTCTTGAAAAGCCCTCTCCCCATGAGTGTTGCTCTCGTCCCAAAGAGCTCCTCCCCTCGAAGGCCTTGCCAAACAACCCCCTTGCCTAGTTGTTCTCGTAAAATCTTGTATACCCCATATTTCGCAGTATGCGTGGGGACGTACATAGAAAGTTGAGCCTGACCGTTAGGCAAGGTTCGACTTTTGTGCACAACACCCGGTTAGAGTCGTTTTTCGACGAAACATTTCCACAGCTTTCGTAGGGAAAATTCCGGCTATGTCCTTTTTTAATTTTTGCGGATTTTTCTGAGAGACGAAACATTTTGGACCAACGGGAGGGTGACATGTGTCACCTCACATTGGAAGCAAGGCGCGCAACCTCGACGATTTGGGCTTGCTTTTGTGCCTTGTTTTGTGCCTTGTTTTGTGGCTTGTTTTGTGGAGTGTTTTGTGGAGTAGGGTTAGGGTGCACTTGGCTTGATCATGGCCTTACACTTGCCTTGCACATGGCTTGATCTTGGCCATTGGTTGGCCTTTGCTTGGCCTATAAATACCCTTGAAGTGAAGACTTCTTCATCCACTCCTCTCTTTGTATAAGTCTTGAAACCCTCTCCTCCCTCTTGACTCTCTCGTCCAAGAGCCCCCTAAGAAAGGCCCTTGGCCGAGAACCCTACCCCTGTGTAGCCTTAGGCGAGAACACCCCCTTCCTCGAGTTGTTCTCGTGAGATACCCTCCTTGGTAGAAATACTCTCCAAGTATTGTTATAATGCCCAAAATACCTTGGCCTTATACCTTGTTGTATTCCAAAAGTTACCTCTATACGTAGAGCCCGGAAATACTACCTTTTGTCCTTTTAGTCTCAAACCGAAACCCTAAGGAAATCTTCATAGTTGGTTGAAATATGTAAGTAGAAGTTGGTTAGAACTTCTAAGGGTTGTTTGGAGCGGATTGGAGCGCACGGAGTAGGAGCTAAACCTTGCTCAGGATCGACTTTTATCTCGGATAATTTTGGGCTTATCGAGGTAAATAATCTTGTCCCCCTTGTTGTAATTGGAAATTACATGTTGTTGGAATATATAGTTGAAGTATACTATATATAGAAATGAACTTAGTATTGTGGCAATGTCTTTTGACTTAAGCCTCAATTTAAAAGAAAAGAACTGAACTGTAATTACATAGGACTGTATTACAGTAGACTTGTGTAGTTTTACTGTGTAGTAGAATTGTACACGTCCGGATTAGACGTATAACCCCCCCTGGTTGGCTTGGTAGCCGGCCTCGATAGAGGAGGAGATTTACGCGGTTGCGGGGGGGGGGAGGTGCTGCCGAATTTTCTGTAGAGTATGGGAACCGTGTATTTAGAAGATTAATAAGCACCTTGTGGCCTTATAGGTTGAAGTACTACGTGTGGCGTGATCTACGTGGCTTAAGGAGTAGCCACGCTTGAGGTACTTGGAGCGTTTTGCTATTAGTCGATAATCTTCGCGAGGTATGTGAACCTCTTCCTAGCTCTTCTAGCATGATATGTGTATAACTATGTAGTACTGCAGACGCGTACGTGTTAAATGTATTTGATTGTTTAAAACATAAAGTGTTATAACGCTTTATGGGAAGTTGGTTATAACGACTTTATGTAGGTAAGAAGTGCTTGTGGTTTTTAAAAGGTAAGCGGCTTGATGTGTGATAATAAAGAATCGAAGTATTTCAAAAGATTTATGAATCATTTTGAAAGAAGAGTAATACTTGGTTTTGAAAACATAAGAGTTATACTAGCTTTATGGGAAGTTAGGTATAACGTCTTAAGAGAAATAAAAGAATGGTTTACTGATTTTTAGAAGTTAAGAGACTTAATCTTAAAAGATAAGAGACTTGACTTAATTGAATTAATATGAGTTTTGTGTGAAACCTCATTCGTGAGTAATGAGTACGTGGTTTTTAAAAGGAATAATGTTTTACTGATTTCGGAAATCAGAATGTGTATCGACAAACCACTGCAGCGTTAATAAAGGAAAATGTATTGAATAATGAAGTATTACTAAAACCAGTAGAAACCTCCATCTGCATAGAAGCTAAGATGAGACAAAATGATATTACATTTTCTAGATCATGGCTGCTTAATAAGATTGATTATGAATAAGAATAACCTACACTCATATAAGGCATATGTTACTCAATTGTTTTAAAAGAGATTAAGACATTGAACTATGAAACTTTTCTAAAATAAAGAGCCTTGAGTAATTGGAATTAGGCAAACTGGAACCTTAGGGAAAAGAATGTGGTTGAAAAGGGAAGTGTTTTGGTTTACCTAAAAATGTGAGTCACTCTATTTTTATACTACGGGTATCGGGTGACTTTTATAAAAGGAATGGATCTCTTTTAAAAGGAATTTAGCGTACGTAGTACTTTAGGGTTAACACCCGGACTTTGATATAAAATGAAAGTACTTTGAGTTGTGTATAACTTGCCTATGCTCGTTGTTGTGTAACTTGCCTATGCTTATTGTTGTGTAACTTGCCTATGCTTGTTGTGATAGCCTTTGTTGTGCAAGAATTGTGTTTCTATATTACCGCGTCGCTCGATGGGGGGCCGGTTGACTTGTTGAGGACTTACTTGGACGTACTGGCAGTGATGGAAGATTCCACGGGTATGCTTCCATTATTATTATTACATGGGCATGTCTACACCGATGATGTGGACAGGTGGCCATTCTGGTTATTTACTGAAGTATCGTGACTTACGGTTGTGAGGGTCGTAGCTGTTTACTTGCCCCGTCGGCTACGTGACGCAGTGGATCTGTATAGGTTATTGCACCGCCACGTGTCGCCTTCGCGAGTCGGTGTTTGGATGGAGCTGCGTGACTTACGGATGTGATGCGTGCGTAGCGATTCACTTGCCCCGTCGCCTACGTGGGCGCAGGAGCCGCGAGGCTATTGCACTTGCCACGTGTCGCCTTCATGATATGGTTGTACAAAGATATTGTACGGTCGGATCGTAGTTATACTTGCCCGCACGGTTTTTATGACACGTGGGACACGTGTTCATGATACTCCTTGGTGTTATTATATCATAGATCGCCAGCTGGCGAAGGAATTCCACGCACGAGTGATGATTTGGAGCGTGAGTCCACGACTTGATATAATTGTTTATATGTTGTGTAATCGTAGTTTGGTTATCATACATGTCTCCCGCTTTATATAGATCGTTATGATTTCATTCTGATATTCTGATTTCACATACTTGGTATCGTTGTCTCGACCTCCTTCGGGTGAGCGTATAAAGAGGCGAGCCTCTACCACGAATGCAGAACCGTGGCTCTCCGTATGGCACATCCCCGAAGGCGAAGCGGCATGCCTCGTGGATCGCAAAGAGCCCGGTACCATTTGTTGGGTCGTCGAGCAAGGCTCGCGACAAAGTGACAAAAGTGGTATCGTGAGCGATTAGTCCTCGGAAAGTGTCTGCACTGCGTTCAGTAGAGTCTTGATTATCGGTGTGTTGTGCACCACATCTATAATCGGAGGCTATAGGACATTTAGGATTGGTTTCCATTCTTCTCATTCCGAGATCGTGCCTTAGAGCCGTGATAAGATTGACCCTCTCGACGATCTCGCTTTTTACGATTATGCCTCCGCAAGGCAACCCGCCCGTGGCGGCAAGGCAGCAGAGGAGTCGCGAGAGCAGCGGCAGAGACCACAAGACACGAGCCTCGATCCCGCACCGGAGCAGCGAGATGAGTTACAAGCGAGTGGCCCGATTAATGGCCGTGGTCAGGGCGACTTGAGGATAGCCGGACGCAGCAGCCCAAAGAGCACGATGGTTCACCCTAGATCGAGATAGTTCGAGGCTACGGATTTTCTCGAGTTGTAAACCGCGAGTTTTATGGGTCGAGGCATGAGGATGATCCGCAGGAGTTCATCCGGCGATTCTGCCGATCATGAGAGTGATCAAGGCATCGAGACCGAGTCGGTGGTCTAGGTTCGTGACGCCGCGCGTGATACCGCAATGATCGGGTTTGATTCGTGAGCTGTCCCGGGAGAGCATGCACTTCCGGTTGTGGAACGAGTTCTCGAGGCCTTTCTTGCACATTTCTTGCCTCCCGGATGAGGAGGGCTCGGCCGACGATTTTTGGTGTTGCGCGAATCCGCGCACGGTCGGGAGTACAATGTGGAGTTCGACTCATTGGCCCGGTACGTCCCTGCGTTGGTAGCTAGTATGTAGGATCGAGTGCACCGATATGTTACAGGGCTCGATGATTACCTAGCAGAGTTGTTCGGGTAGCTCTTCACCGCATGGACATCGCTCGCACGCAGCGTATGCACTTGGATGTGAGGAGCGGATAAATCGACGGAATGACCGAGATCAGCAGAAGAGGGCCAGAACAGCAGGGTCCTTTGATGACTTTCGAGGCGGACCGCCTCAGCAGCAGGCCAGTTATGCCCCTCCACCAATACCAAGTGGTCCCCCACCGTCGTCGACGCTTGGAATATTCGGGAGCGGTCGGGCTCCTGTGGTTCAGATTTTCGGGAGTAGGAGTATCGCGGATGAGGCCACCGTATCTCGGTGACCATTGTGGTAAAGCCCATGTAGGGGAATGTCGTCCGGTTTGGGAGATTGCTATACTTGCGCCGGCGGGGCCATTTGACGAGCATCGTCCGACTGTGGTAGCACCGTAGGATAGCCTGACTACTAGATCGGGCTATGGTTCTTCACCTTCCATAGCTAGGCAGATGTTCATACACCACAGCCACCAGAGGTCGCGGTGGAAGTTTCCAGTTTTAGCGGTCCTTTGAACCGCCTATTTTCAGGTATATCCTTAACCCTCTAGAGTTTGTATGTATTGATGTACGGATGATGTGTTTAGTGTTATGACCAGATAGCTTTGTGCTAAAATGTGATTTAGAAACCTGGTTAGTGAAAAAGGGTAAGTCCCTGGGTAGTGTGAAATGGAAGTGGTAGCTTTCATGACCTGTATAGGTAAGATTGTTCCGGATCGGGAACAAGAGTTTGGCGCGTTTAGGGTTTCGCCGAGGACCATTTGCGTCAACCCAGAGTCTTGGTTAGGCCGGTTCGAGGTGGTCCCGCAAGGTGGTAGGGTCACGAGGGTGCTTGTTATACCCCGTATTTCCAGAGTATGTACGCAAGGACGTACGTAGAAAATTTGAACTTGAGAATAGGCTTGGCCGATTTACTTTTGTGCACAACACCCGATTAGAGTCGTTTTTCGACGAAACGTTTCCACAGCTTTCGTAGGGGAATTTGCGGCTATGTAATTTTTAATTTTTAAGGATTTTTACGAGAGACGAAACCTGTTGGGCCAACAACAGGGCGCCAGCACCCTCTCATTGGCGGACGTGAATGGGCGGTAAAGGGGGGGTTGGACGAATTGGCCTTGTTGGTCAAGGGGAGTTGGTAGGATATTTTTGTGTGTTAGTTGGTCAAGGACACTTGGGTGGATCTTGGCCCTACACTTGCCTTGCACTTGGCAAGATCTTGGCCATTGGTTGGCCTTCACTTGACCTATAAATACCCCTCTCCCTTTGATGAATTCTTCATCCTTTCCACAAATCTCTAAGTGTTAAAACCCTCCCCCTCTCTTAGAGGTGTTCTCGTCCAACACCATCCCCCTCCCCCCTTGGCCGAGAGCCCCTCCCCCTTGTGTGGCCTTGTGGCCGAGACTTCACCCACTCACAGTGGTGCTTGGCCAGTGGGTACCCACTGCCTAGTTGCTTTCGTATAATACCCTTTGTGGTGTAGAAATACTCTCAAAAGTATTGTTATAATGCCCAAATTACCTTAGCAGTATACCTTGTTGTATTCTAAGGTTATACCTATCTGAAAAGCCAGAAATACTATTATACTTCCGTCGATCACAAAACCGAAACCACAAGGAAAATCTCCATAGTCAGTTGGAGTATTGTGTAGAAGTTGGTTAGAACTTCTAAGGGTGGTTTAGAGCGGGTTGAGCGCTCGGAGTTGAGCTAAACGTTGCCCGGGATCGACATTTTAACTTGGATAATTATGGGCTTATCGAGGTAATTATCTTGTCCTCTATTGTAATTGGAAATTACATGATGTTAGAATATATAGTTGAAGTATACTATATATAGAATGAACTTAGTGTTGTGGCAATGTCCTTGGACTTAAGCCCGAATTTAAAGAAGAGAATCGAGCTGTAATTACGTGGGCGTATCAGATGAGACTTGTGTAGTTTGTGGGTAGGGAAGTGCCCAATTTCCGTAGGATCTTGTATCTAGATTTATTCTACCGAGTAGTCTAGACTTTGATAGACTTATGTAACCTGTATAGGTTGAATGTTCTGCGAGTAGCATGTGCTACTTGAGAAGGTGGACCAGGCTAGCCGGGTTATAGCCGTGTAGCGATTTGCTAATAGTCGATAATCGTCGCGAGGTATGTGAACCTCTTCCTATCTCTTCCAGCATGATATGTGTATAACTATGTAGTACGGTAGACGTACGTGTGTTAATTGAACGTAGTTGTACGGCAATGTCTTTTGACTTAAGCCTGAATAATAATAATCTTGAAGTAGTTCAAGAGAATTAAGAACTGTTTTTAAAAGAAGAGTAATACTCGGTTTTAAAATCTTAAGAGTTATACTAGCTTTATGGGAAGTTAGGTATAATGGCTTAAGAGAGATAAAACGAATGTATTATTTATTTTAGAAGTTAAGAGACTTGATCTTGTAAGATAAGAGACTTAAGTTAAATAAATTGTATGAATTTTGTGTGAAACCTCATTCGTGAGTAATGAGTACTTGGTTTTTAAAAGGGATAATGTTTTACTAATTTCGGAAATCAGAAATGTGTATCGACAAAACCACTGCAGCGTTAATAAAGGAAAATGTATTGAATAATTAAGTATTAATAAAACCAGTAGAAACTCCCATCTGCATAGAAGCTAAGATGAGACAAAATGATATTTCCTAGATCATGGCTGCTGTAATAAGATTGTTATAAACAAGAACGTCCTACTTATGTTTCTCAATTTGTTTAAAGAGAATTATATTCTTAAAGAAATAAGGCTATGAACTACGAAACCTTTCTAAAATAAGAAACGTGAACATTTGAAATTAGGCAAACTTGGACGTTTGGAAAATAATGTTGTTACTTGATTTTACAAAGGTAAGTGTTTTGGGTTTACTTAAAAAGACAGTCACTCTATTTTATACTACGGGTATTGTGTGACTTATGTGGAAGGAACGGATCTTTTAAAGATTTAATGTATGAAGTACTTTGGGGATGGATACCCGAACTTGTTAGTAGAAAGTACCTTGTGTGAATAACTTGATTGTATTGGTTTGTGATAGCCTTGTAATACTCTCTTGTTGATTTGTTAAGTAAACATGCTAGGATGCTACGTGTGATAGTATCTTGTGATGTTAGTGTACAGGGTTTCCTCATCGCGCTTAAAGTTGTTTGACTCTCACCAGTTATGTTGGTATTATACCACTCACCTTGACTTGTTTAGGAGGTTAAGTCGCCTCCGATGCGGAGTAGACTCGGTGATGCAGGACCATGATTCGAGAATAACGCATGCGGGTCCAGGGGAGCCATGCGGCACTACGGGAGTTGCAGGTTAGGTGGCGGCCCTGGTGGTCATGCGGTCTGTGTGGCCATGCGATGCGAGTCGGGGCGATTTACGGGAGTAGCTACCCTCGATGCGGGGTTATACCTCATGCGGGCCTATGAGCTTGGCCTATGCGGAGCTGCGGAGAGTTCCAGGGCTAGACGCGCACATTTGATACTGTGGGCGAGTGACCAGCTTTGATCATGTGAGTGCAGGCGGATATCATGATACAGTTTATGACCTTGTTAGTACTGTGGGTGTTAGTAGTCGGCTATGCCTTCGTACTTACCCTGTACTGTTTTATTTGGACACAGGTAGGACCTGGTGTTCATGTGTATTCCTTGGTGCTTTTATATCATAGACTGCCGGCAGTGAGGAAGGTATTCCACGGGCATAATTGATGTTGTGGGCGTGAGACTCATAGTTATTTTTGAGTGATGACTTTGAGGGCGTGAGTCCCTGACTTGACATGACTGCTTATTTATTGTAAACTGTAGTTTGGTTATCATACATGTCTCCTGCTTTGTATAGACTACTATGATTTCATTCTACGATTTATTTTGATTTCACATACTAAATTTTACTGTTATGCCGACCTCGCCCGAGTGGCGTATAAAGAGGCCAGAGCCTCTACCACGGGAACAGACCCGAACCGTGGCTCTCCGTATGGCACGTCCTGAGAAGGTCCAAACCTCAGGGATCGCATGTAGCCCGGTACCATTTGTTGGGTCGCCGGAGTGACACTAGAACCTCGCGGCAAAGTGACAAAGTGGTATCAGAGCAGTTAATCCTCGGAAAGTGTCTACTGGCGTATCGATGAAGTCTTGATTATCGGTGTGTTGTGCACCACACCAATAATCAGGAGGCTATAGGATATTTAGGATTGGTTTCTATTCTTCTCACTCTGAGATCGTGCCTTAGAGCTGTGTTGTAAGTTGGACCCTCTAACGTATTTCTTTCCCTTACCGTTATGCCTCCGCGTAGGGCAAAACCCGGGCCCAGGAGGGCAAGGCAGCCGAGGGAGCTGCGAGTAGAGTTCAGAGGGTTACGTGGGCACAGGCCCAATCATTACCTAGGGTAATGCTTCATTCGGGGATTTCTGCGACATCACTAGCCCCAGTAAAGTTTAGCACGGCGGCGGCAGTTCCTACTGCGGCCATGATATTTGAACCTTCAGTTCCACGACCAGGAACAGAGAATATGGATTGCAAAGAGGCAACCATGTTACTAGCTATGGATTTGGCTACCAGAGAGTATACCGATTTACCGCAAGTCTTGATGACTACCTAAGAGAAGGTTGTGCTAAGGTAATCCTTCAGTTAGGCTTGAGCATGGCCTGTGTACGAGCTTATACACAGCAGGCCGAGAAACGTAGAGATCGACGGGTTAACGAGGCGGCGAGAGGGCGAGCAGCAAGGTCCTTTGGTAACTTTAGGCGAGTCACCTCACGATGGGATTTGATTATGCACATCCACAATGCAGAGTTGTCTTCCAAGGATTTCAGGACGTTCGGGGTATGCAGGAGTTGGTTAGAACTGCAGGGCTTCCGGTTCACAGTTTGACAGACGTCATCCCGTGTAATGTCGTCTTTTAGTTGGTACTTGTTGTACCTATGACCGTCAGTGCGATGTCGAAAGAGTGTCTGGTAGGAGGACTTAGCCTTCGTGATCGGTGGGTAGTTCGTCACCTTCAGCTATGCGCCTACGGGACGAGTTTGATTAGAACGACTAGGGAGTGAAGCAGATTCGTGCATATCCTTAACCTCAGAGTTCAGTATGTGTGATAAGATGGGTATATCATAAGTGCTATGTTTTGATAGCAGTGTGTTAATATTGTGATTAGAAATCTTGGTTAGTTAACCAAGTAAGATTTGGGGGATAGAGAAGGTGTGAGCCTTAGAGTTTTATACGTAGAGACCTTAGAGGTGAGGCCATCTCGAGAAAGGGTGTAGTGTGATGTTTGATCCGTATCGGAAGTGCATAGTGCACGTGAGCTATGTTTGGGATAGGTCCCTAAGTAGTGTGGAATAAAAGGGGGTAGTTGAGCTAAGAAGACCGCTAGGTTTTCGTAACGGGATTAGTGAGAGTTTTCCTTCGTGGAGCTAGCGTTTTTGCGGCGTTCTTGGGTCGGGTTGAGGCCACGTTGCGGTCAACCCGCGGCATGTTTGGTGGTGGGTCTGGTTGTGGTGGTCCCGCCTTGTGGTAGGTCACGAGGCGTTAGGCCCAAGTTTAGTTAACCAGTCTGAGTTCGTGGATGCGTTCGACGATGGTCGGGCGATGGGCGACCATCGTATTTTTCGGTCAGTACCGTTTACTCGGCAGTGTTGTTTTTATCAGAAAGGTTGTAAGGCTGCACGAGGTGCCTACCTTCACCTTATGTCGGACAGTGGAGCCCAGGGTACGGCTGTTTTTGTTTCTGGAAGTTTTACCAGGCAGGGTTAAGAACTCAGGTGAGTCTCAGAATCGCATTCGCCCTCGGGCCAGTGTGTGGGTTTCAGGGGTAGTTGTGGGGATTGTTGTCTCCTGTTGAAGGAGTGTTTAAGCTACCATTTCAGTGTTCGGATGTCGCCTTATGAAGCCTTGTAGGGGCGGATGTGTAAGTCGCCGGTCGATTGGTTCGATGTTGGCAAGATTCAGATAGTTGGTTGGTGGTTCGGTTCCGGCAGTGGATAGGGGGAAGCTTGTCTAGAAGAGGTTCTGGCAGCTCAGAGGAATCGTGCGGATAATCGGCGACGACGCTTAGAGTTCAGGTTGACGGTCGATCTTCTTGAAAGTACCACCCCGGATTGTGTGACGAGTTTTGGAAAACAGAGGGAACTTAGCCCGAGTTACTTGGGGCTTTTTGAGTTCATGAGAAGAATAGGCCAGGTTGCCTATATGTTAGCAGTTGCCGTCCGACTTAGGAGGCAGTACGTCCGGTCTTTCGTATTGTTATGTTCGGGAAAGTATCGGAGATCCATCCAGAGTATTCCCAGTTAATGATGACCACGTTAGGGATAGTAACCCCGAGTTTTGGAAACTGAAGCGTATCAGAATGTGGTAATAGTTCGAGTGTACGACATCCTCAGGTATCGCAAGCAGCGTGGTACCATTTGTTGGGTTGCCTGAGAAGGTTAATGCCTCAGGCAAAGTGACAAAGTGGTATCTACGACGAGTAAAGAGAGAAGCGAGCATGTATGGCGAGCATAAATGT
This sequence comes from Przewalskia tangutica, assembly GCA_029844215.1. Classification (NCBI taxonomy): domain Eukaryota; kingdom Viridiplantae; phylum Streptophyta; class Magnoliopsida; order Solanales; family Solanaceae; genus Przewalskia; species Przewalskia tangutica. The sequence goes on from CM056721.1 coordinate 98,150,135, forward strand.
GATCATTTCTTTTGTAAAGAGAAGGTGCGAAGGAAGTATATTTTAGACCCCGGTGAGAAGTGTTTTGTGGTGATGATTAGAGGTGTTTCTTCGTGGACTTTGATGTAAGTAGTTACGCAGGTGTTTCTGTGGCCAGCTGTGGCAGGATTGTTTCGTAAGTGTAGTAGTGAAGACTATACTGGCGCGCGTTCGTTTTGAGACTTAGAAGGAACATTCGGGACGAATGTTTCTAAGGAAGGAGAATGTTATACCCGTATTTCCAGTATGTACGCAAGGCGTCGTAGAAAATTTGAACTTGAGAATAGGCTTGGCGATTTACTTTTTGTGCACAACACCGATTAGAGTCGTTTTCGTGAAAACGTTTCCACAGCTTTCGTAGGGGATTTTCCGGCTATGTCATTTTTAATTTTTACGGATTTTTCCGAGAGACGAAACGTGTTGGGCCAACAAGAGGGCGCCACTTGGCACCCTCTCATTGGCGGACGTGAATGGGCGGTAAAGGGGGGGTTGGACGAATTGGCCTTGTTGGTCAAGGGGAGTTGGTAGGATATTTTTGTGTGTTAGTTGGTCAAGGACACTTGGGTGGATCTTGGCCCTACACTTGCCTTGCACTTGGCAAGATCTTGGCCATTGGTTGGCCTTCACTTGACCTATAAATACCCCTCTCCCTTTGATGAATTCTTCATCCTTTCCACAAATCTCTAAGTGTTAAAACCCTCCCCCTCTCTTAGAGGTGTTCTCGTCCAACACCATCCCCTCCCATGGCGAGAGCCCTCCCCGTGTGGCCTTGTGGTGAGACTTCACCCCCTCACGGTGGTGCTAGCCGTGGGGTACCCCCCCTAGCCTAGTTGCTTTCGTATAATACCCCCCTTTGTGGTGTAGAAATACTCTCAAAAGTATTGTTATAATGCCCAAATTACCTTAGCCGTATACCTTGTTGTATTCTAAGGTTATACCTATACGAAAAGCCCAGAAATACTATTATACTTCCCGTCAGTCACAAAACCGAAACCCTAAGGAAAATCTCCATAGTCCGTTGGAGTATTGTGTAGAAGTTGGTTAGAACTTCTAAGGGTGGTTTAGAGCGGGTTGGGCGCTCGGAGTCGAGCTAAACGTTGCCCAGGATCGACATTTTAACTTGGATAATTATGGGCTTATCGAGGTAATTATCTTGTCCCTCTATTGTAATTGGAAATTACATGATGTTAGAATATATAGTTGAAGTATACTATATATAGAACTGAACTTAGTGTTGTGGCAATGTCCTTGGACTTAAGCCTGAATTTAAAGAAGAGCGAATCGTAATTACGTAGGTGTATTCTGATGAGACTTGTGTAGTTTGACGGGTAGGGAAGGGCTGCCCAATTTCCCGTAGGATCTTGTATCTAGATTTATTCTACCGAGTAGTCTAGACTTTGATAGACTTATGTAACCTGTATAGGTTGAATGTTCTGCGAGTAGCATGTGCTACTTGAGAAGGTGGACCAGGCTAGCCGGGTTATAGCCATGGAGCGATTTGCTAATAGTCGATAATCGTCGCGAGGTATGTGAACCTCTTCCTATCTCTTCCAGCATGATATGTGTATAACTATGTAGTACGGTAGACGTACGTGTGTTAATTGAACGTAGTTGTACGACAATGTCTTTTGACTTAAGCCCGAATAATAATAATCTTGAAGTAGTTCAAGAGAATTAAGAACTGTTTTTAAAAGAAGAGTAATACTCGGTTTTAAAATCTTAAGAGTTATACTAGCTTTATGGGAAGTTAGGTATAATGGCTTAAGAGAGATAAAACGAATGTATTATTTATTTTAGAAGTTAAGAGACTTGATCTTGTAAGATAAGAGACTTAAGTTAAATAAATTGTATGAATTTTGTGTGAAACCTCATTCGTGAGTAATGAGTACTTGGTTTTTAAAAGGGATAATGTTTTACTGATTTCGGAAATCAGAAATGTGTATCGACAAAACCACTGCAGCGTTAATAAAGGAAAAGGTATTGAATAATTAAGTATTAATAAAACCAGTAGAAACTCCCATCTGCATAGAAGCTAAGATGAGACAAAATGATATTTCCTAGATCATGGCTGCTGTAATAAGATTGTTATAAACAAGAACGTCCTACTTATGTTTCTCAGACTGTTTAAAAGAGAATTATATTCTTAAAGAAATAAGGCTATGAACTACGAAACCTTTCTAAAATAAGAAACGTGAACATTTGAAATTAGGCAAACTTGGACGTTTGGAAAATAATGTTGTTACTTGATTTTACAAAGGTAAGTGTTTTGGGTTTACTTAAAAAGACAGTCACTCTATTTTATACTACGGGTATTGTGTGACTTATGTGGAAGGAACGGATCTTTTAAAGATTTAATGTATGAAGTACTTTGGGGATGGATACCCGAACTTGTTAGTAGAAAGTACCTTGTGTGAATAACTTGATTGTATTGGTTTGTGATAGCCTTGTAATACTCTCTTGTTGATTTGTTAAGTAAACATGCTAGGATGCTACGTGTGATAGTATCTTGTGATGTTAGTGTAAAGGGGTTTCCCCTCGACTGCGCTTAAAGTTGTTTGACTCTCGTAGTTATGTTGGTATTATACCACTCACCTTGACTTGTTTCGGAGGTTAAGGCGCCTCCACGCGGGGTAGACTTCAGCGATGCGGGACCATGATTCGAGAATACCTCATGCGGGTCGGGGATCCATGCGGAACTCACGGAGTTCCGTGTTAGTTTGCGGCCCTTGTGGTCATGCGGTCTTTGTGGCTATGCGGATGCGAGTCGGGGCGATGCGGGAGTAGCTACCCTCGACGCGGGTTATACCTCATGCGGGCCTATGAGCTTGGCCTATCGCGAGTGCGGAGAGTTCCAGGCTAGACGCGCATTTGATCTGCGGCGAGTGACGGCTTTGATCATGTGACGGTGCAGACAGATATCATGATCTGATTTATGACCTTGTTAGTCTTGTGGGTGTTAGTAGTCGGCTATGCCTTCGCATTACCTGCATCGTTTTATTTGGACACAGTGGGACACGGTGTTCATGTGTATTCCTTGGTGCTTTTATATCATAGGCCAAGGCGGTGAGGAAGGTATTCCACGGCATGATTGATGTTGTGGGCGTGAGACCCATAGTTATTTTGAGTGATGACTTTGAGGCGTGAGTCCCCGACGACTTGACATATTCGCTTATTTATTGTAAATCGTAGTTTGGTTATCATACATGTCTCTGCTTTGTATAGACTACTATGATTTAATTCTGATTTATTTTGATTTCACATACTTTTACTGTTATCGACCTCCTTGGGGCTGCGTTCATGCCGAGTAAAGGTACACCGCCATTGATCCTCGCTCTTAGGGTCACGATTCAGCGTTTGGGAAAGCTCCGTTTCTCGGAGGCTTATCGATGGTATAGTCCCTGTTGTTGTAGGTGTTTACATTCGGGGTATGGCGGGGCCTGTCCCGCCATTGTTGTTGTATAATTTCTTAGGTGCAGTAATCTTGTTGTGGCGTGGTTTGTAAAAGGATTAAACTGCTCATGTTGAAAAAGTTGTTGTTTATATATATCGAAGGCAAGTTTTTCTCAGTTATTGTTTCATATTTCATAATATGTCTTGTATCGTTTTATGTTCGTGATTACTCGATGTTGTATCACTAGGGTGCCGGGGTAGGCACGATCCACGGGCCGGAATCGGTCGTGGCGATCTTAGGCCTAAGTTTAGATGACCATCGTATGAGTTCGTAGATATGTTCGACCAGAATCGTTCGTGAAGGCCGGAAATAGCCTTAAGGGAGATTGAGGCTAGTAAGGTGACCAAGTTTGGAGGTGGTGACTCCAAAGTTTTGGGAACTGAAGCGATGACTGAAGTGTGGTACGTACTAGAAGAGTTCAAGTGTTCGAGAAGGGCACGACGAGTAAGGAAGGAAGAGAACGTGTGTTATTTCGTGGCCAAGCTGTGGCGTTGGCAACTTGTTAGAGGAACTTCATCGATATCCATCTTGAGAAGGAACATTCGGGACGAATGTTTCTAAGGAGGGGAGAATGTTATACCCCGTATTTTCAGAGTATGTACGTAAGGACGTACGTAGAAATTTGAGCCTTAAAGTTAGGCAAGGTTCGAATTTTGTGCACAACACCCGGTTAGAGTCGTTTTTCGACGAAACGTTTCCACAGCTTTCGTAGGGAAAATTCCGGCTATGTCCTTTTTTAATTTTTGCGGATTTTTCTGAGAGACGAAACATTTTGGACCAACGGGAGGGTGACATGTGTCACCCTCACATTGGAAGCAAGGGGCGGCAACCCTTGGACGATTTGGGCTTGCTTTTGGCCTTGATTTGTGCCTTGTTTTGTGCCTTGTTTTGTGGCTTGTTTTGTGGAGTGTTTTGTGGAGTAGGGTTAGGGTGCACTTGGCTTGATCATGGCCTTACACTTGCCTTGCACATGGCTTGATCTTGGCCATTGGTTGGCCTTTGCTTGGCCTATAAATACCCCTTGAAGTGAAGACTTCTTCATCCACTCCTCTCTTTGTATAAGTCTTGAAACCCTCTCCTCCCTCTTGTTGACTCTCGTCCAAGAGCCCCCCCCCCCTAGTAAAGGCCCTTGGCCGAGGAACCCTACCCCTTTGTGTAGCCTTAGCCGAGAACACCCCCCCTTCCCTTGGAGTTGTTCTCGTGAGATACCCTCCCCCCTTGGTTGAGAAATACTCTCCAAGTATTGTTATTATGCCCAAAATACCTTGGCCTTATACCTTGTAGTATTCCAAAGTTACCTCTATACGTAGAGCCCAGAAATACTACCTTTTGTCCTTTTAGTCTCAAACCGAAACCCTAAGGAAATCTTCATAGTTGGTTGAAGTATGTAAGTAGAAGTTGGTTAGAACTTCTGGCGGTTGTTTGAGCGGATTGGAGCGCACGGAGTAGGAGCTAAACCTTGCTCAGGATCGACTTTTATCTCGGATAATTTTGGGCTTATCGAGGTAAATAATCTTGTCCCCCTTATTGTAATTGGAAATTACATGTTGTTGGAATATATAGTTAAAGTATACTATATATAGAAATGAACTTAGTATTGTGGCAATGTCTTTTGACTTAAGCCTGAATTTAAAAGAAAAGAACTGAACTGTAATTACATAGGACTGTATTACAGTAGACTTGTGTAGTTTTACTGTGTAGTAGAATTGTACACGTCCGGATTAGACGTATAACCCCCCCTGGTTGGCTTGGTAGCCTCGATAGAGAGGAGATTTACGCGGCATGCGGGGAGTCTGCCGAATTTTCTGAGAGTATGGGAACCGTGTTTAGAAGATTAATAAGCACCTTGTGGCCTTATAGGTTGAAGTACTACGTGGCGTGATCTACGGGCTTGGCAAGGAGTAGCGGTTTGAGGTACTTGGAGCGTTTTGCTATTAGTCGATAATCTTCGCAAGGTATGTGAACCTCTTCCTAGCTCTTCTAGCATGATATGTGTATAACTATGTAGTACGGTAGACGTACATGTGTTAAATGTATTTGATTGGTTTAAAGCATAAAGTGTTATAACGGCTTTATGGGAAGTTGGTTATAACAACTTTATATAGGTAAGAAGTGCTTGTGGTTTTTAAAAGGTAACTGGCTTGATGTGTGATAATAAAGAACTGGAAGTATTTCAAAAGATTTATGAATCATTTTTTGAAAGGAGAGTAATACTTGGTTTTGAAAACATAAGAGTTATACTAGCTTTATGGGAAGTTAGGTATAACGTCTTAAGAGAAATAAAAAGAATGGTTTACTGATTTTTAGAAGTTAAGAGACTTAATCTTAAAAGATAAGAGACTTGACTTAATTGAATTAATATGAGTTTTGTGTGAAACCTCATTCGTGAGTAATGAGTACGTGGTTTTTAAAAGGAATAATGTTTTACTGATTTCGGAAATCAGAATGTGTATCGACAAACCACTGCAGCGTTAATAAAGGAAAATGTATTGAATAATGAAGTATTACTAAAACCAGTAGAAACCTCCATCCGCATGTAAGCTAAGATGAGACAAAATGATATTACATTTTCTAGATCATGGCTGCTTAATAAGATTGATTATGAATAAGAATAACCTACACTCATATAAGGCATATGTTACTCAATTGTTTTAAAAGAGATTAAGACATTGAACTATGAAACTTTTCTAAAATAAAGAGCCTTGAGTAATTGGAATTAGGCAAACTGGAACCTTAGGGAAAAGAATGTGGTTGAAAAGGGAAGTGTTTTGGTTTACCTAAAAATGTGAGTCACTCTATTTTTATACTACGGGTATCGGGTGACTTTTATAAAAGGAATGGATCTCTTTTAAAAGGAATTTAGCGTACGTAGTACTTTAGGGTTAACACCCGGACTTTGATATAAAATGAAAGTACTTTGAGTTGTGTATAACTTGCCTATGCTCGTTGTTGTGTAACTTGCCTATGCTTGTTGTTGTGTAACTTGCCTATGCTTGTTGTGATAGCCTTTGTTGTGCAAGAATTGTGTTTCTATATTACCGCGTCGCTCGATGGGGGGCCGGTTGACTTGTTGAGGACTTACTTGGACGTACTGGCAGTGACGGAAGATTCCACGGGTATGCTTCCATTATTATTGTTACATGGGCATGTCTACACCGATGATGTGGACAGGTGGCCATTCTGGTTATTTACAGCGAAGTATCGTGACTTACGGTTGTGATCGCGCGAGCTGCTTACTTGCCCCGTCGCCACGTGGACGCAGTGGATCTGGTATAGGTTATTGCACCGCCACGGTCGCCTTCGCGAGTCGGTGTTTGGATGAGCCGTGACTTACGGATATGATCCGTGCGAGTCGATTCACTTGCCCCCGCTACGCGTGGCGCAGTGGAGCCGCGAGGCTATTACTTGCCACGTGTCGCCTTCATGATATGGTTGTACAAGATATCGTACGGTCGGATCCGTAGTTATACTTGCCCCAGACGGTTTTATGACACGTGGGACTCGTGTTCATGTATACTCCTTGGTGTTATTATATCATAGATCGCCGGCATGAGGAAGGAATTCCACGCACAGTGATGATTTGAGGCGTGAGTCCCCGACTTGATATAATCGTTTATATGTCAGGTATCGTAGTTTGGTTATCATACATGTCTCCCGCTTTATATAGATCGTTATGATTTCATTTACTGATTTACGCTTTCACATACTTGGTACTTGTCAGATCGACCTCCTTCGGGGCCGTTCACGCCGCAGTAGAGGTACATCTACCGCCGATCCGCGTTAGGATCACATTTCAGTGTTGGGAAGCTCCGTTCCTTGAGGCTTATCTTTTGCATGTTACCACGAGTCAGAGGTTCTTGTACATTCGTGGTATGGCGGCCCTGTCCCGTCATAGATGTTGTAAAAATCTTAGAGGTCTGTAGCACTGTTGTGGGCAGGGTTGTAAAAGGATTAAACTGTTCGGGTTTTATGTATATACTGAAGGCAACTGTTTTGGTTGGCCTGTTTATTTATCATACCTCTTGATCCATGTCTATTTGCATGTTTAAGTTTTTATTTCCGCTGGTTTTCTCTGATGTTGTATCACTAGGGTGCCCGGTAAGGCACTGACCACGCCCGTTCGGTCTTGACAAATACCCTCTGGTAGAAAAATACTCTCCAAGTATTACATTATTCCAAAATACTCGCCCAAATACCTTGTAGTATTCCAAGGTTACACCTATACTAAAAGCCCGTAAATACTATTATACTTCCTTCACCACAAAAACGAAACCCTAAGGAAAATCTTCATAGTCGGTTGAAGTATTAAGAAGAAGTTGCGTAGAACTTCTAAGGGTTGTTTGGAGCGGGTTGGAGCGCCCAGAGTAAGAGCTAAACGCTGCTCAGGATTGACATTTAAACTTGGATAATTTTGGGCTTATCGAGGTAGATATTCTTGTCCTTCTATTGTAAATGGAAATTACATACTGTAGTAGTATAGAAGTGAATATAAGACACATAGAAGGATATTACAGAAAAGAATTGAACTGAAATCACAGCAGAAGTATATTAAAGAAGAAGATTGAACTGTACTTACATAGAACTGTATTTATAGTAGACTTGTGTAGTTTAACGGGTAGGGAAGTGCTGCCCGATTTTCCGTAGAATAGAGAACCTTCTGCTTAGAATATTCTACAGAGTAGTCTAGACATTGATAGACTTATATAATCGTTATAGGTTGAAAGTTCTGCGAGTAGCATGTTCTACTTGAAAGGTGGACAAGGCTAGCCGGGTTATAGCGGTGGAGCGTTTTGCTAATTGTCGATAATCGTCGCGAGGTATGTGATTCTTCCTATCCTCTTGAGCATGATATTTTACAAGAATGTATATAGTACGGTAGACGTACGTGTGTTAACTGAACGTGGTTTTACTGCGATGTCTTTTGACTTGAGTCTAAATAATAAGAATCTGAAGTATTTCAAAAGAGTTAAGAAACCTTTTTGAAAGAAGAGTAATACTTGGTTTTAAAAGCTTAAGAGTTATACTAGCTTTATGGGAAGTTAGGTGTAACGACTTAAGAGAGATAAAAAGAATGGTTTATTGATTTTAGAAGTTAAGAGACTTGATCTTAAAAGATAAGAGACTTGACTTAATAAGGAATAATGTTTTACTGATTTCAGAAATCAGAATAAGTATCGAACGAACCACTGCAGCGTTAATAAAGGGAAATGTATTGACTAATTAAGTATTATTAAAACCAGTAGAAACCTCCATCTGCATAGAAGCTAAGATGAGACAAGATGATATTACATTTCCTAGATCATGGCTGCTTTATTAAGATTGTTATGAACAGGAATAACCTACTCACACCTAAGGCATATGTTCTCAGATTGTTTTAAAAGAGAATTATATTATTAAGTGATTAAAACTATGAACTACGAAACCTTTCGAAAATGAGAAACTTGAACATTTGAAATTAGGCAAACTTGAACGTTTGAATAATAATGTCGTTACTTGATTTTACAAGGGAAGTGTTTCGATTTACTTAAAAAGATAGTCACTCTATTTTTATACTACGGGTATTGTGTGACTTTTGTGAAAGAAACGGATCTTTTAAAGAGTTAATGTATGAAGTACTTTGGGGATAAAAACCCGAACTTGTTAACATAAAGTAGAAAGTACCTTGTGTGAATAACTTGATTGTGTTGGTTTGTGATAGCCTTGTAATACTTTCTTGTTGCTTTGATAAGTAAACATGTTAGGATGCTACGTGTGTTAGTATCTTGTGATGTTTGTGTAAAGGGGTTTCCGTTGATTGTGCTTATGTTGTTTAACGATAAGCCGTTATGATAGTATTGTACCACTCACCTCTTGACATGATACCGGGGGTTAAGCTGCCCACCGATGCGGGGTATAGCTCAGGCAGTCTGGGACTATGATTCGAGAATACCTCACGCGGTCCGGGGACCTATGCGGAGCTACGAGTTCCGGTGTTAGCGCGGCCTATATGGTCACGCGTCTATGTGCTACGCGATCGCGAGTCCGGGCGACGCCGGAGTAGCTACCCTCGACGGGAATACCTCACGCGCCATGCGAGTGGCCTACGCGAGTCGCGGAAGTTCCAGGACTAGACGCGCACATTTGATCTCGCGCGAGTGGCGGCCGATCATGTGGCGGTTCAGATGCACTCGTGATACGCTTTATGACTTTTTGGTGCGTAGGTTTTAGTAGTCGGCTATGCCTTCGCATTTACTCAGACGGTTTTAGTATGACACAGTGGGACCCGTGTTCATGTATTCCTTGGTGCTTTTATATCATAGATCGCTGCAGTGAGGAAGGTATTCCACGGCATGATTGATGTTGTGGGCGTGAGACCCATAGTTATATTTGAGTGATCACTTTGAGCGCGAGTCCTCGACTTGATGATCGCTATTTATCAGGAATCGTAGTTTGGTTATCATATATGTCTCCCGCTTTATAGACTACTATGATTTCATTTACGATTTTCGCCACATACTTGGTACTGTTGTAATCGACTCTTCGGCCGCGTTCATGCCGCAGTGAGGTACACCAATGTTGATCCTCGCTCATGTGGTCACGATCGGCTTGGGAAGCTCCGTTTCTCCGGAGGCTTATCTTGGTATAGTCCCCTGTCGTTGTAGGTACTTACATTCAGGGGTATGGCGGGGCCCTGTCCCGCCATTGTTGTTATATCATTCTTAGAGGTTTGTAGTACTGTTGTGGGCAGAGTTTGTAAAAGGGATGTAACTGTTCGGATTCATGTTTTTATATATATGCCGAAAGGAAACTTCTCTCAGATAAACTGTTTTCACTTCATATTATATCATGTCTTGTTTTATATTCCGTTGATTACTCTGATGTATGTCTACTTGGGTGCCCGGGTAAGGCACCAGTCACGGGCCCGGGTTCGGGTCGTGACAAGTGGAAGGCCACATGGCTCATTGTTGTGGGGGACATATGTCCCAAGGTTGTGGTGGACATATGTCCCAACATTGTGGTGGACACTTGGGTGGAAGACCTCATTCTTCACATGGATCCAAATCTTCACCCTCCATTTGTTTTAATCTTGGCCCTTGGTGGTTCTATAAATACCCCCCTTGATAGCAAGACTTCTTCATCACTTGAACAATTTCCAAGTCTCAAAATCCCTCTCCCCATTTAGTCAAGTTCGTCCAAACTTCCCCTCCCCCTTCCTTGAAAGCCTTCGTCCGAAACACCCCTCTCCCTTAACCAAACTTTGTCCAAAAATTCCTAAACTCTTAAGTGTTCTTCCTTAGTATATTAGGAAGATTGTTAACCAAAAGTTATAAAAGATTTCACACCCTAGCCCCTAAAGCCTCACCTTGGCCGAGAGTTGTGAGGACAAGAAACTTAGTGTTCTTCACTTGTTTAGGGTGGTTCTTAAAGAGGAGTTGGTTAGGAGCGTATAAGGGTTGCTTGGAGCAGGTTGGAGCGCACGGAGTAGGAGCTAAACGTTGCTCAGGATCGACTTTAATCTTGGATAATTTTGGGCTTATCGAGGTAATGATCTTTATCCCCCTATTGTAATTGGAAATTACATGTTGTAGTAATGTATAGTTGAGTATACTATATATAGAATGGATATTAAAGAAGAAAATTGAACTGTAATTACATAGGATTGTATTTACAGTAGACTTGTAGTATTCCTGTGAAGTAGAATTGAACACGTCCGGTTAGACGTGTAATCCCCTGGGAGTTGTTGGCCTGGTAGCGGGCCTGTTACACCCCGTAAATTCAAGGAGTTAAGATAAGAACATACCAAGGAAAATAAGTTTTGAAAGTTGATAGATAAGTTGACAAACATGTGTTGGACGGATTTTGAGTTTACCTTGGAGTGTTGTACCCCAGTTGTTAAGAGTTTCGAGGTGTTTAAAAGCCTAATATGTAGTTCGTTAAATCTAGATCCCAACGCAACAAACCGTTCGTCGATAGGACATCGGGGTCAAAAGTTATGGAAGTTTCAAGTTTGCGCGCAGCAGCGCAGTTAGCGGTCGTGGTACGCGCGACGAATGCAGGTCGTGGCGCCGTTGTACTGGGGTCCATGGTTTCAGCCGCGCGCCGACGCAGCACGCGCCGAATGCTGGAATTTTCTGAGAAAGCGCGGGCTGGCGCGCCAAGGCGGGATTTTTCGCGATAAAGGGCTGAAATCAGGGGATATTTTGTTTTAAAACCTATGGGAGGGTGACAAGTGTCCCTCCCATCCTTTTGACCAGATTAAGGGCCTATTTTAGGGCCAAGTCTTGGAAGACTTGGCCATTTCATTTCAAACCCTCCCAAGAAAGATCCTCTCCCTTCTCTCTTGATTTTTGAAGGAAACCTAGCCTAAGAGGAAATTGTTGGAGCGGCGGCAAGAAGGAAAAGTGTGGGTAAACTTGTGGGAAGCGCTGGTGGGCGATTTTGACGGTAAGAGGTGGAAGAAAAAGGGGCTTTTGTGGGCTATTCCTTAAGGTAAAAGTTTCCCCTTTCTCTTGGTTATGAGCCTAAGGCTGTTATATTTTAGTAGTATAGATGTGAGCCTGAGGCTGTTATATTTTAGTAGTTTAGAATTGAGCCTGAGGCTGTTTTATTTGAATAGATTTGGATCTTGTTGTCTTGTTGAAGATGTCAAGGGCTAGATATCATGTTAGGCCTAAGAACTTGGATTGGAAAGAGTTGAAAGGGGTTTAGGGTTGGTTTATTGTTGGCCAAGAATGGCATGGAATTATTGGTTTATTTTGCATTATTGTGGGAGTTTGGTTATTGAATTCGACCTTAACAAAGGTGGCAAGTTAGTAGAAACAAAGGAAGTGTCGTCCAAATTGTCGTAGAATTTAGGGACTTTGCACTTAGTTACTCTACGCTCAAGCTAGAGTTTGATAGACGCTTTTATGACCCTTTATAGATTGAAGTACTACGCAGCATATTCTACTTAAGGGCGATAGTCTTGTGGAGCATATTGCTAACCGTCCGATAATCGTCGCGAGGTATGTGATTCTTCCTATCCTCTTCAGCATGACTATTTGTAAAATATATAGTGCGGTAGACGCACGTGTGTTAAAGGAATTTGATTTCCATTTTGTGTCTTGACTTGATATGAAGTGTTAAGGGCTTCATTGTGTGGAAATAGTAGTAAATTCTTATCCGTTAGTAACGGTACTTATGAGTTAAAGAATGAGCCCTATTGGTCTCATAAAGGTTTATAGTGGTAATTGGTTGGTTTAAAACATAAAGTGTTATAACGCTTTATGGGAAGTTTGTTATAACCACTTTACGTAGCTAAAAGAATGGTTTGTTGATTTCAAAAGATAAGAGACATGACTTGTAATTGACCTAAATGGTGTTGAAAAGTATAAAACCTAATTCGTGAGAAATGAATACTTGGTTTTTAAAAGAATAACGTTACAAATTTCGGAAATGGGGATAAGGAGCGAACAAGCCAATGCAGCGTCGATAAAGGAAAGAAGTAATGACAATTAATCATATTAAAACCAGTAGAAACCTCCATCTGCATAGAAGCTAAGATAAGACAAAATGGCATTACATTTCCTAGATCATGGCTGCTCTAATGAGAATTATTGAAATCAAGTTTTGATCTTCTTAAAAATTCCAAAGTAAGGAATTCGATTTCTAAAAGAAAAGAGACTTAAGATTTGGAAGTGTTTTGTTTCAAAAGAAAGGCATGGTTTTGTCTTGTATTGTTTTAAAACATAAAGTGTTATAATAACTTTATGGAAAGTTAATTATAACGACTTTATGAAAATAAAGAAATGGTTTCATTATTAGATTTAAAATGGTAACTTGATTTTGGAAAAAGGGAAGTAACTCGTTTTCAAATATTGAACTCCTTGTGATGGAAAAACATAAGTGACTTGTTTATAAAAGGTAGGAGTACCTTGATCCTAAAGGGGTTAAGTACTTGGGTTTTAAATGGTATACTTGACGTTGTGTTAAGAAGTATTTATAGTACCTTGAGTTGTGTGTAACTGGCCTATGCTTGTTGTGATAGCCTTGTTGTGCAAGTGTTTTGGTTGTGTGCTACCGAGTCTCTCGATTGAGGGCTGGCTATCTGGTTGATTGATGGGCATACTGACACGTTGGGTAGCCCACGGGTATGTTTCCATTAGGAGTGTTATCGGGTTAGTTGTTTGGACATACTGACACGTTGGGTAGCCCACGGGTATGCTTCCACAGTGAGTATTGTTTTGATAGTTGTTTGGACATACTGACACGTTGGGTATCCCACGGGCATGCTTCCACAGGGATTATTATCTTGTTATCTCCTTTGGGCATACCGACACGTTGGATGGTCCACGGGTATGGGCCCACTAGGACGGTTCCAGGGCCATGCTTATACCGAGGTGAGATGTCGGGGCATGCGGCCTTTGTGCGGGTTAAATTCCCGGGTTGTATTTGAGTGATGATTTCACGGGCATGAGTCCCTATCTTGATATGACTGCTAATATGTTGTGGTGCTGTAATTTGGTTATCATACATGTCTCCTGCTTTATATAGACTATTATGATTTCATTTACAGTATTTTTCAGTTTCACATACTTGGTACTGTCAGATCGACCTCCTTCGGGGGCCGCGTTCATGCCGCAGTTGGTACATACTTGTCGATCCGCTCTCTTAGGATCATTGCTCGCTTCTCGGAAAGCTCCATATCTCCGGAGGCTTGTTCTGTGGTACGGTTCCCTGAAGTAGTAGACTTTTGTTCATTCAGGGGCATGGTGGGGCCCTGTCCCGTCATTATGATTTTAAAATTCTTAGAGGTCAGAACACTTGTGGCAAGGTTTGTAAGGGATGAATCGCTCAAGTTTTAATTTATGTACAAAAGGTAACCGTTTGGGTTAGCCCGCTTTCTTATTTCACCGCTTTTCTTTCTTGAGTTTTTATTTCCACGGTTTTTCTCTCGATGTCAGATCACTAGGGTGCCGGGTAAGGCACTACCACGCCCGGTTCGGTCGTGACAGGCCTTGCAGGGAGGAGATTTATGTGATAGCGGGGAGTGGGGTGCCGAATTTTCCGTAGAAATGTTCTACGAAGAGAACTAGAGGTTAATAGGCATTTTATGGCCATTATGTGGAAGTACTCACGAGTAGCGTATTCTACTTGAAGTGTGGAAAAGGCTAGCGCGTTGTAGTACTTGGAGCATTTTGCTAATTGTCGATAATCGCCGCGAGGTACGTGAACCTCTTCCTATCTTTTCTAGCATGATATGTTGTGATCTATGTAGTACGGCAGAGACGCATACGTGTTAAATGAATTTGGTTGATTTAAAACATAAAGTGTTATAACGCTTTATGGGAAGTTTGTTATAACAACTTTATGTGCAAAGAAATGGTTTGTGGTTTTAAAAGATAAACGACTTGATGTGAAATAATAAGGACTTGGGTCAGGTTAAAAAGTTGTGAAACCGCTTTAATGAGAAATGGGTAATTGGGTTTTAAAAGGAATAATGTTATATTGATTTGAAATGAGAACAAGTATCGAACAAACCATCGCAGCGTTAATAAAGGAAAATGTATTGACTAAGTAATTATTATTAAAACCAAGAGAAACCTCCATCCGCATAAGCTAAGATAAGACAAAATTGTATTACATTTTCTAGATCATGGTCGCTTTAATAAGATTGATATAAACAACAATAACCTACTCACACATAAGGCATATGTTACTCAAATTGTTTTAAAAGAGAATTATGTTATTAAGTGATTAAGACTTTGAACTACTAAACCTTTGAAAATAAGAGACTTGAGTATTTGAAATTAGGCAAACTTGAACTTTTGGAAAAGAATGTTGTTACTTGTCTTTAAAAAGGGAAATTATTTTGGTTTACTTAAAATAATAGTTACTGCTTTTGGATACTACGAGTGTTGGTATCGTGTGACTTCTTGTGAAAGAATGGATATTTGTAAGAGAATCAAGTATGGTAATTTGCTTGTGATAGCCTTGTTGTGTAAAAGTTGTATTCCTATGCTACCGCTCTCTCGATGGAGGTCAGATATTGTTATTGTTGTTACATGGACATGTCCGCACCGATGAAGAATTCCGGGCATGCGTTACGCGGCGGGTTAATCACCCGTATATTGTTATTGTTGTTACATGGACATGTCGCACCGATGAAGAATTCCGGGGCATGTGGCCACGCGGTGGTTGATTACCCGATATATTGTTATCGTTGTTACATGGACACGCTCGCACCGATGAAGAATTCCGGGCATGTGGCTACGCGGCGGTTGATTACCCAGACACTATTATTGCATCCTCGACATGTCTACACCGATGGAGAATTCCGGCATGTGGCCATGATGCGGGCATGATTGATATTGTGGGCGTGAGACCTCGGTTATATTTGAGTGATGACTTTGAGGCGCGAGTCCTCGCTTGACATGATCGCTTTTATGTCGTGAATCGTAGTTTGGTTATCATACATGTCTCTGCTTTATTTAGATCGTTATGATTTCGTTCTGATTTTCGATTTCACATACTGGTACTGTTATCGACCTCCTTCGGCTGCGTTCACGCCGCAGTAGGTACATTGGTTGTTGATCCTCGTTCTTAGGATCACGTCAACAGATTGGGAAGCTCCGCTTTCTCCGAGGCTTATCTTTTGGTATGCTTTTCCCGAGTTTGTAAGTTTTTGTACATTCGTGGGTATGGCGGGCCTGTCCGGCCATAGTTGTTGTAAAAATCTTAGGTCCAGTAGTACTATAGTGTGGTGTAAAGGATTGTAATCGTCGGTTGTATGTATATACACGGGTGACCGCTTTAGTTAGCCTGTTTTCTTATGTTGTATCTTGTTTCCTGTTTAAGTTTTTATTTCCGCTGATTTTCTCTGATGTAGTATCACTAGGGTGCCCGGGGTAAGGCACCAGTCGCGGGCCCGAGGTCGGGTCGTGACAACTACAACCTTCGAGTATTGTGAGAAGGGACCTCAGATGGAAGGTCCATTGGTGTATATACATGTGATATATTGTGGCCGTATGTGGCATCGTTGGTTTGGAGTATTGGTTGATAGGTATAGTAAGGAGACGCCTAATCAGATAGTTTGAGACCCACTATGAACATTCGGGACGAATGTTTCTAAGGGGGAAGGATGTTATACCCCGTAATACCAGGGCTACTAATTGAGAACGTGATTCAGGAATCAAGATTTGAAGGTTGAAAGGAAAGAATATTTACATTTTTCTCCGGAAAAAATTTGGAAAAATGTGACGACATAAATTAACTTGGAGTTTAATACTTCTAATTGGATTTATGTGATTAGTATTGAATTACGAAGAATTGGAATTGATAATATGGGGTCCTCCGAGAATTTCACAATTTTGCGGGGCCCTTCAATTTTATCATATTTTGGGCTACATATCTTGATATTTTGAAGAGGAAATTATTGACTAATGATAGGGCGACATGTGTCCCTCTCCACTTGTCTTTACAAGTTGTGCTATATAGGATAAGTCTTGCAAGACTTTGAGACATAATATCTCATCTCCTCTAAAGCTCCTTCTCTCATCTTTCTTGAGCTACAAGATTTCAAAAACTTCCATAGCTAAAGAGAAGATCAAGGGTTGATTATTATCCAAGATTAATAACCCTAATCAAGTCTTAAACCAAGTTAACTCTCCAAAACCCTCCAAGAATCCATTTGGGCCGAGAATGGCCATTAAAACTCTAGCTTATTCGTCGACTTTTTGGAAGTAAAACAAGAAGGGAAGTTGGTTATAAGCTTGTAGAGGATACATGTGTGTGATTGGAACTTGAAGAAGTGGAGCAAAACGAAAATTGTGGGCCGAATCTCTAGAGACCGTTTTGGACAGATTTTGCTACAAATTAAGGTAAAAATTCTTCTCCCTCTTGAAGTAATTGGATATTGCATATTGTTATAATGTATAGATGAGCTTGTACTAAAAGAATGAAAAATAAAAAGTGTTTGGACAATTTTTGTGAAGTTGGCCGAGAATGGGACAGATTTGGTGTCTTGGATTCGTTGGTCATTATTGTTGTTATTTTCACTTGTTACATGTTATAATGGAGTAATATTGTTCTTAATAAGTTGATATAAATTATATAGAAGTTTTGGAACTTGAATTGGAATAAAAAGGATTAAGAAAAGAGTTATCGGATTGTAGTTGTTGGCCGTGGAATCTATAAAACTGTTGGATATTGTCGTGCAGTTTTTATGGACTGTTTTGTGGCGTGTATATGCTGGAAATTCAGTTGTCAACATGCATAATTAATGTGGTAAAATTGATAATGAAAGTCCTAAGGAATAAGAGTGTAAAAGGGTGTTAAAAGGCTTCACATTTTATCCTTATCGTTGATAGAATTGTGGACTGTTTTTATGGGCTATTTTGTATAGATTAAGGGGTCGAATTTGTTATACCCCGTATTTCCGGAGTATGTACGTGAGGGCGTACGTACGAAAGTTTAGCCTTAAAGTTAGGCCAAGTTCGAAAATTGTGCACAACTCGCTAAAAGAATCGTTTTCCGACGAAACGTTTCCACAGCTTTCGTAGGGTAAATTCCGGCTATGCCATTTCTAATTTTTGCGGATTTTTCCGAGAGACGAAACATTTTGGACCAACGGGAGGGCGACACTTGTCACCCTCCAATTGATGGACTTGTGGCGGAATTGGACCGAATTGGAGAGCCAATTTTGTCAAGTAGTTGGTAGGATATTTTGTGTGCAAGTTGGCTAGGTACACTTGCCCTAATATTGGCCTTACACTTGCCTAGCACTTGGCTACATCTTGGCCCTTGGTTGGCCATCCCTTGACCTATAAATACCCCTCTTGTGATGAAGAGTTCTTCATCCACAAAAGCTTCCAAGTCTAAAAATCCTCTCCTCTCCCTTTGTAGCCTTTTCGTCCAAACACCTCCCCTCCCTCGAAGGCCCTGGCCGAATACCCCCCCCTCTAGCCTAAGTGGTTTGGCCAAGGCCCCCCCTAGCCTAGCCAAAACCTACCCCCCCTCCCTTGGTAGAAAAGTTGCCTTCTAGTATTGTTATAATGCCCAAAATACCCTAGCCCAAATCCCTTAGTCCTTAGTAGAAGTTGTGAAGAACTTCTAAGGTTTTCTTGGAGCTACCGGAGCGTACAACTTAGGAGCTAAACTTTGCTCAGGCGCGACTTTTATCTAGGATATTATTGGGCCTACCGAGGTAAATAATCCTAACCCTCTTTGTATTAGAGAATGCATACTGTAGAAGTATAAGAATAAGTATTAAATACTTAGAAGAATATTACAGAATAGAATTGAACTGTTATCACAGTAGAAGGGTTTAAAAGAAGAATAATTGAACTATGCTTATAGACTGTTTTCACAAAGAGACTTATATAGCTCACCGGGTAGGGAAGTGCTGCCCGACAATCCGTAGAATTGTGAACCCTCTGTTTAGAATGACCTTCAGAGTAGTATAGACTTTGATAGATGTCTGTGACTATTATAGGCTGATTCTTTGCGCGCGACATATTCAACTTGGCAGGAGGTTTTCGCCGAGAAGGTATGTGATTCTTCCTAAAGCATGATATTTTAAATATATATATAGTACGTAGTCGCATACGTGTTAACCGAATAATAACTACGGCAATGTCTTTCGACTTAAGCCCGAATAATACTTACGCAATGTCTTGCGACTTAAGCCCGAATAATAAAGATCTTAAAAAGTCTTTCAAAAGAATTATATACGCTTTTGAAAGAAGAATAGTTGTTTTTAAAACAAGAAGCTTAAGGGTTATAATCGCTTTATGGGAAGTTAAGTATAACGGCTTAAGTTTTATAAAAGGAACGATTTACTTATGTGTTTTATAAAAGACTTGTATTGATTTCTGAAAGGTATAATAAGATGGTTTTGGTGAGTAGACATATTGGGATGCTATGTGTTAGTATCTTGTAACGTTTGTGTAAAGAGGTCAGTCTTACTTATGCTTATGTTGTTTTGAACTATAAGTTGTTGTGTTAGTACTATATCACTCACCTCTTGAGATGATACCGGGGGTTAAGCTGCCCTCCGATGCGGGGTAGACTCAGGCGGTCTGGGACCATGATTCGAGAATACCTCATGCGGGTCCAGGGGGCCTATGCGGAGCTACGAGAGTTCCAGGTTAGTATGCGGGGTTATGCCTCATGCGGTCTATGTGGCCATGCGGACAACGAGTCCAGGACGTTGCCGAGGAGTAGCTACCCTCGATGCGGGGTTATACCCTACGCGCCTATGTGAGTGGCCTATGCGGACTCCGGGAGTCCAGGATTAGGCTTGCAGAATGATAATATGGGCGAGTGGCCCTGCTTCGATCATTCGCAGCCTAGAAAAGACCTATTACAGTTACCTATTGTTGCTCTTGTTTATGATGTGGCACTATGTGCGGTTACAGTTGTTGTTTCATGCATGTTTGTAAAAACTGGTTTTTAAAGTGATATGATTTCATTTAAGTACTTTACAGTTTCACATACTTAGTACCATTGCATCGACCTCCTTCGGGGCTGCGCTCATGCCGCAGCGGGCAAGCAGGTGCTAGATCCACATTCTTAGGATCTCTACGTTGGTGTCGTGAGCTCCATCTTCTCCGGAGGCTCTACTTTTGGGTATGATCTCCCTGTTGTAGATAGTTTTGTACAGTCAGGGTATGGCGGGGCCCTGTCCCGCCATAGTTGTATATTTCCTTAGAGGTCTGTAGTCATGTTGTACAGTATCGGATGTAACTGCTAAACCATGTTTATATATATATGCCGAAAGGCGACGCTTTTCACATAAATCGTGTCTTATTTTATAAATTGTTTCATGTCTTGTTTTATATTCCGATTACTGATGTATGACTACTTGGGTGCCTTGATAAGGCACCATCCACGCCCCGAATGGGTCGTGACAAAAGTGGTATCGAGCGATTAATCCTGAAAAGTGTCTACAGCATCGTATCTAGTAGAGTCTTGATTATCGGTGTGTTGTGCACCACACCAATAATCGTGAGGCTATAGGATATTTAGGATTGGTTTCATTCTTCTCATTCGAGATCGTGCTCAGAGCCGTGTTATAAGTCGGATCCTTCTAACGAATCCCTTTTTCTCGTACGCTTATGCCTCCACGTAAGGCAACCCGCCCGTAAGGGCAAGGCGTCGCCGAGGAGTCGCTAGTGGGACACCTAGAGTCACGAGGGCTCGGGCCCGGGCCTATACCAGACGGCGAGTTCCACGACGCCGCCACCCCAGAGACTATCAGACGCAGACCTCCCGTCCCCACACCGGGGCGGAGGAGTTAGGTACAAGGAGATGGCCCGCCATCGCCAGATCGTGGCGAACATGAGGACAGCCGATGCGGCATTCAGCCCCCCACTCGTACCGTGGTTCACCCGAGGGCAGAGAGTTTGAGGCTACGAGACTTCCGAGTTGTAGCCCGCCGAGTTTTACGGGTCGAGGCCGGAGGATGATCCGCAGGAGTTCATCCGTCAGCTACAGAGGATTTTGAGGTGATCGTGGCGCCGGAGACCGAGTCCGTGATCTTTGGTTCACATAGGTCGCGTGATACCGCAATGATTGGTTTGATTCGCGTGGGAGTTATCCCGGGAGAGCACGCGCCCCACTACTGGGATGAGTTCTCGAGGCTTTCTCACTCACTTCTTGCCTCCACAGATGAGGAGGCGCGGCGATAGATTTTTACCGGCGAGGCAGAGGACGACCGCCGGGAGTACAATGTTGAGTTTGATTCATTGGCTCGATATGTCCAGCGTTGCAGCAGATATGGAGGATAGTGGTGCACCGCCACGCCACCGGGCCGGATGATTGTATGGCCGAGTCATGTGCGGGTGTTTCTCTTCACCGTATGGACATTACCCGCACGCAGCTCACGCCTTGATGCGGCGAGCGCAGAGGTCGACGAGTGGACATACAAAGCAAGGTTAAGGCCAGGACGGAGGGTCTTCCGTGGCTATCGTGGTGGGCGGCCTCAAGCTAGCCTAGATTTGCACCACGCCGGCTGAGCACTCGCACCGCCCTCAAGACGCCAGAGTATTCGAGGCGCATCAGGCCCTGTGGCTTCGACGCCCGCAGCAGCAGAGGTACTGGCCGATCGGGACCACCCCCCCTCAGTGTGGCCGATGCGGTAGATCCCATTACGGGAAGTGTGGTACTGCTACGGGAGCTTGTTACAGTTGTGGCCAGCAGGGTCACTTTGCGAGGGACTGTCCGACCGGGGGCACGTGGTAGGGCTCACCTTCGTGTTCGCTGCCGCTTCATCATCTCCTACAGCTTACTCGCCGAGGCGTGGTACTCACGGGTCCAGGTCGCGGCAGGTAGTGGCTCGGGTCCTCATTCTAGCGGTCCTCGTAACCGCATTTATGCTTTGTCCACCGACAGATCGTGAGGCCTCACCGATGTCGCCACGTACCTTATCGCTGGGTTTGATGTGTATGCTTTGATAGATCCGGTTCTACTCCCTATATATCTCCCTTGTTGCTAGTAGGATAGGATAGAGCCCGAGTCCATAGACCCTTTCGAGGTAGCTACGCCAATGGTGATTCGTGGTAGCTCTACGGATATATAGAGCTTGTCTGTGATCATTTACGCCGACCCTAGCCGACTTGATAGAGTTGGAGATGATTGACTTCGACGTGATCATGGGACGGATTGGCTAGCTTCTGCTACGCCAATGTAGACCGCAGAGAGAGTAGTACGGTTCCAGCTCGGCGAGCCGGTTGTTGAGTGGGAGGAGCACCAGACGCCGGCGGGTAGGTTTATTTCCTACCTCAAGGCTAGGAAGATGGTGCGGCGGGTATATCTACCATCTCGCTCGTGTTTGATATCGGTCCGCGTACCAGATTTTCCGCTGGCCCATGGTCGAGTTCCCGACGTGTTTCCTGCACGACTCCGTATCCTCCCGAGAGGAGATTGAGTTTGTATAGACATATTGCTGCACACTCGCCTATTTCCATTCCGCCATACGTAATGGCACCGCCGAGTTGAGAGAGTCAAGGACCACCGAGAGATTTGTCGGAGAAGCGGTTTTATCGCCTAGTGTTTCTCCTCGGGGCGCCGTATTGTTCGTAAGAAGAAGGACGGACGCCGCACGTGTGTTGACTACGAGAAGCGAACAAGGTGACCATTAAGAACGATACCCTTCCCGTGATTGATGATTTGTTCGACTTGCAGGTGCGCGAGATGTTTCTCCAAGATTGATCGCGATCGGGCTATCATCGTTCGTCCGAGAGGTGGATGTCCCTAGGATCGCATTCCGACCCGTGACGCATTATGAGTTCGTGGTCATGTCTTTGGTTGACCAATGCTCCGCGGTATTCATGGATTTGATGAACCGAGTGTTCAAACCATTTTGGACACGCTTGTGATAGTGTTCATCGATGATATCTTGGTTTATTCTCGCCAGAGCGAGCACGCGAGCATTTGAGGATCAGGCCGACGCTTCTCCGACCAGCATGTGACGCCAAGTTTTCCAAATGTGAGTTTTGGTTAACTTCGTGGCTTTTCGGGCATATTGTCGGGCCGATGGTATTCGTAGACACGCCAAGATCGAGGCGATCGGAGTTGGCCTAGACCTACTACTCCGGCAGAGGTTCGCAGCTCGGGCCTTGCAGTTATTATCGGCGTTCGTAGAGAAGTTTGCTTCTATCTTCGCACTTCATTGACTAGGCCGACTCGTAAGCAAGTTTGATGGTGATGCTTGTGAGCGTGGTTTCCAGCTTCGAAAAGAGATCGACGACCGCCTCGTTCTTACTCTTCCGCAGGTCCGCACGGTTATGTTGTGTATCATACGCGCCGTGCATCGGTTGGGATGTGTTGATGCAGCAGGGCAGAGTTATAGCGTACGCATCCCGACAACTTAAGAAACACGAGGAACTACCCCACCCATGATTTGGAGTCGCGCAGTGATTCACGCCAAGATCCGAGGCACTATTTGTATGGGTTCACGTGGATATTTATACGCACCACAAGAGCCTCCAGATATCTTCACCTGCAGGAGTCGAACTTACGATGAGACGGTGGTTAGAGTTGCTTAAGGATTACGATGTTGATATCCCGTACCACCCGAAAGGTCAATGCCAGGCGATGCTCTTAGTCGTAGTCACGGGGAGCCCATCGGATGCGTGCAACAGAGAGAGGGACATGGTTCGTGATTTGCATCGCCAGCGAGCCTTGTGTCCGCTTGATTGATTCCGATAGCAGGGTTCGAGTTCGTGAGGTTGCCGAGTCTTCCATCGCCGGCGAGGCAAGAGGCAACAGCCGAGGATCCAGCTTTGACACGCTATCGTGATACGCCTCTTCGTGAGGGCAAGGGTCCTTGGGGGTAGCACCACTGGGTGCTAAGGTTTGAGGGCGTGTGTGTTCCAGATGTTTCGTGACTTGGCAGCAGTTCTTGGGGAAGCACACACAAGCTACTTCATCCATCCGTGGTCGACCAAGATGTACCACGACCTTAGATCCGTATTGCGGGATGGCTTGAAGAGGACGTTGCAAAGTTCGAGCTCGCCCGTGTTGTCGCAGTGAAGGTAGAGCACCGCAGGCCCGTGGTTTGTTACGCACGATTGAGATCCCGACCGAAGTGGGAGGTAATCAACATGGACTTTATCACAAGATTACCTCGCACTCGAGAGAGACATGATTCTATATGGGTTATCGTTGACAGTCGACTAAATCAGCCCACTTCCTTCCGTCCGACGACTTTTTCTACCGAGGATTATGCCGACTTTACATCCGAGAGATCGCCGATCGCATGGAGTCCCTATTTCGATCATATCGCATGCAGGAGCCCGTTTACGCTAACTTCGGAGGTCTTTCCGCAGAGGTTTAGGGACGCAGTGAGCTCGAGTATCGCATTCCATCCACGCATGCACGGACAGGATGAGCGCACTATCCGCACTCTCGAGGATATGTCATGAGCCCGTGTTATCGACTTCGTGGTAGTGGAGGATCATTTGCCTCTAGTTGAGTTCATACAATAGCTACCACTCCAAAGATTCGGGATGGCGCCTTTACGAGGCCTTGTATGAGGAAGTGCAGATCGCCTATGATGGTTCGATGTGGGCGAGGTGCGATTAGTGGGACCAGATTTGCGCAAGCAGTGGATAAGGTGAAGCTTATCCAGAGAGGTTGCCGACGGCTGAGTCGCATGTGTCATACGCAGATCATCGTCGTCGGCATCTTGAGTTCGAGGTTCATGATTGGGTTTTCCTAGCGTCACCCACGGCGGTGTGATGAGATTCGGAAGAAGGGAAACTCACCAAGGTACATCGGGCCGCTTCGCATTGTCCGCAGGTAGGCAAGGTTGCCTATGAGTTGATCTGCCGTCCGATCTGGAGGCAGTGCATCCGGTTTTTCACGTATCTATGTTGAGGAGATGTATCGGGGATCCATCTAGAGTGCATCCGATTGACGATGTCCAGGTGACCGAGGGGTTATCGTATGAGGAGATTCCCATAGCGATAATCGATCGTCGTTAGCGTCATGACGAAGGACGGGCTTCCACAAAGTCTTGGCGGAACGAGCTCAGGGAGGAGATGACATGGGAAGCCGAGGAAGACATGAGGCAGAAGTATCCTCACATATTCCCCACACCTCCAGGTAATTCACTTTCCTACTTGTAAAATCTTCATTATCGTTTATGCCTAAGTGTTGTTTCGCGCGTGGCATTTGCAACCGCTTAAGTTATGAAGAATCTTATCGTTAATCGTCTTGGGAAGGAACATTCGACGAATGTTTCTGGCGAGGAGAATGTTATACCTCGTATTTCGAGTATGTACGTGAGGCACGTAGAAAAGTCTAGCCTTAAAGTTAGGCCAAGTTCAAAAATTGTGCACAACTCGCTAAAAGAATCGCTTTTCCGACGAAACGCTTCCACGCATTTCGAGGGTAAATTCCGCTATGCCATTTCTAATTTTGCGGATTTTTCCGAGAGACGAATTTTTTCAACGGGAGGGCGACACTTGTCACCCTCCAATTGATGGACTTGTGGCGAATTGGACCGAATTGGAGAGCCAATTTTGTCAAGTAGTTGGTAGGATATTTTGTGTGCAAGTTGGCAGGTACACTTGCCCTAATCTCGCCTTACACTTTCCTAGCACTTGGCTACATCTTGGCCCTTGGTTGGCCATCCCTTGACCTATAAATACCCCTCTTGTGATGAAGAGTTCTTCATCCACAAAAGCTTCCAAGTCTAAAAATCCTCTCCTCTCCCTTTGTAGCCTTTTCGTCCAAACACCTCCCTCCTGTGAAGGCCCTCGCCGAATAGCCCCTCTAGCCTAAGTGGTTTGGCCGAGGCCCCCCCTAGCCTAGCCAAAACCTACCCCCCCTCCCTTGGTAGAAAAGTTGCCTTCTAGTATTGTTATAATGCCCAAAATACCCTAGCCCAAATCCCTTAGTCCTTAATAGAAGTTGTGAAGAACTTCTAAGGTTTTCGAACTACCTGAGCGCATAAACTAGAGCTAAACTTTGCTCAGCGCGACTTTTATCTAGGATATTATTGGGCTTACCGAGGTAAATAATCCTAACCTCTTTTGTATTAGAGAATGCATACCGTAGAAGTATAAGAATAAGTATTAAATACTTAGAAGAATATTACGTAATAGAATTGAACCGTTATCACAGAGAAGGGTTTAAAAGAAGAATAATTGAACTATGCTTATATAGACTGCTTTTACAAAGAGACTTATATAGCTCACCGGTAGGAAGTCTTTCGACTTTCCGTAGAATTGTGAACCCTCTGCTTAGAATGACCTTGAGTAGTCGAGACTTGGATAGATCTATGTGACTATTATAGGTTGATTCACTGCGCGCGACAGATTCAACTTGGCAGGAGGTTTTCGCCGAGAAGGTATGTGATTCTTCCTAAAGCATGATATTTTAAATATATATATAGTACGGTGACGCATACGTGTTAATCGAATAATAACTACGCAATGTCTTTCGACTTAAGCCCGATAATACTTACTTACGAATGTCTTGCGACTTAAGCCTAATAATAAAGATCTTAAAAAGTCTTTCAAAAGAATTATAACACGCTTTGAAAGAAGAAGAATAGTTGTTTTTAAAACAAGAAGCTTAAGGGTTATAATCGGCTTTATGGGAAGTTAAGTATAACGCTTAAGTTTTATAAAAGGAACAGCTTTACTTATGTGTTTTATAAAAGACTTGTATTGATTTGAAAGGTATAATAAGATGGTTTTGGTGAGTAGACATATTATGATGCTATGTGTTAGTATCTTGTAACGCTTGTGTAAAGAGGTCACTTTACTTATGCTTATGTTGTTTGAACTATAAGTTGTTGTGTTAGTACTATATCACTCACCTCTTGAGATGATACCGGGTTGCGCCTCCGACGCGGGTAGACTCGCGGTGATGGGACCATGATTTGAGAATACCTCACGCGGGTCCAGGGGCCTATGCGCGAGCTACGAGAGTTCCGTGTTAGTACGCGGGTTATGCCTCACGCGGTCTATGTGGCCATGCGACAACGAGTCCAGACGTTGCCGAGAGTAGCTACCTCGATGCGGGTTATACCCTACGCGCCTATGTGAGTGGCCTACGCGACTCGAGTCCATGATTAGGCTTGCAGGATGATAATATGGGCGAGTGACCCTGCTTCGATCATTCGCAGCCTAGAAAAGACCTATTACAGTTACCTATTGTTGCTCTTGTTTATGATGTGGCACTATGTGCGATTACGATTGTTGTTTCATGCATGTTTGTAAAACCGGTTTTTAAAGTGATATGATTTCATTTAAGTACTTTACGCTTTCACATACTTAGTACTCACAGATCGACTCCTCTGGGCCGCGTTCATGCCGCAGGCGGCAAGGTGTGCTAGATCCACATCCTTAGGATCTCTACGTTGGTGTCGGAGCTCCATCTTCTCGGAGGCTCTACTTTTGGGTATGATCTCCTGTTGTAGATAGTTTTGTATCGAGGTATGGCGGGGCCCTGTCCCGCCATAGTTGTATATTTCCTTAGAGGTCTGTAGTCATGTTGTACAGTATCAGATGTAACTGCTAAACCATGTTTATATATATATGCCGAAAGGCGACGTTTTCTCACATAAATTGTGTCTTATTTTATAAATTGTTTCATGTCTTGTTTTATATTCCGCTGATTACTCTGATGTATGACTACTTGGGTGCCCCGGTAAGGCACCAGTCACGGGCCCCGGAATGGGTCGTGACAGAATTTTACACGTCAGGTAGGCATGTAATCTCCTTTGGTTTCTGTTTTGATTTTGCCTTAAATGGGGCTTGATTGTTGTTGAATTTGGGTCTTGGAAAAGGTGGAAAAGTATGTATTTATAGGGGAAGTGCTGCCCAAATTTTCGTAGAAATAGGAGAACCTTTACTTGGTATTAATCTACTTTAGTAAGCATGTGTTGATATACGTGTTATTGTTGTTATAGGTTGAAGTACATTGAGACGTATCCTAGATTGTATAGTTGGTTAGTCGCCAATAAGGTATGTGAACTATCCTTTCTTCTTCTAGGATGATTCCTTTTTATAAAGTGAGTGAATCCTACACCTTGATGATGTAATTCATTAATAGTACTTTGGGTTTCAAAAAGTGAAAGTGGTTCTTGTCACGACCCGACCCCGGGCCGCGACTGGTGCCCTACCTGGGCACCCGTACAGGTATACATCAGAGATAATCAGCGGAACATACATGAAACTTATAAAATAAATCAACAGAAATAAAATCAACAGGTTAGCCGATAAGGCTACCTCCTTGGACATATATATACATAACCGGGCATTGTCTCCTTCCTTTACAAATCGACCCACAATATGTGACTACTGCACTCTAAGAGTTTTAACATAACAACCGTGGCGGACAGGCCCGCCATACCCTGAATATACATGAATCTACAACGCCGTGGGAAACCGTACTAAAAGATAAGCCTCGAGTAAATGGAGCTTTTTCCAAAATCAACCGAGATCCTAAGAGCAAGGATCACCAACTGTGTACCTAATACTGCGGCATGAACGCAGCCCGGCGGGGTCGATAACAAAAATTTAATATGGAATGTAAATAAGGTACAGTAAACAAATCATAACCGTACAAAAGAATGACAGGGGCAAATATATAAAACTAAATACCAGATCCTGCCGTGTCATTACTATCTCGTGAACTTAATCGTACCTTATTATCTTTTCCCATTTTCACATAAAAGTTATAGTCACATTCTTACGTACATGCTTAGGAAAAATCGTCAAGTTCATTACCATATAACTTACTTACCTTGCATAACATAAATCCGACCCTTTATGGAGGGACGCCTATACTGCCCGGCCCAATCTGGGACGCGATAAAGTCACATAAGTCTGCTCCTAAAGGTATCTCGCCCGCCCATTCTCGACGCGATAATGTCATATAGTCCGCCCATAAAGGTATCTCGCCCGCCCATTCCTCGACGCGATAATGTCATATAGTCCGCCCATAAAGGTATCTTGCCCGCCCATTCTCGACGCGATAATGTCATATAGTCTGCCCATAAAGGTATACTGCCCGGCCCATTCCTGGGACGCGATAATAACTCTTTGCATAACATTTTAAACCCTCTTCTCACTTCTTCTTAAGTCGTTATAACAACTTCCCATAAAGCTATTATAGCAACCTAAATTAGAGAAATTAAGGCACTTTTTATTCCTTATTACTTAAGGAAAATTAAACCCAAAAGTACTACGTACATACATACTTAAAAGAATCTTAAAACTCCTTCTTTTTTTTAAATCCATAAACTTCTTCTTTTGAAACTAAAGCCTCTTAACTTTTGAAATAAAACATAGAAACCATACTTTTTTAAATCAACTCCTTTCTTCTTTTAAGAATCAAGTCCCATAACTTGAAAATAAAGTCTCTTAACCTTTTCAGAAATCAAGGTTCATAGTCTTAAAACTTCATGACATAAAACTCTTTAAATCAAGTAACATATACTTTTATGAGTTGTGAATAGGTTATACTTGTTTATAACGATCTTATTAAAGCAGCCATGATCTAGAAAATGTAATACAATTTTGTCTTATCTTATCTTCTGTGCAGATGGAGAATTCTACTCATTTTAATTTAATTGATTGTCGA
Source organism: Przewalskia tangutica (assembly GCA_029844215.1). Lineage (NCBI taxonomy): Eukaryota > Viridiplantae > Streptophyta > Magnoliopsida > Solanales > Solanaceae > Przewalskia > Przewalskia tangutica. Next base: position 98,179,665 of record CM056721.1, read on the forward strand.
TACATTTTCTTTTATTAATGTTGCAATGGCTTGTTCGATACTTATTCTCATTCGTGCAGTAACTTAGCAAAGTCAACTCGACTCCAAATACTTCCTAACGACTCTTACCAAATGTTACACCCCGTAAATTCAAGGAGTTAAGATAAGAACATACCAGGGGAAATAAGTTTTGAGAGACGATAGATAAGTTGGCAAACATGTGTTGGACGGATTTGAGTTTACCTTGGAGTGTTGTACCCCAGTGGTTAAGAGTTTCGAGGTGTCTAAAAGCCTAATATGTAGTTCGTTAAATCTAGATCCCAACGCAACAAACCGTTCGTCGATAGGGCATCGGGGTCAAAAGTTATGGAAGTTTCAAGTTTGCGCGCAGCAGCCGCAGCAGCTTGGTTCAGGTGCAGTACGGCCGCTGGCCGAATGCGGGCCGTTGTACTGGGGTCCATAAGGTTGCACGCGCGCCGAATGCTGGAACATTTTCTGGAAGTGAGCGCCGCTGGCCGGCAAGGGCTGGCGCCGGCGGCTGGCGGCGCGCCAAGGCGGGATTTGTCGCGATAAAAGGCTGAAATCAGGAGTTATTTTGTTAAAAACCTATGGGAGGGTGACAAGTGTCCCTCCCATCCCTTTGACCAGATTAGGGCCTATTTTAGGCCAAGTCTTGAAGACTTGGCCATTTCATTTCAAAACCCTTCCATGGAAAACCCTCTCCCTTCTCTCTAGTTTTTGGAAGAAACCTAGCTTTAGAGGAGATTGTTGGAGCGGCGGCAAGAAGGAAAAATGTGGGTAAACTCGTGGGGAGCGCTGGTTTATGATTTTGGCGGAAAAAAATTGGAAGAAAGGGGCTTTTGTGGGTTTCTCCAAAGGTAAAAGTTTTCCCCTTTCTCTTGGTTATGAGCCTAAGGCTGTTATATTTTAGTAGTATAGCTGTGAGCCTGAGGTCGCTTTTATTTTAGTGGTTTAGAATTGAGCCTAAGGTCGTTATATTGTAGTAGTATAGAGTTGAGCCCGAGGTTGTTTTATTTTGAATAGATTTGGGTCTTGTTGTCTTGTTGAAGATGTCTAGGGCTAGATATCATGTTAGGCCTAAGGACTTGGATTGGAAAGTATTGAAAGGGATTTAAGAATCGGTTTATGGTTGGCCAAGAATGGCATGGAACGTATTGGGTTATTTTGTATTATTGTGGGCGTTGGGTTATTGAATTCGACCTTAACAAAGGTGGCAAGTTAGTAGAAACCAGGAAGTGCCGCCCAAATTGTCGTAGAATTTAGGGACTTTGCACTTAGTTTATTCTACGCTCAAGCTAGAGATTGATAGACGCTTTATGATCCTTATAGATTGAAGTACTACGTGTAGCATATTCCTCTTAAGGGAGATAGTCTGGAGCATTTTGCTTATTGTCGACAATCGTCGCGAGGTATGTGATTCTTCCTATCCTCTTCAAAGATGACTATTTGTAAATATATAGTGCGGTAGACGCACGTGTGTTAAAGGAATTTGATTTTCCTTTTGTGTCTTGACTTGATATGAAGTGTTAAGGGCTTCATTGTGTGGAAATAGTAGTAAAGTCTTATCCGTTAGTAACGGTACTTGGTGAGCAAAGAACGAGCCCTATTGGTCTCATAAATGTTTATAGTGGTAATTGGTTGGTTTAAAACATAAAGTGTTATAACGGCTTTATGGGAAGTTTGTTATAACCACTTTATGTAGCTAAAAGAATGGTTTGTTGTTTTCAAAAGATAAGAGACGTGACTTGTAAATGACCTAAATGGTGTTGAAAAGTATAAAACCTAATTCGTGAGATATGAATACTTGGTTTTTAAAAAGAATAACGTTACAATTTCGGAAATGGGAATAAGGATCGAACAAGCCAACGCAAATGTCGATAAAGGAAAGAAGTAATGACATTAATCATATTAAAACCAAGAGAAACCTCCATCCGCATGAAGCTAAGATAAGACAAAATGGCATTACATTTCCTAGATCATGGTCATTTAATGAGAATTATTGAAATCAAGTTTTGATCTTCTTAAAAATTCCAAAGTAAGAATTCGATTTTCTAAAGGAAAAGAGACTTAAGAATTTGAAGTATTTTGGTTTAAAAGAAAGGCATGATTTTGTCTTGACTTGTTTTAGTAATCATAAAGTGTTGTAATAGCTTTATGGGAGGTTAGTTATAACGACTTTATGGAAAATAAGGAAATGGTTTCATTATTAGATTTAAAATAGTAACTTGATTTTGGAAAAGGAAGTAACTCGCTTTTCAAATATTGAACTCCTTGTGATGGGAAAACATAAGTGACTTGTTTATAAAGGGTAGGAGTGCCTTGATCCTAAAAGTGGTATCATAAGTACTTGGATTTTAATGGTATACTTGACATTCTGGTAAGAAGTATGTATAGTACCTTGAGTTGGGTGTAACTTGCCTCTGCTTGTTGTGGTAGTCTTTGTTGTGCGTGTTTGGTTGCTACCGAGTCTCTCACGAGGGCCATTATCCGTTGATTGATGGACACGCCGACACGCTGGGTAGCCCACGAGTATTGCTTCCATCAGACGATCCTCTTGAGCACGCCGACACGTTGGGTAGCCCACCGCATGCTTCCATTAGAGTGTTATCCGGTTAGTTGTTTGACATACTGACACGTTGGGTAGCCCACGGGTATGCTTCCACAATGAGTATCATCTTGTTATTTCCTTTGGGCATACTGACACGTTGGATGGTCCACGGGTATGGGCCCATTAGGACGGTTCCATGGCCATGCTTATACCGAGCGAGATGCCGGGCACGCGGCCATCGCGTTAAACTCCCGGTTGTATTTGAGTGATGATTTCACGGCACGAGTCCCCGACTTGACATGATCGCTATATGTCAGGTAATCGTAGTTTGGTTATCATACATGTCTCCTCGCTTTATATAGACTATTATGATTTCATTTACTGATTTTACGCTTTCACATACTTGGTACTGCCAGATCGACCTCCTTCGGGCCGCGTTCATGCCGCAGTTGAGGTACATAGCTTGGTCGATCCACTCTCTTAGATCGCTGTTCGGTTCTGAAAGCTCCATATCTCCTAAGCTTGTCCGTGGTACGGTTCTCAAGTAGTAGACTTTTGTATATTCAGGCATGGCGGCCCCGTCCACATTATGGTTTCAAATTCTTAGAGGTCCAGAAGATCACAAGTGTGTCAGGCGGATGTAATCGCTCAAGTTTTAAATTATGTACAAAAAGGTAACCGCTGGGTTAGCTCGCTTCTTATTTCACTGCTTTATATGTTTAAGTTTTTATTTCACTGGTTTTCTCCGATGTTGTATCACTAGGGTGCCCGGTAAGGCACCACCACGCCCGGTTCGGTCTTGACAAAGTGGTATCGAGCGCTTAATCCTGAGAGTGTCTACGCATCAGATCCAAGAGAGTCTTGATTATCTGTGTTGTGCACCACATCTATAATCGTGAGGCTATAGGATATTTAGGATTGGTTTCATTCTTCTCACTCGAGATCGTGCCTTAGAGCGGTGTTATAAGTCGACTCCTCCGACGTGTTCGTTGTATACCGGTGATGCCTCCACGCAAGGCAACCAGAGCCCGTGGCGGCAAGGCAGAGGAGCCGCGAGTAGAGCAGCCGGTCTCTCCCGAGACTACGGCACCGAGCCTCCACCCCGCATCCCGGGCAGGAGATGGGTTACGCGAGATGGCCCGCTATTGCCGTGATCGTGGCCGTGCACGGCGATAGATCGATGCAGCAGCCAGCCTCTGTAGTACCCATAGTTCACCCGAGGTCGATAGTTTGAGGCTACGGATTTTCTCGAGTCAGAGCCCACCCGAAGTTCTACGGTCGAGGCTCGAGGATGATCCGCAGGAGTTCATCCGCCGCCATGCGATCATGAGAGTGATCAAGGCTTCGAGACCGAGTCGCTGGTTTTGTTCACATCGGCCGCGTGATACCGCACGATCGGTTTGATTTGTGGGAGCTGTCCCGGGGAACATGCACCTCCTGGTTGGTCAGTGAGTTCTCGAGAGGCTTTCCTTGGCCATTTCTTGCCTCCACAGATTAGGAGGGCACGGGCCGACAGATTTTTGATGCTGAGACAAAGAGGCGCACGATTCGGGAGTACAATGTAGTTTGACTCATTGGCGGTATGTCCTCGCCGTGGTGGCCAATATGGAGGATAGAGTGCACCGTTATGTCACCGGTCTCGATGAGTATTTAGCGGAGGGATGCACAGCTGTAGCTCTTCAGCCGGGCATGGACATTGCCCGCATCCAGGCCTATGCGCAGCAGGCTGAGGAACGTAGAGGTCGACGGAATAACCAAGATCAGCAGAAGAGGCCAGTGACAGAGTCCTCCGTGACCTTCGAGGCAAAATTTCAAGAAGAAAGTAGTTATTTACCTCAGCCAGTACAGAGTGCTCCATCACGCCTTCGGACGCTCAGAAATTCGCGAGCAGGTCGTGGCTCCTGTGTTTCGTTTTGGTGGAGCAGGGACGTTAGTCAGATGGGACCACCCCTACCTCATTGTGGTCGTTGTGGTAGGCTCCATGGTGGGGAGTGTCGTGCTGGAATGGGGGTTTGTTTTGCATGCGGCCAGCAGGGCCATTTTGCGAGGAATTGTCCAACCAGAGATAGCGCGGATGTAGAGACTCATTTCGGATCGATGGTGATTCATCTCCTCCTTTTGTGCACCGTGCAGGGAAGGAACATGAGTAGAACGGCATGAAGGGGCAGTGAAGTAATAGTTACAGGTATATTCTTAACCCACTAGAGACTAGTATGCATTGATGTTATAGTGATGTGTTAAGTGTTATGTTCGGATAACTTTGTGTTAAAAATGTGTGATTTAGAAGCCTGATTAGTGAAAAGGGTAAGTCTGGGGATGAGAAAATTTTGAACCTTAGAATTTATAACAATTGAGACCTTAGAGGTAAGGCCGGCTAGAGTAAAAGATTTTACAGTGATCCTTGTCGGAAGTACATAGTATGTGGGGAGTATATTTTTTTTTCTAGTGGTAAGTCCATGAGTGGCATAACTGATTTCTTTTGAGAGTGGAATAGTGAAGACTATACTGGCGTCTGCGTTTTGGAGACTTAGAAGGAACATTCGGGACGAATGTTTCTAAGGGGGGGAGAATGTTACACCCCGTAAATTCAAGGAGTTAAGATAAGAACATACCAGGGGAAATAAGTTTTGAGAGACGATAGATAAGTTGGCAAACATGTGTTGGACGGATTTGATTTTACCTTGGAGTGTTGTACCCCAGTGGTTAAGAGTTTCGAGGTGTCTAAAAGCCTAATATGTAGTTCGTTAAATCTAGATCCCAACGCAACAAACCGTTCGTCGATAGGGCATCGGGGTCAAAAGTTATGGAAGTTTCAAGTTTGGTGCGCCGGTGCAGCGATTTTGATTCAGTGCAGCAGCGCGCCGGACGAGGGCCGCGCGCGGTTGTACCGGGGTCCATGGGGTTGCAGCGCGCGCCGAATGCTGGAACATTTTCTGAAGTGAAGGCCGCGGCTGGCGTGCGGGCCGCATGGAAGCGCGCCAAGGCGGGATTTTTCGCGATAAAAGGCTGAAATCAGGAGTTATTTTGTTAAAAACCTATGGGAGGGTGACAAGTGTCCCTCCCATCCCTTTTGACCAGATTAGGGCCTATTTTAGGGCCAAGTCTTGGAAGACTTGGCCATTTCATTTCAAAACCCTTCCATGGAAAACCCTCTCCCTTCTCTCTAGTTTTTGGAAGAAACCTAGCTTTAGAGGAGATTGTTGGAGCGGCGGCAAGAAGGAAAAGTGTGGGTAAACTCGTGGGGAGCGCTGGTTTATGATTTTGGCGGAAAAAAATTGGAAGAAAGGGGCTTTTGTGGGTTTCTCCAAAGGTAAAAGTTTTCCCCTTTCTCTTGGTTATGAGCCTAAGGCTGTTATATTTTAGTAGTATAGCTGTGAGCCTGAGGCTGTTTTATTTTAGTGGTTTAGAATTGAGCCTAAGGCTGTTATATTGTAGTAGTATAGAGTTGAGCCTGAGGCTGTTTTATTTTGAATAGATTTGGGTCTTGTTGTCTTGTTGAAGATGTCTAGGGCTAGATATCATGTTAGGCCTAAGGACTTGGATTGGAAAGTATTGAAAGGGATTTAAGAATCGGTTTATGGTTGGCCAAGAATGGCATGGAAAGTATTGGGTTATTTTGTATTATTGTGGGGCGTTGGGTTATTGAATTCGACCTTAACAAAGGTGGCAAGTTAGTAGAAACCAAGGAAGTGCCGTCCAAATTGTCGTAGAATTTAGGGACTTTGCACTTAGTTTACTCTACGTTCGAAGCTAGAGATTGATAGACGTTTTATGATCCTTATAGGATTGAAGTACTACGTGTAGCATATTCCTCTTAAGGGAGATAGTACTGTGGAGCATTTTGCTTATTGTCGACAATCGTCGCGAGGTATGTGATTCTTCCTATCCTCTTCAGCATGACTATTTGTAAAATATATAGTGCGGTAGACGCACGTGTGTTAAAGGAATTTGATTTCCCTTTTGTGTCTTGACTTGATATGAAGTGTTAAGGGCTTCATTGTGTGGAAATAGTAGTAAAGTCTTATCCGTTAGTAACGGGTACTCGGTGGTTAAAGAATGAGCCCTATTGGTCTCATAAATGTTTATAGTGGTAATTGGTTGGTTTAAAACATAAAGTGTTATAACGGCTTTATGGGAAGTTTGTTATAACCACTTTATGTAGCTAAAAGAATGGTTTGTTGTTTTCAAAAGATAAGAGACATGACTTGTAAATGACCTAAATGGTGTTGAAAAGTATAAAACCTAATTCGTGAGATATGAATACTTGGTTTTTAAAAAGAATAACGTTACAATTTCGGAAATGGGAATAAGGATCGAACAAGCCAACGCAGTCGATAAAGGAAAGAAGTAATGACATTAATCATATTAAAACCAGAGAAACCTCCATCCGCATAGAAGCTAAGATAAGACAAAATGGCATTACATTTCCTAGATCATGGTCGCTCTAATGAGAATTATTGAAATCAAGTTTTGATCTTCTTAAAAATTCAAAGTAAGAATTCGATTTTCTAAAGGAAAAGAGACTTAAGAATTTGAAGTATTTTGGTTTAAAGAAAGGCATGATTTTGTCTTGACTTGTTTTAGTAATCATAAAGTGTTGTAATAGCTTTATGGGAGGTTAGTTATAACGACTTTATGGAAAATAAGGAAATGGTTTCATTATTAGATTTAAAATAGTAACTTGATTTTGGAAAAGGGGAAGTAACTCGTTTTCAAATATTGAACTCCTTGTGATGGAAAAACATAAGTGACTTGTTTATAAAGGGTAGGAGTGCCTTGATCCTAAAAGGGGTTAAGTACTTGGATTTTAATGGTATACTTGACATTGTGGTAAGAAGTATGTATAGTACCTTGAGTTGGGTGTAACTTGCCTCTGCTTGTTGTGGTAGTCTTTGTTGTGCAAGTGTTTGGTTGTGTGCTACCGAGTCTCTCGATGGAGGGCCGGCTATCTGGTTGATTGATGGACATGCTGACACGTTGGGTAGCCCACGAGTATTGCTTCCACTGTATCGATCCTCTTGGACATGCTGACACGTTGGGTAGCCCACGGGTATGCTTCCATTAGGAGTGTTATCTGGTTAGTTGTTTGGACATACTGACACGTTGGGTAGCCCACGGGTATGCTTCCACAGTGAGTATCATCTTGTTATTTCCTTTGGGCATACCGACACGGTGGATGGTCCACGGGTATGGGCCCATTAGGACGGTTCCATGGCCATGCTTATACCGAGGTGAGATGCCGGGGCATGCGGCCATTGTGCGGGTTAAACTCCCGGGTTGTATTTGAGTGATGATTTCACGGGCATGAGTCCCTGACTTGACATGACTGCTTATATGTTGTGTACTGTAGTTTGGTTATCATACATGTCTCCTGCTTTATATAGACTATTATGATTTCATTTACGATATTGCGATTTCACATACTTGGTACTGTTATCGACCTCGCCCGAAGTGCGTTGATCCGCAGGTTGAGGTACATAGCTTGCGATCCACTCTCTTAGGATCGCTGTTCGGTTCTCGGAAAGCTCCATATCTCGGAAGCTTGTCACGTGGTACGGTTCCTCAAGTAGTAGACTTTTGTATATTCAGGGCATGGCGGTGCCTGTCCGTCATTATGGTTTCAAATTCTTAGAAGTGCAGCCTTTGTTGTGGGCAGGTTTGTAAGGGATGTAACTGTTCAAGTTTTAAATTATGTACAAAAAGGTAACCGTTGGGTTAGCCTGCTTTCTTATTTCACTGTTTTATATGTTTAAGTTTTTATTTCCGCTGGTTTTCTCTGATGTTGTATCACTAGGGTGCCCGGGGTAAGGCACCAGTCACGGGCCCGGGTTCGGGTCTTGACACTAACATCCCCCATAAGACTTGGTAAGAACTTAGGATAACTTAGACATAACTTTTACATAGAGTAAATCAACATACATACCTCTTAACTTCTAAGAGTAGAAGGAATCATGAAATAACACCATATGTATACCTCATACATAGAACCATGCCAAAAGAAGGAAGAGGTTCACATACCTCGCGACGATTATCGACAAGTAGCAAAATGCTCCAAAGTACTTCAACCTTGATAGCTATTCCATCCTTCAAGTAGAATACGCTATACTTAGTACTTCAACCTATAATAGCCATAATACGTCCATTAACCTCTAGCTTCGAACGTAGAATATTCTAAGTGCAAAGTCACTAAATTCTACGGAAAATCGGACAGCACTTCTTTTGTTTCTACATACTTTGCCACCTTTTTCAAGGTCGAATTCAATAACCAAACACGCCACATTTAAGGCTCAACAATGTAGTTAACAATAGGGGATTACACGCCTAACAGGATGTGTAAAATTCCGCCCCACAATTGATACGAAACTAGTTCCATATTTAAAGCCATTCTCGGCTAAACATATATAACAACACAAAGTCCTTTTCCAATTTTTTTAATCCAAATTCTTAGGTCTAACATGTTATATAGTCATAAACAACTTCAACAACTATAATTCCTTCTTTATATAACATGTGACGACTTAAACCAATAATCAACTTGAATTGTAATCTTAAGGGTTAAACATGCTAGTTTTCGGATTAGGGTTCCAATAGCCAATACACTTATCAAACTTCATACTAAATACCTCATGCTTTCTAATATCCATAACTACAATGATAAGTAATCTTTAATTGCTAAAACGACAAGATTTATACCTTTACAAGCCCTTAAAATTTCCAAGATTCAAAGTCGCTCCTTAGCAATTCTTAGCTCCTTTTCTTATGTTCCAATCCGATCCAAGCACTCCTTAGAAGCTCATGAAGAACTCCTCTTCAAGTTCCATCTTCAAAGTTGAAGAACATCTTAGGTTTTCGCCTTGCGACTAACGTAAAAATGTCGTTTTTCCGAAATCTTTCTATTGAGATATCCTTACAATACCCTTAGGGACATTGGGTTAAAGTCTTGTGAATAATGGATCAAAACTACAAATTTTTCTTGTGGAAAATGCACTAAAGTCGAGAGCCTCAAGTGAAGAACAAATGTTCTCTAATTTTTTCTAAGTGTGGAAGACCTTGTCTTGCTACTAGTGTGGTATATAAAACACAATGGAGGGCTTAGATAACAACACATGTGTGGTTTGGATGGAGAACATTAATTAATTAGCCAAGTGGACAAGTTGACAAGTCAACAATCTCAAGCTAGCAAGACTTGTTCATCTTCAATGGTCAAATGACCATTTTACCCTTGCATTAATTCGACCAAGCCATGTGGGGGAGGTGCCACATGTCGCCCTCCCATTCGTCCATAAAATTCCATAACCCTCGTGGGCCCCACAAAACGTAAAATTCCTCGGGTGGGCCCCACATGACCAAATCCGTAAAAATAAATTTCCATAATGATAATAAGTTCCATACTCTTCAAATAATGCATTTTGAGAATCTAATTATCACCAACGAACATTTTTCCTTTCCGACGTTCGGAAAAACAATTCTTCCTTTCGTACCGATTTCAAGTCTTGAGTTCCTTACGTACATTCTCTTAAACATGTCCTGGACTTACGGGGTGTAACAGCTCTATCTATAGTACATTTGGTTTCTTAAAGTGAAAGTTGTCTATCTATTCCCTTAATAGTACTTTGGGTTTTATAAAAGGGAAGTTGTTCTAACTACTTCATTAATAGTACTTTAAGTTTCCAAAATAGAAGTGTTCTATTTGTTTCACTAATAGTATTTGAGTTCCAAAAAGGAAAATGTTCTAACTATTTCACTAATAGTACTTGGGGTTTCTAAAATGAAAGATTGTTATATATATTCTCTTAATAGTACTTGGGGTTTCTAAAATGAAAGATTATTATATCTATTCTCTTGATAGTACTTGGGGTTTCTAAGATGAAAGATTGTTATATCTATTCTCTTGATAGTACTTGGGGTTTCTAAAATGAAAGATTGTAATATCTATTCTCTTGACAATACTTTGGGTTTTCTAAATGAAAGCTATTCTATTTTAATTCATTGAGTGTCACGACCCGACCTCGGACCCGCGACTGGTGCCTTACCCCGGGAAACCTAGTGATAATACATCAGAGAAAAACCAGCGGAAATAAAAACTCAAACATGAAACAATATAAAATAACAAACAAGCTAACCAAAACGGTCACCTTTCTGCATATATATATAAAAACTTGAACAGTTACATCCTTTACAAACCCTGCCCACAACAGTACTACAGACCTCTAAGAGTTTTATAACAACAACGACGGGACAGGGCCCCGCCATACCCCTGAATGTATAAGAACCTACAATCTCAGGGAATCATACCACAAGATAAGCCTCCGGAGAAACGGAGCTTCCCAAAACGCTGAACTGTGATCCTATGAGCGAGGATCAACAACTGGTGTACCTCTACCTGCGGTATGAACGCACTCGGGCGAGGTCAGTACAACAGGTACCAAGTATGTGAAACTGAAAGTACTAAAATGAAATCATAATAGTCTGTATAAAAACAGGAGACATGTATGATAACCAAACTACAGTACACAATATATAAGCAGTCATGTCAAGTCAGGGACTCACGCCCTCAAAGTCATCACCCAAATATAACCATGGGTCTCATGCCCACAATATCAATCATGCCCGTGGAATTCCTTCCTCACTGCCGGCAGTCCATGATATAATAACACCAAGGAATACACATGAACACCAGGTCCTACCTGTGTCATAAAAACCGTACGGGGCAAGTACGAAGGCATAGCCAACTACCAGAACCTACCGTACCAACAATGCTATAAAACTGTATCGCGAGGTCTTTCTAGACCGCCAAATGATCGAAGCTGGGCCATTCGCCCTCAGTATCATTGTGCGCGTCTAACCCTGGAACTCCCGCAGTCCGCATAGGCCACCTGGGCCCGCATGAGGTACTCCTCGCATCGGGGGTAGCTAACCCGCGGCATTTCCCTGGACTCCCGCAATCCGCATGGCCACTTGGACCGCATGAGGTATTCCTCGCATCGGCGTAACACACCCGGAGTGATTCCTGGACTACCGTAGCCCGCATAGGTCACATGGACCCGCATGAGGTATTCCTCGCATCGGGGGTAGCTAACCCGCGGCAACATAACAAGTCAGGGGGGTATGTGATGTAATACAAGCGCAACCGGCTTATCGTAAACAACATAAGCACAACAAGAAAACCCCCTTCACATAAAAGTCCCAAGATACTAACGCCCGTAGTATCCTAGCATGTTTACTTATCAAACCAACAAGAAATTATTACAAGGCTATCACAAGCAAAACATAGGCAAGTTACTCACACAAGGTACTTTCATTTCATGTCAACAAATCCGGGTTTTAACCCCAAAGTACTACATACTTCAACTCTCTTAAAAAGAACCCTTTTTAAGTACAAAATCACGCGATACTAATACCCGTAGTATCATTCATAGAGTAACTATCATTTTAAGTAAATCAAAACAACATCATGCCTTCTTTTTAAACCAAAACAAGACAATACCATGCCTTCCTTTAAAACAAAGACACTTCTCCTTTTTAAAGTCAGGTAGCAATATAATTTTTAAACCAAGTGTCTTACTCTTTTCAAAACAAGTAACCTATACCTTTAAATCAAGTTACTTCTCCTTTCCAAAATCAAGTTGTTTATAAGTCAAGTCTCTTTACTTTCAAAAATCAGTCTCATAATCTTTAAATCATATCTCATATCTTTTAAGGAAACCAACCTCCAACTTTTAAAATGTCAAGTTATCATTTTAAATCCAATAATAAAACCATTCTTTTGTTTTCATAAAGTCGTTATAACTAACTTTCCATAAAGCTATTATAACACTTTATGTTTTAAACCAACCAAGGACAACTATTCTCATTTCCGAAATCAAGATAACTTTATTCTTTACAAGACCAAGCACCCATTACTCACGAATGAGGTTTTACAACTTTTTAACATAATTCAAGTCCTTAATATTTCATAACAAGTCACTTAGCTTTAGAATCAAGTCAAGGACACAAAAGGAAAATCAAACTCCTTTAACACACGTGTGTCTACCGCACTATATATATTTCACAAATATCATGCTCAAGAGAATAGGAAGAATCACATACCTCTTCGGCTTAATCCACAAGCCAAGTCGAGTATGCCGCGCGCAGGATATCCACCTATAACAATCACAATACATCTATCAACTTCTAAATTTCTTCGTAGAATATTCTAAGTATACAGTTCCTTATTCTACGGAAAATCGGGCAGCACCTCCCCCACATGCCAAATGGCACACCTAATTCGGCCATAGGGCCACATGGGGGTGCCATGTGTCTCCCTCCTACTCGTCCAAAATATTTCATCTCCCGAAAATATCCATAATATTAAAATCCCGAAAATAATGTGGGCCCCGCAAAACCGTAAATTCCTCCCGTGGGCCCCACGTGACCAATTCCGGAAAAATAAAATCCATAATTCTTATAAATTCTTAAAGTCTTAAATACCAAAGTTGAGAATCCAATTCTCAATAATAAACCTTTTTCCTTCACGAAGTTCGGAAACTTTTCCGTCGAAAAATCACATCTTTCTTCCTTTCCAATTTTAATGTTGTATTCTCGTACGTATGTCCTCATATACATACCCTGGAACTACGGGGTGTAACATTCTCCCCCCCTTAGAAACATTCGTCCCGAATGTTCTTTCTAAGTCTCAAAACATACATGCGCCGGTATAGTCTTCACTACTATACTTACCAAACCAATTATGCCACACCTGGCCATAATATATCACATGCGCAAAACTCCAATCCAAGCCAACGAGGAATCACCTCTAACGTGTATAACAATACTAAAGCTTCCACACATGGTCTAAAGGATACTTTCTTCACCTCGTTACTTCACAAAATGATCACTTCCCTTCTCTTAACACATGTTCACTTCTTCCCTTACTCGTCGTACCCTTTTCGAACACCCGAATTCTTTCTAGTACACGTATCACACTTCCGTCATTGCTTCAGTTTTCAATACCTTGGAGTTACCACCTCCAAACTTGGCCATCTTACTAGCCTCAAATTCCTTTAAGGCCATTCCCGGCCTTCACGATCCAATTCTGGTCGAACACATCCGCGAACTCGTACGACAGTTACATAAACCTGGTCCTAGCACCCTCGTGACCCTAACACCTAGCGGGACCACCTCAAACTGACCTTACCTCATTCCGGGCTGCGGGTTGACCCGTGATCTTGCCTCAACCCGACCCATCTCGTACCAAACTCTTGTTCCCGGTCCGGAACAATCTCACTATTTAAGTCACGAAAACCTAGTGGTCTTCTTAGCTCAACTACCCACTTTCATTTCACACCACTCATGGACTTATCACATAAATATACCCCACGTATACTATGTATCTCGACAAGGATCAAAAACGTAAAATCTTTTACTTAAGACGGCCATGTGTCTAAGGTCTCTATGTGTAATATTCTAAGGCTCACACCTTCCATGTCCCCATACTTACCTTTTCAACTACCCATGTTTTCTAATCACAATTTACACAACGCCATCCGATCATAACACTTAATATATAATCATCTTATCACGCATACTAGTCTCTTAGAGGGTTAAGGATATACCTGTAACTATTTCTTCACCTTCCCTTCGTCACTCTAATCAAAGTCCTGCCCTGCAGGGCGCATAGCTAGAGAAGGCGATGAACCAGCCACTGATCCCGAAGGCTGAGTCTCTACATCCGTGCTACCTCGGGTCGGACAATTTCTCACGAAATGGCCCTGCTGGCCGCAAGCATAACAAGCTGTCGAAGTAGTACGACACTCCCCAAGATGGGGTCTACCACAATTGCCACACCGAGGTAGGGGTGGTCTCCTCTGATTAACACCCCTACTCCCCAAAAAGTTGAACCCTCAACCGACCCGGTAGGCTGAGTCATCCACCTGTATCCCTCCTACTAGGACATTCTCTCATCACATGGCCCTGAAGGCCGCAGGTAAAACGAGCACCAGTAAAAAGACGACATTCCCCCGGGATGACGCCTGCCACATCGTGAACACTGAGGGGAAAATGAATCCGGCTGGCTAGAACCTATGTATATCTGTGAACCAGAAGCCCTGGAGCTCTGACCAACTCCTAAATACCCCGAACGCCCAAGTGCTGGAGGACCACTTTGTAATCGGGCGAGGCGCATATCGATCTGCTGAGGCGGTTCGCCTCGAAAGTTACCAAAGGACCCTGCTGGTCTGGCCCTCTTCTGCTGATCTTGGTTAATCCGTCGATCTCTACGTTCCTCAGTCTGTTGCGCATAAGCCTGTACGCGGGCAATGTCCATGCCCGACTGAAGAGCTACTCTTGTACAACCCTTTACTAGATAATCATCTAGACCCGTGACATATCGGTGCACTCTATCCTCCATGTCCGCCACTAGAGTGGGGGCATACCGAGCTAATGAGTCGAATTCTATGTTGTACTCTCGAACTGTCCGCCCATTGTGTCTCAACATTAAAAACCTATCCACTCGGGCTCTCCTCATCTGCGAAGGCAAGAAGTGTATAAGAAATGCCCCTGAGAACTCGTCCCAACCAGCTGGAAGCGCATGCTCCCCCGGGACAGTTCCCATGAATCGAACCAGTCGACTGTAGTATCACGCAGCCGATGTGAACCCAATACCACCGGCTCTGTCTCTAAGTCCTTTATCACTTTCATGATACGCTGCAACTTTCGAATAAACTCCTGAGGATCATCCTCCGCTCTCGACCCATAGAACTCTGGTGGTCTGCAACTCAAAAAGTCCCGAAGTTTCAAACTATCGGATCTAGGGTGAACCGCTGGTACTTCCGGAACCACCGGCTACTGTCTGTCCTCAAACCTCGCCACGATCCTAGTTAGTAACTGGGTCATCTCCTTGTAATCCATATTCTCTGCTCCCGGTCGTGGAACTGAAGGCTCTGATATCATGGCCGCAGATGGGCTGCGCCACTGCTAAACTTTCTTTGGGCCGCGACGCCGCAGAACTCCCGAATGAAGCACTATCTCGTGTAATGACCGGGCTGTGCTCTCGTAACCTCTCAGATTCTACTCGCCTCCTCTCGCCCTCCGCCACGGGCTCTGGTTGCCTTGCGTAGAGGCATAACTAGCACATACGAATACGCTGCAGGAGTCCAACTTATAACACACTTCTAAGGCACGATCTCGAGTGAGAAGAATGGAAACCAATCCTAAATATCCTGCAGCCTCACGATTATAGGTGTGGTGCACAACACGATAATCAAGACTACTAGATACGGTGCAGACACTTTCCGAGGATTAATCGCTCGATACCACTTTTGTCACGACTGGCCCGCTGATCGCGACCGTGCCTTACCCCGGGCAACCTAGTGATAATACATCAGAGAAAAACAAGCGGAAATAAAAACTCAAACATGAAACAATATAAAATAAGAAACGGGCTAACCAAAACGGTCACCTTTCTGCATTTATATATAAAAACTTGAACAATTACATCCTTTCAAACCCTGCCCACAATAGTACTACAGACCTCTAAGAGTTTTATAACAACAACGACGGGACAGGGCCCCGCCATACCCCTGAATGTATAAGAACCTACAATCTCAGGGAATCATACCACAAGATAAGCCTCCGGAGAAACGGAGCTTCCCAAAACGCTGAACTGTGATCCTATGAGCGAGGATCAACAACTGGTGTACCTCTACCTGCGGCATGAATCGGCCGAAGAAGTCGGTCACAACAATGCAGTATGTGAAACTGAAAGTACTAAAATGAAATCATAATAGTCTGTATAAAAACAGGAGACATGTATGATAACCAAACTACAGTACACAATATATAAGCAGTCATGTCAAGTCAGGGACTCACGCCCTCAAAGTCATCACCCAAATATAACCATGGGTCTCATGCCCACAATATCAATCATGCCCGTGGAATTCCTTCCTCACTGCCGGCAGTCCATGATATAATAACACAAGGAATACACATAAACACCAGGTCCTACCTGTCATAAAACCGTGACGGGCAGAAATGCGAAGGCATAGCCAACTACCAGAACCTACCGTACCAACAATGCTATAAAACTGTATCGCGAGGTCTTTCTAGACCGCCAAAATGATCGAAGATGGGCCATTCGCCCTCAGTATCATTGTGCACGTCTAACCCTGGAACTCCCGCAGTCTGCATAGGCCACATGGGCTCGCATGAGGTACTCCTCGCATCGGGGGTAGCTAACCCGCGGCATTTCCCTGGACTCCCGCAATCCGCATGGCCACTTGGACCGCATGAGGTATTCCTCGCATCGGCGTAACACACCCGGAGTGATTCCTGCACTACCGTAGCCCGCATAGGTCACATGGTCCCGCATGAGGTATTCCTCGCATCGGGGGTAGCTAACCCGCAGCAACATAACAAGTCAGGGGGGTATGTGATGTAATACAAGCGCAACCGGCTTATCGTAAACAACATAAGCACAACAAGAAAACCCCCTTCACATAAAAGTCCCAAGATACTAACGCCCGTAGTATCCTAGCATGTTTACTTATCAAACCAACAAGAAATTATTACAAGGCTATCACAAGCAAAACATAGGCAAGTTACTCACACAAGGTACTTTCATTTCATGTCAACAAATCCGGGTTTTAATCCCAAAGTACTACATACTTCAACTCTCTTAAAAAGAACCCTTTTTAAGTACAAAATCATGCGATACTAATACCCGTAGTATCATTCATAGAGTAACTATCATTTTAAGTAAATCAAAACAACATCATGCCTTCTTTTTAGACCAAAACAAGACAATACCATGTCTTCCTTTAAAACAAAGACACTTCTCCTTTTTAAAGTCAGGTAGCAATATACTTTTTAAACCAAGTGTCTTACTCTTTTCAAAACAAGTAACCTATACCTTTAAATCAAGTTACTTCTCCTTTCCAAAATCAAGTTGTTTATAAGTCAAGTCTCTTTACTTTCAAAAATCAGTCTCATAATCTTTAAATCATATCTCATATCTTTTAAGGAAACCAACCTCCAACTTTTAAAATGTCAAGTTATCATTTTAAATCCAATAATAAAACCATTCTTTTGTTTTCATAAAGTCGTTATAACTAACTTCCCATAAAGCTATTATAACACTTTATGTTTTAAACCAACCAAGGACAACTATTCTCATTTCCGAAATCAAGATAACTTTATTCTTTACAAGACCAAGCACCCATTACTCACGAATGAGGTTTTACAACTTTTTAACATAATTCAAGTCCTTAATATTTCATAACAAGTCACTTAGCTTTAGAATCAAGTCAAGGACACAAAAGGAAAATCAAACTCCTTTAACACACGTGCGTCTACCGCACTATATATATTTCACAAATATCATGCTCAAGAGAATAGGAAGAATCACATACCTCTTCGGCTTAATCCACAAGCCAAGTCGAGTATGCCGCGCGCAGGATATCCACCTATAACAATCACAATACATCTATCAACTTCTAAATTTCTTCGTAGAATATTCTAAGTATACAATTCCTTATTCTACGGAAAATCGGGCAGCACCTCCCCCCCGCAGTCATAAAAAATATCCTCCTATATCAGGGCCCGCTACCAAGCCAACAACTCCAAGGGGATTACACGCCTACCCGGACGTGTACAAAACTGTCTCACGGTAATACTACATCAGTCTACTGTAAATACAGTCCAATGTAAATACAGTTCAATTCTTTTTAATCATCCTTCCATATATCTTACTCAATATAAACTACTACAATATGTAATTTCCAATTACAATAGAAGGACATAAATCATTACCTCGATAAGCCCAAAATTATCCAAGATTTATAAGTCGATCCTGAGCAACATTTAGCTCCTATTCCTTACGCTCCAATCCACTCCAAGCAACCCTTAGAAGTTTCTAAACAACTGCTCTTCAAGATTCGACTCCAAAAAGTGAAGAACACTCTAGGTTCCAAATTTACAAGTTTCGGCCAAGGGGTTTCTTTTAGGCTAGGGGTGTGAAATCTTTTCTAACGCTTGGTTAACAATCTTCCTAACACCTTAAGGAAGAACACTTAAAACTTTAAGAATTTTTGGACAACTTTAGCTCCAAAATCAGCCCATGGCCGAGAGCACAACAAGGAAGTGAGGGAGAATTTTGCCTTGGAAATCTCTAAGTGTGGATGAATAAAGTCTTGCAACAAGGGGGTATTTATAGAGAAATCAAGGGCTAGGATGAAAGTATGTGTATGGTGTAGATTGGGGACATGTGTGTGTGGGTTCCACAAACCACATGTCCCACACAAAATTGAGACATGTGGCTAGCCACATGTCTCCCTAAAAAACGTCCCACATGCCAAATGGCACACCTAATTCGGCCATATGGCCACATGGGGGTGCCATGTGTCGCCCTCCTACTCGTCCAAAATATTTCATATCCCGAAAATATCCATAATATTAAAAATCCCAAAAATAATGTGGGCCCCGCAAAACCGTAAATTCCTCCCGTGGGCCCCACGTGACCAATTCCGGAAAAATAAAATCCATAATTCTTATAAATTCTTAAAGTCTTAAATACCAAAGTTGAGAATCCAATTCTCAATAATAAACCTTTTTCCTTCACGAAGTTCGGAAACTTTTCCGTCGAAAAATCACATCTTTCTTCCTTTGCAATTTTAATGTCGTATTCTCGTACGTATGTCCTCATATACATACCCTGGAACTACGGGGTGTAACATTGAGAGTCAAAGGATTTATTATTAAAATGAATGTACGGTGAACGTACATAGTACTTTTGGGATCAAGTCCCTAATATTACAAGATGTGATAATGCCTTGAGTTCTTCTAAAATGATAGTTCATTCTATTTTTGCCAATGAGAGTTGGAGATGATTTAAAATGTACATAGTTTCTTGTGATAGCTATATGTGTACAATTCTTGATATTTGTACTGCGTCCCTCACTAGAGGACTGACAACATTATATATGTATGTGGGTTCGAGTCCCATGACATTATATTATTCCATGGACTAGCTCTCTGTGTATGTGGGTTCGAGTCCCATGACATTATATTATTCCATGGATTAGCTCTCCATGATGTGGGTTCAAATACCATGATACTATATATACATATGCGGGTTCGAGTCCCGTGATGTGATATTCTGAGGGTAGGTGTCCCTGATTGTGACATAACAGTATTTGTGTGTATTATTCCATGGACTGAGTATCCATGTTGCGGGTTCAACTCCCATGACAGTATTTGTGTGTATTATTCCATAGACTGAGTATCCATGTTTCGGGTTCAACTCCCATGACAGTATTTGTGTATAATGTTCGGGTTCAACTCCCATGACAGTATTTGTTTATTTGGATGGACGTTCTTGATTTTGACATGATTCTCATTTTAAAAGAAAGTACCGTGGGTACTCATATTTTAAAAAGGATACAGTTGACTCTCATTACTCTATGTGAAAAGGCACAGTGTACTGGTATTTGATTATTATACTTGTCTCTTGTTATCTTTTTGGCCTGTTATAATCTCATTTACAGTACTTATTGTTTCACATACTTGGTACATTTTTCGTACTGACCCCCTTTCTCCGGGGGCTGCGTTCATGCCGCATGTTTAGGTACGCAGTTTGGTGATCTGCAAGTGTAGGATCCTTGCTCAGAGTTTTGGGATAGCTCCATTGTTCTGAAGTTTATCATTTTGGTAATGATCTTTAATTACATGTTTTTGTACATTTATGGATACGGCTGGGCCTTGTCCCATCATAGTATATTGTCCAAACTCTTAGAGGTCTCTATTCATATGTGGGATTGGACTCGTGTACAATGTAGTTTCGTTTTGGCTTATATATATATAGCGGCGGCCTTGCCGGCTTTGCCTTTGCTTGTTTTAAAAAATAGAATGATAAGTATCTTTATCTTCCGCGGGTTACTTGGGATGAATGGGTAGAAGGGTGTCCATGTAGGGCACCAGTCTCGGGCCCGGGGTTCGGGTCGTGACACTATGTTTCATGCCCACAAGTACAGGTAGAAAAACATACGCACCTCCATAGTAGGTTGCTTGGTTTAGCTATTGGTCATCGCACTCCTCTTCTTCCGGAGTTGATGTATAGAAAGTGGTAGGCAATATTGTTTATGTTTTTTATCTATTTTGGGTATGGTGGGGCCTATCGCCACCTAATGACATGTTATATTACTCCTAGAGGCTTGCAGTCTAGTGGTCGATATATAGTTATTTTGTACGGACTTATCGGCCTTCTTGTTAGCCTGGTGGTATATTTGCTAGGGCCTTGTTGGCTTTCTATTTTTATTTTGACTGTGGCATTGTCGTTAGTGTTATATATATATTGTTTAGTTATCTATTGTTCAAGTTATTCTGTTTAGATTTATTTGTGATTATATTCTGAGGCCTTATCGGTCCAGACGGTTATATGTTCAAGTTATGATACACAGGTGGTATGCTCAAGCCGTTCAGGCTTCAGGTGTCGGCCATACCCCCAAGGTTCAAGTGTGACAACATTAGGCAATGATGGGCTTTTTGGAGGATGGAGGATAGAGGAACCCCTAAGTACTTGAAAGGGATTTTCCCTTCCTTGTAGCCCAAAACATCAAAAATTTCCTGCTTGAACTCTGATTTAACACCAGACATGTATACTGAGCTCTTTTCATTATTAGCCTCCAAACCAGAAGTAACTAAAAACCTCTTAAAAGCCCCTTGTAATAGCAAAATTGTTTGACCTCTGCTTTACAAAACATTAACAGATCATCTGTGAAATAGTTATGTACCACATTCAACTTTTTGCATCTTGGGTGAAATTTAAAATCCTTCTGCATTTCAAGTAAGAATAGTTCCATCTGAAGGTATAGCCATCACAAAATATAGGGGGACATCGGATCCCTCTATCTTATCCCTATTTTTCCTTGAAATGGGGTGGATAGGACGCCATTTAGAATGAGTGAATAAGAGACTGGGGAAATACATTCCATAACCCAAAGAATAATCTTATAAGGGAGCCTCATTGCTGCAAGCATGCTTTTCATAAAACTGCATTCTATGGAGACTGTCACGACCCGAACCGGGGCCCGTGACTGGTGCCTTACCCGGGCACCCCAGTAGTCATACATCAGAGAAATCAGCGGAATATAAAGACAATACATGAAACCAATGTAATAAGACAGTGAAATAAGAAAGCGGCTAACCAAAAGCGGTTACCTTGGTATATATATAAATAACAATTTGAGCGATCCATCCCTTTCTACAACTCGCCCTACTACGGACCTGCAAGGATGATACAACAACAATGGCGGGGCGGGGCCGCCATACCACGAATATGCGTACCTGTGTGAGGGGACTATACCACTGATAAGCCTCCGGAGAAACGGAGCTTCCCAAACGCTGAACTGTGACCCTATGAGCGAGGATCAACACTGGTGTACCTCTACCTGCGGCATGAACGCAGCCCCCCGAAGGAGGTCAGTACAACAGGTACCAAGTATGTGAAACTGAAAAATTACTGTAAATGAAATCATAGTAGTCTATATAAAGCAGGAGACATGTATGATAACCAAACTGTTATACCCCGTATTTCCGGAGTATGTACGTGAGGACGTACGTACAAAAGTTTAGCCTTAAAGTTAGGCCAAGTTCGAAAATTGTACACAACTCGCTAAAAGAATCGCGTTTCCGCGAAAACGTTTTCACAGCTTTCGTAGGGAAAATTCCGGCTATGCCATTTCTAATTTTTGCGGATTTTTCCGAGAGACGAAACATTTTGGACCAACGGGAGGGCGACACTTGTCACCCTCCAATTGATGGACTTGAAATCGTCCATTTGGACGAATTGGGCAAAGGTGAGCACGTTTTTTGTGCCTTGTGCACAAGTCAAGGAGTTGGTAGGATATTTGTGTATAGTTAATCTTCACCTACACTTGCCTTGCACTTGTCTTCATCTTGGCCATTGGTTGGCCAAGGCTTGAGCTATAAATACCCCCTTTAGATGAAGAGTTCTTCATCCACAAAGTTATCTTCCAAGTCTAAAAATCCTCCTCTCCCTTAGCCTTTCGTCCAACACCTCCCTTTGAGTGAGTTTGGCGAGGCCTACCCCCTAGCCTAGCCAAAATCTACCCCCTCCCTTGATAGAAAATTTGTCTTCTAGTATTGTTATAATGCCCAAAATACCTAGCCCAAATCCCTTAGTCCTTTGTAGAAGTTGTGAAGAACTTCTAAGGTTTCTTAGACTCTGAGCGTACAACTTAGGAGCTAAACCTTGCTCGGTAGCGACTTTATCTAGGATATTATTGGGCTTACCGAGGTAAATAATCCTAACCTCTTTTGTATTAGAGAATGCATCTTGTAGAAGTATAAGAATAAGTATTGAATACTTAGAAGAATATTCTGAGAATAGAATTGAGCTGTTATCACGATGAAGGGTTTAAAGAAGAATAATTGAACTGTTCTCACATAGAATTTGTTTTCTGATGAGACTTATATAGCTCACGGGTAGGGTTGTGCTGCCCGACTATCCGTAGAATTGTGAACCCTCTGTTTAGAATGACCTTGAGTAGTCTAGACTTTGATAGATGTCTGTGACTATTATAAATTTGATTCTCTGCGCGACATATTCAACTTGGCGGGAGGTTTTCGAGAAGGTATGTGATTCTTCCTAAAGCATGATATTTTAACATATATATAGTGCGGTGAGACGTACGTGTGTTAATCGAATAATAACTCTGGCAATGTCGTTTGACTTAAGCTGAATAATAACTACGGCAATGTCTTTTGACTTAAGCCCGAATAATAAGAATCTGATGCATTTCAAAAGAACTATCAATCATTTTTAACAAAAGATAAATATTTGGTTTTAAAACAAAAGCTTAAGAGTTATACTAGCTTTATGGGAAGTTAGGTATAACAACTTAAGAAAGATAAAAAGGCTATTTACTTGTTTGTTTATAAAAGCCTTGTATTGATTTGTTAAGTGTAGTAAGATTTGTTTGATAAGTAGACATATTATGATGCTACCGTGTTAGTATCTTGAAATCTTTGTGTAAGGGGTCATTCTTTGTGCTTACGTTGCTAACGGTAAGTCCGTTGTCTTGTTGTTGTATCACCTACCTCGATCATTATCGGAGGGCTTGCCCGCGATCTTGGTCTATACGGCTATGCGGTCTATGAGACTACGCGAGCAGCGGTATGCTCCGTGATTGATCATTCGGGTGTTTAGCCTGATGCGGGGATTCTACATGCGGTCCGTTGAGACTACACGGTCTTTTGAGGCTATGCGGTGCGGGAGCCTAGGCGGATCGGGGTTAGCTGCCCCGACGCGAGAATACCTCATGCGGTGCTGTGTGACCTATGCGGGCTACGGAAGTCCAGGACTAGGCACGCGGAATGATACTATGGGCGATTGGCCTTGCTTCGATCATTCGCGGCCTAGAATAGACCTGTTACAGTTTTCCTATTACTGTTGTTGTTGTGATGTGGCACTATGTGTAATTGAACTGATTGTATTTGCGAAAAGGTTTTATATACTTTGATTTCATTTAAAGTACTTTATAGTTTCGCATACTTGGTACCTGTTGTACTGACCTCCTTCGGGGGGCTGCGTTCATGCCGCAGGTAAAGGCAAGCAGGTGCTAGATCTGCATCCTTAGGACCCTTTGCGTTGGTGTCAGGAGCTCCATCTTCTCCGGAGGCTCTACTTTTGGGTATGATCTCCTGTTGTAGATAGTTTTATCTGATCGGGGTATGGCGGGGCCATCGCCATAGTTGTATATTTCCTTAAGTGCGTAGTCATGTTATGCAGTTTGGGATGTAATCTTTGAACCATGTTTATTTATATATGCGAAAAGCGACGTTTTCTCACATAAAGCGTGTCTTATTTTATAAATCTGTTTCTGTCTTGTTTTATATTCCGCCGTTACTCGATGTATGACTACTTGGGTGCCGGTAAGGCACGATCCACGGGCCGTGCGGTCGTGACAAAAGTGGTATCGAGCGATTAATCCTCGGAAAGTGTCTGAGACCGTATCTAGTAAGTCTTGATTATCGGTGTGTTGTGCACCACACCAATAATCGTGAGGCTATAGGATATTTAGGATTGGTTTCCGTTCTTCTCATTACGAGATCGTGCTTTAGAGGCGTGTTATAGGTTGGACCCTCTAACGTATTCCTTTCTATGTGATTATGCCTCGCGTAAGGCAACCCGCCCAGAAGGGCAAAGCGTAGGAGGCGCTAGCGAGACACCCAGAGTCACGAGGCTCGTGCCCGTCTATACGAGACGGCGAGTTCTATGACGCCCGGCCCAGCGAGACCACAGTACCAGCCTCACCTCCCGCGGCACAGGCGGAGAGTTAGGGTACAAGAGATGGCCCGACTATTGGCTAGAGTTGTGGCCCGACACGAGAGAGGCTGGATCACGGCGATTCGGCTCGGCTCGATCGCACCGTGGTGCACCCGAGGCGAATAGTTTGAGGCTACGAAATTTCTTGAGTTGTAGCCGCCATAGTTTCTGGTCGAGGCGGAGGATGATCGCGAGAGTTCATCCGTCGCCTTGAGAGGATCATGCGGGTGATCAAGGCTTGAGATCGAGTGTGACATTCGGTTCGCATCGGTGCGTGATACCGCGATCGATTGGTTTGATTCATGGGAGCTTTCGGGAGAGCATGCACCTCAGCAGTATGGGATGAGTTTTGAGGCTTTTCTCACACTTCTTGCCTCGCGAGATGAGGAGGGCACGAGTGATAGATTCTTATTCTTTGAGACAGGGAGGGCCTTGATGAGGAGTACAATGTCGAGTTTGATTCTTTGGCTCGATATGTCCCTGCACTGGTAGCAGAGATGGAGGACCGGGTGCATCGCTATGTCACTGGACTAGATGATTACATGGCCGAGTCTTGTGCGGGTGTGTCCCTTCAGCCAGGCATGGACATTACCCGTATGCAGGCTCATGCACTAGGATGCGAGGAGCGTAGAGACCGCCGAGTAGAGCGATATCAGCAGCAGAAGAAGGCCAAGACGGCCGGTTCTTTTGGTGGTTCTCAGGGTGGGCGGCATCAGCAGAAGTCGGATTTGCACCACGGCGCAGAGCGCTCTACATCATCTTGGTACAGCAGGCGATCGGGGCGTGTCGGGGCCCAGGACTTGATTTCGAGTAGCAGGTGCTAACTGCTCGAGGTGCTTTCGGTGTGCCCGTTGTGGTAGATACCATTCGGAGTCAGGGAGCTTGCTACACGTGTGGCCAGGTCATTTCGAGTTTGTCCGAAGCGGCGTGGTGGTAGGGCCCGATCTACGGTATGTTGCCGCTTCTTCATCCAAGCGATTACTCGCCCGGAGGCAAGGTACTCATGGACCAGCCAGGTCGCGGAGGTCGTGGCTCGGGTCGATTCTAGCGGTCCTCGAACGCATTTATGCTTTGTCCACCGACAGATCGTGAGGCCTCACCGATGTCGCCACTGGTACCTTATCGGTTCGGGTTTGATGTATATGCTTTGATAGATCCGGGTTCCACTCTGTCTATATATCTCCCTTGTTGCTAGTAGGATAGGGATAGAGCGAGTCCATAGACCGCTTCGAGGTAGCTACGCCAGGTGGGTGATTCGGTGGTAGCTCGGCGAGTATATAGAGCTTGTCCTATGACCATTTGCGATCGTCGGACCCAGCCGACTTGATAGAGTTGGAGATGATTGACCGACGTGATTATGGGGATGGATTGGCTAGCTTCTTGCTACGCCAATTTAGGCTGCAGAGAGAGTAATGCGGTTCCGTTTCTGAGGAGCCGGTTGTTGAGTGGGAGGAGCACCAGTATCGCCGAGGGTAGGTTTATTTCCTACCTCAAGGCTAGGAAGATGGTGCGAGAAGGGGTATATCTACCATCTCGTTCGGGTGTTTGATCTCGAGGCTGCGGTGCAGTTTTGATCGATCCAGAGTGAGAGAGTTCCCGGGCGTGTTTCGACGACCTCGGGTATCCCTCGAGAGGAGATTGAGTTTTGTATAGACATATTGCGGACACTCGGCTATTTCCATTCCGCCATCTGAGAATGGCACTGCCGAGTTGAGAGAGTTGAAGGACCGGTGAGAGATTTCTTTGGAGAAAGGGCTTCATCGGGCCTAGTGTTTCTCCCCGGGAGCGCCTTGATTGTTCGTGAAGAAGAAGGACGGGGCCAGCTGCGCATGTGTGTTGATTCTGACGGTGAACAAGGTGACCATTAAACGAATACCCGCTTCCGGGATTGATGATTTGTTCGACCCGATTGCGGCGCGAGATGTTTCTCAGATTGATCTGCGATCGGGCTATCATCGAGTTCGTGTCGAGAGAGGTGGATGTCCCTAGATGCATTCGGACGTGCGGGCATTATGAGTTCGGTCATGTCTTTTGGGTTGACCATGCTCGCGGTATTCATGGATTTGATGAACCGAGTGTTCAAACCATTTTTGGACATGTTTGTGATAGTGTTCATCGATGATATCTTGGTTTATTCGCTCCAGGCAGGAGCACGCGAGCATTTGAGGTATCTTGTGATTCTCGGGACGGCAGAATGACGCCAAGTTTTCCAAATGTGAGTTTTGGTTAACTTCGGTGGCTTTTCTTGGGCACATTGCCGGGCCGATGGTATTGGTAGATACGCCAAGATCGGCGATCCGGAGTTGGCCTAGACCTACTACTCAGCAGAGGTTCGCGATTTTGGGCCTTGCGAGTTATTATCGGCGTTCGTGGAGAAGTTTGCTTCTATCTTCGCACCATTGACTAGGTGACTCGTAAGCGGCCAAGTTTGATGGTGATGCTTGTGGCGGGGTTTCGATTCTTTGAAAAGAGGCGGCCGCCGCCGTTCTTACTCTTCCGAGGTCGGATGGTTATGTCGTGTATTGTGATGCGTCGGACATCGGGTTGGGATGTGTATTGATGCGGCATGGCGAGTTATAGCATATGCATCCCGACGGTGAAGAAACACGAGGAACTACCCGCGTGATTTGAGTTGGCGGTATGTGATTCACGCTTTGAAGATCTGGAGGCACTATTTGTATGGGGTTCACGTGGATATTTTTACAGACCACAAGAGCCTCGGTATATCTTCACGGAGGAGCCGAACTTACGACGAGGCGGTGGTTAGAGTTGCTTAAGGATTACGATGTTGATATCTGTACCACGGGGAAGGCCATGTTGTGGCGGATGCTCTTAGTCGTAGGTCGATGGGAGCCTATCGGATGTGCAGCTAGAGAAGAGGGCATGGTTCGTGATTTGCATCGATTAGCGATCCTTGGTGTCCGTTTGATTGATTACGATAGCGGTGGGGTTAGAGTTCGTGAGGTTGCGAGTCTTCCATCGTCGAGAGGTGAAGAGGCGATTCGAGGATCGATTTTGACACGTTATCGTGATACTCTTCGTGAGGCAAGGGTCCTTTTGAGGTAGCACCTGATGGGGTGCTAAGGTTTGGCGAGTTGTGTGTTCGGATGTTTGAGGACTTGGCGGAGAGTTCTTGGGAAGCACACAGCGCGCGTTACTCTATCCATCGAGTCGATCAAGATGTACCACGACCTTAGATCCGTGTATTGGTGGGATGGTTTGAAGAGGGCGTTGCGAGTTCGTAGCTCGATGCGTGTTGTCGGCAGTGAAGGTAGAGCACCGAGGCACGGTGGTTTATTACAGCGATAGAGATCCCGACACGGAAGTGGGAGGTAATCAACATGGACTTCATCACGGGATTACCTCGCACTCAGGAGACATGATTCTATATGGGTTATCGCCGACGGTGCCGAAATCAGCCCACTTTCTTCCCGTTAGGGCGACTTTCTGGTGAGGATTATGCGGACTTTACATCAGAGATCGTCGATCGCATGGAGTCCCTATTTCGATCATATCGGACAAAGGCCCGGTTCTGGCTAACTTACGGAGGTCCTTCCAGGGGTTTAGGGGCAGCAGTGAGCACGAGTCTGCATTTCATCCACAGAGCAGACGGGCGGCAGAGCGCACTATCCGGACTCTTGAGGATATCTGCGAGCTGAGTTATTGACCGGTGGTAGTTGGGAGGATCATTTGCCTCTAGTTGAGTTTGCGTATAATAATAGCTACCACTCGGATTCGGATGGCGCCTTATGAGGCCTTGTATGGGAGGAAGTGCGGATCGCCTATAGGTTGGTTCGATGTGGGCGAGTGCGGCTAGTGGGACGATTGGTGCGGCAGGATGGATAAGGTGAAGCTTATCCGAGGCGGCTATTGGCGGCTGAGTCGGCGAAGTCGTATCAGATCATCGCCGTCGGCATCTTGAGTTCGAGGTTCATGATTGGGTTTTCGTAAAGGTGTCACCCATGAAGGGTGTGATGAGATTCGGGAAGAAGGAAACTTCGGCCCAGGTACATTGGGCGTTTCAGTTGTCGCGAGGTAGGCAAGGTTGCTTATGAGTTGGATCTGCCGTCCGATCGGAGGCGGTGCATCCGGTTTTCACGTATCTATCTTTGAGGAGATGTATCGGGGATCCATCTAGGTACACCGATTGACGATGTCGGTGACCAGGGGTTATCGTATGAGAGATTCCCATAGCGATAGTCGATCGTCGAGTTAGGCGTCTGCGGACCAGGCGTGGCTTCGTCAAAGTTACGTGGCGAACGAGCTCAGGGAGGAGATGGCGTGGGAAGGCGAGGAGGACATGAGACAGAAGTATCCTCACCTATTCCCCACACCTCCAGGTAATTCACTTTCCTACTTGTAAATTTCCATTATCATATATGCCTAAGTGTTGTTCTATGGCCGTGTGTGGCATTTGCAACTGTTTTAGCTTTATCGATAACTGTCTTGGGAAGGAACATTCGACGAATGTTTCTAAGGAGGAGAATGTTATACCGTATTTAGGAGTATGTGCGTGAGGACGTGCGTACAAAGTTTAGCCTTAAAGTTAGGCCAAGTTCGAAAATTGTACACAACTCGCTAAAGAATCGCTTCGACGAAACGCTTTCACGACTTTCGTAGGGAAAATTCCGGCTATGCCATTTCTAATTTTTGCGGATTTTTAGAGGCGAAATATTTTGGACCAACGGAGGCGACACTTGTCACCCTCCAATTGATGGACTTGAAATCGCCCATTTGGACGAATTGGGCAAAGGTGAGCACGTTTTTGTGCCTTGTGCACAAGTCAAGAGTTGGTAGGATATTTGTGTATAGTTAATCTTCACCTACACTTGCCTTGCACTTGTCTTCATCTTGGCCATTGGTTGGCCAAGGCTTGAGCTATAAATACCCCCCTTTAGATGAAGAGTTCTTCATCCACAAAGTTATCTTCCAAGTCTAAAAATCCTCTCCTCTCCCTTAGCCTTTCGTCCAACACCTCCCCTTTGAGTGAGTTTGGCGAGGCCTACCCCTAGCCTAGCCAAAATCTACCCCTCCCTTGATAGAAAAGTTGTCTTCTAGTATTGTTATAATGCCCAAAATACCTAGCCCAAATCCCTTAGTCCTTTGTAGAAGTTGTGAAGAACTTCTAAGGTTTCTTAGACTCTGAGCGCACAACTTAGGAGCTAAACCTTGCTCGCGCGACTTTATCTAGGATATTATTGGGCTTACAGGTAAATAATCCTAACCCTCTTTTGTATTAGAGAATGCATCTTGTAGAAGTATAAGAATAAGTATTGAATACTTAGAAGAATATTCTGAATAGAATTGAACTATTATCACAGTAGAAGGGTTTAAAGAAGAATAATTGAACTGTTCTCACATAGAATTTGTTTCTGAAGAGACTTATATAGCTCAGGGTAGGGTTGTCTTTGACTATCCGTAGAATTGTGAACCCTCTGCTTAGAATGACCTTGAGTAGTCTAGACTTTGATAGATGTCGTGACTATTATAAATTCGATTCTGCGCGACATATTCAACTTGGCAGGAGGTTTTCGCCGAGAAGGTATGTGATTCTTCCTAAAGCATGATATTTTAACATATATATAGTACGGTAGACGTACATGTGTTAACTGAATAATAACTACGGCAATGTCGTTTGACTTAAGCCTGAATAATAACTACGGCAATGTCTTTTGACTTAAGCCTGAATAATAAGAATCCTGATGCATTTCAAAAGAACTACTGAATCATTTTTAACAGAAGATAAATATTTGGTTTTAAAACAAAAGCTTAAGAGTTATACTAGCTTTATGGGAAGTTAGGTATAACTTAAGAAAGATAAAAAGGAACTGTTTACTTGTTTGTTTATAAAAGCCTTGTATTGATTTCTGTTAAGTGTAGTAAGATTTGTTTGATAAGTAGACATATTATGATGCTACCTGTGTTAGTATCTTGAAATGCTGTGTAAGGGGGTCATTCTTGCTGTGCTTACGTTGCTAACCGGTAAGTCCGTTGTACTGTTGTTGTATCACCTACCCTCGATTTGTTATCACGAGGGCTTGCCCTTGATCTTGAGTCTATACGGCCTATGCGGTCTATGAGACTATGCGGAGCAGCGGTATGCTCCAGGATTGATCATTCCGGGTGTTTAGCCTGATGCGGGGGATTCCCTATGCGGTCTGTTGAGACTATGCGGTCTTTTGAGGCTATGCGGGCTGCGGGAGCCTAGGCGGATGCCGGGGGTTGGCTGCCCCCGATGCGAGGAATACCTCATGCGGGTCTGTGTGTGACCTATGCGGGCTGCGGAAGTCCAGGACTAGGCACGCAGAATGATACTATGGGCGATTGGCCTTGCTTCGATCATTCGCGGCCTAGAATAGACCTGTTACAGTTTTCCTATTACTGTTGTTGTTGTGATGTGGCACTATGTGTAATTGAACTGATTGTATTTGCGAAAAGGTTTTATATACTTTGATTTCATTTAAAGTACTTTATAGTTTCACATACTTGGTACCTGTTATCGACCTCGCCCGGGGCTGCGTTCATCTGCAGTAAAGGCAAGCAGTGCTAGATCCGCATCCTCAGGACCGCTGCGTTGGTGTCGGGAGCTCCATCTTCTCCGAGGCTCTACTTTTGGGTATGATCTCCTGTTGTAGATAGTTTTGTGCGATCGGTATGGCGGGGCCCCGTCCGCCATAGTTGTATATTTCCTTAGAGGTCTGTAGTCATGTTATGCAGTTTGGGATGTAATCGCTGAACCATGTTTATTTATATATGCGAAAGCGACGTTTTCTCACATAAATCGTGTCTTATTTTATAAATCGCTTCTGCCTTGTTTTATATTCGCTGTTACTCGATGTATGACTACTTGGGTGCCCTGAGGCACTATCCGGGCCGATGCGGGTCGTGACACAAACTACGATTCATAATAAAGCGACATGCAAGTCGTGACTCACGCCTCAAGTCATTACTCAGTATAACAACGGGTCTCACGCCTACAACATCAATCATGCCTGGAATACCTTCCTCTGCCATCCATGATATAAAAGCACCAAGGAATACATAAACACCGTGTCCCACGTGTCATAATAAACCGTGCGGGTAAATGCGAAGGCATAGCCGACTACTAAAACCTACGTACCAACAATGCTATAAATCAGATCACTAGGTATTTCTAGACGCGCACCATGATCGGCCCGCCACTCGCCTACGTTATCAATGTGCGCGTTTATTCCCCGAACTTACCGCAGCCGCGTGATAGGTCACACATTGACCGCACGAGGTATCCTCGAATCACGGTCCTGCATCACCGAGGTATACCGCGACGGAGGCGCCTTACCCCGGTATCCGCTCGACTCCGCCCGCATAGTCTCAAAAGACCGCATAGTCCCATGGACCGCATAGGGCATCCCCGCGCGCCTGAACACCGGAATGATCAATCCTCGAGCATACCGCCGCTCCGCATAGTCTCACGGACCGCCGTGATAGACCGCATCAAGGTGGCAAGCCCTCAGAAATAAGTCGAGGGTAGGTGATATAATAATAGTACAACGGACTTACCGGTTAGCAACGTAAGCACAACAAGAATGACCCTCTTACACAACAATCACAAGATACTAACACACGTAGCATCCTAACATGTTTACTTATCAAATCAACAAGAAAGTATTACAAGGCTATCACAAACCAACAAAATCAAGTTATTCACACAAGGTACTTTATGCTAATAAGTTCGGGTATCTATCCCCAAAGTACTTCATACATTAACTCTTTTAAAAGATCCGTTTCTTTCACAGAAGTCACACAATACCCGTAGTATAAAATAGAGTGACTATCTTTTTAAGTGAACCAAAACACTTCCCTTGTAAAATCAAGTAACAACATTATTTTCCAAACGTTCAAGTTTGCCTAATTTCAAATGTTCACGTTTCTTATTTTAGAAAGGTTTCGTAGTTCATATTCTTATCCATTTAAGAATATAATTCTCTTTTAAACAATCTGAGAAACATATGCCTTATATGTGAGTAGGTTATTCTTGTTCATAATCAATCTTATTAAGCAGCCATGATCTAGGAAATGTAATATCATTTTGTCTCATCTTAGCTTCTATGCAGATGGAGGTTTCTACTGGTTTTAATAATACTTCATTAATCAAAAAATTTCCCTTTATTAACGCTGCAGTGGTTTGTCGATACTCATTACGATTTCCAAATCAAGAAACATTATTCCTTTTAAAAACCAAGTACTCATTACTCACGAATGAGGTTTCACACAAAATTCATATTAATTTAATTAAGTCAAGTCTCTTATCTTTTAAGATCAAGTCTCTTAACTTCTAAAATCAATAAATCATTCATTTTATCTCTCTTAAGCCGTTATACCTAACTTCCCATAAAGCTATTATAACTCTTAAGTTTTTAAAACCACAAAGCATTTTCTTACCTACATAAAGCTGTTATAACCAACTTCCCATAAAGCCGTTATAACACTTTATATTTTAAACCAATAAAATACATTTAACACGTGACGTCATCAGATTACATTGTTATACCCCATTTCCGGAGTATGTACGTAAAGAGCGTGACGTAAAGTTTGGCCTTAAAGTTTAGGCATGGCACGTTTTTGGGCACAACTCACTCAAGGAATCGTTTTCCGACGAAACGTTTAACAAGACTCGCGTAGGATAAATTTCGGCTATGCCATTTCTAATTTTTGCGGATTTTTCCGAGAGACGAAACATTTTGGACCAACGGGAGGGCGACACTTGTCACCCTCCAATTGATGGACGTGAGGCGTTCTTGTGGCCGATTGGATTGGCTTTTTTGTCAAGTAGTTGGTAGGATATTTTGTGTAGTGGATGGATAAGGACACTTGGGCAAATCCTCACCCTACACTTGCCTTGCACTTGGCATCATCTTGGCCCTTGGTTGGCCATGTCTTGACCTATAAATACCCCCTTAAGATGAAGAGTTCTTCATCCACAAATTACTTTCCAAGTCTTGAAAAATCCTTCCCTCTCCCTTGAGCTTGTTTCGTCCAAAGCCTACTCCCCCCCCCCCCCTTGAGTGAAGTTTGGCCGAGGCCCCTCAGCCTAGCAGAAATCTACCCTCCTTGGTAGAAAAGTTGCCTTCTAGTATTGTTATAATGCCCAAAATACCCTAGCCCAAATCCCTTAGTACTTAGTAGAAGTTGTGAAGAACTTCTAAGGGTTCTCGGTGCCACTGAGCGCATAAGGTAGGAGCTAAACCTCGCTCAGGATCGACTTTTATCTAGGATATTATTGGGCTTACCGAGGTAAATACACTTATCCTTCTTTTGTAATTAAAGAATGCATACTGTAGAAGTATAGGAATAAGTATAAATACTTAGAAGGATATTACAGAATAGAATCGACTATTATCACCTTAGAAGGGTATAAAGATGAATAATTGAACTGCACTCATAAATTTTTCTGATGAATATAACTTACCGGGTAGGGAAGTGCTGCCCAAATTTCCATAGAATAGAGAACCCTCTGCTTAGAACTGTTTACAGTACAGTCTAGACGTTGATAGACGTATTTGACTGTTATAGGCTGATTCTCTGCGCGCGACATATTCAACTTGGCAGGAGGTTTTCGCCGAGAAGGTATGTG
Organism: Przewalskia tangutica; assembly: GCA_029844215.1. Taxonomy (NCBI): domain Eukaryota; kingdom Viridiplantae; phylum Streptophyta; class Magnoliopsida; order Solanales; family Solanaceae; genus Przewalskia; species Przewalskia tangutica. The sequence continues at coordinate 98,214,147 of CM056721.1, forward strand.
ATTCTTCCTAAGCATGATATTTTAACATATATATATAGTACGGTAGACGTACATGTGTTAACTGAATAATAATCACGGCAATGTCTTTTGACTTAAGCCTGAATAACAACTACGGCAATGTCTTTTGACTTAAGCCTGAATAATAAGAATCTTAATGCATTTCAAAAGAATACTGAATCATTTTTAACAGAAGAGAAATATCTGGTTTTTAAAACAAAAGCTTAAGAGTTATACTAGCTTTATGGGAAGTTAGGTATAACAACTTAAGAAAGATAAAAGGAACTGTTTACTTGTTTGTTTATAAAAGCCTTGTATTGATTCATTAAGTATAGTAAGATTGTTTGATAAGTAGACATATTATGATGCTACCGTGTTAGTGTCTTGTAATCTTGTGAAAGGGGTCATTCTTTTGTGCTTACGTTGCTAAACGGTAAGTCCGTTGTCTTGTTATTTTATCACCTACCCTCGACTTGTTATACAGGGCTTGCCACCCGATCTTGGTCTATACGGCTATGCGGTTCATGAGACTATGCGGAGCAGCGGTATGCTCGTGATTGATCATTCCGGTGTTTAGCCCGACGCGGATGCCTATGCGGTCCACGGGACTACGCGGTCTATCGAGACTATGCGGATCGCGGAGTCAGGCGTGCAGGGGTTGGCTACCGGCGATCAGGAATACCACGCGTGCGTGTGTGACCTATGCGGACTGCGGAAGTCCAGGATTAGGCTCGCAGAATGATGCTATGGGCGATTGGCCTTGCTTCGATCATTCGCGGCCTAGAAAAGACCTGTTACAGTTTTCCTATTATTGTCCTTGTTTGTGATATGACACTACGTGCAATTGAACTGATTGTATTTGTGAAATGGTTTTAAAATACTTTGATTTCATTTAAGTACTTTACAGTTTCACATACTTGGTACCTGTTATCGACCTCCCCGGGGCTGCGTTCATGCCGCGGTAAGGCAGCAGTGCTAGATCCACATCCTTAGGATTTTTGCTTTGGTGTCGTGAGCTCCATCTTCTCGGAGGCTCTACTTTTGGGTATGATCTCCTGTTGTAGATAGTTTTGTCTGATCGAGTATGGCGGGCCTGTCCCGCCATAGTTGTTATTTCCTTAAGTGCTGTAGATATTTATGCAGTTGGGATGAATCGCAAAAACTTGGTTTATGTATATATGCCGAAAGGCAACCTTTTTCTCAGATAAACTGTGTCTTAGGTTATAATGTTTCATATCTTGTTTTATATTCCGCTGATTTTCTCTGATATATGACTACTTGGGTGCCCGGGTAAGGCACGATCCACGGCCGAACGGTCGTGACAAAAGTGGTATCGAGCGCTTAATCCTCGGAAAGTGTCTGAGACCTTATCTAGTAGAGTCTTGATTATCGGTGTGTTGTGCACATACACCAATAATAAGGAGGCTATAGGATATTTAGGATTGGTTTCATTCTTCTCACTCGAGATCGTGCCTTTAGAGTTGTGTTATAAGTTGGACCCCTCTACCGTATTCCTTGTCAGTAACAGTTATGCCTCCCCGTAAGGCAACCCGGCCCCAGAAGGGCAAGGCAGCCGAGGGAGCGGCCAGTCGGACACCGAGAGTTACGAGGGCTCGTGCCCGATCTATACAGACGGCGAGTTCCATGACGCCGCCGGCCAGCGAGACCACAAGACTGCACCTCGCATCCCACGGCACAGGCGGAGAGATAGGTACTGAGAGACGGCCTGACTATTGGCTAGGATTGTGGCGAACACGAGGATAAATTTGGATCTGGCGATTCGACTCAGCCCACCTACCATACCCGTGGTTCACCGAGGCGTATAGTTTGAGGCTCTGGATTTCTTGAGTTGTAGCCCGCCAGAGTTCTGGTCGAGGCCGAGGATGATCCGCAGGAGTTCATCCGTCGATTCTGAAGGATTATGATAGTGATCGAGGCCGAGATCGAGTCCGTGACCTTTGGTTCGCGTCATTGCGTGATACCGCGATCGATTGGTTTGATTCGCGGGAGCTTTCGGGAGAGCATGCACCTCAGCAGTATGGGATGAGTTTTCGAGGCTTTCTCACACACTTCTTGCCTCCGCAGATGAGGAGCACGCCGTGATTCTTGTTCCGAGGCGAGGGCGCCGTTAGTGAGTATAATGTCGAGTTCGATTCTTTAGCTCGATATGTCCTCGCTTAGTAGCGTACATGGAGGACCGTGTACACCGCTACGTCACCGGGCTAGATGATTATATGGCCGAGTCTTGTGCGGGTGTGTCTCTTCAGCCAGGCATGGACATTACACGTATGCAGGCTCACGCACTGGGATGCGAGGAGCGTAGAGACCGCCGGGTAGACCGATATCAGCAGCAGAAGAAGGCCAAGACGGCCGGTTCTTTTGGTAGCCCTCAGGGTGGGCGGCATCGTGAAGTCGGATTTGCACCACACCGCTCGAGCACTCCTACATCGTTTCGGTCGGCCAGCGATCGAGGCGTGTCGGGGCCCAGGACTTCGGATTTCCAGGGTAGCAAGGGTGCTAACCGATCGAGGTCCGCTCAGTGTGTCCGCTGTGGCAGGTTCCATTCAGGGAGTTGCAGTACTACTCCGGGAGCTTGCTACACGTGGCCAAGTGGTCATTTCGCGAGTTTGTCAGAAGCGGCGTGGCTGATAGTAGGGTCACTGCAGGTCGATTGCCGTTCTTCATCCCGAGCGATTACTCGCCCGGAGGGCAAGGTACTCATGGGCGGCAGGTCGCGGCGGTCGTGGCGGGTCCCGATTCTAGCGATCCTCGTAACCGCATCTATGCCTTGTCGGTACCGGCAGATCGTGAGGCCTCACCGATGTCGTCACAGTACCTTATCGGTCTCGGATTTGATGTATATGCCTTGATAGATCGGGTTCTACTCGTCTATATATCTCCCTTATTGCTAGTAGGATAGGGATGAGCCCGAGTCCATAGACCACTTTCGAGGTAGCTACGCCAGATGGGTGATTCGGTGGTAGCTCGGCGGTATATAGAGCTTGTCCATGACCATATACGATCGTCGGACCTGCCGACTTGATAGAGTTGGACATGATGATTTCGACGTGATCATGGGGATGGTTTGGCTAGCTTCTTGCTACGCCAATTTAGACCGCCGAGAGAGAGTAATACGGTTCGATTTCCCGAGGCCGGTTGTTGAGTGGGAGGAACACGGTACGCCGAGGGTAGGTTTATTTCCTACCTCAAGGCTAGGAAGATGGTGCGAGAAGGGTATATCTACCATCTCGTTCGGGTGTTTGATCCGAGTGCAGTGCAGCATTTTGATCGACCCCAGAGTCGAGAGTTCCCGCACGTGTTTCTGCGACCTCCGGGTATCCTCCCGAGAGGAGATTGAGTTTTGTATAGACATGTTGCCAGACACACGGCCTATTTCCAATCCGCCATACAGAATGGCACCTGCCGACTTGACAGACTTGAAGGACCACCGAGAGATTTCTTGGAGAAGCGGCTTCATTAAGCCTAGTGTTTCTCCCGGGAGCGCCAGTATTGTTCGTAAAGAAGAAGAAGGGCGGACGCCGCGCATGTGTTGATTACGGTGAACAAGGTGACCATTAAACGAATACCCTTCCTGTGATTGATGATTTGTTCGACGATTGCGAGGCGAGATGTTTCTCAAGATTGATCGCGATCGGGCTATCATCGTTCGAGTCGAGAGAGGTGGATGTCCCTAGGATCGCATTCGGACGTGCAGGCATTATGAGTTTGGTCATGTCTTTTGGGTTGACCAATGCTCGCGATATTCATGGATTTGATGAACCGAGTGTTCAAACCATTTTTGGACACGTTTGTGATAGTGTTCATTGATGATATCTTGGTTTATTCGCTCGAGCGAGAGCATGCGGAGCATTTGAGAAGCTGTCTTGTGATTCTCGGGACCAGTTATACGCCAAGTTTTCCAAATGTGAGTTTTGGTTAGCTGGTGGCTTTTCTTGGGCATATTGTCGGGTGATGGTATTTGGTGGATACGGCCAAGATCGGCGATCGGGACTTGGCCTAGACCTCTACTCCGGCGAGGTTCGCGATTTTGGGCCTCGCAGTTATTATCGCGGTTCGTAGAGAAGTTTGCTTCTATCTACGCACCATTGACTAGGTGACTCGGAAGCGGCTAAGTTTGATGGTGATGCTTGTGGCGTGGTTTCGATTCTTTGAAAGAGGCGACGACCGCCTCGTTCTTACTCTTCCGGAGGTCGGATGGTTATGTCGTGTATTGTGATCGTCGGACATCGGGTTGGGATGTGTTGATGCAATGGCATAGAGTTATAGCATCGCATCCCGACAGCTTAAGAAACACGAGAGGAACTACCCCACCCATGATTTGGAGTTGGCAGCCGTGATTCACTCTTTGAAGATCTGGAGGCACTATTTGTATGGGGTTCACGTGGATATTTATACAGACCACAAGAGCCTCCAAAGATATCTTCACGGAGGAGCCGAACTTACGGCAGAGCGGTGGTTAGAGTTGCTTAAGGATTACGATGTTGATATCTGTACCACGGGAAGGCGATGTTGTGGCGGATGCTCTTAGTCGTAGGTCGATGGGAGCCTATCGGATGTGCAGCTAGAGAGGAGGGCATGGTTCGTGATTTGCATCGATTAGCGATCCTTGGTGTCCGTTTGATTGATTCCGATAGCGATGGGGTTAGAGTTCGTGAGGTTGCCGAGTCTTCCATCGTCGAGGAGGTGAAGAGGCAACGATTCGAGGATCGGTTTTGATTCGTATCGTGATACGCCTCTTCGTGAGGAAGGGTCCTTTGAGGTAGCACGATGGGGTGCTAAGGTTTGAGGCGAGTTGTGTGTTCGGATGTTTCGTGACTTGGCGAGTTCTTGGGAAGCACTGCGCGCGTTACTCTATCCATCCGGTCGACTAAGATGTACCACGACCTTCGATCGTGTATTGGTGGGATGGTTTGAAGAGGACGTTGCGAGTTCGTAGCTCGGTTCCGTGTTGTCGGCGGTGAAGATAGAGCACGAGGCACGGTGGTTTGTTACAGCGATAAAGATCCCGACCTGGAAGTGGGAGGTAATCAACATGGACTTTATCACGGGATTACCTCGCACTCAGGAAGCATGATTCTATATGGGTTATCGTCGGCGGTGAATGAAATCAGCCCACTTTCTTCCCGTTAGGACGACTTTCGGTGAGGATTATGCGGACTTTACATCCGAGAGATCGTCGACCGCATGGAGTCCCTATTTCGATCATATCGCACAAAGGAGCCATTTACGGCTAACTGGAGGTCCTTCCGAAGGGTTTAGGGACGCAGTGAGCACATCGCATTCCATCCATTGCATGACGGACAGCAGAGCGCACTATCCGCACTGCGAGGATATCCGCGAGCTGTGTTATTGACTTCGTGGTAGGGAGGATCATTTGCCTCTAGTTGAGTTTGCATATAATAATAGCTACCACTCCAAAGATTGGATGGCGCCTTATGAGGCCTTGTATGGGAGAAGTGCAGATCGCTGATAGGCTGGTTCGATGTGGGCGAGTACGATTAGTGGGACGGACTTGGTGCGGCAGGAAGTGGATAAGGTGAAGCTTATCCAGAGGCGGTTCTTGACTTCGAGTCGGCGAAGTCATATCACGAGATCACCGCCATCGGCATCCGGAGTTCGAGGTTGATGATTGGGTTTTCTGAAGGTGTCACCCATGAAGGTGTGATGAGATTCGGGAAGAAAGGAAACTTCGGCCAAGGTACATTGGGCCCTATCGATTGTCGCGAGGTAGGCAAGGTTGCTACGAGTTGGATCTGCCGTCCGATCTGGAAGCGGCATCCGGTGTTTCATGTTTCTATCTTTGAGGAGATGTATCGGGGATCCATCTAGGGTGCATCCGATTGACGATGTCGGTGACCAGGGGTTATCGTATGAGAGATTCCATAGCGATAGTCGATCGTCGTGTTAGGCGTCCGCGGACCAGGGCGTGGCTTCCACAAAGTTCTGTGGCGGAACGAGCTTAGGGAGGAGATGACGTGGGAAGCTGAGGAGGACATGAGGCAGAAATATCCTCACCTATTCCCCACACCTCCAGGTAATTCACTTTCCTACTTGTAAATTTTTCATTGTCATATATGCCTAAGTGTTGTTTTGTGGCCGTATGTGGCATTTGCAACTGTTTAAGTTATGAAGAACCTTATCGTTAACTGTCTTGGGAAGGAACATTCGGGACGAATGTTTCTAAGGGGGAGAATGTTATACCCCGTATTTCCGGAGTATGTACGTAAGAGCGTACGTACGAAAGTTTGGCCTTAAAGTTTAGGCATGGCACGTTTTTTTTGGGCACAACTCACTCAAGGAATCGTTTTCCGACGAAACGTTTAACAAGACTCGCGTAGGATAAATTTCGGCTATGCCATTTCTAATTTTTGCGGATTTTTCCGAGAGACGACACATTTTGGACCAACGGGAGGCGACACTTGTCACCCTCAATTGATGGACGTGAGGCGTTCTTGTGGCGATTGGATTGGCTTTTTGTCAAGTAGTTGGTAGGATATTTTGTGTAGTGGATGGATAAGGACACTTGGGCAAATCCTCACCCTACACTTGCCTTGCACTTGGCATCATCTTGGCCGCGGTTGGCCATGTCTTGACCTATAAATACCCCCTTAAGATGAAGAGTTCTTCATCCACAAATTACTTTCCAAGTCTTGAAAAATCCTTCCCTCTCCCTTGAGCTTGTTTCGTCCAAAGCCTACTCCCCCCCCCCCTTGAGTGAAGTTTGGCCGAGGGCCCCCCCCCTAGCCTATCCGAAATCTACCCCCCTCCCTTGGTAGAAAAGTTGCCTTCTAGTATTGTTATAATGCCCAAAATACCCTAGCCCAAATCCCTTAGTACTTAGTAGAAGTTGTGAAGAACTTCTAAGGGTTCTTGGTGCTATCGGAGCGTACAAGGTAGGAGCTAAACCTCGCTCAGGATCGACTTTTATCTAGGATATTATTGGGCTTACCGAGGTAAATACACTTATCCTTCTTTTGTAATTAAAGAATGCATACTGTAGAAATATAGGAATAAGTATAAATACTTAGAAGGATATTACAGAATAGAACTGAACTGTTATCACCTTAGAAGGGTATAAAAGATGAATAATTGAACTGTACTCACATAGGGCTGTTTTTTCTGATCGTATAACTTAGGGTAGGGAAGTGCTGCCCAAATTTCCATAGAATAGAGAACCCTCGCTTAGAATGTTTGATCTGGTCAGACGTTGATAGACGTGTTGGTATTATATATTTGATTCTCTGCGCGACATATTCAACTTGGCGGAGGTTTTCACGAGAAGGCATGTGATTCTTCCTAAGCATGATATTTTAACATATATATATATGCGGTAGACGATACGTGTGTTAGCGAATAATAATCACGGCAATGTCTTTTGACTTAAGCCTGAATAACAACTACGTCAATGTCTTTTGACTTAAGCCTGAATAATAAGAATCTTAATGCATTTCAAAAGAATACTGAATCATTTTTAACAGAAGAGAAATATCTGGTTTTTAAAACAAAAGCTTAAGAGTTATACTAGCTTTATGGAAAGTTAGGTATAACAACTTAAGAAAGATAAAAGGCTGTTTACTTGTTTGTTTATAAAAGCCTTGTATTGATTTCTTAAGTATAGTAAGATTGTTTGATAAGTAGACATATTATGATGCTACATGTTAGTGTCTTGTAATGTTGTGAAAGGGGGCCATTCTTTGCAGGCTTACGTTGCTAAGCGGTAAGTCCATTGTCTCGTTATTTTATCACCTACCCCTCGACTTGTTATACAGGGTTTGCCACCCTTGATGCGGTCTATACGGCTATGCGGTCTGTGAGACTATGCGAGCAGCGGTATGCTCGAGATTGATCATTCGGTGTTTAGCCCGATGCGGGGATGCCTATGCGGTCCATGGGACTACGCGGTCTATCGAGACTATGCGGATGCGGGAGTCGGTAGTGCAGGGTTGGCTACCGTCGAGGAATACCTCATGCAGGTGCGTGTGTGACCTATGCGGATGCGGAAGTCGTGATTAGGCACGCAGAATGATACTATGGGCGATTGGCCTTGCCCGATCATTCGCGCCTAGAAAAGACACATTCTGCTTTTCCTATTATTGTCCTTGTTTGTGATATGACACTACGTGCAATTGAACTGATTGTATTTGTGAAATGGTTTTAAAATACTTTGATTTCATTTAAGTACTTTACAGTTTCACATACTTGGTACCTGTTGTACTGACCTCCTTCGGGGGGCTGCGTTCATGCCGCAGGTAAGGGCAAGCAGGTGCTAGATCCACATCCTTAGGATCTTTGCTTTGGTGTCGGGAGCTCCATCTTCTCCGGAGGCTCTACTTTTGGGTATGATCTCCCTGTTGTAGATAGTTTTGTCTGATCGAGGTATGGCGGGGCCCTGTCCCGCCATAGTTGTTTATTTCCTTAGAGGTCTGTAGACATGTTGTACAGTTGGGATGTAACTGCAAAAACTTGGTTTATGTATATATGCCGAAAGGCAACCTTTTTCTCAGATAAACTGTGTCTTATGTTATAATGTTTCATATCTTGTTTTATATTCCGCTGATTTTCTCTGATATATGACTACTTGGGTGCCCGGGTAAGGCACCAGTCACGGGCCCGGAACGGGTCGTGACATACATAGTTATACACATATCATGATAGAAAAGATAGGAAGAGGTTCACATACCTCACGACGATTATCGACTAATAGCAAAACGCTCCAAGTACCTCAAACCGTCGGCTACTCCTTAAGCCAAGTAGATCACGCCATACGTAGTACTTCAACCTATAGAGGCCACAAGGCGCCTATTAACATCCAGATCTCAACGTAGAATATTCTACAGAAAATTCGGCAGCAACTCCCGCCCCCCCGCAACCGCGTAAATCTCCTCCTCTATCGAGGCTATCAAGCCAACCAGGTGGGGCGTATACGGCTACCCTGAAGTGTACACTTCTACATCACAGTAATGCTACACAAGTCTCATCAGATACCCTATGTAATTACGATTCGATTCTCTTTCTTTAAATTCAGGCTTAAGTCAAAAGACATTGCCGCAAAACTATGTTCAGTTCTATATATAGTATACTTCAACTATATATTACAGCAACAAGTAATTTCCAATTCCAATAGGGGACAAGATTATTTACCTCGATAAGCCCAAAATTATCCGAGATAAAAGTCGATCCTGAGCAAGGTTTAGCTCCTAAACTGCACGCTCCAACCCGCTCCAAACAACCCTTAGAAGTTCTACGCAACTTCTACTTAACACTTCAACCAACTATGAAGGTTTTCCTTAGGGTTTCGGTTTGAGACAAAAAGGACATTAGGTAGTATTTCCGGGCTCTACGTATAGAGGTATCTTTGGAATACTACAAGGTATATGGCTAAGGTAATTTGGGTATAGTAACAATACTATGGAGAGTATTTCTACCAAGAGGGGGGTATTTATACGAGACAACACCACGAGGGGGTGTATACCCTCCGGCCAACCCCACTAGGAGGTACTCGGCGAGGGGAGGGCTCTCGGCGAGGGCCTCACCAAGGGGGGAGGGGGAGGCTAGGACGAGATCACTATAAGAGAGGGGGGAGGATTTTTAGACTTAGGAAATTATTTTGGATGAAGAAGTCTTCAAAGGGGGAGGGGTATTTATAGGGAAATCAAAGGCCATGATCTAGCCAAGTGGGGGGCAAGTGGAGGGCCAATATGTGCCCAAGTGCCCCCTAGTCCCTACTCCTTAAAACTGTTATACCCCGTATTTCCAGAGTATGTACGTGAGGGCGTACGTATTAAATTTTTTTTTGCCTTAAGAATTGACAAGTTTCGAAATTTAGGCACAAGTGCCGGAAAGAGTCGTTTTTCTACGAAACGTTTCCACAGCTTTCGTAGGGAAAATTCCGGCTATGTCATTTCTAATTTTTGCGGATTTTTCCGAGAGACGAAACATTTTGGACCAACGGGAGGGTGACAAGTGTCACCCTCACATTGGCCGTGACCTTGGGCGGAAGTGGACGAAATTGGTGGCTTTAGTTGGTAGGATATTTTTGTGCAAGTTGTGTGGTAGATGGATAAGGTCCACATGGTTAAAATCTAGCTCTACACTTGCACCACACTTGTCTTCATCTTGGCCATTGGTTGGCCTTTGCTTGACCTATAAATACCCCCCCTTGTTGAAGAGTTATTTCATCCTAAACTTGAGCAATCTTTCTAAGTCTCAAATACTCCCTCCCTCTTGTTTGATTTCGTCCAAAAGCCCTTCCCCTTTGAGAAAGGCCCTGGCCGAGAGCCTCCCCTCACTTTGTGGTGCCCTAGCCAGGGTACCCCTAGCCTAGTTGTCTTGTATAAATACCCCTTGTTGTGGTATAGAAATACTCTCCTAGTATTGTTATAATGCCCAAATACCTTGGCCCAAATACCTTGTAGTATTCCCAAGGTTACACATATACAAAAGCCCAGAAAATACTATTATACTTCCCTCAGTCACAAAAACGAAACCCTAAGGAAAACCTTCATAGTCGGTTGAAGTGTTAAGTAGAAGTTGCGTAGAACTTCTAAGGGTTGTTTGGAGCGGTTTGGAGCACTCGGAGTAGGAGCTAAACATTTCTCAGGAGCGACATTAAACTCGGATAATTTTGGGCTTATCGAGGTAAATACTACTGTCCTTCTAGTGTAATTGGAAATTACATACTGTAGTAGTATAGAAATGAATATAAGATTCATAAGAAGAGAATTGAACTGTAATAGAAGGATATTACAGAAAAGGGTTGAACTGAAATCACTTCAGAAGAATATAAGTAGAAGTTAAACTGTACTTACATAGGACTGTATTACAGTAGACTGATAACCTTTATTGGTTGAATGTTTTGCAAGTAGCATGTGCTACTTAGAAGGTGGACAAGACTAGCCGGGTTATAGCCGTGGAGCGTTTTGCTTATAGTCGATAATCGTCGCGAGGTATGTGATTCTTCCTATACTCTTGAGCATGATATTTTAAAGGAAGATATATATAGTACGGCAATGTCTTTTGACTTAAGCTGAATAATATATAGTACGGTAGACGTCGTGTGCTAATTGAGCGTGGTTATGCGACAATGTCTTTGACTTAAGCTGAATAATAAGAACCTTGAATGTATTTCAAATGTTAAGAAACCATTTTTGAAAGAGTAACACTTGGTTTTAAAGGTTTTAAAAAGAGTTATACTAGCTTTATGGGAGTTAGGTATAACGTCTTAAGAGAGGTAAATGGTCTACTGATTTTAGAAGTTAAGAGACTTGATCTTATAAGATAAGAGACTTAACTTAAATGACTTAAAATGAGTTTTGTGTGAAACCTCATTCGTGAGTAATGAGTACGTGGTTTTTAAAAGGAATAATGTTTCTTGATTTGAATCGAATGTGTGTCGCCAAACCAACTGCAGCGTTAATAAAGGAAAATGTATTAAATAATGAAGTATTATTAAAACCAGTAGAAACCTCCATCTGCATAGAAGCTAAGATAAGACAAAATGATATTACATTTCCTAGATCATGGCTGCTTAATAAGATTGATTATAAATAAGAATAACCTACACTCATATAAGGCATATGTTACTCAATAGTTTTAAAAAGGGATTAAGACATTGAACTATGAAACTTTTCTAAAAAGAGACTTGAGTAATGAAAATTAGGCAAACTGGAACTTTAGGGAAAAGAAAGGCATTGTGTTGTCTTAAAATGGTTTAAAACTTAAAGTGTTATAACAGCTTTATGGGAAGTTGGTTATAACGACTTTATGAAAACAAAAGAAGGGTTTTTATCATTGGTTTTAAATATGGAAACTTGGCTTTAATAAGAGAAGTTGTTTTGCTTAAAAGATGTAAGTCACTCTATTTTTATACTACGGGTATCGGGTGACTTTTATAAAAGGAATGGATCTCTTTAAAAGGAATTTAACGTACGTAGTACTTTAGGGTTAAAACCCGGACTTGACATAAAATGAAAGTACCTTGAGTTGTGTATAACTTGCCTATGTTTGTTGTTGTGTAACTTGTCTATGCATGTTGTTGTGAAACTTGCCTATGCTTATTGTGATAGCCTTGTTGTGCAAGTACTGTGTTCTACTCGACTACCGGTTCATCAGAATGTATTTCACTTGACTCTGGGTTCATCCGGAATGTATTTCACTTGACTACCGGTTCATCCGGGAACGTACTTCACTCGACTACCGGTTCATCCGGGAACGTACTTCACTCGACTACCGGTTCATCCGGAAATGTATTTCACTCGACTACCGGTTCATCCGGGAATGTATTTCTCTCGACTACCGGTTCATCCGGGAATGTATTCTACACGTTTCTATACTTGGTCCATGAGATGGGTCGAGAGACATGTTAGACGTATCACGATTTGTACCTAGGCTGCAGCGGTGAGGAAGGAGTTCCACGGGCATGAGGATGACTTGAGGCGTGAGTCCCGACTTGACATGATCGCTTTTATGTTATGAGCGTAGTTGGTTATCATACATGTCTCCCGCTTTTTATAGACTATTATGATTTCATTCTGATATTACTGATTTCACATACTTGGTACTGTTATGCATCGACCTCCGGGTGCGTTCATGCGGTAGAAGTACATCATTTGTCGATCCGCGTTTAGGATCACCTTTTCAGCGTATTGGGAAGCTCCGTTCCTTGAGGCTTATCTTTGGTATGTTACCACGAGTCCGTAAGTTCTCATGCGTTCGGGGTATGGCGGGGCCACTGTCGTCATAGTTGTTGTATAAATCTTAAGTGCAGCCTTGTTGTGGGCAGGGTTGTAAGGATTGTAACTGTTCAAATGTTTTTATATATATATGTTGAAAGGCAACCGGTTTGGTTGGCCTATTTTCATTCCATCATGATCCATGTCTATTTTGCAGGTTTAAGTTTTTATTTCCATTTGGTTTTCTCGATGTTGTATCACTAGGGTGCGGGTAAGGCACGATCCGCGGGCCGGTTGGGTCTTGACAAAGTGGTATCAGAGCAGTTAGTCCTCGGAAGGTGTCTACAGACCATGTCTAGTAGAGTCTTGATTATCGATGTGTTGTGCACCACATCTATAATCAGGAGGCTATAGGACATTTAGGATTGGTTTCCATTCTTCTCATTACGAGATCGTGCCTTAGAATGTGTGATAAGTTGGACCCCTCGATGTATTCCTTTCCTTTACGATTATGCCTGCGTAAGGCAACCGAGCCCAGATGGGCAAGCGATCGAGGAGATGTTAGTGAGATCTGAGGAATGCGGCGCAGCGGTGAGACTGAGCAGTGCTTAAACGGCGGGTTTCGCAGCGCCACAAAGACCAGCGAGTTTAGAGCGCGGCGATGGCTGCGAGACTCTGATACACGAGCCTCGGTCCCACGGCTGGAGCAGATGAGATAAGTACAAGAGATGGCGATTCTGGCCGTGGTCGTGGCCGAATATGAGATAAGTGGAATCTGGCGATTCGATCCAGTAGCACCGTAGTTCACCCGGCGAGCGGTTTGAGACTACGGGATTTTCGAGATGTAACGCGAGTTTTATGGGTCGAGGCACGAGGATGATCCGCGAGTTCATCCGGCGATTCTGGTCATGAGTGATCAATGCATCGGATACAGTCGGTGGTCTAGGTTCGCATCGGTGCGTGATACCGCGATCGTGGTTTGATCGTGGGAGCTGTCGGGGAAAACGCTTCCGGTGTTTGGGGCGAGTTCTCCAAGGCATTTCTTGCACTTCTTGCCTCCACGGATGAGGAGGGCTCGGGCGACAGATTTTTGACGTTGAGCGGGGCGGGCGGGCGGTTAGAGAGTACAATGTGGAGTTCGACTCATTAGCTTCGGTATGTCCCATTGTAGTAGGCGATATGGAGGGCCAGTACACCGCTACGCCACGGGCTAGATGATTACTTGGCGAGGCTTATGCGGGTGTAGCTCTTCACGGGCATGGACATTGCCCGCATGCAAGCTCATGCACTAGGATGTGAGGCACGGAGAGGTCGACGGAATGGCGAGATCGAGAAGAGGGCGGGACAGCAGGTCCTTTGGTAACTTTCAAGCGGACCGCCTCCAACAAGCTAGTTATGTACCTCCGCCCGATGCAGTGGTCCTCCATAGTCTTGGGGCGTTCGGGGTATTCGGGGCTGGTGAGCTCGGGCTTCGTTCCGGTATACGTGAGTTCTAGCGGCGAGATTCATGTCCCCCTCAGTGTGCACGATGTGGCAAACATCATCCCGGGGAATGTCGTCTTTTTACTGGTGCTTGTTTCACCTGCGGCCGTCAGGGCCATGTGACGAGAGACTGTGCTTATAGGAGAGGTACCGGCAGTTTGGCGCAGTCTACCGGATCAGTGGCAGGTTCATCGCGCCTACGACTATGCGCCTGCAGTGTGCTATGATTAGAGTGGAGCGGTAGATTCAGGTATATCCCTAACCCTTTAGAGTTTTGTATGTATTGATATTGTTGATGTATTTAGCGTTATGATCGGATAGCTTTGTGCAAAAATGTGATTTAGAAACCTGGTTTGTTGAAAGGATAAGTCCCTGGGTAGTGTGAGAGGGAAGTGGTAGCTTTCATGACGTGATTTTGTAAGATCGTTCCGTATCGGGAACAAGAGCGTGATGCGTTACGTGGGTCGGGTTGGGGCCATGTTGAGGGCCAACCCGCGGCCTGTGTCGGGATGGGGTCAGCTCTGGGTGGTCCCGCCAGGTGGTAGGGTCACGAGGGTGCTAGGCCCATGTCTAGATAACCATCGTATGAGTTCGTGGATATGTTCGACCATAAGCGGATCGTGAAGGCCGGGAATGGCCTTAAGGAAGATTGAGGCTAGTAAGATGACTAAGTTTGGAGGTGGTGACTCCAAAGTATTGGAAACTGAAGCAATGACTGAAGTATGGTGCGTATACTAGAAGAGTTCAAGTGTTCGAGGAGGGCACGACGAGTAAGGAAGGAAGAGAACGTGTGTTATTTCGTGGCCAGGCATGGCGTTGGCAAATTGTTAGAAGAACTTTATCGTTATCCGTCTTGAGAAGGAACATTCGGGACGAATGTTTCTAAGGAGGGGAGAATGTTATACCCCGTATTTCCAGAGTATGTACGTGAGGGCGTACGTATTAAATTTTTTTTTGCCTTAAGAATTGACAAGTTTCGAAATTTAGGCACAAGTGCCGGAAAGAGTCGTTTTTCGACGAAACGTTTCCACAGTTTTCGTAGGGAAAATTCCGGCTATGTCATTTCTAATTTTTGCGGATTTTTCCGAGAGACGAAACATTTTGGACCAACGGGAGGGTGACAAGTGTCACCTGCATTAGCCGTGACCTTGGCGGAAGTGGGCGAAATGGGTGGCTTTAGTTGGTAGGATATTTTTGTGCAAGTTGTGTGGTAGATGAATAAGGTCCACGTGGTTAAAATCTAGCCTACACTTGCACCACACTTGTCTTCATCTTGGCCATTGGTTGGCCTTTGCTTGACTATAAATACCCCTTGTTGAAGAGTTATTTCATCCTAAACTTGAGCAATCTTTCTAAGTCTCAAATACTCCTCCTCTTGTTTGATTTCGTCCAAAAGCCCCTTCCCCCTTTGAGAAAGGCCCTTGGCGAGAGCCTCCCACAGCTGTGGTGCCTAGCCAGGTACCCACTAGCCTAGTTGTCTTGTATAAATACCCTTGTTGTGGTATAGAAATACTCTCTAGTATTGTTATAATGCCCAAATACCTTGGCCCAAATACCTTGTAGTATTCCCAGGTTACACATATACAAAGCCAGAAAATACTATTATACTTCCCTCAGTCGCAAAAACGAAACCCTAAGGAAAAACTTCATAGTCGGTTGAAGTGTTAAGTAGAAGTTGCGTAGAACTTCTAAGGGTTGTTTGGAGCGGTTTGGAGCACTCGGAGTAGGAGCTAAACATTTCTCAGGAGCGACATTAAACTCGGATAATTTTGGGCTTATCGAGGTAAATACTACTGTCCTTCTAGTGTAATTGGAAATTACATCGTAGTAGTATAGAAATGAATATAAGATTCATAAGAAGAGAATTGAGCGTAATAGAAGGATATTACGAGAAAGGGTTGAGCGAAATCACTTGAGGAAGAATATAAGTAGAAGTTAAGCGTACTTACATAGGGCGTATTCAGATGGTGATAACCTTTATTGGTTGAATGTTTTGCAAGTAGCATGTGCTACTTAGAAGGTGGACAAGACTAGTAGGGTTATAGCGTGGGCGTTTTGCTTATAGTCGATAATCGTCGCGAGGTATGTGATTCTTCCTATACTCTTGAGCATGATATTTTAAAGGAAGATATATATAGTACGGCAATGTCTTTTGACTTAAGCTGAATAATATATAATGCGGTAGGCGTCGTGTGCTAATTGAACGTGGTTATGCGACAATGTCTTTGACTTAAGCTGAATAATAAGAACCTTGAATGTATTTCAAATGTTAAGAAACCATTTTGAAAGAAGAGTAACACTTGGTTTTAAAAGGTTTTAAAAGAGTTATACTAGCTTTATGGGAGTTAGGTATAACGTCTTAAGAGAGGTAAATGGTCTACTGATTTTAGAAGTTAAGAGACTTGATCTTATAAGATAAGAGACTTAACTTAAATGACTTAAAATGAGTTTTGTGTGAAACCTCATTCGTGAGTAATGAGTACGTGGTTTTTAAAAGGAATAATGTTTCTTGATTTGAATCGAGAATGTGTGTCGCCAAACCAACTGCGGCGTTAATAAAGGAAAATGTATTAAATAATGAAGTATTATTAAAACCGATGAAACCTCCATCTGCATAGAAGCTAAGATAAGACAAAATGATATTACATTTCCTAGATCATGGCTGCTTAATAAGATTGATTATAAATAAGAATAACCTACACTCATATAAGGCATATGTTACTCAATAGTTTTAAAAAGGGATTAAGGCATTGAACTATGAAACTTTTCTAAAAAGAGACTTGAGTAATGAAAATTAGGCAAGCGGAACTTTAGGAAAAGAAAGGCATTGTGTTGTCTTAAAATGGTTTAAAACTTAAAGTGTTATAACAGCTTTATGGGAAGTTGGTTATAACGACTTTATGAAAACAAAAGAAGGGTTTTTATCATTGGTTTTAAATATGGAAACTTGGCTTTAATAAGAGAAGTTGTTTTGCTTAAAAGATGTAAGTCACTCTATTTTTATACTACGGGTATCGGGTGACTTTTATAAAAGGAATGGATCTCTTTAAAAGGAATTTAACGTACGTAGTACTTTAGGGTTAAAACCCGGACTTGACATAAAATGAAAGTACCTTGAGTTGTGTATAACTTGCCTATGTTTGTTGTTGTGTAACTTGTCTATGCATGTTGTTGTGAAACTTGCCTATGCTTATTGTGATAGCCTTGTTGTGCAAGTACTGTGTTCTACTCGACTACCGGTTCATCCGGGAATGTATTTCACTTGACTACCGGTTCATCCGGGAATGTATTTCACTTGACTACCGGTTCATCCGGAAATGTATTTCACTTGACTACCGGTTCATCAGGAATGTACTTCACTCGACTCTGGGTTCATCCGGAATGTATTTCACTCGACTCTAGGTTCATCCGGGAATGTATTTCTCTCGACTAGGTTCATCCGGAATGTATTCCACGTTTCTATACTTGGTCCATGAGATGGGTGAGACATGTTATGCGTATCACGATTTGTACCTAGGCTGGCGGTGAGGAAGGAGTTCCACGGGCATGAGGATGACTTGAGGCGTGAGTCACGACTTGACATGGCCTTTTATGTTATGAGCGTAGTTGGTTATCATACATGTCTCCCTTTTTATAGACTATTATGATTTCATTCTGATATTTCTGATTTCACATACTTGGTACCTGTTGTACTGACCTCCTTCGGGGGGCTGCGTTCATGCCGCAGGTAGAAGTACATCGGCTGTCGATCCCCGCGTTTAGGATCACCTTTTCAGCGTATTGGGAAGCTCCGTTCCTTCGGAGGCTTATCTTTGGTATGTTACCCTGAGTCTGTAAGTTCTTGTACGTTCAGGGGTATGGCGGGGCCCTGTCCCGTCATAGTTGTTGTATAAATCTTAGAGGTCTGTAGCACTGTTGTGGGCAGGGTTGTAAGGATTGTAACTGTTCAAATGTTTTTATATATATATGTTGAAAGGCAACCGTTTTGGTTGGCCTATTTTCATTCCATCATGATCCATGTCTATTTTGCATGTTTAAGTTTTTATTTCCGCTGGTTTTCTCTGATGTTGTATCACTAGGGTGCCCGGGGTAAGGCACCAGTCACGGGCCCGGGTTCGGGTCTTGACAAAAACCCTCACAAATATCTTACCAACTACTTGACAAAAAAAGCCAAGACCAATCGTCCAACCACTCCACCTGGCGCTTGATATGAGGTGACACTTGTCACCTCCCGTTAATCAAAATGTTTCTTATCTCGTAAAAATCCGCAAAAAATAAAAATGACATAGCCGGAATTTTCCCTTCGCAAGTTTTGTAAAACGTTTCGTCGAAAAACGACTCTAATCGGGTGTTGTGCACAAAAACAAATCGTCCAAGCCAACTTTAAAGTTCAAATTTTTCTACGTACGTCCTTACGTACATACTCTGGAAATACGGGGTATAACATTCTCCCCTCCTTAGAAACATTCGTCCCGAATGTTCCTTCTAAGTCTCAAAACAACGCGCGCCAATATAGTCTTCACTACTATACTTACGAGAACAATCCTGCCACACCTGGCCACAGAAACACCCGCGCAAATACTTCCATCCAAGTCCACGAGGAAACACCTCTAACATCACCACAAATACCTCTCTCCGGGGTCTAAAATATACTTCCTTTGCACCTTCTCTTTACAAAAGAAATGATCACATCTATGCTCGCCATACATGCTCGCTTCTTCCCTTACGTGTCGTACCCTTCTTGTACACTCGAACTCTTTCTCATAACCTACCACATTTCTGTTGAACAAGTATAAACCAACTATCTGAATCTTTGCCAACATCGAACCAATCGACCGGCAACTTACACTTCCGCCCCTACAAGGCTTCATAAGGCGACATTCGAAAACTGAAATGGTAGCTATAAAACACTTCCCCAACAGGAGACAACAATCCTCACAACTACCCCTGAAATCCAAACACTGGCCCGAGGATGAATACGATACGGAGACTCACCTGAGTTCCTAACCCTGCCTGGTAAAACTTCCAGAAAAAGAAACAGCCGTACCCTGGGCTCCACTGTCTGTCATAAGGTGAAGGTAGGCACCCCGTGCAGCCTTACAACCTTTCTGATGTAACATCTCGCATAACCCTCTGCCGAGTAACCGGTCCTGACTAAGAGACCAGATGGGCTGACCCCATCGGCCCGACTACTGGTCGAACGCATCCACGAATCTGTACGCTGGTTAACTAAACTTGGGCCAAACACCCTCGTGACCCTACCACCCGGCGGGACCACCACAAACTGACCCCACCATAAAACAGGTCGCGGGTTGACCCGCGGCATGGCCTCAACCCGACCCACTCTCGCGTACAACACTTGCTCCCCGATCCGGAACAATCTCACTAATTACGTTACAAAAACCTAGTGGTCTTCTTTGCTCAACTACCCTCTTTCATTCCACACTACTCAGGGACTTATCACACAATATATCCCATGTGCACTATGCACTCCGATAAGGGTCAAACACAAATGTAATCTTTTACTCAAGATTGCCTTGCCTCTAAGGTCTCCACGTATAAAGCTCTAAGGCTTACACTTTTCCTATCCCCCAATCTTTCCCGGTTACTAACCATGATTTCTAATCACAACTAACACACTGCTATCAGAACATAGCACTTATGATATACTCATCTCTAGAGGGTTAAAGATATGCCTGAATCTACTGCTTCACTCCCCTATGTCGTTCTAATCAAACCTGCCCCGTAGGGCGCATAGCTAAGGAAGGTGACGAACTACCCATCGATCCTGAAGGCTAAGTCCTCCTACTTGCATCCCTCCTACTAGGACGTCCTTTCCACACATGGCCCTGTCGGCCGCAGGTAAAACAAGTACTAACTAAAAGACGACATTCCCCGGAATGACGTCTGTCGCACTGTGAACCGGAAGCCCTGGAGCTCTGACCAACTCCGGCTTACCCCCAACGTCCTGAACCCTATGGAGGGCCATTCTGCACTGGTGGATGTGCATATCTAATCTGCTGGTGAGGCGATTCGCCTCGAAAGTTACCAAAGGACCTTGATGTTCTGGCCCTCTTCTGCTGTCCTTGGTTAACCTGTCGATCTCTATGTTTCTCGGCCTGCTGCACATAAGCCCGTACACAGGCCATGCTCAAGCCTAACTGAAGAATTACTCTTGTACAACCTTCTCTTAGATAGTCACCAAGACTCGCGGTACATCGGTATACACTCTGGCAGCCAAATCCATAGCTAGTAACAGGGTCGCCTCTTTGCAATCTATATTCTTTGTTCCCGGTCGTGGAACTGAAGGTTCAAATATCATGGCGCGAGAGGAACCGCCGCCGTGCTAAACTTTCTTTGGGGCTAGTGGCGTCGCAGAACTCCCGAATGAAGCACCTAACTCGGTGATGGTTGGGCTGTGCCTCGTAACCCTCGAACTCTACTCGCGGCTCCTCCGCGCCTCTGGGCGGGTTTGCCCTACGCGAGGCATAGCGGTAAGGGAAAGGAATACGTTAGAGGTCCAACTTACAACACTCTAAGGCACGATCTCGAGTGAGAAGAATGGAAACCAATCCTAAATATCCTATAGCCTCACGATTATTTGTGTGGTGCACAACACACCGATAATCAAGACTCTGCTCGATCTGATGCGTAGACACCTTCCGAGGATTAAGCGCTCGATACCACTTTTGTCACGACCCGACCGGGGCGTGGATGCCTTACGGGCACCCGGTAGTCATACATCGAAATCAGCGGAATATAAAGACAATACATGAAACGATGTAATAAGGCGGTGAAATAAGAAAAGCTAACCAAAAACGGTTACCTTCAGTATATATATAAATAACAATTTGAACAGTCACATCCCTTTCTACAACTCTGCCCACAACAGTACTACAGACCTCTAAGGATGATACAACAACAATGGCGGGACAGGGCCCCGCCATACCACGAATATGCGTACCTACAATGACGAGGACTATACGTGATAAGCCTACGAGAAGCGGAGCTTCTCAAGCGAACTGTGACCACATGGCGAGGATCAACAACGGTGTACCTCTACTGCGGCATGAACGCGGCCGGCGAGGTCGATTACAACGGTACCAAGTATGTGGCGAAAAATTACGTAAATGAAATCATAGTAGTCTATATAAAGCGTAAGACATGTATGATAACCAAACTACGATTCATAATCGCGATCGTGTCAAGTCGGGGACTCGCCCTCAAGTCATTACTCGAAGTATAACAATGGGTCTCGCCCACAACATCAATCATGCCCGTGGAATACCTTCGCCAGCTGGCGATCCGTGATATAAAAGCACCAAGGAATACACATAAACACGGTCCCACTGTGTCATAATAAAGCATGCGGGGTAAATGCGAAGGCATAGCCGACTACTAAAACCACGGTACCAACAATGCTATAAAAGCGTATCACTAGGTATTTCTATCGCACCACGTGATCGAAGGCGGCACTCGCCGCGATATCAATGTCGCGCGTCTATTCTGGAACTTACCGCTGACTCGCATAGGTCACACACGAACCCGCATGAGGTATCCTCGAATCATGGTCCCCGCACGAGGTATACCCGCGTCGGGCGGCTTAACCCCGGTATCCGCTGGACTCCGCAGCCCGCATAGTCTCAAAAGACCGCATAGTCCATGGACGCATAGGGCATCCGCGTCGGGCTAAACACCGGAATGATCAATCACGGAGCATACCGCTGCTCCGCATAGTCTCACAGACCGCATAGGCCGTATAGACCCGCATCAAGGGTGGCAAGCCCTCGGTAAAATAAGTCAAGGGGGTAGGTGATATAATAATAGTACAACGGACTTACCGGTTAGCAACGTAAGCACAGCAAGAATGACCCTCTTACACAACAATCACAAGATACTAACACACGTAGCATCCTAACATGTTTACTTATCAAATCAACAAGAAAGTATTACAAGGCTATCACAAACCAACAAAATCAAGTTATTCACACAAGGTACTTTATGCTAATAAGTTCGGGTATCTATCCCCAAAGTACTTCATACATTAACTCTTTTAAAAGATCTGTTTCTTTCACGAAGTCACCTGATACGTAGTATAAAATAGAGTGACTATCTTTTTAAGTGAACCAAAACACTTCCCTTGTAAAATCAAGTAACAACATTATTTTCCAAACGTTCAAGTTTGCCTAATTTCAAATGTTCACGTTTCTTATTTTAGAAAGGTTTCGTAGTTCATATTCTTATCCATTTAAGAATATAATTCTCTTTTAAACAATCTGAGAAACATATGCCTTATATGTGAGTAGGTTATTCTTGTTCATAATCAATCTTATTAAGCAACCATGATCTAGGAAATGTAATATCATTTTGTCTCATCTTAGCTTCCATGCAGATGAAGGTTTCTACTGGTTTTAATAATACTTCATTAATCAAAACATTTCCCTTTATTAACGCTGCAGTGGTTTGTCGATACTCATTCTGATTTCCGAAATCAGTAAAACATTATTCCTTTTAAAAACCAAGTACTCATTACTCACGAATGAGGTTTCACACAAAATTCATATTAATTTAATTAAGTCAAGTCTCTTATCTTTTAAGATCAAGTCTCTTAACTTCTAAAATCAATAAATCATTCATTTTATGTCTTAAGCCGTTATACCTAACTTCCCATAAAGCTATTATAACTCTTAAGTTTTTAAAACCACAAAGCATTTTCTTACCTACATAAAGCTGTTATAACCAACTTCCCATAAAGCCGTTATAACACTTTATGTTTTAAACCAATCAAATACATTTAACACGTATCGTCTGGTACTACATAGTTATACACATATCATGCTAGAAAAGATAGGAAGAGGTTCACATACCTCGCGACGATTATCGACTAATAGCAAAAGCGCTCCAAGTACCTCAAACCGTCGGCTACTCCTTAAGCCAAGTAGATCACGCCATCGTAGTACTTGACCTATAGAGGCCACAGGCGCCTATTAACATCAGATCTCAACGTAGAATATTCTACGAGAAAATTCGTGACTCCCCGCATGACCGCGTAAATCTCCTCTATCGAGGCCGGCTATCAAGCCAACCAGGGGTTTATCGTCTACCGGACGTGTACAATACTACTTCACAATGCTACACAAGTCTCATGTCTGAGTCTATGTAATTACTGATTCGATTCTCTTTCTTTAAATTCAGCTTAAGTCAAAAGACATTGCAAAACTATGTTCATTCTATATATAGTATACTTCAACTATATATTACAGAACAAGTAATTTCCAATTCCAATAGGGACAAGATTATTTACCTCGATAAGCCCAAAATTATCAGAGATAAAAGTCGATCTGAGCAAGGTTTAGCTCCTGCGCACGCTCGACACTGCTCCAAACAACCCTTAGAAGTTCTACGCAACTTCTACTTAACACTTCAACCAACTATGAATGTTTTCCTTAGGGTTTCGGTTTGAGACAAAAAGGACATTAGGTAGTATTTCTGGGCTCTACGTATAGAGGTATCTTTGGAATACTACAAGGTATATGGCTAAGGTAATTTGGGTATAGTAACAATACTATGGAGAGTATTTCTACCAAGAGGGGGGTTTTTATACGAGACAACACCACAAGGGGGGGGTGTATACCCCTCGGCCAACCCCACTAGGAGGGGGGTACTCTGCCGACGAGGGGAGGGCTCTCGGCCAGGGGCCTCACGAGGGGAGGGGAGGCTAGGACGAGATCACTATAAGAGAGGGGGGAGGATTTTTAGACTTAGGAAATTATTTTGGATGAAGAAGTCTTCAAAGGGGGAGGGGTATTTATAGGGAAATCAAAGGCCATGATCTAGCCAAGTGGGGGGCAAGTGGAGGGCCAAGATGTGCCCAAGTGCCCCCTAGTCCCTACTCCTTAAAACCCTCACAAATATCTTACCAACTACTTGACAAAAAAAGCCAAGACCAATCGTCCAAACCGCCCACCACAACGCCCAATATGAGGGTGACACTTGTCACCCTCCCGTTGGTCCAAAATGTTTCATCTCTCGGAAAAATCCGCAAAAAATAAAAATGACATAGCCGGAATTTTCCCTTCGCAAGTTGTGTAAAACGTTTCGTCGAAAAACGACTCTAATCGGGTGTTTTGCACAAAAACAAATCGTCCAAGCCAACTTTAAAGTTCAAATTTTTCTACGTACGTCCTTACGTACATACTCTGGAAATACGGGGTATAACAGAGACATATGCTTTCCTAAGATCTACCTTTTTTACACACCTAGGGGACAGACCCTTTTCTAGAATACCACTTCAAGACTTCATGACTAAATAGTATATTATCAATTATACTCCTCCCTCAATGAAAGCAGATTGTGAGAGATTAACTATGTGACCAATAACCTCTTTGATTTTGTTTGTCACGACTTTGGTGATAATCTTGTAAACAATGGTGCAATAAACTATTGTTTCTAATTATTTAAAAACATTTATTTCTTTATCAAAAAATTTCTCAAACACTTCAATTCTCTAAAATTATACTTGATTCTCAAGTGGACAAGTGGGAAAAAAGCTTTCGGCATGAGAGGTACCTTGTTGGACAAAAGTTATGGACTCAAAGAGGTATATTTTTTTTATTTTCTACTCAGCGTCTGTGATCCGTATTGGAGTCCGACTAAATTTCAATATTAGAGGGTAAAGAGCTCCTAACAAAGACGACTATGTAACTACGGGGACTCATACCTGGCACTCTGATTAAGAATGAACATCACTTACCACTCTGTCACAACCCTTGTTGTTTCTACATTTTGTTTACTTCACGAGGAAACTGTACATTTCGTCTACTTCACCGCTTTTCATAGTAAAATAGTACGGACTAGCTATTTTTTGGACCGATGTTTAAAAAATAATTATGGTTCAAAATTTATTAAAGAGTATCACTTTCGAAGCAGAAATATTATGATAATATAATGAATTTTGATGATTGTGTCATGAATTGATTATTTTTTAATGTGTGATTTTTTTTTAATTGCAAATCCGACAAATCATTATTTTTAAACTTTACTCCCTTTCATATGATACTAACGGATGCAGTGGACGCAAAGTAGTACATTTTGGTATTCACTTTTTTGTTTCTTCTCTCGAATTTCGTTAGAGTTACAAAGTCTTTTCTATTATGCTATCTATTTATTCAAGAACTAGAAGAGGAATTTTACAAGATGAAACTTGCACTGTAATTGTAATGGTAGTCGCTTTTCCATGGTCGATTTTGATTACATGTTGTTTGTTTTATCTACTTGGTGATGATTCATTATATTCAAGTAAACTCTTTTCTTTTTCATGTTAGACTCAATTTGTACCACGAGTAATAAATGAACAAAAAAGGAAATGTGATACTAGAGAACTTTTAAAGTCACTTTATTGTTGTTCTAAAGATATTAATGGTCGAAAAGTATCACATGATTATTTTAAAAGAATAAGTTTCAAATATTAATATATATTACAAAAAATTACACTATTATTGTTCTTCCCGTAGACTCTGTGTGGGATTTGTGATGCGCGGGGATGGGTGGCATGGATTCCAAGATTTATTTATGTGATTTTAGGATTAAAAATCCAAAATAGGGATGTTAGAGTTGACTAGTTTGATCAAAGTTGACTTTTGAGTATATGGGTTCATTTTCGGGTTTTGTCTCTTCTGGTAGCTCTGGTGACTTAGTCGAGTCATTGATTCACTTTCCGAGGCAATCTGATGTACTTTATGGTCTTATATGTGAAATTGTGATATTTGAATGTTTTGGACGATTCTTTAGAAAAATTATGTCTTAGCTCAGTTAAATAAGAAATCTGAGGGTGCGAGCGAGTTTGTAGAACTATTTACCTTATAATAGCAAGTTTGGTTTGTATCCGGAGGTCTCGGGAGTGTTTCAGGTGTTTTGTGGAAGTTTGGTGAAGATCTTATGTTGATGGTGTCTGGTGTTTATACCAGCGGCTGGTTGTCCACCTCGGCGGAGGTTGACTCACATATGCGAGTTCTAGGCATGTGAGAGTTTTCTGCCCCTGTGATAGTTTTCTCGTAGAGGCGAAGGCGCCTCTGCGGAATTTACTTCACTCTAGTGCTAAGGCAGGATATTAAGTGATTCCGCCCCATCGAACCATTTTTCTGTCGAAGCGTGACCGCGCCTGCGAAGTCGATTCCTCAAGAGCAGAATCGTTGTTTCATCCAGTCTCTTAAATGCCAAAAGACGGTCCACTTTCCCAAAACGATTCACTTTCCCAAAATATCATATATCATTATTAGAGCTGGTTAAGTGGGAAATTCTTGAAGTGTGTGCTTAAATTCTTTATTAGAGGTAAATTCTTCACCC